>OX244034.2:31186298-33704226 GCA_945859785.2 Tridacna gigas
TGACATACTTAACTCGTTACATAAAGATATAAAATTTAAGATGGATATGAACTCAAATAAAATGCCTTTTCTAGACGTGTTAGTGATAAAAAATGGTTGTACAATTGTCACTGATATTTATTTCAAAATTACAGATTCTAAGCAATATTTGAATTTCAGGTCATGTCACCCAAAACATAACAAGGTCAACATTCCGTTCTCCGTAGCGCGAAGGATCTGCACAATAGTATCTGACAGAAAATTTCTACAGTTAAGATTACGTGAACTTGAAAACATTTTAATTGAAAGAAAATACCCTAAAGCAGTAATCTTAGCAGGTATAAATAAAGCTCTTAATATTCCAAGACATACTCTCTTACAGGTAAAGGTTAAACATGATGACAATATAATGGCATATATTTCGACATTTAATCCTAAAAACAGAGATTTATTTGGAATTATTAAGAATAATTTTGAAATTTTGGAAAATGATCGAACAATGTCACAAATACTAAGTAATACCAAATTAATTAAAGGTAAGAGACAACTTCCAAATCTTAAACAGATTTTGATTAAATCAGAATTCAAAGACAAAACTTCAAAATCTTCTGTGAAAAATGCAACGAGTCCCGCTGTGGACTCTGTAAACATATTATCGAAGGAAATGAATTTAAAATCAAGGATAAAACTTTTACTGTTAAAGAAGATATGGATTGTAAAGTTTCTAACTGTTTGTACCTTTTAGTATGCAATGGCTGCCAAGAGTTTTATATTGGTCAAACAGGCGATAAACTTAGAAATAGAATTACAATACATAATCAACAGATTAGGGACCCTTCAACAAGACAAATACCATTGAGTTCTCATTTAGATAGTTGTTGTAAAACAGATCCAAAATTTTCAATTTTGCCATTTTTTAAATGCAAATCACCCGACGTTTCATCTAGAGTATCAAAGGAAAAATATTTCATAAACATTTTTCGTCCAAAATTGAACTGTATTTAACCGTTGTTCTATGACGTCAAAATGACGTTAGTTACGATGTTTCATTAAAGCGTTGCCCTGATGAGCGAAAGCGAAACCGGTTGGCACGTTAAAAACTATTTGTAGTGTCATTTCTCTTTTATCTTATATATATATATATATATATATATAATCGTCTTTCTTTTTCAAGTTTTAGATCTTGCTCTTGTGTAGATCAGGGATCGTAAATTACATGTTATATACGATCCCTGTGTAGATCTATTAGTTTTGGTATGTTTAGAAATAGACTATCCAATAAATTGGAAATCACTTAAAACTATCAGATTTATCCTGCACGTCAAGTATATGCGTGATTAAAAATACGGATCGAAGATTCTTATTGTAAAATATTTGTTATTTTTCGTAGTGTCAAGCATTTGTTTGAGAAATTGTTTCAAGAAAGTGAGTAGCTACCCTTTCAATCTGACTGGCTGAGAGAGGGGGATGCAGACGCATTATCATAAAATAAAAATGCATTAAATTACCGACTGACTATTGTTAAATATACATTATTTCCATTGTTTTAAAATAATGTTTTTCGTAGTGTCAAGCATTTGTTTGAGAAATTGTTTCAAGAAAGTGAGTAGCTATCCTTTCAATCTGACTGGCTGAGAGAGGGGGATGCAGACGCATTATCATAAAATAAAAATGCATTAAATTACCGCCTGATTATTGTTAAATATACATTATTTCCATTGTTTTAAAATAAATTTCAACAATCAGAAAAAAAAAATGAAAAAAATCTTACAGGTATAAGTTACATGTGACAGGCGTTACAGGTGTGAACAACAACCATTTAGTCTGATAAATGTGCTGAAACATTTACAGTGTAATCAAATAGGTCTTGAATCATGAAAACGGTTACACAATTTAAATACCAAAGAAAAAAAAAATAAATATTAAGAAATATTTCTCAAGGAAAACTTTCACAAAAATATATATGAATTTTGAATATAGGGACGATTTCTCCAGATAAATCATCCGGGGATGATTTCTTCAGGGTACGATTTCTCCTAATACTTCAGGGAGGTAATTCCTGCAAAATTTAGGGTGAAAATAAATAAGAGTTTTTTTTTTTCCTTAGACCATAAATTGTTTGGTACCGCTAAAAGTCAAGCAGTAAGGGACCTCTAGGTGACATTCAGTAGAGGTTGGTGTACGAGTTTCCTCCCTTAGACCAGTAATCGTTCTGCTACCAGAACCAATATCAATGCATTGATTGTCAACAACCAGAAAAAAATAAAAAAAATCTAATCGATGTAGGCTACCTGTGACAGGCGTTACAGGTGTGAACAACAACCTTTTAGTCTGAAATATGCTGTATAAACATTGACAGTGTAATCAAATAGGTATTGAATTATGAGAACAGTTACACAGTTTAAATGCCAAAGTAAAATAAACAAGAGGGCAATGATGGCCCTGGGTCGCTCACCTTAGTAGAGTGCCTTTAAGGTTTTTCTTTAATTTGACCATGTGACCTAGTTTTAATTTGACCATGTGACCTAGTTTTTGACCGCAAGTGACCCAATTTCAAACTCAAATTTCATGAAGACAACCATTCTGACCAATTTTCAAGTCAACTGAGCAAAAAATGTGGCCTCGAGTGCCCTAAAGATATTTCTTTAATTTTACCTAGTGATCTAGATTATGACCCCAGATGACCCAAATTTGAACTGGTCTTTGACTATATCAAAAGAAACATTTTAACCAATTTTCAAATCAAATGAATAATAAATGTGGCCTCTAGAGTGCCCACTAGCTATTTCTTTAATTTGACCAAGTGACCTAGTTTATGACCCCAGTTGACCCAAATTCAGACTCATGTGCGATTTTACAAAGACAAACATTCTGACCAATTTTCAAGGCAATTAAGCAAAGAATGTGGCCTCTAGAGTGCCCACAAGGTATTTCTTTATTTTGACCTAGTGACCTAGTTTTTGGTTCCAGGTGACCCAAATCCAAACTCATCTGGTATTTCATCAAGACAAACATTCTGGCCAAATTTCAGGTCATTTGAGCAATAAATGTGGCCTCCAGAGTGCAAACAAGGTATTTCTTTAATTTGACCCGGTGAAATAGTTTATGACCAAAGTTGACCCAAATTAATCTTATGTGAGACTTTATAAAGACAAACTTTCTAACTAATTTTCAAGGCAACTGAGCAAATAATGTGGCCTCAAGAGTGCCAACAAGGTATTTCTTTAATTTGACCTAGTGACCTAGTTTATGACCCAAGATGACCCAATTTTGAACTCAATGAACTTGTTGCGCTTAGATGGGCAAACAAACTTAGAAGAGAATCACTACATACCAAATATCAAAGCTCTACGCCTTCCAGTTTTAAAGAAGAATTTTAAAGTTTTCCTTCTTTGTTCCAATGTTCGAACTTGTGACCCCCGGTGCTGGGCCAGTTTTGACCCAGGGGCATCATATGAACAAACTTGGTAGAGGTCCACTAGGAAATGCTACATACCAAATATCAAAGCTCTACACCTTCCCGTTCAAGAGAAAAAGAAATTTAAAGTTTTCCTTCTTTGTTCCTATCTTCAAACTTGTGACCCCCGTGGCGGGGCCAGTTTTGACCCAGGGGCATCATATGAACAAACTTGGTAGAGGTCCACTCTGAGATGCAACATACCAAATATCAAAGCTCCACACCTTTCGGTTTCAGAAAAGAAGAATTTTAAAGTTTTCCTTCTTTGTTCCTATGTTCGAACTTGTGACCCCCGTGGCGGGGCCAGTTTTGACCCAGGGGCATCATATGAACAAACTTGGTAGAGGTCCACTCTGAGATGCAACATACCAAATATCAAAGCTCCACACCTTTCGGTTTCAGAAAAGAAGAATTTTAAAGTTTTCCTTCTTTGTTCCTATGTTCGAACTTGTGACCCCCGGGACTGGGCCAGTTTTGAACCAAGCAGCATCCTTGGAACAAACTTGGTAGAAGTCCACTAGGAGATGCTACATACCAAATATCAAAGCTCTATGTCTTCCCATTTAAGAGAAAAAAAAATTTAAGTTTTCCTTCTTTGTTCCTATGTTTGAACTTGTGACCCCTGGGGCAGGGCCAATTTTGACCCCAAGGACATCATATGAACAAACTTAGTAGAGGTCTACTAGGCGATGCTACATACCAAATATCAAAGCTCTATGCCTTCTAGTTTTACAGAAGAAGATTTTTGAAGTTTTCCTTCTTTGTTCCTATGTTGGAAATTGAGACCCCTGGGGCGGGGCCAGTTTTGACCCCAGGGGCATCATATGAACAAACTTGGTAGAGGTCTACTAGGAGATGCTACATACCAAATATCAAAGCTCTGCGCCTTCAAGTTTCAGAGATGAAGATTTTTAAAATTTTCCTTCTTTGTTACTATGCTCAAACTTGCGACCCCCGGGGTGGGGCCAGTTTTGACCCCAGGGGCATCATTTGAACAAACTTGGTAGAAGTCCACGAGGCAATGCTACATACCAAATATCAAAGCTCTACGCCTTCCAGTTTCAGAGAAGATGATTTTTAAAGTTTCCCCTCTTTGTTCCTATGTTTGAACTTGTGACCCCCGGGGCTGGGCCAGTTTTGACCCCAAGGGCATCATATGTACAAACTTGGTAAAGGTCCACTAGGAGATGCTTCATGCCAAATATCAAAGCTCTATGCCTTCTAGTTTTACAGAAGAAGATTTTTAAAGTTTTCCTTCTTTGTTCCTATGTTGGAAATTGAAACCCCTGGGGCGGGGCCCGTTTTGACCCCAGGGGCATCATATGAACAAACTTGGTAGAGGTCCACTAGGAGATGCTACATGCCAAATATCAAAGCTCTACACCTTCAAGTTTCAGAGAAGAAGATTTTTAAAGTTTTCCTTCTTTGTTACTATGCTCAAACTTGTGACCCCCGGGGCGGGGCCAGTTTTGACCCCAGGGGCATCAAATGAACAAACTTGGTAGAGGTCCACTAGGAGATGCTACATACCAAATATCAAAGCTCTGTGCCTTCTAGTTTCAGAGAAGAAGATTTTCAAAGATTTTGCTTTTTTTTCCTTTTTGTTGCCATGGCAACCAGAGTTGTTGGTGGAATTCAATTCTTTGAACAATTTTGGTAGAGCTTCACCCAAGGAACATCCCTGCCAAGTTTCATCAAGATTGGCCCAGTGGTTTAGGAGAAGAAGATGTTTAAAGAAATTGTTGACGGACGACGGACGACGGACGCCGGACATAGGGCGATCACAATAGCTCACCTTTAGCACGTTGTGCTAAAAATATTAAGAAATATTTCTCATGGGAAACTTTTATAAAAATATGTATGAATTTTGAATATGGGGACGATTTCTCCAGATAAATCATCCGGGGACGATTCCTCCAGGGGACAACTCCTCCTAACACTTAAGTGAGGTAACTCCTACAATAATTAAGATGAAAATAGGTAAGAGTTTTCTCCCTTAGATCATAAATCGTTCGGTACCGCTAAAAGTCAAGCAGTAAGGGTGACATTGAGTAGAGGTTGTGTCCTCCCTTAGACCAGTAATCGTCCTGCAACAAAAATCATTATCAATAGATTGATCAGTAGACTTCATTCACAACCCAAGATGTCCGACACACATTATACACAGTATTCATGTTATACACTCTTTAAAGATTAACATTTCCAATCAATCTTAATATAAAATATTTTAAATATAACTATCGAGAAACTGAGCGAAATGGGTGAGGCAACGGTCTTCCAATTTCAGCAATCACACAGCTGAAATAGGGAACCAGGCAACTTGCAGCGATTTGTTTTCCAAGTTCCAAACGTAAACTAAGTTCATCTAAAGTCATCATCTTTCCCGAGGAATTATATAGAGTTTTTTGACTATTAAATACTTTTGATTATGGTGGTGAGTATGATCATTGTTGTGGCGCCGCATGAGCGGCGGCACTATATTTTTATTCGGTTTTGAAAAGTGCCTATGGAGGCAGCCATATTGAACTGGTTCCATGCTTTGTTTTAACATCCACCTATATCTACTGTACTTTGATTACCAGATCGGGGTCCATAATAACTTTTTTATTTATTTGTGGGGTTTTTTTTTTTTTTGTATATTGCACTTTCATTGTTAGATGGATAAAAACACGGATCGTAGACATATCAACATTTTCCTTTCGAAAAATAAAAAATGCATTTCGAATAATAACTCACGTGATCAAAAATTATCTGTCACAAATTTTCGAAGCCGCCATTTTAAATATCTTACGCTGGAAAAGGTTAAGAGGCATTTTCAAGCTCTTTGACCCTAGAGCACCCTATGTGGTACTTGTGACCCCAATTATATTTTTGTTCTAGTATTGTATGGATTGTAGAAATATTGTTTTCCTTTCGCGATCGTGTTTTTAAGACCAGCTAACTGTAACTAGGTCAATGTTGAGGGGGGGGGGGGGGTGACAGATGTTTCGGTAACAGACG
Organism: Tridacna gigas; assembly: GCA_945859785.2. Lineage (NCBI taxonomy): Eukaryota > Metazoa > Mollusca > Bivalvia > Cardiida > Cardiidae > Tridacna > Tridacna gigas. The sequence continues at coordinate 31,192,735 of OX244034.2, forward strand.
AGTTCGGTAAATTGGACTTATCGAGTAAATCGATTGGATGTTTCGGTAACAAGGTAATTATATAGTGGTAATGCACCGTGACGTTTTTCACACCAAATAAAGTCTTGGTTCTGATTCGTTCAATGTTTCTCTTTTTTCTTCCACACAGTTTAAGACATAATATTTTTGTTATGTTTCTACTGTCATGCTGTACGTAAAATGATACCCGAATCAAAGTTGAGGTAACGAATAACAACACCCAATCCTAAACTTGAAACACGTTGTATCTCCTTTTAAATCAATGATTTATGATCCTTTCAATGTGAAAATATTTTCTTACTGAAAGACTTCCAAACCAGCCATTAACCCTTAGAGCGTCTGTCATTACTGCTGTTGCCATTGCGGCCGGTGCAGATCGAGATCAGAGTACACCAAACACGGAGTTTGATCTTTGATCTTCATTTGTCAATTTTGCAAGACATTCTGAACAAGAAAACCTTGACACTGCTAAAAATAGGTTTTATATCTAGAATGAAAATGACCCTTGGGTTTATTCGACGCTCTTAGATTTAAAATTATGGATAGTTAAATTTAGTTCAGAAACACAGGTAATACAGGTAAAAATATTGTGGCAAAAGAAGAGAGTGAGCGCGAGAGATAGATAGTAGCAAATACTTTTTTTGACAAATACTTTTTTCAAACTGCACGAGCAGTGTGTGATCTAAACATGCCCAATCCCCATAACTTTTACATGCAGTCTGATCTGCAAGTTTCTTCTTGTCCATTGGTGTTTCAGGTTTTCATAAACCGGGGTTAATCTTTAAGATCTACGGGAAACTTCTTTATCTTGTTGGCAATGGGAGGTGTGAAGACAGGCTGTAAACGCGTCTATATACAATATACAGTACTCCCTTCGCTCTCAAATAGTACGCATATGATTTTTTTATGTAGTGTTGTATTGATGAACGCACTTTAAAACCAGCAGACGCCGATTTTTGTGCACCAGACCAGATTTGAAATCTGTGTGGAAAATGGAGAGGAACAATACAGAACAGATATCTTTTAGATGGGCACAAATGTTCATGGTCAAAATCACAAGAAGTATGCACGAAAGCATTATTGTCAAGGCCTCTCTCTCTATCTCTCACTCCCTCTCTTCATTTGCCACAATGTTTCAAATGTATTATCTTTATTTCTGAATTCACGTTAATTATCCATAATTCTAACCTTTAGAGCATCGAAAAAAGTAAAGGCTATTTTTATTTTAGAAACAGAACAATATATATATTACAATATACGATCCCTGGTCTAATATTAGCTATTTCAAAGCAAAGTTGTCCTTCCTCATAATGTCTTAGAAAAGCTGGCAGCGTAAACCAACGATCAGACTCTGTCTTTTTTTTTTTTTTTTGCTTTGCAGTTTGATCTTTGTCTGAATCGGTCGCAAGGGCAACAAGAGTGAAAGGTATTCTGAGGGTAAATGACTGGTTTGGAAGTTGACCAATTTGTTTCCGGAAGAAATTATTTTTCACACAGAAAACGTTGACAAGAATAGCGTCATTTTTAATAAAACATTTTTAAAAAACTTGAGGATTGGCTTAAAGTTGGAGTCTGTTATCTGTAGGACGATTAAGTAATACGGGTACAAGCTTAGGGCTGGGTTTTATCAGGGATCGTATATTATTCATTACATGAATCAGCTATGGGTGAAAAACGAAAATAAGATATGGTGATCAAAATTAACTAATTTCAGGTATTTATTTATACAGCATGGAAAGAACAACAAATATATTTACGTCAGAAAACGAGTGAGAATTGCAAATTAAAAGAAAAAACGTTTGCACAAACAGAAGCCATGGGTGTGAAAAACGTCACGGCACTATATTACTGCCTTGTTACCGAAACATTCAATCAATTTACTCTATAAGTCCAATTTACCGAACTCGTCTGTTACCGAAACATCCATAAATCAATGTTGGAGCGCCTAACATGACTGGCATCATACAACCCGTCTAGTCTATATAGATATAAGGACTTCATTCAAGTCTTTATTATATCTATAATAAAGAGGGGTTGTATGATACCAGACATATGCGTTGGAGTGTCAGATTTAGCACAATCCGATAACAGACTTTTCTTTCGTTAATGTAAAATCTTCCTGTTCAAAATCAGACGGTCTCGAGTTTTGATATTTCATGTGTAGTATCGCTACAATGACCTCTACCAAGTACTAGTATGTTCAAATGGTGGCCTTCGGGTCAAAAGTTGCCATATGCTCCCCTCCACCCAGATGTCACAAATTTGCGCATAGCCATATTTGTTGCACACTTTTCAAAATCTTCTATCAAATATCAGAAAGGCAACAGCTTTAACATTTCTATCTACCAATTGTGTCCAAATGATGTCCTGTGGATAAAGAAATGGCCCAGTCCATGGATAAGAAGTTTGCAAATAGCCTTCAATGATATGAAATTTAAAAATCTTGTCAAAAACCAGATGGACCAGAGTTTAAATACAGTATCACCACTTGGACCTCTACGAAGATTGTGCAAGAGATGCGTATTAGGAAATAACCCAATGCATTGTGCCCTGTTACAGAAACAACTAGTTTGCGGCGCCATTGATGTTCAGCATCAATATTTTCTTGTTGGTAATCTTTGATCTGTTTTGTTTTCTAAAATTAAGTTTTAGAGCAATGACATTTCGAAATCGAATGAAATCTCCATAAGAATTTGAATCCCCCCGCCCCCACCACTAGAAATTAGAATGCCAGAATCCTGAATATTTAGTTTATGTTACAGCTTAATATCTTACAAATAAGATATGTATGGTCGACTGACCTATTTTCGTGGGGTACCTGTTTTCGAACTCCAAATGATATCCAAGTTTTCTCGTGAACTATGAAGTGAATGACGTCACTGTTTTGTGTGAACCGCTCATTTGAATGTACGCAACAGCGCCACTGCAGATGATTTATAAAATGCATCGAAAATAAGACAGTATGCACGTTTCTGACGTGGTTTTAGTGACCAATTTCTTATTACCTTTTTCAGTCCGATAGGTACCCAATTCCATTTCTCCGCCTGATATTTAATCATGAGGTAGAATGGACCTTGGACTGACAGAAAACTGACCAGTAACGAAGTTTCGGCCCAGGCCAGCCTGCGTGGACTGTGCAGGCTGAACTGAATCGATACTTTTCCCAGATGTATTATACCCCCTTTTCATAGAGCGTGGCTCATATTTGAGTGGCGCTCTAAATGTGCAGCCCTCGGGCAAAAGGGGGTTTAAAGCATCTCCGTGACCTCTTATACCGAGGAAGTCATCACATAATCATGGATCAATAAAATCCATTTTGTCTGTAGGAAATGAATATTTCATGAGCTAGAACGTTCCTTTGACATGCAGAAAATTCACCAATAGGAAAAAGGTTTCGACCCAGGCCAGCCTGTGCAGGCTGACCTGGGTCGATAACTTTTGTAGATGCATCAAACCCCTTTTCAGATTATAGCTGTTCTTTTTTATTTGCATTTTTGGCAAGCTTGTGATTTATTTCTCTTTTACAGAGCAGCAGTTGCTAAAATTGTGTCGTGTATTTGCAGAGTATTGGCGAGACTGAAAGAATAAATCAACTGAGATTATTGATTTTGTTTTCTTATTTATCTGCTTGGTGTTTAACACTTTTTTCAACAGACTGATTAATCGAATGGTGTTTTATGCCTCTTTCAACATACTTTTAGCCATGTAATAGCAACAGCTCACATATTCATAGGGCTCTGAAGTGTCTGGCCCAATGATACTCCTGTGAAAACCCAGTGCTTCTAGTGAGGCTCGAACACAGGGCCTCCAAGTTATGATTCCTAAACTATACCACTGAGCCACGCAGTATCCCAAGTTTTCAACAGTATTTCAGTTCGATCACATTGGCAAGCGTACCTGTCTACGTATTTCTGGTCTGTATGTAACCAGCAAAGTAGATTAGTGCTACTGGCTGCTTTTAGATCTCCTAAAGACAGAGATAGTGGTCTTAAGGATTCAATGTGTTTAACCCTTTACCAAACAATCCTGACTTTTAATGACCTTGAGGAAGAAGGCGTCTGAAAAAATTGCGGTAACCAGCATTTTTTCCTTTTCCCACAATATTTTTTACCCTGTCAAAGACAGAAATTATCATTTGAGCTACATTTATTTTGACATCTGCAAATGCTTTCAATTTGGTGTTGACCAAAATTTCATCGTTTGGTAAAGAGTTAAAGAAACTTCAGGAACTTATGAGCAGGTGCACTATCAAGTTTAATATGACTGAAGTAATGTTGAAATTCTTGTTAAAAAGCTAAAAAAAACAAACATTCTAACAAACCAGTGATATAACCAACCATAGAGTTTAAAAATCAAAACAAAGATGTAACTACATTGTAATTGCTATAATTTTACAAATATTTAACCCTTTACAACACAGTCCCGGGTTTTAATGACCCTGATGAATGCGGCTTTTAAAACATTTAGGGAAAAGGAGAAAATGCTGGTTACCAGCATTTTCTCCATTTCCCACGATGTTTTCACCTTATCAAAGACAAAAATCATAATTTCAACCACATTTAATTTATCATCTGCAAATGTTTTCATTTCGGTCGAGTCCAAAATTTTGTTGTTTGGTAAAAAATTAACAAATATCTGATTAAATACATGTATCTTTTTTTCTTCTCGTGTTTTCTAACAAACACCCCAGCCTCCTCTCCCCCCCCCCCCCCCCCCCCAAAAAAAAAATATAACTTTTTTAATGGTTTAGAAATTGGAAGCTCTGAATCTCAAGGTGTTTGGAAATATAGATATTTCTCCATTTCTTCCCATGTTTTTCTGCAAGGTTGTCTTTTTATATAGATCTAGTGAAAGTTGAATTTGGCACAAATGACAGAATTGGTGTCAGCACAGTTAGAAAACATGGGCAAACGAGTGAATGCTGGATACCAACATTTTCCCCCTTTTCTAACAATGTTTTCAAAAGCCTTCTTCTTTGAGGGAGGGGTGGGTGGGTCATTAACCCTTTACCACACAATCACGGGTTTTAACGATCCTGAACAAAAAGCCTTTTGAAAACATTGTGGGAAAAGGAGAAAATGCTGGTAACCAGCATTTTCTCCATTTCCCACAATGTTTTCTACCCATCCCAACACAAATTTCAATTTTTGAGTCACATTTATTTTGTTGTCTGCAATGCTTTAAATTTGGACCAGTCTAAAAATTTTGTTGTGTGGTAAAGAGTTAAACCATGTGACTGTTTAGGCCAGGGTTAAAAATACACCCCTGAAATAAGAATATTTTTTATTCACCTCCAATATTGTAAAAGGGGCATTAACTCTTTCTCACACGAACAAATTTTACAATCATCCAAATTGAAAGCATTTTGCAGATGATAAATTTAATATAGTCCAAGATGATTTCTGTCTGAAACGGTCAAAAACATGGTAGGAACAGGAGAAAATGCTGATTATCAGCATTTTCTCCTTTTCCTGCAATGTTTTCAAAAGCCTCTTTCACTAGCGTCTTTAAAACAGACAACTGTGTCATTCAAGGTTAAACCAGAATTTGTTATGCAAGTTTTTTCTAGAAAATCTTAATAAAGACTGCTAATTTTCATTAGATAAAAATACATCTAGAAAACATAATGCATTAACAAGTTTTATTTAATTTTTACTGTAAAATTTCCTTTTCCGTTGGTAATAATATAGTCTTGATTGTATAGCAAGGGATAAAGTCTTTACCACATGACAAACTTTTGGGCTCAATCATACTGAAAGCAAGTGCAGATGACAATGTAAATGTTGCTCAAATGATCATTTATGTCTTTGATAGGGTAGAAAACATTGTGGGAAAAGGAGAAAATGCTGGTTACCAGCAGTTTCTTCTTTTCCCACAATGTTTTCACAAGCCTCCTTTCTTCAGGGTCGTTAAGACAGGATGTGATAAAGGATTAATAGATTTTTAATAAGGAAACATATCGACTAGCCTGAAGGCTCAGCTCAATTGGTAGAGTCTCTGATGATGGTTTTGCAGGTTCTATGTTCGAGTTCCACCCAAACTTTTCTTTTAGAGCATTTCCTTTTGATTTCCCAATGCAAGAGTAAATAGCCTTTTGATTTTTCCTAACAAAATATCAACTTTCTCCAACACCCCACCCCCCCCACACACACAAAAATGTCCAATTCTTTAACCCTTTCCCGTGCAACAAATTTAAGATTTTTCCAGGTTGAAAACATATGCATACGACAAATCTGACAGTTGTACAAATGAATGCAAGTTCTTTGATGTGGTAGAAACCATTGTGGGAATGGTAGAAAATGCTGGTAGTCATCATTTACTCACTTTCCCTCAATATTTTAAAAAGGCCTCTACCTCAGGGTTGATAACATTTCGGATTGTTCGGTAGAAGGTTTAAGAAATTGTTGGCTGGAAAAAACATTTCTCTGGTCACTTTAATTGTAGAATTAAAAATATATATATATATATATCACAGAGTTCATCTAAATCACAAATATTTAACATTTTAAATTTTTCTCAGTACAAATGTAGATATCACAGAAAATATCTTTATTCTTTACATAACTCTTTACTAAACAACTAAATTCTAGACTTGTCCAAATTGAAAGCATTTGCAGAGGACAAAATAAATGTGACTCAAAAATTTAAAATTGTTTTTCAAAGGATAGAAAACATTTGTGGAAAAAGGAGGAAAAGCTGGTTACCAGCATTTTCTCCTTTTCCCACAGTGTTTTCAAAAGTTGTCTTCCTCAGGGTCGTTAAAAGTCGGGATTGTGTGGCAATGGGTTAACTCTTTACCTGAATTCAAAATTTTTGACTTGTCCAATTTGAAAGCCGATGATATGCAGACAGTGAAATATTTTTAAATATATATATAGGGTTTGTTCTTACAAGGATAGAAAATGTCAAGGTATAAGGAGAAAATGCTGGTAACTAGTGTTTCCTCCTTTTCTTGCAATGTTTTCTCACAAGCTGTATTCCTGGAGGTTGTTAAAACACAGGTTTGCTTGGTAAAGGGTTAAATGGCTATTATGCTTTCAGTATACAATCTTCTTTAATTACAAAAGAATTTCAAAATGAAATTTCAAGGAAATACATAAAATCTGAAATCCGCATACATAATTATGATCATGCTGGTGTCACAACCTTTAACCAGTAACTCCTTGAAATAATTTCGAAAAGCAAACAATTACAACAACATCAAAAACCATGATAATATCAGAAGCATTCCCCCATATGGAGTGAATTTGGTGACACTTCTGTTCCCAGTGATTGCGGTGTAATAGCAGGATCCTGAAAATATGATCATCCCCGCAATCATCACGCTGCCCACCTGAAAGTAAAAAGTACATGTCTCCATTACCGACTGCCAGTTTGGAACCATTACTGTGTAAACAAGCTATTTTGTTGAAATGGTATCCCCCGCCGAAAAAAGCCCCATTTTCCCACGATGTGGGACTATCATACGGAATACATGTATGAAGTTTCATCAAATTTTGTCACAGATTTTAGAAGATATCAGTCTGGACAGACAGACAGACAGACAGACAGACAGAGAGACAAGACGGACAACCCAAAACTATATCCCATCACCTTCGGAAGGGGATAATAAAACTTTGTATGTCCCTGCAGGTGTCAACTTGGGTAAACCTTAAAGCCCTAACAGCTGCCAAAAGTAAATAAAGCAGGTGTTAAAATGCATTTAAATTATCTGTTATTGTAAATTCGACCTAAGCAATATGAATTTTAAAAGTAGATCAAAAGTTGCCATGTCACTGTATCTTTTGCTTACTTTTAATCTGATTTTAAATTCAAATTTTTGCCAGCTAGATTGAATCCACAGCTCGGCAAATTTCCTTCCTTCACTGATGATGGTTATCGCAACAGGATTCGTTCCTCTCTCACCGCTGATGGTCCTTTTTACACAATACTTTCTAAAGCAGTTTTCCCTAGGGTCTTTAAAACCTGGGATTAATTGGTAAAGGGTTAAACCATTACCAGATGACAAAATTTAAGACTTATCCAAATTCGAAGCATTTGCAGACGACAATTAAATGTGGCTCAAAGGTGGGGATTTGGCTTTGAAAGTGTGAAAAACATTGGGAGATGCTGGTAACCAGCATTTTCTCCTTTCCCTCACAATGTTTCGAAAGCTTTCTGTCCAGGGGTTGCTAAACTCAGATTTGTGTGGTAAAGGGTTAACAGTAGGACTGACCACCAAATTACAAAGTCAGCACCCTCACCACTGAGCCACTCTGGACCCCAGAAGTTGTGTGCACAGGGTTTTGTTTGTTTGGTGTTCAACACCATATCAACATTATTTGGGTTACATTGGTGTGGCCAGTGTACTGATCCAGGTTTTCTCTGATGTTTCTTTTACTAGTAATTCCACAAGCAAAATAGTCATTTTTTCAAATGAAAAAAGAGCACTGCATGTGTGTGCCAATGCTCAGCTAAACTTTGCTTGATTTTCAAAGGAAATTGTAAGTTGAAAACGGGGCATAACTGTGTTTGATAGTTATCTGCCCTTGTTATATGTGTTTCACTTTCGACAGTTAATAACTTGTCCCAGTTTGAAGTAAATATCTTCCGTAATAACAGAGATACATGTACATGTATTACAAAATGTCAAAGTTTTTGCTCGACAATGCAGATGTCAGGGCTACGACAGTACCTCAATGTTTCCTTCGAAAACAGCCAAGCTAAAAATGGGACAATCATCAAAAAAATGTTAACTCTTTACAAAAAACCAAAATTTTAGACTTGCCAAAATTGAAAGCATGTGCAGACAACAAACTCCATGTACATGCAGCACTAAAGATGATAAACGTCTTCCAAATAGTAGAAAAAATTGTGGGAGAAGAAGAAAATGCTGGTTGCCAGCATGTTCTTTTTCCATGTTGTTTTCAATAGCCTGCTTTCTCAGGGTTATTTCAAGTCAGGATTGATTACCACACAATCCCGAGTTTTAACCTTTTTAACCCTTTCCCAAACGATAAATTTCAGACTGGTCCAAATTGAAAGAGTTTGCAGACGACAATTTTAAATTTGATGAAAATGACAGAAAGTTCTCCAAAAGGGTAGAAAACACAGTGGGAAAAGGAGAAATTGCTCGTTATGAGCAATTTCTCCTTTTCCCACAGTGTTTTCAAAAGACTTGTACTGCAGACACGTGAAAACCAGGGCTTGTTTGGGAAAGGGTTAAACATCACTGTGGGAAAACAGTGGCAACCAGCATTTTCTCCTTTTCCAACAATGTTCTCTACCTATCCAAAGACAAATACTTGAAAATTACTTTAATCATTGTCGGTAAATTCTTTCATTAATTACAGGTATACAATTTGTCTGGGTAGTACAGGGTTAAACAAAGATAAGAGTTACCAGTCTGGGATAGGTTGTGAATGGAACTCCCATCAGAGCCAGGGAGTGCATAATGTGCATCTTGTTCCCAGATTCAAAAATCTGCAAAACAAACATTATACAGTAGTACATTTCTCAGTATTTTGATTGTATGGTATTAAACACCATTTTCAACATATTTCAGTTACTAGTGAATAATGGCTGATCATTTTCATTCATTTGCAAAGATGGCTTTACCCATTTACCACAATATCCGGAGTTTTAATGACCTTCAGAAAGAAGGCCTTTTGAAAACACAGAGGGAAAAAGAAAAAATGCTGGTGACCTGCATTTTTTCCTTTTCCCACACTGTTTTCTACCTCATCAAAGACAAATTCCAGTGGTTGAGCCACAGTTATTTTGTAGTCTGCAAATGCTTTGGTTTTGGAAGAGTCCAAAAACAAATTTAGAGGAGAAAAATAGAACAAACACATTCGCTAACCTCTTTGGCTGTCACGGTCTCTTTATCGTCTCCTGGTGGAAGATCTAGAGAAGAAAGAAAATTAAACAACAAAATTTTAGACTGGTCAAACTTGCAGATGACTTATCAAATTTTGCATGAAATTAAAAAAAAAAATTCTTTGAAAATGATTAAAAACAAATATTGGAACAGGAAAATATGCTGGTTACCTGCATTTTCTCCTTTTCCCACAGTGTTTTCACAAGCACTTTTCCATTGAGTTCATTAAAACTTGGGATTGTAGAGGGTTATTGAGACTCAAGCTTTGGAATAAGGTTTATAGGGAGGAAGACATTGTGGAAAAAGGATAAAATGCTATTTACCAGCAGGTTCTCCTTTTCTCAAAATATTGTAAAAAGCCTTTTTCCCTTACTGTAGGGGTCCAGCATGGCTCGGTGGTAAGGTGAAGGACTGGTAGTCTGGAGGCCCCCGGTCTGAGCCTCACTGGAAGCACTGGGTTTTTCGTGCGAGTGTCCTTGGTCAAGACACTTCACAGCCCTTGCCTAGTGCTAGTGAAATCCAGGACATCCATGAATAAGCGAAATGTCCCTGTGGCACATGTAATGTTGAACGTGGGATAAAACACTGTCCAATCAATCAATCAACTTCCCTTATGGTCTTTAAACATGAGATTTTTTGTAAAGGGTTAAAGGCTCAGTAGTGGCCAAAGGTAAACAATTCAGGTGTTAAAATGCATTTCAATTTAAACCATTCTATTTGAAGGAAGGGAAATTATTGTGACGATTACAATCTGTTATTGTGTGGTCAGACGATATGGTAGTCACTGGGAGAAAAATAAATCTTAGAATCAGGTGAAAAGAAAGCAAAAGAAAGAGCAACCTGGCAACTTTTGACCGAGTTCAAAAAAATAATTTTTCCACTGGCGACTTACACTTGGACTGACCCTACAATAAGAGATTGTCATCTTCACAGTATTAATTTTCGTACTTTTTAAATGGTACAATTGAAATGAATTTTAGCAACCACACTGTTTATTTTTGGCAGCTATTTGGCCTTTAATCCTTTACCACACAATCCCGACATTTAACGCCCCTGAGGAAAAAGCCTTTTGAAAACATTGTGGGAAAAGGAGGAAATGCTGGTAACCAGCATTTCCTCCTTTTCCCACAATGTTTTCTTCCCTATCAAAGGCAAATTCCATCATTTTAGCCACACTGAAATTGTTGCCTGCAAATGCTTTTAATTTGGACAAGTCTACATTTTTGTCATGTGGTAAAGAGTTAACAATTAATATAATAATACATTACCCTACGGTAACCAGACAAAATCCCCTACGGACAAAACCCCCTTTGCTATTTTTTGCTTAGGAGGACAAAAACCCCTCTGCTATATTTTACAACTAGGACAAAACCCCCTCCACTATATTTTACAACTAGGTCAAAAACCCCTCCACTATATTTTACAACTAGGACAAAAGCCCCTACGGACAAAATACCCTCTGCTTTTTTTTGTTTAGGAGGACAGAAACCCCTCCATAATATTTTACAATATTGATTGAAAGTCCCTTTTAGCTACAGATAGATATATCTGAAATTCTATAATTTCTAAATTCAAAAATTTAAACTCTGTCTTTTTCTTCAATAAATTCAAATTACTATGATTTTTATTATACACTATGATTAAAATTCACTTTCAACTTCAATTCATATTAGTTAATATGATTAACAATCACTTTCATCGTCAATTAATATTAACCCTTTCCCAAACGACAAATTTTGGACTGTTCCAAATTGAAAGAGTTTGCAGACAACAATTTTAAATTTGATGAAAATGGCAGAAAGGTCTCAAAACGGTTAGAAAACACGGTGGGAAAAGGAGAAATTGCTTGTTACGAGCAATTTCTCCTTTTCCCACAGTGTTTTCAAAAGACTTGTACTGCAGACACATGAAAACCAGGGCTTGTTTGGGAAAGGGTTAATATGATTAAAATTCACTTTCATCTTCAATGATTTTAATTCTAATTAAACATAATGCAGACTTGTTACATATATGATTTAACTTTAATTTCTGGCTAATTGTTTTAATTGGGTGTTGCAAGTTTGCAATTAACTCATACATGTAGACTGATTAAAAGGATTTTAATTGTTAATTAGGATATTTTTAGACTTAACGACTTTTAATGATGCTGGCAATATTTACTCATTTAGTAAACTAATTAATTAGATGGCTATATAAGAAACCTTTAACTCTGTTTCTTTAATTCTTTGAATTAACCTTAATATGGAGTTCATTACTAGCAACAAAGGTTCCAGGAAACTCTGCTATGAAGGGTATGCCTACACCCAGAAGAATAAGAGCAAAACGACAATTCGGTGGGAGTGTACCAGTTGTGCCAGCCAGACGTGTAAGGGTGCCCTTATAACTGATTTAGCAGTAAGTTATTTTCATTATTATGTTTGTTTTTTCAATGTGATGCTTTATTTCCACGGTAAACAACTGAAGTTATGTCAAGCCTGTATTTTCTTCATATTGAGCGTCTGTCCTCACACTAATTCAAGCTTGTTACAAATGCTATGTATGTTGTAATTACATACATCGAGGGTTCAACGCAAAACTGTCGTAACTCCAATTTTTTCACAAATCCATTTTTTTGCATTTTTGAAATCCTTGATCAATAAATTGTATATGGGAAAAAGAGAAAATGAAAATATAAGATAGAATGTACTTAAATAGCAAAATGCAAAAATGTCGTAACTCTGTTAAAGACTTTCTTGTTTGGCAAAACTGTCGCAAGTCCATTTTGGAGTTACGACAGTTTTGCATAGAAGAAAATGTGATTCAGACCTATTATGCTGTTCATGCAAAACTGTTGTAAGTCACATAAAATCCAATGTTTTCTTATCTAAAGTATGTTTTTCACCATAATGTATCATAATTAATGTACTTATGGTATAAATGAAAATTATTATCATACTTTGGTTCCTACTTTTTTGGTACAAATGGAAAAAAAGACAAACAAAAAAGTGGAAGGCATAGATCATCTATTTCATGTTTGTACATTATAGGTATTATATACATGTAGATCTACATGTACAATATTACCTAAAGAATCAATATTTGAACATAGAAGGTTGCATTGTTGATTTTTAGCTCCACTGGCCAAAGGCCAGCCGGCTTATGTCATGGCCCGGTGTCCATCATGCGTCCGTGCGTTAACTTTTATTTCAAACATCTTCTCTGAAAATACCCATCCAATTTTCATGAAACTTCACAGAAATGATCCTGCCATGGTCCTCTTCAAAATATCTTGAAAGAATTTGATTCCTTCAAAAACTCTGGTTGCCATGGCAACAAAACTGAAAAATATTGGAAATCTTTAAAAATCTTCTTGTCTGAAACCATAAGACATAGGGCTACCAAATTTGGCATGTAGCTTTATGTAGTAGACCTCTATCATGTTTCTTGAAATTATAGCCCTGGGGTCAAAATTGGCTCTGCCCAATGGGTCACAAGTTTTACATGGGCTTACATAGAGAAAACTTTGAAAATCTTCCTGTACCTAGCCATAGGGCCTAGAGCTACCAAATTCTGCATTTAGCTTGATCTAGTGGGGGTCTACCAAAAGTGCCCAAATTACAGTCCTGGGATCAATCTGGCCTCATGCTGGGGGGTGGGTGGGGGAGGTTCACAAGATTTACATGGGCTTATATAGGGAAAACCGTTAAATCTTGGCGTACATAGCCATAAGGCTTAGGGCTACCAAATTTTGCATAATTATAGCATTATCTAGTGTACAACTACAAAGAGGGCCCAAGTTACAGCCCTAGGATCAAGTTTGACTCTGCACCAGGGGTCACAAGTTTTACATGAGTTTATGGAGTGAAAACTTCAGAAACCGTCAAAGCCAAGAACTCCCATATTTGGCATGTTATTCTTCTAATACATATATTCCCCATTTAGTCTGACTGTAGCCCTGGGGTCAAAGTTTTATAGGGACTTATATAGTGAAGACTTCTCGGCAATCTTCTTGTTTCTAACCATAAAGCATAGGACTAGCAAATTTGGCATGTTTTGAGCCTTGGGATCAAAATTTGTCCCACTCCAGGGTTCACAAATTTTAGATAGGCTTACATAGTGAAAACTTAAGATATCTTTTTTTATCCTTACTGTAAGGCCTAGGGCTATAAAAATTTGGCATGCTGATTCATATTGTAGACTTCTACCAAGATTGTTCCATCTTTTTCATTGAAACCACTCTTCCAATTTTGACTAAACTTTACAGATATCATCTTGTCATGATGTTCTTCAGAATGTATTCAAAGAATTAAGTTCTGTTAAAAGCTATGGTTGCTATGGCTACAAAACTGAAAAGTATTGAAAAACCTTTGAAAATCTTTTGCAAAAGCTTGTATTTACTAACGTCATTGTAGCTCATGAAAAAGATGCTGCTTTTTAGCTCCACAGGCCTAAGGCCATCAAGCTTATCGTCACTGAAACTGCTTCACCCAGTAAGTCACAAGCTTTACATAAGCTAATATAGTGAGAACTTAAAAGATCTTCTTGTTCCTTACCTTGAGTTACAGCTGTAATATTGTATGAGTGTAATCTAAATAAGCTCTTCCAAAGTTATTCAAGTTATGTCGAATTTAGTCCTATCTCATGGGTCATAAACATGTTCTCATAGTGTGAAAATTCAAAAAATCTTTTTGCTCCTAACCGCAAACCCAAGGGCTACCAAATCTGGATCACTTTTGATTGTTTTTTAGCTCCACTGGCCGAAGGCCAGCGGGCTTATGTCATGGCCCGGTGTCCGTCGTGCGTCCGTCCGTCCGTGCGTTAACTTCTATTTCAAACATCTTCTTCTCTGAAACTACCCATCCAATTTTCATGAAACTTCACAGAAATGATCCTGCCATGGTCCTCTTCAGAATTTCTTGAAAGAATTTGATTCCTTCAAAAATTCTGGTTGCCATGGCAACAAAACTGAAAAATATTGGAAATCTTTAAAAATCTTCTTGTCTGAAACCATAAGGCATAGGGCTACCAAATTTGGCATGTAGCTTTATGTAGTAGACCTCTATCATGTTTCTTGAAATTATAGCCGTGGGGTCAAAATTGGCTCTGCCCCAGGGGTCACAAGTTTTACATAGGCTTATATAGAGAAAACTTCAAAAATCTTCTTGTCTGAAACCATAAGGCATAGGGCTACCAAATTTGGCATGTAGCTCTATGTAGTAGACCTACTACTACATGTTTCTTGAAATTATAGCCCTGGGGTCAAAATTGGCTCTGCCCCAGGGGTCACAAGTTTTACATAGGCTTATATTGAGAAAACTTAAAAAATCTTCCTGTACCTAGCCATAGGGCCTAGAGCTACCAAATATTGCATTTAGCTTGATCTAGTTGGGGTCTACCAAAAGTGCCCAAATTATAGTCCTGGGGTCAATTTGGCCTCATGCTGGGCGGGGGGGGGGGGTTCACAAGATTTAC
Organism: Tridacna gigas; assembly: GCA_945859785.2. NCBI lineage: Eukaryota > Metazoa > Mollusca > Bivalvia > Cardiida > Cardiidae > Tridacna > Tridacna gigas. The sequence goes on from OX244034.2 coordinate 31,208,063, forward strand.
ATGGGCTTACATAGGGAATACTTTTAAATCTTGGTGTACATAGCCATAAGGCTTAGGCTACCAAATTTTGCATAATTATAGTTTATAGCATTATCTAGTGGACAACTACAAAGAGGGCCCAAGTTGCAGCCCTAGGATCAAGTTTGGCCCTGCACCAGGGGTCACAAGTTTTACATGGGTTTATGGAGTGAAAAGTTCAGAAACCGTCTTGTTACTAGCCATAAGGCCAAGAACTCCCAAATTTGGCATGTTATTCTTCTAATACACATGTTCCCCATTTAGTCCGACTGTAGCCCTGGGGTCAAATTTTTATAAGGGCTTATATAGTGAAGACTTCTCTTCATGGTTTATATTTATAAGCCAGTGGAGCGATACAGGGCCATCATGGCCCTCTTGTTTAAAATTAGCCATGCATCAGGGGTCTTATGTTTTACAGAGGCTTCATATGGACGAAACTTGAAAATCACCTTATTTATAACCATACAGCAAAGACTTGTATTATTTTGGAATGTGGCTTTATCTTGTGGACCTCTACCAGGGTTCAAGTAATTATAGCTCTGGGATCAAAAATGGCTTTGCCCTGCGGGTTTCAACTTTCACAAGAGCTTTGACAGAGAAAACTTTGTAAGTCTTCATTTTGAAACCATTTGGCTCAGAATTGAAATGTTTAGTATTTATGGTTTATATTTATAAGCCATCATGACCCTCTTGTTTGTTGGCCATATAGATTATGACTTAGAATTTTCACTCACTATCCAGCACTCAACAGCCGAGTGTGGGACCCACATGCGGTGCTCTTGTTAAAAGTAGTGTTTAATAAGGTAGAAAGACAATTTATCATACAGCAAATATTGCAAAAGTATAAAGTTTTGACTCTGGTCAAATTGAACAGACTTTGCAGGCAGACCAGGGTAAACACATTTTGAAGTTCTGAAAAAGTCCCTTTTTGCATGATGAATCAAAAATAATAAAATGCTCAAAGGAAGAATTTGTCCAACATCTTTAAGGGATTTAAAAAGAATTTCTTCAAGAATAAAACTGGTATACAGCTCACTATAATTTACCCATTACCACACAGTCCCTAGTTAAATGACCCTCAAGAAGATAACTTGAAAACATTGTGAAAAATGGAGAAGATACAGATAATCAGTATTTTCTCCCTTTTCCACTATGCTTCCTACCCTACCATATTTAGATTTTCATGCTGAGTCACATTTAATTTGTCATAATTATGCAATTCCTTTAAATTTTGGCAAGTCTATTATTTTCTTGTTTTGTAGTCAACTTGTTATATCAGACATAAATTACAACAGTATTGTATGAAACCTCACATTACTTTCTGAGAGGTTTAGAATGCAAAACTACTGTAAGTTCAATTACAACAGTTTTGCTTGAACATTAGCACATAGACAAAACTGTTGTAAATCCTTTTTTAATGTAAAAAAGTATGTACATGTATTGCCTTATTTGGTAATAACCTGTACTCTATTCAAACTTTTGATGAAGTAGTATTTTCTTTTTTCCAAAGCAATGACTCAAAAGATGCTGGAACTCTTTACCAAACAATCCTAAGTTTTAAAGACCTTTACTAAGGCCTTTAAAAACATTGGAGAAAATGATGTATTTTCTCCTTTTCACTAATGTTTTCTAATCACTGACAAATTTTAATCCTTGGGTCACATTTTGATATCCGCAAAGAAAAGTTTGCTGATCTGCTTACCTTGTGCAGGAAGCAGATCATACCACCAGTTCATCATCAATTTTTTCTTCTACTTCCGCTTAGTGTGATTAGACTATCATGCAAGTTAATTCTAATTATAGTATACTGATTGTAGCATTTTCGCACATAAGTAAAAATTACCAGACTGCAAAATGTATGTAATGATACACTGTCATCATACAGACTGCCAATTAATACAAGAGCTTTGTGGTTATTTTTCACTATCGATCACCATGTATCATTAATTTTGACTTTCATCTTGTTCAAGCTGCAGTTAAGACATTCTGGTTGCCAAATAATGATTTTGTAGACTTACTATGGTTTTAAAAGTTCGAAGGGATGTTGTTTGGAGTACTAGTGTAGACCCATTACTGAAATTCTGTTCAGAGTGATACTAAAGTTAATAACACCAATCAAATCATTTAAAATCATAATCTTGATGTTTAAAGCATAAACTCTATTGTGGTAAATGTTGATGGAACTGTTTGTTATTATGAATCATTATGTGAATGAAACCACCATAAAAGATAAGTTAAACATTGTTTAGTTTAAATGTTCTCTGTTGAATAGTTGCAATTTCTTAACAAATCATTTTCTAGTCCTGTTATTAGTTTTAACAGGAGCAGAATGATGTTATTGTATCTTTGATGCATATAACATTAACAGTTAGCTCAACAGACCCCTAAGAATTTTGATATACTAAACTTTTTTGCTGTTCAATTTATCGGCGACCTGTTTTTTTTTTCTTTATAGAGTAAAAATTACTAAAGAAGTCAACAAAGTCCTTATTTTTTACCCCAAAAATCTGATCAACTCATTTCCTTAATGATTTTTGTCAAACTAAAGATTAACAAAGGAAATATATAGATTAATATATTTCATCAAATCCGAGATTATTGTTTAAATTATGGTTTCTATGTAGACAAAGGACTACACTCGGTGCTCAACATAATTATGCTGGTAAATAAAATCATAAACACGGGACAAAATCTCTGTTTTTAACAATTCCATAGAAATGGTATTTGAAAACATTGTTAGCAAGATATGTTAGTGCAACACAAATGCCCCTGTAACAGCTAATTTTCAGCTCGACTGTTTTCTAGGTATTGTGATAGCCCTGTTGTCTATGTTGTCTGCGGTGACATGCAAAACTTTTGACATTCTGTATTATCTCAGCTTCTATTCAACACATGTACTTGAAATTTAGAATAGTTGTTCACTGTAAAAAAAAAAACCAACCCCTGCAATAAGGGCAGATAACTCTAAAAAACTATTTTTGTCCAAATTATGCTCCTATTTAGTATGTGAACTCACTAACCTGAGCACCCAACAGCAATGTGGTGCTCTCATCAGAAATGTGACCTTGATATTTGACCTTGACAGATGACATTAACTTTGCCACAAGGAGATGCTTGTTGTGGAAAGGTAACCACATACCACATATGAGCTTTGTAGCTTAAATACTTGTGAGTGACAGGCAAAATTGTTAATTTGGAATGATAAGTATGTGCAGACAGACAGACAGACATACAAAGAAAGGTAAAACAATATGCTCCTGATCTTCCAATACAGGAGCATAAAAAGGATAAAATGATGGTCATCATAGTTTTCTGCCTTTTCCACAATGCTCACTAGCCAATCACAAACAAAATTTCAATTATTGAGACACATAATTTGTCATCTGCAACTGCTTTGAATTTTGGCAAGTCTAAAATTTTGTTGTTAGGTAATCACTTAATATCAGATTAAAGTTACGACAGTATTGCATGAAATTCCCACATTACTGTAGGAGTGTTTTTGAATGCAAAACTGTTGTAAGTCCACTTACGACAGTTTTGCATGAAAATAAGCAAAAAGGATCTCTATGTTTTCAGAGGCAAAACTGTCGTAAGTCACTTTTTCAATAAAATAACCATTTTCATTAGCTTAATCAACACATTTATTATCTCATTTGAAAAAAGAAATTCCAACATTGATTTACCCACGGAGTAACTCTACATGTGATCCACAATGAAGAAAAGAGAGAGTTTTATGTCTCTCCTGTAAAAAATGGAGTTACGACAGTTTTGCGTTGAACCCTCCACATGTTCTAAGCTGTGTACTTTTTATGACATGTTCAGCATGTTGCAAAATTTCGGTATTTACAGAAATACGCTTTTTGACAAATTCGCACAAATGGTTTTCGAAATCTTTTACTGCTTCATTCCACACTGAATCGGTTTGAATTTAAAGAAGAAGGACTGCAATATTTAGGACTAAACATTGTTTAAAACTGTGAAACATATTAACTGATGCAAAACTTCTTTTGAGTAGTGTAGTATAGCCATGGTCAGTGATACGTCCGTCGTTTGTCCGTTCACACGTTTCAAAGATCTCTGAAACCAACTGGCCTATGTACATTTATATACCAGATCTCAGGTGAGCGTTACAGGACCAATGGTCCTCTGTTTTTTATTTTATTTTATTTTTTTGAAATTACTTTTGTCTATTTTTTGCTTTCCTATCATTGCAGGCAACAGAAGTGAAATCAACAACTCAGCACTGTCATCCCGCAGATCCATTCGCCATAGCTGCCCTGAAAGTGAAGTCAGAGATCAAGGCTACCGTCCAGGCCAACAGTGGTAAACCAGGACAGATAATCACAGACAAGCTGGCAACTGTACCTAAAGAGGTAATTGTGGTTTTGTCATTTTGCATTTTATTTTTTTACTGACCGAGCCATCATTTTGCCCCCTATGTTTTTGTAATTTGTTTAAAAAAATTCATTTTGACTATCTATCCAATTATATACTGTAACAATGTTTCCAGAAAATAGTGTTTTTTTCTGTACTTCTGGAACGATGAGCAGAAAAATATTCTCCTACCCAGCCTGAAAAGTCAGTAAAGAGCAAACAAACATATTTTTAAGGTTGGCCTCATGCTTACATGTCCGTAGAATTTACAATACATATTTATATACTCAACAAAGTAAGTTAAGGGAGGACCATGGTACTTTTATCTATATATCGCAGTGTAAAACAACCCGACTTTTAGTCACATTTAATGGCAAACCACAAAGATTTAGAATGCGGATTCTTTGGATCATTTGAATAGCGTCTCGATGTTTTTGACTACTGTTCTAATACAAACATTGTGGATACCAATATGTACCCAAAATCCCTTATCCATAATTTGATATTCTAAATCTAAATAATGAATCAGATTTCCCCCCGTATTTTATTAGTTATAGCCCCGCTTGTAGAGCACTGATATTTGATATTGCAAACCATAGTGTCAAAGTCAAACCCAAATATTTAGATTTCAGTGCAACTTTTTGGTCAGAATTTTCGAATATTGCAGACAGTGTAGAATGAATTCTAAGTGAAGTTACCTGCAAACTTTGGTAGCTCGAGGCCTTATGGTTAGAAACAAAAAGATTTTATTTAGTTTTCACTATATATATATATACAGATATATACATGTATATATGTGTGTGTGTGCCCATGTGTGACCCTTGGGAGAAATACTGGTAGCCAGCATTTTCTGCTTTTCCCATGCTATTTTCTGCTAAAAAGTTCCATCACTTGTGCCATTTTTGATTTGACGTCTGCAAATGCTTTTGATTTGGGTAAGTCTTAAAATTCGGTTGTTTGGTAGAGTCAACCCTTTACCACATAATCCCAGCTTTTAACAACCCTAAGAAAGAAACCCTTAGAAAACATCGTGGGAAAAGGAGAATACATATATGCAATGAATTCGTTAAAAAAAAAAAGCATTTTTTAACAAACAATTTATATTTTCATGGGTTTTCACGGAATGACAGTCATTTCCAAACCCGGTCATTTTGACCCCCGGTGAAATTTTTTTTTGCAAAATTTGGTCAGTTTGACACCCGATTTTTTTATTTTTTTTCCAAACATTATTTACTTCATAGAATTAGATTACTCTAAATGTTTACTTTGTGATTTTGTTTTAAGTGCGTGTTCAAAATATGTGTTTTTGTTCTATATCACGGGGGGTAAACGTACACTGGATATAGCCCCCGTTTGAGTAAATATTTACCAATGGAGGAAATTACTGCTCGCTCAACAGGTAAGAATTCATATATTATACTCCTGTTTCTAACATACATGAGTCATATATTGATGATTTAATTACCTAAATCTTTATTGATTTCTGTGCTGTTAATGAAACACCTCAATCAGTTAAATAACGGCGTAAATTCGTTGTCCGAAAGTTAAACTCACGGACAATTTTGACCTGACTGCTCAAACACTGGAATTTTATCAGAAAGAGAAAAGTAAATGAAATTTTGACACGTACGATTTCTTTCTAATACTTAAAGTATTATGTACATAAAAAATCTAGTAACAAGATTTAATTTTTATGTTGCTATATGTCGGAGAAGATCACGACCAGTGTACCGAGGATAGTTCCTTTCTGTACTGGGGATAGCTAAATTTTAGAAATTTGTGTACTGAGGATAGTCACATTAGGTATTGAAATCGCTATTGAGAATATCAAAATTTCTTGCTAAGCACTATTGATTTAACGCCATATGCCTCTTGGAAAGCCGCACAGGTCAGATATATCGAAATACCCCTTAATATCAGTTATGTAAAGGGAAATTGTACTTTTCAGTGTTCATAGCTGACCGTTAAATAAACTGTTTTCTTGTTTTTAATACAGGTTTTACATACGAGTGTTGCTACTGCTCCAGCACACCGTCACTTGACTTCAAGGGAACAATACTACACGTTATTCACACCCATCCTGACAATGAAATCAAGGTTCGACGAATCAAAGGAAAAGCAAAAACAATTATAAATTACAGAGTTTGTGCAGAGTTATGTCGTGAACAAGGACGGACAATCACTATCGACGAAGAAAATAGAAGAATTCACATTTCAAAAAGAGATGTTGCACCCAAAGACAGTCCTTTTAAGAAAATAGTGAAAACCGAAAATCTTGGTGAAAAATACTTTTGTAGCTCTGATATTTCCTCTCAGTTTTCCGAGGAAGACGTGAGCGAAGATACAGGAATATTAACAGAATTAGTAGAAATTTTACCAAGTGTAATTGAATCGTTAAAACGATGTGGAAAATTAGACGATTATATAGCTTTTAACAGACTTGTGCATGAAGACACTTTCCCACTAGATAACATAGCATTCTTGTTATTTTTAGATGTTGTGAGATGGTTTGCTTTACAGCAACCAACTACACTTTTTAGGTACAGTGATGAGTGTAAACTGTTTTGGAACACAGGATATAAACTATTTAGAGGGAGATTTCTACGGTTTATGGGAGGACCAAAACATAAAGGACAAGAAGTTGAAGAAAATGGAATTCCTGGACAATTTTCATCAGATACTTCAAACATCAATTTCGTTGTGCCTTCAAAAAAATGTCTAAGAGACGAATGTAGAATGGTCCCAATTCAAGGTCCTGGTATAATAAAGAAAATGATTGAAATCATTGCAGAAAATGACAGGGAGCAGATTCTAACTTACAAAATTTGTGTAGATGGTAAAAAAATCAATGCTTCATCCCAAGGAGCGGTCAATTTATGGGGCTATGAGGCGCCACCTTCATTTGACATAAAGAGCCAAAGATTGAAAGAAGAGATTACGCAGGTACCTGAAACTTATTGAGAGGCAAATTATTTTGTCACATGTACTTGTGAGTGACTTGCATATCGAAGAGCGCGAATTGCTCCATAACAGATGTAAATCTACTGTTGGCCTTTTGAGTAACAGGATAAAGGATCTGCGAGAGCTAAAAGTGAAAAAAGTCTTGGCGTTAAAAAAATTTCAAATGAAATGTGAAGGCGATTGGAGAAACAGTACGTATGCCATGGTAATAAGCAGCATAAGAACTAGCATCTATAGGATCGAAAATTGTATCGAAGATATGCTTAACACAAATGAAAATATTTGCAAAGCTGCAGCTGTATCGGCCCAATCTAACCGTGGTTGTTTTGTACAAAAAGATGAAGTAGAGCTTCAGAACCAGCAGAATTACGTATCTTTAGCTGAAGTATTTGAACCGGAAGGTGATGTGTCTATTGTAAAACAGAGATCAGAAGAATGGTTCAAAATAAGAAAAGAATGCTTTGTAACTGGAAGTGCCATTAATAAAGCCATAGGATTAAATGGTCTGAAGAGCCAGAGAGACTACTTTGAGACAAAAACCGGACGGAAAGAACCTGAGGAAGTATCAAAAGAAATGCAGGCCAGATTTGATTATGGATCACAGAACGAGTTGAACGCGGTGGCAACGATTTGCTCAACTTTCTTGCCGGCTTTTCACCCTGAAGCTTCCTTTTATGAAGAAGGCTGTTATGTGCTTAAATCAAATGAAACTCCATACTTGGTTGTGAGCCCTGACGGTAGCCTTCGAAAGCATGATGACCATTGCTGTATATATACTGGCATAGAAATAAAATGCCCAATGCCGGGAAAAGAATTCACAACACCAGGACATTATAATTTACCCCATTACTATGTATCTCAGGTACTGAGTGAAATGCATAGTCTCAATGTTGACTCGTTGTATTTTGTTTCGTACAGCAAACAGTCTACTGCAATCCACAATATTCGGTTCAATGGGGATCTCTGGTCTGAAATACTGGAAGAAATCAAACATCTTGATATAAATCACACACCTAGACGACTTGGTCTAAATATTGAGCCTTTGAGAATGAAAGTTAAAAACTTCTGTAGTGCGAACACCTCACTTGTGGCAGAGCTCAAATCAAAAATCGGTAAGACATGTAGTCATTCAAGTGAAGAACGTGGTAGAATCTTTCACAAGCCATCCAAAATTATTAAGGAGACAGTTCTTTTACAAGATATTCAGAGGAGCTTCACCAGAGCAATCGAGACGATAGAAATTTCTCACAACTTGTGCTCAAACAAGGCAAGTGAGGTTTTAGTTTTTTTACTTGCCGATCTAGATCGCATGTACAAGCCAGATGTTCCTCATGCATTTCCTGTGGCATACGCATTTAAAGGCTATAGTATGACATCAGAATCGATGCGAAAGATGATCCAAGATGTTCTAAAAGAATTATTCATGCAGGGATTATACACCTCTGTTGTGTCCTATGATGGACAGTGGGCTTCTTTAGCTTTCAAGGATGAACATGGCGACGCACTTACACTTCTAGAACTTCAAAAGCAGGTTTACAATAACATAAAAAAAAGAACAAAATGTGAATTAACCGGACTTATTTTCAAAATGGCTTCGGTGAATTCAAATTCGTACGTAGAACTTTTGGAAAAAATAAAATATGCATACGACAGTGACAAGAAGTCTTTGACAATTGCAACGAAAGCCGAAACAAAGTTATTCAAAACTTCGGAGTACATGTGTCAGTTGCTTCGCAATAACAAAGAGATAAAGAAAATGAGAAAAAAAGACAATAATGTCGATAGTAGTTGTCAGACCGAAAGCAATATAATTTTGTCATCACTGCCAGTTGATATACTAGAAACTATGGATGCAGATGAGGTTGAAGCCATAAAGGAAGCTGAAGGTGCACCGGATCCCGTTAATTTGACAGCAGCTGAGACTGGTCTGAATGAAGATATGATTGAAGTGTTAGCTGCAATGTTTTCTGTTGATGAAGATATATCAGAGATCAATGTGGAAACTGAAAAAACTGATAACACGGTGATGAGATGCATTGATTCTGATCAAATGCTTAGTGAGAATACGGTAGAAACCATGTTGGGACGCAAAGAAAAAATGGGAATGCTGCTGCTTCTAAAGAGTGATGAAAAAGTTGGCAAAAAATGGACAAACATAGACCAAGAAAGTTTTGAATCATACCTCAGTGCAAAATCTTCCATTGAAAAACATTTCACCCATTACGAAATTATAAAGTGTATAACTTCGGCACAGTCGATGCTTCATTCTGTGAAGTTAAAGTTTGCAAAGAGTTGGAGCAAAGCGAAGTTATCAGAATTCCTCTTTTCTTTGCAAACAAAAAAATCCGACGATTTCGAAACTGATATGGGAAGAATTAGGAGGAAAAGAACACCGGAGAAGTTGAAAAATCTTTGTAAAAAATCTATCAGTAAATTACCGAAAGCAATACTAAATGCTGTAATTGCAGAAAATCTTATGCCAGAAGAGAGAAATTTGGAGGAGGAAATCGCCTTTTAGCCCAATCACAAAATTAGGTGATACAGAGTTAACTTGGTTTTCATGCCCCGAGTACAACCCTGGGACGCTGTCATACATTTTCTCATTCATTGATGTGCACCATCTATTAACGAACTGCAGGGTTAAAGTATGCAAAGATGGAATACCAGCTAGGGGAATAAGCAGGCAAGCTTGGTTAGATGTGGCAAAGTCAAATACAACAAACCTGAGGTTACCTCATGTTGAAGACTTGATAGACAAACAAAGTGATGCAATTGCGCGAGAAACATTTTCCAAAGACGTTGAAAAATTTATGAAGGACAAATATCCAAGAGAAGCTAAGCTTTGTAGGCTTATGAGAGAGTTCTATGAAGCCGAAGATGATCCTGGAATCACCGTTTACGACAGGAGCGCTCGACGTCTAGCTCTGAGAGACTGGCTCTTGGATGGTGTTAACTTTTGCCAATTTCCGCCTTATGGATCACACATAAATGGTATTCCTAACATTATGTTCCAGGGCTTCCTAACCAACATTGATAGACGATTACAACTTTTCCCCTACGTAAAGTGTGGCTCTTACAATGTTCGTTCCCTAGGAAGCCTTGAGGCTGAAAATTTATTCGGACAGTTCCAGGACTTGGATCCAAAGGGAACTGGTGTTGTTAAAGCTGAAGAGGTCCCAGCTGCTCTTGAGGCAGCCTGTCAACTCCTAAAAGTTCGGCTACTTCCTGATCGCCCATTCCATATGACGCTTAGCAAGCAAAAGGTCTATCCTGTTAACGAACTTCTGGCTGAAAGTGAGACTGCTTTCACCTCGGCTTATCTGTATCCATGGCATGTTTCAGAGATAACTTTGAAGTAAGAATGATTTGTTATCTTACCCATATTCCAACTTTTCACATGGAGTCTTTAGCGCACAGTTATGCATCCTGCAGCAGATGATTTTTGAAAACAGTAAGGCAAAAGAAGCAAATGCTCATGATGAACCTGACTGCTTTAGCCTCATTGTTTTCACACACTGTTTTACTAATGAAATGGATATTTATTGAAATGTTCTATACTTAACTTTATTGTTTTACAGTCGTCTGCAGTGGAATCGTTGGAGAGTTAAGCAATCAAGAATGATGTAAAACTATATAATTTTGTATCATATTCTCTAATCGTTTTGAAGACTCACTTGACAAATTAGCTATATGTAGGAGACAACTTGCAGATATGCATACTGCATATGAATATTAATTGCAAATTAAACATTTTGGCCAAAAGAGATATCGCTCATTCTAAGTAAGTAGTATATATTATACCAGTTTGATTCCAAAATAGAAAAAAACCCTTCCCTACCTCACTGTCCTCAAACCGATTCACTCCCATTATCAAATTTCATGTAACACGCACGCATTTAAGCCGCATGCTCATAAAATTATAACCCTCATTATACTTACTTAACAAGACGCAACAGTTAACCAACGCAACAGTTAACCAACGCATGACACACTAGGGTCGCAGATTTTTCTAAAAAAAAAAAAATTAATTTTTCATCATCACGCGTCATTGCATCAGCTAACCAACAAACCCATCAACCAGACAAACCCTTACATCAGTTAATCGCTTAACCTTCCCATCAACCAACGCATCACACAATGGCAAACCCTAACAAAGGCCCATAAGTGAGCTAGCCAGCTAACAAGGCGCATCAGTTAATCATTGCATCAGCTAACCAACAAACCCATCAGCCAGACAAACCCTTACATCAGTTAATCGCTTAACCTCCCCATCAACCAACACGTCATGCAATGGCTAACCGGTTTATGACCTTTGGGTGGGTTAAGATTTTTAATAAAAAAAAAAATATTATAGTATAAAAAATGAATTAAGTAAAAAATTTATTTATTAAAAAATAATAATGGAAGATAAAATAAAAAGGTATCTACCTCCAATAAAATATCCAGTTTCATTTTATCCAAGAAATTTTATACCATATTCATTATCACACATAAAATGCATTGTTAATGATTTTAATTTATATTATGATTTAGAAAAAGCTATTACTTTAAAAGAAAAATATGAAAAATTAAAAAACGGAATAAACTATAATACAGAGAAAAAGATACAATATGGAAAAGAAACTTATATTAAAATTTTACAAAAATTAAAGAATCATGTTCTTTTACTTAACACAAAAGAAAAATATAGAGATACTTTAACAAAAGAAGATTTAGAGACAATTGAAAAGATAAATGAAGAAGTAGTCATCATTAATAACTTAATATCAGATTATAATGAAAAAAGAAGTGAGCTATGTAAGAAAATGCAGGAATTAACAAATTGGAGAGAACATACAATTTTTGAAAATAAAAAATACGGTCTTTTTAAAGAATTTTATATCAATCTTCATCATGAAAATAATTGTTTAGGTAGATTTGAAAGAAAACTAAAAGAAAACATATCATTTAATGATATAATGAATTATATTACAGAAAGAAATATTGATGAAAACTATGTTTTAGAATGTATAACATGTGGTAAAATTAAAAATTTGTAATTTTTATTTGTTCTTAACACAAATAAAAATTTATTTTTTGTATTCCTCTATCCTATGATGCCCCCAAGCAAGTGTATCTATTCCATCAGGTAAAATAAACCTTTTATCATCATTTGCACTTAATGCTATTTTATTAATTTCTTCTGTATAAATTTGGTGCTTATAACTTCTTAAATTTATTATTGTTCTATGCTGTATATTATTATTTTCTAAACAATTCAGATAATCCTGATGCGTTATAGTTTTCTTAATTATATTTTTCTTGGTCCCCTTACATTTTTTATTTTCCACCCCATCATCCATTTTAATACTGTACATTTTTGGTTTTAATCCAATAGTTTCTTCTATTTCCCGCCCACTTGTTTCATCCTTAAACATACCAATCACCTTTTTATTTATACCAACTGGAATACCTGAAGGATGCCCCTCTTTTGGATAGTCACTTGTATCAAACTTTTCTTTAACATCATCTGAAATATCTTTATAAAAATCTTCTGTTTTAATTTCATACAATAAACTATCAGTATCAGTAAGTCCTAAAGTTGCTCTATTCCCATATTTTGCTTTAATATAATTATAGTGAAAATCATACATCAATGTTTTACTTAACTCAAGAATGGAAAACCCTAAATATATTGGCTTGTTAAATGTTATTTGTGTTTTTCCCATATGAATGCTTATCAAATTTTCATTAAATATTTCTAAATGCTTAAAGTTTGGTTTGTTTACAAATTTCCTTGCTGATTTTCTATTTCTGAAAAGCTTAACATTTACCCTTTTTCTTATATTTTCCATAGTTTTACCAAACACTGAATTATTCATTAACTTATAAAAATCCTTTTCAAAATCATTTTTTGCTTTTGTTCTTAGTTGTGTGTTTAAATCTATGTATTGTTTTAACCAATCACTCTCTTTAAACTTAATCCCTCTATGTATCTTCCTCAATTTTAAACCGAGACTTAAACACTGTTTTAAACTTTTATAATGTATAATATATTTCTTTTTATCATGTAAATTTGGTACCAGCTTTTCAACTTTATTTACTTTTATTTTCTCTGCAGCAAGAGGAAGCTCATTAAAATAATCATGCAGTTCTTTAGGAACATCTAAATCAACTTCTAAAAAACAGGGATGACGTTCCCAGTTGTTTAATTCCTTTTCCGTCATCCATTTAAATCCGTCAATTGGAAGCTTCTGACTCATTGCCCAACCATACAAGTTATTCGCATCTAAATATTTACAAAATACTGAAGGTTTTTGTGGATCATACTTTTTACCTAAATATTTATTATTAGCTTTTATATATCTTTTAGGAATCATTGAAATTCCACCTCGGATACCCCTTTCAATAAATTGGATTTTATTTTCATCTCTAATCAGTTTTAACTTAACACCAGTTAACTTTAATGCAGCATCCCAAGCTAAACCAGGTGCAGTAAAATACCAAGCAGGGTCTAATTTATAAACGTTAAAACAAACTTCTCTAAAACTTTCAAACACATCAGCTAAAAGAAGAACATCCGTTTTTAAATATAAATCATGATATTCACCAAGAGTTTTAATTTTAAATGTTTTCCATACCTTTTTTGCATGTTTATAATCTTCTTCTGTAATTCCTTCCCCAGCAAGTTTTGAATAAAATGCTTCTATAGGTGGTAATTGTGTTTCATTAAGTCTTTCTAATGAATCAATATATTCATATGGATAAACACCCTTTCTACGAAGAAGTTTAAACTCTTCTTCTTTTGGAAATTCACTTTTTAAGTTTTTGAATTGATAATCTTTTAAATTTTCTGCTAGTTTTGCTAAACCGCTACTCATAAATTTAAAACTATCTAAAAACCTAATATCCTTATAAATATCTTTATTTTTATACTGACCTACTAAAGTCTTTTTTGTAAAGCTTATATATTTTTCCTTATTATTTGGAATTACATTAATTTCCCCCTCACTAACACCAAGATTTTTAACAAATAAATGAGCATCATATCCAGACAAATTATGAAAGAAAACAGGAAGAAAGTTTGGTTTACGAAAGTTAAGATTACATTTATTATGTGCGGCCCCCTATATCTACCACTAAAATGACAGTGGTCTCTTACTTTTTTCCATCTATCTTTATCTTTTTCCTTTTTTTCTTCCTCTTCTTCCTCTTCTTCCACTCCATCTTCTTCATCGCTTTCCTCTTCTTCATCCCTTTTTTCTTCCTCCCCAAACTTTATATTACAAAGATAACAAGTATCTGCTTTATTAAAATCTTCTGCATCCTCTGCGGTAAGTATCATATCTTTTTTTGACAATTTTAAAATCTCTTTGGTCAGACTTTCTATTTCTTCCACAAACTTTTTCTCCGCATCTGGTCCTCGATATAGCAACAATCTCGACTTAAAAACATTTTCATCAAAACTTTTTAAAAAGAAAGCATAGCCTGTTGGGACATGCATTTGAATTTTTGTTGTTGTACTTTTACTTGGGTCTGGTTTTGCATGTTGTATTGGTATTTGCATCGTTTCAAAATCACCATAAACAACAAAAGGATGCCATTGTGTTTTAACCCGGTTTTTAAACATTACGGTACACCGGTTTTTTGTTGGCATTTTAATTCTTACAGCATCTTCTTCGTAGCAAAACACTCTATGATCTTCTAAAACCCTTTCACTCGTAAAATGGCCTAAACAGCTCCAACAAAAAGAAATCTGATGTCCATCTTTGGATATTTTTGATGCTAATAGTGCACTTGGATTTTTTACCCAAACATAATGACTATTTTCATCTTCATCTTTTATTAACAAAAGAATCACTAAATGTTTTCTACCAAAAGTTTCTTTTCTTTGCCTTCTAAGAGGATATAACCCATCTTTTTCATCATAACCTATAACAACGATAGAAAAATCCGGATTTTGATTTTCAAATTTATTAATATCACACAATTTAACGGGGCACCCGATTCCTTTCATATTTAATTCTTTGATTTGCTCTTTTAATTTTTTATCAACTCTTTCTGGATGTTCTTTTTTTGGATTGGCTACCCTCATACAACAGTATAAAAAACAGTTATGATCATCTTCATTTTTGATATTAATAAGCCCATTTCTGTTATTTGCTCTTTTTAATCCTGCTGGTAAAGGCATCCATGAACCTGCAATCCCCTCCCATAACGGTCTATTTTCTACAACATGTAATGTTAAGCTTATAACCCCCTCAAATACCCAACCGGTTCCTTGTATTAAAAAAGTTTCGAAATTTCTCATAACTCGTTCTACCATGTCATCATAAGCGTCATTTACATCACGTTCCCTTGATATAGTTTCATGACTTGAAGAAAGTTTAACTTCTTTATATTCAATATCACCATCATTTTTTACCCTTGAAAATAAACATACTAGTTCTAGCTTTACCTTTGTATTTCTATTGTTTCTTAAAAAATTAGTTATGCTTTCTCTACATACTTCTAAAAAATCATTTGCTCCCCATCCCCCTACTCCATCTATAACATACTGTGTTGCAAATTCTCTTAATGCAGACGCTTCTTGCCTTAATACAGTGTTTGGCATTTCTCTTCTCGGTAAGTCTTCTTCTACATTTTCTAAAACCTCGTTTATAACTTGTGGAATTTGCTCTTCTGGAACATTACCAGTCATCCAATTAGTAAAATTAGACACTCTTCTTCTAACACTCTGAGGAATTGCTGCTGAGGCAACCCTTTGAGCACCACTATATAAATTAGATGCAATCGACCGACCAGCATCTACCAGTCTATTGATAAATCTTCGTGAAAAAGAATTCATCGCTATAATTTTTAAATAAAAAATTCTTTCCTTAAGTCAAATTTTATTATTTTTTTTCATAAATAATAAAATTACTCGCAGTGGCTCGTACACTATTGAATGTCAATTCTATATTTACCATTCCATACTCTACCATTCCAGTTTTCAATCGTTTGTGGACATTTATCAATATACTTACTAGCCTTATAAATTGATGGAAACTCTTTCACCTCTTCAGTTTCTACATCCTTTAAGGTAACCCTCTTTGGGTTTTTAGCAATATCCTTTAATCTATCATAATTAGGAATTTTTTTCAAAAATTTTTTTTCTTCCTCTTCAGGATACAAACCATGCTCTTTTAACACATCAATATACTTTTTCTTGTTCCAATAGGAATACCACTTAATATTGTTATCTGTTAATATCTTTTTAAAATCAGCAATCTTTTTCATTTATTTAAGTAAATTTTTACTTAATATACTACACTCATCTTATTCCCATCACTCTGGAAGTTAATTAGTCTATCACTAAGTAAAACTGCATATGCTACAGTATTTACATCTGGATTTACGCCAAATAATGCTTTAACGTGAATATCAGTAACAGAATACTTAAGTCTTTCACTTTGTTTCGATAAATCAAACACATACAAAGGAAAGAGAGTTTTATAATCTGAAGGAGTAATATTAGGATTTGATACCAATTCATCCATGTTAAAAAACTTTTTTCTAAACAAAGCAGCTTCACTATATATTCCACTAAATAGATTAGTGTTAAAATTTATAAAATGTTCATAAGCAGGGTATTTTTTTGAACCTAACATTACATATATATTATTTACATTTAAGTTATCAAATATAGCAGGGTTTTGATCTTGATCATTACTTTTATTAGTTTGAAAACCAACAATTAAAAATCGTGGCACTTCAGGAGATGATTTAGATGATAACCTCCAAGTAAATCTCGTTGTTCGTGGAACCGCAATACTGTCACTTTGTATCATTCTATACCCAACTGGGAATTTTTCTTTCTTCTCAATAAATTTAAAAAGTTCCAACTTGTTTCCATCTTCTGGCTCAACATGTGGCATAAACCAAGATACTTTATCTAATCTAACTAGACCAGGGTCATTTAATACTGGCGGACCAGCTTGCCTTGCTGCTTTAAAAATTGCATCATTATTATTATTTCTTGTTAAGGTTAAAGTTTGTTTCATACCATATAAAACTTTGTTGTAATCTTCACAAAAACCAAATATATGTTTCAATGGTACCCTAAAACTAAATAATCCTTTATTTGCTATAGCTATATTTGCATCACCTGTGCCTAAAATATAATCTCTTCTAATTTTAAAACCCACATTATCATTTTCAGCTGCTAGACTAGTATCTTTATACCACAATTGATTTAGCCCCTGTGATTTAGAAAAGTCATCGAGATATTTTAACAGTCCTAGCATTGTAGTAGTTTGACCAGGATAATTAATGCTTTCTATCTCTTGTCCGCTAAGTTGATATCTAATATTTTTAAACAAATACATTAAACCATTATTTGTTAAGGTTATCAAATCACCAGCATTAGTTGAATCATATGCAGCTCCATCTGTTTTCACTAATCCACCACTAATCTCAAGATATGACTCGGAAGGATGATAAAAAATATCTTGAGTTTCAATATCAATCCTAATATTTCCTCCAGGGTTGTTTAGATTGGTTCCTGTAATAGGAAGATATTCATAATATTCATATTCATTAATACTATCATCTTTTAAAATCGGAGCTTTAATATTTAAAATATCCATTTTATTATATGCAATTATAATTTTTAAGTCAAATTATAATTGTTATATTAATTTGCCCATAGTTGAGGGAATGACCTGTTTTCATCATTTACATACACACCCTTAAGTTTAATATTTTCAATTTTTTCTACTGTAAGGTTTTTTTTCATTTTTAGATAAATTCTATTTCCGTAAAGAATGGTTACCTTAGGCATATTATTTTTTTTTAGATATTGATTTACATCTTCTTCAAATTCCTTAATGATATCAGCTTTTTCAGGTGACAATTTTAAATCAACCTTATTATAGTTGTATTTTGTACTACTACTATCTAATACTTCACAATCTTCATCAAGTTTAAAATTTGCATAAAGGATACTAACCCTTTTTGTATTGTATTTTTCATAATGTGTTAAATTAAATTTTAGATTAGGCATTTATTTAATGTTTATTTTTACTTAACTTAAATTTCATAATACTTTAACTCCGGAACCCTTACTATTTAACTTCTTAACTAAATCTTGAATAGCAATTGCACTACCATCTATTAAGGTATTAACATTTTGCATTACAGGTTGAGTTGTTGTAGTAGGCTTTTGTGTATATTTTTCTATAATCTTTTTAGATTTTGGTGTTAAAGCCTTTTGAACTAACTTTTTACCTGCATCAACCGCGGCACTCTTTCCAACCTCTAACGCTTTCTTTGCTCCTTCCTTAGCTACACTCTTACCAACATCAACTGCTGAAGATGCAATTTGTTTAGCTGCGCTGCTTGTAAAGAGTTTTGTAAGAAAATTAACAAAGCTATCAAATATTCCTGCTCCACCATAAGCATAATTTCTTTTAAATCCTCTCTTTTGTGATGTAATCATTTTTATAGTATAGCCATTAATTTTTTATAAGTTTTTGTATCTAATATACGTTGTCTTTTTAATTCATCACAAATACTTACAAGCTCATTTCTTACACCCGTATGACCGGCTCCTTTACTTGCCATTAAGAGGTCAAATCTTTCTAATAGTGCGTTGGGGTCAGATGGTATTACCGTGGTTGTTTTTTTCTTTTTTCTTAATCCTTTACCAGTTTTTTCTTTAATGATGTGATTATAAACAGGTTCAATTATGTTTTTCCATTTTCCACTATATGTATTATAAATTTTTAATTCATTTTTTTGATCATTATCCTTAAATATAATATCACTTAAATAAATTAAATTTTGATAAGCTTTTAAATCTGAAGAAGTATATTTTTTCGGATTATTTGATAAAATCAATTCCCATAACCCATCACTAGCAGGAAATTTTTGTTCTTCAAAATAAAAAAAACCTTCATCTTTCGGGTCTAAAAAAATTTCTTTATTACCAAATTTAAATACACCAGAATTTTTATCAAAAACTATTCTATAGATATTATCAAAATCATATTTTCTTTCTGCAAGTTTTTCATTAAAAACTTTAACAAAATGCTTAATTTCTTCTTTATTTTTTTCTAACATAATTTCATGATAAGAAGGAAGTTCCGCAGTTGATAATTGACTAGGTATCATTTCTTTAGAAAGTACAACAGGTAATTGAATAATCCCCTCCCTAATAGGTTCTAATTCCTTTGTAATTGTTCTTGGTAATCGTTGAATCCCCTCACTAATAGGTCTTAATCCCTCAGTAATTCTTCTAGCCGCTTCTAGTTGATACGTACCAACATTTCTAGTTGCTTCTTCTTGTATCTCCTTTTGTGATTTAGTTAAGGGTCTAAAAAACTTTGAAAGGTCTGTTTGTAATTCGATATCCCCGGTTCTCTCTGCAAGCTGATTATCACGAATTCTTTTCATTGTTACAAGATAATCTTTTACTAACAATTCCCTCTTTAAAGGGTCTTTTATCTTTAAAAAAGACATATTTTTTAAAGTAAAAATTTTTTTTTAATTAGTGTTATCTATCTCACAAGCACAAGAACACTTAAACTTGGGCGGTTTTATTCTTAATGGCGTCCATTGTTTCTTTCTACTAGTCTGCGGAATTCCTCTCGCGCTTCTATTCGTCCCTTCTCGATTAAACTCTCCGATTCCTCTAGCTTGCTTTTTTTCTTTGACTTACTTCTAATTTCTTCCTTCATTTGTTTATATTTTTCCAATTCTTCCATAATTAAAGTAAATTCTGAATGATCTATTTCGTTGTCTGATATTGCTTTTGATATATGTGTAAGTAATGTATTTAACTTTGAATCTGCTAACATTTTAATCTGAAGATGTTTTTCTGATTTTGTTCTGGTTCTTCTAACCAAAAACTTACCTACTGTTGCTACTAAACCAACAGCTAAAGCACAACCTTCTAGGGCTATCGTTGCGGGTATCGCTACCACAGTTGAAAGTAAAGCAATTCCACCTGCTCCTGCACCTAATGCTATAACAGTTAGTCCAGCTTCAACATTATCCACAGTCTTACTAATCTTCATGTATTTTTTACTTAGCTGCTCTCTTTTCGTAACTTCATTTTCAAGAAAATCCTGAATCTCTGATATCTTCTTAATCTAAATGATTGACCATTGTCTCCTGCTGATATTATTGGTTCTAATTTTGGCGCATTTGGTATATTTCGTGC
The DNA here is from genome assembly GCA_945859785.2 of Tridacna gigas. Taxonomy (NCBI): domain Eukaryota; kingdom Metazoa; phylum Mollusca; class Bivalvia; order Cardiida; family Cardiidae; genus Tridacna; species Tridacna gigas. The sequence continues at coordinate 31,228,599 of OX244034.2, forward strand.
TTCTGGCAACTCTGGGTAAATCTTTTCTTTTAGTTCCATTTTATTAACAACAACTATTTTTTTAAATTGAATAGTAAAGACGACACAAAAATTCACCTTCATTAATTTTTACTAACTTTTTTGAGTTGTTTGTAATTGTGGTAACCATGTCATCCACTTCTTCTAATGTAACTTCATTTGTAATAGATATTTGATTAAGTTTAAGATTATAAGATAGAGAAGCTAAAACAAAACCTTTACTCATATTACAGCCCATACCTAAAGCCATCGTTCTTGTTTGTCCTCCTTCTAATACTAACGGTTGTTGAGTACAAATATCCCATGAAACAGAATTAACTTTTTTAGCTGGATACTTACCTTCAACAGGTTTCCAAAAAATAGTTTTTGGTTGAACTATTTTATGATATCCATTTTTATTTTCATTTCCAAATTTATGTACATTCATTTTTTAATTATAATATTGCTCCTAATATAGGAATATTAGCAAATGGGCTATTTGGTCCTAAAAGAAGACCTTTTCCATCATAAATTTTTGACCCTTGTTTTAAATACAATCCATCACCAACGGAACTCAATCCTTTACCTTTTGCAGGACTAAGATATAAACCTTCTCCATCTGTTTCTACTTGATAGATACTACCACCTTTCTTAAGATACAATCCGTTACCCATTGCTTTTTGAACACCAGAAGAAGCAAGGCCAGATAACGCACCAACTCCTATAGCAGGTAAAACGGTTCTTGCTAATGTTGGTAAAACTGATGAAGCTAAACCAGCCAACAAAGGTAAAAATCCACCTTCTACTTTCATATTGTGTTTAAGTTGTCTAGGTGACATTCTAAACGTTGCTCCCTTTTTGCCTTTATAAGCTTTTGTAAGTTTATTTACTTGCGATTTGGTTAATGCTATTATATCATTACCATGAATATCTTCATGCTTTAAACGAATACTTGCTGGACTTTTGTTTCTAAAAGCATGTAAAATTTTTTCCTTTTGTCCTTCTGAAATATTTATTTTTGCGTTAATGTAGTTTGTCATTTTTTATATTATCTTGCCTCTCTTATATGGAATCTAATTGTTAAATTTTCACCTCTAAGATTTAGTAATGTTCCATCTTGGTCTGTAATTGATACATTTAAATCATGTATTTCATTTAATGTTAGAGGAAGATAAACAAGGTTTACCGGATTTTCTATTATTTTATACCCTGGTGATACATTAGGAAAAAAACTGTAAATCGTATTTCTTTGTGAGCCGTTAACATAACTACCTGAAATTAAATCTATATTAACTAGTAAGCTATTAATACTAAGAATATTTACTACATTTTCTGATTCATGAAATCCTTGCAGATATTTTGCTTTATTAAATCCTAATACTTTTCCGATACTTCTGCTTTGGTTAAAATCTACCTGATAATTATTTTCAACATAAAGAATAGATTTTAAAGTATTAGTATTTGCAGAGATATTAATATAATATTCTTCATTAACTGGATCATAATGTCCCCTTTTCCTCATTTCTTGTTGAATATAATCATTAATATCAACTAAATCATAAGATCCCTCTGGTAATTTTAGTTTTACCCATGTTGCACCATTGTCAGGTGAATAAACAAAAGTTCCATTGTGTTTATCAATATTAGGAAATGAATAGTAAGTTTCAAGGTTAACCAACGCCACTTCATATTCTTTATCTTGGTCTAATTTAAGTGGTGGGTTAAATTTTGTTTTAAAACTTGTTTTGTTGTCGCTTACAATCAACTGAAATGACGTTTTATGGTTAGTATTTTTTACTATCTTTTCAAGTAATTCTTCCATTTTTGTATTATTAAAAAGGTTGTTTAAATGTGTAAAATATATCTTTTTAATAAGATATATTTTTAATAGTAATCTCTGTAATCATGTGGGTATATAAAAGTTGTCAAAACCACATCTATATTTTCCATCATTACGGTTCTTAGTTAAATCAATCACTACAAAACCATGAGGTTTTTCCCAACATTTTTTACAAAAATTAACAAACTCTGTTTTAGTCATATCATCCCCTACATGATCACTATAAATATGGTTAAGATTTTTTAAGTCTTGTCTAAACAAGCATATTAAGTTAGCATTCTCTCTAATAGTTTGGCGAGGTAATCTAAAATAATTTTGTGCTAGATAAAAACAATCGGCATTACTATGTCTTCCTCTTACATAATAGTTTTCACACTTGTTTTGCCTTTCTAAAAGTAAGTCATCAAATATCATTAAGTTTTTATTTGATGCATTTAAATCTCTTGGGTCAGGAACATCACTAGCATATTCAAAAAATTCACAATTGATATCAGATTTTTCCTTAATTGTTTTTGCCCATTCTTCAACTAATGCAGTTGGTGAAATATCTCGGTTTTGAACTTCATCTTTAAGTGAGAACAACCTTAATATGTATTCTTTTGGTATTTTTTCTTCAAAGGCTTTTTTAAGTATGCGATATTCTGGTTGAAACAAACTTTTACCAAAAACGCATAAGTTGTTATAATCTAACCAATCAGGTCTTAACAAAAGGTTAAGTAAAAGTGTAGTTTTACCACATCCTGATTTACCTACTATTAAGCCTCTGATGCTCCTAGGTAAAAGGGGGTGATTAAATCTTTTTGCTAACGCTTCATTCCATGATAAATTAACAATATCCATATTTTATATTAAAAATTTTATTTTAATATATAAAAAATGTATTGCGTTAAATGTAAAAAGAAAACTGAAACTACTGATACACAGTGTGCGGTAAGTAAAAATGGTAAAGATATGGTGCGAGGAAAATGTGTTGAATGTGGAACAACTAAAACACAATTTATTAAACAAAAAGAAGGTGGTTCGTTGTTAAACAAAGCAATCAATAACTTACCTGTTGAAATGCATTTACCTGGTCATAATTTTACTGGTCCTGGTACTAAGTTAAAGAAAAGATTAAATCCTGATTTAACACCTAAAGAATGGTCAAAGCCTGTAAATCGTGTTGACAAAGCAGCATATCATCATGATATCTGTTATCTTAAGCATAATGATACTAAAACACGGAATGATGTGTGTGATGCTAATATGCTTAAAGAGTTAAAGGGTATCTATAATCCTACTATTAAGGAAAGAATGGAAAGAGGATTGGTTTCTTCATTGATAGGAACCAAGAAAAGATTTGGTATGGGAATGAGTAAAAAAAAAATTTAGAAAATATAGTGCTAGCAGAAGAATTACATAAACCTGTAAAAAGAAAATTTAAGAAAAGGAGAGTTAGAGTAAATGGTAACAATAAGATATGGGCTGCAGATTTAGTAGATATGCAAGCATTCTCTAAATTTAATCGTGGAGTAAAATATCTTCTTGCTGTCATTGACATTTTTTCAAAATATGGTTGGCTGGTCCCCTTAAAAGACAAAACAGGAAAATCTGTTTCTGTTGCATTGAAGAGTATTTTTAAGGAAAGAAAACCAGAGAAAATGTGGGTAGATAAAGGTAAAGAGTTTTATAACAAAGAGGTTAAAGATTTGATTGAATTGTATTCTACTGAAAATGAGGAAAAATCAAGTATTGTTGAGAGATGGATTAGAACAATGAAAGAAAAAATGTGGAAGTATTTTTCTGCTCACTCAACAAATGTATATATTGATGTATTACCAAATCTTGTTAAAGAATATAATAACACGAAACACTCATCTATTAAGATGACGCCAACTGAAGCAAGTAAGAAGAAGAATGAAAATAAAGTTTGGATAACATTGTATCCTGTTTATGACCAAGTAAGGGAGGATATCAAACCAAAGTTTTCTGTTGGAGATAAAGTAAGGATAAGTAAAAAGAAAAAAACTTTTGAAAAAGGTTATACCACAAGATGGACTGAAGAGGTTTTTACAGTTTCAAAAGTAAAACATACATCACCTATAACATATAAGATTGAAGATTTAAATGGTGAAGAAATAAAAGGTAGCTTTTATGAACCTGAACTACAAAAAACGAGTCAAGAGGTGTATAGGATAGAAAAGGTTATTAAAAAGGGAAAAAAGAAATCTCTTGTAAAGTGGAAAGGTTATTCTGATGAGTTTAATTCATGGGTTGACAACAGTGCTATTATAAATATTTAAATATATAAAAATGAAAGATATTACAATTGATAATGTTACTTTAAAAAATAAACCTTTAAGTAATTTTGAACTAAATGATGCTGCAAAAAAATTAAAATTAAAAAATTTTAGAGGAACATTTTTAAGAGATACCCTACCAAAAAAGAATAAAAAAAAAATGAATGTGGTATATTAAACCTTGATGACTCTGGTGGCCCTGGTACTCATTGGGTTGCATGGTTTAAAGATGGAAAAAGAAAAATTTATTTTGATAGTTATGGTATTCAACCACCTAATGAAATTATAGATTATTTAAAACAACCTATATACTACAATACTGACCAATTACAACATGCGGGTGAAGTATTTTGCGGCCATTTACGTTTGTTTATTCTTAAAGAGTTATGCAATGATAATGAATTTCAAAATGTTTTAAATAAACTTTTTTAGTAATATTAAAAACGATGCCTGTTGATAAATTTGGAAGAATGGATGATGTTAAAACAAGTGATGATGGTGGTGTGTCACTTGCTTACATTACAAACAACTTTTTACGTAAAGATGGAACAACCACTGTTGTCGGTTCTATAAATATGAATGGCAACACATTAACGAGGGTTAGTAATCCAGTAAATCCACAAGACGTTGCGACAAAGGATTATGTTGATAATACAGCAGGGGGAAACCGTGAATCACCACTATTAAAAGAAAATGGAAATTTTATTGCTACTGCTCCATTCAATATGGGTTTTAAAAAAATACATAATCTACATGACCCTGAAGAACCGCATGATGCTGCTACAAGAAGTTATGTGGATAAGGTTAGTAGAGAAAGTGTCATTGTTAAACGTAATGATGGAAGATTTGTTGCTACAGGAAATATAGATATGAGGAATTATGGGTTAATTAATGTCCTGTCACCGGCTGAACCTGATGATGTAGCAACAAAGGGGTATGTTGATAGTCAATCCTCACCATTTTTGTATAACCCTATTGATAACTTTTATACTGCAATAGGAGAAATATCTATGGGTAACCGGCGAATTCATTTTGTTGCTCCTCCAATTGAAAATAGTCATGCAGCGAATAAGCTTTACGTAGATAGCATTATTGAGATGGCTACCGCAGGTGAAAAGGCTTTAACAAAAAACCAAGACGGGTCTTTTTCAGTGGCTGGTAAAATAGATATGGGTGGTAACTCAATTACTGGTTTACCAAATCCAATAAATCTTAACGCTGCTGCTAATAAAAATTATGTTGATAATGGTGGTGCCATTGTAAAAAATCCAAATGGAAGCTTTACAGCAATATCTGATGTAGATTTTCAAGGTTTTTCTATAAAAAACGCAGCGATGCCTGTAGATGAGGGAGATTTAGTAACAAAATCCTATGTGGATGAAAGGGTATCGCTTCATAAAACAATTATAAGCGTGTGTGCCGAGGAACAAGGTCCTTTAACAAATGGTAATTATGAGTTTTCGTTTGGTAATGGAAGCGCCGGAGTAAGTCATGGGATGGGAGGTTATTGTATGTCTGCTCCTGGTAGAATTATAAGAGGGACTTTAATGGTTGTTAAGGGAACCGGTATTCTAAAAGAAGAGGTGAAAGTTAATATAGTCGTAAATGGAGTTGAACAGATTGACAACACCATAGTAAAAAAGAAAGGAGAAGGTTGTAGTTGTGTAGTTTTTCCACAACCTTTAGAAATAGACCAATGTGATGTTATAAACTTTATAACAAGAACAGATAATCCTAATGCTAAAAATGCATATTTAACGATACTGATAGAGTTAGACTTGTAAAGGGTTAAATATTTAAAATAATGAGTGATAAAAAAAATATTTTTTATAAATTTTTTTTTATAAAAAATAATATTATAAATATGCCTATTGCCGCTGTTGATGTTACAGGATGCGACATATAGTATTTTGTGTATACTATATGTCATAGTTTTGTCTTGTATTGATGAGTTTAACATTTTCTCCAGGATATTTTTTAAAAAACTTCTGTATTCTAGGATCAGGATCATCCCGATACACAACTAAAAAACGATCATCGTGAAGATATAAATCTGTAAATCTTGTGAGGTTTCTAATTTTATAAAGAAATTGTTTTAATCCTTCAAAGTCAAGGTTAAAAAGGTATTTTTTTGCTTTGATGCGTAAGCATTCAACCATATACTTTTGTTGTATCGCTTCTGGAATTTTCATTTTTTATAGAAACTTAAAGTTTATACTAAATTCTTCAATATCGTTAAGGCAGCTTTCTAGGTATTGATGTTCGTTTGGGCAATCTATAAATCTTTGTTTAAAGAGAGATAGCAAATCAGTTAAATCTCTAACATAAAAACAATGCCTAACACGCATGCCATTACCGCCGGCATAGAATATTATCTTTAGAACGTTTTCATTAGGTTGTTCATAAAGCTTTTTACTGCAGTAGTAGTATATATCACTAAACCATCTTGGGTTTTTATAAGGCATTAGACCGGTTCCATTTGTGTAAATGATTTTATTTGTGTTTATAGGATGAATATTTGATTTATCCTTAAGTAGGTCACTTAACTTTTGCTTGAAATCTGGCTCTAGTTCTAGCATTTTTAATATTAAATCTCTAGTTTAATAGAAAAGTCTTCATCGTCTAGTATATGTGATATGAGTAATATATCATTCTAAGATGATATATAACCATGGGATTAACGTTTAAGACCTATTTTTTACTCTACATAGTCTTTATCCTGTTTCTTAAGCCAGTTAGTAAAGCCTGCTTTCATAAGTTCAATAAAAGATGCTATAGCCATATCTTGATTAAAATCTTCTTCTTCTTCATCTATTTTAACTCTTTCTATAAAATCTTCTTCGCAACCTTTGATATACTCATCAAGATAATAAATTATATCTTCTTTAAATCCTTTTACATTGTACAAAAAGTTAGATTCAACTTCTTCATAATAATCTTCTTCTAAACTATTTAAATCAAGAGTCTCAAAAATTACACACCCTGAATCAACATGGTATAAACTCACTTCTACGGTATAATCTTCATAGTCTATCCGTATATCTGTTTCATCAAAATCACAATCTTGATACCCATGTACATGGTTACAATCCCACTCTGGATAACCATCATACGCTTCTACAAGTTCTTTAGCTCTTTTTACTATCCATTTTTCTTTTTCGGTGCACTTCTTTCTCTCATAACACTTTTTTTCACTATATGGTATATGCTCCCCATCAGCAGCATAAGCATTAACTCCATCGTATTGTGTTTGTGTAACATCTGTCATACTTGCGTTACCTACTCTAACGGTGCAATTTATTAACTTTAATTCAAAAATTTTTTGTTTCCTGACAAAAAATTAAATTTTTTTTTTTTTATTTTTTTATTAAAAATCTTAACCCACCCAAAGGTCATAAACCGGTTAGCCATTGCATGACGTGTTGGTTGATGGGGAGGTTAAGCGATTAACTGATGTAAGGGTTTGTCTGGCTGATGGGTTTGTTGGTTAGCTGATGCAATGATTAACTGATGCGCCTTGTTAGCTGGCTAGCTCACTTATGGGCCTTTGTTAGGGTTTGCCATTGTGTGATGCGTTGGTTGATGGGAAGGTTAAGCGATTAACTGATGTAAGGGTTTGTCTGGTTGATGGGTTTGTTGGTTAGCTGATGCAATGACGCGTGATGATGAAAAATTAATTTTTTTTTTTTTAGAAAAATCTGCGACCCTAGTGTGTCATGCGTTGGTTAACTGTTGCGTTGGTTAACTGTTGCGTCTTGTTAAGTAAGTATAATGAGGGTTATAATTTTATGAGCATGCGGCTTAAATGCGTGCGTGTTACATGAAATTTGATAATGGGAGTGAATCGGTTTGAGGACAGTGAGGTAGGGAAGGGTTTTTTTCTATTTTGGAATCAAACTGGTATAATATACACTACTTAAGTAGTATCTCGTTTTTCCACAATGTTTTATAAAGTTGTCAGATGTAAGGACGCAATATGTCGTATCTGGTCTGCTCACACTGAAAAGAATTCTTGAACCTTTGATTTTAATTGAGATTGCAGGGTCTCTTGTATTATATTAGTAGTCATAGAGTTCCAGAAAGTCTATTAAGGATCGAAAATTTCACACACTTTACTCGTGATAAATTCAAGTCACTTCAGATATCTAGTCTAACATCTGTGAAAACCAGATAAAAATAAGAAGTGAATTTCGGCAAAATGTCTTTGCTACAATGTTGAAAAAGGCGTTAAACTGTGTTTAACCCATCTTTCAGAAACCACATGTTTGACGTCAAAGCAAGAGGAAAGAGGAAGGCAAAAAGGAAAATCGTTACTGTATCGGGTCCTGACGACGCTGCCAGGGGAGTGCAAGGTGTGCGACAGTTTCATAAGTATGATGAAAGCAAAATTCTTCCCCATAAAAAGACTTGGAATAGACCTGTGAATACTTTCTTTCAACATTACAATAATGCAGATGTACTGTTCTGTTGAACATTATATTCCCACAATAATGCGACTGTACAAGGTTCATTCAGAGTTGCTATGTCGCGATTGAGGTTAAATCAGAAGATTAATACGCGTCTGTTCCGATCTGTCTACAGATTTCGTTCAACTTGTTCTCCGAGTAAGTACTCTGGAAAATTGTTTAGATGTGTGGTCAAAAAACATTGTCATCTTCTGATCTTAAACTATACACCAATTTTTGATTCACGTGTGTAAATGTGTTGAAAACAGTTTGGGGTTCTGTTCGATATAAAATGTGAACAGAAGATACTTGTAGGCCTGTATCGCCAATCGATTCATGAATAACATGTTTGTATAGTGTTTATATGTTCTTGACAATATAAGCTGATATGGAATGAGATCAGACATTACATTTACGTCTTCTGATCTGAATTTATACGCTTCGTCGAATATCTTACCTGATTCTATCGTTCATTTGTGTAAATATGCTTTGACATAGTTTAGAGTAATGAATAATACGGGCTGTGATCAGATATCACATTTGCTTATTCCGATCTTAACCCATATCGTTGAAACTTTGAATTCCTTGGGCAATAATTAAAACACTAAAACAACACTCTAATGTTTAATACTTCGGCTACTGCCTTTTTCAAGAGTCAGAAACACTATCCACTGGAATATTTTTTTGGCGTATATCATTGCAGCCATACTGTTTTACTAATTTACCGATTAGAAAAACGATATTGCTGCATTGGTACACGCTAAAAAATGATCTGGCGGATAAAGTGTTTTTTAACACTTGAAAAGGGCAGTAGCCGAAGTCTTGAACATTAAAGGGTTGTTTGTCATAATGTTAATCCATAATTATCATTCATTACACTTACTATTAAGCTCGTGTACAAATGTGCTTGAACATCAATTTCTTAAACGATATGGGAATAAACAGTGTGTCTATGTCTACTTTTTTTATACATTGTCATGAAGGTAGGTCATTCCTCTTGACCCATTGGCAATTTCCTTAAGTGTTACAGAAGTATTTAGACCGAGATGGCACTACATAGATGAGGTCGTGGAAGTAGGTCAGGGTTAAATAATAACTAACAGAAACGTTCGTAAAACTCTGTTTCTCTGAAACTATAAATTGTATAAAAATAAACTTGATAAAAACTAAAATATGATTTATATCACAGAATCATTCACAAATTTTTCCGAAACTTAAATTATATATAATGATATAATGAGTATCTCTCATTTTGATTGGCAACACACACAAAAAAAAAATATAACTATACATAGGTTATACTGGTAACTGAAAGTAGTGTATATATAAAACACAGTCCTGTTACATTCATCTTTGCCAAATGACATGTTATTATGAAAGACCGATGGTGACCTCTAAACTACATACTTCAGATGAATTGTCTGAACTTTGAACTATTAAGTCTGAACTCTTACAAACATCATCCATGACATAAGAAATCTGATTTCAAACGTGACTCATGAGTAGTAATTTCAGACTTCAAACGTCACACCTCATACATGTATTATCTTTAAACTTTTAATTTACCACGCAATCCCTGGTTTTTACGACCATGAGAAAGAAAGCCTTCCGAAAAGATTTTGGGAAAAGGAGAAAATGCTGGTAACCAGCATTTTCTCACTTTCCCTCAATTTTTCCTATCCTATCAAAGTCGTTTCTGTTAAATTTGAATAGACATTTGCCGTGCTTTGACTTTGGACGAGCCTACATGACACATAACGAAGTGTTAAGTCTGAAAGCCACCACCAGTCTTTCATTTGTAAAATTCTGAATAAAAATTTTAATATTTCTGTGTTTGGCATTACTCTGATGTTTCAACACTCTTAACCCTTTCCCTGTTTTACCATGTTAAGATTATCCGAACTTAAAGTATGATATGAAAGAATGATACTTGCAGGAGGTTAACTCTTTACCAAACGACAAAAGTTTAGACTGGTCCAAATTGAAAGCAGACAACAAATTAAACATAACTCAAAAATCGAAATTAGTTTCCAGCAGGATAGAAAACATCGTGGGAAAAGGAGAAAATGCTGGTTACCAGCATTTTCTCCTTTTCCTAAAATCTTTTCAAAGGGCTTTCTTTCTCAGAGTCGTTAAAACCACTGATTGTTTGGTAAAGGGTTAAGGCGGAATGGTAAGACAGAGAAAAACAAAGTGACAAATGAAGAAATTGCTCGCTAGGTGCAGTATCTTCATTTATCGCAAAATTTTCAAAGTCCTCTCCTGTCGTCGGGTCAAATGTCATTTGCAAAGATAAGGGTTAAAAAAAACCTATGTGTGTAACTCTTAACCACGAGAAAAAAACCTGTTCAGAATCAAAGAACAGAGCCAACACTGGGAGAGAAGCTTTCCCAAACAATCCCTGGTATTCACGATCCTGGAAAAGAAGCCTTTTGAGAACATTGTGGGAAAAGGAGGACATGCCGGTAACCAGCATTTTCTCCCAGAAGAAATTTCATTTTCTTTTTTAGTCACGTTAGTTTTGTCGTCTGCAAATGCTTTTAATTTGACCCAGTTCAAAATTTTGTCATTTGGTAAAGAGTTGCAACATCCGAAAAGGAGGTTTTGTTCGGAAAGTTCGCTCATCTCCAGAGTATTCCAAACTTACGTTTATTTATGAGGGAAACCAGTGCGGAGACTAGATGCACTCAAGACTAGATACAAATACATTTTTCTAGATCCCTACAGCACATTTAAAAGATGCAAGCTTGCCTGAAGATGAACTTTGCCATTAAGATATTGTCTTGAAAACTTGTTATAAAACGACATGTAGATGACCTGTAAGTTCAACTTCATAGGTACAGTCAGTATTATCCAGCCTGTATCTATTTACACAAGGCTTTATGGGCCCTCAAAGACGATCGCCACGAATACGCCTTCCCGCACCTGTCGCATACGTAACGAGCGGTACCATGCTTTCCTTTTGTATGATATGATAGTGCATCTTTGCTTGAAAATGTTTGGCTGCACTCTGCACATGTAAACTCTTGGTTAATCTTGGTAACTGCATCTGGATTTGAAGAACAGATGGTTAAGTGTCTTTGTAGAGATGAATGTCCAGTAAATGTCTTCTTGCAAAACCTGCAGGATGCGGATGGGAAGTTTTGATGTCTTGCATAGTGAAACCTAAACTGTGTAGTTTGGTTGTATCCTTTTTTACACACTTGGCATACATGCTTGAAAATACCGTCATGCTGCTTCTTATGTATGTTCAGTCCATATCTAGTCTTAAATCTTTTCGCACACTGGTCGCACATGAAATCCTGCCCTCCACTCTTCTCTGGCGTACTAGTCAGTGGCTCACTCGTGTCCTCGTGCACTTTGAAATGACGTGTCAAATTTGCCCTTCTATTTGTCGAGTGCGCACATATTTCACATACAAAGCGTTTGGGGGGTGTAGTCTGCGTACATTCATCAGGCATAGATATACCCGAAATATCTATGGAAGCATCTGTATTATCCATCTGAATAAGAGAAAACATTGCATAAACAAGATGTTATGACATATCATGCGCAAAAACCTTTCAGCCCAAGTAAAGACCAATCTAAGTGTAGCATATAATTACCCTCAAGGTTCTATATAGGAAAAATCATACTATCCCCAGTACATTATTATACTATCCTCGGTACAGTAAAATACTATCCTCCGTACAGTTCTTTCATAACAACAACTATCCTCGGTACACCATTGCCGATAAATAACGGGTATTTTCTAGAGAAATCCATCAGATACAGAAAAAATGCAATGATGTCATGAAATTAGAGTAAAATATTAAACAACTTTTCGACTCAAACTTTTTTTATTGCGAAAAAAACGGCTTTGCAGATAAATCGTTTCTTGAAATCTCTGAAATCTGCCGCGAGCAGTCGACTTTACTGACACTTTTCAGAATTTTCAAGGCTTAAAATAACGTTCCTTGTAGTCCTAAAGATTTACTAATATCTTAGCATTTCGGTTCAACAATGCAATAATATATTAAATGTTGTTCTGACGAAATATTTGGAAAACTCTTACCTGCAGTAACGTGAAACACAGTTGTTTTTTACTCAAACAGGGGTCTATATCCGGTGTACGTGTACCCACCGTGTATATGAAGATTCAAATAATGGGCATAATTAATCGGCAATGTCAATACCGATAGCGGGTGTCGAAATGACCAAAGTGTTGCTTTTATCACCTAATTCCTAGACAATTAAAATTACCTATTTTTATCAATGTTCTGCTTTTGTATTGATCAGTTACTTCGCGCAGACCACTGGGTATCAAGACAATTCCCCGACAAGACAGTTCCCCGACACAAGTTTTCGAGACAGTTCCCCGACAGATTTGAAGACAGTTCCCCGACACTTTTGATTCATGCCAAATAACCTGTTACTGATATTTATGATTGATAATCATGAGAAATTGGAAATATTTGCGTATAACTGATGTATTGTGATGGGATTATCTGTACGTTGTAATTAAGAATTCTATTATAAAATGACGGCTACTTATTCTGTCATGGGTGAATTCACGATTATTAACGATTGTTGTAAAAAAAACAAGAGACTTAAAAAAAAGACTGTTCGCTAGTTAATTCTCCGAATTATTTTGATAATTTGTATGTTCATGTGTGCGTATTTCTTTATGCGTTTTGAAATTACACCAGAAAGAGCAGGGATTGAATAATTCACCATCCCTGGAAAGAGCGGGGGGAAGCACCTGAGTGAAGTATTTTTTCCTTTTGCCTTGTAAACTCTCTCCATATTCCTGCTGTTTTAACATACGTGTATATTGTATCTCACATTGGGAAATCATGTGTATTTTTGATAATTGTTTGGTATTTGACAACGAAAACGGTCCCGTCAAACAATTGATTGATTGTATGGTGTTTAACGCCGTTTTCAACATTATTTCAGTTATATCGCGGCGGCCAGTGCACCTATCCATGCTTTCCTGGAATTTCTTTTACCAGTACCACGCACAATATTCTTTCCAAGCCATTGGCTGCTTTCCCACATAGCCATTGTCGAAACAATGGTCAGCGGTGGGAGAGGAATGAATCCTGTCGCAATGACTATCATCAATCCTCGGAAAGAAATTGGCCGAGCCGGGGATCGAACCAGCGACCTCCTGTTCTCAAGTCCTGTACGCTACCGACTGAGCTACGGGGCTCGGCCCCGTCAAACGAAGCTGAGTTACATACAATTATAAACTTTTCACATCGCAATCATAGATAATTACGGATAATCTCATGGTGACCAAATGCACTCATCAATCACAGGTACAAATGTTTCAATCAATCACAACATCATTCATCCATACAATCCTTTATAAACCTCTTTTACCGACTTAATTTCCATTTGACGTTTATCAAATGTGTCGGGGAACTGTCTCGAAAACTTGTGTCGGGGAACTGTCTTGTCGGGGAACTGTCTTGTTCCCGACCACTGCACCTATCCATGATTTTCCTGAGTTTCTTTTGACAGTTATTGCTGTTGTTGAATTGAAGTTAAACGCCGTTTTAACAGCATAGATCATATCACGGCAGTCATTGCACCTACACATGTGTTTCCCGGCTTTCTCACACCAGGGTCCGTATTCACTAACCATTCTTGAGAACAGTCTTAGTCTTACTCTCCAAGATTTTCTATATGTGAAAGTAACACAACTTCTGATTGGCTAAACCGAAAGGTTTAGCCAATCAGAAGTTGTGTTGCTTTCAAATATAGAAAATTCTGGAGAATAAGACTAAGAACGTTCTTAAGAATGGTTGGTGAATACGGACCCAGTACTGACACAACTTTCTTCCCAAGTCACTAACTCCTTTTCTCACATGCATCAGAGGTGAGAGGTGTAAAATCCCCGGAAAGAAAGTTTGCCTCAACCGGGAATCAAACTCACAACCACCAGGTCCAAGTCAGATACACTAACCACTGAGCTACCCGGCCTGTCTTTGTTAGAACCACTTTTGTAAAAAGCCGTTTTATTACAAAAGTGGTTCTAACGTGGCTTTCTTTTAACAGTACTCCGCACATTATTCTTTCCAAGCATATGATTCATAGATGTAATTCGCAGTGGCCAGTCTCGCAAAGACATGATGATACACGAGTTAAATGCCGTTTTCAACATTCTTTCGATTATTTTGCGGCAACCATTGCATCTATCCATGCTTCCTTGTAGTTTCTTTTACCAGTATTTCGATACATGAGCAAATTCATGCGTAATCCTCAGCTTAGTTGCAGTCTAATCTTGATTTACGCTGCCAACAACTACGTGTCGTATAATTCAAGATGTTGAACAGTGTAGAATCAAGATAGGACCGCAGTTTTCTGCAGTTCGATCTCGCCCCACACTGCCCCCAAAATATGGTTGTAAAATCAGTTACAGAGAGTCATGTTCTTTAAATCAAACCTTCTGACAAAGAAGAAAATCATAAGGCTGCTTTGTGAAGGTTGTGCAGAATCTAGATCGATCACACCGTTATGCAGTCCGTTCTCAACTTGTATGTAGATCGTATCTAAAAGTTTATCATGTCTCCTTTAACGATTATGACATTAATCAAGCAGGTGTCATTAAAATATTTGCACTGTTTTGCGTGGTGTGTGACCGGTTGTTTTCACACCTTGGCCAGGTTTATTGATGGCACGAGCACCTAGTGCTGTTGATAATTTCAACAATGACTTTCGGCACCAATGATGATGCGAATCAATGAAAGCAAAGATAAACACGAAAGAACAATGGGCTGAAAAGACAAAAAAAGGGGTACCGCCGATAGCATAATTGCCCAAAAAAGAGGCCTGGCCTTGCCTGTTGTCTCCTTCAGGCCACACGCCTTACACAGTTATCTGCCATTGCAGAACAATAAAACAATGAACCGCTGCCTTTACAAACTCAATAATAAACAAACACAAAACATTGTCAACAAATTTAACGTTATTTTTCATCTTTTAATAATCAATTACATTAAAGACATTTCGTTTACAAAATATTGACTACGACATTCAAATTACAGCAAAACAGCAATGGTGGGGGCGGGGGGGGGGGGTATACAAGTAATTTGTGAAAAACAATCAACACATTCAATTTAATCACACAAAACAATTAATCCAACTTAACCAACAGTTTATTTCATAATTTTCAGTTATGAAAGCAGAGTGAAAGAACATAAGAATAGATAGATATTCGATTATTACTAACAAATATAGTATTTATAAATAACACATTAAATTATATGTCTTCTGCTTTTAACAACCTCCTCGTATAGAATTCCACCGATGTTTCAATCAAGATAGTTGCCTATCTGCAATACGATAGCAAAAGTAGTAAACACAAAGATCGGAAAAGAGGCAACTTTGGCTATATATACCGCAAAAATACACCAAAATTTTTAAAATCAGCGCATCTTACAACATACTGCGCCAAAAATTACCTGCTTATTATTTTTAATTTTCAGGGAGGGGTGAATCAGCGACCATTTTTTTTTGCAATAACTTTCTATTGGGTGTCGGAATGACCGAAATAGGGGTCGAAACGACGAAAAAGTGTCGAAATGACCGGGTGTCGAAATGACTGGATACCGTTTTCGCAATATAGCAGTCGGAGGTTCACAACCACAGTCATAGTATGTAAAGCATTTAAAAAGGGCTTTGTTAGTCATATATACCATGTGCACCGTATGCTGCCATAATGACGGCCGTCCCTCCAGCTAGTCCAGCCAAACGTACAAATCCCAGTCCGCATAGGTTTCCGAACTCTTTCATAAACTCTGTTTCAGCTTCTCCACGTTTTGTCAAGAGATACTCAAAAGCTCCGCATGCGAGATCAGTGGATTTCTGGATCAAACCTTTCATGATTAATCGCGTCACTTTATTCACAGATGCCTTGTTCAGATGTCAAACTCTAACGATGATTTTGCATGAAAGGTTACGAATGGGAGTTCAGGGCAAAGTACGAACCTTACGTGTACGGTGTCACGAGATGCGGTCAAAGGTATGCAGTCACTTCGTACCATAACAATTTCGTACCATTTCGTACCATAGATTTACCACTTCGTACCATAGATTTGCCATTTCGCACCATAGCGTTACCCATTCGTACCATGATAATACCATTTCGTACTATGACAAACTTATCATTTAATGTGACAAAAAGTGGTATTTGATATATTTACAACGGTAAAGCTTTGGTTACCTTATTCACGGGATTTTATCAAAAATCATAAATATAGGAATCAGTATGCGACTAAGAAGATATGTAATTGGTCTTATTGTTTGTAATGTTTGTTGCAGGTAGGATAATTAGAACTGGGAACAAACAGATAACATTAAATTGAATATTTAATCGAAGAATTATAATTGTTTGATTACCCTTGATTGTAGATTTTTTATTATCCATTTTGTCTTCTTTTTTGGATGTTTGTTTATGGGTATGTTTTGAAATTAGGTGAGCCTTGTATGATGCCAAGGCAAGGACAGGGTCAAACATCAAGGTCAATATGACGATTTTTTTTTTCTCGTAAAAACATCATTTTCCACAATATTCACTTTCTTAAATTATACATCTTACAAAAGCAATTCATTTTTAACGATCCCCGAAGAAACTGCTTTGAAAACATAATGGGAAAAGGAGACAATTAGAAAGTGCTCATATTTTCTTTAATGAATTTTTAACTTGAGTAAATAGCGTTTTTGTTTTTGTCTTATAACACCGTCATAACGATAGTTTTTCATAGTCAAAACTTTGTCATAGGTCCCAAAATACATGGTACGAAATCGTATGACTGTGGTACGATGTAAAATTATGGTACGAAATGGTATAAAGTATGGTACGAAATGGTAAAATTATGGTACGAAGTGACTGTTACGAAATGGGTATCAGGAGAACTCGTCCCCTGGAGAACTCGTACCCCAATCTGAAGGGTACAAGTTCTCCAGAGAACTCGTACCCCGAGTACGAGTTACCTGGAGAACTCGTACCCCACAAATAGATATTGTTATGTCCAAGGGACGTATAATGAATAAAGACACGTATTCTAGATACTACATTTACTCTCTAACTAAGAATCTACAATCACATACGATACATGGCTATATATATGGTAATATGATATATATAGTTTACTCCATACACTACATTTCCTCCCCATTTTAGATAAAAACTCCTTTTTCCACAATGTTTTTTTTTTGTATCAAAAATATTGCTACAGTGTACTTTTTGTCATGAAGGAAATGACTGATAAATGAATTTGCCCACTCTCCCAAAGTTGTTTTCATTTTTCCCAGTAATCTGAATCCTAAGGTAATTACTTATCAGTATTCTAGGCTAGGATTACCCATGTGACACATCCAAATTGCATTCATAAAGAGACTACTAAATGATAACATTGGGAACAATAATGTGTCCAATTAAAATCCACTTAAGTAG
This sequence comes from Tridacna gigas, assembly GCA_945859785.2. NCBI lineage: Eukaryota > Metazoa > Mollusca > Bivalvia > Cardiida > Cardiidae > Tridacna > Tridacna gigas. The sequence goes on from OX244034.2 coordinate 31,246,605, forward strand.
TTCATGACATAGTCTTGGTATCTGATAGGCGGTTTAATGTTTCTCTCTGGTCTAGTTCTGGGCTGGAAAATATCCTGCTGAGGAATTTCTACCTTGGGCTTATCACTATTTTCACACAAAGCACTTTTCTCACTATTCCCTTCATTGCAAATTTTTGTATCTGAGTGTACCTGAGGCAACGCTGTAAACCTATCATTTTCAACATTTCGTTCCATATACGGTTTTACATGTGTGACATTCCTATCATATCTCACGCCGTCTTGAGATTCAATTGTTACTTTATTTACGTTTTTCTGTAACTTCATGCGGTAAAGGATTGAATTGTGTCTGCATTTTGTTCTCGCGCTTTTGTTTTAGGAAAACCTTATCCCCTTTTTGAATGTCACTATAACTTGCTTGCCGTTTTTTGTCTGCGTACTCTTTTCCCTTCCCTTTTTCCTCGGAATCGCGGTCTCTGATTTCGAAATCATTACGCTCAAATTTATGATTTGTCAATTCTGGCAGTTTTGTCCTGATTGGTCTACCATAAAGCATTTCTGCAGGTGATTTACCTGTAACAGAATGTGGTGTACTCCTGTACATCAATAGATAATCATATAAATCAAACTTCCAGTTTCGACCTTCTGCTTGCGAAATTCTAACCCTTTTCATGATAGACTGATTTTGCCTTTCCACTTCCCCATTTGCCTGTGGATATAATGGTGTGGTTCTTTTGTGTACAATGCCATTATTTTGCAAATAATTAGTGAATACCTCACTAGTGAAGTTTTTAACATTGTCTGTCCTAAGAGTCAATGGTAACCCATGTGTTACAAAGAACTTTTGAAGTATTTTAACCATATTTTCTGAAGTGATTGATTTTGTAACTTTGATTTCAAAGAATCTTGAATAATAATCAATTAAAACAAAAATGTAATCTCCTGATGGAAGCGGACCTAGTAAATCAAGAGCTAAATCTTGCCAGGGACCTGCTGGCAGCTCTGTTCTAACCATAGGTTCAGGCCTTAAAGGGTTTGATACCAGTTGGCAACCATAACAAGTTTTACAGAATTTTTCTGCATCCTTATCAATTCCTGGCCACCATACTTTTGTCCTTAAATTACGTTTCATGACAACTATTCCAGGATTACCTAAATGTGCTATCTCTAACACATTTTTTCTCAAGTTAGTAGGGATGACAATCCTTGTCCCTCTTAACACTAAATGACCAATTGCACATAACTCGTGTCTTATGGGTAAGTATGCTTTATTCTCTAGCAAATGCCATTTCCCTGATAACAAGCATTCCTTGATTGAACAAAGATCTTTATCTTGTGCTGACTCGGATTCAATATCCTGAGTTGACATAGAGGAAAGGGTGGAATCTGAAGCAATTAACTTAATTTCGTCTACTTCATCTAAAGAATGTTGATTCTTCTCCTTATTTGACAGTAGCCTTGATAAAGAGTCTGCAATGTTATCTTTACCTTTCAAATACCTAACTTTGAAAGAATATGGTTGCAATCTCAAAACCCATCGTTCAATACGTGCACATGGTTTTGATTTCTTTGAATAAATATGCTCTAATGGCTTGTGGTCTGTGTAAAGGTCAAAGTCAATACCATAGAGATATGCATTGAAATGTTCGAGACCCCACACTACTGCTAGCGCTACACGCTCTGTTTGAGAATATCTACGCTCTACGTCAGTTAAGCTCCTACTTGCATAACTTATGATGCGTGATTCTTCATTTTGATCTTGCAACAGAACGGCTCCCAGACCTACCGGGCTTGCACCAACAATGACTTTTGTCGGTGCATTCAGATCAAAATATGCTAAGGCTTGTGCATCGCACAATTTATCTTTTAACTTCTCGAAAGCTTTTTAGCTCACCTTAGCACAGCGTGCTAAAAGGTGAGCTATTGTGATCGCCCTATGTCCGGCGTCCGTCGTCCGTCGTCCGTCAACAATTTCTTTAAACATCTTCTTCTCCTAAACCACTGGGCCAATCTTGATGAAACTTGGCAGGGATGTTCCTTGGGTGAAGCTCTACCAAAATTGTTCAAAGAATTAAATTCCACCCACAACTCTGGTTGCCATGGCAACAAAAAGGAAAAAAAGGCAAAATCTTTGAAAATCTTCTCTGAAACTAGAAGGCGCAGAGCTTTGATATTTGGTATGTAGCATCTCCTAGTGGACCTCTACCAAGTTTGTTCATTTGATGCCCCTGGGGTCAAAACTGGCCCCGCCCCGGGGGTCACAAGTTTGAGCATAGTAACAAAGAAGGAAAACTTTAAAAATCTTCTTCTCTGAAACTTAAAGGCATAGAGCTTTGATATTTGGCATGTAGCATCTCCTAGTGGACCTCTACCAAGTTTGTTCATATGATGCCCCTGGGGTCAAAACTGGCCCCGCCCAGGGGGTCACAATTTCCAACATAGTAACAAAGAAGGAAAACTTTAAAAATCTTCTTCTGTAAAACTAGAAGGCATAGAGCTTTGACATTTGGCATGAAGCATCTCCTAGTGGACCTCTACCAAGTTTGTTCATATGATGCCCTTGGGGTCAAAACTGGCCCTGCCCTGGGGGTCACAAGTTCGAACATAGGAACAAAGAGGGGAAACTTCAAAAATCATCTTCTCTCAAACTGGAAGGCGTAGAGCTTTGATATTTGGTATGTAGCATTGCCTAATGGACCTCTACCAAGTTTGTTCATATGATGCCCCTGGGCCAAAACTGGCCCCACCCCAGGGGTCACAAGTTTGAGCATAGTAACAAAGAAGAAAAACTTTAAAAATCTTCTTCTCTGAAACTTGAAGGCGTAGAGCTTTGATATTTGGCATGTAGCATCTCCTAGTGGACCTCTACCAAGTTTGTTCATATGATGCCCCTGGGGTCAAAACTGGCCCCGCCCCGGGGGTCACAATTTCCAACAGAGAAACAAAGAAGGAAAACTTTAAAAATCTTCTTCTGTAAAACTAGAAGGCATAGAGCTTTGATATTTGGCATGAAGCATCTCCTAGTAGACCTCTACCAAGTTTGTACATATGATGTCCTTGGGGTCAAAACTGGCCCAGCCCCGGGGGTCACAAGTTTGAACATAGGAACAAAGAGGGGAAACTTTAAAAATCATCTTCTCTGAAACTGGAAGGCATAGAGCTTTGATATTTGGTATGTAGCATTGCCTAGTGGACCTCTACCAAGTTTGTTCATATGATGCCCCTTGGGTCAAAACTGGCCCCACCCCGGGGGTCACAAGTTTGAACAAGTTTGAGCATAGTAACAAAGAAGGAAAACTTTAAAAATCTTCTTCTCTGAAACTTGAAGGCGTAGAGCTTTGATATTTGGCATGTAGCATCTCCTAGTGGACCTTTACCAAGTTTGTTCATATGATGCCCCTTGGGTCAAAACTGGCCCCGCCCCGGGGGGTCACAATTTCCAACATAGGAACAAAGAAGGAAAACTTTAAAAATCTTCTTCTGTAAAACTAGAAGGCATAGAGCTTTGATATTTGGTATGTAGCATCGCCTAGTAGACCTCTACTAAGTTTGTTCATATGATGCCCTTGGGGTCAAAATTGGCCCTGCTCACGGGGTCACAAGTTCAAACATAGGAACATAGAAAACAAAATTTTATTTTTTTTTTCTCTTAAATGGGAAGGCATAGAGTTTTGATATTTGGTATGTAGCATCTCCTAGTGGACTTCTACCAAGTTTGTGCCAAGGATGCTGCTTGGGTCAAAACTGGCCCAGCCCCTGGGGTCACAAGTTCGAACATAGGAACAAAGAAGGAAAACTTTAAAATTCTTCTTTTCTGAAACCAAAAGGTGTGGCGCTTTGATATTTGGTATGTTGCATCTCAGAGTGGACCTCTACCAAGTTTGTTCATATGATGACCCTGGGTCAAAACTGGCCCCGCCCCGGGGGTCACAAGTTCGAACATAGGAACAAAGAAGGAAAACTTTAAATTTCTTTTTCTCTTAAACGGGAAGGTGTAGAGCTTTGATATCTGGTATGTAGCATTTCCTAGTGGACCTCTACCAAGTTTGTTCATATGATGCCCCTGGGTCAAAACTGGCCCCGCCCCGGGGGTCACAAGTTCGAACATAGGAACAAAAAAGGAAAACTCTAAAATTCTTCTTTAAAACTGGAAGGCGTAGAGCTTTGATATTTGGTATGTAGTGATTCTCTTCTAAGTTTGTTTGCCCATCTAAGCGCAACAAGTTCATTGAGTTCAAAATTGGGTCATCTTGGGTCATAAACTAGGTCACTAGGTCAAATTAAAGAAATACTTTGTTGGCACTCTCGAGGCCACATTATTTGCTCAGTTGAAAGTTTGTCTTTATAAAGTCTCACATAAGATTAATTTAGGTCAACTTGGGTCATATACTAGTTCACTGGGTCAAATTAAAGAAATACCTTGTTTGCACTCTGGAGGCCACATTTATTGCTCAAATGACCTGAAATTTGGCCAGAATGTTTGTCTTGATAAAATACCAGATGAGTTTGGATTTGGGTCACCTGGAACCATAAACTAGGTCACTATGTCAAAATAAAGAAATACCTTGTGGGCACTCTAGAGGCCACATTCTTTGCTTAATTGCCTTGAAAATTGGTCAGAATGTTTGTCTTTGTAAAATCTCACATGAGTCTGAATTTGGGTCAACTGGGGTCATAAACTAGGTCACTTGGTCACATTAAAGAAATAGCTAGTGGGCACTCTAGAGGCCACATTTATTATTCATATGATTTGAAAATTGGTTAAAATGTTTCTTTTGATATACTCAAAGACCAGTTCAAATTTGGGTCACCTGGGGTCATAATCTAGGTCACTAGGTCAAATTAAAGAAATATCTTTAGGGCACTCGAGGCCACATTTTTTGCTCAATTGACTTGAAAATTGGTCAGAATGTTTGTCTTCATGAAAAATGAGTTTGAAATTGGGTCACCTGCGGTCAAAAACTAGGTCACATGGTCAAATTAAAGAAAAACCTTAAAGGCAGTTTACTAAGGTGAGCGACCCAGGGCCATCATGGCCCTCTTGTTTATGTGAAGTGTTCCAGCGGAATTTAACATTTTTCTTGGTCAACTCACGCAATGGTGCTGATATTGTTGCAAAATCAGGAATATACCTTGCATTATAATTGACAAGACCTAGAAAACTCCTTACCTCACTCACATTTTTCGGATCACATGCATTTTTCACGGATTCTACCTTTGCCTTTGAAGGTTTGATGCCTTGCTCAGATAACTCATGGCCCATATACTCTAATTTTGACATGTAGAATTGACACTTATTCTTATTCAGGGTTAACCCTTTATCCTGCAACACCCTTAACACCTTTTTCAAGTGAATTTCGTGCTCCTCCCTCGATTTTGAGTGAATGATGATATCATCCATCACATTGCGTACTCCCTCGCACCCTTGTAGCAATTGTTGAAGGATGTTTTGGTACATTTCTGGAGCGTAGGACACCCCGAACAATAGCCTTTTGTAACGATATAACCCTTTATGTGTTGTGAATGTGGTTATATCCCGTGATTCTGGTGACAGTTCTATTTGATGATAAGCATTTGATATATCCAACTTACTGAATATCTTGCTCCCGTTCATATCATTTAAAACGTCGTCAAGGGTTGGAATCGGGTGCCTAACCCTTTTCACTGCTGTGTTTGCCTGCCTCATGTCCACACATAGCCTAATGTCATTATTTTTCTTCGAAATTACCACAATAGGCGACACCCACGAAGTAGGACCATCAACTTTCTCAATGATATCCATTTCTTCCAATTGATCTAGTTTTTCATCAAGTTTCCCGCGTAAATTATAGGGAATTCTTCTCGATTGTTGAACTATAGGATGTACAGTATTATCTATTGGAATCCTGAGTTGGTAATCTTTCAATTTCCCAATTTTATCTACAAATAGGTCTGGAAACTGATCCATGATTGGCAATTCTCCCTTTTCAACATTATTTATCAGCTGCAAAACCCCGAGAGCAACGGCTGTTTTACATGACAAGAGAGAATGACCTGTCCCTTTAAGCACAAGAAATTCCGCATCGAAGCATTTGTCATTCTTTGATACTTTTGCTTCAAACATTCCAGCTAACGGTAGTGGTTTCTTTGATCCATAAGGAAAGATTTTCTTATCTGTTTTATTTTTGGTAATGAATTTGAAATGTTTCTGTTTATTGAGATAGTTCCATGTTTTTAGATCAATCACATTGCAAGAAGCACCTGAGTCAATTATCATAGTAAGTGAAATGTTCCCTACCTTGACGGATGTTTTTGAAAGTTTATCTGTTAAAGAAAATGTAACTTCTTCGATTTCACTGTTTGAATTGTCATCTACGGATCGAACATGCTTTTTCTTCTTTCCTTTTGACTGCGATCGACACTTCTTCGCAAAATGTCCAATTTTGCCACACTTTCTGCATTCTTCGGATTTAGCTGGGCACTTTGGATCATTCGATTTATGTCCAAATTTTCCACATCGATAACATTCAATTCTCTTTTTGTTATGTTTTTTCTGTGGTTTTAGATCTTGGCTTTTAATTTGGCAGGTTTCTTCAGACTTTACCCTTTCAATTGTTGACGCACATGCATCGGCTCTTTCATGTGCAGAAGCGATTTCAATGACTTTGGTAAGCGTTAAGTCAGGTTCCCTCAGAAACCTCCTCCTCAAAGATGTTGAAATGCATTTTTCAACAATGTGGTCTCTTATTCTGTCCTCTGTGTCAGTGAAGTCACAGTTCATTGCTAACTGTCGTAAACGTGTACAAAACTCTTGAACGGTTTCGTTTGACTTTTGTGTCTCAGAATTAAATCTATGTCTCTCAAAAGAAACATTCTTCCTGGGTTGGAAATATTCCGACAATCTTTGCACGGCACGGTCAAAATCTCCATTGTCCCCTGTGTCCTCGAGGGTCTCAAATATCTGTTGAACCTCCTGACCAACGAGATGTAACAACAAAGCTCGTTTCTGTGTTTTGTCCGTAATTCCGGAACCCACAACATAGTAATTAAAAGATTTTAACCATCTGTCCCATCTGCTGGATAAATTTGTACTATCTCCACCCAAAATAAATTGTTCCACACTTGCTATTGGCAAAGCTTTAGCCATTGCTGTTGAATTTAATCACAGAACAATTTATAATTTATAATTCCCGGTATTTAATAGTCAGCTTCTCACGGAATTAAATCCATTTTGCATACACAAATTTACTGAAAGTGACTATTATCCATATTGTCCAGTATAAACTGTCCAATCTCTCTTCTGTTTCTTTTTTTGGAAAAGAATTATCCTCGTCGCCAAAATATGTTATGTCCAAGGGACGTATAATGAATAAAGACACGTATTCTAGATACTACATTTACTCTCTAACTAAGAATCTACAATCACATACGATACATGGCTATATATATGGTAATATGATATATACAGTTTACTCTATACACTACAGATTGAAACGGTGGACCAAAAAATTGCGATTTTACGTGCCAAAAGAAAGCTTTCTGAAAGCATACATTATAAAAAGGTTTACTTGCGCAGTAGTAAAACACACACAGAACGTTTGTTGGAATTGAATGCCAAAAGTCTGCTCTCTGAAATTCCTAACGGGAATAGTTACCGGGTCACAGCAAATGGCCGAATTGTCAAGAAAGACAACTCAGCAAGGAGTTCCCATAGTGCGCCTCAGCCAACCATGACCGATGCGACACGTGATTAAGATAACAGCCGGTTGTGTAAGAAACTTACTATATCGCATCTGAATGTAGCAGGATGGACAGTATCAAACAATACATTACGATCAAAATTACTCGAACATCTAAATTCTGACATTATCAGTGTAAATGAAACTCATTTAAAATCATCAGAAACCCTTACCTTAGAAGGATACCAATTTTTCAAACATAATCGACAGGAAACTCATAGAGACGCACCAAAGGGATCCGGCGGTGTGGGACTGTTTATTAAATCAGAGTTATTCAATTACTTTAACATAAGTGTAGTAGATAATACCTATGACGGTATATTAGGTATTTCTTTGACTCATAAACAGTCAGAATATAATATTATTGTATTCTCAGTATATTTATCTCCAGAAAATTCTCCATGGGGGCGAAATGGTAGTGAATTTTATGCATACTTACTTGGTCAAGTTTACTTAGAGTCTAATGCAGATGCCTTGATTATCTGTGGGGATCTTAATTCCAGAATAGGGGACAAGTCTGATTTGGTAAATGTGACTGATAATATTCGCCTAAGAAACTGTATTGATAATGTAGTTAATCAGCATGGACTTACTTTTATAGACTTTTTATGTGATTCAAAAATGTGTATTTTGAATGGTCGGTTCAATTCTGACTTTGATAACTTCACATGTGTCTCGCATAGAGGGCGATCTGTAGTAGATTATGTTTGTGTCCCACATGACTGCATTAACAACTGTGAACAATTTGAAGTTATCCCCCTTTCTGATATTGTTAATAAAAATCAACTCCAGTCACTTATTGGGCCGGGTAGCAAATTACCTGATCATAATGCATTGAAATTTGACTATAATTACTATGGTCAAATCCAAATGCAAAATGACGAAGTAAACTCTCAACAAAAACCAAGCAGAGAGAAATTTAACCCCAAAGTATTTAAATTAAATAGAATCCCCGAAAATTTTTTATCATCTGATTTATCCAAATCTACATTCGCAAGACTTATTCGACAAATTGAGCTTTGTCGTGAAAACCAAAATGGTATTGATGACTTATATGAAACAATTACCAAAACTGTCTATGACGAAATGAACAAACATATCCCTTCGTTTGATGCGTCTAAGAGAACAAAAAAACGTTATAAAATCTACAAACCATATTGGAATGATGAACTTGAAAATTTATGGCGCGCCATGCACAAATGTGAAAAAGATTACATCAGATTTCGCGGTAGACGGGAAAATAGAGATAATCTACGAATAAAGTTTCTAGTTTCGAGAAACAAATTTGATAAAGCTTTACGAACAGCTGAACGGTCATTTAATAAGTCCTTATGCATGGAAATAGAAGACAATTGTACAAATGATCCGCGAGCATTCTGGTCGCATATTCAAAAGCTTGGCCCGAATCGCAACACTCGAATACCTTTCGAGGTGTATGATAATGATAATAACCTTAATTCTAATGAAGACGTCGTATTCAAAAAGTGGTCTGAAGATTTTCAAACATTATATGATAACAGCTCTGTCATTAATGAATTCGATGAGCAATTTTACGAAAACATTATTTGGGAAAAAGATTTTCTAGAGGGGCACATGCTTGATCCATTATATGAAGAGAATTTATTTCTTAACAGAATTATATCTCTAGAGGAAGTAGAATCAGTTGTCATGGCGGCAAAGTCAGGAAAATCGGTTGGTATAGACAAAATTCCCTACGAAGTGCTAAAATTTCCTATAGTTATCAGTTTATTGCATTCCCTATTTAACTTGTGCCTCGATACAGGTATCGTTCCAACAGCTTGGAAAAAAGCAATAATATCACCGATCCCTAAAGATATATCTAAAGACAAACGGGTACCTTTAAATTATCGTGGAATAAGTCTAATATCAGTAGTCAGTAAACTTTATTCAAATGTTTTAAATAAACGTCTGATGAAGTATCTTGAGAATGAGAATATATTTGCTGAAGAACAAAATGGTTTTAGACCCCACCGATCGTGTGAAGAGCATATTTTTTCAGTTCCCACATTAATCAGAAACAGAATTCTACAGAAAAAAGATACGTTTGCTACGTTTATAGACTTACAAAAGGCATTTGATTTTGTCAATAGAGACATGTTACTTTTCAAGATGATTAAAAATGGTATTAATGGTAAATTTTATAGCTCATTTAAAGCTTTAATTACAAATACGCAGTCATGCGTTAAACTAAACGGTATACTTTCCGACTGGTTTCCCACTATTTCCGGTGTACGGCAAGGAGATACAAGCTCTTCAACAGTATTCGCTCTCTATATTAATGACCTTATTGAAGGGATTAACGGTCTGGGTAAAGGAATCAAATATGGAAATAACCAATTAAGCTGTCTGGTATATGCAGATGACATAATTTTACTATCAGAGTCTGAAAACGAAATGCAAACAATGCTAGACTTTACCAACGATTGGTGTAATAAATGGAGATTACGTATAAATCATTCGAAGTCAAACTGTATGCACTTTAGAAACAAGGGTAAATCCAGGAGCAAATATTTGTTTAAAGTTAAAAGCAATGTGCTAGAATATACCGACACTTATAGGTATCTCGGTATTTTTATAAATGAATTTTTGGATTTTTCATACACTGCAGATACCCTTGCTCAAGCTGGAAGCCGCGCACTTGGTTCTGTCATACATAAAATACACAGTAAGAAAGATATTGGTTTTAAAACATATAAAAAGCTATACGAGTCGTGCGTTATACCGGTCACTGACTATTGCTCTTCTATTTGGGGGTTTAAAGAATATAAAAAGTCAGAGTCAATCCAAAATAGATGTTTTCGATATTTTCTTGGTGTTCATAAATTTACTCCTCTACTATGTATTTCCGGCGATATAGGTGTTATTAGCTGTAGGCACAGACGTTGGGTCAACATGCTACGATTGTGGAATCGTATTATTAAAATGGCTGACAATCGCTTACCTAAAACTATTCTTAATTATGATTACGCTTGCAATCGAAAATCATGGTGTTCAGAAATAAAACATATAATGGAAAACGTAAATCACATACAAACATATGAATCAAAGATACCGATTGACCTGGAACAATTTAAGCAAGCAATATTTGTTAAGGAATCCGAAAACTGGCAAACTGAAATTCAGAAAATGGCTAAATTAAGAACATATAGAATTTTTAAGCAAACTTTTGGTCAAGAAGCCTATCTTTGTTCCAACGCTTCTAAAATAGAAAGATCTCATTTAGCTCAATTTCGTTTTGGTATCTTGCCTTTGAAGGTAGAAACTGGTAGATTTATAGGACAAGCATTAAGTGAACGTATCTGTAACCTATGTCAACTAAATGGAATAGAGAACGAAATCCACTTCCTTCTTAAATGTCCGAAATACGAAACTTTACGCCAGATTTTATACCAAAAAATCATTTTTACAAATCGAAATAATGAAATAAACATTGATTCCTTAAATGACAATGAAAAGATAACATATTTGCTTAATGAAAAATACTTGTATACTTCAAAATTTATCTTCAGTGCTTTTCAAGTACGTACAAACTCTCTGTACAGATAGTATTTCTTTTTTTTTTTTGATAGTCACACTTTCTCAGAATCTAAACCACTTAATCAGCTAACCTTTTATACTACTTTACACAATTGCATTAAGATAGTCAACTATTGTATGTTTTAATGTCATTCAGTAATTGGTTTTGTACTGACATACTTGTACACGGATGTGCTTATACATTCAGTAACCATGTTTAAAGTGACATGTAGGCCCAACGCGGCCGGGTGTTTCGAATCTTCTTGTTCTTTTTTATTACTGTGTTTGTAAAAATATGTAACATATGTCACTATAATAAAATGTTCGTTCGTTCGATATAAAGGTAGTTGATCAGTGTGTTTTCAAGTTTTATTTTTTCGAAAGTGACTAGACTCTTACATTGTTTTAATTTGTACAAAATTTGTATGGATTTATAGTAAGTAAATGAAAAGAAAGTAGTGTGTTTTATCATGCAGTTTACGTTGTAGTTAAAGTAAACCTGTAAAGGAAGATCATAGAGGCAGTATAATAAAATCGTGTCCTACTAAAACAATCACGTATAGTAATTATAATTGCCATAAATATCCTTCGGGCAGCCTTTAATGGAATTAAAATAAGTTTGAAATTGATTGATCGATTTTGGAATGTGTGGGAACAGTTTATCAATAAATTTGATTAGATAACTGTTAATTGGAATAAGAGAATGAACATGTAAATAATCATTTACGCCCAGTTAAAGGGCATGTTTCCTAAACAAAGAGAGCGAGAAGGATGCAATTTTCACAAAAGATTAATGACATTGCAAAAATTTTGTAATGATATTCACTACTGGACCCTTAACCCTTTTAGCGCCATAGGTGAAAACTGGTGGCAAAGATCAAGATCAGAATGCACAGAATGTGCAGTCTGAGCTTGGATCTATACTGTCCATGTTCCTAGTCAAACCTTTCAGATAAATCCTTTTCTAAGTCTTGGTGAATCGAAACTTAAGCCGTCGATAGGGCCCACTATAGAGATATTTGGGGCTGAAAGAGTTAAACGCGTAGGATAATGATCGGTAAAGTAAGAACTTCTGAAGGTCATAAAAGTACCTTCATTTTTCCACAATATTTTAGTCATACCATTTGAAATGCCATTTTACATTTGCCTGTAACTTGGAAAGTATTTGCCGTCTGCAGAGGTTTTCAAAATGGACGTGTCTTAAACTTTGTCATGTGTTAAAAATAATGGTTTGTTTTAGGAAAGTACTGGAAAAATTGGAAACTACATTTTTGATATTGTTACAAAGATCGCAAAAAAATATAATTATGCCAAGTTCTATATTTGACCAGGTAGAGATATTTTTGTCATGAAAATAATAGACCGTCAACAAATTTTACACTATCAGGGCTTATAATTTTACCTACTGCCAAATTCTATTTTTGCAGACGACAAATTCAAAATTGATACAAATGGATTTTGATTCTCTGATGATGTGAATAAATGATGTGGGAAAAGAAGAAAATACTAGTTTTAATTGCCTTTTCCAAGAATGTTTTCTAAAAGTATCTCGCGCAGGGTTGTTAAAGCTTGGGACACTTTGGTAAAGGGTGAAATAATGATCCATTAAAGAAAAGACAAATTTCTTCTTTCAACCTTACATTGAAAAAAATATTAACAGTTATTCTTTTACCACAAGGTTTTCAGCAACCTTTGTTAAAACATGTGATTGCTTGGTAAAGGATTAAAGGAGCTTGTAATAGACCTAGACTATAGTATATATATTTATGGAGGTGTCAGTAAATAGCAAGTATATACAGTGGGGGTTATCACACCTGATATGCATGACTTTATTGTACTTGACACCTTTGACACGAATAAATTGACACATTCCATAAAGGAATCATCAATATCTTAAAAAGTTTTTAAAACATTATATCTTCAAATTTTTTTTAAAGATATACATAAATTGTAGATCTACATCATAATTTCATTTTTTTCTAAAATCTACCCACCCCTTTATTATACCCTTCCTTCCATTTAAATGTACGAAACATCTGTTAATAAAACCGATATTTTACTGCAAATACTGTAAATAGTCATTTCATATATGCTTGGTCTATAGATATCCCATTTATTTCGCAAGAGGTAAAAAAATAATCAGAATCGTGATTTGTCTGAATAAAATGAAAATAATCTATCCCGAAATCTATTTGTAGGTTACGAACCCTTCAGATTGGGGTACGAGTTCTCCAGGGTACGAGTTCTCCAGGGTACGAGTTCTCTAGCAATCAAATCACGAAATGGTAATGGTACGAAACATTCATAATACAGCAAATGTCATGACTATTTTGTAAATTGTAATGAAAAATGAACTTACGGGCAAGGTTTCAAAATTAAATGGTTGTATGCGTCCATCTTTTCATTGTCGGGTAACAGTAAGGTCCTTGATTTATTGTACAGATAACTGTCCCGAAGGCAATCATAGTTTTCGATTGGTCGCCTGCGGTGCACAGTAAATGCCCAAATAAGAAACGAAGCTCCACAAACGTCTTATTATGTACATTGTTTACCTTGTTCTTCAGATCACCTTAGGCTTTGCCTCTTTGATCGATCTTCATAAATATTTCTATATATGTCCGCTTCTAGGTTCATGTATGTTGGTGTAAACTTAAAATCACAGTTCTTCCAATGACTGTTTAAAAGACTTTTAAAACTGTTTACACTTTCAGCTTGCACCACTTCATCTGGTACTTTATTCCAAGTATCAATAATACGTTGAGAAAAAAATGCACCTCTAATTTTCAAGATACACTGCCTCTTACAGATTTTGTATGAATGAACCCTTGTTGTTGTCTTGCTGAGTACAAAGAAATGCTCCGGTTCTGTGTTGCCATATCTATTAAGGATCTTGTATGCTTCCACCAAGTCTTTACGTATTCTTCTATACTGTAGAGTAGGTAGGCCTAACCTTCAAAGTCTTGTTGGATAATCAAAATCTGCAATATTCCTGACTAATTTCATTGCTCTATGCTGTACGTTCTCAAGTAGGACATCTTCCTTTTTATGTAACACTGACCAAACGTTTGATCCGTATTCTAAGTGTGGTCTTATAAGGCTTTTATATAGTGTCATAAATGTTTTCTCTTGACAACTTTAATAAAATATCTGCAAATCTTGACCAGAGCTCGTCAGCATTTCCATCCATGAATAAGTTATCCCAATCTCTTAAGCTTAGTTTTTCCCTTATGATACCATAGTCACCCTTGAAATAAGCAAGTTTTTTCCCTTTAAAATGTGAAACATTCCTTTTTATCACAAACCTAAATTCCAACACTTCATGGTCACTGTTACCTAATGGTGCACAATGCTCTAAATTTTCTATCGTGCCCTCCTCATTAGTAAACACGAGGTCCAGTATACTTAGTATTGAGACTACTTGATTTATAGCTTTAACCTGTTCCCAAACAAGCCCTGGTTTTCACGTGTCTGCAGTACAAGTCTTTTGGAAACACTGTGGGAAAAGGAGAAATTGCTCGTAACGAGCAATTTCTCTTTTTCCCACAGTGTTTTATCCCCTTTTTGATAACTTTCTGCCATTTTCGTCAAATTTAAAATTGTCGTCTGCATGCTCTTTCAATTTGGGCCAGTCCAAAATTTGTCGTTTGGGAAAGGGTTAATGATTCACCCACAAAAAGGTAGACACTGACTGGGTATGTTCTGTCGGTCAGTTCAGTTTCAAGCAAGTTTTTTTTCCACTGTATACATGTATTTCATTGAACTCTTTACCAAACAAAAAAATTGTTGACTTGTCAAAATTGAAAGCATTTGCAGATAGCAAATTAAATGTTGCTCAAATTAAGAAATTAGAAAACACCATGGGAAAAGGAGAAAATGCTGTTCTATTTCTTAGCAGGGTTTCCCTGACCCTATTTCTTTAAATTTGAATTTGGACACCCCCCCCGGCCCCCCTTTTTTAATTGACCCCCCGAAATTTAAATGTTAGCCTCCATTAATTTGAAGGGAGGCAAATGACCTCAAAGATGGAAAGATAAAAGTCATTGTCACAGAATTACAGCATTTTTCCAGTGTTTTCTACCCTTTCAAAGACTGATCACGTCAATGGGGTTACATGTGATGTTTTGTCTATGGACGCTTTTAATTTGGATGTGTAAAGAATTATGTGATATTTGACTGAAATGATGTTTGGGACAATGTTGAATACCAAACAAATAAATCTGCACAACAGGTTTTTGTTACATGAGAGTGTCTTTGGGCAAAGCATAGCAGAACTCTAAAACTAAGCCCTTGAGGACTTGAGAACATGAGGTCGCTGGTTCGATCCATGGCTTGGCCAATTTTTTTCCAAGGATTGGTGATAGCCATTGCAACAGGATTCATTTGTCTCTCAACACTGACCATTGTTTTGACGATGGTGATGTAGGAAAACAGCCAGTGGCTTGGAAAGAATGTTACGCAGAGTACTGGTTAAAGAAATCCAGGAAAGCATGGATAATGGCACTGGCTGCAGCAGTAAAACTGAAATAATGTTGAAAACGGCGTTGATCACCATACAATCAATCAAAGCAGAAGTTTAGCCCAATACCAATACTGCTGAAACATAGGAACAAGACATGAATTAGTCAGCTGTTTCTGTGATATTACTAGAATTTTTTTTTAAACTAACATAAAACAACTAACATAAAACATGTTTTAAAAAAGTAAAATTAATCCATACTATTTCTCAGGCCATTTTAGCTTTGTGTTTTACCCTTTACCAAACAATCCCATGAGAAACATGAGAAAAAAGCCTTTTGGAAACTTAATAGTTAGAAAGAAAAAAGCTGGTAGCCAGCATTTTCTCCCTTTCCCACAATGATTCTACCTTTTTATAGCAAAAAACCATGATATGAGATGCATTTGTTAGCAAAATACTTTTAACCCTTTACAACAGAGTCCCACTTGTTAATGATGATTGACCCAGAGGAAAAAAGGCTTTTGAAAACAGTGTAGGAAAAGGAGAAAATTTCTAAATCGACAGAGTAAATGTAGCTTCCATGGTCAGATTTGTCTTTGAAAAGATAGAAAAACATGGGGGAAACTGAGAAAATGCTGACAGGTCTAAAATTTAGATGTCTGGTCAAGGATTAATTTGGATGTGTCTAAAACTGTCATTTTTTTTTAACCCTTAACACACAATCCCTACATTTAAAGACCCTGAGGAAGACAGCTTATGAAAACCAGCATTTTCTCCTTTTCCTACACGGTTTTCTATCCTATCAAAGACAGAAATCATCATTTGAGCTACATTTATTTTGTTGTCTAGAAAATGCTTTCAATTTGGTTTCGTACAAAATTTTGTCATTTGGTAAAGAGTTAAGGAATAATTTTGAAAACTGTATTAAAACAAACTAGCCTGATCTTATTTCTATAGGTGGAGAAGGATGACCTACTCCCAAAACCTTTACTCCAAAGTCCGTGAATACCTGATCACTTCCACAGATCCTCTGCCAAATGGAGAAATCTCTACTCCAGTTTTCTGGATGTTCACTCTACCTCAGGCCCCAAGTAACAGCTATGACGAGGTCTACCCAGGAATATTTATGGGGAATGAGTAAGTCTTGCTCTAATGTTGTTTGAAAAAGTTGATGCACTCTACTTTTACATCTTCTTATTTACATGTGAGCCATGGTCTGTGAAATGGGGGCTTAATGCATCTGCAGAAAGTATCGATCTAGGTCAACCTGCGCAGGCCAACCTGGGCTGGAACTTTTTGCTATTGTCAGTTTTCTGCATGTCAAAGGACCAATCTACCTCATGATTCAGCCCATGTCAAAGGACCAATCTACCTCATGATTCAGCCCATGTCAAAGGACCAGTCTACCTCATAATTCAGCCCATGTCAAAGGACCAGTCTACCTCATGATTCAGCCCATGTCAGAGGACCAGTCTACCTCATGATTCAGCCCATGTTAGAGGACCAATCTACCTCATGATTCAGTTGGTTGTTTGACAAAAAATGGATTTTATGGATCCATATCCATAATTTTGTGAAAACTTGCATAGTATGATGCATCACAGAGATGCATTAAGCCCCCTTTTGTCAGAGCATGGCCCATATACAGTGTCCATACGATCCCTTATCAACAGGGACTGTTTGGAAAAGGGTTAAGATAAGTATATGAAACATGTTTCAGAACCAATAATTCTAGTTTACCATAACCCTTTACAGCACAATGACGCCTTTTGACGCCCATGTGAAAGAAGCCTTCTGAAAACATTGTTGGAAAAGGAGAAAATGCTGGTAACCAGCATTTTCTCCTTTTCCCACAATGTTTTCTACCCCATCAAAGCAAAGTTACACCATTTGAGCCACATTGAAATTGTTGTCTGCAAATGCTTTCAATTTGGACAAGGCTAAAGTTTTGTCGTTTGGTAAAGGGTTAAACTTATCCAGGATCATTTACAATGAAACATGTTTCTTACACCACCTGTATTGAACAGTCACTGCAAGAGATGTTGGTTTTCTTATATTAGCTTAACTCTTTACCAAACAACAAAATTTTAGACTGGACCAAATTGAAAGCTTTTGCAGACGACAAATTAAATGTGATTCAAACGATGTTTTCTGTCTTTGATGGAGGAGAAAACATTGTGGGAAAAGGAGAAAATGCTGGTTACCAGCATTTTCTCCTTTTCCCACAATGTTTTCAAAAGCCTTCTCTTTCAGAGTCATTAAAAGTTGGGATTGTGTGGTGAAGGGTTAACTTGAATTTACCTTTTACCTCACAATCCCTAGTTTTTACAAACCTAAGAAACAGAACTTTTGAAAACATTGTGAGAAAAGGCTGGTTACCAGCATTTTATCCTTTTTTCATAATGTTTTCAAGAGTCTTCCTTCTCATGGTTGTTAAAACTGTGGATTGCGAGGTAAAGGTTCAAGGACCGCTTGTTGTAGGTGGCCACTTTTTTGGTCTCAGTATAGACTTTATCAGCAATCATTTTAGATATTGTCCGTATTCTTAATTTCAAAACAAGCCATTTGATTAGCTGAGAAATTCTCTCTCAGCCAATCTGGTGGCTTGTATCGGAACTGGGGTCCTGCGTGGCTCAGTGGTAAAGCATAGGTCTCGTAAAGGGTTTGATCCTCACTGGAGATACTTGTTCATTCATGAGAGTGTCCTTTGGTAAGACACTTTAGATCCCTATCCTAGTTTTCGGGAAAGGTAGGACATACATGAATAATTATCTGAGCTGTCGCAGTGATATGACTGAAAATATATTGGAAGTCGCATGAAACACATCAAATCTTTCAAGTTTTTGGATTTTGAAATAGTGTTCTAATTAAGTTAAAAGACTGGTCATTTTATTAGCCTGGAAATTCCTGTCAAAGTCAAAATGCTGCAACCAATCAGATGAATAGTCTCTGATTTAAGAATTGGAACTGTATAGAGTAATTGGTGTATAGAGTCTGTGAACCTCTGGTTATTTCAGTATGGTGGCGAAAGACAAGGCCATGTTGAAGAGTATGGGAATTACCCATTTAATAAACTGCTCTCAGGGTAAAGGACCAAAAGACACAAATACAGACCAAAGGTAAGATTTTGGGGGTATCTTCATTTATCCTTTACCAAACAATCCTGCATTTTAACTCTTTACCACACAATGAAATTTTAGACCAGTCCGAGTTGAAAGTGTTCGCAGACGACAAATAAAATTGGGCTCAAATGACAGTATCTGTCTTTGAGATCGTTGAAAACATTGTGGGAAAAGAAGAAAATGCTGGTTACCAGCATTTTCTTCTTTTCCTAATGTTTTCAAGTCTTCTTCTTTAGGGTCAATAAAACTCGTGATTGTGTGGTAAAGAGTTAAGGAAAAAGGCCTTTGGAAACATTGTGGGAAAAAGAGAATAAGCTGATTACCAGCCTTTTCTCCTCCCCCCCCCATGTTTTCTTAAAAGTCACAAATAAGGATTAAGGGTAGGCTTAGGATTATCTGCATTAATCTTTTATAAAATAATCCCATGTTATAACTCTTTACCAACAGACAATATTTTAGACTGGTCGAAATTGAAAACATTTGCAGATGACAAATTTAATGTGGCACAAATGATTGGGTTTGTTTCTGAAAGATTAGAAAATATTGTTGAAAAAGGGAAAAAAATGCTAGTAGCAAGCATTTTTAGCTCCACTGGCCGAAGGCCAGCGGGCTTATGTCATGGCCCGGTGTCCGTCGTGCGTCCGTGCGTGCGTCCGTCCGTGCATTAACTTTTATTTCAAACATCTTCTCTGAAACTACCCATCCAATTTTCATGAAACTTTCACAGAAATGATCCTGCCATGGTCCTCTTCAGAATTTCTTGAAAGAATTTGATTCCTTCAAAAACTCTGGTTGCCATGGCAACAAAACTGAAAAATATTGGAAATCTTTAAAAATCTTGTCTGAAACCATAGGGCATAGGGCTACCAAATTTGGCATGTAGCTTTATGGTGTAGACCTCTATCATGTTTCTTGAAATTATAGCCCTGGGGTCAAAATTGGCTCTGCCCCAGGGGTCACAAGTTTTACATAGGCTTATATAGAGAAAACTTTAAAAATCTTCTTGTCTGAAACCATAAGGCATAGGGCTACCAAATTTGGCATGTAGCTTTATGCAGTAAACCTCTATCATGTTCCTTGAAATTATAGCCCTGGGGTCAAAATTGGCTCTGCCCCAGGGGTCACAAGTTTTACATAGGCACATATAGAGAAAACTTTAAAAATCTTCCTGTACCTAGCCATAAGGCCTAGAGCTACCAAATTTTGCTTTTAGCTTGATCTAGTTGGGGTCTACCAAAAGTGCCCAAATTATAGTCCTGGGGTCAATTTGGCCTCATGCTGGGGGGTGGGGTTCACAAGATTTACATAGGCTTACATAGGGAAAACTTTTAAATCTTGGTGTACATAGCCATAAGGCTTAGGCTACCAAATTTTGCATAATTATAGCATTATCTAGTGGACAACTACAAAGAGGGCCCAAGTTACAGCCCTAGGATCAAGTTTGGCCCTGCACCAGGGGTCACAAGTTTTACATGGGTTTATGGAGTGAAAAGTTCAGAAACCGTCTTGTTACTAGCCATAAGGCCAAGAACTCCCAAATTTGGCATGTTATTCTTCTAATACACATATTCCCCATTTAGTCCGACTGTAGCCCTGGGGTCAAAGTTTTATAAGGGCTTATGTACTGAAGACTTCTCTTCATGGTTTATATTTATAAGCCAGTGGAGCGATACAGGGCCATCATGGCCCTCTTGTTTACTTTTTCCACAAAGTTTACAAAAGCCTTCTCTCTCAGGGTCGTTATAACTCAGAACAGGTGGTTGCTGGATTTACAGTGAATGTCTTACAGAGGATTGCTGATGGTCATTGTGACAGGATTCATTCCTCTCTCACTTCTGAGCATTGTTTCGATGATAGTTTTGTGGGAAAGCAGCCAATTGTTTGGGAAGAATATTGTGCAAAGTACTGGTAAAAAGAACTCCAGGAAAGCACACAGAGATGGGATAGATGCACTGGTGGACACAATATTACTGAAATAATTTAACACCATAAAATCAATTTCAGTCAATCCTGAAGGTCGTTAAAATTAACTCTTTACCAAACGACAAATTTTTGGACTGGACCAAGTCAAAGCATTTGCTGACAACAAATTAAATGTTGCTAAAATGACGATTTCTGCCTTTGATTTGGAAGAAAACATTGTGGGAAAAGGAGAAAATTCTGGTTACCAGCATTTTCTCCTTTTCCCACAATATTTTCAAAAGCCTTCTCGTTCAGGGTCGTTAAAAGTCAGGATTGTGTGGTAAAGAGTTAAAGACTGTTTGGTAAAGGATTAAACATTAGGTAAACATTTAAAGGACGGGAAAACATCAATTTTCAACAGTATGGAAAAAGGAGCATTAGCTTGTTACAATCAATGTCCAATGTCCCACAATGTTTTTCAAAGCTGTCATTATGGGAAAGAAGAGCATTCGCTTGTGACAAGCAATCCCTCCTTAAATTACCGGTACATGTTCTATGCAATGCAATATATATCAATATTTTGGTTCCATTCAAACAACTCTCCTTCATGTTATATGTACTAAAATTTATACATATGGGCCATGCTCTGTGAAAAAGGGGGTTTAATGCACATGCAAAATGTATCAACCCAGGTCGACACTTTTTGCAATTGTTAAGTTTTCTTAATGCCAAAGGACCATTCTACCTCCAGATTGCATCAGTTGTTACATGAAATGAATTTTACGGATCCATAATTATGTGATCGCTTGCTTGGTATCATGCATCAGATATATTAAACCCCTTTTGCAGGAGCATGGCTCATATAAATCTGTGCAGAATGAAAAGGCCTACTTGGTTATGGAATTAAAAAAAAAGCAGTGATAATAATACTCTGTGTATTCCAAAAGAAAATTATCTTTATTACAGAATGTTCAACAGTGACTTGATTCCTATGACCAAAAACTTTTATGCCACAAAGTTTTCTACACTACCAAAAAACAAATTTCAATGTTTTAGTCACAGGTATTTTGTTGTCTAAATGGCTTTCATTTTTAACAAGTACCGGTAGATAATTTTAGCGTGTGGTGAAGAGTTAACCCTTTCCCAAACAAGCCCTGGTTTTCACGTGTCTGCAGTAAAAGTCTTTTGAAAACACTGTGGGAAAAGGAGAAATTGCTCGTAACGAGCAATTTCTCCTTTTCCCACAGTACTTTCTACCTGTTTTGAGACCTTTCTGCCATTTTCATCAAATTTAGAATTGTCGTCTGCAAACTCTTTCAATTTTGACTAGTCCAAAATTTGTCGTTTGGGAAAGAGTTAAGATACATGTAGTTTGTTTGTTTACAGATACTACAGAGATGTTGGAATAAAATTCCATGGAATTCAGGCCCAGGACAACCCTATGTTCAATATGATGCCATTTTTCAAAGCTGCTGCTGAATTTATTGACAAAGCTTTAAAGAGAGAAGGTTTGACCTTTATTGCTGTTGAAGAATATTTAGGCAAAGAGGAACTTTCCCACTATGATTTTTGCCCTTCCCATGACAAACTTCCAATTTTCTGTAACATTTATTTTATCGTCTGCAAATGCTTTCAGTTTAGACCAATCTAAAATTCTATTGTTTCGTAAAAGGTTAAACAGTTGTCTTTGATGAAAAGGCCCTGGGTGAGGTATTAGGACATCCTTTGTAACAATTCTTAATTCCATCCAGGGCTTTATTGACCATCATTTTCATTCTTGAAACTCTGCAAGGGCTACACAATCATTTTCTTTCTTGAAGGTCTACCAGAGCTAGCCATCTGACTGTAGGAAACAGTCAGATAGCTAGTCATTGAAGTAAGATGCAAAACTAGATTTAAAATGGTGAAGACAGACTGTAATGTTTTCTTTGATGCATATTGTAGTTTATATACATGTATTTTTTTTTTTTTCTTCTTTATTTCTAGGAAAGATTTATGTTCACTGTTTCAAGGGTGTGAGCCGTTCAGCAACGATTGTCATAGCCTGCTTGATGTTGAAGTGCAAAATGGATCTCCTAGAAGCTGTCAAAGCTCTTCGTGCCAAGAGAAAAATCCATCCAAATGATGGATTTATACGTCAACTGTGTATACTTAACCATGATTTAGGTTTAGACGACATTGTTAGAAAACAGTCATAAAATGATAACTGTTATTTTAATGTTTTACCTATTTACCAAACTATTCCGAGTATTAACATCCATTGTAAAAAGGGCTTTTGAATATAAAATCATTGTAGGAAAAGAAGAAATGCTGCTATTCAGCATTTTTTCCTTTCATAAACAATGTCAATCATTTGTTGCCTGCTAATGCTATACAATAGGACAATTTCTTACAGCATGGTACCGGTGCAAATGGCAAGAAAACCCAAAATGGCGGAAATTGTTTAGGGTAAGTGTTAAATGTTTTTAGTGTTCTAATAGTTTAACT
Organism: Tridacna gigas; assembly: GCA_945859785.2. Classification (NCBI taxonomy): domain Eukaryota; kingdom Metazoa; phylum Mollusca; class Bivalvia; order Cardiida; family Cardiidae; genus Tridacna; species Tridacna gigas. The sequence continues at coordinate 31,269,805 of OX244034.2, forward strand.
AGCCCATGTCTTTTATCAAGTTGTATTCAGGTTCTGAGGTAGCTAGTCTCTAAGATTTATCAGGGTAAACTATATGGAACATAAAAGATTTTATATGACCTTCACTTTTCTTTACCTAGATATTTAGAACTTACTAGTATTTAACCCTTTGCCACACAATCCTGACTTTTTATGACCCTAAGGAAGAAGACTTTTGAAAACATTGTGGGAAAAGGAGAAAATGCAGGATAGCCACCATTTTCTCCTTTTCCCACAATGTTTTCTACCCTATCAAAGAGAGAAATAATCATTTTAGCAATATTTGATTTGTCATCTGCAAATGCTTTCAATTTGGACAAGTTTCAAAATTTGTCGTTTGGTAAAGAGTTAAAGTGCATTTGTAAACTTTAAGTTAGTAACATTATTTTTGGATGTTATCATCACATGTTGGCTACATGTCAGTTTTTGGCTACATGTTATTTTTTTAACCTTGACATTTTCAGAATGTGCTACAATTAAGTATATATCTCCACTAAGTTCTTATGTGAGGTATGTTTTCAAATTGCTTCCCTAATCTGTATTTACGGGCACTTGAGCCACATTTTGAAGGCATACTGCAAGGTTTCATACATTATGAACCCCTAATAAAATTTTATCATCTCTTAACAATTCTGAAAATACAGTTGAAAACATTCAGGGAAAAGAAGAAAATGCTGCATATCAGCATTTTCTCCTTTCCTAAATGCTCTCTACCTTTTCAAAGACAAATGCCATCATTTGAACTACAACTGATTTATCAGCAAGTAGTGCTCTCCGTTGGAACAAGTCAAAATTCAATGCATATCAAAATGTAGCTTTTGTATTTTTTTTCTTATTATGTAAGTTAATTTTCAAAAGAACATGGCAAGTTTTCATTCAGACTAAGATATTGATTCTCTCCTTAACCCTTTACCAGACGACAAAATTTCAGCCTTGTCCAAATTGAAAGCATTTGCAGATGACAATTTCTGTGTGGCTCAAATGGTGCAATTTTTCCTTGATAGGGTAGAAAACATTGTGGAAAAAGGAGAAAATGCTGGTTACCAGCATTTTCTCCTTTTCCTACAATGTTTTCAAAAGGTTTCTTTCCCAGGGACATTAAAAGGCGGCATTGTGCGGTAAAGGGTTAATGTGATTGTGAACTCGTGTTGATCCCTGATACGAGTCCGTTTATTGTCACAGCTTGCAAAAGGCATTGTTTTAGTTTTCGTTTACAGCCGAGTATATGATTTAATTTAATTTGTCAAACTACATTGCAAAATAGGATTTTAACTCTTTACCAGACAACATTATTGTAGACTCTTCCAACCTATTGAAAGCCTTTACAGACGTGTTAAATGCAGCTCAGATGTCTAAAATGGTAGAAATCATTGTGGCTAAAGGAGAAAAAACTGTTTAGTAGCATTTTCTGCTCTCCTCCACAGTTTCTCAGTGTCGTGAAAACATGGGATTGTATAGTTAACAGTTCAAGACAATAAACATAATAAAAACAAATACTAGGGCTGTTCGATAAATTCGTGGAATTTTGTTGTAAAAATAAAACTAGGCAATCAGTTAATATCATTTTTACCATATGTATCAAACAATCAATACTCGAAACATCTTCTAAATTTGATACAAATTCAGAAACAAATACATTTTTAACAAATACATTTTCAACAGAGTATTACAAAACACATGGTAACATACATTGCCAGGCTTCTGATGTAAAAAAACACAGCTTCAACGTCATTACAAGTCAAGAGATTGGCATACTTTTTCTAAATAATCCCCTCAAACAAGCAGTGCTCACTGAATTTAGACATTTCTAGCTCCTGTGTAAGGAAAACTTGTACTGTGAAACAAATAGTCGACCGATATGACACACACTGTAACTAAGCGGTTATTACACCTTGTCACACACAGTAGTCAAATTGACACCGTTACCCAACAGGTAGTCCTTCATGAGGATCATCTTTATTTAACCCTTTACCACACAATCCCGACTTTTAACGACCCTGAGGAAGAAGACTTTTGAAAATACTGTGGGAACAGGAGAAAATGCTGGTAACCAGCATTTTCTCCTTTTCCCACAATGTTTTCTTCTCTTCCAAAAAACAAATTTCAATATTTGATTCATATTTATTTTGTTGCCTGCAAAAGCTTTCAATTTGGACTAGTCTAAAATTTTGTCGTTTGGTAAAGTGTTAAGCTATGTTCTGAATCATTCCTGAACGGCTCGTGCCACTTCTCGACAAATAAAATAATACAGAAACTTGAAAATATTGACTCCTAACTCAACTGTGAGATATGTTTTGGGGTTTTGCCGAGTCCAAGACACAACTTTATTAATGTGCATATTTCAACATCCAAAGAAGACATCATTGCATCAAAAATTACTTAGCACTGACGAGACAAAAAACTATGTTATTGCAGTAACCAGAAGTGCCACGGCAATAATATTTTACAGAAATGCCATTATGATCCTATTTGACAGTTTGCACAACTGGCAGCACTTTTACACATTATTTTACACAGAATTATACGTTTTGAATCGAGAGAAAATTTGAGCCTGGCAATGTACATTACATTGGTTACTTTGGTTACACATATTTTGCGTTTAAAATGTTTTAAAACTGCAAAATTTCTGTATCAAATTTGTAATATGTTCAAGCCATTATAGGCAAATTTTTAGCTCAAAATATCAAGAAATGTGGTTTTAACAACAAAAGTCCACAAATTTATCGAACAGCCCTTGTACATGTGTTTATAATTCTTTGTAAACAATGTCCCAAAATACATGTATCAATTTCTCAGCATTTTACAGTATCTTTACTTAATTATCTTTTCAAGTTTTTAATAATCTTTGTACCAAATTTATACCAAATTTATATTTCTATACCAAGTAAACCACCACTAGATACGGGAGAAAAACATGTACTACAGTTTTGTATAGTACGGTAATATGCCAGAATGTTTTCACGTATGCTCAATTCATGTTGATTTTCCTTATTTTCTAGGGTAGTTTTCAAAGTCGTCTGCTACAAAGTTGAAGGTTACATGTTAATTGTACCTTGCTCCTAAACCTTGTGCCTTTGATGTGTCTGATCTTGTGATAGAAGAATGTGCCTCTATTTAACTACAGAATTGTTTGTTTGGTTTGTATTGGAGTTTAATGCCATTTTAACAGCTAAGATCATATCATAGCGGTCACTGATGCATTTATGTTTTCCCTGGCTTTCTCACACCAGTACTGACACAACTTTCTTTCCAAAGCCACTGACTACTTTTCTCAGGTGCATCAGAGGTGAGAGACGAAAAATTGCCGGAAAGAAAGTTTGCCTTAGCCAAAGTCAGATACGCTAACCACCGACTTACCCGGGCCTAACTATAGAAGAATGTGCCTCTATTTATCTCTTTACCACATAGCAAAATTTCAGACTAGTCCAAATTGAAAACATGCAGACAACAAAGTAAATGGTACCCAAATGAACATTTTTGCGTGTGAAAGGGTAGAAAACATTGCAGGAAAAGGAGAAAATTCTGGTGACCATCATTTTTCCTTTTTCTACAATGTTTTCATCAGTCCTTTCCATTAGGGTCGTTAAAACTGGGCATCGTGTGGTAAAGAGTTCAACAAAAATATGTTTTTTAACCTTCTCTTTCATAAAATGGATGCATTGATTGAAACAGGAATAATTTTAACCTTCTCTTTTATAAAACCATCTGTTTAGAATTGGTTAATACTTTACACAAAATAAAAGCTCAAATGCCCAGCTTTTGTTTCTGCGATAATGGATAATGTGCCTTTTTTCAACCATTCATACTCATGAGTTTTATGTGATTTTTTTGTTTCATTTATTGAACTGAATGATTGTTGTTCAGTAACATAAAGATCTGTTTTTGACCCTGTGATATAAAAATACAAGAAAGATATTTTCCTACATGCTATTTGGGGCAGGAGAGAGTTTATTTTTAGCTAGGCTGTTTTTGAAGAAAATGTTGCAGTATTGCCATAGCCCTGTTTTCTGCTTTGTCATGCAAAAACTTGTAACATTTTTTAATGTCTGTTATCACTGAAGATACTTACTTTGAACTAAGACTAATTGTAAACTACCAATAGAGGAAACTATACAACAAGGGCAGGTTACCATCAAAGTATTTTTGACAGTTATGCCGCTTTTTCAACTTAAAATTTGCACCGAAAATCAAGCACTGCAGCCGAACAGTAGCACTAGCATGCAGTGCTCTTTTTAAATGTTTTGTGTCTTATACCTATTTATACTCAACAGATTAAAGAACATATTATTTCTATTCAGCAGGCAGTTAATCATTACAAGATATGTGGATTTATGTATCTTTAACTGTTAATCAGACGACAAAATTGTTGACTTGTACAAATTAATGGTAGTTACAGACAACAGATTTAATGTGGCATGTGCCATGTTATTTCTTTTTGTGTTTGGTTGCCAAAAGTTTCTCTTTTTCCCACAATATTTTCAAAAGCCATCTTACTCGGGGATTGCTAAAACAGAGGATCATTTGGTGAAAGTCAAGGTAAAAATTGCTCAAATAATATATCTAAAACAGGGTTTTACTTGATGTCATCAGAATCATTCTATAAAGTTTATGAAGCCACAAACTTACAGTAGTTTTGCATCAAGCGGTAACACTTGTTCCACCACAGTTGAATATTTTATCCAAGCAATTGCATTTTCCATTGTGATAGAATAGCTCAAATATTTTTTATGTTGTAGATCTACTTAAAGTTCTTTAATTTTTATGAAAAATGAATATTGTATAATTTTTATGGATGTCATAGATATATGTGTATGATTATATAGAGTTTTGTATACATGTGTTGAAGTGTAATAATATTTTGATTTCATAACATTAAGATTTCATGTCTGTTTGTCCCTGGAAAGACACTCTATAACTATTTCATGCTAATGTCTGCTCAAACTTTCTTCTGGTAGAAAAGTGACCGGTAATAATCTCGTCAAGATCATTTGGCGTGTTTTATTTTCAAATCAGAACAAAGTAAAGACATCTTTTTCATTTCCAGTGATCAAAGTTAAGTTAAATACTATTTGTGGACTTTTTTTGTTTCTATGCTGCAAATGTTCATGCAAAACATTGTGCGATTTTTTTTTTCAAACCCTTTTGAATCTGTATCTTTTCAGTCCTTTAACTTTTGAAATGGTTGAAGCACTTTTAATAAGGCTTGAAGATGACTGTTTCTACTTGAACATTTTTTTTTTTTTTCCATACAGCTATAATATTTTGTATAAAAAACGGAACTGTAACAATAACAAGTTTAATTGTTAAAATATTTTTATATCAAATTTAACCATTGTAGCCTTGCCCTGGGGTTTAGCTTGTTATGCAGTGTAGATAAAGATCAGGCTGCAGAGAACATGCTGTCTGACCTTGGATCTATACAACCCCCTCTTCTTCTAGAATTGCAGACAAGAAAAGCATTGAAATTGTATTATCTGTACGCTTCTTTACTGTCAAAGATTTTCCCTTTGATTCCTGTAGCACTTAAAGGATTGAGAAAAACAAACTCATCGTTTGAGGTTAACCCTTTACCACATGAAAACATGTAAGACTCGTCCAAATCAAAAGCATTTGCAGATGACAGTGTCAATGTTGCTACAATAATATATTTCTTTGATAGGTTAGAAAACATTGTGGGAAAAGGAGAAAATGCTGGTTTCTCCTTTTCCCACAATGTTTTCAAAAGGCTTCATCCTGTGGGTCGTTAAAACTCGGGATTGTGTGGTAAAGGGTTAAATGTCAGATGTAAAGTTTCCAATTTTTCCAGTTTTATCTGCAACCAAGGACTGCTGAGTCAATTTTTTTTTTATCTAAATTACACATGTATTTACTGTAAAGAGTTCTATCTTTATTAAATGGTGCCTTTACTTTCTTTTTTGCAATTCCCACATAACCCTGGGAGTGGAAAAATGAAATAGCAAGAGGGCAATATGCATTTACAAAGCCATTTTAGTCTGAGTGTGTAATGAGGTATCAGAATGTAAATCCTTGACCAATTATGGTATTTGTGGTCTGAACTTGATCTGCATTATCTGCAAAAGATCTTTAGGTAACATCTTGTGGGGTAAAATAAGATTTTTGTATGCTCTACAAGCCAAATGCAAGAAGAGCTTGTGTCATCCATCTGTCAGATGATATTCACTGGTTTCAGAATGATTGTCAGACAACATTCACTGGTTTCACAAATAATTTCTATCTTTTCTTCTATTTTTTTTCCTCTAAACTTCTTCAGATCTTTTCATGTAAAAGGCCTTTAACTCTACCTGATTACAATTGTTTGGACTTTTCCATATTAAAAGCATTTGTATATGACCAAGTTAAATGCACCCAAATGATGGGATTTGTTTTGGAAAGAGTCGCAAACATTCTGTCAGAAAAGAAGATGCTTGTAACCAGCATGTCCCCGTTTTTCTAAGTCTTTTCAAAATGCACTCATCTACATGTGGTTTGCTCTACTCCAGGCATTACATTAGTGTTGGAAGTGTCATCCACATTTATGTTTCTCATATTTTCCAAACCGTTATGCTGGATTTGGTTCATACTTTATAAAATGATAGATATAGGTCCAAAGCTTTGTTCAGCAGTAGCCCCACCTGTGCCCATGATCTCAAGGTCAAGGTCGTAGACTTTGTTATTTCACATTTACATAAAACTTTGTAAAAGCTCACACTTTTGAAATATTTGACAGATATGGCTCACATTTGGTATGATGAAAGATACAGGTCCAAAGTTTCTTTCTGCAATACCACAGCCCCCACTTTTAGATCAAGGTCATAGACTTTGATACTTTACATCAAAGTTTTACTTTAAAGTTTTAAAGAGCTCATTTTTTTCAAACTAAATGATTGATTTGGTTCATTTTGGCTTGATGACATATACAGGTCTTGAGTTTTACAGAGCAATACCCTAGTCATGGCTATGCTGTTATTGTCAAGATAACAGATTTAGAAATTTCACAATAAATTTTTTCTGCCTCTCCTATTTTCCATACTGAACAATTGATGTGCTTCATACTGAGTCATGGATAAAGGTCTATAGTTTTAGCTACACCACAGCCCATGCCTTTGGCATAAAGGTCAAGGGCACAAATGACTTCCTTTACATATGCCAGGAAGAGCTATTGCAGGCACCCTGCACCACAGTTGGTGTTGGGTCTTTTGCCCTAGGCTGGGACACTGTTGGTGGGATATATGTAAAAAAATAGCCTGTATGTTACTGGTCTAAAGATCTTTTTAAAAAGCGATTTACTGAGGATTTATCACAATACATGTAAATCATCAAGGCAAGATAAATATATATTCAGTTTTGAAGAAAAAAAATGTGCTTTTAATACATGAAAAAGTTCAAAATTCTTTCATACTTCTTATATTTATTCAAAATTGCTCAAGATTGTAACATATTTCTAGTATATCTAATAATAATTTTATCAATTATTCTTTGTCTAAAGCCTGTCTATTATCCAAAGGTCAAAACTTTTCTCATGCAAAGTTTGACCTTTCACCACTTTAAATCCTCTTATTTGTCATCTTCATTGCAAAATAATAACAATGGCAAGTCAATATGTTTAACCCTTTACTAAAAGATGTAGTATTTTATTGACCTTGAAGAAGGTAGCTTTTGAAAAGATAGTGGGTAAAGGAGAAAATGCTGGTAACCAGCATTTCCTCCTTTTCCCACAATCTTTTCTACATTTTCAAGAACAAATCCCATTATTTGACCACATGGAAATTGTTGGCTGCAAATGCTTTCAATTCGGACTGGTGTAAGTTTTGGTTGTTTAGTAAGGAGTTAAAGAGACTTTTGAAACTTCAAAAATCTGAATTAACAGGCATCTATGCTCATGGAAGAACTTTTGAGTCAATATTTTTGTTTTCCACAATGTTTTGATTTACTGACTTTACCAGATGCAGGATTGGATGTCTATATGTATCTTTCAAAAGCACACTACTGCCTATGCCTCATGTTTAATTCCCATCTTCCAACTTTTTCATTGTGATAGTGTATTTTACTTTTTCTAAGGCTAAATAAATGTCTGTGTGAATTTTGAAAATGGGAACATAACTAGATTTTACATATTGTACATGTTTTTGTTTTAAATAAATTATGTTACTATACAACACAGATTTATTGTATTTTTTACCCCATTTATTTTCATATATCTATTAGATCATATATTGTCTTTTATCTATGCCAAGCATGACAGCTCAGTCTGTAGGGTTCAGGGCCAGTAATCTAGGGGTCTGAGTTCAACTATTCTCGTTTTGAGCATGGACAACTACCATTGCATCAGGATATGTTCCCCTCATTCTGCCAAAATACTGTTTACTGTGACATGGACCTGTATTCATCAACCATTATACATAGCATTCTTAGTCTTATTCCATATTAAGAAAGCTATACAATTTCTGATTGACTAAACCATTTGGTTTAGACAATCAAAGTGGTTTAGCCAATCAAATATTTTGATTTTTAAAAATCAGAAAATTCTTGAGAATATATTTTTTCAATTCAGAAAATTATTGAGAATAAAGCAAGATTTAGAAAATGTTTTAGAAAAAGACTAAGAATATTAAGAATGACTGGTGAATATGGGCCATGAACTTAGGTCAAAATCCTAAGGATTCATCCCTCTTTCTACCTTGCAACCAACCATACATGTACATGTATTTTGTCCAATACTTAATTATAATGAGAACTACTAGATAACAACTTCAATAAGAAAACCTGAACATGTGTCTATTACTGGCAATACATCTTGATGAAAGATTAACTTTTTACCAGATGAGAAGATTTTAGACCTGTCTACGATATAGATATTTGCAGATGACAAATGAAATGTGATTCAAACTAGAACTGTCGCAAAGTGGTCAAGTACCCCCACTGGCACCTTGTCACTGAAGCAGCACAATCCAGAAAACAAAGTTCACCTGTGACCTTGACCTTTGACCCAAAAACGATATGGCACCTCCTTGGGTCATGGGGAACACTTCCATAGTTTCAGGGTCCTAGGTCAAATGGCTTCTCAGTTAGAGCACGGAAACAAAAAGGTTGACGGATGGATGGACTGACTGACAGACAGACATGGTGAAACCAGTATACCACACCACTCTACTATGTAGGTGGGGGGGGGGGGGGAGATAATGATGATGATTTACAATAGAAACGGTGGAAAACATTTTTTGAAAAGGAAAAAAAGGCTGGTCAACAGCATTTTCTCCTTTTCAAAAAATCTTTCAAAAAGCCTTTATCTTAAAGAGTTGTTTAACCCTTTACCATACGACAAAATTTTAGCCTTGTCCAAATCGAAAGCATTTGCAGATGACAATTTCAGTATGACTCAAATAAGTCAATTTTCCTTTGATAGGCCAGAAAACATTGTGGGAAAAGGAGAAAATGCTGGCTACCAGCATTTTCTACTTTTCCCACAATGTTTTCAAAAGGCTTCTTTCCAAGGGGCGTTAAAAGGCACCATTGTGCGGTAAAGGGTTAAAACGTGGGATTGTTTGGTAAAAGGTTAAAAAAAAACAATTAAGTCCCTTGCCTTTCACTCCATTAATTGATTTATTAGCCAATGGTTGTATGAAATGCTGTGAGCTATGTTGAAAATCTGCAAGACAATGTGATTATATATCATTTCTTGCTTTTCAGTGGTTTATCAAAAGTAGTATTTGGAGTATCATTTGACCAGTTAATTTACCGAACAATAAACTCACTGGTATGGAAAACAGGTGTTAGAAGCACGAAATAAATATTCATTTGATCTCGTGAACATCGTATGGTAATATTTTCACTCATGGTTGCACCACTCATGAAAATATTACCAATGATGTTTACTCAATGGAATAAATTTCAATCTTTCGCCAAAAAAACCCAAAAATCCTCTGTATGTCAAGAACATACTCATATTTACTCTTTCTGATGTTCACTTTCATCCTTGATCAGACAACAGAATTTTACACTTGTCCAAGTTGGAGGCATTACATTTTACAACTTTATGAGAATAAGTAGAACAATCAAGCATATCTTTTCTCAAAATGCAACACTAAACCCTATACCACACAATCCCAAGTTTAACTCTTTCCCAAACGACAAAATTTTAGACCAGTTCAAATTGAAAGCATTTGCAGACGACAAAACAAATGTGACTGAAAAATTGAAATTTGTTTTGGGAAGGGTAGAAAACATTGTGGGACAAGGAGAAAATGCTGGTCACCAGCATTTTCTCCTTTTCCCACAATTTTTTCAAAAGGCTTTGTTCTTAGGGTAGTTAAAAGTCGGGATTGTGTGGTAAAGGGTTAAATGACCCTGAGAAAGAAGCCTATGAAAACAATGGAAAAAGGAGAAAATGCCGGTTACCAGCATTTTCTCCTTTTCCCACAATGTTTTCCACCCTTTCTCTGACAAAAAACACCATTTGGGCCACATTCTATTTGTCATCCACAAATGCTTTGGATTTGGGCAAGTCCAGAATTTTGTTGTTTGGTAAAGAGTTGAAGCATTTTATATGGATTGTACATCGATGATCTTTAGCACATGATCTCAATTAACAAATTTGCAGCAGACGACTTTGTAAACATCCATGTCAAACATTAATTTAGACAAATGCCATATTTACACAAAATACACATAAAAATAATGTTGCAAAAGGCAAAGTTTGCTCTTTAACCCACTACCACACAATTCCCAGTTTTAAAGACCCTGTAGGAGAAGGCTTTTGAAAACATTGTGGGAAAAGGAGAAAATGCTGGTAAGCAGTATTTTCTCCTTTTCCCACAATGTTTTCTACCCTATCCAAAACAGAAATCATCATTTGAGCTACATTTAATATGTTGTCTGCAAATTCTTTCAATTTGGACCACTCTAATATTCTGTCGTTTGGTAAAGAGTTAAGCAACTTTTTTCTCTTTTTGCAACATTTTTTTTTCCAAAGTAGCCTGCTACAACAAATAAACACTCATTTGGAGGATAAATTAAAGCAAAGCTGAACTCATTCTGCTATGAGACACTTCTCATTTATGATGTCAGAACAGAGAAAGTCTTTATTCACATCTCATTGATTCACAACATTTTAAAGCTGATTAAATTTCTTCAAGAACATCTAACGCTGACTGAATTTCTTCTTGTATTTGAGGTCAATGAAAGATGTCTGTACTTTCCGTTCCAGTTTGGCCAGTTCCATAACAGCAGGGGCCAGGGTGTCCACATGACCCTTATACAAACTTCCTGTAATGTAAAACCAGACAAATTGCATGTCAGTTAGTACATTACTTATATGGCGACATTTTTTTTTAAATCCTTTACAAGACAGCAAAATGTTCAAGTCATCCATATTGAAAGCATTTGCAGACAACAAATTAAATGGGGCTCAATCTATGGAACTCGTCTTTGAATGGTATAAAACACTGGTTACCACCATTTTCTCCCTTTTCTACAATGATTTCAAAAGCCTTCATTCTGGGGGTTGTTTAAACCCTTCACCACACAATCTCGACATTTAACTGCCCCGAGAAAAAAACCTTTTGAAAACAATGTAACCAGCATTTTCTCCTTTTCCCACAATGTTTTCTACCCTTCCTAAAACAAATTTCAATTTTTCAGTCACACTTATTTTGTCATCTGCAAATGCTTTAGTTTAAAATTTTGCAGAGTGGTACAGACTTCGACACAGGATTGCCATCAGACAAGGCTAGAGTATGTACATTGGAAAGCTATGGAGTCACCTACGATCATTTAACTATCTATGATGGCAAGAAATTTATGGTCTGGATAGGTTATGTTACTACTTAAGGAGAAACTAGATGTTTGGTGACTATCATGTGACACAACCACTCTGTGTGTTATGTCATTAAGGTCAACACCTATGTGAAATATTTCTAAAATTTAACAACAGATCCAGTCACCGGATATCCAAGGTGTACCTACTTGCTGAACCACTTGTGACAAAAATAGCACATAACATATAATAGAGAAAAAACTGAAGAAAGCAAAATTTTCTTCATTACAACATACCGGTAATGGCCAAAAGTATTGGAAATTGTGCAATTGCTTGATAAAAGCAGTCACTCCTTTTGTAATTCTAAATATCTGTCTACTGTGGGGACATAGTACATGTGGCATTTGTGTGGAGATAATTTAACTCCTTACTACACAATTCTGGTAACCAGCATTTCTTTCTTTTCCCACAATATTTTCTATCCTTTCAAAGAAAAATCCCATAATTTGAGCCACATTTAATTTGTTATCTGTAAATGCTTTCAATTCGGACTGGTTCAAAATATTGTTGTCTAGTAAAGATTTTAACAATGATTTTGACAGATGGGTTAACCTTTCACCACAAACCCAGGATTTAATGACCCTTAGGAAGCTTTTAATTTGGAACAGTCTAGAATTCAGTCGTGTGGAAAAGAGTTAACAGTGATTTACAACAAATGAGTCAAAAAAGGGGAGTAAACTACATGTAAACTTTAAATGGTGTTTTCTACATTCGTTCTTTCCCTTGCCAGCATGTTTTCTCTTTGTTCATTATTTCCTCATGAGAGCTTTCTTCTTTTATTTCCATAAAAACAAAAAATACACTTTAAATGAGAAAGGTGAATGTTGTCCCGAAAATGGAGGAGAAATATCAAGGCACCAGAAGAAATATTGTTATATCAAAGTCTAAAGAAGGAATTTTGCAAGGAAAAATAGAAGAAGTATTTAGAAAAAGCCTGTCTGGAGTTTTGCATCTATAGAAATATGTTATTTAGAACAAGCAAAATCTCTCCTTTATCTGTTTGCCTGAGGAAACATCATTTTGTCTTTACCTCCTTTCCTCTTCTGTCCATAAGTTACCTTCCCATCAAACTCATTGATAGGTACTTTCATGTCAGGTTCTACAGTTTCTATTGTAACATCAAGGTGTTCTTCAACATCAGACAATAACTGCAAGATAAAGATAAAAAATATGGCAATGTACAATGAGCAAAGGATTAAAGTCTTTTACAACCAATACTTATATAAACTATTTCCCTTTTTAAGGTCTAAAAGTATGATCAAAATGCAGATGAGGGCACCTTTTGATAGAAGTTTAAAATGAAGAAGAGGAATGAGTTACAATGAAGATGTAGGTTTCGACATAATTATAAGGAATGAAGACAATTGTTTTTCTGTTTTCATGAAGGTTGAAAAACAACAACCAACCCTAACCATGCTAAATGAAAAGTGCAAAAACATAAGTTTTATTTGTTTTTTTCTCTTTTTCAGACAGGCCAAGTATCTTATCTGTGGATTATTTTACTATTGATAACTAACTATGTTTTATAAACAACAGAATAGCAAGACTCATACCTATGGTTCTTACATACGGCCTCCTCTCTTGGTAAGAATGCGGTTAGTACCAAGCTACCTATATGTTCATTGAGGTCAAGACAGAACTGCCAAGCTCATACCTGTGGTTCATACCATATACAGCATTCCTGTCAGATTAAGGTTGGTACTTAACTAAGTTAGATCATGGACAGTACAGACTAGCCAAGCGTCCATGCTACATTAACAAATAATGCCACTGAACAGCCCATATTTAATACAGAATTAGGGCAGTAGGATGGCACTAGTCCAGTAGCCCTTGAAAACAGTGGTAGCTTTAAGTTTGTCATCAGGTGGCGCCTATGGAAGGTTAAGGTACTACTTCAAAGTCAATGGCTGGGTCATTGAGTACAAAAGCACACTAGCCAGGCGGCGTTCCTGTCATCAGAAGATTGCGCCCTGAAGCCTGTTAGGTTCTCAAAATGCCTGATTCCAACCTCAGTCTTGTTTCCAACGTCAGTCGACAAAATTGTATGTTGCTCCTTTTCATTGTGACCAAACAACAAAGGAAAATTTGGAAATCCAGCAACACATGTCCAATTTCAAAATCCAGCAATGTCTACCATACTTAACAATTGGATGGCGACCATTTTATTTGTTGAGTAGGTATTACCTGGGATCCATTATATCATATGCAGTAGCGCCCTCCGTCAGGTTCATGTTTATACCTTTGTTAGAAGATCAAATGACTCCATAGACTAGCCAGGCTCTTACATGTGGTTCATTATATCACATACAGCAGCTTCCTCTGTCTGTCAGATTAGTGTTTATACCTAAAAATGTTGCCATTGCTCCATCAGACAGATTGGTTTTACTACTTACCCATAATGAAAGATCAAGACTAGACCATCACTGTCAGACAGATTGGTGCTACTACTTACCCATAATTAAAGATCAAGGACTGGACCTTCACTGTCAGACAGATTGTTGTTACTACTACCCATAATGTAGGTTCAAGGACTAAACCTTACCTGTCAGACAGATTGGCTTTACTACTTACCCACAATGAAAGATCAAGTACAAGACCTTTACTGTCAGATAGATTGGTGCTATCATTTACCCATAATGAAAGATCAAGGACTAGACCTTTGCTGTCAGACAGACTGGTGCTAGTAGTTAACCATAATGAAAGATCAAGGACTAGACATTCCCTTTGTCACACAGATTGGCTTTACTACTTATCCATAATGAAAGATCAAATACTAGACCTTTGCTGTCAGACAGATTAGCTTTACTACTTACCATAATGAAAAATCAAGTACTGGACCTCTGCTGTGGGACAGATTGGTGCAACCATTGAACCATGATGAAAAATCAAAGACTAGAACTTCCTTTTGTCAGACTGATTGGCTTTAATACTTAACCATAATGAAAAATCAAGGACTAGACTTTTGCTGTAAGATGGTCTTATTACCAGTTACCCATAATGAACTTCAGACCCTTGAGGGCATGAATGGTCCTACTGGCAGTGTTTTCGCTTACTTTCTAGCATGTACCATTAACTCATGATGAAAAAAAAAGACAAACACTAAAAAAAATGGCAGGAAGGTTTGATGCAACTGGGCTTGAACCTACTACGACAGCACATTAAGTAGGCATGGTGGAGAACAAATAGTGAAATAAAGTAAAATTTCTAAAAACAAATTGTTTAGAATCCAGACAAATTTTGATAAGGTTTCAGTACTTATTGTATTAGACAGTTTCTGCAAGTTTCAAAGAAATGGGTTCAATAATGTGGACTCTGTTGAGTAAACAAGAGTAAGTCATCAAATGGCTGCTTTTCCTAAACCAATTGCTGGATATTTTCAATTTTTAATAGGCTAAAATCCCTTGATGATACAAATGATTTGTCTAAGTTTCAAAAGAATTGGATCACAAATGCAGACTTTATCATGTAAACAAGAAATGGAAATTTTCAACTTTCAATAGCCACTTTTCCTTTACTAATTTTCAGAATTGATTCAAAATCAATAGGCTTCAAGCTATTGATAACAAAAAGAAGCTGAGCAAGTTTAATGAAAATCTGATCACAAATGCAGACTTTATCATGTAAACAAGAAATGAAAATGTTTGACTTTAAATGGCTACTTTTCCCTTTCTATTTGTTGACTTTTATTTTTCAAAATCAATAGGAGTTCAAGCCATTGATAATATAAAGAAACTGCAAGTTTCAAGAAAATCAGACTATTAATGTGGACTTCAAAAAAACAAGAAATGCAAATTTTCATCTTTAAATGGCTACTTTTCCCTTACTAATTGTCGGTTTCAAAATAAATAGGATTCAAGCTTTTGATAAAATCTGACAACAAACATGGACTTCATCATGTAAGAAAGAAAATGACTAATGGACAGATGGACAAACAACGGAAACCACGCCATGTCATAAACTCTGCTGGCCTTTGAAGGCCAATAGAGTTAAAAATCAACGAAGACTAGCCAGGTTAGAATTATTACCTAACTACATGTATGACAATAGATCGAAGGACTAGACAGGCTAGCCAGGCTCTTACCTGTGGTTCATTATACCATATACAGCAGCCTCCTCTATCCGTCAGATTGGTATTATAACATCCTCTTCCACGACTATTACAGTTTGAATGATACCATACCTTATGTAAGAAAAAGTAGAAAATAAACTATCAGACAACCAATCATTATTCCTAATCATTCAATGGACTAAATAAGTAAATGTTGCAATTTTAGAAGTATTTATCTCAAAATTTCTCACTGAAATCTAACTACCCTTCTGCAATGACCATTAACTGGTCAATCACTTACCGGTAACTTCAAATTTTTCTTTCTATAATAAGCAAGATCTGACAAACTTTTGTTGACCTTCTTCTGAAATTTGCTTTTAGGCAAAATCTTCTATAACCTCTACCGTTGGCTATAAAGAAAAGCTACATACTGGAAGATTCTTTTAAATTGACCATGTCTTTACTATTGTAGACTCTCTGTTTTGAAGAACAAAGTAATAATCAAATGGGTATCTGAATACTTAAGAATCTGTAAAATAATAAGAGCCTGCTCTTTTGTAACACAGCTTTATTTCATGGTTTTTGGTAGTTTATCGAGAAACAATGGTAGATTATGATTTGATATTTTATGGTTACGACCAATGAAAATACCAATTTAATACTCTCCAACTCTTCGATTCAAGGTGGAAACAGTAGTTCCCGCGCACTAGTTACCTAGGTAAACAGCACGTACCCCTCAAATAGAAGGAAATATGATGTAATATATGCTATATTTCTCTCGCTAAATATAATATTGTAATTTGTTATTACGTGAGGGCGGTACGCCATGGGGAATTACCGAAAACAGCTGTACTGGATTTTGACTAAAGTGCCAACAAAAAAGGGGTTTGAAGCATGAAATAAATTGAATATTTGTTTTTTTTTGGTGAAAGATAAAAATTTATTTTATCAAGTGAACATCATCGGTAATATTTTCACCTGTGGCAGTGCCACTCGTAAAAATATTACCCATGATGTTCACTCAATGAAATAAATTTCGGTCTTTCACCGAAAAAAACAAATATCCTTGATTTCTTCACCTCCACCAGTGTGAAATTCTGATCTAATATCATTATCAGAAAAGTGTTCAGACAGTAACAAACTTTGCTCACCTTTTCTTTGACAGAGGCTACAAGTGATACAGCCAAGCCCATTCTGAAAAAATAATAAAATAGAAATGACCCTCTGAAGCAGGAAAACATACATACAAGCCAAGAGGGCTTAATTCATTTACAAAAAGTATTGACTAAGTTCAGCCTGTGCAATCCACACAGGCTGACCTCGGTCAAAACTTTTTGCTTTTGGTCAATTTTCTGCATGTCACAGGATCATTCTACCTCATGATTCAGTTGGTTGTTAGACAAAAAGTAATAATGGCTTCACAATTATGTGATGTCTTGTTTGGTATAGTACTGTACATCATGGAGATGTATTAACTCTTTTACTACCGATGACGATCTTGGTAGCTTTAGCTGATGGCATAGGTCAAGATCAGACAGCAGAGAATGTGCAGTCTGATCTTGGATCTACTAGATCATGCCATAATTCATCTTCACTGTCAAAGGAAATTAACTATACGACTCTGAAAGAAATGCAAATTTATTGGGTTAGTAGTGAAAGAGTTAAACCCCTTTCACCAGAGGATGGCTCATATAGATAGTAAATTTTCAATGCTGGATACAAAACAGCCTTAGCCCTGTATCAGAATCAAGTTCTGTGCTTCTTGTCTGCAACAGCACCCACCACAAACTCTGCAAAATTCTAGACACACCTATATTGAAAGCATTTGCAGATGACAAAATTCAATGAAATGTGGCTCAAATTATACTGTATGTCTTTGAAAGGGTGGAAAACTTTGTGGAAAAGGAGAAAATGGTGATTACCAACATTTTTATCCTTTTCCCTCAATGTTTTCACTATCATTTTCCTCAAGGTCATAAAAAACCCTTACTGATTTGGTAAAGGGTTACAAGTTACCTTTAACCCTTTACCACACAATCCCGACTTTTAACGACCTTGAGAAAGAAACCTTTTGAAAACATTGTGGGAAAAGGAGAAAATGCTGGTAACCAGCTAAGCGTGCAAATGTCAGCAACATGTTTGTCTCATCAGCTATTCCATATTGGTCGATTCTCATCCTTTCCACATTTCCGATAAAGAGGTCAAAGCTACCGCAATTATGTTCTTACTGATTAGAATGACTCAAATACAATTACCTTTGTTGGCTATGGACAACCACTTTTGAAGTCGCTTTTGAAGACAATTAAAGATAAAGATCAGACTGTCCTTTGAACGCAATGCAATTCAATATCACAGACGTTCATATCTTAGATCTAATTGTCTGTTTATTTGGGATGTATATGGAAAAGAAAAAAACGACCATGAAATTGTAGCCTAATGTTTGATATTGTTTTCCTGACTGTAAAAGGCTAGTCGATTAACTGAGTATTTTGACTCTTAACCAAACTATCCTTTTTAATGCCCAAGAGAAAGAAGGTGAAAACATTGCGAGAGAAGTGGAAAATGCAGGTTACCATTTTCTCCTTTACCCTTTCAAACCATCATTTGGTCTACATTTAATTCATCATGTGCAGATGCTTTTGATTTGGACAAGTCTAAAATTTTATCATTTGGTAAAGAGTTGATGGTTAGGGAGCTATCAGGTATCTACATTCTTTGAAAGTATAATGTAGGAGAAATTTGCCAGCAGACGTTTTGACTGGACGATTTGGCCCGCTAAAAATTAGGTAGGACAATGTCAAGATGAATATGATGTCTTGTTAAAAATGGAAAAATGAAAGGCCCACAAGCAGCCTAAAGTAAACAATTCCAAAGTTATGATGCAGGCATATTTTATACGGCTTTTATATGTTACAATACAGTTACCAAAGTTGCCAAAGTTACAGAAAAGAATATATGTATTTTTTCACTCTTTTAAAGGGTTGGTAGGTACTGCTGTTCATGATGAGTGATATCTAAAACTTGATAACGGGTATTGCTGATCAGAATTGTCACATATTTTTTACGTTCTATTGCTGTTGGCTGGCAAACATAGCCTATATTTTAACCAATCGTTAAACTACTAATTTGTAAAAGACAGTTTAAAAAAGTGGGATCCTATGCAGCTCATTTGTAATGGTGTAGGATTTTTTGTCCCATACATAGTTCAAACATCTACCATTTGATTTGTGATTTCAAACCACTGTGGTTATTCAGTGTCAACCGATTATGGTGCTTACAGCACTTTGATTATAGTTTGCACTATACAGTATAAGCCCTTGTAAAACTTGTGGACCCTGAAGCAGGACAAATTCTAACGCAAGGGTTATAAGTTGAACAATCTTAGTAGAGGTGTACTACATAAAGTGGAGCTAAAACCCAGCCCCGAATATTGAACTCAGCTCCAAAAGGTCGTTAATCCAACTGCTTCATCTCTGAGCCAAGCAGGTCCTCTGTGCAGCCTAATAATCATACAACAATAGACTTTTACAAAGTATAATAGCAAAACATGCCCCTCATTTGTGTGCACACACCTTTCCCACGCATGCCATAGTTTGTTGCATAATGTCTCTAAAATGAAGTGCATCGACCTTGCCTTCCTGACAAAGTGTCAGACTTTAGGACCATCTGGTGAGAGTTTTATTGAGCAATCTAATCTAAACTTAAAATAGACGAAGGTCACCTTAGCCTCTAATGCTATTTTCAGGATACTCATGCCAATCATCCAACTCTGTACCACACGGCAATGTCAAAATTGAAAGCATCTGCAGACAACAGATCAAATGTGGCTCAGACACTAGAGTTTGTTATTGAAAGGGTTAAAACTCATTATGGTAAGAGGGGATAATGCTGGATACCAGCATTTACTCATTTTTTCAAGAATGTGAACAAAATAATCTTCTTCAGGCTCTTAAACAACATAGGATTCTTTAACTCTACCAAACGACAAGGTTTTACACTCCACCAAACTGAAAACATTAAATTTGCAGATAACTCATCAAATATTGCTAAAACGAAGATTTATGTCTTTAAAAAAATGGTAAAAAAACATTGTGGGAAAAGAAGAAAACACTGGTTATCAGCATCATCTTCTTTTCCTACAATGTTTTAAACAGCCTTCTTTCTCAGATTCATTAAAAACTCTGGATTGTGTGGTAACAGGTTAAAAGAGTTGAACGGCAAGGTCGACCTTCAATCTGAAATCAACTTAATTGTAATAATTTTCACAGACTGTTTTCAAAAGGCATTTTCCCTATGGTTTTTCAAAACATCAGATTCTATTTATACCTTTTACCACACAATCCCCAGTTTTGGGGACCCTGAAAAACAAGCCTTTTGAAAACATTGTGGAAATTGAGAAAATGCTGGTTACCAGCATTTTCTCCTTTTCCATCAATGTTTTCTACTATATTAAAGACAACTTCCAGCATTTAAATTGTCATCTGCAACTGCTTTCAGATCGACAACTTTAATATTTTGCCGTTTGGTAAAGAGATATAAGGGTTAAACCTAGGAGTTTTTTCCCGTTTTGTGTTCTGATATTTAGTTTTTAATCTGTACTAAAGAGGGCACCCTGTCACAAGAAAGACGAAATATATCTGTAACACACTTCTTCCGCAAATTATATCCTAACAAGAAACCAAACTATACCTTTGGTTCTGAAACTGGAACAAATGTTGCAGGAATTTTATTGGAAAAATGTCGAAAAGAAAATTCTAAACAAGATTTATTAGTCTACTTTGAAATAATTCTTGGAGATCGTCCCACATTTCTATAAAACATTAATTATTTTTTAAGGAAGATGACAAAAGAAAAAAAAATTAATGGAAAGAAAAAAATCATTTATGAGGAATATAGGAAGCTATGTGAGAAAACAATTAATAATCGCTTGTAAGAAGTCATTGCTCTTTTCCCATTATGTTTTTGATGCTGTCTACTGCATAGGTATTGAAAATAAATGAGCCATGCTCTGGTACAAGGGGGTTTCATGCATTTTCTTGATGCATTATAACATAATTATGGATCCCTAAAATCCATTTTGTCTAACAACCAACCAAATCAAGAGGTAGACTGGTCCTTAGACATGTAGAAAATTGACCAATAGCAAAATGTTTCGACCAAGGTCAGCCTGCATGAAATTCTCCGGCTGACCAGGGTCAAAACTTTTTGTAGATGTATTAAGCCCCATTTTCACAGAGTATGGCCCATTAATGAATGATAAAGGCTTCAGACACTTCTAATTCTGTGAAAACAGCAGGAAATATTGAGAAAAAATTCAATCAGGATATACCATTTGTCAAAACTGAAAACAAAATGAGTCTTTTTTAAACCTTTTACTTGTTGGAATTAAAAGCATTTGTAGATGACAACTTCAATTTCTATCAAATGATTAACTCTTTTCTAAGCATGGAGAAAGCATTTTGGAAAAGGATAAAAGGCTGGTTATCAGCATTTTCTTATTTTCCCACATTGTCTTCAAAAACCTCTTTTCTCAGGGTAGTGGGATTATGTGGTAAATGTCTAGTTTTGATTTTACAGAATATTTACAAATATCTAGTTTTGATTTTATCGAAAGTATTTGCAGACAACAAAATTAAAGTGTCTTAACTGAATGGGTGTGTCTTCAGAGGAGTAGAACACTCTTGGAAAAGGAGAAAACATTGTTAATCAACGTTTTCTCCTTGTCCAACGTTTTCAAATGTCTTCTTTCCCAGGATCGTAAAAACAAAGTATTATCTCGGAAAGGGACACAGAACAAATAAACCTCGGTATCTCTGTCAGGTGCACAACATTTCGTCAAAAGGGTGTTTCGTCAAAATCCATGTATGACTTAAAATACCGACTGCTAAATCCCTATATTTCTTTCATGAAAAGCTCTGTCTGGGAGGAAGATTTGATCTACAATTCGTCTGGGTTAGGACAAAGGTCAAGGCTAGGAATCATTTTCGACAAATGTGGTTTTCGACAAAATGTCACAGATCCATCTTTATCATACATGTACACAAAGTAAAGTGTAGTGCAAAGGTAAAACAATAAAAAAGAGTAATTCAATAATGCCCACTGGGAGTGTTTTCCAAGAAAGGAAATCTATTTGATTTCTTATTTACTGGTAAGTGTAATTCTTGAAAAGCCACTACCAAAAGTTTGTTACAAGTTTGTTTGCCTCTAGGGTGCACACAAGGTTTTTCTAAGATTTGGCCCCATGACCTACTTTTTGACCTGACATGACCCAATTTCGAACTTGTCAAAGATTTTATCCAGACAAACATTCTGGCCAAGTTTCATGAGTATCAAGCTGAAAATTTGGCCTCTAGAGCGTACACAAGGCTTTTCCAAGATTTGGCCCCAGTTACCTACTTTTTGACCCAATGTCACCCAATTTCGAATTTGTCAGAGATTACATCCAGACAATAATTAATTGACCAAGTTTCATGTGTATCTGGCTGAAAATGTGGCCTCTAGAGTGAACACAAGGTTTCTCTAAGATGGCCAATTGACCTACTTTTTGACCCGATATGACACAATTTCAGACTTGCCCAAAATTTTATCCAGCTAAACATTCTGACCACTTTTCATGCATATCAGACAGAAAATGTGGCTTCTAGAGTGCACACAAGCTTTTTCTAAGATTTGGCCCTGTGACCTATTTCTTGACCCCATGTGACCCAATTTCAAACTTGTCAGAGATTTTATCCAGACAAACATTCTGACCAGGTTTCATGAGTATCAGCCTGAAAATGTGGCCTCTAGAGTGCACACATGCTTTTTCTAAGATTTGGCCCCTTGACCTACTTTTTCACCCGACATGACTAAATTTCTAACTTGTCTGAGATCTTATCCAGACAAACATTCTGACCAAGTTATATATGTATCAGGATGAAAATGTGACCTCTAGAGTGCACACAAAGTTTTTCTAAGATTTTGCCCTGTGACCTACTTTTTCACCTCACATGATCGAACTTCGAACTTGTGCAAGATTTTATCCAGACAAATATTCTGATCATGCTTCATGGGTATCATGCTGAAAATGTAGCCTCCAGAGCACACACAAGGTTTTTTGTGAGATCTGGCCCTGTGACCTACTTTTTGACCCCCTGTGACCCAATTTCAAACTTTTACAAGATTTTATCCAGACAAACATTCTGACCAAGTTTCATGAGGACCTGGCTGAAAATGTGGCCTCTATACTGCACACAAGGTAAATGTTGATGACCACATGACACACCATGGACGTTGGACACATCATGATCACAAAAGCTCACCTTGAGCACTTTGTGCTCAGGAGAGCTAAAAACATTCTGGAAATAGGAGAAAATGCTGGGTTACCAGCATTTTCTCCTTTTCCCACAATGTTTTCAAAAGTTTTTGCTTGTGGGGCTTTAAATGGCTGGATTGTTTGGTAGAGAGTTCATGTCAGGGACGTAGCTACCTGTATGCAAAAAAGCAGTTGAATACACTTTGCAAAAACAAAAAGAAGGGAAAGAAAGAGACTTTTGCCAAAAAAGTCACCAGAGACCATCAAACTGCTTCTACAGTTAAACAATTTTCCAGGTTAGAACCATCAGACACTCCTGGGAAATCCCCCTCCCCCATCTTGGCACTTCGCGCTTTGGATAACACCTTCGGAATTACTTTTGCGTGCACTTTATTTTGGGCTGGCTACACCCCTGCATGTGGTGATAGTGAAGGAACTTCTTCCCATACAAGGAGTAGAAAACTGTGAATTTAAAGGATATAATTGCAGCACATTTATATTCATGAGCATGTCATTCATAAGCATGTTTTACATGCTTTTTCTTGGATAGGTAATTTCCCCCACCTACTACGGACTGACATTCACAAATTGAAACACTAATTGCGTTATTTTCAACCAATCTGTGTGGAAGTACCAAAAGAATTTTAGGCCTTATAAAAGGAGACATCTAATTTAAAAATTAAATTGAGGACGTAAAAATCTTTGTCTAGATTTTTATGTTCACGTTTGCTGAACACACGCCCAAAGCAGCTTAGTTGATAATAACGCTTTAACCCTTTACACAAAATCCCAAGTTTTAACAACCTTGATAAGGATGGCTTTTGAAAATATAGTGGGAAAACGACAAAATGCTGGTAACCAGTATTTTCTCCTTTTCTCACAATGTTTTCTACCCTTTCAAAGACAAATTATACAGTGTGTGCCACATTTGATTGATGTCTGCTTGCGTTTTTTCTGCATGTGTTATTTTATAGATTTTTTCATAATTACAATTAATTGCAATTACCACATGACAAGATTTCTGACCAGTCCAAATTAAATACGATGACAGAAGACAAATTAAGTGTGCCTTGAACATTGATTTTGTCCTTCAATTGGTCACTTGATTGTATGTTCAACATTATTTCAGTTATATTGCTGCGGCCAGAGCACCTATCCATGCTTTCATACATGTTGCTTTTCTCAGTGGGAAAAATAGTTTTGAAACGGGAAATAACTGTCAGAAATATTCAGAGGGTTACCTTCTCTTCTGACACAAGTTCTGTCTTTGATAGTGAATAATTAGCCCAAGTTTTAAGTAAATATCTTCTCTACAGAAAAATGTCTAAATTTTTGCACAAAGATGCAGAATCTTAATACAATGAAAGGGCTTTGACAAGACTTTAAGCTTTTCTTTGAAAGCAGTCAAGCTACAAAAACCGTTACATTTGCATTGTAATGGGTCACCGAGAAAAAAATTCAATAGTACATTGTACAAGCTTTGTCCTTGTATGACATTTTTTTTCTTTCCTGATGTTTTCTTTCACTGATGACACAAAAGGTTAATTGGAACATTATTTCCATGTAACCAGTCAACCAAACACACTGAAGATAACTAAGACATTATCTTTATTTTCCTCCTGTACTCCCTCATTACAACAATGTAACAAATTTGGGGCAGAAACCATCCTTGTAAAATATGGATAATCAATAAATATGTAGCTTTATACAGTCATGTTAAAAGATTGTGGCAAAGGGACATATATCACATTTCTTGCAATTATTACATTGTCACAGTTCTATAAATTAAAGTGGTCTGTTGCAAAGCTGGGAAAAAACTATCAGCCTACGGTAATGCATATATACCCTTTTACTCTTTACCGGACAACAAAATTTCAGACTGGTCCAATTTTACGACATTTGTAGATGATGAATCGAATGTGGCTTAAATGATGAAATTTGTCTTTAAAAGTGTAGAAAACATTGTGAGAAAAGTGAAAATGTTGGTTAAAAAAATTTTCTCCTTTTCCAAAAATATTTTCGAAACCATTCTTCTTTAGTGTTGTTCAAAGTCCGAAACGTGTGATGAAATGGGTATAATAAGCACCAGTAAAAAGAATTGGGACACTATCAATGGAAAAGACAAACTTTCGCACATTTAATTCTTCTTCGGCCAAACTGTACATCATGATACTAGACAGTATAGACCAAAGACCAGGGACGTTATTCACCAACCATTCTGAATCGCATTCTAAGTCTAATTCTAGATTTAAGAAGTAACACAATTTCTGATTGGCTAGATTGTTTGGTCTAGCCAATCAGAAATTATGTTACTTTCAAATTTAGAAACTATAAGAATTTGACTGAAAATGTTATCAAAAACTGTTGCCAATCAGACACTACAACAGTCACAAAGTGGACAAATACCCGCTTCCCCACCTAAAAAATGTCACTGAAGCAGCACAATCTGAGAAAACAAAGTTCGTCTGTGACCTTGATCTTGTGGCCTAAAAACAATAGAGCACTCCTTGGGTCTAGAGGAACACTTATATAAAGTTTCAGGGTCCTAGTTCATATGGCTTTTCAGTTAGAGCACAGAAATGAAAACATGGACAGACATGGAAAACCAGTATAACGCCCTCTATTACCTAGGTGAGGGGTTTAATTATGTGTTACTTTCAAAATTAGTAACTCTTTGGCAATTACACTGAGAATATTATCAAGAACTGTTGCCGGTAAGAAATTCATATGTTACTTTACTATATGTTACTGACCTGGATGGATACTTTTTTGCATATTCATTAAGCCCACTTTTCACAGAGCATGGCTCAACTGAAATGGACATTCTTAGTTGGTACTTTTGGTACTACATAATAATAAAATCATGCAGATATCACAACTTCAAATCTACTTTTTATCAAAGGCCCAATAGCTGCTAAGAATCAATGCAGGTGTAAAAATGCATTTACATTTAAATAATACCATTTAAAAGTATGGAAAATATTGTGAAGATGACAATGTGTTATTGTTTGGTCCGTCAAAGTGTTAGTCACTGACAAAAAAATGAATTTTAAAATCAGGCAAAATGCAAACAAAAGATAGAATGACCAGGTAACTTTTAACCTAGTTTTGGAATTAACTTCTCTGCCAGCAACCAACACTTGGACATCTGTAAAATAAAAGATTGTCATCTTCACAATAATTTACAGACTTTTAAATGGTATGGTTTGAATTTAAATGCATTTTAACTCTTTACCAAACAACAAAGTTTTAGACTTGTCCAGATTGAATGCATTTGCAGATGACTATTTAAATGTGGCTCAAGTTATGGAACTTGTGTCTGAAAGAGTAGAAAACATAAATGAGAAAAGGAGAAAATGCTGGTTACCACTGAGTTCTCCTCTTCCAAC
Source organism: Tridacna gigas (assembly GCA_945859785.2). Lineage (NCBI taxonomy): Eukaryota > Metazoa > Mollusca > Bivalvia > Cardiida > Cardiidae > Tridacna > Tridacna gigas. The sequence continues at coordinate 31,296,366 of OX244034.2, forward strand.
AATGTTTTCAAAGAAGCTCTTTTCTTGAGGTCATTAAAACTTGGGATTGTGTGGTAAAAGGTTAAATTCCACATTGTTTACTTTTGGCAGCTACAGTAACTGTTACTTTAAAATATCTGGCAACGAAGCATTCAGTGTTAATCTAAAGTCAGGCTGCATGTTCTGTGCAATCTGATCATGATTTACACTGCCAGCACTTAAACAATTACACATGAGTTTAGAGCTACAAGGGAAAGGATTGGTAAAGAAGTCCAGTGTGTGACATTTCCTCAAAACCATGTTCTTTGAAAACAATCCCTAGCCCCAACCTTTACCCTAACCCACACAAATTGTGGCTCAAATCTTCCTCCCAGACAGAGGTTTTCATGAAATAAATCTAGGAATTAAGCAACCGGTATTTTAGAACATACATGGATTTCGACAAAACACACTTTCGATGAAATGTCATGCACCAGAAGTCAACTCTTTACAGGTGGACAAACTTTTAGACTAGTTCATATCCACGGGGTACGGACAAAAAACCCCTAGGACAAACCCCCCCCAGGACAAAAGCCCCATGGACAAAACCCCCCTAGGACAAAACCCCCATACCCTTAACTGAAAAGTGGACAAAACCCCCATGGTTTTAAAAACATGCTTATTATGTGTATAAATGAAATAAATCTTTAAACTAATGATATTAATATGATATTATGAATATTCCTCTATTATTTTTGTATAATTGAACATTTTAAAATCATTTTAAAGTTGAATAAAAAATAATGTTATGTATAACTTAAATTGATTTGATAAGTATTTTTTTTTCTTTCTTAAAACTGTGCTTTATGACCAAAAATGTGTTTATGTATATAATCAATAGTTTTTACTGTAAATTATATATTATTAAACATAATAAATTGTAAATGAAATCATACATTCATCAAGTTATAATGATAATTGAATTAAAGTTTTATATATACAAATACATTTTTTGCAAACTACAGTGATTGCTTTCACACTTTGAAAAACAAACCCAAATCAAACATAATTAAAGGCTAAAGATGTAACTGCCTTTCATGTTTGATTTTTCTCCTTAAATCAAAGAGACTTGTTTTGAATACTTTAAAACTTTTTGCAAATTATGTGTGTCTAAACCTGTTTAAGAAATAAAGTAAAAAGGAAAACAATATGGAAAATATGAAAAATATATGCTGTTTATATGCTGTTTATATATGATGGGGTTTTTGTCCTGGGGGCTTTTATCCTACGGGGATTTTGTCCTAGGGGGCTTTTGTCCATGGGGGTTTTGTCCTAATGGGGGTTTTATCCTACACTCCATATCCACAGCATTGGTTGACAACATGTTAGATGGGATTTGTCTTTGGAAGGGTAGGAAAAACTGAAAGGATAGAAAGCATTGTTTGAACAAGAGCAGCAAATTGTCGCAAGATACGCCCGTCTTACCCCAAGTTGTAAAGTTGGGGCATAATAATGATAAAGGGGAGGTATAGAAAAATAGTAGTGCAGAATATTTTTTTTACTGTTGATTGAAGATAATGGCAGTGTATTTGTGTTGACGGAACTCTTGTTTACTATTGTATTACTATTAACTCTTTACCACACAGCAAAAGTTTGGACTAGTCCAAATTGAAATCATTTGCAGTTTACAAACTAAATGTAACTCAAAAATTGAAATTTGGTTTGGAAAGGGTAGAAAACATTGTGGGAAAAGGAGAAAATGCTGGTGCATAAAAAATAAGCAATTTATATTTCATGTGCACTGCACTACCCCTTGATGAGATGTATCCAGCCCTAAAATTTCATAACCCGAGGTAGTATAGTTTGAGAGATATGCATCATACAAAATTCAAGTTCGAAAAAAAAACAAGAAAGGGCAATAACTGAAAAATTAAGCAAGCAAGAGTTGAAATTTATATGCACAGCACTTCCCGTTGATGGAATGTATCCACGCATGAAATTTCATATCCTTAGCTAGTATAGTTCTGAAGATATGCACTGGACAAAATTAAAGTTTCAAAATAAAGAAAGAGCAATAAGTCAAAAATTAAGCAAGAGTTATGGTTCATGTGCACTGCACTCCCAGTTGATGAGATCTATCTACGCATGAAATTTCATAGCCATAGGTAGTATAGTTTTGGAGATATGCTCGAGACAAAATTCAAGTATGAAAATAAGTCAAAAATTAAGGAAGGAAGAGTTATGATTCCTGTGCACTGCACTCCCCCTTAATGAGATGTATGCAGGCATGAAATTTCATAACCCTAGGTAGTATAGTTTTGGAGATATTCACCGGAGAAAATGCAAGTATGAAAAAGAAGAAAGGGCAATAACTGAAAAATTGAGGAAGCAAGAGTTATGATTCCTGTGCACTGCACTCCCCCTTAATGAGATGTATGCAGACATGAAATTTCATAACCGTAGGTAGTATAGTATTGGAGATATTCACCGGACAAAATTCAAGTATGAAAAACAACAAAGGGCAATAACTGAAAAATTAGGGAAGCAAGAGTTATGATTCCTGTGCACTGCACTCCCCCTTGATGAGATCTATCCATGCATGAAATTTCATAACCGTAGGTAGTATAGTTTTGGAGATATGCTCCGGACAAAATTCAAGTATGAAAAACAACAAAGGGCAATAACTCAAAAATTAAGGAAGCAAGAGTTATGATTCCTGTGCACTGCACTCCCCCTTGATGAAATCTATCCACTCATGAAATTTCATAACCCTAGGTAGTATAGTATTGGAGATATTCACCGGACAAAATTCAAGTATGAAAAACAACAAAGGGCAATAACTCAAAAATTAAGGAAGCAAGAGTTATGATTCCTGTGCACTGCACTCCCCCTTGATGAGATCTATCCACTCATGAAATTTCATAACCCTAGGTAGTATAGTATTGGAGATATTCACCGGACAAAATTCAAGTATGAAAAACAACAAAGGGCAATAACTCAAAAATTAAGGAAGCAAGAGTTATGATTCCTGTGCACTACACTCCCCCTTGATGAGATCTATCCACTCATGAAATTTCATAACCCTAGGTAGTATAGTATTGGAGATATTCACCGGACAAAATTCAAGTATGAAAAACAACAAAGGGCAATAACTCAAAAATTAAGGAAGCAAGAGTTATGATTCCTGTGCACTGCACTCCCCCTTGATGAGATCTATCCACTCATGAAATTTCATAACCCTAGGTAGTATAGTATTGGAGATATTCACCAGACAAAATTCAAGTATGAAAAACAACAAAGGGCAATAACTCAAAAATTAAGGAAGCAAGAGTTATGATTCCTGTGCACTGCACTCCCCCTTGATGAGATCTATCCACTCATGAAATTTCATAACCCTAGGTAGTATAGTATTGGAGATATTCACCGGACAAAATTCAAGTATGAAAAACAACAAAGGGCAATAACTCAAAAATTAAGGAAGCAAGAGTTATGATTCCTGTGCACTGCACTCCCCCTTGATGAGATCTATCCACACATGAAATTTCATAACCGTAGGTAGTATAGTTTTGGAGATATACTCCGGACAAAGAACTGGACGCCGCCCGCCACGGGTGATCCCATAATACGTCCCGTCTTCGACGGGCGTATAAAAAGGAGAAAATGCTGGTTACTTTATTTTCTCCTTTCTCCACCTTGTTTTCACAATGCATCTTTCTTTGGGTCTCTAAAACATTGGATTGCCTGGGAAAGCTGTTTAACTCTTCCAAAAAACAATTGCTTGGGAAAGCTGTATAACTCTTTTCCAAACAACAAACTTTTAGACTAGTACAAATTGAACGCATCTGCAGATGAAAAAATTGGAAAAGTGTATAAATGAGCTGAAGTTTTCTGGTAGAAAACATTTTAGGAAATGGAGAAATTACTTGTTACAAGCAATTTCTCCTTTTCCTTAAAATTTTTTTCAAAAGATTTCTTCCTAAGGGTCGTTATCACACAGGATTGTTTGGTATAAGGTTAACACCATCAAATCAATGAAAAACATCCATTATCTTACATCATTGATTATATATATATCAATATACTACATCCATTACAATTACGTCATTGATTATAAATATAAATCTATATACCAGTATATTTCACCTAAGTGGAGAACAACCTTGATCCAGTTGAAAAGTGTCCTTTTGCGTGATTAAGAGCAATCTCCATTCCTTAAGTGTCATGTAAGCATTTTGTAACAGGCAATCCCCTAATGAAGGCTCATCAATCGGATTGCCAATAATGTTGTTACTTTTTGTAACAAGTACACATTTATACTTACCTTTTTTTTCAGCTATAAACAGAGCTATTCAGATTTTCATAGTGAAAAGAAACTACAAAAATGTTTTATTACTGAATTTAGTACCCCGATAGCTGACAAGCCATCAATAAAAAAAAGGAAAGAAGTGTAAAAAAAAATTAATGATATTTCCTTAAGCCTTCACCACGCGATGCCATCTTTTAATGAACTAGAGGAAGAAGCCTTTTGAAAGCATTGTGGGAAAAAAAGGAAATGCTGGTAACCAGCATTTTCTCCTTTTCCCACAATGTTTCCTAACCTATCAAAGGCAAATTCCATCATTTCAGTCACATTTAAATTGTCTGCAAATGCTTTCAATTTTGACAAGTCTATATTTTGCTTGCTTGGTAACAGGTAAATGGCATATTATATCCTCTTCAGGTTACTGGTAGTTTAGATTTTGTACCAGAATTTCACAATGACTTGTGGGAATGTCACATGATCAATCATATGTGTTGATTATGCAGGATCATATTGAAATAAGTATGATGATGCCATATTGGATATCATAACAAGAGGACCACATGCCCTAAGGCACTCATCTGAGTAAAGTCATCTAAGATTGACAGAACTGAAGCGATTCTGGTTAAAATGATGTAAAATACATGAGTGAAAGTGACCTATTTTTAGACCAACTAGACCTACTTTTGAACCTGTCAGAGATATCATCAGGACAAACATTATAACAGATTTTCATCAGTATCACGGTGAAAAATATGGCCTCTACTGTGCACACAGGGGTTTACTAAGATTTGGCCCCATGACCTACTTTTTGATCTGACGTGACCCAAAGATATCATCAAGACAAACATTCTGACCAAGTTTCATGAGTATAAAACTGAAATGTAGCCTCTAGAGTGCACACAATGTTTCTAAGATTTGGCCCCATGACCTAATTTTTGACTGGACATGACCCTACTTCATACCTATCAGAGATATCATTAAAACAAACATTCCGACCAAGTTTCTTAGGTATCAAACTGAAACTGATGCCTCTAGAGTGTACACAAGGTTTTTCTAAGATTTGGCTCAGTGACCTACTTCTTGACCTGACATGACCCACTTAGAAATTCGTACCCAATTTTATCAAGACAAACATTCTGACAAAGTTTCGTGTGTATCGGACCGAAAATGTGAAATCTAAAGTGCACACCAGGTAACTGTTGACGCCAGGACTACGTATGACAGACCTAGCACGATCACAAAAGCTCACCTTGAACACTTCATGCTCAGGTGAGCTAAAAATGAATGAAGAGAAATTTGTAATTGGTCAAATATGTAGACATGTTTATTCTAAGGGCGTTTGTGGTAAAAAATGTAGACATATTTATTCTAAGAGCCCCCTGCCTATTTGCTGGCAAATTTACGCCATCTTTTTTACAGATATTTCTTGTTTCAGTTGGCCCATACAGCCCATATACTACCGGTACATTCTGAAGCCAATTTGACCAGATGGTTGCACAAAGTATTGGAAGTGATCATCTGAGACAAGACAGAACATGTCATCAGATCTAATCTTGATCTACCCTTTCCATAAAAGCTATATCAGTGACTGTGCCCAGCACTTTTAACTTTTTACTACACGACAAAATTTTAGGCAGGTCCAAATTGAAAGCATTTGTAGATGACAAATTACAAGTGCCTGAAATGATTGCATTTGTTTCTGAAAGTTTAGAAAACATTACGGGAAAAGGACAAAATGCTCGTTACCAGCATTTTCTGCTTCTCCCACATTGTTTTCAAGTCTAATTTCCCAGGGTCTTGAAAGCTCAATTTCCTGTGGTATGGGTTAAAAGATTATTCTGGTTAATACTGAATGACAGTGCTCTACCTGGGTAAGGATTCTGGGACATTGTTCCAGTGACACTGAAAACAATCCCACCATAATGCAGGTAAGTGGGACCTAATCCCTCTCAAATTTGTCTGAGAAGTGCAGAGCTCCAGATAGAGGAAGTGATTTTGATTTCAAAACTGAAAATATTAATCACTCTCCACTAAACCCTATGTTATGAGTACTCATTAGAATCGTCTCATTGAGACGATTCTAATGAGTACCCACAACATTGGGTATGGAAGAGAAATAATTGATTTAGAATACCATCACTCCCTCTTATCTGGAGCTCTGGAAGTGGTCTTGAATGCACTCATCTCATTTCTTTTGATTTCTTTAAAAATGAAGACAAAAGAGTTCATTCTTTTACTGTTATACAGTTTTTTTTTAGTAGTAAAGTTGAATGACCATTAAAATTGGTGTTTTAAATAATATTCAAAATCTTTTTCCAAGAAAAGGCAAATGATTTCAAATTCTAAATGTACCTGTGCTAAGCAAGCACCTGCCTTTACTTCTTACCAGATGTCAAAAATGTAGACTTGCGAATTTAAGGTATTTGCAGATGCCATTGTAAATGTAGCTCTGATGATGGACTTTGTCTCTACTTGGGCAGACAACATTGTGGGAAAAGAAGGAATTTTATCATTATTTCCTCTTTTGCCCAGTCAATTTTTTAAACAGACCTCTTCCTCAGGATTTCTTAAACACCGGATTGAATGATAAACAGTCAAACAAGCATATTTTGAGTATTCCTTACATGTTTGGCCAACCCTTTATCAAACGACAAAATTAATGTCCAATTTCAAAGAATATGCAGACGACGATTCTAGATGGGTCAAATGTTGGAATTTGTTTTTGAAATGGTAGAAAATATTGTGAGCAAAGGATAAAATGCTAGTCACCAGCATTTTCTCCTTTCCCACAATATTTTCAAAGCTTTTACCCTTAGGATCATGAAATATGTGATTGTTTGGTACAGGGATAATACTAGTTGGACTGTATTAAGGGTCTAAAGAGTTAAATAATTGTGTCAAGTTCCTGTAATACAACTTTTTTATGCATGAGAGAGAATAAAGTCCAAGACTATTATATTGGTCAATGGCTTGTATGGTAACAACAAGATCATGAGAAAATCCAATTCATCAACTTAGCTGCTGGACGAGGATAATTAACTCTTTACCAAGCAATCTCATGTTTTACCAACCGTGAGAAAGAAGGGTTTCTTCCTTTGAAAAATTCTTCATTTTCTCAACAGGGTAACTGATTTGGGTCAAATTACTATGGATTTTCCATGGTATTAATCAGGGATACTGCTCCACAAGTAATTCCTCCCTCAAAATATATCTTTTCAGTTTATTGGGGAATTAATTAGATTAATTAGAAGTGTATGTATACTGGGATGGTTTGGTGTAAAAGACATTAATATGCAACTGATTTGTTGTGACATAGTGCAATAGTGTGTCATTCCAACTTCATTGGCCTTGCAGTAACTAGAACTGGGTATTGCCAGGAAAAAATGTATCATGATACATCATGATAGTTATGGTGCGATATGATACAGTATCATGATATTTTGAAATGTTACATAGTGATTGGTAATTAAGGTAAAATGTTTCTGAGAAAGAGGCATGTGTTTGAATGTCTTAATTTTTCAAACTTTCTCCTACTTTTACTCTGTACCACAGGCAAAAAACAACAAAAAAAAACCAAAAACACAAAGGTAACATGAACGCAGTGAACTTCAATGCTGCCATCCATTTTTAGATGTAATGGAGGTATTGAGAGTTCGATTACTAAACAAAAGGGCCCTTATATTTTTTCTTTTCTATGTATGAATGTTCTATGCCTTCTTCAACACTTGTTCCAGTGCTAACACTGTATGCTCATTCTCAATATAACGTTACATTTAATGTTCCAGTATCTGTTAAGCTTATCTTTACTAAATACCTTCAAGAACAAGTCATTTTCAGAGGCATGTAGTTGTGACACAACGAGACAGAGTTAAAAATTTGAAATATTTGTATTAGTTTTTGCACGCTGTCACCATTTTGGTCCCAAAATGAAACATACGTTATTGTTGCCTTTTCAATTTTTCGATTTTTAGCTTGTGAACCGATGGCCAATCCATTTCAATACTAAATCATTTTCTTTCCGTAGCAAAGAATCACATATAAGGTTTGTAAAGTTGTGCCCAGGTGTATTTTTCATGGTGATCGGTAGGTTTGATCCATTCTTATTTGATGTTGCCAAAATCTGAAAAATCAAATTTGCCCTCTACGGAAAGTAAAAAACGCATCTTGCCTAAAACCTGTATAAAGGTTTTACTTAAAAATTGACATTTTGAACAGTAGAATACATATTGCCCGTCAAGAAATTAATCTCACAGTTGATGTCATGAACTGCATTTTTGATAAAAATAATCCATTATTTGCCAGACTCAATTTTTTTCATTTCATAAGGAAACAAGCGTTACTATGGTTTTAAGTAAAACTATTTTAGAAATAAAGCTGTAAAAGGTACAAATGGATCACTGCACAGGCTATTTTCATTCACATAAATATTAGTTCACCATGTGAAAGCAGACTTTGTCAAGATCCCCTTAAAGTCTGAATGAAACATATGTGATATAAAATATGTGACAAAATCAGTTTTTTTCCCCGAGACGACAAAGAAGTTGTCCTATGGATTACTTGGCTGTTCCTGTAGTATTGGTGACGTTATATTACATCACCATCAACGCTTGGGACACGTTCTGAGGTTGGCAAAGGTCAAATTTTGCTGATGATGTTGGGAATTTCGTCTTGACATTATACATGTCAGGTAAAGTAGCTTTAAGAAGACTTTTATTGGATTAGTTTGTATGTATCTAATATTATTCCCTTTCCATAGATTTTGAGGATGTCCTGGGACACAATGAATTCGTGCCCATTATTTCTCACTGCTTTATAAGGCTTCCAAACACATCAAAACAATTATGTTACCAATGTAACATATGTTTCATATTGTAAATATTCTACTTTAAGATCTGTAAGTTAACTCTTGTATAGATAATTAATATAGATAACTGTAGAAATACATTTTTAAGAGATTTCAAAGAGTCTTATTAGTAGATGTCTAATGGAAAAGCTTTGTTTCTAACTGGGGAGAAGAAACCTCCTTATCCTATAAATTCTCATTTGATTAGATACATGTATTTTAACAGCTCAAATTGAAATTCTTTTTTCAATAAACAATCCAAAAATTACTTCAGCCATTAAAACTATTCGTATTTCATCAGAGTAAAATAGAATTTTTTGTCCATGATAGATCTAAATCTATACTCAGCCAAAAAAGAAAGTACCCACTTTTTAAACCTTAATATTTCATTTAATATTGTTTTATCAGAAATATAAATAATAAGCAATGTATAGGTTATGGTTGGAACACCTACTGACCTAAGTTTGGTCAGTAGTAAACCATGCTGTTTGGTAAGAGACTCGATTTAGTGAATTTGCAAGTGCGCCTCGTGCGGCACGGGTTGATATCCGGTGCAAGAATCTGACCGCACCAATTGACCGGTAATAAGTTACAGTTGGATAAAATCATGCAAAAGCAAGTAAAAAAAAAAATGCCAAGATTAAATAATGATCAACGAAACCTAGCTATTGGGATGCTGAATGCAGGTACGTCAGTAACTGCAGTATCCTGGCTCTTTGGTTGTACTCGTAAGGTGATAGAGTGTTTAGGGAGATGATTCCGGGCTATGACTGTCCCTGGAGTGGCCGGCCATGTGTGAAGACTGCTGCCAATGATCGGTACATCACCATGCAACATCTCCGCAACCAACGCTTTACTGAAACAGCAACTGGGAGACAGCAGGGTATTCACCCACAGACTGTCAGGAATCGGTTGCGAAACAATGTCCAACTGATTCGCACGTATTGGCCATATTTTGGCCAAATTCTCACACACCGCCATCAGACTGCAAGGCGAGACTGTAGTGCTGCCGTCATTTGTGCTGGCGGCGTAATGACTGGAGATTAGTGTTATTTTCAGACAAATCTCAGCTTAACATCAGTCATGCCGACGGTCGTGAGAGAGTTTACTGCCGTCGGGGAAAGTGTTTTGCTGACTCATGTGTCATTGAGAAGGGCTGTTTTGAAGGGGGGTCGGTATTAGTCTGGGGTGGAAATATGGGTGGAAACAAGACTCGCCTTATTGCGATTAACAATATCAATGCTCAGAATTACATCAATGATGTTCTAACAGAAGAGGTTATCCCTTTCCATCAGCACCATAGTTTGAATGTCACTCTAATGCACAATAACGCCTGCCCCCATACAGCTGCAGCAACTCGGTGGCTTTTGGTGGCTTATAACGTCAACGTCTTAGACTGGTCTGCGAATAGTCCCGATTTAAATCAAATAGAACACATCTGAGACGAGCTAGGAAGTCGTGTTTGAACAAATCATGCAATCAACATGACGGTAAATGACTTAGCAGCAATGTTACAAGTTGAATGGAACAGTTTGCCTGTGCCTTTTTTATACAGCATTACGTAAACAGTATGCACCGCCAAATCACGACGTACATTGGACAAAATGGTGGACACATGAGATACTGACTCTGAATTCAAAATTTAAAACCCATTTTGGGTGCTTAAACCCCATTCGAAACGAAATTAAACCTTTCTTGTTGGTAAACCCAGTGTTATCGAAGAAAGTGTCATTTCCGAAATCAACCCCTCTGTCATTTCGCTCAATATTTTTAAATGAAAAAAATATCACATCGACTAAAAATTTTCACAGAATGTCAGAGAGGAATTGTTCTTTAATACAGATTAAAAGAATAGTCACATTATGTGCTAGTTCCTAGTTTATAGATAGAAATATACAATGGCTACTGAGTATATATTAAGAAAAAAACAAATCTTAAACTAAGCATGTTTTGCAACCTATGTTTCAGAATGTCCAGGGCTGTCACGAGATGGATAGTCTCCCTTCACAGTATAGGAACTGATTTATATCTGATGCAGTTGTTAATCACGAAAACCTCTTTGGTTGCTGTGCCACATGGAACTACTATGAAAGCGATCATGAGAAAAAAGTCTGGGATGGTGTGGGGGAACAGTTCAAGGCCTTGCAGATGAGGCTGTCCACAACACAAGAAGCAGTTGATTTTATGAGCTGGGCGAGTAAATCAAACCTGAAAGATATGACATTTCCTTTTCGTTAACAAAGTTCTAAGATTGTGACTCTAGATCACTTCTCTTCAGCATATCAAGTTAACACTTGTCAACGAAACCCTACAGTTTCACGCTGTGAGATTAAACACAAATGGTAAGCTTTGCATGTGCGGTATGTCCTGCTACTGCGAAAGTTACAAGTAACATCCATGACACTCGGAACATATTGAACATAAAAGTACACACAGCAAAAGGGTTGAAAATGAAACTCCTTCATCTTAAAAGCATTTATATGCCACTGGAGATTACATTTCTGTTTCTGCAAGGAGCTGGTATATTGGATTGATTCTAGAAGTAGAAAATGACTGCCGGATGGTTTTGACTACAATGTCACATTTATGCAGAGAAAAAAAAAAAAGGTCTTTTGAATTTCCAATGGCCCAGTAAAGAAGATAGTGTATGGCACAAAGAATCACAAATCATTATGTAAAGTAAATCCATCGGCAGCTCCTGGCAAATCAAAGCAAATGTTCAAACTAGAAAAATGTGATGAAGATAAAATTGAAGAACTTTTTTAGTAATGGGATACATTTGAAACATACGTTACAGTAGAATTCCAGTGTTTGGCTAAATGCAATACAGCATATTTCTTTGTACTCTATGCTGGGGTTAACTTGGTCATTAACACATTATTTAAACTGGATCCTTAATGACAGTTGACACCATCAACTCTTTAAATATCTGGTTCAGCCAAATCACACATTATCTAGTCTGCATAAACTCTACAGCTCGCTTTCTCAAAGCAGATACATGAGATTATGTCAGTTTTAATGACAAAAAGAATAGAATAAGTAACAAATAACAAAATTTTTAGAATTAAACTACCGTACATGTGCATGTTTGAGTTTTGAAAACATTAATGATGCTCAAGGGCGTTTACATGAAACATACATTACTTTTAGATATATGCACTGTATTGAAATTCGTTTCAGGAGGCTGAAGAAGAACATAGTTAACTCTGATTATTTCAGAAGTGGAATGTTTGAAGTTTTTTAATACAGTTGCAGATCTTGATATGAGTTAAAGATTAAATGTAAAACATTATACTTTGAAAAAGAACGAAACCAAAATGTGACCATATTTTGTCGTTTTAAAAACCCGATTCTTTTTTAATGTCTGCTACTTTAAGGGAAAGGGAAAAATGTGTCATCTTGCTATTTCATTCCTGTGTCTTTGAAGTCTTAATTTTACAGAAAAAGAACCCTTGTTTTCTTCACAAAAGAAACACATAGCTGGTTGAAGAAACATGCATTACCCACATACTAGGATACTCCATGTGAATTATTTTTTTTTCCATAATGGAATCAATGATGTTCACGATATTTTGGAAAATTGTTGTACATACATGTATCTTTGAGACAGGGTGCAAAGTTTTCAAATTTGCAGAGGTCCATTTTTTTCGATTTTTCTTCTGCTGAAATGTTCAGTTTTATTGAGAATGGGTGTGTAAGACAAAGTGGCCTGATTCCCCGCTTTCCCCCGTCTTATTTGTAGAGTTGTTCTCTTCTTCACTTCATACAATCACCCAAGATATTCCTCATTACTAAACAGAGATTTTGGCACCTACTCATCTTTATATACAGATAGATGTGTACATGTATTGCTTAAAATTATTATTAAAGCTGAAAAGACAGTTTAAAATACCCCTGATCGGACATTGTCAAACTGATATCTTGTTGTCATGGGTTTTTGTGTAATTTGCACTGATCTATTTTTCATGTCAGGTAATTTTTGGATGTATATTTTCTCATGATTTTACATAAATTTGTCAAAGAGTAAAACAGATAAAACCTGTCATTTTACACTAGATAAGCAGATTAACATTTTTCATTAATTTGCTTGTTTAGCTGTGATAACAGTAATATGTGCGTCCTTCACATATGATACATATTGTTTATGTCGGAGACCTGTGAAGAGTCATATATAAGCCAATGATGCTTCTTTGACTTTCCTTTTATTTTTAAATTTATAAATAGCAGTCCAAGGATACTTTTCTCAGTGTGACATTACCCCTGTTTGAAAGAAAAGGATTACCTTATTTGTCTTCACATGTACAATTTATTTCATTTGTGAAATTGACCTTCAGTAATTTGTACTTGTAATTCTGACTTGCACTAAAAATTTTTGCGAATAAATATGTGAGAATTTCCAACTGTGCATGAGGTCATTAACCATTAATGCCAAAACTCTGAACTAGCATTAAAATGTCTGAAATGGTGCCATCTGAAATGATGTGACCAGTGCCATTTTCTGTCGTAAATTCATATTTCTCTGCGCTAAATTAAAATTTCTCTTGCAATGGATGCCAAATGCGAAGCCCATGGGAACCCTGGTTAAGTTAAGAGTATGACTATCATTTGGTATTGATACACCATTATTGTATCGCGATATACTATGACAGTGTGCAGTATCACGATATATCGATGCATCGGCGTTATCACCCCAACTCTAACAGTAAACCCAATTTCACCATCAGAAAGCTTGAGGAGCAATAAGTAGGGCAGGGGAGGGGGTGCATTAAATGAAAAGCTTACATAATTATGAAGAAAATAAAACAACCCTCAGTAGACATGTTTTTACACATCATAAGGTGCCATCATTGGATCTGAAAGAGATCTGTCCACAGATTTTCTGTCAAATATTGGTAAGCTTAATAGTTTTAGACAAAAGGACTTTCAAAACACAACCAGCATTTTTTCCCTTTTCCCACAATTCTTTCTGCTCTCAAGGACAAATATCACAATTTTGACCATGGTCATATAAATTTTGTTGTCTATAGATAGTTTCAATTCAGACAAGTCAGAAATACTGTTGTCTAAGAGGTTACGGCTTTATCCATTATCTCCTTAACCCTTTACCGCACAGTGACGCCTTTTGACGCCCCTAGGAAAGAAGCCTTTTGAAAACATTGTGGGAAAAGGAGAAAATGCTGGTAACCAGCATTTTCTCCTTTTCCCACTACGTTTTCTACCCTCTCAGAGAAAAATTGCACCATATGAGCCACACTGACATTGTCATCTGCAAATGCTTTCAATTTGGACAAGGCTAAAATTTTGTCGTCTGGTAATGGGTTAAAGCCCCATTTTTTCTTTTTTCAATTTTCTTAAAGAGGGTAACAACTCGTTAAGATGAAGTGAAAAAAAAAAAAATGATTAAACTGGTAATAGCAAAGTGATAAGGAAATTTTGTTTACGGTGATTCTGTTGTAAAGGTAGCCCATGTTAAGAAGAGAAGAGATATACGAAGTAAGCAAAGTGTTGGTATCAAATATGGAAATAACAAACAGCTGAAACTGAGCATTCTATACTTTCTAGTATATAGTAATTATTCTGCATACAATTTTTTATTTCATGACATCCCTGCAAATAGGACAAAGTACCTCATCCCTCATTACCATATTTACGGTTTTGCCTCAGAACATACATAACAGGTTTTCCATAATTATCCCACTTATTAAAGCTTTGATGAAGTAAAAAACTTTCTGGTATCTTTTCTGAAATTATTGTCTACCTTTTTAACGGCTTACTGTATAATTTCTATGCCATATTTTTTTCAATCAAAGAGGGCATGCAGGGCTTTAAAATAAATGGAATTTGCAATGGACAATCTTGAAGATGTTCTGGTAAAATATAGATAGCTAACATGGATGAGGGTTTAACATTAGGAACACATGTGAAAATATTGCCCCCCTCCAAAAAAAAAGAGGGCCGTTGGCCCTAAAGAGCTCACCTGAGTAAAGTCATCTACAGTTGATAAAGCAGAAGATATCCTGGTTTTAATGATGTAAAACATGTGAGTGTAAATGACCCACTTTTGGATCTGACATGGCCAAATTCTGAACTTGTCCAAGATGTCATCAAGACAAACATTCTGACCAAGTTTCATGAGTATCAGGCTAAAAATGTGGCCTTTACTGTGAAAACTAGAACTTGTCACAGGATGTGACTTAATACCACCGCAAGAGCTGTAACTCACCGATGTTTTTTTTCAGGAATGTACTCATTTAATTAAAAATGTTGGTAAGGAACAGATAATGGTGTCTACCTTCATAATTATATATAAACTGCCATGTGAAGGAGTTTTAGAATGGATGCATAAGGCTCCCTTTTCATAAAACATGACCCATGTAATTGACAAATTCTTCATGATTTTTCAAATTAGAGCTTATAACGTAACAGAATACTCAAAAGGAACAAAATATTTGTCACGCGTGTTTACAAAAACACAATCATTGGCTTAACCAGGAGGACATTTGAAGTTTGAGTCTTGCAAACCTCCAATATATGATCAATGCATGTTCAAAGTCTCAATACAAATATTCACGCACACAATATCATCCTTGACTTTGTAACGTTTGAGAGACACTGAAATAAAAAGATGTTTAAGTCAAAGGGGAGATAACTGTTCAACCAGGAGGAGTTAATACTTTAAAGTGCATTTTAAAAACCTTCAATATATGATCAATGTATGAGCAAAGTTTTAAAACAATTGCAGAAAAACTTTTGTGGGAGTTCGCGACACAAAATTACTAGTATTTCATACAGAGATGGATGTTAAGAGAAAAAAAAGTGTCACGTTCACGGGGAGATAATTCATGAAGCAGGAGGAGTTGACACTTGAAAATTGCGTCTTGCAAACCTTCAATATATGATGAATGTATGTGCAAAGTTTCAATACAATTGAAAGAAAACTGGAGGAGGAGTTTGCGACACAAAATTAGTAGTATTTTGTACACAGATGGACACACGGACGGACGGACAGACAGGCTGATTCCAGTATACCCCTGAAAACATTCGTTTTGCCGGGGTTTAAAAAGCTTTCTCTAAGATTTGGCCTTATGACCTGCTTTTTGACCCGATGTTAACCAATTTCGATCTGGTCCAAGATATCATCAAGACAAACATTCTGACCAAGCTTTATGAGTATTAGGCTGAAAATGAGGGTAGAGTGCACACAAGGTTTTTCTAAGATTTGGCCCAGTGACCTACTTTTTGACCCAATGTAACCAATCAAACTGTCAAAGGTAATTATCATCAAGACAAACAATCTGACCCAGTTTCATAAATAACTGGCTGAAAATGTGGCCTCTAGTACACACAAGGTTTTTCTAAGATTTGGCCCAGTGACCTACTTTTTGACCCAACATGACCCATTTTCAAACTTTCTGATATATCATCAAGATGAACATTCTGACTTATCTTCATGAGTGTCAGACTAAAACTTTGGCCTCTATGGTTTTTCAAAGATTTGGCCCAATGACCGACTTTTTTACCCCACATGACCCAGTTTCAAACTTGTGTGAAATATCATCAAGACAAATAATCTGACCTCATTTCATGAGTATCAGGCTAAAAATGAGTGCACACAACATATTTTTCTTAAATTTGGCCCAGCAACCTACATGTACTTTTTGACCCAGCATGACCCAATTTCAAACTTGCCAGCGATATTATTAAGACAAACACTCTCACCAAGTTTCAAGGCTAAAAATGTGGCCTGTAGAGTGCACATAAGGTTTTTCTATGATTTAGCCCAGTGACCTACTTTTTGATCCAACATGACCCAATTTCGAACTTGTCCAAAATTTCATCAAGCATTCTGACCAAGTTTCATGACTATCTGACTAAAATGTGGCCTTTACAGTGCACACAAGGTAAATGTTGACCAGTATGATGAACAACTCAAGATGCATGACTGACACAGCACGATCACAAAAGATCACCCTGAGCACTTAATGCTCAGGTGAGCTAAAAAAAAAAAAATTGCAGGTGACTATTACTTTAAATGTGGTCTGCTGCAATCCCCCCCACAGGAATATCAGTAAAACTGATGAATGCTCCCCTATGTATGCTCAAAGAAAGACATAAAAATTGAGAACTCCCCATCTATAATCAAGTTCCACAGAAAATCTTTTGGGAGCCTAAAAATGACATCTGCAGGTAGAAATGTCTTTTTTAATTCATTCAAAGCCTTAACCCTTTATCAACCAGTCTAGAGCTTCAATGAACCTGAGGAAAAAGACATGTTTGAACATTATGGTCAAAAGGGGAAAACGCTGGTCATTTGCAATTATTTCTGATTTAAACAAGACCAAAATTTTGTCATCTGGTAACCAGGGGCGTATTCCATTCACCTGTTCTGGCATATTGCATTGTGTTCTGGAATACTCTTCTGGAACGGGCGAAAGGAATATTTCAGCACATGTGCACTTTGTCTGGTATCCCGCCATACTACAAGAGTATGTCAGGCAAAGCGCAATAATGGCGGCCCCTGTTGCTAATATGCAGAGGAGACGGGATTTTGTTATAACACATGATCAAATCGGATCATAGGCTGAATTCAAAACAGATTGCTTGCAATAAAGTCATGGCAGTGAGTTTTTCTAAATGTCGTTCTAACTAAGTGAGCAAAACTACATATCGGAAATGCTTCAAGGGTCCGAAATGTCAATGGACCTAAATAACGTCCGAAAACAGGGCTACTTTTAAAATGATTCATAGTCAAACTTATATTTAAACCATACCCCAACAGCATGTTTTAGATTCGGTAATGTATTTTTTGTACAAAGTTGATCTCATTTTATTAACTGATCAAACTGAATCACATGAAATTGGGGAAAACAGGGAAGCATGTAGGGGTACGCTTGAGGACACCTAGGAGGCAGCCATTATTGCGCTTTGCCTGACCTGACAACGTAGTGGTAGGGGCAGGTAATCCAGACTAATGTGCAATGTTCTGGAATGGTGTTGTGAATGGAGCATTTTTGGAACATTGTTCTTATCAATATAAAAAATATTTCGTCGTTCATTTGTTCTAAATTTGAAAACAATATTGCTGTTCGATATTGGGTATATATGTGTGTCTTATCCCCTTTCCAATCTATTGTTGGCGATTAAAATGCTATTCTAACCTATGTCAAAATTAAACTTCAAATTTATTGCAAACTTTTTTAGAAAATAGGGAAATTTTACGAGCGTATTCAATCACCTCAAGACAATTTGCTGAGGGTTAGTAGTTACAGTCACATAACTCTTTATCAAACATCAAAATTTCAAACTTGTCCAAAGCGAAAGCATTTGCAGACAGCAAAGTCAATGTGACTCCAAAATTGAAATTTGTTCTGGGATGGGTAGAACACAATGGGGGTAATGTAGAAATTGCTGCTTGCCAGCATATTCTCCCTTTTTCACACGTTTTCAAAAGTATTCTTTTTCACCTATATTTCGATGATGACAAAATCCCATTAGTTGCAAGTTTTTTTTCGCAATGCAACTAATTGGGTGTCGACTGTTTTACAGTGCTGATGTTAACGGCACTTTGATTTATCCTCTGGCCATATGGACTGGAGTATTCTGAGCTTTTTTCAAAGTACATCTGTGCCAAGACAAGGGAAAATGAGAAGACAGTTGAAACCAACAAAATGGCTTGGAGTTCAGCATGGATCTAGAGCACCCTGCACATCTGTGAGGTCTGTTCAGAATCCATACTGTTTTTGCACTGAAAAGTTGTTTGTCTTTCAGCCATCTTGTAACAGGTGAGGACGCATTCAGCAGGTGCGCTGCACCTCGATTCATTTAGAACAGTCAGAACATGTTCTGAAGAACACAGCACTGTGTTCTGAAATACTCCATTGATCTAGAACATGTTCGGAGTAGCAAAAGGAATTCGCCCCAGGTAAAGGATCAGAGGTTCATTCCCCTACTAATTCTAGAGCACATAACAATGACATAGTCAATACATTTGTGCTGGCTAAAACAAATGGCATTTCTTTGTTTTCTTTCTTTAGAAATATCCATTAACTCAATACCTCCTGAAACAAAATATGCAACGGATCACTTCAAAACAACCTTGTAAAATGTCATCAGATTACAAATTTGCAGTACCATACACAAACACATGTATAGATATATTAATGAAACAGGGAAGAATTGTTCTATAGGGCAATTTCTCCTTTAACCAGAATGTTTTCAAAAGCAGCCTGCTCCAAGATTATAGAAGAAATGTCCTCTGTGGGTGGTAACAACTTAACAAGACGGCTTTGTCAGCCTATTTTCACCTTTTGCCACACAATCCTCTGTATGAACGATCCTTAGACAGCAGACTTTTGAAACATTTTGGGAAATGGAGACAATGCTGGTGACTAGCATTTCTCCTTTTCACTCCATGTTTTCTACACTTTCTATACCCTGAAAGCAACATTTCAATACTGCATCCATGCTTGATTTTTTTCTTCTGAAAATGCTTTCAGTGTTGACACATCTTCAAACTCTGTTCTCTGGTATAGGAAGTACTATGATAATTACAGAAACTTCTTTCAATATGCAGCTTTTCCGTAAGAAGAAATCACCTAATTTGATTCCAATACTACATGATCCAGACTCAATGACTACAAGGAGTGTTCAAATATGAATGCATCTAAGCACCTAAAATTTGATTCTTCACAGGTTTCACTGAAATTTTTATTTTCTTCCCTCAAAGTATTCACCTCCAACAGATATACAAAGTATCAATCTTTGAAGGCATTTTCATAGTCTTTTTTAGGTATACTATGAAGACAGTGGAATTCATTTTCTGTCAACTATGTACTGCAAAGCAAAAATTGCATATCAAGGCATAAGCACATTTCTAACATGGGATATTATCAGTTGGCCCAATGGCTCAGATGGTAGAGTTGCCAACTATAGTTTTGACAATTGTGGGTTCAAGTTCCACTGGATGCAGTTTTTGTTTTCCAGATTATCTTTTGTATTTTTCACCAACTGAGGATGAACAGTCACGTCCCTATGATTCAACTTTCTCCATCCCAAAAATTTTGAGTTAAATTCTTGTTTATTGACCCCTTAATAACATATACTGACTCAATGATTACCTAAGCAACATTTACTAAAGACTTTGTTTTTAATCGGTCGGTAGACCGATTAGAGAGATGGCAAACTTCGGAAATCCGTCAGCTCAGGGCAAACTGATGTAACTGCAACTCGTAACAGCTTTTATTTACACTGTTTTAATGCTTATACCTGCTGTGATGACCTTATTACGAAAACTACTTTTGACCCAGATAAGCGCACTTTTGACCCAGATAAGCACAGGAATAGTAATTAGCGGTAAACAGGAATTAAGTAATGTCAAGTAATCCCATAATAACTTTTAAATTATGTAATTTTAATTATACAATTTGTTTAGTATTAAAGTATGTCATAATTACAGTGTTATCAAAATCTCTGGCCAACAAAAACTGGAGCAGTTTACTTTCAACAAGATTATAAGAAATAGGGTCAGTGATTAGCAGCAACTTCATGAATGAAACGAGTGCGAATCAAGTGTATTGGCTGATGTGAACACATTTTGTAGTTGTCTGCTGTCCATATCATTCGGCAAATTTCGAGTGATCCGTTGATAGTTATATGTAGTTACAGGATCGGCCGAGTTGTGACAAGTGCTCTCCGTATATGTAGCAGGTGTTGAAAAGATGATAGGTCATTTTGGTCTTGAGAGGAATAAAATCGCAACAGAAAGGAGTTTGTAAGGAAACATTGCTTTAAAAGAATTTGAAAATTTAGATTGCTCTGCCTAAGAGAAAAGTGATGTAAATGCAACTCATAACAACCGTAAGTTTAAAATAGTAACTGGCCGTTGGTCGTTTAATGCAGGGATCATATATGTGAGGCGAAGCGTATGAAGCTGTGAGGGTCAAAGGGTATAGAGTTGTGTAAAGGTTATGGCCCTCGCGGAGAGGCCATTACGTAAACATTTTCAGAATGGACTGGCGATACACTGCTTGCAACCTTAGTACCCAGACTGTCCATTCACAATACTGACTGATTACGCATCTTTCAGCGTATGATGTATTAACCCTTAGGCTGCTAAGTGCGACTCACTGACCTTTTTTGCGGATAGTATAGATCAAGATCAGACTGCACAGAACATGCAGTATGATCTTGGATCTATACTGTCCTATAAGGAGATATTTCTTTTTCCAAAAAAGAATAAGTTTGACATAGAATTATTCGGGCTTTACTACCGGTTTGAAATTTCATTTCAATGTTTTAGCAGGATAAGGGTTAAATCGTTTTCACAGCCCCTCTAATCCTCTCCTTCCAGCCATGGCCCTACCATTTTACACAGTCACTTACATGTTTCTGCTCGGTGAGTTTCTACAGACTAGAATCAGTCTGTTAACCCTTGACCAAACAATCCTGTGGGGCTTTGAAAATATAGTTGGAGAAACTGCATGTATTCAGCATGTTCTCTTTTTTCCACAGCGTTTTTCACCCATTTGAAAGATTTTCAAAATTTTCATCGAGGATAAAAAACCCTGAAACTGTAACACAAATAAGCTTACTGTTATATTCTCAATATCTGAATCAACGGACCAGGAAAAAGTCTTTGCAGAGAGTGCAGATTCAGGCCAGACTGCTCAGAACATGCAGTCAGATCTTGGATCTGTCATGCCAGTTTTCCGAGTTATTCTACTCAAGACAGCAATGGTTCTGCAAAATTTAGGCTGCTTTTCCAAGCTTAACATGTCTATTTTAACAATTTAGTGCTCAAAGTGTGCAAATGTCAGCAACATGTTTGTCTCATCAGCTATTCCATATTGGTAGATTCTCATCCTTTCCACATTTCAGATAAGAAATCAAGGCTACCGCAGTTATGCTCTTGCTGATTAGAATGACTCAAATACAATTACCTGTGTTGGCTATGGACAAGTAAAGTCGCTTTTGAAGACAATAAAAGATAAAGATCAGACTGTCCTTTGAACGCAATGCAATTCAATATCACAGACGTTTATATCTTAGATTTAATTTAATTGTCTGTTTATTTGGGATGTACATGGGGGAAAAAATCAAAGTACTGATAGTACTGAAGGCAGGAAATCTAGTGATCTGTAATCTCAAAAGAACGAAGGATACGAACTCACAAGAGACCTCATTTTCTAATTATCACTACCATACAGACAGTCAGGCCAATTCAATTATGCCAAAAGAATTCATTGGTAAAGGGGTACTGTCACGCATAATATGGAATAATACAATAATCAACAGGAAAAATTAAATTAATGCAAAAAAAAAAAGCAGTGCTCAGAAGCCAGATTCTATAATTAAACCGAAGCAAATAGTGGATACCAACGCTCGGCTATAGGGTGCATGATAATGGCTTTAAAAATTTCTAAATCGAAAAGGAGCTTAAATCAAGTAAATTTATTTTTGAGTTATTTGCCTTATTGGTTAAGGTTGGTCTTTATGATAACACATATATTCCAAGTTTCAAATAAATATCGTCAATGATAAGAAAGATAAGGCACAATTTAAAATTGGCCACAACGCAAATACCAACGCTTAATATCCTGAACGCAGGGCAGGGTGATGTCAATACATCGCAGTTTTGTTCTCAAACAGTCGATCTAAATCTATTCTTTTGACTATATCATACAAAGACATCCACTAGCCCTTCTCGTCCCATTAGAGAGAGAGAGAGAGAGAGATTCCAACGACGGCTTCTGGCACTTAAAATGAATTTGCACATTCGGGATGTATTTCAAAATAAATATTCTTAAACTTTCATTTCTCCTTTTCAAACAATGTTTCGGAAACTACCAGTCATGTGAATGAAACTCTAGGTATGTAAATGTGATGAATAACTGATAAAACCTAATTTTTTAAACACACCTTTTATTTTCAAATTATTTTGTTTGAAAGTTAAAAAAATGTCCAAGGATCGCACAACACTTTCATGATTTCTAATCAATCAACAGTCGTCACAAAAAAAGAATATAAGCAGATAACATGGTTGATTATCGGAAAATGTAGACAGAACAAAAAATTCTTATTCTTCCATAATGTTTGCCTATTCTTCTGACAAAAAGAGAGATGTTTTAAATCGATTCACACAGAAAAAAGAGAGTATAATTTCTTTTAATTTCTGCATATTTCTTAATTCTATCGATTTTTTTTTCTAAACATAGAGAGAAAATCAAGTTCACTTCTAAATGATTAAAAGAAACTGATAATAAATGCAGTTAATACACCATTAATCTCATTCAACTATCGACATTTCCATGGAAAATCGTATATCTCAATCTTTTCACCAGGCAGTCAAAGGAGATGCGGCGTGCGGTTCCCTTTGATCTTTATTTGAAACGCGGACAGTAACTAGCAAGTGACAATGGAAACTAAAAATAGAAAACTGGTTCTCGGGTTTTTCCCTCGCCCTAGTACACTAGAAAGTTGATATCAGGGGCTGTAATCATGTCTATAATACGAGAGGATTTCAGAATCCAATCACAGTGATGGAAAATTTGGTAGAGGTTAAATGTACACCGAATAAGTCAGTACACCGAATAAGTCTGATGTCAGTCATAATACGGTAACGCCTTAATGCACAGTTCCTGACAAGATTTGTGTAACTATAAACTCTGCCCATAGGCAGTATCGCATAAAAATAGACATCAGACTTAAACGGTGTACAGACTTATTCGGTGGACGTTTAACTTTTACCTGGAAAAGTTATTGACCGTCTGTTGTGTATTCAACAGGGACACAACCCTTAAAACACACTCGTTGGTTATTAAAGGGCTGTAATACCCTTGCAATTCCATAGCACTATGCAGATGTCGGAAAGCTTTGAGGAAAGGAAAACATTCATGCCGTGTGATAAGCGACCTCTGTACTTACGAAACTAGTTGTTTTGGTGGACTCAGCGATATAGAGTGGACACACCATTCAACATTTTGTCTGAAAGTAGTCTGGAAAAGTCAGCTTACGATCGCTATAGGCAAGGGAATCCCTTGAGAGGGGTCCCTGGCCTAAAAACCAACCATGAAATTGTTGCCTAATGTTTGATATTGTTTTCCTGACTGTAAAAGGCTAGTCGATTAACTGAGTGTTTTAACTCTTAACCAAACTATCCTTTGTTAATGCCCATGAGAAAGAAGTTGAAAACATTGTGAGAAAAGGGGAAAATGCAGGTTACCATTTTCTCCTTTTCCCATGTTTTTTTACCCTTTCAACGATTCAAATCATCATTTGGTCTACATTTAATTCGTCATGTGCAGATGCTTTCAATTTGGACAAGTCTAAAATTTTATCATTTGGTAAAGAGTTGACGGTTAGGGAGCTACTGAGTATCTACATTCTTTGAAAGAATAAAGTAGGAGAAAATTTGCCAGCAGACGTTTGGACTGGACAATTTGGCCCGCCAAAAAATAGGTAGGACAGTTTGTCAAGATGAATATGATGTCTTTTTAAAAATGGAAAAATGAAAGGCCCACAAGCAGCCAAAAGTAAACAATTCCGAAGTTATAATGCGGACATATTTTATATGGCTTTTATATGTTACAATACAGTCACCAGAGTTGCCAAAGTTACAGAAAAGAATACATGTACTATATGTATTTTGTCACTCTTTTAAAGGGTTGGTAGATACTGCTGTTCATGATGAGTGATATCTAAAACTTGATAATGGGTATTGCTGATCAGAATTGTCACATATCTTTTACGTTCTATTGCTGTCAGCTGGCAAACATAGCCTATATTTTAACCAATTGTTAAACTACTAATTTGTAAAAGACAGTTTAAAAAAGTGGGATCCTACGTGGCTCATTTGTAACAGTGTAGGATTTTTTGTCCCATACATAGTTCAAACATCTACCTTTTGATTTGTGATTTCAAACCACTGTAATTATTCAGTGTCAACCAATTACAGTGCTTACAGCACTTTGATTAATTCATGTATTCTCAGACAAACTGGTAGCATAATAATGACCTTGGAAACAGTCTCCTGGAATACAGATAATCATCCTAATGAAAATTTAAGTCATTTGCAGATGAAAAGGTTAATTCCTGACCAAAAGACAAATTTCAGACTGGTCTAGATTGAAAGCATTTGCAGCCAACAAACTAACTGTTGCATAACTTAGAAATTTGGCAGAAATGATGGGGTAGAAAGCAATGCTGTAAAACAACAAATTCCTTGTTACCAGCATGTTCTCCTTTTCCCGTATTACTTTCAGAAACTATTGTCTGGGTCCTTAAAATGAGGAACAGATCCATTAAGAGACAGATGCTTCAGTTTGGTATGATGGCTACTCTGGCAAAAAAAGACATTGCTTTTAATGTGCATGACTTGTTTTTCAAATGACAAAAGTTTAGACTCATCCATATTGAAAACATTGCAAACGAACAAGTCAATGTGGCTCACATGATGGGATATGAGTTAGACAGGGTAGAAAACATTGTGGGAAAGAAGATGCTGGTGACCGGCATTTTTTCCTTTTCCCACAATGTTTTCAAGAGCCTTTTTCCTCAGGGTTATTAAATAATAAGGGATTGTTTGGTAGAGTTAAAAATGGTAATCTGAAAATAATTTATGGAAAATGAAGTTTACTTGTTTTACTAAAATTCTAATGCAAATCCATCTAAAACAGAGGCCTGGGTATTATGTCAACATGAAGCTAGGATTTAACCTTCTCCCACACAATTCTGACTTTTAACACCCTGAATTAGAGGGCTTTTGAAAAAATGTTGCAAAAAGGAGAAAAATTTGGTAACCAGCATTTTCTCCTTTTCCCACAATGTTTTCTATACTATGAAAGACATATTTCATATTTTGCGTAACATTCAATTTGTTGTCTGCAAATGCTTTCAATTTGAACAAAGCTATTATCTTGTCATCTGTTAAAGAGTTCAAAAAAAGTCCCCATATTGTAAAAGTCTCAAGGCCAACAAAACCCAAATTGTGTATAAATTTCAGACAAGCTAAAAAATTGTGCATAAGGGTACAAGAGATCTTATCCTCACACAAGGAGCTTACAAGGTGATCAAAAATTGTCTGGGGTCTCAAATCTAATTATGAGGCTTTCCTGCTGATAAATCTGCAGGAAGGTTTACCCTTTTTAGCAAGCTCTCTATTTCTTACAAAAAAGACTGACCATGACTGTGCACAGTAATAATGCTGTAGTAACTTCACTATACAATGATGCCTATGCTTGAAGCTTGCCAAATTAACTCTTTACCTAACCACTATGAACTAACATACAGTCTTGCAAATCGGAAGCTGCAGTCACCGTACACCCAAAATCAGTTAGCTGCGGTAAACAAGTTTGAAAAAACAAGCTCACAAAGGAATTCTATTTGACACAAACTCATCAGATGTATATCATTTGAAAGTCAAGATATTTTTCTACTCAAATGTACTGCAATCTTGGACACAAAACCTGCAACTTTTATTATTATTATTGAATGGTGTTTTACGCTGCTTTCAACATTATTTCAGTCATATCATGGCGACAGCTCACATATTCATGTATTTCACGAGTTCCACCAGTACTAGGCAAGGGCTCTGAAGTGTCTTGCCCAAGGGCATTACAACAAAAAACCCAGTGCTGCAATTTTTGCAGCCTAATAATTTTGAGTGTGCTGTGGCTGCAGCTTCTGATTTGCAAGACTGTACGTTGGTTCATAGTGTAACATTCCTATATTTTAACAACCCTGAGGAAGTATTTTGAAAACATTGTGGGAAAAGGAAAAAATGCTTTAATTCAGCAGTTTCATCCTTTTTTTCCCAATGCGGCTTTCTAGCCTTACAAGGTCAAATCCTAGAATTTGAACCTCATTTCAATAGTTGTATGCAAAATTTTAAAACAAGCTTTCAATTTGGACCAGTCTCACACTTTGTTGTCTGGTATAGGGGTTAACCATCGAGTCATGAGCAACCTCTAAAACTGCACTGCAAACATTTGAGCCATGCTCTGGCAAAAAGGCACTTATTGCATCTCCGTGTTGCATTATATCAAGCAAGACATCATGTAATTCCGGATCCACAAAATCCATTTTGTCTAACAACTGACTGAATCCTGAGATAGAATGGTCTTTGACATGCAGAAAATTGACCAATGGCAAAAAATTTTGGCCAAGGTCAGCCTGAGTAGACTTTGCAGGTTGACCTGGGTCTATACTTTTGCAGATACATTAAGCCCCCTTTTCACAGTGCATGGCTCATTTGTTTGTTTGAATGGTGTGGAACAACGTTATTTCAGTTATGTCACTACATCCAGTGCACCTAACTATGTGTTCCTAGAGTTTCTTTTACCAGTACTTCCCCACATAACCTGTACATAACTGACTGAGCTACCAAGCCTGTCCCAGAAATGTTAGACTTTTAACTAATCATCATTCAATAAAATTTTATAATTGTCTATGATGGACACATTTACAGATAAAAAATCTCTTGGATTATTGAATCTGTCTTTAAATGGGAAGAAAACATTGTGGAATAAAGAGAAAAGGCTGGTTATCAGCATTTTCTCCTTTTCCTACAATGTGTTAAAAAGCCATCTTCCTCAGGGACATAACAAAACAAAATCATTTGGTAAAAGGTTTACCGTTACATGGAAACAGACCATGTTGGCCAATCACTACTGCAGACAATACTATTTGGTTCTATTAGCCTCATGTCAATGTGAAGATAACAATATTTTGTTCTATAAACTAGTTTTCTACCATAACGATCATAGCCATTTACCTCATGATGCAGTTCTGAGACATTCTGAGAATGAATTGTTCACTCAACAAGATATCAGCCAAATGAAATTCGACTTCACATTACAGTGCTAATATTCAATGCTTTCCAAATATAAGTGTTAAAATTACAAGCAGGTAGGTCAACTGATTGACTGACTTTACTACAATATGATGTTTTACATCGCTTTGAACATTATTCTAGTCATAATGGCAACAACTTTTCTATTCGTGTGTGCCTTGGGTTTTTACCAGTACATGTATTTGATTAGAGCTCTGAAGTAGCTTGCCCGATGACATACCAACAAAAACCAAAGCGCCTCCAGTGAGGATTATGCCCGGAGGCCTCCAGTTTGCACAAGAAGATCAAGTAGGTCATTGTTTCTCTAGGTAAACACATACCTATTTCACCCATAGAGTTCAAAATTAACATTATGGACATCTTCAGTCTAGATATAAGACCCAAATAAATGCATTTTTAAGGTTGCCTCTGTCTAGAATGTCTCAGGAAATTAGACAGTATAGATCAAAGATCACACACTGCATGTTTTGTGCAGTCTGATCTTGATCTATGCCATGTGCAGAGGCAACTTAAGTTGTGAAAAGCGCTTTAAGGGTTAACTGAAGATCTTTCATCATAATTATCATGATTTAGAAATCTGTTTTGCTAGAGCCAGATATTTAGGTAAAGGTTTCTATGCTTCTCCAACAAAATGGAACTTGCTCCTGCCCAATTACCCCCATTCAGGAAGTGAATGAGAAATGCTCATTGAACTTTCCTTGCTCATAGAACTTTCCCCATTTCTAGATCAGTTAACTCTAACCAAGACCCGAAATCTTGGACATTTCCAAATGCAAACCATATGTAGACGACAAATTCAATCTGGCTAAAATGGGTGGAAGTTGTCTCTCAGAGGGTAGAAAACATTGTGGAAAAAGGAGAAAAATTTAATACTGGTTATGAGCATTTTCTCCCTTTTTTTTGCAGAATGTTTTCAAAAGCCCTTTTCCATAATGTTGTTAACTATGAAAGCACTTTTCATGACTATAGTTGTCTTTTGCAGTCAGTGTAGATCAAGATCAGGCTGCACAAAACATGCAGCTTGATCTTTGATCTACACTGTCTGCTTTGCTGAAACACTGTAGACAAATGCAACCATAAAATTGCAATTATTTGGGCCATACTAGTAGGATGAAAATGTCTGATAGGTTTACTCGGCGCTTTAAGGGTTAAAACTCATTGTTGTAAAGGGTTAAATCATCATCTCCTGGAACAAATTAGGGGCAGATGACTTTGAAACATCCCTATGAAATAAGGAGTGAATCAACATGATTCCATGTTTAACCCCTGTTGTGCTAAATAGGTTTTTGATGTATTGATTGTATGGTGTTTAATGCAGTTTCCACATAATTTCAGTTATACCAAGGTGGCCATGCTGTTTTAGGAATTTTTCTTTCCCAGTACTTCTCCAAAGCCACCAGCTGTTTTCCCACATAACCATTGTAGAAAAGATGATCAGCAGAGAGAGAGGAGTAAATCCTCTTGCAATGACTATCATCAATTCTCAAAGATTATGATCACTTTGCCAAAGTGGGGATTCAAACTAGACCAGCAACATCTTGGTTAAAAGTTCTGTACACTACCAATTATGCTACCAGGCCGGGCTGCTAAATAAGGGAATGGACATTCTCTGTCAATACTAGAGCTGCAAACGTTGCAATTTCAAACCTAATTTTGTCAGAACCTATGGCAATGAAGCAGACAGTGTAGATTCAAAAACAGACTGCAAGTCCTGCTTAGTCTGATCTTGATCAACACATGACCAATTGTATAAACATTGCAGCAAAAGGAAACATACACGCAACAAGCTGTTTTTCATTTTGTCATGGCTGCCATCTTGTTCAGTGGATCTGAGCAGTTCAAGCACTTTTAGTAGTGGGAGATCAATGGAATACTTCAAATTCTGTCCTTCCATTTAGCAAGAAATGTCAGCAAATGAAAATTTGACTGAGGGGTGGACAGACAACACCAAAACAAAATCTGTCTCTCCCTTCAACTGGGGATAAAAAATTAGTATTGTGTCATAAAACAATGAAAAGTTACCTCTCGGCTCTACCAACACGACCAATTCGATGGATGTAGTTCTGTTTTTCATCTGGAAGCGTCACATTGATCACTGAAAATATAAAGATATAGCCATGTCTTTCTATCCCTTTACAACACAATCCCCTGTTCCAATGACCCTAAGAAAGGAAGCTTTTGAAAACATTGTGGGAAAAGGAGAAAAAGCTGGTAACCGGCATTTTCTTTGCTACCCACAATGTTTTCTATTTTTTTTCCTCAGACAAATCCAGCCATTTGAGCCACATTTGTCATCTGAAAATGCTTTCAATTTGGACAAGTCCAAACTTTTGTTGTCTGGTGAAGGGCTGTATTTTGATAAAATGAGAAATTCACAAATTTGATAGAAAATGCTGCAATACTGTATAATCCTTGTAGTTACATCCTCTAGGAAACAATCCCATGTGTTTATGACTGAGGAAAAAGATGTCTGAAATTTTTTTGGAAAGAGGAGAAAATGCTAGTAACTTGCATTTTATCATTTTCGAACAATGTTTTCCAGCCTCTGAAACCAATAAAACCCCATCACATGCAGGGGCTTAGCTAGCTTTCCATTTATGTGGATTCAGGGGGAGGGGTCCCTGGTATCCATGCCTATAGGAATAATCTGAAAATATCAGGATGCATTTTGAGGAAGATCCAGGACTGCACTGCAGCACTGAAGATCTACATTTTTTAGAAAAACCAATTAATAAATACATGTGACATTCACACATAATCTCCAACAAATATGTGTCAATACTTTTAGCCAGAATCATGTCGATTCAACCACATACTCACACCTATGTGCCTGATAGAGTTACATTTGTAGCCAGCAAGTCTAAACCTTTGTTGTTTGGTAAGAGTTAAGATCTTTCCAAAAACAGCTACAATTGTTTTTGCTTCAGAAAGAAAAAATCAGTGTGAGAAAACAATGTTTAGCAAAGATACAAATGAATTCTGCAGTGATGACTCTAATCAGTTGTCGGACAGAATTTTTGCCTGGTTCTGGTTTGGAATACTGTGTAACTAGGATACTCTCGCACTATACCAATTTTGTTTAAAATTCTATACAAACTTTTTATAGCAAATAATTATAAGCCTCTAGCCAAAAATACAGCATTACAAAAATAAAATTTTATATATTCTGTATCCCCAGCTTTCTTTTTAGTATTTTCCAGTTATTTTACCCAGTATTAAACAATCCCATGTTTTAATGACCGAGAGACAGAAAGCCTTTGAAAACATTGTAGGAAAAAGATAAAACACATATAACTAGAATTTTCTCCCTTTTTTTCTGTATCTGTCCTTATAATCCTGGGCATCATTTACTCATGTCTGGCCTGGGCTTAACCAAACACAATGCTTGGGTTCAGCAGTTACTTGCCATAGGAGACTCCAATGTGTGCTGGTGCCAAGGGTCTATGTATAGCAATAAGTGAGTCTCGAATGAGTAATAATACTACATTTTTGTTACAGCCTGAAAATAAGTGAACATTGACATGACATTGCTATCTCTAGAGACAAACCTGGGACAAAGTGAGGGCCAACTCATTTGCACCAACTCCATGCCTAAATATTGACAAGAAAATAGGATTGAATTATCTGATCATTTGTGCGCAATATGTCAACATTGCTCCGTTCAGTAATCCCAGATCAATTTGATTGGGTGCTGAAATCTGTTTCTGGAATATTTAGGTTTGCAAAAACTTGAGACAAGTGCTATAAAATGGCATTGTACAAGGCTTTAGATCCAGTGTAGGTCAAGTTCATAACCAATATATATCAAGCTTATACTTTACAGAACATGCTGTCTGATCTTGGACTTAAATCTGTCCAATGCCTTTTAAAACAGGCTGGCAGTCTGCTTTCCTGCCATACTTTGTGTGATACAACTCTCAGAATTATCACAGCTATATCACAATGAACATGCCTCCCACAAGAGTTTCTTTAAAAGTAAGATGCATAAAACCTTTTTTTAAAGCCACTGGTTGCTTTCCCACATTAGGTCAAAACTGATTAACATTATGACAGGAATGACCATTTAAGCTACCTTGAGATGGATTGGGGTGGAGTGTAACCCAAAATCACACAGGGATAATTTTAGACCTTCCAACAAATGGGACAAATCATACAAAAGAGATCATAATTATGCAGTAAAGAAGAATGTTCTTTCATGAATCCATGTAAGAACTCAGGGAAAAGGAGGAATTGCATATGATTCTTCTTTTTCCATGATGAATTGATAAGCTTGCTACCTCATATTTGTAAAATGAAAGGATAAAAGAGAGGAAATAATTGTAGCTGGTGCAGAGAAGTCTGCACTGTAAACAATTTTTCTAATTTTAAATTACCAATCTTTCCCAAACAATCTCAAGTTATAACAACCCTGAGAAAGAGGACTTCAGAAAACAATTTTGTAAAAGGACATAATGCAGGTAAAGAGCATTTTCTCTGTTTCCACGATGTTTTCTACCCTTTCAAAGATGTTTGCTGGTTTTTCATCTGTCTCTGTAATCTGCCACCATCATGATTTAGAATAAGTGGTTTCTCCCTTATCAAACTATTTCTCAACCCTTGAAGGCCCATTAGCTGCCAAACATAAACAATTCTGGGGTCAAATTGCGGAAAAATCTAATTCATACCGTTTCAAAGTATGGATATTACAGTTTGATAATGTGTTACAGTGCAATCTGGAAAGTTCAAGTTGCTGACAGAAAGAGCTATTGGTAGGCTAGAACAAAAGATGCCCTTTTTTTCTTGCAAAACTGCTTATTACAATGATGTTGAATTGTTGTATTTGGTTATAGGTAAAATCTGTGCCTAATGACCTAAATTTACCTTGTGTGTTTGTATGATACTTAATGCCCTTTCCAACATTACGTGGATCCATGATCATGTGATGACTTGCTTGGTATCAAGCATCATGGGGATGCATTAAGCCCCCTTTTGCCAGAGCATGGCTCAAGCTATTTGATCACATCATTTTCTCTCCTACAGAAAAGTGACATTAGCCCATTATCTCCTACAGAGGACTTTACAGTCTTACAGCACACCAATATTCAAAACAGTGTTGCATTAGGGAAAAATTGTTTATGATGAGCAATTTCTGCTTTGGCCACAAAGTTTTCACTTGTATTCACTTGTGAAAGCTTATTTCAAAATAGTGACTACACTTTTTACAAGGTTTTTTTAAACTTGAATGTCACAAAATTGGGTCAGAAGTAAAGACTTCAATCTCTACTAGGGTACAAAATTTTAGACAACAATCTAATTGTGGTTCAAAAAGCTGGATTTTTCTTTGAAGCATGGAAATCACTGGGGGAAGGGAGAAAAGTTTGGCTACCAACATTTTTTTGAAAAGGATTCAAGGCAAAGTAAACAGTTGGAGGGATTCTATCACTTCCATTTCTTACTCACAGAGAGTTAGATAAATAAAATGGCCATTTTCAGTTTGTATGACTGACCCAAATACAGCAATTACACAGCTGCTGTGGTTTTATATCTCAGTCAAGTATCAGACAGAATGGCTCTAAGATGAGATTATTCTTACATGCTTTTCTACAACTTAGAGAAAACTGTCAGTGGATTATTTTCTCTGCGCATGTCATATTCTTCGAAGACAGACCTGTATGCTTCGAAGCATCACTATCCTGTACAGGATAAATATAGATTTGCAATGCGTTAACTCAAACACTCTGCCACTAAAACGGTAGCAAGCAGAAAATGGCTATCACTAATATGTCTGTAGAAAAATCAAGCTTATTTTTTGACTCCAAATTTCATAAAAATGTAATAATTTTTAGACTGGAAATTTTTTTTTAAAAAATACCATCGTTTACTGCAAATCTTTGTATGCAGTTTCTAAATACAGACACAGGGAAAAACCAGGATTTATGTGACAGACGTAACAAACAAAAATAATGACCCTACCATGCTGGGCTTATACCAAGGCTATTTCTCAAGCTGATAGGGGCTATGGTAATGACTAGTGCATAGGTTACATGCTAGCTAACCATGGTAAGATAAATTGTACCAGGTAGAGTTTTAATGAGTAAATGTTTATACTGAAATTCACTGCATCAACTGTGGCCTCAAAAAAGTAGTCTGGATCTGTATCAAGACTGCCTAAATCCGATAGGGATGTACAGTAGAATTTCATTAGTTTGCATATCACTGGTTCATAGGCTATCTCGCGTCACTAGTTCAAAGCTATGTATTGGTTCATATGCTATCTCTAGTCCTGATATCTATCCTTCTTTATTACTGTTAAATTCCTCCAAATACTTCGGTTGTTCTTCAGTTGTTTTTAGTTTGTATTTCATGCTCCCAAGGTAGTTTTTGAGTGCAGATTCCTACCTTTAAGTGGAATATAATTAATCTGCTTGCAAACTTAAGTGTGAAGACCCATGACCAACCTTACTATTTTGATTGGTATCGATCAGTCATTTACTGCCATTGAGTTACAGGCATTGTTTGGTTTGTAATGTCAATTAACTGATCAAAATAACAATTCCAAAATTCTTTTAAACATCCAACAAGGCATAAACAAATGATAATGAAAGTCTCTGAGTGATCTGATCCTGAGAAAGGGAAATCACTCTGACAGAATTCAACAAATGCAAAAACAGTGGATAAATTTGTTTCACGAGTTCATTATGCTTATTAGGATTGTAACAAAGTCTAAACCTAGGAAGTCAGGAAGATTAACAACTAAAGATTGCTTTCTAACCCTTTACCACACAATCCTGAGTTTTAACGACCCTGAAGAAAAAGCCTTTTGTGGGAAAAGGAGAAAATGCTTGCAATCAGCACATTTTCTCTGCTTTCAGACCCAATTTCTACAATTTGAGCTGCTTATAAAATGTTGTCTGCAAAACCTTTCACCAAATTTGGATGAGTCTAAAATTTTGTCGTTAACTCGTTATCAAATGAGAAAATTTTAGATTCTTTTAAATTCAAAGCATTGCAGACAACAAATTAAATGCTGCTGAAAATATGGGATCTTTCTCTGAAAGGCTAAGAGACATTGTGGGAAAAAGTGAAAATGCTGGTTACCAGTATCTTCTCATTTCCCACAATATTTTCAGAAGCATTTCTGCTCGGAGTTGTTGAAACACTGAAATGTTTGGTAAAGGGTTAGACATCGACAATGAATCACCTGTTTTAATGACCCCAAGAAAGGGCTTTTGAGGATATTGTGGATAAAGGAGAAAAGGCCGGGTACCAACATTTTCTCTGTTTCCCACCGTGTGTCTACCCTTTCAAAGACAGATCCCATCTTTTTGACCACATTTAACCCTTAAAGCACCTTTAACAATTGTTGTTGTTTTCCAGCCAGAGTAGACCAAGATCAGACTGCACAAAACATGCATCTATATTGTCTGCATTGCTGTGACATTTAGACTGGAAAATAGTAATAAAAATTGCAATTACATAGGTCTTATTCTAGACTGAAAGTGTCCGTAAGATTTATTTGGCTCTCTCAGGGTTAACTTGTTGTCCGCTAAAGCTTTCACTATGCACAAGTCTAAAAATCTGTCATCTGGTGAAGATTTAAATAGAAAGGCTTTATCCTGTCTGGGTGCAATTGTCTTCTGTCTTTCTTGGCTTTGTCTTTCATATTGCATTAGAAGAAGAATACAATAACATTTTGTCACAATTTGCATTTTAGCATTTTGAATACCACTTAAAATATCATGTGGTGTATGCAAATTAGACAGGCTGCAAAATCTGTGTAAATCTACACAAACATCCATCCATTTAACAGCACTTAAAATTCTGTTTTAATCCTCTCACCTTTTACTAAAAAATCCCTTCTTTTTACAATTCTGAGGGAGGTGTTTGAAAACATTTTGGGAAAAGAAGAAAATGCTGGCTACTTTTTCACAATGTTTCTTCCCATTCAATTACAAATTCCATCATTTGGGCAAGACTTAATGTTTATGTTGGAAGATGCTTTCAATTTGGGTAGGCCTAAAATTTTGTAATCTGATCGAGTTTAATGCTAAAACAAAATTAAATGGAAACTTTCATCCATTTACAAGGCTGGATATCAAAATTTAAAAGCTTATTTGGCGAGGTTCTCACAAAATAACAAAATAAACGAGAGAAAATCAAGATAAGACTACCTTCTGTACAGCCTCATCTTGATCTGCTAAGGTCAGCAGTGGCAGCCAAATATGTCCTTGGCATTGCAGTGGTAAACTTGGACCACTTTATATGCATGATATTCATAAAGAGTTCTGACTCCCTACTTAGCAATGGAGATTACAGATCTAACCCTTAGAATACAAGCACAACTTAATGCATTACCAAACTATCCTGTGTTTTAACGACCCTGGGGGAAGGAGGCTTTGGAAAATATTGTGGGCAAACGAGAAAATGCTAGTGATCAGCATTTTCTGGACCTTTTTCTCCAATGTTTACTACCCTTTCAGACAAATCCGTCCTTTGGCCCTCATTTGTCATCTGCAAATGTTTTGAATCTAGACAAAGCCTCTTTGTATGGTAAAGGGTTAACTTTTCACCACACAACAAAGATTTAGACTTTTCTACATTGAAACCTCATTTGGGTACAGAAAATTACATGTGGCTCAGATGATGGGATTTGTCTTCAAAATAGTAGATAACATCATGGGAAAAGAAGAAAATGTTGGTAACCATCATTTTCTTTTTTTCCCTTCAGAGTTTTTGAAAGCCTTTTACTTTGGGACTGTGACAACACAGGATTGTTTAGTTAAGGTTAAATAAGGATTTTAATTGTCTAGACAATGTAAATCAAGAAAAGACAGCATAGAATGTGTACATTGATCTTGAATTTACTGAGCACTGTCCCATATTTTGCATAAAAACCTGAACAAATAGAACCTGGAATAGCCATAATTGGCCTTTTTATACAGCCTGTAAATGTCAATTTCCTGCTTCTGGCATCCCTGAGTTCCAGCCTGTTCTAGCTCTCTATTAGATGACAAAAATTTAGACTGGGCCAAATAAAAAGCAGATGACAGTTAGGGATCAAAAGAAGTTCTTATAATTCTGGGACAGGGAAGAAAACATTGTGAGAAAAGCAGAAAATGCTAATAACCAGTATTTTCTCCCTTTCCCACCATGTTTCTAAAAGCCTTCTTCCCAAGACAGAAGTATATTTTTGTATAGGGAAATATGCTTGTCGTAGCATCTTCAAGGGAAGCACATTACAGCTTCACATAATTCTTAAAGTTTCCTTCTGAATGAAAAAAAAAAAAGGAATGCAAATGTGAAAAGAAAAGAGAAAGACGGTATTTATATCAAGCAATGATACCTTTTTCAACTTAGTGACAAGTAATCAAACAATGCCAAGTCAAATGGGGCTAAGACAGAATGATATAAAGCTTTTTTCCACTATGCATAAAGAGAGTCTCTTTTTCCATTTCATAATTATTCTGCGG
Organism: Tridacna gigas; assembly: GCA_945859785.2. Lineage (NCBI taxonomy): Eukaryota > Metazoa > Mollusca > Bivalvia > Cardiida > Cardiidae > Tridacna > Tridacna gigas. Next base: position 31,333,766 of record OX244034.2, read on the forward strand.
TCATTCAATTTCATTCAGCACAATAAAATGTCACATTTATTTCTCATATAGGACAAAAAGCTGTTTCAAAATGCCACTGGGAAGAAAATGATATCACTTCATTGCTTCCATAGAATAGAAATAGATTTGAATTTTTTTGTGGAATCAGTTTTGAAAAGTATGGATTTCTCCTGGTTTGGGTGGAATATCTCATTCTTATCAGACAGTGTAGATCAAAGATCACACTGCACAACCCTCTGTGCAGTCTGATCTTTGATCTATATATCATTTACAAAAGTAAAATTGTGCCCCACTCTTAAAGGGATACAGATCGCCTTACCAGGTAGTTTTTTTATTTTAGACTTTCCAAAAATAAAAGTCTTTCCTGATGACAAGCTATGTAAGCTCTAAACAATAGATTTTGTCTTTGAAGGAGAGGTAAACATTGTGGTAGACAGTATTTTCTCCTTTTTCTCATGATGTTTCAAAAGCATTTGTTCAAAGGGTCGTAAAAACACAATATTTTTTTTTTTGGTTCTAGACAAAAAACAAAATATCAAGGCTACAGGAGGTTTTGTTTGGACAAGTTGTTTATGTCTTCCTCTTTATCACAATAAAATGTTAGATCCCTTGGGAAGGAGGTTATTTTTGACCATTTGGTTTAGCCAGTCAGAAATTGTTACTTTTAACAAACAACAAAATTTTTTTGTCATCCAACTTGGAAGCATCTGAAGATGACAAATCAAATGTGACGAGATTATCTTGGAAAGGGAAAAAACGTGGGAAAATGAGAAAATGCTGGTAACCAGCATTTTTCTCTTTTTCTCACAATGCTTTCAAAAGCTTTCTTCCTCAGGGTTGTTTAAAGTCAGGATTGTGTGGTAAAAGCTTAAATCTAGAAAATTCTTGAAAATCAGACTAAAAATGTTGTAGAATGGTTTTTGGATATGAGCCAAGGTCTATAATATGAACGGATTCGTAAAGGGTCATAGAGCTCTGTTAACTCTTTACCAACCAATCCCAGGTTTTAACGACCCTGAGAAAGAAGCCTTTTGAAAACATTGTAGGAAAAGGAGAAAATGCTGGTAACCAGCATTTTCTCCTTTTCCCACAAAGTTTTTTACCCTTCCCAAAACGAATTTCAATTTTTATTTATTTTTTATTGTCATCTGCAAATGCTTTCAATTTGAATGAGTCTAAAATTTTGTCGTTTGGTAAAGGGTTAAGGATTATTTACAGAGGGAACTACAGTCCAATAAACTTGCAGAAATAGGGAATATTTTCCAAATAAATTGAGACAAAAATTAATGCACCCAAGAGTTATTCTAAAACAAGAGCATGCATGCAGGTGCCAATGCTCCACTGCAATAACTTTTTCTGTGAAAATTGAAAGTTGGAAAGGGGGAATAAATGTGTCGTTTATTTTGAGGGTTACCCCTTTATCAAACATTCCCCGTTTTTAACCCTTACGCTGCAAAGAACAAAATTGCAGTCTGATCTTGGATCTACACTGTCCTATAAGGAAATGTTTTTCCCGTAAGAATCACTTGAAATAGCAAAATAGTAGTTTGTACTGTCAGCTTGAAGGTTTCTTTTCTCTCATTTAGCAGGATAAGGGTTACCTGCCCTATTGGAGGAAGGTAAGCGGCATTTTCTAATAATCTTTCCAACATTGTTTTCTTCTTTTTCCGTCATTGCACCATAATCAATTTGTTGTCTGCAAATGCTTTCAATTTGGATAAGCCCAATATTTTGTTGTCTGGTATAGCATAACCATTTGACCTAAGGTTGTGTAAATTTTCCACCACAGGGCCAAAATTTGCTGGAGGTTCATGACTGATACATTGTCAGTAAGAGGAACTAAGGTAGGGTAAGAGGCTTTACCTTTGTTACATAGACATTTTTTTTACTTATTCTTCAAATTTGAAATTATTTGCAGACAACTTATTCCATATTGGAGCAAATGATCTGACATTCTCTGATAGGGGTAGGAAACATTAAGGAAAGAAAACAAAGGCTTGTTAAAAGCAGTGTCTCCTCTTCCCCCAAAATGTTACTTTTATACTTTTTTATTCAAGGTCCTTAAAAAGTTGGACTGTCCTGTAAAGTTACGGGTTAATGGGAAAGCATTAACTGAACCAATTTCATTACATTAAAAATTTGCTTGTACCCTAAGGATAATAAATCCTTTACAAAAGTACAGTTCTCAGTTTACATAAATTAAATTTTTCTAAATACCAATGGCAAAAGAACCCCCATGGGATTTATGTTTAACACAATATGATTTCACTTTTTCACAAGTAACCATTAACCACACAAACCTAACTTTTAACGAACCTGGGAAAGAAAGCTTAAGAATAAATCATGAGAAGAGAAGAAAATGTTGGTAACCAGCATTTTCTCCTTTTGGCACAATCCTTTCTTACCTTTTGAAGGAGAACAGTTTACTTCATGGTCTAAGGATTAACCCTCTACCAGACTACAAAATTTTAGTCACCTTAAGATTTAGTTTACTGAGTATTTAGGTCTCCGGCTCATACATTTAACGCTTTTCCAAACAACAAAATTTTAGGCTGGTTGAAATTGAAAGCATTTGCAGACAACAAAATAAGTATGACTTTGTTTTGGAAAGGGTAGAAAACAATGTGGGGAAAGGAGAAAATGCTGTTCACCAGCATTTTTTCTCCTTTTTCCACCATGCTTTCAAAAAGCTTCTTTCTCAGGTTTGTTAAAAGTTGGGATTGTGTAGTAAAGGGGTAATTCAATACTATTCCCTCAAATAAGACGTAACCAAATGACATTCAGTGAACACAGCACAAAGTCTCAGTGTTGATATTGAAAGTATTGCAGACAACAAATCAAATGTGGTTGAAACGATTAGATTTGCTTTTGAAAATGTAGAAGACATTATGGGAAAATGAGGAAATGCTGGTTACCAGCTTTATCAGATCCTTCTTCCTCTGGGTCATCAATAATAGTATTGGTTGGTAAAAGGTAATACTTTGAGAACTGATCTTTGTACAACAGCATTTGAAAATTAATCAAAAACGCCATCTTCTTGCTGTCTGGCATTAGCCACTTGGGGGCAGTGTTCCTAATGTAATCTATAGCGCCTCGGGACAAGCCCCCTACTGGTTTAGAGCATTATTGTTGCTGTGACCTTGACCTCAGTACCAATTTGAACTTTCAAAAGCAAAGCTCAAAAATTGATGGAAGAATGCACCTGCTGACAAGCAGATGACAAATTCCAGCCCCCCCCCCCCCCCCCCCCCCCCCCCCATGAAAGTCAGAAACCCAGGTTCTATCTACCCTGGCCTTTCTTTCATAGAATGCCCATGCCCTGGTAGTGCATTCAGTAGTGTGCAGGACTTGAGAGGTCACTAGTTAGAATCCAAGCTTGGCTAATTTCTTTCCATGGACTTATGATTCGCAAAAGGATTTATTCCTCTCTCACCGCTGATCACTGTTTCTATGATGATTATGTGGGATGCAGCTAGTAGCTTGGGAACAATATTGTGCAAAGTACTGGAAACAGAAACTCCAGGAAAGCATGGATAGGTGCAATGGCTGCTTCGATATAACTGAAATAATGTTGAAAATAGCATTATCCACCATAAATTCAATAAATTTTTTGGAGAATGTCTACTGAAGTGGCCAAAAAAAAATAACATGAGAGAGTGAGGTCAAGGATTTAGCATAATAGTACTGATCTATAACAGCCTACCCTAACTTGCCAGACAATCTAAATACACTGTAAAGTATTGTAAGCCACATTATTGTTGTCAATTTGGTCAATTAATGATAGATTTGTGAATTCAAACAGAAAGATCTGAAGAGAACTTATGGGTGACATAATTATTTTAGGACCTTGTTTCCTTTTTTTACTAGACATATTTCTTCCCATTTATATCAAGAAAATTCCTTCCTTTTTCTGGATATATGAAGAGGTAATTTATTCAGACATATTGTATGTAAACAGTTTACCAAACAATCTGGTGTTAAACTGATCCTGGGGAGAAAGGCTCTTGAACATTGTGGGAGAAGGAAAAAACTACTGGTAACCAGCATTCATTCTCTCCGCTCCCCACGCCAACAATTGTCTGAACCTTTTATAGCTAACTCTCGAAATGATCCTGAGTTTTAACAACCCTGAAAAAGGAAGGCCTTTGAAAACATTGTATTGTTGTCTGCAAATGCTTTCAATTTGGACCAGTCTAAAATTTGGTTGTTTCATATACAGTTAAATAGTCATATGCAAGTCCTTTTAATTTGGACAAATTGAAAGTTTTGCTGTCCAGAGATGAGTTCTTTACCAAATAACAAAATTTAAGAGTTGTCAATACAACAGGTATTTGCAGTTGACAAATCAATAGTAGCTTGACCCTTTAACACAATTCAGAATTTTGATGACCCTGAGCATGGAATGCTCTTGAAAACATTGTGGGAAAAGCAGAAAATGCTGGTTACCAGTCTAAAATTTTGTTGTTTGGTAAAGATTTAATTGATGATATATTTAAACAGGTAGACAAACAATTCTAGCATTTTCTGTTTTTCCAGCTGTATTTTCATGAATGCTCTGCATCTGGTTTGCTCAAACATGATCAGATTGTGTTGTAAAGGATTAACTCTTTACCGAACAAAAAAAAATGTAGACTTGTCCAAATTGAAAACATTTGCAGACAACAAAATAAATAAATGTGACCCAAAAATTGAAATTTGTGTTGGGATGGGTGGAAAACATTGTGGGAAATGGAGAAAATGCTGGTTACCAGCATTTTCTCCTTTTCCCACAATTTTTTTAAAAGGCTTCTTTCTCAGGGTTTTTATAGTTCAGGAATGTGTGATAAAAGATTAAATAGAGTAGATATTAGATTCATAGAAGAGAAATATTAGATAAGTGACTTTACCATAAGGTAACCCAGACACATCTATTCCACGTGCTGCAACGTCGGTGCAAATAAGGAACTTCACTTTACCATCCTGAAATAGAGGTCATACAAAAACAATAAAAGCTGAAGCATTTATTCTGTGAGCAGTAACACTGGTGCAAAAAAAGAATTTCATGTTCCCTCGCTGAAATAGAAATAAAACTAGGAATTGTCATTATAGGTGACTTAATACCCCAGCTGGGTGCTGTAACTCTTTACAACTCAGCAGTCTTTAGATTCATCCATATTGATAGCATTTGTGGAAGAGGAACTTCACTCCAATGATGAGATTTATTTCAGAAAGGGTGAAAAACATTGTGGTAAAAGGAGAAAAAGCTGGTTACCAGCATTTTCTCCTTTTCCCACAATGTTTTCAAAAGCTTCCTTGATCAGGAACATCAAATGTCCTGGTTGTGCGGTAAAGGGTTAATAGAGAAGACAGATTTCTAAATCTACAATAGAGCACTGTATGTAGTCTCCTACGCTTGGCTCCAGTTGCTTTTTCAGTGAATGTTCAAGTAAAATAGGGCCGTGTCAAAAATATTTGAGCCATGCTCTGTGAAAAGGTGGCTTAATGCATCTCCGTGATACATGATACCAAGCAAGTCATCACAGTATTATTAATCCATAAAATCCTTTGTGTCTTACAACTTAACCCTTTCCCAAATGACAAATTTTGGACTGGTCCAAATTGAAAGAGTTTGCAGATGACAATTTTAAATTTGATGAAAATGGCAGAAAGTTATCAAAAAGGGTAGAAAACACTGTGGGAAAAGGAGAAATTGCTTGTTACGAGCAATTTCTCCTTTTCCCACAGTGTTTTCAAAAGACTTGTACTGCAGACACGTGAAAACCAGGGCTTGTTTGGGAAAGGGTTAATGAATCAAGGTCCTTGCACATGCACAAAATTTACCAAAAGCAAAAAGTTTCAGCCCTGGTCAGCCTGCGTGGACTATGCAGGCTGACTTGTTTTGATACTTTTGTAAATGTATTGAGCCCCCTTTTCACACAGCATAGCTTATTTCAAAATTTAGCTGCCCCTCTGGTATAGGTTGCCCTTTTGATAGTTGACTATTTACCAACCAACCAAATTTTAGACTTGTCCAAATTCAAAGCATTTGCAGAGGACATATTAAATGTGGCAGAGGTGTTGAGATTGCTTTGGAAAACAGAGATACCTTTGTGGAAAAGGGCAAATTGGCATCAAAGAGATTTTGTAGTTGACGTCAACATTGCCATGATTAACAACAGTATTAAGATACCTCACAGAAAGAATTATATTCTGTGGGGCAGCATTAGGCGACTGTGAGGTTTTTTGCTTAAATTTGGATCTTTAATCACTCTTGATGGCAGAAGTCACTAGCATTCACTAGTCTAATCAAAGTACTGAAAGTACTGATAGATTAGCGAATTTGATTCACTGATTGTTTGTTTAACCCTGTTTTCAATATTATTTCAGTTATGTAGCAGTGGCCAGTGCAAATACCCATGCTTTCCTAGAGTTTCTTTTACCAGTACTCCGCACAATATTCTTTCCAAGCCACTGGCTGCTTTCCCACATAACCATCGCCGAAACGCAAGTGAGAAATGTATCCGGTCGCAATGACTATCATCAATCCTCGGAAAGAAATTTGCCGAGTCAGGGATCCAACCAGCGACTTCCTGTTCTCAAGTCCTGTACACTATAGACTGAGCTGCCGGGGCTATGCGTGCTATTGGTTAACTATAATCCAGTTTAAGTTTAACCCTTAACATAGTTACATTTTGGAGAAAATATATTCTCTTATCGGACTGTGTAGATCCAAGATCAGACTGCACGCTCTGTGCAGTCTGATCTTAATCCACAGTCCGCAAAGGGTCATTGAGTCGCAGTAGTGCTGGTTAAAGAAACTCCAGGAAAGCATGGATTGGTGCTCTGGCGGCCGCAATATCACTGAAATCATGTTGAAAATGGCAATAACACCATGCAGTCAATCAGTCAATATCCAGTAGCACAAGATGTAGTTAGATGTAACTATTTAACTCTCTTTACAACACGAAAAAATTTACACTCGTCCAAATTCAAAGCTGCTGCAGACCATAAATTAAATGTAGCTGAACTGATGATCCTGATTCTAAAAGGGCACAAAACAATGTGGGAAAAGGAGAAAATGATGGTTACCAGCATTTTCTCCTTTTCCCGCAATGTTTCAGAGGGATTCTACCCCAGTGTTGTTAAACCTTGGGATTGTTTGGTAACGGGTTAATAATGAAGACGTAGAATAACAGTTTGGCATAACAGCTTAAGTGGACACAATGATCTAAATAATGACTGACTGAAGGAATGACAAGAGTTCCCTTTCCAGTGAGGGTTAATATAGCTTGGATTTGCAACAAGTTACCTAGGTGTAGGGATTTGCAACAAGTTACCTAGGTGTACCTATTAACAGATTCATTCATAATGTGACAGTGGTGTAGGAATAAGTGCTTTCCATTGGTCAATTAATTTACATATAAGCAAAGATCTTGTACCTTAAAAATGACATCTTGTTCAGTGTATTACTTTGTAAGACGACATGTTCAAATTGGAGTGGTAGAGATTTAGTGGTTTTGTCAAAATTGTCATACATAACAGAATTAAGATTTCTAACAGAAAGAATTATTTTCTGTGAGGCAGTATTTGGTAACTGTGGGGTTTTTTGTTTACATTGACTCTAGGTCAATCATGATGCCTATAGACTAGCTTCGCTAGTCAAAAATTGAAGGAGAAATTTGGAGCACAAAAAGCTTATTCCAAGGACCATAGATAAACAGGTGGATGGAGAGTCAGATGGATGGAAGGACACACTGATTCCAATTATATAATTAGCCCAGGGAACTCATCTTGCATGATGTTTTAACTTCAATCTGGAACCTGGCCCAAATTTGAAGCAAGTAACTTCAGTAATAAGATAACAATCAGAATACACATATCAGTTTTTGCACGGCTACTACAGGATACGTTACATTTTCTTTGAAAAGAGGCTTGCAAAATGTTTGGCCAAGCAGGGATATTAATTAAAAACCCCTGGATTAATAGTCAGTGCCAAGTTTCACAAAAAAAAACTTAAAGTTAAGTCTCTTATTCTGCTGAGATCTGGTAACAGACTGATTTTCTGACTTAAGTAACGATCTCATATTCTGAGTTGGCATAAGGTTTCAGACTCAACTCAGCAAAATAAACAGACTTTACTGAGTTAGCAGACCTAAGTCCATCATTATTTTCCAGATTTGAGTCTAAAACATTTTGTCAACTCAGAATTTGAGACTGTTACCTAGGTCAGCTCATGTTAGTGAAATGCATCTCCAATAACAAACTCAACTTAGGTTGGAAAATGAGTCCATTAGCAAATCTGCACAAAATAAGAAACTTAAGCTTTTTAGTGAAATCAGGTCCTGGTGTGTGTAAATAAGCTTTCTTACCCTCAACAAGCCTGGAAGTCTTGAAACAATGTTCAATAAAGTGCAAAGAAAAATTCTTCTGAGACTCAGAAAATGCTGTATGCATGAAAAGTAATGTCAGAGCCTGACAGTCTGCCAAGCCATTTGAGGCTATATACACACAAATGGAATAAATGTAATTAGAGATATTAATGTTTTACTCCTCTGCGACTTCTTGATAAAAGCTTTTACTTGTTTCTTCCATTCGACTTACCATTCTTGGCATACAAGACTTATCTGTTTGATGAATGCTTTTTATAGTGTTGTTACCTGTTTACCAAATGACAAAAACGTAGACTTGTCCAAATTGAAAATTTAAATGCACCTCTAATGTTGGAATTTGTCTTTAATAGGGTAGAAAACATTGTTGGGAAAGAAGAAAATACTGGTTATTAGCATTTTATCCTTTTCCCGCAATGTTTTGCAAATACTTCTTTCTCAGGGTCACTAAAACTCAGGATTGTGAAGGGTTGACTCTTAGCCAGATGACAAACTAAATGTGGCTTTAACTGAGCATTTGCAGACGACAAATTAAATATGGCTTCAATGAGTGAATATTATGTCGTAGGGTAGAAACATTATGCTAAGCAGCAATTTCTCTGTTTCAATGATGTTTTCCAAAGCCTTCTAGCTCATGGCTGTTAAACCTCCAAACTGTTAAAGGGCTAATATTTGCAAATGAGTTGACAATTTCAAACTGCTACGTCCTTGAAATTTTTCCAAAATCAAGTAACATGATATGCTTTCAATCTTATAACCATTTAATTTTATACTTTTGATGCCCCTTCCACTAGGTGCACAGCTTTTGAAAACATGTGGGGAGTGGAGCAATTGCTTTTTGCAAACAATAATTACTCCCTCTTCCACCATGTTTTCCATATCATTCAAACAAGGGTGCCATTGGCCCTAAAGCGCTCACCTAAGTAAAGTCATCTGCAGTTGATAAAGCTGAAGAGATCCTGGTTTTAATGATGTAAAACTTGTGAGTGTAGGTGACCTACTTTTAAAATTCCCAATTTGTCCAAGATATCATCAAGACAAACATTCTGACGACGTTTCATGAGTATCAGGCTGAAAATGTTGCATCTAGGGTGCACACAAAGTTTATCTAAGATTTGGCCAAGTAACCTACTTTTTGGCCCAATGTAATTCAATGTCCAACTTGTCTAAGATATCATCAAGACAAACGTTCTGACCAAGTTTCATGAGTATCAGGCTTAAAACGTGGCCTCTAGAGTGCACACAAGGTTTTTCTTAGATTTGGCACAGTAACCTATTTTTTGACCAGACATGACCCATTTTGACCTCTTCCAAGATATTATTGTGGCAAATAATCTGACCTACTTTCTTGAGTATTAGGCTGAAAATGAGTGCACACAAGGTTTTTCTAAGATTTGGCACAGTGACCTACTTTTTGACCCAACATGACCCAATTTCTAACTTGTCCAACATATAATTAAGACAAACATTCTGACCAAGTTTCAAGAGCATCAGGCTGAAAATGTGGCCCCCAGAGTGCACACAAGCTTTTTCTAAATTTAAGCCCAGTGACCTACTTTTTGACCTGACATGACCAAATTTCGAACTTGTCCAAGATTTTATCCAGACAAACATTCTGAACAAGTTTCATGACTATCTTACTGAATTTGTGGCTTCTAGAGTGCACACAAGGTAAATGTTGGCGACCCAGACAACGGACGACGGATGCTGGACAAAGCATGATCACAAAAGCTCACCTTGAGCACTCTGTGCTCAGGTGAGCTAAAATGAAGCCCCATTCTGATGTATGATATCGCTTTAACTCTAACACACAATCCTGACTTTAAACAACCCTGAGAAAGAAGCCTTTTTCTAGTAACCAGCATTTTCTCCTTTTCCACAAAGTTTTCTACCCTTCCAAGAACCAATTTCATTTTTTCAGTCACAATCATTCTGTTGTCTGCAAATGCTTTCAGTCTGGACAAGTCTGAAATTTTGTCATTTAGTAGAGAGTAAAGAGAGCCTGTATGGTGGACTGTTAAGTCTAGAACCAACTAAGAGCCAGTAGATGAAGCAAATGTTTTTTACAAGGTAGACAAGGCTTGATTCTGAAACTAAGAGGGTTAGGGTGGACACTTTTGAAATTTCTTTTGATAAGTCACTTTCTCATAGCTTGTAGTTGTAGGGAGACAGAAATCAGTCAAAAATAACTCAAAAATACTCTGTTAACGCTTTAAAGAACACAATTTTGGACTTGTCCAATTGGAAGCATTTAAAGGAGACAAATTACATGAAGCTCAATAATGATTGCTGTCTGTGAAATGAGAGAAACATTGTGGGTAAACCAGAAAATACTGGTTATATTTTCAGTCTTCTCTTGAAGGGTCATTAAAACTGGATTGTGTGGTAAAGGGATACTATGATACTTAGAACTAAAATGATAGATTCAGTACCACAGGACATTTTGATATGAATATCCTACAAAATAATGAACAAATTAGATCCAAAATCAGACTGCACGCAAAATCCAATCTGATCTCGGTCTAAACTGTTCATTTAACCCTGTACCACACAATCCCAAGTTTTAACAACCAAAAGGCCTTTTCAAAAGATTCTTGGAAAAGGAATCTTTTCCCACAATGTTTTCCACCCTTCAAAAGGCGAATTTCTATAACTGAGTCACAATTATTTTGTTGTCTACAAAAGCTTTCAATTTAGGCAAGTGCAAAATTTTGTCATTTGTTAAAGGGTTTAACCCCTTACCACACAATCCTGAGTTTTAACGACCCTGATGAAAGAAGGCTTTTGCTAGTAACCAGCATTTTCTTCTTTTTCCACAATGTTTTCTACCCTATCAAAGACACAAATTATTATTTGAGCTACATTTATTCTGTTGCATGCACACGCTTTCAGTTCAGTCTAGTCCAAAATTTTACTATTTGTTAATGAGTTAATATTTACCATACAATTTTAAGCTCTCAAAGTGCAGTATTATCTTGGTCTATCCTGTTCACAAAAGCAACAAATTCTATAAGTTATTTCATGACCTTCTTTTTGATACGACTTAAAGTCTGGTATCACCTTGGTCTATACTGTTCACAAAAGCAACAAATTATATAGGTTATTTCATAACCTTCTATTTGATACCACTTAAGGTTTGGTATCACCTTGGTCTATACTGTACATAACAGCAACAAATTCTATAGGTTACCAAAAAACCTTCTATTGCAGAATCAATGCACGAAGTCATTTGACACAAACAATAGGTCATTTCATAACCTTCTATTTGATACCACTTAAAGTCTGGCATCATCTTGGTCTATACTTTCCACAAAAGCAACAAATTCTAAGGGTTATTTCATGACCTTCCATTTGATACGACTTAAAGTCTGGCATTATCTTGGTCTATACTGTTCATAAGAACAACAAATTCTTTAAGTTATTTCATAACCTTCTATTTGATACGACTTAAAGTCTGGTATCACCTTGGTCTATACTGTTCGCAAAAGCAACAAATTATATAGGTTATTTCATAACCTTCTATTTGATACCACTTAAGGTTTGGTATCACCTTGGTCTATACTGTACCTAAGAAATTCTATAGGTTATCAAATAACCCTCCATTGCAGAATCAATGCACAAAGTCATTTGACACTAACAAATTTGCACCTGACAACTTTGGTCAGCGTTGTTGTGAAACAGGCATAATCACAGTGAATTTAGTTTAATACATGAATACATATGTAGATGTACTCATAAATGAAGTGACAAAAGGAAAAATTACATTTTACAAGCAACTTCTCCTTTCACTACAATACTTTAAATAGTAAAAAATCAAAGTACTGAAAGTACTGACAGACTAGCGAATTTGATTGTTTGATTGATTGATTGTATGGTGTTTATTAACCCAGTTTTCAACATTATTTCAGTTATGTAGTGGTGGCCAGTGAACATATCCATGCTTTCTCGGAGTTTCTTTTACCAGTACTGCTCACAATATTCTTTCCAAGCCACTGGCTCCTTTCCCACGTAACCATCCTCGAAACGAGAGCGAGAACTTGATGAATCCTGTCACAATGACTATCATCAATCCTCGAAAAGAAATTTGTTGAGGATCAAACCAGCGACCTCCTGTTCTCAAGTCCTGTATGCTACCGACTGAACTGCCGGGGCTATATGTGCTATTGGTTATCTATATTCCAGTTTAAGTTTAACACTTAACCTGCTAAAAATGTTAAATGAAACTTTCAAGCTGATGGTAAACACCTGAATATTGCTACAGATATTCCACAGTTACACTTTGGAGAAAATCTATCCTCTTATCGGACAATGTAGATTCAAGATCAGAGTGTACACACTGTCTGCAAAAGGTCATTGAATTGCGGTAGTGCTGATAAAAGAAACTCAAGGAAAGCATGGACAGGTGCTCTGGCTGCCGCAGTATCACTGAATTAATGTTAAAAACGGCGTTAAACACCATGCAGTCAATTAGTCATTATGTAATAGCACAAGATGTAGTTAACTATTTCACTCTCCTTACAAAACGAAAAATTTTACATCCATCCAAATTCAAAGCTGTTGCAGACCATGAATTAAATGTGGCTGAACTAATGAAACATGATTCCAGAAGGGCAGAAAACAATGTGGGAAAAGGAGAAAATGATGGTTACCAGCATTTTCTCCTTTTCCCACAATGTTTACAAAGGGACCCTTCCCCAGTATTGTTAAAACTTGGGATTGTTTGGTAAAAGGTTAATAGAATAACAGTTTAACATAATAGTTCACATGTACACAATGATCTAAATAATGAATGACTGAAGGAATGACAAGGGTTCCCTGTCCAGTGGGGGTTGATATAACTTGGATTTGCTTCAAGTTAACCTAGGTGTATCTATTAATAGATTCATTCATAATGTTACGGTTGTGTAGGAATAAGTGATTCTCTGCTTTGCACAGGTCACTCAATTTACATATAAGCAAAGATCTTGTACCTTATAAATGACATCTTGTTCAGTTTATTACTTTGTAAGACGACATATTAAAATCAGAGAGGTTGAGATTTAGTGGTTTATGTCTAAATCGTCATGTATAACAGAATTAAGATTTCTAACAGAAAGAAGTATTTTCTGTCTGGCAGTATTTGGCAACTGTGGGGTTTTGAATCTAGGTCAATCTTGATGCCTATAGACAAGCTTCGCTAGTCAAAAATGGGAGGGGGGTGTTCATGAGTCCACCAAACAGCCCTATAATGCTTCCATGAACACCAACAAAAAAGTCTTCTGAAAACTTTGTGGAAAAAGAGAAAATGCTGGTTACTGGCATTTTCTCCTTTTCGCACAATGTTTTCAAAAGCTGTCTCCTTCATGGTCATTGAAACTCACGACTGTGTGGTAAAGGGTTAAAAAGAGTCAAGCATGGTTGAAAACTGTCAACACAGATCTAGACTATTGTATTTGATCAATTTTGTCTCCAAGGTCAATGAAGGTTGACATTTCACAGAATCAAATTTGTTGAGCTTAATGGCTTTGTTACAAACACAGGAAAAGAACAATCCTATTCTTAATAACCTGTCACCTTACAGACTAATTTTAGACCTTCCAAAAATTAGTATAAGTGACAGACAGGAAAAAGTTTTGAAGGAAAGGAAACCACATTTAACTGTCTGCTACTGATTTGTACCAGGCAATTATTTGCTCCTTTTTCATCAATAAACTCTGAGTAATTGCTCTTTTTCCCTCAAATTTTCAACAAGAAAAAGTAGCTGCTTTGTCTACAATGTTTCCAAATGTGTCTACTGTAGGAGTAGTAAAAAGTTTATTATGCATGATATTGACTCTTTTATTTTTTTCAGGTATGTTATATTTTTATGATGTTACTATAGAAGAAATACATAATGATAAATGGTTTGATTGTATAGTGTTTAACGCCGTTTTCAACATTATTTAAGTTATATTGCGGTGGCCAGTGCTCCTATCCATGCTTTCCTGGAGTTTCTTTTACCAGTACTCTGCACAATTTTCTTTCAAAGCCACTGGGCGCTTTCCCACATAACCATCATCGAAACAATGGTCAGTGATGAGAGAAGAATGAATCCTGTTGCAATGACTATCATCAATCCTCGGTAAGAAATTGGCCAAGCCTGGGATTGAACCAAAATGGAATTCGATAATTTCCTTACAGACGCTTGCTTGATTTTCTCTGTTTAGTGTTTTACACCACTTTAACAATATCATTTCGGTTAAACCACAGCGGCTAATGTACCTATCCGTATTTTCTTGGGAGTTTTTTTTCACCAGCATTTCGTATGACATTCTTCACAATGCACTGGCTAATTTCCCACATAAAAATTGTCAAAACAATGATCAGGTGCAAGAGGAAACCATTCTTGTTGCAATGGCTGTTGTCAACCATAAGAAATAATTTGGATTAGCTGGTGATTCAACCTGAGTCCCAAGTTCTGTATGTTACCTATTGAGTTCCTAGAATCACCTGTAGCCGCTTTCCCACCAGACTCACCTTGAACTTCTGCAGGTTCCCTTTCCTTTCTTGAGGTTTTCTATCACCATGGAGGCAAACACAGGAAAATTTACCTGTAAGAGAAAACAATACAGCCTTTTCTAGTGGAGAATATATCAACCCTTAGAGTAATGAATAAAGAAAATGGACATTTTCCTTCAAGACAAAATTTGCAAATATTGTGTTTTCTTTCATAATGAATTATTTCATACAGCTGCTTAAATCTGAAATATTGAATCTTGCATGTTTTTCTGATAGGCATTATCTATGCATTACCTCTCGCTAAATGTCACTAAAAATCCATCACTCTTTGATAATTTAAGTTAATTTGCTAAGGGCTGTTTCAGACTTAAGTAGATTAACAGACTGATATTAATCTACTTAAGTCTGAAACAGCCCTTTAGCAAATTATCATTTGGAGTATTGTTAGAAAAAGAAAAAATACTGATAACCATAATTTTCTCCATTCCCCAAAAAATATTCCTACCCTTTCAAAAACTTTAACTCTTTACTAAACGACAAAATTTTAGACTGGTCCAAATTGAAAGCTTTAGCAGACAACAAAATACATGTTACTCAAAAATTGAAATTTGTTCAGTAAAGAGTAGAAAACATTCTAGGAAAAGCAGAAAATGCTGGTTACCAGCATTTTCTCCTTTTCCCACAATGTTTTCAAAAGGCTTTTTCCTCAGGGTCATTAAAAGTTGGGATTGTGTGGTAAAGGGTTAACGGACAAATACTATCATATTAGCCATAATTTATTTGTCATCTACTCTGGACAGTGTCAAGTATGGTTTGCATTGGGCTTTTAATGCTGTTTTAACAGCTTAGGTCATATCAGTGCAGTCAGTGCACCTACGCATTTGTTTCCTGGCTTTCTGTCTTTCCAACCCACTGACTACTTTTCTCACATGTATCAGAGGTGAGAGGCAAAAAATAGCCAGAAATAAAGTTTGCCTCAACCAGGCATCTAAACTGCCAGGTCACAAGTCAGATATGCTAACCACTGAGCTACCCACTCAGGCCAAGAGTTAAATAGCGATTGACCCTTAGAATTATTACCTAATTATTACATAATCCAACCTTAGCAGGCAGCAGAAAATGTTGAGATATACTATACAAACAAGAAGGCAAAGAAGACCAAGTTTCGTGAGTACTGGACTGAAAATGTTGTATCTAGTGTGTACTCAAGGTTTTTCCAAGTTTTGACCAGTCCTGGTGACCTATTTTACAACTCGATATGACCCATTTTGCAACTTGTCTCAGACATCATCAAGACAAACATTCTGACCAGCTATCATTATACCCCCCAAAACTCTGTTTGGGGGGTATATAGGAGTCAGCTTGTCCGTCGGTCCGTCGGTCTGTAGCTTTTTGTCCGCTCTATTTCTCATAAACTACTGGACGAATTTTATTCAAACTTCACAGGTAGACTCAGTATCAAGCAGAGATGTGCATATGAAATGTTGGTTATGGTTCATTGATTTTTCACTGAGTTATGGCCCTTTCATGAAATTTCTTGTCCGCTCTTTTTCTCATCAACTATTGGACAGATTTGGTTCAAACTACACAAGTAGACTCGGTATAAAGCAGAGATGTGCATATCCTATTTTGGTTATGGTTTATTTAGGTTTCATGGAGTTATGGCCCTTTGATGATTCTGGACACCGTCGGTCGGTCTGTAGCTTTTTGTCCGCTCTATTTCTCATAAACTACTGGACGAATTTTATTCAAACTTCACAGGTAGACTCAGTATCAAGCAGAGATGTGCATATGAAATGTTGGTTATGGTTCATTGATTTTTCACTGAGTTATGGCCCTTTCATGAAATTTCTTGTCCGCTCTTTTCCTCATCAACTATTAGACAGATTTGGTTCAAACTATACAAATAGACTCGGTATCAAGCAGAGATGTGCATATCCTATTTTAGTTATGGTTTATTCAGGTTTCATGGAGTTATGGCCCTTTGATGATTCTGGACAAATTTCTTTCAAACTTCATGGATAGACTTTGCACTCAGCAAAGATGTGCATATCATAAATTGTTCTTAGTTAATTAAATAAAATTTCCAAGAGCTAAGCCCTTTTTTGTCGTTCTCTTTATGACGGTGCCCTTGCTGAATTGATGAAAATAAATTATACTTTTGATAGAATACTTTTAACACAGCTGTCCGTCCGTTGGTCGGTCTGTAGCTTTTTGTCCGCTCTATTTCTCATAAACTATTGGACGAATTTTATTCAAACTTCACAGGTAGACTCAGTATCAAGCAGAGATGTGCATATGAAATGTTGGTTATGGTTCATTGATTTTTCACTGAGTTACGGCCCTTTCATGAAATTTCTTGTCCGCTCTTTTTCTCATCAACTATTGGACAGATTTGGTTCAAACTATACAAATAGACTCAGTATCAAGCAGAGATGTGCATATCCTATTTTGGTTATGGTTTATTTAGGTTTCATGGAGTTATGGCCCTTTGATGATTCTGGACAAATTTCTTTCAAACTTCATGGATAGACTTTGCACTCAGCAAAGATGTGCATATCATAAATTGTTCTTAGTTAATTAAATAAAATTTCCAAGAGCTAAGCCCTTTTTTGTCGTTCTCTTATGATAGATTCCTACACCTGTAGATAGTTAACAGTAGACTTACCATCACTAACCATCACTAGTAAGTTTTCATGTCACTTCACTTATGTCATGTCATGTCAATTTCATCTTTTCATCGGAAGTTTACTCAAATATAAGACAGATTAATCTTTCAGATATGTTTGGAAAAGGAGAAAATGCTGATTACCAGCACTTACTACTTTCTACACAAAATTGGAAAGATTAATCTTTGCAGTTACTTGGGAAAAAAATGAAATGATGATTACAAGCATTTACTACGTTCTCCACAACTATTCCAAGTCTTCAACTTGTGATGTGTTAAAATAGATACCAATACCGTACGGAAACTAACGAAAGCAACATTTTTTGCGGTTCCGCTTCGGCTTCGCTGCGGTTTCAGTGCATTCCGTATTATATGACTAAAAAGGAAGACATTGTAAACATCGTGAGCAATGGCTTCTGTATTTACAATGTTTTCTTAAGTTTATTACTTTCGGTTCAGTTCAGTTACTATTACGGTTCCGATTCGGTTCGGAGGTTGCTTTTGTTAGTTTCCGTACTGTATAAGTAAGATGTAGAGTCTGGTCAAAAACATTGCATGAAAAGACATTTGTTGTCTGCAAAACCTTTTCATTTAAACCAATCTCAATTTGTCCAGCTGGTAAAAAAAAATGTATCAAGTAAGTTTTATTCTCTCCAAGTCTTTAGTGTGTAACAAAGAGTAATTCTTTGGCAAGAAGCCATTGCAGGATATTCATCACCTTCAGTGATAGCTCTGGTATAATTGACTCTCCAGTCACTTATTTTGCATTCCTGTGACATTAATCTGTTTTGTGACAAGGAGCTGTTGGGGGGTATGATCACGTTTAGTGATAGCTCTAGTTAGTATTGGACTGAAAATGTGGCCTCTCGAGTGTGAACAAGGTTTCTCAAAGATCTGACCTATTGAGCTACTTTTTGACTCGACATGACCCATTTAATACTTGTCCGAACTCCATGATCATTATTAAGCCCAAAACTGCTGAAGAAAAATGAAACTTTCCTATCGATTTCTTTTTGTTGGAAAAATCTTACTGTATCAGATAGTGTAGATCGATATTAGACTGCACAATCTGTGCGGTCTGATCTTGATTTATCTTGTCCACAAAAGCACTCACTGTTGCACTTAGCAGCCTAAGGGTAAAATAGCACTCACAACTGGGACTGTGTAATGATTCTGAACCCCTGGTTACGGCCCTGCTAGACATCACCAAATGATGGCAAGGGTTTTATATTCAAGTCATACAAATCCCCTGCTATGAACAAAATGGAAAAAGCATCAGGATATGTTTTATAAGGAAATTACATAATTAGTAACCCAATTACTGGTAAATCTATGAAATTGACAGTTGGCGAAAAAAGGCCATTGGCAAAAAAAGGCCATTACCCTTTCACCAAACAATCCCTGTTTAAGTAACCCTGGGAAACAGTGCTTTTAAACATCATCAGAAAAGGAGAAATGCTCATTAACAATGACAGAATGACTGAAAATCTTCCCAATATTTTACGCCCAAAAAGGTAAAGCTGACAAATGAAACTGGTATGAGATGTAACCCTCTTGACAATTGTCCATCTGCACATCTCATCATCATTTCTATCCTGAGCCTTTTACCACAGTGTTTTAACCACCCAAGGAAGAGAGCTTTTGAAACCAATGTAGGAAAAGAGACAATGCTGGTAACCAGTAGTTTCTTTTTCCAAAATGTTTTCTACCCTTTCAAAGACAAATTTCAACATTTTGAGCCACATTTTATTTGTTTGCATGTACTTTCAATTTGACCCAGTCTAAAATTTTTCATCAGGTAAAGATTTGAACAGGCCTATTTAGTTTTTATCCTGTAATCCATGATTTATTGCAAACGCTGATAAATACAACTAGAAATATTTTTCTTTGCAATTGTGCAAACTGTATGTAACATACCTTCTGTAAAAAAGGTGTAATTTTTGGCATTCAAGTAAAGGGATAGTGGTTTAGCAATCAGTTTTTTTTTTTGACTTAGAAATGACATCAGCATACTGATTTGAATACCTTGTAATCCACTTTGTGTTAGTGATCATGTTCTGACAATAATTATTCCCACAAGCCTTTGCGCAACTCTGGCATGAAATCTTAACATACCTTAACATGCTACATATCCCATTAAGGAAATACTACTGAAAAATATTTTTCCTTACTTTTGTCTTTCTTTTTTATTGTTGATTTCCCAGCTATTGTCCTACTTAATTCAGGGAAAAATCATTTTTTTATGTTTTGTGAGATTATGAAAATTTAGATAGTAAAGGGACCATTCAGATTTTTAAAATCATACCAAACTTCAAAAATTTTTCATCATTTTGGTATGGCAACAGTTTGAAAACCATCAATAGCTAAGAAAGAGAAGTGAGAAATAGATTTTTTTCCATGCATTTCCATCAAGTGATGCATTGTCTCCTAAAGTATTTTCAGATATCATGCCAGAATTTTGCAGACCTTGGTAGAACATAACATGATTTGTAATGCATGCAAATTTTGCTGCATTATATTCAAATAGGCACTATAACACTCTGGTCTCATAAAAAAAGGCAGATTCTCAATTGCAAAACAACCATCCTGTTACTTGGGTCTCAAAAT
This sequence comes from Tridacna gigas, assembly GCA_945859785.2. Taxonomy (NCBI): domain Eukaryota; kingdom Metazoa; phylum Mollusca; class Bivalvia; order Cardiida; family Cardiidae; genus Tridacna; species Tridacna gigas. The sequence continues at coordinate 31,353,884 of OX244034.2, forward strand.
TGCACATGTTTGATGTAAAAATCTTGTTTCTGTACCCTTTGAAAATAAAAATATAACCATAAAGTCATATTTAACTGTGTATTCCAGAAATCTGGATTTACAGCAAAGAAACAAAAATCCCCCATTCGTAATAATTTATTCTGATGAAGAAAAGGAGTCATGGAGTGTGATACTTTGTTTGGTTTCAAAGTTGTGGGTTAGAAGGATTTTTTTTGCAATAACTCAAGTTTTACCAAATTAGGTATGGTATCCCCCTGATAAATTGATCAAAATAAACCTCTCAACCTGTCAATTTACAGCTGATTTGTGCAACATTAACCCTTAGAGAACTGAAAATATTAAATGGACTATTCCTGTGACAAAGGACCCTTGTGATAATTTAATGCATCAAAATGTTCTCAAAATATCTGGATGACAAGCAGATCAAAACTGTCATAATGATCTGTAATAATTTCAAAGAAGCTTAACTAAAGCACCTTTCACAATTATATTTGCTTTTAGATCAAGATCAGACTGCAGAAAAAGTGGAGACAACAGCAAATGTCAAATTGCAATTATGTTGGTCAAAAGGTAGAAAACATTGTGGAAAAAGGAGAAAATGCTGATAACCAGTATTTTCCCCCTTTTCCCACAATGTTTTCTACCCTTCCCAAAACAAATTTCAATTTTTGAGTTGCATTTATTTTGTTGTCTGCATATGCGTTCGATTTGAACTAGTCTAAAATTTTGACGTCTGCTAAAGGTTTAAACGCTGATAAATACTTCAAAATATACCATACTTAGTAATTTAAACTTAGAACTTGATGGTTACATGCAGCAAAAAGGTGCCAATTTGGCTTTCAAATAACCAAAGGGTCCATTTCCAATTGGTAATTCCATTTATTTTCATGAGATCAATATGACATCATCATACTCATAATTTTAAAATGATCCCACATTCCCATAAAGCCATGCAAAATTCTGGCTCAAAATATAAAAATACAGTAAGAGGCACTACAATAAGCCCATCAAGAAATTACCACTGAAAAAGGAGGGGATTTTTTTACATTTGTCTTTTTATTCTTTTTTTACTAATGCTTTGTCAGCTATTGCCTAACTTAATACTGGTAACCAGCACTGTCTCCTTTTTCCCCACCACATTTTCAAAAGCGTTCTTCCTCAGAGGGGTATCAGGGTCATGAAAACATAGAATTGTACTGTGAAATTAGTTAACTCTTTACCAAATGACAATGTTTTAGACTATTCCAAATTGAAAGCAGTTGCAGACAACAATATCAATGCGTCTGAAAATTGAAATTTCTTTCAGGAAGAAAATGCTGGTTACCAGCATTTTCTCCATTTCCCACAATGTATTCAAAAGGCTTCTTTCTCAGGGTCATTAAAAGTCAGGATTTTGTGGTAAACAATTAAGTAAACAAATGAAAATAGTTTGTAGGCCTATCAGTGTTCCAATAACCATTCTCAACCTGTCACTCTAAAGTGAAGGGGTAATGCCAGTTGACATGGCACACATAGAATTACAGAAGTGATTATTCCACCATTGTGTGAAATAAAGTCAATTTTGTGGTTATTTGTGGCTTAAGACTTTACCACACAACAAAATTTTAGACTGATCCAAATTGAAAGCCTTTGTAGATGACAATTTAAATTTGACTTGAATGATGAAATTCGTCTTTGATAAGGTAGAAAACATTAAGGGAAAGGGAGAAAATGCTGGTTACGAGCAATGTTTTCAAAAGACCTCTAACTCAGGGTAGATAAAAGTCGGGATTGTGTGGTAAAGAGTTAAGACTGAGGCTGTCATTTTGCATCAATGATTCTGGTAGTGATTTGCAATGTTGGTAAAAGCATGTAAGTCCTTAACCAAACAACAAGATTTTAGACTTGTTCAAATTAAAAGCATCTGCATACGACAAAATAAATTTGACTACAATGATAGGTTTTGCCTTTTAAAAAGAAAACAAAAAATTGTTGGAAAATAATAGACAATGACTGCAACATGCACTGGATGACAAAAGGACAAAATGCTAAGGTTACTACCATTTGTTCCTTTTTCCAAACAGTTTTCAAAAGCGTCCTCCTCTAGATCTTTACAGCAAGGGCTTGTCTGGTGCAGGTGATTAACAGTTTATCACACAATCCTGAATTTTAACAACCCTCAGACAGAAGCCTTTTGAAAACATTGTGGGAAAAAGAGAAAATGCTGGGGAACCAGCATTTTCTCCTTTTCCCACATTGTTTTCTACGTAAGTAAAGACAGAAATCATCATTCGAACTACATTTGTTTTTGTCTTCTGCAAATGCTTTTGATTTGGCAGAGTCCAAAATTTTGTCGTTTGGTAAAGAGTTAAGTCATAATTATACTTTTAAAGTTATTACAGATTCAATTGGTTCAGTCATGATAAATAACCTTGACCTTATCCTTAAAATTAGCCAGCTTCAATTTCACGAATTTTTATGGTACTTATCACCTATGCTTTTTTTGGGGAACAAATTTATGCCCTTGACAATGTTCATTGGGAGGACCTAACCATAACTATGGGCATCTGAGTCAGCTCATATACTGTAAAAAGTATTGCAGGTTCCATCTTGATTTTGTCAATGTGACCTTGACCTCAGCCTGAAAATAAGACATTTGCAAAATCTGTCGTCATCTTCTATTCTAAGAAGGTTTATGGGGCTAGCACTTACAGTTTACAAATTGCTCTTGGCTGTGGCCATTTCTATAAACTCTCTGTATCAAAATTTCATTACCATTAGGGTGACAGCTCACTTATCAGTGTTCCCATTTGAACAAGACAAATTTTTGATGCATAGCATCAAAGAAGTCGGCAATTTTTTTGTTACCATCAATAAGGAAGGTGCTTTAGGAATAACTCGCTTATCAGAAGTTGTGTTACTTTTAAATTAAAAATTCTAGAGAATAAGACTAAGAATGTTCTTAAGAAAAGAATGGTTGGTGAATACAGACCCAGTAGAAAATTTTACCGACTGCAACAATTTGGGGGCTAATTAAGATTTTTTTTGTTTGCTGTGAATCCTATTTTTTGTTTAACTCTCTATCAAACGACAAACTTTTAGACTAGTCCAAATTAAAAGCTTTTGCAGAGACAAAATAGATGTGACTCAAAAACTGAAATTTGTTTTGGAAAGGATAGAAAACATTGTGGGAAAAGGAGAAAATGCTGGTTACCAGCATTTTCTCCTTTTCTCACAATGTTTTCATAATGCCTCTTTCTCAGGGTCGTTCAAACACGGGATTGTGTGGTAAAGAGTTAAACACTAATATAAACTTCCCTTTTTTTCCTGCATGCATTCAGAAAGAGGACAGTTACATTCAGTAAACAGGAATGGTGCAATTTTGCTCTTCAGATAAAAGCATGGTCATTTTGGATTAGGTATTTTCTTTATTTTGACAAGAATACTGTTATCATTCTCTATATTGATCAAAATACTGTTACCATTCTTACATGAATATGATCCTACATACCGTAGTCAGACCTCCAGGTAAGAGGGAGTGATAGTATTTTAAATCCATTATTTCCCTTCCAAACCCTATGTTGTGGGTACTCATTAGAATCGTTTCGATGAGACGATTCTAATGAGTACCCATAACATGGGGTTTAGTGGAGACTGATTAATATTGTCAATTTTGAAATTAAAATCACTCCCTCTATCTGGAGCTCTGCCGTAGCTGATGCATATAATTGCATGATCACTTGACATTCCAACAAGCCTTCACAAAATTTTAGCCAAAAGCTAAAAAACCTTTACCAAACAATTACATGTTCTAATTAATGACCCTGACGAAAAAGGCTTCTGAAACCATTGCGAGAAAAGTATAAAATGCTTGTCATAAGCATTTTCTCCTTTTCCACAATGCTTTCTATCATTTCAGAGCCAAATCTCATCATTATAACCAAATCTAATTTGTCGTCTGCAACTGCTTTGAATTTGGACAATACTGTCCAAAATTTTAGCCCTGTCCAAGTTGAAAGCATTTGCAGACGACAATTCCAATGTGGCTAAAATGATTGCAATTGTTCTGAAAGGTTAGAAAACATTGTGGGAAAAGGAGAAAATGCTGGTTACTAGCATTTTCTCCTTTTCCAACAATGTTTTCAAAAGGCTTCTTTCTCAGGGTCGTTAAAAGTCGGGATTATGTAGTAAAGATTTAATCCTTCACTAAACAATTATATGTTCTAGTGACCCTGAAGAAAAAAGCTTCTGCAACCATTGCAATAAAAGTATAAAATGCTTATCACAAGCATTTCTTCCTTTCCCTACAATCATATGGCTTTCTACCATTTTAGAGACAAATCTCATCATTATAACCAAATTGGATTTGTCGTCTACAACTGCTTTGAATTTGGACGAGTTCTAAATTCTGTTCTAGGGTACAGAGTTAAGAGGCTAACTAGTCCATTGAAGAAGTACCATCGATTTGTTTTTCCTTTGCTTTTTGCTTTATTTCTTGATTCTTAGTCAGCTATTGCCTTACTAAATTGAGCAATAAAATATTTTCAAGTTTGGTTTGACTATGAAAATCTGAATAGCCCCTTTACAATGTAATAGTTGAACATGTAAATGAGCCATGCTCTTGCAAAAGGGGGTTTAATGCATCTCCATGATCCATGATATCAAGCAAGTCATCACATAATTAAGGATCAACAATACATGTAGCCTCTTTTTTTAATACAATCAACTTAATCATCAGGTAGACTGGTCCTTAAATATACAGAAAATTTACCAATAGCGAAAAGTTTCAGCCCAGGTCAGCCTGCACAGTCCAAGCAGGCTGACTTGGGTTGATACTTTTCCCAGATTCATTAAGACCCTTTTTCACAGAGCATGGCTCAAGTGCAATGATGTACAACATCAGTCAAAAGCTGTCGAGGGTCATTTATAACTAGGTGCAAAACCCAAGTTTGGCTGAAGCCCTAAAGCCACAAAAATAAGTGCAATACCCTTAAACGCTACACCAAAAGTTCCATTACATTTCCTTTCCAACCTTACTTTAGACCTTTGAAAGGGTAGAAAACACTGTATGAAAAGGAGAAAATGATGGTAACCAGCATTTTGTCCTCCTGCAACTACGTTTCAATAGTCTTCTTCCTCAGGGTTATTAAAACATATGAGACATGCTCTGGCAAAAGGGGACTTAATGTATCTCTGTCATCCATAATTCAAGCAAATCATCACATATTTATGGATCCATAAAATCCATTTTGTCTGGCAACCAGCTGAAACGTGAGGTACACTGGTTTTTGACATGCAGAAAAATTACCAAAGCAAAAAGTGTCGGTCCAAGTTAGCCTGCGCCGACTGCGCAGGCTAACCTGGGCCAATACTTTCTGCAAATGCATCAAGCCCCCTTTTCACAGAGCATGGCTCATAAATAAATGCCCAAGGATTTAGTGTGTCTCAATTGTGCTCTGAGTATGCAAGGCTTGTCACAACAAAGGTACATTCTTACAAAAAAGTATGTATAAGAAATGTGTTTTTCAAAATTTGGATTTTTTTACCAAAATATGTGGAAGAGCAGCTTTAAATGCAAGCGTACCGCTTTGTTATTGTCACATGATAAAAAGAAAAACTGAGGTGCGTTCTTTAGAGCGAGATTTTTAGGCCGCTCAATAAGATTTTAATCGGGATATCTCGCGCAATTTAGTAGAAATTCTTCAGTGTTGCGCGAGATATCCCGATTAAAATCTTATTGAGCGTTTTTAGAAATATGAGTTCAAATACAAAATCTGTACTTTGCATGCTCGCAATTTATGTGAACAGCACAAGGAAAAAAAAAAATGCGTAATATTGCCCTAATCTACTGACATGTACAGTAGTATCAGGGGAGCTAACCAGTCTATACTAGTTTAAGAAGAGTTACGCTGCCTGTGGGGTCAATCATTAATCAGTTATTAAATAAATATCTATAAATACGAAATCTTTACTTTTCATGCTCAAAATTCATCTCAACAGTACATACAAAAAAAGTGCATAATTTTGAGCTTAATAGCAACATAGTATTAAAAGTATTTGAGTGAATATGTCGGAAAAGTTGTGCAATGGTGTATCCCAAAATTCCCCATGTGCATAAAAAAAAAAGCATTCCTACTGGAAGCCGGCTTCAAGAGCCGGCTTCCAATAAAACTTTACGGAGTCCATGGGACCCTGTGCAACTGCAGAAGTTGAGTCCCATTGTATTCCTTCTGAGTCCCATTTTACTTGCATAAATTGTCCGTTTATTAAGGCTAAATTTGGTTAGTGGATAAAAAGAAGAAGCTATTTCAGATGATTTTCTATATGGAACCTTTCGCAGATTTAATGTGCTGTGCATGCCGGTGACCGTTGTTTGAAATAGTAGTATATGAATCTTACATCACGATGGAACTTCCATGCAACCTGTTGTAAAAACTTCACTTCTGCTTAGTTTCATAACAAATCAAACACATTTACACAAATAGAGGAATATAGATAAATTTCTCTAAGCATCTAATCTTGGAAGGCCTGATCTTTCAGCCATTGGTCTTTGAAAGATCACAAATGCTTTTCTTTTTGACCCGGGAAGCCATCTTCAGGAAAGAAATTCTGTACAACAGCTGTTTTTCTATGCTCAGTTCGCCAGAAAAGACAATGTGAGCACAATGCGGGTAACCAGTAGAAGTCGACAACAAAGAGATCTATTTTTATCTTTCTCTGTTATATCTTGGCATACCAAGATCTATATATCGACACTTTGGAAATCCTATGGTTAGTTTGTACAAGAATCTTCGTACTGGTATCTTGCACTGTTTTCGTAACTGATGTAACTCTATTTAACTCACGCTTTTGCCTAATTTTTGACTGCGTCCAAGGGACACGATCAGCTCTGATATTTTGCGTCCAAGCTGATTTTCGTGCGTATAAAAATACTTTTACGTTGTAAATGGAAACCCTAACTTATTCATGGCTAAGCCTGTAGCGCAGTCAGTAGTGTATAGGACTTGAGACTGGGAGTTGCTGGTTTGAATCCCAAGCTTGGCAAATTTCTTTTCAAGGATTGATGATAATGATTGCGACAGGATACATCCCTCTCTCACGACTGATCTTTGTTTTTGACAATGGTTATGTGGGAAAGCAGCCAGTAGCTTGGGAAGAACATAATGTGCCGAGTACTGGTAAAAAAGATTCCAGGAAAGCATGAATGGGTGCACTGGCCACCACGATTTAACTGAGATAATGTTAATAACTGGCATTCTTATGGAGTTCTGGTATTGATGATCAGAGAGTAATTCATTAAGTTTTAACAAATCTTCTATAACTGATCTGCAATCAGCAAAGAGTCAAACAGCACTGGACTTAATTACCATTAACCAAACAATCCTGCATTTTGACAACCCTGAACAATAAAGCTTGTAAAACTATTATGCAAAATAGAGACAATATTAGTAATAGGTGTTTATTCAGCTTTTTTGCTGTGTGAGTACTTGTATGGATCCAGGGAGAGAGTATAGACTGAAAATTTTCAGAGATTTTTATCTTACAAATCTTTCTAAACATTTGTTTGAATGGAGTTTTAAGTTGCATTCCACAGCAATTTGCTTCCATACTTGTTATCTTTTTTTAGTAATGTTTCAACCACTGTTAGCCTGTGGCTATGGAGTGCCATGCTCAAGGATAGTGCAGAACGGGGATGGTTGTGCCACCTTTAAATTTCATTCTCATTGTGGCTTTTGAAATGTCCTCTTTTTTCTTATCTCAAATAGTTGTGTTTCCATATAAACAGTTCAGAAATGATACAAGAATTTTACATGCATTTTACAACCAGACTTTGCATGTAAAAGTTACTCGCTCAAGTGGCACAAGCAACCTTGGTGTTTGGGGAAGTAATGTGCCACTGAATGGGGATGGTTGTGCCATGAAAAAGGAATTTTGCCTCCCTTCCTCAAGTGTCTTTTTCTCACTTTTCCCACACCAATTTTCTCATTCTTTCGATCCAATCAATTTCATTTGGCCCTTTCTAATTCCTTCTCAAACCCTGAATACAATGCAACTGCATCCTGTCACTGACTTTAATTAGCTTTTGGGAAAAGTAATGAATATTTTAACATCTGGATATCATGTCAAATGTTTGAATCTCCAAAGATTTTTAAAATAGGCATTAAAGAGTTACTGGACTTGGTCTTTTATACCCTTTTGAGACCAAAATGACAAATTTGAAGTTTCAAATCCAGACTCTAAGTAGTTCCAGAGAAACTGAGATGAACAAAAAATTCTAGACAGATGGACCAATGGGATGAATTTGAATGTATGAATTCTTTCTCTCATCTTCTCCTTTTTTTTTCGCCACATACTCTTCAACTTTCTATTTCAGAGGCTTTACGTGTCAGTAATTTTTATCCACTTAAATCTCTGTGTGCAGGTTTAGATGCATTTCTTTTATTTAAACAATCATCCGAAAATCTGGGTTTGTCGCCGGCATGTCCTTGGTCGAGACACCTCAGAGCTCTAGCTTGGTACTGGTGAAACCGAAAGACATACATGAATAAGAGAGCTGCCACTATAATAAGGACAAATAATGTTGAAAGCAGCGTTAAAAACCAATCACTCACAAATAAGTGAACAGTGTGGGTCAACAATCAGGCTGCACATTCCATACAGTCTGCTCTAAATTTTCTTTATCTGCAAAAAGGTAAAAAGTTTATTCTTAGTGCTCTAATAGATAATTACTTGACGTCAGAATCACAGTTCTGACAAATGTAAATGGCAATGTACATTGTTCATGTGACCCTTTTTTGCAACCAATACACTGTACCTATATTTCTTCTGCATTTTACTTTTTTTTTTTAATTTTAAGGAGCGTATAGATATAAGTCTTTACAACGCAACAAAATTCAATACCCTTCAAAAGTATTAACAGAAAAAAAGTAACAGGATTTGTCTTTGAAAGGGTCGTTATTTTGTAGATACGGGGAAACAGTATTTTCTCTTACATCCACAATCTTTTGAAAGTCTCTCTCTACCAGTGGTGTAAAGTACGGGATTGTTTGGCAGAGCGTTAATTTTGGCTAAATTCAAAAATATTTATGTGGCTGGTTGTGCCAGTGGCACAAGCAACCCCGATGTAGTTAACTCTTTACCACACGACAAAATTTTAGCCTTGTCAAAACTGAAAGCATTTGCAGATGACAATTTCAGTGTGGCTCAAATGGTGCAATTTTTCTTTGATAGAGCAGAAAACATTGTGAGAAAAGGAGAAAATGATGGTTACCAGCATTTTCTCCTTTTCTCACAATGTTTTCAAAAGGCTTCTTTCCCAGGGGTGTTAAAAGGCGGCACTGTGCAGTAAAGGGTTAAACAACCCGGTGACCACCATCAAGTATTATGTATTATCGATTTTAACCTAAACCTATGTAATAAGCAATACTCTATGGATACAATGGTACTACACATTTCTTTACTATAAGATAGAACAGCAGTCGAAAACAAGATACGCAGTTTGCCAAAAAATTACTTTCCATCATTAAAATTGAACTTTCTGGCAGTAAATATTTTACATTTGGCTTCGCTATGGGTTTTGGATTTTACAGAAATGGCCGAAAAGATGTGCACAATAAGTGACAAATATGGTGACTTGATGACATCAAATTTTGTCATGGCACAACCAACCCATGACACATTCAACCCCGTTCACTTATGCTACAAAATTCCACATTACCAACTACTAGTAATATATTGGGAAAGCAATGTAACTGTTATCTTTGAATCAGCTATACTTTTCAAAGTTAATTGGGACATATGTGGTTAAAATACATGTGATTTTGTTATATAAAGCACCAAATCAGCTACTTATAATCTTACGTGAACTTTAAAATACAGTTATGCATCAAATAATGATAAAAAAGGTAAGAATATGGAATCATGGTAGATTTTGGTGCAGTATGAAAATCACAATGCACTTTTGGTGGGTGGGGTATGAATTAAGCATGTATTTAGCACTGCACTGGACATATTTTTATCAAATTAAGAGTTTACTTAAATAATTACTATGTTCTGTAAAAGTAACAAAAGGTTCGAGAAACATTCATTTCATAAAACAACCTTTGATTTCTACAATACAATCAAAAAACAGCAAAATGAATATATTACGTAAAGTATGTAGGTGGGAATGAAAGATACCAGTAAAAAAATATGCACCATCTCCCATCTTGTCAACCGCCCAAAATCTGTAAGTTTATATGTGAACTTCAAACAGGTATACATTAAATTTATACAGGTGACTGGTTAAAAAGATTTCCCAATTCCTGGGCCCATCTCCTAGACTATAGTGCTGATTATCTTTTTTTCAAATACATCCAAGCATAATAATTCTGTAATATAATTGCAACTTGTAATATCACAGAAAGAAAATGTTTTCTGGACTTACGCTGTATACAGGCTTTTGGATTTATATGATTTATTTCATGCTTTTCCGTAGTTTACTGGGAAATAATGGTAGATTATAATATTTGATAATTCATGGATATGGCCAGTGAAATTTACCGTAAATATTTCTGTAACTTTTCAATTGAAGATGGAAACAGTAGTTCCTACACAGTAGTTCCCGCACACTACTTACCTAGGTAAACAGTACCTAGGCAACCAGATGGAAATATGACATAATTTATGTGAATTTACCCTACATTTCTCACGTTTTACATAATATGTAATGCATTGTTATGTGGTGGGGAGGTAGGTAACTGTGAATTACTGAAAACAACTGTACTGGATTTTGATGAAAATCCCAACAAAAAAGGGGTTAGAGGCATGTGAAAATATTGCTGATGATGTTCACTCAATCAAATAAATTTCAATCTTTCATTGAAAAAAAAAAAAATTCTCTGTATCTTTCATTCAATTGAAACCATTGTCTCCCCGTGAAAGACCTACTCCCAAGAGATACATATGTCTGCATCTGTACTTACTTTGGCATTCAGCAGCTGTCAACACTGATACTGGCTAACTGTTCATGTAACACTTGTGTAAGGCATGTTTCATTTATTATTAATTGATAATACCACAATGAATTGTTTTGCTTGTTTTGACATAATTCTCTCTAAAATTCCATCCAAACAAATTTGTAAAACATCCTTTTCATTTGCCAGTGATTTAGTCCAGATACCACACTATTTTCGTTGTATAAAACATGATCTGTAAATTGAAATCAGCTAGCTGCTTTGTTTGAAAACATACAGTAATCAGCTAGTAGTCCAAAGTATGGCCAACCCAAAATTAGGTCAAAGGTCAATTTAAAATGCATACTATTTAAAAGTCTGGAAAATTAATTATTGTGAAGATGTCAATCTTTTATTTTCAGTCGGTCCAAATGTAAGTTGCTGACAAAAAACTGAATTTCAGTATCAGGAAGATACAAAAGATAGAGCAATTTAGCAACTTTTTACCTAGTTTTAAAATTCTTTTTTGTGCTAGCAGCTAACACATCACCTATCTCTTGCACTGTTATCATGCATCTTCATCAGTAATGATTTCAGGCCTGGCACTTTTTTTCCGTCACAACAGGGTGAGGTCGGCCTCCCTTAGACTCATTTTCAATTGACTCCCAACCATCTTTAAAACGCTGCACCCATTTACAAAATGTACTTTCAATAAACTTTCTGCAAATCTGCATGAATTTCTGACTACAGACACCTGGGATGCCTTTCACTAAACAGCATACACACAAAATTTGTGTATGCAGTTTAGGTAAGCTAACATCAAGTCTGAAAACAAGTTTCACTAAAATGCATAACTTTGCATTCTGAGTAAATATTTGCATAACTTTAAGCCAGCTGATACCTTTTGGTAAAGCAGGGATAGTATTGTGTCAGTATATAATCCAAAACAATTTGGGTGAATCTACTAAGTTTATTGAAACACAGCCCTGAACTGTGCCCGAACTTTACAGAACACCCTCTGTTCAGATGTATATATTTTTCCTAATTTCTGCCATACTGAAAGCAATATTTTATTCTAGTGTATATCAAAGGACTGATAGTCCTGAGAGTCGCCTGGAGGGCAATGGGTTAGAACTTTTCACCCTTTTCTGTTCAAATCTATTAAAAGCATTCAAGATACAAAATAACTTAACCATAAGACAGTATTATATGCAAGCATATTTCTTAGTTGTCATCCTAAAGTTGCAAACATTTAGGCACCAGGAACAGGTTTAAAAAGTTCAAAGTCTCTTACCCCGGGTGACTTCATTTAACAAATGATTTTCAAAAGGTAAAATCATTACAAAACAAGTCATTCGTTAAAATGATATCCACCGCCGAAAAAAAAACAAACATTTTTTTAGATAGAAACATAATTATAAGAGGTATCGTATTTTGCATGTAAATGGCCTTTTTGTCATTGGTGAAAATATACATTAAGCCCCCTTTTTCCATGACACGGTATTTCATTAAATAAAAACAAATACTGATTGTCTGTGGCTTATGATAAACAATATAAATATGAAGTTTCATAAAATTTTGTCCAGTAGTTAAAGAGATATTGATCCATAATGGAAATATACATCAAGCCCCCTTTTTCCATGACACTGCATTAAAAACAAAAACAAAATAAAACAAAACAAGCAGACCGGAGGACATCAAGCCTCCTCTTTCCATGAAAAAGCATTACATTTAAAAAAAAAAAGTATATCGGCGGACTATCATGAGGAACACATATTTGAAGTTTCATTAACTTCATCAACGAATTTAGAATATATCTGTCTGGATGGACGGAAGATCGGACCGATGAACAGACAGACGGACAGACAACATGAAAACTATATCCCCCCCACCCCGAAATTCAGCGGGGCATAATAACTGTCGAAGTTCCATCAATATTTACAGTTCCTTCCCAGCGTAACAATGCCTGTAAATCAGGCTTCTAGGTTGATAAAAATGTTTTTCTAGCGCAGAAACTGGGTGATTTAACTTACATGTATATCTTAATTCTTACACATATTGCTAAAACAAACATTCTGAATAATTTCAGTAGAACTGGGCATACATTTTCTCTCCAGATTTAGAACAAGTTGTTTTTGTATGACACAATTTTTCTAAAATTGGACCATGTGGTTATACATATATCTGTTAAATTGAATAATTGTCCTTTCCAAATACAGGATGCTAGATATGAAATCTGGGTGTAATTGCTTATACAGTTTCAGAGGCCGTGATTTTGAAATGTTACTACTCAATTCTGAAGCTTCTGTAAAGTTTATAGAAACAGAGCAGAACCACTTGAACAATTTTACGAGAGGCCATTTGGGCAACATTAGTATGGAACTCAACTGAAGTTTGTCTTTTGGTACAGGATCTAGTGACATACTTTTAGACTAAAATTGCCCTTTTGAAACACTTTTAGACTAAAATTGCCCTTTTGAAACTCACCCATATCTAATCTAAGCAGTCTTACAAAGTTTCGTGAGTATTGGACTGAACATAAATGGATTCTACAGCACTAGATCTATTACGGTTTCGTCTGATTTGACCTAGTGACAACCTTTTTCTTTTAAACCCCGGTGACCTACTTTCAGTTTTGTCAAAAATTATTATTGAGACAAACAGCTGGGCAATTTCATGATCATTGGACTGAAATGTAGCCTCTGGAGCACACACAAATATTTGACTCAGTAATCTACTGTCCTTTGGAAATAGTTTGTTTTTGTTGTTGTCCGGGTTCAAGTTTTGTCCACAGTGGACTCTAGAAATGTGGCTGCTACAGCTCAAGAAAAACAATATAACCCAAAAGCATGATCATCAGTCTTTTAACTTTGTCTGCGTGTTATAACGGCCCAGGAATTAGTACTGCTTCCACACCAATTGAAAATTGTTGAGATCTACATGTGTATTGCTTTGGTGTAAACTTCATATGTTTGTGATTAGCTCTAGTACCCTGCACAACAACCCTTTACAAGATTACAAACACTCCAATAAAGACCTTGTTGTTCGAGTGGGTTAACATTGACTTGTTCTATTATATTTGAAATATAGTGAAGTAAAAGTCAAGTTCTCAGATTGCTGGATGTTAGAACTGCGTAGTTTCAAGTCGAATTCCCGTGTGACTTCATATTTTGGCAGTTACGAGAGCACCTTTCGTTCTGACACCGGCACTAATAAATTGTTTCATAAATACTAGATCTAGGTTAATCGCACATTGAAAAAAAAAAAAAAAAAAACAAATTCACCTCTTTAAAAACGAAAAACAATTAATTGAACACAGTAAACTTTAAAACACTCTCTCTGCATGGATCGGTGAGGCGGTAGGTCGGTGTACCCTGAAAATAAAGGCCGCATCAGCGACTGATTCATTCATAAAATTAATATGTAAATTTATAGAGAATTCCGTGGTGCACATGACGTTATACGTCACGTGATTATAAGATCTATATTTGTCACACAGCTACATTCCAGAAAGCACCTGCTAAGCGATAACTGGGTGCAGTCTTGAACCGTGCGCATTATATACGCTATTGTACGATCTCTGCTTGTGCACCTAGAATATGGGTGTGCAAAGTAGTTGATGTCTAGAATAAAAAGCTCTGAAGAAGCAACGTTTAAGAATGTCTAAGAAGGCACGCAACCATTCCAAGTCGTTATAAATTTGTTTAAAAAAATTAGCCTACTTTTGGGAAAAATCTCCATTGAAAGCTTGGACCACGTTAACTCGGTATCGCCTTTCTCTTTCCGATCATAGGTTGAATGTTGGATTAAAATAAGACTTGCAATTACGGACAGATTGTAAGATTTAGAGTGTGCTTCTAATGGGTAATTATCAAACCTTTTTTCACTGAGAACTGTCCACAAATAGAAGCGTGCCGTAGTGAAGACGTTTGTCGTCGAAGAGTAATTTGCAGTGTGTTCGCGAACTTATTCAGTTCACGACGGCTATTTTTAGATACATACATAATGCGCTATTTTAAGAGATGATGTCTGTGTAAGAGATAGGCTATCTATCGTGTACCTTGTCGACGAAATGATTTTTCAAAGGCTTAAACCGTTAAAGAGCTCAGTCTTTATAGACACATTCAATATCACAAAGGCACAACTGTAAGTGAATTACTACAGAAAAATTGGGTTGTTTACCGAATAATTAGAAAACTATGTTTTATCTCGTAAACCGGAGCTTGGGACAGGAAGCAGTACAAGGCCGGAGGTATGCTTACGTCACCCCATAGATCAAGATGATAACAATGAGAGCCTGGTTGCTACGCAACCAGGCGACTCAAAAACCACCTGTTGTAAAATCTCAGCACAGTTTGCACAAGGATCATATGTATAGATTTTCTTGACACTGATTAAAAGGGGAATGTTTACTCCAGCACATAAAAAATTGTGTTATTTTGTTGTTGCATTAAAGAGTCATACACATATTTTACGAAAATAAAAAATGGCCCTTGTAGTTTGCACAACCTTTCCCTTCCAACTTAGGAAAGCTGCACACAGAATTTGAGTCTTATTGTTCAAATAGTTTCTAATGAGCAGATTTTTTGAAATTGTTTATAGATAAAGAATGGACAACAAACAGGAAATAGCATCTGTGCAATATAATAGCAGGTTTAATCTCTTTACCTGACAACCAGTTTTAGACTGTTCCAAACCGGAAGCCTTTGCAGTCTAAGGCCTACTTCATTGGGTTTGTTCAAACTCGGAATTGTTTGGTAAAGGGTTAAGCATTATGTGCTTGGGTAAGCTAAAAGTATCATGCTTGAGGTAATGTGTGACAGCACTTTGTAAGAGATGAATGTCCTATTTCAATGATTATTTCAAAAACAGATGTAAGAGGCGTAAGAAACACTACGTCTATGTCAGTAGGGTCACAGAAATTAGATAACCCTGGACATTGACCAATGATCGCATGACACTTCCAGACTATTGACAATTTTCGGAAACACTCTCGACTTCTGGTAATTGACACCAAATTGTGCTATCCTCTACCATAACTCTCTACCAATCAAAATCTTAGACTATACCAAACTAAAAGCATTTGCAGACAGAAAGTTCAATGTTGCTAAAATGGTGGACTTTGTCTTTGGACGGGTAGAAAACATTTTGGGAAAAGGAGAAAATGAGTGATTCCCGCAATGTTTTCAAAAGCTTTATTTTTCTCTGGGTTGTTATAACTGGATCATTTGGTAAAGGGTTAAATTGCACTTGCAACTCATTTTATTCTAGCACACCACCATCTTCTGAGGACATTTTACAGCTGTCCATCTTAGAAAACAATGTGACAACAGGAGAAAGTGCTTGCTGCATTATGCCTTAATTTATGGTGATCAAGGTGATGCCTGCTGCAAGGTTGTTTGATGAGGTAATATGTTCTGAAGCTCATGGAGTCATGGATAAGTCCTAATACAGACAACAATTATGACTTGTCAAATTGAAAGTATTTGCAGACATCAAATTAAATATAGCTCAAATGGTAAGATCTGTGACAGGGTAGAAATCAATGTGGGAAAAGGAGAAATTCTGCTGGATACATTATAACCCTTAAAGTATCTTTCATGACTATTGTTGCTTTTGTGACCAGTGTAGATCAAGATTAGCCAGCACAAAATGTACAGTCTGATCTTTGATATACACTATCTGTTATGCTGAGACATTCTTGATAAGAGTATCTTTGAAACTGCAATTATTAATTTTGGGTCTTATATCTGGACTGAAAGTGTTTGTTGGGTTTATTTGGCACTCTTAGGGTTAATCACAAGCAGAACAAACTAGAATTATCAAGGCCAACTAAACCCTCCCCCCCTCCCAGGTTGCCTCATCAGTGGATCAGGAAATATTTTCAAAGGGCCATAACTCTTGTGATAGTCAATGCATCACAATGATAATTGCAGGTGCACAAACTCCCATGGCAAGAAGGCTTCCATTTACCCTTTACCCAACACTAATTAAAGAAACAACAGGGATGAAAATTTTTTAGAAGATGACAATCCATTATTGTACAGTCGGATCAAGTGTTAGTCGCTGGCAGAGATATTAATTTCAAAACTAGGTTGAAAGCTGTCAGGTCACTCTATTTTTTGTTTACTTTTTGCCTGATTTTAAATTTCAATTTTTCTGCCAATGACTTTTACTTGGACTGAGCACACAATAACATTTTGTTACCTTCACAATTTTTCCATACTTTTAAATGGTATGGTCTATATTTAAATGCATTTTAACATCTGCACTGTGTCTTGGGCCATTATTCGGCCTTTATATTTGGACATAAAGAAATATAGTCCCAATGATATTGTGAACTATAGAGAGAGGTTCAGTATCAACTACTCTGCATAAAAAGAGTTATAACATCCCCAGGTAGCTCTTAAATTTCAAAATTTTCAGACATTGTCTTCTGCATCAGTTTTATCAGGGATATAAATTTCTCAGGAAGAACCAGAATGCACTTAACCCTTATCCAAACAATCTTGTGGTTTAACAACCATGTGAAAAACTTTTGAAAACATTAACACCTGGTAAAAGAAATAATGCTGGTATCTAAATTCTGGACCAATTCATATAAAGAGCACATGAAGATCACAAATTGATGGGGTCATTTGATGGTCTTTGTCTTTGAAAAGTTAAAAAACATTGTGAGAAAAGGAGAAGAATGCCATTTACCTAGATATCTCTCCTTTTCCCAGAATTTTTTCAGATGCCTTCTTCCTCAGGGTTATAAAAACATGGGATCAGTTGTTAAATTGGCTGACTGAATGGTGTTTTATCCCTTTTTTAACAAGACTGCAGTCAGTATCAAGGCAGCAGCTCACATATTCATACTTGTCCTAGGTTTCTCCTGCTGAGCCACAGAAGCTCAGTCAGTAATGTACAGAACTTGAGAACAGGGAGTTGCCTGTTCAAATCCCCGGCTCAGCGAATTTCTTCCTGAGGATTGATGATAGTCACTGAGACAGGATTCATTTCTTTTTCACAGCTAATCGTTATTTCGACAATAGTTATGTGGGAAAGCAGCCAGTGGCTTAAGAAGAATATTGTGCATAGTACTGGTAAAAGAAACTCCAGGAAAGCATGGATAGGTGCACTGGTCATTGCAATATAACTGAAATAATGCTGAAAATGACTTTAGACACAATACAATAAATCAAACTAGGGTCCTCCAGTACTAGGCCAGGGCTCCCTCAAAACAGCCAAACACCTCTGGTAAGGAAGCACCATGGAACCACATGGTTACAAATCCCACAGCTTTACCACTGAACCATTGGACATCTTATCTGAACTCCTTACTAAACTTAAACATATGAAGACTTGTCTACATTCAAAGCATTCAAAGATGACATCAAAGTGTGATTCAAATGATGGAATAGGAATATCTATCGGTAGAAAACATTCTGAGAAAAGGAGAAAATGCTGGTTACCAGCATTCTTCCTTTTTCCCTATTAGGTTTTCAAAAGCCCCCTTCCTCATGGTAGTTCAAACTTTGGATTGTTTTGTAAAGGATTATATATATATATATAATGAAAGAAAGGACAACAGACATACATACAGACAGACAGACAGACATGAAGGAAGGAAGGAAAGAAGGAAGGAAGGAAGAAGGAAGAAAGGAAGGAAATAGTCTGGTAGAGTTCACCAACCTTGACCTCTCTGTTGCAGATATTTCTCCAGATTGTCACAGTCCAGTTTTGTCCGACAGAAGATCAGAGCCCTGTCCATCTTGTGCTCCTGTATGGCACGGATTGTGTACTCTCCTTTCAGGATCTTCACAGCTTCCGAGTAGGTCTCTGGAAAAATATTGAAACCTCCTAAATAATGAACCCATTTCCACACAGTCCCTAGTTTTAACGACCCCGAGTTGGAAGGCCTTTGAAAACATGGTGAATAAAGGAGAAAATTCTGGTAAGCAGCATTTTCTCTTTTTCCCATAATGTTTTCTACCCTTTCAAAGGCAAGCTTCCTCACTTGAGCCATATTAAATTTGTCATCTGCACATTGCTTTTGATTTGGACAGGTCCAAAAATTTGTTGTTTGGTAAAGAGTTGACCCTTCACCACCAAAAAACACAGTCTCTAAACAGCAATGAGAAAAGGCCTATTATTTAACTCTTTAAAACTCAAAAACATTTTAGACTTGTCCATTGTAGCACACACAACAGAATTCAAAATTGTCTTTGAAAGGATAGAAAACATTTTTTTTCTTTTTCCCAAGATGTTTTAGAAAGCCTTCTTCTTCAGGGTCTTAAAAAACAGGATTGTTTGATAAAGGTTAAGATCCCTGAAGAAGAAGGCTTTTGATCACATTATGGGACAAGATGAAAATGAATGTAAAATAATTGTTATTTAATACACCTCACTGAGTAATTTCTTCCCTTTTGCAGTATATCAAGTCTTAATTAGAAGGGCTAATTGGTAAACTATGAGCCCTATATGTAACAGTTTGACTTTTGGCAGACAGTATTGCATTACTTTTCTACATAATCCCCTTCAGAATCCATACACTTTTGAAGCGATGTTTAAGGACCTCAATGTATGTATGAGGTTATCATCTAACTAAAGGTGGGTATCAAAAATGTTCTTTTCCAATTCTGGAAATGGATGAAAGTCTGATAGAGCAAGACCTGGCCAATAAGGCAGATGCTCAATCTATTCAATGCCACAATCTTTAATGGCAGCTATGGCAATGACAGACTTGTGAGCAGGGGCATTGTCCTAGTGGAGCAACACATATTTACAGAGTTTTCTGTAGTGCTTCAGTTTAATATTTTCTCTTGATTGGCTTAAGAGTGATACACAGTATGTGCCATCGATTGTTTGACCTTTTTCCAGATAATCTACTATCAGAATACCATCAGCATCCCAGAAAACCAAGGCCATAACCTTTCCAGCTGATGGAACAGTCTTTGCTTTCGGCTGGGGTGAACCAGGGTAGAATGTTGGTTGGTCTCTGTTGTGAAATGATGGACCCACGTTTCACTGATGGTTACAAACCTCTGCAGAAAGTTGCACAATCTGCTTCTAAAAGGTTCAGATTAGCATGCAACACAGTCTGCCTGGTGTGCTTCTGATCATCTGTCATAAGTCTTGGTATCCAATGGGCTGAGGATTTCTCATTGCAAGATCTTCCATTAGCATAGAATGTGCTCTTTCCTGTGTAATCTCAACTGTACTAACTATATACCTCTCTGTAACTCACCTGTCAGACATTAGAATTTCATGGACATTACTGATCATTTCTGCGGGTGCAACAGTGAGAGGCCTTCCAGGATGGGCTTCATCCTCAGGGCTCTGCCTGTCATGCTTAAATTCCGTCAACCACCTTTTTATTGTAGCATTATCAAAGGGTATCATTCCCATGTGTTGCTACCTTATCAGTGTTTTGCTTACTTTAGAGTGCTACCTCTTTGACATAAACTGATAAAAGGAGGACACCAATCTTTGCAAACACAGACCTAAATAATTGGGACAAAAGTACATTCCTGTTTAACTCCTCCAATACAAGGTTCACAAGTTATCAATCAACCCTTGTACAAATTTTCATACAATCTGCAGCACGTAAAGTTTTAACTACAAACAATCATATTACCTGCAGCATATAGTCATAATTACAACTACTGGCATTCATATCATGTCTTAATCAAATATATGAGCCATGCTCTTGAAAAGGGGGCTTAATGCATCTGCAAACAATATTGATCCAGGTCAGCCTGCACAGTCCGCACAGCCTGACCTGAGCCAACACTTTTTGCTTTAGGTCAATTTTCTTTATATCCAAAGACTAGTCTACATCACGATTCAGTCGGTTATTAAAACATGAGGGCCATTGGCCCTAAAACGCTCCCCTGAGTAAGGTCATCTAGGGTTAATAAAGCTGAAAAGATCCTGGTTGTACACATATGTTCGTGACCTACTTTTTAACCTCCTAGACCTATTTTTTAACTTGTAAGAGACATCATCAAGACAAATTTTCTGATGATATTTTGTGAGTATTAAACAGAAATGTGGCCCCCAGATTGCACACAAGGTTTTTCTAAGATTTGTCCCAGTGACCTACTTTTTGACCCAGATTTGAACTTGTCTGATGTATCATCAAGACAAACATTCTAACCAACTTTCCTTTGAACTGATTTGAAAATGTGGGCTCTAGAGTGCTCACAAGTTTTTTCTAAGATTTGGCCCCATGACCTACTTTTTGACCTGACATGACCCAATGTTGAACAAGTGCTAGATTTCATCAAGACAAACATTCTGACGAAGTTTCATGGGTAATGGGATGAAAGTCTTGCCTCTAGGGTGCACACAAGGTTTTTCTAAAATTTGGCAGAGTGACCTACTTTTTGACTCAACAGGACCCAATTTCGAACTTGTTACAGACATCATCAAGAAAAATACTCACAAGTTTCAAGAGTTTCTGGCTGAAAATGTGGCCTCTAGACTGAACACAAGGTTTTTCTAAGATTTGTCCCTGTGACCTACTTTTTGATCCAACATGACCCAGTTTCAGACTCACTTGAGATATCATCTAGACAAAGATTCTGACCATGTTTCATAAGTATTACACCAAAAATGTGGCCTGAGAGCAAACAAGGTTTTTCTAAAATTTGACCTGGTGACCTACTTTTTGACCCAACATGACCTAATTTTGAACTTGTCCGAGATATCATCATAACAGTCACTTTGACCAAGTTTCGTAAGTATTAGACTGAAAATGTGGCTTCATTAGTGCACACCAGGTTTTTGCTAAAATTTGACCTGGTGACCTATTTTTTGACCCAACATGACCCAATTTCACACTTGACCGAAATATCATCAAGACTAACATTTTGCCCAAGTTTCATGAGCATTTGACTGAAAATGTGGCCTCTAGAGTGCACACAAGGTAGTTGTAAAATGTTGCAGAGTGACCTACTTTTTGAATTGACATGACCCAACTTCAAACTTGTCAGAGATATCATCAAGACAATCATTTTGACTATGTTTCATGAGTTTCTGGCTGAAATGTGGTCTCTAGAGTGCTCTTATGGATTTTCTAAGATTTGTCCCAGTGACCTACTTTTTGACACAACATGACCCAGTTTCAAGCTTGTCCAAGACATTATCAAGGAAAGTATTCTAACCAAGTTTCATAAATATTTGACTAAAATTGTGGCCTATAGAGTGCATGCCTGGACAACGCACGCTGGACAGCGGACACAGCACAATCACAAAAGCTCACCTTGAGCCCTTTGTGCTCAGGTTGCTATTATGGGTCCATAATAATATGATGACTTGACTGATGCAATGGATAATGGTAATGCATCAAGCCCCCTTTTGCCAGAGAATAGCTCATATATTCATGCAACCTGTAGCATATCAAGTCTTAATTACACATACTTATGTCATCTGCAGCATATCAAGTTTTAATTACAAAATTAATATTCATATCATCTAAAGCATAGAACAAGTGCACTTGGCACTGCAGTGCCAAACCTTGGCTGCATTTGCTTTTTCAGTGAAAGTTCAAAAAGGGACAAAACTGTCATAAATATTTCAAACTTGCCTGCCGTTGTTGTATAGGTTCCCCTTTTTGACAGTGAATGACTAGCTAAAGTTTGAAGTAGACAGATTGGATAATAACAATACAACAAGCTTATTACAATACCTCAGGTTTTCTTTGAAGATAGCTGTGCTAATGATAATGAGCTCAGAGCATGAACAAGTTTTGTAAGCATGGACTTTTTTCTGCAATTTGTGTTGTTCAGTCAGATTTATCTGTTTCTTTACAGAGTTCAGGCCCTTCGATCTTTTCTCTTATATAGACAACTTTTGATGATTTTTAATCAAAGATCTTTTGACAAGGAATAAAGACAACCATGAAATTGCTCAAACTCTTTACCATAGTCAAAAGTTTAGACTTGTCCAAATTGGAAGCATTGTAGACAACAAAATGTTACTCAAAAATTTGTTTTTGAAAGGACAGAAAACACAGTGGGAAAAAACTATTTTTTCGAAAGTCTTTGTATTCTAGGGTTGTTAGGTCTCGAAAGTATGTGGTAAAGGGTTGAATTACTGATTTCTTGCATCATCTCTTACAATCATCTTAATTTCTCTGTTTCTGTTCTTCAGATGTTTGCGACATGTAGGTCAACATGGTAACATTGTTGACGATTGTCAACTCTTTGTTGATCCTGCTAAGTTTTCATATGTTGCTCCTTTTCCAAACAATTTTTTTAAAACCTACTCATTGCAACAGCATTAAAAGTCATCTCTTCTTATATTTAAAGGTAATGGAATTAACTTTTCAACAAATAATCATATCTTTGGCTTTAAGGTGCTAAGCGTGACTCAAAGACCTTTACTGGACAGTTTAGATCAAGGTAAGACTCCACAGAATGTGCAGTCTGATCTTAGATCTACACTGTCCAATAAGGAGATATTGCCCCCCCCCCAACACACACGCACAAAAAAATCCTATGAAATAGCAAACTTTGGGTTCTAACTACTGGCTTAAGAGTTTCATTTCACTTATTCAGCAGGTTAACTCTTTACCACACAACAAAATTTTGAACTGGTTCAAATTCAAACCATTTGCAGACGACAAAATAAATGTAACTGAAAAATTGAAATTTGTTTTGGAAACGGTTGAAAACATTGTGGGAAAAGGAGAAAATGCTGGTTACCAGCATTTTCTCCTTTTCCCACAATGTTTTCAAAAGGCTTCTTTCACAGGGTCGTTAAAAGTCGGGATTGTGTGGTAAAGGGTTAAAGGTTAACAACCTGTAAGGAGATGGCTTTAAAAATGTGGGAAAAGGAGAAAATGCTGGTAACCAGCATTTTTGTTGTTTTTAAGCAATGATTTCTTCCCTGTCAAAGATCATCATTTACATTATCATATATTGTACTTTCTGTATGGACAAGTCTAAAAAATCCTGTTAACAGGTTGAGAGTTAACCAGGTTTCTTACATTTCCACTGTGATCTAATTTAAAGTCTCTGTTGGAAATAGCCTCAAAGAATCCAAATGAAAGAGATCAAAGAAATCTCCCACTTCAGCTCAAGTCATACAGAAAAACTCCTGTAGACATAATATTATGCTTGCATAGAAATGAGAAGATTGGTCCTTTTCAAGTCCTTAAGTCAGTGAATTTTTCCTGTATAGGTCTTCAACTCTCTACCAGACCACAAGATGTTAGACCTGTCTAAAATGAAACCATTAACTTTTGCTGACAACAAAGTCAAATGTGGTTGAATCAGGTTCAAAAATTTGTCTTTGAAAGAGTTGAAACTATTGTGAGAAAAGGAGAACATGTTACCAGCATTTTCTCCTATTCCCCACAATAACTTTCTCTTCCTCTGGATAATGAAAACACAAGGATTATCTGGTACAGGGTCAAGTTGCCTTTCAGAACATCATAAATCCTAGGTGCTACATGTCTGAAATTCATTGAGAAAGTCCAACTGAAATGGATTTTAAGAGATGTATCAGTATATGTTAATTTATACAACCAAAGATGACCATTTATCTAGTACTGTCATTTTTACCTCATACAATATGCTTAGAATAAAAAAATATGTGTTGTATTATTATATGAAATATACATGGGCATAATGGCACCACCTTTTTTATCTAACTTAAACCATACCAGTAATAATTATGAGCAATATGTACAACCCTTGTGTAGTGTATGCATGTACATGTAGAACCACCATAAGACTTTAAAAATATTGTTTACTGATTGGTCAAATCCCTTTATGCCTGGTCTAATTAACAATTCCTCTTGGATGGAAATTAATCCATTCCAAGTCAAATCTGCTCTGTGCTTTGTAACATGATGAACTCCAATAAAAGCACTGAACTTAATGCTTGTGGTGCAGAGGGCAACGGCCAACTTTTACCCTGACTTCTGAATGCCATCAACAGTACAATTCTACAAAGGAAGGATTAACCTCTATCGGGCCTTAGATATCTTTAGTTGCCTTTGCAGCCATTGTAGACTTAAGATCAGACTGCACAAAATGTGCATTCTGATCTTTGATCGACACCATCAGCTTTGCCGAGAAATTCTGGATGTAGTAGCCTTGTAATTGTCACTATTTCAACCATTTTTTTAGACTAAAAATTTCTGTTGGATACATTGACACTGCAAGGTATAACCCTTAGATCACAATGTATAACAATGACAATGTAGATCAAGACCAGACTGCTTTTTGCAGGCAGTATAAATCAAGATCAGACAGCACAGAACATGCAACTTGATCTTGAATTTACACTCACCACTTTTTAATCAAATATCCTTGGTGAAACACACCCTTAAAACTGTTATGCTTGGGTATTTTTCCTGACTGAGAAAGTCCATTTGATTCCTCTAGAGTTCTGAGGATTATAATAGAAAGGCTGGAAATCCATTTAGACAGCTAATTCTTGCAGTTTCTGATTAATTAGGTCCAGGCAAAAACCTTTACCTGTCACAAGCATTTATCCTTTCCTTAAATGCTGCCAATTTATTTATTGTTAAACCTTTCCCCAGCTCAGTGCAATAGCTCAGTCCGTAACATACACAGGGCTTGAAAACAGGTGGTAACTGGTTAAAATGCCAAGCTTGGCCAGTGTCTTTGCAACAACTGAATGTCATTGCCACAGGACTCATTCCTCTCTCACCACTAATCATTGTTTCGACGATGGTTATAAGAGAAAGCAGTAAGTGGTTTGGAAAAAATATTGTGCAAATTACTGGTGAAAGAAACTCCAGGAAAGAATGGATGGGTGCACTGGCCATAGTGATACAACTGAAATACTGTTGAAAATGGCTTTAAACACCATATAAACAAACAAAACCTTTCCACACTGACAAATTTGAAAATTTTCCAAAGTGAGAGCATCTGCTGGCAATAAATTGAAAAGCAGCACAGATGAGCTAAGTTCTTCACACAGGATGGAAAATATTATGGGTAAAGGAAAAAATGTTGGTTTAGAATACTCTCATTTATCCATAATGTTTTCGAAGGCCTCTTTCCGCCGAGTTGAAAAATACTTATCCAAAGTAAGCACCTGTTTTATGCAAGCACATATGAGCTGTACTCGGCAGTGAAGTAGATTACAATACAATCATACAGTACAGTAGTATGACAATCTGATTGTTTAGGGTTTACAGTTAACCCTAACCCTTTAACAGTTTCAACATCATTTTAGTTATTACAGTGACCTGCGCACCTACCCATGCTTTTTTTTTAACCAATACTTTGTGCAACATACTTTCCAAGTCATGTGCTGCTTTCTCACATAAAAGAAACAGTATACAAGGGTGAGAAGGGAAACAATCCTGTTGCAATAACTGTTATCAGTCCTCAAGAAAGAGTTTGGCTGAGCTGAGATCTTACATCAAAACCTCTAGACATTACCTATCATCACAGCCACTTTAAAATATTATCAGTAAAACGATTTCAGTATAGACCAGTCTAAAATTTTATCCCTGGTAAGGGAGAATAAAGTAACCATTTTTAGACACCTTCAAGACGGCCCCAATCCTGTTCCATGATTTAACAGTAATATGGCCCTGTCAAAGCCATTCACGATGCTAATTCATTCTCTGAGTGTAAAAATAATCTAGTTGCTTCATAAAAAATGTCACTAAACTTAATTAAATGCCACTCAACTGAGTGCATAATCACAAAGAGAATAACAATTGGAGCCTGATTCAGGGGGACAAAAAAATATGTCCCAAATTCTTCCTAATTTGTCTCGAGTTTACTCTTTCAGCGCCATAGGCAAAAACACGACTTTTTGCAGACAGTATAGATCAAGATCAGACTGCACAAAACGGGAAGTCTGATCTTTGATCTATATCGTCCGCATGTTTGGTCAACCATATAAAATAAAAGTCTTTCCAAGTTTCTGTGGATTGTAATTTCAACCCTCAAAAGCAGTCAAGTTTAAATATTTGGGGCAAAAAGAGTTGAATAAAGTGGACAATCTCAGTCTCAATCTAATTTTCACGAAAATTACAGATATTGCAATTTCAAATCTGTTTTGTCACGATATCTGGCAAAGAAGTGGACAATCTAAATCCATGATCAAATTGTTGGTTCCATGAAGTATCAGCATCTCTTCCCATTCATAAAATGATTTCAAAAGCTTTACTGGACTGTTTTGTAAAAGGTGAACTGGTCACCTTTCAATAATTAAAGTCCATAATGGCTAAATGTCACTACCAAGGTAAACTCTGTGCTTAAGTTTTATCAGCCTAATTAGACTCATAAGTAGAATGTACATTGAAATTCCCTCAAAGTGCCAGTTACTTGAACCTTGACTACGTACACTTAATCACAGGCAGAATTTCCATCAGAATTCCCTGTGGCTGCATAACAGTAGAGTTTGACTCCAAATCTTTTTTCAGAAGAGAGTTGATTTTTAGTGAAGAAAAAGTTATTACAATTTAGGATGTGGAGGGGGAAGGTTGTTTGCATAAAACAAAATGATTTTAAAATTTGAAAAGTGGGTATACCTGTGCAAAAACATTCCAAGGGTTACTCCTGCCCTTCCTGTATGGATTCCTCTTTCGATAGTAAATGACAAGCCCAAGTTCAATATAAAACATTGTCTTCATGTGGTTGACATTTCTGCAGTTACACAGATTTGTTTTTTTTTTTCCAACTGAAAAAAAGTTACATGCCGGCCACAATCAACCCCTCTAAAATTTTCTTTTTTTAAAATACATTTGACCAAGCTGGTACCTTGACCTTTGACCTACTGACATGAATTTGCAGGTGACACATCATCTTTCTGTGGTTGACATTTCAGCAGAGTTATACTGAATTTTCTTGGCCAATTAAGAAAAGTCACAAGTCAGACACGAACATACCCACCTATCCCTACAAATTTCCATTCCATTTAATATATTCACCTTTGACCTACAGACATTATTCTTACATGCAAAACAGTGTCTTCATCTAGTTGATATTTCTTAAACGTTATGCTACAGCTTGTTCATAATTAAAAAGGTTACAGGCTACACTCAATTTTTTACACATTTGACCTTTCTGTGACCTTGACAATTGACCTACAGGCATGGTTCTTGCATGCAACACCTGGTCTTTATATGGTTTTGTCAACCATATAAAGACCATGTGTTGCATACAAGAACCATGCCCGTATGCTTAGTTAAACTGAAATTCATTCAAAATTAAACAAGAGGTAAATGGTGGCCCTGAATTGCTCTCCTGAGCCTATGTTCTTTCGTGAACATAATACAAAGTATAGTCTAAGTGTTTCTCGGATATGACCTGATAACCGTTTTGTTTACAGGACGATTAATTTTCAAAATTGTCCTTGATATCAGGAAACAGAATTATTCTGACCTAGGTTGATGAGCATCAGAATGAAAATATGATCTCTAGACATTAGAGGCCTACTTTTTAACCCCATGCAAACAAAATTTGAAACTTGTCTGAGATATAAAGACAAACATTCTGACCTACTTTCATGAGCACTGGACTGAAAATGTGGCCTCTAGAGTGTAGACAAGGTTTTTCAATGATTTGACCTGATGACTTACTTTCTGACCTGACAGGACCAGTTTTCAAACAAGTCCAAAAATTATCATCAAGACAAAGATTCTTTTTAACTTTATGAGTACTGGACTAAAAATGTGGCCTCTAGAGTATGCATACAATTTTTTCAAAGCTTCAAAACAGGTTCTGACCATCTATCATGAGTACTAGACTGAAAATGTTGCCAAGGTTTTTCCAAGATTTGTCCCAGTGATCTACTTTTCTGACCTGACATGACCCATTTTTAAACTCGTCCAAGGTATAATCAATAAAAACATTCTGTCCAATTTTCATGAGGATTACACTGTAAAATTGGCCCCTAGGGTGTACACAAAGTTTTCCTAGGATTTATCCCAGTGACCTTCTTTTTGACTTGACATGATCCAAACTCACCCAAGATATCATCAGGATAAACTTTCGACCAATTACCATTAGTATTAGACAGAAAATGTGGCTTCTGGATTGTACACATATTTTTTTTTTTAAGATTTGTCCCTGTGATCTTCTTTGACAAACATATCATTAAGACAAACAATCTAGAATACCACTTTTCATGAATATTTGTCCTCAAATGAGGTATTTATAGAGTACACAAGGTTTTTCAAAGATTTGGCCTGGTGATCTATTCTTTAATCTGATCTGACAAATTTTCAGTCACCCAACATGTTATCAAGACAAACAATCACAATACATTTCAAAACCATTGGGCTGAAAATATGGCCTCTAAGACATCAAAGATGTGTCCTGGTGATCTACTTTTTGACAGAACAAGAGCTTGTCCAACATATCACCATATCAAATTCTGACAAAGTTTCATGAGTATCAGATTGAAAATGTAGCCTCTTGAGGGTACTCAAGGTAAAAGTTGATGACAGAGGACAGACACAGCACAAGCACAACAGCTTACCTTGAGCACTTTGTGCTCAGAGTAGCAAACAGTAATGGGCAGGGCACCAACACAACCTGTCTAACATATCCTTCTAAGTATATCTGATCTTGTTGTGACCTTGACCATTGACCTACAGACACAATTCTTGTATGCCACACATTGTCTAGATGTGATTGACAATTCTGCAAAGTTAATCAGTATTAATCAATAGTTAAGAATGTTACAGGAACATGGGCAAATTTGACCTTGCTGTGACTGTGACCTTGACCTTTGACGTAACAACACGACTCTTGCTTGTGACATATTGTTTCTATGTGGTTAACATTTGTGCAGAGTCTTTAATTGAAATAAAGTAATAGGCTCAATGAATGAGCAATACATGTAATTGACATGAACAGTCATTACACTTAAGAAAGCTGTATTGCAATACAGTGTAAATCAGTCTTTCCCCCCCCCCCCCCCACACAAACCACAAACTCTACCCCTGAAAAACATATTTGACTTTGCTGTGACCTTGACCTTTTGCCTGTGGATATGACATGTGCATGATGCATTATCTTGATATAGTTAACGTCTGTGCAAAGTTAGTTTTATATCAAACGTTGGATAAAAGAGTTATAGTCTAGACAGGAAAATGGATACTTGACCTTGCCATCACCTTGACCTTTGACCTACAGACATGGTTCTTAAGCCTTATACATTTTCTGCATGTGGTTGACCATTCTGCAGAGTTATATTGAAATCCATTCATAATTAAAAAAGTAACATGCCAGACATATCAACGTAACAATAGTTCTATTTTTCAAGAAATTTGACTTTGCTGTTACCTTGACCTTTAACCTACTGACATAGTTCTTGTGCGAACTACATTATTTATACATGGTTGGCAAATCTATTAAGTGATATTGAAATTCATTCAATATAAAAAAAGTTAGAGGCTGGACTCGAACACTACCCCCCAAAAACATATTTGACCTTGCTGGGGCCTTGACCTTTAACCTACAGACTTGACTCCTGTGCATGACACATCTTGATGTGGTTAACATTTGTGCTAAGTACTCTATAATTGAGAAATTGGGAAAATGGACATTTGACCTTGCCATGACCTTAACCACTGACCTATGGACATGACTCTTGCCCATGAAACATTGTCTTTATGTAGGTGACAATCCTTCACAGTTGTAATGAAATGAATTCTTAAGTTATAGGCTGGACATGAATATAACTGTCCAAAGTTTCACTGTTTAGGCATGTCTTACCTTGACCAACTGAGATGGATCTTGTGCACAACCCACTGTCTTTATATTGTAAAGAATTCTTTAAACTTATACTGAAATCTATTCATAATTAAAGTTACAGGCTTGAAACGAATATACCCCCTCAAAACATGTTTGACATTGCTGTGACCTTGACCTATAACCTACAGGCATGACTCTTATGCATGACACATTTTCTCAATGTGATTAACATTTGTGCACAGATACTTTAAAATCAAGTAATAGGGAAAAAAGGCCCAGACACAAAATTGAATGGACCGACAGATGAATGGATGGACAGACAGATGAATGGACGGACAGATGAATGGATGGACAGACAGACAGACAGACAGATGGAGATACAGTCAGACCGATGGACAGAAAACTATATCCCCACTCCCCTTTTTTTTTTCAGAGGGCATAAAAATGGTTATTTTGAGGGTTACCTGCTCTTCTGACATTTTTTACAGTCAACCGTTTACCAAACCACCAAATTTTAGACGTGTCCAAATTGAAAGAATTTGCAGATAACAAATCAAATGTGGCATAAATCGCGGATGTTGTATTTGGTAGAAAACATTTTTGAAAATGGACAAAATGCTGGTTACCAACATTTTCTCCTTTTTCAAAAAATGTTTTCAAATGGCTTCTGCCTCAGGGTCGTTGAAAGTCAGGATTGTGGTAAAGGGTTAACAACTGGCCTAGGTTTGAATTAAATACCTTCAGTTATTTCACAGATAATCAGTAATTGTCAAAATTTTTGCACAATACAGACAATCGGGCTATGTTAGCAATCATAGCATCACAACATTTTCTTAAAAAATAGCAAACCTAAAAATGGTGGGATTTTCTCTTTAAATAGCAGAAAACATTTTGAGAAATAGAGAAAATGCTCTAGAATTAGTCTTCTCCAATCTGAATCGCTGGGTATTAAAAAAGAGTAAGTGGTGACTAAAATCTTGCAAGTCTAAAACAGTAAACAATCATTTCAACACAACTTTTATGTCCAACTCCCAGTCTGCTGTCTGATGAATTGACTTTATGCATGCAATGTCTTTGTTACTTGATCAAAATATACCAGTATCAAGAAAGGTTTAACCCTCAAAGTGCTGGACCCTGCCTAAGTTGCTTTTGCAGAGAGTATCGATCAAGATCAGACTGCACAGAACCTGCAGTATGACCTTGGCTCTACACTGCTACTTCTTTACATTGGCCAGAAAAAAAGCTTGAAGTAGCACTATATTGGCTATTTTTTTCCTATTTGGAAAAAGTCCATTTCATTAATTCAAAGCTCTGAAGTAAATCCAGATGATGCTGTTCTTTGAACTCTTCACCAAACAACAAAATTCAAGACTTGTCCAAACTGAAAGCTTTTGCAGACAGCATGATCAAATGATGGAATTAGTCTGTAAAAGGGTAAAGAAACATAGTGCGAAAAGGAAAAAATGCTGGTTAACAGAATCTTCTCCTTTCTCCAAAATGTTTTCCTATGCCTTTTTCATCAGGGTTGTAAAACTTACGTTTGGTAAAGGGTTTGAATACTTGAAAGGGTTCAACCTACTGAAACAGACACTTTCAGTCAGTTGACAAGACAACATAGCTGTACTGGTTACCACAGTATCAAACAAGAGTATTGCATGCAGGTGTCAACACTCGGCTGCAGATGCTTGATTTTCAGTGAAAATTCTAAGTCAAAGAAGGGCATTACTCTGTTTACTTATTTAAGGAGTGGCAATTTGATCCATCAATCTGAGGCTGTTTTCTGTTGGTATAAGATTTAGGCCTGTATGTACATGTGTAGGACTGCATATAAAATAGTGACAAAAATAAAGTCGGGGTGCAGTGGCTACAGCTGAAAGTAAAATACATGTAAGTAGAGCACAAGCTTGTATGATAGTATTCGGTTTAAGTCAAACTGATAACAGACCAGCTATTCAAATCTGAAAGTGAGGGCAAATGTGTCATTATGCATGATGTATTTGGTTCTGGCCAGGAAAACAAGAGCACCACTTGCCAGGGTACAAAAGATTGGCTGCTTGTGCTTTTTCAGTAAAAAATTCTGAGTCAAAAAGGGGCATAACTGTGGTAACAATGTTTTGAGGGTTACCTCTCCTACTGGTGCTGGTTTCCCTTTTAAAAGTTAACCCTTTACCAAACAATCCAGGCTTTTAACAACCCCTGAGGAAGAAAGCTTTTGAAAACGTGGGAAAAGGAGCATTTTCACCTTTTCCTATAAAGTCTTTGCCCTTTTCCATGACAAAGATACAGATGACAGGGCTATGACATGACAATTCCCGATGTTTTCTTAAAACAGGAGGACCATGATGGTCCTAAATTGCTCACCTGAAATGCAACTCAGCTGTCATTGTTATGGCCACTTGCCTCTTGTTTTTTGCTGGAATGTTTTAGTTTTGAAACTGATTCATCCATATGACAATACCAACAATCAGAGCAGGTAAGAAAATGATAGTCGAAATTATAGGCCCTAGAGTGTAAACAATGGAATTGTCATCAAGATCCCTTATTTTGATGCTTTTAGCTTGTCCCCATTTTGATCAGATTTGTCCTTAGGTCATTATGAACATCCAGGGAAATTTTGAGTATGACTGAGCCAGAATTGTGGTTGCTGAGTGTGGTCATGTTCATGTTCACAACCTTACAAACATTCTGGGCAATGGATCAAGATTATGCTCGAATTATGATACTTATATAATGAACAGTGGAATTTTGGCGACGCATATTCAAGGATACATAAAAGCTAACCATGAGTATGTTATGCTCAGGTGAGCTGATAATGGGTTTTCAGACAGAATCACAAGCCAAATGTATGTTGTGGGCCATACAATATGGAACAGGAGGGTTCCAAGAATACACTCTTTACATATTTGAACCCACATTGTGACTACAAAGGACTTTTTGTGATTCCAAGGAAGAAATTTGGTAAATGCTATTAGCAAACAAGAGCCGTCAAGTGGTTGCTGAGAAATCGCTTCGGACGGACAGACAGACGGACGAAGTGGCGACTATATGCTCACTCTTACGGGAGCATAACTATCCACCAGTCCATGCTGAATATGAAAGTTCTAGGGTTAATGTTTAGATAAAAGAAGATTTTAAAAGATCTTTTATTTGGATGTGGAAACTGGGATCCAACAACAAAGCACTCATTTTTTTTTCCTATGGTCACAATTCGATGTACTATGGTAGAGTGCTACTGTTGCCAATTAAGTTGTAGGCTTTGTCTTTGGGTTGATTTTTTTTTTCAGTAGTTGACATGGAAACCAGAGTTGTTCATGAATTCTAATTTGTCAAAGGGCAATACAGTTGATCTTGCTTAGCTAAGTGAATACGCTTATTAAGCCAACACTTTTATTAAGCGATAGGAATTCCAATGTCTCTGTTGAAATATATAAGACTAGCTGGAATTGAATGCCCCATGGATTAAAGCCTTTATGCAGAGCTAAATCCTATGTTGTTAGTACTTATTACAATCGTCTTAGTGAGAGTATTGTAATGAGTATTACCAACAAAGGCTTTTCTAGAAAGTAAGGTATTATTTGAGTGCAAGAAATGTTGCCACTCCATGTAATCTGAATAAGTTTTTGTTGTATTAAGAGACCATTTTCTAAAGTGACCAATTTTGGCAGTCCCTTGAGTGGTCGCTTAATAGATGTTTTACCATACAAAGACCCAAATCCAACACTATTGGTGTATATAAATTGTAAATTATCAAAATGTGTTTGTGAAATTTAAATGCATATAACCCGTCGTTCACAGATATGGCCTTGATATTCAGTCTTAATATTGTGATTATACCTTTTTTATGAGTAGGTCCAAAAATAAATTAGATATGCAATGACCTTTAGATAGACAGGCAAATGAAAAGTTGACAACAATTAGACAATAATTGCAGAAAGCAGTTAAAAGACTCGGTGTTTCCCAATAGTGGCACATACCTGGTACGGGTTGACATCTGCGACAGCCCAAAATAGGGCTTCACTTATAATGATACTCCGGGGACCGAAGACATCATATCGTTTTATCTGAGTATCGTTTTAACTGATGTATATTCTTATAAAAAGAGACCCTGTTGGGACCAAGGGATTAACGTCATTATAAGCAATATATCGTATTAAGCAATATAGTAATAAGCAAAGTTTACTGTAATTGTTGCAGAGATGCTCAAGAAATTAATTAATATTTTAGCAGATCAGTATTGAGTTGACTCTTTTCAAGATATAATGGTTATCAACCTCTTTCCCACAACCACTTGCAAGAAGACTCAACACCATAATGCTACATGCCAAATATGAAAGCTCTAGCCCTTACGGTTTGGGACAAGAAGATTTTTAAAGATTTCCCTCTTTATCTCTACGTGAAATCCGAGACCAACAAAATATGGCTAATTTTCATACCAGGGCCATAATTTTAAGTATTTTGGTAGAGGGCCACTAGATGATGCTACATGCCAAATATGAAAGCTCTAGCCCTTACGGTTTGGGACAAGAAGATTTTTAAAGATTTCCTTCTTTATCTCTATGTGAAATCCGAGAACCCATAACATAGGGCCAATTTTTATCACCAGGGCCATAATTTGAAGTATTTTGGTAGAGGGCCACTAGATGATGCTACATGCCAAATATAAAAGCTCTAGCCCTTACGGTTTGGGACAAGAAGATTTTTAAAGATTTCCTTCTTTATCTCTATGTGAAATCCGAGAACCCACAACATAGGCCCAATTTCCACACTAGGGCCATAATTTGAAGTATTTTGGTAGAGGGCCACTAGATGATGCTACATGCCAAATATGAAAGCTCTAGCCCTTACGGTTTGGGACAAGAAGATTTTTAAAGATTTCCTTCTTTATCTCTATGTGAAATCCGAGAACCCATAACATAGGGCCAATTTTTATCACCAGGGCCATAATTTGAAGTATTTTGGTAGAGGGCCACTAGATGATGCTACATGCCAAATATAAAAGCTCTAGCCCTTACGGTTTGGGACAAGAAGATTTTTAAAGATTTCCTTCTTTATCTCTATGTGAAATCCGAGAACCCACAACATAGGCCCAATTTCCACACTAGGGCCATAATTTGAAGTATTTTGGTAGAGGGCCACTAGATGATGCTACATGCCATATATGAAAGCTCTAGCCCTTACAGTTTGGGACAAGAAGATTTTTTAAAGTTTTTTCATTCTGTTGCCATGGCAACCAGAGTTCTTCACTGATTTCAATTCTTTGAAGTATTTTGAAAGAGCATGACCTAAGGATCATTTCTGTGAAGTTTGATTGAAATCTGATTGTTAGTTTAGGAGGAGAAGATTTTTTTTGTAATTGTGAACGGACGGACGGACGGACAATGGACACTGACCTATCACAGTAGCTCACCTCGAGCACTTCGTGCTCAGGTGAGCTAAAAACAGCCGCTTT
This sequence comes from Tridacna gigas, assembly GCA_945859785.2. Lineage (NCBI taxonomy): Eukaryota > Metazoa > Mollusca > Bivalvia > Cardiida > Cardiidae > Tridacna > Tridacna gigas. Next base: position 31,389,934 of record OX244034.2, read on the forward strand.
AAAATTGTTCTCAAAATGTATTTACGGCAAATTTCTCCTTTTTTTTTTTGTAAACTTTATTAGCCACGTATACTGGATAGGGGAGGTCGTGCCCATCCACCCTCTATCCTTACAACAATCGTTATTTACATCCAATAACATTTGTGACCCCTGCGAACAGTGCAGACCAAGATTCGAGTGTAGATTGATTTTGGAGTTCACTGCTCGCAAAGGTGACACATCGCAGATTAAGAGTTAATAAAAATACATGTACTTTTCAGAGATCCAGATAAAGTTATGTGTTTAAACAAACTAATTGAAATATGATCATAAATTATTGATTTTATGGAAGAACACTGCGGGGAAAATGTGAAATTGATCTTTTCGAGCAATTTCACTCCTCTCCACAATGCTCTTAAAATTCTTTTCTTTTCATTGTGTTAAATAGAGCATGAGGGGAAAGTGTCAAACAAACGGCCTATTTAGTTCACCGAATCTGGATCAATGAATAGTTATCAAAGACTAATAAGTTTTACAAAGCTATGCAAAAACAAGAAAAACAACTAATAAGAAAGTGAAGAAAAAAAAAAAGGAAAGAAAGGGAAAAAACAGAAATGACTTTTGGATAAGAGCAAAGAATAGGAATATATATATCAATGCATTTTATATCAAGAGTGGTCTCGAATAATATGTCGTACAATTGACCATCTTTCTAAGGCAGAGTCGGAAGATTTTCTCCTTTTGCCTAACATTTCCATATTACCCTAATTCTTACTGATTACACCAATTCTAGAAAGATGTTTTTAAAGTTGTCTGTTAGAAATTAAAGTAACAGGAGCTAATGATTAAAACATGAATCAGGAAAAAGACATATTGTCAAGATAATATCATCATTCTTATATCAGACAAAAAATTTTCTCTGTGTTTCTTTTCTTTGGGAGATTGTCAATTTGTGTGACCATAAGAATAAACCCTTTACCAAGCAATCACATATTTAATGACCTTGACAATAGAAGGCTATGGAAAATGTTGTGGGAAAAGGAGAAAATGCTGGTGAAAAGGATTTTCTGGTTTACCTCAATGATGTTTTCTACCTTTCAACAAATCAAATTATTTGAGCAATACACAGTTTGTTGTTTGCAAATGCTTTTAATTTGGAGAAGGCTTAAGTTTAGTAATTTGGTAAAGAGGTAATTAGATAGAAAGAAAAGCCAAGGTGCTCCCCATGACATTGGCCATTTCAGAGTGGTAGCATATGTTAGTGCCAAGGACACTTTACTTCGGAAATAACTCAGAGGAAATTATTTTCTGAATGATTTCTTTGTGCTACACTTAACCTCTTTTCTTATGAAAAATTTAAAGAGTAATAATAAAATCTTCAAACATTCAGGAATTTATCAATATTTCAAAGTAGTAATTCAAAATTCATATGAGTGTATGTTTTAAACCTTTACCAAGCAATCCCATGTTTTAATAACCTTGAGGAAGACGGCTTTTAAAAAACATTGTGGGAAAAGGAGAAAATGGGAGAAAATGCTTGCAAACAGCATTTTCTCCTTTCTTGGGATAGTTTCTACTCTCGGAGACAAATTCCATCATTTAATCTCAGTTTGCCATCTGCACCTTCAGTCTGAACAAGCCTCAACTTTGGCATCTGGTAGAGTATACCAATGGTACAGTATAACAATGAGCCACATGCCCCTATGAAAAATGTTCAAGAACAAGTGGTGAGTTCTTGAACATTCAAGTACCTTTCATGAACCTTAAGAACTCTTCTTGAACTAATAAATCAGTTCCTGAACTGAGGTTCTAGAACCCAAATAGTTCTTGAACATTGGTTCTAAAAGCACAAAAGTGAAAGAACATTAATTCTAGAACACCACCAGTTCTTGAACTGATCTGAAAGTTCATGAACATTCAGGAACCTTTCATGAATCTTAAGACCTGTTCTTGCACTAATAAAACAGTTCCTGAACTGATGATCTAGAAGCCAAATGGTTCTTGAACACTGGTTCTAAAAGCACAAAAGTGAAAGAACATTAATTCTAGAACACCACCAGTTCTTGTACTGATCTGCAAGTTCTTGAACAGTTGGCCTAAAATACAAATGGTTCTAGAATATTGGTTCTAATACACTGACTAAATTCCACAAACCCTGGTTCTAGAACAGTACCAGTTCTACAGCAGTTGGAAATCTAGAATTTGGTAAGTATGTTTTGCTGCAAGTGTGTGTGATGGCAAAAATTAGCAAGTTGTCATTCCTTCAACTTGCATAAAAATTTGGTACAGATGCTTGTTTACATTTCAGATGCATACATGTGCAAATTTTCAGACACATTAGAAGCCACCAGGTCTAGTGTATTTATGCAGGGATCATATATGTGTATATATTATCCCTATATTTGAAATGGCAGTAATATAAATGTTGCCGACTCATTTACATTTTTGAAGTCAATCAGATAATTTGAAATTTTTTCTGTTCCAATGTTTTGAAAATTGCCACTTCATTTTCCATTTGATCTAAGTGGGATCGCATAATATGCTACGGATGATTTACACAATGGCTCATTATCAACTTTTATCTTGCTACTAAAATTAAGTTACAAGCAATTTTGGCATTGCCGCAATCTCTTACATAACAGTAAAGTCAAGCCCAAAACTGAATAAGTTGTGTTTGTGAATGGGCAGGGCTTTAGCTTGCCTCTGAAATTCAGGAGTCAATGACCCATTGACCCGAAAGTTTCAGGGGTCAAATCTAATTTTTCAAGAGTCAAACAAAAAAAATCACGAATCAAAACAGAAAATGAGCTCATAGTAAATTCTTTCGTTGTTGTTGGACTTACAATTAATATTGAAATAAAGATGTGAAGTGAGGTAACTTTTCTGTTGTTGTTGGACTTAATATTGAAATAAGGAAATAAAGTGACCAATAGTGGTTATATTCAAGGAAGCTAAGATTAAAACCTTGTCCACCTAAACAATCAATAAGAAAATTATGGACAATCAATTTCACTCAGAAGTCCTTTGTAAAACTTTGCTGAAATAAAAATAAGACTTATTTATCCGATTTATGGTACCATCCAGAATTATGTGAAGTCCTAATTTTATTGGGCCAGAATTTTTGGGTTACATCATGACTCAACGATATTATTGCAAATCTTTTTCTTTCTGGATATTATCACATTTACATTACTGATAACAACATCAATAAGTGCAATGAAAAGCAGAAATTGTATGACTTATAAAGGGGAACCCACACTTGAGGACAAGTTTGGAGAACGAAACTGAAAGTAGATATCTACAGAAATTATTTACGCGTATCAACTTCATTCATATTAATCTCGTCATATTAATAGATAAATTTAGATGTATTATTTTACTAACCATTCCAAGTGTTATGCTGGTCGACAAAATCGCAAATTTGCAGTTTCATGAAAAAGAAGCATACGGAATATGGAGGAACAGTTCATGTTTACTTCCATGCGGAAAATCTTGGGTGATCCGTTGTTCTACATTAGCTTCCACTAGGTAGCATTTTCAAATACATGACATGCGCAATATCAACTGTTGTTCAATTTAAATCCGTTGGATGCAGTCGGCCTTTTGCGATTGGATGTCGATTTCTTCTTGTTCATTCATATTGGCTAGTTCTGTAAAGCGCAATCAGACCCGGATGATGACATCATAGGGAAAATATCGACGATGCTTGAAAGTGAGGTAAAAATTGTTTGAACTTTCGTGTTCTTTTCTCTGTGTGTCTTCTGCAGAAACTCGCAAAAAAAATAGATATTTCGACTGAAGAACACTGACTCATTAGGAAAATCTTTAAATAGATCTAGTCTCGCAATCCCTTCCATTATCGTCATGGACCGTTTTTTTATTTTGCTCTGTCCGTTGCTCCTTCGTCCCCAAACAAGTTCATCCCAGAGTGTTTCGTGTTTTTGACTCCAGTTTGGAGATTTTACTGAGAATGACATATCTTGTTGCTGTCTAGTAGATCTATGCAATAATTTTAATTAGACTTTAATTTCATTAGATTTACATTTTTTAAATCTGTTTAAAGATCAAGATAATTATATAAAATACAATTATGGGTTACTACCACATCGACATGTAATGTGTCACTTCTCAGTGACATGTTTTGTTACAATCCTGAAAACAGCTTTTGAATACAGAAAAAATAAGAAAGAAAATGGTGCTGGCATTTCATGTTTTCACACATTTGCTCATCTTTCAATGGCAAATACAGTCATTTGAGTTGCATTTGATTTGATGTCTGCAAGTTTTTTAGTATGGGTGAGTATAATATTATTGTCATTTGCTAAAGAGATGACAATCCCGAGAAAAACAATTCTAAATTGTTTGTGTATTGTTAGCAATCTTGATTGCCTTTTCTTTGTAGTAACTCATCAGAAAAAAAAGATTACAGCAGCCTGAATCTTGAAATGCCAAGTCCATAGCTCCAGATATGGAGGAGTAACGAGGATCCCATAGATTAAGTTTTGAACACCAAACTGCTGTTCTAGATCAGTTCCTTGATCAGTTCTAGAATTGTTCATAAACCTTTAATTATACTTCTAGAATTACATGTTCAAATATTTGTTTTAGAATGTGTTCAAGAACATTTTTCTTGAGTAAATTCTTGAACATCAGTATTCTAGAATGGCTAATTAATGTTCATGAACTTTCCAAGAACTAAATTCAAGAACTGTTCTAGAACTGTTTCTTGAATTCCTCACAGAAAGTTCTTTAGTTCTTGAACATCAGTTCTAGAATGGCCATTTAATGTTCATGAACTATTCAAGAATTAGATTCAAGAATTGTTCTAGAACTGTTTCCTGAATTCCTCACAGCAGGTTCCTGATTAAGTTCTTATACATCAGTTCTAGAACGACCATTTAATGTTTATCAATTATTCAAGAACTAGATTCAAGACTTGTTCTAGAATTGTTTCTTGAATTCCTCACTGGAAGTTCTAGATTTAGTTCTTGAACATCAGTTCTAGAATGGCCATTTAATGTTCATGAAGTATTCAAGAACTAGATTCAAGAACTGTTCTAGAACTGTTTCTTGAATTCCTCGCAGGGGCCCTCTTGTATGGTCTTTGGTTGCCCCTTAACTCACTGAGGACATAAACTCTCTCCCACACAATCCCAACTTTTAACAACCCTAGGGAAAAAGGCGTTTGTTGGAAAAGGAGAAAATGTTGGCAACCAGCTTTTTCTCCTTTTTCCCACATTTTCCAACCTTCCAATAACAGAACGTGTGGTCTGATCTTGAATCTACACTGTCTGACTGGAAGATATTTTTCTCAATATATTAAGTTTGAAATACCCGTAGAAGTATTTGGGTCTTTACTATGGGCTTGAAAGTTTTATCAAACATATTCAGAAGGTTAACCCTTTACCGCACAATGCCACCTTTTAACACCCCTGAAAAAGAAGCCTTTTGAAAACATTGTGGGAATAGGAGACAATGTTGGTAACCAGCATTTTCTCCTTTTCCCAGAATGTTTTCTACCCTCTCAAAGAAAAATTGCACCATTTGAGCCACACTGAAATTATCGTCTGCAAATGCTTTTAAATTGGATAAGGCTAAAATTTTGTCATCTGGTTAAGGATTAAGGGTTAAATCATATATAGCTTAGGTATTAAATGGGCTAAGTGAGTAGCTTGCTGTATAATTATGTAATGGATATTATGATTCATTACCAGACAGTAAACCATTACTGTCCTCATATTGTAGTTGCCAATCCATAACATAGGCTGATTGCAATTAACCCTTTACCGCAATTAACCCAAGATTTAACAACCAGGAAAAAGGCATCAGAAAAACACTGTGGAAAACGGAAAAAATGCTGACAACTGGTTACCACCATTTTCTCCTTTTTCCACAATGTTTATACTTATCAAAGACAAATCAAATCATTTAAGCAGCATTTGAGCTGTTGTCTTCAAACACTTTCAATACTGACCAGTCAAAAATTTTACCATCTGAAAAAGATGTGAGTTATTCAGTTCCATTTGGTAGTTCCCAGAAGTGCAGTTGGTAGTGTACAGGACTTGAGAACATGAGGTCTCTAATTTAAATCCCCAACTCAGCCAATTTCTTTCTGAGGACTGATGACAGTCTTTACAACAGGATTCATTCCTCTCTCATTGCTGATCATTGTTCTGATGCTGGTTATGTGGGAAAGCTGCCATTGCTTGGAAAGAATATTGTGCGCACTACTGGTAAAAAGAAACTCCAAGAAAGCATGGATAGTTGCACTGGCCGCTGCAACATTACTGAAATTATGCTGAAAATAGCATTAAACACAATACAACAAATCAAACAATCAATCTTTTAGCAGCTCTCTTAGGATCAATGTCATGACCCCAAAGTGCTGTTTCAGTGAGAAAGAAAGACAAGTATATTAAAATCTCTGTTCTTTTCATGGTCAGAATCATCGAACAAGACATTTAACAGGGAAAATGGATACGTGCAGTCTGATCTTGATCTGGACCCTTACAAAAGCAATGTTAATTGTCAGGAGCGCCATAGGTTTTAACTCTTTACCAAGTTTTAGATTCTTCTATATTACAGGCCTTTACAGATACAAATCAAATGTTGTTCACATCTTGGGAATTGTTGCCCAAAGGGAAGAAAAACAATTTGTGTGGACAGGAGAAAATGCTGGTAACCAGCATTTTCTTCCCTTTCCACAATGTTTTCAAAAGCTTTTTTCCAAAGAGTCATTAAATCATAGAATCATTCAGTAAAAGATGACACAAATTTGGTATATCCATAAAAAAAAATCTGGTCACAAGAGACTGTCATGCTAACCTGTCATAATAACAACAGAATATTCATCAGTCCTTCGCTACCATGGGTCACATACGTAGCTTTTACCAATGGTCTTGATAACTACTAGATTGGGATCAGACTGCAAAAAAGAGTGCAGTCTGATCTTGGATCTAGACTGTTTACCTCACAAGGTCAAAAAGTTTCTGCATTAGTATCGGAAAAATGTTCTCTATGGCCTAAAAGAAAATTATAAATCCATTCCTTTGGTAGTGTGAGTATTATATGCTATTTTTTTCAGAATATCAATTTTTTCCTTAACCCTAACAGTGCTGGAACCAAGTTAAGTTGTTTTGGCAGACAGTGCAGATCAAGATCAGACTGCACAGAACGTGCCCTCTGATCTTAGATCTACATTGTCCACTACCATGCTACATTTTATGGTTGAAACAACCTTTCATTAGTAATATTTGGGCTGCTTTTCCTGCTTGAAAAATCCAACTCATTAATTCAGCACTTTAAGTGTTTACCAAACAGCAAAATTTTGGACTACACCAAATTTATAAGTTGCAGACTACAAATCAAATGTGACTTAACTGATGATGTCTTTGATAGGGTAGAAAATATTGTGGGAAAAGGAGAAAATGCTGATTACCAGCATTTTCTCATTTTCGCACGTTTTCAATAGCTGTTTTGCTCAGGGTGGTTAAAACTTGCCTTTGTGTGGTAAAGACTTAACTCTTTTCACTACTAATGATGACTTGACTACCTTTTGCAGACAGCGTAGATCAAGATCAGACTGCACAGAACGTGCAGTCTGATCTTGATCTATGCTGTCTGCTACTCTATTTTTAAACTATGATGAATGTCATTTTAAATGGTAGTGGAAATCTATTTTTAGAGCTCGGAAAAAAAATGTAATTTCTGGAGTTAGTAGTGAAAGAGTTAACTGTGCAAGACTTTCACAACTCTTCTTAGTTGTTTAACTCTTTACCAAACAATCACATGTTTTAATTACCCTGACTATTATGACTCTTGAAGACATTGTTGGAAAAGAGGAAGATACTGTTAATAGCATTTTCTCCATTTCCCCAAAGGCCGCAGGCCACAAAATAATGTGCCCTGGCTTTGGCTAGACGAGCCTTGATCCTTTTACCAAACAATCCTGAGTTTTAACTAAGAAAGAAGTAGAAAACATTTGAAAACATTGTGGGAAAAGGAGAAAATGGTTAACAGCATTTTCTCCTTTACCTACAAGGTTTCCTATCCTTCCAAAACAAATTTCAATTCTTGAGTCACATTTATTTTGTCATCTGCAAGTGCTTTCAATTTAGACATGTCTAAAACACTGTCCTGTGGTAAAGACTTAAACCACAATGGTGACCCTTAATTTCATGGTCAAATTCAATATTATGGTACTAATTATGAAAATGTGAATATTATTTTGCACTTTGAACAATTGGTTAATTAATTGAATGGTGTTTTACACCGCTTTCAACATTATTTCAGTCATATGATGATGACAGCTCATTGAATGTATGTTCTTGGTTTCACTAGCACCAGAGTAGAGCCCTGGCGTGTCTTGTCCAAGAACACTTCCACTGATGAGGCTCAAACCTGGGACCTCCCGGTTTGGAATCCGATACCTTTCCACCAAGCCATGCAGGACCCTACTTCAGACAAAATTTACCCTCGGAGCTCAAAGTTATAAAATCTAGATTCACAATTCTTGTTCAGACCCATGTTTTTTTAACCCTTTACCAGATGACGAAATTTTAGCCTTGTCCAAATTGAAAGCATTTGCAGACGACAATTTCAATGTGGCTCAAATGGTGCAATTTTTCTTTGATAGGGTAGAAAACATTGTGGGAAAAGGAGAAAATGCTGGTTACCAGCATTTTCTCCTTTTCCCACAATGTTTTCAAAAGGCTTCTTTCCCAGGGGCGTCAAAAGGTGGCATTGTGCGGAAAAGGGTTAACCACTTACCAGAGGACAAAATTTTACACTAGTCAAAATTGAAAGCATTTGCAGATGACAATATAAATGTAACTCAAAAACTGAAATTTGTTTTAGGAACGATAGGAAACATTATGGGGGAAAAAAGGAGAAAATACTGGTTACCAGCATTTTCTCCTCTTCCAAAAATGTTTTCAAAAAGCTTTTTCCTCAGTGTCATTAAAACTCAGGCTTGGATGGTAAAGGGTTAAAGGTATCGAAGTGTAATTCATGTAGATCATTTTTACAAGGATATTCTCAGATTTGTTGGTTGCAAATTGGTCTTAGTACTCTTTACAAGACAACAAAACTTCAGAATTGTGCGAGTTGAAAGCATTTGCAGATAAGTTCAGTGTGGCTCAAATGATCAGAAATTTGTCTTTGATAGGACAAAAGAACATTGTGGGACAAGGGGAAAATGCTGGCTACTAATGTTTTCCAGTATCCTCAGAGTTAATAAAAGCTTTTTTTCTTCAGTTCATTTAACCCTTTACCAAACGATCTGGTCACTTTTGACAATCCTGAGAAAGAATGTGTCTAAAAACATTGTGGGAAGTTTCACGGGGATTGGACTGAAAATGTGGCCTCTAGAGCATACACAAGGTTTTTCTAAGATTAAACCTAGTGACCTAGTTTTTGACCCCACATGACCCAATTTCAAACTTGTCCGAGATTTTATCAAGACAAACATTCTGACCAAGTTTCATGAGGATCGGACTGAAAATGTGGCCTCTAGAGTGTACACAAGGTTTTTCTAAGATTTGACCTAGTGACCTAGTTTTTGACCCCACATGACCCAATTTCAAACTCTTCCGAGATTTTATCAAGACAAACATTCTGACCAAGTTTCATGAGGATCGGACAGAAAATGTGGCCTCTAGAGCGTACACAAGGTAAAAAGTTGACGACGGACAACGCACGACAGACGCCGGACACAGCACGATCACAATAGCTCACCATGAGCACTTTGTGCTCAGGTGAGCTAAAAATGATGGTAACCAGCCTTTTCTCCTTTTCCCACAATGTTTTCTACCTATTGAAAAAAAAATACCATCATTTAAAAAACATTTTGAATTGTTCTCTGTGAATGCCATCAATATGGATAAGTCTAAATTTCTCCTGTATGGTAAAGGGCTATGTTTGTTTTGTTTGTATTGGAGTTTAACGCTGTTTAGACAGCTTAAGTCATACCATGGCGGTCAGTGAACCTATGCATGCGTTTCCTGGCTTTCTCACCCCAGTACCGACACAACTTTCTTTCCAGGCCACAGACTGCTCTTTTTTAAATGCATCAGAGGTGAGAAGCGAAAAAGGTAAAGGGCTTAAATAGGATTGTCGGGTAAAGAGTAAATAGTAACACGCTTCAAGTGGTACATCTAAGCAAGTGATTCTGAAATGGCCATGCATTTTTCTGGCTTCCAGTAAATGAAAACTCCAGAGAAACCATTTCAATTATAGTGAGATTGACAAGACATTAATGCAATCTGATGATACAGTAATTTCAGCCATTTTAACTTCCAGGAAAAAATTGTGATCAAAACTAAAACTGGTGCAATGACTTTAAGATAATTATGCACCCGCCATGAAATGGGGGGGGGGCATATAGAGTTACCTGTGTCCGTCTGTGTGTGTGTGTGTTAGTGTGTGCGTGCTTGCGTGTGTGTGTGTGCGTGTGTTAGCGTGTGTGTCACATTCTTGTCCGGAGCGTAACTTCTACATTTATCAATGGATTTCAAAATAATTTTGCACAAGTGTTCTCCTTAACAAGTACTAGTGTCATGCGAAAAGTCTGTTTCGATACACCCAAGGTCAAGGTCACAGTTGAAGGTCAAATGTTTAAATTGACCTTGTCCGGAGCATAACTTCTACATTTATTAATGGATTTCAAAAAAACTTTGCACGCTTGTTCTCCTTAACAAGTACTAGTGTCATGCGAAAAGTTTGTTTCGATACGCCCAAGGTCAAGGTCACAGTTGAAGGTCAAATGATAAAATTGACCTTGTCCGGAGCACCACTTCTACATTTATCAATGAATTTCAAAATAACTTGGCAAACTTGTTCTCCATTTTGAGTACTAGTGTCATGCAAGAATTTTCTTCTGATGGGTTCAAGGTCAAGATCAACATTAAAGGTCAAAAGACAAAATTGATATTGTCCCTGTGACCAATACCATTTAGCGGGGGCATCCATGTCTCTGACACACCTATTTCTAGTTCATAACTTTAATTTTTATCTTGTCTGTATTTTGGGGCTTTCATCCTAGTGTGTTATTGTCCTATGGGGATAATTTATCTAAAGGGCTTTTCAGCTAAGGTGCCTTCTCTCAGAAATTAGTGTAATAGGAAGAAGGCTTTCGAAAATATTGTGGGAAAAGGAAAAAATGCCAATAACCAGCATTCTAAAAGCCAAAAGAAACACCCACAACAACTTAATCATAATAAAATAAATCCAAAACAGAGCAATCAAAATTTCACCATTCATTAGGTAGAAAATTGACCTCCATTAGCTGCAACACAAGTGACAGCATCTTTGCATGGATCGGATTAACATGTCAATCCTTAACTGTGAAAAAGCATTCCACTCTGCTTGAACGACTAGACGTAACTGAGCGTCGTTGCACAGTGGATGAGGATGAGCATTGATCCTTTGCCAAAACCAATCATGAGATATCTGAGGCCAAGGTAGGAGATCAATGTTATTCTGCTGTAAAAACTATGAAGTGATTCTCACAGTATGTGGTCGAGCATTGTCCTGCTGGAATGTCATCCCTGGATGACAAAAACAGCTATGATATTGCAATATTGCACAATATACTCACTAAGAATACCAATTCCACTTATTTAACACTACAAGTAGTGCTGTAAAATCAGAACACAAGACTAAAACGATTATCAAATTGAATCAATTATCAAATTGAATCGGAGATAGTGTTTTGATTCCAGATCGGAAAATAATAAAAATTAAATTCATATCTTTAACTAATAAACTTATTTTACTGTTACTTGTTTGCCAAATTGTCATACAATATATTGTCATTATAAAATCAGACTGTGACTTTGAATAAACTTTTAGATGAATGTAGCTTTTGTGGCATTTGTTGAAGACAATGCCACTATGAGTTCAATACGGTATTCTGAAAATCATGAATCGTAGTTTGTGCAAAACCAAAGGAGTAAACCCAATTAAATTCACTTTTTCTAAGACAAATAAGTCTCTCCATGGCACTCAGATATATAATCAACAATGGCACATTAAAATAAACTGCATGCAAGGGAATACTTCTTTTTCTTTTTTTATTGAAAATGTCTATACTAGCTATGGCTTTCTATTGGTGCAATCATACACACAACCAGGCCATGTTCGTCCCAAAACCAGTTCATCACTGGGTTGTTCATCCATTGGCCTGTTCATCATTTTTGTCCCACATTACTGTTCGTTTATTTTTCCAATTATTAATGCCATGCAATGGCTCCCTTCACAATGCCACTCCAGTGCTTTCAATGCTTTGATTGTTTGTTGTTTTCTAATGCTATTTTTCAAGTATTTTCATTAAAGGAAAAAAAGAAAAAAAAACCCTGATTTTTCAAACTGAAATTTTATTTGTTCCTTAAAAATTACAAGCACATGAAAGTACCTGTAGGTCTACATATATTTTATGATTTTACTTTATGTGCAGGTATCTTTCAAAGTAGCAACTGTAAAGTATAACCTTTAATAAATTCTAAACTCCAGTGGTGAGAAGTCCAATACTTTTTTTTAATTTGACCATTACAGGGAAACTACCTATTTCGATTCAGTCTAAATTTTTTTTTCACATATTGAAGTTTTATTTACAAAACACCCATGAAACTACAATTGAGAACGTAATCATGTTTGCCCATTGCATAACAAATGGATGTTCGAAGAAGTATGATATGATTAAGGTACCAAAACATACAATATTTTGCATAGTTTGCAAATAACAACGCACATGTCCAGGTTTTCTTTCATTAGGGGTCTTTTTTTTTTCAGTTGGAATCAGACTGTTGATCTGCCTTTCCTTATCATTGTGTGAGAGTAACATATCATGTTTTTAAATAAATGCAACAGGCAAAAGTAGTTGAAAGGAATCAATAGATCAAAAAGCAGCAGTGGTCTACCTCCTTGTAATGACATGGAATTAAAACAACCAACATAGATAGTCACCAACCTCGAGCAGTCAGTAAAAATTAATCAATTATCATCGACTTTCATTGCATCACTAACTACAAATGTTAAAAAACTGCTTCGTACATAGGGTTGACTCTTTATTGAATGACTAACTTTTACAGTGGTCCAAATTGAAAGCATTTGCAGATGATAAATATTGCTCTTGTCTGTGACAGGATAGAAAACATTGTAGCAAAAGAAGAAAATGCTGGTTACCAGCATTTTCTCCTTTTCCCACAAAGTCTTAAAATGCCTTATCTTCCAGTGTCTGAGGATTATTTGGTAAAGGGTTCAATAAATGCATTCATGTCAAAATGCAGACACACACAAAAAGAACAAGTAGCTCTCCGATTGAACTTAACCCACATGAAAACTTATTTCCTGGCAAGAAGAAATTAATTTGTTCCACTTTGTATAACATAGTTTCCTGAGTTTAATTGAAGTCAAACACCAAATCTAATTTAATTATTTTGTAAGGCATCCAAAAACACGATTTACAAAATCTCTCTCAAATAGCACAAAAACAATCTGGGTAATATACAACTTTTAAAAAGAAAATATTCAAGAAAAACTTTGAATGAAAAATTCTGTTGGTTTAAACTTGTTTATTTTACATCATTGTGAAACAGCAAGTTCTCCCATCTTATATCAATCACTCTCAATTTTGCTTCCTGGAAACCTTGAATAATACTGGTGCCATGATGTAGGTAGTTCCAAAAGTTGATCCTGCTCATCATGGGATTCAAACCTGGAACCTTTGATGATAGAGCTTGGCATTTACAGTGACTGTCTGGAGAAGACCAACACAGAATCTTTTTCAGACATTTTCCTCTACACTTTTCCTGTGTATACGAAATTCACTAACTGAATGGGGACAGCACCCCCCCCCCCACCTCACCCCCCACAAAAAATACACAAATCTACCTTATCCTTATGTATGCACTTCTTGATTTGTTCTATGGGCAAAACTGCTGACATAATGGTAAGTTGCAAGATAAGCCTTTCAAATGGTAGCATTTAAGTTAGCATATACATTGCTGATATCAAGTATTTATAATATGTGACACAAACTAGAAGTTGCCAATATCAGGGAAAAAATCAAAGGGTCATCACTCCTGTTGTAGTAAACTAATCACAAAAACAAAAATCACAATAACAAAAATTGTAGGTGAAAAGGGCCATAACTCTGGAAATATTATGTGAAGATGTTATGCTGATGCTTGGCACAACACTACAAAACAGTCAGTATACTGATAAATCCTCTTCAGTTTCCTCCAAATCAGATCAACAGTGTAAGACAACAAAGGTTGAGACATGTTTCAAAACTTGAAAAAAGGGTCACAACTATGAATCTGTCTAAAACAACAGTATAACCATGATGGCACCACATAACATCATTCTGATAAATCCTGATAAGATTCATATAACTTTGAGAGGTGTTGGAGGATGCAGGTATAAACAATTTTTCCGAAAATACAAAGAAGGTCGTAAGTCTGCAAATCTTCATTGTAAACCAACATGTTAAGGCTATGCAAATTATGACAAAACATAATCATAAATCTTGTACAGTTTCACTCAAATTCAATAGGAGGTGTAGGAGGATGAGAGTGAAAAAGTTTATGCAGGACAATAAAAGCTGCAAGGCATCAACTGAACTTGTGATTATGTCCTGTCAGAAGACCATGAAAAGAATAATTTTGTTTTCTTTCAATATTCATTCTGTGTCTCACTTGTACATATCGGTGATATGTCCAAAAGTAGTTTATAAATGAATGGTTCTAGGATTATTAACCAAATAAAAACATTTGCAGATGACAAATTAGATGGCTCTCAAAATTATTGATTTACTTTGTTTTTGAAAGTGTAGAAAACATTGTGGGAAAAGGAGAAAATGCTTGAGACCAGGACTGTTTTCAAAGTCCTTCTTTCTCAAGGTCATTAAGACTTGGAATTGTTTGGCAATGGATTAATCCATCAAATACTCCCTTAACTCTTTACCACACAATCCCAACTTTTAACGATCTAAAGGAAGAAAGCTTTTGAAAACAATGTGGGAAAAGGAGAAAATGCTGGTAACCAGCATTTTCTCCTTTTCCCACAATGTTTTCTACCCTATCAAAAAGATATATCATCATTTTAGCAACAATGAATTTGTCGTCTGCAAATGCTTTCAAATTGGTCCAGTCCAAAATTTTGTCGTTTAGTAAAGAGTTAATCGGTGGCAGGAATAAAACTGTCAGGCTATTCCTCTGACTGTGACAATCATGTTACATCCTCAACAAGAGAGTGGAGCCATGGTTCATAAAAATTCAAGATTTCTGCACTATAATTTGTTTTTAAAGTATCTCCTTGTTTCTGAAAAATGCACTGGAATAAACATGCTCATCCATTTACACTACACCATGTTAGAATTCTGTGAACTCTTTCTTTTATTTGTCAATGTGTGCAGGGCAAAAACAAGGACTTTTGCTGATGGCATAGATCAAGATCAAAATCAGATTGCACCTTCTGGACCTTTACCATTTGCTTGTATTGTCAAGCCCATATGATAAAATATAATATGATAAATCTGTCTGAGTTTTCGCAGATTGTACTTTCAGCTGTCAAAAGAAGTCGAGCTGAACCCTTTTCCACAACTTTTAACAATGCTGTAAAAAAGTAAAAAAGGTTCTTGAAAACATGGTGGGAAAAAGGAGAAAATGTTGGTAACTGGTGGACCAGACTAAAATTTGTTGTTTGAATTAGAGTTAATGCTGAAAGAGATATAGACAATGGCAGTTCATTCCATGTTCCTTTTGATCATAAGTTTTTGAAATGGCCTTTACATTGCTCTTGACAAGATTTCACTCAAGTCATGGCAAGTTGGCAACAGCACCTTTGGTTCCCTTGTTTACTGGGTTTAACCAGTACTAGGCTGGGACTCTACAGAGCCTTACCAAAGAACATTTTAAAGCAACCAGCTTAGCCAGTGGGAATAAAATTCAATTTTCAAAGTTATAAAAGTCACCAGTTTAATCCCTTATCAAACAAGCCCAAGTTTTAACGTTCCTGAGAAAGAGGGCCTAAGAAAACATTGTTGGAAAAGGAAAAAATGCTGGAAACCAGCATTTTCCCCTTTTTTTACCTTTCAAAGACAAACTCCATCATTAAGGACATATCTGATATGACCTCTACAGATGCTTTAAATTTGGATGTGTCTAAAACTTTGCCATTTGGTAAAGAGTTGACCACTGAACCACAAAGCACACCTGCATCATTCTCCTTTCCTGGGTATGGCCAAAAATGAAACACCAGGTTTTAACTCTGGGTCCCTTGACTCTTTCCTAGATAAAACAATGTTACATTTACTGACAACTGTAGCAAACATCAAATAAAATGCTGCTCAAATAACAGGATTTGTCTTTAGAAGGGTAGAAAGAGAAGATAATGCTTCTTCCCAGCACTTTCCCATGTTTTCCCAAGGGTTCATTTGTATTCTGCTTCAGAGTTACAAAAATATTGGATCATTTGGCACAGAGGTAAGCCTTTATTTCTTTCCTTATAGAAAACAACTCTTTTAGTACTAAAGGAGAAATGGACTTTCTCATTCCGTGCTTACAAAGCAGACATTGAAACTTACACAGAAAGAGAAAAATTAACATTTTGTTGGAAAGACCCAAATCTTACAAGTTCAAGCCTTCTGTAATCAGATTATCAAAAAAAAAAAATATATATATATATAAAATAATTGAAATGTACAGTCTGATCATGATCCACATTGTCTCCAAAAGAATATTGAGGCCAAATTTTTTTTGACTGGAGTACAAAGAGTTGCTGCCAAATATGAAGCAGAGGTTTCACTCCTTTAGAGATGGCCACTGATGCAATTCTGACATCTTGGCAAATTCAATTTCAGAACAGAATAGCTCCCATGTGGCACATAGAAATAAATGATATGGTGCAAAACAACATCAGTCAGACAGAACGGTGCCATTGCGATCACTCACCAAGGCAGCACATACTTGCTTTCCTCAAGGTATCCTAGTACAGTATACACTAAGTATTAGGTTGTTTGTTGCATTGAATGGTGTTTTATGTTACAGTATTTTAGTAATAAATCATGGCTACAGCTCATTTATGTCTTTTCTGAGTTCTAAACTTGGGTCTGAGTGCCTGTGGGTCCTTACATGTATGCATACTTACAACCCTACCATACAGTACCATGCTACACTATTTCTATACCATACCATACTATTTCCATTATCAATACCACACCATATAATACCATACTCATATCATACCATGTGCATACCATATTCATACCAAGCTACCATACCATTCCGTAAGATACCACACAATACCATACCCATAGCTATCCCACATACCACATGCCATACACATACCACACACTCCAACACCCACATATGTACATCTTATATAACCTTAAACTGAATCCAAGATTCTTTTGGGCACACTGTCAAGTAACAATAAGCCAAATAATAACTAATAGAAAAGATTACGGAATAATGGAAAAGCTTTTTGAATTATTTTTAAATACTAAAAATTTGACTTGTCCATCTACTGAAAGCATTTTCAGACAAATCATGACATGGCGTCAATTGACTGACTTTGTCTTAGACAAGCTAAAAGATTGTTAGAAATGGGAAAATGC
Organism: Tridacna gigas; assembly: GCA_945859785.2. Taxonomy (NCBI): domain Eukaryota; kingdom Metazoa; phylum Mollusca; class Bivalvia; order Cardiida; family Cardiidae; genus Tridacna; species Tridacna gigas. The sequence goes on from OX244034.2 coordinate 31,407,530, forward strand.
TGTTAGCTTGTTTTGTAATTTTTTTTTCCCACAGTGATTTCAAAAGCCTTCTTCTTGACTGTCATAAAAGAACCTTGATCCTTTGTATGAAGGGTCAAGTAGAAGAGCTTTTGATTAAGCATATCTAAACTGAGAGTTATTTTTAGTGAACAAATAAGTTACCCAACAAAGGACTGAACACAATACATGAAGTCTCTTGTAATCAATGGGACTCTATCAAGAAAAAATAGATTTTCCATTCTTGGACCTAGAATTTCATTTACCAAGCCATCAAGTGCAGATAAAAGTAATCAAGGTTACACTCTGACAACATGAAGCAGAGAATCTGTCTTGGTACAATAGTCTGATATCAATAATGGACAATAGAACTTCAACAAACATACAAAAGTTTTCAATAGCTTTATAAATCTGAGATGTAATGACCCTATACCACACAATCCTATGTTTTGATGACCCTGAGGTAAAAGGCTTTTGAAAACATTGTGGGGAAAAAAAAGAAAATGTTATTTCTCCTTTCCCTACAAAGTTTTCTGCATTTTCAAAAGCAAATCACACCATTTAAGTAACACTTAATTTGTTGTCTGCAACCTCTTTCAATTTGGAGGAACTTTGCCATTTGGTAAAGCAATAACATGGGGGGGAGGGGGTAGGGGGAGTCATACAGAACATGTTTTCATGCCCTGAACTCTTTAACAGACTACAGAATTTTGTACTTGTGACACTGAAAGCACTTGCGGGTGACAATTTTAATTGAGCTCAAACGATCAAATGTGTCTTTCAAATGGTAAAAAACATTAATTTTTTTCGACAAGCTTCCTATTCACCGTTGTTAAAACAAAACATTTGTGTAGAAGAGTTAAGCCATTTCTTGAAGAGTTTGTTTTGCATGTGTTAATGACCAACAAGTCAAAACACACTGACCAAATGAGAATCCAGACAAATAATTTAAAAGCACCTAGCTGCCAGGGCATCTAAATCAGACAACAGTGGCATCTGAAACTTCAATAGGGTGCTTCAGCCTAAGTTGAAATACCTGTGCAAGCACTCCAACACTTTACCTAGCCCATCCCATTTACACTGATTAAAGGAAGGTAATTACAACAGCTTTAACACATGAACCTTTGTGGTTATAAATCTGTAGATAAAGCTCAGACTAAAGGTGCAGTCTTACATCGGATCTACATTGATTGATGTTTTGTAAGATACCCCTGCCATGAAAATTTCATTATTCAGAATACATGGAACATTAACGCTCAAGCTGCTATATACATGACACGAAACTTTCAGTGTGATTGTAAAAACCCAGTTTTTGCTATTCTACAGATTTTTTTTTTTGGAAAAAACTCCATATCAGACAGTGTAGATCCAAGATCAGACTGCATAATCTGTGCAGTCAGATCTTGATCTACACTGTCTGCAAAAGGTCAGTGAGTCGCACTTAGCAGCTTATGGGTTAACTTTAAAGCCTAGTTGTGGCCAAAAGTACACAATGTGGGTGTTAAAATGCATTGCAAGTCAAATAATAACATTCAAAAGTATGGAAGTTATTGTGAAGATGACTATCTGGTAGTGTATGGTTGGTCCAAAAGTTAGTTGCTAGCAGAAAAATGAATTTTAAAACCAGGTAGAAAGTAAACAAACAAAAGAGTGACATGGCAACTTTTTACCTAGTTTTAAATACATTTTTCTGCCAGCCACTACACTTGCACCAACTGTACCATAAAAGACTCATATTTTCATACTTTCAGATGGTATGATTTAAATGCATTTTAACACCTGCATTGTTTACTTCTGGCTGCTACAGGGCCTTTAAACTTATTCAAGTATTCTTGCGTTTCATCAGTTTAGGTTAGGCCTAGGTTCTCCATGCAGTGCCTTGCTCTATGACAGTCCCACACAACCATATCACCAGCCCTGGTGCCAGTGAGGAATTTCAAATTGAACTAGCATCACAAAATCTAAAAAAAAACATCCATACACTATCAAATTATGCACACATGATTTAATGACCAATAACTATTGGAAATCATTACACACTCAACCTTTTTACTGATTGGCAATTGCCAGTTAACCCACAGGCCTTTGAAGCTCCATTTCTCTATCATGGAACACTAAAATTTTCCTTGGTAGATCATCTAACACTTTTGCACATTGGCACATTGCCTGTGTATCATGGAATTCTCAAATTTTCATTTAAATCATTACTATAAATAGTACATTGGCCACTGCCTCTATTTTGTATAAATATGACAAGGTGTGCAACAAAATCTATGAAAATTTTACCCTTGTCCCCTTTTAGAGAAAATATTTAACCAAAACAGAAAAATAACCGTAGTTACTGTTGCAGATGGGTTCACAAATGATTTTTCTTGTGTACCATGACCTTCGAAAGTTCCAAACATCTCTTGCAACAAGAGGGCCATGATGGCCCTGTATCGCTCCACTGGCTTATAAATATAAACCATGAAGAGAAGTCTTTACTATATAAGCCCTTATAAAACTTTGACCCCAGGGCTACAGTCGGACTAAATGGGGAATATGTGTATTAGAAGAATAACATGCCAAATTTGGGAGTTCTTGGCCTTATGGCTAGTAACAAGACGGTTTCTGAACTTTTCACTCAATAAACCCATGTAAAACTTGTGACCCCTGGTGCAGGGCCAAACTTGATCCTAGGGCTGTAACTTGGGCCCTCTTTGTAGTTGTCCACTAGATAATGCTATAATTATGCAAAATTTGGTAGCCTAAGCCTTATGGCTATGTACACCAAGATTTAAAAGTTTTCCCTATGTAAGCCTATGTAAATCTTGTGAACCCCCCCCCCCCCCCCCCAGCATGAGGCCAAATTGACCCCAGGACTATAAATTGGGCACTTTTGGTAGACCCCCCAACTAGATCAAGTTAAATGCAAAATTTGGTAGCTCTAGGCCTTATGGCACAGGTACAGGAAGATTTTTAAAGTTTTCTCTATATAAGCCTATGTAAAACTTGTGACCCCTGGGGCAGAGCCAATTTTGACCCCAGGGCTATAATTTCAAGAAACATGATAGAGGTTTACTACATAAAGTTACATGCCAAATTTGGTAGCCCTATGCCTTATGGTTTCAGACAAGAAGATTTTTGAAGTTTTCTCTATATAAGCCTATGTAAAACTTGTGACCCCTGGGGCAGAGCCAATTTTGACCCCAGGGCTATAATTTGAAGAAACTTGATAGAGGTCTACTACATAAAGCTACATGCCAAATTTGGTAGCCCCATGCCTTATGGTTTCAGACAAGAAGATTTTTAAAGATTTCCAATATTTTTCAGTTTTGTTGCCATGGCAACCAGAGTTTTTGAAGGAATCAAATTCTTTCAAGAAATTCTGAAGAGGACCATGGCAGGATCATTTCTGTGAAGTTTCATGAAAATTGGATGGGTAGTTTCAGAGAAGAAGATGTTTGAAATAAAAGTTAACGCACGGACGGACGGACGGACGCACGCACGCACGACGGACACCAGGCCATGACATAAGCCCGCTGGCCTTCGGCCAGTGGAGCTAATAAATCAATAGCTCTGATTTAAAAACATTAAAAAAGCTTCTACATTTTCCGGATCACCATGCACTGCTATAATTCAATATGACACAGTGAATTATAACTCATGTGAATTTACTATCAAAAGACACACCAAAGTTTTTTACCGATACGTGGGAAATACACATATGAAAATATGCGAAATGGAAGATGAAAATCGTAGATACTGGATTAAATGAAAAGATAAATTATAACAGACAAATATATTAATTTAATTCATCAATATATCAACAAAAAATTTTTAGATATTTGTTTGAAAAAAAAAATGTTTTAATCATAATTCACTGTGGGATAATAAACTGTGTGATGTCAGAGCGTGGTGATAACTTAAGGTTTATTTTACCGTTTTTGGTTAAATATTATCTCTGAAAGGGGACAAGGGTAAAAATTTTCTTCGATTTCATTGCACACCTTGTCTTACTATATACGATATACAGGCAGTAGCCAATATGCTGTTTATAGTAATGGTGTCCGATAAGAAAAATTTTGTTATCCCGTAATAGACCAATGGAGTTTTGGTGGCCTATGGTTAATCCTTATTAAGTTGAACAAATGTAATGGACTTTCTGAAAGATGCAGAGAATGCAATTTCAAAGCTTATATTCTTTGTCAAAATATCTTTCAAAAAAGCAGCCAGTGTAGATCAAGATTGGGGTCCATATTCACCAACAATTCTTAACCCTTATCCTGCTGAATAAGTGAAATCAAATTTTACAAACCGAAAGTAAAAACCCCAATATTGCTATTTCAAACTTATTTTTCCAACAAAAATATCTCCTTATCGGACAGTGTAGATCCAAGATCAGATGGCAAGTTCTGTGCAGTCTGATCTTGATGTATACTGTCCACAAAAGGTCACTGAGTTGTGCTTAGCAGCCTTAGGGTTATGAATGTTCTTAGTCTTTATACCTCAGATTTTCTAAATTTGAAAGTAACACAACTTCTGATTGGCTAAACCATTTGGTTTTGCCAATCAGAAGTTGTGTTACTTTCAAATTTAGGGAATGTTCTTGATTGGTGAATACGGACCCAGACTGCATATTCTACGCATCTATACTGTCTGCACAAGCAAAAAGATCTTGTTTTAGCTCTTCAAAGATCAAATTTGAAATCACCTATCAACAACTCAGAGCCAGGTTTTTCCAGCATCACATGTGAAGTCAGGGAAGCCACTATTGGAAACTAATACAGTGCTTGCTTGATAACAACCCAATAACTTATAATCAGCGACAAACTGCTAGAGTAATGGTCAGTATCGGAGTATTTCCATATTGGAAATAACTGTTTCACTGCAAAAACTGGACAGCTTTGATTTATTGCTTCTGGAATAAGTAATGCAGTAAAGTCATTTTGTAGTTTTTAAAAACTGGTAAGTGTATAAAAAGTTTTCCAATTTCTTTTAGACATACAGAGTGCTTAGTTAAATCAAATATTAAATCCAAAATGAAGCAGTTATAATGCAGGCTTGATCAGAATACTTGAAAGAAGAAAAAAGCAGACAGCGTAGATCAACGATAAAGCTGCAAGAAGTTCTGATATGAATATAACTATAGAGAGATTGTGCTTATGGCTTTATGGCTCCAATTTTTTATTTCATGTTTTCAAGGGAAAAATCTGTAATATTTTCCCATCCAATCTAACTACTTTTCATAAAATTAAGCCTGGAAAAATTTGGTTTCTACTTTTTGACAAAGTTTTGGAGCATGAAAGCTCCAGCCTTTCCCGCTGATTTTGTGAGGCAGACACTGAATGACCTAAGAAACTTAAAATTACATAAATGATAACATAAGCAATTTGAAATTGTACATGTAACAAAGCAATATAAACTTTATAAACCAATCATTTGTTAACTGTTAGAATGCCACTTAGAATGGAAATAATTTTTATTTGTATGAAAAACAAATTAATGTATATGAGCTCTGGCAAAAGTGGGTTTAATGTGATGCATTATACCAAGCAAGTCATATCAAATTATTATGGATCCATAGAATTTTGTCTAAAAGTTAACTAAATCATCATGAGGTACTCTGGTCCTTTGACATGCAGAAAAATTAACAAAAGCAAGAGGTCTCAACCCTTTTCAGCCTGCAGGCTGGCATGGGTCGATATTTTTGGTAAATGCATTAAACCCCTTTTTCAGAGCATGGCTAGAATACATGTATAGCAAAACCTTGTCATAACAAGACTGTTTTTTGGCCTTTATGTCAGAGCATGGCTAGTATACATGTATAGCAAAACCTTGTCATAACAAGGCTGTTTTTAGGCCTTTATGTCAGAGCATGGCTAGTATACATGTATAGCAAAACCTTGTCATAACAAGGCTGTTTTTTGGCCTTTATGTCAGAGCATGGCTAGTATACATGTATAGCAAAACCTTGTCATAACAAGGCTGTTTTTTGGCCTTTATGCATTTTGTATAATACATCAGAATGCATTGTTTTGCAACCTAATCTTGATCTATGATTTTTAACAGCCGCATGTGAATTTTTTCAAGGCATAGTACTTTCAGATGGATTTTCTTTTGTCTTGAGACCAATAAACCCAAGGGTCACACATTTATCGTTTGAATTCAACCCTGATTTTGTGAGTAATCTAGAGTATTACATTATCTCATTGTTAAGAATAGTATTACTTTTTTTACAAATTTTTTGCTATTTTAGAACAGGTTTGTTTGGTCATATAACCAACATATCTTGGATAACTTTCCCCATCATTAAGAAGGACACATTGGAGGAAGCATATAAAACTTCAGTATGTTTTGCCCAATGCTCTTCTATCTGAGATTTTCAAACTTCAACTTTAAAATCCAGTTTTAGCTCCCAGGACAATTACTATATGTACTACAGACTGGAAACATTTTAGCTCCTGTGACCAACATGTATTTGTGCAACAGACTGGCACTATTTAAACATTTTTTTTTTTCTGTTAAAAGACCATCTTACCACCAGGGCTTATGAAAAATGATGTGGTAAAAGGATAATATGTAGCCTTTGCTTCCCTTTTTCACACTTGGGCCACATTTAATTTGTTCTTTCACTTGTGGACAAGTCTAAAATTGATTTGTTGTTTGGTTTTATATAGTTACATTGGTAATGATGGACAAAAGACTATTGATGGCATACTATTGCATACCCTATGAATTCCTTGAAAAAGGTTGTTTTTGATAGCACCATAAGTTGGCTGCTTTTGAAATTTTTAACTAGAAAAAAAGGTACTGCCACCTTTTTTTGAACAACAAAACACCAGAAAAAATATTTCTTTTGGGTGAAAAATCACTTTTCATACTGTGAGTCAAAGCAGATTTATAATGTAGGAAACAGGCTGGCCATGCCTGCAAGTACCTGTATTTGTCACAATTATTAAACATAGCTTAATCAGCATTAAATTTTGTCACATATGTTCTTCAAAAGCTGCAGGTGCCACAATGTATTAACAACAATTAGTTCACTATGGCAAAGACTTGGTATAATAGTCCACTATGGCACAGACTTGGTATAACAGTTCACTATGCAGGGTTTTCCCTTGGCAAGAAAAATAGGGGGTCACAATGACCCCCTAGTCATAAAAAATGGGGGTCATTCTGGACTTTATGGGGGTCACAAAAAATGTAATTAGGTTAAGCACTAAAGACTACTTATTGTATGAAACACTGTGTGTTTTTATGTTTCTTATTCAAAGCTTTATATAACCTATTCATGAAGTATTGCATGATGTATGATATATTATAACACCAGGGATTCCCTGTATAGAGGGGCTTACAGTCTAGATGGCATTTTTTCATAGAATATCTTGAATGTGCTTTATCAAAAGTCTGTTCTAAACTGGCAAAAATGCTTTAGCTGCAGACAAGCTGTCATTTGTTTACGTAATTTCAATCTGTCAAGGGCATCAACGTGACCACAGTGTTTTGGTAATGCACATAAGAGTTGAATTGGGCAAGTTTGTGCAGTCACTCTCTGTGGTACTCTCTGTGTTTTGTTTATATCACAGGAATCCACCATTTAACTGATGCAAATAGCTTGTTGTTGGCTGGATTTGATGACCTCTATTTTATGTTGTTTTTTTTTTAATAAAGAATATCCATCAGACAACAAACTATTTTCACCAATTAAATGGCCGGTTCCTGTGTTTTGATACACGGCTCACATTCATGCCGCCGTTTACGACAAATAATTAAGCATATGTCTTTAGCCAATTTTCAGTAAACCCTTGGGGTCTTAAAATGTTTTTCTCGGTACTCAAACTAGGCAATCATCATCCCATCGTTGTTCAAGGTCTCTTTTACTTGCAGACAGCAAGAATGACACATCAATTTTGATTGAGCCATATTGTTTTCATTAGAAATTGACTGGTTTAGTTTACATGAGTTTAAAGACGGACTGTATTCTCAGTCTTGCGTTTTGTACCCTTTTCTTCTTGTACTTCAGCTTTCTTAAGTACTCGTGATGTAACATTGTTGGTAGCAAAGACGATCGTAAGTAACCTTTATTGTATCTGTGCGTCCACAATGACGCACTATTGAAAAAAATACGGGTCATTTTCCTTAAAAATGTGTCAAAACGCACAAAGTTGTGCATCAAGGAAAACATTGACTATGGCACAGAATCGGTATAATATCATTCAGAATATTTGTGTTGATACTTGGGAAAAAACTAATATTGTTTACAGGCTTAAATGGTTTGAGCTTTACCAGGTACCAAACTTTTGGGACCTCTTTTTTCACTTTTATATTTTTTCTTTAGTGCAGGCTTGGGGTTTATTTTCAGCCTATAGAGAAAGTGAAGGATGCTGTAAAAAGAGCACTGCACGCAGGTGCAAACGCTCCACTGCAATTGCTTTTTAAGAGAGCAAAGCAAAGAAACAACTGATGAATAAATGTGTGTGTAGTTTGATATATAGTGCAAACGATCATCATGAACATGTGCTCAGCACAGTGTGAGTGCCTTGAAAATGCTGTGAAAGCACAGTGCACACAATGTCAGCTCTGTGAAAGCGCAGTGCACGCAGGATAAGTGCCATGAGGGTGCAAAGTATCACCACACAGAACTCCATAGGGGCGCAATAATACCCCACTGGAGCTCTGTAGCAATGTCTTGGTTGTGGTGACATCTCCATCTTCGTGCAAAATATTCCAATTTTCCTATGATCTCATAGCACTCTGGAAAATTAAACAATGCCATGCCAATGCAGTAGAACCACCTTATAGTTTGACATTGGCTTTCAGAAGTATCCTAAAAAAATTGTAAAAAAAAAAGAGAAAATAATGATACCCAGCATTTTTCCTTTACCCATAATGCTTTCAACCCTTTCAAAGCTTTGCCATTTTCTTGTCTAAAAATTTTGACATGGACCACTATCAAATTTTCTCATTTGGTACAGGGTTTATCTCTTAAGGAGCCTACAAGATTTTAGACTCCTCCAAAAAGTCTTGCAGATGACAAAATCAATGTGGCTTAACTCTTTACCACACAGCAAAATTCTAAACCTGTTTATCCCTTTTAATAAACAATCCCTAGTTTTAACGACCCCCGAAGGAGGAGGCTTTAGAAAACATGATGGGAAAACAAGAAAATGCTGTTAACCAGCATTTTCTCCTTTTCCCACAATGTTTTCTAGCTTGTCATAGAACTTCAGTGCATTTGTATCACTTTTAAATTTGTTGTTTGCAGATCCTTTTTTGTTTGGAAGAGTCAAGAATATGTTGTTTGGTAAAAGGTTTAAAAGTCTTTGCAGATGACAAATAAGATATACCTGAAATGATGGCAATTGTCTCGAAAAGGGTAGATTACATTGTGAGTAAAGGAGAAAATGCTGTGTTTTCCAAAAGCCTTCTTTCTTGAGAACTTTAAAACTAGGGATTGTCTGGTAAGGGTTAATTGAAAAGACTGGTTTTTAAAGGGATGGAACGAATCATTATTTTCAAAAGCATTTTTCCTGCAATTGCTGAAACATGGGATCTTTTGTTGCGGCTCAAACTGTCAAATCAATTTAATAGCGCTCCTTTGATAAATGACATATCATGTGACCACTATGTAACAGGGAATCTACTAAATATGTTTTCCCTGTCAGAAATGTCTTTTTTATAGCCACCGCTTCCTACAAAATTTATTCCCCCTGGTGATAAAATAGACAAAATATATCACACATAATCTGCAAATAAATTCTTTCCTGCATTACAAATGGTCCAGACAAAATATTAACATTTAACACAAAAATGACTTGTCTGGCGAGAAAAAATGTTTGTTGCAGGATTCAATGAGAATATTTTGTTTTGGTTTTAAAGGCGCAGAGGCAGCAAAAAGTAAGGGGGTGTGAAAATGCATTCAAATTTAAATAATACTATTTAAAGGTATGGAAATTACTGTGAAAATGACAATATGTTATTGTACAGTCTAAGTGTTTGTTGCTGGCAAAAAAATGAATTGTAAAACCATGCAAAAAGTAGCAAGAGATCAGGTGACTTGGCAACTTTTTACCTACTTGTTTTATTTATTGTTCTGCCAGTGACTAATACATGTACCTCCTGTATGAGAGATTATCATCTTCACAATAATTTCAATACTTTTAAAACAGTATGACTTAAATTCACATGCATTTTTATACCTGCATTGTTTACTTTGCCTGCAACTGGGCTTTTTAAACCCTTCTTACATGAAGATATCAGACTAGAAGCATTTGCAGACCAGAAATTGAATGTGGGCAGCTTAACTCTTTACCACACAACAAAATTTTAGATGCCAAATTCAACTTTAGAACAAACGGGCTTAAGCTCTCTGATAGAGCAGAAAACATTGTGGGAAAAGGAGAAAATGCTGTTTACCAGCATTTTCTCCTTTTCCCACAATATTTTCAAAACCCTTCTCTCCTAGGGTCATGAAAACCCAGGATTGTTTTGTTAAGGCTGAGGGGAAATATTTCAGAAAGTCAAAAAACATTTTGGAAAAACGCTGATTACTAACATTCCCTCCTTTTCCCAAAATCTTCTCAAAAGCTGTCTATCTCAAGCTTATTAAAACATATGATTGTTTGGTATGGGGGTACAGGGTTGAATTAATCCTCTAAAACATGACAAAAGTTTGAATTAACCCTTTCCCAAACGACAAATTTTGGACTGGTCCAAATTGAAAGAGTTTGCAGACGACAATTTTAAATTTGATGAAAATGGCAGGAAGTTCTCAAAAAGGGTAGAAAACACTGTAGGAAAAGGAGAAATTGCTCGTTACGAGCAATTTCTCCTTTTCCCACAGTGTTTTCAAAAGACTTGTACTGCAGACACATGAAAACCAGGGTTTGTTTGGGAAAGGGTTAAACCAAATTGCAAGCATTTGCAGATAACAAAATAAATTTAGCTAAAATGATGATTCCTATCTTTGATAGGGAAGAAAACATTGTGCAAAATGGAGAAAAAATGCTGGTCACTGGCATTTTCGCCTTTTACCACAATGTTTTCAAAATGGAGAAAAAATGCTGGTCACTGGCATTTTCGCCTTTTACCACAATGTTTTCAAAAGCCTTCTTCCTCAGGGTCGTTAAAACAGGTGATTGTGTGGTAAAAACAATTGTGGCAGACGACTGAATATTTGCATAATTAAAGTTTATCCTTTTCACAAATTAAATATAAATGATAAATTTTAGACCCTTTCAAATGCAAGGTATCTACTGATTACAAAATCAAAATTGGTACAAATGAGCTTAACCCTTTACCACACAATCCTGAGTTTTAACGACTCTAAGCTAAAGGGTTATTGAAAACATTTTGGGAAATGGAAAAAATGCTGGTGACCAGCATTTTCTCCTTTCCCAGAATGTTTTCTACCCTTTCCAAATCAAATTTCAATATTTTAGTCACATTCATTTTGTCGTCTTCAAATGCTTTCAATTTGGTAGAGTACAAAATTTTGTCGTTTGGTATAGAGTTAAGCTCTGATAGGGTAGAAAACAATGTGGGAAAAGGAGAAAATGCAGGTTCCAAGCATTTTCTCATTTTCCCAAAATGTTTTCAAAAATCTTCTTTCCTAGGGTCGTGAAAACCCTGGATTGCTTGGTAAAGGGTTAATACACAAAAACATTGGAAAATTTTCTGGTAATATTATCTTTTCAAGACAATGTTTTACAATGTGATCTGCTGCAATGAAAAAAAAAACATCTGCATGGGGAAACATACAATGCAGGGAACCATAATATCTGCCAAGAATAAGTTCTGCAGCATGACTCCACAAGCAGATTTGCCTAGGTTTCGAATCCCTTCAAATGCTAATGTAATGGTACAGATATTTTCAGTCTGAAAGAAAAGCCCCGATATGGCAATTTCAAGGCTATCTCCATGTACATGTATGATAAGACTGTAGGGGCTATGATTCTTTAACCCTGCGAAACACATTCCCAACTTCTAACCCTTAGGCTGCTATGCACAACTCACTGACCTTTTGCTGACAGTGTAGATCAAGATCAGACTGCAGAAAACATGCAGTCTGATCTTGATCTACACTGTCCAATGACGAGATATTTTTCTCCAACATATAAGCTTGAAATGGCATTATTCAGGTTTACACTATCGGCTTGAAAATTTTATGTTAGTTATTTAGCAGAATAAGGGTTGAAGACATTGAAAGGGAAGGCTTATGAAAACATCTTTTCACACAATGTTTTCTGCCCAATTAACTCTTTACCAAACAACAAAAATTTAGACTGAACTAAATTGAAAGCATTTGCAGATGACAAAATAAATGTGACTCAAAAATTTAAGTTTGTTTTGGGAAGGGTAGAAAATATTATGAAAAAAGGAGAAAATGCTGGTTACCAGCATTTTCTCCTTTTCCCACAATGTTTTCAAAAGGCTTCTTTCTCAGGGTCATTAAAAGTCGGGATTGTGTGGTAAAGGGTTACAGACAGAAATCATCATTTCAGTAAATATTTATTTGTTGTCTGCAAATGCTTCCTATCAGGTCTGGTCCAAAATTTTTTTTTGTAGAGAGTCAAGTATTTGAAACTCAATGGTAATTCCAAATTCAAAAACTTGCCATCTAATTGATAGACACATTACATCTCAGCCAACCAGATGGCAAATTTTAGAGATTAGTCGAATCAACCAAATGACAAAATTTTTGACAAGACCAAGTTGAAAGCATTTGCAGACAGCAATTAAATGTAGCTGAAATGATGATTTCTGTCTTTGACAGGGCAGAAAACATTGTGGGAAAAGGAGAAAATGCTGGTAACCAGCATTTTCTCCTTTTCCCACAATATTTTCAAAAGGCTTCTTTTCCACGGTTGTTTAAAATCGGGATTGTGTGGAAAAGAGTTAAAGCAATATTAAGAAATGTTGGGGCTAATCCACTGGTAAATTTTAGAATTTAGCAATAAAGAAATATGTAGAATTGTATCGAAAATAAAGGCTTGATAACTGTTGCAACTGGGTCTTGAGAAAAAAAAAAGTTAACTCAATTCTTGAAATTGCATTGAAGTCTCTTTTGAAGACTGTTGATATATTAAGAAGAAATTGAAAATACAAAACAAAAAGTAAGAGTAATAGAGAAAAACTGCTCAAGATACTGTTGCCATAATTCATTTTTGCATTTCCCAAGGCCTACATCATGCCTTCCAAAAATGTTATGAAAACAGCTCACAAGGACTGACTGAAGGGTGGGCAGGCAGGCAGACAGTGAGACAAACATGTTTGAAATCCATGAATATGTTCATACAATCATATACTATTTCAAATGCAGGATTTTCTAAATGTTTTTGCAGAAAGATAGCAAAAATTGTCTCCTGCAAGTCATGCCTTTCGATCACATCATAAATAATGCCCTTAATAATGGGAGAATTTTCAGACTAAAAAATAATAATCTCTTCTCCTGGTTAATGACAATAGGATTATTGATAAACCAATATATTCTAATGTAACATTTTCTCTCATTTCCTGATACTGAAGCCAATACATTATACAGAGACTTAATCAGATACGACTGAGTTTGCTTTTGCAGATGACAAAAATAAGACTTGTTCAGATTGGAGGTATTTCCATGTTACCTCATGCAGGACTGTGATTGATGAAACACGAGAGGGGACGAAAATACCCTGAAACTCTCACATACACAGGTAAATACATAATTTTTGGGCAGATTTTTATCAGCTTGGACAGTTTTTAATTTTTAGTTTCAAAGGAAGCAAAGCCTCTGTAAGGTGGAAAAATCACACCCCAACTCAAGTGATGAGGTTTGATCACAAAAGGTGGAAAGCTTTGTGGGAAAAGGGGAAAATGCTGGCTACCAGCATTTTCTCCGTTTCTCACAATCCAAAATTCTTCCTTCTTTGTTATTGTAAATTATCATAACTCTAGAAAAGGGTTAATAAGCTTTTGACAGCCAAAAGATGCTGACAGTGTATGTATCTATGCTTCCTTTCCAGTGTACCAGTATCAACCCCGACAGTGCTTCATGAAACTTTAGTTGTTTTCATAGACATTATGAAGACCAAGGTCACACTGCTTTTCGCAGAGTTCATATTATTTTCTAGTGTGATTTAGAGAAGGACTTCTGAATCAATCTTTCTGGCATCTGGGTGTTTGCTGACTACATCAACTTCCTTTAAATAATATACTGATGACAAGAAATTTGTAACCACCCATATGATTGTCTGATGGATGTAACCACTCTGAAATCTCCAATGTAACCGACCAATCACATCTGCTCGAAAGGAAATTGATGTTGTTACAAAATGCTGAGATTCCTAAGGCACTCAGTTCCATAACAACAAATATAATAGCACAGAAATTATAGTTTTAAGCTGTGAATTGTTTCTGCAAATACAATCATGTAGTTGAAAACTGGAATTAGAGAGAGGCTGTGTAGATTATTGGTTCAACAGCATTAGGTGGTAGTAATAGTGGTAATGGGGACTGACTAAAAGCTGCATGGAGAAGAGCCAAATAATTTATTTCTTTGTACTTAACTAATATCGCAAAATCTTATCAAATAACAGCATTAAAATCAGATCATTACCAAAGCACAAGTATGGTACCTCATGGGTAAATTCAAGCCAAGTTTCATAATTCTCTTTGGTATTTCATTGTTTCCTTAGGCAACACACTGATAATGTAATTACAGTATTGTTTACTGGTTAATTAATTTCCCTATTCTGAAACTTTTTTGGTCATTAAAAAAAAAAGAAAAACATTGTGGGAAAAAATAGAAATTGTCTATTGTAAGCAATTTCCCCTTTTGCAACAATGTTTTCATTTGCATGCATATATTCTACATAATTGTAAAGGATGTTTTCAGTGTTTGCTGCAAATTTTTGCCCAATTGCAAAGAATTAATCCTGGATTACTCAGACCATCCCACTTTTCTTTGACACTCTGCTGTTATTCAGATTTTTCTAACATCAAGAGGTATTTCATTTGGCCATTGCAAATTCTGTACACCTTAAATGTAGGACTATCACTCTTCCTTTTTTTTCCCTGTATCAATCATAATCTACCCTCCATTTTCAAACTCTTGATCATGTACACAAATAAATTGCAAGTTTCAAAAGAATGAGCCACAAAATTATCTCTACCAGACAACAAAGTTTTGCTGCAGTTCAAATTGAAAGAATTTTTCTGATTGACAAATCTGGCAGGTCAGAAAATATGAGACAGGAGAAAATGTTGATAACCAGTAATTTTTCTCTTTTTTCCCATAATGTTTTCAAAGACATTCTTCATTTAAGAGATCTTATTTGTTGTCTGCAAAATTGTTTTCATTTGAAATCTTATTGTATGGTAAAGATTCATTGACTCTTCTGATTTTTGCTGCTAGAGCATCAGTTTTGGATAAAAGAATAATTTCTCATTTTCTATCCATGTTTTTAGGAAAGTTTTCTATTGCAAAGGCAAACCTATTCATTTTGTGTGATAATGGATCAACAGTAAACTAATTACTCCATTGGTAATGTGATTATACCATGTATTTTGTATCACTCTATGGCTCTTGACCTTTTTGTCCATTCCCCAACAAGACTAGTGTCCACTTTTATTTCATGCTTTTTTCATGGGAATGCCTTGGGCAAGACACTTCAGAGCCATAGCCTAGTACTAGTGAAGCCCAGAATATACATGAAGGTGTGGGCTGTTGCTGTGATATGACTGAGATAATGCTGAAAGTGGCATTACACACCATTCAATCAATCAATCAATAAATTTCATGCTAAGTTTTGAAACCACATGTAATCAAATATCTGTGATTAGTTCTTGAACTTAATATCTGATTGACTAAATGTCTGCTTACCATTACAATTAAGGTAATTACAAGCTCCAAAATTAAACAGTCTGGTGTCAAAAAATATTTAACCCTTTACTAAACAAATGTTGGGTAGAAAGCTTTTGGAAACATTGTTGGTAAAGGAGAAACTGCCGCATTTATTATCGTCATCTACAAATGTTTGCAATTTGGACAAGTCTAAAATTTTGTTGGCAACTGTTCATTCTTTACCAAACAATCCTGTATTTTAAACACATGTAACAAGTAAGTTTTTGAAAACACTGAGGGAAAGGAGAAAATGCTGGTAACCAGTATTTTCTCCTTTTCCCAGAATGTTTCCCTCTCTTTCACAGTAAAATCTGATTATCTAATCCACATTTCATATGTAGTATGCAAATGCTTTCAATATGGATGCTCTCTAAAATTTTGTAATCTGGTAAAGGGTTTAAAGTTTACTATTATAGCTTAGATTCTGAATGTGAGCATAAAGGCCTTGTGTTGGTCTTGCTACCAAAGAGTTGATGGTTCATTGTACTCATGGCCACAGGTTCCACAGGTCAGTGTTCTGATTCAATCTGAGATAAGGACAAAGCCAAACTGTTGACCTCACCATATCATGATGGAGTTTTTGTTGTGTAAGGCAAGGGAGGTATTTACAATCCCTGTGTATTTAAAAGGTTTCATGCAAAGGTTTCTGGCAGTGCAAGTCAATTTATTTTGTTATCATTAATACAAGGTTTCCGGCAGTGCAAGTCAGTTTATTTTGTTATCATTAATACAAAGACTGATATGTGAACCCTGACACTGACCAAAATCTAATATCAGTCCTGAGGCACTAAAGTATTGATAAATATTCAGCTATTAATACTCAGTTATGAAGTTATTACTTCCTGCGACAACTTTGTACTAACCCTTTACCACACAATCACAAGTTTAACAACCCAGAGGTATAATCCTTTTGAAAACATATTGGAAAAAGGAGAAAATACTGGTAACCAATATTTCCTACTTTTCCCACAAGGTTTTCTATTCTATCAAGGACAACTTTCATCATCTGAGCCACCTTTGATTTGTCGTCTGCAAAGCTTTCAATTTGGACAAATCTAGAAATTTGTCTTTTGGTATAGGGCTGCACAGCTTTAGAAACATCAGATGGAAAATGTAGTTATAAATGTGAAGAAAGGTTTGACAAAAGTTCTGATGAAACAAGAATTGAGAGATTCTAAACTGCTGTAAGATTCCTTAAGAGAGCTGGTCTGTCTGAGAGAACTTAGCATTTGCAATGGGGAAGGGGCTGTGACACACCTTTTTTTCATTATTTTTCACACGTTCACATTTTTTTAAGAGTATTAGAAAATGCATGTTAGCAAAAGCAAAAGCCTTAAATTGCAGAAGGAGCACTTGCATGTACTATGCAAATGCTCCTTTTTCTGTTAACCCTTTACCAAACAATCCCGAGTTTTAACAACCCTGAGAGAGAAGCCTTTTGAAAAGATTGTGGGAAAAGGAGAAAATGCTGGTAACCAGCATTTTCTCCTTTTCCCACAATGTTTTCAACCCTACTAAAGACAAATTCTATAATTTGAGCCACCTTTAAATTGTCGTCTGCAAATGCTTTCAAAAAATGTCCTTTTCCTTTTCTTCAAGTGTTTGTTCTTTGTAAAATTGATGTTGTAGCAACTCTATCTAAGTCTAGTACTTGCCTGTGCAGTATAAATGGATTAGAACCTTTATCAAACAAACCCAAGTTTTTTACGACCCTGAGACAGATGCCTTTTGAAAACATTGCGGGAAAGGAGTAATGCTAATGCTGGTTACCAGCATATTTACTTTGCCTGCAATGTTTTCTACCCTATCAAAGACTCCATTGTTTCAGCCACAATTGTCATCCACAAATGCTTTCAATTGAGCAAGTCTACATTGTTGTTGTGTGGTAAAGAGTTAAAGGCCCAGTAGCCATCAAAAGTAAACAAAATGGGTGTTAAAATGCATTTGAATTTATATCATACCTTTTGAAAGTATGGAAATTATTCAGGAAATGACAATCTGTTATTGTATGGTTGGTCCAAGTGTAGTTGGTGGCAGAGAAATTAATATTCAAATCAGGTAAAAAGGAAACATTAGAGAGACCTGGCAACTTTTGACCTACATTCAATTTTTCTGTCAGCAACTAACACTAGGACCAACTGCACAATAAAAAATTGTCACCTTTGCAATAATTTCCATACTTTTAAATGTTATGAATTAAATTTGAATGCATTTTACCAACTGCTTCGTTTGCCTTTGGCAGCTATTGGGACTTTAAGGCTCTAATGCCTAGGCTATTCCAAGTCTTAAAAGATGCATAATTATTTCAAAATTAATAATTCAAAAGGTCTGGTGGTCAACAAAACTAGTGGAGGTTCACTGGGCCTTCAGGATGTCAGGATGAAACATTAACCCTATACCACACAATCCCAACTTTTAACGACCCTGAAAAAGAAGCCTTTTGGAAACATAGTGGGAAAAGGGGAAAATGCTGGTAACCAGCATTTTCTCCTTTTCCCACAATGTTTCCTACCCTTCTTGAAACAAATTTCAATGTTTTAGTCACATTTATTTCGTCATCTGCAAATGCTCTCAATCTGGGTCAGTCTAAAATTTTGTTGTTTGGTAAAGAATTAAGGACATTAGCAAACATGGTAGCTCTCTAGATTGTTTGACTGACTGTATGGTGTTTAACCTTTTACAACACAATCTTGAGTTCTTACAACCCTGAGAAAGAAGCCATTTGAAAACATTGTGGGAAAAGGAGAAAATGCCAGTAACCAGCATTTTCTATTTTTCCCTACAATGTTTTTTGTACATTTACAGACATAACCCACCATAATTTTGTCGTCTGCAAATACTTTCAATTTGGCGAGTGTAAAATTTTGTCGTTTGGTAAAGGGTTAATGCCATTATCAACATTATTTCAAATATATCTTGGCAGCCAGTGCACCTACCCATGCTTTCCTGAAGTTTCTTTTTATCAATAATACTTGCAATATTCTTCCTGAGCCACTGGCTGCTTTCCCACCATCGTCAAAATTTTGATCAGTGGTGAGAGAGGAATGAGTCCTGTCTTAATGGCTATCAAAAGCAAGCCCCTGTTCTCAAGTCCTGTACACTACTGACTACGCCACTGGGGCTCGGCTGATTGTTTGGTAAAAGGTTTATGAATTGGAAGACTTTAAGCGCTGGAACTGACTTAAGTTGTTTATGCAGACAGTGTAGACCAAGATCCGACTGCTCAAAACATGCAGTCTGATCTTGGATTTACACTGTCCACTTCATCCCACCCTCTGAGCAAAACAACCTTAAAATGACAGTCTTTCAGCTTGTTTTCCTAATTGAAGAGATCCGTTTCATCAATTCTGAGCACTCTAAGGCTTAAGGGTCATTTTGGCTAAAATATCTCACAAAATATTGAACAGGGTTTACTAAGGAGTGAATTCTTGTGTGGTATATGATCTAAACAGTCCTCAGCCATGAATTGACCCTTAAAGCTCTGAATGATCTGGACCTGTTTAATTAGGAAAACAGTCCGAATTATTGCTATTTCAAGGTTGTTTCTGTTAGGATCTGCAGTAAAGTAGCAGACAGTGTAGATCAAAGATCAGACTGCACATTCTGTGAAGTCTGATCTTGATCTACACTGTCTGCAAAAACATTTTAAGTTGGTTCCAGTGCTTTAAGGGTTAACTGTTGTACTTTGCACAGGAAGAGTTAATCAATCATGTGATTAAACCCTTACGTTCTTCATTAATCCTTTAGTAAATATTCCCAATGTCTCAGAAGTCCTGAGGAATACCACTTTGAAAACAATTTGGGAGAAGCCAAAAATGCTGGTCATTTTCCCACAGTTTTCTACATTTTCAAGAGCAAATTCCATCATTTTAATCACACTGACTTGTCATCTGCAAAATTTCAACATAGTCAAGTCAAAAGTTTTTGTCATCTGGTCAAAAACAAAACAAAATTTACAGCAGAGGATTTTGACAACATGGACAATCATCATGAATTAACCAGGATCACAAAAGCTCACCTTGAGCACTTCGTGCTTGTAACAGCATTTTCTCTTTTTCCCACAATGTTGTTTAATCTTACAAAGAAAAATTCCAGTTGTTGAGTCACATTAAATTTTTCATCTGCAAGTTACTTGGAATTTGTACTAGTCCACGATTTTGTTGTCTGCTAAAAAGTTATGGCTTGAATCATGAACAATTTTGAATACATTTTAGTAATAGAAGGAATGATTCAAAACAAGCATTTTCTTCCCTTGCACTACAACATTTTCATAAGTGGCATTTTGCAAGAAGAGGGAACTGATCAGCAGGACAGTATGCGCTAATCCGACTATAAAAAAGCCAGAGATGTCTTTTTCTTGTGCCGTGTCTAACTAACATCATTAATATAATGTTATCGAGATACTGTAAATCAAAGCTTGATTACTGAAGCACAAATTCAAAAATCTCTAATCATCAGTTCTCAGCCAAGATCTTCATTTGTTTCCACTCCTGTTATGAAATAATTACAAAAAAAAAATATGATCTTCTAATCATTTCATCTGATGATGTTACTCTGAGGCTATGATATGATTTGATTATAACTTTTAGCCAAACCACAGATAACTAAATTTTGGTCTGGTCCATATTTAAGTCTTCCACAAAACAAACTTTTATACTTGTCCAAACTGAATTTTAAACAAATTAAATGTGAGTCAACAGAGGAAATTTGTCTTCAAAAGGCTAGAGAATATAGAGAGAAAAGAAGAAAATACTTGTTATCAGGATTAAGGGGGCTAGTGCAC
Organism: Tridacna gigas; assembly: GCA_945859785.2. Taxonomy (NCBI): domain Eukaryota; kingdom Metazoa; phylum Mollusca; class Bivalvia; order Cardiida; family Cardiidae; genus Tridacna; species Tridacna gigas. Next base: position 31,428,175 of record OX244034.2, read on the forward strand.
CTATCTATGCTTTCCCGGAGTTTGTTTTATTAGTACTTCACACTATATTCTTTGCAAGTGCATGACTGCTTTCCCATGTAAACATCTCAAAACCAATGACCAATGGTGAGAGAGGAATGAATGCTGTTGCAATGACTATCATCAATCCTCCGAAAGAAACTGACCGAGATGAGGTTTTTAAATAGCATCTTCATGGTTTCAAGCCTTGCACATTATAGACTGAACTACTGGGCTTGGCTGGCAAGTAACCCCTAACCTGCTAGATAAAAATCATATGAAACTTTCAAGCTGATATTAGAAGCCCAAATATTGCTATTTCAAAGTTATTTGGGGGGAATATATCTCCTTGTGGGACAATGTAGATGCAAGACCAGACTACATGTTCTGTGCATGTCTGATCTTAATTTACACTGTCCAAAAAAGGTCCTTGAGTCACACCTAGCAGCCTTAGGTTAATTGACCACATAAGAAAATTTATGTGAATTAATATCAGAGTAGATTTCTTGACAATTTTCTTGTCTGCCATCAGAGGATAATAAAGACAAAATGGAGATGATTTTTCGTCCCTTCTGACAGATTTTCTCCTTTTTCCCAATGTTTTCAAAAACCTTCTTCCTCATGATCATTAAAACTTGGGGTTGTGAGGTAAAGGGTTAAATTGTATGGTTGATTGTATGGTGTATAATGCCATTTTCAACATTATTTCAGTTATATCGCGGCTGCCAGTGCTCCTATCAATGCTTTCCTGGAGTTTCTTTTACCAGTACTTCGTACAATATTCTTTCCTAGCCACTGGCTGCTTTCCCACATAAGCATCGTCGAAACAATGGTCAGCAGTGGGAGAGGAATGAATCCTGTTGCAACGACTATCATCAATCCTCGAAAGAAGTTGGCCAAGCCGGGGATCAAAACCAGCAACCTCCTGTTCTCAAGTCCTGTACCCTACCAACTGAGCAGACTACAAAATAATATATGGTTCTATTGATGAGATGAGTTTTTGAAAGGGTTTAAAATATACCAGGAATAACTAGAACTGCCGCAAAGCAGACAAATACCCCACCAGTACCTTGTCACTGAAGAAGCACAATCAGTGAATGGAAACGATTTTCAAAACAAATTTCACCTGTGACCTTGACCTTTGACCAATGCAACTCAAAATTAATAGGGCACCTCATTTGGTCATGAGCAACACTTGTAAAAAGTTTCAAGGTCCTAGGTCAAACAGCTATTGAGTAAGAGTATGGAAAAGATTTTCAAACAAAGTTCACCTGTAACCTTGACCTTTGACCCATGTAGCCCAAAATTGTTAGGGCACCTCCTTGGGTCATGAGCAACACTTATTTAAAGTTTCAGGGTCCTAGGTCAAACAGCTTTTGAGTTACAGCACGGAAATGATTTTCAAACAAAGTTCACCTGTGACCTTGACCTTCGACTCATGTAACTCCAAAATTTTAGGGCACCTCCCTGTTTCATGAGCAACACTCGTTTTAAGTTTCAGATCCTACTTCAAACAGCTTTTGAGTTAGAGCACAAAGTTTTTCAAAGTTCATCTGTGACCTTGACCTTTGACTCATGTGACCCAAAAATCCTCTTTGGGTCATGCGCAACACTTGCATATAAGTTTCTGGGTCCTAGGTCAAACGGCTTCTGAGTTAGAGCATGGAAATGAAAAATGGGCAGATTGATGGACAGACGGATGTACTGATAGACAGACATGGTGAAACCAGTAAACCTCCTTCTACTTTGTATGTGGGGAATTTAAAAAGTGACATGTTGGTTACCAGCATTTTCCCCTTTTCCAACAATGTTTTCAAATGCTTTCTTCCACAGGGTCATCTAAAATGGCATGTTTGGCAAAAAGTAATCACCATTCAGACCATTAGCACTTCCTGAATTTAAAAACCATTTCCTTCAGCCAAATATTTATTTATGAATGTCCAAGCCTTAACAGTTGCATAATTTTCATATTACGATTATTTGGTTTTAGGGCCAAAGTGACCTAATATGACTGAATAATTTCAAAGAAAATAACAAATAACCTAATGAAAGTTAAGTGATCATTGTCTGGGATAAACAAATATTAAGCCTTCTAATGCTAAATAAAACAATGTGGACATTCTTAGTTGGTGCTAAAGATGCAGCTATTGCAGTATCAAAGCTGAATATTTTGCAAACTTAGGAACAGATTGCCTAGATCCTCGCATAAGCTATTAAATTCAGGTTCAGCACCAAAAGCTTTAATTTAGAAATATAGTTCATGACACAATTTTAAGTTGCTTCTGTGGACGGTAAAGATCGAGTTCAGACACCATAGGACAGCTCCTATCGTGTCTCTTTTTGATGCCCCTGGGGGCTTACATTTTCCAAAAAGGGGGGGATTAATGAGGTAAACAACATAGAATTTTCTAAGGACAACAATTAATCTACCGTCCATATCTTAGTCAGTGCCGACTGCAAAGCCAACGCCATTTGAGAAATCTGTTGTATTTTATGCAAAATATGAATTTTACTGCAAATCATGATTCATTTGACTTTAAATAGCATTCAAAATTAATCTTTGACACTGATCTTTGATACTCACTTTCTTAGTTTTTCAAAATTAGTAGACAAATTCTCTGTTCCTGGAAGTTTATAATGTTATCGCAAATGTATGTATATTATGATAGTCAGGTGTTAATTACATTGATTTCTACAGTAAATTAGGATTATGTTGATGCCGGAAGTTTATTCCAGCTGATTTATTTCTATTTTACCAATGGATTGGCCATCTGGTATGCCCAGTTTCAAATAGAAAAAAAGTTTGAGAAGCGTTATTTAGAGGGGGACCGCCAAAAAGGGGCGCTATGATTATCTTCGATGTCTTAGTAAACGATTTTGATAAAGAATTAAGGGCCTAAGCAGGGGTTCAGAATCATTATGCGCCCCAAATCAAGTGCTATATCACCCTTTAAAGCTGCATTGAGCAACGCAGAGCACTTTTGCAGACAGTCTAAACCAAGATCAGACTGCATAGAATGTGCAGTCTGAACTTGATCTACACTGCCTGATACACTGTCTGATACACTGGATTTTCCATAGAAAAGACTAGGACGAGATTTCAGTATTTCCCCTTTTACTATCTTTGGAAATTTTCATTTTAATTTTCCGTGCAGTTTTAGGCTCAGTTATGAAAATGGAGTCATTCTATAAAGTGATAAAAGAAATTTTCATCTGTTCCCATTTTTTCTACAATTACGCACTTGTGTTTTGTGTTTTGGAAGCTATACCCTTGAGAACGGTCTTGAATGATTCGGTAACTTGGCTTTCTTTTTCACTTACTGAAAACTTGGCATGCTTCTACTGTTTACCACATAATCAAGAGTTTTAAGGACCCTGAAAAAGAAGGCTTTTGAAAACATTGTAGGAAATGGAGAGACTGCTGTTAACCAGCATTTTCTTCTTTTCCTACAATGTTTTCTACCCTATCCAAGACAGAAATCACCAATTGACCAACATTTGTCTTCTGCACATGCTTTCAATTTGGTCTAGTCCAAAACTTTGTCGTTTGGGAAAGAGTTGAGAGTTTTTTGTTAATCCTCAGAGTGCTGAATAAACCCAACAGAAATTTCAGTCCAGAAATAAGACCCAAATAATTACAACTTCAAGGTTGTTTTAGGCCAGAATGTCTCAGCAAAGTGGCCAATGTAGATCGATGATCAGACTGCATGTTTTCTGCAGTCTGAACTAGATCTACACTGGCCTCAAAGGCAGTTACTGTATTTCACCTAATTAACGCACCCGTGCGCCATGCAAAACACTGACAGGGCACTCTTATTTCATAGCCAATTTCCCGAAATTTAAGTGCCATCACCTAGAGTAAGTATGGTATTTTGATAAAAATTTTAGTTAGTGCCGGGTGCAAAATGACCGCCATTTTGAAAGACTCACTGTAATGCAATAATGCAAAATATCGATTTTACTGCTGATCATGATTTATTTGAACATTAAAATTTTAATATCATTCACAATTAGTATGGGACACTGGTATTCAATACTTCACTTTCATAAAGTTTTTCCAAGTTAGTTAACAAATTTTGTGTTACTGTAAGTCTATAATGTTTTTGGAAGTGTACATGTATTCCGATAGTCAAGTGTTGATGACATCGATCTGTGAAGTAATTTGGATTATGGTGACGTGTAGCGGTAAGTTTATTTATAAAATAACCATCATTAGGCCACAGTTTTTTTTATTTTTTGTTTTACCGATCCGCCGACCCAATTTTTTCATAAAACCAAAAACAAATAAAAGCACTTTTTTTTCAAGTTTATTCTCCGTCACCGTTCCAACTCAACGAGTGGAACAGTGTACCAGTATTCATGAACATCTTTTTTACAAACACCAACAGTTTCCACACTAACTTGAAAACAGTTAACAATTGTAGAATTTTGAAAAATCCTTTCAATGGTCTTGTTTTTATACGATTTCCAGTCAAAATCAGTCCTGAAGAAGTCAGGAAACGTATGACGAAAACGGGGTACCTGTTGTTTCTCCCATAATGCCTTGATTGATGAAGATTGATTCTGCGGCACATTTTCCCACTTAAAATAGGACTCGAATTGCTAGCAGACGACAGAAATTCTCACCATCATGCCATCTAGATCTATCTCGCTCCACATGTACATGTACGGCTGCACTTGCATTCTACTTTCCCACGCATACAAATTATGTGTTTGATGAATTCAAAAACACCGTATTAAACTTACAACACAATGTACATGTAACTTTTATCACAAACATACACGTATGTAATTTACAGTCCAATCAAATTCGATGCTAAACTTAGACATCATCTTATTCTGATCTACCTTCCCGCCTTCTTTACATCCATGAGAATTTGCGGCGCTTGCTCAATAGTAAACAAACCCTTATTTGGACATGTACTACGCTTCAATAGCTTTCAATGAGAAAACAGTCCTCTGGCAGTAGAACAATTTCTCATCCAACAAAACTCGTTTTCTAGCGTTAAAATACTTGTACAGGTCAACTGTTTACTCATACAGCAATCTTGTCGCAAGACTTTGGATTTTTGTACATTGCCGAAAAAATTAACATTTGAGGTAAGTATAAAAATCATCGGGGATTTTCTTGTTGGTGAAAATTTTAACTTTTCACTGGTGACCTTTTTACTTGCAGAACTTTATTGAATGGAATAAATCTATTTGCGTAAATAAAATAGAAGCAAGTATTTGAAACTCACATGGTGCGGCACCGCATTTTGTTCGATCTATATCTAGATTTAGACTACTTGGTAATTCTCGGAAAAAAGGATTTAGATGCAAATTAAGTTGCAGTGACAGAACGGAATTTTTAATTACCGATAACGAGATGAGACGTCTGCTTTCCTCAAAAGTTGTCTTGAACAAGAAATCAGCACTAATTTGATGATATTTACATGTTTCATTTTTCCTGTATCAACATATTTCCAAATACGTAAATGCTCCCAAAAAAAGGCACTGATGGCACGTTTGCCACCTAATGAAAATTATTGAGAATGAAGTAGATCTACCGATTCCCGAGCAGCTAATATGAGGGGTAACTAAAGATAATAACAAAAGCGCACCTTTAGGGGTGAAATATGAGTGTAATTATGTCACCAAAAAAAAAAACATAGACCTATCGTGATAAAAACTTGTCTGCTAGCACATGCAGACAGTTGTGAGTCCGTTTTAATTGTCATTAGGTTTTGCGTTTCTTTCAATTGCCAATTCTGCGATGACACAGTCATTGTAGAAGTAAACTAGATGTATTCATTGTATCCTTGAATGACAAAATGCACAATATTTTCCAACTTTCCTTAAATAAAAGATATATGAGAACAAATTTCACTAAAGACTCCTTTCATAATTCAACAGTTCCTGGAAGTTATAAATCAATATTGCCGAGTTCATTACCACCTCTCTCTCTCACAACACAGTTACGTTTTGCATGACATAAATCATGACTTTTTCTATGCTTTTTCTAGCAAAACACAATGAATGATGAGCTTGCTTATAATGGCTGCTCTGCTGTACATTTAAAAGAGCAACCTCAGCAATCTCATCCTTCACAGACTGCCATGTCATCACATTCCAAATAAGAGGGCCATGATAGCCCTGTATCGCTCCACTGGCTTTTAAAGAAATATACCGTGTGTTTTATTGGCATTTACAGAGGCATAAAACATGATAAGTCTGTATGGCAATAAGCTTTCAGAGAGAAAATAGCCCCCCCCCTCCATCATTTTTTTCCAAACGCAAAAATGGCCAACTAGATGAAGCTACATGCAAGTTTTGATAAACCTAGATCTTAAAGTTAGGAACTAAAAGGTTCATTTAGTTTTCAGTGTATCAGCCCGTGTAAACAATTTTGACCCCTGGGGTGGGGCCAACTTTGACCCCAGGGAAATGATTGGGACAATCTTGGTAGAGGTTTTACTCAATGAAGCTGCATGCAAAATTTGGTAGCCCTAGGCCTTATGGTTAAGAACAAGACAACTTAAAAGCTTTCACTATATAAACCCATGTAAAACTTGAGACCCCTGGAGTGAGGTCACTATTGACCCCATGTCTATAATTTGAATAACCTTAGTCAGGGTCCAACAGATAAAGCTACATGCCAAATTTGGTAGCCCTATGCCTTATGGATAGGAACAGGAAGATTTTTGAAGTTTTCACTACATATGCCCACGTAAACTTGAGACCCCCCGCCCCCATCCCCTATCTTGAGCCAATTTTGACCCCAGGGCAATACTTTGAAGAAATCTGGTACAAGTCCATTACATGAAGTTACATACCAAGTTTGGTAGCCCTAAGCCTAATGGGTTTGGACAAGAATATTTTTAAAGACTTTGATTATTTTTCAGTTTTGTGGTCATGGCAACCAGAGTTTCTATTGGAATCAAAATTGTTTGAAGAATTCTGTAAAGTTTCATCAAAATTGGATGAGCACTTTCAGAGAAGATGTTTGAATACAAGTTCAAGCTCGCACACATGCACGCATACACGCATGCACTGACCGATGGACACAAGGATGGATACAGGGCCATAACCGAAAATTGCTGGCCTTTGGCCAGTGAGCTAAGACTGGTGATTTTGCAGATATGAATTGAATTAGGCTCATATGATAGTGCTTGTCTTGCAAAGAGAGAAGAGGGGAAAATTCTGGTTATTAGCATTTTCTCCTTTTCCCACAATGTTTTCAAAACTCTTTTTCCTAGAGGTTGCTTAAAACAGGATTTTTTGGTAAAAGATAAAGAGAAATAGTTCAAAAGAAATCAATTTGAATGTGTTCTTGTTTGTAGCTGCAATATCAATGATGTGAGATAGTGATAGAGTGATAGTCGTGGTGAATTTTTTTTTTCGTCCTCCATTCCTAACTTTTTACCAAAAAAAAATGGGTAAAACAAAAAATTAAAAAACTCCAGCCTTAATGATTTTCAGAAGTTTGTGTTTGAAAGGTTTGTGTTTAAAAGGTTTTACTGAAATTATCTTGCGTTTGGAAGTTTGTCACTCCAGTCGTTAATTTAAAAGCATGGTCTGGTTTTGGTAGGGGTTACCTGGAGGCCTCTGGAGTAAGAAAATATAGTGGGGGTGGTACTATTAGGGAGGGAGCATTAATTAAGTAAAATACAGTAGTTGTGAAAAGGCCCTTTAAGCATTAAGACAAGATGAAGAAACTGCCATTGCTAACCTTCAGCACTCCTTTCAAAACCTTATTTGCCTTTGCAGCAAGTGTAGATCAAAACATCAAACATGTAGTCTGATCTTTGATCAATACTTTCAACTTAGCTAAGACATTCAGTTCAAGAGCAACACTGAATTTGCAATTATATAAACTGACAATGTTTGTTAGGTTAATTGCATTCGAAAGAAAGACCTATAACAAAAACATGATGTTAAGCTATGGTTGACATCCCATAGTTCATGTTGTCTTGGAAAAGACAGATAATTGACAATAAACTCCACAGAGTCATATATAAGTCTACAACAGATGACATTAAGATATTAATAACTTGCATAACCCTTTACTAAATGGTCCCAGGTTTTAAAAATCCTGTCAAATAAGGCTTTTGAGAACAATGTGGGCAAAGTAGAAAATGCTGGTAGCCAGAATTTTCTCCTCTTCTCACAATCTTTTCTAAGACATGTATTACTATAATTTTAGCCTCATTTTCTCTTTTTTTTCCCCACAATATTTTCTACCCTTTCAAACAGAGATCCAATTTGATTTGCTATCTGCCAATGCTTCTAATGTGGAAAAGGAAAAAAAAATGTCCCTTAGAAATAAGTCCATCCTGTAAGGTTCTTACAAGCAATGCATCATAACAAGAGGACCATAATCCTCTTACATCGCTCACCTGAGAACATTATAAAACAAGGTGCTATTAGTCAGAGATGTATCTTTTAACCTGGATCAATCAATGAAGAGGAAAAAAAATCCAAGTGATGAATCTGGGCAATATTGAGCATATACATTGTAACATGTATCACATGTTGGTAATTGGACAATGATAAGTGCAATGTCTTGACCCTGAGATGACTCATATTCCAACTTGTTTGAGAGTACATTGTATTAGCAATCAAGTTTTATTATGATTGCAGCAAAAATGTGGCCTTGACACGTATTTAGCCAATCAGTAATTGTGATTCTTTGAAATTTAGAAAATTCTTGAGAACTAGAAAAGGATTGTTGTTAAGAATGGTTGATGAACATGGACCAAGAACTGCTACCAGTATTTTCTACCTTCCCTGCAATGTCTAGTTTCCCTCCAAAGACAAATCAGATCACTTGAGCCACATCTGTTGTCTGCAAACTCTTTGAATTTGGGCAAGCCTAAGATTTTGTCATGTTGGAAAGAGTTAATTTCAACATTCAGTTTACTTCCTGAAAATGTCCACTATTGGAATGGTTTTATCTTGCTAACTTTTGGCTGATGTGGAACTCCTGTATGGGGGAAAGGATAAAAGAGGTCATTGGAAGATGTAATCAGTCCTGCTAAATTGATTTCAAATGTCAAAATGTCTTTTCTGATATCCTCAATGGAGAAATTAATGTTAATGCAAGACAATCCAGTCTACTGTCATTATCGTTTTTGTTGTTTGACTCAATAATCGTTACTTTAATATCAATAGCTTGAAGTTAGTGACTCAACAGCATTTTAACTCTTTGCCAAGCAACAAAATTTAGTTGCTAATTTTTTGACTGGTGCTTTATGCTTTTTCCTGGGTTTCACTAGAACTAGTCTAGGGTTCTGAATGGTCTTGCCTAAGGACAGTCCCATTAACGATCAAGTGCCTTGAGTGAGGATTGAACATGGGATCTCCAGGTTGCAAATCCTACACCTTCACCACTGGGTCTCACAGGACCCAACAAAACTTTTATTCTGATTTGCATGGAAAGCATATGCAAATGCAAAATTAAATGTAGCACAAATGCTTCACTTTGTTTCAGAAAGGGTAGAAACATTTACCAGCATTTTCTCCTTTTTCAACAATGTTTTGAAAGTCTACCCCACCAACTTGTATAAAACACAGGGCTATTTGGTAGAAGAATTAAGACCTCTGAAAGATATGATTTTGTGGACAACAAAGATCTATATAAGGATGCTGATAACATGCAAATGTACTCTGTATCCATTTCGAAAGCTAGGAACAAGACCCAGTAACTGATGAACCATACCATCCTGTAACTCTTTACCAAACAAATGCATATTTTAACAACTAAGAGGAAAGAGACCTTTAAAAACACTGAGGGAAAAGGAAAATATGCTGGTAACCAGCCCTTGCATGCTAAACAGATATTTCTATTGGTTAGACCAAACAGACATTATTGGAAATAGGAATTTTTTCGCCAGAAGACACCAGCCATTAATGTCGTCTCTCTGACAATACAAAGCAAAACTTTTATTTTTCTGGCAGACAGTGCACATCAAGATCAGACAGTACATTCTGTGCAATACAGTCTTGAATCTTCACTACTCCAATATGATGTAATATATCAACCCTTAAAGTACCAAATAAACCCAATGAATGCTTTCATTCTTGAGTAAGACCAAGAGTATTTCAGCAAAGCAGACAGTGTAGATCAAAGATCAGACTGCATGTTTTGTGCAGTCTGATCTTAATCTAAACTGGTCGCAAAGGTGCTTAAAAGCTAAAACAGCCTTCAACTATTGTAGTGCTAAATGAAATGGACTTTCTCACTATAGAAAGATTTATTGCAATTGTAAGGATATTTTTGTCAAAATATCTGGCAAAGATCAGACTGCACAATCTGTGCATTTTGATCTGGGTCTACAGTCTGTCTGCATAAGCAATCAAATTCAGGTCCAGCATGACAAGGGTTAAATTAAAACATCTGGGACTAACCCTTATCCTGCTAAATAAGTTGCATTAAAATTGTAAGCCCAATAGTACAAACCTGAATAATGCTATTTCAAACTTATTTTTTCGAGAAAAATATCTAGTTATTGGACAGTGTAGATCAAAGACTGCATGTTCTGTTCAGTCTGCTCTTGATCTACACTGCCTGTGAAAGGTAAGTGAGTTGCACTTAGCAGCCTAAGGGTTAACAAAATATCAATTCTGTTTACTTGGCAGAATAAGGTTTAATCAAATGCGGGAACAAATGGGTTCTCTTGTTGTCTAAGATGGGTAATTCCTGTCCTAGTAACATCTTACAGCCAATATCTGACAAATTCGTTTTGACATCGTCGGTGTACCATTTCTCTTCTTCCATTGACATAGTAAATATGACTCTTGATTTTGTAGTATTATTTAACCCTTTTCTTAACAAGCCTTTGTCTTAATGATCCTGAGAAAGAAGGCTTTTCAAATCATTGTGGTAAAAGGAGAAAATACTGGTAATCAGCAATTTGTTATTTTCGTCCAATGTTTTCTTATCCTATCACATATCAGTTGAACCATGTTCGTTATCTGTAGTCAATCTGGACACAATTTCAGACCAGTCCAAAATGAAAGTATTTGCAGACAACAATTAACATGTAGCAAAAAGGATGGGATTTGTGTTTGAAAGAGTAGAAAAGCATTGTCGGAAAAGGATAAAATGCTGGAGTCTAATATTTTGTCATATTGGTAAAAGAGTTTATTATCATAGATGTGTCGTGTAATTTCTGATTACTGATTGATATGTAGAAAGCCATTGTAGATACACTGCCGCCTGTAACCTTCTGACACTTTTGTTTCCTTCTAAAACAAAACTGAAGGAGATAACTTATCCCTTAACCCTCAATGTGCTAAATAAGTAAAATGAAACTTTCCAGCCTAGTGTAAAAACCCAAATATTGTAATTTCAAAGTTATTTTTTGGGGAAAGATATCTCCTTATTAGACGGTGTAGACTAAGATCAAAGATCAGACTGCATGTCCTGTGTAGACTGATCTTGATTGACGCTGGTCAAAAGCAGCCTAAGATCAGGCTGCATGTTTTGTGAGGCCTGATCTTAATCTAGACTGGCAAAAATTGTCGTGAAAGGCACTTTAAGGATTAAGCCCATTAGAGTACCCAATAATCCCATTCTAGAAATAAGACCCTAATAAGACCAACTTCATGGTTGCCCTTGTCTATAATGTCTCATCAAAACAGACAGTGAGTAAATCTAAGATAAGACTTTTTGTGCATTCTGATCTTTTGTTATGGAAAAAAGTTTTATATTGGTTAGTTGATATTAGTTGATATAATTCTGGTAAAATATAATTAACAGTTTATTAAGGCATCATTATAACACAGATACATGTATAAACATGGTGGCAAAAAGAGAAAGTGTAATATGGAGAATTTCTTCTGTAGCAACCGTGTTTGCAAATTTGGTCTGCTGGAAGACAAAAAGACTTGTCTGCCAGTGATCACAGTTAATAAGTTCATCACTGTAGACAGATCTATTGTACAATTCTCCTCTTCATTGAATAATGGTAGAAAATAATTGTGGAAAAAAAGTGGACTGTGTTCCTGTGATTTTATCAAAATAATTCTTGGCACTGTGAGCGATTGACACAACCCTTTACCAGACGGCATTTTACTGACTCACCCATATTGAAAGGACTTGCAGACTACCTATTAAATAGTAAAAAGCATCATGGGAGGAGAAAATGCTGGTTACCCCATCTTCTCATATTCCAACAATGTTTTCCAAAGCTTCCTTCCTCCTCATTTTCGAACGTTGTTTTCAAAAGCTCCCCTCTTAAAAATTGTTTAAACTTTTAATAGAATATTATGAAACATGCAGAAATTGAAATTGCTCCAAATTGCTCTAATTTGCTTCACTGGCAACTTTTCTTTGTTCATTCTGGAGTCAAAGAAAATTTCCACTTTGTTACATGTAATTTCTTCTGATAGACAAAAACCGTTGTTTCTCTATACAAATTATTGCCATGCTTTTAGAACCCTGAACATGAATACTTTGAAAACATTGCAGGGAAAGAAGAATCATATTTTCTTTGTATTTGCATGATGTTTACTATCCTTTCACAGATAAATATATTACAAGAGCCTCAGTAAAATGGTCAGCCTTAAATGCTTTAATATGGACAAGTCTAAAATCTGTCAATTCATAAAGATTAAACCCAAACACCCCTAGCAACTCTAACAACTATAATTGTTTTTACAGCCAGTATAGATTAAGATCAGGCTGTACAAAACATGTACATCTTGGATCTACACTGACTACTATCCTGTGACATTTAAGCCAAAAACAGCTTCAAAATTGCATTTGAGCTATGCATTCTGCAAAAAGTATCAACCCATGTCGGTCTGAGCAGCTGGCCTGTGGCGAAAGTTTTTGCCCATGGTAAATTTTCTGCATGTTAAGGGACCTGATTCTATCCCATGATACAGCTGGTTAAATAGTCAAACTTCATGCATGAAGAAGACACATTAAAACCTCCTTTTCCCAGAGGCCCAATTATTTAAATGACTTTCCCCCCCCCCCCCCCCGACTGAAAAATATGTTTTAACTCTTAACCAAGCCATAAAATTTGAGATGTGTCAAAATTGAAATAATTTGCAGAGGACAAATTAAATATGGCTCAAATAATGGAATTTGGTTTTAAAGGGTAGAAAACATTGTGGGAAACAGATAAAATGCTGGTCACAAACATTTCTTTTTTCACAATTTCAAAAGCCTCTTACCTCAAGGTTATCAAAACACTGTTTGGTAAAGTGTTAAAATTTATGGTGCTCTAGATGTTTTTAAAGGCATTTCTTGACAGAATAATTACATAGGACAGTGCAAATACATTGATACATAAGATTCACACCATCCTTAACACCTCCTACAGTTGCCTGCCCTTAGCTTACTTGTACAAACAGACAAGATGACCAATAACATTTATAGTGCCCCTGACTAAATAGGGTACAATGTAGACCTAACAAAACTGATTCCACTAATTCCCAGGCTAAAAGCCAATAAAGCACTATTTTCTTGTCACATTCTTGCCCTCTCAGCAGGCCTGGGTAATCTTTTATCTTGTATTAAGTGAACTCTTCCAGTGCCAAATATATAAACTTGGCCTCTTTCAGCTGCTGGAAAAATAATTCACTGAACCTCAGAAATATTTTTATCCTCTGGGCCTGATTAAACCAGCAGGTGGTATATATTCAAGATCTATTCTATTTCACAACTATGAAACTAGATCAAGTTTAAAAGGAGGTTTTGTCTTGCCAAGAGTAAAAAGTTATGGCTCGAAGTCTTTTAGCTTTATAGGTTGTTCATTATGGAATAAGTTGCCAAACCATATTACCAAACTGGATAAATTCAATACTTTTAAGCGTGCGATAAAAATACATCCGTTTGACAATCTTTAAAATCGTGTGATATATAAAGCATTCTGTGATCCTCTGTGCCTATCAATTTTAACTTTATTGTATGTCAGGCTTAACGTGATATATTTATTTTAATTTGCCGCTCTATGTCATGACGCCAACACTAAGGGACCACAATGGAAATAAGAGTTTATCTCTTTTTTGTGCTATCCCTGGTGCTGGTGTCCATTACATGGTTTTAGTATTCATGTCAGTATCTTTTTAATGTTACACATGTCTTATTGTTACCATGTTATGTACATTTTAACCGAATAAAACTACTACTACTGCTACTATCTGACTGCATGTTCTGTGCAGTCTGATCTTGATTTATGCCATCCCAAAAGCCCCCGTTTTTGCCCATGGCACTGACAGGGTTAACAGTAATTGAAGATGGTCAATCATGTATGAGCATCCCTGTTCTTAGAATACAGAATACTGTACCATTTTGTCTTGTCTGTTCATTGTAGAAGCTTGACCACTAGGTCCAAAAATTTGCCCTTAGAATGCAAGACAGTCTAAGTTGCTTTTCTTCAGGTGGCAATGAAAAGGCAGTCTGATCTGAGAATCAAAATGTCAGATATTTTGCAAGATATACAAGCTAATATTCTTCTCATGACTGGTTTTTATTTTACTACGTGAAAATGGCCATGTCTTTTTTTTTTGTCCTTTGGGATGAACAGAAATGATTCCTTATACTCATAGAAAAGTCAAAGCAATGAAATATGTAAGTTAAAGTTTGGCTGGAGTGCAGAGTTAATGAATTACTTAAACAATGGTATGACAAAGGATAAAATTCTGTGATGTGAGTGCTTAAGTGTTTAAACCAAAAATTGAAGCCTTTCTTTTCTGTTCAAAGATATTATCATGCAGTTTCTGTCATAATACAGAGTCTTTAACAGGGGATAACAAAATTAAACTTATTATCAAACTTATTACTTCATCAAACTTATTTATCTATTTATTACAAAGTGCAGTCTGATCTTGGATCTATATCGTCTGCTCATTTAAATCAAGCCTGTAAGATAAACATCTTTCTGAGAGTCAATGGAATATCTTTTCAAATGTTGAAAGAGGTCAAGCTAACATATCTGGCAATCAAAGAGTAAAATGCTATAAAGGTAAAGTGCATGCTACAACTATTGTTGCCTTTGCTGCTAGTCTCAGTAGATCAAGATTGGACTGCATAAAACTTGCTACCTGATCTTTGATCTACAATATCTATTTTGCACAGACACAGACTTGGCAAATGGCTTGAAAATTTTACCAGACAGTCAGTCTGACAGTCGTGAAAATTTTGCCACACCGAATCAAAATCTGTCAGACTGAAAAAAAAAAAACTCAAATAAATCTTGTGACTCATATAGCTTGGATGTATTGCTCAAACAGTGACAAAACTGTGAAGGATGAACAATACAAACAAACAACGTCTCCTTTCCAAACCATTTGTTTGAGAGATAATAATTTTGATAACAATAGACAGAAAATTGAACCCATTTAAGATTTTATTTTTAAGTTAAAATAATCACATGTCCCCCTAATAGTCAAGAAATTTAACATAACTGTCCTCCTCAGATTGATAATCATCAGGAAAAAAGTCTTCTTCTAGTGTTTTCCTCATCAGAAATTGGAATCTTCCTTTTTAAACCTAGCCTAGTGCCATCAAAAAACTTCACATTATCATAGAAACTTTTTTCATTTACTTAAAAAAAGTATCAAAGGTCAGTAAAGTTATTTGATTGAAAACTTCTTTTGCCTGTCACAAAGTTGATCTTCTGTGTTCCGTGGATGACACAGAGCGGAAATTGAACAACTGGTAGCCTGTTATCAATCTTCTTATCAACTATCAGAGAGTTACAAGAGTTTCCAGAGGTACCAGTTAAAGAACATTCCAAGGGTTAACTCTAAACTTGCTATATAAGTTAAACTTTCAAGCTGATACTAAAAGCCAAAATTTTACAATTTCAGAGTTATTTTTTTGAGGGAAAAGTATCTCCTTTGCAGACAGTGTTGAGCTAAGATCAGACATCACATTCTGTGCAGTATGATCTTAATCTACACTGTCTGCAAAAGGTTCTTGAGTAACTTTTAGCAGCCTAAGGATTAATATAATAGGGCTGTAAGTGTTTTGAATTCAATGACTAGCTAGCAGTTAGCCAGGTCAAGACATTCTATTGCCCACTCAGATGGCCTTTTTTAGAAACACCAGAAACAAACTGAATAATGCACTGGCCTCTGTGACCAAACTGAGATGGTGCTGAATTTAGGATTAAATCACAAAATAAACAAAACAAGCTCATAAATTAATCTTTGAAAATAAAAAAAAAATACAATGTTGCTTAATTATTAAACAGCAGTTTGAATACTTTTAAATACATTGTTCTTAAAGTCAGCAAAAAGCAATTGTGAGAAGCTAGAATCTTATTGGGAGCTAAATGGAATAAAGACATGGTAAAACCCAATCAATTAACAAGTGGAGAAATGAGGACCTTTAACATTCTGTTGATAGTCTTCAAGCTTGATTAATAGCTCAAGGTTTCATAGTGGCAGCTTCCACCAATATCAAGCCTCCGGCAATAAAACCTTTCCATCATCCAGGTTTTGCTGTATCTGACATTATATCTGACTTAAGTGTTCTATCCATCAACCAATGGCACTTGTAACTCTTTACCTGATTATCCTGCAATAAGAGAAAATGCTGATGACCAACATTTTCTTCTTTTCCTATAACGTTTTCTACCCCTTCAAAGACAAATCTCATTATTTGAGCCTTATTCAGCCCTTTGTCTGTAAATGCTTTCGATACTGTAAAAAGTGGGAATCTTAATTGTCATCTGGCAAACAGTTGAGGCAGCATATAATTACACTGACAATATATTCCTTGTATGATGATTTTCTTTTTTCAACAGCATGATATTGTGACACTAATTTAAATCAGAAAATGTCAGATATTGAACAACTTTGTACAGCTCCACAAGTGGCAAAATTTCAGACTCTTCCAAACTGAAAGCCTTTGCAGCCCTCTTCTGTTGTTATTAATATTTGGGATTGTCTTTTGATGCCTAAAGTGCCTTTCACAACTACAGTTACCTTTTTGGCCAGTGTAGATCAAGATCAGGCTGCACATAATGAGTAGTCTGATCACTGATCTACAGTGTTCACTTTGCTGAAATGTTATAGACAAAAGCAACTGGGGAAACTGCAATAATTTTGGTCATATTTGTACACTGAAAATGTCTGTTGCATTTATTTGGCCATCTAGGTATTAAAACACAGAGAAAGCCTCCCTTGCACCTGTTTTTGACATTGGATCACACAAATATTGTCATCCACATTTCTTATTTGCTCTATTCCATTCTAAACCTCGAATAAGATCAGAATAGATCACTTTACATCCGCTAGTGCAAGTGTAAGATGTATAAACACACAAGTTCAATATGACAAAACAGAATGGGTATTACAATTATTTTCTTTGATTCAGTATATTTGTTTGTGAATATTTCGGAATGAAATACACTAAGTATTGTTTATAGGATTTTCTCACATGCATCAGAGGTGAGAGGTGAAATTTTTTTTGAAATTGCACCTTATAAACGACTCTCTACAAGAGCTTTTGGTAATGAAACATTTAATATTTTGTCCTTGGTCATGTGTGTTATTAAAAATTAATTGCATTTTGCTGAAATGCAGATTAACCGACAAAACAGAAAGTCAATGTTGTAGTTTGCTACCAGAAAGTTCTCGATAGACTTGAGACGAAGCGGTGTACAGTAAATGTCCAAATGTGAAAAGAAGCAGCGCAGACGTCTCATTATTGAGACTATCCACTGAGCTACCTTGGTGGGTATTAACACTTTACCACACAATCGTGAGTTTTAACGACCCTAAGGAAGAAGCCTTTTGAAAACAGTGTGAGAAAAGGAGAAAATGCTGGTAACTGTTGTCTGCAAGTACTCACAATTTGGACCGGTCTACGTTTTTGTCGTTTGGTAAAGAGTTAACTGATGTGGTCAAATACAGAAACTTCAAAATTGTGATTGTGAGAAGGGCCAATTTTATTGCCAAAGACACAGACTATTTCCTCTCTGTCTCCAATCAGATGTGATAAATACCATCTCAACATGAAATGAAAGAATGAAGGAGACAATATCTTTAGTTTATTTGAATGTGAGTAACGGTGTACCAATATTCATTAACGTTAAGAGCACCTTTCACAACTACATAGTTGCCATTGAGGCAAGTATAGATCAAGATCAGACAGCGAAAATGTGCAGTCTGAATATTTGTCTACACTGTCCATTTTGCAGAGATATTCTTGACAAAAGCAACCTGAATCTGCAATTATTGGAGTCTTATTTCTTAACCATACAAGTCTGTTGAGTTTATTTGGAACTGCATGGGTAATTCTTTTGGTGCCAAATAAATATGGTAAACTTTTTCCGATGTTTAGAAATACAATTCTGCAACAAGTTAAGAGGATTTTTGGATATAATACATAACATAGTAGCAGATGGTGTAGACCAAGGATCAGACTGCACTTTCTCTACATTCTAACCATGATTTACAATGTCTGCAAAACTTTGGTAGTCTATGGTAGCAAAAGAGTATGTTGCTGGTCTAGCTTTGATATCCAAAAAGTTTCTTCTATTCTTATCTCTTTACAAAACGACAAAATTTAAGCCTGGTCCAAATTGAAAGCATCTGCAAATTAAAGATGTCTCATTTGGTGGAATTTGCCCATGATAGAGCAAAAAGCACGTTTGATCCCCGGCTTGGCCAATTTCTTTCCGAGGACTGATGATAGTCATTGGGACACAATTCATTCCTCTCTCACCGCTGACCATTGTTTCGAAGACGGTTATGTGGGAAAGCAGCCAGTGGCTTGGAAAGAATATTGTGCAGAACACTGGTGAAGAGAAACTCCAGAAAAGAATGGATAGGTGCACTGGCTGCAGCGATATAACTAAAATAATGTTGAAAACGGCATTTAACACAAAACAATCAATACAGTCAATCAAAGCAAAAAGCACTGCGGGACAAGGAGCAAATGCTGGTTACCAGCATTTTCTCCTTTTCCCACAATGTTTTCTATAGGCTTCTTTTCCTGGGCCGTTAAAACCAGGAAATGTATGGTAAAATGTTAGTATAAATCTATACTCATTTTCAGCTAGGTTTTAATCCATTTTATCTTTATTTTATCAAACTATAATCATTATAAAATCTTCATGCACAATGTTGCCCCTGACAGTTGCATAGGCAACGATGGATAGAACATGCATTTCATTATCTGGAGGCCACCAAAGAAATAACTGTTGTGATTTTTCTGTTTTTAAATCTAAGATTTCCAGTATATGTATTTATCCCTTTAATCATATATATTGGTAATTTATCTTTGTTTACACAGCTGACTCGATTCTAATCCTTTCTACAGTTGATAAGATTTTAACAGCGCTTTTTCTCTCTGGCTATAAGGATGTATCTTTAAGGGTATCTTTCTTAATATGTAAGAAAACATAGGTTTTTCAAAACAACAGAATTATAGAGATCCAATGGTTGACCCATTATCAAACAATTCCACACTTAACCACCCTGGGGAAATTGGCTTTTGAAAAACATTTTGGGAGCAGGAGAAATGCTGGTAGGCAGCATTTCTTCCTTATCCCACATTGTTATCTACAATTCAAAGACAAATCTCATCAATCATTTAACTTACTGTCAACATTGAGGATGGAACTTACGGCTTGTTTGAATAACCAAACCGGTAGAAATATTCTGAAGAAAAAATAATGGTACTGTTTGGTCCACTGATAACTCTTTTCTACAGGTATAACAATAGAAAAGGAATGGTACTCCAATTTAAACACAGCAAAATGTCAAAAACAACGAAGAACAGTCTATTTACATGCTTCTTTAAGCTTTAACATGACAGTCTGTCAGCAACATTTCCTTCAGCTTCTTATGCACAAGGATTTTTATCAGTAGCATGGAAGGTTCAAGATACAGATGTTTCTGTCACAAGAATGTGATACCTGCAGTGAAATAATGAGCTTGTCATTCAGTCGTGCTATATTGGTACACCACCAATTCTACTCACTTGTGACCTCAACAGAACTTTATTCACCATTCTTAAGAACATTCTTAGTCTCAAGAATTTCTAAATTTGAAAGTACCACAACTTCTGACTGGATAAACCAAAAAAGGTTTAGCCAATCAGAAGTTTTGTTACTTTCTTATATCAAGAATTAGACCTAGAATGAAATTAAGAATGGTTGGTGAATACAGGCCCGGTGTCCTATACTGGTACACCACCAATGAGACTCGTTAGTGACCTCAATGGGGACTTTACTTTGACCTTTCAGGTTCTGAATTGGGGCCCTGTATTCACCAACCATTCCTCAAACCATTCTTAACCTAATTCTCAAGATTTTTCTATTTGAAAGTGACAGAAATTTTTATTGGTTTAGCTGATTTAGAATTATAGATTTAGGATTTGACCTGGAATGAAATTTAGAAAGGTTGATAAACACAGCCCTGTATTTTTTTTTCAGAATGAAATTCAATGTTGTTTCATCAAAAAACTGACAGCTACAGTAAATTAGCATGCATAATAACTATGTAGTATTAATCAATTAATGTGGTTTATGGCCCATTTATCTAATGTCAATTAGCACACAGTAAATAATGCAACAGTAAAATGAAAAGTATGAGGATTTTGTATGGGAGTAACATGGTAAACAATGTGGGAAAGAGCATTAGCTGCAGCTAGTGACAAAATAGTGCTCTTTTTCACAAATTTTTTTCAAAGATGTCTGCGATCTTTTTTATCTGTAATGTAATGAGTAGAGAACATTTTGTGATACCCTATTAAACATTTCCAAATATAAATAATTACAAGCTTTAAATTTTGCAACACACAAAAAATTTGAATTTTGTCTACATTGAAAGCCTGATTGTTGAAGCCAAATTTGATTTGGGGCATTGGTTGAAATTTGTCTTCAATATGGAAGAAAACATGTCTACCAACATTTTCTCTCTCTCACAATGTTTTCTAAAGCCTCTTACCTCAGGGTCCGTTATGCTCAGAATCGATGGGAATGGTTTTAAACTTACATGTCTGCTTATATTTGAAGCACTCATCCACAGGTCACAGCCAAAAATATAATCTCTCTCTGGGATCTAATCCAGTTCAATAATTGTTCTGGTTTTCAGGCAAACCTAATTTCCTTCAGGTCCAAAATTAATTTCAAAATTGCAGAGGGATTTATATTGTCCTGGTAGGACCGATAAATGGTTCAATCTACTTTGTGAATTCCAGGCTGATTTCATATTTCATCACTTCCATGTATATATATCCAATAACTCTTTCCTAACCTTTTACCACAAATTTCCATGTTTTAATGACTGTGAGTAGCATTGGCTTTTGAAAATACTGCGGGGGAAAAAAGAAAATGCTGGTAACCAGCAGAGGCAAGTACAAGAAAAAATGATAAGCATTGGCCCTTTTTGCTTTGAAACTGTAGAATTTCTTTTATTTATCTTAGAGAATGAGATATACATTACATTCACATTGTATTTAGAAGTGAATAGATTGAAAACAAACAAAAAATTAAAAAATTTACCCTTTTCCTATATGGTTCAGTTAAATCCTTGCCAAAAATTTTCCATGTGCAAGGATGTCTTGATGCATAGAGGAATTGAGTGGGGCAAGAAAGATGTTGTCTGAGGTAAGGAGGGGTGGTGTCTGATGTAAGAATGGATGTTGTTCAAGGTAAAGACAGATGTTGTCTAAGGGAAAAGCGATGACGTCTGATGTAACCAGGGATGTTGTCTGAGGAAAGCAGCGATTTTGTCTGAGGTAAGCATAGATGTTGTCTGATGTAAGGAGGGATGTTGTCTGAGGTAAGAAGGGGTGCTGTTTGAAGTAAAAAGGGGTATAGTTTGAGGTTAAGGTGAATGTAGTCTTGGGGGAAGGAGGAATGTCATCTGATGTACAGAAAGATGTTGTCTGAGGTAAGGTGGGATGTTGTCTGAGGTTAAGTAGGATGTTGTCTGAGGTTAGGAGGGATGTTGTCTGAGGTAAGGTGGGATGTTGTCTGAGGTTAGGTGGGATGTTGTCTGAGGTTAGGTGGGATGTTGTCTGAGGTAAGGTGGGATGTTGTCTGAGGTTAGGTGGGATGTTGTCTGAGGTTAGGTGGGATGTTGTCTGAGGTAAGGAGGGATGTCTTCTGCAGTAAGGAGGGATGTTGTCTGAGGTTAGGTGGGATGTTGTCTGAGATTAGGAGGGATGTTGTCTGAGGTTAGGTGGGATGTTGTCTGAGGTTAGGTGGGATGTTGTCTGAGGTTAGGTGGGATGTTGTCTGTGGTTAGGTGGGATGTTGTCTGAGGTTAGGTGGGATGTTGTCTGAGGTTAGGTGGGATGTCTTCTGCGGTAAGGAGGGATGTTGTCTGACGTATGGAAGGATCTAGTTTGAAGTAAGGTAGGATGTAGTCTGAGAAAGGACAGATGTTGTCTGAGATTAGGATGAATGTTTTCTGTAGTAAAGAGAGAAATCTTCTTGGAAAAGGACATACTTGAGGACAGGTATTCTTAGTCTCCCATTTAGTCCCCAAGTTAACACATTTTCAGTAGGTTAGAAAGACCCATGTTTTTGTTTTCTTTTTTTTTGGGGGGGGGGGGGCAAAATATCTCACAGATTATCTTACAGTGTAGATTCAGTATCATCGTGCATTTTCTGTGCGGTCTGATCTTTGTCCACAAATTAAAATATGCACTGGCATCACTGCTAGGATATGTTAAACACTATGGGTGGAGGAGTTAAGACAGAGCAACAGTTAGTTGCTAGTGCTCCTTCTAAAGAACTGTGAAGGATCTTTCATTTCTGTTGAGAATAAGTTTTGTAAGGTCAAGCCTAATATTGCAAGTTATCGAAAAAAATGCCTGAACATGGAAAAACCGTAACTCCTTAACCCTTTACCACATAATACTGAGTTTCAATGTTTTTTTAGGACAAAGGTGTTTGAAAACACTGTGGGAAAAGGAGAAAATGCTGGTTACTAGCATTTTCTCCTTTTCCCACAAAATTCTCTATCTTTTCAAAATCAACTTAACACCATTTGAGCCACATTTGTCGTGTGCAAATGCTTTGAATTTTGAAATGTCCAAATTGTTGTTGTTTGGTAAAGAATTAACTTTTTGGCTTCTGGAGATTGCCATTTCGTCCTAACTGAAAGAGACAATAATACTGAAGTTGTCACAGAAATATCTATTTTCAGAGTTATGTTACCTAGATCATTTACATATCATGTCATTTACATGTGTCATAAAGCAGACCCATACTGTCCCTTGTGGCTTCTGCTCAAGTCACATTTCTGCCAACCTTGATTAAGCTAGCAAATAAATGTATAAATTTCTCTGGACTCTCTCTATTCTATTTAATACTGTATGTCAAGACTTTAGTTACTAAACTATAATTCTTTAACACTTCAAGCACTCAATAACTTGGGACTTCTTCAATCAATACTTAAAATGCAAATATTGAAATTTCAAAGCTGTTTCTGTAAGAATATCTGGCATGGGAGCAGAAAGTGTCCATTCAGTGTCAGACTGCATTTTCTGTGTAGTCTGACCTGGATTTGTTTTGTCTGCATAATCAACTGAATCCAGGTTAAGTGCTACAAGGTAATATTCGACCAAGGTCAGCCTGTGCAGATTGTATCATCAGATGCGTTAAACCCCCTGTAAACACAATATGGCTCATACTTGTTTGAATTTATAACTGCAGCTTTTTTTTCTTAGTTGTTGAAATAGTTACACTTAAACAAGATTTATCAAAAGACACCAATGAGCTTACTTGAAAGAATATTGTTTTACAAATGTTTAATCAAACTGACCTTGTTGGTTACCCACCATGGCCCAGTTTTGCACTCAAAGTGAAAAGTGAAAAACATTCTGACAAATTTTCATATTAATTAGATGAAAACTATGGCCCCTGTGGTCTTGACAAAATTTTTCAATCATTTGACCTTCTGCCCTTTGGCTTTTAACAAAACCTGACCAAGTTTTGTTCTGTAGCTTTTAGGTATCATGTAGTCAAAAGAAATCTGGGTCCGTATTCACCAACCATTCTAAGGTACGTTCTTTGTCTTGTACTCCAGAATTTTCTACATTTGAAAGTAACACAACTCCTGATTAGCTATACCATTTGGTTTAGCCAATCAGGAGTTGTGTTACTTTCAAATGTAGAAAATCTTGGAGAGTAAGACTAGAATGGTTGGTGAATATGGACCCCGTCATACAGTTACGTGCTGACTGAATGAACACTACCAAATCCTAGCGTTTGTTAACAACTCAACCTAATGACCTAAATTTTTACCCCAAATGATCAAATTTTGAAAGAATATGATACAGATAAGCACTGCTCTTTGATGAAATAAAACTATGCATCATAGAGGCAAAAATTCCACTACAGTATGATATGTTGATTGAATTAGCACTACCAAACCTTAGGATATTACAACAAATTGACATTATGACCTAATTTTAAAATCAACATGATCCAATTTCAAACAATCTGATTTAATACAGAAAAGCATTCCCACAAAGCTTTATGATAATTGATTGTAACTGTGGAATCTGGGATTTTCACTAGATCCTTCAACAACTTGACCAAGTGGTCTAGCTTTTAAGCACTGTCATCTTAGTTTAAAGCTCCACCTAGACAGAATTGGTGTTGCAAGCCTGACAAATATGTCTTTATTAAACTGAACCAGGTAATCTATTATGACCTTGAAAACTAACGTATTGTGAGAAAATAAAATTCAGGAACACAACATTTTGGCACAAAAAGGATAGATCTTCTATCAAATACTGTAATTTCACGTGTTTATGGTTCTAAAGATAAAGGCTTTTGGAAAAATTGTGGAAAAGGGAGAAAGTGGTGGTAGCCAGCATTTTGTCCTTTTCCAAGAATGGTCTGTATTTT
The DNA here is from genome assembly GCA_945859785.2 of Tridacna gigas. Taxonomy (NCBI): domain Eukaryota; kingdom Metazoa; phylum Mollusca; class Bivalvia; order Cardiida; family Cardiidae; genus Tridacna; species Tridacna gigas. The sequence goes on from OX244034.2 coordinate 31,452,993, forward strand.
TTCAACAACAATCTCATCCTTTGAGTCATATTTAATTTTTTGTAAACAAAATGCTTTCATTGTGAACAATATTCATCTGGCAAGGAGTTACTGCTTGTCAATATAGGGCTAATTTCAATTCAGACCATGACTGTGACTGATCCCTAACTTATCATTACTTCATTCTGTCAGTGAAGAGTTGATCTGCAACTCTTATTGCCCCTAAGTTTAGGTGGTTTCTCAGAAAGAGTACATTTGATAGAGCACAACAGCACAAAAGGCGCAGTATGGCTTTATTTTACAATGCCTGATACTTCTGTTTGATACTGTATCCTTGGCAAAAGAGCTTATCATCTGCAATAATTTGGTCTTCCCATGTATCTGAAAATGGCTCTTCCATTCATTGTAAACATTCTTTGAGTAAATCTTACTACTGCCATTACTTTTTCTGATTAATTCTCTCACAGTTCAATCAAAGATATTTTCCAAAGCATTTTATTTTGTATATCTTTCTGAATACTCTGAAGGTTGTGAAAATGCAACAAAATTTTCACAGTATTTCAAGCAAGTTCAAACGCATTGTTTCTTTTTACCCCAGTATCTCCCAAAATCGTTTACCCCTAGACCACCAAGTAAGTCTGGTCTGAAATTGTGTCATCTAGTAAACAATGACTAACAAAGGCCAGTTTACAGACATGTACTTTTTCCTTTCTATTTTTAGCAGTTTGTATCTATTTCGAAAGAAAATCATAAGTTTCACTGACAATCACATTCATTTAATGTTTTCATCATTTCCATTTCACTGTAGGATGAGAAAATGCATTGGCCTCCAAAATTTTGACCCATTTTGTTCACTACATTTAATTACCCCAGTACATGATCATGTTACAATTTTTTCCTGCCTCAGTTTAGAAATGTGTAAAGAAATACTGACAAATGACTGGGTGTCATGTTTGGCAGGGCAATACAGTTGGACACCCTGCCTTATATATAAGTGTATAGAGGGAAAAGTCTGTCAATAAAACATGTGCCTGTGTTCAAAAAATATTCCAAAAGTTCTTTACAAAAGTAAAACTTCAATAGGACTGGGAAGGGGGGAGATCAGACAAATCTAATGAGTACCCACAACTTAGGTGCTTATAAAGAACTGAAGAAATATTGCCAGTAATAATGAACCCCAAAATACTCCGCCTTATCTGTACTTTTGAGAATTTGTCACAACGAATGCTAATGAACACTAATGCTAATCCACAGCCCACCAGTGGGTTGAGTTTACGACCATATCACCTGTATGTAGGTCATTAGCCAAGATAGCTAATGGAAGTTGTCATCTAAACCAATATCAGCATGTAATAGCAGGAAAAGTGTCAGCTTGAACTCAAATCATGCAATGTCCCCAATTAAGTAGATTAACTAAACACAACTTCACAACTTGTAATTTCGTGACAGCAAATGGGGATTTCCAAGGAATATAGATTTTTACTTAAGACTTCATTTGGCTTAACCAATTACCTACCATACAGACTAATTAACTCCTTTCCAGACCACAGAATTTTAGACTTGTCCATATTGAAAGCTTTTGCAGTCCACAAATTAAGTATGGTTCGAATAATTGGATTTGGATGTGAAAGGGTTGAAAACACTGCAGGAAAAGGAGAAAATGCTGGTTACCAACATTTTCTTCTTTTCCCATAATGATTTTAGACGTCTCCTTCATCAAGGTAATTAAAACACAAAATTGTGTAGTAAAGGGTTAAAGACCTATATTACAAGAGGTACAAGTGACACAAAAGGGAAGGAGTGGCAAAATCTCTGAAAATTCTACTTGTCCACAGAAAACTGATTTTGGAAACTCACTTATCCATTTAAAAATCTGACAGGCCCATAATATGTTTGAGATTAAAAAAAATGTAGACTTTCAATCAACACTCTTTTGTGATACCAATTTTACACCAAACACTGCAACTCCTTTGTAACTCATTTGCCCGGATCCACCAGGTTTCAGACAGAAAAGCTATGTTGGATCAAAACTTTTGAAACTAAACACACAGTACTCATCTGTGACACAATTCAACCCCCTCTTTCTTTATAATTCATGAACCCTTTAACAAAACAATATGAGTTTTAATGACCTTCAGGAAAAAGGCTTTTGAAAACATTTTGGTAACCAGCACTTTCTCCTTTTCCCACAATGTTTTCCACTTTATCAGAGATTATACTATTTTCAATTTTGTCTTTTGAAGCTGCTTTCAATTCAAAAGTCCAAATTTGTTGTTTTGGAAAGGGATAAACTATTTAAGATTTTTCCTCATGGGTAAACAAAGGGTTCATGCTATAGTTAGAATTATTAGAAATGGACAGAATTAGACAGAAAAACTAGGGCAAATGGTAGTACTGAACTGAACTCATGATCATAATAAACATGCAGTAAAAATAAGCATTTCTATAAAATTAGAGCATTTAAGATATGATGACAGAAAATCAGTTGAAGCTTCTTTTACTTTTCAAAAAGAAATTACAGTGAATTTACCATTTGGAAAATACATTGAGGGTAATAGTAACTTTTTATTAGACTAGTACTAACCTATTAGCTCCAAATATTATGCAAGCATGAAAGTTCTGTATTCACTATTCAGGTTACTTTGAAGGTTTCTGAAAGCCAAAGTAAGTGTTTCTATTGCACTTAGATATAAAATTGAAAATGGCATATTAGAAGAAATTGGATTTGAACCAGTTCGTCACTGGGCTCGTTCTTACCACATCACTGCACGCCAGTCTAATGGAGTCTGCATGACAATAAAGTATGTTGTCTTTCAAAGTGAATATTTGGAAACTATTTCTATTGTTTGTTTTTCAAATTATTAATTCCACACAATGGCTCCCTTAACCCTTTCCCAAACGACAAATTTTGGACTGTGGTCCAAATTGAAAGAGTTTGCAGACGACAATTTTAGATTTAATTAAAATGGCAGAAAGTTCTCAAAAAGGGTAGAAAATACTGTGGGAAAAGGAGAAATTGCTCGTTACGTACAATTTCTCCTTTTCCCACAGTGTTTTCAAAAGACTTGTACTGCAGACACGTGAAAACCAGGGCTTGTTTGGGAAAGGGTTAACAAATGCCACATCAGTGCTTTCAACAGTTTGATTTCCTACAGGAGTTTCTCAGATCTTTTACTGGACCCTTTAGCAGACAAACCTTTAAAAGACTCTGTAAACGATGGCTTTTGAAAACATTGTGGGAAAAGGAGAAAATTCTGGTAACTAGCATTTTATCCTTTTCCAACACTCTTTTCTACTCTTTAAAAGATAAATCCCTTCAGTTCAGCAATATTTAGGTTGTCATATGCCATGTTTTCAATTAAGGCAAGTATAAAATTTTGCTGAGTGGTATAGGACAAGTAAAATGGAGATTTGTATTTGCCCAGACTCCAAAATGTATGACTGTGGCAACTTATACAGATGAGATACATCTAAGGAAATGAATATTTGTTTATAGATGGTTTGGAAAACATTAATCTCATCAATGTTATGGGCATTGTTAGACCAAATGATACACATTACCTGATGAAAACAAAATGTATCACTTTTCAACAATATGGAAAGTATTGTGAGAAAAGGCCAGTTTCTTACTGCATTAGGTCTACTACACATAACATTACACAAGGGCCATGTTGTATGTTCCTTAAGCAGAGCAGTTTTTCCAATTATGTTTGCGGTATTAATTTTTTTTTTAATTTGAGCCCTTCAAAGTATCTGTATTCAAAAGTACTTTGAGTCATGCTTAGTAGCCTAAGGGTTGAAGTATTTTGATGCCGACAACAGAAGTCTCAGTGAATTTCAAGGCAAAAGAAAAATATCTCATAAATTTTTCTAACTTATTTAGGTTAAATTTTCCGTGATTTATCAAAAAACTTTCCTTTAATCAAATGATGAATGATCAACAATACCTTGTACAAATGGGAGAACAAACAATAAAATGAATTACACATTGCAGCAGTCATGCAGGACCCTTGGATTACTAGACAGGACGTATGACATATGACTGCTTGAAAACACAAGCATCTTATTCAAAGTACCATTTTATACCTCTTTTTTTGGGCAATCTTTCCTTTCAGTTTGGAGTAATTCATACTAAAGATAATTTTAATCTTTACCAGACAACAAAATTTTGGACTCTACCAAAGTGAAAGCATTTGCAGGTAACAAATTCAATGCAGCTCAAATGATTTCTGTCTTTGTAGAAAACATTCTGGAAAAAGGAGGAAATGCTGGTTACCTTCATTTTCTCCTTTTCCCACAATGTTTTCGAAAGCCGTCTCTTTCAGGGTGGTGAAAACTCTGAATTGTGTGCTAAGTATACCAGACAATAGAATTTTAAAATGGTCAAACTGAAATTTTAACCAGACAACACAGTGAATGTAGTTCAAATGAAGTGATTTGTTGTAGAAAAAACAGATGGAACTATTGGAAAAGGTTACCAGCATTTCCTCCTTTTTCCATTATGTTTTCAAAGACTTCTTCCTCATGACCGTGAAAAGATCTTTCGGTGTAGGGGGAAATCTTCAATATTTCAATCTGTTCTGACAGTTCATTTCATGTGTTTCAGCAGTCTGTGAGCCAATTCATAATCATGAAGCATGCAAGTGTCAAGGAAAATATAAAAAAAGATTTTTTTTTCTCTCTTTTCAGAATGCTTATGGGAACACAGGAAACACATCCAGTTGCCACAAGAGGGCTATGAAATAAACAATTATCAAGTGTGAAATTGGATCAGAGTTTCTTGCCCTCTGGGTTCTAAGCAATACTAGGCCAATGCTACTACTGTGATGGATAGGGAGGAATACATCTTCACCAGGAATCCAAATATCTATGATAATACCAGTCTGATTGCAAACTTCACAAACATGACTCAGATTCCTAATCATCCATACAGTGACATTGCAAACTTTGGACAGCCATCGGAATTTGGAAAAATAGTTGCTTTATACATCATCCCAGTTCTTGTTGTCATAGGAACCGTGGGAAATGGACTGATACTTGTCTCTGTAAGACAACGTAATCTAAGTAACTGGTCCATTTGTTTCTATTTGGCTGCCTATGCAGTTGTGAACATTTTCATTCTTATCCCAATAATTGGCCTTGAATGGCTTTGCAAAGTGACAGAGACAAAATACCTCACTGAGCTGAGTGACTGGACCTGTAAATTATGGCAGTTTGTGATGGATGTTGTGGTTTATTCTGGAATCTGGTTTGTCTTTGCCATGCTGGTGGACCAGTATATTGCAATATGGCTGCCTTTAAAAGCACCATCCATGTGTAATATCTTTATGGCCAAGTTTGCCACAATAATCATTGCTGTTGGACTTGTAGTGATCAGCATACATACTATCTGGACCTATGAATTATTCACCAATGGCTGCTACATCAACAACTCCCCAGATGACTTGTTAACTCTGATTTGGCCATGGGTAACCCTCAGTAGCCGTGTAATCATACCACTCACATTGATCATTCTGTTCCTGATACTTGTAGTGAGTGGAGTTTTGACAAAAAGTACTTGGAAAAAATCATCCAGCAATTACCAAGTCCCAATAGACATTACCTTTATGGTAATAGCTCTTTCTGTGTTTTTTGTTATATTTATGACGCCAGCTACTGTCCTTAATATCATCAACAAAAACATGCCAAATTCCTGGCTCCATGATCAGGAGACTTACTATAGGTTTCAGTTAGCTGCCACCATTGGTGAACTTCTCTCACTGATGAATCCAACACTTTCGTTTTGCATGTGTTTTGCATTCTCGTCAACTTTTCGTCAAGAGCTCGTAGAGACAATGCGTAACTTTTTCTGCAAACATGTGATCCGAGTTTATGAAATGCAGGTGAATTCAAACGGCAGTACAGCAAATGAGTTTGAGCACTGCTCTGAAACTACTCCTCTGTAAGGTTTGCTGCAGCAATGTTAAATAACTTGTCTAACTCTTAGAGTGCTGAATTACCAAAATGTACCTTTTCAAATGTGAAAAACAGACAAAATATTGCTTTCTCAAAGTTGTTTGGCAAGGAAATGTAACAAATAGCGGTCAGAGTGGATCAAATATCAGACTGCACATTCTCCAACATAAGCCAGATTCAGTGCTTTAACTTTTTTCCCTAACATAAAATTTTAGCCTTGTCCAAATTCATAGTATTTGCAGACAAGACACTAAATGTGATTTAAAAACTGAAATATATCATTGGAAGGGTAGAAAACATTGTGGGAAAAGGAGAAAATGCAGGGTATCAGCATTTTTTTCCTTTTTTCACAATGTTTTTTGAAGTCTTCTTCCTTGGGGTCATTATAACTGTGATTGTGTCGTAAAAGGTGAAGTGTTAATCTTGCCCGCTATAGGATCATTAAAACAGAACCACTTGCAGACATTTGTTTTTGTCTTGCAGCAGACCTATTTTGCAAACGTAAAAAAAGCAACTGCTTATAGTTTCTCCTTCTGACACACTGTTTTCACATGTAGTCATGTACTTAACCTTGTGTGGATTTTCCATATTTTTTGAGGATATTTTTCAAGCAGCAAGTCTGTTTCAGGAGGTAATGTACTTATCCAATACACATAAATGAGCTGTGCTATGTGAAAACAGGGCTTAAGGCATCTGCAAAAAGTATCAACCCAGGTCAGCCTGCACAGTCCACCCAGGCTGACCTGGGCCAAAACTTTTTGCCTTTAGTCAATTCTCTGCATATCCAAGGACAAGTTGACCTCATGATTCAGACAGTTGTAAAACAAAATGAATTTTATGGGTCTATAGTTATGTGATGACTTGCTTGGTCACATAATGCATCACAGAGATACATTAACTCTTTACCAAACAACAAAGTTTTAGACAGGTCCAAATTGAAAGCATTTGCAGACGACAAAATAAAGGTGACTCAAAAATTAAAACTTGAGTTGGGAAGGGTAGAAAACATTGTGGGTACAGGAGAAAATGCTGGTTAACAGCATTTTCTCCTTTTCCCACAATGTTTTCAAAAGCTTTCATTCTTAGGGTCATTAAAAGTCGGGATTGTGTGGTAAAGAGTTAAGCCCCCTTTGGCCAGTGCATGGCTCAAATCCTTTACCACACAATCCTGAGTGTTAATGACCCTGTCAGAGAAAAACATCCTTTCAAAACATTGTGGGGAAAGGAGCAAATGCTGCTGACCAGCAGTTTCTTCTTTTTCCACCATTTTTTCTCGGTTTTCAAAAAGTCATGTCAAAAATTTTGTGAAGGGGTAAAGTGTAAAACTAAAGCATGCAGGTTTTATATTATCAAATGTATCAAGAACTGTTCATCATTCTCCTACTGATAACAAATGGTTATAATTAGAGCTTGTAGAAATTGAATGGGAATTGAAGATAAATAACAAAGATAAGAATTTACAGACATTCATGTCTATCAACTCTTTTTAAGTTTTTTGCTAAATCCTATGCTCAGAATACTTTTAAGGATGGTCTCGATGCCTTCGACGGGACTTATCTAATGTCAAAAGGGATGTATGACATGTCTATGTATTCACAGTTCAAAAACATAGTGATAAATGGACAAATCTCATTTCCCTGTTGTTTTGTTTCAGGAAAAATGTGTACAGTTCAGTGAATAATTGAATAAATACTATTGTGACACATTGTTTGAAATTTTACTAGCTAGTCATTTTGTAGGTTTTGATTAGTATGTCCAATGACCTAACTCAAAAGCCATTCTAGGATATCACAGAATTTTTCAGCCAGTCAAATTGCTGCTCTTCAAATCTAGAATAAGCAGTGTTTATAATGAAGTCTTGTAGCCACTGCACTCAAGCCTAGCAAAATATGAACACTAACTCTTTGCCAAAAGATAAAATTTTGGACTGGACCAAACTGAAAGCATTTGCAGATGACAAATTAAATGTAGCTTAAATGGTGATTTATGTATTGGATAGGGTAGAAAACATTGTGGGAAAAAGAGAAAAAGCTGGTTACAGCATTTTCTCCTTTTCCCAATTTGTTTTCAAAAGGCTTCTTTTTCAGGGTCATTAACCTTCCTTTTTAACACACAACAGGCCAGACAAACCTAACATATATTTTAACCACTGCACTCAAGCCTAGCAAAACATGAACAACAAGGCTGCTACCTTCATTTTTAGCCCATAGAGGGCAAGATAAACCTTACATATATTTTCAGTCTAGAAATAAAACCAATCAATAGCAATTTTGAGGTTGTTTTTATCCAGAAATTTGTCAACAAAGCCGACAGTGTCAAATAAAAATTAGACAGCACATATTGTGCCATCTGATGTTGACCTACACAAGCCTCTACGGCAAGTTTGACCATCCCCTATTTAGACCCCCAAAATTGCACGTTTTCACTGAAATTCACAGAACAATTGCTTAACAGCATTTTCTCCTTTTCCACTAATGTTTCCTACCCTCTCAAAGCCAAATTCAAACCGTTGGAGTCACATTTCATTTCTTGTCTGCAAAATGCTTTCAATTTTGACACATACGATAATTTGTCATTTGGTAGATTTATGGGATTATTCTTGTTCAAACCAATTATAATACACTATAATATATACCACAATCTCATGTTTTACCAGTCAATTGAAAGCCAAATGCAGGCCACCAATAAACTCTTTACCAAACAACAAAATTTTACACTCATCAAAATTCAAAGCTGCTGCAGACGACAAATTAAATGTGACCTGAATGATGAAACATGACTCTAAATGGGTAGAAATCACTGTGGGTAAAGGAGAAAGTGCTGGTTACCAGCATTTTCTCCATTACCTACAATGTTTTTAAAAGGCTTCTTCCCTTGTATCATTATGAGTGTTTTTACTGGAGTTAAATGTTGCTGAATTCATTAGATTTGTCTTTGAATGGGTAATAATGATTAACTTTTTACCAAACGACAAAAATGCAGACTTTTCCAAATTGAAAGCATTTGCAGACGACAATTTATATGTGACTCAAAATGTGGAACTTGTCTTTGGTAGGGTAAAAGTAAACATAATGGGAAAAGGAGAAAATGCTGGTTACCAGCATTTTCTCCTTTTCTCACCATGTTTTCCAAAGGCTGCTTCCTCAGGGTTGTTAAAACCCGGGATTGTGTGGTAACGGGTTAAGGAAGAAAAGGAGAAGTTCTGTTTATCAGGGCCTTTTGCAGAAAGCATAGATACAGATCTATGCCATCTCCTTCTTTAGTCAAGGCTTTCTGTTAAAATTATCCCAGAATTTCTGTACATTGTGCTTTCAGCCTTGGAACTTTGGCCCTGAAACAAACCAAGATTTTTTTCAAGAAGTGATAAGTTTAACAGAAATGTAATTTAGCCTCAAGACTGGTGACAGAAGATTTGGAGAAGGTATAATTTAACAGCTAAAAGGCCTTAAAAGCACCATTTTAAGAGATTAAGGGGACATGTGAAAGCAGAAAACTTCACCAATTTCGAACCCATTCTCTCTTCCAATGCACAACATAATTCCCAATCTCTTACGGCACTTACACAGAAATAAAATAAATGCTCTGATCCTTCCATCATTTTTCTCATGTTTCAAAACAATTACCCTGTTAGAAACAATACAAGGAAAAGAGGTGAAAAATCTTTTGAATTGACCCTTAACCCTTAACCAAACAATTCCGTGTTTTAATGACCTTTTGTAAAAGCTTTTGAAATTATTGTGGGAAAAGGAGAAATTGGTGGTAACCAGCATTTTCTCTCTTTCCACAATGTTTTCTATTTTTTCAAAGAAAAAAATCATCACTTGAGTTGCATTTAATGTTGTCTGCAAATACTTTCAATTTGGGCAAGTCTAAAATTTTGCTGTTTGGTAAAGCGTTAATCCTCATGTCTTTGTGATATTGAAGGAAAAAAAGCTGAAAAACACTGTAGCAAAAGGAGGAAATGCAACTAACCAGCATTTTCTCCTTGTCCCAGAATGTTTTTACCTTTGCAAGGACAAATACCACCAGTTCACACATATCTAACTAGTTGTCTGCAACTTCTGGATTAATGTCATCTGGTAAAGAGTTTAATCTTCTTTGAAAAACATAATTTAGTTTTAACACTCAAAGCCACTGGCATAACTTTAATGGCTTCAGGGCAAATTTCAGTTGGTAACAGGCTGTACAGAATATGCAGTCTGATCATGGATAAATCAATTCTAATATTAATGTCCTAATGTTTTCATGCCATGGCACAAACCAGCTAGACATTCTGTAGTTGTTATTCAACTAAATTGGGGCTCTTCAACAAGCCATATCTGAATGACTGTCTGCCACTGGGATTTGAATTTTCCACCCCCTACTATGTTGGCTGATGCCTTGATACTCTGCCAAGAAATTTGAACGTTCTAAGCCATGTGTTTCCAGGCAAAAAGACTTTAAAGGTTCTCTCTTAAACAACAAAGTAGCCAAAATATTTCCTGTCTAAAAATACATCGAAGGTCAACCTAAAGTCAGCCTTCACTTTTTACCAAACAAGCACAAGTTTTGATGACCCTTAAGAAACAAGAGGGCCATGATGGCCCTGGATCGCTCACCTGAGTCAATAGGCGAAATTTCACTCCAGGGTCATAATGACTCAATTTAGAACTCATCTGAGATATCATTAAGACAAACATTCTGACCAACTGTCAGGTCAATTGAGCTGAAAATGTGGCCTCCGGAGTGTCAAAAATGTATTTCTTCAATTTGACCTAGTGATCTAGTTTATGACCCTATGTGACCATATTACAAACTCATCCAAGATATTATCAAGACAAACACACTGACCAATTTTCAGGGCAATTGAGCCAGAATTGTGGCCACTAGAGCGCCCACAAGATATTTCTTTAAATCTGACCTAGTGAACTAGTTTATGACCCTATGTGACCCAATTTTGAACTATCCAAGATTTTATCAAGACAAACATGCTGATCAATTTTCAGGCCAATTGAATAAGAATTGTAGCCTCTAGAGCGCCCACAAAAATTTCTTTTAGTTGACCTAGTTACCTAGTTTATGACCCAAGGTGACCAAAATTCGAACTCATCTAAAATTTCATCAAGAAAAACATTCTGACCAATTTTTAAGTCAATTCAGCAATAAATGTGGCCTCTAAAGTGCCCTCAAGGTATTTCTTTACTTTGACCTTGTGACCTAGGTTATTATCCAAGGTAACCCAAATTCAAACTCATCCGAGATTTTATTTAGACAAAGATTCTGACCGATTTTTAAGACAATTGAGCAATAAATGTGGCCTCTAGACTGCCCACAAGGTATTTCTTTAATTTGACCTAGCGACTTAGATTATGTCCGCAGGTGACCCAATTTTGAAGTTATCCAAGATTTCATCAAGACAAACATTCTGACCGATTATTGGGTCAACTGAGCAATAAATGTGGCCTCTAGAGTGCCCACAAGGTATTTCTTTAATATTACCTACTGACCTAGTTTATGACCCCAACTCGTCCGAGATTTAATTAAGACAAACATTCTGACCAATTTTCAAGTCAATTGAGCAAACAATGTGGCCTCTAGAATGTCCACATGGTATTTCTTTGATTCGACCTACTGACCTAGTTTATGACCCCAGGTAACCCAATTTCAAACTCATTCAAGATTTAATTAAGACAAACATTCTGACCAATTTTCAAATCAATTGAGCAAAAAATGTGGCCTCTAGAGTTATCTACTTTATGACCCCAGATGACCCAATTTCAGAGTCATCTGAGATTTAATTAAGACAAACATTCTGACAAATTTTCATGTCAGCTGAGCGAAAAATGTGGTTTCTAGAGTGCCCACAAGGTATTTCTTTAATTTGACCTAGTGACCTAGTTTTTGACCCCACATGACCCAATTTCGAACTCATCCGAGTTTTTATCAAGACAAACATTCTGACTAAGTTTCATAAGTATCGGACTGAAAATGTATCCTCTACAGCGCACACAATGTTTTCCTATGATTTGACCTGATGACCTAGTTTTTGAACTGAGGTGAGCCAGTTTCAAACTCCTAAGATATCATCAAGACAAAGATTCTGACTTAGTTTCATTAGTATGGGACTGAAAATGTGGCCTATAGAGCACACACAAGGTTTTTCTAAGATTTGACCTGGTGACCTAGCTTTTGACCCCACATGATCCAATTTCGAACTTGTTCAAGAAATTATCAAGACAAACATTCTGACCAAGTTTCACAAGTATCTGACTGAATATGTGGCCTATAGAGCGCACACAAGGTTTTTCTAAGATTTGACCTAGTGACCTAGTTTTTGACCCCACATGACCCAATTTCAAACTCATCCGAGATTTTATCAAGACAAACATTCTGACTAAGTTTCACAAGTATTTGACAGAAAATGTGGCCTCTACAGCCCACACGAGGTTTTTCTAAAATTTGACCTTGTGACCTAGTTTTTGACCCCACATGACCCAATTTCAAACTCGTCAGAGATTTTATCAAGACAAACATTCTGACCAAGTTTCATTGGGTTGGACTGAAAATGTGGCCTCTAGAGCTTACACAAGGTTTTTCTAAAATTTGACCTAGTGACCTATTTTTTGACCCCACATGACCTAATTTCGAACTCATCTGAGATTTTATCAAGACAAACATTCTGACCAAGTTTCATGAGGATCAGACTGAAAATGTAGCCTCTAGAGCGTACACAAGGTTTTTCTAAGATTTGACCTAGTGACCTAGTTTTTGACCCCACATGACCCAATTTCAAACTCGTCCGAGATTTTATCAAGACAAACATTCTGACTAAGTTTCACAAGTATCTGACAGAAAATGTGGCCTCTACAGCCCACACGAGGTTGTTCTAAAATTTGACCTTGTGACCTAGTTTTTGACCCCACATGACCAAATTTCAAACTCGTCCGAGATTTTATCAAGACAAACATTCTAACCAAGTTTCATTGGGTTGGACTGAAAATGTGGCCTCTAGAGCTTACACAAGGTTTTTCTAAAATTTGACCTAGTGACCTATTTTTTGACCCCACATGACCTAATTTCGAACTCATCTGAGATTTTATCAAGACAAACATTCTGACCAAGTTTCATGAGGATCAGACTGAAAATGTAGCCTCTAGAGCGTACACAAGGTTTTTCTAAGATTTGACCTAGTGACCTAGTTTTTGACCCCACATGACCCAATTTCAAACCCGTCCGAGATTTTATCAAGACAAACATTCTGACCAAGTTTCATGAGGATCAGACTGAAAATGTGGCCTCTAGAGCGTACACAAAGTAAAAAGTTGATGACAGATGACGCACGACGCACGCTGGACACAGCATGATCACAATAGCTCACCATGAGCACTTTGTGCTCAGGTGAGCTAAAAACACTGGAACACAACGTCAGAAGAGGTGGACATACTAGGTATCACCATTTTCTCCATTTGCCACGATGCTTTCTATCCTTTCAGAGACAAATTCCATCAGTTCAGCCGCATCCAATTCGTCATCAACAACATTAATGCTTTCAATTTGTATGAATTTTTTTCGAACTGTACAGGTATTTACTTAAACAGACTTTTTTCAAGTAACTAAGATGTCATGTAACTTTTTACCACATTTCAAAATTTTAGACATGTCAAAATTGAAAGCATTGGTAGCCAACAAATCAAATGCAGTTCAAAAACTGAAATCTGTCTTTGAAGGGTAGAAAACATTGTGAGAAAAGGGAGGAACTGCTAATTTCCAAAACTTTTCCCCTTTTCTCCACAGTCCCTTCAAAACTCATCTTCCTCCGATCATTAAAACTCTGCATTGTTTGGCAAAGTTTTTAAGTAATAGGTGACTATCAGATAATAGATGACAGACATTTGGCAATCACCAAGGCTCACATCAACATGTTATGCTCTGTTGAGGTAACAAGTCATCATGAAGGGATTAGCCCTCTCAACCCTTTAAGGACATATGCCACAGTTATTTTCTATGGACAGATTTTTTTCATATTTGCGCAGATGATAATTTAATGTATGCAAAGTAAAAAAGTGAATAGAAAATCATATGTTGCAGAGCAAAAAACAAAGATACAGTTCATCAAAGGAGATAATTCTTGTCAAAATAACAGATAATAGAGTTTAATCTCAAACTTAAAAAAAAAAAGTTCTTAAAGTAATAAATACTGCTCAAATAAATGATTATTCCTAAAAATGTGATATTTGCCAAGAGTAAAAAAGGATTAATAGAAAGAATTAGGGCACTAAACAGATCACAGTAGTAATTATAAATGTTCTTACATGTAAATAAATTATTTTCTGATCAATTTTCTGCAATAAAAAAAAAATTCAGATTTTTCTTAATTTTGCAAAGAAATAGTGCTTTCTTACATCTTGTTTAAAAGTATATCAAGTGGGGCATTTGTAAGAGATACGGTGCATTTTTAAAAGTTATTGACAAAATGAATTACCTCCCCATATAATAAGTGTCTATTTGACGTGATTTGACATCCAAATCATTAAGTTTGTAAATCTCCCTTTTTTCTTCTGTATCTGTGATTTCCAGATATTTAAAAGGCACCCAACATGTTACAAATAAGAGAAATACTATCTTTCTGTCAAACTCACACAGTGAAATATAATGGATTATATAAAAGAGAAACGTACGCAAGTCGGTGTGCAAGAAAAACTGTGGCATATATCCTTAATCCCAAACAATCATGTGTTTTCATGACTCTGAGAAAGTCGAGTCTTGAAAACAATGGGGAAAGGAATTACTGCTGATCACAGACATTTTGTCCACAACACAGTTTTCTACCCTTTCAAAGACAAATTCCAACATCTACACCATATTTTGTCTTCTATAATTTTCGGCAAGACACTTCACAGCCCTAGTCTGGTACTGATGAATCCCAGGACATAATTGAAAAAGGATGATGTTCCCGTAATACGACTGAAATAATGTTGAAAGCCACATAAAATGCCGTTCAAGCACTCAATCAAGTGTTCTGTAAATCTTCTGTAATTCTCTTTAATTTGGAAGATTCTAACAATTTGTCTTCTGTTTGTTCTTTACCAAACAAGAAAATTTGGACTAGTCTGCATTTGCAGACAACAACTGAAATGTGGCTCAAATAATCGGCTTTGTTTTCAATGGGGTAGAAAACATAGTGGGAAATGGAGAAATTGCTGGTTCCCAGCATTTCCTCTTTTGCCCATTCTGTTTTTAAAAGCCTTCTTTGTTAGGGTCATCAACACTCGGGATTGTGTGGTAAAGAGTTAAAGGGATAAGGTTCTTTTGCAACCAAATAAATCAAGATAAGATTGCAGCGAACATGTTGTCTGATGCTGAATCAACCTTGTCCAAATATCTACAAGATACTGTCAGCAAAACAGCCTTGAACTTTCAATAACTGTGGCTTCCCTGTGGACTAAAAAATATCATTTTGTTTACAGAGCTTTGTAAGCTTAACAATGAACAAGTTGGCTTCTTTAAAAAAGAAGCCAGGAGAGGTCAGCATCAATGTTTTCAAATAGCTTACTGCTTTTAATTTCAATATATTTTGGTACATATAAACAAATAAGTAAGGCATTATATGATCACCGCTGTGTAAAAAGGAGAAACCTCTTATGCATTACATGACAGACACGTGACCTTTTTCCAAGATTTTCAAGTCGCGTGATCTTTTCCCGCGGTGTTCTCTTTTTTAATGAAATTCTTTTTTTGTGTGTGAAGCTTTATTTGTTTAATGAAAAATTACAACCACTGGAAAGGTCATTTGCAATCAAATCAATATAACAAATCCTTTTTGAAATCCGTCATATAAAAACAAAACACGTCTATTTCCTATTTCAGTTTTTTGATTTCGGTTTATTTATAAAACCATGACGAAATAGACTGTGTATCAGAATGATTTCGCAGAAAAGCATGGAGTTAGGAAGCAATTTCTGAGGCAGTCTGCCTTTTAAACTCACCACTGTTGGAGAGGTCTGATGACCTCTCCAATTAGACTTTTTCAAAGGCTGTAAATACTAACCTCTGTACAATGAAATGGATTTTGGATCATTATTTAGATTGCAGTAGAGGATTGTGTAGATCAAAGATCAGATAGCATGTTTCATGCAGCCTAATCTTGATTTATGCCATCCTTGAAAGCTATATATGTCACCCAAGGCAGTGAATGAGTCAATTCTTCACCAGACGACAAACTTTTCGGCTTGCCCGGATTGAAGGCATTAATTTTGCATACAACAAATTAAATGTGACTTGAATGATGAAATTCGTCTGATAAGGTAGAGACCATTGTAGGAAAAAAAAGGCTGGTTATCTGCATTTTCCCCTTTTCCCACTATGCTTTCTAACTGCCTCTTTCTCTGGGTTGCTCAAACCTCTGGACTGTGTGGTAAAAGTTTAACCCTTTACCACACAATCCCTCATTTTAATGACCCGGAGAGAGAAGGCTTTGAAAACACTGGAAGAAAAAGAGAAAATGCTGGTAACCAGCATTTTCTCCTTTTCCTACAATGTTTTCTGCCTATTCAAGGACAAAATATTGTCATTTGAAAAACATATGAACTGTCGTCTCTAAATTCCTACAATATGGACGAGTCTAAAATTTTGTGGAAAAGGGTTAGAGAGCTAAATGCAAAAGACATTTACAGTCGGGAAGGGTAGACCTTAATATTGCAATTTCAAGACGCTTTAGGGCCAAATTCTTAACACTTTACCAAGCAAATCCCATCTTTTAATTACCTTGAAAAGACTGACTGATTGTATGGTGCTTAACACCCTTTTCAACATTATTCCAACATTATTCAAATTATATCGCAGCAGCCAGTGCACCTGTCCTGAAGTTTCTTTTACCAATACTCCGAACAATATTCTTTCCAAGTTGCTGGCTGCTTTCCCACATAACCATTGTCTAAACAATGATCAGCGGTTAGAGAGTAATGAATCCTGTTGCAATGACTATCATCAATCCTTGGAAAGAAATTGGCTGAGCCAGGGATCAAACCAGTGACCTCCTGTTCTTAAGTCCTGTATGCTACCAACTGAGCTACCGGGGCTCCATCAGATCTTGAAAAGAAAGGCTTTGGAAAACATTGTGGGAAAAGGAGACAATGCTGGCAACCATCATTTTCTCATTTTTCCACATTGCTTTTTACCCATCTGGAGATAATTCTCTAATTTCAGTCACTTTTATTTGTCATCTGCAATTGCTGTCAATTTAAAAAAGTTTACGATTTTGTCATATGGTAAAGAGTTAATATTGTTTTCAACATTAGCATTTCAGTAATATTACAGCAGCGAGTGTACTAATCCATTCTTTCAAAGAATTTTCTTTTGCCAGTGCTTTTTGCAACATTCTTTCCAAGCCATTGGCTGCTTTCCCACATGTCCAGCTGTGAGCGAAGAACGAATTTTGTTGCAATGACTACCATCAAGCCTAGGAAACAATTTTGCCACTATGAATCAAAGCAGCCACACATTAATTGCAAGTCCTTTATGTTATTTACTAAGCCATGAGAGTACACAATTGAACTAGCATGTAGAACCAATTTGACACTTTAACTCTTCACAAACAATGACAAAATACCTAGCTTTTGCGAATGGCATAGATCAAGGTCAGACTGCACAGAACATTCAGTCTTATCTTGGATCTACACCATCTGCTATCTGATGCTAGACTATAATCCCATTTGTCTTTAATAGCAGTGGAAATTTACTTTTAGACCTTTAGATTGATCAATTGAATGGTATCTAACACCGCTTTCAACATTATTTCAGTCATATCATGGCGACATCTCACATATTTGAGCATTTCCTGGGTTTAACCAGTACTAGGCTAGGCCTCTGGAGTGTTTTGCCCAAGGACACTCCCAAAAACCCAGTGGATTGAGTGAGGTTGGAACCTGGGGTCTCAAGATTACAAGTCCTACACTTTACCACTGAGCCACACAGGACCCCTTTTAGACCTTTGGAAAAATACTTGAATTTCTTGTGTTGGTAGTGAAAGAGTTATTCAATCTCTTTAACTCTTTACCACACAACAAAATCTTAGACTTGTCCTAATTCAAAGCATTTGCAGACAACAAATTAATTGTGCATCAAATGATTGGAATTGTTTCCGAAAGGTTAGAAAACATTGTGGGAAATGGAGAAAATGCTGGTTACCATGGTTACCAGCATTTTCTCCTTTTCTCACAATGTTTTCAAAGGGCTCTTCTTCAGGTCTGTTAAAAATTAGGATTGTGTGGGAAAGGGTTAAGTCAGATTGAATGTAGGTTATGAAGTGAACAATCCTCTATTTTCGGATACTTTTATGCTGAAGTTTTGTGCCATTAAATTTGGATTTACACTATTTACAAAAGTAACTTTAATCTGAGTTTTCAAGACCTTGAAATCTTTCTTTTTCGATGAAAACATTGTGGGAAAAGAGAACTTCTTTTTCTTCTTTTCCACACTGTTTTTCACTCTTTCAAGGACAAAACCCCAACATTTGAGTTACATATAATACTGGTAGGTGGTTTGCCATCGCTTTCCATTTGGACAAGGCAACAAATTTGTTCTCTGGTATTCATCCATGGTATCTAGAGGGTTTATCCTTTACAACACAATCCCGAGTTTAAACAACTCTGAAAAAGGAAGGCTTATGAAAACATTGTGGGAAAAGGAGAAATTGCTGGTAGCCAGCATTTTCTGCTTTTCCGACTATGTTTTCTACCCAACAAAAAAGAGTTTTCAATTTCTGAGTCACATTTATTTTGTTGCCTCCGAATGCTTTTAATTTTGACAATCCTAAAATTTTTTTGTCTGGTAAAGAGTTAATGAATTAGAGGCATGTTTCAACTGTATAATGATAACCATTCATTTCAACGACATCATGTCTTCGCATTCCCTATTAATTTCAAAATTGATAGTATTTCATCTGAGATGAAAAGTCCCCCTCAAAAGCAATGAAAAAGATTTATATTTATGTACTGTTTGATATTGGAACCTACAATGTTTTATAATCTTGAAGATCCCATCACTTGAAAAACATGCTGAAGCTACCTGTTGCTTTGATATAACTAATAATACAGTCAGATGCATGTGTAAAATACTTATCAAACAAACAAGCAATGTATCTTATTCATTAAGAACTCTCAGGGTAAATGTTCCCAAGACTTGCCAGCTGATTGGCTATATGACAAATCTTAATTTCAGCTGATCAGGCCATATAAACTTTGTAAATTTAGTGAATGTAGGAACTTAGGGTAGAAAATAGGGTAGAAAACTGAACAACAATATGTCAAAATGGGCGGCATTTAAGTATAGCAAACTAACATTTAATCCTTTACCTCACAATCCCAAGTTTTCACAACCTCGAGGAAGATGATTTTTGAAAATGTTTAAAAAAAGGAGATGCTGGTAACCAGAATTATCAACAATGTTTTCTATCCTTCCAAAGACAAAATCTAATTTGCAATTTTGAGACATCTTCAATTTCTTACCTGTAAATGCTTTCGTTGCAGACCTTGAAAATTTTATCATTTGATAAAGAGTTAACTCTTCACCAAACGACAAAATTTTAGCCTTTTCAAACTGAAAGAGTTTGCAGAAGACAAATTAAATTTCTCTCAAAACATAAAATGTGTCTTTCATAGGATAGAAAACATTGTTGGAAAAGGAGAAAATGCTGGTTACCAGCACTTTCTCCATTTCCCACAATGTCTTCAAAAGCCTTCTTTCTAGAGGTCGTTAAAGTCAGCATTGAGTGGTAAAGAGTTAATGAGGTTTTTGCCCTTGGTACAATCAGCAATTAGGTGTGCTGGGTTTCATACACTGTTCTAATGAAAACAATAACCAGTGGATAGATAATACCTTGGGGCCAATTGATGAAATTTTTAGGTCTCTGTCTAGACAGTATAAGCTGATAGCATACTGTTTCTAACTCAATCTATTTCAAAATGGAGATATATGATGCTGCCAATATGAACTACAATCTTGTCCTTGATAACCGACATTTAATCTTTACCAGGGGACATTATTTCAGACTTGTCAAAATTGATAGCATTTGCAGACGACAAATTAAAATGTCTCAAATCAAAGGATTTAACTTCAATATGGTACAAATACCTATGGGAAAAGGAGAAAATACTGGCTACCAGCATTTTCACGTTTTCCCACAATGTTTTCAAAAGCTTTCTTCCTATGAGTTGTTAGAATATGGGATCGATTGGCAAAACGTTAAGTAATTACCATAAACATAGGATTTTTCATATCTCTGAAGGACAGCCTTTACAACCTATGTAAGAATAGGAGCAATTGCTTTTAAGACGCAATTGCTACAATTCAAGCAAACAACTGCATTCAACTATAGTGCAGTTCTCAAAATATTTTGATTCCATCTAAAGAGGTTGTTTGCTGGGTCTAAAATTAGCCATTAACTCTTTACCAGTTGTCAAATTTTTAATATTGTTCAAATTGAAAGCATTTGAAGACAACAAATTTACAGTTACTCATAACCTGAAATTTGTCTTGAAAAAGCTATAAAATACTCTAGGAAAAGGGGAAAATGCTGGTTACCAGCCCCCTTTACTTTTTCTTCCCACAATGTTTTCCATCCTTTCAAAAATAAATCCCATCATTTAATTTGTAGCCTGAAAATGCTTTCAATATGGACACATCTAAAATTTTGTTGTCTGGTAAAAATTTCATTAACCTTTGACAGTTTGTGATAAGCTTTGCTGAGTATGCAACTAAAGTGTTATATGCACTATCCAAGGCTGTGGTTAAAAAAACAACAAGAAATGTTCTTCTTTAGTATCTTGTATCATAGCAAGAATCCAGCTTAAGGGCTGAAATAAGAGGTTTTTGAAATTGTCATGAGACTTCATCAAACAGTTGTTGTTCATTGCCTCTTGCATATGACCTTTCCACACCTTTCAGACTGTTTTAACGCTTTACCACACAATCCCGACTTTTAACGACCCTGTGAAAGAAGCATTTAGAAAACCTTGTGGGAAAAGGAGAACTTGCTGGTAACCAGCATTTTCTCCTTTTCCAACAATGTTTTCTACCCTTTCCAAAACAAATTTCAATTTTTCAATCACATTTATTTAGTTGTCTGCGAATGCTTTCAATTTGGACAAGTCTAAAATTTTATCGTATGATAAAGAGATAAAAGACATTGTGACAAATGAGAAATTGCCTGAAACATGTGATTTCTCCAATTCTCACAATGTTTTCACATGTATTATTCATGTTTTTTACATCATATTTTCATGTCAATTACCAATGTTTCATGCAAGGATGTTTCTGAGTTGTCTGCTGTGAATTTGTTTAACCTAACACTCTACCAAACAATCCCATAACTAAACAACTCTGAAGGAGGAGATTTTTGAAACAATCTTT
The DNA here is from genome assembly GCA_945859785.2 of Tridacna gigas. Taxonomy (NCBI): domain Eukaryota; kingdom Metazoa; phylum Mollusca; class Bivalvia; order Cardiida; family Cardiidae; genus Tridacna; species Tridacna gigas. Next base: position 31,474,314 of record OX244034.2, read on the forward strand.
GGAATAGGAGAATATGCTGCTAACCTGCATTTTCTTCTCAAAAGATGGGCTCTACTCTTTCAGACAAAATTCCATCATTTGAGTCACATTTAATTTGTAGTCTGCAAAATCTTTAATTCTTGACCTGACTTTTTCTTATCTAGTTAAGAGTTAATCCTTTTAATACCATTCAATCCAAAGTTTTAATAACTCCTCTAAGAAAAAATACTTTCAAAAAACTGTGGGGAAAAGAGAAAATGCTGGTAACCAGCATTTTCTCCCTTTCCTAAAATGTTTTCTACCCTTCCAAAGGCAAATCACATCATTTGAATAAATCTGAATTTGTCTTCTGAAAATGCTTGCAATATGGACCAGTCAAAATTTTTTTGTATTTTGTAAAGAGCTGAGGACACGATGACTTGAATCATCTTAGAATTATTCAAACCTAAAATGATTCTGACAATTAAATCATGAGTCTTTCCAAACAAATGGAACAGCGTGCACAACTTTTAGGCTTGACAATTTCATTGCCTCTTTTGCATTTCATGATTTAGACAAAAAAAAATATGATCTTGATTCTTGACGCAAAAGAGAAAATAATGCACCCTACTGGCATGTCTTGTGCATGATAACAAGGAACAAAATTTTATCAGCTTCATTATTAAGCTTGTTTAAGAGCTAGAAATAGAAAATGGATTGAAAATCTTGAATTGCGTGATTCAGCAAAAATGAAATGAAAGGAAATGCAAATGTAAATTGTCCCTTTAATGATGTGTTTCCTCTTTCAAGGAAGCATCTGCAGCAAACGACCTAAAAATCATTGTGATGAATAGAGAAATCACTCATCATTAATTGTTCCCCTTTTTTCTTAAACTCATTACTTCCTAAAACAACTGAACCCTTCACCAAACAATCCTTTCAATAACCTTGAAAAATAAAGCTCTTAATAACATTGTAGGAAAAAGTGATAATGCTTGTAACAAGCATTTTCATCATTTTCCATAATGCTTTCTATCCCTATACAGACAAATAAGATCATTTTAGCCACACTCAACTTCACATGAAATTGATTGCAATATGGCCAGCTGCAAACATTTTGTCATTTGATAAGAGTTAACAGCAGTCAGCTTTGAAATCATCCATGCAAAACATAGATTATCATCATCAATTAAGTTTAGACCTTCAGAGCACTGAATAAACAAGACACTTTCAGTCTGGAAATAAGACCAAAATAATTGCAATTTCAAAATTGCATTCATCCAGAATGTTTTAGTTAAGTGGACAGAATTGATCAAAGATCAGACTGCATGTTTTGTGGAGTCTGATCTTGATCTACACTGGCCACAAATGCAACTATAGTTGTGAAAAGTATTTAAAGGATTACCTATTGTAATACTAACTAAATGAACTGAGGATCCACGACACGTTTGTCAAAAACAATCCTTAGCGATGACCCTAACCCAGACAAATTGTGGCTCAAAGTTTCCTCCCAGACAGAGCTTTTCATGAGATAAATCTAGGAATTTAGCAATCGGTATTTTAAAACATATACAACTAAATAACTTTTTGACGACATGCCGTGCATCGATGAACTGGATATTCTCAAACAGTACTAGAGAACAAGATTTTGCAATTTCAAAGCTGTTTTTGTCACAATGTCTGGTGAAGAAGCAGGCAGTAAACGTCTAAGATCAGACTGCATGGTTCTGCACTACAAAGGTTAATAAAACAATACAAAAGAAACCATTACTGTATTAAAGAAATTACTCATATTTTGTCACAATGCTTTTAACCCTCTACCACACAATCCCAGGTTTTATGACCCTGAAGAAGCATTTTCTCCTTTTCCCACAATGTTTTCTGTCCTATCAAAGACAAGTTCTATAATTTGAGTAACTGTATAAATTGCCATCTGCAAACGCTTTCAATTTTGGGCAAGTCTACACTTATGTCATTTAGTAAAGAGTTAAAAGTAGTCTGCGACAAGACAAAAAAAAATGTCAGCAAGATGTAGTGTCTTTCCTCTTTTGGCACCAAATATCTAGACTTTACCTTTTTCTATGAATGAAAAGACAATTCACTCAAATTCAGAAAGGTATGTATATCAAAAGGCTTGACTAAAAAGAATGGATTAGGTCCAAGAGCAGCCTGCACATTCCATGAAATGGGTAATGTAAAGACAACCTAAAAAAATAAATCCAAAAATTTCATTGTTCCCCAATTCATCCCAAAAGTGCAAAATAAGCCCTTTACCAGACCATCCTGAGCTTTAATGCTTCTGAGAAAAAGACCCTGAGAAAGCCAGCACTTGAAAGCATTGTTGGTAGAAGGAGAAAACGCTTGTTACCAGCATTTTCTCCTTTTCCCACAATGTTTTCTACCCTCTCAGAGATCAGTCCCCTCATTTGAGCAACATTTATGTTGACAAAATTAATGCAAATGCCTTCGATTTGGACAATTCTAAAACTTTGATGTTTGGTAAAGAGTACAATGGATTTTTTTTCATTCTGTAACAAAAATCCGATTATTGCGATTTTTAGGCTTTATTTGCAGAATATCTCATAATAGCAGAAAGCGTAAGCCCAAGATCTGACTGCAGGTAGTGCAACCTGATCAACTCTGTCCACACAAACGACTGAACTTGTGTTTGGCATTCCAAGGTTTAAAAATGTTTAGAATTTACTAAGAAAGTAAACTTCAAAACTAAATGATCAAAGTTATCCTTTACCATCATCCTTTTTTTACAAGCTTTAGGTAGATAGGTTAAAAACATTGTAACAAGCATTTTCTCCGTTACTAACAATTTTTATCTTTACAAATATAAATCCTCATCTTTTGAGACATATTCAATTTGTTGACAGCAAATGCATTCAAAATGTACAAGTCTAAAACTTTCATGTCTAGTAAAAAGGTTACTTCATTTAAAAGTTACCCAGAACAAAAATATCCTGAACAAGGCATTAATCTTGATTTCTAGGTGATGGAAAATGTCACTTAAATTATGCATCTGATTAAAACATCAATTTTAAATTCTGTCAGACAAAAAAAAAGTCTGTTTTTTTCAGAAAATGTTTTCCTTTTTTTTTTTACTAACAAATCACACAAAAATCATCAGTTGAAAACAGATAGACAACTCAACTTTACCAAACAATCCTGTGGAACCAGCATTTTCTTCTTTTCCAACATTTTCTTCCCATTTTCAAAGGCAAGTTCTATTACCTCTTTACCAAACGACAAAATTTTGACTGGTCTAAATTAAAAGCATTTGCAGACAACAAATTAATGTGGCTCAAATGATGGGATTTGTGTCCGAAAGAGTAGAAAACATTGTGGAAAAAGGAGAAAATGCTGTTTACCAGCATTTTCTCCTTTTCCCACAATATTTTCAAAAGGCTTCTTCCTCAGGTCGTTAAGTCGGGATTGTGTGCTAAAGGGTTAAATGGGCAAGGTTCAATTTGTCTTCTACAAATTACAATGTGACTTCAAAGTGAACAAACAGTGAGTGCCTGGTAGTAGTTAGTGCCGTTTTTAAATCCTCTGTAACTTTTACTCACTTGTTGTATTTGATGAAGTTTGTACCATATATCAATGACACAAGTACATCTAATACTAGTAATGTCTGCAAATTCTGGTATTTAACTGTTCATAAATAGTCAAGTGATGGGAAAAGTCTACATACCTCTGGGACAACCCTCATAGAACTAAAATCAGACAGCATGCTCTGTGCAGTCTACACTTAATCTACACTGTCCTCAAATGCTCAATGAGTTGAGATTAGCAGCCTTAGGGGGGTAAAGGTGTAATATATGAGAAAATATTGTGGCAAAGGAAGATTTTGCTCGTTGCCACAATGTTTTTAGAATAGTCTTGACTGCAACATGACAAAAGTCACCTTCAGGTAAAAAATGGATAATTATACAGTGCCTGGAGAAAAAGCTAATGTAATTACAAATCAATGTCTCATTAGGACATGCTGAATAGAGGCTGTGGTCTTTAATTAGCAGTGACAGCAGACAGAACAGTTCAAACATAAAAACATAATCTATGCACAAAACCACAAATTAAAAATGCTTTTTGCTTTCTTTGAAAATCTTTTTTTTTTCTCTCACTCAATATTTCCTTATTAGGAAACAAGAGGTTATCAAGAGCCTGAAAAACTCTACAAGCTCGTACACCAATACCTTCTACAGACATTTTTTTTTTCATATTGCAGCAAAAGGAGAAATCATGGAAAAAGAACATTTTTTTCCACTAGCCACATTGCTTTTCACATACTTTCATTTATCAAATTTTATGCCATTTTTCTTATACCTGTTAATAAGGCGCGAAAGAGAGTTTATGGTATAGCCCATACACAAGGAGAAAATCTTGTTAGTTTGGCTGTTTTCGAAGAAAACACCGAGTTATTGTCATAGCCCTGATGTTGTCGTCATCTGCCTTGTAGTCTTGCAAAAACTTTGACATTTTATATCTCTGTTATTACTGAAGATACAAACTCTAAATTTGGAAAAGCTGTTAATAATCAAAAAAGGAAACCTATAAAACAAGGGTATGTAACCATCAAAGTATGTTTGACACATTTATGCCTCTTTTTCCACTCAGAATTTTCACTAAAAATCAAGCAACCGCAGCTAAGCTTTGGTACCCCCATGCGGTTCTTTTGTTATATATTGCAGCAAATTACTTTTGAACACACTGCAGCAAAAGGAGAAATTATAGAAAATTAGCACTTTTTTTTCGTTATCCATATTACTTTTCACATATTTTCACGTACTGAAGTCAATTTTTTTTATACCATTAAGAAGGAGCAATAGAGATTTTATGGCATAGCCCATAAGGAAGAAATGTTGTTTGCGCTAATATTGTCCAAGTGGAAACATTTCCCTCTTGCAGCAGCCCACTTTTACTCCTAACAGACACTTTCTTCATCTGCCACAATGTTTTATAATGTATTCACCATTAAACCCTCCTTAACATTAACCCTTTCCAATTTGATCCCGAGTTTTACTGACCCTGAGAAAGAAAGCTTTTGAAAACACTGTGGGAAAATTAACTTGTAACTGGTTACCAGCATTTTCTCCTTTTCCCAAAATGTTGTCTATTCAGCTAAAGGCAAGTTTCATCATTTGAGCAGCCTTTGATTTGTCGTCTCCAAATGTTTTGAATTTGGACAAGTCTCAAATTTTGTTGTGTGGTAAAAGGTTTACCACTGATCTTCCCAACTTGCAAGGAACTGGCTGCTTTCCCTCACAAATATCGTTGAAATAATGTCCAGTAGCAACAGCAGAATGAAATCTGTACAGATTAAGACCATCAATCCTCTGAAAGGAACTGGCAAAGCCAATTAATTGAACCAGAAATCCCTTGGTTTCAAACACAGTATGTTAGCAACTGAGCTACAACACTCGGCACAGGATTGCTCAGTGAAGAGTTAAGGGATCATCAGCCCTTTACCATATAATCCCAATATTAAATGACCCTGAGAACAAAATCTTTTGAAAACATTGAAGGAAAAGGAGAAAATGCTGGTAACCAGCATTTTCTCTTTTTGCCACAATATTTTCAATGCTTTCAATAGCAAATTCCTTGATTTCAACCATATTTAACCCTTTACCAGACAACAAAATTTTAGCCTTGTCCAAATTGAAATCATGTGCAGACAACAATTTCAATGTGGCTCAAATGGTGCAATTTTTCTTTGATCAGGTAGAAAACATTGTGGGAAAAGGAGAAAATGCTGGTTACCAGCATTTTCTCCTTTTCCCACAATGTTTTCAAAAGGCTTCTTTCCCAGGGGCGTCAAAAGGCGTCACTGTGCGGTAAAGGGTTAAGATGTTGTCTGAAAAAGTTTGCCATTTGGGTAAGTCTACAATTTTGTAGTCTAGTAAAAAGTTATAGCAGGAAAATGCCTTATTGAGAAAGTAATTAATATCGATAGTTCAGCTGTTCCTGCACCTGCTCTACTCAACTGCGAACACTGATATGAGCCATCCTCTTTGCATCTGCAAAAAGTATTGATCCAGGTCAGCCTGCACATTCCACGTAGGCTGACCTGGGCCGAAGCTTTTTGCAATTGGTCAACATTTTGCATGTCCAAGGACCAGTTTACCTCATGATTCAGTTAGTTGTTAGACAAAACAGATTTTATGGATCCATGATCATGTGATGACTTGCTTGGGATCATGCACCACAGTGATGCACTAAGCCCCCTTTTTTCAGAGCATAGCTCATTATAATTACCATAAAATATGTCTGAAGCAAATCAGCTTATAATTTACCTATATAACTACAGGTTAAACCTTTACCAAATGACCAACTTCAGCCTCTTCCAAATTGAAAGCAGTTGCAGATGGCAAATTCTATCTTGGTGCTCATTAGTACAAGTTCTCTGACAGGACAGAAAATATTGCATGAAAAGGGGAAAATATTGCTTATCAGCACTATATTCTTTTCTCATAATATCTTCAGAAGCTTACTTTCTCAGAGCTGTAAAACACAGGATTGTTTGGTAAAGGGTTAGCTTTTTACCAGAAAACAAAACATAAATCTCTTCCAAAAACAGAGCATTTGCAGATGATTTAATTAAATGTAGCCCATAAACTTGGATCTTTTCATCATGGGTGGAAAATATTGTGGAACAATGGAGAAATGCTGGTTGCAATCATTTTTTCCTTATCTAAAAATGTTTTATGCACAGCCTTCTTCAGTTTTGCCACAAGATAAGATGGTTTTGTAAAGGGTTTACTCTATAACACACTCTAGCAAAAGGAGAAATCACTGGCAATTAGCAGTTACATATTTAACCCTTTACCCTACAATCCTGAGTTGAACAGACCTTGAGAGGTCCTGCGTGGCTCAGTGGTAAAGTGTGGGACTTGTAACATGGAGGCCCTGGGTTTGAGCCCCACATGATCCGCTGGGTTTTTCGTGGGTGTGTCCTTGGGCAAGACACTTCACAAGACACTTACCTAGCCTAGTACTGGCAAAACCCAGGAAATAAGTGAATATGTGAGCTGTCGCTGTGATATGACTGAAATAATGTTGAAAGCAGCGTAAAACACCATACAATCAATCAATCAATAAACAGACCTTGAGGATGAAGGCTTTTAAAAAGACATTGTGAGGAAAGGGAAAAATGCATTTTCTTCTTTTCCCACAATGTTTTCTACCCATTCAAGGACAAATCCCTCCATTTGAGCTACATATAGTTTCTGATCTGCAAATGCTTTGGATATGGACAGGTCTTAATTTTTGAAGTTTGTTGTTAACCCTTCAGAACAGTGCTGACGTTTGAAAAATGTGGGAAGAGGAGAAAATTCTGGTAACCTGCATTTTCTCCATTTCCAACGTTTTCTACCCTTCCAAAAGCAAACTACAGTTTTGGATCACATTTCTTTTGTTTTCTGCAAATTCAGACAAGTCTAAATTTTTTTTGTATGGTAAAGGGATAAACAGCTAACTCCAACATTTTCAACAGCATTATTTATACTAGTTACCAGCATATTTTCCTTTTCCCACAATGTTTTCCAAAGTCTTCTCTCTTAGGGTTGTTAAAACTCGGAATTATGTGATTTGGTTTCCCAAATTATTTTCAACCACAAGACAAGAAAACTCATCAGCAGGGGGCAGTGAGTTTATAGATCAGGGTTCTTAGAATATGGCCTATGTGTCCAACAAACCACTCATATGACTAATTACAAAATATCATCACTTCTGCAATATAGCCACTTAAAAAATATGTCAGTTTAGAAAATATATAAATCCATTTTGAATTGTAAACACATAATTACGACCTTTGACCCACAACGATCCACTTACCTGAGCTGGTCCCATGAGGCTGTATCCTGTCCTCATAGTGCACCCCGTCCGTCTCTATGTGACTTCTAAGTGTCTTCCAGCTTCCATCCTTGTTAGGGTCAACCATACATACCTATCATTACACAGTGTTTTAACCGTTTACCACACCATCAAGACCTTTCATGAACACCGAAGTGGAAGCCTTTTGAAAACATTGTTGGAAAAAGAAAACATGCTGGCAACCATCATTTTCTCCTTTTCCAAAAATGTTTTCTACCCTATCAAGGATAAATTTCATCATTTGTTGTCTACAGATTCTTTCAATTCTAACCAGCCAAAAATTTTGTTGTTTGGTAAAGGGTTAAAAACAAAACAGAAATACAAATAGCTTGAAAAAGACTGTTTGATATAGAGTGAATTGAACACGTAGGTTAAAATGCTTTTTGCCAGTTTACATCCTTGTTTTTAATCTTTTCATATATAAGGAGAAAAGTGAAATAGGAAACTAAAAACTGCATCATTATACAATAAGTTGACAAAGATACCTACACAATGGTGAACTGTTTCTGGTACAGAGTCCTGCCCTTTCAGATCTATCCATGTTGGGAAATACATCAGCCTTTCCTGTAAACAATCATATAGTTACCATGACTGACCCTCTACCGTGCAAACCCAAGTTCTAACAACCAAAATGGAGAAGGCTTTTGCAAACTTTAAGGGAAAACAAGAAAATACTGGTAACTAGCCTTTTCTCCCTTTTCCACATTGCTTTCTACCTTTTCACAGACAAATACCACCTTTTGAGCCACTTTGAATCTGACCTTCACAAATGCTTTCAAATGCCTTGAATTTTGTCACCTGGTTCAGTGATGGAGACGTGGAACAATTCTAACCCATTTACAGGCCCTGTCCTGTAACTTTCTACCAGATGACAAAATTTAGGGCTCTTCCATCCATGGTGGAAGTATTTGCAGATGACAAAATTTCATATTCTGTCATACTGTGAGCATTTGAATAAATAAAATAACATGGACTCTATAGGATATTAACTTCTCCACTGGTAGTTACAAGCAAATAAATTTCATCACATTTACAGACTCTTATAACTAGTGATGTAAAACACAAACATGTTTGTTTTACAAGCACACTGTGAATGAACAATGATATAAAAGGAGAACTTGATTTCATTATTTATTTTTTCTTTTTCCAACAAGAAACTTTTCACAATGTTTTCATTTACAGACAAAATATTACAAGCTACTGTAAAATGCTTAAGTTTTGGGACAGCAAAAAATAATTAATTTTTTAGATGTCCCAATATTTAGATCAACGAAAAATAATTATTTTTCTAGGTGTCCCAAATTTTATGGTCAAACAAGACAAGCTGTCAAATATATTAGTGCTATGTCATCGATGTCAATAAAACTATGATCACAAGCAGGTAGGTCTATTTTTAGACAAAATGGAATCCCTGTAGTCGACTTGTGCAGTAGGAAATTAAAACTTCGTATTTTTTCATTGTTTTCGTTATTGATAAACTTAATCTTTCAGTCATTTTTGTATGCGTCCCAGGAAAGCAATGAGCATTGGTGTTTAAATACTTAAAAATACTTTTACAACATATCTTACCTGTTGAAGTGAAGTGAACAATGATTTGATTTTCTCTGAAAAGTACCTGCTCAGCCCGTTCTCAAATTTGACTGGTTCCCAATCTTTGATCCATAAACCCCAGTTAACTCTTTATCACGCAATCTTAACCTTTAACGACCCCAACAAACAAGTCTTTTGAAGACATAGTAAGAGAAGGAGAAAATGCTGGTAACCAGCATTTTCTCCCTTTCCCCATATGTTTTCTACCCCATCGAAAACAAATTCCTCAACAGTACTTATGGTCAAGCCTGTGTAGTTTAGTTGTAATTTTAGAGGTTTTGAGTTCACATTTAAATTGTCATCTGCAAATGCTTTGGACCAGTCTAACATTTTGTTGTTTGGTAAAGAGTTAAAATCTAGGATATCTTGATTTCTATTTTTAAACAACGAACCTGATTGACTGTGAAACACACACATGTGTCAACTACTTGTCTACTTCGGATATACATGGAAACATGGCATGTACCTTTGCCCTCTGGTACAAGTTTATCACACCCTTTTTACCCTTATTTCAGACTTTTTCCCCCAATGGGGTTGTTTAATTGTCTGTCAGGGTGATCGGGGCTTTTTTTTTTTGCCTTGAATCAGGAGACTCCCAGTGATATTGGGAGGGTTGGGAAGCAATGCTTATGTGCAGATATGAAACTGCGCGAAGCAAATGCTTGTAAACAAAGGGTATCAAAGGGATTAAAAGATTTTTTTTGAGTAGATATTCACTGTCCCAATTCTTTGGAACAAAATAAATACTATCTTAACCCTTTACCGCACAATGCCGCCTTTTAACGACCCTGGGAAAGAAGCCTTTTGAAAACATTGTGGGAAAAGGAGAAAATGCTGGTTACCAGCATTTTCTCCTTTTTCCCACAATGTTTTCTGCTCTATCAAAGAAAAATTGCACCTTTTTAGCCACATTGGAATTGTCGTCTGCAAATGCTTTCAAATTGGACAAAGCTAAGATTTTGTCGTCTGGTAAAGGGTTAATTTGCAATTTTTAGTATGGCCCAAATCTTTGGGTCATGAACAATAATTATTTTCACGTTTTTTGATGGTGTCCCAATTCTTTGGGTGCCCCAAAATTTAGGAAATTCTTGTTACATATACCTATTTTATCAGAAAGTTTACTGCTGCAAATTTGTTTTTGTAGATAAGAAGGAAAAAAAGAGGGAAATACATACTGCCATCTTTTTTACATCAAAAGAATGTAAAGTTGCAGAGCAAACAACCATCTGGAGACGTTTTCCATCATTTGTAACTTTTGGGATCTGTGCGTGCAATCTGTTTATCAGGTCCCCGTAGCCTTGACTCAACAAGCCATCCTGTCATAAGACAAAGTTGTGAACCCTTTAGCGAAACTCACCTGTCTCAATAAGTAATCAAGGTCTGGGCCCATATTTATCAACCATTCTTAAGGACATTCTTAGCCTTATTCTCCAAAATTTTCTAAATTTGAAAGTAACAAAACTTCTGATTGGAGAGACTTTCGAAAACTTCGTGGGAATAGGAGAAAATGCTGTGCACTTGTGTTCTGATGTGTCCCCACCCCAGCCCATTTTAAATTTCACTAAATTCTTTTTTCAAAGTCATAACCATAGGAACTTAGGCAAGGTAAACAAGAACAGTTTATATTCTTATTTATGATAGGCTCTTTTATAACCAGTGCTCATACCATTTGAAGTACACATACTAAGCCTTGCAGTGCTGATCTTGATCTACACTGTCTGCATAATCATTTAACTCTTTGCCAAATGATAAAATTGTTGACATGTCTGAACTGAGAGCATTTCCTGACAACAAATTTGACCTTATTCATATAAAGTAATTTGCCATCTGGAAAAGTAGAAAACATTGTGGGAAAACGAGAAAATGCTGGTTACCAGCATTTTCTCCTTTTCCCAAAATGTTTCCAACAGCTTTTTTATTACAGTTGTGAAAATCTGGGATTGTCCAGAAAAGGGTGGAATCAGGGTGCAGCACTCAAAGGGTTAAAGTTTGGTGAAATAAAATACAAATTTCAGCATACGAAAGTTTTTGGGACAAAGTCCTTTAACACCTAACCAAATGAGGACATACCTCAATCTGGCTGAGAATTTTTACTTACAGCTTCATCCAACACAAAGAATCGTGTACATGATAGAGCCAAGTTTCCTGTGGATATCACATCTTCTAAACGACCAGGAGTACCAACAACAATGTCAACCTGTAAGTTCATATTTGAAAGTTTAAGAGAATAACTCCTTAACCCTTTCCCAAATGACAAATTTTAAACTCTTCCAAACTGAAAGCATCTGCAGACGATAAATCTGAAAGTGGTACAAATAAAATGAAGTTCTCTGACAAGTAGAAAACATCGTGGGAAAAATAGAAAATGCTGGTTCAAAAGGTCTCTATCTCAGGGCTGTTAAAACCTGGGGTTTTTAGGTGAAGGGTTAATTTTTGAAATTTGCCTCAAAGCATTTTCTTTACTTCTATGAAACTTAAGCCTGTTATTAAAATGTTTTCAAAAGACTTCTCTCTCAGGGTTGTTAAAACTCAGGATTGTGTGGTAAAAGATTAAGTAAGGAAATAAGTAACAAAATATTTATACTTTCAGATGGAAACCAGCATTTATCTTTTTCCCGCTATGTGTTCCAAAAGCCTTTTCCTTCAGGGTTCTTGATTGATTGTTTGAATAACTGAATGGTATTTGATGCCATTTCAACATTAGGAGACCTTTAACCCTTTACCACACAATCCTGACTTTTAGCGACCCTGAAGACGAAGGCTTTTAAAAACTTTGTAGGAAAAAGGAGGAAATTGCTAGTTACCAACATTTTCTCCTTTTCTCACAATGTTTTCTGAAAATATCAAAGACTAATCCAATGATCTGAACAGCATTTGAACTGTCTTCTGCAAATGCTTCCAATATGTATCAGTCTAAAACTCTGTTGTGTGGTAAGGAGTTAAACAGGGGATTATGTGGTAAATATGGAATATTACAACAGTTTGCATTTCTGCATGGTCAGATCATGTCGAGTTGCGTGTGTAAAGAGATGTGTACCAGATAAGATTGAAGGTCAAATCGGATGCACATCTCTTTACACACGCAACGAGACATGATCCGACCATGCAGAGATGCAGACTGGTGTAATATTCCTTTTATTATATACCTCACCACTATAACTGCAAAGAAACATCACAAAATCAATACGAATAACCAAACAAGAGCGGCAACATGGCCCTGGATAGCTCACCTGAATTTTTGAGAGGACCATAGCCAATTTTTTAGCTCACCTTAGCACAACGTGCTAAAGGTGAGCTATTGTGATCGCCCTATGTCCGGCGTCCGGCGTCCGTCGTCCGTCAACAATTTCTTTAAACATCTTCTTCTCCTAAACCACTGGGCCAATCTTGATGAAACTTCACAGGGATGTTCCTTAGGTGAAGCTCTACCAAAATTGTTCAAAGAATTGAATTCCACCCACAACTCTGGTTGCCATGGCAACAAAAAGGAAAAAAAAGCAAAATCTTTGAAAATCTTCTTCTCTGAAACTAGAAGGCGCAGAGCTTTGATATTTGGTATGTAGCATCTCCTAGTGGACCTCTACCAAGTTTGTCCATTTGATGCCCCTGGGGTCAAAACTGGCCCCGCCCCGGGGGTCACAAGTTTGAGCATAGTAACAAAGAAGGAAAACTTTAAAAATCTTCTTCTCTGAAACTTGAAGGCGTAGAGCTTTGATATTTGGCATGTAGCATCTCCTGGTGGACCTCTACCAAGTTTGTTCATATGATGTCCCTGGGGTCAAAACTGGCCCCGCCCCGGGGGTCACAATTTCCAACATAGGAACAAAGAAGGAAAACTTTAAAAATCTTCTTCTCTAAAACTAGAAGGCATAGAGCTTTGATATTTGGCATGAAGCATCTCCTAGTGGACCTCTACCAAGTTTGTTCATATGATGCCCTTGGGGTCAAAATTGGCCCTGCCCCGGGGGTCACAAGTTCAAACATAGGAACAAAGAGGGGAAACTTTAAAAATCGTCTTCTCTGAAACTGGAAGGCGTAGAGCTTTGATATTTGGTATGTAGCATTGCCTAGTTGACCTCTACCAACTTTCTTCATATGATGCCCCTGGGGTCAAAACTGGCCCCACCCCGGGGGTCACAATTTTGAGCATAGTAACAAAGAAGGAAAACTTTAAAAATCTTCTTCTCTGAAACTTGAAGGCGTAGAGCTTTGATATTTGGCATGTAGCATCTCCTAGTGGACCTCTACCAAGTTTGTTCGTATGATGCCCCTGGGGTCAAAACTGGCCCCGCCCCGGGGGTCACAATTTCCAACATAGGAACAAAGAAGGAAAACTTTAAAAATCTTCTTCTCTAAAACTAGAAGGCATAGAGCTTTGATATTTGGTATGTAGCATCGCCTAGTAGACCTCTACCAAGTTTGTTCATATGATGCCCTTGGGGTCACAAGTTCAAACATAGGAAAAAAGAAGGAAAACTTAAAATTTTTTTTTTCTCTTAAATGGGAAGGCATAGAGCTTTGATATTTGGTATGTAGCATCTCCTAGTGGACTTCTACCAAGTTTGTTCCAAGGATGCTGCATGGGTCAAAACTGGCCCAGCCCCTGGGGTCACAAGTTCGAACATAGGAACAAAGAAGGAAAACTTTAAAATTCTTCTTTTCTGAAACCGAAAGGTGTGGAGCTTTGATATTTGGTATGTTGCATCTCAGAGTGGACCTCTACCAAGTTTGTTCATATGATGCCCCTGGGTCAAAACTGGCCCCGCCCTGGGGGTCACAAGTTCGAAGGTAGGAACAAAGAAGGAAAACTTTAAATTTCTTTTTCTCTTAAACGGGAAGGTGTAGAGCTTTGATAATTGGTATGTAGCATTTCCTAGTGGACCTCTACCAAGTTTGTTCATATGATGCCCCTGGGTCAAAACTGGCCCAGCCCCGGGGGTCACAAGTTCGAACATAGGAACAAAGAAGGAAAACTTTAAAATTCTGCTTTAAAACTGGAAGGTGTAGAGCTTTGATATTTGGTATGCAGTGATTCTCTTCTAAGTTTGCTTGCCCATCTAAGCGCAACAAGTTCATTGAGTTCAAAATTGGGTCATCTTGGGTCATAAACTAGGTCACTAGGTCAAATTAAAGAAATACCTTGTTGGCACTCTCGAGGCCGCATTATTTGCTCAATTGCCTTGAAAATTAGTTAGAAAGTTTGTCTTTATAAAGTCTCACATAAGATTAATTTGGGTCAACTTGGGTCATAAACTAGTTCACTGGGTCAAATTAAAGAAATACCTTGTTTGCACTCTGGAGGCCACATTTATTGCTCAAATGACCTGAAATTTGGCCAGAATGTTTGTCTTGATAAAATACCAGATGAGTTTGGATTTGGGTCACCTGGAACCATAAACTAGGTCACTAGGTCAAAATAAAGAAATACCTTGTGGGCTCTTTAGAGGCCACATTCTTTGCTTAATTGCCTTGAAAATTGGTCAGAATGTTTGTCTTTGTAAAATCTCACATGAGTCTGAATTTGGGTCAACTGGGGTCATAAACTAGGTCACTTGGTCAAATTAAAGAAATAGCTAGTGGGCACTCTAGAGGCCACATTTATTATTCATTTGATTTGAAAATTGGTTAAAATGTTTCTTTTGATATAGTCAAAGACCAGTTCAAATTTAGGTCATCAGGGGTCATAATCTAGATCACTAGGTCAAATTAAAGAAATATCTTTAGGGCACTCGAGGCCACATCATTTGCTCAATTGACTTGAAAATTGGTCAGAATGTTTGTATTCATGAAATATGAGTTTGAAATTGGGTCACCTGCGGTCAAAAACTAGGTCACATGGTCAAATTAAAGAAAAACCTTAAAGGCACTCTACTAAGGTGAGCGACCCAGGGCCATCATGGCCCTCTTGTTTTGAGGTACTGAAACTTTGGAAACAAAATCATTATTTTACCAAGCAATTTTGAAAAGGTCACCTGTTAAAGTCATTTAAAAATCTGTCACCACCCCTACAATCATCAAATCAGCAATGATTTTGATGAATCAGAATTCTGCAAATAAATTTTTGGATAGATCACCCAAGGACAATTTCTTGAGTAAGAGCACATGCTCGATAGTGACTAAAAATATAAGTCGAACAAGAGCACCACATACAGGTGCCAACAATTGGCTGTTGTTTTTTGACAGATAAATATTTCCCTAACAATTTTTGAAAAAGGGTCACCCTAGGAACATTTCTGTGAAATTATTTCAAAATCTGACCAGCCGTACCAGAGAAGAATTAAGAAATTCCTCTTCATGTCCCAGTAGTGCAAATAGCCCCCACCACCAGAGCCATGTTTCTTGACAGATCACAATTTTGCAAATAATTTTTGAAGAGTCACCAAAGGAACATTTCTGTGCAATTATTTCAAAATCTGACCTGCAGTTTCAGAGAAGAAGAATTTTTAAGAATTTCTTCATGTCCGTATAGTGTAAATAGCCCATAGCCACCAGAGCCATGTTTCTAGATGGATCAAAATTTCTCAAACAGTTGCAAAAAGGGTCACCCAAGGAACATTTCTGTGAAATTATTTCAAAATCTGACCAGCTGTTTCAGAGAAGAAGAATTTTTAAGAATTTCTTCATGTCCGTATAGTGCAAGTAGCCTCCCCTCACCCCCATCAGAGCCATGTTTCTTGACAGATCACAATTTTGCAAACACTTTTTGAAAAGGGTCACCAAAGGAACATTTCTGTGAAATTATTTCAAAATCTGACCTGCAGTTTCAGAGAAGAAGAATTTTTAAAAATTTCTTCATGGCCGTATAGTACAAGTAGCCCCCAGCCACCAGAGCCATGTTTCTTGATGGATCAAAATTTCGCAAACAAATTTTGAAAAGGGTCACCCAAGACACATCTCTGTGAAATTATTTCAAAATCTGACCAGCCGTTTCAGAGAAGAAGAATTTTTAAGAATTTCTTCATATCTGTATAGTGCAAGTAGCCCCCAGTCACCAGAGCCATGTTTCTCAATGGATCAAAATTTTGCGAACACCTTTTGAAAAGGGTCATCCTAGGAACGTCTCTGTGAAATTATTTCAAAATCTGACCAGCAGTTCCAGAGGAGAAGTTTTTTAAAGAATTGCTTAGAAAATTCCATTTGGTTGCCATGGCAACCAGAGTTTTTGATTGAATCAAATTCTGTGACCACTTTTTAAAGAGGGCCTCCCAAGGATCATTCCTGCCAAGTTTGGTCCAAATTGGCCCAGCGGTATAGGAGGAAAAGATATTTAAAGAATTGTTGACGCCGCACGACGGACGACACACGATGGACACAGCGTGATCCTAAAAGCTCCCCTTGAGCACGTTGTGAGCTAAAAATCTGAGAACTACATTTCATTGTACATTTATGCACAATATTTATGAATGGCGGATGAATATACATAGATAACGGCTAAGTCTGCATAGATCAGACTGCATTTTAAAATGGCGGTTGCTGTTCAAGCCGTTACAAGAAAATAAACAACAACAGTGCCTTAAAAACTATTTCTTTAACACTGAAAAGGTAGTCAGTGGTAGTTAATCACTGTCATTGTCAAGAACAGTACATTTTATTTCATTTCAATGCAGAATGCGAGTCATGCTTATGATTATTAATCGCTATGCTGAAATCACGAGTGTACTGTGCAGTAGCATTTGGAAATACCCTTTTGAAACAACACATGTTTATGTAATGGGCATTGATATAGGACAAAATCAAGTTCTGCATAAAAATGACTTTTGAAAAAAGCAGGTGACAAAATTAATAACAGTTGAAGTACCTGTAAATACACTGATAAATGGGGTTTCTGTGCTTTGTCATGCTAGCTTTGTCATGCTAGCTTCAAACGTACAGGGTTGAAAGTCCCGAACATTATTACACAGAAGTAATCCATGTACATGATTATGCTGTACACACGGTACTAGGCTGATATGGAAAAATTTTCCGTTGACTTATATTGTGAAGTCAGATAACACCTGTATTTTACTCAGATCATCCATAGGTATATAATAAATGGGTAACTCATACATCATAACATCATACATATTTTTCAGGGATGTTTTCAGTTGTCTGCTCAAGGTTTGTGGTGTTTTCAAAAATTGTACACCAAGTATGATATGAAAATTCATGATCTGAAGGATAGAAAAATTAGCTAAGACTACATACCCCCACATTTAAAACTTCCAACTGATCTCTGATATTCACCCCACCAATCACCAGTAATTCCCTGAAAGAGTAAAAACATTTTTACAGTTAATCATTTTATCACAATATTTAGTCCTTTATCAAACAATCCTGAGTTTAACAACCATGAGGAAGACAGCTTTGTAAACTTTGCAGGAAAAGGGGTAACCAGCATTTTCTCTTTTCAAAACAATGTTTTCTACCTTTTCAAAGACAAATCGATTGTGTGAGCCATATTTAGTATGTTGTCTACACAGGTTTTCGGTATCAACATGTCTCTAATTTTTTTGTCGGGTAAAGACTTCATATATGAGCAGCTTCTGGGTAAGGGGGGCTTCATGCATCACATTTATGCAATATACCACGCAAATCATTGCATAACAATGGATTCATAGAAATCAATTTTTAACCACTGAATCGTTTTGACATGAAAAAAATTGACCAATAGCAAAAAGTTTCAACTGAGGGCAGCCAGGCTGTGCAGACTGTACAGGTTGACCTAGGTCGGTACCTTTTGCAGATGCATTAAGCCCACTTTTCACATAGCATGGCTCGTTATTTAAGGTGAGAAACCTTGGTGGTAAGATGCTGGGTCAATAGTAGACTCAATAAAAATGAGCAAAACTCTGTGAAAACTTTGAAAAGGGGGCTTAATCCATTTGCAAAATGTATTAGGGAATTGTTTGGTGCAGAGATGATACAGTTTGAACTGTGTATTGGACAATAAAGATCAAATGACTTCAAATGAAGCATCTACAACAAGGGGAGCAAGGATATTATAGAATTGGAGAATAAAACAAAACAGCCAAGGTATAACTACATTGTATCATGTTTTTAAACCCTTTGCTAAACAATCCTAAGCTTTAATGATCCTGTGAAAAGCACTGGTAACCAACATTTCCTCCTTTTATTATAATGTTTTTTGCCCTTTCTATGGCAAATTCAAGCATTTCTATGGCAAATTCAAGCGTTTGTGCCACATTTTATTTGCTGCCTGCAACTACTTTCAATTTGAGCAAGTCTAAAATTTTGTCATTTGGTAAAGAGTTAAAGCTGCAAAAAACTAAACCTGGATCAAAAAACATTTTTTTGAAGCAAGCTGTTAATTTGTACATAAAAATCATCATGATGAGACTATTTGAACTTTGGGAGACAAAAAACTCCAAAGAATACCAAAAAGATCTCATGCTACCATGTCTATCTGAACTTGCCACCTAAAAGAAACCAATGTCTATCAGCTCAACCAATTTTGGTTAACCAAGAAATTTACATGGTACCTTATTTATCCCATGTTACCAATAATTACTAACCTGTGAGATGATCTTTTTTTGTCAGACAAATAAAACATAATAAGCCCTTGCTACAATTTTCTTAAAAACATGCTGAAAATCTGGTTGTATGCTTCTTTCAAGTCTAGCTCTGTTACTTATCTCTTCAGTTGTATACAAATATGTAGTATATAAGAGAAGATATAAGATATACATAAGATACTACTATATAGTAGTATTGTACAGAATCAGGTTGTACTACACTTTAGCTATTCATCAAACAACAAACTTTTAGGCTTGTCCAAATTGAAAGCATTTACAGACAACAAATCTAATGAAGCTCAAAAGATTGACATTGACATCGACATTGTAGAAAACATTGTGGCAAAAGAAGAAAATGCTGATTACCAGCATTTTCTCCTTTCCCAACAATATTTTCAAAAGACTTCAATGTCAGGGTTTTTGAAATACTGGATTGTTTGGTAAAGATATAAGGCTGTTACAAATCACTCCAGTTCTACTCTAATGAACCAGGTACAAACATCCTTGTAACAGATCTATGTACAAGCATGATAAATTGAGAAATCTTACTGAAAAAAAGCAATTTATCTTTTCTTTAATCACATTGTTTTTCTTCCGCATAATTTCTTCAACTGAACTTTCTCTATCCTTATTATGTGTCTTATCTCCTAAGAGTGTGAGGCACAACTTTCACTGACTGGTACTTTTGCTGACAAATAGATCAAAATCAAACTACATATACCATGAAGTCTGATCTTCTATCTTCACTGCATGACATTTTATAAGCCACAAGGACTAAAACAACTTTGAGGCTGTGATATCTGCAACTATTTTTTACTAGGAGTAAGATGTCATTCCATTTATTTTGCTTTCTTATGTTAAATTTCTTATGTGCAAATGTTGGAAAAAGATCATGGTCTCAAAAAACTTACCTTATTTTTGGGTTAGACAGGTGAACTTTGAACTTCTGTAGCTGATTGTATGTCTGAAAAAGAAAATACAATAAACCAATAAATAATAAACCGTTTACCAGCATTTTCTCCTTTTCCTACAAAGTTTTCAAAAGCTTTCGACCACACAGTCTTGAAAACCAGCCATTGTTGATACAGGGTCAACCCCGTATGCAACAATATAATTTCAGACTTATGCATAACAAAAGCATTTGAGCCATACTGTGGCAAAAGGGGGCTTAATGCATCTCCGTGATGCATGATACCAAGCAAGTCATCACATGATCATGGATCCATAAAACCCATTTTGCCTAACAACCAACAAAATCCTGAAGTAGAATGGTCTTTGACATACAGAAAATTGATCAATAGCGAAAAGTTTTGGTTCAGGTCAACCTGCATGGACTGTGCAGAATGACCTAGGTCGATACTTTTCGCAGATACATTAAGCCTCCTTTTTACAGAGCATGGCTCAATTTATAGTAAATCAATTTTCTATCATGAGCTATGCTCTGTGAAAAGAAGGTTTAATGCATCTGCAGAAAGTATAGACTAACATCAGCCTGAACATTCCTTGCAGGCTGAAATATGTCCAAACTTTTTGCTGTTGTAGAATTTGTGTCAGAGAACTATTCTACTTTCTGATTCAGCTGGTTTTAGACAAAATGGATCCTGATTCAGCTCGTTTTAGACAAAATGGATCCATACCATATGACCACTTGCTTTGTAGAAAATGCTTTAACCCTTTTCCAAAGGTGATTCCAAGTTTTAACGACCCTGAACAAAGAAGGCTATTGAAAACATTACAGGAAAAGAAGAAAATGCTGGTAACCAGCATTTTCTCCTTTTCCCACTGTTTTCTCCTTTTCCCACAATGTTTTCTAACCTATCAAAGACAGAAATCATCATTTGAGCTACACTTATTTTGTTGAAAAAGTTGGCTGGAGAGAGACAGAGTGGGCCATGCCTGTTGCTTGACTGGACGCTGGTGACATGCTATCAGCTGTGTTGCTTGTGATGGGTCTCAGTGTCAAGCAAGGAAGCAAGTCTCCTTCAGGAGTCAAGCTATTTGCCTTGCTTATATGTGGAGACATGCTTCTAGGCATGTCTGTATTTGTGACAACCTGGGGCCCAGGAGACATGCTTCTATCTGTGTTGTGTAGGGGCATGTCAACAGGAAGCATGTCTTCCAAAGAAGACATGCTTATGTTTTTGTTGATCTGCTTGGAGATGCTTTTTGCACTGGACATTCTATCCCTGACCGGTTTCGTTCTTTTATCAGAACTCTTCAGAGGTATAAAGAAGCTAGGGTTAGCTACTTGAAAGTTGCTGAATAGAGTAGGATAACCGATATATATATTGAGCGGTGCCGGTGGATGCCGGTGTTACTATTAATAGCTTCATGTGAACAATGGTGCCGGTGGTGTCGGTGTCGGCTATTTTTTGACTCCAAAAGTACCAATGGTACCATACTAAGCTCTATTTGGCTTACGTAAATGGTGCCTGTGGGTGTCGGTCTATGTCTCAGTGATTTGGGCCAGTTCAGAATGGGGTTATGGAACTGTGATGGGTTCACATGGAGCTATCAATAGAAAAGGGACTGTGTAAGTCATAGATAAGGAACAACAAAGAAAGAAATAAAAATTCTATAAGTGATTATTAGAGAATTTGTAATGACATAAAGAAATCAGAGCCAGAGTTAGCACTTCAGTATGATTGTAGAGACTGTCACAATTCACAGGAGTAGAAAACTGTTTGTTGATGTTAACACCGGTGGGTACTGGAAGTCCATCTTGTGTTTTAAATGATTCTGGATATAATTGGTCTTCCAGAGTTTGAAACCAGTGTTCAAGGTTGGTGGTATCTTGGTGCTCCTGGTCTGTTGAGGGTGATCGAATGGTGATGGTGATTTCAATGTTGGTTTGGCACTTTGCCTCGTGCTTTTTTAGGTCCTCCTTTCTGATATATTGAATGTTACAAAATCGGCAGAGGAAACGGCGTCCTATATGTGCCGATTTTTTATGTTGGTGGTAGGAGCCACGGTGTTTGAAGCTTTTAGTGCAATTGTTGCATGTATACATTTCACAACGTTGGTTGTTATGTGTATGTGACGTTACTAACGTCGTTTGCGGAAGTGACATGCATTGGCGTTATGGACTAGAATTAGCTATTAGAAAGATTTCTTTATCGTCCCTGAAGGTGGGGGTGTTTGGACGTCCATTGTCAACATCAGTTTTAACATCACATCCAGGACAGTCGGGAAACAGAGAAAGAAAACAAGAAAAGATTGGCTGAGTGCAGGTTTCCCGGCTATCCTGAGATGTTAATCCCTACCAGGTAGAGAGTGTGTAGTTGGTAAATCCAATAAGATTCTCGTTGGCGCCTGAAAGTGGTGCTTTTGGTTGACTCGGGGTCGGTGCGGATGATTTCAATTATTTGATAGTTAACATCCTCGGGTGTGTGAGAATCTAAATTGAAATGGTTGGCCACAGGAATGTCTTTGTTCAGGCGTATGTCCCTGAGGTGTTCTTTAATCCTGATTTGGAACTCACGTTTGGTTTCTCCCACATATTGTTTGCAACACTTATTGCACGTTAAGAGATAGACAACGTTCTTGGTTGTGCAGTGTCCCCTCAGTTTGCAGTGATATTTGAACGATGTGTAAGTGCTTTGAAAGACTTTGCTTTTGTTCATATGACTGCAGAAGTTGCAGTTGAGGAGTGTGCAGTCTTCAACAAAGTTGTGTATGACGACACCAGGTTTTGAAGGAATTTTCTTTGAAAATCTGGCACAGGTGATGAAGTCCTGTATTTTAGGGCCTATTTGGTTAGAAAATGTAGGGTACACAGGGAACATCTCATGGAGAGTAATGTTGATGAGTGGCCAGAGACTGAATATTGCATGTTTGATAAAGGAGTTATCCTTGTCAAATGTTAAGACAACTGGTAAAGCTTCCTCTTTTGGTCGTTGTGTTGGGTGTGAGAGGAGTGACTTCCTATCTATAGCTAGGACTTCGGTGTAGCTATTATTGAGGGCTCTTACAGGGTAGCCTCTGTTTTTGAAGTATTCTAACATGTCTTTTGCATGTTTAACGAAGTCAGAGTGGCAAAGACACTCCCATGGCCAACCATTTCAATTTAGATTCTCACACACTCGAGGATGTTAACTATCAAATAATTGAAATCATCCGCACCAACCCCGAGTCAACCAAGAGCACCACTTTCAGGCGCCAACGAGAATCTTATTGGATCTACCAACTACACACTCTCTACCAGGTAGGGATTAACATCTCAGGATAGCCGGGAAACCTGCACTTAGCCAATCTTTTCTTGTACACAGCCAATCTTTTCTTGTACACTTATTTTGTTGTCTGCTTATGCTTTAAAATTTGTTGTGTCCGAACTTTTCTTGTTGGTAAAGAGTTAACCCAGAGTATGAAAGCTTTCGAAATTGTGGGAAAAAGAGAAAATGATGGTAACCAAGATTCTTTCCTTTTCCCACAATATTTTCTGTTTTTCCAACAATAAACTTCAAATCTTGAGTCACAATTATCTATTTGCCTACAAATGCTTTCAATTTGGACAAGTTTAAAAATTTCTGTTGGATAGTGTTACGCTTAGCCCTGTTTTTTAGAATTTTTTAAAAAAAATATTTGATAGTGCAGATCCAATGTCAGACCGCTCATCCTGTCCCATCTGATCATGAATCTACACTGTCAACAAAAAAAAAAAAAAAAAAAAGCAAAATACAAGCTGTCCTTGGAAATTCTATGGGTTCAATTCCACCAGGGTCCGTATTCACCCACCATTCTTAAGAATGTTCTTAGTCTTATTATCCAAAATTTTCTACATCTGAAAGTAACGCAACTTCTGATTGGCTAAACCATTTGGTTTAGCCAATCAGAAGTTGTGTTACTTTCAGATGTAGAAAATCTTGGAGAACAAGACTAAGAATATTCTTAAGAATGGTTGGTGAATACAGACCCAGGATTCTCAGAAAGTTTTCTCATCATCAACGTTTGAAATTCAGATGAAAGATCATCCATCCCCCCAGCAATATTAATTTAGACATTTTCCCACTGATGATAAACTTTTAATTCCATCATCGCAGATCCTTTATTGGTCCCTAGGCTGTTATTACTGTCTCCTAGATTATAGCAGAAATCCTACACACACAAGAAATGACAAGTGCAATATTTCTTTTCCTGATACAAGGTTAGCACATTGCCACCTGTGGGTATTTTTTTTTTCATCTTGCAGATCACCTTTGAAAATTTGTGTCAGAGGGAGAAACTGCTTGTAACAAGCAATTTCTCCTTTTACAAAATTTTAATGCATTCATGTTTACTGTCAACCCTTAACCTGCTAAATAAGTTTAATGAAACTTATATCAATTTTGATAGTAAAAACACAAATGTTGCTATTTCAAACTTATTTTTAGGGGAAAAATATCTCCTTAACTGACAGTGTAGATCAAAGATCTGACTGCACTTTCTGTGGTCTGATCTTGATCCATTCTGTCCCCAAAAGATCCTTTAGTCATGCTTAGCAGACTAAAGGTTATATTCTCCTTTTCCCATAATGTTTTATACCCTTCCACAGCAAAATATCATAATTTTACACACAT
The DNA here is from genome assembly GCA_945859785.2 of Tridacna gigas. Classification (NCBI taxonomy): domain Eukaryota; kingdom Metazoa; phylum Mollusca; class Bivalvia; order Cardiida; family Cardiidae; genus Tridacna; species Tridacna gigas. Next base: position 31,498,807 of record OX244034.2, read on the forward strand.
TTAAATTGTCATATGCAAATGCATTCAACTCGAACAAGTCCAAAATTCTGTCATACGAAATAGGGTTAAATCCTTTACCAAACTATCCCATGTTTTGAACTTTTTAAAAAATGATGTTGGAAAGAGAGAAATGCTTGTAATCAATATTTTCTCTTTTTTCCACAATGTGTTTTTTTCAAAAACCTTACAAGGATGACTTCCATCATTCTAGCATCATAAAGATGATGTATGCAAAATTAATGCTTTCAGTATGCATCAATTTAGAATTATGTCATCTGATAAAAGCTTCAAAGACATAAACAGAAACACTGTGCAAAAGTACTCTTGACTTTTGCAAGTGCAGAACTATTTCTGGGAAAAGTGATAATTAGAAATTTCCCTGAAGTAAGGAGCGTCCATTAAAGTGCAGTAGCTTAATTTCTATAAAATTTCAAATGTCTACCTAATCCTTTACCACACAATCCCATATAATGATATTTTAACAATCCTGTGGTTGACAGCTTTGAAAACATTATTGGAAAAGGAAAATATGCCAGTAGACCAACATTTTTTCCTTCTCCCAAGATGTTTTCTATCCATTCACAGACAAGCCCCCATCACTTGAGAAACCTTTGATCATGTTGTCTGCAAATGGTTTCAGTATGTATCAGTCTGAAATTTGTCATCTGGTAAAGAGTTTACTTTGTGCCTCCTAAAACACATTTGTGGTAGACAATTTTGAAAACACTCCCTATTAACTCTTTTCCAAACAACAAAATTTTAGACTAATCCAAATTGAACACATTTGCAGATGACAATATAAATTTCACTGAAAAATTGAAAGTTGTTATGGGAGGGGTAGAAAACATTGTGGGAAAATGAGAAAATGCTGGTTATCAGCATTTTCTCCTTTTCCAACGTTTTCAAACTGCATCTTTCTCCGGATTGCCAAAGGTTGGGATTGTGTGTTCAGGGTTAAACAGATAATCAGCATCAATTAGTAAAGTTTAATAAATCCATGCCCCTTTAAAACCATCACTATACAACAAATTTGGACTTGTCCAAATCAAAAGCATGTGCAGACAACAAAAGAACTGTGACAATAGTGATGGGATTTGTCCTGGACTGGCCAGAAAACATTGTGGGAAAATTCTGGTTACCAGCATTTTCTCAATTTCCCACAATGTTGTCAAAGGCCCTCTTCCTCAAGGTCGTTAAAACTTTCAAATGTGTGGAAAAAGGTTACTTTATAACCGTATTTGTCCTGTTGCCATAATAATTTAATAAAATCCTCAAGTTAAAAGGATTCCTCTGTAGAAGGCAGTTCTTCTTTCAAAACCTTATTTCAAAATCCTGTTTGAAAAACCTCATTTCAAAAGTCTATTTCAAGCCCCTATAGCAGCCAAAAGTAAACAATGAAGGTATTAATGTGCATTTGAATATAAATCATACCACTTGAAAGCATGGAAATTATTGTGAAGGTGACAGTCTGTTACTGTACTTTCAGTCCATGTGCTAGTCATTGGCAGATAAAAGAATTCTAAAAGTAGGTCAAATGTTTCCAGGGTGCTCTATCTTTTGCTTACTTTTTACCTGGTTTTTGAAATTCATTTTTCTACCAGCGACTAACACTTGGACCAATTGTACAATAGCAGACTGTTTTCAAATGTCCTTTTCCTTGGGGATCATTAAAACTCTGGATTGTGTGGTAAAGGGTTAATAGACCATATTTCGAAAAGTTTATTTAACTAATGTCTGAGGGCTCAATTTTGTGTAAGAGAGAAAGTCAAAGCTCTTGTTTACAAGTAGGAAAGAGGGATTGTAAAATTGCTGTGTAACATCATGTATTTTAACCCTTTACCACACAATCTCGGGTTTTTAATAGGTTTTTGATACCTTGAGGAAGATGGTATGGTAACCAGCATTTTCTCTTTTTCCAACGATGTTTTCAGAAGCCTTCCTGCTCAGGGTCATTAAAACTAGAGGCCCTTAAGGGCCTGAATTGTTACACTGGCATGATTGTGCTGTTTTTCATAGCATATGCTATGAATTCATGATGCAAAATGGAAAAAAAGCAAACACATAAAAATGGGGGAAAGGGTTGTTGCAACTGGCTTGAACCCACTAAGATCAAGTAGGCATGGTGAATTGAACAAAATTAATGGTGAAAAAAAAAAATGAAGTACAATTTTTCAAAACCAATTGTTTGGAATCCGGTCAAATTTGATAGGGTTTCAGTACTCTCTGTTTTAAACAATCCCTGCAAGTTTCAGACAATTGTGACCAATAATGTGGACTGTGTTGAGTAAACAATACTAAGTCATCAAATGGCTCTTTTTCCTAAACCGATTGCTAGATTTTCTTCATTTCTAATAGAGTTCAATCCCTTGATTATACAAATAATCTTTGCAAGTTTCAAAAGATTGAATAAAAAATGTGACTTAATTGTATAACAATAAACAAAAATTTTCAACTTTAAATGGCTCCTTTTCCCATACTGATTTTCAATTTTTTTTTTTTTTTTTTAAATCCATAGGGTTCAAGCTATTGATAATATATAGCAACTATGCAAGTTTCATGAAAATTCAACAGCAAATGCCGACATTATTGCTTAAACTAGAATTGTAAATTTTCAAATTTAAATGGCTACTTTTCTTATACTAATTGTCGAATTTTTTTCAAAATCAATAAGGATTCAAGCTGTGGATAATACAAAGCAACTGTGCAAATTTAATGAAAATCAGACCACAAATACAGACTTTATTGCGTAAACATGAAAAGGAAATTTTGATCTTTAAATAGCTACTCTTCCTATACTGATTGTCAGATTTTTTTCAAAATCAATAGGGTACAAGCTATCAATGAGATAAACAAACTGTGCAAGTTTCACAAAAAACAGACCACAAATGCAGACTTAATCGCGTAAACAAGAAATTGAAATTTTGAACTTCAAATGGCTACTCTTCCCACACTGATTGTCAGATTTTTTTCAAAATCAATAGGGTTCAAGCTATTAATGAGCTGCACAAATTGTGCAAGTTTCACGAAAATCCTACCATAAATGCAGACTTTATCGCGTAAACAAGACAAGAGGGCCATGATGGCCCTGTATCGCTCCACTGGTTTATCAATATAAACCATAAATACTAAACATTTCAATTCTGAGGCAAATGGTTTCAAAATAAAGACTTACAAAGTTTTCTCTGTAAAAGCCGATGTGACAGTTGAGACCCGCAGGGCAAAGCCATTTTTGATCCCAGAGCTATAATTACTTGAACCCTGGTAGAGGTCCACAAGATAAAGCCACATGCCAAAATAATACAAGTCTATGCTGTATGGTTATAAATAAGGTGATTTTCAAGTTTTGTCCATATGAAGCCTCTGTAAAACATAAGACCCCTGATAAAAATCAAAACAGGAAGATTTCTTAAGTTGTCACTATGTAAGCCCATGTAAATTTTGTGACCCCTGCGGTGGGGCAAATTCTGACCCCAGGGCTAAAATTTTGGTCCGCTTGGTAGAGACCCACTCGATATAGCTACATGCAAAATTTGGTAGCTCTAGGCCTTATGGTTAGGTACAGGAAGATTTTTAAAGTTTTCTCTATATAAGCCTATGTAAAACTTGTGACCCCTGGGGCAGAGCCAATTTTGACCCCAGGGCTATAATTTGAAGAAACTTGATAGAGGTCTACTACATAAAGCTACATGCCAAATTTGGTAGCCCTATGCCTTATGGTTTCAGACAAGAAGATTTTTAAAGATTTCCAATATTTTTCAGTTTTGTTGCCATGGCAACCAGAGTTTTTGAAGGAATCAAATTCTTTCAAGAAATTCTGAAGAGGACCATGGCAGGATCATTTCTGTGAAGTTTCATGAAAATTGGATGGGTAGTTTCAGAGAAGATGTTTGAAATAAAAGTTAACACACAGACGGACGGATGCACGGATGGACAGACGGACGCATGATGGACACCTGGCCATGACATAAGCCCGCCGGCCTTTGGCCAGTGGAGCTAAAAAATGGACGGACAGACAGACGGACGGACAGGCGATGGAAACCACGCCATGACATAAGCTCTGCTGGCTTACAGTCAGTAGAACTAAAAAAGGAATTATTTGGCAAATACTTAGAGAACACTTTAACACATATAATGCAAAGCAAAACTTTGAATCCTTTTTCGAACAGTGTAAAGATTCTAATTCAAAGAATAACAGTCTGATCTTGAATCTACACCAAAGTATAATTGGATGTAATGGACAGACTAAATCTACACCTTTATTTCACTAAATTTGTCAGACAGTTTTGAATAAGTACAGTAAAACCTCTCCTCACGACCACCCCGGTAATACGAGCAACCCACTATTACGAACGATTTTTGTCAGAACGGAATTTTTCCTTCTTCATAATCAATGACCACAACCCCGGAAATACGGGCACCCCGCTATTCCGAAATTACGACCACCATTTTCAGTACCAATGTGTAATTACCAATAGATTTTAACCCCGTGAAACGACCACTAATTTTCATATTTTTTTATGACCAGCTAATTTTCATGCGTCCATTATCGCGAACTGGAGGCCGTGCTTCATGTACGAATATTCTTGGGTCCGATGGAGTAGACAATCAATTAGCGATCTTTTGTTTATCTGTTGACTACAGTAACACAATCGTGTTAAGTGATCAAGGTGTTACCTTACATAATCAAATGACCAATGAATTGGTGATAATTAATTCGGCTTTTATTCGGTAATCAGGCGTTCATCACACATTGCTGACACGGGTGAAAAACATGTCGACATCCGGGTAATTACGATTTGTTTTGTACATCTAGCTTTCGTAATTTGAGACGCTTGGGTTAATATCTAGCGATCGGGATGGGATAATTATTTGGTTTTTGTTCCACATTAAAGCCATACTTATATCGTAAAGAATACGCGATTTTTCAACTGGTGAACACTTCAACTTTGCGATCGACGATTAGTAGGACTGTTTGAACATTCAACTCAAATCAAAATGGGAAAAAAAAAAAAAAAACGTCAGGCTCTTCAATAATATTCGAAATTCTTTGTTTAAAAATGAAAATGAGCGCGTGGAGTAGGAGTTCTTGAGACTACACAAGATTAAAAAAAAAAAAGCAGATTAACTTTACAATAAACATGAAAATTTTCTTGTTGTCATTTAAATGTGTGGGTATAGGCTTCCCCGACCAAAATATGTATACATTACTTGGAACATAATTTAAATCCATATAAGTCTACACATAGTCTGGGCTTGATTCAAAATCTAGGTGCGTGAAACCCGGAAATCAGATCACCCCGCTAATAAGACCAATTTTCAAAAGTACCGCGGGTAGTCTTAATAGAGGGGTTTTACTGTATATTGAAAAAATCTTGGTCCTCTTGACTGACCAAAAAATGTATAATAATTCGTATAATACCTTTGGGATTGACAAATTAAGTTTTATTATTTCACACCTACAACACAACATCCAATGAAATCACTTTAATACTACCATGCAGAGTCCAATAAGGATTTTTCAGAACGAGGCCAGAGTCCAATATGGATTTTTCAGAACGAGGCTAGAGTCCAGAATATGGATTTTTCAGAACGAGGCTAGCATCCCGGATATCGATATTTGGATGGCAGAGTAGTTTCCTTTGTAAGAAAGTTATCGTCTGCAATTTCATTCAATTTCTGTCTGATAAAGAAGTTTTGAATTCCCTGCGCAAAAAAATGCCAAAAACACCATTAACAAGACAAAGAGCTGCGTACAAAGATTCAGTGTCTGGATGCGAGATCAATTACCAAACGAAACGCGTAAAAAGAGCCAAGAAGAAATTCAGCATAACTTGGAATAATCTTCTTTTCCGAATACTCTGTTGTGTTCATGAATCCCACCATTAATCTTTTCTACAATTAACAACTTTGGAAAATATTCTGGGAAAAGAAGCAATTGCATACAGCAAGCAAATGCTTGTTTTTCTTACAGTGTTTTCCATACAATTCAAAAATTATATCTTTCTATTCCCAAAATTTTTATCATTTATGCAATATGAATATGGATTATTTAGGATCCATTTGTTTGGTGTTTAACAATGTTTTCAATATTAATTCAATTATACAAGGCAGTGCACCTATCCCTGCTTCCTTGGGGTTCCTAGCTTTTACCAATCCTTGACATAATATTCTTCCCAAGCTACTGGCTGTTTACCAACATAACCATTGTCAAAACTATGACGTACCGTGACAGGGAAATGAATCCTGTTGCAATGACAAATCATTAATCGCTGGGAAGAAACTGGCTGGGGTTCAAACCAGTACAGTTCAGTCCTCCCGTTTTTTTCTCAAGTCTGTGAGACGGGGCGCACTAATTTGTGCGCAGCATATTCTACTGCAAAGGTAAAAGTCAGCCAGACACGGCAGACTTGTCACCGTGGACTGATAAATATCGGGGAACTTCTCAGCAGGAGACAATCACGGTGGATCGCAGCAAACTGCGAGGGATCGCAGGGAATCATGACAGATCACGGTGGATTCATATTTATAAAAATCTGTGTATTTTCTAAAAAGTTTGAGAGAAATATCGCGAACCAAGACCTAATCATTCCACATCAACCGCAATATTTTCACACCTTTAAATTATGTAAATTTAGGCTTTTGCCTAGATCTATAGGGACTATATTACCTACTGTTATATATATCATTGATTTCAGCTACACTCTGAATTACAAAATTTTATTGCACTTCAAGCTGTAATGATCTGAAATTTAGTCTTTGTCCTACTTTTTTGTCCAATCAGAAAGCTTATATTTAAAAAATTCTGACTGTCTATTTCCTTTAAACAGCCTCAAGAAGGGTTTATTTTGACCATTTAATCACTTAAACGTCATGTTTATTTGGGTTTACCACGCTGCATGCATAAAACCCGCCTCCCTCATAAATATTCATCTACCATTAAATTTACACATACAAGTACCGAAAACTTGACAAATGCTGTGGAAAGAAGACAAGAGGGCCATGATGGCCCTGTATCACTCCACTGGCTTATAAATATAAACCATAAATACTAAACATTTCAATTCTGAGCCAAATGGTTTCAAAATGAAGACTTACAAAGTTTTCTCTGTAAAAGCCCATGTGACGTTGAGACCCACAAGGCAAAGCCATTTTTGATCCCAGAGCTATAATTACTTGAGCCCTGGTAGAGGTCCACAAGATAAAGCCACATGCCAAAATAATACAAGTCTATGCTGTATGGTTATAAATACGGTGATTTTCAAGTTTTGTCCATATGAAGCCTCTGTAAAACATGAGACCCCTGATGCAAGGCTAATTTCAAAAAAAATCAAAACAGGAAGATTTCTTAAGTTGTCACTATGTAAGCCCATGTAAAACTTGTGACCCCTGCAGTGGGGCAAATTTTGACCCCAGGGCTAAAATTTTGGCCCGCTTGGTAGAGACCCACTAGATATAGCTACATGCAAAATTTGGTAGCTCTAGGCCTTATGGCTAGGTACAGGAAGATTTTTAAAGTTTTCTCTATATAAGCCTATGTAAAACTTGTGACCCCTGGGGCAGAGCCAATTTTGACCCCAGGGCTATGATTTGAAGAAACTTGATAGAGGTCTACTACATAAAGCTACATGCCAAATTTGGTAGCCCTATGCCTTATGGTTTCAGACAAGAAGATTTTTAAAGATTTCCAATATTTTTCAGTTTTGTTGCCATGGCAACCAGAGTTTTTGAAGGAATCAAATTCTTTCAAGAAATTCTGAAGAGGACCATGGCAGGATCATTTCTGTGAAGTTTCATGAAAATTGGATGGGTAGTTTCAGAGAAGAGGATGTTTGAAATAAAAGTTAATGCACGGACGGACGGATGCACGACGGACACCGGGCCATGACATAAGCCCGCTGGCCTTCGGCCAGTGGAGTTAAAAATGGGAAACCACAACATTTTTTTAAAACTCTTTCACTGCCAATGTTGCATTGGAAAGACTTTGTGGGCTGCATAGATCAAGATCAGACTGCGCAAAATGTGCAGTCTGAATTCTCCCTAATGCAGTTGTCATTTATTGATTTTTATACAGTAATGCGACTAAATGTTCCACAGGGTTCTTTCTCACAGCGTAACAAGCTGTCCTAAGGAGTAAGAGGTATTAAAGTCTGAAAGAAATTAAACCAGTCTTTACAACCACTGATTCATCAACTGGTAAGCCTACAAACAAAGTCCCAAAGGGCAACTTAACTGTAAGACTGTTCTGTTAATGAAAACAGATGTTTTTTGTTACATACATAAAAAAGAACAATTATTGAAGTTTCAAGGCCATTTGACAGGGCTATGTATGACAGTGCAGATACAAGATCAAACTTTGCAGAATGTGCAATCTGATTTTGATCTACAGCATCTGCAAAAACATTTACAAATGGTACTTAACTCAAATTTCTGTTTCACTGATAAATTCCACAATGCAATGTCTAACAAATATCTTAACCCCCTATCAAACAATCCTTAGTTTTAACAACCCTACAAAGGAGGAATTTTGAAAACATTGTGGCAAAATCACAATTTGCTGATAAACAGCATTTTCTCCTTTTCCCGCAATGTTTTCTATCCTTCTGAAAACAAACAGCAATCCTTGAGTCACATTTATTTTGTCATCTGCAAATGCTTTCAATTTGTTTAAGTCTAAAACTTTGTTGTGTGGTAAAGAGTTCACCTATTAACCCTTCAAACATTCCCAATTTTTTTACAACTTGCGGAAGGAAGTCTTTGAAAACACTATAGGGAAGAGAAAATGCTGATGACCCTAAGGAGATATGGTTCTGACAACATTGTGGCAGAAGAACAAAATGCTTTCCTAATATGTCTTGCTAGGATGGAAACTTGTAAAGCAATTTGTCTGACAAGAGGTTAGCCTATCCCAGTTGAACCCTTTCCAAAATGAAAACTTTTAGAATCTACCAAATTCAAAACATGCAGACAGCAAAAGCCAAATTGATAAAAATACCTTTATTTCTGTGATAGAGTATAAAACATTGTTGTGTTAGGGGAGATCACCTATGCATTTGCTATGCTCTGCATTTGCTATGCATTTGTTGCGAACTTTCAAGTTCATAAGATGGGGGCTTGTCCGGAATTGGCCTCTGAACCATTTGTTGTCTGCCCATTATTGGCCACTGAGCCATATGCTGTCTAAATAGTAGAATTACTGCCTAATAAGGCTTCCGTCATCAAATAATGATGACTTCTAAGAGGGGGGTGTGTTAAGGGAGATCACTCCTTCCTTACAGCATAGCTTCTTATCAAATAACATCAATAAATGACAACTGCACTAGGAAGAATTCTCTTTAGCTCAGGGATTAATGTATTGGTCTTTTAAACCTCGATAAATGAGAATCTTTGCTGCATGGTTCGAATCCCAGCCGGAGCAGTTTATATTTGAGCTATGCATTTGTTGCGAACTTTCATGTTCACAAGAGTGGTAAAAGCAGAAAATGCTAGTTTCAAGCATTTTCTCCTTTTCCTACAATGTTTCAAAATCCTTCTAACCCAAGGTCATTAACACTTGGCACTGTTTGGTAAAAGGTTAAACCTGTCTCTTTTTCATCTATTGTAGTACAAGTTCTACCATAAATATCAATCACTCTGGATTTCTGGCTCCTGGCAACCTTAATAGTACTTGCTCTACATTGTGGGTAACTTGAAAAGACAGCAGTATATGTCCCCTGCCATAGAATGACAGTCAGAGTGGTAGGACCTGTAGTTGTAGGGTGGCAAAAAGATAAGTTTTCCCATCTTTCGATTACAGGGTCCCTGATTTGACTCCTGCTGAACCTAAACAACAATTCATTACAGTTAGCCTTTTACAGTCACCCCTCCATTGTTGTATCATGACTGACATACTGTTGATGGACATAAAAAACACCAAGCCAATCATACATCCATATCTTTGGTGGCATTGATGAGTTCAAAGAAAACTGGTATACTAATATGATTTCTGGTAGACAACTCACAAACAGGAAATCCACAAACACAAAATCTGCATACACGAAAGCTGCAAACTAGATAGCTGAGCTTCAGCCATTTGACCCATTAGACCTTGGCCATCAACTGTGACCTTGAATGGCCATGGATTTGTGGTCTGCACATTTTCTTTTACATAGGTCAATACGTTTTGGATCTTGTGTACTGCACATATGCTCAATGTGATCTGTATGTATCTGAATTATGAAGTCACTAGACTTTATACCCTCACAGTTATGCTCCGGACAAAAACCGAATATGTAAAATAACAAGGGCAATAACTCCAAAATGAATGAATACTTTAGAAGTTATGCCCCAGACAAAAGTCCAATTTGCAAAATAACAAAGGGCAATAGCTCCAACAACACTGACCACAGAGTTATGGACCTTGTACATTGCACTTGTCCTCAATGTGATTTTTCTGCATTTGAAGTTTGAAGTTGATCGCTTTAATATTTTGGAAGTAATGCAAAGGACAAAAATCCAATTTGTAAAATAACAAAGGGCAATTAATCCAAAAATTAATGACCACAGAGTTATGGACCTCAAGCACTGCACTTGTCCTGAATATGATTTATCTGCATATGAAGTTTGAAGTCAATAGCTTTTATACCTTGGAAGTTATGCTCCAGACAAAAATCCAATTCATCTCAGATAAAGAGCCTGGATAAAGAGAGGATCATCTATCAAACATGTTCAAGACAAACATTAGAAAGAAAGGAAAATATCAAAATTTCAATAGTATGGAAAGCACTGTGAAAACAGGAGCAACTGCTTGTTAGAAGGATTTGCTCCTTTTTCACAATGCCTTCCAGAGCTGTCCATTGCAAAGGCACAAGAAGTTTTATTGGTACAATCACGGGGTCACATCCAACCAACTATTTACAAGATGACATAGTTTTAAGTTTTTAAACATTGTTGAAAGCATTTGTAGATGAAAAAATCAAACATGTCCAAAAATGATAGCATTTTTTCTTTGAAAGGGTAAAAAACATCGTGGGTGCTGGCTACCAGCATTTTCACCTTCTCCCACAATGTGTTCAAAATCCTTATTCTTCTGGGCAATTTAATTCAAATCAACAGGATGTGTTTGGTAAAAGGTAAAATCACAGTACCTGTTCAGCAAGTTCCCTTGAAGGTTCAATAATGATAGCTTGAGGAGCATTTGGGGCTGGTTTGGCTACCACTGCTGCAGATCCAACAATCTTTGAGTCAGTGGTGCAATCTTTAGAGGCTTTGCTAAGGGCCATAAAACCTTGTGGTGGAGGATGCTTGAATGGCTTATCACCAAAGTTGAAACTCATTTCAGCATTCTGGGAAAAAAAAAAGGTTATATTTGATACACTAATTGAACGAAGTTTTGTACTGCTTTCAACATTATTTAAGTAATAGCATAACAACGGCTCACTTGTTCATGTGAGTGGTTTCATCAGAACAAAGCTGGAGCTTTAAAGCGTCCTGCCAAATGACACTACACTTCGACAAAGGGCTGTGCCTCAGTGTTGTAAAAATCAATGTCTGGTAAAGGGTTAATTCACTCATTAGCTCTTTACCATGCAACAAAATTTTAGAATTGTCTAAACAGCAAATATTTGCGGTCAACAAATCAAATGTAGTTCAAAGGTTTTGTTTTGCTTTGGAAAGGGTAGTTAACATTCTGGGAACAAAAGAAACTGCTGGTGACCAGCATTTCTTCCTTTTTCCACAATGTTTTCAAAATCTTTCTTCTTTGTGTTGAAAAACATGATATTTCTTGGTAAAATGTCAAATGACCATTAAATACTGATCACAGCCTACCTTGAGCACAACAGCTGCAAAGAATCTCTCATTCCTCAGATGACCCGGGATGTCATAAGCCTTACCAAGGTCAACTCCATTCTTTGACCAGCGGATTTCTCCTCTTTGAAGGTCAAGGTAACATCCAATTGTATCATTCATTCCAAAAGGCTAATAATATACAAATAAAATTATTTCAGCAGTTTTTAAACAAAATTATTCTTGAGGTGTAACTGTTCCACTATGATTTTTCATGTCTATGCTATAAGTTTCTTTTAACAAGAAATGTGAGCAAAGGAGCAATTGTTCCTTTCAGACCACATTTTAATACTGGTTATTCACATCACTTTTTATTTTCATTAAATATTTCCCCATTTAAGGCATGATCAAAGGCTCTGATTTTAAAACTTGCCTGTAAAATAACCGAAAAGAGATTAACCCTTTACCACACAATCCCAAGTTTTAACAACCCAGAGAAAGAAAAGCTTTTGAAAACATTGTGGGAAAAGAGGAAAATGCTGGTAACCAACATTTTCTCCCTTTCCCACAATGCTTTCTTTACAATTTAAGGCAAGTTTCATCATTTTGGCCACCTTTGAATTGTCGTCTGCAAATGCTTTGAATTTGGACAAGTCTAAAACTTTGTTGTGTGGTGAAGAGTTAAATAAGGAATATTAGGATAGTTTTTCAGTACATACAACAAAGAACAAAGGAAAATCTATTTGAAAGAGGCCACGTATGTTAGTTGGTTTAACTCTTTACCACACGACAAAATTTTAGACTGGTTGAAATTGAAAGCATTTGCAGACGACAAAATGAATGTGACTCAAAAATTGAAATTTGGCAGGGGTAGAAAACATTGTGGGAAAAGGAGAAAATGCTGGTTACCAGCATTTTCTCCTTTTCCCATAATGTTTTCAAAAGCTATCTTTCTCAGGGTCGTTAAAAGTCGGGATTGTGTGGTAAAGGGTTAAAGTGAAAAGGAGGCTAAATGCATCTCTGTGGTACATTAACCCTTTCCCAAACGACAAACTTTGGACTGGTCCAAACTGAAAGAGTTTGCAGACGACAATTTTAAATTTAATGAACATGGCGGAAAGTTCTCCAAAAGGGTAGGAAACATTGTGGGAAAAGGAGAAATTGCTCGTTACGAGCAATTTCTCCTTTTCCCACAGTGTTTTCAAAAGACATGTACTGCAGACATGTGAAAACCAGGGCTTGTTTGGGAAAGGGTTAAACCCAGCAAGTAATCATATGGTTTTGGATCCATTAAGTCCATTTTGTATATGTGTCATGAGGTAGAATGGTCATTTGACATGCATAAAACTGACCAATAGCTTAAAGTTTTGGCCCAGGTCAGCCTGTGCAGACTATGCAGGCAGACCTGGGCCAATACTTTTTGCAGATGCAATTAGCCCCCTTTTCACAGAGCATGGCTCATTTGTATTAGTTATTATGGCCTTAGTTAACCCTTTACTAAATAAATAGTTTTATGGACCACAGGAAAAACAGCTTTTGAAAACATTGTGGGAAAAAGAGAAAATGCTGGTAACCAGCATTTTCTCCTCTTTCCACAATGTTTTCTACCCTCTGAAAGACAAATTTTATCATCTGAGCTGCAATTAATTTGTTGTCTGCAAATGCTTTCAATCTGGCCAAGTCCAAGATCTTGCAGTCTGATAAGGAGTTAACTCTTTTACCAAATGGCAAAATTTTACACCAGTCCAAATTGAAAGCTTTTGCAGACGACAAAATAAATTTGAATCAAAAATTGAAATTTGTTTTTGGAAGAGCAGAAAACATTGTGGGAAAAGGAGAAAATGCTGGTTACCAGCATTTACTCCTTTTCCCACAATGTTTTTAATGTGTTACCATCCTAACGTTTCTAGTGCAACATGGAATAAAATTTCTTATTAGTTGACGAATAAGGATTTATACTGATATAATATTTTTGAACATTTCTAACCGACCAGAAATTCATTTGTTGTCTATCTTGAAATTATTTGATGATATTTTTGCTAGTTTTCTGAAAAGGGAGGTAATTATTATCTCTCTTTGTATTGAGAATAGAGTGGCTTTAGATTTATAAATGATAATTCTAAGAAGGAAAAATGAAAAAAGTGGCTTGGTCAAAGTATTACAATAATACTCACTTTTAATCATAGCACATTTTTTAGGATAATATTATTATGGAAATAGTTGTTTTTCATTAGAATGGTACTACCTTAAAAGGCTTCTTCAGGGTCGTTAAAAGTCGGCATTGTGTGGTAAGGGGTTAAAGGGCTGAAGCTGTCTTACTTTGATTTCATGGATGTGCAAATTGAAATGAGACAGCACAGAACGTGCAGCCTGACCTTGGATCTACAGTGTCCACTACTTTGTCAAATATTCTAATAAAAAAAGCCCTGAAATTGTACTATCTGCATCTTTTGTGCTGACTGAAAATGTCTATTTACTTATTTAGCATTACAAGGGTTAACTTTCAAGAGGTCGTTTAACTCTTAACCAAACAAAAATACTTAGGACTTGTCCATATCCAAAGCATTTGCAGATGACAAATTCACTGTGGCTCAGATGGTAAAAGTTGTCCTTGAAAGTGCTGGTTATCAGCATTTTCTCTTCCTCCCACATTGTTTTAAAAAAGCCTTGTTAAAGATCTGTTTACAGGTTATAGGGGGCTTGAAAAAACTGTTGAAAAGGTCCAAAATGCTGGTAACCAGCATTTTCTTCTTTTTTCCACAATATTTTCTATTCGTTCAAAGACAATTTTTGTTAATCACATAGGTCTAATTTGTCAACTGCACAATGCTTTCAATTGGGACCAGACTTAAATTTGTTACTTGGTAAAGAGGTAAATGAAAATTTTATCTATAAAATGATTTTCACTACCTCTCCGTAAGAGTCAAATTGTTTTCCCCAGGACTTTTTTCCTGTTCCACCAAATCCGTATCCAAACTTGTCTGTACCCAGGTCCAGTGTGGCCTTCTCTGTCGACCATCCTACCCTACATAGCCCTTCATCTGTAACGGTCGCCTCATAGTAATATCGACCTGTAACACAGCATAATCTCCAAAATTAATGCAATACTATATGCAGAGGACTTTTTATGTATTACAGCAGAATATGTTTGAAAGCTTTGTGGCAACAGGACAATTTGTAAAAGGCAACTTGCCTCTTTGGCATCATGTTTACATGCATCAAACATATTGAAAGTAAAAACTTGGAATGTAAGATCATATTTCAAAACAAGACTGGGTGCCTAAGCTTGGCTGCATTTGCTTGATTTTCAGTAGAAAGTCAGAAAGGGGCATAACTTTGTCAAAAATACTTTGATGGTTATCTGCCCTTGTTGCATAGGTTCCCCTTTTGATAATAAACATTTTGTCCACGTTTGAAGCAAACATCTTCAGTAATAAGAGATATTATAAAATGTCCAAGATTTCGCACCGTGACACAGTCGACAACGATGATGCAGATGACACCAGGGCTAAGGCAATACCTCAAAGTTTTCTTCGAAAACAGCTGAGCTAATAATATTTTTGAAATCATCTTAATAAAGAGGAAGGTTGGCATGGAACCCATTTTTTCCCAACCCTTTTTTCTTTCAATAACTGAAAATAAAGGGAAATATTTGGGCTACATTTCAGCGACTGACGTGTCCTCTATCATCTTACTGAAATCAACTCAACTTTTAAGAGTTGCTCAGATATGACTGAAATACTGTTAAAAGTGAAGTAAAACCCATTCACACCAACAAAAATAAATGTAAATAAAGCAAACTCAGTTTAACCTCAAACACTATGAAACCCTTTACCAAAAAATCCAATGTTTTAATGACTCTGTGAGAAAAAGGCTTTTGAAAACATTGTGCAAAAAATGAGAAAATACTGGTAAAATCAGCATTTTCTCTTTTACCCAAAATGTTTTCTTCCATTTTGACCAACATTTCCAATCATTTCAGTCACATTTAATCTGTTGTCTCCTAATGCTTTCAATTTAGACGCAACTACAATTTTGTCATTTGATAAAGAGTGAAACAAAATCAGAAGTGTATCTACAGTTGCCTCTCTTATCTCTTTACCTACCAACAAAATTTTAGACTTGTCCAAATTAAAAGCATTTGCAGACAACAAATTTAATGTAGCTCAAATGATGGAATATGTCTTTCAATGGGTGTAAAACATTATGGGAAATGCAATCAAGAGCAACACCAATGCCCAGCTGATTTTCAGTGAAAATTCTAAGGTAAAAAAGGGGCGTAACTGTGTCAAAAAAAGTGATGGTTACCTGCCCCTGTTGTATAGGTTTCCCATTAACGACATGTATGAGTTTGAAGTAAACATCTTGAGTAATAACAGAGATATTTTAAAATGCCAAAGATGACGCCAGGACTACAACAATTACTTGACGTTTTCTTTGAAAACAGCTGAGCTACAAATGCTGGTTTCCCACAATGTTTTCAAATGATTTCCAACTCATGGTCGTTAAAACTCCCCATTGTTTTGTAAAGAGTTAATAAGAATGAACAAGAGGATTTACCTTGGCCAAAGATGGATTTATTGGATCTTGTTCCATGCCATTTCTGCATATCTCTACTCTGACACAAAAGTCCTTCAGGGTCAATTGCTGAAAATATTAGAGAGAAAAAAAATATGAGTTATGCTCTGTGAAAAGAGGGCTTAATGCATCTGCAAAAAATTTGGCCCAGGTCAGCCTGTGCAGTCTGCGCGGGCTGACCTTGCCCAAATTTTTCGCTATTAGTCAATTTTCTGTATGTTAAAGAAGCAGTCTACCTTATGAAACAGTCTGTTGTTAGACAAAATGATTTTCATGGATCTACAATAATCTGATGCTTTGCTTGGTATAATGCATTTAGCCCCCTTTTGCCAAAGCATTGCATGTTTCCAGATTCAATTCAACTGGTAAAAAGTGGTTATTTTGTAAATTTGGTTGTTAGCACATTTCTTTGTTTTTGAAAAGCAATATATTGAATCCATTCACAATTCTGAGTTTTAACACCCCTGAAAAAGAAAGCCTTTGAAAACATCATGAGAACAGGAGAAAATGCTTGTAACCAGCACTTTCCGTTTTCATCGATGTGTTCTATCCTTCCAAAGGCAAATCCTATCATTTGAATCAAAATTAGTATGTCATCTGAAAATGCTTTCAATTTGGATCAGTCTAATATTTTGTTGTCTGGTAAAGATTTAAGTACACAACACAGACAACTGAACTAAGGCATCAAACTTAAAGAAAAAAATCAATCTCCTCTGTGTGTCCACTTCAAAATACCCAAGTCTTCGAAATGTCTGTTCTCATCTGTAAAAATGATGCTATGTTTTAAACACTAAAGGAGTTTACAGAGTGGATTGTAGCATTCCCCTCTTAATAAAGGTCACCATCCTTTGCAGGAAAAAAGTCTGCAAACGGTTGTACATGTAAGTGAAGTATAATAATCCTTTCCCTAACAACCAATTGTTGACTCTTCAAAATTTAAAGTTACTACAGATGACAAATTCGAAATCAGTACAAATGGGCTGCACTTTTCTGATAGGGTAGAAAATATTGTGAAAAATGTAGAAAATGCTGGTTACCATAATTTTCTCCTTTTCCCTCAATGTTTTCAAATACCTTCTCTCTAGCAGGGTTGTTAAAACTTGGGACTGGTTAATGAAGGATTGAGGATTAATTTGAAGAAAAAAGTGCCAACATTTGATCATTGTAAATAGATAACCCTATACCAAATGATCCCCTGCTTTAGGAGCCTTGCAAAAGAGGCTTTTGAAAACATAAATGGTAAAGAAGAAAATGCTGTCTACCAGCATTTTCCCTTTTTTTTTTCCTTTTTGTTTTCTACCCTTTCCAAAAGAAATACCATCATGTGAGCAACATTTGTTATTCACTTCAAACACATTTATTTTAAATCCATTGTGAAACAAGTTCTTACAACTTGTGTTATTCACTCTCTATGACTGCTTCCTTGAAACCTTAACCAGTTCTCGCATCTCAATATGGGCATTTCCATAGGTTTCTCCTGCTCATTACCTGATTCAAAGATGGAAACTCTGGTGTGGTATACCAGAAACCCCTTGGTTTGTATTCAGCAACTATTCTTAAGAATGTTTATTCTTCAGAACATTCTTTTTCTAGATTTGAAAGAAACACACCTTCTGATTGGCTAAACCAAATGGTTTAGCCAATCAGAAGGTGTGTTACTCTCAAATTTTGAAAATTCTGGAGAATACAACTAAAAAATAATATTCTCAAGAATGGTTGTGAATACGGACCCTGATGTTACATGCCACCATTCTATCCCAAAATCACTGTCTCCGATTATCATTTCCACATGGTCTAAATCCAGGCAGGCCTAAAATTTATTAGACTGGCAAACAGATATATCTACATGTATGTCTGCATGTCCCAATTATTTATCATGAAATAAAACCAAACTTACCCATTGCATCACCTCTGTCGTAAACATTCATTTTCCAAGCAGAACTTCCAGCTGTAAAGAAAAAAAGGAATAACCAGAAGACAATAAAATTGCTTTTATTTGTATACATGTCTGAAATAAGGAGAGGAAAAGCAGACAGTGGCTTGAAAAGAGTGTTGTGTGTAGCATTGGTATAGAAATTCCAGGAACCTATGAAAATGACTTTTTTGTGCACTTGCTTTCTTGACATAAATCCCACAAAAAAAAAAATTCCATAACTTATTCATCAAATGTAAACATGAAATGTAATTATGAAGACACTTAAATATGTCTTCAAAAATATTTCTTAACATTGAGGGCTTAAAGCAGCTGTTTTTAGAAACCTGCAAATCTAGATCAGACTGCACTCTAACTGTGGTTCTACACTGTCCAATACTTTATGGCAAATATATACCCTGACAGTAATAGAAACTTGACCTACCTTTAGATGATTTGGCTATCTTTTTGCTCCCTTTACCCTCTTCTTGATCTTTTAATGTTTCATAAACAATTTGTAAAATAGGAAGACAAAAAGCCTGGAAAGAGAAAATTCATGGTAAAGACAGTCAGCCATTACATTAAGAAAGTTTACAATGGGAAGCAAGCCAACCAAGAGGTAGGGTGCCTGCCTCAAAACCAAGAAACTCTAGATTTGAAACCCATGATCAGCAATGATCAATGGTGAGAGAGGAATTAATCTTGTCTCAATGACAATCATCAATCCTCAGAAAGAAATTTGCCAAGCTTGGGATTTGAACCAGCAACCCCCTGTTCTCAAGTCCTGTATGCTACCGAATGTGTTACTGGGGCTCGGTGAAGTTTCAAGAAGTCTATCATCCGCAGTGAATAAGTTAAGTTTCATATGCAAATTGTAAAAATCTTAAGTATTCACTCATTACAATAAATGGTACATTAGGACTTACTAAAATCTATTAAAAATACACAAAAGAAGAGCATTTGAATAGGAATAGCAAACACTGCCTTCAAATATGGCAGAATCTTTGCCAGAACAAAAACAAGTGCTTACACAAGCCATGTTTTCCACTGCAGTTGTCAACATTTTCAAAGTAATAGGTCACCCTTCACAACACAATCCTGTGTTCTAACAACCATAGGCAATAAAGCCTTTAAAAACATTATGGGAAAAGGAGAAAATGCTGATCATCAGCATTTTCTCCTTTTCCTATAATGTTTTTATCCTTTTCATAGACAATCTAATCCTTTGAGCCACATTTAATTTGTTGTCTGCAGCTGCTTTCAAATTGGGCAAGTCAAAATATTTGTTGTATAGAACAGCGTTAAACTGAACCCATTTTGCTGATCTAACATTTCACAAACCTTCAGAGTACAGAATACACTGCAGTCTCAAAAATCAAAGTTCAAGAGGGAAAACCAGAAGGCAAATGTCACGTGAACTAGTACAGCGAACTAGTATCACTCAAGTTAATATTTATTTCTGTGAAATTCTAACATAAAGAACAAGAATAACAACAGCAAAAACTCAGTAACTTACTCCAGTTTTTCCACTTCCTGTTTCTGCAGCCTGGAAAACACAAAACATTATAGACTTGTGATGACCTAAATCAGTTCAACTCATAACCTCTTGGAAACAACTTTTTCAGCAGACCCTTAGGGCAGAGACATTGCCCAAAATCTCCTTTTGCAAGAAAATTTCTAAACTTGGTTATAAAACAAACTACACTGCATGCTGTACATCATTATACATGCTTTAACTCTTTACCACAGGACAAAAATGTACACTGTTCCAAATTCAAACCATTTACAGATGACAAATTAGATGTGACTCAAAAATTGGAATTTGTTATAGGAAGGGTAGAAAACAATGTGGAAAAAAAGGAGAAAACGCTGGTTTCTAGCATTTTCTCCTTTTCCCACAATGTTTTCAAAAGGCTTTTCCTTCTGGGTTGTTAAAAGTTGGGATTGTGTGGTAAAGGGTTAAACATGATAAAAGCATCAAGTAAACTTTCAAGTAATTTTTACAGCATACTAAACTAGAGCTATCACTAAAAGTGATCATACCCCTCACCAGCTCCTTGTCACAAAACAGCTCTTTGTCACAGAATGCAGAATGGTTTCGTAAAAAAATAAGAGTTGAAAAAAAAAGTGGGAAAAGAGTTATGGTACTTGTAAACTGCGCTTCTCATTAATGTGGTCTATCTGTATATGAAGTTTGATGTCACTAGCTTAAATGATTCAGAAGTTATGCCCCAGACAAATATCCAAAGTTAAAACTTACAAAGGGCAATAACTCGAAAAATAAATGGAATAGAGTTATGGTTCTTGTACACTGCACTTCGCCTTAGATTGATCTATCTGTGTGTGAAGTTTGAAGTCATAAGTTTCTATACTTTGGAAGTTATGCCCTGGACAAAAATCCAAAGTTAAAATTTACAAAGGGTAATAACTCGAAAAATAAATGAAATAGAGTTACTGTTCTTGTACACTGCACTTCTCCTTAATATGATCTAATTTTGTGTGAAGTTTGAAGTTCCTAGCTTCTATACTTTGGAAGTTATGCCCTGGACAAAAATCCATAGTTAAAATTTACAAAGGGCAACAAGCTTAAGGGGAGATAATTCGGCAACCAATGGCAGCAAGGTCGTGAAAATTGCACATGCACAATTTCAATATGTACCCAAACATTATGTGTAAATTTCAGTGCAGTACTTGAAAAACTGTAGGAAAAAAGCTCCGGACAAAAATGTGTCTACAGACAGACGGACAGCCATGGTGATTCCAGTATACCCCCCTCCACTTCGTTGTGGGGGGGTATAATTAACAGTTCCTGATACACCATGGTAATCTTTTTATGAACTATTTTTCTTGGATTAATTAAAACAATTGCAACATTATTCCTTCCACTCTAATTTCTGGTCAGTTCTGACTTTGACTAGTGGCTCATCAGGAGTGTGGCATGTGGTACTGATTAACCCTTTACTACAGAATCCCGAGCTCTAACAACCTTGTGGAAGAAAGCTTTTGAAAACATCATGGGAGAAGGAGAAAATGTTGGTAACCAGCATTTTCTCCATTTCCCATCATGTTTTCCACCTTCCCAGAAAACTTAAGCTAATTTGTACCAATTTCAACATTGTTGTCTGCAAATGCTTTCACTTTAGAGCCCAATATTTGCTATTAGGGAAAGGGTTAAAGAAACTCAAGGAGTCCATGACAGATACACTGACTGCCTTGACATAACAAAAATACTGTTGAAAACCATGAGGAAACAAACAAAAAGCTCACTCTAAAATCTCTGGTTCTCTCCATAACTCTATGTTGTGTGTACTCATATTCATCTTTGTGAAAAAAATTCTCATTGGAATCAAAAACGCGACTACTACATCACATCTATTTGCTTTCATAATAAATTTTATCGAAACATTGATATTGGTTGACAGTGTTCATATCAGCTCAAAAAAAGCAATTCTGCAACAGGGAATGAGAAGGTTCCAACCATCCATCATAACAAAAGAAAATTTCTTTATCATGGTTTTCAAAAGGGTTGTACATTTTCATCAATTTCAAGGGGGCTATTCAAAATCTTATAATCTCACCAAATATTATATATCACGGAATTAAGTAAGCAACAGCTGGAAAATCAGTAGTAATAATAAAGAAAAAAGATAAATGTAGAAAAAAAAATCAGAGCTATATCCCTAATGGCCTATGTAGCCAATTAAGGTAATTTAAGACTCTGTGCCAGAGTTTTGCAAAGACTTATGGGAATGTCACATAATCAATTAGACATATTATAATGTCATATCTGAATACCTGATGTAATAAAAATAGATGGAATTCCTGATTTCAAAACGACCATTCCTTTATTAAAACCCCCAAAAATGCATCTTTTCTCTAAATGTAAAAATACAGATTACACTGTGCATAGCAAAATATATCTAATTGTATTTATCAGTGTTTAACATATTTTGTTTTAGGGCACAAAAACTAAATAGGCCCTTTTAAGTGTCATATTTAATTGTAACAAAGCAAATCTTGTACCATACAATTTGTCAGTAAGCAAACTGGCAATACATTCATGTGAGTTTATCTTTCATTCCAGGCAGTATTCATCATTACACCTAATTTTTCCTCTTTGTTTCTAAGAGTGATCTGCTTCAAGACAAAACAATGAAACTGATAAAACTGATGGATGTTCCCTGACATGTGTGCCTTGTTACCAGAAACTGTGGCTATTACAGACAGTTGGACACAGAAAAGCATGTACGAAACTCACCATTAGTACATCCCCACCACCTAGAATCATTGGAATAGCTTCGGACTGGACATCTGTTGGGAGACTGAAATCAAATCAACCAGCATGAACCTATACATTTTTGTTTATCAGTTATAAATTTAACCCTTAAGCTGCTAAGCCTGAGTCACTGACCCTTTGCACACTGTGTAGATCAAGATCAGACTGCACAGAACATGCAGTCTGATCTTTGATCTACACTGTCATATAAGGAGACATTTTTCTCAAAAAAGTAAATTTGAAATAACATTATTCGGGTTTTTACTATCGGCTTGAAAGTTTTATTAAGTTGTTTAGCAGGATAAGGGTTAATGCAGTTATTTTCAACAGTACATGTGCCTTAATTTTGTCATGGTTGCCATTGCACCTATCCATGCCTTTCTACAGGAGTTTCTCAAAAGGCAAAATTTTAGAACTGAAAATGGCTACTATCCCTAATTTTTCTTCCTTATAATCCCCACTTTTTCACTACTATTTTAAAACATTTATCCCTACTTCTTCCCTACTTTTTTGCAGAACGGCACTTGCAGGTGACTTTGAAAACATCCTAATGAATTATCTATTATGACTCAATTAAAAAAAATCAATACATATAAAAAATCATTGTAGCAAAGGGAGAACTGGTTCATAGTGTTCAAAATTTCCTTCCGATATCTTTAAAAAAAAAAGTCATCTGCAGAAGTTAAGAATATCAAGTAATTAAATTCTAGGTGATTCAGTACATTCATTTGCTCCTATTTTGTTTGTCATTCGTTCCCAATTTGTGTCTGCTATTAGCTAATACAAAAGTAAACAAAATGGGTGTAAACACTATATTACCTCCAGTCCATCTCTTCAACTGCTCTGCCAATTTCTGGCATAACTCCCATTTCTGAAACAGAATAACCTTATTTGCACTGATTATGTTTAAGAAGGCAACTACAGATTACAAAAAAAAAAATATCCTTTCAACATTTCGAGAGGAGAAAAAAAAAGGTAATATACTGTCCAACAACCAATTTTCAAAGGGTACCTGTTTTCGAATCCAAAAAGATATCCAAGTTTTCTGGCAAACTATGAAGTGAATGACATCATGGTGTTGCGTGAGCCCTTTGTTGAATGTAAACAAAGGTGTGATTGCTGATAATTCACGAAACATGATAAAAACAATAAAGTATGTATGTTTCAATAGGAAAGATCAGTTTTATTACCTTGTTCAACCTGGTATAAGCCCAATTTCAATTCTGTCTAACATTTAATTTTTTAATCCTGAAAAGTTTCCAATCTAAAATTCGATCAGGGAATTTCGTGACCTCTTTGGTTCAGTCACTGATGACTGAAAATTTCTTCCACAATATTAGCTACTTCTAGGAATAAATGTTTCCACCCTTTTGTAAAGACACTTGATATTTTCAGATGTTTTATTATGATAAAATGGTGTTTAAAACAATTCCTAATCTGTCTGCATAGATGCATACAAATTGACCAAAATGCCTTAACTTTTACTGTTCTGGTATTCTGATGCCAATGTCAGTAGACAGCCATTTGCCACCATGACATCTGTTGTTTTTTTTTTTCATCACACTTCAAAAACTGAAGAGAATTTACTAAGAACTGTTCATTTATATTCTTTATGACAATTCCTTCTTGTGGTAGAAAGTATTTAGGTTGAGTGTTAGTGTATGTGATGGTTTTCAGTTCTTTATATATGAGCTGTTCTATAGCTACTTAAAGCCACGAAACGAGGTCAGATTATTCCATGGGCTATGACAATTTTAAGCGTAAACTTGAAAGAAGAAGAGGTGGTCATCATAGATTATTCAAGATTCAAACAGAGTTTATCATAATAGAGATATATAAATTGATTTTTTGGTTCTAAAATTTTTTTGTCAATAAGTACCGGTACTTCATTTAGATATGTGTAAACTAAAATTGTGAATTCATCCTTTACCATGCAGTCCCAAGCAATACAGACCCTGAACATGAAGGCTTCTGAAAACATTGCAGGAAAAAGAAAAAAATGCTGGTAACCAGCATTTTCTCCTTTTTCCATAGAGTTTTCTAGCCTTTCTTGGACAAATCCAACCATTTCAGCAACATATAATTGGACAAGTCAAAAATTTTGTAGTGTGGTAAAGAATTTACACTAGTCAGTTTGCACTAGCTTTACAATGTGAAATTCATCACGAAAGGACAAAATTGGCTTAATCCCAGTTACCCCCATTGTGGGTTTTTGCTTGGAATTTTTGGAGGATAATGCTAGAAATGAACGGACTGAATGCTGAAATGGTGAATATCCAGGGATTTGTTTATTTACCATTTCAGCAATCATTCTGTACATATCATGCATTATTCCCAAAAATGCCAAGCGAAGTCCCCAACTGGGGATTATGCCCAAAATTGATATGGTATTTGTTACATTATGGTGGTCTTACCTATTTTCATAGGACTAAATTGACAGTTTACGCATATCTAAATGAAAAACTTATTAAAAAAAGCATTCTATAAGCAAAAAGAAAAAATCAAATTTAAATGCATATAAGAACATAAATTCTGCCTGAATCATGCATATTCAATGGCAAGAACATATTTCACCCTTCAATCTTTTGCCGAAAGCTGAATTGGCACATGGGAAAACATGCCCTCATTTCGTGGCTTTCAATATCTATAGAACAGCTTATAAATAAAAAACTAAAATTCATTATGAACACCAAAACTCATTAAAAGCCTTAACTATCACAAGGAGGGACTGTTTTGAACAATGAAAATGAGCAGTCTGAGTCAATTATCCCAAGTTTTTGAAGCACGATGAAAAGGATGGATTAGTGATATGGTGGCCATTTGCCCTCTCGTGACGGCAGCATCAGAATACTACAATAGCAAAAATTAAGGCATTCTGGTCCATTCTATCAATTTATATGCACCTATGAGGACAGATTAGGAATTGTTTTAAACACTATTTTATTGTAAAACATCTTAAAAATACTGAATATCTTGATAAAAGGGCTGAAAACATTTTCTCTCTGTAGCAGCGGATGTTCTGGAAAAATTGTTCATTCATAAGCGACCGAACAAAATAGGTCACAAAATTCTCTGATCTAATTACAGACCGGACTCTTGTCACATTATGCCAGGATGGTCACATGACTTTTTGGCATCGAGACTGACTATGTCACATGTCGGGAATTTTTCAGGATTAAAATAAAGTATCAGACAGAGAATTTAAATTTGGTATGTATCGGGTTGAAAAAAGTAATAACAGTGCTCCAGATAATTTTCAATGACATCAGTACAGTACTGATGAAAATCAAGATTAATCAGTACCAGCATATGGTGATCAGTACCAACATTTGGTTAAAGAGACTGATTAAAGTCAAAATTGGTTTTCTTGCATTTGCTTTTATATAAGCATTACTGTAAAACTACATAACATTTTACAGAGTAACAGTATGATGTTTACTGTACAAAGAAGTATGAAGAAGGTTTGTTGAAACAAATATGCAACTCATAATCTTTTTTTGAAGCGATCTTTTTTTTCATGCTATTTAATTTTTTGGAAAAATATTTGTGCAGGATTTGACATAAATTTGTCAAATAGGGTCGCAAATAACTTCAAAAACTGTAATTTTACACTAGAAAAGCAGAGATCATAAATACTTTTGAATTCACCGGTGCTTCAGTTTTGGAGACATTTTTTCTAACTTGGCCCAAATTGGCGCCACTGGCGATCAATAGGGTGGGTGCATGCGCTTTTTGCTTCATATTTTTTGTGCATGATTATTCAATTTAGAGCGCGAATTATTGCACATTTATACATAAATGGGAACAGTCTGATTTTATCTTTCAACGATTCTCAGTTTTGTTAGGATTATTTGGTTCTGGAGATGGATGAAATAACCTAGCCAGACATTTCTGTGTATTCCCTGACATTTTCGAAGCACGAACTATTCATTCTGAACATACATGTACATAGTACGATTATCCGCTGGTCCCACGCCGTAATCGATAAAAACTTGACTAAAGCCGAGATGCAGGGTCTAATTCTGGTCTGAGCCGATTTTCCCTTTTTATTTAACGGGAAAAATTTGGAAAATCGCTTGGCAATCCCGAAGATATCTGAATGTTTGTCTGAGAAAGAGTAAGCCCCCTTTCACTGTGTACGGATTCGTACCCTATATTTTACGTACCTGGAAAAACGTTCCATATCGAGTACGGAATTTTGTAAAAAAAGGTGCGTAACATCAGATCGTCATCTGTAAATTACGTGAATACGGACCTTATCTGGAGCACTGTAATAAGAAATTTGTCACTAATTTAATTAGTCTAAAACCGATCTTTCCTTTAGTAACATGCATACTGTCTTGTTTTTGTTGCAATTTGTAAATTAGCAGCAGTGACACTGTTGTTTACATTCAAATTAGCGGTTCACTCAAAACAGTGACGTCATTCACTTCATAGTTCGCAAGAAAACTTGGATATCATTTCAGGTTCGAAAACAGGTACCCCACTAAAATAGGTATGTCGACCATATATGTTACCGTTATATATTTGAACCATGCTCTGTGAAAAGGGGGCTCAATGCACCTGTGAAATGTTTTGACCAAGGTCAGCCTGTGCAGTCGACGCAGGCTGACCTGGGCTGAAACTTTTCACTATTGGTCAATTTTCTATATCAAGGACCCTTCTGTCTCGCGAAAAAGTCGGGTGTTAAAAAAGCGGCTATTACGGATCCACTGTTACGTGATTGCTTGATAGGAATATTGCATTATGGAGATGCATTCAGCCCTTTTCACAGAGCATGGCTCATTCATTAGGTTTTCCTCCTTCAGAGGTGAAAGCGTTTGACATGTCTCATCGATGAACACTCATTGTACTTTGATTATAAAAATTATCATGCCATGCTAAGCATGTTGGCCTCTCAAAGACAAGATATGTCGGTGGACAGCTACAATCGAAACGTCTGTTACATAGATACTCTAACAAAGTTTCCGTTCATGAGGAAGAAAAGCAGTGAATTCCACATTTTCAGTGAGAAAAAGAGTAAATTGAGTGTACCTTCAAATGCTGTCATGATGCCGATGCAGACGTCTCCGATTAAAAATATTCGGAAATAATCAACTGAATGAAGTAACTGATCTTGAAGTATGTTTATCAGTTTGTTCTAATAAAAAAGTTCTTTATTATATTTTTACCATGTAGTTGACAAAAACATATGAACTATAGCGCAGGGTTTAATTTTTTCGAAACTATTTTCGTTAGGTCAAGGCCAGGTTGTGAGGCCCAAGGCAGGGTATATTTCACATTACATAAAAAAAGACAAAGTGATTGCCCGTGGAACAGCCACGATTATGAGTGCTTCATCATCACAATCGCTGGTAAATTAAAATGTTGTAGCATTATGTTATTTATGCTAAAATTTAGCCTCTGTATGTATAATGACAAATGATTTGATGCTACTGATTTGTGCGGCTCAAGTTTCGCTCCACGATCATTTCGCTCTTTATGTGACTGTATAACTAGCATTTCGCACCTTTCGGTTCTCACTTTAACTTTTGATGGGTTATTGATAGTAATGTTAACATTTAGGCAGAGGGAGAAATTGCTCACAACAAGTAACTTTTCACTGTTGTTAGAATGCTTTCACATGTACATAAATGTGTTAAAGCTTAGTCTTGTTGATCATTCATTTTTCGGAAATGTATTGAAAATCTTCTGCTGTAAATTGATTTTCAGAGCCAAAATGCACCAATTAACCCTTTACTAAACAATTCCAAGTTTTTAAGTCTCCAAGGAAAAGGGGTTTTAAAAGCATTGTGGGTGATGGAGAAAAAGGCAGGTTGCGAGCATTGACTCCCTTTACATTATTAGAGAATCATTTGTCATTTATTGGCTGCAAAGGCTTTGAAATAAGATAAGTCTAATCTAGCTGTTTTTTGAAGAGGTAACTCACCAATCACTGAATTTTAAGACTGGTTAGATTTTAACACATTTGCTTATAAAAAATAAATTATTCATGCTCCAACTAAAGGGGGCTTAATGCATCTCTGTGGTGCATTGTACCAAAACAGCCATCATATAATTATGTATCCATAAAAACCATTTTTTTTAATTAAACAACTGACTGACTAATGTGGTAGACTAGTCCTTGGACATACAGAAAATTTACCAATTGCAAAAAGTTTCTACCCAGATCAGCCTGCGCTGACTTGGGTTGATACTTTTTGCAGATGTATTAAGCCCCCTTTTCACAGAGCATGGTTCAAATATAGCTAAACTGACAGCATTTAATTTTTAAAAGGCCCTAAAACAATCAGGGCATAGGAGAAAATGTTCGCTACCAGCATTTTCTCCTTTTCTCACAATGTTTACATAAGTTTGCTTCCTTAGGATCAGTAAAAGATGGGATATTTCTGACCCCCCCCTTTTTTTTTTCGAAAGACTTCTTTCTGAGTATGTCTAAAGCCCAGGATTGCTTGGTAAAGGTTAATTCATATTTTTCTGGATCATTATTTCAACAGAGACAGCTAAAAGAGGCAGCTTTTGTTATAACATCAGGCACATTAGCATTTTGTGGCTATTCCATATATGAGGGCAATGAGAGGTTTTACAGAGAGAGGGTCATGCCATGTTTGAGATTTCTGGATCCAGAAACAACACACAACTTGGCTGTGTTTATGGCCAAATATAAACTGGTGCCAAAGCAAAAGAAACCAGATCCTGCTAGTTTGGTAAGGTTTTTTTGCTGTTTGTAGAAGTATCTTTTGTGTGAAAGGAGATTGTGAGTAATCTCTTTACCAGAAGACAAAATTTTAGAATTGTCCATTTTGAAAGCATTTGCAGACAACAAAATAAATGTGACTCAAACATTGACTTCTGTGTCTGGAAGGGTAGAAAAAATTGTTGCTGCTTACTAGCAGTTTCTCCTTTTCCATACCATATTTTCAAAAGTTTCATTCTTCAGGGTTGTTAGGACTCGGGATTGTGTGGTAAAGGCTTAACTCTTTACCAGAAGACAGAGATTAGATTCACCCATATTTAAAGCATTTACAGCCAACAAAATAATTGAATGTGGACAAATTATACCAAACAATCGTACGCTTAAATGAACCTGGAGTAGAAAGTACTTGAAAACACTGTAGAAAAAGGAGAAAAATGCTGGAAACCAGCATTTTCTCCTTTTCTCACAATGTTTACTAAATTACTACCGTTCCAAAAACATATTTAAATTTTGAATTAGTTATCTTTGTCTTCTGCAAATGCTTTCAAGGCTAAAACTTTGTTGTTTGGTAAATAGTTCAGGGTAGAAAACCTTGCAGGAAGAAGAGAAAATGCTGCTTATGAGAAAATTAGGACAAAAAGACAGCCTTGAAATACTTTTTATTTCCGTTTGTTGAATTCTTTAAAGTTAAAGGGGTGTCTAAACATACTGTCGGGACCACATGTAATTAAAAATCAGTGGCATCAAATATGAAGTACAATCAGATGCAACCATCTGTGTCAACGGAGGCACATTTCATTTCAATGCAGTTTGTAAGAAGTATATGAAGGCCTTTATTTCTCAATTTTTTTTCCTGTTACGGGTTAGTTACCTTAACTATTTGGCTATGTTACAGGCACCATGTAGGTTGTGATAATATTAGGATAATATCACACTGTTTCACGAGACTTGTTCATTATCTTCCCACATATGCGCAAGAGTGCACAAAGAGAAATAACTCTAGGACTGGCAGTTATAAGTATTGCTGGTTGTCTGTGGCATCAGAGATCAAGGCATTGAATTTGTAAATGAGAAAGCCTGGTCCTATCTCTGGTTATGACTCTAGATATGTGAGAGTGTCCATTGGCAAGGCATGGCAGAGCCAGTTTAGTACTGATGAAATGTAGGAAAGACACAAACATCTGGGCACTTGCAGTGACTGAAATGCTGTTGAAAGTTTCTTAACCCTTTACCAACAACCCAAGTTTTAACGACCCTAAACAAGAAGGCTGTAGAAACATTGTGGGAAAAGGAGAAAATGCTGGTAATCAGCATATTCTCCTTTTCCCACAATGCTTTTTACTTATTCAAGGACAAATAATATCAGTTGAAAAATGTTTAAATTCTCATCTGTGAATTCCTTCAATATGGACAAGTCTAAAATTTTGCCTTGTTATAAAGGGTTAAAACACCACCACAGCTAACAGATTGTTTATGTTAGAAAGCAATCAGTGGCTCATTATGAATGTTATGCAAGAATCCCAGCCTAATTCTGGTGAAACCAAGGAATAATGCATATAAGTAGGCTTTTGCTGTGATACTACTTATTTTTGTCTTTTTTAATTTTTAGAGGACAAAAGTGTTTGGAAAAGAATTTCCAAATCCAGTGGGAGTGGCAGCTGGCTTTGACAAACAAGGAGAGGCAACTGATGGAATGTTGAAGACAGGCTTTGGGTTTATAGAAGTCGGAAGTGTGACGCCAAAACCCCAACCAGGTAATCCAAAACCTAGGTTGTTCAGGCTGTGGGAAGATACTGCAGTTATAAACAGGTATTGTACATTAGGGTCAGACAGTCGATCATAAACAAATAGGGGGAATAAAATTGACATTTATACTACTGTAGAAAAAAAATTATGTTGAGTTGGTATCTCCCAGAAACAAATTTTGCCTCTTTTAAGGAAGGTTTCAAAACTGCATTTCGAAAATAAGTAATTTTATCCTTTTGTCGCAATGTTTTTATATTTTTCCTGTTTTGAATGCTCAGTTATGTTGATTGTGCAATTTATACAGGGGTGCTTTCAAAATTGTAGGCTACAAATCTTTCTCATGAGGTAATGATTCAACCACCAGAAAGCTCATGTCAGATCAATTTCTTTCTTTTATAACCTGCCGGGGGTATGTAGAAGTGATCTTTCAAAGTTATCCAAAGAACATTTATCAATTACCATTCAGTATACATGTATTTTTTTATGTCGATGTACATGTATCACTGGAATTGCCCTTTTACACCAAAAGACTTGGCTAAAAAATTTAGGAGTTACTACACATGCACATGTGTAGACATTGACTTTCATTATTTTGTTTATTTACTCTCCAAACAACAACATTTTAATACTGAATGGATATTTCTTTGAAAAAGTAGAAAACCATGTGAGAAAAGGAGAAAATGTTGGTAATCTGCATTTTCTTCTTTTTTTCACACAATGTTTCTGGAATCTTCCACCTTAAGGTAATTAAAACAGAATTTTTGGGGAAAAGGATTAAAATAGCCTGCTCAATTTACTGGAAACATATTTGTTTTCAGATTTGGTTTTAACAGTGATGGACATGACACAGTTTATGAAAGACTGAATGAAAGGAAAAGAAGGCAAAGTAAGCTTTACAAGAGATTGATTGTATGGTGTTTAACACGGTTTTCAACATTATTTCAGTTATATTGTGGCAGCCCATGCACCTATCCATGATTTCCTGGAGTTTCTTTTAAAAGAACTATGCACAATATTTTTCCCAAGCCACTGGCTGCTTTCCCACATAACCATTGGCAAAACGATGATCAGTGGTGAGAGAGGAATAAATAATGTCCGATTTACTATCATCAGTCCTTGGAAAGAAATCACCTGAGCTGGGGATTACAACCAGCAAACTTTGGTTCTGAAGTTTAGTATGCTACCGACTGCACTAAGGGAATCGGCTTTACAACAGGAGAACAGTCCATAACTGGCAATCTCTTTTGACTTTTACATCCCAGTAGGCAACAGCTTAGGTCATCCATCCAAGCTTTTTGAATACAAAATTTCATGGAGACATAAGCGCCAAACTGCACCAAACACCATACTGAATTGGTAGAAAAGCTAGCAGCAACATTTATTAGAGCAGTATGTTTTACCCACTGGGAACATCTGAAAATTATGAAATGACTTTTAAAGTACTCTACACTCTCATATTTGTTTTATTTTCATTCTGTCTGATTCCAGATTCAGCAGACAAAGGTAGTGCAGGCATTGTAGGGGTCAACTTAGGTAAAAATAAAACATCAGATAGTCCTGTAAATGATTATGTACAGGGAGTTCAGAAGTTTGGTAGTCTGGCAGACTATCTAGTTATCAATGTGTCTAGTCCAAACACACCTGGTCTCAGGGACATGCAGGGAAAAGAACAACTAGAAAACTTAGTGGAACAGGTAAAACAGGTTATTTGTTTATGTTTGAAAGTTTACGGGGTTGTAACTGATGAATTTGTTGACATGGAATTCAGAAGTTAGCCATTCTGGCAGATTATGTACCGGTAGTTATTAATGTATCTATCCCTACTTAACTCTACTCTAGACAAAAAAATTTTATACTTGTCCAGTTTGAAAACATTTGAAAACAAATGTGGCTCAAATGTTGGAACTTGTCTATTAAAGGGTAGCAAACAGCTTTGAGAAAGGAGAAAATGCTAGCTACTAAAATTCTTTTCTTTTCCCACAAAGTTTGAAAAAGCGTTATTTCTCAAAGTGGTTTAAAGTTGGGATTGTGTGGTAAAGGGTTAAAGGAAAGCAGCAATAACAGAAATCAGTGGAACAGGCAAAAATGAAGTTTTTTATCAGAGTTTTATGTTTATAGGTTGTAAGTAATGAATTTATGTTTCAGGATGTTGGACACCTGGCTATCTGGTTATCTATGTATCTAGACCTAATTTACCTAAGTCTTGGTCATAGAGACATGCCCAGAAAAGAACAAATACATGAGCCCCCAAACATGTGGAGAATTAACTGAAAAATGTATCCTTACTATGTTTTATTTCATTGGCCACAAGGCTTGTTGATGTCAGTGTGTAAAAAAGTCACCAGAAAGGGGTGGTAAAGCAAAAGCCAAGTTTAATAAGTATGGTGGAAGCACAAAAAAAAAATGCCATGATCGCAGCTTAGGCTGGTATTTGTATGACTTCTACAGTTATTACCTAAAACTTCCAAGTTTCTTTTCCTGAAGATATGGACTTAATCCTTTACCACACTGTCCCGAGTTTTAACAAACCTGATGAAGAAAGTTTATGAAAAGGTGGGAAAAGAAAATCCTGGTAACCAGCATTTTCTCCTTTTCCTACACTGTTTTCTACCCTTCCCATAACAAATTTCAATTTTTGATTGGCATTATTTTGTTGTCTGCAAATGCTCTGAATTTTGAAGAGTCAAAATTATTTCACGTGATAGAGGGTTAACTTATTTCCTCCTGGAAAAGACTTTGTGCATCTTGCAGCAAACCAATACATGAAAGCATTGTGGCAAATGGAGCAACAGATTTTTCCATTTGTTTTAAAGCTCCTATGAACATATCCCACTATAATTTCGACTATTATTTCAGGTGTCAAAACAAAGAGACCAGTTACATATTAATCCAAAGCCACCCTTACTTATCAAATTAGCACCAGATTTATCTGATAAAGATAAAGAGGAAATTACAGAAGTAGTAATGAAAGAGTCTGTAAGTATTTTTTCTTTCTTTGCACCAGTAATGCGCCTGTAACAGGTTAAAATGATCTTAAGCTGGCCATGTGTTTCTATCTGTAACAGTTTTAACCCTTTTTCACACAATCCCAAGTTTCAATGACCCTTAGGAAAAACCCTTTTGAAAAGATTTTGGACAAAGGAGGAAATGCTGATAACCTACATTTTCTCCTTTTCCCACATTGTTTTCTACCCTATCGAAGATATGTTCCATCATTTGAATCACATTTAAACCTGTCTGCAAATGCTTATGGTATGAACAATTCTATTTTTTGTTGTTTGGTAAAAGGTTAATAATTTCTGAAACAGGTTTAGTGTTTCTGTAGTGGGTTAAGTGTATCTGTATAACACTTAATCAAGCTGAATTCTTATAGACATGTACGCCTTTACAGGGCAGAGTAGATGGTTTGGTAGTTTCAAATACAACTGTTTCCCGACCTGATTCACTGCAAAGTCAACATCAAAAAGAAAGTGGAGGGCTAAGTGGGGAGCCATTAAAACAAATGGCTACTCAGACTGTTAAAGACATGTACTCATTAACCAAAGGTAAACATAAAAACTTGTTGCTTCTACCTTTTTGCTTCAAACAAGAGCACCACTTCCTGGTGCCAACACTCGGCTACGGTTGCTTGATTCTCAATGAAAATTCTAAGTTGAAAAAGGGGCATGGCTGTGTCAAAAATACTTTGATGGGTACCTGCCCTTGTTGCATAGGTTCCCTTTTTGAAAGTAAACACCTTGTCCAAGTTTGAAGTAAATATCTTCAGTAATAACAGAGACATTATAAAATGTCAAAGTTTTTGCACAACAACTGAAGACAACGACATCAGGTCTACGACAATAACTTAACATTTTCTTCGAAAACAGCCAAGCTAAATATAAACCCCTTACAGCTTAGCATGATAGACATACGACTTGCTAGCAAAAGTGGCTGAAAGAAAGAAAAATAATGATCAAGGGGAATTTAAGTCTAGAATAATATGGAAAATGTGAGTAAAGAGCAATTGCTTGCAACTATGAAATCATGACTGTTTGACTCGTCCAAATTGAAAGCAAGCTCAGATGAGAAGTTGCAGTCTTGGCTTCATCAAGATTTTATACTGTTATTCATGTGTTGTGCTCTGTGAAAAGTGGGTTTAATGAATCCACAAAAAGTATCATTTTACCTGAATTTAAATTTTTTGTTGTTGGTGAATTTTCTGCATATCAAAGGACCATTTTCCCTCATCATTTTCGGCCAATTTTAGACAAAATACATGTAGGTCCATGTTATGCAACAACGGGCTTGTTATAGCTCTGTACGAAACAACAAAATTTTAGACTGATCCAGATTGAAAGCATTTGCAGACAACAATTTAAATGTGGCTCAAATGATGGAATTTGTGATAGAGTAGAAAGCAATGTTGGAAAAGGAGAAAATGCTGGTTCTCAGGGTCATTATAACTTGGGATTGTGTGGTTAAGTGATAATGTATTACAAAGATGCATTAAAACCCAGAGTGCCTCTCATATGTATTAACTCTTCACCAAATGATAAAATGTTAGACTGGTCCAATTTGAAAGCATATGCAGGCGACAAAATAAAGGAGATTGAAAAATTGAAATTAGTTTTGGGAAGGGTAGAAAACATTGTTGGAAAAGAAAAAAATGTGGTTACCATCATTTTCTCCTTTTCTCACATGGTGTTCAAAAGGTTTCTTTCACAGGGTTGTTGAAAGCCTGGATTGTGTGGTAAATAGTTCATTTTTTTAGCCTTTTATTAGCCATTAATTTTTCAAGATACGAAGAAATTTAGATACCCTCACATTGAGAGCATTTAAAGACCTCAAATTAATTTACTATTAATGAGGGGTGTTTTCTTGAAAAGATTAGAAAACATGGCTGATTACTAGCTTTTTCTCTCTCTCACACAATGGTTTGAAGGATTTCCCTCTCAGCATCATAAAAACTTGAAATCATTTGGTAAAGTCTTAAATAGCAATCAGCCTCACAAAATCTATTTTCTTTTTAATTGTGAACACAATAACTGGAGCAAAATATGGTTTATTTCTGTTTTCTGGTAAAATTTGAAAAGCAACTCCTAGAATATTTTGTTTGCAGGCAAAATTCCCATAATAGGTGTGGGAGGGGTATCAACAGGGCAAGATGCCTACGATAAAATAAGAGCAGGTGCAAGTTTAGTGCAGTTGTACTCAGCACTGGTATACCAAGGACCACCTGTTGTGTCACGGATCAAAAGAGAATTGGCAGAATTACTTCAGTAAGTTATCTTCCTAATCACAATGTTTTCATATTCTCTAAGGTATAATGTCATCAGTTGATATACATAGTTCAGTCTCCTGGTTTAACTTATCACCAAACAATCCTGTTTTAACACCTCCCAAAGAAAAAAGATTTTTGAAAACATTTTTGGAAAAGGTGAAAATGTAACCAGTATTTTCTCCTTTTCCTAAAATATTTTCTACCCTTCCAGAGACAAATCACACCTTTTTAGCCCCATGTTAATTTGTTATCTGCAAGTGCTTTCAATATGGACAAGTCTTTAATTTTGTTGCTTGGTAAAGATTCAGTTCTTCAACTCACTTGGATTTAATTTCTGCAAAAGAAAACCACAATAATTTATATTTGCCTTTAATAATGTGTGGTGTCCAAGGTTGTGAGTTAGAGTGTTGGCCTCGTAACCATAAGGTCCTGAGTTTGATGCCCGGGAGCAGGTGTCAACTTTGGGATTATTCATTGGCCCACACATTTGGGATTAGTACAAGTTGTACAAACTTGTTTCTCAATCAATGTAAAATAAATATGTTTAGAACATAAAAACTGCCTTTAAAAATGGACTTGACTCTTTACCAGGCAACAAAATTTTAGACTCATCAGTATTGAAAACATTTGCAAATGACAAATCAAGTTTGGCTCAAAGTATTGAATTCGCTCTTGAAAGTACAGAAAACATTGTGAGAAAAGGAGAAAATGCTGCTTACCAGCATTTTCTCCTTTACCCAAAATGTTTTCTAAGGCTTTATTCCTCCTGATTGTTAAAACCCCGAATTGTTTGATGACGGGGTTAACCTAATGTACCAACAGATTGAACTCCAGAACAGAACTCCAAACAAATAGAAATAGACAAGATAAAATGACCCGTTATTCTAAACATTATTCTAACTCCTCATACCAATACCAGTGATCTTAGAAAGTCTTGACCAATCAGATGGCTAGATTGTGACTAGAATTAAAATTTACTTTAACTCTTTACCACACAATCCCGACTTTTAACGACCCTGAAGAAAAAGCCTTTTGAAAACATTGTGGGAAAAGGAGAAAATACTGGTAACCAGCATTTTCTCCTTTTCCCACAATGTTTTCTACCTTTCCCAAAACAAATTCCAATTTTTTAGCCACATTTGATTTGTTGTCTGCAGATGCTTTCAATTTGGACCAGTCTAAAATTTTGTCATTTGGTAACGAGTTAATGTTTACCAAATGAAAAATTTTTTTAGACTAGACCAAATGCAAAGCATTTGTAGACAACAAATTCAGTCATGCTCAAAGGATGATTTTTTTTTTTTTTAAATGGTAGGAAATGTTGTGGGAACAGGAGAAAATATTATAGCATTTTCTCCTTTTCCCACATTGGTTTTGAAATCTTGTTTTGGAACTGTTAAAACACAGGATTGTTTGGGATAGGGTTAGGAATAATTGAAGACAGCAGCTAGGTCTTCAGTTGTATTGCAACATACAGTCCTCAATAAGTTGCATCAAGCTGCTACCAGAATGGACCCAT
This sequence comes from Tridacna gigas, assembly GCA_945859785.2. Lineage (NCBI taxonomy): Eukaryota > Metazoa > Mollusca > Bivalvia > Cardiida > Cardiidae > Tridacna > Tridacna gigas. The sequence goes on from OX244034.2 coordinate 31,536,558, forward strand.
TAATATTTGAATTATGCTCTGGCAAAATGGGGTTTAATGCATCTCCGTGATGCATTATACCATACAAGTTATCACATAGTTATGGATCCATTAAAAGCATTCAGAGGAAGCATGAGGTACGCTGGTCCATGGACATGCAGAAAATTGACCAATTGCAAAAGGTTTTGGCCCAAGTCAGCCTGCACGGATTGCACAGGCTGACCTGAATCGATACATGGGTCCATGGGAATCAATATTTGACCAATCAGATTATCACATTTATTTGCGTGGATGTGCTGCCTTGCTGTCTGCTATTTTGGCTCCCAAATAAGTGACTGCTAATGTTGGAGAAGCATGATATTATGTGTGTTTACAATGCTTGAATTTAAAGAAAAGGTTTAAAAGATGTGCTTTGCGAACGTGCACAGCTTTAGTGAGATATATGCAGAGGCTGTAAGTTTGTATTGTGATCGTGACTGACTCTCAAAGAGTTCCGATCAACACTACATAACAAAATGGATTAATTAATGCTAGTTTTTTCCCTCTGAAATCCTCTGAAAGAAACTAAATGTTTTACAGTGGAAAACAAAAGTAAAAATATATGAAATACTAGATCTAATAAAAAGATTTTTTTTCTATTTATTTAATAAAAAGAGAGTATGTTCACTGAAGTGTCTAACCTTGTTTAATAACCTCTGCACATCTTTAAAGTGGCACTTGTCATCAGTGTTTCACTTTGATGTTAACATTAACCCTTGGTGCATGAAGAATGCTGAATTTGTAGATACAGATCAGAGTCCAGATCACATGTAGTTTAGTTCTGTTCTGTGCTGTTTTTGGAAGTTCAGCTCAAAAGGCAACTAATGTTAATTAAATCAACTTTTGACTTAGCCATATTTAAGTGGATTAGCACATCTGCCATTTCAAAGGGTATGTCAGTAAACTGTTAACTGTTAGGACGCGTGTTTGATTGCAAACCAAATTGCCGCTGTTGTCCACTTGACCACTTGTCATCTTTAGTATATCATAAGATAAACTACTGTCAATTATATCAACAAGTTTGTTAACTGACAGCACACTTTACGCATTTTAAAATCATCAGGCAACCATTTACCCTTAACTTGAAAATTAAACTTTTTTTTTTAGACTTACACCTCTCAGTTGAATCAGACAATCTATAAATATTTCAAAATGCTTGTATTTCAGTGTAATTTATTATCGCATATGATGTTGAGACAACTTAACTAGCCTTACAAAAACATTATGCACCTTTAATTCTATTATTCCTGGGCAGAACTGAGGTTTATGAGGTGTTTCATTCTTTCATGTTGAAGTTCAAACTTTGCTGACACAGGTATTACATTGTCCATAGCCACCGAAATTCAAACATTTTGTACATATCCTTGTGTAAATTAGTTCAAGCATCCATAAATTTCTTACCGAGATTTCATCATCGGCAGAAAAACGAAAAGGAATATTTTTCTTGAATTTTATCGAGAGAAACTGTCATGGCAGCATGATTTAAGTAGCCTATCTGCCATACTGTATTATATATTTACTGCGATTGTTTCGGAGCTCTTAGTGACGGTAACGAAGGAAGTCAGGTTATCTTATTGCCAAGGATCCATGTACTAGTATATTCTTTGCCGATGCATTAAGCTCATATATAATTTCTTCTTTTTCTCTTCAGAAAAGATGGATACAGTAATGTTTCAGAAGCAGTGGGCGCTGACGTCACAAAAACACTTTAAAAGACTCATAGAATAGAACAGCTTCATATTTCCCAACATATCTCTGCCAAGACTAGTATTTAATTTTGAACAAAGCTGTGTTAGCAGATTCTTTCTTCTGGCATTTTCTAGCCAGGTGAACTTCATTCCAGTACCGTATATTATACATCCTCAGTGATTATGGCTTTGGATTTTTTATCAGAGAAGCCACATTAGACTCTTCCTTGAAGTACAATCCTGCTCACATTCTAGTATCTTTTGCCAATTCTTACTTAAACTCTTTACCAAACAACAAACTTTTGGACTCGACCAAACTGAAATTGTATGCAGACAACAAATTAAATATTAGATCAAGTGATGATTTTGATCTTTGATAGGGTAGAAAACATTGTGGGAAAAGGAAAAAATGCTGGTTACCAGCATATTCTCCATTTCCCACAATTTTTTTCAGGAGGCTTCTCTTTTTGGGTTGTTAACACTCGGGATTGTGTGGTAAAGAGTAAGGTACATTCCTGCTCACAGTATAGTATTCTTTGCCAGTTTGGACAAGCACTGCAGAGTCCAGCCTTGTACTGGTGAAACTGTTAAACCAAGAAGAAACAAAATTAAAATAAACACATTTTACATTGAGTATCAATATTTTACATGAATGCTTTCAAAGTCATCAGCTGCAAATTTGTTGCAGCAGGAAATTCATCAAAAGAAACTGATATTTTCTGTTAATTATTTTCAGTTAACAGAAATTAGTACTGTAATTTCAAGGCTGTATTTGTCAGAGCATCTCTCAAATATAAAGCAGTGTATTTCTAAGGTCAAATAGCGTCTTGATCTCCATTCTGCCTTTATTTTGAGAGGTAAAGTACAAATGAATAGATTTAGTCTAAAATGTTGAATCAAAAAGAGAGGTTAAAACCTTTACCAATCAATCCTGACTTTTAATAATCCTGAGGAAGAAGGCTTTTGAAAACACTGTTGGAAATGTAGAAAATGCTGATAACCAGCTTTTTTTCTCCTTTTCCCACAGTGCATTCTATCCTTTCTAAGATAATTTTCATATTTGGATTAACATAGAATTTGTCGTCTGCAAATTCTTTTAGTCTGGACAAGGCTGGAATGTTGCTGTCTTGTAAATGGATAAAAATTTGTGTCATCTAGGTTGTGTGATTTAGCCTGGGACAGACTGGGAAGATAATCTTTCCCTCTCAGGGTCATCAAATTCAGTCATTTATAACAGAGTATTTTATTGATGTTTGATACATGTACAATTTCTATTTTTAAATGAAAAACAGTTGAACTGAACTCATTGTATATATGAAAGTGTTGACCACATACAGATAAATAAAACAAGTAAATCTTAACTGGTTGTATTTTTAGTGGATATTCATTCCTCTTTTAAAGTTAAATACTTCAATTCTGTTTTATAAATTTGGTTAAGCTGTTAGCAGCCACTGATTTGGAAAAAGTGTCATGTGTAGGAACTTGTAAAAGAGAAACATGAACTCAACAGTGGATGCACTGTCTGCCATTATATAATTGAAATCTGTTGATGTTAGCAAGACAAACATTCTACCCAACTTCCATGAGTTTCAGGCTGAAAATGTGGCCTCTTGAAGGCACACAAGGTTTTTTTTTAATATTTGGCCCAGTGACCTACTTTTTGACCAGACATGACCCAATTTCAAACTTGTCCAAGATATTATTATGACAACATTCTGACCAAGTTTCAATTGTATCAGGCTCAAAATGTGGCCTCTAGAGTGCACACATGGTTTTTGTAATATTTAGCCCAGTGACCTACTTTTTGACCCAACATGACCCAATTTCAAACTTGCACAAGATATTATCAAGACAAACATTCTGACCAAGTTTCATAAGTTTCAGGCTCAAAATGTGGCCTCTAGAGTGCATACAAGGTTTTTCTAAGATTTTGCCCAGTGACCTACTTTTTGACCCAACATGACCCAATTTCGAACTTATCCAAGATATTATTAAGACAAACATTCTGACTATGTTTCATAAGTTTCAGGCTGCAAATGTGGCCTCTAGAATGCACACAAGGTTTTTCTAAGATTTTGCCCAGTGACCTACTTTTTGACCCGACATGACCCAATTTCAAACCTGTCCGAGATATTATCAAGACAAACATTCTGACCAAGTTTCATGAGTGTATGACTGAAAAAGTAGCCTCTAGAATGCACACAAGGTAACTGTTGACACCTGGACAATGCACGACAGACGCCAGACACAGCGAGATCACAAAAGCTCACCTTCGTGCTCAGGTGACCTAAAAATGATCAGCAGTGAGAGAAGATTAAATCTGGTCGCAATGACTATCATCAATCCTTGGACCAAGCTGGGGATTCGAAGTAGCAACCTTTTGTTTCAAGCTCTGTATGTTACTGACTGAGCAACCAGGCCCAGCTGTAAAAGTGTAAAATTATCTTGTATTATAAAGACAGGAGACAAAAATGCATGCAAATAGTATACTATTAAAAAGGCGAAATTGCTCATTAACTCTTTACCAAATGACAAAATTTTAGACTGGCCCAAATTGAAATCATTTGCAGACCACAAAATAAATGTGACTGAAAACTTGAAATTTGTTCAGGGAAGGGTAGAAAACATTATCGGGAAAGGAGAAAATGCTGGTTACCAGCATTTTCTCCTTTTCCCACAAAGTTTCCAAAAGGCTTCTTTCTCAGGGTCATAAAAAGTCTGAATTTTGTGGTACAGGGTTAAAAACACATGAGCTGTGCCATGGCAAAAAGGGGCTTAATGCATCTCCACAATGCATTATACCAAGCAAGACATCCAATTATGGATCCATAAAATCCATTTTGACAAAGAACCGACTGAATCATGAGATAGAATTATCCTTTGATGTGCAGAAAATTTAAAGATAGAGAAAAGTTTCGGCCATGTCAGCCTGCGCGGACTGCGCAGGCTGACATGGGTCGATACTTTTTGCAAATGCATTAAGCCCCCTTTTCACAGAGCATGGCTCACATGTGTACAAGTGTGATTGGCTGCAAGGCAAAAAGAGTCCTTTGGAGAAGGTAATGAATAATGAGACATGTCATCCAAATATCCTTACTTTACCCTTTTCACAGAAATCACGTTATCTATCCGAAGTAGTTGTACCATTAAATTCAAAACACTGTCTAATACATGAACTTTAGTCACTAATGGCTCCAACAAGACGTCGGGGTCAACTTCACAAACATGTCCTCGATGATCCAGATTAACAAACTTGCCATGCTCTACACTGCTTATAAGCTCCGTCTTTATAGCGACGAATCTTGAGGTTTGATAACCACTGCCTACACCAATATTTTCATGGAGTGTCTTTATGACATCAAGTAATGTCTTGCTGAGCACTAAACAAACTTCTTTTACATGAGGATTGCTAGTTTCTCTGGATTTTTTGGACAGTAAATTGTACATTCTTATCTCGAATGTTGCACCGACTGGGATGATTGCTAGACTTGAGACTCTGTCATTGTTATAGCTGACATTTACATCAAAATCACTGTTAAGAGAATTAGCATCATTTTGTGACAACACTGGCACACCTGGTTCCCCCTGAGCCTCTGAACAATAATTGTCCAAATTCTGACAATCAGTGACATAACTACCATAGATGTTCTGTGTTGAGGCAACTGATTCAAGATTCATCTCCAGACTCAGACACATTGCATTCAAAGCTTTCTGTAACATAAGGGCAGTCTGGTCACATAATCCTGGAGTTGGTGCACAAACAACCACATGCTTGAAGTTGAAAGCATCTAACTTTATGTGTAAAAACTGTTCATGTCCAATTGCAACTTCTTCAACCTTGGTCAATGAAACAACATTGATCTCCTCAATATCATCTAGAAGTGATATCACTGAAGTAGTTTGAGTAAACTGCTCAAGTAAGTCAACATCTTCCTTCAAAACACTGGTTAACACAGTGACTTCATGTTTGTGTAATATGTCAATGGCATACTCAGGTAGGATGTCACAGCAAATTATCAATGTAACTTCTGCCTTTAGACAAGCTTTAGCAAATCTTTCAACTACCTGCCTCTTACATAACAAACTACCATTAATCTGAAGAGGATCATTTATCAGCATTCCAACATCTGTGTCTTCACTGTTGGCCTCATCTGTAAAGAACTGTATGCAAACTGCCTTGGCAATAGAACTGTTGTGATTTTGTGTGAAATTTTTGAAATTTCTACTTTTTTTAAGAAGTAAAGGTTCGAAGACGGTGCTCTCAGTATAGTTTCTTCCTGGTACTCTCAACATTAACTGATTAAACTTTGAAGTAATAAAACAAAGCATTTCCCGCTTACTTTCAAGGCTGCCCGTCTCTGGAATGATTTGTGTAAGCATGTCAGCAAAATATCTGCACTGTCTTACATTGAAATGAGGAGCCAGAGTTCCCCGACACACCCGTTGTAAGACATTGATCACTTTATCAAAAGAAAGCTTTCCCTTCAACTCATGTTCATGTAACTGTTTGTACAAGTTTGGCAAGACATCAATAATAAATGAGTGTATTTTTACAGCTGCACATACTTTACTGAAAGAATTACAGGAACTTTTGCAAGTGTAATTATTGCCCGTTCCACAAAAAATTCCTTTTTCAATGGATGCCATAAGGTGTTTTACAAAGAATTTTAGGTACAAGAGAAATGTTTTTGATCCATCAAATGTAACTTTGTGACATTTCTTCAAGGAGGCAGCAACCATATCAGCTACAGGATGAGACATTGACACAGCTTCTAAAACTGTTAACCCATCACTTGTTATCACTGCTTTCCCTGAAACAATAGAACAAGAGGGCAATGATGAATAGCTCACCTGAGCCTATGAACTTATGAGAACATAAAGCAAAGTATAGTCAATGTTTTTAGCTCTACTGGCTGAAAGCCAGCAGAGCTTATGTCATGGCGGGGTTTCCGTCGTCCGTCCGTCCGTCTGTCCGTTAGTCTTTTTCTTGTTTACGCGATAAAGTCTGCATTTGTTGCCGGATTTTCATGAAACTTGCACAGTTTGTTTATCTCATCAATAGCTTCAACCCTATTGAATTTGAAAAAAATCCAACAAACAGTATGGGAAAAGTAGCCATTTCAAGTTGAAAATTTCCAGTTCTTGTTTACGCGATAAAGTCTGCAAATAACTTCAGATTTTTGTGAAACTTGCACAGTTTGTTTATTTCATCAATAGCTTCAACCCTATCGACTTTGAAAAAAATCCAACAAATAGTATGGGAAAAGTAGCCATTTAAAGTTGAAAATTTAAATTTTCTGTTCTTGTTTACGCAATAAAGTCTGTATTTCTGGTCAGATTTTCATGAAAATCACATAGTTTGTTTATCTCATCAGTAGCTTCAACCCTATTGATTTTGAAAAAAAAAATCGAAGAAACAATGTGGGAAAAGTAGCCATTTCATGTTGAAAATTTCCAATTCTTGTTTACATGATAAAGTCTGCATTCCCTGCCAGTAGAGCATATTCAGGCCCTTCAGGGCCTTCTAGTTTTCTCTGATATGACCTCATTACCTAGTTTTTCCAGGCTGACCAATTTTCAAAATTGTTCATGATGTCAGGAAAAACATTTTGTTTGATGATCATCAGAGTGAAATTTCGGTCTCTAGAGATTTATCACTGTGCCTTTCTTTTAGGGTTAGATATCATCAAGACAAACATCTTGAACAACTTTAATGAGGACTGGACTGAAATTTTTGCCTCTAGAGTGTATTTGACGTGTTTTTCAAAGATTTGACTCGGTGAACTACTTTTTGAGACAGTAACTAATTTTCAAACTCGTCAGAGATATCATCAGGAAATTCAGTCTGACCAACATTCAGGAGCAGTAGACTGAAAATATGGCCTCAAGAGTTCACAAGATTATTCAAAGATCAGTCATAGTGACCTATATCTTGACCCTGACATGACCCTTTTTTTACCAAAAACACATTATCATCAAGCCAAATATTCTGACTAATGTTCACAAGAACTGGACTGAAAATGTGGCCTCTACAGCATACATAAGGTTTTCAGAAGTTTTGATCTAATGACCTACTTTTTTACCTGACTTGACCAATTCTCAACTTGTCTGAGATTTTATCTTGACAAACATTCTGTTCAACTTTTATGAGTTTCGGGCTGAAAATGTGGCTGCTAGGGCACACACAAGGTTTTCTAAGATTTGACCCAGTGACCTACTTTTGATTTAAAATTACCAATTTTCAAAACTTTTCCAAGATGTCATCAAAACCAACATCATAACCAACATTCCTATGTACTGTATATGAATGTAAATATTGCCTGTAGACAATAGCGAAGTTTTTTCAACGATTTGATACAGTAACCTAATTTTTGACCCCTGTATTACCCACTTTCGAACTTTCCAGTATATCCTCAAGATAAACATTCTGACCAAATATCAAGAGTATTGGTCTGCCTATGGACTTGATGTGACCCATTACAAGATATCTTGTCCTGAAGACAAACATTCTCACAAACTTTCATAAGAATTTGACAGAAATTGTGGCCTCTTGAGTGTACACAACCTTTTTCTAAGACCTGACATGATGACTTACTTTTTGACCCAATGTGACCTATTTTCGAACTTGCCCAAGATATCAAAACAAACATACAGACCATCTTCCAAAACTGTTGAACAAAGAATGTGGCCTCTAGCGTGTACATAAGGCTTTTCAAAGGTTTGACCTGATGACCTTTGCTTTGGACCTGATATGACCCATTTTTGAACTCGTACAAGACATCATAAAGACACACACTCTGACTAAGTTCCATGAGTATATGACTGAAAATGTAGCCTCTAAAGGGTACACAAGCTTTGTCTTAGACTTGACCAAGTGATCTTCTTTTAGACCCACCATGAACCATTTTTAAACCTGTCTATGATACATGAGTACACAAGGTAAAAGTTGAGAACAGACAAAGTTTTTGCATGAGCAGGATGTAGAAAACAGGGTTATGACAATACCTTGAGTTTTTTTTGAAAACAGACAAGCTAATAACTGTGTCGGTGATATACACTCGCTAAACCTGAACTCTTTACCACACAAAATTTTAGATAAATTATTTGAATGAATGGTGTTTAACACAGCAACATTATTTTGGTTATAATGCAGAGGTCAGTGTACGTATCCTTGCTTTCCTGGATTCTTTTTTTCTTAATAGTACTTCACAAAATATATGTCCGAAGCTACATACTGCTTTCCCACATCGCTGTAATAGACTTGCAATGATTATCATCAATCCTCAGAAAGAAATTGGCAAAGCTGAGGATTCAAACCAGCAAGCTCCTGTTCTCAAGTCCTATGTGCTACTGACTGCACTTTCAAATTGTAAGCATTTGCAGACAACATATCAAATATGCCACAAGTAATGGGAAGGTACTTGAAATGGTTGAAAATAAATATAAATAAAAAATTGTGAAATGATGGTTTCCAGCATTTTCTCCTTAGCCCACAATGTTTTTCAAAAGCCTGCTTTCTCCAGGTCCTAAAAACATAAAATTATTAGGTAAGAGATTAAGCACACAGCTTTTTACCACACATTGCTATTGCTGTTTCAAGTTAATCCAAAATTAAAATACAAAATTGCAGAAGAAAATAAGTAATAAAATGAATTTGCAACTTAATTCATTACCTTCTAGTTCTACAAACATCATTTTGTCTAGCAGCACACCACTTTTCAAGGCATTGTGAGAAAAGGCAAGATAGCCAGTAAATTATATCTCCTTTTGCCGCAATATTTTCATTTATATTTATGTACCTACTCCATCATATACAAGGATGCTTTCAAAGTGAGCTGCAGATTAATTTCAAGAGGATATTATGTGAACTGGAAATAAAAAGCCAAATTTACAATATATCTCAGTGGGCATAGTACTGTGATCCTACTTTGGCTTGAACAAAAATCTAACGTTTCATACTCTGGAATGCGAGACAGTGTAACTAGCACTTGTTCATTAGGTAAAATGATCCTGCTGTTCAAAAACATATGATGCCCTTTTAAAATGAAAAAAAAAACAAAATACTACAGTAATCTGTTTTTAAAAGAAATTCAAACCAAAAACAGAAAAAGGGAGATGCTACTATTACTTATATCAGACAATCAGTCTTTTGGCCCTCGCTCTTTTCATAATCATTTGAAAAGAAATAGTCTTTTTTTTCTTTGACCCTTGTTTAACTATTCCATAAAAGATATCTCAAAAAATGTCAATGTAATCAAATTCAAAATCTGGATACAAATAGACTGTAGCAAAAGTGCGTAACTTCGGGCCTAGACAAAAAACAGTTAAAGACGGTTATAAAGCAATGGCAGTTGCCCATGAAAGAGTAGGAAACATAGTGGAAAATGCAGAAAATGCTGGTAACCAGCATTTTCTTTATTTTCTACAAAATTTTTAAAAGCCCTAATCTCCAGGATGGAGGGGGGGTTCTTTACCATATTGGATTATTTGGAAGATGCTTAATCAATGCAATTACCTGTACTTGATGTTAACAAAGTTTGTTTACAACTCGGACCATAAAATTTGGTTGACAATTGTGCCATTCCATCTATGGTGGTAGACAACTCTTGTAGATCACACATCTGTAATAAAAAATTGCATCTAAAATGTATTTTGGTGCAAACTGACGAGTAGTAGACAAATTTGGTATGCAAACTGATTTATGTCATGAGATATTCAAAATTCACTGTTTACTCCTGGCACTATCCTTGGATGCCCAAACTGCGCCTCTCTAAGCTTTATCTTGGAACGGAACAGTGTCAATAAAGATGGTTTACCAATGGTTAGAGCATCAGGATACACCTTTCCTGATGACCTGTCCCTGAGAGTGGTGCGAGGTACATTAAATAACTTAGCAGCCCTCTTTACTGGCATGTTCTCCTCTACAATTTCTTGGTAAGCATTTACAAGTGCATCATGGCAATACATGTATTGCCTATTTCTTCTTCTGATCTTTCGTTTGTTGGGCTTATATTAAAATGGAGAAAGCAACTATCAGTTAAAGACCATGGGACCAAAACCTATCTATAAAATATGCTTGGCCTTACAGTAAAATTTTTTCATCACACGATTTTTTTTCAAAAAATGTGAACATTAACAGACGAGGCATTCCAGATGTGTTAACCTGCGTATGTTATGATTTTAGCAGTAGTTTTTAAGAAAGTACAGGGGTGTGGAAATCTTAAAAATTTCTACTCGTCCACGGACAAGTAAATTTCAAAAATCTACTTGTCCGCCAGTGGGGCTTACTTGTCCAAAACAAAATTTTAAATGACATGCATTAAGTGACATGTCAGCAGTATGGGGATACTCTCAACAAACCTTAAAAAGAACATTATTACGATCGTTCGCAGGTCATTTTTTGTACCAAGTGAGAACATTTGTATTTCACTGGATAAGCATGCAACAGATTTTTGTTTCAAAGTTTTCCACATATTTTCTTCTTGTCCATGGACAACTAAACTGAAAAAAGTCACTTGTCCGGAGCCGAATTTTCCCGAGTCGGACAAGTCGGGCATAGTATTTCCACCCCTGAAGTAATTATGCATTACGAAAATACACATAAAAACAATAAGTACACATAAACTTTGAAACAATTATCTGTTTACATCTTATTTTGAGTTGAAAATCACTGGAGCATTTTTACTACGACCAGTGTTCCAACTAACATCCTTTTTTGGGAGTGCATGTGCTCCCTGGCATACAAGTTTGGGAGTGCAAGAGAAATTCTACGGGTGCACTTAACAATGACAATTTCAGAGCATCTATGGAGGAAAATAAGGGTCTTTTGTATTGAAAATTTATCTTTGTGAGTCTCACTCGCAGCCATCTGCTCTTGAAAACAATTGGGGTAATTTAAAAACAGAAGATGCTTGTTATGTTTCCTTACTCACGGGACCAGTTTTAGAAGAACAACTTAAACCTGGTGGCCAGTAGAACTGTTCATTTCACTGTCAATTTCAGACACTAATTAGTTTTCACTTATTGTTTTATAGCGATATTTATGTAAATTTACAGTTTAAAGTCATTGATAGAGCTGAATAGACAGATTGCAATGCCCATGATCAAACGATGTCAAACCAATTTTTATTGTGTCATGGGTGTCATGGGTGTTCATGTCTTTTTGCTCTGATCTTTTTTTCATGCCTGTTGAGTTTTTGGAGTAGTATTTCCAAATGACTTAACATAGATTAGTCAATTTGGGTAGCATATAGCATATAACTTCAAAACTTGTAATTCTACACTAGAAAAGCGGATTGATACCATTAATACTTTTAAATAGATCACAACAGTTTGATTAGCGGTGATAAACAGTGACTTTCACGTTTGACACCTATTGTATATGTCAGAGTTTAGATCTTTCAAATATCAAGTGAAGACATTACTTTTTGCTAGCAGATTTGCCAGTGCTCAAGTTTTGGAGACATTTTTACGAAATTGTTCCAAATGGAGCCACTGGTGATCGACAGTAGGAGCTCTGAAACCTGTGCATGCATGCACGTTTCACTTCATATTTTTGTGTGTGATTATTCAATTCAGTGCATGAATCATGCACATATGTGCATGAATGGGAACCCTGATGACGAAGTAAAAAGAATTCTCACGATCAGTCTCGTGCACACTGAAACATTGCAAGCTAATCACAGAAACAAGAAAGGTGGCAGAGTTAGGACATGGGCGCAGTTAAGGCATCTGACGATATATTTTGGAAAATTGAATAGGAAGAGACCCGAGTCAATGTATGTTCTCTGAAAATTGTGGCTAGACAAGCTGCTAGACGGCGCCAATCTTTGTTATGACTGAAAAATACCGGTATCCAGTCGTTTCGACACCCGGTCTTTTCGACACCCGGTCATTTCGACACTTTTTGGTCGTTTCGACCCCAATTTTGGTCGTTTCGACCCCCCGAAAAAAAAAAAATTTGCAAAAACTGGTCGTTTCGACACCCGTTCATTTTTGCCCTTCCCAGAATATTTGAATATTCTTTTGTTTTAACCTATATCCGTGTTTGTGTTTACTTTTTATTGTTTTACTGTTGCAGCTGGACCATCATCTTGGTTGATACAACGGTGGAAATGTAGATGTGGAGAGTGGCAATCGAAGGATATAGAAATGTGTTAATTGTTAGTGATAATAGTAATAATCATTTATTTTTGCACTTTGATGTTTTTCTCATGTTGATTGAAGAAATGATGTTTTTCTCATGTTGATTGAAGAAATGCTAATTATGAAACCAAAAGTATGTAAATTGTGAAAAATTGCTTCTTTTGATTCCTTTTAATTTGCTAATTGTTTTTCGCAAGTTATAATCACTGATTGATAGTTTGCTTAAATCTGTATACTGTAGCCAATATTACCTTTAAAACTGTATTTTATGTAATTTCTTTAAAGAAGATAAAAAGAAGCGTTAATTAAATTGAGTAATTAGAGAGTTGTTTAGATAGGGGTATCCCCATCGGTATTTAAAGGAAATGGAATTGCAAGTAAGCTACTAACCAGCCGATATAGCTCAGTAGGTAGAGCGTAGGACTCGTGAACACAATGTCCTACAGATTGTGGGTTCGTATCCCCGGCTGGCCAACTAAAAATTACTAATAGTCTTTCGGATGAGACATTAAACCGAGGTCCCGTGTGACGGTGCTATACGCCGAGCACGTTAAAGAACCAGGCGAAGCTCTCAGTAGTTTCGACCTGTATCCTTGCACTATCCCCCGTAACAACTAACCGTCTTCTGGGGGCGTTGCTCAGATGGGCAACCGGTAGCGACGATAAATAAACGGAAATAACCAACCAAGTAAGCTACTTTTAGTATATGTGTCGTAGGAAAAAATTATAATATTGCAATTTCAAGTCTTAAGAATTGTTAATTGTTGTTTTCTGTATTTTTCGTTGTGTTTTTCGTTGGATTCTTATCATTTAAAGTGAGTTTTTATAGGAAGATTTTGATTGTGTGTGTTTGTTTTTTATGTTCTGCAATGGCAGATAATTGTGTAAAATGTGGGACTGTTGTAGGCAGGAGGCAACAGGCGGTATCCTGCGATACATGTTCTAGATGGCAACACAGAACATGTGACACAGGTTAGTCAAATTACTTCGTAAAACTTTTACCTTTTGTCCCTTTCATGAAATAAAAGTGCGGAGATTAATGTCTGATCACACAACCCATAATGTCCGATCTTTTATCTCCTGCACATATCCCTCTCTCCCTTTTGATTGGAAATTATACTTTTACAATTAAAATTTTTAGTTATAAACCGTGTCAATCAGAAACTCCATCACATCGAGTTACTTTTAATTTGTTGTCTGCCCATGCTTTTAACTATTCTTAGAACCCGAAAGAACAGTCTGGTTACTGTCATTTTCTCCATTTCAAACGACGTTTTATACCTTATCAAAAATCATTTGTGTCATTTGAGCAACTATGAAATGGTTTTCGGCAAATGCTTTCAGTTTGGATATGGCTAAAAATTGTTGTGTGGTATAGTGTTAGCCAATGAAACATGCATTTTATTTTTGGAATCGTAGAAAATGCAGCCGAATTCGAACATGACTTTCACGCTTTGCAAATAACTAAATATATATATGTGACTGTACAATCGAAATATGATCTGGAAAAGGTTGAAAATACAGTGGAAAAAGGAGGAAATGCTGGTTACCACCATTTTGTCAAATTCTCAATATGTTTTCAAAGCGCTTTCAAAACGCAGTTAAAAACGACAGTTAACCCTTTCCCAAACGACAAACTTTTGGACTAGGCCAAATTGAAAGCATTTGCAGACGACAAGTCAACTCTTGCTGAAAAGATAATTTCTGTCTATGATAGGGTAAAAAACATTGTTGGAAAAGGATAGAATGCTGGTTACCAGCATTTTCTCCTTTTTCAACAATGTTTTCAAAAGGCTACTATTCAAGACCCATAAAAACCAGGGATTGTTTGGGAAAGGGTTAAAATGTTTACGAAAGCATGGTCGCATTGAAATAAGGTATAAATGGTGGAAAATAATAAAAATTATAGTAGAAAAGATATTCAACAATTGTATCAATCATCCGATCAATCAATCAAACAATCAATCAATCGATCATATAATCATTCAATCAATCAATCATAAAACAAGCATAAAAAATGCAAATAAAGAATTTAAAATGTCTCGGTAATGGGATATAACCTCTAAAATTTGGTCATTTCGAACCCCAATATCAAATTCGGTGTTGATTTGATTGCTTGATTTGTTGATCGATTGATTGATCAGATGATTGATGCATCTGTTGATTATCTTTTCTATTATAATTTTTATTATTTGCAATACCGAATTTGATATTGGGGGTCGAAATTCGGTATTGCAAATAATAAAAATTGAAATAGAAAAGATAATCAACAAATGTATCAATCATCAGATCAATCAATCGATCAACAAATCAATCAATCAAACAATCAATCATATAATCCATCATTCAATCAATCAATCATAAAACAGGCATAAAAATGAAGAAAACAAGTAAGTTATAATGTCTTGGTAATGGGAAATAACCTCAAAAATTTGGTCATTTCGACCCCCAATATCAAATTCGGTATTGCAAAAAAAATCTAAAATCGGCATGTAAACAATACAAAAACACTTATTTCAATCACAAACTTAAAAAATAGATACTGAAAAATGACAAAGTTAACATTTAGGTAACTTTCATTTCATTATCTCAAAAAAAAAATTGGGGTCGAAACGACCAGATTTTGCAAAAAAATTTTCACGGGGGGTCGAAACGACCAAAAAGTGTCGAAATGACCGGGTGTCGAACTGACCGGGTGTCGAAATGACTGTCATTCAAAAATACCGATTACCACGGAAAAAATGTAACGAGGACTTAAAACAAAACAAAAAATCGTGACTACACAAGAATTTACAGGTCGATCAATATTGAGGACGAAAAGATATAGGCTTAGAATAAGATTGAAGATCAAGAACCATTTTGGCCAATTTAATTTCCATCGATGTTTTACAAAGTATATGGATACGATAGTTTGACTTTTTCTGTTTCTATTACTGTAAATTTAGGCTACTGGACCGCGTACAAGCAAAGTATACCATGTTGTCTGAAGATGCAACACAAACTGACAAAGCAGTAGAAACTAAACGATACAGAGCTATAAACTCTATTTACGCATTTAGATCCGGCGAACGTTTATTTCAGTGGAACCATACTTTAATTCTTACAATTTACGAAGGAATTTATTTATAGATTTTATTTTTTTTCGATGTGATGTTCAACGAAAAATGAACTATCGGACAATCAGATTGTTGTATAAATTTCGAAACTGGCAAAGCTAGCCTCTATATTTGTAAACAAACCAACCAGAGAGCAAAGGTTAGGAAACGGAGCCTTTCACAATTATATTTTTCGCTTTCAGATGGACTGTTCCGTGCAAATCAAGTTATGTATCTATGAAAATAATTAACGAATGCACTGCACATAAAAATGTAGAAAAAAAGCTAATGCACTGACAAAATGATACACGTGAACTCTTTCTAAACGATTCGTGCTCTGTTTCTTTCTGAGAAACAACCGCGCATGTGCGAACTAAATTATTGCGCAATCGGAGTTTCTCAAAAAATCTGACCCGAAAATACAGCATATTTCTTACGCGTCCACACGAAGACTACAGAGCTTTTTAAAATGAAAAAAAAAACCGCATAAAAAGGCGGAGTGTTGTCTAAACCTAGCGTATACGGCGTGTGGTTTTCATTTAGAATTTATCGTTGGTATGTCGGCGTGACGTCACTTCCCGTAGCAACAAGCGGACGCTATTTTCGGAGGTGAAAATGTTACATAGCAACCAGCTATTACTATAGGCTGATCGAGATTTTGATCGTGGAATAAGAACTACTTTTTTTGCTATCACAAACTATTGCGGACCAAGAATTTTGTTACAAATAGATTTAATATTATGTATGTAGAGTTGACTAATATCGGGGTAGAGGTAAAACCACCCAGTCATAGTAGGTATGAGGGACCGGGCGCGAGGTGCGAAGTGTCAGCAGAAATTGCTTGTTACCTTTTCCACCATATTTTCTAAAGCTTTTTTCCTCGCTCAAAGCTGGGATTGTGTGGTAAAGGTATAATTGCTCTAACGTGCTTGATCATTAATAATTAAGAATGAATTTTCATTGTCTGTCAGTGGCATTGCATACTGCATTATTGATCTATCCATGGCCGAGTCATTTAATCCTTTTAATACATTCAATCCAGTGTTTCAACCACCTCAATGGTTGCCTTCAAAAACATTATGGGACAAAGAGAAAATGCTAACAGCGGTTCCTAGCAGCCAGCATTGTCATCTTTTTGCACAATGTCATCTACCACTTCAAAAACAAAATAGATCTACATGTAAATGTCATCAATTGATCAATATTTAGTTTACATGTATGCAACTGTTTTTTAACTGGCCAAGTGTAAAATACTGACACCCACCCACCCCCTTAAAAAAAAGGAGAATATAAAACCCTTTTATCGACATAGTGAAATATTCAAATCCAAAAACTGATTTGTGGTAAGATAAAGTAATTTATTTTACCCGTAATGGTTTCACACCTTGAACATCTAATTCCACTACAAGAAATGTGTAACTGATACAAAATGATATTTGTTTTGAAAAAATATATATGTTAACAATGTAGATCCTTGACTGAATTGCTATGTCAAAGGTATTATGGCTCAAAGATAACAGTCAGGGGTCCATAAAACCCTATGTCTGTAAAGAAATAACCAGTTAATGCTTTACCATATACAAAAAAAAAACCAAAAAAAAAAACAGGCCTTTTAAAACATTGTGGGAAAAGGAAGATGCTTACTATTCTCTTTTAGACAAATAACATTAGTTGAACCATATTATATTTATTATCTGCAAATTGATTAGTGGTAGGGGGTTAAGGAGCCTCTGGAAGTCAAAGGATGTTTCACTGTTTCACAAAATTTATCCAATTAACACCACAACATCACCCTCCTTTGATCTTTACCAGGGAGGGATATGCTGAGGGTCATAAATTACTCATATCACACAAGAAACTTAGAATGGTCCAAATTCAAAGCTTCTCCAGACAGCATATTAAATAGGGTTTAGAAGATGGTATTGATCTCTAGGAGCAGAAAACACTGAGGGAAAGAAGAAAATGCAGATTTCTAGAAAAATTAATGTTGCATTTGATAGACAATTTTCTCCTTTCCCAAATTTTCCTGCAAAATTTAGATCTATCTTTACTCTTTACCATACAGCAATATTCTTGATAGACCTGTATAAACTGAAGGTATTTGGAGATGACGAATTAAGTGCAACACAAATGATGGAATTTGGATTAGGAAGGATAAAACATAGTGGGAAAAGGAGAAAATGCTGGTTACCTGCATTTTCCCTTTTCCCACAATGTTTTCCAAAGTTACTTTCCACAGTCCACAGTCATTGAAATATGGGATTGTTTGGTAAAAAGTTAAAGATTAAAACATCTGATAATACAAGTAATACAGGAAACCAGCATTTTCTCCATTTCCCACTGTGGTGTCTCCCTTGTAACACCATTATTTTGAGCCTTATTGACCTTGTTATCTGCAAAGGCTTTCAAACTGGACAAGTTAAAGAAACAAAGCAAATGCTGGTAATCAGTATTTTCTTCATTTCCCAAAGTCTTTCTAATCCCAAACAGGATATTTCGTCACTATTTGAGCCATATCTAATTTTTCGTCAGCAAGTGCTTTTGACTTTTGACATGTTTGAATTTTATTATTTTGGTCAATGTGGGCAGGGATCGTATATTATACGATCCCTGATGTGGGTAAAAGAGAAAATGCAGATGACCAGCATTTTCTCCTTTTTCCCACGATGTTTTCTATCCTATCAAAGACAAATTTAATCATTTGACCAATGTTTAAAGTGTTGTCTGCAAACATTTTCAGTTTTTGACAAGTCGGTATTTTTGTTGTGTGGTAACTGGGATCGTAAATTACGTGTAATATACGATCCCTGATGGTAAGGATGGTAAAAATTTTAGACGAAATTTAAAAAGAGAAATGCTGGATAAAAGCAAAGTTCTATTTTTCCAAATAGCACTGCAGTTTTTCGGCATATCTATCGCTTTTACGACGAATTTCGGTGTTAAAATATGACTGGATCACTATCAAACACTACTAAAGATGACGTCTATTTTCACCTCCGCGTCGGTTACTATCACGTGATCAACGAAAGTGCCCGGATGTCCGTCATACCCTTTTTTTTTCATAAAAAGAAAAATAAACATTTCGCGTTTTTGTCAAAAATCACAATATACGCTAAAGATTTTGTGATTTTATGAAAGCTTTATCTTTGTTCTTTAAAAGTTTAGCTATTTGAAGTATGTTTTTTCACGTCGTATTACCAAAATTTAGCTCCCGTTGTCTCCGGGGTGCTCGCCAGGGGAGATAATTTCCCGGGTAAGCCATTGTTGTTGTTGTCTTAAATTCCTCCGTTTCTCTGTTCGGAGAACCTCAGAATGCACTCAGTTGTGAGTCTGTAGTTGAGTATCTGTGTTTTCGGAATAGAGGTTTTCAACTTTAATATCACTAATTCTATGTACGTCACACTATATACGCCACAAATCGCGTTGCATGCCTATAGACGTCGCGCAGGATTTTATAGTTTGTGCTTAACATAAATATAGATTAAAGTAGGAATTTGTTTTTATGCTAATTCCGCCATATTACTGAGGGGTAGTAGTCCTTAAGGCATTACTGACATTTTGCAAGTTGCTGGCATCTGGCAATGTGGATTTTCCATAAGTATTCCCTTGACAGAAATTCCAGTCTTTCCCGAGTGCCTAAGGAAATGCTGATTATCCTGCTTACTTCTTGGTGGGTACTGTCTAGAACCATCTGGGTAAACATATTTGGATCTAGAGTTTTTTGCTCTCCAATGTCTGGAGTATTAATCGTATTCTGGAAAAGTCTGAAATATTTAGTTCTGATATCCTGTAGTGATTTACACTTGGAAATGAAATGTTCTCTAGTTTCAGGTTCATTATTACACAATTTACAAGTTGGATCTACTGCATGTTGGTTAAAGACTGATCTATTAGCCTGCAGGGTGTAGGTGCCAAGTAAGAGTTTAGCCTTGAGCTCCGATCTCCTGATATCCTCCTTGTTCGGTCTTACAGTACTGTATACATGATGGATCTGTCCTACTTTGAATGAGTTTGGATTGAGATATTTAAGAGAACATTTTTCCTTAATTTCTTCTTTCCACTTCTTCTCAACATGTAAATTCACTGTTTCTTTCAGCATTTTCTTCCATTTACATTTGTCAGGAGTATCAATTAAAAGCGAGTAGGCAGTGGGTAGATCATATTTCAGTAAGATTCTACGGACATAGGAAAAGAAGCTGTTTCCATCTATTGTCTTGGTTGCCAACTGTCTCGTTGCAATTTCGTATTCAACCGAGTTTGGAGAGTGTAAAATTCCAATAAATAAATTAAGGATATTTTTGTGGATTTGAACTTCCATTGGTAAAATTCCCAATAAAGCATTACATGCTACATTTGCAGCCCGGTCAGGAAGGTGTTGAAGTTGTTTCAGGCACTTATTTTGAAACCGTTCTAGTTTTTTAACATCTTTTTGGCTAATCATATATACTTCAAGACCGTATAGGATTCTTGGTACTACAAAAGTCTTCCATATGTGTGCTTTGTTATCTTGCTTGAGTCCATTGAACCCTGCTCCCAGTAAGGAGTACACTGTCCTCCTTCCTAGTTCTATTTTGCGATCAATGTCTGTACATTCTCCTAGTTCTCTCTTAAGTCCCAAGTGAACAGTGCTATCTGAAACTGGAATAGGGTCTTTATTAAGCATAAGTTTTGTCTCATCACTGTTTCGTTTGTCATTGAAGATCAGGCAAGCACTATTCTGAGAGTTAATATCATACCTATGTGCGTAACTGAACATTTTGTTCATTCGGCATACCTCGGGTGATCCGGTGATTAGATGTAGGTACGGAATCGGCCGAGTTGTGACGAGTGCCATTTTGTTGTGCTACTCCTCGGAGAAGGGTGGAAAACGAAAGTAGAACAAATCCGAAGAAAATTGCAAAGTGTGTCAATACTTAGACATTTTTATTGTTATTCAAATATATAAAATTGTTTTTCTAAATGATTTCATGCATGCAGTTGTAAAATGCAGGCTACGTTAGCGAATATTCTGCAAAAACAATTATTCTGTTCGTCCCCGATCTTGTTCGTACTACAGTTGCTAAATCATGGTACATACTTAAGTTGCTGTTACCCTTAGTATTTATCAATATATTTATTGAGGTAATTATGGTTGTACATAACTGTTAGCTCATTTAAGAGGAAAGGGGGTGGGTTTACTTAAGAATTTCTGAGTTTCACACAAGAGAGATTTAATGTTCACTTGTAAAATCAATCAATTTCGCAATTTCTCTGATGCTAGATACACCATTTTGAGACTGTTTCAAGTTAAAAAAAACTTGCAGATGTCAATTTAAAACTGGAAAAAAATGGAAATTGAATAGGTAGAAGAGGAACCACTGTGGGAAAGGGTGAAACTATTACGAGCAACTTCACCTTTTTCCACAATGTTTTCCATAGCCATCTCCTTCCAATATGTTAAAATAAGTATATATGAGACAAAGGGTTAATGCCATCCGAGTTATTTTCCAGGTAAAGACTTATTTTCAGTGGTAATAAGTAGTATTTTTGTAATAAATGATATTTTTTAATTTGACAAGTAAAATTCCAAAATAAACATTAATTAAAATGTAATTTGTGAAGAATAGTTTGTTATATTTTTCAAAGAAGTGAGGTAAAATTTAATACATAACAGCTGTAAATGCACAGCATAATCATGTCATTTTTTCATCCCTACCAGAATGATCCTATCTCCAGACCAAAATTTCAGTAATTGGTAAAGAGTTCAGTAGTACAGAAGTTTGTTTTTATTAGCTACTGCTTTATTTACATTGTAAAAGTGAGTGGGTGGGATAATTTTATAACATGCAAACTAGCAGTTTTCATAAGGAATATTAACTGTTATCTCAACTTTTTGGTAATTTACGTGCTTTTAGCATTTCTACACAAAACTGACACGAAGCATCATGTAATTGACATCTAAGTAATGAACCAAACCTAAAATGTACTTTTCTTGTCTATTTTCTGGGAATTTAGTTGTGGGGAGGCTTATTTTGAGTCATAATAGTGCTGGAACAGCTGATTGCAAGTTCAATTTCAAGGCACAAAACAGGTCATTGATGTCTATAGAACTAGTCTGTAGTAGCTAGTATGCTAAAAACTTTTTATAAGATGGCATAATAAAGTGAGGTTAACTTTTTTTTTAAAATTCATAAAAAGGACCTTTTCACGACTGCATTTTCAAGTGCTTGTGAGCTGTTTGATTGTTAGTTTACTGACATAACATATTAAAAGTATACATTTTTGTGAATGGTTTGATCATATTTACCAGAAAATATAAGAATTTACATGGTTTTTAGCATTTTTCAAAATCAGTGGTTGTTCCTACTTTCTCCGGTCTGGCGTCAATATTTCCTTTCGATCAGTATTTAGTCCTGTCAGCATTCAACATATTTTAGTGCAGTAAAATTCGTTAAAATTAAGTTGGATTTCAAAAGTATGGAAAACGTTATAAAGGAGTATCAATTGTTACAGAGTTTTCTATAGCAGTCGTCAGCAGAGGTGTAAAAGGTTGTGTGTGTAGGTCATATTTTTGAGAAATGTTAGTAAGGGTTACACGCTAAAATATTGAGTTACGTCATCGAACTGAGTGTTACGAGAAAAAATGTTTCGAAAAATCACTATCTCAAGGACACTCACAGAAAAACAACACTCGATGATATAGATTTGACTGAGGCTACATCTGAAAATATTCAGTATTTGAACAAAAAGATTAAAAATATTATTATCTTTTTTATAGTTTTCATAAAGCGTGTTCTAGAAAAATCTTCTGTATATGCAATGGAATAAAAAAGGTCAAGAAACTCTCTGATCCAACATAGATCTGAATCTTGTCATATTACTCCGATAAAGTCACATGACTTTTTAGCATCAAAGCTGACTATGTCACGTGTTGGGAAATATTAAGGACAGAAGTAAAATGGTAGAAAAAAGAATTTTAAGTTACGTATACAGGGTCAGAAAAAGTAATAAGAAATTTGTCCACAATTTCGATCTTTACGTTACATTCTTACTTTTTTGTTTTCATCCCATTACATTCTGGTAATTAAAAGGAATGATATCGTTCTTTACATTCAGATAGCAGTTACATCATTCACTGCATAGTTTGCAAGAAAACTCAGAAATCTTTTTGGGTCTTTTGATGAAAAGGTTCTTAGAAATTTGTCAGTAAACACCATCATTCTGTCCATGAAAACATGCATGCTTTCTTGGTTTTATCAGTTTGCAAAGTAAGATCACTGTTTATATTCAGATAATCAGTTTACATAAAATGTTGACATCATTCACTGCATAGCTCACATGAAAACTTGGGGTTTGAAAACATGTACCTTGTGAAAAACAGGTAGTTCGATGATAATGGATTGATAAAATTTTAGATCTAATGAATGACTTGAATATGCTTGCTGTGATCTATTGATGTTCACAAAGACATATGCTGTAAACAAGTTCCTCATGTCATAAATATATCACACTTGCAAACTTTTGGTTCAGTTGATAATAAAGAGGCATAAGTATTTTATTATATTTCCTGAAATTTAAATGTTCAAAAGATTTAACATTGATTTCAGAATCAAACTTTAAGACAAAACAGAGATGGGGGATGAGGTACAAGAATTCTTCAAAACAGCTGTAGCCATTGTCAAAAGTGCAGGAGAGGTAATGGTTATAATACTTTCTGTGCACATCACTGTCCTTTGAGTGCCACAAACAACTTCGGTTGTCTCCATAGACAATTTGTGTCAAGAGCAAATGGCTTTTGTGGACAGTTTAGATCAAGATGAGACTACACTGAACATGCAGTATTATCATAGAACTGCTCTAGAGTTATACATATAAAATTTATTCACACAGAACAAAATAAATATCTTAAATGCTGGAATTATTATTTGAAGCTTCTTTCTTAGTCATTTTAAACACAGGGGTGATTTGTAAAGGTCTGGCCCTTTACCAAACAGTCCCAAGTTTTAACAACCTTGAGGAAGAAGGCTTTTGAAAACATAGTGGCAAAAAGCAAAAAGCACTTTCTCCTTCTCCCACAATGTTTTCTACTATTTCAATGTTGGAAATTATCTTTTGAGCGGATCTGCAACATTTAGTTGAAAACCACATTCATTGAAAATGATCCCTAGCCATCACCCTTACCCAAACCAAGACGAATTGTGGCTCGAATCTTCCTCCCAGACAGATCTTTTTATGAAATAAGTCTAGGAATTTTGCAATCGGTATTTTAAAACATACATGGATTTCAACGATTAATTTGTCGTCTGCAAATGCTTTCAATTTGACTGTGTATAAAATTTTGTGGTTTGGTACAGAGCTAAATGAATTTCTATGAAGATACGGTTTCCCATTCATAATAAACTCTGACTATTTACTTATTACTAAATGATAAAATTTTAGACTGGTCCAAATTGAAAGTTGCCCCCAGCTGGGCGGGGGGATAGAAATAGCTCAGCTGTCGCACTACAGCAGGGGTAAGACCCCCCCACTCTGCCTGCCCGTTTGCCGTGGGCTGCAACTCGTGTCGTTCGATGACGGGATCCTGGTGGTTGAGTGGATTCAGGGCTCGGCCGTTTGATAGCTCTGTTTTCGCAACACACCACTTTGGCCTTGAATTGAACTAAACGGGAGGTCAGGAAGGCCCGTCCTGATCAATCGGCTGGTCATGCCTTGCCCTAGGGCATCTAATATGTTCTTTCTTTTGTAGCCCTCTCTCAATCAAAATTACTATCTTCTTCATATTTATCACACTCTTTTCATATTTCTTGTCCTGCCCTAGAAGGCGGTGGCTCATGGGTCAATCGGGTGAAAGTTTTTGGTGTTTGGCTGACATTTGTGACCTCTCAATGATCGTCTAAGCTTGGTAAGACTTTCTGCGAGAATACATCTGTCCAGTCTAGCCCTTTCATACCGAGTATACCACTGATGTATCCCTGTCATGGTCTGCGAATGGGCTTTCCCCAGACCATGACCCCTTGTTGGGCTCCGTGGTGGGTGGGGAGCATCGGTGGTGAAATTTTATACACAAACATGGCGTCGCAAAAAAAGGCCAAGCTTACTGAAAGTAAACGCCCTCTTTCAGATAGTGAATCTGAAACAGAAGCTTCAATTTCTACTTCTTTTCACTCTCCGCGTTTTATCGTTATACAGTCCCAAGATCCTTCAAAACCCATAACAAAACTATCTCCTTTCATAATAGAAAAACAGATTACCAGCATCCTTGGAACTCCAAAATCTGTCAAAAAACTCAAAGATCAGACCCTTTTAGTTGAATGTATTACAAATCAACAGGCACTGAATCTCTTAAAACACAAAAAATTCTTTGACACAGACGTTAAAATTTTCGCACATCCCTCACTCAATTCTTGTAAAGGAGTAATTAGATGCAAGGAGCTTTCCTACTGCAACTCCTTACAAGAAATAAAAGACAACCTAAAACAACAAGGTGTATCCGATGTTCAGCGAATTTCTGTACGCAGAGATGGAGAACAGAGACTTACAAACACATACATTCTAACATTTTCTTCACCTGTTCTCCCAACATCTATCAAGATAGGTTTCCAAATTGTAAAAGTAGATGTGTATGTGCCAAATCCCTTGCGATGTTTTAAATGCCAGCGATACGGCCATCACATCAGTAAATGTCAAAATCAAGAAACATGCTCTAAATGTGCTCATCAAGGACCTGACCATGACAGTACTACATGTTCCAATCCCCCTCTCTGCATTAATTGCAAGTCTCCACACTCTACCTTTTCTAGAGAGTGTCCTGTATGGAGAGAAGAAAAAGAAGTGCTGTCCATTAAATACAACAATAATGTTAGCTTTCCAGAAGCAAGGAAAATATTTGAACAAAGAAAGAAAACCTCTTCTAGTCCTAGCTATGCAGGTGTTGTTGGCTCGTCAACTGAAAAGGATGACTGCAGCACTTGTAAGATTCTAGCGAAAGTTCTCCTTCAAAAATTTCCTGATGTAGCTACTGAGCTGAAAGAACTTCTCCCTCCATCCACCTTGTCCAAACTAATTCCTGACTCTCCATCTGCGACTACAACAAACAAAACCCCTTCTGCAACCTCAAAACCCACAAACTCTCAAAGTATTTCTTCACAAAAAACTTCAAAGCCGTCTACCACTTCGCAAAATATCTCTTCAAAAAAACCTTCAAAACCATCTCCCCCTTCACAACAGCCTCCAAAGAAACCCCAACCTCCATCTTCACAGTCTACAATAAAATCTAATGTTTCATCTAAAGATAACAAACCTAATCATATACCTCGATCTCCTAAAAGGTCTTCTTCCAAACCTAAACCACAATCTAGAGATTCCCATGAATCTTGTGAAATCACAGTCAGAGTAAATGATCCTGTCCCTACCTCCAACAGATTTTCGGAGCTAGAGGACATGGATGCAGATGCTGAAAATCTGGAAGGTGAGGCTTCAGATTCAGAAGCCTCTATCTGGTCCATTTCTAAGGATACTTGGAAAAAGGACACTGACACTTGGCACACGTCCAAACCCGAGACAACTGTAATGAAGTCTTAATCAGCCTATTTTAAAATGCACTGGTTTACAACCTCTTTTTTTACTTTAGCTTTTATACTTTCTTCATGCACAATGGATACCATAATCCAGTGGAATTGTCGAGGTTTGAAGTCAAACTTTGACGAACTTTCCCTTTTAATTAGTGATCACAAACCAGTTGCTGTTTGTCTTCAAGAAACCTTCCTTAAACAGGAGGATGATATCTCAATCAAATACCATTCCATTTACAATAAAGTCTTTACCGAAGGCGAGAAAGCTAGAGGTGGTGTTTCTGTTATTGTTAATAACAACATACCTCATAAAGTTATCTCTCTTAACACAAACTTACAAGCTGTTGCCATCAGATTATCTTTACACAGTGCCGTTACACTATGTTCTTTATATCTCCCCCCGAGCACACCTATTAATGAGACCAATCTGAATGATCTCATTTCCCAATTGCCATCCCCCTATATTCTTGCTGGGGACTTTAATGGTCACAATGTTATGTGGGGTTGCGATGACACTAACCAGAGAGGTTTACAGTTGGAGAACTTCATTTCAAACAACTCTTTATCTTTCATGAATGATAACAAATCCAAAACCTACTTGCATCCAGCAACTGGATCTTACTCTTCTATTGATTTAACCTTATGCAGCCCAGTCTTACTTCCCGATTTCACCTGGAAAGTGACTGAGGATTTGTGTGGAAGTGATCACTTCCCTATTATCTTTTCATCTACACAACCATCCAGCAGCATAAAACCACAGAAATGGAAGCTCTCCAAAGCCAATTGGAACAGATTTGAAACCGTCTGTGAACAGACCATTACACATGACAAATTTGGAGATTGCGATGATCCCGCAAAACTTTTCACTTCCCTATTAATTGATGCAGCTAAACAGTCCGTCCCCCAGACCTCGACAAATCCAAAACGTCCTGACAAACCTTGGTACAATGATGATTGTAAACAGGCTGTCAGAGACAGAAAACAAGCCCTTAGAAAGTTTAACCTCAGACCTACCAAAGAAAATCATAACCTATTCCGTATTTCCAGGGCAAAGGCCCGTCGTACCATTAGAGAAAGTAAGCGCAAGGCTTGGAGACAATATGTTTCTAAATTAAATAGTAGAACTACTACCAAAAAAACCTGGGACATGATTAGAAAGATCAATGGCAAAGGCCAACCCCCTCTCAGTCACCTGAATGTTAACAATACTTCGTTGGAATCACCCCAGGATATAGCTGATGCTCTTGCCGACACCTTTTGCAAAAAGTCTTCCTCTGCAAACTATTCTGAAAAGTTTCAGAGGAATAAAGCCACAAAAGAAAAGAAAAAACTTAATTTCAATTCTTCTAATTCAGAGCACTATAATAAACTATTCACCTTTAAAGAATTAAAATCTGCTCTGAATAAAGCTCACGATTCTTCTCCTGGCCAAGATAAAGTTCATTACCAGTTTTTAAAACACTTACCTTTTACTTCTCTCTCTGTTTTACTTGATATTTTTAATGATATCTGGCAGTCCGGTGATTTTCCTTCGTCCTGGCGAGAGGCACTAGTCATTCCTATCCCAAAACCTGGCAAGGATGCTAGTGACCCAGCCAACTATCGTCCCATAGCTCTTACTAGTTGTCTCTGCAAGACCCTAGAACGTATGGTCAATGACAGGCTTGTCTGGTTTTTAGAGAAAAACAACCTTATCGTTGATGTACAGAGTGGATTTCGCCGCCAGCGTGGTACCATCGATCATCTTGTCCGCTTTGAAACCTTTGTCAGAGAAGCCTTTATTAATAGACAACATGTAGTATCTGTCTTTTTCGACCTTGAAAGCGCTTATGATACGACTTGGAAATACGGAATTCTTAAAGACTTGCATGACTTTGGTCTTCGAGGCCGTCTTCCTCTTTTTATCTCAGCCTTCTTGGATGAACGTCTTTTCCGTGTCCGAGTTGGTAATACTGTCTCGGGAGCCCGTCAACAGGAGATGGGTGTGCCCCAAGGATGTATTCTCTCTGTTACACTTTTTAGTATAAAAATAAACAGTATAATTAAAGCTATCTGTCTTGGTGTAGACTGTTCTCTTTATGTTGATGACTTTGTTATATGCTTCAGATCTCGAAATATGAATATTATTGAGACAACTTCAACAGTGTCTCAACAAACTCCAAACGTGGTCTGATGAAAATGGCTTCAAATTTTCAAAGTCCAAAACAAAATGCATGCACCTTTGTAATCTACGTGGTGTTCATCCAGACCCTGAACTGTATTTGGACAAAACCAAAATTGAAGTCGTTTCTGAATTTAAATTTCTCGGAGTCATCTTTGACAGAAAGCTTTCCTTCCTTCCTCACATCACTGCACTTAAAAAGAAATGCAAGAAGGCTCTTAATCTTCTAAAGGTTGTGGCCCATTCTAAATGGGGAGCAGACCGTAAAGTCCTCTTGCGGCTTTATCGGTCTTTAGTTCGCTCCAAATTAGACTATGGATCTATCGTATACGGATCAGCCCGTAAATCTTGTCTTAAAATTCTCGATCCTATACACCACGAAGGCCTGCGTCTTGTACTTGGCGCTTTCAGAACTTCTCCCGTCAATAGTCTCTATGTTGAGGCTAATGAACCTTCTCTTTCTTACAGGAGGGAAAAACTGTCGCTTCAATATCTTTTAAAACTCAAGTCGAATCGTCTTAACCCAACTCATAAAGTTGTTTTTAGACCTCAGTATAAACGTCTTTTTGAAAGGAAACCAAATGTTATTCCTCCATTTGGTATCCGCATGGAGCCCATTGTAGATAACCTTGGCATAGACATTGAGTCTATTGCCGACTATAAAATCTCTGAAATCCCTCCATGGACACTAAACAGTGCAGAATTCAGATTTGACCTTGCATCCGACAAAAAGTCAGTCACGGATAGAACTGTGTTTCATGCTAGATACAACGAGATAAAGGAGCATTATTTTTCCTTCAAACCAATCTATACAGATGGATCTAAAGAGGGAAACTCTGTAGCAGCTGCCGCTATTTGTGGAGAAAGGAGCTTAAAATGCCGCCTTCTAAACAATTCCTCTATCTTCTCTGCAGAAATTAAAGCTATTGATCTTGCCCTTAATCTAGCTGAACATTCTAATTCCAACCGTTTCATTATCTTTTCGGACTCTTTGTCAACATTACAGGCCCTTTCAAATCAACGACTTGAGAATCCCTTGATCTGTACTTTACTTGAAAGGATCTCACAAATTTCTTCTATGCATAGATTGGTGTTCTGCTGGCTTCCAAGTCATGTAGGCATCAAAGGCAATGAAAATGCCGATAGGTCTGCCAAATCTGCACTTAACCTTCCCATTTCAGATTTTAAAGTTCCACACACTGATTTTAAATCCTCTGTTTTAACACATATCCAATCTTCTTGGCAATCCCAGTGGGATGCTGATGTTTTCAATAAACTGCATTCAGTTAAACCTTCCCTTGGTGAATGGTACCCCGTTTACAGGTCTGTTCGTCGAGAAGAAGTGATAATTGCACGAGTTCGAATTGGCCATTCACGCATTACACATTCCTGGCTCTTGACCAGAGATGATGCCCCTGAATGTATTCCATGCAATGCACCCTTCTCTATAAAACACATTCTACTAGACTGCATTGACTTTCAACCAATTCGTTCAAAATATTTCAACGTCGATAGTTTAAAAAATCTTTTCGATTCTGTCAGCGTTGAATCTATTATCGCTTTCATAAAGGAGATTGGCATTTACAATAAACTGTGATATTTGCTTTTTGAGTTTCTTACCCGTGTTTTTACATTCTTTACACATCTTTATATATAAAATACCTTGTCAGCTGATTCACAATCTTACCTTTTTTAGTCTAAAACTTTTGAATAGGCAGGGAATGCCCAGCCACTCAATATCATATTTTATGCACATTATCAGTTACACGTAACCTTTCTTCATTTAAAGACTCCTTTATTATCAATTTAGGACTGTTCAAATCTTTTTATCGCAGTCTTAACAACATTATTCAAAACCTTTTTGAGTTAATAGGGAAGCCCTGTTGCTCAATTATATCTTTTATACATACTTAGATCACACATGATCCTTCTTAATTTAACTCTTTTACTGTCAGCATGTCTCAAATCTTTTTAGAAAAAAATCCGCCTTAATCGTTCCTTCAACACAGATATGCGCGCTAAATGACCAAAGCTGTCGATGCGCCATAAAACAACATTCATTCATTCATTCCAAATTGAAAGCATTTGCAGACAACAAAATAAATGTGACTCCAGAAGGGAAAATTGCCTATGGGTGGGTAGGAAACATTATGGGGAATGGAGACTGCTGTTCATAGGCTACAGGGCTTTAGTTAGACTCGGAAACCCGGGTTTTGACGCACAAAAATCTTCAAATACCCTTTTTTGACGCACAGAAAAATATATATAACAACAATCATATCAAAAGATAATCATGTTAAAGGCGTGAAAGTCACCAGAATACGGTGTTAAACATCAATTAAACTGTTGCATATAATCAGCGAAGTGTAACCGGAAGGTGTTAATTGACTTGTTACCAATGATAAGCGTAGGTTGACAGCTGGCACTAACCTTGCTAAAAGTGAGAGACAGGGCAATAAATTCAATATTGGTGTATCCTTTTGAAGTTAAGCATTGATTTATGGATATTGTAAAACATCTTTACTCGCCGATGTCCACCATTTTGCTCAACATTTGTACCCAATAATGATCGTACTTTTAATTTTATTAAAAAGACCAAGTAAATGAAAGTAACCTATGAAACATATATCTGCATCTCATTTCACACAAAAGGATACCTTAAACTGTCCTCATAAATAAAAATAATTAAATTATTCAGGCCCAAGAAAATTATAATACTTTACATATTTCTGGATGGTACTAGAAACTGGATAAATCTTATCTTTATTTCAGCAAAGTTTTAAAAAGGAATTCTTAGTGAAATTTATTAACCATAATTTTCTTATTGATTGCTTTGGTTGACAAGGTTTTAACCTTAGCCTCCTTGAACATATTGTGTGGAGGGGAGGAGGCTCTTTGAAAAGTAGAATTTTACAAATCAGTTGTTAATTTCACATCTTTATTGCAATGTTAATGATAAATCCAACAACAACAATAAATTGTTGAGTAAAGACTCTTAAATTTTCCATTTTGACTCTTAATTTTTTTTGGTTTGACTCTTGAAAAATTAGATTTGACCCCTAAAATTTTTGGGTCATGGGGTCAATGACTCCTGATTTTTAGAGGCTAGCTAAAGCCCTGAGGCTAGTTTTAGACCTACCAAAAACTATCACAAACTACAGAAGGGGCAACATTCTAAAGAAAAGGGGAATACTGGGGTAAAAAGAGCCCAGATTTATTGAGAACTGGTAATGTATCGGTCCATGAAGCAATAATGGATCAGATTTCTTTCAAGTCTACATACTCTGGGGCAATACTGACAACAATGAATGATACTTTTTTATCCCAGCGTTTTCTGACCTTATATTACTGGAGATGTTAAGGAAAAAGAATTTCATGTTTTCGGAAGCCTTCATGAGATTGTTGGGTAAAGTATTGAGGTTAAGATACAAGGTAATTCATAGGAATTACTAGAATTAAAGACATTGCATGATTTTGTGCATTCACAAAATATGTTTTTTTTTTAATGAAACTGTGTTTTTCAGCAGTATTCTCCAGGTTTTCCTCGGCAACAGCTCACCTATTAATGTGTTTCCTGGGTTTCAGAAGTACGAGGCTGGGGTTTTGTTGTGTCTTGCCTTAGGAAATTCCAGCATCTTAGCCATTGAGCTTGGATGGGTCCTTTCACCTCTGATAACTGCTTCCTTTTGCATGTTCTTTATTAGATTGTTAACAGAGAGTTTTACAATGTGAAGAAAATTGAGGTTAAAGAGAGTTTTGCTGACTTGGTGACAGAAACAGACAAAGCAGTGGAAAAAATGTTGATGACTGACCTTGGCCAGAAATATCCTAGTCATAAGTAAGTGTCTTTTAACTCTTCACGAGATGACAAAATTTTTAGACTGGTCTCAACTGCAAAAAATTTGTTCAGATGTTTCTTTATACAAATGGAATACCATGTATACAGATTTTTGTGCATTTTGGGCAGACCACTTCTAAAAACATTGTAGCAAAAGGAGTATTCAATTTATACAGAATGATGTAACCTGGATGTTAAATCCGTTAACTCTTTACCACACAGTCTCGACTTTCAAGGACCCGGAGAAAGAAGCCTTTTGAAAACATTGTGGGAAAAGGAGAAAATGCTGGTAACCAGCATTTTCTCCTTCTCCCACAATGTTTTCTAGCCTTCCCAAAACAAATTTCAATTTTTGAGTTACATTTATTTTGTCGTCTGCAAATGCTTTCGATTTGGTGTAGTCTAAAAATTTGTCGTTTGGTAAAGAGTTAAATCCCCAGACACTTTCCATGTTTTCAAATATCTCTCCACCCAAATTGTTGACTGTCCCAAATTCAAATTTGAAACTGGTACAAATTAGCTGTAGTTCTTTAACAGGGTAGAAAACATTAACCCTTTAGCACACAATGCCGCCTTTTGATGCCCCTGGGAAAGAAATCTTTTGAAAACATTGTGGGAAAAGGAGAAAATGCTGGTAACCAGCATTTTCTCCTTTTCACACAATGTTTTCTACCCTATCAAAGACAAATTGCACCATTTGAGCCACATAGAAATTGTCGTCTGCAAATGCTTTCAATTCGGATGAGGCTAAAATTTTGTCGTCTGGTAAAGTGTTAAGAGAAAAGAAGATATTGCTGGTTACCAACATTTTCTGCAATGTTTTCAAAAGTCATATTCCTCAGGGTAGGTAAAACGGGATTGTGTGGTAAAGGGTTTAAAGAAGGGTTATATAACTGAGAGTTTGTGGAGATAACTGATGAGTCATGTTTTTCTTCAAAGAGATTTCATCCCATGAATAAACCAGGAGGCAGAGAGTCAATACTGTGATTTCTGCCTACCTGTAGAGATTAGCCATGCTCTGTGAAAAGGATGTTTAATGCATCTCGGTGATGCATAGTACCATAAAATCGATCTTGTCCAACAACCGACTGAATCATGAGGACATGCAGAAAATTGACTAATAGCAAAAAGTTTCAACCCAGGACAGCCTGTGTGGACTGGAAATGCTGACCTGGTTCGATACATATATATTACACCCCGTTTTAACAGAGCATGGCTCAGATATATTGTATTCTGGAACAAAACTTATAAACATATCTTGGTATAGAAAAAAAGACATATTTATAATCTTTCCCCCCCCCCCCCCCCCAATGGAGTAGGGGGGGGTATACTGGTTTCACCATATCTGTCTGCCAGTTTGTCCATCTATCTCTCTGTCAATCCGTCTGTAGACTTTTTCGTTTCCTTGCTCTAACTCAAAAGTCATTTGACCTAGGACCCTGAAACTTTATACGAGTGTTGCTCATAACCCAGGGAGGTGCCCTATTGTTCATGGATCACATGGATGAACGCTCAAGGTCACAGATGAACTTTGTTTGAAAATCAGGCTACTTCAGTGACAAGGTGCTTGTGGGGGGTGTTTGTCCCCTTTGCAACAGTTCTAGTTATTTCTCTTTCCAGATTTATTGGTGAAGAAACCATTTCAGAAGGAGGTAAATGCGAACTGACTGATGACCCAACCTGGATTATAGATCCCATTGATGGAACCTCAAACTTTGTACATTCGTAAGTATTACTGCATTTAATCCTTACCAGACAATTGCATATTTCTACAACCCTAAGGAAGACAGCTTCTGAAAACATTGTGGGAAAAGGAGAAAAGTGCTGGTTACCAGCATTTTCTCATTTTCCCACAATGTTTTCTACACTTCTGAAAATTAAATTCCATCCTTTGAACCATACTCTGCAACTGCTTTCAGTGTAGTAGTCTAAAATTTTTTCATCAAATAAACAGTTCAACAATTTTTTTTCCACATGTAGACGTATGTGTATGATACCTACAGCTAATGGTGTTCATTCCAACCCTTATCCTGCCATGGAGAGCTATGAATTTATATTGGAAGGTGTGACCGAGATCAGCCTGCAGCTACATGCTTTATTGTAGTGCAAAATTTTAGACTTGTCCATATTGAAGGAAGTCACATTCTGTGCAGTCTTATCTTGATCTATACTGCTGCAAGAGGTCCTAGAGTCGCGCCTAGCAACCTAAGGGTTAATTTGTGTTACGCTAAGTCTACAAATTTGTTGTCTGGTAAAGAGTTAAGTTGCCACATGCTTAAAACTTGTTATGTAGGAAAATCTTAATGTTAGAGCCAAAAATACAGTGCAGTATACCCCCCACAACAAACTTAGGAGTGGATGGGGTATACTTGAATTAGGATGTCAGTCTGCATGTCCATCCATAGACACAATATTGTATCCCGTATTCAACCAATTTGACTGAAATTTTAATTGAAGCCATACTGCTACGCAAACTTTTGCACAAGCAGTTTTAACTATGATTGGTTTACTAGTATTACTGGAGTTACTGCCTTATGAATTGTTTTTCTTTATCCATTGACAAAGCAAGTGGTTGGAGGGTGGTATTCTAGTTATACACATGTTGTTTTATTTTTTTCTTCTATTTCAGCATACAGTATAACTGTATATCAGTTGCCCTGTCAGTCAAGAAAGAGGTAGGCATCAAAGATCGTAGCCCATCCTAGCCCATGTCCTGCCATATGTGACTATGACTGAATTTTGTGGAGAATGCAGACCACACAGTCCTAAGTTTTAATGACCTTGATGAAGAATCCTTCAGCATTTCTCCTTTTCCCACAATGTTTTATACCCTATCACAGGCAAATCCCTTAATTTAAGTGAACTGTGATTTTTTAACTGAAAATACATTAGATATGTATGGATCTAAATTTTTATTGTCTTGTAAAGGGTTAACAATACTATCCAATGAAATTTTAGGCTTGCCTAAACTGAAAACACTTGAAGACGACAAATTAAATGTGGTTCTAATGACCATATTTGTCTTGAAAGAGATGGAAAACATTGTGAAAAGAGAAAGAAGAAAAAGCAGGATAGCAGCATTTTCTTCGTTTCCCATGTTTTCAAAGGGCCTCTTTCTTTAGATTGTTAAAACTCTGGGTAGCCTGGGTTGATACTTTTTGCAGATGTAGTAAGCCCCCTTTTTGCAGAGCAAGGCTCAAATATATATTTTTTTTTACAGCTAACGATATGACTTTGGCAGGATATGAGCTGAACAAGATTCAGTGTATTATTACATGATGTGAAGATGAACCTCAGACAGGAAGCTTAGATGGCTTTTGAAAACATTGTGGCAAATTGAGAAATCTTTCAGAACTAGTGAGAGAGAGTTGTGATGTGGAAAAGTGACAGCCTGTAACAGAGGTTCTAAGTTTGAATCCAGTGAAGTGCAGAGTCAACCTTTTACCCCTTTACTAAACAATCCTGAGTTTTAATGACCCTGGAAAAGAAGGCTTTTGAAAAGATTGTTGGAAAAAGAGAAAATGCTGGTAACCAGCATTTTATCCTTTTCCCACAATGTTTTCTATCTTATGGAAAAACAAATCCCATTATTTGAGTCATATTTGACTTGTGGTGTGCAAGTGCTTTCAAATTTGACAAGTCTAGAATTTTAGAGTCCCTATATTGTGTTTACCCGTTACAAAACAACCCCGATTTAACAGCCTTTAGGAAGAAGGCCTTTTGATAACAAACATTACGGGAAAAGGAAAAAAATGCTTATCTACCCTTTAAAAACAAATCCCATCATTCGAACTACACTGAAGTTGGCATAAGCAAATACTTTTAGAATGGATGAGTCTAAAATTTTGTCATGTGGTTAAGAGTTACGGTATAAATACATTCAAGGTTTCTAGGAGAATGTAAGTTTTAAGATTTGTGTCACAGTCAGTGTAATATTTATGAGAGAGTTTGACCTAACCTTATTAATCCTTTACCAAACAATTCCAAGTTTTAACAACCCTGAGGAACTCGGCCTTTGAAAAGATCATGGGAAATGGAGCAAATACTAGAAACTGATATATTCTCCTTTTTCCAGAATGTTTTCTACCCTTTCAAAGACAAATCCAACCATTTGACTTAATTCGTGCTTCTACAAATGTTTCAATCTGAACAATTCTGAAATTCTGTCGTCTTGTGAAGGATTAACCCTCTACCACACAGTCCAAAGTTTTAACGACTCTGAGAAAGAAAGCTTTTGGAAAACATTGTGAGTAAAGGAGAAAATGCTGTTAACCAGCCTTATTGCCATTTCCCCCAGTCTATTTTGCCCTTCTAAAGGCCAATTTCCATTTTTAAGCCATGTTTATTGCCTTGTCTGCAAATGCCTTAATTTGGAGCAGTCTGGAATTTCTGAATTCGGTAAAGAGGAAAACAAGAGGAAACTTACTAGTATTCTGAAACAAGACTTTTCCTTTTGATATCGGACTTACTTTTTGGCTTTAACTTTCCTTTCCAGATTGTCATTGGGATTGTTCTTTGTCCTGTAACAAATGACCTGTATTCAGCAGTCAAAGGTCAGGGGTCATTCTTGAATGAGGAGAAGCTATCAGTATCTAAGGTTACAGGTTTGTATCAGAGATCCATGAATTTTTGGGAGTTCTTATTCAAAAGTCTTTCTCTTATTGTGTGTTGTAGAAATCCATTAGAATTTACTCAATTAGTACTAATGAAAAACTGAAGCAGTATGAACATTCAACCCTCTATTAAGGAGAGAGGCATTTGAAAACATTATGGGAAAAAGAAAGAGAAAATACTGGTTACCAGCATTTTCTCCTTTTTCCAATAATGCTTTCTATCCTTTGAAGGTAAAATGGTGTTTTATGCTGTTTTCAGTGATATTCAAGTCATATCATGGTAGTAGCTAGCTTACTAAAGTTTTTCCCAACTTTCTGCTAGTCCTTGGCTAGGTCTCTGCAGTGCAATGCACAAGGACAGTTGGCCATTTGACCATCAACACCTGTGGGAGTTGAACCCTGGGCTTCCTGATTACAACCCCAATATGAGCCATGAAGGCACCTATTGTTGTAAAAATGGTCTGCTGCAAGACAGAAAATGTGAGCTCTTTGAGATTATGTGTCAGTAATTGAGACCATGAGGTGCAAGAAAAAGTGGGAGAAGAACTAAAAACACACTACTATATTTTGTCAGTTGAAAAAAAAAAAAATGTTAGTAATATTCTTAAATTGGCTGGTTTAGCTTTCTAACAATGGAAAAGACAAGAATGATATAGATCTAGAATACTGTAGTATTGGAACTAAATTCAGTACATGGATCTGTGGCAATGAGATAAACCGACTTCCTTGATTACCATCATTAAGGGCTCACAAACAAACGCAGTAAATACATATACAGTATAGCAGAAAGGCTACTTAAATTGTGCTGTCATGACTGTTTCTATCGATTAAATTCAGGAAAAATATTCCTTTTCTTTTTCAAGTTTCTGCCGATGATGAATTCTCGGTAAGAAATTTATGGATTCTTGAACTAATTTACACAAGGATATATACAAAAAGTGTGAAGTTCAGGGGCTAAGGACAAAGTAATACCTGTGCCAGCAAAGTTTTGAACTTCGGTGTGAAAGAATGAAACACATCATTAACCTCAGTTTTGCCTACGAATATAAGATAATAATAAGGTGCTTAATATTTTCGTAAGGCTTGTTAGGTTGTCTCAACATCATATTTGATAATAAATTGCAGGCATTTTGCAAAATTTATAGATTTTCTCATTCAACAGAGAGGTTTAAGTCTAAGAAAAGTTTCAATTTCAAGTTAAGGGAAAATGGTTCCCTGATGATTTTAAAAAGTGTAAAGTGTTCTGTCAGTTAACAAACTTGTTAATATCATTGATGGTAGTTTGTTTTATGATATACTGAAGACAACGGGTGGTCGAGTGGATTACAGCGGCAATCAAACACACATCTTATCAGCAGTTTACCGACATACCCTTTGAAATGGCAGATGTGCTAATCCACTTAAATATGGCTAAGTCAAATTTTGATTTAATTAACATAAGTTGCCTTTTGAGCTGAACTTCCAAAACTGTACAGAACAGAACTCGGTCTGTTTCATAATTGAAATCTTCATGTACTTTCAGTAAGGAATACAGGTAAATGTGCTTAATTGAAGGAGGAGATGGTTTGAATCCAAGAACAAACTGCATGTGTTTTGCACTCTGATCTGTATCTACACATTTAGCATTCTTAAGGGTTAATGTTAACGTCAAACTGAAACATTGACAAGTGCCTCCTTTTGCATGTGCAGAGGTTATTAAACAAGGTTAGACATTTTAGGGAACGTACTTTCTTTTTACTATTATTTCATATATTTTTACCTTTGTTTTCCACTGTAAAACATTTTATGTCTCTTTCAGAGAATTTCAGACAAAAAAAGAACTAACAGTAATATAGCATTGATCGAAACTCTTTGCTCCTGTCCCGTTGTCAATTATAATCATAATGCAGACTTGTAGCCTCTGCGTATATCTCACGTAAGCCGTACATGTTCGTAAAGCACATCCTAAAAAAAAATTTCTTAAATTGAAGCGTTGTAAACACATATAATATCGCACTTCTCTAACAGTAACGGTCGCTTGTTTGGGAGCCGAAATAGCAGACAGCAAGGCTACACATTGGGTCAAATACATGTAAATGTGATGACCTGATTGGCCAAATATCAATTTTCACGGGTCCATGTATGCATCATCTGTAGTAGACAAACATTTAGTCATGCAGCAGTTGGACTTTTTGACAGCCTGGGTCAGTACTCACCAACCATTTTTAAGAACATTTTCAGAAGTATTTTCAATAATTTTCTAAACTTGAAAGTGACGCAATTTAAAGCAACACAACTTCTGATTGGCGAAACTGAAATGGTTAAGTCAATCAGACGGTGTGTTACTTTCTAAATTTAGAAAAAAGACTAAGAAAAGTAAGAATGGTTGGTGAATAGGGGCCCTGATCACTGGTTAAATTGATTTCAAAGGTTTGGTGCTTGAACTATTTAGCAGACAACAAAACTTTGGACTTGTCCAAATTGAAAGCATTTGAAGACAACAAATGAAATATGGCTCTTATAGAGGGATTTGTCTTTGAAAGGACAGAAAAATTTTGTCTTCTTTCTCCATTATGTTTTCAAAAGCCTTTTGCCTCAGGGTCATTGATGCACAGAATTGTTTGGGTAAGGTTTAATTTATTGTCAACACTATAACTTCAGATTTAAAACAGAGTATTGTGATACAAGAGGGTGGAAACTCAAGGGATCCTGTTGTTTTGGAGACAAAACTGGCAAACATCAGAGCCGTCATAGAAAACAGTC
The DNA here is from genome assembly GCA_945859785.2 of Tridacna gigas. Lineage (NCBI taxonomy): Eukaryota > Metazoa > Mollusca > Bivalvia > Cardiida > Cardiidae > Tridacna > Tridacna gigas. The sequence goes on from OX244034.2 coordinate 31,576,408, forward strand.
ATGGGTAAGAGAAATATCTTCTGTGTTTTTAGCTTACCTGAACACAGAGTGCTCAAGGTGAAATTTTGTGATGGTGATATGTCCTTCGTGTGTTGTCAACTTTTACCTTGTGTATGCTCTAGAGGCCAGAGTTTCAGTCCGATACTCATGAAACTTGGTCAGGATGTTTATCTGGATGCTCAAGACCAGATGCTTTTGTGATTGCTTACCATCCTGCAATATAGTCACTCTGTTGCAATGGATTATCAGTGTCTTATTCAAATCAAATATCTTTACATGTTGATGTTTTTACAGAACTTACAAATTACGTTTTCAGAATAAGAAGCTATGGGTCAGCAGCTCTGAACATGTGTGCTGTTGCTAGGGGAAATCATCAAGCATACTTTGAGCATGGAATACATGTATGGGATATAGCAGCAGCTGCTATTATAGTTGAAGAAGCAGGAGGTTTGGTACTGGATCCATCAGGCAAGTATTTAGCAGTACCTTGACAATACTTGAGAGTCTTCCAGGGCACAGTGGTTAACTCTATACCAAGCAAGCCTGTTTTTTCAACGGCCCTGAGTCGGGAGGCTTTTGAAAATGTCATGGGAAAAGAAAGAAGGCTGTTGAAAACATCAGGAAGAAGAAGAAAATGCAGGTAACCTGCATTTTCACCTTCATGTTACCAGCATTTTCTCCTTTTACCATCATGTTTTCTACCTTTGCTAAAGACAAACCCCATCATTTTAGTCACATTTGTTGTTTGCAGTAGCTTTGAATTATGAAGAGTCTAACATTTTGTCATCTTGTGCCAAACACTTGCTCTTCTTTTGCAGTGTTTCCATATCAGTCAAGAAAGGCATTTTTCTTGCTTCTAAGTGGTTCTCCTCAGTGTTTCTTGTAACATTTTTGGTTATAACTCCATTTTCCCTCTTCCCACTTTGTTTTCTCTTTACTCAAGAAAGAATTTTCTTTTCTGTCAGATTTTTCACCTTTGTGGCTGCTGTAAGGATTTCTTTTGTAGACCCAAAATAAGCCTGTAAAGTAATGGGTTAAATATTTGTTTGACTCTGTACCAAACAACAAAATTTTAGACATCCAGATTGAAGATATTTGCAGATGACAAATGTGGCTCTCAGCTGATATTTGCCTGTGAAAGGTTAGAAAACATTGTGGGAAAAGCATTTTCTTCTTTTCATGCAATGTTTTCAAAAGCCTTCTTTCTCCAGGTCGTTAAAACTCAGGGTTGTGTGGTAAAGGGTTAGTTAACCCTGTGCCAAATAATTCACCCTTTACCATATAATGTTTTAATGGCCGTGAGGAGAAAGGCTTTTGAAATCATTGTGGGAAAGAAGAAAATGCTGATACATATGTGGCAATTTTTTCCTTTACCACAGTTGTTGCTAACCTGTCTAAAAAACAAATTCCATCATTTAGCCACATTTGATTAGTTGTTTGCAAGTGCTTTCAGTTCAGACAAGGCTAAATTAATAGTGTTTTCTTGTAAAGAGTTACGTATAATCATTTCATTGTATTCTCAGGTGGACCAGTTGACCTTTTCAGCAGAAGGGTAATGGCAGCTTGTAATAAAGATGTTGCAGATCAACTAAAAAATATCATCACTAATATAACACTGGAAAGAGATTGATGACATGTAGAAAAAATAGTATTACAATTCTATACCGAATCTAACTCTACACAAGTATGGACATGTTTTTGTGGAACATTGAAACCAAGATTCGCTGGCATGTATTTGCAGTCTGATCTTGGTCTTCATGCTATGCTCCTCAGTCCACCTGTCCCATGTTTAACCCCATATCACACAATGCCACCCTTTAAAGACCCTGAGAAAGAAGGCTCTGGAAAACATTGTGGGAAAAGGAGAAAATGCTGGTAACCAACATTTTCTCCTATTCCCACAATGTTGTCAATCCTATGAAAGTCAGATTTTATGTTTTGAGTTAAATTAAAATTGTCTTCTGCAAATGCTTTCAATTTGGACAAGGCTAAAATTTTGTCATCTGGTAAAGAGTTAATGACCCTGATGAGGAAGGCATTTGAAAACTTGGTTGGTAAAGGAGAAAAGGCTGGAACCAGCATTTTCTCCTTTTCCCACAGTGTATCCTATCCTTCCCAATACAAACCCTATCTCAATTTTAAGCCACATTTAATTCTTCTACACTTTCAATTTGGATGAGTCTAATTTTGTCGCTCAGTAAAGAGTTAATGGTTTAATGCTATACTGTGCAACAAAATTTTGGACTGTCACATTTTGAAAGCATTTACAGAAAACAAAGGAAATGTGGCAGGTATGATGGGATTCTTCTTTGAATGAGGAGAAAAGTTTGAAAAAGAGAAAAAGCTGGTTACCAGCCTTTTCTCCTCTTTCTTCATTTTTCTCTAAAGCTTTTCCTCAGGGTCTTTAAAATACTAAATTGTCTAAAGCCATGTAATTTCCATTGATTGTCAATCTTGACAAAAATCTACATTATATTGAGTTAACAATGGAAATTTACCAAGACATGGTTTGACATCTGTTGTCACAATTATATAACTAAAATGCTTTTCAAACAGCATAAAAACCTATTCAAACAATTTGTGCTTTTTTATTCAAGAAAAAATCATAGTGAAAAAAGGAAAAATTATCCATTATGATTTTATTCTTCATTTCTAACATTTTTACAAGTCCCAAAATGTATTAGCTTTAGTAGAAGAGCTTTATACATAGATGTACCTATAAATTTTCCAGCTCAGCTACATGCATTGCAGGTAAAATTAGATTCTATGGAAAAAAAATGTGTATCTTCACAGTGTCAAATACAATTCCAATTATGGTTTGATGATGCAACCCGTGTGCAGACTACTTTTAGCATGGTTTCCAATTTGATTGGTCAAAATCTTACATTATAGTATTCATCTGCCAATCATCAAGAAAAAGGTTTTCACCCTCTTAACCTGTAGTTAGTTTTAATTTTTGGCAATTTTTTAAGAAACTTGTCCATAATTTCAATATTAAGCTTGTGTAATAGCTTTTCTGAGGCTTGTATTTGTGTCTTGTTGTGCAAGAAAATGTTGACATCTCCATTAAACCCTTTACAACACAATCACGATTTTCATCTACCATGAAAGCTTTTGAAAACATTGTGGGAAAAGGAGAAAATTTGGGTTACCAGCATTTTTTCCTTTTTCCATGATGTATTCTATCCTTTCAGAAACAAATCCAATCATTTGCGCTACATTTGTCTCCTGCAAATGCTTTCAATTTGGTTGAATTTAAAATTTTGTTGTTTGGTAAAGACTTAACCTATAGTTGTGTGAGATATCAAATTTTCCCAAGCAGATTGAAGCAGATACTAGCCCAGTATTTATCGCATGGATCTTGTAATCAGTATTTTATGCTTTATTCTATTTGTTGTTATTATTATTTCTGCAATGTGAAGTGCTATATGTATTTTTGCTTAACATTTTTAAGTATCATGTGCAATACAAATACAGCTTTTCATGTCTCAGCAGCCACTAGGCTTTTGAAAGCAATGTGTCAAAAGGACCATTGTGGCAAGCATTTGCACCTTTTCTAGTATGTTTTCCATCGCTTTCACCGTTTACCACACAACAAAATTATGGACTTGTCCAAATCCAAAGCGTTTGCAGATGACAAATTTGATGTTGATCAAATTGAAGAAGTTATCGCTGTAAAGGGAAGAAAACATTGTGGGAAAAGGATAAAATGCCAGTTACCAGCATTTTCTCCTTTTCCCGCAATGTTTTCAAAGGTCTGAAAATAGCTTCAATGGCATAGAAAACATGGTGGGAAAAGGAGAAAATGCTGGTTACCAGCATTTTCTCCATTTCCCACAACGTTTTCAAAAGGCTTTTTCCTCAGGGTCATTAAAAGTAGGGATTGTGTAGTAAAGGGTTAAATGTGGCTGAAATTATGGGCTTTGTTTGTAAAAGGATAGAAAACATGGTGGGAAAAGGAGTGAATGGTAGTTACCAGCAGTATCTCCTTTTTCCACAAGGTTTTCATAAAGAATTTATAGAAAAAATAGAAAAGCAAGTGACCACTGTTTTGTACTTGTCACAGAATGTTTTCTACTATACCAAAGACAAATCTAGGCAAATCCAGTTGTTTGCGCCACATTTAAAGGGAGCCATTCAGTATATGCCATAATCAAAACTTCTTGTAAAAACAGATAAATACATGAAGGTATACTTTTCTTTGCATTCACATAAAATAATAGGCTTTAATTTAGTTAACCCTTTACCAGATGACAGAATTTTAGCCTTGTCTGAATTGAAAGCATTTGCAGACGACAATTTATGTGGCTCAAATGGTGCAATTTTTCTTTGATGAGGTAGAAAACATTGTGGGAATGGGAAAAAATGCTGGTTACCAGCATTTTCTCCTTTTCTGACTATGTTTTCAAAAGGCATCTTTCCCCAGGGCATTGAAAGTTGGCATTGTGAGGTAAAGGGTTAAAAGATGCAATTTTGGGTGTTTAAATAATGTGATGGACATATAGCTATATGTAACTCTGCTTTTATTACATCAGATATGACATCATCATACTGATTTGAATATGAATCTTTGTCATTGATGTGTCTTATTGGTCATGAGACATTCCCACAAGTCTTTGTGAAACTGTGATTTGTAAAATATGAAATTACCCTAGGAAGCTATGTATGCCATTCAGGAAATGCTATTGAATAGGGAATAGCTCCCTCCAATTTGTTGTCTACAGATGCTTTCATTTTGGCCAATTCTAAAATTTCCTTTTTATTTAATGATTTAACTGCTAATGAATAGGCATTTTGAATCAATAAGAAAAATCAAAGGACTGATAGTCCTGAGAGTCGCCTATTGCTTAGTTGTTTGAAAGTTTAAGGGGCATTAAACCAGATTTTGACCCCCCCCCCTTTTTCGGAGGAGGGAGGTTGATTTTTTAGTAAATAAAAATCAAAAGGACGTGGCTTTTTACTCTAAGTGGCGAAAAAAATGCAAAAATAAAATGCCTCCTGTGACCTTCAACCATAGTTAGCTACTATGCCAACTGTTTAAGATCATGTGACAAGGAGTATTTCAGTATGGAAATCCCTTTGTTACAGACGAGGTTAGATGTAGGTTACTAGGTACGGAATCGGCTGAGTTGTGACGAGTGCGTGGAAAGGTGGAATAAACATAGAACTTTCCCTGACAAGCCAGTTCCTGGACGACAATTTTTTTTTAGAGGCAGTTCCAAAACACTTTTGTTCTAAGTCAAACTACATGTACCTATTACTTACTATCATTAACAGTTATTGTTCGTAATCATTGAAAATTAAGGATATTTATTGATAACACATGTTTTGTGATTGGATAATTTGTACCTGTTATTTCTATATATCTTATAAATATTTGGCAACAAAAGCATCTGGTTGGCGTCCGCACCGTCCGTAGATGGCAGTCTTATCCTAAACTACATCAGGCAAACACACACAAAACCGTTAAAATATAACGATTCGAGCTTCTGGAAATACGTGACATTTCAGAGCTATAATAACATGTTAATCTATCACTGAAATATGAAATATTGCAAATTAAAGAGTTGTCAGAAATCAAGTAAAAAAGAATCTGAAAGAAATAATTATACCCCATCATAAAAGTACTATCTAAGGTTCCTCAAAATATAATCAAAATCGAGGAGAGTCAGAAGATCAGGCTGTACATTGCATACAGTGTGATCCGAGTTTACACCACCTGCAGTTCAAGAGAAATTGCATATGTATACATACCATGATAGTTGTCTGAAATTGTCGGGAAACAGTGTACAGATATGTCCGGGAATTATCTTGTCGGGGAACTGTGTTGTTCCCGCGAAGGTGAAGGTTGTTGCTATAAATAGACACCGGTAATATGAATCTCAGCACATCTTGAACGGCATATAAAGATGTTTTGGCTTGAAAATACATTGAGAAAAAAGACAACCTTATCTATTGTATACTTAATATATTTTGGGTCAAGTTTTGTTGGTTAAATCTTCCTAGGAGAGTAAACTCTCACAGTTGAACAAGTTAGCCTACGACGCAATTTCCCTCTATGACCGAGCACCAATGCCGTTCGACATTGCCTTTTCCTTCTGTCATTGAATGATTTTAAATCAGAAAAGGGTATGAGGGCTGGAACCAAATTAATGCACTTTAAGTGGGTAATTTGGCCAATGAAAAAAGAATAGTTTTATTAATAACTGTTGCCGTATATATAGCGGGGCTTTCAAAGCACACGCCAGACGACATCCAGATATGCAAATTATTCTCGTGTGCATGGAAAATCCGAAATTCACTTCGAACCGCATTTCACCGAAATTTGTTTCTTGATAACCGTATTTCACCTCGTATGACCATATTTCACATCAAACAATGAATTCTTCGCCATGGTGATTTCTCATTTAGCTAATTTATTACGTAATATAGCTTATCCACATGTCAAAAAAATCTTTTCAAAAGGAGTTACATGATGTTCTAAAAAACCCTAACAAATTACTGTTAGAATAAGATATTTTCCAGAAAGTTAGCATACAATTATGCTGTTCATAAATATATTCCATTTCAGATCAAAAGTTATCACTATGGCAATAAAATTTGTCATACTTGGGTGAAATGCGGTCATCAAGAGGTGAAATTTGGTGAAATCCGGTTCGAAGGGAAATCCGGTTTTCCACGGACCGATTATTCTCGATGCCAATGTGAAAGTTCAGTGTTCGTGTATCCTAGAGCAGGAGACAATTATTTCAAATATTTACGCATTTGAATACTTGAGCTGTAAGGGACGTCTTCGATATATCTGAAAATTTAGCAACTGAAAATTATGTACGATAGAAGCATTGAGGATAATGCAACATTACAAATGAACTACGCAACGTCTCGCAAACCGGAAGTCAGTACAAGGCCGGAGGCTTGCTTACGTCACCCCATGAATCAGGATGATAACAATGACAGCCTGGTTGCTACGCAACCAGGCGACTCAAAAAATCTAAATAGATCTATAGCATTTCTCCTTTCTTTTTATATCAGACGATAACGATCAAGATCAGACCACATTTTGCCAGCTAGATCTTGATCTATAGAAAAAGGATTCAAATTTCATAAAACCACCCCATTTTGACCACGCCAAAAGAACTTTGTGGACCACCCCCCACAGGGAATAAATTTATTTATTTTGCTTGATACTAGATTAATGAAGTAAAACAAATTAATTTATTCCCTGCGTACCCTCATTGTTGGACCGTGAGGAACCGGGTCAATTTATCAAAACGCCAACTGTAGAGAAAAATTTTGTTTAATATACGGGTCAACTAATGAAGAAAATAAAAAGCATGTACAAACCAAACCTAAGTGTCGCAGAGAGACCCAGCAAAAATGACGAAAATGAAGGCAATGCAACTAACCACGAGATTTCTGTTCCCGCCAAAGTTAAGATCGTCGTTACAAACTGCTTCTCTTAAATTTCGTCTTTCGCGTCTGTTGAGAAGTTCTTTTCGGTTTGCAGTCTGCAATTCGTTCACTGACGATGAAACAAAAGTCTTTACCAGAAGCAGCAATGTGTAACTTTGTAAAGTGATTTTGGGTACGTGTAATTTACGCTTTTCAACATGGCGTTCGATAATGTCGTCTGCATTTAATGACGGAAACGAACTTTAAATGGCGAAAAGGATATCTATTCAAAGAAGCAAATTACACTTATTGGTAGCAATTGCAGTTGTCCACAACACTTAACAATAAGAAGGGAAACAATCAGAAATTTCTTAAACGGAACCCAGAAATAATAAAAAAAAAAGATATACTTGGCAAAATGTTAAAAAAAAAATCTGCGTAAGTGTGTGGAGGGGAGGGGGAATGTTCATATTCATAAAAATATACTCCAAGTCCTTAACAAATCACTTCGTTGGCAGTTGTATGGTACCATTTTTTTCTCCCGAAAGAGGTATCTTCTTTTCATGTACGAGTACTCTCCGTTGGATGTTGAAATTGTATTTTTGCAGTCCACAAAGTCTCCTTGCTGACAGACGGAATGTATTTTGAGTCCCTAAAAGCGTTGTCTGCGCATGTCATATTCTTCGAAGATGATGTATTTGAAAAATGCCACCCAGCGGGAGATAACGCCCTAAAAGTCCCTTCGTTTGCAGTAGAGATGTATTTTCAGATTTTACAATGCCCCTTCTTTTACCATGAAAGTGTATTTTTATTCGTGAGGAAGTCGTATTGTTGGCAGTGGAAATGTATCTTGAGTCTCAGGAGATCGTTTAGTCTGCAGTCCACGTAAGGTCTCCAACTCAGCGCTAGAAATGTATTTCGGTCCTCAGGTAGTCTCTTCTTTAGATTTAACCCCTTACGAATGCTGGTGATCAGCATTTTCTACTTTACTTACATTGTCTTTTAAGTTTTCAAAGACGAAATCCTCATTTTTAGGCTCATTTAATTTGTCCTCTGCAGCTGCTTGCATATTGGATGACCTTAAAATTTTCAAGCGCGGTAAAGAGTCAATTAAATCGCATTGTGTGTCTCTAAAATACCTCTCTATATGGGAAGCAGGTCTATTTCGAGTCCAAAAACTTGCCTCGCCGTTCGAATGGGAAATGTATTTTCTTCAGTCTTAAAAAAAAGTCTTTTCCTTTGCATTGGAAATGTGTAGGTCCTGTTTTCAGACACCAAAAAGTTTTTTTTTTTTTTACTAGAATTGTATTTTGAACATTAATCAAAAAGTAGTTTCATTAGCTATGGAAACGTATTTTTTCAGCCCTTCTGTAGCCTAGTCTCTGTATTGGCACTCGCGGTATATTTCCCCTCTCCGCCGTCCCCCTCCCATAGAAAATCACGAACTGCTTCATTTGGCCATGAGAGTGCTAATTTAATCCAGCGTTTTTACCATTCTTAATTTTATGAATTTCGATGTTATTTACATATTTTACCTTCCTTTTACCTTTATCAGACAATGCGTTTGAAAACAAAAGTGCCAAATTAAGAGACTTCTTGTAGATCTAATCAGCATTTGGTCCTTTTCCACCATTTTTTTTTCCGGTTAAACTAAATCCAAAGATTTGATCCACGAATGAGTTGTTGTCTGCAAATGCTTTGAATATAGACGGGTCTATTTATTTTTATCGTGTCTGAAAATGAGTTGATTAATATGGCGGCAAAATGATCTGAGGGCAGGGGCGGAGCAGAATCCAAGCCTACAACTGATAGAACTATCAGAAAAGTAAAATGTTGCCCTGATAACAACTAAAATACTATTGAAAACGGGAAAAAATCTCAAAGGTACAAGGACCCCCCACCCCACCCCGCTCAAAAAAAAAAAACCGTCTGCAATTCTTTCAGCACCATAGAGAAACTTTCGCCTACAAAATAGATTAAGATAAGACTGCACAGAACGTACGTTTTGATCGTAGATATATACCTTCCGCTTGTTTATTCAAGACTATGTGCTAAAATTCGTTCAGATATTCAGTAGATTGCTCTTTGAGGTCCAGATTATTATATTATAAGCACGGCGCTGAAAGAGTTATAGTTCGTTCAGACTTTGTTACGAAACATCCGGAAGCAATTGTCATAGCAATGTCAAACCTTATGTCCATTGAGTCTAAAGTATTGACATTTCTTGGACAGGAAGTTCGGAGTTTTTATCTTTTTCCAATGCTGGCCAGGGAGAAATTTGGCAGAAACAGATTTAGGATATAAATCATTTTCTCGGATTTTCAACTCTTCCAAAATCCCGCAGAAACCTATAGAATTGAACTCGACGTCATTTTGTCCCTGACCCCTGCGTTAAAATCTTTACCCGACGACAAAAGTTTGGAAGCGTCCAAATTCAAAGCATTTGCAGACGGCGAATAAAATGTACCTAAAATTATAAGATTTGGCTTTGAAAGGTTTAAAATATTGTGGGAAAAGGAGAAAACGCAGGGTACAAGGCGCACTGTGCACAGTGTCCTGGCAGGGTAGAACTAGTACTGGTGAAACCCAGCACATTCGGCATACCTCGGGTGATCCGGTGATCAAATCCCTCGGCTGTATCACGTAGCTTGATATGCACCTACACGGTACATTTCGCACATCTCCGGAAGCACACCGCTTTACCGTTATTGAAATTGTAAGGCTCCTCTTTAGAAAGAACGCATGAGTAAATTTTCTATCGTTATCTTTCTAAGAGTATTTCAGTCGGCAAACAGTTTGTACATTCAATTTTTAGCGTGGTTTATCAATTCCGTTAGGAGCTTTCATCGACAGATCGATAGAAGTGAATAACTTCACAGTGGTTGTTCATGTCGTTGCTAAGCGATCTATAGCACGGTGTAGGACCGGAAGTATACAGTGTTTGAGATTGTATTGTAACGCCCCAGCTCTGGACTATGAATTGACATCTAGCGTAAATAAGTAGAACTGCTGCAGTAAGGCATTTTAAGTTAATTCTTTCAGTTTAGCCCTATCTTGTTGGTAGGAAATACAGATGTAGATAGAGAGAGCATTTTTATTGTCTACTTCCACTAGTCGATAGTGTACTATTTGTGCAGTAAAATTCAAGGCGGAAAGGATGGATGCAGATCAGCCTGCACATAATGTGCAGTCTGATCTGAATCTTTGGTATTCGCAAAACTTTGATGCTTGACAACTAGCAAGATAGTTTAAAGTGTTAAAATAGTGACATACTTTCAGTCTTTTCCTGTAAGAGTTGGTTCTCGCGTGATGCATGAGGCAAATCACCACTCATAGCATATGCAGACAGTCATTATTGAAAAGCCAGTCGGCCTGCATATAGAACAAACGGTGAAACGCCATTTCATTTCCTTATCCATGTGCGCGTAGCCTGCATGAGTTATTTTTGGGTCAGTTGTTGATCTTATTTCTCAGCCTCATGTCTCCGCAAAAATCACTTGTTATTATCCTTAATCCTTTACGAATCACTATTTTGTTTAAGGATGTTTATTTTGTCACAAGGTAGCTCCTTATTAGCCTAGTATGCGCACGTAATTCCAGTGATGTTGCAGTTTAAAAGTTTGTTCACTGTAAACTTTACACTAGATCGGCCATGTTTAAATTGCATTGTGGGACCGATACGCTTGAGTGTATGCCGAGCCACCGTTCCAGATTGTGATTTAAACCCTTCGCATCGGTTTAATTCCGGTTAGGTGTGTGTGCTAGTCTGGTTTAACTTGTAATTTAACTTAAACTTGAGGCAGGCAAGCCTATCTTGCTGTTTTTTAGCGTCGCCATCTTGCATTTTGGTCCGATGGTCTTTCTACCAAGTTTCGGGTATTTCGACCAGAGTCATGTCGGTAACTACCAGTTTTGGGTAGTGGCCAGGCTACCAAGCGTCGGTAGTCGCTACCAGAAAAGGGGTATCTACCGTGTTTCTACCAGTTTTTGGTCAGGGTCGCTATATAAGCAGCGCGTTTTTGGTAGTAAGGGGATTCGATTTCTGAGAACTGAAAAGAGAAGCCACGGCTATTCGTTTGTCAAAACACTAAGAAAGTATTTTAGATCCCTTTTAAATTGTGTCGAACTTTGGGAAATAGAGAGAAGTCTCAAGCCGTAGGTTTTTATGAAAGCCGGACTGAATAATCTCTTTTTGATAAAGCTTTTATCTTTTCTGACGAGTTTATTCGTTCTGCTTTGACTCTATAGAAATACGCATACGCCAAGTGTAAATTGACCGCTTCAGATAGAAGGGAAGTTTTACATAGTAGAATGCACGGAGCTCATCTTGTGACGCTGAACGCTTTAGATCAGCCTATCTGTAATGTTAAATGGTGTTATATTAATTTCACCTAATTCATGAATTATCAACTCATGTAATAAAAACTGTCTGTGTTTTTCCAAGCGTTGTTTTCAAATTTTGTCCACCTTGCGTGGGGCTTACCGAAAGACAGATAGGGATCAGCCCCCACTCTACCAAACCCCGATATAGGTCTACACTAGTCTGTCTTTCGTACTAACGGGACCGTAACACCAAGTCACTTGGGAGTCTGTACAGTGGCGAAATGTCACTTGATTCTTGAAAATTGAGTTTACACGGTAAGTGAAGTTAATGTTTTTTCGTTTATTTTTGTAATTAATTGAAATCTTTCCATCCACTTGTACTTTTGATATATATTAAACATACCAGGCACCTGATCGTGCGATGCGCAACCTCCTTATAGCAATAAGAATGTCTTGATCAGCTTGACGTGAGAAAATTGACATGATTTTCGACTACAAAAAATACCAGAATTTTCGCTTTAGCACACACGAGAGAGTTCTTTCTACGATATAAAGGTCTGTCCGTGTTTATGCTTCTTCTCTTCATCAACAAGTTCCAAGTTGTGACCTTAAAAGCGATGAAAATGACGAAATTCCTGTATGTTTACTAACACAATTTTGTACAGTCACTTGAAAACCAATATTTTAGGTTTGTACTGTCACTTGATACGACTTTGTACGGTCACTTGAATCCGTTCTCAAAATTATTTTGTTCTTACATAAGGAATTTTGACACTTTACAACAAAATCTTGTTTGCTTTGATCCCGTATTTTGACCTACATGATGGAAACAGAGAAATGAAATCGACATATAAAGTGTTATTGCTCTTGTGTTGTGTCCTCTGGCTGAAAATGGATTATATTTCAATTGTGGCTTCATACGCTTTAAACACAGAAAAAGATTAGCCAGCGTAGAATACAAATTGAAGATACTACTAATGTGTACCAATTTTTAAAGTGGATAGAGATTATGATGACGCATTTCGTGTCACAAACATTCAACTATGCCAACTGTTGACTGGCATCATAGGTTTGGTTTCTTGATTTTGTGGTGATATTAGGAGCTAATTTATAGCACCATGATGTAGTAGAAAAATAAATACTTCCCTTGCAAGAGCTTAAACAATCTAAAAAAATCCATATTAAATCTGATTTTTGGCTCTATGTCATTATTACCCCAAAATGATAATGGCACTTTTATTTGATTTAATTATTTTGGGTTTTTTTTTTCTTCCTCATTTGGTGCTGCATTAAATAGATAAGTTTTAATAAGGCTGTGTCGTCTGCTCATGGTAGAATTTGACAAAGTGTTGCATAGTAAGCAGCGACTGGTGGGGACAAAATAGGGCTAGGCGGATACGCAGATAGGCCTTGTATATTTCAGTACATGTAGTTTTGACAAATTAGGATATCTGCAATGCCACATTTATATTATCCCTAGTTATGGCCTTAGTAGCAATAAAATGTGGCTGAAAATAATTATTCTGTTTTTGTCCCTATACCACATTTTGACTTCTATTGAAACAACTTTTTACGCCCCTGAAGCTGATATCTTCAAAAGTAGATATGGCTCGTAATTTATGTTTACTTCATATCATCCTATTATGTTTGATGCCGCTGAAAAAAGCATATTTTTACTTTGCTATAAGTATGCGTCATGTGTAGGCCTAACTTGTACTGAAGTTAGGTAAGTCTAAAATATTTTGACTTTGGACAAGTCCAACGTTTTGTCGTGTGGTAAAGAGTTGAAGCGTTGACGTGAAGCATTCTTGTACTAGACAAATCACGTCATGAGCACGACGTAATTGATAATTTACCATTAACTGCCTTTGGTAAAAAACTGACAACTTCCTTTTTTGAAGAATTGTCATTCCATATTCACAGGGTATATTCTAGACGTGTAGGCATATCCAATTTATGGATAACATACTATAATTTTTTACCACACACAGTCAATACAGTCTACAGTCAATGACACAAACAAGTTGGCTTCTTTACAAAAGAAGCCAGGAGAAGTCAGCATCAATCTTTTCAAATACTTTATTGGCTTTTAATATCAATATATTTTGGTATATGTAAACAAACAAGCAAAAAAGCCGCCGCGTAGAAGCATCTTATGCTTTACATGACGGTCATTTGACCTTCTTCCTGCGTGGGCAAGTTGCATGATCTTGTCCAGCGGTCTTCTTTCTCTCTTTTTTATTAAACAAAATTCTTCTTATTTTTTCTTCTGCCTAGATATATTTGCTTAATGAAAAATTACAATTACTATAGAGGTCATTTGCAACCATGGCAAATATAATATAACAAATCTTTACTAAAATTAGTCATATAAAAATAAACCTCGTCTATTTCGTGTTTCGGTTTTTTGATTTCGCTTTATTTACAAAACCATGACGAAACAGACTGTGTATTAGAACAATTTCCCAAGAAAAATGGATTTAATCAGCAAATTCTGCAGCAGTCTGCATTTTAAACTCACCACTACTGGAGAGGTCTGATGATCTCGTAAAATAAATGAACATGACCACACGTTATTTAATACTGGGATACTGTCGCGTGACACCATTTCTTACCTTAAATTCCGATTAATTAGCGTCATATTACTAACAGAATCTTATACCAAGGTCATTTTTTTTTTTTTAAATTTATGAAACTCGCCAAAGGCTCGCTTCATGAGTTTCATATGTATGAATTGAGCACTCGTGTAAAATCCTTTATTTTCTGATGTTCATCTAAGATTGAACGACACTGGGTCGCGTGCAAAGTTTAGTTTTAGTTTAGTTTAAACATATTTATTTTACATTGATTGAGAAACAAGTTCTTAAAAGTTAAACTAATCTCTCTCGATTCTGCTTCCTGGGAACTACACCAGGAGTCTAGGACAATTCCCCCCCCCCCCCACAAATGCCCCCCCCCCCCCGGACAACTCCCCCTTGCAACCCCCCCCCCCGACAATTCCCCCCCCCCGACAATAGCCCCCGGAGACAATTACCCACTGGACCATTACCCCCTGGACAACTCCCCCCCCCCCGACAATTACCCCCTGGACAACTAAACCCCCCCCCCCCCGATGATTTTACACACACACACACACACACACACACACACACGGAAATTAAACCCCCCCCACAATTGCCCCCAGGACAATTGCCCCCCAGGACAATTGCCCCCCGACAACTCCTTCCTCCAGACAATTCCCACCAGGATGTTCATACCATCATATGCATATTAGGAAATTTCATAGTGAAACTCGTCAAATTTGTGAGCACTTTTCTGGGTCTATAATTTCTTTTTCCCAAACGGTTCTTCCTCCTCACATTCTGAAACAGAGGATTATGCCAACTGAGGTACTTTTCCTCAAAATATCCGCAGAGCATTACACATTTAAACGCTCCTGGTCCTGATTCCCTTCCTAATCCCAGCCTTGCCCTAAAACCATCCACGCTGCATGCAACATGACAGAAATGAACAATCATTGTGGAGCTTCTATAATGCTGGCATCTCACTGTCCCGAATATGACTCCCAGTGAACACACGAATATTAAATTTGTCAAATTCAACTCTAACCGTGAGGGCATCGGGTGCATTCACGGAGACATTTTGAAGCCATCATCATCTTAGTTCGAACGCAACGCAGTTGTGTGGCCATCGCGTGGCCTGCGGTATATAAATTTCATCCTCGTTTTGCCTTCGCGTGTGGTTCGGGCGCCCTCGTGTGACCTGCAGGCTTCGTACTTGCTCATCGGCTGATGGTGGGCTGACTGACCTTGTTCAGGGCATTCTTTGCGCAAAACTGTAAATTCCATATTCCTGTGCCCATCGGGAGTCAAATTCGGGACAATGTGACGCCAGAATTAGGGGAGGACGAACCGTTTGGGGAAACATTTCGCAGGTGGGAGGGGCGCAAAATTGAGGTGGTCATTAATACTTGTTAACCTGAAACTTAAAACATTAACAAAGAAGAACACTTTTTTGACGTAACAACAATTCCTAATTACAAAATTCTCTTAAACATTTAAAACCAAAGAAATTACACTCTGCCCCAACTTTGCAATGGCGACTTTTATCATGGTATTCATTCTAAGGCTCATATCGGTATTACAACATTTGTTTTATGAATTTCAATGAAGGATTATTTTTTAAGACAGGACTACCAGAACATGACAAAAAGTGAAAGGGCAAAACGTTTATGCAAGAATAACAGAACTAGCATCATTTGCAGATATGGTTTGCGAAGCCATAAGGCCCCGATTACATAGAAGTAGACTATACGGTATACGAAAACGCCGGTTGACAAACGGTCGCGAATCCATTGTTAACAGGCGAGTTCGTATACCGCATACTTCTATGCAATCGGGGCCTAATACATCAGAAGTAGTTATTTCCAGATACTACATGTAAGGTCAATCGCACTTCACTAACACTGGCTATTTCAGCTTGACCACAAACACCGCCAATGGAGCAGGTCACCTGCATTAACTTTGACATTTCAAGCAGCTATACTCCCAAATGACTGAAACCACAAAGGTTAGTCTAGTGCCATTGGCCTGAGGTGGCTGGAAAGAACTTTACTTTACTCTGCCTCCGCCAGGGAGGAACCAGGCTCAGTGGTTCCTTTTTCATGCCAGCTTATTGGTCGAAGTAGAGTATGTAGTAATTATACCGCACGTCCATTGGTCCGTGCACATCATTCTGTTTAACTCTACCAAACGACAAAATTTTAGGCTGGTCCAAATTGAAACATTTGCAGACGACAAAATAAATGTGATTAAAGAAATGAAATTTGTTTTAGGAAGGCAATAAAACATTGTGGGAAAAGGAGAAAATGCTGGTAACCAGCATTTTCTCCTTTTCCCTCAATGTTTTCAAAAGGCTTCTTCCACAGGGGTGTCAAAAGTCGGGATTGTGTGGTAAAGGGTTAAAGAACGAAGAACAAGTGGAATAGAATTCAAATCCGATTTGTAGTCAGTCATGAGCAGGCATTTTGCGCTCCATACAAATTATGAATGTGCTGTGCTGTGTCGAATAACTGTGCTGTGTTCACACAGTGTGACCCAAAATGAAATCGCCCACTGTCAATCCAATTAGGTTTTCGGGAAAGAAGTTAGTGTAGTCATGGCAAATTAAGTCTTGAACACATTTGAGACTGCCACACAAGTTACGGTATGTCAAAGTCCTTAAAATTCGAAGTTGTAAGCAATGCCTCGGAGGAAAGCGATTCTATCGCGATTTGCGTAGTCCTGGACGATAGTCAGGATCCTCTGCCGTACATTCCTGTAAACCCGTCGTTGTGCTGGGGCTTGCTCACCAGCAACCATTTGAGCGATCTGGACACTGGTCCTGCTTCTTCTCTCTTGAGAACATCGAGGAAGCGCCACAGATTGGGGTGTTGTCCTCCAATATCAGCCTGAAAGCGCCTGTGCCAACCCTCAAGATTGTTGTTGGTTCTTGGCCGATCCTCCAGTGTCCTCACATGGACATTCCACATGGCAATCGGGAAGAGCGGGTTTCCGCGTCCGTCACCATTGGGTCTTGGTCTGCCAATGTATGCCTCGAAATAATCTAGTATAGGTGCTGCTTGGTCTGGAAGATAACCTCTGAGGATCTCGAACGTGTCCACGACGTCATCAACGGGTACGAACGCGATCGCTGGAATCATGCGCATGCCCAAAGCAAACTCTGGATCTCGCTGGTATTGGGCAACCAACCCATTTAACTGAATCTGAAATGAACAAGATGACATTGTAAATGTCGTATGGTTCCCGATGTTCAGGTACTTCTACCGGTACATGAACGGTACATTGATGTAGACCAAGATATGCTGATAGAGATCAGAAACATTGACAGAGATCAGGATACATTGACAGAGATCAGGCACATTGGTTGATGGATTACGATTAACACGATGAAGCCCATAGAACTTGATCTCATGACAACGTAACTCATCCCTTGATTGACCTTGACATCTGATCATCAAAGTCATATAATCCAAATGGGCATCCTCAATAACCTATGTGTGTCTGATATCATGCATGTACCACTACCACAGGTAGAGATATTTCAAATTATCAAGTTTGACCGTGACCTTGACCTCTGATTTTGAGAAATATTGCGTAACTGGAACATGAAACTTTTAATTAGTTTTCTCCTGAAATTCTGAGCAGATTTGCACTTGTTTGACCTTGACCTTGACCTCTGACCTTCAAGATCATTGCGTAATCTGAAAGCTCATCCCTGATACCCCAGGTGTAGGGAAAGGTTTTTAGGCGTCTACCATCACCAGATTCCGAGTTATCTCATATTATCAAATTTGAATATCAAATCTCACCGTGACATCAGCAAATATCATGCAACCGAGTACGTGCAAACAGAAAATTTCAGTGTTGCAATAACATCCTTGGATGAGCTATGGTGTTGTGATATCAGTTTCACGTCGCTGCGATAGGTGTCCCGGTATATCAACATATCAAATTTGATATATCAATATGATCATGATGCTGACCCTGGAAAATAAATTTATTGATGCCAGTATCTTGCCAAGGGTCATAAACATAGGGAAGGAACTTGTTATTAGCGCTATACCTGGCGTCGGAGACAAGTTATTCAAGAAACAAAAGCGTGACAGACAAAATCCCAACTTTTGATGTCTCAATTTCACCATGAACCGGATATCGGAGACATGAAATTTTTATTTCATCTTCTCATGTTACCTAGGGGTAGGTCATTTCCAGATCTGTAGCTCTTGCAGGAACAAAGTCACAAGCGTGACAGACTGAACAGACAGACAGATACACACACACAGAGACAGACAGACAGACAGACACCACGACCAAACACAACATGCTTTCCGATATTGAGATCGGAAACCATAATAATCAGCTGTGCAGTGGATTTCCCATTACAAAGAAGGTAACACTGCTCGCACTACCACCTATGGATGAAGTTTGGAGTGCAGGTTTCCCATTGGTGACAAGTCAATCTTGCATATACATGTACATGTACAACATACCTGGCGGTACACGTTCTGTGAAAGGTGGAAGAAACATCCATTTACAGTAGCATCTGGAAAGACGATCGTTATAGCATTCATAGCCGCCCTTTCGAAATCGATAAGCACATCTTGTGGATTTCCTCCCATCTGGGCGAGTTGGCGCATCAGACGTTCATACGTTTCTTGTGACTTGTTGGTGGTCAAGGCATACACGCAAGGAAATGATTGGCTATTCCCAGTCATGCAGTGGACAGTATATAGCTGAAAAAATATCTCCGGAACTGTTTTGAAAGTTCCGTCCGCTGCCCAATAAGGTGAATCCCTCAGCAATCCCAAACCATCCGCGGAAGCAAATAACAAAAGTCTGTTGGGATCGCCAACACCACTGTCCAGTTGAAGAAACTGGCCTTGGCGGGAAGTCAGTTGATACTGTCGAGGTATAACTGCATCTTGAGCATTTTCCGGCAACGGTAAGGGCTCTGGATGGGCTGCCTGCCGATATCTCCGAATAGACCTCCGTATGTCTGTAACCTTCGGCATCAGGGCAGAGGCAGCTTCAGAAATTCCTGCCACTGCTTGGCCAATGATTTGCTGAGGGGCCTCTGCTGTCGTTTCGGCACGCGTTTTCATCGTCGCCCTCACATTCAGCATCTCAAACCTCGCTGCATTCGCTGCATGGGTGTGCTCGTTAGTCTGCCAAACCACTCTTTCACCGACAATGTGTAGTTTTGCTTTGCACTCGTGTTTTCTCCGCAGCTCACATTCCCAACAAACTTTTCCACCTGACAGTTCCTTCTGTTTTACATAACAGAA
The DNA here is from genome assembly GCA_945859785.2 of Tridacna gigas. Classification (NCBI taxonomy): domain Eukaryota; kingdom Metazoa; phylum Mollusca; class Bivalvia; order Cardiida; family Cardiidae; genus Tridacna; species Tridacna gigas. The sequence goes on from OX244034.2 coordinate 31,595,969, forward strand.
CCCCTCAAAAAGTAATTTCCTTCCACCCCTTTCAGTGGTTACGAACTCCATTTTGTCAAGTCAATGTCTACTCTTTCACCAAACGCAGATTCTTCGAAACAGATCTGATTACTTGGATATGCTTGGGAATGGCCAAGTAGAGATTGAGGAGCGAATGCGTTAGTCTCGTGCAACCAGCCGTTTCGTTCCGCAGAAATGCTACACAAACGTCAGTGCATTGTGGGTATTGTGTCACCTACAACTCTGGCTGTCTTAGGGCGTGTTTATCGCTCAAATATCGATGGGTCATATGAATAAAGAGTAACAAATGTTTTTACTTGAATTTTGCAATAGAAATGGACTAGGCAATGCTGTACAAATCTGAAGTAAAAGCATTTGCTCGTCTTTATTCATATGACCCAATAAATCGGCATTTATTTGATACATTGTATGAAAACTTGAAAGTGAAACTCCAGTAATGTGGTTAATTACACACTTTGGTGATAATGCCAGGTAATGCCTAGGTCACATATCCACTCCGGGGCCCGTACGGCAAGTAAAAACAGACATTTTGGCCGATTTTCGCCAATTTCATACGGTGCCCGTCCGGGTCCCTCATTGTTGCCACGGGCACCGGGACATTTTTTACCAGCCGTACGGGCGCATTGATTAGCTGGCTGGTGCCAATTTTCCCGACATTTTCATCTGATCCGTAGGCCGTAGAAAGCCCATAGAAGCCCACTCGGCCAAACCAGCGAAAACTGTCAGCCAATCAGAACCCGAACAGAATGTGCAATGGATATGTAGATTGGGGAAAAAAAATTCGCGGCCGGGCCCCAGCGCCTTGCGCGCATGTGTTCATCGGACAGGCCCCGGAAGCTTCCGTATGGCATCTGGCCGGCACCTTTACGGTTTGTAGACGGGTGTCTTGGGATTGCTCTCCACCAGTTTTCACCGGGCACCGCCGAGCGCCGTAGAATATGTGACCACACACACCGTAGACATGAAAATCGTAATGGGCCCGTAAGGTCTCTAAAATCCACGCAAAGGCGCCGGATGGGGAAAATCGTACGGGGCCCGGTGGATGTGTGACCTAGGTTTAAGGCTGCTTTTCCACGAAGCGTTTGCGGGCGCGGATTAGGAGGCGGCGCGGGTGCGAGTGAAACTGGTAAAGGGAAATGCGTTGGATCAATTTTTTCCACCCGCACCCGGCCCCTATTCCGCGCCCGCAAACTCCTCGAGGAAAAGCAGCAACATACATACTCAAACAAACAAACGCGTCTCCCTGAAATTGACAGAATCTGATTTCAAAAAGGCGGTTCTGGTGGCCCTATTGTATATCGCAGCACGGCCATTTTCTACAGGAACTTTCCTCTGGTCACACCGAACATACATAGAAAAATATGAAAAACGGTTTTCCCTGAAATTGACGGAATATGATTTCAAGATGGCGGATCTGGCAGCGATACTGTAAATCAGCCATTTCCGAAAGGAAACTTCCTCTAATCACCCCCGAAATACGAAAAAAAGAAAAGATCAATAAGATCGGGCATATGGTTCTCCATGAAATTGACGAAATGTGATTTCAAGATTGCGGCTCTGGCGGCCATATTTTCGAAAGGAAACTTCCTCTAGTCACCCCAAACATTCACACAAAAAATCAATAAGTTCGGACATACGGTTCTCACTGAAATTGACGGAATCTGATTTCAAGACTGCTGATCTGGCGGCCATATTGTAAATTGGGTCGCGGCTATTTTCGAAAGGAACCTTCCTTTAGACACACCCAAAATACACACAAAAAATCAAATTGATTGGACCAGCTGCTTCCTTTTAAATGGTTGGAAATGGAAATGGAAAGTTTATGGTGCGACGTTGAAAACGGACGGACGTAGCGGGTGACGACATAATGCCCCGCTTCTTTTGAAACGGGGGGGGGGGGGGCACAAAAATCAGTTATTTCGGCCAACAGAGCTCATTTACAACTGTTTAGCATGTCTATCATCCTTTGTACCAAAATAATGTGCGGTTTTGATCATTTGGTAGGCCTACTACATGTTTAGCAGACGCCATCTTTAAACAACTCGATGAACTCAATTTTCTGTTCGCGAGGAACTCCTACTCGACGTGCGTACTTCAAATGTGATCACATGAAAAATCTAGTAATCTAATCTAATCTAGTTCCAGTTGAACTCGGCCTTGGAAGTGAACCCAGGGTCTGACGCTGAAAGCCGACAATGACCTCGTCCCAAAGCAAAAGCAGAAGGAATTTCGAGTTAGATTGGGGGGATTGTCCGGGGGCAATTGTCCAGGGGGCAATTGTCCGGGGGGAATTGGCTGGGGGAGTGGGGGGGGGGAGTTGTCGGGGGGGGTTTCCAGGGGGGGGGGGGTAATAGTCCTGGGGGCTATTGTCGGGGGATTTGCCGGGGGGGGTTTCCAGGGGGGGATTGTCGGGGGGGATTGTCTTGGGGGACAATTGTCCAGGGGGATTTGCAGGGGGGGAGTTGTCCTGGGGGCAGTTGTCTAGGTGGGAAATTGTCCTGATACGCTACACCAGTACTCGCGCCGAATGTGTGGGCCAATTAAAAATCCCAAAGTTGACATCCACTCCCGGGTATCGATCTCAGGACCTTTAGGTTATAAGGCCAACGCTCTACCCCACGACCACGGACATCACCAAAGTAAATGCAGCCCAAGGGGCTTCGTGTATTCTTTGCTAGCGACCCGGTGTCGCTCATTCTTCGATAAAAATCTAGGCCCAGTTGTTTAAAGCATCGTTACCTTAATGAGTTCGTTTTAGTTTCAGTTGGCTTACTGTTTGAGCGAAACCTATATCAAATACCCTGATATGCTATGCTGAAAAGAAAAAGCTCCTGGAATTTTTTTCAGCCCAGATATCACAGTATATGCGTATAAAACTTCACATTTCGTTGACAAACAACGTCATGGTTCTACGTTTAAATCACAGAAAAAGTTGAAAGATTTGCTTGTTTGAGCAGCTTAACATCGTGAACTCTGTCAAAGTGAAATTAGATTCTCGGGATCAATTGTTTATACTGGCCAAAATTTACGTAAGGTGATACCGCGTGACCCGATCGATGTATTCAAACCAGTATGTTCTGAAGGATTACATTAAGCATTTTATTCGTTGTGCTTGTGGCTTTTGTGTCGTTTGTGGCAATGGATTTTTCATTATTTTTTTTTAGCTCACCTGAGCACGAAGTGCTCAAGATGAGCTTTTGTGATCGTGCTATGTCTGTCGTCCGTCGTCTATCGTCCAGGCGTCAACATTTACCTTGTTTGCACTCTATAGACCACAGTGTCAGGTAGTCATAAAACTTGGTCGGATTGTTTGTTTCGATGATATCGCGGACAAGTTCGAAATTGTGGGCTAAATATTTAAAGAAGCTTGTGTGCACCCTTTAGACCACTTTTCTCAGCCCGATACGCTTGAAACTTGATCAGGATGTTTGTCTTGTTAATATCTTGGAAAAGTTGGAAAACGGGTCGTGTCACTCTGTCAGTTACTCATAAAACTTGGACAGATTGTTTGTCATGATGATATCTTGGACAAGTTTAATATTGGGTCACGCCAAGTCAAAAACTAGGTCATAGGGCTAAAGCCTATAAAATCCTTTTGTGCACTCTTTCTGAGGCCACATTTTCGGCCTGGAGCTGTTAAAGATATGTCAGAATATCTGTCTTGATGATAACAAAGACAATCACGAACTTGGATATTGCGGGGTCAAAAAGTAGCTCACAGGGCTAAATCTTAGAAAAACCTTGTTTGTAGTCTACAGGGCACAATGTCAGCCTCATACTCATGAAACTTGGTCAGAATATTTGTCTTGATAATATGTAAGATATCTTTGAAATTGAAAGTAGGTCACCGAGTCAAACCTAACAAAAACATTGTTTGCACTCTAGAGGCCACATTTTCAGCCTGATATTCATTGAACCTATGATGATGGTTTTGTGAGAAAGCAGCCAGTGGCTTGGAAAGAATATTGTGCGAGTACTGATAAAAGAGAAACCAGGAAATCATGGACAGGTGCACTGGCCGCCGCGTTTTCATTTCTCCGCGATATAACTGAAATGATGTGGAAAACGGTGCTAAATAATCAATCAATTAGGTGTTCTCATGCATAAACAAAGCTTTGCGATCTATATCAAAGCGCGCTTTTATGCAGCAGGGTACAAGACGGTATTAGTCAGTTACAGAACTTGAAACTTGCTCCTATTTCCTTGGTACATTATCTTACTGGGATTTTCAGTGTCTAATAAAGTAATCGAATATTATAGCAAGTACAACCAACATTTCAGGGAGCATGTGTCAAATCAATCTACTTTAAAGTAGGTCAAACAAGTCAGAGTCTCATATCACTTCAAATAAACAACTTTCTGTCGAATTTCCCTTTTCATTCTTCGTAATAAAAGACATGCTCTTCAAGTCACTGTACAAAATAAAATATTGCAGATCTCAGGCGACTGTACAACAGCTTATCAAGTAACTGTACAAATTCCTTTTGTCGACATGCCATTTTAAACGAACGATTATGAGGATTGTAGTCGATTTTGTCAACAAACCTTTACATGTTTTCAAAAAAAAGTGAATAAAGAAAATATCTATACATTTTCCGTTCAGCAAAAAAAGCTTTTAAGGATGGTTAATCAAACAAAATACCTCGTTGTTTTGAGGTAAAATCATCTGTATTTTAGTATGGTTACATGATCAAGGCATCCCCATTCCTCCAAAAAAGATTTACAGAGCACATGGGTGCTCCTGATACGGTCTATAATTAACAAACAAAAAACTGGATATGAAGGTTTTATAATATCTATCAAAATAAATGAAAAATCACCAGCTTGAATTACCATGTCATAGCAGTTTACAACGACCAAGTGACATTTCGCCACTGTACAGACTCCTAAGTGACATACAATCTCAAACACTGTACACTTCCGGTCCTACACTGTGTATAGGGGCGCCGCCATGTTAAAGATCGTGTGATTGGTAGTTCAAAATGGAAGCCACCCTTATACGGTTAGATGTAGGTACGGAATCGGCCGAGTTGTGACGAGTGAACCCCGCAAAGACATGAATACGAGTGACCGTGATAAAAGTGTATACTGTTGAAAGGGGCGTAACACACCACCTAAATTATTCACCTAAACTATTAATCCAAAAAGCGCTGGAACCGACTTAAGTTGTTGTTTGCGGACAGTATAGATCAAGATTAGACTGCACAGAACGTGCAGTCTGACCTTGGATCTACACTGTTCGCTTCTTTGTCACATATTGTTGCTAAAACAACTCTGAAATGACAATATTTTGGACATTTTTCCTAACTGAAAGGGTCTATTTAATTAATTCATTCTAGAAATAAGACCAAAATGGTTGCAATTTTGAGCCTTACTACCCAGAATATCTGCGCAAGCGGACAGTGTAGATCCGAGATCAGACTGCAATTTCATGCAGTCTGATCTCGACCTATTCCGGCCGCATTGGCAACTATAATTGTCACGGTGCCTAAGGGCCAATCGTTGCTCCTGTTTCCGACTGGTCACTTGGATTTTAGGCTGACCCCTATCACGTGACTCCTAATCCACCCAGTTGATTGTTACTCAGTGTGAACTCAGTCAACGTTTAGTCGGGCAAAATAGAGGTTCAAACAAAGAGCCAAGCAGGTTGATCCGGGAAAAAAATGAAGTAAGTCTCTTTTTCTTTCGTAATCTTTGTATTTTTTTCCATGAATAAGTAAAGTACATGTATGTATATCTAGATCTGGCATTGTAGTTGAAATTTGTGATTGTTTTCGTATAATTTTCCCTCGCATTTGTAAAACGCCAGCGTCTTGGTGCCTATGTTTGCGCCCGCCTCCCGATTTCCTTCTTAAAATGTCGCTCTAATATGCATATCTTTTTTAAATTTGTTTTGAAACAAAGTTTTCTTTGAATAATTAGGAGATCGCAGACATCTTAGAAATTAAAAAAAAAAAGAAAAAAATGGGAACACTGGTGTGAGCGGGAATCGTAGCCTTTCGCACAAGGAGCATAAAAATGTGCATCTTGTTGTAATGGGTTCATTCTTTAGTGCATAGAGATATAGTTTTATACATCCGGCATTTACTACTTAGGGGAACATTGTGGAAAGTAGAAAAAATGCTTAATGTAGGGATCATAGACATGTCTACATACTGTATGATCCTTGCTTAGAGAAAGCAATACCGTGAATCCATTAAGATCAGAATTTCTTATCGAATGTTTATCCTTAAGCTGCTAAATAAATAAAGGAGAAATTTCCCGTTGATAGCAAAAGAAAAATCCAACAGATTTATTGTGATTTCAAGGTTCTCTTTGCCAGGAACATCTCCCTATGTTGGACTGTTTTGATCCAAAATCAGACTGTGTGTTTGTTGTATGCAGTCTGATCTTGATCTGTACACTCCAAGTCAGGATTGTGTGATAAAAGGTAAAGAGGCCTTCTTAAGTTGTTTTTGCAGCAAATTATTTATTTCTTGTTTTGTTTAACACTGATAAGTACCACAAAATACTCTTTTCTACATAGCCTATCAAGGAATAGATAGAAAAATGTTTTTTCTTACATACATCCTTTTTTTAACTGATGGTTTGCCAGCTATTGCATCGGTTAATTTAGAGATGTAGTGTTTTTTAAGTTTGTTGAGATTATTTAAAATCTGAATAGTCCCCCTTAAGAACTAAGGACAGCTTTACTTGTCTTGGCAAAAAGTTTCATTCAATATCAGACTACAGAACATGCAGTGTGATCTTAACGCTTTATCACACAATCCCGACTTTTAACAACCTTGAGAAAGAAGCCTTTGGAAAACATTGTGGGAAAAGGAGAAAATGCTGGTAACCAGCATTTTCTCCTTTTCCAGCAATGTTTTCTACCCTCCCAAAACAAACTTCAATTTTTTGGTAACATTTATTTCGTCATCTGCAAATGCTTTCAATTTGGACCAGTCTAAAATGTCGTTTGGTAAAGGATTAAATGTTTTATCAAGGTAGGTATTCTGCGATAATGTCCCATCATAAGGCACTCAGATTGGCATTTCTCCCTCTCTTCATTTCAGAATAAGTATTGATTGCATTTGTCTAGCTTATTTAAATACAAAAACATGTATTTACTCTAGTTTATAGGACTTGTTTCCCTCTCTAAACCCTGTACCACACTTGGGTTTTAATGACCCTTTGGAAGAAGCCTTTTGAAAATATTGTGCGAAAAGGAGAAAATGCTGATAACCAGCATTTTCTGTTTTTCCCACAATGTTTTCTATCATTCCAAAAACAGTTTTCAATTTTTGTGTCCCCTTTATTATGCCATGTGCGAAATGCTTTCAATATAGTTGAAGTCCAAAAGATTGTCGTTTGGTAAGGAGTTAAACATCTTTGGCAATACATGATCTTGGATTTAACCCTTTACCATACAATCCCAAGTTTGAATGACCCTAATAAAGAAGCCTGAAGTGTGGTGAAAAGGAGAAAATGTTGATTACCAGTGTTTTATTCCTTGTTCCACAAGGTTTTCTATCACTTTTATTATTAACCACTCAGTCCAGACTATTATCAACCCTGAAGAAAAACCCTTTTGAAAACATTGTGGGAAAAGGAGAAAATGCTGGTATCTAGCATTTTCTCCTTTTCCCATAAAGTTTTCTACCCTTTACAAAAAAAATTTAATTTTTGAGCTGCATTTGGTTTGTCATCTGCAATGCTTTTAATTTGGACCAGTCGTTTGGTAAAGAGTTTAAGATAAATTACATTATTTAAGCCACATTTAATTTGTAGTTTTCTAAACAGTTTCAATTTAGGCAAGTCTAAAATTTTTTTATCCAATAATGATTTGAACCACTTGCTATTCTGTGAAATGTTTTTTAAAAGAAGCCTTGAATACAGCATTTAGGTCTCTTTTTTTCTAATTGAAAATATTAGTCATTATAAGATAAAAATCTATAAAGACAGTCTTGGTCAGGATGTATTGCAAAATATAGTGCACACATTGTTAATCCCAGATCAGACTACATATTGGGTATAGTCTAAACCCAATACATCTTTACTTGTTTTCAACGAGATTTTTATCCATTTCAGTTTTTCACTCTACTGGCTGAAAGCCAGCAGACCCTATGTCATAGCGAGGTTTCCGTCGTCCATCAGTCCATCACTCTCTGTCTGTTCATCTTTTTCTTGTTTACATGATAAATTCTGCATTTTTGTTGGATTTTCGTGAAACTTGCACAGTTTGTTTATCTAATCAATAGCTTGAACCCTATTGATTTTGAAAAAATCTGACAATCAGTAAGGGAAAAGTAGCCATTTAAAGTTGAAAATTTACATATCGTGTTTACTGGATAAAATCAACATTTTTTTTATCCAACTCTTTTTTATTATCAAGGGATTGAACCATATAAAAAAAAATGAAGAAAATTCAGAAACCAAGAACTTACATGATGACTGAAAACCTAATATACCTTAACCTCTTTGGGTGAAATTTGTGGCAAAGGATTTTAAAAATGTCCTCTTGAAATATGGATGATAATGTTTGAGACATAAATACAAGTGGAAATATTGTGGCAAAATGCAATATAATTGGGTCATTCCCAACAATTTCTCCTTTGCCACATTATTTTTTTATTGTTGTATACAACAAGGCCAAAGTCAACTGTGGGTGATTATGCTTTAATTCTTTACCAGACAATAAAACTTTGAACCTGTCTAAATTGAAAATATTTGCACACGACAAATTGTGATTGGAATAGTGGTATTCATCTTTTGTAAGGTAGAAAATGTTGGGGAAAAGGAGTTTTTTCTTGTTTTTATCCAACAATGTTTTCAATATCCATCCTACTCAAGGTCATATAAGCATTGGAATGTTTCTGGGAATTTCTTGGGCCTATGTTCAGTGCAGAATTAAATATTTTAGAGTAGGAAAACACCTATAGGCCATCACAGCATACTGCAGCAAGCCAAAGAGTATAATTATAATAAGTGTTTTAATCACCCTATGCCAGACCACAAAACTTTTTACTGGTCCAAATTGCAAGCCTTTGCAGACAACAAACTGAATGTGACTTGTATGATGTAATTTGTTAAGGAATAGAAAAAGTTGTGGGAAAAGGAGAAAATACTGGTTACCAGCATTTTCTCCTTTTCCAACAATGTTTTCAAGTGACTTTTTCCTTAGGGTCATTAAAAGCTGGGATGGTGTGGTAACACTATTAAATATACACATTTATTTAGAAATAATTTTTTTTCACCTGGAACAACTTGGTGCTTATGTTACTTGTTAATAATTCTACATAAACTTATCTTTATCTTTGTAGATTTACAGTATGACCAGATTTGGACTTTGTTAAGGTAAGAGTCACTTAACATCGGGTAATCAAGGGTTAAAATAAGTGCATGATAAATTATACAAAGTCTGTCAGATTAATGATGGGCAAGTTTATAAAAATTTGTAAAAAATTGTGATATGTATATTACAAAACATGGAGGTTTTAATTTGATGTTTTTTACCTGCCTAAAAGTCATATTTCAAATATAACATGGTAGAAACTGATCGTCTGCCATGAAGTCAAAGGTGTAAGACAATAATATTATGGTTGCCATAAAGTGTTGAAAGGTAGCAAACTGAGAAAGTTTGTATGTAATTTCAAAATATGAACCACACACAATTGAAGCCATTTTACTAAGATGGCACACACTGCCCTCAAAGTACAGCATTCTGCCTCATTTTATGAGGCTAAGCCCTGGAATCAGCTATATAGGTCCAAAGTTTGACAGAAACATAAGCTATTATGGATATTAGTATGAAGTTTGCATTGGTAAAAAACAAAGGGCATAGTGTCATGAATGTTAAACTTACATTGTTGCCAGACCCATGTGTTTTATTTCTTAAAGTAATTTCAAATATACCAAATAAATCAAGTAACAGACCAATCCCATGTACTAAAGAACCAAATTTACCAACAAATACCAATAATGCCTTACTAAACCTTCAGACTGCTGAGTTGAAACATGTGATACATTATCAGTCTCCAAGACAAACCATCTTCAAGCAGTTCCAAATATATTCTGACCCCAATGATATCAGTTTATGCATATCTTTACATAATGCCTCTGATATCCGGTAACATCTCTTGTGGTTTTAAGACTATAAAGGGAAACTTGGTAATACTCTTTGACCAACCCCTTCTTGGTACACCCCAGTCATCAACAAAAAACACTGCATATTTTATTTTTATCATTATTATGTCAATATGACCGGTACTATTTTGCAATGATGCTTTGATAAAATACCGTATTTCACCCAATTAACGCTCCCTCCCTAATAGTAGCACCCCCTCCCCCCCCACACACACTATTATTTCTTACTCCAAACGCTTCCAGACAACCCCCACCCATACCCAACCTTAACCTTAAAATCGACAACTGGGGTGACAAACTTCCAAATGCAAGATAACTTCACTAAAACTTTTCAATTACAGACTGATGAAAATGACTAATGACCAATTATTTATAAACAAACTTACAGGTACGGCGTTGACATAATCCTAATTACTTCAGCAATCAATGTCATTAACAGCCGACTGTCTGAATACACTTACACTTCCAATAACATTATAAACTTCCCGTAAAACAAAATTTGCCAACTAACTTGGAAGAACATTAAAAAGGTGAAGTATTGAATTTCAGTGTCCCATACTAATCGTGAATGCTATTACATGTCTAAATGAATCATGATCAGTTGTAAAATCAATATACTGCATTACAGGAAGTCTTTCAAAATGGCAATCACTTTGCACTGGGCTCTGACTAAAACTCTGATCAAAGTACCATACTTACTCTAAGTGATGGCAGTGAAAATTTCGGGAAATTGGCTATGGACTAAGAGTGCCCAGTTGGTGTTTTGAATGGTGCCCCAGCACATTAATTAGGTGAAATACGGTAGGAACAATAACTTCCAAAAAGTCAATCAATAATGTCTTTTATGCAAATACGGAATACACATAATCTTTCTTAATTTAACACTTTTTCCTACTATTTTTATCTCTTTAAGCACAAAAATTGCATTTTATCATCTTTTAATACATGCATGTGCGCTAAATTACCTGAGCTGTCATCGTGCCATAAAAATGACAATTATTAATTCATTCAGCTTTCAATAATCTAACATTATCAGGGATCAATCACTTTACATTGATCTTGTAGGTCGGTGTTGGTCATCATTCATTTATAGGTCACACTATTTTTCACAAAACAACTCAAAAGTGGCTTGCTATAGGTTTAATGTATTTGTTCTTACACATTGTATATGTCTAAGAATTCATCTTAAAGTGGGGCTATGTGGATGGGACAGTCGAAATAATTGAGCATACCGGTACTCTTTATATCACACATGATATAATAACTACATCACTTATGATTTTAAACGGTTATTGAGGCTGAAATTTGTTAATTTTTTTTTAATCACATAATAATTTATTGTCACTTTACAAAATATTTGAATTAGACCAATCATAGACCAATCAGGTAAACACTTAAATATAACTTTGATTTCCTGCTAGTAACAGATCAGTAAAGAACATGTTTGTTGCCCCAATGCTAGTCTGCATCATACAAAGTATGAGTTACATAGTTGTTGTCCTTAAATAAATAAAAAAACATCAGAAACAACAACAAATTTCATTCAGTGTTTGACACCTACATACAAGGGGTCCAGTATGTCAAAAATTTGCATAAGGTATTACTCTTGAAATTGTAATTCTGACTAGCTCTTAATTGGATTTGACTTCCGAAAATTTTTGCTCAAAGGCTTCAGTTTCAGAGTAGAGCAGAAAAAAAAGTCTTATAGAGTTTCTTAAGTTTTAGTTTTGTGGCCTGTGTATTCAAAGTATTTCATTACTTGAGAAGTACAGAATGGCATAATGTTAACAATAGATGAATCCTTTAAATCAGCACCATGTCTATCAAATTGGTATGTGTGATACATATTGAAGTATCCGTACATGATGTGTGTCTATCAGACACACATTACTTAAACATGTTTGAGGGTTTGTAAACCAAAGGGAGTTGTAATAGCCACTAAAGTATTGTCAGCATACCTTATGTGATGTTGAGAATCTTAAATCCTATATGTATATCAGATAAAAAATGAAAGTGGATGTAATTTCTTATTACTTAAGTATATTTTTCTGTTCTGTTATTAAAAATTCTATTTGCCTTATTTAGCCCTTTACCAAATGATCCTGCATTGTAGCAACACTGAGGAAAAAGGCCTTTAAAACATTGTGGGAAAAAGAGAATCAGCATTTTCTTATATTCCCACAATGTTTTCCTTCTACAAAGACAACTTGCACCATTAATTGAGCCACATTTAATGTAATGTGTCATCTGCAAATATTTCCAAATTGGACAAATCCAAATTTGTTGCTTGGTAAAGAGTTAATTTTCAGGGTTCATTTCAGTTTTTTAACCCTTTCACTAAAATAGTTGCCTTTGCGGCCAGTGTAGATCAAGATCAGGCTGCACAAAACATGCAGCCTGATCTTTGATCTACATTGTCTGCTATGTTAAAACAGGCAAAAGGTAGCCATGAATTTGCAATTATATTGGTTTATTCTAGAATGAAAATGACAATTGGGTTTATTTGGCGCTTTAAGGGTTACTTTCTTGTTGCACTGTTATGAAAGCATCTTTTTTTTGTACACAAATTCAATTTGAAATGAACCCTGCAGTTCTTTTTAAACCAAAACCTATGCAATTATTATGGTGTTAAGGATCTTTGATCCAAAAGTAAGAAAGAAAATCATTTATTATCTCATGCAACGTTTGATGTTAAGGATCTTAAATCCAAAAGTAAAGAAGAAATAGTTTATTATCTCATTGTAATGTTTGATGTTAAGGATCTTACATTAAAAAACAAAAAAAAACAAAAAGAATTATCTCATGCACTATTTGATGTTAAGGATCTTAAATCCAAAAGAAAAGAAAAACTCATGCAATGTTTGATGTTAAGGATCTTAAATCCAAAAGTAATTAAAAAAAAAAAAAAAAATGAAAAAACTAATTTTCTCATGCAGATAATAAGAGTGATCTTAAATAAAGCAGAATTTGAATTATAGTTAGATTAGTAAGTTAAATCTATTCATATAAATTTTGAAAATGGCTTGAATAAAGTAAACTAATTACTTTGGCAAAGATATAGGTGAAAAATATTGCATTTATGAATCAAAATTATTTTTATAATTCATTGCTCAGACAGGTTATCCATGCATTGGACTGGTTAGTATCCAGGAAACACAGAAAGATACATGTAGACAGAGTTGATTACTGGGTGGGATCCAGGAAAGATTTGTCTTTTGTTCAAAAGTTTTAAATCATGAACAAACAAAAAATATAGAGATTAAACTGTTACCAATGACGGATCAAGGCAATCCAGAAAGGTTTGTTGGTCTATTCAGGGGCAGCAACTGTGTTTCATCTGCAAAGTTAACCTCGTCTGAGCATTTTTGTCAAAACCCAAGTACATGTAACTGAAAAATAATTAATTGGTTCCTAAGACCATTTTCAAAAGTTATGTGAATGCATTTATCTTACATTTTTATTTGTGAAAGGTACTGTTCTTTTGTCCACTCAAAAAAGACTTAGCTTTTTACCAAACAACAAAGTTTTATAGTCAAAGATGAAAGCATTTTCAGGCAACATACCAAATATGGCACAAAGATAGGATTTGCCCTTGAAAGGTAGGAAAACATTGAGGAAAAAGGAGAAAATGCTGGTAACCAGCATTTTCTCCTTTTTCCACAATGTTTGCAAAAGCCTCCCTTCCAGAGGTTGTTAAAATAAGAATCAGGATTGTTTGGTAATGGGTTAAGACCACACAACAGTTTTTTTGTGTGTCAATCTTCTGCAAGGTTCATGGGAAAGATCTTAGCCTGCAAAGTTCCTTAACAACAATAGTTTTTTTTTTTTTTTTTTTCTGGCTAGTGCAGATCAAGATCAGACTGCACAATGCAGCCTGCTCTTAGATCTACACAGCATACTACGGATAGACGTGGCTTGCAAAATTCAGTCTCATAATGACATTTTATCTGGTCCCTGTTCACTTTGTTTGGCACTTCAAGGGTTTTATCCAATAGATATGTAGGGCTTAATGGTACATTTATTTATGTAGTTATTGCAACATGTGTATGGATATTTCTTTGCTTTTATTTTTAGATTTTCTTTGTTCAAATGCTTTTAATTTTAATTTTGACTTTTTTATTGAAAACTTTTTGAGTTGGCAGGGACTGCCCAGCCACTCAGTAATGTCTTTTATGCATTATACAGTCTTACTTCATTTAATTTTTTTGCCATGAATTCATCATTTTGTTCAAATCTTCTTAAGTGCAACCATTCTACTTTATCATCTCTTAATACAGACATGCACACTTAATTACCAAAGCCGTCAATTGATGCATCATAAAACAACATTCATTCATTCATTCATTTATTCATTCATTCATTTTGATTTATAATAACAAGTTTGCTATTTCTCAGTATGGAAGCTTTTGCTTTTGTGTGATCTGACTGTCTATTAATGCATCCTGTGAAGGCAAGTGCTCCGGTTGAATAGGATCACTGACTGTAAAACAGCTTTGGGGCAATTTTAAGTTTAAAATTAAATCCAGTGCTGATAGAAGAGTGGACCCAGGTCTTTTTTTCCACTCACGTAAGACTTATCACACTCTACAATTAAGTATGCCTCATATTCCATTTAAGTTGCTGAGAGCCTTGCACAATGTTGTAGGCTAAGGATCTTATTTCCACAAGCAAAAATAGATATTCATTTATTATTAACTCGGCTGTTTCAAAAAAAAGTCAAGTTATTGTCATAGCCCTGTCGCCGTCTGCAATGTCGTGCAAAAACTTTGACATTTTATAATATCTCTGATATTACTGAAGATATTTACTTCAAACTTGAACAAATTGTTGACTATGAAAAGAGGAACCCATAGAACTAGGGCGGGTAATCACTAGAATATTTTGACACAGGTATGCCCTTTTTGCGACTTCGAATTTTCACTGAAAATCAAGCAACTTCAGCCGAGCATTGCCACCCGCATGCCATGCACTTGTTTTTTTTTATATAAGGAGGTACACAATTTTAGAAATGATGTACCTTTTAATATGGAATGTTTATCATAGTTAGGTTGTATTCTGTATTTCATGATGAGAAGTAGTCATTTTTTTTCCACATGAATGTAATCCCTGTTGGTTTAAAAAAAATCTCAAAGATGTGGTCTGTGAAAAGACTTTAGATTTAATTGGGGAAACAATATCAAACAGATATTGAGGAAAATCCAAGACTTTGTGTTTTTAAAAGATTCATCTGTTGGCTCTCTATTTATATATTGACACTGTTTGATTTCAACTCAGGAACGCATGCAAATCCACTTATGAATACTTTTGAATACTGGAACCAGCCACAAAGCCAAAACAACAAATGATTTGATTGATATTTATATTTGTGGTTAAATCTGACAATTACTATCATATTCATAAGCTTGGTCTTTACACTTTCATCTACAGAAGTTGTTTTATGAAGTTGTTTGGTATTTGCAAGGAATTTAAGTATTTTTGCTGTTGTTTGTTTGATATAGGGGAAGAGGGTTGAACTGCATTGAACACAATGTCACCTTCACTATTTAGGTATCTATGAGCATTGAAGGAATGTCTGAGAAAGAAGAATTTCCCCATTAAATGCTTAGGTTTTTAGTAGAAATATTGATCAAAATCAAGATGCAAATTATTTACACTAAAGTATACATAGTGCAACCTTTCAAGATCATCCCCATGATCTTTAATCAATAATACTTTCATCAGTTTACCAGCACGGTCGAAGTTTGTATATTACAGGCTTAATTGTTTGAGGAAACTTGTCACATACATGTATTGTTTTTTCCTGTGATGTATCAGATTGTCATTTAGAAAACAAAGACATCACAATTTTTAAGTGTTGCTTGATTATTTCAAAGTTCAAGTGCTATTTCAAAGTTCAAATGCAAATATGAGGATAAATGACAACTGTCTTGGTTTCTACAATTTTGGCAAGCCTAGAAACATTTAACCCAAGGAACATTAGCTTATTTCACATGAACTCATAGCCTGGATGACTCCAGTACACTACACATTAAAAAACAGCATAATTCAAGCACTTTTCAATAAATATCTCCTAAATTCCATCTTCATTTTTGCAACACTTTTTCAAAATCAACTTTTTAATGGGTAATCAGGAGTAGTTATTTCTAATCATCCTTTGGAGTTTTTGTGAGAAGCATTTGGTGGAGTATAGGTCATAGTAGATCAAGGACACTGATAATATATCTCTTTACAAACATACTTTGGAAATAGCAAAAGCACACAACATGAAACAGAGCTGTCTCAGCTTTGAGCAACCTGGTTCCCATCCAATTTGTCTGGGCTTATAGTATTCCATAATATACTAGGGACATTTACACAAGTATACTGAGACTCTGACATAAAATCTTGACAGTGGGGACAGATTGGAAAGCAAATTCTGACATGAAATCTTGACAGTGGGGACAGATTGGAAAGCAAATTCTCCTTTTAAAGCAGATACCATATCTTACCAAACAATTTACTAAACCAATCCCCAAGACATGAATTTGTTACTTGCTTCTGTAAAGGGTGATTTTTATTTTTAGCTGGGTTGTTCATGAATATGTTTTATTCCTTAAAATGTTACACACATGGTTATATTTCACCAGGGTAGTACATGAAAAGGATCAAAACACACACACACACAAAAAAAAAAATGGTTCTACGCTGTTTAATGCAATTGGACAAATCTTGAAACAAAAGACAGGAAACAAAATAAATTGATCAAAGCAAAGACCAAAAAGAATCTTATTAATAGAAAGTTGAAAAAAAAAAAAAAAAAAGAAATGGAAATTTCAGGAAAAAATACTAAAAAAAAAAAAAAAAAAAAATCTTAAGAGATAAAAACTCGTAAAAAATGAAAAAAATTTGGGGGGGGGGGGTGAAACACACAAATTGAAAAAAACAACAACAACAACAAGAGAAAAAGGGAAAAACAATTAGAATATGATAATAATAAACAAAGATGATTTAAAAACATGTAAAAAAAAGAAAGAAACAGTCTGTAAAACAAACATGTAAAAAAACAACTGAAAATGGCAAAATTTAGAATAAGAAATTATGAAAAGAATTTTTAAAAAATGAAGAAAAGCAACATCAACAGAAAAAGGGGAGAAAACTTTAATAACCAAAACCTAAAATGATCAAAAAACAAATGTAAAAAAAAGTAAACAGTTTTTTTAAAAAAATGTGTAAAAAATGAAAAAGGCAAAAGATTAGAACAAAAGAATAAAGACTAAAAGAAAGAAGAAATAAGAAAAACTAGAAAAGAAAGAAAATTATAACTAAATGATAAAAGAACTGAAAAAAATCTTATCAAAAGAATGAAAAACTTTAAAAAGAATAAAAAGAAATAACATGATAAGAAAAATAAAGAAATTTTAAAGAATATGAGAAAAAATTACAAAGAGAAATAAAATTATAACAACAATGATGAAAAAAAGAAAAAAATGTTACTAAAAGATGAAAAACTTGAAAAAGGAATAAAATAAGATAACATGGAAAGAAAAATAAAACCCATAAAAAGAGAAATAAAAATGAAAAGCAGAAAAAGAAGCATGAAAAGAATGAAGGAAAAAAAAAACTAAACAAAAAAATTAAAGAATTTAAGATGAAAACAAAAAAACTGAAGAAATAGAAAATAACAAGAATGAAAAACAACATCAACAGAAAAAAAAAACACGGGAAAATATATAATAGTAAACAAAATTATAATATAGTAAACAAAAATGATTAAACATAAAAAGAAAAACTAAAAAACTATAAAAACAGAAAAGAAAGAAAATTCTAACAATATAATAAAAAGAATAAAAATTGTATAAAAAAATAACAAAACAAAAACAAAAAATAAACAAATGTAAGAAAACAGTTTTCTTTTTAAAAAATGTGTAAAAAATGAAAAAGACAAAATATTAGAACAAAAGAATAAAGACCAAAAGAAAGAAGAAATAAGAAAATACTAGAAAAGAAAAAAAATTATAACAAAATGATAAAAGAACTGAAAAAAATCTTATCAAAAGAATGAAAAACTTTAAAAGGAATAAAAAGAAATAACATGATAAGAAAATTAATGAAAACTTTAAAGAATATGAGAAAAAATTACAAAGAGAAATAAAATTATAACAACAATGATGAAAAAAAGAAAAAAATGTTACTAAAAGATGAAAAACTTGAAAAAGGAATAAAATAAGATAACATGGAAAGAAAAATAAAACCCATAAAAAGAGAAATAAAAATGAAAAACAGAAAAAGAAGCATGAAAAGAATGAAGGAAAAAAATAACTAAACAAAAAAATTAAAGAATTTAAAATGAAAGCAATAAAACTGAAGAAATAGAAAATAAAAAGAAAAACAACATCAACAGAAAAAAAAACACGGGAAAATATATAATAGTAAACAAAATTATAATGTAGTAAACAAAAATGATTAAACATAAAAAGAAAAACTAAGAAACTATAAAAAAAAAAAAAAATAAGAAACTATAAAAAAAAAAAGAAAAGAAAGAAAATTCTAACAATATAATAAAAAGAATAAAAATTGTATAAAAAAAAATAACAAAACAAAAACAAAAAATGAATAAATAAAAAAAATAATGATAAATAAATAAACAGAAACAACCTGAAAGAAATCTTAATAAAAGAATTGATAAATTGAAAAAGAATAAAAAGAAATAACATGAAAAGAAAAATATTATCATAAAAAGAGAAATTGAAATCAAAAACAGAAAATGAAGTATTAAAGGATTAAGAAAAAATGTAGGGAATTTCAGTTGGGATATGTTTGTTTCTGATACCCCCTGTCCCTGGCAAAAATATTGCAATAAGTATCAGAAGCTAGCATTTTCCCTTAAATCTTAATTTTAAGAGTAATGAAAGGAATTTGCACAACAATTTTCACAATGAACTAAAACAACAAATTTGCAAAGTGTCAAAGGAATCTTCAAAAAATTACCTTGGATACAAACTTAGATTCTACAAAATATTTAAACTGTAAATCAGCAGTCATGAAACTGCATATGGAGTATAAACTAAAACTTTCCAGTACTTTAAGAATGAAAAAAAAAATCTGTGATTGAAAATGAAAATATTAACATAAAAAAACTAAACTCTACTTTATATTTACTTGAAAGGTAAAGTTACGTAGCAAAGGTGTAATTGACAAGTTAGATATGCACACAGCTTTCTATAGCAGCAGGTCATTCTCACTCCCAAACACATGTATTAGCAAGAAACACTTGTGGAATGTATAAAATGAAACTGACACATTGAAAATGCATACAGTCAGCTTTCCACAGCAACATATTGAGATGATAAACACACACACACACACACACACACACACAAAAATTGAAACACAGACATGTAAAAAAAGGTGAACAATGTAACATGTGAATTTTTCTTGAAAAAGTGTTCCTTCCCTACAATTAGCTGTTTTACCCCCCTCTCCCAATCCCACCCCACAAAAAAAAAAAAGGTTTTCCTTTTTTGTTGTTTTTTTCAATTTAAGATACCATGGCTTTGAAGTGATAGTACTTGGAAAAGATGATGACAGACACATTGCCCAAAGCAGTTATGTGAACAATCAACAAGTCAGCAGAGCATCTACATGGTAAGTTTAACATGGATTAGGTATATTAATATCCCTTTCACTTATTCACTTATTTAGTATCGGATTATATACCATTTGGAAATGTAAGTTGTAAAATGAAGAAATCGTGTGACTAAATGCATGAATTTAAACGATGTTCTGTTCTGATTAAGATCAGGCTGTACAGAATATGCAATCTGATCTTAAATCTACACTGTGATTTTTTAGCTCCACTGGCCGAAGGCCAGCGGGCTTATGTCATGGCCCGGTGTCCGTCGTGCGTCTGTCCATCCGTCCATGCGTCCGTCCGTCCGTCCGTGCATTGACTTTTATTTCAAACATCTTCTTCTCTGAAATTACCCATCCAATTTTCACGAAACTTCACATAAATGATCCTGCCATGGTCCTCTTCAGAATTTCTTGAAAGAATTTGATTCCTTCAAAAACTCTGGTTGCCATGGCAACAAAACTGAAAAATATTGGAAATCTTAAAAAATCTTCTTGTCTGAAACCATAAGGCATAGGGCTACCAAATTTGGCATGTAGCTTTATGTAGTAGACCTCTATCAAGTTTCTTCAAATTATAGCCCTGGGGTCAAAATTGGCTCTGCCCCAGGGGTCACAAGTTTTACATAGTCTTATATAGAGAAAACTTTAAAAATCTTCCTGTACCTAGCCATAAGGCCTAGAGCTACCAAATTTTGCATGTAACTATATCTAGTGGGCCTCTACCAAGTGGGCCAAAATTTTAGCCCTGGGGTCAAAATTGGCCCCGCCGTAGGGGTCACAAGTTTTACATGGGCTTACATAGTGACAACTTAAGAAATCTTCCTGTTTTGATATTTTTTTTTTGAAATTAGCCTTGCATCAGGGGTCTTATGTTTTACAGAGGCTTCATATGGACAAAACTTGAAAATCACCTTAATTATAACCATACAGCATAGACTTGTATCATTTTGGCATGTGGCTTTATCTTGTGGACCTCTACCAGGGTTCAAGTAATTATAGCTCTGTGATTAAAAATGGCTTTGCCCTGTGGGTCTCAACTTTCATATGGGCTTTTACAGAGAAAACTTAAGTCTTTTATTTTGAAATCATTTGGCTCAGAATTGAAATGTTTACTATTTATGGTTTGTATTTATAAGCCAGTGGAGCGATACAGGGCCATCATGGCCCTCTTGTTTATCCGATGTGATACCAGTATATAAAAATGCAATATCTGGAAAGTCTTTTGACCACCAAACATCTATTCTTAAGCTTGTCCAAATTATTAGCATATGCAGACAACTTATTTAAATATGGCTCAAAAAATGGATTTGTCTTTGAAAGGGTAGAAAACATTTGGGGAAAAGAAGAAAATGTTGGTTACAAGCATTTTATTCTATTCACACAATATTTGCAAAAGCATTTTTCTCATTAAAACTTGAGATTGTTTGGTAAAGGGTTAACTCTTTACAAAATGACAAAATTTTGGAGTGGTCCAAGTTGAAAGCATTTCCAGATGACAAATGTTGCTATATTGATGATTTTGTCTTTGATACAGTAGAAAATATTGTGGGGAAAGTAGAAAATGCTGCTTACCAGCATTTTCTCCTTCTTCCACAATGTTTTCCTATAGCCTTTTCTTAGAGGGTGGTTAAAATTTGGGATGTGTGGTAAAGGGTTAAACTAACTGAAAATATCCACCGTGTTTATTAAGCAAACT
Organism: Tridacna gigas; assembly: GCA_945859785.2. Classification (NCBI taxonomy): domain Eukaryota; kingdom Metazoa; phylum Mollusca; class Bivalvia; order Cardiida; family Cardiidae; genus Tridacna; species Tridacna gigas. Next base: position 31,617,423 of record OX244034.2, read on the forward strand.
CCTGAAACAAATTTGCTGCAGGTACCTATGAGAATATTTTTGTAAAATAGGCATTACTGGCATTTATTTAGGTCGAATGGAATTTGGCTAAATAAGGAATACACCTTTAGCCACAATATTTTCCAAAGAACATGATTGTATTTTGCAGAAAACCCAAAAATATTTCATCAGGAATTGGAAGACCCTGAAAGCTTGCTTAACACTCTTCATTGTGACCAGCATTTTCTCCTTTTCCAACAAAGTTTTCTTCTCTCTCACAAGCAAATTTCAGATTTTGGTTAAGTACATTGTATGCATGTATATTCAGTACCAGCAGTTCTGAAATATTGTAGCCTAGCCCTGGTAGCTCAGTCGGTAGCATACTGGACTTGGGAACAGGGGGTCACTAGTTTGATCCCCAGCTTGGCCAGTTTCTTCCGGGGATTAATGATAGTCATTGTGACAGGATTTATTCCTCACTCACCATTGACCATTGTTTCAGCAATGGTTATGTGGGAAAGCAGCCAGTGGCTCAGAAAGAATATAATGCATAGTACCAGTAAAAGGAACTCCATTAAAGCATGGATAGCTGCTGGGATATAACTGAAATAATGTTGAAAATGGCGTTAAAGACCATACAATTAATCAATCTAAAATTTTTAGTTTGGTAAAGAGTTAACTCTTTACCAGGCAACAAAGTTTTAGGCCTGTCCAAAATTTTGAAAGTACTTGCTGACAACAAAACAAATGTTGCTCTAATGACGAGGTTTATGTTGTAAACAATATTGTGGAAAAAGAAAATTCTGGTTACCATTTTCCCCCTTTTCCCAAAAGGTTTTTAAAACACCCATGGCCCCCTTTTCCCAAAAGGTTTTTAAAACACCCATGGGAGGTAAGAACACAACATGGGTCCAAACTTTTTACAGATGCATTAAGCTTCCGTTTCATACAGCATGGCTCATATGTAGACCTCTCTTTACAACCTTTATTTTTTCTTAAGTTTTTCATCCTTTTGTTTTAAATTTCCAGTTCACCTGGGGTCCTGCATGACTCGGTGGTAAAGTATAGGTCTCATAACCTGGAGGCCCCAGGTTTGATCCTTGCAGATAGCACTGGGTTGTTTGTCAGAGTTTACTTGGCAAGACACTTCGTAGGCCTAGCCTAGTACTAGTGAAACCTTAGGACTTACATGAATATGTGAGATATAACAGTCATATGACTGAAATGATGTTGAAACAGTGAAAAACACCATTTAATCAATTAATCATTAAATCTGTTCATAGGTATTAGAATACCGTAGCTGCCAATACACCATGAAACACCATTCATTCATTCATTCATTCATTCATTGTGGTACATGTCTTTAAAGTAGGTGTTGAATTTTGTTAATCATATAATTTGTATATGTAGATGATGAACAGTTTTATTTTCAGTGTTTTAATGTTCCTTTTAAATTTCTTTCAGGGAGGAAATTAGCTAGCTGATAAGGACACTTTGGCATGGTCATGGACTGGAGGTAGGTCAAAGTTGTCAGTTTTCAATATTTTTTTCTAAATTCATATTACTTTGGCTCAATAGAACTTTCCATCAGTAGAGCTAGAGAAGGTTATAGTGTATTTCTTATTTCATCATGTTGTGCATAAAATCCTTGTCTGCAATGCACTTCATTTTTGCAGTGCTGATGCAATAGTAAGAGTACTGGGTGCAAGACATTCATACTCATCTTCATTGTACAAAGTTCCGCAAGTTTTTATTTTCTGTATTATATTTTTGTGTAGCTTTGCATCCATCAGTTACCTGAATAACTGTGAAAGATTATAGGCTAACCCTTTACCACAAAATCCTGAGCTTTAACTAAAACTGGCTTTTGAAAACATGGTGGGAAAAGGAGAAAATGATGGTAAGCAGCATTTCCTCCTTTTCCTTCCTAGTTTTCTATCATATCAAAAACCATTATTTGATGCAGATTTGATTTGTCATCTGAAAATGCTTTCATTCTGGACTTTCTACAATTTTGTTGTTTGGGAAAGGCTACAACGATAAGAAAAACGTTGAACTTTTTCACAGTATAGAAGCTTTTCAATAACTATAAGGAGAATGTTTGCAATGATTTGTATCTAAAAGCTTTTGCACATGTATTTTTAAATTACACACCAAAGATTCTTTCCAGTCAACTTATAATAAAATGTTTTACCCATATAAAGTAGACAAGTGAGATTCATTTAACTGATGGTAGGAATTATAAAGCACAAATGCAAGTTTAAACTACCGGGTTGCTAGCAATACTTTAACTGTAAACAGGTAAAATATACCTCAAGTAGCCAATAAAATGTTTTTTCATTATGGAATTTAGCTCTGGACTAAATACAGGCTGCAAAATCTAGCTCCTGAAAATATCCTCTTTGAATTATATAAACTGTTAGGTTAAATACAAATCTTAGCAAGTTTGGTTAACATTTGAGTCTGGTTCTAAAAAAAAACCATCTATAACATATAAATATTTAAACTGCTAGGTTATATATAAATCAAAGGATTAATTTCAAAAGTTCTTACATAAAACATAAAGCATTAAGGTTGTATAGACATGTGGTTATCAGCAGACTGACAGGTGGAATTTTCATTACCAGTTAATACATTGTGGCCTGGGACAGGGGCTCTATAGAACAAAATGAAAGTTTCAACTATCAGGTTGCTTGCAGTACTACTTTCAAATCATATGTAATACATCAAATATACATTAAGTATGAAACCCATAAAGTTCTTTTCAGTCACTTTATTAAACCTTTGCATTATCATTAAATGCCCCTAAGAAGGCAAGCTTAAGTTAACTGAGAGACAGAATTTTTACTGTACAAATGTTTATACAGGGGCCAGGTACAACACATCATCAAAAAAGAGATCACTTAAGCAACCTCTGTACATAAGTTAAATTACTATAAAAAGGTGAGGTTCAGTTAACTAACAGCTGGAATTTCCTTCATATACTTTGTGACCAGGGACAGGGGTTTTACAACCAAGAAGGCAATTTCAGTTTTTAGTTTGCTGGCAATACCTTTTGTCAACTATTTTGTAAACAGGTGAAATGCATATCATGGTGCCAAGTAAAAAAAAAACTAACCGGTAGATATCTTAGCATTAGGTTTAACCCATAACTGCACAACTCCGAGTTTTAGCAATGCTGAGAAAGAGGCCTTTTGAAAACATTGTGGGGAAAGGAGAAGATGCTTGTTACCAGCATTTTCTCCTTTTCGCACAATGTTTTTTATGTAGTTAAGGACAAATACTATCATTTGAAAAACATTTGAATGTTACTCTGTAAATACCTTCAACATGATCGAGTCTAAAATTTTGCCATGTGCTAAGGGTTAAAGTTCTTTGATAAAACTCATACTTACAGAAATTTCCTTTAAACAGCTGAATTCATTAGACTAACAGTTATTTCTTTTTTTTAACTATTTTTTTTGTTTTTTTACCAAAATTCCCATGGTCTAAACTACATTTGATTTGCCATCTGCAAATGCTTTCACTATAGATAAGTCTGAAAGTAAAGAATTAATGCCTTTGTCAAAATCAAACTTTGTACACTTCAAGCCGACACTGTGAATGTCTTGCATCTTTCTTAATTTTGCATCTGGACTGTTGTCTGGTCATGCTATGCTATGTCAAAATGAATGAAATAAAACATACCAGAAAACCTCTATATAACAAACTCTAATAATTTTCTAAATTCAAAATTGTTTTTGTTTGTACATTTTTTCATGCTTATTTCAAACTTCTGCAGAGGTTTTGTGAACAGTGCTATCACCACATTGATAACCTAGGTACCGGCCTGCAAAAATGTACCCGATATGGCCAATGTACAGAAAGGATATAGGGCCTTATGCTTTTTCTGTTACAAAGTATTTTGTAGGTTAAGATGGTACTGTCACGGAGTGTGTTGGCAACCCTGGTGCGGAGATCATCTATAGAGACTATAGGATCTCTGCCAAGTCTGATTCAAAACCTCATCCCAAATATTTACTTCTTCAAAACAGGCCCATGTGTCTTTCATATAAAGACTGTCAGGCCAAGGCATGTCCGAAAGCATCGTAATCATGACCCCAAAGTGACAGCAAGATGGCCATTAACATGCTGACACCCAAACTGTATTGAGCAGATAAGAAACTGGCCATTGACATGCCTAGAGAAAATGCTCCTCCCTATGTTGGCCACACCGTGCTAGGTGGACAGTCTTGTCTGATGTCTGGAGTGTATAAAATAAACATCAGATATTATGTCAGCATATTTGTTAGGTAATGGGTTCTACTTATTACCATACAGACTATTTGTTTTTGATCTATGAGAAAAGAAACACAGCTGAGAAACATTTGAAAGTAATGTCTTTTTAACCCTTTACCAAACACGCCTGTGTTTAAATGAACCTGAGGAAAAACCTTTTGAAAACAATGTGGGAAAAGAAGAAAATGCCAACAAACAGCATTTCCTTCTTTCCGCACAGTGTTCTACCTTTCCACTGAAAAAACTTTTCATTTGAGCCTATGAAAATATGACATCTGCTAATGTGTTTAAATTGGACCAGTCTAGAATTTGTCATTTGGTAAAGAGTTAACAAACAGGAAAACTTTTAAGGAGAGAGGGAATAATTTTTTGAAATATGCAAATACTACTTTTCCAAAGAAAGATCTTCTTCAGGGGCTTAACAAGTAAAGTCTGTATGGTAGTGAGTTAATACTTTTGATAAAAGACTGTTAGGCCAGGGTATGTCTGGAAACATCTGATCGTGATCCAAAAATGAGAGAAGAATGGTCATTGCAAAGCCGACACCAAAATGAGCATCATTTTAAAAATGACCATGAACATGCCCATAATACATTCCCTAAAATATTGGCCACACCGTGCTAGGTGAACAGTCTTGTCTGGTTGGATGTTTGGTGTATGATACAGAATGCAATATTGTGTCGGCTTAAAGGGAAAGGAATCCAATAATTTTCACATAAATAGATTTTCGTATCTGTCTTCAAAATTTGTAATTCTTTGACAGCAATAGGCTAAATCAAATGACAACTTTGACCTACTTGGGGATGTGGTTGTTGTTCCTTACCTCTATTTCTGTTTCAATTTTAGGTAAAGTACAGAAGTAGAACAACACAGACAGAATATGGAAGGCAAAGCCGAGATGATTTTTGTAAATTGAACCAATGGATGATGTACATTATACTAGTGTAAAAAGTACAGATCCAGCAACCACCATAACACTCTTCACATCACTGCTCTAGACATTTTTAGCTCCACTGGCCGAAGACCAGCGGGCTTATGTCATGGCCCGGTGTCCGTCGTGCGTCCGTGCGTCCGTCCGTCAGTCCGTCTGTCAGTCCGTCCGTCCGTCCGTTAACTTTTATTTCAAACATCTTCTTCTCTGAAATTACCCATCCAATTTTCATGAAACTTCACAGAAATGATCCTGCCATGGTCCTCTTCAGAATTTCTTGAAAGAATTTGATTCCTTCAAAAACTCTGGTTGCCATGGCAACAAAACTAAAAAATATTGGAAATCTTTAAAAATCTTCTTGTCTGAAACCATAAGGCATAGGGCTACCAAATTTGGCATGTAGCTTTATGTAGTAGACCTCCATCAGGTTTCTTCAAATTATAGCCCTGGGGTCAAAATTGGCTCTGCCCCAGGGGTCACAAGTGTTACATAGGCTTATATAGAGAAAACTTTAAAAATCTTCCTGTACCTAGCCATAAGGCCTAGAGCTACCAAATTTTGCATTTAGCTTGATCTAGTGGGGGTCTACCAAAAGTGCCCAAATTACAGTCCTGGGGTTAATTTGGCCTCATGCCTGGGGGGGTGCAGGTTCACAAGATTTACATGGGCTTATATAGGGAAAACTTTTTAAATCTTGGTGTACATAGCCATAAGGCTTAGGGCTACCAAATTTTGCATAATCATAGCATTGTCTAGTGGACAACTACAAAGAGGGTCCAAGTTACAACCATAGGATCAAGTTTGGCCCTGCACCAGGGGTCACAAGTTTTACATGGTTTTATGGAGTGAAAACTTCAGAAACCGTTATGTTACTAGCCATAAGGCCAAAAACTCCCAAATTTGGCATGCTATTTTTCTAATACACATATTCTCCATTTAGTCCGACTGTAGCCCAGGGGTCAAAGTTTTATGAGGGATTATATAGTGAAGACTTCTCTTTATGGTTTATATTTATAAGCCAGTGGAGCGATACAGGGCCATCATGGCCCTCTTGTTTTTAAATATGGCAAAAGCAGTGTTTTCTTCACAATGATGATGTGTGTTTAGCTACTCTGATGATATCACAAGAACAAAACTGGCCAGTTAACTTTGTACCTGACAACAAAATTTCAGACTTATCCAATTTGAAAGCAGCTGTTGGTGACATATTAAATGTGACTCAAACATTGATATTTTGTCTTAGAGGGTGTAGAAAACATTATAAAAAAGGAAGAAAATATTTTCTCCTTTTTCCACAATTTGTCCGAAAGCCCTCTTCCTCAATGTTGTTAAAACAGGGCTATTTATCACAAGATTTCCAAAAGGAGGTTGTCTTATGATAACAGATCAGTTAGATTTTTCATCCAAAGTTATGTTGTTTAATCAAATTGAACAATGTTTTGTGGCCAACAATACATACTTGATTTTACTTGTTTAGTAAACAACCAATGAGTTCCAAGGGGGAATGCACATACTGTACAGCAAAAGGGTACACTAGGGAACGATGTGTCTCATGTATGCATATATATATATGTGAGCCATGCTCTGAAAAGGGGGCTTATTGCATTTGCGAAAAATATCGACCCGTGTCAGCCTGCGCAGGCTGAGGGCCGAAACTTTTCGCTATCTTTAAATTTTCTGCATGTCAAGGGATAATTTGATGTCATGATTCAGTCGGTTGTTTGACAAAATGGATTTTATGGATCCCTAATTAGGTGATGTCTTGCTTGGTGTAATGCATCATGGAGATGCATGAAGCCCCCTTTTGCCAGAGAATGGCTTATATGGTTGTGGGTGAACTACCACTTGATAAATTGATATAATAATGTGAAAAATTAGTGCTTTATTTTCTAATTTGTCCTTTACCAAACAACATAACAGTACACTTATACAAGTTAAAAGAATTTGTGGCAGACAAATCAATAGTTTATGTCATGGGATTTATCTTTGAAAGAGCTGAAGGCATTGTGGAATAGGAGAAAATGCTGGCTAACAGCATTCTTTCCTTTTCCTACAATGTTTTGAAAAGTCCTCTGCCACAGAGTCATTTGAACTTGGGATTGTTTAGTAAATAGTCAAAGCAGAAGTTGCTTTTTCTACAGTAAACATGTCTTGATTTTATGGTTGTTTTTCCCTTCATTACACAGATTGACTTGAAGCTTCTATGAGACAACAAATTTGTAGACTACAAAGTAAATGTGACTCAAATGATGGAATTTGTCTTTCAAGGGGAAGAAGATATTGTTGGAAAGGGAAAAAACGCTGGTTATCAGTGGTTTCTCCTTTTTCCACAGTGTTTCATTCCTCCCTCACGCATGATCATTATTTCGACAATGATTAGGTAGGAAAGCAGCCAGTTGCTTTGGAAGAATATCATGCGAAGCACTGGTAAAACAAATTCTATGAAAGCATAGATAGGTTCACTGGCTAATGTGATATAACATATGATGTTGAAAGTGGGGCTCAGCAACAAACATTTTCAAACTGATTTGTCTGTGCTACTAATTTAGTCATATCATATCATGGGACTACTCTTTGAAACGTGTAAAAAACATTGTGAGAAAAGAAAAAATGCCAGTCTCCCTTGCTTAACTCCTTATCAGATGATTACTCCTTAACGATAACCTTTTCACCCATTACCAGACGACAAAATTTAAGCCTTGTCCAAACTGAAAGCGTTTGCAGACAACAATTTCAGTGTGGCTCAAATGGTGCAATTTTTCTTTGATAGGGTAGAAAACATTGTGGGAAAGGGAGAAAATGCTGGTTACCAGCTTTTTCTCCTTTTCCCACAATGTTTTCAAAAGGCTTCTTACCCAGGGTCGTTAAAAGGTGACATTGTGCAGTAAAGGGTTAACTCCTTATCAGATGATAAGAAGTTTTAGACTTGTCCAAATTGTAAGTATTTGCAGACGACATATCAAATGTAGCTCCATCAATGGGATTTTTCTTGTGAAGGGTAGAAAAGATTTTGAAAAAGGAGAAAATGCTGATAACTATTATTTTCTTCTTTTCCTACTATGTCTTCAAGAATCTCCTACCTCAGGGTCATAAAAAAATGGGATTGTTTAGGTAAAGGATTAAATTATGAGGGAATATAGAGAAGCATAAAGCGGCAATTTCATGGACAATATTTGTGCTTTCAAATGATACAGGTTATCTTGAAAGTAAGATTTGTTTATTAGGTGTTTAATGCAGTTTTCATCATTATTTCAGTCATATCACAGACTTAAGTCCACCACTGCATGCATTTCTTGAGTTTCTACAACAAGTACTTTGCTTATTATTTTATACCTGAAAATTTTCTGGCTCAAAATACATGCGTCACACGCGGGAAAAATAACACATGACAGAAAAAAAATCTATCTATACTGTGAAATACAGTTCCAAATACATGTATGGTATTGATGACGTAACTCACCCGCGGAAATCATATGTAATGATTTGTGATTTGATTGGTCAAATTTTATGCCATCACATTTATCCGCCATTCATAAAAAAGAGGTTACTAGCTACTACACCATTGTTTATTTTGTTTACCAATTTAAAAAAAAGATAATAAAATGTCAAGAACTGCAAAATTTTGCCGTTGAAAGTTGTCGGTATATAATAAAAGGAATATTATTTTGTAGTAACTTTCCTGATGCTTGTATCTACTTCTCGCTGCATAAGAAAATTTTGACATTTCGTTCGACCTTCGGTCTCACGCAATATCAAATTTTCTCATGCTGCTCGAATTAAATACAAGCACCAGGAAAGTTACCACAACATAATATTCTGTATATATTCCTCCCAGTATTCAGTATATTTTCCTCCAAAGCCACTCGCTGCCTTCTCTCCTAACCATTATAGAAGCAATGATCGGTGATGAGAGGAAACAAATACTGTAGCAATGACTATCATCAGTCCTCTGAAAGAAATTGGCAGACCTGGGGATTTCTCCTTTTCCCACAATGTTTTCTACCCTCTCAGAGAATGAAATGAAGTCATTTTTGTGACTTTTAATTTGTTGTCTGCAAATGCTTTCAATTTGGACAAGTCTAAAATTTTGTCGTTTGGTAAAGAGTTAACTGGGCTGGGATTCATTCACGACACATTGATTGCAAGCCCTGAAACTTACTGGCTTGATTGTTTAGCTTTGCTTGAATGCAAGGTAATCTGCCAATCTTCACTTGGACCCACAGGAACATTTTTAGACCCCTCACCTACGAAATAGAGGGGTATATACTGGTTTCACCATATCTGTCTGTCTGTCCATTGTCAGTCTGTCCATCGTTTTGTTTCCGTGCTCTAACTTAAAAGCCATTTGATCTATGACCCTGAAACTTTATACAAGTGTTGCTCATGACCCAAGGAGGTGCCCTATTGTTTTTGGGTCAAAGGTCAAGGTCGGGTTAATTTTGTTTGAAAATCAATTCCATGCACTAACTCAAAAGCCGTTTAATCTAGGACCTTGAAACTTAATACAAGTGTTGCTCATGACATCTGGGTCCTTATTCACCAACCATTCTGAAGAATATTCTTAGTCTTCAGGATTTTCTAAATTTGGTAGTAACACAACTTCTGAATGGCTAAACCAAATGGGTTGGCAAGTCAATAGTTGTGTTACTTTAAGATTTAGACAATTCTGGAGAATAAGGCTAGGTGTATTCTTAAGAATGGTTTGTGAATAAGTACCCTGGTCAACTTTGTAACTTGTTTACCTAGTTTATTTTGTACCTAATGACAAAAGTTTAGACCTGCCCATAGGAAAAGAACTTGCAGACAACAAGCTGGACTTTGCTCAATGATAGGGCATCTCTTTGTTAGGTAGAAAACCTTGTGAGAAAAGAAGAAAATGCTGGTTACCAGCAATTACACCTTTCCGCACAGTATTTCCAAATACTGTCTTCCTCAGGTCATTAAAACTTAACACTGTTCGGTAAAGAATTAAGGACAAGCAAAGTGATGAAATTTCATTGAAATCGGATAAACTTAAACCGAGATAAAATCTCTTAAATCTTTAACAAAAGGCAAAATCTTAAAGTCCTCCAAATTGAAAGCACTTTCAGACAAGAGATAAATTTTTGATGCAAACAAAAGCATTTTTCTTTTAAAGGATTGAAACATGGATCAAAAAGAGAAGATGCTGCTATCAGCACTATCCTCTTTTTTCCCACAATGTTTTCAAAAGTCTTATTTCCAAGGTCCTTGAAACATGGCATTCCTCAGTAAAAGATAAAGTCTTTTCCAAAAGACAAAATTTTATACTTGTCTAAATCCAAAGCACTTGCAGAAGACAATTTAACCCTTACGCTGCTAAGCACCACTCAATGACTTTGCCGACAGTGTAGATCAAGATCAAGATCAGACTGCAGAGAACATGACTCCAATCAGGAGACATCTTTCAACAAAAATTACCTTTGAAATGGCAAAGTGTGGGTTTTTACTCTTGGCTTGAAAGTTTCATTTCACTTACTTAGCAGGATAAGGGTTAATGTGGTTCAAAAAGAATAAAATATCTTTGAAAGGGTGGAAAACATTGTGGGAAGAGGAGAAAATGCAAGTTACCAAACACTATCAAGTTGAATAAACATTAACCGGTAAGCTGCCAAGCACAACTCAAGCACAACTCGGGGCACTTTTGTGGACAGTGTAGATCAAGATCAGACTGTACAAAACATGCAGTCTGGTTGTTGATCTACTCATCCGATATGATATTTTCTTTCCGGTGAAATCAACTTTGAAACAAGATTTGGGTTTGTATTATTGAAAACATTGGCAGACAACAAAATAACGTGTGCCATGACTCAAAATTTGAAATTTCTGTTCGGTAGGGTACAAAACATTGTGGAAAAAGGAGAAAACTCTGATACCTTTCAAAGATTCAACTGCTTTCCTCTAGCAATGCGACTAAATGATGTGATTTGCCTTTAAATTGTTTAGCATGGGGCACAAACTAAGAGCACTAAGAACATTTGATGATGCCTTTGGACAATAGTATAGACAAAGATCAGGCTGGTCAGAACTTTCAGTACATGCCTGAACCCTTTTAACAAACAACAAAATTTTAGAATTGTCAAAATTGAAAGCTTTTGCAGGCGACAAATTATCTGTCGCTGAGACTGTGGCATTTGTCTTTGAAAGGCTAGAAAACATTGTGGGTAATGGAGAAAATGCTGGTTACCAATCTTTATCCTCTTGTTGACACGCGACATTGCTGATGAGGCATGGCTATGATGATTCTACACGCGTTTCTTCTAATGCTGAACCTCAGGGCTAGCCATATGATAGGCTGAGATATTTGTCACAGCTAATGTTACTAGCTTTGAAATTCAGAATTTCCTAGAACAGAATTAGCCTAGTCCTAATACCAGATATTTATCAATTGTAGTGCTAGGTTGTTTAACCGCTATGCTGCTACGGGCAACTCACTGACCTTTTGCGGACAGTGTAGATTAAGATCAAACTGCAGTCTGATCTTGGATCTACACTGTTTGATAGGGAGATATCTTTTCTCCAGAAATAGGACAATTTGGGGTTTTACTGTTGGCTTGAAAGTTTCATTTCTTTTATGTAGCAGGATAAGGGTTAAATAACACAACCGCTTAAAACTGACTTCTAAATTATAATTCATGCAGCAGCCAACTTTTAAAGTCTCCGGTAAATGCTAGGTTGTTTAGATAACACACCTCTTTAACCCGTTACCAGACGACAAAATTTTAGCCTTGTCCAAATTGAACGTATTTGCAGACAACAATTTCAGTGTGGCTCAAATTTTCCTCGCATTGGGCAGAAAACATCATGGGAAAAGGAGAAAATGCTGGATACTACCAGCATTTTCTCCTTTTCCCACAATTTTTTCAAAAGGCTTCTTCCTCTTGGTTGTTCAGTTTGTAAATTATAATTCATGCAGCACCTAACTTCTTCAGTCTCCAGTAAAGGAATCAAAGGACTGATAGTCCTGAGAGTTGCCTGGAGGGTAATGGGTCGGAAGTTTTCACCCTTTCTTGTCCAAATCTGTTAAAAGCATTCAAGATACAAAATAACTTAACCATAAGACACTATTATATGCAAGCATATTTCTAAGTTGTCATCCTAAAATTACAAACATCAATATTAAAATTTACATGAAAAAAATATGTGGTAATTTAGGCACCAGAAACAGGTTTAAAAAGTTCAAAGTCTCTTACCCCAGTTGACTTCATTTAAAAAATGGTTTTCAAAAGGTACAATCAATATAAAAACAAGGCATTTCATTGAAATGATATGAACCACCGAAAAAAAAGAACTTTTTTTTTTTGAAGAAACATAATTCTGAGAGGTATTGTGTTTTGCATGTAAACGTGGCCTTTTTTGTAATTGGTAAAAATATACATTAAGCCCCCTTTTTCCATGACACGGCATTTCATTAAATTAAAAACAAATACTGATTGTCTGTGGCTTGTGATGATAAACAATATAAAAATGAAGTTTCATAAAATTTTGTCCAGTAGTTAAAGAGATATTGGTCCAGAATGGTAATATACATCAAACCCCCTTTTTCCATGACACAGCATTAAAACAAACAAAAAAAAAAGAAACTAAAAAAAACTTGTCAGTTCTGAAGCTTCTGTGAAGTTTACAAAAACAGTGCAGAACCACTTGAACAATTTTACAAGAGGACTATTTAGACAATATGGAACTCAATTGAACTTTGTCTTCTGGTATATGATCTACTGACATACTTTTAAACCATAAATGCCCTTTTGCAACTCACCCATATCTAATCTAAGCAGTCTGACAAAGTTCCGTGAGTATCGGACTGAACATAAATGGATTCTAAAGCACTCTAGATCTATTACGGTTTCGTCTGATTTGACCTAGTGACAACCTTTTTTAGCTCACCTGAGCACGAAGTGCTCATGGCGAGCTATTGTGATCATGCTGTGTCCGTCGTCCGTCGTGCGGTGTGCGTCGTCCGTTGTCAACTTTTTACCTTGTGTACGCTCTAGAGGCCACCTTTTCAGTCCAATCCTCATGAAACTTGGTCAGAATGTTTGTCTTGATAAAATCTCGGACGAGTTCGAAATTGGGTCATGTGAGGTCAAAAACTAGGTCACTAGGTCAAATCTTAGAAAAACCTTGTGTACGCTCTAGAGGCCACATTTTCGGTCAGATACCTGTGAAATTTGGTCAAAATGTTTGTCCTGATAAAATCTCGGACGAGTTCGAAATTGGGTCATGTGGGGTCAAAAACTAGGTCACTAGGTCAAATCTTAGAAAAACCTTGTGTACGCTCTAGAGGCCACATTTTCAGTCCGATCCTCATAAAATTTGGTCAGAATGTTTGTCTTGATAAAATCTCGGACGAGTGTGAAATTTGGTCATGTGAGTCAAAAACTAGGTCACTAGGTCAAATCTTAGAAAAACCTTGTGTACGCTCTAGAGGCCACATTTTCAGTCCGATCCTCATGAAATTTGGTCAGAATGTTTGTCTTGATAAAATCTCGGACGAGTTTGAAATTGGGTCATGTGGGGTCAAATACTAGGTCACTAGGTCAAATCTTAGTAAAACCTTGTGTATGCTCTAGGGGCCACATTTTCAGTCAGATGCTTGTGAAACTTGTTCAGAATGTTTGTCTTGATAAAATCTCAGACGAGTTCCAAATTGGGTCATGTGGGGTCAAAAACTAGGTCACTAGGTCAAATCTTCGAAAAACCTTGTGTACGCTCTAGAGGCCACAGTTTGAGTCAGATACTTGTGAAACTTGGTCAGAATGTTTGTCTTGATAAAATCTCAGACGAGTTCCAAATTGGGTCATGTGGGGTCAAAAACTAGGTCACTAGGTCAAATCTTAGAAAAACCTTGTGTACACTCTAGAGGCCACATTTTCAGTCCAATCCTCATGAAACTTGGTCAGAATGTTTGTCTTGATAAAATCTCAGACAAGTTTGAAATTGGGTCGTGTGGGGTCAAAAACTAGGTCACTAGTCAAATCTTAGAAAAACCTTTTGTACACTATAGAGGCCACATTTTCAGTCCAATACTCTTGAAAAATGACCAGAATGTTTGTCTTGGTTATATCTTGAAATAGTACGAAAATGTGCCATGTTGGGTCAAAAACTAGGTCACCAGGTCAAATCTAAGAAAAACGTTGTGTATGCTCTAGAGGCCATATTTTCTGTCCAGTACTCTTGAAAGTTGGTCAGAATGTTTGCCTTGATAATATCTCTGACTAGTTTGAAAATAGGTCATGTCGGGTGAAAAACTAGGTCACTAGGTCAAATCTTAGAAAAACCTTGTGTAAGCTCCAGAAGCCACATTTTCTGTCTGATACTCTTGAAACTTGGTCAGAATGTTAGTCTCGATGATATCTCAGTCGAATTTGAAAATGGGTCATGTTGGGTCAAAAACTAGGTCACCTGGTCAAATCTTAGAAAAACCATGTGTACACTGTTGTGGCCACATTTTTTGTTCAATACTCTTTTAAAGTTGCTCAGAATGTTTGCCTTGGTAACATCTTGGATGAGTTTGAAAATGGGTCATGTTGGTTCAAAATCTAGGTCAGATCTTAGAAAAACCTTGTGTATGCTGTAGAGGCCACATTTTCAGTCCAATACTCTTGAAATTTGGTAAGAATGTTTGTCCTGATGATATCTTGGACCAGGTTGAAAATGTGTCATGTTGGCTGAAAAACTAGGTCACTAGGTCAAATCTTAGAAAAACCTAGTGTATGAATGACTCTCAGAAAGAAGCCTTTTGAAAACACTGTTTGAAAATGAGAAAATGCTAGTATCCAGCATTTTTTCCCTTTTTCACAATGTTTTCTACCCCTTTGAGAGACCAATTCCACAGCTTGATCCACATATTATTTGTTTTATGCAGAAGGTTCAGACTGATGAATTTAAAATTTTATTGTTTGGTAATACATATATCTCACAAGACGTTGGAAATTGGTTGTGCTTGGTCAAAAGGCTCAGTTGAGCGACTCCAGGGCCATCATGGCCCTCTTGTCTTTTAACCCCTGGTGACCTACATTCAGCTTTGTCAAAAATATTATTGAGACAAACAGCCGGGCAATTTTATGATCATTGGACTGAAATGTAGCCTCTGGATCACACACAAATATTTGACTCAGTAATCTACATGTACCTGTCCCTTGGAAATATTTTGTTGTTGTTGTTGTTCGGGTTCAAGTTTCCTCCACAGTAGACTGTAAGAATGTGGCTGCTACAGCTTAAGAAAAACAATATAACCCAATAGCATGATCATCAGCCTTTTAACTTTGTCTGCATTTTATAACGTCACAGGAACTAGTACTGCTCCCACACCAATTGCAAATTGTAGAGATCTACATATATATTGCTTTGGTGTAAACTAAATGTTTGCGATTCGCTCTATTACCCTTTACAACAACCCTTTACAAAATTACAAACACTCCAATAAAGAACTTGTTGTTCGAGTGGGTTAACATTGATCTGTTCTATTATATCTGAAATATAGTGGAGTAAAAAGTCAAGTTCTCAGATTGCTGGTTGTTAGGACCGCGTCGTTTAAAGTCGAATTCCTGTGTGAATTAAGATTTTGGCAGTTACGAAAGCACCTTGCGTTCTGACACCCGCACTAATAAATTGTTGTTTCATATATACCAGACCTAGGTTAATCGCACATTAAGAAAAAAACAACATCAGACTTTGACAAATTCGTCTCCTTTTTAAAAAAAAAAAACGAAAAACAATTAATCAAAGACAGTGTAATTTAAAACACTCTCTTTGCACGGGTCGGTGAAGCGTTAGGTCGGTGTACGCTGAAAATAAAGGACCGTCTTGTGACTGATTCATAAATTTATAGAGAATTCCATGGTGCAAATTAATGACGTTATACGTCACGTGATTATAAGATCTATATTTGTCGCACAGCTACATTCCAGAAAGCACCTGTTAAGCGATGACTTGGTACAGCCTAGATTCGTGCGCACTGCGTACTGCATGTACGATCTGTGCTTGTGCACCTAGAATACGGGTGTGCAAAGTATTTAAAGTATAGAATAAAAAGCTCTGAAGAAGCAACATGTAAGAATATCTAAGAAGGCAACGCAACCGTTCCAAGCCGTTATAAATTTGTCAAAAAAAAAAAATCCTACTGTTGAGAAAAATCTCCATTGAAAGCTTCCATGTTAACTCAGTATCGCCTTTCTCTTTCCGATCGTAGGTTGAGTGTGGAATTGAAATAAGACTTACAATTAGGGACAGATTTTAAGATTAAGACTGTACTTCAAATGGGTAATTATCATTTTCACGGAGAATTGGCAACAAATAGAAGCGTGCCGTTGTAAAGACGCTGTCGTCGAAAAGTATGTTTCAGCGTGTCCCTTAACTTGTTTAGTTCACGACAGCTATTTTTAGATACATACATAATGCGCTATTTTTAGAGATGATATCTGTGTAAGCGATAGGCTATGGCGTACCCTTGTGGACGAAATGGTTGTTTCAAAGGTTTGAACAGTTAAATAGCTCAGTCTTTATAGACATATTCATTATCACAAAGGCACAGCTGCAAGTTATTTACAACAGAAACTGGGTTGTTTACCGAATAATTAGAAAACTATGTTTTATCTCGTAAACCGGAACTTGGGACAGGAAGCAGTACAAGGCCGGAGGTATGCTTACGTCACCCCATAGATCAGGATGATAACAATGAGAGCCTGGTTGCATAGCAACCAGGCGACTCAAAAATCAGGTTGTTTCAAGTTTTAGGCTTTTTCAGCAAAAATTTCTCAAAACAATTTAGAAAATATAGAACTCAAAATCAGACTACAGTATCTGTAAAAGCAACTTTTGGTGTTAACTGTATATTAGGATATGTAGTTTTGTATTCTCTGTTTGATTTTGTTGTATTGTTTAGTTGACATCAATGTAATTGGTGATTAAGTTTTGCTTTGCTTGTTTCTGGAGGGCTATTTCTATGTGCACCTATATAGAAATGAAGAAAAGTAATAAATGTTACTAAACTATAATGTTATTGTAATTTATTTACTCTAGTAATTGACTCTTTACCATACAACAAAAGTTTTGACCCATTAAAACTTGGCAAATTTGACTCATTTGGTCAAAATGATAAAAAAAAAAAAAAAAAACAAGAGGGCCATTGGCCCTATAGCTCTCACCTGAGTAAGGTCATCTATGACTGATAAGGCTGAAACGATTCTGGTCGTGATGATGTAAAATGCATGAGTGTAAGTGATCTACTTTATCTACTTTTTGACTGCTTTAGCCAATTTTTTAATTCCTAATCTGGCTCAGAATATGGCCTCTAGAGTCACACAAGGTTTTTCTAAGATTTGGCCTGTGACCTACTTTTTGACCTGACATGACTTGATATCATTCTTTTCCAGATTTCATCCAGACAAACATTCTGACAAGTTTCATAACAATCAGGTTGAAAATGTAGCCTATAGAGTGCATGCAAGGTTTTTCTAAGATTTTACCCAGTGACCTACTTTTTGATCCAACGTGACCCAATTTCGTACACGTCCAATATTTTATCCAGACAAACATTCTGACCAAGTTTCATGAGTATCAAGTGAAAATGTGGCCTCTAGTGCACACAAAGTTATTCTATGATTTGGCCCAGTGACCTACTTTTTGACTCGACATGACCCAATTATCTATGTGTCCAACATTTTATCAAATCAAACATTCTATTCAAGTTTTATGCGTATCAGGCTGAAAATGTGGCCTCTAGAGTGTACAGTGACCTACTTTTTGACCCAATGTCACCCAGTTTCAGATTTGTCTGAGATTTCATCCAGACAATCATTTTGACTGAGTTTCATGAGTATCAGGCTGAAAATGTGGCCTCTAGAGTGCACACAAGCTTTTTCTAAGATTTGGCCCTGTGACCTACTTTTTGACCCAGCATAAATTGATTTTGAATCTGTCCAAGATTTTAATCAGACAAAAATTCTGACCAAGTTTGATGAGTATCGGGCTGAAAATATGGCCTCTGGAGTGCACACAAATTTTTTTTAAGATTTGGGTCTCGTGACCTACTTTTTGACCCCACATGACCCAATTTCAAACTTGTCTGAGATTTTGCAGACAAACATTCTGACCAAGTTTCGTGAGTACCAGGCTGACAATGTAGCCTCTAGAGTGCACACAAGGTTTTTCTACAATCTGGCCCTGTGACCTACTTTTTGACCCCATTTGACCCAATTTCGAACTTGTCCAAGTTTTAATCCAGACAAACATTGGGACCAAGCTTTTTGAGGATCGGGCTGAAAATGTGGCTTCTAGAGTGCACACAAGGTAAATGTTGACGACGGACACGGCACGATCACAAAAGCTATCCTTGAGCACTTCTTGCTCAGATGAGCTAGAAAGAAAACCCATGTAATCCTTTTATATCATACTATTAACTCTTTGACATCACAGCCTATTTTAAATTTACACAAAGGTATCAAAGTGACACACGTAAAAAATATGTGAAGGAAAAGAAAACATATATTTTTTTAACTATATGGAAAATCTTTTTCATTAACCTATTCTGCAACTACTGGTACTTGTGGCTAGAAAGTGATTTTTGCTTGCATTATTCTGAAAGTTTTCCACAGTATGGCACTGAAAATTATATTTGATGTATACTCGTTAAACCTATACCACACAACCCTGTGTAATTACAACACTGCCAAAAAAGGCTTCTGAGAAAATTGTTGGAAGAGAAGAAAATGCTGGAAACGAGAATTTTCTCCGTTTACAATATTGTTTTCTGCCGTACCGAAGACTGAATCCTATTTTTTGAGTAGCATTTCATTTCTCACCTGCAAAAACTTTGAATATGGATGAATCTTAAAGTTTGAGATATTGTATAGAGTTAAATGTTGATTACAATATTTTGTCAGCAGAATCTACTGGGGTTTCTTTTAACCCCTGTTGACCATATTGTTGCCATTACCAATGAATTTGATGGTCTTTCAGTAATGGTGTAGTTATTTCTTGCCATCTCCGAAATATAACATTCATACATATTCAGTATTTACTATACTACCAATTTCTCCTTCTGTGCTAGTGTTTTCAGAAGTGGTTGGTTGTGATATGAAAAAACCATCTTCAGTTGGTGATATCTTATAAAGACCAAGACATCGCAGATTTAATTTAGTTCTAAATTTCACACAAAATCTTTGGCCATGTACGTCCAAGATTAAGGATGGTTCCCGATTTTAACTCTTTACCACAATCACAAGCTTTAACAGCCCTGAAAGAGAGGGCTTTTGAAAACACTGCGGGAAAAGGAGAAAATGCTGCTGACCAGTATTTTCTCCTTTTCAGGCAATGTTTTCTACCCTCTCAAAGATAAATTGCTTGATTTTAGCCACTTGTGATTTGTCGTGCAAATACTTTCAATTTGGATGAATCTAAAGTTTTGTCATTTGGAAGAGTTAACCACAGTGTCCTCAAAATCAAATTCGGTAGTGATTGATACTTTAGCTCTTTATCAAAAAACCTCAAGTTTTAAAATGTCTGAAGAAAGAGGGTTTTAACAACATTGAAATTTCTAAACCAGCATTTTCACCTTTTCCCACAATATTTTATACCATTTCAAATCCCATCATATCACACACATCTCAAGTTATCTGCTGCATATACATTGTGAAATATGGCAAGGTCTAATGGCATATCAAATTTGGATCAAATCAAGGTATTTGTCTTTGATTGGGTAGAAAACATCATTGGAAAAGGAGAAACTAGTAGTGACTAGCATTTTCTGCTGTTGTCACAATGTTTTCCAAAGCCAGGGTTGTTGCAACATGGGATTGTATTGGGGAGGGTTAATTCATAAACCCATGAAAGCAAGCAGTTTATCATTTTATCAGGATTTGTTTCAAGTGAGGCAATATATGAAGAGAGCTATCAAGGGCATGTTATTGCTGTGACTTTTACCTTGTAGCTTGGTGTCTGAAATCTCCTCTCTGTATGTTGCTTATCCAGGGCTCACACGTGAAATATTTTCAAAATCAGATGAGGGATTGAGGAGATATGGAGTGGATACTACTACAGCATCATTATGGCTTTTGATCCTCCCTGCCCTGACCTTGAGCCTGGCACCTAAAACCTCTGCTCTGCATGTCCTCTCATCAAGATGCACACATGTGAAGTACTTTCCTACAAGAGTTTCAGGGGATATGGAGTAGAGATGAAATGACAATGAATGGATGACCAAGGACATGATAATTATCCCTTTCAGGATTGTAAAATTAGCTTGCTGCATGACAAAAAAAGGTTAAAAGTGGTCATGTGCAAAGAAAAAACCTGTTTCAGAGATCCTTTAGCCCTGACCAAATACATCAGGAAAGTAGCAGGAATACAAACAGTTGATGATAGCATAAGCAGGATTCCAAGTATAGTAGTGCACAGTGGATAGTCATGGATGTTTCCATACTTTAGTGGCTTGAACAGTGTCATGTCATACAGTAATATTCCCTGAACATGAGAGAGATATGTCCATTTACCCTTTACCAAGTGGTCCCATGGCTCTGTAATGCTTATTAAAAAGGGTTTTGAAAACATTATGGGTCTTTGGAAAAGGATTAAAAGATGCCTGCAACCTTCATTTTTAGCTTTGTCTGGGACATTTACTTCCCAAGACCTTGCTAAATGCCAATGCAAAGGTAGGTTGGTGTTTTGGTAACCTTTGTCTAACTAACTGGCAGCTCACCATTCAAATGTAATAGAACAACTCCAGGCCCTGCAGGACTCAAACCAGCGAACTCCTGCTCAACGGGTAGATTTTTTAACCCTTTACCGCACAAAATAATTGACGAGTAGTGTGTGACTCATATTTTCAGATTTGTGTTTGCAAAGTTAGAAAACAATGTGGGGCAAAGAGAAAATACTGGTTACCAGGGACATTTTCGTAGCATAAGACCCAGGTAATTGCAAATTTGTGGATACCTTTTATCTGTAGTGTTTTAGTAAAGCAGTCAGTGTAGATCAAAGATCAGACTGCATGTTCTGCGCAGCCTGATTTTGATCTACACTGGCCACGTGGGAAACTTTAATAAAGAGAGGAGCTTTAAGGGTCAAAATATTCTAGCAGTTGGTAAATGGGAGGGAAAAACAAGAGGGTCATTGGCCCTAAAGCGCTTACCTGAGTAAAGTCATCTACAGCTGATAAAACTAAAGAGATCCTGGTTATAATGATGTAAAACACATGTGTGTAAGTGACCTACTTTTTGAACCAATGTGACCCAATTTCAAACTTGTCCAAGATATCACGAAGACAAAGTTACATGAGTATCAGGCTAATACAGTGTATACAAGGTTTTTCTAAGATTTGGTCCAGTGACCTACTTTGAGCCCAGATGTGACCCACTTTGGAACTTGTCCAAGATATCATCAAGACAAACTTTCTGACCCATTTTCAAGAACCAGGTTCAAAAGGTGGCCTCTATGGTGCACACAAGGTTTTTTTTCTGAGATCTGGCCCTATGACCTAATTTTTGACCCAATGTAATCCAATTTCAAACTTGTCCAAGATATCATCAAGACAAACTTGCTAACCATATTTCATTACGTTTCAGGTTGAAAATGTGGTCTCTAGAGTGTACATAAGGTTTTTCTAAGTTTTGGCCCAGTGATCTACCTTTTGACCCCACATGACCCAATTTGGACCCTGTCCAAGATATCACCAAGACAAACATTCTGAATAAGTTTCAAGAGTATCAGGCTGAAAATGTCGCCTATAGAGTGCATACAAGTTTTTTCTAAGATTTGACCCTGTGACCGACTTTTAAACCCAACATGACCTAATTTCAAACATGTCTGAGATACCAACAAGATTAACATGGGACTGAGTATGAGGCTGAAAATGTGGCCATGAGTATGGGGCTGAAAATATGGCCTCTATGGAGCACACAAGGTTTTCCCAAGATTTAGCCCTGTCACCTACTTTTTGACCAGACATGACCCAATTTCAAACATGTCTGAGATATCATCAAGACAAGCAATATGACTTAGTTTCATGAGTATCAGGCTAAAAATGTGGCCTTTAGAGTGCACACAAGCTTTTTCTAACATTTAGTCCAGTGACCTACTTTTTGATCCAACATGACCCAATTTCAAAATTGTCTGAGATACGGTACCCAGACAAACATTCCAACTACTTCCATGACTTTTCAGGTTGAAAATGTGGCCTCTCGAGAGCACACACAGTTTTTGCTAAGATTTAGCCCAGTGACCTACTTTTTGACCCAACATGACCCAATTTCAAACTTGTCCAAGATATTATCAAGACAAACATTCTGACCAAGCTTCAAAAGTATCAGGCTGAAAGTGTGGCCTCTAGGGTGCACACAAGCTTTTTCTAAGATTTAGCCCAGTGACATACTTTTTGACCCGACATGACCCAATTTTGAACCTGTCTGAGATTTTATTAAGACAAAAATTCTGACAAAGTATCTGACTGAAAATGTGGCCTCTAGAGTGCACACAAGGTAAATGTTGATGACCGCACGGTGGACAACGCATGACAGACACTGGATGCGGGACACAGCACAATCACAAAAGCTCACCTTGAGCACTTCGTGCTCAGGTGAGCTAAAAACTCAATTTCTCTTGTCACAGAGTTTTCAGAAGTACAATTAAGCAAGCTTATGACAGATACACTAAAAGAATAGGCTTGCTACAGACAGGTGATTGCTATTACAGTATTGTCTTTCAATTTGGACCTGTCTAAAATTCTGTCGGTTGGTAAAGAGTTAAGGACTAACAAATTCAATAGATTATAACTGTAAAAGCATGCTAATGAAATCAGGGACTAATAAATTCAGCAGGCCATAACTTTTACAAAAACTAATAATTGCATTTCTTTCATTTTCAATAGGGCTCAACTCCTTGATGATACAAATAATCTGTGCAAGTTTCAAAACAATCACATCAAAAATGCAGACTTTATTGCATAAGCAAAATGTGAGTTATTAACTTTAAATGGCCACGCATTGCAAACATATTTTGTCCAATTTTTTTTCAACATTGATAGGGTTCAAGCCTTTAGTCTTAATAAGAAACTGTGCAAGTTTCATGAAAATCTGGCCTAAACTGCAGACTTTATCACTTAAACAAGAAAAAGACTAACAGACAGATGGGTACTAATGGACAGACAACAGAAACCAGACATGCTTTGGCCAATAGAGCTAATCAATCCTTAATTTTTCTTTTGACGATCCGCTCTGGGCCATGAACGAAAAATCTTTTCTGCTAGAGGTCAAAAAGTTAAACCTCATATCACATTTTAGGATTTCATGACTTGGAAGCACCCCCATCCCCCACTTTTTGGCAAAACTTTGAAAAAAAGACTTAAAAGTTAAATTTCTAAAACACATTTGGCTTAATTATTGTTAGCACATATCATGACTTAGAAAAAGGGGGGTAGTTGTTGTAACTGGGCTTGAACACACTAAGACAGCATAATAAGAAGTTGTGGTAAATTGAACAAATACTGCAATAATCAAAATACAATTACTCAAAACCAATTGTTTTGAATCGAGCCAAATTTGATAGGGTTTAAGTACTGACTGTATTATACAATCCCTGCAAGTTTCAAGAAATGACTAATAATGTGGACTTTGTTCAGTAAACAGGACCAAGTCCTCAAATGATTGATTTTACTACAGTGATCACTGGATTTCCTTCATTTTCAATGGGGTTCTATCCCTTCATGATACAAATAATCTGTAAAAGTTCAAAAGAACTGGATAAAAAAATTGTGGACCTTTTTGTGTTAACAAGAATTGAAAATTTTCAACTTTAAATGCTTATTTTTCCATTAGATATTGTTGGATTTTGTTCAAAATCAGTATGGTTCATGCAATAATGATACAGTTAACCCTTTCCCAAACAACAAATTTTGGACTGGTCCAAATTGAAAGAGTTTTGCAGACAGCAATTTTAACTTTGATGAAAATGGCAGAAAGGTCTCAAAAAGGGTAGAAAACACTGTGGGAAAATGAGAAATTGCTCGTTATGAGCAATTTCTCCTTTTCCCACGGTGTTTTCAAAAGACTTGTACTGCAGACACGTGAAAACCAGGGCTTGTTTGGGAAAGGGTTCATTGATGCAATAAAAAAACCATGTGATTTTCATGAAAATCCTATTACAAATGCAGACTTAATGGCGCAAACAAGACAGACAGAGGCAGAAAGACAGACAGACAGATGGATGGATGGACGGACAGACAGGACAAATTGAGGGACAGACAGACACCACACTATGACATAAGCTCTGCTGGCCTTTGGCCTGTATAAATACTCATGGATTTTTTAAAACAGATTTTTTTCTTTAACATTATTACCACATGAAATTTACATTACAAAATGCAAAAATGCATTTGCAATAACTGTGTATAAATTCATGTTAATATCTTCTTCTCCTGCAAAATACCCACCATAGCATTGGATCAAAGTTTCACCTAAACCCTGTACTGCACAATGCTGCCTTTTTTTTCGACCCTGGGAAAGAAGTCTTTTGAAAATATTGTGGGAAGAGGAGAAAATCCTGGTAACCAGCATTTTTCTCCTTTTTCCCACAATGTTTTCTACCTTATCAAAGAAAAATTGCACCATATGAGCCACACTGAAATTGTTGTCTGCGAATTCTTTCAATTTGGACAAGGCTAAAATTTTGTTGTCTGGTAAAGAGTTAAATGCTGTTCATATTTTCTCAAAGTACTCACTCTATTGTGCATAAAGACTGTGCCTATTGACGTATTTATTATATATTTGCCTGTACCAGTCTTCAGTGTACTTGGAGATGAAATAAAGAGTAGTAGCAGTTTTAAATTCCTGTAATTTGAAAAAAAAAAAAAACAAATAGTAACCAGCCAATCTGTATAGAAAAGTTTCTCAAAAGATGCCATGATAGCCTTGCTGATGAAAATCTTTCAAACCCTCTGGGGATCATCTGCAATAGATGTGTGTGCCCTTCCTTGTGCCATTTGAAAACCAAAGACCTACTGGCAGAAGACATAGATTTGAGTCATGCTCTGAAAAAAGTGCTTAATGCATATCTATGATCCATTATACCAAGCAAGTCATCACATAATCATGGATTCATAAAATCCATTTTGTCTATCCACCAACTGGACCATAAGGTAATCTGGTCCTTAGACATGCAGAAAATATACAATTAGCAAAATGTATCGACCCATGTCACCTCTTTGCAAATGCATTTAACCCCCTTTTCACAGAACATAATTCATTTTCATTTCTTGCACATTTTAAGGAACTGAACAGATCTTTCTCCATTTTCAGCAGATAACTTAACCCTTTACCACACAATCCCGACTTTTAACGACGCTGAGAAAGAGACCTTGTGAAAACATTGTGGGAAAAGGAGAAAATGCTGATAACCAGCATTTTCTCCTTTTCCCACAATGTTTTCTAACCTATCAATGACAAATTTCATCATCTGGGCCACCTTTAATTTGTTGTCTGCAAATGCTTTCAATTTGGACCAGTCTAAAATTTTGTTGTTTAGTAAAGAGTTAATGATGGTGCATGTATTTCTGCCAACATACTGATGTCACTAACAGTACCGGTAGTCCAACACAGTCTACTCAAAACTTGTTTGTTCACCTGCCATTTAAAGAAACTTGAATATGACATCACAAAAATATCATGATTTAATGGCTCTGATTTTGACAACATTTAAGGAATGAATAGAAATTTTTTTTTGTTGTTTTTTATGGAGGTATGAAAAAAAAAAAACCTAATCACACTGAATAAAACCACAGAGACAAAAGTTGCACTTGGAGCTTCTAGTGTCAACATTAATTTTGCTCAAGGAAAATTAGAAAAAAGAAATTGAGAAAAAAAAAAAACACAGCACTTCTTGCTGGTGCTAATGCTTGGCTGCGGGTGCTCTTTTAGTAAAAATTCTAGGTAGAAAAAGGTGAATAAGTGTGTCAAAATGTGTCAAGAGTTATCTGCCTTGGTATGGAGTATAGGTTCCCTTTTTCATAGTAAACAACTAACCCAAGTTTGAAGCAAATATCTTCAGTTATGATAGAGAAATACGAAAATGTTGAAGTTTATGTAAGACAATGAAAACTACACAGACGTAGAGGACACCAGGGCTATGACAGTACCTTGGAGTTTTCTTCAAAAAGCAGCCAAGCCAAAAAACAAAACAAGAGCACCCCATGTGCCTGCCAATGCTCAGCTGCAGATGCTTGATTCTCAGTGAAAATTGTAAGTCAAAAAAGGGGTACATCTGTCAAAAATACTTTGGTGGTTACCTGCCCTTGTTGCATAGGTTCCCCTCTAAATTATTAACAACTTGTCCAAGTTTGAAGCAAATATCTTCCTTAACTCTTTCATTACTCACTCCGGAAATTCCATTTTTTTTCCGAGCTCTAAAAATAGATTTTCATTTCTATTGAAAACGACTTTGTCATAGTTTAAAAAAAGGGTAGCAGACAGTGTAGATCAAGATCAGACTGCACATTCTGTGCAGTCTGATCTTGATCTACGCTGTCCGCAAAAGGTAATCAAGTCGTCATTAATAGTGAAAGAGTTAATAACAAAGATATTATAAAATGTCAGTTTTCGCATGACCAAGCAGACGATGACGCCAGGGCTACGACAGTACATAGAGGTTTTCTTCGAAAACAGCCAAGCTAACATGAAATAGAGTCTGCTTCATCTTTGGCAGATTCCTGGCTACTTCCTGTTCACAACACCACTAAGTCATAGACTTTCACCGAATGATGGTGCAGCTGATGGGTTGTTGTTCAAAATTTATTTTCTTGTCATTCTACAGCGTGAGATTCATATATAACAAAATAATCTGGTAGCTTTAAGTTCTATGAGAAAGAAAGCTTTGTGGTGTCAATGGTCGTGAGGTAGAGCATTGGCCTCATAACCAAAACGTCCTGAGTTTGATTCCTGGGAGCGGCTGTCATCTTTAGGACTGTTCATTGGCCCACACTTTTGGCGCGAGTACTGGTGTAGTTCCCAGGAAGTAGAATCGAGAGAGAACTTGTTTCTCAATTGATGTAAAATAAATATGTTTCACACATAGCTTTTTTACCCTTTACAACACAATCCCAAGTTTAACAACCCTGAGAGTGAAGGCCTTTAACTCAAAACATGAACTGTCTCTCATAGAGCAAAAAAAAATTTGGGAAAAGAAGAAAATGCTAATTACCAGCTTTTACTCCTTTTCCCACAATTTTTGAAAAGGTTTCTTCCTCAGAGTCATTAAAATCAGGACTGTCTGGTTAATGGTTAAAGGCCCAGATGTCACATTTTTCAACCTTCTCCATCAGTGTAGATCCAAGATTAACACATTACCAAACAATCCTGTATTTACATGACCATGGAGCTCTAAGATCCCATTTGAAAACATTGTGGGGAAAGGAGAAAGAAACTAGTAATATGGTACAGTGGTAAAAATGATAATGAGCTTGAGCCTGGTATGCACACAGGACAAATATCAAGAACCTCAAGAAACTCTCTGTCTCTGGGCTCAAAGAGATTGAAGTGTACACCTTTAAAAGCAAGCAATGTGATAGAAAAACAAAATATCATTCCGCATCAAAGTCCAGGGTCACCTCCACTCTATTCCCGGAATGTTTTTCCCTCGCTGTAACCGTGATTTCTGAATCGCTAAACATAAAATTTACGTTAATGATTCTTTCATCTAGTGGAATGTTGTGTTCTAGAAGTTCCAATTCAACTTTTGCACGTTTTTCACAACCTTTATCAGTTACATACTCAGGAAAGCGTTCTGTGCAGGCATATATAAAAATGATAACATTCCTCGTCTCTTCACTCAACGGCTTAAACTCCCGTTCTCCCTGAACTTCACCATATCGAATAGGCATTCCGATTTCAACAAATTTTGCAAACAAATTGTCACACTTGTATACCCCCTTTTGGAGAAACTTTTTACATTTAATCTCATCATGAACATCCTTTAGAAATGATCTGACAGTTTTAACACCGTAGGTATATGGGGCAATACGTTCTTCTACATTTCTAGGCTGAAATCCAAACAGCACTGCTCCCTTAACAATGGCAAGTTCAGGATCATTGGGAGTGAAGACCTTAATTGCTCTCTCCTTGTCATCAGCAAAGTTGGACTGCATTGCTTGCTGTAACATTTTAGATTCTGCAAAACCTCCTACCAATAACAAAGAATCTATCCCTTCAAGTTCTGGTTTAGCTAATAGTTGCTTAACATGCTCAACAATATTATGAATTACTTCTTTGAAAAAGGATTGTGATAATTCAGCAGATAAAACCATTCTATCCAATCGAGTTCTGATGTCATTTTTGTAGACAGAACTAGCAATTCTGTCTGTCAATTTTGCTCCAGTTTCTTTCTCTAGTAGTTGGTGGAAACACAATGGCATTCGAACAACATGTTCTGTGTCACTACCTGGAGTAATACTTCTTTTGATCCTCTCAAATCCATGTGAAATATCCAAATAGTCATATGAACATTTCTTTTTCACAATATCATAGATGTCTTTACCAAGAAGCGTGGCTAGAACATGCTCAAATGCCCTATCAACCTCAATTCCTCCCCAGGGTCCACCAGTGGCCTTGTAAAGTTCTCTCAGGTACAGTTTGGTCATTAGTTCATGAACAGTTACATCTAGTGTCCCTCCTGAAATACAGAGTATTGGGTCCATTACTCTATAGGCTTATCTCGGACCTACAAAAAAAACTAACCTTTAGAGTACCATATAAACCTATCAGACATATTCCAACCTAGAAATATGACCCAAATAATTGCAATTTCATGGTCCTTTTGTCTACAGTGTTTCAGCAAAGCAGACAGTGTAGATCAAAGATCAGGCTGTTTTGTGCAGCCTGATCTTAATCTACACTGGCTGCAAAGGCAACTAAAGTCATGAAAGGCCCTTTAAGGGTTAACCTTTAACCCATTACCCGAGTACAAAGTTCTGCCTCGTTCAAAATCGAAATAATTTGCAGATGACAATCAAACTGGCATTAAAGATACATCCTTACAGCCAGAGAGAAAAAAATGCTGTAAACATTTGATAGACTGTAGAATGGTTCAAAATTTAGTCAGCTGTGTCAGCATAGATAAATTACCAGATACATACATGTATAATGTGTAAGGGATAAAGATTAATACACATATCGTAAATCTTTGATTTAAAACCAGAAATGTCACAGCAGTGATTTCTTTGAGGCCTAAGAAAATGAAATGCATTTTCTATAGGTCGTAATCTATGCAACCTTGCCACCATCAGGGTCAACATTTGGCATGAAGGTACAAAAATAAAGATTAAATGGGTTAAAAACTGGCTGAAAATGAGTATAAATATATCTTTAAACCAGATTTTGCTTTGAAATTTTTTATGAAAATCTTAACAAGATTGTTAATTTTCATGCGCCTGCAAAGATGGCTTTCAAATTAAAACATAGATAGAAATACATGTAGGCAAAACAAGGTATTACTGAGTCTTTTGTATCTTAAAACCAAAATTTCCTACCAATCAGTGCTGAGTTTAAACAACCCTGACCAAAAGGCCTGTGGGTAAGAAGAAAATACTGGTAACCAGCATTTTCTCTTTCTCCTACAATGTTTTTCTACCCTTCCATGAGACAAATTGCATCATTTGAGCAATAATAAATTTGTCACCTGCAAATGCTTTTAAATGCTTTTAGTTTAAATCATTCTAGAGTTTTATCATGCGGTACAGAGTTATAGAGGGCAAAGGTTGTGAACTAGAACTGTCGCAAAGCAGACAAATACCCTCACCAGCACCTTGTCATTGAAGCAGCACAATCAGAGTACAGAAATGATTTTCAAAATGAAGATCACCAGTGACCTTGACCTTTGACCCAAAAGATTTAGGGCACCTCCTTTGGTCAAGAGCAACACTTGTCTAAAGTTTCAGGGTCTTAGGTCAAACAGCTATTGAGTTAGAGTAAAGAAACGATTCTCAATAAAAATTCACCTGTGGCCTTGACCTTTGACCAATGTTACCCCAAACCATTAGGGCACTTCCTTGGGTCATGAAAAAGACTTGTGTAAAGTTCCAGGGTCCTATGCCAAACAGCTATTGAGTTAGAGCACAGAAACAATTTTCAAACTAAGTTCACCTGTGACCTTGACCTTTGACCAATGTGACCCCAAAACAACAGGGCCCCTCTTTAGATCATGAAGAACAATTGACCTTTCTGTAAATGTGAGTTTGGCACGCCCACTTTAGTAATGTAGTATTTTGGTCGCTACCCCCAACAAACAAACCAGAAAATGGTGTTGATTACATAGAGAAAGAGCATTTATTTCAGTTTTATTCTTGCTTATGTTTTGCTCTATGTGGAGCACCCGAAGTTTTTTTCCCATATTTTTTATGTCAATTCGAACTAAATAAGTAATGTAACAAGAGAAAATACTTTGAATAATGTCATATTTATAAGAAATCCAGAAGTAAAAATGAAGCAAATATGTTCGTAAGTTCGTGTTCGGTCTCACAGATGTGAGTAGACTGCTGTTGGCAACATCTATAATTAGTAAAAGGGGAAAGAGGCGTAAGTTTTTAAGACATTTTGTCAGTATATAACATGTCAGTTTGACAGTAAACAATATAAGAAAAGGACTTACTATTTAACCCTTTACCGCACAATCCGGTGCTTTAAATAACACCTTGAAGGAGGAAACTTTTGAAAACTTTTCTCTTATTCCCTACCCTTTTAAAACAAATCTCATCATTGGAGCAATGTTTAATTTGTGGAAAGCAAGTGTTTTCAAAATAGAAGAATCAAATATTTTGTTGTCTAGTAAAGATTTACTGAACACCTCTAATACCTGTTTGAGTGGAAATCAATAAGTTCTATTGTAAGTAATCAATTTAGAAAGTGGTTTGTTGTAAGTTTAACAGATGTATGTCGTAAAAACTTTCAATTTGGGGGAATGAGATGATTTCAAGGATTATACTGATTTTGAATGGACATGCATTTATCAACTATGCGATGATCGTGCGGAGAACAAACGATCGGTCGAACCAGGGCGAAGTGCAATTAACAGTCACACATAATTGTCTTAATGAAACAGAAATAAAATATGAATGCTCCCTAAAGTATTACAGCAAGAATCAAAGAATATCTGATGTTTGCAATGTCAACTTATTTATGAAAGAGGATGCCATGTGGCTGTCAATAAAATATACTTCTTCCTGTTGCTCGTTACATACAACAATTACAACTGTCTACGAGTAATGCGTGGAATTTGAAAGGTGTTTGTTGACTTAGATATCAATAGGTAGTTTAACAAAAAACTTTGGCATAATCGTTCTTTCTTTCCCGAAAGATTAAAAAAAAACAACTGCTTTTCTGTTGTTTGGTAGAGAGGCTGGTTTTTCAGAATCCTGGTTAAATCTACTGGCAACATTTATATGGATATAGATTTTTGGAATGGATAAATTTAGTTTTCCGTTCAGGGTACATTATGTAACAATTACCTTACCTCATGACTCTTATCTGCAACTTTAATCCATTTTGAAATAATTAATCTATATCCAATCTTTTTTGGTTTAAACGAAAAGAAAAAAATTAAATTGTCTGTCAATAGTAGAGGCTGTAACTTGTCTAACCCTTTTGTTTATATGACGTGCTATATGCGTTTTGATTGGCTAATATGACCGGTCAATCAAAATCAGCAGAAGATCAATGGTATAAAGTTTCAGGGTCCAAGCTCAAATGGCTTTTGAGGTAGAGCACAGAAACAAAAACAAGAGGGACAGATTGGTGGATTGAGGGATTGATAGACAGACAGACAGACAGACAGAGAGACAGAGACACAGATAGACAGACAGACAGATGGATGGACAGACAAACAGACAGACAGACATGGTGAAACTGTGAAGGTGGGGGGTATAAAAAAAAAAACAAAAGGTGCTTGTAGTAAGGACAAAATTTTACACTAGTCAAAACTGAAAGCTTTTGCAGAGGACAAATGTGACTAACCGGTAATTAATGAGATTTTTCTTTGTGGTTATCAGCATTTCCTCCTAAGGTCACACTGCTTTGAGAAGCCTACCTCTCTAGGATCATTAAGAAACAGAGTTGTCTGGTAAAGGATTACGTTATTACTTGCTGCAGATGACTTCAACCTTTGCTGGTTACTAGCATTTTGTACTTTTCCAAAATTATGTCCTGTATGGCTCATTGGTGAAGTGTAGGACTTGTAACCAGCAGGCTCTGGAAGCAATGGGTTTTTCGCCATAGAGTCCTAATACAGAACTGGTGAAACACAGGACATACATGAATGTGCGAGCTGTCACAGTGATATGACTGAAATAATGTTGAAAGCACCATGAAACACCATAATGAAAATGATGATAATTCTTTTTCCATAATGTTTTCAAAGTCTATCTTCCTAAGGGTACTTAAAGTAAAGTATTGGATTGTTTGTCCAAGGGTTAAAGAGGGACTATGCCTGTATAAGGGCAAAAATGTATGTTTATATTTTTTCTCTCTTTCTTTCTCTCTGTCTCTATCACATTCTCTATACATTTATTCCTAAATAAATAAATAAGCTAAACAGACTTTATAAATTTGACTTTTTATTAAATGTAAAGAAAATATTACACAGTCAGGTTTTCCTATTTTTCTATGTATAATTGCACTCACTGTTAAAGTGCCTTTCACAACTTTCATAGCTGCCTTTGAGGCTAGTCCAAATGAATGTCAGACTGCACAAAAACAGCCAGTCTGATCTGTGATCTACACTGTTTGCTAAGTTAAAACACTGTAGACAAAAGCAACCATGAAATCGCAATTATTCAGGTCTTATTTCTAAAATGGAAATGTCTGCCAGGTTTATTCAGGGCTTTAACCCTTTACCACACAACCCTGACTTTTAACAACTCTGAGAATGAAAGCCTTTGACAACATTGTCAGGAAAGGAGGAAATGCTGGTAATGAGCATTTTCTCCTTTTCCAACAATGTTTTCTAACCTTTCCATGACAAATTTCAATTATTCACATTTGTCTTTTGCAAATGCTTTCAATTTGGACAAGTCTAATAGCTTGTAGTATGGTAAAGAGTTAACCCTTAACCCTTTACTGCACAATGACGCCTTTTGACGCCCCTGGGAAAGAAGCCTTTTGAAAACATTGTGGGAAAAGGAGAAAATGCTGGTCACCAGCATTTTCTCCTTTTCCCACCATGTTTTCTACCCTATCAAAGACAAATTGCACCATTTGAGCCACACAGAAATTGTCGTCTGCAAATGCTTTCAATTTGGACAAGGCTAAAGTTTTGTCGTCTGGTAAAGGGTTAAGCTGCTAAGCTCAACTAACTGAACTTTCACAGACAGCGTAGATCAAGATCAGAGTACACAGAACATGCAGTCTGATCTTGGATCTACACTGTCTAATAAGGAGATATATTTTTTCTAAAAAATAATGAATTAAAACAAATGGTTTTTAAGTATAAATCTATATAATAAAACTTCAATAAATCTTACAAAATGATAAACTACATTCCTAAATATACATATAAAATTATTCTGGAATTCATAATACCCTGTTCTGTGTTATTGTTTTGATGTTTAGTGTATGTACAAGCACAAGCCTTTGAAGCTCAATTGGTCTGTCACAAAACACCAAAATTTTCATAGGTTGATCATAAAACACTGTTACTAGAAAAAGCACATTGGCACATTGCCCCTATATCGTATAAAATAACTATCTATTATATATGATATATAGGCAATGTGCCAATGTACTATTCTTAGTAATGGTGTCCAATGATCAAGCAATGGAAATTCAGGTTTCCGTTACAGACCAGTGGAGTTTCAGTGGCTTATGATACAAGTTACACTATACAGACATTTAACCCTTAGGCTGTGAAGCGCGACTGAAGGATCTTTTGCGGACAATGTAGATAAAGATCAGACAGCATAGAAGTGCAGTCTGATTTTTGGTCTACAATGTCCAATAAGGAGATTATCTTTCCCCACCAAAAAAAACCTTGAAACAGCAAAATCTTGGTTTTTACTTTCAGTTTTGAAGTTTCATTTCATTTATTTAGCAGAATAAGGGTTAAGTATACATCAATAAACCATCATGTGAACTTTTACATGTTGTGGTGTTTTGATGATGTAGATACTTTCTATCTAATGGTTAAAAGTTAATTCATTAGGCTGTGGTTCATCAGTTATATGTAATTAAAACATGTACCAATGGTCCCTCCTTGATAAAGTCTTAAATTTTGCTAACAGGCAAAAAATTAAAAAAAAAAAAAAAAAAATAAGATTTTAAGGTTAAAATATTTGAAAATCTTAACACAACCTTTTCATAATCAAACTAGAGTAGTTTTTAAATACATGTACAACTAATGACAGGTTGAAAAATAAGGCAAACCAAACCATAAAATGGCAGCCTATTATAAATATTCGTATTTGAATCAGGTATTCTGGATAGGCCAACACTTATCAGACTTGAAAATTCTTATTGTCACATAATTTATGCACAGAAGTTGTACTTACCACAAAAGATAAAACTCATGAGTATGTTTTTGATACTGATCCTGATCAGAGTTATCCTTGTCTTAACCCTCTACCACACAATCCCAACTTTTAATGACGCTGAAAGAAAAAACTTTTGAAAACATTGTAGAAAAAGGAGAACATGCAGGTAACCAGCATTTTCTCCTTTTCCCTACCTACATGTATCTGAGACAGAAATCATTTTAGCAACATTAAATCGGTTATCTGCAGATGCTTTCATGTTGGTTCCGTCTAAAATTTTGTCATTTGGTACAGTGTTAAGTGAAAAGTTTAGCCGAATATGAAATTCCTCCACTATTTTAACACAGAATTTTTGGCTGTATATTACATACAGTCTGATTGGTGCATATTAAAACCAATAGTAGCCATTGATAAAATGGGTATTGCCTGTTGTCTTCTGGCCAGTCATGGAAATCACAATGAGTACCAGCTAAGCCCTATCAAGGTCAAGATTTGCCTATGCTGCCAGCTGAAGACATGTGAGCACTGAACTCTAGCAAATGCCACTATTTCTGATTGACAGCATGCGCAGACCATAGATTAAACATGGCTTGAATTATGGGATTTGTCTTTGAAAGGCTACGTAACATTGTAGGAAATGATGAAAATGCTGGTCACTAACATTTTCTTCTTTTTCACAACACTTTCAAAAGGAACTTCGTAAGGGTTGCTAAAACACATCTTTGTTTGGTACAGTGTTGATATGTGATCAAACTGTCACATTAATTGTTTATGGTACAAATAAATTGGCAAAATCTGACATTCTTCAACAACAAGTCTCAGTGTATTCTGTACATGATCTTCCTGACCTTGGGCATGCCAAAGGCAAAATAATAATTGTGCAACATTACTTGGGCATGATCCAAAGTTTTTGTCCCTAAAATGCTGAAGATGTTATTTGAAAGGTGCCCTGTCATGAAAACGTCATACGAAAAAACATCCTCCGCATTACAGGCTTACATTGATGGTTTTTTTTTTCACTTTTATCAAAAAGTAGTTCAAATAACTTTCAACTCAAGTCTCTATAGCAAAACAAGAGTGCTGCATGTGGGTGGCAATGCTTAGCTACAGCTGCTTTTAGCAAAAATTCAAAGTCCAAAAAGGAGCATAACTGTGACAAAAATATTTTGATGGTTACCTGTCCCTGTTATATGGGTTCTCCTTTTGATAGTTTTCACAACTTGGTCCAAGTTTGAAGTAAATATCTTCAGTTATGACAGATATATTACAAAATGTCAAAGTTTTTGAAAATTCTGAGCAAAAAAAAAAAAAGGCATGACTTAACAACTAGTTCAACTTTGAAGTAAACATCTTCAAAATGTCAAAGTTTTTGCATGATGCAGACCACAATGCATGACATCAAAGATGACAACAGGGCTATGACAATACTTCAACATTTTCTTTGAAAACAGCCAAACTAAAAAATATGTTGTTATAAATTTGGCCTATCACCATAGATACAGTGAGCATATGATACAGAGCCTGACAGTGTTTGAAAGCTTTTTTGGCACCTTCATCCCTAATGACTGACTGTCCCTGGTATATCCCTGTATGTGCCCGTCAGTCAATACTAACTAGTAATTATGTACAGAGACAGAAATCAGCAGGCAAAGTCAAATCAAGGAGAACCCTTGCAAAACAACCAATTCTAGGCTGCCCCGAACCGAAAGGATCTGCAGACTGCAATGCTTTTTCTGTACATAAATGTAACTCTTTACCAAACAACAATTTTTTTTTTAAATTTAAAGCACTT
Organism: Tridacna gigas; assembly: GCA_945859785.2. Lineage (NCBI taxonomy): Eukaryota > Metazoa > Mollusca > Bivalvia > Cardiida > Cardiidae > Tridacna > Tridacna gigas. Next base: position 31,653,921 of record OX244034.2, read on the forward strand.
GCGGAAAACCTTGAATGTAGCTCCATTGAGACTAAGGTGTAACCAAAAAAAATAATGTCTCTTTATGGAAGGGATCAAGCTGTCAAATCAAACGAAATCTAAATATATTTCCTTCTTGTTTCCCGTTCTTTGTTCAGTGACAGACACCTTTATTTCAGTATCACTGAAAATGAACTGCACCAGAAAAATTCTTTCTTCAAGGGGAACAGTTTTATCAAGTATGTCTATGGTAATGCTGCCTATCTCTGCACATGATTCATCTGTTACATATATGGGGTACTCTTTGGTACAAGCATAAATTTGTAGATGAATGTTTTTGTTCTTCAAACTGACGGGGGCATATTGGTCTTGACCCTGGATTTCATTGTACCTTATGGGATCACCAGCTGTGACAAAGCGATTAAATAGGTTGTCACATCTAAAAACACCATCATACTCTACTTTATACACAGGATCATGAAGACCTTCAATAAAGTCAGACAATGAGTGAACCCCGTAGGTAAATTTTGCAATTCTTTCTTCAATAACGGCAGGGTTGTATCCAAATAATACTGCCCCTTTAACTATTGCTAGCTCTGCATCCCTTGGGGTAATTACTTTCACTTTCCAGGCAAAATTTGAGTTAATAGCATGTCTCAGCATAAGTGAGTCAGAAAAACCTCCAACCAGTAAAACTGAGCTGACATCACGAAGGGATGGATTGTCCAAGAGTTCTCGAACCTTGTCCACAATACTATCAATGGTCTCTGTGAAAAGACTCCTAACTAAATCAGAGGATAACATAAGTTTATCAAACCGCTTTTTGATATTAAGCTTGTAAGTCTGTGATATTTGTGCAGACAAATCTGTATTCCTTATTCTCTTCAACAGCATATCCAAACATTGGGGATATAACACCGACTTTAAGTCAATGTCCTCTGGAGTTATGTCCCTCTTCATGAGTTCAAAACTACGAAATATATCCAAATAAGCATCCATACATTCACGCTTGAAAGCTTCAAACACATTTTCACCGACCAAGGTAACCAACATCTGTTGAAATGCTAGATCTACCTTGGTACCACCGAATGGTCCCCCACTGGCTCTGTATAATTCCTTCAGCTGACGGCCCTTGATGACTTTGTGAACAGTAATATCAACTGTACCGCCTGAAACGGAGAGGGGATGGTTATTTGCTGTGGGCTTTGTATCAATTTCTTAAACAGAAGAACTTACAGGTAAAAGAACTCAAAATACAGACCAGTAAATTTTGAAGATGGAAAATTTCCTTGCTGTAGGTCTAAATTTCCCCTCTATAGCAAAGTTTTGAAAAGGAGTTGAGAAATTATCTGATCTAGAAATGGCGTTTTCTTCTACTAGTAAAACTCCTTATTACTCTGTATATCAAATTTTCCCTAGAAAGTCAAATGTTTTTATTGTCCATATCTTTCTTTATCCTTTTACCAAACAGGGGAAAAAAAGCTGGGAAAACATTGTGGAATCAGTCAAACTGCTGGTAGCCAGACTTTTCTACTTTTCCAGTAACATTTTAAAACACCAATAAATTATACAGCTATATCTATTTTTCTTTGTACAGCTACATTTAGCAAGTAGTTCCAAGTTTGGGCGCTTAAAAAGTGGGATGGTCATTTTGCAATAGGTAACTATGTTTATTTTTATTACATCAAATATGACAACATTGTACTAATTTGAACATGAAACCTTGCTATCAACCTTTGTTATTGATTATGTGACATTCCCTGAAGATCTTTGCAAAACTCTGGCACAAAGTCTAAAAATACTTTAAGAGGCTACATAGCCTACTAAGAAAATACCATTGAAAAACATCTTTCTTACTTTGACTTCTCTTTTATGCTAGCTATCACTTTACTTAAGTCAGTGATAAATCTTTTTTTGAAGTCCAAAAAGATTATAAAATCTAAATAGTTCTCTTTAACGCTATACAACACACTATGGAGTTTGTACAACCCTCACAGAGATAGCCTTAGAAAACATGGCTAACTAGCATGTTTTCCTTTTTGCACAATGTTATATACCCTTTCACAGACAAATCCCATTGTTAAAGCCAAATTTAATTTGTCATCCACAGATGCTTTCAATGTGGACAAGTCTAAAACTTTGATGTCTGGTAAAGAGTTAAGAGTTGACTGTCAATAACATGTATTATGTTCTCATGGTCTGTGTGCTGCCTTTTCTCCCAAACAATCGATTCTGAGGAAGAAGGCATTTTAAAAAAACATCGGAAAAGGAGAATCTGATAACCACCTTTCCAAAATCTTTTCTACTCTTTTACGGACAACTTGATTTACTAGAGCAGTATTACAAATTTTGCCAACTGCAAATGCTTTCAGTTTGGATTTGTGTGAAACATTGTTGTTTAGTAAAGTGTTGAATTTATTTCATTTCAAACTTTCTCTTCTAAAAGGTCGTCTTGCTGTATTGCCCTTTATCTAAGAAACAGCCAAAGCAAAACTTGGGCAGGCTACCACATCAAATAAATGGCCATATTTGGTCCATTCAAATATAACAGGAGGGTAATCCGCCCTATTGCGCTCACCAGTAAAGTCATCTAGGATTGATAAAGCTGGAGAGTTGGTGGTTGTGATGACAAACAGGACGGCCATGATGGTCCTGAAGTCGCCCACCTGAGCCTTTTGACCAAACATATTTTGTCAAAATACGGATAAGTCTAAAATTTTCATGTCTGGTACAAAGCTGAACAGATCTGAGATAAAAAAGTTTTGTCTTAGATAAAAGGTAAAAATGTCATGCCTACATAAAACAGATTTCTCTTATAATGACTAACAAGAGCACACATGTGTGCCAACACTCAGCTGTATTTGCTTTTAGAAAAATATTGATTTTCAGTGAAAATTCTAACTCAAAAAAGGGGCATAATTGTGTCAAAAATATTTTGATAGTCACCTGCCCCTGTTGTATGGGTTTTCCTTTTGTTAGTTAACAACTATTCTGAGTTTGAAGTACATATATTTAAACATTTATGACAGAGATATGATAAAATGTCAAAGTTTTTTGCTAGACGACAATGCAGACAGCAACAGGGCTATGACTATACCACAACATTTTCTTCCAAAACAGCTGAGCTAAAAATATTTACCTTTACAAAAATATCAAAGTAGTTTGTTTTCACTGGTAAAAATTTTGATATGTGCTCTACATCAAAGGTAAATAAAACAAGAGGGCCATGATGGCCCTGGGTTGCTCACCTTAGTAGAGTGCCTTAAAGGTATTTCTTTAATTTGACCATGTGACCATGTGACCTAGTTTTTGACCACAGGTGACCCAATTTCAAACTCAGATTTCATGAAGACAAACATTCTGACCAATTTTCAAGTCAATTGAGCACAAAATGTGACCTCGAGTGCCCTAATGGTATTTTTTTAATTTGACCTAGTGACCTAGATTATGACCCCAGGTGACCCAAATTTGAACTGGTCTTGGACTATATCAAAAGAAACATTTTAACCAATTTTCAAATCAACTGAATAATAAATGTGGCCTCTAGAGTGCCCACTAGCTATTTCTTTAATTTGACCAAGTGACCTAGTTTATGACCCCAGTTGACCCAAATTCAAACTCATGTGAGATTTTATAAAGACAAACATTCTGACCAATTTTCAAGGCAATTAAGCAAATAATGTGGCCTATAGAGTGCCCACAAGGTATTTCTTTAATTTGACCTAGTGACCTAGTTTATGGTTCCAGGTGACCCAAATCCAAACTCATCTGGTATTTCATCAAGACAAACATTCTGGCCAAATTTCAGGTCATTTGAGCAATAAATGTGGCCTCCAGAGTGCAAACAAGGTATTTCTTTAAATTGACCCAGTGAACTAGTTTATGACCCAAGTTGACCCAAATTAATCTTATGTGAGACTTTATAAAGACAAACTTTCTAACTACTTTTCGAGGTAATTGAGCAAATAATGTCGCCTCGAGAGTGCCAACAAGGTATTTCTTTAATTTGACCTAGTGACCTAGTTTATGACCCAAGATGACCCAATTTTGAACTCAATGAACTTGTTGTGCTTAGATGGGCAAACAAACTTAGAAGAGAATCACTACATACCAAATATCAAAGCTCTACGCCTTCCAGTTTTAAAGAAGAATTTTAAAGTTTTCCTTCTTTGTTCCTATGTTCGACCAAATATCAAAGCTCTACGCCTTCCAGTTTTAAAGAAGAATTTTAAAGTTTTCCTTCTTTGTTCCTATGTTCGAACTTGTGACACCCGGGGCTGTGCCAGTTTTGACCCAAGCAGCATCCTTGGAACAAACTTGGTAGAGGTCCACTAGGAGATGCTACATACCAAATATCAAAGCTCTACACCTTCCCATTTAAGAGAAAAAGAAATTTAAAGTTTTCCTTCTTTGTTCCTATGTTCAAACTTGTGACCCCTGGGGCGGGGCCAGTTTTGACCCAGGGGCATCATATGAACAAACTTGGTAGAGGTCCACTCTGAGATGCAACATACCAAATATCAAAGCTCCACACCCTTCGGTTTCAGAAAAAAAGAATTTTAAAGTTTTCCTTCTTTGTTCCTATGTTCGAAATTGTGACCCCAGGGGCTGGGCCAGTTCTGACTCAAACAGCATCCTTGGAACAAACTTTGTAGAAGTCCACTAGGAGATGCTTCATACCAAATATCAAAGCTCTATGCCTTCCCATTTAAGAGAAAAAAAAATTAAAGTTTTTATTCTTTGTTCCTATGTTTGAACTTGTGACCCCCGGGGCTGGGCCAGTTTTGATCCCAAGGGCATCATATGAACAAACTTAGTAGAGGTCTACTAGGCGATGCTACATACAAAATATCAAAGCTCTACACCTTCCAGTTTCAGAGAAGATGATTCCTAAAGTTTTCCTTCTCTCTTCCTATGTTCGAACTTGTGACCCCCGGGGCAGGGCCAACTTTTGCCCCAAGGGCATCATATGCACAAACTTGGTAGAGATCCACTAGAAGATGCTACATACCACATATCAAAGCTCCATGCCTTCCTGTTTCAGAGAAGAAGATTTTTAAAGTTTTCCTTCTTTGTTCCTATGTCGGAAATTGTGACCCCCGGGGCGGGGCCAGTTTTAACCCCAGGGGCATCATATGAACAAACTTGGTAGAGGTCCACTAGGAGATGCTGCATGCCAAATATCAAAGCTCTATGCCTTCAAGTTTTAGAGAAGAAGATTTTTAAAGTTTTCCTTCTTTGTGATTATGCTCAAACTTGTGACCCCTGGGGCGGGGCCAGTTTTGACCCCAGGGACATCAAATGAACAAACTTGGTAGACGTCCACTAGGCAATGCTACATACCAAATATGAAAGCTCTACGCCTTCCAGTTTCAGAGAAGATGATTTTTAAAATTTTCCCTCTTTGTTCCTATGTTTGAACTTGTGACCCCCGGGGCAGGGCCAGTTTTGACCCCAAGGGCATTATATGAACAAACTTAGTAGAGGACCACTAGGGGATGCTTCACGCCAAATATCAAAGCTCTATGCCTTCTAGTTTTAGAGAGGATAATTCTTAAAGTTTTCCTTCTTTGTTCCTATGTTGGAAATTGTGACCCCCGGGGCGGGGCCAGTTTTGACCCCAGAGGCATCATATGAACAAACTTGGTAGAGGTCCACTAGGAGATGCTACATACCAAATATGAAAGCTCTATTCCTTCCAGTTTCAGGGAAGATGATTTTTAAAGTTTCCCCTCTTTGTTCATATGTTCAAACTTGTGACCCCCGGGGCAGGGCCAGTTTTGACCCCAAGGGCATCATATGAACAAACTTGGTAGATTTCCACTAGGAGATGCTGCATGCCAAATATCAAAGCTCTATGCCTTCTAGTTTTAGAGAAGAAGATTTTTAAAGTTTTCTTCTTTGTTGCTATGTTGGAAATTGTGACCCCCGGGGCGGGGCCAGTTTTGACCCCAGGGGCATCATATGAACAAACTTGGTAGAGGTCCACTAGGAGATGCTACATGCCAAATATCAAAGCTCTACGCCTTCAAGTTTCAGAGAAGAAGATTTTTAAAGTTTTCCTTCTTTGTTACTATGATCAAACTTGTGACCCCCGGGGCGGGGCCAGTTTTGACCCCAGGGACATCAAATGAACAAACTTGGTAGAGGTCCACTAGGAGATGCTACATACCAAATATGAAAGCTCTGCGCCTTCTAGTTTCAGAGAAGAAGATTTTCAAAGATTTTGCTTTTTTTTCCTTTTTGTTGCCATGGCAACCAGAGTTGTGGGTGGAATTCAATTCTTTGAACAGTTTTGGCAGAGCTTCACCTAAGGAACATCCTTGCCAAGTTTCATCAAGATTGGCCCAGTGGTTTAGGAGAAGAGGATGTTTAAAGAAATTGTTGACGGACGACGGACGACGGACATAGGGCGATCACAATAGCTCACCTTTAGCACGTTGTGCTAAGGTGAGCTAAAAATAAAACAAAAAACGTGACAACATGAATATTTAACTTTCAGATCAACCTGAGACAAAATTAATATCCACCTGTGCAGGTTGGATATATTCATTTTTGAAATCAAAATATATATAAATGAATGTACTTTCTAATCAGTCTAATGGACAAGACAACTGCTTACCAATAATGGATAAGCCAACTGTTTACAAATACCTGGATCCTGAGATTGAGTTGACAGCAAGTCTCTTCATTTTCGAAGACTATGACTGTAGATGTTTCAGGTTGATTCAAAAGATATGAGCCCTGCTCTGTGAAAAGAGGGCTTAATGCATCACTGTGATGCATTATGCCAATCAAGCCATTATATAATTATGGATCCATAATAGCAACTTACTTTAACAACCACATTAATCAGGAGGTAGACTGGTCCTTGGACATACAGAAAACTGACCAATAGCAAAAAGTTTTGGCCCAGGTCAGCCTGCGCAGAGTGTGCAGGCTGACCTCCATCGATACCTTCACTGATGCATCAAGCCCCCTTCCAACAGAGCATGGCTCATATGAATAATGATAGGCAACAGAGTCATTTACTAAGTACAACAATACCAGTCTTCATGACCTATAAAATTCTAATGAACAGTGTTGATTCCAGTCCAAACACTTTAACTTTTAGAGCACTGAATAACCCAATTAGACATTAAATATTTCAAGTCTAGAAATTAGACCTCAATAATTGCAGTTTCAAAGTTGCTTTTGTCCAGAATGTCTCAGTAAAGCAGACAGTGTACAGCTGCTGAATTTTGCAGACTGATCTTGATCTACACTGGCTGCAAAGTCAACTACAGTTGTTAAAGGTGCAACATGGCTAAATCTCAAAGTATTACTTTGATGGGCACATACATGACTGTGTATACAAAGCAAAACATAAAAAGTAGAGAAAAAAATTTATGTTTTTTACTGGACAGCAAACATTTTACACTTGTCTGCTGAAAGAATTGCAGATGACATATTGAGTGTGGCTTGAGTGATGAAATCTGTCACTGACAGGGTAGAAAGAAAAGCCAGAAAAAGAGAAAATGCTGATTACAAACAAGTTCTCCTTTACCCACCACTTTACAAAAGCTGCCTTCCTCAGAGTTTGTTCAAAACCAGGACAGAGTGGAAAAAGGTTAAATGGGCATATTCAGAATATTTGCCAAAAGCCAAAATTTCATGTAGTACACTGATAAACTACTTCTGTCTCATTTTTGTATAAATCCATCTATAATTTTTTTCTTTGCAAGCATGAAGGAACTGGATGATTACATTAACTTTTTACCAAACGACAACATTTTGGACGTTTCCAAATTGAAAGCATATGCAGACGACAAAATAAATTTGACTCAAAAACTGAAATTTGTTCTGGGAAAGGTAGAAAACATTGCGGGAAAAGGAGAAAATGCTGGTTACCAGCATTTTCTCTTTTTCCCATAATGTTTTCAAAAGACTTCTTCCCCAGGGTCGTTAAAAGTCATGATTGTGTGGTAAAGGGTTAAGTCAAAAGGTGTAGGTAATTCTGATGTTGAAATAATGAGATGCTCATTTTGCAATAGGTTAGTCTGTCTTTTTTTTCTGAGACTAGATTTTGATTTCATTGCATTTAACTCTTTACCAAACAAAATTTAGAACTATTTCACACTGAAGCATTTGCAGGGGACAAAATAAGTGTGACTGAAAAACTGGATTTTTTTATGGGAAGGGTAGAAAATACTGTGGGAAAAGGAGAAAATGCTGGTTAACAGCATTTTCTCCTTTTTCAACAATGTTTTCAAAAGGCTGCTATCTCAGGGTTGTTAAAAGTTGGGATTGTGTGGTAAAGAGTTTTAAAAAAATCTGAACAGCCCCCTTTAACTCTTTACCACACAACAAATTAACTGTGCGCCTCAAATGAAAAGATTTGTCTTTGATAAGAGTTGAAAATCCTGGTATTATACAGCAGCGTTTTCTGCTTAATAAGCCAAGTGTTACCTGACTTTCTGGACATCCTGTACTTTATTCTATGTATAAGATGGGAAGTCTAAATACAATTCCTTTTTTGTATTTGACCTTGACTCTGTAACAATGACATGCACTTCTGACTCATAGAGAATAAATTCAACAGGAAACATTCGCTTTCTTCTTGGCACAGTCCTGTCAGAAACTTCAATAGTTATTCTACCAACTTGTTCACAGTCCTCGTCTGTCACATACATTGGACTCTCCTGTAAACATGCATAGACATCAACATCTAGTTCAGTTTGGTTTTCATATAAGGGAACATATGTATGTTTAAAGACTTCTCCATACTTAATGGAAGTGTCCCTAGGGATGTGTCGATGAAATAGTCCCATGCAAACATCTCTACCTTCAACATGTTGCTTCTTCTCATGCTTGTGTTTACCTACGATGAAGTCACCTGTTGTTTCAATTCCATACGTGCGAGGAACTATTTTTTCCACTATTGCACTAGGAAAGTATCCATAGATAACAGCCCCCTTAACAATCGCTAGACCTGCATCTTTAGGTATAATAAGTTTCTTTGAATCACTGAAAGCAGATTTTATTGCCTCCTGTAACATTGGAGAGTCAGAGAAGCCACCGACCATCAATAATGTGTCAGCTTCCTTGACATTTTCCTTTAGAAACAAAGTGCGGATTTCTTCTACAATACTGTCTACGGTCTTTTTGAAGAGGTCTCTCATTACATCAGCTGACAGGCTTATCTTATCCCATCTCATCCGTATCTTATCTTTATAGATTGATGCAGCAATTTTGTCAGACATTCCTAGCCCGGTCATTTGTTTCAATGTTTCTACCAAACACATGGGAATATATATAGATATGTTATCAAAATAAGACTGCTTTACGCTCCTCTTGATGATTTCAAAACTTCGAAATAGATCTAAATGCTCATACGCACAGTTTGTTTTAAATTTCTCAAATACACCATCGCCAATGATTGTTCGTAGCATTTCTTCAAAAGCCTTATCGACTTGAGTTCCACCCCAAGGACCACCACTTGCCTTATGGATCTCCTTGACCAATATACCACTTACAACCTCATGCACAGTGATATCATCAGTGCCCCCTGTTGGACAGACAAGACAAGAGGGCCATTGGCCCTAAAGCACTCACCTGAGTAAAGTCATCTGCAGCTGATAAAGCTGCAGAGAGCCTGGTTTTAATTATGTAAAACACATGAGTGTAAGTGACCTATTTTTTGAACCAATGTGACCCAATTTCAAACTTGTCCAAGATATCATTGAGAGAAACATTCTGACCAAGTTTCATAAGTATCAGGCTGAAATGTGGCTTCTACGGTGCACACAAGATTTTTCTGTGATTTGGTCCAGTGACCTACTTTGTGACCAGATGTGACCCAATTTGAGACTTGTCAAAGATATCACAAAGACAAATTTTCTGACCAAGTTTCATGAGAACCAGACTGAAAATGTGGCCTCTCCGGTGCACATAAGGTTTTTCTAAGATTTTTTCCAGTAACCCACTCTTTGACCAGACATGACCAAACTTTGAACTTGTCCAAGATATCATCAAGACAAACATTCTGACCAAGTTTCAAGAGTATCAGGCTGAAAATGTGGCCTCTATAGTGCAGCAAGGTTTTTCTAAGATTTAGCCCACTGACCTACTTTTTGACCCGACATGACCCAATTTCACACTTGTCCAAGATACCATCAAGACCGACAATCTGACAAAGTTCCATGAGTATCAGGCTGAATATATGGCCTCTAGGGTGCACACAAGGTTTTTCAAGGATCTTGTCTAGTGACCTACTTTTTGACCCGACATGACACAATTTCACACTTGTCTGAGATTTTATCAAGACAAACCTTCTGACCAAGTTTCATGAGTTTCTGGCTAAAAATGTGGCCTCTAGAGTGCACAAAAGTTTTTTCTAAGATTTAGCCCAGTGACCTACTTTCTGATCCCACATGACCCAATTTCAGACTTGTCTGAGATATCATCAAAACAAGCATTCTGATCAAGTTTCATGAGTTTCGTACTGAAAATGTAGCCTATAGAGTCCACACAAGGTTTTTCTTAGATTTAGCCTTGTGACCTACTTTTTGACCCAATGTGACCCAATTTCATACTTGTCCAAGATATCATTAAAACAAACATTCTGACCAAGTTTCAAGAGTATCAGGCTGAAAATGTGGTCTCTAGAGTGCACACAAGGTTTTTCTAAAGTTTAGCCTAGTGACCTACCTTTTGACCCAACATGACCCAATTTTGACCTTGTCCAAGATTTTATCAAGACAAACCTTCTGACCAAGTTTCATGAGTATCTGACTAAAAATGTTGCCTCTAGAGTGCACACAAGGTAACCGCATGACGGGTGTCGGTTGATGCACAACGGACGCCGGACACAGCACGATCACAATAGCTCACCTTGAGCACTTTGTGCTCAGGTGAGTTAAAAAGGTTCACCCTTAGAGTGCCTAATTAACCAGAAATATAATACCCGAAAGATTGCGATTACAAGGTTGTTCTTGTTTCAGCAAAGTGGACAGTTAGATCAAAGACCAGATTGCATGTCCAGTGCAGTCTGACTTCAATCTACTCTGGCCGCAAAGGCAACCAAAGTTGTAAAAGTCCCTTTAAGAGTTAACTTGACTTTGATACCAATTGACCTCTGGAATGTTCATGCTTTTTACTGAAGTGCAAGCAGAATTATTTGAGGTGACAGTCTTTTTTTTTTTGCATGTGAAATATGTTGTTGACCTTGAAATGGTAACATTTATTGGTTAAGAATCTCATGTTATTTGCGATTAAAAGTTTGAATTTAAATTGGCATCCAACAGCATGTTTGTTTTACAAGTATTTGAGACTATCTATTTAACAAAGACTGGTAAATTTTATTTGGGTGCAAAGATAGCTTTAAAACTAAAATACAGACAGAAATACCAGTACATGAAGAAATAACAAGAATTACCAAGTTTTGGTATTTTTTCTGTAAAATTTCTTAACCCTTTTGATATGGAATAGCCCTCATTGTGTAACAAGAGATAACAATTGCAGGGAGAGCTCAGTTGGTAGGGTCGCTGGTTTATGGTTTTGAAGATCCTGGGTTTGAATTCCAGAAGAAACAAATGGTTTTTGCATCTTTTTTTTTTTGTCTTTTTCCCCCCACTAAGAGAAACAAATCACAACCATATGACTTTTTCTTGCAAAATCTATCCCTCCTCCCACTTAATCTAGTTTTACACAGCTGGTTTTACATATCCATAATAAAATGATGACTTACTTGGTATAATGCATTGCAGAGAAGCATTTAACCTCCATTTGCCAGAACATGGCTCATTTATATGAGCCATGCACTAGGAAAAGGGGGCTTAATGCATCTGCGAAAAGTATCGACCCAGGTCAGCCTGCACAGTCTCACTATTGGTCACTTTTATGTATGTCGGGGGACGAGTCTACCTTATGATACAGTCGGTTTTTAGATATACTGGTTTTTATGGATCCATAATTATGTGATGTTTTGCTTGGTATAATGCATCACAGAGATGCATTAAGCCCCTTTTTGCCAGAACATTGCTCATATGCATATTTCATACTTATAATGTCAATTTTATTCATTTAGCAGTAGAGGAACAAAGATAATGATACAAATCTAGTTTTGGTTCAAGTTTTATGTTCAAACATAATAATCGGCCATGCTCTGGCCAAAGGAGGTTCAATGCATTTCCATGACACAGTATATCATGAGCAAGGCATCACACAATTGTGGATCCATAAAATCCATTTTGTATGTCTAACAACAGACGCAATCCTGAGGTAGAATGGTCCTTGGACTGTGAAGGCTGACCTGGGTCTATACTTTTTGCCCCTATTCACAGAAATAAACATTCACTTTGTGCAATGCTTATGAAGCTTCTGTCAACCCTTTTCTAAACAATCTTGTGTTTTAACAACCTGTGCAAAAGGCAAAAAGAGGAAAATACTGGTAACCAGCATTTCCTCCTTTTCTCACAGTTTTCTACTCTTTCTAAAGACAACCACCCTCATAAGAGCAACATTTGTCATCTGCTAATGCTTTCAATTTGGACAAATTCAAGATTTTAGTGTCTGGTAGATTTTATCTGGATTATCAGCATTTGTTTTCTATTCATCTAAACTGTTTTTATTGATCTTTCCGATTAACCTGAGACAAAATCTATTTTCCCCAGTGTAGTTCAGATCATATTTGTGCATATAATATAGCTATGATAATTATGCATGAGTTTGAAATCACAAGAAAAAATGTTATCTACTTTCAAGATAGTCCAATAGATAAGACAATTATTGCTTACAAATACAAGAATCCTTAGAGCAAGTCAGCAGCAGGTTGCATTAATTTCCGAATCCAAAAAAAAAAAAGACAAAAGGTCATAGACAGAACGTCTTATGTCAAATCAAAGTTTATTTATTCAGCACCTGTTTGTTTCAAAATACCTCTCCAAAGGTGAAGGCTGTGTATAATATTCACAGTTACAAATGATTGTGGGAGATGCTTAACCGTTTACCACACAATCCCGAGTTTTATCGACCCCGAGGAAGAAGGCCTTTGAAAACATTGTGGGAAAAGAAGAAAATGCTGGTTACCAGCATTTTCATATTTTTACACAATGTTTTCTACACATTTAAATACAAAACCATAAGTTGAGTCAGATTTAATTCATCATCTGGAAATGCTTTGAATTAGGACAGGTCTAAAAATTGGCCATTTGGTAAAGGGTTAACCATTTACCACACAATCCCATACTTTTGCACTGTGAGGAAAAAGCAGAAAATACTAATGACCAGCATTCTACCCCTATCCTACAATTTTCCTTTTCAAAGACAAATCCTTAAATAAGGTCTACATTTAATTTGTACTCTACAGATGTTTTTTAATACAGACAAGTCTAAATATTTGTTATCTGGAAGACAGTTAAGCTGACAATATAGATCTAAATAAGAATGCAGTCTGATCTTGAATTAAAACTCTCGAATACTGTGTGAGAAATTTCAGCTAAAGCAAATTTGTCTTTACACTTAACTCTTTACCACACAACAAAATTTTAGGATTGCCTAAAATTGAAAGCATTTGCAGACGACAAAATAAATGTTACTCAAAAACTGAGATTCATTCTGGGAAGGGTAGAAAACATTGTGAGAAAAGGAGAAAATGCTGGTTACCAGCATTTTCTGGTATAAATTGTCTTTGACAAAGTAGAAGATTTAGCAGAATTCAATATTGTGATGGGTAATGAGTTTATGTCTGGACACAAATTCATTACGCATTACAATGTTGAGCTTCTCATTTTCCGTGAATTATATGAGAAGTTGATGGTTATGCAGTGAAAATGTGTGAATGATTTGTCAGTAAACCAGGGACTATGATTGGGTCCTCAAGGCCTTTTTATGACTAAAAAACTGTTGAGAGCTGCTACTAAGCAGAGGGTTAACTCTTTACCAGATGACAAAAATGTACACTTGTCTAACTTGAGAGCATTTGCAGACAACATTTTAAATCATGTGGCTCAAATTATGGAATTTGTCTTTAATTGTGTAGAAAACATTTTGGGAAAAAGAGAAAATGCTGGTTACCAAAAGGATTCTTCCCCAGGGTCATTAAAAGTAGGGATTGTGTGGTAAAGGGTTAAATGGGATTACCATTAATTAGGAAAAAATAGTTCATTACCTTTATTCATAATATGACCTTATACACCTCATTCACTCAGTCCTTGAAGGTTATATTATATCAAAACAATGTACTGTGAAGCTTCTCAGTCTTCAATCAGGTAAAACTAAACTTGATTTAGTTCGTAAGATCTATGTTATTTTGTCCGAATTTCTTCAAATTGTTTATATACATGTGATCATTCCTGCTCAGTCAAATTTCGAATAAAGTTCAACATACCATCCATATTTTCAAGCTTTAAAATCTTCAGACTTTCCAAACTTCACTTAGAGGTGAAATTTTTATATGGAAGCTTGAGTCTCACATATTTCTTCATGGACAATACACCTCAGTTTTATTGCATATTGGTTGCATTTTGCCCTTTGTTTGTTTGGTCACACCACATTGCCTTTGAAATGTCTGCTTCCATTTTCTTTTTCAAAACAAATTAGGACAACTAAATCTTGTAAGTCAGTATAATCTACTCAAATAACTGTCTACAAGATTACAAAATTTCAGATTCATCCAAAAGCATTTTGCAGACATTTTATGTCTCAAAATGGTGGGACTTGTCTTTTGAAGGGTACACAGCATTGTGGGAAATTGAGAAAAAGCTGGTTAGAAGCATTTTCTCCTTTTTATACAATGCTCACAAACCTTCTTCCTTGAGGTCTTAAGCCTTTCCACACAATCTTAAGTTTTAAAAACCCTGGGAAGGAAAGGTTTTGAAAACATTGTGGGGGAAAAAGGAGCATTCATTAACTTGCACAAACTAAATGCTCCTGTCTCGAAAAAGTGCATTTAGGTGGCAGATTCATTTGATATTTTAAAATCAACTTGCTTTCAAAATTTTGAAAGTTTACTCAGCTTGACAAAATTCCTAATTGACAAAAATGCCTGTTGAAATTACACCTGTGGCATTCCACAACCATCATTTATCCCTCCCTTGGCCCAATTACATCACTGTCTCTTAATTTAAATGTTCATACCGGTATCTCCTCAGCTACATTACTGCATTACTATTTTCAGCACAGGCATATGCAGTATCTTTATTGTCAAAAGGTAACTGTATTGCACATATGCTATTGTTGAGCAGGGGATTCTGTTCGTTTCTGTGAGAGTTGTCACCCAAAAAAATTCCAGACCGCCCTTAACCTCATGATCCTGTGCTTTATCAAACAGGGACAGAAGAATTTTAAAACATTGCCCTGCAATGTTTTCTAGCCTTCATCTAAAGTAACACCTACACATAACCTTAGTTTTCGCAGTACATGTTGATAATAATGAAAGAATACCTAGTAATTCCAACCATGAAAACTTGTTAGTTTAAGGAACCAACCAAACTGCTGTATACTTTATAATGATTAAGAGAGATTTAAAATAAAGTCATGTGAGCATGAGTTATTTACCTTCTCCTATCAAATAAAGAAAGTCACATGAAAAAAAAAAACAAGTCCACAGCAGCCATGGTTCTAAAAGGTAAAATACTCATAACAAACTCTGACAGAAGTCAATCATTTAGATTGATTTACTGGGAAATTCACCATGCAGTTTTGGAAAAGACGGGACATTTTCTCTTTTTTCAAGTTTTGCTGCCATGGCAACCAATATTATTAATGAAATCAAGTCTAGAGAGAATAATGGCAGGATTATTTCTGTAAAGTTTGGTCGAAATTTGATCATAGGTTTCATAAAAGATGTTTGTGATGAAACTTTAAACACAAAAGGAGAGACAGATGAATGCAATATGGGCACCAGGCCATGACATAAGCTTTCATTCCTATGGCTAAAATGAAAAATGTCCCTTTTTCTTACCTCCAGCATCCAAAACCATGTACTTCCTTCCTGGTTGGAAACTATTCAGAAAGGCAGCTCCCTTATCGTCCACTTGTTTCTCCACTGGGAGCAGACGACAATACAAGGATGCAGCTTCTGGCTCAAGAGCAATTGTCAAGTCCTCGCTCAAAATTCCTGCCTGCAGTTTGAAAGAGAAAAAAAAATTTAATGCATTGTCTTACAAATGTAGCTCTTCAACCCTTCACTCTTTAACACAAAACAAAAATATAGGCTAATCAAATTTGAAAGCATTTGTAGATGACAATTTAAATGTTACTCAAATGATGGAATTTGTCGTTAATAGGGTAGAAAACTGTGGGAAAAGGAGCAAATGCTGGTAGCCAGCATTTTCTCCTTTCCCACAATGTTTTCAAAAGGCCTTTTCCTCGGGATCATAAAATTCAGGATTGTGTGGTAAAGGGTTAATCTTTTACCAGACAACAAAATTATCTACTCAACCATATATCAGGAAGAATTTGCAGATGTAAAATAAAATGTGCCTCAAATGAATACATCATTAATATGCTTGTAACCAGCATTTTCTCCTTTTTCCACCATGTTTTTAACAGCCATCCTCGTCAGGAGTGGTACAATGGGGGAGTGAGTTAACAAGCTTAACCCTTACCGAAACAACAAATTTTTGACTGGTCCAAATTGAAAGAGTTTGCAGACGACAATTTTAAATTTGATGAAAAAGGCAGAAAGTTATCAAAAAGGGTAGAAAAGGCTGTGGGAAAAGGAGAAATTGCTTGTTACGAGCAATTTCTCCTTTTCCCACAGTGTTTTCAAAAGACTTGTACTGCAGACAAGTGAAAACCAGGGCTTGTTTGGGAAAGGGTTAACTTAAAGAAAAAAGTTTTGAGAGTTTTGCTGGAAAGTGAAACAAGGAAAGTATGATGCATTGCATCAAGTTCCCTGCAAACTGTAAGGCCGAAAAACTTTGTTACCATGATGAAAATTGCCTAAACCCTTTACTAAACAATCAAAACTTTTAACAACCCTGAGGAAGAAGGCTTTGGAACATTGTAGGAAAAGGAGAAAATGCTGGTAACCAGCATTTTCCTCTTTTTTCCCCACAATGTTTTCTACAATTTTTTTCTCCGTTTGAAAGACAAATATTATTTGAGTAATATTAAATTTGTCACCTGCAAGTGCTTTCAATTTGGACCATTCTAATATTTTATGAGTTAGAAAGGAAATCACATGACTTCCTGCATACAATTAAGTACCAATCTGACTGACTTATTCACTGGAATCAGCTTTATTAATATATTTTAGCAAGTACATGTATAACCAAAAACAGATTGTACAGGAATAAAACATACTTTCACTAGATCTGGGTCTGGATTCAACAACAATGCTATTTGTCTTATTCTCCGAGATTTTCTTAATTTGAAAATAAAAAAAAATTCTGATTGGCTGAACCATTTGATGAATGTAGGCCCTGCAGTTGCATGAACTTTTGTTTAACTCTTCATCAAACAACAACATTTTAGAATTATCCAAAATGAAAACATTTGCAGACAACAAACTAAACATGACTCAAAAATTAAAACTTGTTTTTTGAAGTGTAGAAAATATTGTGGGAAAAGGAGAAAATGCTGGTTTCAAGCATTTTCTCCTTTTCATACAAAGTTTTCCAAAGCTTTCTTTCTAAGATTAGTTCAAAGTTGGGATTGTGTGGTAAAGGGATAAATACCTGACCCTGAACAAAAATTACATTGTATATGCAACTGTCACAAAGAAAAACATAGGTATAACTTCCAAGTGAATAAAAATATAGTGTCGCCACTCCTGCAGGGACACAATAATACAGGAAACTATAATTTTCTTCTTTCCCGATAATGTTTTCTAACTTAAGAAGGAAAATTCCATCATTTGAACTACTGTCTGGCTCAATGGGTAATGATTTAACAGATTTGAAATGAAAATCAAAGATTGAAATGTGGTAAGCTGCTAAATCGTTCTTACAGCTACAGCTGATTTTCTCATAAACTGTTTAGCCATATCGTTCCATATAGCAGGTACTGTTAGAACCCAATGTATGTCATCCATGGTCCAAGCCTGGTCCATTTTCTTTAAATCTTCCATTAAATGATTCTTCAAAAACCCGATGGCAAGAGAAAACACTGTGATTGCTGGAAGTTCTAGACCTTTGTCATCCACCAGTTTTGTGTCCTTGTTTAAATTCTGCAAATGCAATGAACATAAATGAGCAATGCTCTGTGAAAAGGGGCTTAATGCATTTGCGAACAGTATCAGTATGCGCAGGCTGACCTGAGTCAATACTTATTGCTACTGTTTAATTTTCTGTATGTCAAAGGATCAGTCTACCTCATGATTAAGTCAGTTTTTAAGAAAAGTGGCTTTTATGGATCCATAATTATGTGATGACTTGCTTGGTATCAGGCATCACGGAGATGCATTAAACCCCCTTTTGCCAACACATGGCTCAATTACATATACAATACTCCATATCTTATAACATATTTGTTTTACATCAATTGAAAAACAAGTTCCTGCAACTTATACTAATCTCTCTCGGTTCTGCTTTCTGGTAACCACAACAGTATGTACATTGAAAGTGTGGGCCAATGAACAGGCCCAAAGTTGATGCCAGCTCAGTAGAATCAAACTCGGGACCCTACTATTGCGGCAGACACTCTAATTCACAACCAAGGCCACCAAGGTCTTAAAGATGAGGCTTTTAAGAGTGAAGCTTGTCAAAACAAAATGCCTGCGACTGAACTATTTTTTAGACCAACCAAAAATAATAAAAAAAATTAAAGTAAGGACAAATATCAAATTTGAAGGGAGAGGATTTTACTTTCACACCAGTACATAAAACATTGTGTGAGAAAGGAGCATTTTTGCTTCTCATAATAGTTACACAGGTACTCTTAGTATACAGAAATAAGAAGTTAACTAACCTTTTTATCATAAAGCATCATCTTAAATCTTTTGAAATAGAAGTATTTCTCATGCTCTTCCTTTTCTGCTAGGGTCAGATACCTTTTTTCTGCTTCATACCCAAAGGCCTCCAGGGTTTGACCGTCTGGCTTTATAAGAACCGTGGTTGGTGTCTTTTTAGATAGAATGTCAGAATGAGTCCTACATTAAATATATAAAAATCAAAAATCTAGACTTGTCCAAATTAAAAGCATTTGCAGACGACTATTGAAATGTGGTTCAAATGATGGAATTTGTTTTTGATAGGGGAGAAAACATTGTGGGAAAAGGAGAAAATGTTTTCCCACAATGTTTCCTACTCTTCCAGAAACAAATTTTGAGTCACATTTATTTTGTCGTCTGCAAATGCTTTCAATCTGGACGAGTCTAAAATTTTGTCATTTGGTAAAGAGTTAAGATATTTTTTTCATTCCTCAAATGGCTTGAGGGTTCTGCTAAACACTAGTAAAAGGAACTGCTAGAATGCCAGGTTTTAACCATCCTGAGTAACAGGCCTTTTGAAAACACTGTGGGAAAAGGAGAAAATGCTGGTAACCAGCATTTTCTCCTTTTCCCGCAATGTTTTCTAGTCTATCTGATACTAATCAAATCATTTATGCCATACTTATTTTGTCATCTGCAAGTGCTTTCAAATCAGACCAGTCTAAAATTTTTTCATTTCGTAAAGAGTTAACAAACATGTACAAAGAAAACTAGAGCTATCACTAAACGTGATCATACCCCCCAACAGCTCCTTGTCACAAAACAGATTAATGTCACAGGAATGCAAAATAAGTGACTGGAGAGTCAATTATACCAGAGCTATCACTGAAGGTGCTCTTAGTATACAGAAATAAGAAGTTAACTAACCTTTTTATCATAAAGCATCATCTTAAATCTTTTGAAATAGAAGTATTTCTCATGCTCTTCCTTTTCTGCTAGGGTCAGATACCTTTTTTCTGCTTCATACCCAAAGGCCTCCAGGGTTTGACCGTCTGGCTTTATAAGAACCGTGGTTGGTGTCTTTTTAGATAGAATGTCAGAATGAGTCCTACATTAAATATATAAAAATGAAGTTTGAAAGAAATTTGTCCAGAATCATCAAAGGGCCATAACTCCATGAAACCTAAATAAACCATAACCATATGATATGCATATCTTTGCTGAGTGCAAAGTCTATCCATGAAGTTTGAAAGAAATTTGTCCAGAATCATCAAAGGGCCATAACTCCATGAAACCTAAATAAACCATAACCAAAATAGGATATGCACATCTCTGCTTGATACTGAGTCTATTTGTGTAGTTTGAACCAAATCTGTCCAATAGTTGATGAGAAAAAGAGCGGACAAGAAATTTCATGAAAGGGCCATAACTCAGTGAAAAATCAATGAACCATAACCAACATTTCATATGCACATCTCTGCTTGATACTGAGTTTACCTGTGAAGTTTGAATAAAATTCGTCCAGTAGTTTATGAGAAATAGAGCAGACAAAAAGCTACAGACCGACCGACGGACGGACGGACGGACCGACCGACAAGCTGACTCCTATATACCCCCCAAACAGAGTTTTGGGGGGTATAATGATAAACACCAATACTTAGTGTTCATTAATGTTTCATGAATGCAAATAAACCAGAATTGCCTACCATTTACTTGTCTCAATAACAGTTGGATCTTTGCGGTACTGGTGTTTTGTCTGATAAGCCCAGCCAGAATAAGTTGTACCGAAGTCAATTGCTGCTACGACCATTTTGTTCCGCACTTTTTCCTGAATATGGTCAATCTAAAAAGAAAAATGTATTCGCTAGCATAACCTTTAACCTGTGATCCTTTGTATTTGTTACTGTTATGACCATGTTTTTATGATTGGTTACCAGCATTTCTTCCTTTTCCCACTATGTTTTTAAAAGCTTTCTTCGTCAGTGTCATTATAACGCAGGATTGTGTGATAAAGGTTCAAAGCACTGAACTGAACCTGGCTTTATCTGCTTTTGCAGACAGTGTAGATCAACATTTTCTATTTTTCTTTTAAATTTTATGCACTATTCAAACCACTTTTAACCCTTAGAGTGCCGCATAAACCCAACAGACATAATAATATGTGATGACTGTAAGATAGCATATATTTATTGAAATTTCAACTCAAATAAAGTCTGTGAATTTGTTTCATCATTGATTCTACGCAGGGTAAAACTAAAGTGTTTACCTGTCCTATGGACCCTTTCACTGTTTGTCATGCACGCTTTATTTAAATTACATTATCAAAAAATCATATTTAGATGCATGATTGACAATTACACTATATGCCCAAATGTATGACGCAGTAATTCGGTGGGCGAATGTAATACATTTGTAACTACATATATTGTATAGCATACAGATCTAGTTACAAATGCATTGCACCAAGCATGCGATTAACTATCATGCCAAATTGTTAAGCATACTACATGTATAACAGTACTACAAATGCCTATAATGTCTAACACATTTGACTAACACACATCTGTTATATTTGCAGGGAATGGGGAAAACGAGGGCAGAAATCCAAACAGCTTTAGTTCGAAAATGGTATTTGTTACACTATAGAATGTCCAACATGTTTTGAAGTTCAGCAGCATTCAGTTTTGTCTTAGCATGTTAAGGTAAAACAGGAAGAGGGGCAGGTTAGTGCTATAAAATCCAATTCATGCTCTCTTAATTTGCTGTTTATTAAATTGTTCTCGAAAACAACCGTCTCATTTACTTCATTGTTTACCATTTTGTGATATTCATTATATTATAGTAAAAGTACATGCATTTATATGATAGTAGATACCTCAACCCTGCAATACTTACCAGATATCTGATTGACGATTATTTGACCAGATACATTACCCAGTCAATGTACATGCCAATTTACTTAACAGTGTTATACACGTATATCTTGCTAAATCAGTTAACCTTGTGGAAAGGATATATATAAAAGTTGTCACGAAAAGAACAAAGGTGATGCACATCATCGCTTTCCCTGACATAATAGAAAAATGCTTTATACTTTTAGTTATAATGGATTTTTCTTGATGTCAGTTGTAGTGATACGGTTCCCACCCTTGTATGACGGGTCTGTTCTGCATTGCCATTATTAAATTGTCCTAACATGGCACTGCAGTATCTCATTGTCGAGTTAGCGTATAACATTTGCGACAGAAACATTGTATTAGCATACTGAGTTGGTGTTAATAGGGTATGTGCATGGTAACGTATCTGGTTAAATACTGGTATAGGCACCCTTGTTTTTTTATATGTCAAGTTAGCGTCAAGCTATCATATAACCACATTTAAATGTTGATTCGCCGTAGTTCATATATCAAAACTTTTGCTTTGAAAAGTTGCCCCTACTGCGTAGAATCAATGTCATACATGTTGCTACATGTTTTCAACACAGTAGTTTCATTTACAAATTTCAAGGTAGGCTATGGTCAATCTTGGTTTAACTCTTTTTTTAGCTCACAGAGTACTGATCATGTTCAGTTGCAGAAAACAAGGCACAAACATCACAACAGTAGGGCTGGTTTAGCTAGAATGTCCAAACATGAGGGATAGCCAACATCTGAGATTAGACTCTGCTTTGTATGGTCTGATCTTGATCTATACTTCCTAAAAATGCCACTATAGTTGCCAAAGGGATTCTACTGGTTAAAAGTTTACTGTTAATCCATTACCACACAATCCTGAGTTTTCACAACCCTGCAAAAGAAAGTTTTTTAAAACATTCTGGGAAAAAGAGAAAATGATGGTAACCAGCATATTCTCCTTTTTCCAGAATGTTTTCTCTTCTTTCTGATAAAAATCTCATCATTTGTGCCATATTTATTCTGTCACCTGCAAGTGCTTTCAGTTTTAACCAGTCCAAATTTTTTTTCATTTGGTAAAGAGTAATAAAGTGTCCACTCTTGCTTTGAGTTGGTACTATAAGTCAATAGACCCAATGATCCATTTCAAATATAACAAATACTTGTGTATTGCAGCTATTCTTAACCTTTGCCATACAATCCTGAATTTCAACAACCCTGAAAAAGAATTCTTTTAACTCTGTACCAAACAAAAAAATTTTAGACTGATCCAAATTCAAGGTATTTTGCAGATGACATATCAAATTTGGTTAATACGATGGTCTGTGAAAGTGAGTAGAAAACCTACAGAGAAAAGGAGAAAATGCTGGTTACCAGCCATTTTTTTTTTCCTTTTTCCACTATGTATTTTCTGTAAAAGACAATTGTTACGTCTTTTTAAAAGACAATTGTAATCAAATTAGCCAGTTAAACCTTTACCACACAATCCTGAGTTTTAACAACCCTGATAAAGAGGCCAGCATTTTCTCCTTTTCCCACATTGTTTTCTCTATTTTCAGAAGCAAATTCCATCATTTTATTGGTATCTATGTTGTCATCTGTAAATGCTTTCAATTTGAACAGGTCTAAAACTTTGTTGTGTAGTAAACATTTATTTTGTTGTCTGCAAATCCTTTACATTTGGTCTTAAATTTTGTCAAGAGTAATGTCAATAGACCCAGTGATCACTTGATTAGAGTTGGTACTTTAAATCAAAAGACCCAGTGATCCATTTTAAATATAATAATACTTGTGTATAGCAGCAATTCTGAACCTTTTCCACACAATCCTGGGTTTTAACAACCCTTAAACAGAAGGCTTTTAACTCATTACCCAACCACAAAATTTTAGACTGGTAAAAATTTGAAGCATTTTACTGACGACACATCATATTTAGCTAAATTGATGGTAAATTGTGTGAAAATGTAGAAAACCTTGTGTGAAAAGAAAATAATGCTGGTTACCAGCATTTTCACCTTTTCCCACAATGTCTTTAAAAGCTATTTTGCACAGGTTGTTGAAACTCTGGATTTTGTGGTAAAGGGTTAAATATACTGTGGACAGAGGGAAAAATGCTGTATTAAGCGCTTTCTCCTTTTTATACCATCAATGTTTACCTTTTCAAAGATAAATCCCACCATTTTAGCAACATTAAATCTGTTGTCTAGCTGTGAAACGCTTTCAAAGTAGACTTATCTAAAACTTCATTGTAAGTTAAAGAGTTAAATTGGACCATAAAAACACAGATCAGAGACATAATGTTACCAGCATTTTGTTCCTTTCTCACAATGTTTTCTAGATCTACTATTTTAAAGTTAGAAATAATCTTTGAGCTTGACTGAATCTGTAATCTGCTTTCCATCAAGTCAGGTCTAAAATTTTGACATACATGTATATGGTAAAATGTTCACCCTTCTGTTTGATTAACCCTTTACCACACAATCCCGACTTTTAACAACCCTAAGAAAGAAGCCTTTTGAAAACATTGTGGGAAAAGGAGAAAATGCTGGTAACCAGCATTTTCTCCTTTTCCCACAATGTTTTCTAACCTATCAATTTCATCATTTGGACCACCTTTAATTTGTCCATCATTTGTCGTCTGCAAATGCTTTCAATTTGGGCCAGTCTAATATTTTTTTATTTGGTAGAGAGTTAAATGCCACCTGGCAAACACTGTAGATATAGATCCAAGATCAAACTGTACAGTATGTGCAGTCTGATCTTGGATCTACACCGTCTGATATGGTGGATTTTTTCCCACATCCATGACATTTGGTCAAAAACCATGTTCGTCAAAAACGATTCCTAGCCCTGACCCTTACTGTAACCAAGACGAATTGTGGATCAAATCTTCCTCCCTGACAGAGCTTTTCATGAAGTAGATGTAGGAATTTAGAAATCAGTATTTTAAAACATACATGGATTTCGATGAAACGCACTTTCGACGAAATGTCGTTCACCGTATTTTCCCACAGAAAGATGTCTAGAATTGCAATATTTCTCATTTAACTTATAAATGGAAAACTTCCATTTATGTTATTCAGCGGCTTTACACTTTACCAAACAACAAATGTGAAACTCCTCCAAATTGAAAGCATCTGCAGACTTCAAACTTGTTAAAACTGAGCTGAAGTTCTCCCTGTATGGTAGAAAACATTGCGGTAAAACAAAAGAAAATGCTGTACCATTATTTTCTCCTTTTCCAAGTGTCTTGATAAGCTGTCTTCCCCAGGGTCACTAAAACACGGGACTGTTTGGTAAAGGGTTAACCCTTTACAACATGGCAATATTTTAAACCTTTCCAAACTGAAAGCCTTTGCAGACGACAAAACAAATATGGTTAAAAACTGGAAATTGTTTTTGGAAGGACAGAAAACAATGTGGGAAAAGGAGAAAATGCTGGTTACCTGCATTTTCTCCATTTCCCACAATCTTTTCAAAAGGCTTCTTCCTCAGGGATGTTAAAAGTCGGGATTGTGTGGTAAAGAGCTAAGCAGTTTCAAGATTACCCTTTTTACCAAAATATTTAGAGTTTTAACCAACCTGACAGAAAAAGATTTCGAAAAAGTAAAGTGAGCAGCATTTTCTACTTTCCCCACAATGTTTTCTGCTCTTTCAGAAACAAATCCCAAATCACTTCAGCCAAAAAAATTTGATATCTGCAAATGTTTTCAATTTTGGACAAGTTAAAAATTTTGATGTGTTGTCAAGGATTGACACAATGTCACAGAGCAATGTCATTCTTAATATAGGGATTAATTTTCGTTTAAAAAGGGATTATTTTTCTGTTCCTCTCCACTCTTTACAGAACAATTCTATTTTAACAACCCTGAGAAAGAAGGGGTTTCAAATGTAGTGGAAAAAGGAGAAGGCAACCAGTACTTTTTCCTTTTTCCACAATGCTTTCTATCCTTTCTTAGACAAATCCCATCATACAAGCAACATTTAGTTCAAACAGATAGAATGTAGATATATTTACAAACAAATTAACATTGTGACAGATGAGGAAATATCTCAAGTTTTCAAATGCTAATTGTTAATAAAATACTAGTAACCTTCTTGTTGGCCAGCTATGAGTTGATATAAACAACATTGACCAATCAGGTATATGTTCAACAGATTCACCATGGTATTAAAATTTCCATTGCAATGTCACAATGAGAATAAGTTTGTCCTTTTCCAATGTTTTGATCTCTATTCCTTAAAGCACCTTTGGCAACTTCAGTTGCTTTTGGGGTCAGTGTAGATCAAGATCTGACTGCACTCTGATCTTTAATCTACACTGTGTGCTATCCCAGGACATCATGGACAAATGTGACATATGCATGGTGCAAAATCTGACTTGTAAATGAGGGTGTGCAACATTTCGTAGAAAACCATGTTCATCGAAAATGATCCCTAGCCCTGACCCTTACCCTAACCCAGACAAATTGTGCCTCAAATTGTCATCCAGACAGAGCTTTTCATAAAATAAATCTAGGAATTTAGCAATCGGTATTCTAAAACATACATCAATTTCGACAAAACACACTTTCGACAAAATGTTGTGCACCATGTAAATGACTGGGTTTGTGTTTAGCAGGTTTGATTGAATTTGCATTTATTTATCGTTGCCACCAGTTACCCATATGGGCAACGCTCCCTGCAGGCTATTAGTTTTGTTACTGTGGATAGTACTAGATAAAGGACGAAACCCATCCCTAGTTACACACACAACTAGTTCTTTAACATGCTCAGTGTATAGAACTGTCACATGGGACCTCGATTTAACGTCTCATCAGAAAACTATTGGTAATTTCAGATGGCCAGCCGTGGGGCTCGAACCAACACCCTCAAGTGACCCAAGACTAGATGTTTACAAGTCCTACACTCAACAACTTGAACTATGGGGCTGTCAATCAGCAGGAATTTAACTCTTTATCAAACGACAAAATTTTGGATTCATTCAAATTGAAAGCATTTGCAGATGACAATTTAAATGTGACTAGGATTGTGAGATTTAGCTGTGAAAGAGTAGAAAACATTATGGGAAAAGGAGAAAATGCTGGTTACCAGCATTTTCTCCTTTTCCCACAATGTTTTCCAAAAGGAGTTTTCCTCAGTCTTCAAAAGTCAGGATTGTGTGGTAAAAGGTTAAACCTTGTCCTATTTATAAGGTGCCATTGTCAAGCCTGGTAGTTAAGCCGGTAAGGTACAGGGCCTGAAACCTTGGGATTATTGGTTGGATTCCCCAGCTTTGCCAAATTCTATCCAAGGATTGATGATAGTCACTGCAATGGGGTTCATTCCTCTCTCACCACTGCCCTTTGTTTTGATGATGTCTATGTGGGAAAACAGCCAGTGGCTTGGAAAGAATATTGTGCAAAGAAAAAGTTAAAGAAACTTTAGGAAAGCATCCGTAGATAGGTGCGCTTGCCACAACAAAATAAATGAAATAATGTTGAAAAAGTGTTCAACACCATACAAGCAAACCTATTAAATTTATTAGGTTAACCCTGCACACACAATCCCAAGTTTTTAAGACCCTGAGAAAGTGGGAAAATGAGAAAATGCTGGTAACCAGCATTTTCTCCTTTTCCCACATTGTTTTCTACCCTTACAAAGACAAACTGTTAGAGCAATGTGGGGTACTTTCAGACAGTTAAGTGGCCATCGGATATTATTATTCTAAATGAAGTGAGAAAATATACCCTACTCGACCGATAGATAATCTGGATCTTGTTCTCGACATTGGTTCTTTCCAAAATGTATTTTAGTTGCAAAACAGGGACCATCCAGGACATAAACTGGATGGTTACTGATGGAATGTATCAGACACGTCAGGTCACATCGGACGTTTTGTCCAAAATGTATTTTAGTTGCAAAACAGGGAACATCCAGGCCATACACCAGACGGTTACTGATGGTACGTATCGGACACGTTGGGTCACATCGGACATTTTGTCGGCTGATTTCGAGACATTGAGATGCCATCAAGTGGAGTACTTGTGTGTTATAATGCAGCATCACTTACAGTAGAAAGAGTTTCATTCGATTGCCAGGTGCAATTATACTAAAAAAATCATTTAGTTATTGATTTTATCAATTAAAATGACCTAAGCTTAGTTTGACATCACAATTATGACTTGAAAAAAAAATTTTTTTTTGCAGCAGTGATCGTGCCTCGAAGTCGTTTTTTGCTGTAGCGATCATGCCTCGAACCCATGTACACGTAGTTCTGGGCTGTCAAAGCTAACCACTGCGCCACTCCAACTGCTATAGGTGATTGAAATTTATGTTGATAATCTCAATATTGTCCAATGATACCCAACAACTCCATGATCTGTCCGGTCGGATCTGATAGTCTTGTGATCTTTCAGAAATATTGGACATATTTAACTTGGATCAGCAAAAAAATGATCATACAGCTTAATAAAAATAAAACAGTCCAAAATATTCACAATTCTGATGAAAGTTTAATTCAGAATACCAAGTTACGTGCACAACGAACCATTATAGGTACAGTAATTGGTTACGTTTCAGCGCCAAAGTGAAGTCACTCAGAAAAAAAATCTACAATTGTTTATCAATAAACTTTTTATAATTTCAGATATGGTCGGTATGGAACTCTTGAAACAAAGCGACGAAAAAATTGTGGGCATTTAACGCGGGGGACATGTGTCCTAGTTGACACGACGTCCGGACGTGGGGCCTATCCGACATTGCTTTGAGCTAGTTAAATTGTCGTCTGCAAATGCTTTCAGTATGGAAAAGACTACATTTTTGTCATTTGGCAAACAGTTAATGAGGGGAAAGTCACAAAAAACCTAGTATCTGTGCATGTAACAAAAGATTTATAGCGTTAGCAGATGGCGTAGACGAAGATCGGACGGCACAGAATGTGCCGTTAGATCTTAGGACCAACACTGTCCGCGACAGCTCAATCTAAATGACTAGTAAAATGCTATTCATTTAAAATGGAATAACTTTACTGCGGTGGAAAGACTAATTAATTTATTTAGTAGAAAAACGGTTAACGAACATTATGATCTACACGTAGATTTCTTAAGTCTAGAGACCGAAAGTGCAAAGGTAGCTTAGATCTAGTGAGTGAAAGATGGTGTTTACTTACATTACAACTGGCATCCGCCGCATCGCAGTATTCTTCCTCGCACCTGAGACCATTTGCGAGGAAAATAACGAGGCAAAAGCAGCGTACCAAGTTGGCAAGTTTCATTTTGGAATGATCTTTAAGTTGACAACAAAATGTCGGACCATATTTATAATCCAGAAAAGTAACCACTGAAGGGGTATGGGTACGCGTATTATTACAATACTAGAGCAACTAATATTTCGGCCCTATACCCATTTCTTGTTTAGAATAAATGAATGAATAGAGTTTTATGGCCGTCGACAGCAAATGTCATTTTGGGCGCACTAACAACTAATGCAATG
This sequence comes from Tridacna gigas, assembly GCA_945859785.2. Taxonomy (NCBI): domain Eukaryota; kingdom Metazoa; phylum Mollusca; class Bivalvia; order Cardiida; family Cardiidae; genus Tridacna; species Tridacna gigas. The sequence goes on from OX244034.2 coordinate 31,683,120, forward strand.
CATTTAATTGAGCAAACTGTAACGTTACGGATAATTCTTGTTTAGGGAAGGGATCGTAAATTACGTTATATGCGATCCCTACCTAGTGCCCAACATAGAACTCCGAAGTTGCATAAAACTGTGCGGATCCGATACAAGACTGCACAGAACTACATATTCTTAACTTTGATCTAAAATAACTTACCTGTTTGAGAGACATTCTATGGATTGCGCGTTTTTCTTCTCTCTTTTCTTTTTTAAACAATCCCTTTACTCAACAATGAAAGGTTTCCGTCCGTTCGTCTGTCAGTAGACCTAATTTTGTGTCCTATTCGTGCCTACAGTGCCAGGGACAAACTATACAGTCTTGCTGAAAAAAAAAAAAAAAAAATGTCTCATTAATTTCGAATGCAAGATTTAAATTATCTCAATTATTCTTTTTCCACCAATAGTGTAGCGCTTTAAATTATCTTTTTTTTTTTTAAATCTGAAAATTTCCTTATGGCGTTTTCTCAAAATGCTGACTAACCGTTTGCGAAATAATTAGAATCAATTGAGTCGCATTTGATTTGTCGCCTTTTTTGAAGATGCTTTTTAACACAGACCGGTATAAACAAGAAATATCTTTAAAAAGATGGTCGGCGTAAAATTTGTCTGCAAATAGGCAGGGGCCATTTTAAATAAACATGTCTACATTTTTTACCGTCACAGATATCTATTAAATTCATTTGTTATCAATACAAAAAAAAAAATAGGTCAAAAGCCAGCACATTCAGCCACACCGAAAAAAATTGTTGTAGGCGCCTATACTTTCAGTTCGACGGACATTGCAAATACTGATCAATATAGACACACATAAGCTTTAATTTCAAGTTAACTTTGTAAACCTCCATCTTTTCTGGTTACTCAGTACTTAACGCTTCACCAGACTGTGACGTTGGAAATTGAAACTAAACTGAAAGCGTTTGCAGAATGACAAATTAAACGTGGAAGATATGCCGGCTACATTTTCTTCTTTTCTCATGTTCAATGTTACTATAATCCCTCTAGGTCAGTCCCGTTAAACGCCAGATTGTTTGGTAAAGGGTCAATTAAACGAATTTGAAGTAGTGACTTCGAAAATTAATTTTTGTAAAATATGGATTATATCTATCTTAATTAAACTTTTACCAAACAAACCCGAGCCTTTACGACCTTAGGCAAGAAAGCATCAGAAAACATTGTGGGAAAAGGAGAAAATGCTGATAACCAGCTTTTTCTCTTTTTCCCACAATGTTTTCTAAACCTTATGCAGCCTACTATTCCCTGACTAGTTAATGCCGAGGAACCGAAGACTGGTGCCATTTGGTTAGTTTATGTCGGAGAAGTAGCTCTCTAACCTACATTCAGCAAACCTCGGGTGGTCCGTTCATGTAGAACTTTACGGAAACGGTCGAATTGTGACGAGTGTCGGAGTAAACAAGTCTGTCTGTTCACAAGTCTGTCAATGCCATGGCTACCATTAACGTTTGTGACTTTGAATTAATTGAGTATCTGCCTTATTCGTCTGATTTCGCTTCATGGGTCAGACTTTCATCTGTTTCCAAAATTGAAAAAGGACATTTCCGGTACCTACTTTCAGTCAGATGATGATGCCATACTTGCAGTGGAGGACTTTTTGAACGGTCAAGAAAATAACTTTTTTGAATGTGGCATTGAGGCCCTTAAACATCGCTGACAAAGTGTATAGTTATTGAAGGGGGTAGGTTGAAAATAATGCAATATGTCAGCCAAAAGTCAAACCTTCACATATGAAGCTTCACAACTTACCAATCAGACCTCGTAATTTGTTGTCTGGAAATGCTTTAAATTTGGACAAGTTTTTACTTTTGTCTGCTGGTAAATAGTTAAGTTTTTGAGATTCAATTGCGCTGTATACACGTGATGTCAGTAGTGGCGCAGCAATAAATTGTGAAAGATGAAGGATTTTTATGAATATAATAGGTGAAGGGGATCGCAACGAAACGGCGACAGCTCATCTAAAAGATATTTTTTTCACAACCTTTGAACGCGCAATTTGCTCTAGGATCTGAACGGTCCGCTACTTTTTTTTTTTTTTTTTTTATGTAGTAATAATAATAATAATAATAAAAGCTTTCGTTTGTAATTAATCAGTATTTAACAACGAATTCTCCTTCCAATCTCAGGTGAATTCATTGTTAGTCAAAACGTCAGACAGTAAATTTATGGAGATAAGGCCACGTAAGCAAACCAGAGAGAAAAATCTTCGCCGTACAGCTTGCTCCTGGGTGATACCGGGTTTTTTACCAACATTCTATTTTAAGCCGTGTGTAATCCAATGGAAGAAACCCAGGTGTAATAAACGGAAAAAGGAGAATTTCCATATTTGTCATCGTACAGGTGAAAAGAAATTAAGTTTGGGGAAGCAGCTTTCATTTTCAAATGATGTTATGACTTCACTCAGAAGAAAATCGCACAGAAAGTAAGTGAATGCATACAACATAGACCTAATTAGTAAGTAGGCTTCACAGATTTTGAATTACATGTATGTCTCTAAAAATCTCTATTATTATAAAAGATAAATTTATGAGTTATACTTTTTAATTTTGAAATGAATTTGGTGTTGAAAGCCGTTCTCATAAGTAATCCAGTGATATTACGGCGGCCAGTACACTTATCCATGCATTCCTTGAGTTTCGGTTACCTAGGAACCTTTTTACACACAACATTCTTTGAGAACCCCTGCAGGGCTCCCGGGGGCCTGGGTCCAACACCAATAATTTCTTAATTCCTAGAGACCGATTAAGTCCAACGGGCGTTTATAGTGTAGAAAGAAGATGTTAGTTAAATCAATTTCAAGGTTGTTATCATCCAGTATGTCTCAACAAAGTAAACAGTGTAGATTAAAGATCTGTGCAGTCTGATCTTAATCTACATTGACAGCAAGGCAACAAAGGCAGTGAGAGGAGCTTTTAGGGTTAACCCTTTACCACACAACAAAATTTATGACTGAACCAAATTGAAAGCATTTCCACACAACATATTGCATGTACATGTAGCTTAAATGGTGATTTCTGTACTAGATAGGGTAGAAAACATTGTGGGAAAAGGAGAAAATACTGGTTATCAGCATTTTCTCCTTTTTCCACAATGTTTTCTAAAGCTGCTTTTCTCTTTCAGGGTCATTAGAACTTGGGATTGTATGGTAAAGAGTTAATCACTACTCATCACAATCTCTTTATCATGGTCTACATTTAGATGAGATCAGTGGCAGTAAAATGTTTATCTGTTTCATAATTATTATCAGTGTCGTTTTTGTCAAAGTAATGTCCAAAAATATAAAGGGAAATGGTCAGACTAGAACCCTGGCTAGCTCTGATCTTTTTTTCATTGCTGCTCTGCTGTGAAGAAGCTGGCTACTTATTCTCACAAAGAGTCGATATTGCAGTGTAGATTTAGAAAATTCAGTCTAATCTTTGATCTACACTGCCTGCTTCTGTATAACATTCTAAAAAAACCTGAAATAGCATTTCTTTCTTTTTAATTAAGACTTTGACCAATTGAAAGTAATTATATACCAATGAAAAATGAAATAAAGTTTAAATAATGGGATTTTTCTTTAAAAGGGTAGAAAATGTTACAGGAAAAGGAGAATTCCCTAGTTACCGGCATGTTCTCCTTTTCTCACAGTGTTTTCAATAGCAGTCTTCTTCAGAGTTTTTAAAGTACGGGATTGCATGGTAAATACTTATTTAAGCATTCTAAGGATGACAAGTGCCAGTAAGAGGAAAGCAGGTGCTTTTGTAGATCAAGATCAAACAGGACAAAATTCACAGATCTGCTATTTTGTCTACATTGGCTAATATACTGTGATATTCTGACCGGCTACAGTGTATGAATATTCCTTTGTTAGGGAGGAATAATGTCCATTAAAGTATAGATTCAGATCAAACTGTACAATGTGTGCATTCTGGTCTTGAATCTGCAGTGTGCGCTAATTTCACATAATATTGTGACTGAAAATGAGAGTTGAGTAGAGAAGTATTTAACCTTTACTACACAAAAGGAGTTCAACTTAAGTATTGAGGCCCCTGAAAATGTTATGGGTGACCAGCATTTTCTCTTTTCCTACAAAGTTTTCTTCCCTTTCAAAAGCAAGTTTCATCATTGATCTAGGTTCAGTTTCTTGTCTGTAAAAGTTTTCAGTATGATCCAAAATTTTGTTGACTGGTAAAGAGTTAACCCTTTACTAAATGAAAAAAATCTAGACTTTTCCAAATTGAAAGCATTTTGCAGATGACAACTGAGATATGGCTTGATTATTGCTTTCTGGCTGTGAAAGGGTAAATTCAAAAACATTGTGGGAAAAGGAGAAAATGCTGGTTACCAGCATTTTCTCCTTTTCCCACAATGTTTTCAAAAGCTTCCTTTGTCAGGGTCACTAAAACTTGGGATTGTATGGTAAAGAGTTACCTTTTTTTTAGACACCAAAGTTTAGAATCATCCTTACGGAAAGCACTTGAGAAACTATACATGGTTACCAGCATTCTCTTATTTTCCCACAAAGTTTTCAAAAGCGCCCTCTTCCTCAGGCTTGTAAAAAATGGGCTAAAGTGGCTGTTCTTAGAATGCAAATGAAAGGAAATAGATATTTTCATGCTGGATTCTTGCAATTTAGGGTCTACTTTGTTGAGAATATCTTGCAAAATCCATAGAATCTGATCAGGATCAGACTGCACTCTGTGCACAAAATGTGTTTGATTTGTGGTTGTGATTGGTATGTAAGTTCTACAAAATAACAAAATGTTAAACTTGTCCACATCAAAAGTATTTTTGGACAACAAAATTAGATCAGTCACAAATGGTGGAATAAATTCTAGATTTGACAGTGTGAAAAACAATGTGGGAAAAGGTTATCAGTATCTTCTCCTTTTTAGCTCACCTGAGCACATAGTGCTCAGGGTGAGCTATTGTGATAGATCGTTGTCCGGCGTCCATCCATCCGTCTGTGTGTCTGTCCGTCCGTCCGTGAACAATTACTTAAACAATCTTCTCCTCTGAAACTGCCCAACAGATTTCAGTGAAACTTCACAGAAATGATCCTTAGGTGATGCACTTTCAGAATACTTCAAAGATTTGAATTCCATGAAGAACTCTGGTTGCCATGGCAACCGAAAGAAAAAACTTTAAAAATCTTCTTGTCCCAAACTGTAAGGGCTAGAGCTTTCATATATGGCATGTAGCATCATTTAGTGACCCTTTACCAAAATACTTCAAATTATAGCCCTGGTGTTAAAAATTGGACCTATGTTGTGGGTTCTCGGATTTCATATAGAGATAAAGAAGGAAATCTTTAAAAATCTTCTTGTCCGAAACCATAAGGGCTAGAGCTCTCATATATGGCATGTAGTATCATCTAGTGGCCCTCTACCAAAATACTTCAAAGTATGGCCCTAGTGTGGAAATTTGCCCTATGTTGTGGGTTCTCGGATTTCACATAGAGATAAAGAAGGAAATCTTTAAAAATCTTCTTGTCCCAAACCGTAAGGGCTAGAGCTTTCATATATGGCATGTAGCATCATCTAGTGACCCTCTACCAAAATACTTCAAATGATGGCCCTGGTGTTAAAAATTGGCCCTGTGTTGTGGGTTCTCGGATTTCACATAGAGATAAAGAAGGAAATCTTTAAAAATCTTCTTGTCCCAAACCATAAGGGCTAGAGCTTTCATATTTGGCATGTAGCATTATGGTGTTGAGCTCAGTTGCATTTCAGGTGAGCGATTTAGGACCATCATGGTCCTCTTGTTCTTCAAAGTTTTCAAAAGCCTTTTTTCCCAAGGGTTGTTAAAACATGTCATTGTCGAATGAAGGGTTAACTCTGGTTACCAGCATTTTTTCCATTTCCCACAGTGTTTTGAAAATCTTTCTTCTTCAGAGTTCAAAACACAGAATCCTTGGATAAAGGGTCAAGGGATTAATCTTATACAAGAAAATCAGTTGTTTTAATGAGCCCTAATGCATACATTTTTTAAAAGATATTGTTGAAAATGCTTTTTTCCTTTTCCCACAGTGTTTTCTATCCCTTCAGAGACAAGTTTCATCATTTGAGTAACATTAATTTACGCCTCCAACAGCTTTGTATTTGGACATGCCTCAAATTTCCTCCTTTCTTAACTATTTACCAGTACCATACAATGGAGAGTTTTAACGCGCCTGAAGACAAAGGCTTTTGAAACCATTGTGGGAAAAGGTAACCAGCATTTTCTCCTTTTCCCACAATGATTTCTATCAAAGACAGAAATCATCATTTGAACCATATTCATTTTGTCATCTGCAAATGCTCACAATTTAGACTTGTGCAAAATTTTATCGTTTGGTAAAGGGTTAACTTTTTACGAAGCAACAGAATTCTAGACTAGTCTGAATTCAAAGCATTGGCAGACGACAAAATAAACATGACAAAAAATTGAAATTTGATCTTGGAAGGATAGAAAACATTTTGGGAAAAGGAGAAAATGCTGGTTACCAGCATTTTCTCCTTTTCCCACAATGTTTTCAAAAGACATTTTCTTAAGGTCATTAAAACTTTTCTTCAAGGTTATTACTGTGTGGTAAAGGGTTAAAGAATTAAGCAAAGGTAGATTAACATTTTGCACATACAGATAAAAAGTAGTGGATAGAGTTACATTAGTCAGCTTAAATCATAAACCCTGATAGATGAATTATTTTCATCTTGTGGCCAAGTTTTGGAGGGAGGAAGGCTTTTGAAAACATTGTAGGAGAAAAACTGTACGGTTGGTTGGTTCTTCTTTTTCCCCCCAATAACTTTAACCCTTCCAACAACAAATTCCATTATACAAGCCACATTAGGTCTTGGTCTGCAAGTGATTTCATGTTGGGGAAGTCTAAAATTTATTGTCTGTTCATTAACCCTTTCCCAAACAAGCCCTGGTTTTCACGTGTCTGCAGTACAAGTCTTTTGAAAACACTGTGGGAAAAGGAGAAATTGCTCATTACGAACAATTTCTCCTTTTCCAACAGTGTTTTCTACCCTTTTTGATAACTTTCTGCCATTTCCATCAAATTTAGAATTGTCGTCTGCAAACTCTTTCAATTTGGACCAGTCCAAAATTTGTCGTTTGGGAAAGGGTTAAAGAGTTGGAAGGGCAGTTTGAGGACAATTTGTCTTTACTAAAGGATTACATTAGAGGCTCTGCCAATTGTGGAAGTATTTGCAGATGACAAAAAATGTGGCTCAAACTGTTGAATTTGGCCATGAAAGGATAGAAAACATTGTGAGAAAAGGAGAAAATGCTGCTTACCAGCATTTTTTCCTTTTCCAACGAAGGTTTCAATAACCTTCTTTCTCAGGGTCGTTTAAAACTCGAGATTGTTTGGTAAAGGGCTAGGATTAAGATGAGACTGCACGCAACATGCACAGAAAATATGGCCATCATAATATTCAGTGAGACAGTCTGACTGAAATAGTGATGATGTTGCATTATTCCCAGCTTTCTGGAAATGTTTATTTTTAGACTTGGGGATACTAGTCTATTGTCATCAAGAGTGACCCAGGTTCAAAAGTAAACAAAAAAAAAACCAATTGACAAATACTGCCCAACAGAAAATAGCTCTTTGTCTTAGAAATAGGAATTCTGTTAAATATGATAATTGCTGACATAAGTACAAAATCTGTACCACTCCAATATGAACGATGTCTGCTTACAAAGTCATAGACTGAACATGAACCTTCACATGGCAAAAGAGTATCTAGTATGCTGGTCTAGCTATAGAACAGATAGGTATAAATGTGTAGCTTGAGTTTGTTATACTGCCTTGCTATAGAACTAGCTTTTGTAGCAATGTGGTAGTGCATGGGCCTTAGGACCTAGGGTCTTTGGTTCAATCTCTGCCCTGAGAGGTAACTGGTCAGGACTGCAACAGATGAGATACAAGATGTTTGCGGATATGTGCCGGTAAATGAAGTTGGTTACCTATGCAAATCAGGCTCATCTTTACTTATCCCAACGCAACCTATTTCACACTTGTGATTTTTGTGGGTCTTGTAGGTCTCGTCTAGCTACAAGTCGATAAGAAAAAACATATAAGGTTGATTTAAAAGTGAACTGATATGTTTTTTCATTTGCTTTTTTTCAATTAAAGTTTGACAAACAAATTTTTTTGTTCATGGCATTTCCTTTTGTGACATGTAAATGGCTCTGAAATAGCATAAAGTTAATGGAGCAAACTGGATTGAACTTAGTAACAGGATTGACTGGACTGAACATGATCAGACTTAATAACCAGATTCAACAGGATCAGACTTGATTAAGAGTTTAGACTATTTCTCTTCCATCTTGTATGGACAAAGCAAGTTTTATCTTTACTAATGCCATTTATCCCACATTTGCTAGTCGGTTAGTAATTTCAGTACTTTGATGGCATACTTGGACTGGTAGTGTAAGAAAACATTATTTCATGGTAGATTAGGCACAAGCAGTTTCAAATTTCTGTTTCCCAAAATAGCTATGGCGCATTGCTGTGTGACTGTAATTCAACTCTATTCACAGCAGACAACATGGAAAAACCCTGTCAATAATTTATGCGTGGTGTGGTGTAAATATGAAAATTCAAAAAAATTAAGTCTCAAAAACTTAACTCTGTACCACATGACAGATATGGACCGGTCTCAGTTGAGAGCAGTTGGAGATGATAAATTAACTGTGGCTCAAATGTTGAATTTGTATAAGAAAGGGTATAGAAAACATTATGGGAAATGGAGAAAATTATGCTGGTAACAAGCATTTTCTCTTTTTCCTGCAATGTTTTCAAAGGCTGGCATTCCATCAGGGTCATTAAAAGTCAGGTTTGTGTTGTTATAGGTTAATGGTTAAGTTGCCCATGGCATGTACGTAATTTAACCCTTTCCCAAACAAGCCCTGGTTTTCACGTGTCTGCAGTACAAGTCTTTTGAAAACACTGTGGGAAAAGGAGAAATTGCTCATAATGAGCAATTTCTCCTTTTCCCTCAGTGTTTTCTACCCTTTTTGAGAACTTTCTGCCATTTTCATCAAATTTAAAATTGTTGTCTGCAAACTCTTTCAATTTGGACCAGCTCAAAATTTGTCGTTTGGGAAAGGGTTAACAAGTACCGTAAGTTGCAATTTTTGAAATATTTGAGAGATTTGATACAGCCAACTACTTCGTGGGAAAAAAAAACTAAATAATTGATTATCAACACAAATTAACCCTTTCCCTAACGACAAATTTTGGACTAGTCCAAATTGAAAGAGTATGCAGACGACAATTTTAAATTTGATGAAAAATGGCAGAAAGGTCTCAAAACGGGTAGAAAACACTGTGGGAAAAAGAGAAATTGCTCGTTACGACCAATTTCTCCTTTTCCCACAGTTTTTTTCAAAAGACTTGTACTGCAGACACGTGAAAACCAGGGCTAGTTTGAGAAAGGGTTAAGAGGTATTTTCATTAACCCTATCCTGCTGAATAAAAGAAATGAAACTTTCAAGCTGATAGTAAAAACCAAATTGTCCTATTTCAATGGGATTTTTAGAGGAAAGATATCTCCTTATCGGACAATTTAGATCCAAGATCAGACTGCACCTCTGCAGTCTAAGCTTGATCTACACTGTCCGGAAAAGGCCAGGAGTCATGTTTAGAGGCCTAAGGGTTGCAATTGAAAATATTTTGGTTAAAGTAGAAATCAATTGCTAGACATGAGCATATTTCTGCTTTTGCCTTTTGTTTTTTAACCCTTAACTCTTCCACTACTACCTTTTGCTTACAGCGTAGATCAAGATCAGACTGCACAGAACGTGCAGTCTGATCTTGATCTATGCTGTCTACTGCTCTATTTTTAAACTATGATGAATGTCGTTTTAAATGGCAGTGGAAATCTATTTTTAGATCTTGGAAAAAAACATGTAATTCCGTAGTTCGTAGTGAAAGAGTTAAAGCGCCTTTCACGACTGTAGTTGCATTTGCGGCCTGTGTAGATCAAGATCAGGCTGCACAAAACATGCAGCCTGATCTTTGATCTACACTGTCCACTCTGCTGAATCACTGTAGACAAAAGCAACCATGAAATTGCAATTATTTGGGTCATTTGAAAATGTCTGGCAGGTTAATTCGGTGTTCAAAGGGTTAAAAAATGAAAAACTGCATGACCCAAAAGAACAGTTTCTGCAGAGGGTAATGGGTTCCTATGCTTAATCCTTCATCAAATCATTCTGTTTTAATGAATCTTTTGAAAACACTGTGGGAAAAGGAGAAAATGCTTGTAACCTGCATTTTTTACTTTTTTTCTGCAATGCTTTCTACCCTTTCAGTGACCATTCTTATAATTTGAGCCACATTGAGATTTTTATCTGCAACTGCTTTCAACCTGGACAGGTCAAAATTTTTTATGTAATGAGATAAAGCTGCATTAAACTAGAATTTGAGGAAAAACCTTTTTTTCAAAATCAGTAGAATGTGACTGATGTTGAAAAAAAACGCACAAAAATGCAACAAAAATTATGAGCAAAATCTTGGGATTCAAACCTGCAACCTTTAAAAAATTGTCAAGCAACTCCACCCCGTGAGCTATCTACCAAACTATCAATTTGTGTATGTTTTAAATGAGTAATGGTCTGTGAAAAAGGGGTTTAATTAAAGCACCTGCAAAAGTATTGACCCATGCACTGTCTGAGTAGGTTGACCTTGGTAGACACTTTTTGCTATTGTTAAATTTTTCTGCATGTCTAAGGACCACTCTTAGCTCTTGATTCAGCTGATTTGAAGACAGAATGGAACAGTATAATGTGACAACTCAATTTATAATATTATCTTAAAGATGCATTTAATCCCTTTTGTCAGAGTGCCTCTCTAATATATTTATCCCTTATTTAGTAATATGGTTATACCATGATAAATAAGATAAAACTTTACAGAAAGAAAAATGAAAAAAAAAATGGACATTGCAACCAGTGTAGTCCAAGATCAGGCTGCACAAAACATGCAGCCTGACCTTTGATTTACACCTTCCCCTGTACTGATACACCGTAGACAAAAGCAACCATGAAATTGCAATTATTTGGGTCATATTTCTGGGATAAACATTTCTGGTGGGTTTATTCAGAGTGCTAAGGTTTTATGTAATTTTCTATCAACCCTTTCCCAAAAAACAAATTTTGGGCTCTTCAGAACTGAGAAGCATCTGCTGACAACAAATTTGAAATTGTTACAAATAAACAGAAGTTATCTGACACAGTGGAAAACATTGTTGGAAAAGGAGAAAATACAGGGTCCATATTCACCAACCATTCATAAGAACATTCTTAGTCTTATTCTCTAAGATTTTTTTAAATTTGAAAGTAACATAACTTTTGAATGGCTAAACCAAATGGTTTAGCCAATCAAAAGTTGTGCTACTTTCAAGTTTAGAACATTCTTGAGACTGAGGCTAAGAACACTCTTAAAAATGGTTGGTGAATATGGACTCTGTTTACCAGCATATTCTCTTCTTCCTATGATGTTTTCAAAAACCTTCTTCCCTGTGATTGTTAAAACATGGGATCGTTTGGTAAAATGTTAATCTCAGTTTTAAATCATCTTTGAAGCAGAACAAACATTGTCAGTTTTTGTTAAGATTTTCTCAAAATTTGTGAAACAAAATCTTGATGTATGCCACTGTAACAGTAATTTTGATTTTTATCGTATATGTAGGTTCTTGATAGTCCAATAAAAAATGGCTGATCAGCAGGAAGCTTCAGATGGTGTACTCTCAGTCAGTAGAGCAACTGATCAAGTATTCGGGTGAGAAAATTTTTACAGTGCATTATAATTATATCCTGTAACTCTTAACCAAATGACAAAATTTTAGACTTTTCCTAATTGAAAGCATTTGCAGACGACAAATTAAAATTCAAACAAGTAATGAATTTGTTCTGGAAGGGTAGAAAGCATTGTGGGAAAAGAAAAAAATACCAATTACCATCATTTTCTTCTTTTCAAACAACGTTGTCAAAAGATTTCATTCTCAGAGTCATTAAAAGTTGGGATTGAGTGGTATAGAGATAACCAAACAACAACAGACTTGTCATTTGCAAGTGACAAATGACATGTGGCTGTTTTCTAACCTGTCAAAGGCAAAGCCTGTCATTGGAGGTTCACCTACTTTTTAGTTCACCTGAGCATGAAGTGCTCAAGGTGAGCTATTGTGATTGTGCTTTGTCTGGCGTCAAGCATCAGTTGTAGGGTGTCAACATCTTACCTTGTGTGCACTCTAGAGGCCAGATCTTTAGTCAGATATGCATGAAACTTTGTCAGATTGTTTGTCTTGATAAAATCTCGGACATCTTCAAAATTGAGTCATGTCGGGTCAAAAAGTAGGTCACTGGGCTAAATCTAAGAAAAACCTTGCGTGCACTCCAGAGACCATATTTTCAGCCTGATACTCTTGAAACTTGGTCAGAATGTTTGTCTTGATGATATCTTGGACAAGTTTGAAATTGGGTCATGTTGGTTCAAAAAGTAGGTCACTGGGTCAGATCTTAGAAAAACCTTGTGTGCATTCTTAGGACCAAATTTTCAGTCTGAAAGTCATGAAAGTTGGTCAGAATCTTTGTCTTGATGATATCTCATACAAGTTCAAAATTTGGTCATGTCGGGTCAAAAAGTAGGTCACCGGGCTAAATCTTTGAAAAACCTTGTGTGCACTCTAGAGGCCACATTTTCAGCCTGATACTCATAAAACTTGGTCAGAATGTTTATCTTGATAATATTTTGGAAAAGTATGAAATTGGGTTATGTGCAGTCAAAAAGTGGGTCACTGGGTCAAATCTTAGAAAAACCTTGGCACTCTAGAGGCCACCCTTTCTGTCATTTATGCATGAAACTTGGTCAGAATGTTTGTCTTGATAAAATCACAGACATTTTTTAATTTTGAATTAAGAAAAACCTTGTGTGCATTCTAGAGGCCACATTTGCAGCCTGAAACCCATAAAAGTTGGTTGGATTGTCTGTCTTGATGATATCTCAGACAAGTTTGAAATTGGGTCATGTCGGGTCAAAAAGTAGGTCACAGGACTAAATCTAAGAAAAACCTTGTGTGCTCTCTAGAGGCCACATTTTCAGCCTAGTACTCTTGAAACTTGGTCAGAATGTTTGCCTTGATTATATCTGGGACAAGTTTGAAATTGGGTCATGTCTGGTCAAAAGTAGGTCACTGGGCAAAATCTTAGAAAAATCTTCTTGTGTGCACCGAAGAGGCCACATTTTCAGCCTGATACACATGAAACCTATTCAGAAAGTTTGTCTTCCAAAGTGGGTCAGTTCCGGTAAAAAAATAGGACACTGGACCAAATCATAGAAAAACTTTGTGTGCACTGCAGAGGCCACATTTCAGCCTGATACTCATGAAACTTGGTCAGAATGTCAGAACTTGGTCAATGATATCTTGGACAAGTTTGAAATTGGGTCACATTGGATCAAAAGGTAGGTCACTTACACTTGTTTGTTTTTCATCATTAAAACCAGGCTATCTTCAGCTTTATCAACTGTAGATGACTTTACTCAGGTGAGCACTTTAGAGCCAATGGCCCTCTTGGTTATCTGTAAGTACCACAGGCATTTGTTTTGTGAAGAAGTGCCATCTACATAACATGATGTATAAGTCTTATATATTACATTATATAGATGGCAAAGTTTGTCATAAACAAATGCCTGTGGTAAGTATATGTAGATGGTTTGAATTTGGAAGATTCTAAAATTTAACTGTTTGGTAAAAAAGTAACTCGTAACCTCCTTATTAAAGTGAATTTGAAGTAGATGCCTTTGAAAGCAGCTCTATAAAATTGGCGAGATAAACATGAACTAGCAAAATAATGAGCCATGCTCTGGCAAAAAGGGGGCTTAATGCATCTATGTGATGCATTATACCAAGCAAGTCATCACACTATTAACTCTTTACCGTACAGTGCCACCTTTAACGCCCCTGGGAAAGAAGCCTTTTAAAAACATTGTGGGAAAAGGAGAAAATGCTGGTAACCATCATTTTCTCCTTTTCCCACAATGTTCTCTACCCTATTAAAGAAAAATTACACCATTAGAGCCACACTGAAATTGTCGTCTGCAAATGCTTTCAATCTGGACAAGGCTAAAATTTTGTCTGGTAAAGGGTTAAGGATCCATGAAATATGTTATGTTTGACAACTGACTGTGTCATAAGGTACACTGGTCCTTTGACATGCAGAAAATTGACCAATAGCGAAAAGTTTCAGCCCGGGCCAGCTGCCTGTGTGTTCTGCGCAGGCTGACCTGGGTGGATACTTTTCGCAGATGCATTAACTCCCCTTTTCACAGAGCAAGGTTTACATACAGATACATTTTGGAAAAACTTTTTGGCAAGAAGGAGAAATTGGTCTTTGTGAGCAATTTCTGCTGTTGTCCCAGTTTGTTTGGATCTTTACCAAACAACAAAAGTTTGGACTGGTCCAGATTGAAACAACAAATCAATTGTTGCTAAAATGATTGTTTCTCTCCTTGATAGGGTAGACAGCGTTGTGAGAAAAGAAGAAAATGCTGGTTACCAGCATTTTCTCCTTTTCCCGCAATGTTTTTGAAAGCCTTTTTTCTTAGGGTCGTTAAATGTCAGGATTGTGTGGTAGGGGGTTAACCCTTTACCACTAAATCTGGAGTTTACATGACCCTGAAAATAGAAGGCTTTTGAAAAGATTGTGGGAAAAGGAGTAAATGCTGGTAACCAGCATTTCCACCTTTTCCGACAAAGTTTTCTGCCCTTTCAAAGACATAGCACTCAATTTCAGCCATGTTGAATATTTCGTCTGCAAAGGGTTTAATTTTGGACAAGTCCTAAATTTTGTTGTTTGGTAAGGAGTTAAAAGTGGTCTTCTTCGAGACAAAAAAGAGTTGCCTTCAGGATGGTATGAGTAAATAAGAATTATTCAGACTTAGTTCAGGTCCTGTGCCTGTATTCACCAAGCATTCTTAGTTTAATTCTTAGTCTTATGCTAGCTAAAGAAAGTAACTTAACTTCTTTTTGGCTACACCATTTGGTTTAGTGAATAAGAAATTGTGTTACTTTCAAGTTTACAAAATTCTTTAAAATAAGACTATGAATTTTCTAAGCATGATTGGTAAATACAAACTCTGAATTCACCAGCCAGTCTAAACTGGATTCTTAGTCTATTAGAAGTTTTATCCTAGAATGAAAATGTGTTTTGGGGTTTTTGGCATATTCAAACAAATTTTTAACTCTTCCAAACTAAAAGTATCCACAGAAAGCAATGTCCAAATTGGTACAAAAGAGTTGTAGTTCCCTGTAGAGTAGAAAACATTGTGGAAAGAGGCTCTTTGAAAGGGCAGAAAGTATTGTGGGAAAAGGAGAAAATTCTGTTTACCAGCATTTTCTCTTATTCCAACAGGGATTTCAAAGGCATTCTTCTTCACGGTCATTAAAACTTGAGGTTGTGTGATAAAGAGCTAAAGTTTAAGTCATGAAATCATATGCAGGCTCTTTTTCCCTCAATAGTTTCATTCTTCCTTAGGGAGGTTAACACTTTGCCACACAGTCACAGGTTTTAACTCTTTACCAAACAACAAGATTTTAGACTGGTCCAAATTGAAAGCAGCTGCAGACGACAAATCAAATGTGGCTCAAAAATTAAAATTTGTTTGGGGAAGTGTTGAGACCATTGTGGGAAAAGGAAAAAATGCTGGTTACCAGCATTTTCTCCTTTTTCCATAATGTTTTCAAAAGGCTTTTTTTTTTCGGGGTCCTTAAAAATCGGGATTGTGTGGTAAAGAGTTAATGACCCTGGGTAGGAAGGCTTTTGAACCCATTGTGGGAAAAAGAGAAAATGATGGTAACAAATATTTTATCCTTTGCCCACAATCCTGTCTTCCCTATCATAGAATGTAAGCTCTTTTGTACTAATTTTGAATTTGTCATCCTGCGGATATTTTGAATTTGGAAGGGTCTAAAATTTGTCATTTGGGAAAGCGTTAAAACACAGGGATGTTTGGAATTTTAGGATTGAACATTTGAGGCAAGCTCTGTAAAAAGTGGGCTTGATGCATCTGCCAAAAGTATCGACCCAGGTCAGCCTGCACATGATGACCTGGGCCAAAACTTTTCACTATTGGTAAATTTTCTGTATGTCAAAGGACCAGTCTACCTTCTGACGCAGTCAGTTGTTAGACATAATAAATTTTATGGATCCCTGGGTTAAATATGTGATGACTTGCTTGGTATAACGCATCACAGAGATGCATTAAGCCCTTTTTTGCCAGAGCATCACACATTTATTTTCAGTGCAAGAAGTATGGATGTAGTAGAGGCAACATATAAGAAAGAACAGAAACATTCTGATCCTGTCGAGGAAATTGGGAGTACCCCAAACAATGAAAAAAGAAGAGAAACATCAGAGGAGCCCATTTTGACACACATTTCGGAAACCTTAGGGTAAGGTCCTTGCAGATATTATTTGGTTCACTTATAACCCCCTTGTGGCTAACCCTTTACCAAACATCTTAATTCTCTACAAAACAACAGAATTTTAGACTTGTCCAAATTTAAAGCATCTGCACATGACCATAATTATATATGCAGCTCATATGGTTGGATTTGTCTTTGAAAGGAAAGAAAAGATTGCAGGGCAAAGGGGAAAATGATCGTTACATGTATTTTCTCCTTTTCACTCAATGTTTTCAAAAGGCTTCGTCTTCAGGGTTCTTAATACTGAGCATTGTTTGGTCAAGGATTAAATCTTAACTACATGGCAAAAGTTTTGACTACCTTAGTTTGAATTGAAAGCATTAATTTTGCTAACAACAAGTTAGTTGCTGCTGAAGTGATGGGATTCAACTTTGTTGTACATTACGAGAAGAGAACAAAATGCTTGTTACCAGTACCTTTCTCCTTTTCCCACGATATTTTCAGAAACCTTTTTTCTCAGGGCCCTAGCCTAGTTCTAGTGGAATCTGGGACCTGCATGAATACATGAGCTGTCACTGTGATATGACTGAAATAATGTTGAAGATGGCATAAAACATAATTTAATCAATCCTCAGTGTCATTTAAAGTAGGAATTATTTGGTTAACCCTTTACCACATGATCCTGACTTTTAACGACCCTGAGGAAGATAGCTTTTGAAAACATTGTGGGAAAAGGAGGGAATGCTGGTAACCAGCATTTTCTCCTTTTTCCAAATTGTTTTGTACCCTATTAAGGACAAATTTCATCTTTTGGGTCACCTTTAATTTGTCGTCTGCAATGCGTTCAGTTTTGACCCTTCTAAAATTCTGTCATTTGGTAAAGAGTTAACCCTTTACTGCACAATGACGCCTTTTGACGCCCCTGGGAAAGAAGCCTATTGAAAACATTGTGGGAAAAGGAGAAATGCTGGTAACCAGCATTTTCTCCTTTTCCCACAATGTTTTCTACCCTATCAAAGAAAAGTTGTACCATTTGAGCCACATTGAAATTGTCGTCTGCAAATGCTTTCAATTTGGACAATGCTATAATTTTGTCGTCTGGTAAAGGGTTAAAGGGTAAAACTGCCTCCAACAACTAAAGTTGACTGTTTGGCAAGTGTAGATCAAGATCTGCAAGACAGGTCTAAAATTTTGTTATCTGGAAAAGGCTCAGGAGTAAAATCTTTACTCCTAGATGTGGAATTATCAGTTCCTCACTAGACAATATAATTTTAGATACATCTACTTGTATTTATGCAGATGGCACATTGGACCTGACTCAAAATGATGGGAATTTCTTTCAAAGAGTAAAAAAAATCTAGAAATCATTGTTGGAAGAAGAGAAAATGTTACTCAGCATTTTCTCCTTTTCCTACAATAGTTCAAAAGCTGTATTTCTCAATCTAAAGTAAATAAGACAGTTAATGAAAACATAAATATACGTTGTAAATGCATTAATGAAAACATAAATATACATTGTAAATGTATTGTACTATACAGTGAATTTGAAGATTCAACATTCAACATCCAAGAGCTGAGAGGCCAGCTTAATGCGAAGGATGCTCAAATAAAAGATTTAGAAAAGAAAATTGAGGAAAGAGATATCACAATTGCCAGGCAGAATGTAGAACTTGGAAGAAAACCATTATCCGAGTCTGAGGGTTTAAGGGAGAGAAAACCTCAGGAGGATAAAGAGGAGCTCACAGCTACTATTTACAAACTGGAAGGTGAAGTTGGAAGTCTAATAGACAGAAAAATTGTACTGGAAAATGAGTAAGTTTGTTGACTTCAGTGTGTGTGATGTTCATACATGTACAGTTTATGTGATTAGGAACTGTTCAGCGGTTTTAATGGTCTTCAGACCATTTTCTGTCTCCCCGTCTTAATCATCTATGATTAAGTCTATATCATCCATAGTTTGGCATTTATTAGATCAGATTGAAAAATGCAAATGATTTGATGCAAAACCTATGGAAGTGTAATTATATATTAATAATTAAAACTATTAAGAAAACTTGAAAAATCATGTAATGTTTTTACTAAAGCCTTTTCTTTCTTATGGTTAAAATACAGGTTTTCTTTTTAATAAAGAGGTTATTTGGGGAAATATACCAGGTAAGTGTGAGTAAATACTGGTGAGGCAGAAGTTATTCTGAAGTGAGCTGTATAATATTTTAAAAGTTGTCACAGATTTTCTCTTCTTCTTCTTTGCAGGTTAAAGAACGTGAAGCGATATGGACTTGTTGGCTTGGTGATAATTTTAGTGTCTTCGTTAGTCATTTTGTTCATGTTTCTGTAAGTATCGCACATACCAACCATATAATAAGCCATTTTTACTCTTTAGCTCCACTGGCAAAAGGCCAGCACCCTTATGTCATAGCCCAGTGTCTGTCATGTGTGTGTCTATGTGTTCATTGATTCTTTACAAACGTCTTTTTCTCTGAAACTACAAAAACAATTTTGACCAGACTTCACAAAATAGTGCTACAATAGACCTCTGTAGAATTCCTCTAACAAATATGATTTGATGTGCCAACTGCCTTATAGTTTTTCAAACTATGACATCTTCTCTTGAGCCGTTACCAGACAATCTCGTTTTAAAAATCTTGAGGAAAAAGGTTTTTGAAAACGTTTCCAAAATTAGGGTTCAAAGATAGGAGAAAATGCCATTGACCAGCATTTTCTCCTTTCCAATATGGTATTGTGGATCCCTCAGTAATCTGCTTTTTCTTCTATGACATAAGCTTGGCATGTTGAAAAGAGATAAGCAGAGTTTTGGCAAAAGGAGGTTTAATCCCTTACCACACAATCTGACTTTTAACAATACCATAGAGAAAGGCTTTGAAAACATTGTAGGAAAAGCAGAAAGTGCCGGTGACCACATTGCTTTCTATCCAATTATAGATACATGTAAATTCTATCATTTCAGCAGCATTTGATTTGAAGCCTGCGAAGCTTTTTATCCCTTTACTACACAATCCCGACTTTTAACGACCCTGAGGAAAAATACTTTTGAAAACACTGTGGGAAAAGGAAAAAATGCTGGTAACCAGTATTTTCTCTTCTTCCTACAATGTTTTCTGCCCCTTCCCACAATGTTTTCTACCCTTCCAGAATCAAATTTCAACTTGTGAGCCACATTTATTTTTTCGTCTGCAAATGCTTCCATTTTTGACAAACCTAACATTTTTCGTGTTTGGTAAAAAGTTAAGTATAGTGATAACATGAAATATAATATCTCAGTTGGTAAAGAGTTCAGTTGAAGTTTCACAGTCCCATTTGTACATGGCAGTTTTCTTTCATCATTTTTCCCCATCGGACTATAACAGTCTTTTTTGATTCATAAACATTTTTTCAGACCACAAAATTTTAGACTTGTTCAAAGTGAAAGCAGCTGCAAACAACCGATTAGATATGGCTCAAATGGTGGAATTTGCCATTAACAACAGTGGGATTTAGAGAAAATGCTGATTGCTAGCATTGTCTCCTTATCCTGCACTGTTTCCCAGTGTAGGTAAAGGAGGCTTTTTAATGGATTTTAAAAATCTCGCCAAACTTAAGAAATGATGAAACAAAATAGTTTTCAGTGGTATATTTGTATTTCCATGATGGGCTACACAGCCTCTTAACCATTTAGTACACAATCCTGAGTTTTAATGACACTGACAGAGTGGGCTTTTAAAAACATTTTGGGTAAAGAAGAAAATGCTGGTAACCAGCATTTCTCCTTTTCCCAAATTCTTTTCTAATCTTTCATAGACAAATATAATTCTTTTTGCTGCATTTAATTTGTCATCTGCCGATGCTTTCATTTGGACCAATCGAAAGTTTTGTCATTTGGTAAAGAGTTCAGGTATTTTTCGCCAGAATTTTGTAAAGGTTTGTGAGAATGTCACGTGGTAAATGACACAGTTTAATTATTAACTTTTTCCTTGTGGTAAAGAGTTTATCAAGCAGTCTGCTAGTCAAGCTAGCACAACTTCAGTAACATTTAGGTGCTGGTTTAACCCTTTCCCACCCAACAAAATTTTAGACTCATCCAAATTGAAAGCATTTGCAGACTACAAATGTTATGTAGCTCAAAAGATCATTTTTGTCTTGAAGTTGTAGAAAAAATTGTGGGGAAAGGAGAAAATGCTGTTTTCCAGAAAATACCAGCATTTCCTCCTTTTCCTACAACGTTTTCAAAAGTCTCTTTCCCCTTGGTTATTAAAACTTGGCATTGTGTGGTAAAGGGTTAATACAGATTGGACTTCACTTGTACATGTATTAAAGTTTACTTGTCTACTTATGCTCACAGATCCAGTGAAACAGGCCCAGTTTGTCCAGATATTAGCATTTACAAAGAGAAAATTGATCAATTATCTGCAGAAATAGTACAACTTGGGACCAAAACTGCTCTGTTGAAAAGTAACTCAGACAAAGTGACTGCAGATTTAAATACTTGCAAAGTAAAGACTGGTGAAATTAATGAAAAAGCGAAGAAACTGGAGGCAGACAAAGCAGACTTGGAAGGAGAGTTAAGTACTGAAAAACAACTGAAAACTGTACTAGAGGGAGAGATGAACAGGTTGGAGACAGAAAAAAAGAGTCTGCAGGATGATCTAACAAAATTAGATACAAAACTCACACAAGTGGAAGCTGTCCTAGAAGAAGAGAAGAACGAGCTACAGACAAAAAAGAAGCATCTAGAGGATGATGTAACAAAACTAGATGCAAAACTTAAAATCTTGAACCAGGAAAGTCATCAAAAAATAGACAAACTACAAACAGAGTATGTTATAGTAATTTCTTGCCAATGTCAAATTTTGCGGAAGTAATTAGTTTGAATTATGAAATACTTTTGAACTAATGAAAAATCTTATAAAACTCTTAACCTTTTAAGAACCTTAAAGAACAGTGTTTTATGAATCTCAGCAAAAAGGCATAATTATGAAAACTTTGCAGGAGAAGGAGGGAATAATCAGATTTTTCCCCTTCTCCCACAATCTTTTCTACTCTTTGGAAACAAATCTTGTTTTATGATTCAAATTCTTAAATTGTCTACAAAATTTATGCTTTTAATTCAGGCAAGTCTAATATTTTGTTGCCTGCTTAAAGGCCCGAGAGTGGCGAAATGAAAAGAATGCTGTGTAAATTCAGTTAAATTTCATTAATATCATGTAAAAGTAAGGTAAAGAGTTAATGTGTGGGTGGTCAAGGCTACAGTCACTGGTGGAACTATAAAGCTTAACTCTTTACCAAACAACAAAATTTTAGACTAGTCCAAATTGAAAGCATTTGCAAGTGACAAATGTGACTCAAAAATTGAAATTTGTTTTGGGAGGGTTAGAAAACATTATGGGAAAAGGAGAAAATGCTGGTTACCAGCATTTTCTCCTTTTCCCCACAATGTTTTCTAAAGGATCGTTAAAATTCGGGATTGTGTGATAAAGGGTTAATATAACAACTGGAATTATTGTTGGCAAAATTAATTTTAGTTTTAGTACTTATTGTTCTGCCAGTGACTGGAAATTTGACCAATCATCACACAGATCATCAGATTTACAGCAATCACCTTACTTTTACATGTACATATTATGAATGAAATGCAGCTGTATTTTAATCACAAAATTGTTAACAATTGTTAACATTTGGCTGCCACTGGGCCCTTTAGAATTAACTCTTTACCAAACGACAAAACTTTAAACTAGACCAAATTGAAAGCATCTGCAGACGACAAAATAAATGTGACTGAAAAATTGAAGTTTGTTGTGGGAAGGGTAGAAAAACATTGTGGGAAAAGGAGAAAATGCTGGTTACCAGCATTTTCTCCGTTTCCTACAATGTTTTCAAAAGGCCTTCTTTTCAGGGTCATTAAAAGTCGGGATTGTGTGGTAAAGGGTTAATTGTGGCGTGAAAAATAAATACTCGCACATTTATACACAATTTTATTTCATCAGTTATTTTTACATTGAGGATCTTTCTTGAATGTTTAATTATTATCAATTTTATGATACAAATTGGCTGGTGTAGTTTGGTTTGAATTGTGTAGTTACACAAAAAGATAGCTCCATGACATTTAATTTGAAAATAGAATGGAACAGTCTCTTGAGGGGGGTTAGGATGAAAAAAAATGCTGCAGATCGTTTTGACTTGGACAAGTCCAAAATTTTGTCATTTGGTAGAGTTTTGATTACTCTTTTTTTCTTTTTTCCAGTCTGAGCGAATGTCGAACTATAAATGACAAAAACAGGGTGACAGAAAGTGATCTAGAGCCTATCAAACTGGGTGAACAGTTCAGGACTATATATGAACAACATTATACAATGGCTGTAGATGAGCTGGAAGATCAACATGGATCACAGGATGTGAGGGAAACTGTGCAGAAGTTTTTGAATATTCTCAAGGTCAAGTTTGCATTCATTATAAAGTGTCCAAGATGACATATGATTAATTCTGTACTAAAAATTCCACCATTTTTGCAATTCTAGGCTTTTTTTAAAGCATTAACCCATTACCATACAATGTTGAGTTTTAATGACCCTGGGCAATTAGACTGATGAAAACATTGTGGGAAAAGGAGAAAATACTGATAATCAGCTTTTTCTCCTTTTCCCACAATGTTTTCTACCCTACCCAAAATAAATTTCAATTTTTGAGCCACATTTAAATTATCGTCTGCTCATGCTTTCAATTTGGACCGGTCTAAAACTTTGTCATTTGGCAAAGGGTTAAGGAAACAAGAGCTCTACAAGATCAGGCAATAAATGCTAGTAAGAAGCTTTCAAAAGCATTTGATGCCAGCCAGAATAGCTCAAGGGGTAGGTTGTCAGACTTGTTTGAGACAAATCTTGACACACTTGAGGATGTGGGTCCAATTCCAATGGCTGGCCAACCCAAAAAATTACCAGTACTCTTTCGGATTAGAGATTAAATCTAGGTCCAGTGTGATGTTGCTATGTATATACCAAGTATGTTAACCCTTTACCGCACAATGACGCCTTTTAACGCCCCTGGGAAGAAAGCCTTTTGAAAGCATTGTGGGAAAAGGAGAAAATGCTGGTAACCAGCATTTTCTCCTTTTCCCACAATGTTTTCTATCCTATCAAAGAAACATCGCACCATTTGAGCCACACGGAAATTGTTGTCTGCAAATGCTTTCAATTTGGACTCAGCTAAAATTTTGTCGTCTGGTAAAGGGTTAAAGAACCAGGCGTAACTAGGGAGGGCTTTTGTCCTCTGTTATATAACTAACAGCCTTCATGGGGTGTCACCCATTATGGGCAACTGGTGGCCACAATAAATGGAAATCAATCAAGAATATATCACCTTTGACACCAGTTGTGACCCTAACCTTAAAGCCTGTTATCTGAAACCTCTGGTCTGCACAAAGTCTCATTGGGGTGCATGAATATGTGAAATATTTCCAAAATCAGACAATTAGTTCAAGAGATGAAGAGCAGACACAAAATTGCTGACAGACACATTGACGTATGACCAGGGTCATAAAATACATCCCCCAGGCCTATAAAAAGGGAAATTCTACACACCATGATTTTTACCCTTTTCCACAACATTTTCTGCCTTTCCAAAAATAAATCCCTTGTTTTGAGCCACATACAGTATGTTGTCTGCAAAATTAATGCTATAAATATAAACTAATCCAGAATATTGTCCTTGGGTGAAGAGTTTTATCTTCACCAAACAACGAAATCTTAGACTCATCAAAACTTAAAGATACTTTGCAGCCAACAAAGTCAATGTGGCCGATATGATGAGATTTGTCATTGAATGGGTTGAAAACATTATGGGGGGAGTGGGGAATGAAGAAAAACCTGATGACCTGGAATTTCTCCTACTCTTAAAATGTTTTCAAAAACCTCCTTCCTCAGGGTTGTTTAACCCTTTACCACACAATGCCACCTTTTAATGACCCTAATGAAGAAGGCTTTTGAAAAAGGGAAAAGGAGAAAATGCTGGTAACCAGCATTTTCTTTAACTGTAATGTTTTGTATCCTTCCGAAAACATTTTTCACTTTTTGAGTCATATTAGTTTTATTTTGTTGTCTGCAAATGCTTTTAATGTGGAAATATCTAAAATATTACTGTGTGGTAAAGGGTTAAAACACAAGACTGACTGTTAAAGACAACTCATTACCCCCAAATTTTCAGCAGATGAAACCAAGAAAACAAGCATCCTTGTGAAATGCTGATTGGGGTATACTACTAATTGCACATTATAAACAGGGTACAATGCTCTTTTTTCCACAATATTTTGAAAAATCAGACTTTCAAATCAAGATTCAAGTCATGACTTCAGAACTGTGCCTTTACCAAATGAAAATTATAGACTTGACCGAATTGAGAGCATTTGCTGGCAATACAGCAATTTGGAACAGAATATCTCCCAAAATATCTTACAGCGTAAATTAGAGATCATTCTGCATATTCAGTGCAGCCTGATCTTCTTCTGCAAAAGTGGCTAAAGTTGTGCACGCAATCTCAGGTTTAAATCAGACAACATTGCTTTAGACTTATCCAAATTGACAGCATTTACTAATAACAAATTAAGTGTGGTTTACTTAACCGTTTACCACACAATCCCGAGTTTTAATGACCCTGGCAATGGGGCCTTTCGAAAACCTTGTGGGAAAAGAAGAAAATGCTGGTAACCAGCATTTTCTTCTTTTCCCACAATGTTTTCTACCCTTTGAAAGACAAATTTTAAGTTTTTAATATCATTTGATATGTCGTCTGCAAAATGCTTTCAATTTGGACCACGCTAAAATTTTGTGATGTGGTAAAGAGTTAAAGATATTAGATTTTACTTGTTTTGGAAAGGATGGAAATCATGGAAAAGGAGATCATGCTGTTTACCAGTATTTTCTGCTTTTCCAATAAATGGCCTTCTTTCTCATGGTTGTGAAAACTTTTGAACAGAGTTAATAAGTGTCATTTTGTTGTTTTCTGTTTCATTTACAGGCTGCCCACACAATGACTGAAGAGTACACCAAACGTCATGTTGAATCCATGAACACAAGTATCACATCAGTACAGATTGACAAACATGAAGCCTCCACAGAGGTAAGTGTTTTAACTCTTTAGCACTGAACAAAATTTTAGGTTTGTCAAAATTGAAAACATTTTGAAGACAACAAATTAACTATTACCAAAAGCATGAACTTTGTACTTTAAAGGGATGAAAACATTGTTGAACAGGGAGCAAAAAGCCTTCATTGTCAGAGTCGTTAAAACTTTTGATTGTTCAGTCAAGGGTCAAACTTTACCATTCGACAAAATTTTGGATTTTTTCCATTTTGAAAGCAGTTGCAGACAACAAATAAAATGTTGCTCAAATGATTCAGTGTCTTTAATAAGGCAAAGTCATTGTGGGAAAAAAGGAGAAAATGCTTGTTACCATCCACATTTTCTTGTTTTCCAACAATGTTTTCAAAAGTCTTCTCTCTCTCTAGGCCTTAAAAACATGGGATTGTTTGGTAAAGGGTTAACTCTTTACCAAACGACAAGATTTTACACCAGTCCAAATTGGAAGCATTTGCAGACAGCAAAATAAATGCGAATCAAAAACTGAAATGTGTTTTGGCAAAAGCAGAAATCATTGTGGGAAAAGGAGAAAATACTGGTTACCAGCATTTTCTTTTTCCACAGTGTTTTCAAAAGCTTTCTTTCTCAGGGTCGTTAAAAGTCGGGATTGTGTGGTAAAGGGTTAAATACTCTGTACGGGCTGTTTTTAGATGTCTCTTTCACATAAAATAAAATCTCAAAATTTTGCAGCTAGACATTCCTGTGAATACTCCAAGAGTTGCATGTCTGTTGTAAGTTTGTTTCAAGAATTACTTAATTCCTTAAAAGATTACAAAATTTTAGAAGTCTACATTAACCCTTTACCACACAATCCCACTTTTTAACGACCCTGAAGAAAATGCCTTTTGAAAACATTGCAGGAAAAGGAGAAAATGCTGGTAACCAGCATTTTCTCCTTTTCCCACAATGTTTTCAAACCTTCCCAAATCAACTTTCAACTTTTGAGCAACATTTCATTTGTCGTCTTCAAATACTTTCGATTTGGACCGGTCTAAAATTTTGACG
Organism: Tridacna gigas; assembly: GCA_945859785.2. Lineage (NCBI taxonomy): Eukaryota > Metazoa > Mollusca > Bivalvia > Cardiida > Cardiidae > Tridacna > Tridacna gigas. The sequence goes on from OX244034.2 coordinate 31,709,687, forward strand.
TTTGGTAAAGAGTTAAAGCATGTGCAGAGGACACATCATATATGGCAAAGAAGATGGACTTATGTCTTGTGCAGACATTGGAAGTTGAAATTATAGTTATTTAATATTGATGACTGATTCAAACAAGCAAATACTAAGGTCTGACTGGGCTTCTGTTTCCTTGCTAATCTTTTATCGTGCATAACACTTATCATTTTTCTTATCTTTGGTGATGGTTATACTTTTCATTTTCACAGGGAGAAAAGAATCCAGTATTTGTGAACAGCACTTTGTCAATGTTTGACTTGAAGAATTTTTATGAAATCCGCCAGAAGTGTGCATGGAGAATGCTTGACTCTGTTGCAAAGGTAGTATAGTTTCATAGATCAATAATGACAACTCCATTAACTCTTTACCACATGACAAAATTTTAGACTGGTCCAAATTGAAAGCATTTGCAGACGACAAAATAAACGTGACTCAAGAATTGAAATTTGTTTTTGGAAGGGTAGAAAACATTGTGGGAAAAGGAGAAAATGCTGGTTACCAGCATTTTCTCCTTTTCCCACAATGTTTTCAAAAGGCTTCTTTCTTGGGGTCGTTAAAAGTCGGGATTGTGTAGTAAAGGGTTAATTTAATCCTTACCTTGTTTGTCCCTATCCTCCTGTGACATCCCCTGTAATATAGCTGTAGTACAAAAGGAACTACGGCCCTGAGAAGCAATTGGTTCTGTAAAACCTGACATGTTTGTGTTGTAAAATCTTTGTGATTTTCGCATATTGATGAAAATTAAGAAGATATCCACCAACATAAATTTAAGTTACATTAGGGTACATTTCACCAGACACCGGGTCATGTGAGACACTCATTCTTAATAAATAGGTGCATTTGATGTCACTCGGGCTTATCTCAACGTATGCGATAAACTTGGTAATACCATTTGTGTCCAACAATCAGTACTTATGCATCCTTTATGAAAAGCAAAGTAATTGGGGCAGGTCGCAAATATCAAAGACAATATTTCAGGTCAAACTAGTCAATTTGATGTGTTTGTTACTGTCGCTGAGCAAAAGCCAGAAAAGTAAATAATTAAAATATACAAACACCTATTAGACAGTCTTCAAAAAACTTTCATAGTTTTATAACTAATAAAAAATTAATTCGCATATTTGCCGGAAGTTTTTTCCCGTCTGAATATTATTTTTATTGTCATGTGAATCTGTGAAAATTGCTGTTGCCAGAATCTCTGAAATGTTTGTTAATGCTTTTGTTTGTCAACACATATCCAAAAGGGATTCTACTTACTATACAATTTTATGCTTTTTATATAGTCTAAAATATGTGTAACACTTCAAATATAAATATTGGATCGAAATTTTAATAGTTGTTGCCTTAGTGTGCTTTAAAGGGGAAGTTATGTGGTTTTTCATATCAAAGTGACATGTCCGTTACATCTGTTTTCATATTGAGGTTTTCAAGTTATAGCATAAACAAGTATACTAAATTAAACTGTTTACCATGAAAAACTAGTGTTTTGATTTCAAAATTGTTTGTATCCTACTTAAACATCAAACCAGTCCATTTAATTTCAATTTGACATATTCATGATTGACATTTTCGTTACATAGAAATTCAAACACACAGAATTTCTTGACACTTCTTCTTTAAATTTGATGAACATTTGATGCGAAATTATCATTTTTGATTGATGAGACAAAATTATGTTAGTTTGAACCCTTTCTGATAGCATTGTAGGTTTCTTCATTATCGCTTTGAACATATAATTAAATATACCCTCTTGTCAACTGCTAATTTTGATGATAAAAACATCAATTTAACATTTGTTCCTCCTGTTCAAAAGGTACACAACATATTTTGGAAATAAGCGTAAAAAATGAAAAGGGACATTGTACGTTACAAAATAGTAGCCAACATGTCTGTGCTTTGTAATCCTCCGGAACTTCTTCATGATACTTAGTTAAACTTTGTAAATGGATCTAATTTTCAGACATTATACGACAGATAAAGGAATTGGTTTTAACCCTAATTTGGGGTACGCACAAAAGTCCCATAGGCCAAAAGCGTCACTATCAAAGCCTTGTAGGATAAAAGCCCTGTGCACCCAATAGAAATACAGACATAAGCCCCCATGATGTTAAACATTGGTTATTTTCTGACTTTTTATTGTATGTTTACGAAAAAACTGTAAAAGGGAGACTTAATTGACTCATTTATTATTGAAGGTTGAAAGTCTATTTTTATCAAGTATCTCAAGGTACGATCAAAGATAAAAAATAATTTGATAATAGCACTTGGTTTTGCAAGGTTGAAAACATTTTATTGGCGGTCTTTAATCTCTGATTGACCTTATGATATATTTGAAAATATCCTTGTAAAATAAGATGAAGGTTCAACCCGTGATCAAACGATCCCATCTGTTCTTGAAGTCATTGCTCAACTTATGTGTCCATTTTCATTCCAAATGATTATCAATAATATCTCAGGTCATTTGAAAACACAATAAAAGTAGTAGAAATTATTTATCAACTCATACATCAAAATAAATTTCTCTGTTGCTTGAGCATAGATAACAGATCACTAAAACCAGTAAGTTTGAAAATTTGAGGTTATGAAGTCATTTCTTGTAATAATTTACTTTATTAATGAAATGTTTGTTACTTTTTACCATACTATCAAAACTTGTCAGGTATAAACTGAAGCATTGCCGCCAAGGTCTAGTGATAATGTTTTGTACGTTTGGATAGTTTTTTTCTAATAGAGAAAGTCCCCTTCACACTGAAATTCTTCAAACTGCTGTAATGAACAGCTTTCATTAAAATATATTATTTTCTAATTCAAAATATAGAATGGTGTTACACAAAACTGGTCAGTTTGTGACAGAAATTTAAAGTTATTAACATGATATGAGTACCATTCAAGCGTAATTTTGAAATTTGGCATATTTTATGTAAATGAAATAGTGAATTTTTTTAAGAATCTAACCTGTTTCTTTTCGTATGCAAGCTTCAAAATGGACAGTAAAGTTATAATAATGGACATTTTTAAACAGAAAAAGATTTAGAAGTCAAAATTGAAATCAATACTAATGTTTCTTGATGGCGATCATGTATTCTTCTCAATGACAGAAGATTAAAGTTTGAAAATTTGAATACGTGTATATTAAAGCAATAGTTGATTTTTCAAGTTTTTATACTCGTCAGTACACCCTCTTATTGAGAATAAGCAGAGAGCGATTGCTTGGGACCAATGTCGACATCAGTGAGTTCCTTTTTTCATCAAAGTCGACCAGAATACAAGTCTAGCGGCAGTTAATAAAGCCAATTAAAGGGGCTGTAGTTTGTCAGTAGACTCTTTCACAAAAATGACTTTTATGCAAGATTGTCTGTTGCAGTATTCACAAAACTTAAAATAAGGTCAGTATTTGGTAGTTCACAAAACTTTAGACCCGCAATAATATCCACTTTTTACAGTGCTATAGAAGGATGAGATCACTCAGAAATTTAGACAGCAATACATGTAGGAGCTGTTTTTAAGTTCAACAACAGGTTCTAAAACAGTTTTTAGACTCTTCAAATTAAAAACATCTGCAGGCGACACATTCAAAATTGATACAAATGATCTTAAGCTCTCTGATAGGACAGAAAACAATGTTGAAGAAGGAGAAATTTCTTGTTTATAGCAATTTCTCCTTTTCCCACATTATTTCCTCTTTAAGATATAAAGGATAGAAAACAATGTGGGAAAAGTTAAAGTTCAAGTCGCTAGCAGTTTTCCTTTTTAGCTCACCTGAGCACGAAGTGCTCAGGATGAGCTATTGTGATCACTCACCGTCCGTCGGCGTCTGTCGTCCATCCGTCCACATTTTTTTGTTTACACTCTAGCATCTACAAATATTAACCAATCAGCACCAAACTTGGTCAAAATGTATATGACCATAAGATCTCGGATGAGTTCGATTGTGGGTCTAATCGAATTAGAAAAATTGCTATATTTGACTTTGTTTACACTCTAGCATCTACAAATATTAACCAATCAGCACCAAACTTGGTCAAAATGTATATGACCATAAGATCTCGGATGAGTTCGATTATGGGTCTAATCGAATTAGAAAAATTGCTATATTTGACTTTGTTTACACTCTAGCATCTACAAATATTAACCAATCAGCACCAAACTTGGTCAAAATGTATATGACTATAAGATCTCGGATGTGTTTGATAATGGGTCTAATCGGACCAGAACGACTGGAGTTATTTGCCCTTGAATTAGAAAAATTGCTATATTTGACTTTGTTTACACTCTAGCATCTACAAATAATAACCAATCAGCACCAAACGTGGTCAAAATCTATATGACCATAAGATCTCAGATGAGTTCGATTATGGGTGTAATCGGACCAGAACGACTGGAGTTATTTGCCCTTGAATTAGAAAAATTGCTATATTTGACTTTGTTTACACTCTAGCATCTACAAATATTAACCAATCAGCACCAAACTTGGTCTAAATATATATGACCATAAGATCTCGGATGAGTTCGATTATAGGTCTAATCGGACCAGAACGACTGGAGTTATGTGCCCTTAAATTAAAAAAAATTGCTACATTTGACTTTGTTTACACTCTAGCATCTACAAATTTAAACCAATCAGCACCAAACTTGGTCAAAATATATATGACCGTAAGGTCTCAAATGAGTTTGACTGTAGGTCTAATAGGACCAGTTATTGCTGTGTCATGGAAAAAGGGGGCTTGACGTATATTTTCATTGTGGACCAATATCTCTTTAACTACAAGGCAAAATGTCATGAAACTTCATCTTTTTATTGTTTATTGCAAGCCACAGACAATAGTTATTTGTTTTTATTTCATGAAATGCCATGTCATGAAAAAAGGGGGCTAAATGTTTAATTTCGTCATGGACCAATGACCATCTGTTTGTCCGTCTTTCAGGACAGATATCTTCTAAAATCCTTGACAAAAACTAATAGAAATTCATACAGGTGTTCCTAATGATGTCCGCTGATATTTGGTTTTTTTTGCCTTGTTTATATCAAATACTGTCTCATAGGAAAAAGGGGCTTCATGTATATTTCTGTTAAGGATCAATATACATGTATCTTCAACTCAAAATCCTGGACAAAAATTTGTGAAACTTCATACATGTGTTCCTTATGATAGTCCGCCAATATCATTAGTTTAGCTTTTTTGATTAAATGTCGTGTCATGGAAAAAGGGGGCTTCACATTTTCATTATGGATTAATATCTCTTTAACTAAAGGACAAAATGTTATGAAACTTCATCTTTATGTTGTTTATCACAAGCCACAGACAATGGTTTGGCCTATTTGTTAGCTCACCTGAGCACGAAGTGCTGGGTGAGGTATTGTGATTCGTTGTTGTCCAGCATCCGTCTTTCCACAATTCCTTTAAACATCTTCTCCTCCTAAACCAATCATGTTGAAACTTGACAGGCATATTCCTTGGGTGAAGTTCTACCAAAGTTGTTAAAAGAATTGAATTAACCCTTTAACTCCAGGGGTCACAATTTTGGGCAAAATTGTATAAAGAGCAAACTTTAAAAATGTTTTTGTCTGAAACTACAAGGCCTAGAGCTTTGATATTTGGTATGTGGCATTTCCTTGTGGACTTCTACCAATTTGTTCAAATGATGCCCCTGGGTCAAAAAAGGACATAAAGGTATACAGAATGAACTTTAAAAGTCTTGTTCTATTTAAACCCTTTACCACACAGTCCAAGTTTTAACGCCTGTGAGAAATAAGGCTCTTGAAAATATTGTGGGAAAAAGAGGAAATACTTGTAACCAGCATGTTTTCCTTTTTCCACAATGTTTTCCACCCAACCAAAATCAAATTTAAATTTTTGAGTCACATTTATTTTGTTGTCAGCAAATGGTTTGAATTTGGACAAGTCTTAACCCTTTAAGCACCTTTCACTACTATAGTTGCCTTTGTGTGTAGTGTAGATCAAGATCAGACTGCACGAAATGTGCAGTCCAATCATTGATCTATACTGTCTGCTTTGTTGAAACACTGCAGACAAAAGGCACCCACACAGTTATCATCTTGGACTCATTCTGGAATGAAAATGGCCTTTGGGTTTAAGGATTAAATTTTGTTGTTTGTTAATGATTTGAGCCAAGCCTGTTAGCTCATTACCTACAGGGCTAGCTATGCAGGGATGTCAAGTTTAAATCTCAGTTGGGCCAAGCACTCAGGTAATCAGGATTTTTTTTAAACTTTTTCCACAATGTTCTCTACATATCCCAAATCTAAGTTCAATTTTTGAGACAAATTTATTTTGTTGTCTGCAAATGCTTTGAATTATAGACCAGTCTAAAATTTTTGTTTTGTAAAGAGATAAAGATAGACCAAGTAATATGCATTTCAAGACTGTGTTGTAGGCAATACTATCTTGCAGAATATAAGGCATATATATATCCAAGATCCAACTGCAGTCTGATCTTTCTCTACACTGTCTGATAAAACATCCTGTCTTGCGTACCTCTAGCCTTGGTTCCCACCTGATCATTTTTTCCTTTTATCTATTAAGGACGGACGGATGCAGTTTAAATTTGACATGAAGCCCCCTTTTTCCATGACACAGCAATAAATTCCAAAACCCTGACAATATGCGCTAGGTCACTTGATGTGTGAAAATTTCATCCAAATCTGTAGAGATATGTCCAGTAATTAAAGAGATATTGGTGAAAAATGAAATATAACATTAAGACCCCTTTTTCCATGATGCAGCTTTAAATTGCAGAACCTTGACAATATGCGCTAGGTCACATGATGAGAAACATTCCGTGAAAACTTTTGAAAACATTGCGGGAAAAGGAAAAAATGCTGGTAACCAGCATTTTCTCCTTTTTCCCACAAAGTTTTCTACCCTATCAAAGAAATATTGTGTCACTTGAGCCAATATGAAAATGTTGTCTGCAAATGCTTTCAATTTGGACAGATCTAAAATTTTGTCATGTGATAAAGGGTTAAAGGCTTTTACAGCATTTTTCTCTCTGGCTGTTAGGATGTATCTTTGAACATTGTGTTCATTGTATTTTGAGTTCATTTTTGTTCATTCATTGAACTCTGTAGTACAGATTTTATCTTGTAAATCTTAGAAGTCATTATAATTTTTGTTCTTCAGTTTGTGGTGTTTGTCTTAATTTATAAATAAGTTTATGAACCCCCCCCCCCCCCCCCCCCGCCCCGATAGATTTTGGGCATATACTCCACCATGAATTGAAGTACCATTTGAAAGATCTGTTCAGGTAGGGCCAAGGTCAATGTCACACTTGAAGGTCAAATTTTTGTAAGCTGGACGCATTAAAAGGTTGGTGCAAGACTATTGTAGGTGTAAATACATTGTTTTTGTCTATTACAATAGCAATTACCCATGAACATGTCCCTGGACAACCACTGTAGTTGTTGGTGTATTTAACAACATTATAATACTAACTTGTATAGAAAGTCTTGAATCGGCAAACATTCTCTACTAAGTTTGTTCAAACCGGGCAACTTTTTGCCACACACCAAAAGGCCTAGGGCTTTGTTATTATTCCTTCAAAACTCTGTTCAGGAGGTATATAGGAGTCAGCTTGTTGGTCCATCCATCCATCAGTCTTTCTGTAGTATTTTCTTGTCAGAGCTAGTTCACAACAACTACAGGACAGATTTCATTCAAACTTTAGAGAGACTCGGTGCCAAGCAAAATGTGCATATCATATTTTGGTGACGGTTCATTGAATTTTTACAAAGTTATTTTCCTTTGATGAAATTTCTTGTTCTCCCAGTTTTTCAAAAACTATTGGACAAATATCATTCAAACTTCTCACAAATATTTATATAACCGGGTTTGGTTAAGAAAGATTATCTTCTTGTCTAAACCAAGAAGACCTAGAGCTTTGGCCTTGCACTTCAATATTTGGTATCTATCTTCATCGTAGACCTTTACTGCTTGGTACTCAGGTGAGCGATATAGGACCATCATGGTCCTCTTGTCTTACATTGTTTCTTTTGTAGACATGTTAAAACATGGGATTGCTTATTAAGGGGTTTAAAGTTTTAATGACACCAGATGTTCTATATATTACAGGAGCTGGGAGATGTGATTGCAAGACAGTTCAGTGTTAATCCTGATTCTCAACCCAAAATGATGACCTACATCAGAAGCTGTGTCAGTTTATGCTGGAAAACCAACATGCATCGAGAACCAGTGTATATAGACTTCTCTGAACCGGGCACCAGGGAGGAGTTTGACTATGACACATTTAAGCCATTTCTTTATCCAACTGGAGATTACATGGATTATGTTGTTTGGCCTCCCATGTATGTTCACAAGGGTGGCCAAATGATTGCTAAGGGTATAGCAGAAAGAAAGAATTAATCCATTACCACAATCCTGAGTTTTAACAACCCTGAAAAGTTAGACCTGAAAACATTGTTAGAAAACAACTTTAATGTGGCTGAAATGAGGGTTTTTGTCTTTGAAAGGTCGTAAAAGGTAAAGGGAAAAGGAGAAAATGCTTGTGTTTTCAGCATTTTCTCCTTTGCCCATTTAGTTTTCAAAAGCTCTCTTTCTCTGGCTCATTAAACGCAGGATTGTTAGGTAGTTATATCCAAACTTTCATAAGAGCTAGCTTCCCCAGCTCTTCAGTGCCCTTTTATCTTCATAGAAGTTGATCAACAAGCCTTGTGTCAAGTGATTACCTGTATGTGGTTGACCAGTGTTATTATATAAATCTGTCACATAATGTACCATTTAAATACATATTTAAGAACTTTTTTTTTTTTAAAGTTTTTTCATAGCAATTTCTATAATTTCCATAAGTATGACTGTGATGTTTGCTTTTTTAGATCAATAAAATACTACTAACACAAATTATTGTCATTGTGTATGTAGTTTAACGCTTTACTGCACAATGCTGCTTTAAACGACCCTGGGAAAGAAGCCTTTTTGAAAACATTGTGGGAAAAGGAGAAAATGCTGGTAACCAGCATTTTCTCCTTTTCCCACAATGTTTCATTCCCAATCAAAGGAAATTTGCACCATTTGAGCCACATTGAAATTGTCGTCTGCAAATGCTTCCAATTTGGACGTTTCTAGTCTGGTAAAGGGAAAATCCTTCATGTCTAAGAAAGGTAGATCTCGACCATTATAAAACTTGGAATTAAATATTTGAGCCATGCTCTGTGGGAAGGGAGTGTAATGCATCTCAAAAAAGTATCGACCAACGTCAGCTGGCACAGGCTGACCTAGATCAATACTTTTAGTCGTGGGTAAATTTTCTGCATGTCAGAGCATCATTCTCGCTCATGATTCAGATGTATTTTTCACAAAATAGTTCAAATAGAAAGTGAAGTTTTATGATAAATTATGGTAGTATGTGTTATGAAGATTTAAGTCCCCTTTTTCCAGTGGGTCTCTCAATTACATTTTTTAGAATACTCCTGTGTATATTAATCCATTACCAGACAATCCCCAGTTTTAATGACCCAGATGTAAAAGTCTTTTGAAAACACAGTTGGAAAAGGAGACAATACTGATAACCTGCATTTTCTGCTTTTCCCACAATATTTTCTGTCCTTTGGAAGTAAAAATTAATCATTTAAGCAGTATTTAACCCATAGGCTGCTAAGTGCGACTCAAGGACCTTTTTGTGGACAACGTAGATCAAGATCAAACAGTAGAGAATGTGCAGTCTGATCATTGTTATACACTGTCTGATAAGGAGATAACATTCCCCAAAAATAACTTTGAAGTAGCAATATTATGGGTTTTTAGTATTGGCTTGAAAGTTTCTTTTCACTTATTTAGTAGAATAGGGTTATTTTGTTATCTGCAAATGCTTCAAATCCCACCTTGTGCAAGATGCATGACTTCTGGGGCAGGGAAAGTTTCAATTAAAACACATTTGTTTAAGGCATGTATATGACCAACTGACCATTATTCTAGACCCTCAGGGACCCAACTTGAATAAATTTGATAAAGGATCACCAGGGAATGGAACAAATATCAACACTGTTCAAAGGCCAATATTTTCAGACTGTGTGAGACATAGGGGACAATCAGCTGCACTTGTATAGTATTAAAAGTGTGAAGAATGAATTCGAAGAACGACTTTTTAGCCGGCTAGCAACCCGTTTATGTGTGTGTATGTGGGGGTGGAGGGCTTGAACCTTTCTAAATACATTTCTGTTGACAAACAGTTTATGCATGTATTCTAACTTGGTCTATCCATTACGTAGGCATATCAGCGTAATGCAACAAAGCACGATGGATGTCTGGACATAAAACAAGCGTTGACATTCGGCCAGGTGAGCTAAATACTGTAACATCTAACAGTACTATTCTGTTTTAAGCGAGCTTTTCAGAATTTTATTAATCTTAGCAAATTTAAAAATGACGATAGCTGGCAAGACACCAGTAAAGAAGAAAGACATATGCAAGAGAAAAATATTCTTCCGAGGTATTTCCTGAATTGACTGCATAGGCTCTTGAGGGCTAGTCTGGTACCCCGCCATACTACAAGAGTACGTCAGGCAAAGCGCAATAATGGCGGCCCCCATCGGTAATATGCAGAGGAGAGGGGATATTGTTAGTTCACATGATCAAATTGGATCATAGGCTGAATTCAAAACAGATCGATTGCAAGAAAGTCATGGCAGTGAGTTTTTCTACATGTTGTTCTTATTTAGCTAGAAAAACTACATATCAGAAATGCTATAACTATCCGAAATGTCAATGGACCTATATTACGTCCGAAAACAGGGCTGATTCATAGTCGAATTTGTATTTAAACTTTAGCCCAACGGCATGTTTTAGATTCGGTAATGTATTTTTTTGTACAAAATTGATCTTATTTTATTAACTGATCAAACTGGATCACATGAAATTGGGGAAAACGGGGAAGCATGTAGGGGTACGCTTGAGGACACCTTGGAGACCGCCATTATTGCACTTTGCCTGACCCGATAACGTGGTGGTAGGGGCAGGTAAGCCAGACTACTTGAGGGCATCTTTAGAATTAGTGCCAGAAATTTGCAATGGTTTATGGGATCGTCACGTGATCAAACACACATGCGTCGATAACGAGCATGACGGCGTCATACTGGATCTCATAAAAAAAGATGGAGTTACCGATTGCAAAGTGACCGAACCGTTATTTGAAAGCATATATATATAGTTTGCACCTTTAATTACTGCATGTAAACATCCTGTTTCTTTACGTTTGTAAATGTTTTTGTAATATTTATCAGTATTGAACAAAAAAAAAAATAAATAAATAAATTGCAACAAAGTAAATAAGTTTATGCAAAAGAAAAAATGTACTAGAACTACATGTATATGAAAATTACAACGGACAATTTTAGTTTAAATATTACAATTTGGATTTTGATTCTTTTTCCACATTAAAAACTTCTGAAAGTAAAAGTAGAGATCTAGATCTATTGAATTTGGGCAGTTGAATTACAATGTCTAAACAATGCAAACATGTTACTGCTTGCCCCACCACGTTATCTAGATGACAGTCTGTTCCCCTTCTCTTTGTTGCAAACAACACGAGACAAAGTATTTTGTACATGAATTGGCCCGCTAAAAAGTACTTTTTAGTACAGACGTTAGTATGGAGGTAATTGAATGCCTTAAAAGAAACCCATTCACATAAGGATTTAGGAAGGAAAAAATGTCAAGGGCTTTATGTATAATTTTAATCAATTTTCATGCTTTTCTGAGGACGGGCCTTCTTGAAATCCTTGCTTTCTTTACTCAAGTCTGTTCTCTCATTTTGAATATTTTTCCATATATCGTAATCAGTGACGTCACTATGGATATGAATGCCTGGATCTTTGCCCTCGTGACGTAGCATATCTTCTAGCGTTTCTATATTTGACTTGGACAATCTTAGATAACTACACTGCAATACCTAAACGAAAAGATGAGAATAAAAATATAATTTCAGAAAGCAGAAATATATACATATGTTTAGGTAACGCAGATATAGAAATCGGTTGAAATATTTCTGATGACTTAACAGCCTCCTCTGCATCCAATAATTGACAGTCTTCTCTTGAGTCGTGTCATTGTTTATGAGATTGGTTAGAGGCACGTTCAATCCTGAATCTAATTTTCAAGGCAAACTATCTGATTGGCTGAGCTAGAGGTTCTTTCCCGGCACTGTTGCCTATCGTACGAATTGATAATTATTACAGTAAAATACTCAATACTCAGGCTCGTCACAAACGGAGCCCTTCCCCCCACCCTGCTACAAAGAGCTTCAAATGATTATTCTTTACCTGGAATGGGTCCATTTCATTCGTTGACTCATCATACTTTGGATTGAGCTGTCTTAGAACTTGTTCCAAATGTTCTATTCGTTTCTTTTGAGCTCTATTACTTCCCAAGTCCAAACGGCTATGATCTTCTTTAGAGCTTTTCCTGTAAGAATATAAATGCATGTACCCGTATATAAATCCAGATTTTTCAATCTGAGGGTACATATTCAGACAATAACGGAAGGCATGAACAAACAGAAATTTAAATTGAATCTCTACATAGTCGCCCCTCACGTCCTGCGCGTCTATTTATAGCGACAGTGATGTTTCTAGACGTCGTCCAAGTAAGAATAGAGTATTATTCTCTTACATGAAAATAGCTGGCAAATCAAATGAAAAAGTGACCGTCACGTGGGACAAAACTGATGTAAATTTTGGTTTACCAACCCAGAGACATTTACGCAAGGACTAAGGTCTCAATGTGGACATAATTTTAAGGGGAAGTATTATCTGGCCATGGCTGTAAACTGTGCCCAGATTGCTGGCTTAGACACAATTCACTTTGTTCATGCGTTATTTTTTTTTTTTTAAAGATATAAGGGCACATCAAAAAGTTCTTGGCCTTCCATAGGGATATCGAGGGAGAGGTCAGTAGTCATGCATTAGTTTTCAATATAGTCTCTATTAACTTAACTGCACATGGCCCATCGATGTTTAAGCTTTACAATCCTTTCTTGGAAAAATAGTACATCTTGTGCTTCAAGAGACAGTGAAGCAGCACCAATGACATTATTATCACTTTAAAAGTGGCGAGCACGAAGGTGGGATTTCAGTTTGGATAATAAGTAGAAGTCAGACGGTGCAAGATTTGGTAAGCAGCACGGGGCAACAGCTCAAAGCCAAATCTTCCAGCTTCAGCAACCGGTACTTTTGCTGTGTAGACATGGGGATTGCCCAGCAGCAAAAGAATTCCAGATCAAAATCAGCATCCTATTCGAATTAAAATAACATCATCTGACCATGTAAACACAGTAGATTTGACGTATAAATTTTAAATAAAACTTGTATTACAATTGCATAGTAAAAGTATCTAGCGGTGGTGTGTGTGTGAGGGGTCAAGAGCTTTTTGAAGAGGCCAAGTATAACATTTACAGTTGCATAGCCGCCGACGTGTATTGTTGGACAGAGTTTTATACTTGCCTTCAGCAGTACAGTGAGTCCCTGTAAAGAACGGAATCATAGGCTATGTCAAAACACTTCAGTATGGAAGAGTTGATAGTGAAATACAACAAGCTCAACTGCAACTTAATCTTCACCAGAAGAAAAAAAATCAGACTTGTCCAAATTTAAAGCAGACAGGTGACAATAAAATGTGGCTCAAAGGACAGGATTTGTACTTGACAGGACCGGAAAGATTGTTGGAGCGGGAGAAAATCATGGTTAAATTCACATCTTGAGACCGATCATTTGTTTTCGTTTCAACCGCTCAACAAGTTTTCTTTTAAAAAGTAACAAATGGAGAAATATTGTAGGACGAGCAATTCTCGCTTAGTCGTTTTCAAAAGTTGCTTGTCATTATACATCAGTGATCATAATGAGTTTTCTTTTACACAACGCCATACCTTGAAGAGTACAGCCGTGCGTCATTCAAGATATGTTCCAGTTCCTTGAGGGCATTAATATCCAAGCCAGACTTGGTTCTGTGGTCGGACAGACGTCTGTCCTGTACAATAGAAAACAAAGTTAATACAAAGTTATCAACTACAGGGACCTAAAAAAGTCTTATTGTGTAGTAATGGTGAAATTTTCGCATGTCAAGGGTGAAAATAACATGATTTTGTTGTTCGTGTAGGTCAAGACAAACCTGCATAGTAAAAGTCTGACTTTGGGTCAATACCACGTGATATATTACACGTATTCTGGAGCAGATTTCAACAGCTTTTTTTAAATGTAGTTCTAAATTATAAGACTGGCAATTTGATTTGCTGTTAGTCTGAGAGGTTAGAATTAGAGACCAGCATTTAGAATAAAGCCATGCTCTGTGAAAAGGGGGTTAATGCATCTGCAAAGAGTATCAACCCAGGTCAGCCTGCACCGTCTGCACAGGCAGAACTCGGTCGAAACTTCTTGCTGTAGGTCTATTTTTTACCTGTCCAAGGACTATTCTACCTCGTCATTTAGTCGGCTGCTAGTGAAAATGGATTCTATCCATAACTATGTAATGGATTACCTGGTATAATGCATCAAGGAGATGCATTAAATCCCCCTTTGCCAGAGCACCGCTCAATTATTATTGAATATGAATATAATACTTAAAGGGACATACAATTCTTTTGACAATAGTTTTGTTTAAACATATTTTATTCAGTATGTGAATGGGGTCGGGCCACAAGTTCTTCCAACTTAGATTCGGCCCTTCCCATACATTCAAATAAAAAACGCAAATAGACAGATAATGGCAACAAAATGTATAAAATACAATGTGTAGATAACAAATTGAGAAAAAAAAAAAGAAAACTGTATAGCAAACAAAAAGAGAAAAAGAGAAAAATTGATAAAGAGAGGAGAAAAACTGAACAGGATAGAGTGGAAACAGAACTTAAAAGAATAGAGAAGAGGGGAATAAGGAATTGAGGAACGATGCTCAGTGATGGATGCCTAATATTTTGATAATTGACTGTAAATTATTTTATTGAATTTGAAATTATTACTAAAGTGACCCGACTGTTTAATGTATAAGTGAACTGCTTCAAATAATGAGCAGTTTTTAGCTAGCAAAGCTAGTCTGTAGGGATCAAGACTGACCTAGATTCAAAGTAAACAAAAAACCCCACAGTTGCCAAATACTGCATCACAGAAAATACTTCTTTCTTTTAGAAATCTTAATTCTGTTATATATGACAATTTAGACAAAAACAACTAAATCTCTACCTCTCTAAGTTGAACATGTTGTCTTACAAAGTAATTAAGTGAACAAGATGTCATTTATAAGGTACATGATCTTTGCTTATATGTAAATTAAGTGACTTATGCAAAGCAGAGAATGACATTCCTACACCACTGTAACATTATGAATGAATCTATTAATGGATACACCTAGGTATTATTAACTTGTAGCAAATGCCAGGCTATATCAACCCTCACTAGACAGAGAACCCTTGTCATTCTTTATTTACATAATTGTGTATAGTTACACTGTTATGCTGAACTGTTATTCTACCTCTTGAATATTAACCCTTTACCAAACAATTCCATGTTTTAATGACACTGCGGAAGAATCCCTTTGAAAATATTGCGGGAACAGGAGAAAATGCCGATAACCATCATTTTCTCCTTTTCTCACATTTTTTCTGCCCTTTTGGAATCAGGTTTCATCAGTTCAGCCACATTTAATTTATGGTCTGCAACAGCTTTGAATTTGGATGAGTGTAAAATTTTTGGTTTTGTAAAGAGGGTTAAATAGTTAACTACATCTTGTGCGACTGGATATTGACTCATTGATTGTATTGTGTTTAATGCCGTTTTCAACATAATTTCAATGATATTGCGGCGGCCAGAGCACCTATCCATGCTTTCCTGGAGTTTCTTTTACCAGCGCTACCGCAACTCAATGACCTTTTGTGGACAGCCTGGACTAAGATCAGACAGCTCAGAGCGTGCAGTCTGATCTTGGATCTACAGTGTCCGATAAGAGGATATTTGTTTTCAAAAATGTAACTGTGAAATAGCAATGTTCAGGTGTTTACTATCGGCTTGAAAGTTTCATTTAACATTTTTAGCAGGTTAATGGTTAAACTTATACTGGATTATAGTTAAACAATAGCACGCATAGCCCCGGCAGCTCAGTCAGTAGCGTACAGGACTTTTGAACAGGAGGCTGCTGGTTTGATCCCCGACTCTGCAAATTTCTTTCTGAGGACTGATGATAGTCATTGCAACTGGATTCATTTCTCTCTCACATTTGACGATGGTTATGTGGAAAGCAGCCAGTGGCTTGGAAAGAATTTTGTGCTAAGTAATGGTAGAAGAAAGCATGGATATATGCACTGTCCACCGCTACATAACTGAAATCATGTTGAAAACAGGGTCAAACACTTTACAGACAATCGATCAATCGAATTCGCTAGTCTGTCAGTACTTTCAGTACTTTGATTATTGTTCAGGTTTCCGTCGCCAAAAAGTAACTTTTCAATGTTTAGAGGATGCATTGCCGTTGTTGATAGATCAAAGAGCTGAAAAAACTGATGGGCTAGGTTTGGTTTGTGTTGGGGTTAACGCCATTTTAGCAGCTTAGGTCATATCATGGCAGTCAGCGACGCACCTATGTGTTTCCTGGCTTTCTCACACCAGTACTGACACAACTTTCTTTCCAAAGCCACTGACTACTTTCCTCACTTGCATCAGAGGTGAGAGGCGAAAAATCGCCAGAAAGAAAGTTTGCCTCAAGCGGGTATCGAACTCGCAACCACCAGGTCACGAGTCTGACATGCTAACCACTGAGCTACCCGGGCGGGCACTGATGGGCTAGGGGCAAATGTACGACTGCATATAATTATGAACAAATACATGTACAGTATGTGCTTAGCGATCTGCTGGAAATCTTGGATTACATGTATAGTGCTGAAAAATGTATTTTGTTGAGCCCATTTTTTTTTTCAAATTCTGTACTATTTGGCCATACTTCCAAACAAGCCCATTAGCTCAGTCGATAACATAGCAGACTTGAAACTATGGGATCGCAGGTTTAAATTCCTAGCTCTGCCAATTCCTTTCCGATGACTAATGACAGTCATTGCAGCAAGATTTATTCCTCTCTCACCACTGATCATTATTTCCACAATGATTGTGTGGGAAAACAACCAGTGGCTTGGGAAGAGCATCATGCAAAGTAATGCTTAAAAGATGTCAAGGGAAGCATATATAGGTGAAATGATTGCCCTAATTTAACTGAAATAATGTTAAAAATAGCATTAAACATAAACTAACATGAAAACTGGTTGATTGATTGAATGGTGCTTTATGCCACTTTTAAAATTATTTCAATCATATCATAGCAACAACTCATTTAATCATGTATTTCCATTGTTCCACCAATACTAGAAGTGTCTTGCCCAAGGGCACTCCCATCGAAAATCCAGGGAATCCAGTGAGGCCCAAACCCGAGGCCTCCAGGTCAAGAGTCCAACACTTTACCACTGAGCCACGCAGGACACCTTACTAACAACCAGCACCAAACAAGATCTGCACACATTATTCTTTCCATTTGCAAAGTTTGCATTCTCACATAGTCTTAGTCCAGCAAAAGAGAAATGACATTATAAAAAAACTTCAGCATAAGAAAGTAGTACTAAAGTTTGCAACAAGAGAGAAAAAGGGAAATAAATTTTGAGAGAATACAACTTTAATTATAATTAAAGTTTTGGACAAAATGATAATTGTCATGTTCTGTAATGTCTTTGTTCTTTATTCTTTTAAATGCTGAGAATGAAAACATGACTTCTGCAGACAAGATGAACAAGTCGAGTGAAAAAACTGGCTAAGACTGATATGTTACTTTTTGAAACTGTCCAAATGAAATAGTCTTAAGATACAACGTTGATACTGGAGCACTTTATCTGTAACCATTGCCACCATGTACCTGTAATGGAAAATTAAGTAGTCCGTCAGAAATAGTGCATGTTTACCAACAACTCTGTGTTTTCACACCCCACAGCCAGGACAAAAGACAAAGTATTTTGAAAACATTATGGGAAAAGGAGAAAATGGAAAACACTGATAACCACAGCTTTTCTTTTTCTTGTGACATTTTCCACATTTCAAAGAAAACTCCCAAGCTTTTCACAAAATATATTTTGTTGTCTGCAAATGGTTTCAACATGGACATGTGTAACATTTTGTAGTCTAGTACAGAGATAATGGAAGAAATTTATATTTGATAACAACTTCAAAAACTGTGAAATCCTTCAAGTGCCTATTCAAGATGTGCCAGCTCAACATTCCCTTTAATGTTTAATTAAAATCAACAGGCGTAAAAACATTTGTTAACAGCCCAAAATTAAGTATGTGTATATGTGAGAATACAGTCAATGGCTTGGGAAAATATAGACATGTATATATACATGTATTTGATGTAGATCTACTGATCTGAATAAAAGGAACAAATATTGATATTTTTGCAGTGATGTAACAATAACTACAACAGGAAATCTGTAAAAATGCAATCATTCAAATAAAATGACTGATTGATTGAATGGTGTTTAACGCCATTTTCAACACTATTTCAGTTATATCACGGCAGCCAGTGCACCTAAGTGTGCGTTCCTGGAGTTTCTTTTACCAGTACTATGCACAATATTCTTTCCAAGCCACCAGCTGCTTTCCCACATAGCTATTGTTGAAACATGGTCAGCGGTGAGAGACAAATGAATCTTGCTGCAATGACTATCATCAATCCTTGGAAAGAAATTGGCTGAGCCAGGGAGCAAACCAGCAACCTCCTGTTCTCAAGTCCTTTACACTACTGACTGAGCTACCTGGACTCGTCCATTCAAATAATAACTAGACTGGTAGATTGAATAGTGTTTTACATTTAAAGTATTATTTCAGTCAGCATGGAGCAACTGTCCATTAATGAAAATGTTAGCCAGGTTTATCAGTATGATGCTTGGGCTTTGAAACACCTTGCTCATGGACAATCCAAGGTTTTTCCTGGACTTTGGAATGGTGGGGTCATTCAAACTCCTAGAAATGAATTCAAGAAGGCAATATCTTAATTTTGGGGGAACATTCAGAAAATTTTGGGGGTCCAAAATTAAAAAAAAAACCCTACAAAACAGAATGATAAGGATAACACTGAAGAATTTTGGATCTCTACTCATATATGGTTACTTCTGAGTCCTGCCATTTTGGCATTGACCTTTAAGCTGACAGCACCTTTACTGCACATGACACATGGTCTATACATGTCTGTGATTAGTTACCATTTTTTTTTTTTGAAATCCCATGTAATTATGCACATCAAAGTTAATATGGGCCAGAAATGAACGCAACACCGAAGACCTACACTACATACCGTACTATATATTGGTTTATTGCATTATGGCTAGGACATAAAAAGAGTGAGGGGATACCATGATTTATGTTTAACCCTTAGGCTGCTAGGTGCAGCTCAAGGACCTTTTGCAGACAGTTGTAGATCAAGATAAGGCTGCACAGAACAATCTACACTGTCAGATAAGGACTTTTTTTTTTTTTTCCTTAAACAATACCTTTGAAATAGCAATGTGGGTTTTACTATTTGCTTGAAAGTTTCATTTCACTTATTTAGCAGGTTAGGGGCTAACATAGAGTCAGTTAACCCTTTACCAAACAATCCCGGGTTTTCATGACCCTAGGAGAGAAGGCTTTTGAAAACATTGTGGGAAAAGGAGAAAATGCTGGTAACCTGCATTTTCCTCTTTTTCCACAATGTTTTCTGCTCTATCAGAGAGCTTAAGCCCGTTTGTTCCAAAGTTGGCGTCTGCAAATGCTTTGAAATTGGACTAGTCTATAATGTTGTTGTGTGGTAAAGAGTTAAGTATTTGTACTACCAGTGCTACCAATCAAGTCCTCTAGGCCCAGGCTGTCAAATGATTGATTAATGGTCAAACAATGCTGATATGAACCAAGTTTCAGGGTCCTAGGTCAAACAGCTACTGAGTTAGAGCACGGAAATGATTTTCAAACAAAGTTCACCTGTGACCTTGACCTTTGATCCGTGTGACCCCAAAACAATAGGGCACCTCCTTGGGTTATGAGCAACACTTGTATAAAGTTTCTGAGTCCCAGGTAAATGATTTTTGAGTTAAAGCACTGAGACAGTTTTCAAACAAAGTTTACCTATGACCTTGACTTTTGACCCATGTGACTTCAAAACAATATGGCACCTCCTTGGGTTGTTACCAACACCTGTATTAAGTTTCAGGGTCCTTGGTCAAACGGCTTTTGAGTTAGAACATGGAAACGAAAATATGGACCGACAGATAGACAGGGTGACACCAGTATAACCCCCTCTACTTTGTGGATGGGTGGGGGGGTACCTATGCCTCTTTCAATTCCATTTACAATCATTCTATCACAAAGTAGAAGACATTCTGGAGAAATGTTTGATTGTATCATAGATTAAAAAGTGCAATGGACTTAAAAAATACTAAATAATTGTCTGAGAACACAGGAAGTATGAAACGTATGAGGAAAGCTTCATCTTAACGTTTTTTTGTGTTTAATGTTATTTTTCAACATTATTTCAGTCATAAAGCAGCATCTGCTGCACCTATCCATGATTTTCTCAGTCTTTCTTTTACCAGTGCTTTGTACATTATTCTTCCCAGGCTACTAGCTGCTTTCCCACGTTTTCAGAGTTTCCTTTACCAGTACTTTTTACAACATTCTTCCCAAGCCACTGCTGCTTTCCCACATAACCATCATTGAAACAATAATCAGCAGTGTGCGAGGAATGTATCCTGTCACAATGACTACCAACAATCCACAGAAAGATATTGGCCAAGTTGGGGATTCAACCAGCAACTTCCTGGTCTCAAATCCTGCACACCACCGTCTGCATTACCTGAGCTTAGCCATGTGCCGGGAAATTTACAGAAGATGAAGCAAAAATACAATACATCTATGTCACCTTATATGATACATTTTCAGCTCTGTTCATGTGAAACTCTGGGATGAAAAGTATCATTCTTTCATAACTGCATACTTTTCCAGAAGTGTGACAGATGTCATACTCTTGCTGTTCACTGCGGTAACTTCATTCGGGACCACATCCACTCACCATATCCCCATTTTTGTTCCTACAAGTAGAAGTTCACATGACTAGGAGTACGCATTTGAAAGTTATATATTCAACCTTTACACAGGCAGACCAAGTGTTTTAGCAGCAGACAATTAAAAAAAAAACATTGTTGTGATGGGCATATTTTCTTGTACGTAATGAGCAAGTGCATGCTTTCCACAACATTTTCCAAGCTATTTCTTTAAAATTGAGGCTTTCATTTAATTCTACTACAAATCAAATAAATGTATCATTCTTTGTTTGAGGGAGTTAAGTCTTTACCAAACAACAACATTTTAGACTCAACAAAATTGAAAGCCTTTGCACACAAAAAATAAAAATTTTGCTCAAAAGATTATTTCTGTCTTTGAAACAGTAGAAAACATTGTGGGAAAGGGAGAAAGTGCTGGTTACAAGCGTTGTTTTGAAAAACCCTTAAACAGGAAATATTGTGTGGTAAAGTGTTAAAATTCATTGCGTTGGTTACTTCTATATGAGGGACCACTGAGATTTTATTTTGACATTAAGTAACCTTGACCAGACTGCTTTTGCAAATTGGACTGACAATATAATTGCGTGACCATTGATAATCCTTTGTCATATGTACAACAATTGCAATAATCAAGCTGCCACACCCATGAATAATACAGCCTGTTCCAAAGACACAAATAATTTTTGCAAACAATGTTCTGTGCACTGTCTGATAAGGCTCCTCGTTGTCCTTGACCAGCCGTTTAACTCATTACTACAATTTCATGCATCAAAATTAATTACTCTGTACTAATGTCATTTCAATAGCAACTTTGCAAATTACATTTATGGTATTATTTGAACTTTTAACACCTTACTATACAATAACTGACTTTAAACGACCCTGAGAAAATAAGCTTTTGGAAACATTGTGGGAAAAGGAGAAAATACTAGTAACCAGAATTTTCTCCTTATTTTCGTAGTCGGAAAAAAATCTCAGAGGAAAGAAATGTGGAAAGAGGCCGCAGTCACACGCTGTTTTCGTTATATTTTTAGAGGGGCTAAGTCCGGTAGAAAACATCCTGGGGAAAAGGAGAAAATGCTGGTAACCAGCATTTTGGCCTTTCCACACAATGTTTTGTACCCTTTCTTCCAAAAGTTGCATAGCTTTAGCAACAGACAGACAGACAGACAGGGTGCGTGATTCTTTGTGTATTACTTGAGTATGTAATTATTCTATTAATCAGCAATTAATGGCTTCTGATTTGCTAGCGATGAGTAACACACGTCTATTTAATTCGATATACATGTATATATGTAATGAACAAAAGCGGCCCAAGTCGCACTGACATGATTGCATGAACTGTTGCACAATGTCTTTCACTATTTTTGGTAGGAGTTACTTTTCTAGATTAGAAAAGTTCACTCATGGTAATCTTGGATTTAAACATCAATGTAAATTCTATGGGGTTCCAGGAGGGACCACTAGAAGAAAGTCTGGAATGGTGTTCGATCATCTTTGCTCTGACCAACCTAGGTATGCATCTTAATCTATAATACTGCTAGTATATACAGTAACTACATGTATGTATGCATTTGCAGATGACCTCTCAGATATTTTACTCGTAAGGGAACTTTTGACTGGGTGCCGAAAACAATGTCAGACTTGTTCAACTCAAATCGATCTTAATTAACACTTAGGCTGCTGAGCGACGCTCAATGACCTAGAGTGGACAGTGTTAATCAAGATCATACTGCACAGAATCTGCGAAAAAAAAAAAAAATGCAAACGGTGCAAGCACTTCATGTGCAGTTTGACACAGGTCAATATGCAGAGTTATTTACAGAAAACATTGTTTTCACCAAAAGTATTGAACCGATCGACCTGTATAGACTGTGCAATCTGACCGAAGTATATACTTTGCGCAAATGTATAGAGTTCTCCTTTCCTTTCTTGGTTTAATTTGCTAAAAAAAAACCTTGGTAAAATATGTGCGAAAAGTATGATCATACATGGCTACACATGGATAACTCTTACATTCCCAAATATAAAAACGCACAAGCTGACGGTAAATAAAAGAACAGAACTGTCCAAGATAAGGCTGGACGTTATGTACGGTCTAATCTTGATCCACGCTAACTTAAAAAGACCCTGTTTCCGCCTTTGGTGATGAAAGCGTTAAATAATCCCAGTCTGTTTACCACAGAAAACAGCACATTACAAGTGCGAAAATAGCCCTAGTACTTGTTTTCTTTTGATTAAAATATGTCTTATTTTATTCTTTATTCTGTTATTAATATCTGAATATTAAGATGAAAATGGTTGATACATAGTGCACTGATGGTAAGAATTATATATTACAGCCAAAACTGATTGTCGCAATTTCATGAAAAGAGTGAGAATAATATATAGTCGGAGGTAGTATAATCCGATCAGATGCTTGTTTACCTTCACAAGCTATTTTCGTATATATTCCTATGACAAAACTAGTTTCGTTGTGACTTACTGTTAACCCTTAAACTGCTAAATGAATTGAACGAAATTTTCCAGCCAATAATAAAAGTCCAAATATTGCTATTTCAAAGTTATTTGTAAGGGGGAAGGGATAATAACTTTTATTGGACAGTGTAGGCCAAAGGTCAGACTGCATGTATTTGTACAGCTTAATCTTAGTCTACGTTCTCTGCAATTAGATCTTTGAGTTGCGTTTAGCAGCCTAAGGGTTAACACAATCTATTTTAGTACTTGTAAGGTTTCTATTTTCGTATCCGAGGGGACAGAGGGGCCAACCCAGGTAGAGCAGTCCATAGCGCACAAGAGGGGGTCGCTGGTTCGAATCCCCAGATTGGACAATTTCTTTCCAAGGATAGTTGCTACTCTTCATTTTTCAGCACAAAATATAAAAGGCTCCTTTTCTACAGGGAAAAAAAAAAAAAAAAAAGACCAGCAGATGGTAAAGATCAAGATCAGACTGAACATTACACATGTATCTTTCGCTTGAAAATATAAATTTCAGTAAAGAAACTGCTTGCTATAACTCATCCTGCCCTTTCCGATATTTATGTAATTGGGTTTTTGTCTAGAAATTAGATTTAGATTAATAAAGGTTCAGCCTTTACCACATAATTCCGAAATTTAATGACTCAGACATATACATAATGCTTTCAAAACATGGTAAGAAAATGCTGATATCCACAATGTTTCTGTCCCTCCGAAAAGAGATATATATATCGCAAAGGACTGCCGCATGTTTAATAAACGTGCGAAATTAATTAGTGGAGGTGTTATAATCTAATACTATACGTGATTAGTGTAATTTGTACGTGTGCTATTCGCATCAAAGCTGATTTACAGATACCGGGATTGCCCCCTACCAAAAATGTGATCAGTCATGGATTAACAAATGAATAATGGCAACATACATGTATGTATTTAAAAAAAATCTGTAGTTTATAAGAAATAACTCGGATCAAGAAGTATATACGAAATAAATAATCAAAGGCTATTTTCGATGTGCCAGGTGATCATAGGCTACTTTCGACTTGTCAGGTGATAAAAATATTTTCCTGGTTTCAAGCTATTTTCGTATTGTCAGATGAGAAAACTATTTTCGTGAAAACTGGATACGGACACAGAATGATATTTTTGCACCGAAATAAACATTTAAATAAATATACAAAGGTTATTTTCGTATTATCAGGTGATAAAACTATTTTCATAGTTGGGTTCAAGCTATTTTCGTGAAAACAGGATACAGGCACAAGCTATTTTCGTATAAAAAATCCTAGCGAGAAGCGGATATTTACTTTTACTATATTAGCTATATTAGCTATTATTATTATTACTGTTATGATTATTTAATTTTGCAGTGAGGAAAATATTTTTTGAGTTAAGAAATATTTCCATTGCAGCAATCACTATGTATTTTCATAGGAAGAAAGCTATTTTCGGAGACGGTAATTATACCCACTTCTGCCATTCTTTGTTCCATATTGATGATTTACAAAACTAAATAAAAGAAAAATGAGATTATTACCTCGAACAAGAGAGAAAGAAAACAATAACATCGATGTAATGGTATTTTTGTACTGTCAATTTATTTTCGCAGTTAAACAGAAAAAGAAATATATAAATTGCTTAAATCAATTTAATCCTGCCTAGAAATAAGAATATATGGATATTTTTAATGTTATAGTATTCTATGCAACAAAAATGCATCGAAAATGGTAGTCAATACACGGCCCATCCCACACGAAAAGCTTTTTTCATAGAAAAAAAGCTATTTTCACGTAAATAAGCTATACATGCACGGTCCCATCGTGTAAAAACTTTATTAAGATTGATTACTTATAATTCACCTTTTTACAACATGTTATCAATATATATTGAGAAGGACAGTACATAAAAATGACAAATAAAAGCAAAATATTCACACATGTATCCATATATCAATTAACGGGAGCTATTTTCGTACAAGGAAAACTATTTTCGCGAAAATAGGCTATTTTCGGTATTTAGTCATACCAGTGTATGATTGGTCATGAATACAATCGAGGGCGAGTCAACGTTACAAAAGAGCAATACCGTGAATAAATTATATATTATATATAAAAAAAAAAGAAACCTTCTTACCGTAGTAATTCATGCAAAGTAACATGATTTTGCTTTCTTGAACTACAGCAACTTCTCGTCTCCAATCTACACCGTCGGCGTATTTTAACAGAAAAAGGGGAGGGTAAATTCACCGGATCAGACAGGTTCAGATCTGTATCTTATTTACATCTTTTTTTCTTTTTCAGAAATGTTGGAAACTTTTCGCATGCGGTTTAGATGTGGTGCCTCTTTCCAGTTATTTCGAGGTCCTTGCAATCCCTAACTTTGAATATCATGTGTAAAATCAACGACACGTTTAAAACGAAGGGCTTCCAGTGGCTACCAGTATGCTCGGAACTGCCATACGGTACCGCCAGCAGCAAGTACATTAGCTCAAAATAGTTTTTGTTTACTTGTCACGATAGTTGTCTTACTTTTTTATGCTTACCATAGATATCTGAAAGAAAAATGTACTGTAAACGAGGAAAAATGTGAAAGCAGAAGGGTAGACTGAAATCATGTCGGTTCCGGTCCAATCCGGTGATTTTTTACACCCCCCCCCCCCCCCCCCCATCAAGCGTGACTATGAATTGAAAATGGTACTTAATCTTTCAATTGCAACAACCTAAACATAATGGCAAACGATGATCTCAACGACCAGATTGCACTCTAATATGCAATTTCTGTTATTTCAAATCTGTGCATGTACACAAATTGTTCGAAAGAATTGTAACAAATCGGTATCTAGGTAAACTTTCACTGTGGATGAATAATTAGTACTGAGGTTCGATCCAGCCAATCAAAGGATGGCTGCATTTTAAGCCAATCAGAAACCGTAATTGCATGTATTCATACATGATGTTAAAAGTGGTTGCGGCTTTTGTGCAAAATTCTGAAAAGCAATATTACAAAGGGCTAGGCCCCTAGCCCAAAAAAGCGTGATTCTGATATAGAATACCTTTTAGTGTTCTGCATTGTATTATTATTGTTTTTCTTTTGCAGAAGCGTTTGGTGTAGCCCATTTCTTACGCGCCCGTATAGCTAGAATGACTGGCTGAAACGATTAACATCAAGGGAATTAGTTAAATTCCTGCATAGGTAATTGAAAAAAAAAGAAAAAAAACACCTGTCCTACCGATAGGGTAAACTGATCTTGAGTCGGACACGATCTAGAGTCGGACGATTTTGTAGTCGGTTTTCACCACTTTTTCATATCTTCTTGACGGACAACCGTGTATCATCTGTCAAATTCAAGTGTCTGCTATACAAAAATGTCGTTCTTTAATGTATGACGCAATTCTGGTCTTTGAGTCATCGCCCCGAAAGAACAACCCAAACAAGAGTAAAACGACCTCACTCTTCGTTGAAAAAGTCACGCTCCTTCTTCTGTCTGTGTAATTTCCCCGTTGCTTGTAACAGATTTTACTACCAATTTTTCTTTACTTGATAAAATGAACATAAAAGAATATAAACGTCCTTTAAATTTCAAAAATAAACATAAAAGAATTCATAAATGTGTTCTTTCCCCTCACCCACTGATTTGATGTAGAGTCGGACGCGAAATATCACCAATTTGATGTTAAGTCGGACACTCTTGGAAGTCATGATCAGTACTCTTAAATTGATCTTTAAGTAGAACCTAGTAAAATACATGTAGTATTAGACCTTCATTGCTTAACAGTTTCCATGATACACCATTTTGAGATTGTCCCAAATTGAGGAAAGTAGCAGACGACTAATCTAAATTAGTTTAAAAGGCAATTCAATATACTGATGTTGACAAGATGGGCATTCTCATAGAAATCAACAGCCAAACGTCTGTATAGTCAGTTATGAGGAAACCGATCTGAGCTCCAGCGAAATGTCCGTCGTCACTGACAGAAAAGCAATGGAGGTGACAGAATCGGCACCTAATTTAAAAACTCGTATTAGGTACAATGCTGCTTATCTCAGTGGAACGGATAAAGGACAGCAAATTGTTTCAAACATGGAAAATGTATACAAAAAAAGATCTAACAACACTGTTTCGCCAGGATCTGCCAATAATCAATGTTTTCCTCTTTTAAAGAAATATATATAAAAAAAAAAAAAAAAAAAGAGATGAGCAAAAATTCCTCCAAAATTATTTAAGATAGCTTCTTTCCGAGTCATCACAGCTGATGCTGTATTCAACAAAAACAAAGCAGCAGTGGATGTAGAAAAAAACAAGAAGAACAACAGGAAGAACAGAAAGAGAGAACGAAAGCAGAAAGAAATTAAAAAAACGCAAAAATCAAATACATGCACACTAAAATTCACGATGTCAATATTCTGTAGTATGTCTTCATCGTACTGTAAAACCTCCACTTTGCGACCACACATAGAAACTATTTTGTTCACTTAGGGCAAAGATCTGAAGGCAGAACAAGCAAATATGTTTACAAAGACTTTTCAGCATTTATTGTGTTATGCATTCCTCGTGTCTTCTGAACAGGTAATATTCGAAAATATTAAAGTAAAATGAGGTATTACTCATACCGAGGTATATCTCCTGGGTAAACCATGTTTTCACAAATAGTTGATGGTCAACATTTATAGAGTTCCCACATTTGCAAATTCGTCTCTAGACAAAATTGTATATGCAGCCAGTATTTCATTTAAAGTATGAATAAATATAGTTCCACTTGGCGAAGAGGTAAATCACCATCATGTCTCCTAAATAAGTGGTTACATAGCGAGTTTTCACTATAAAATGTCTTTCGTCTGTCCACCAGTTGTGTTCCTAATCTGTCTTTCCGAATGCTTTTCTTTGAGTCTGCCTGTGCTCTCACATGTTTGCCTTCCAGACTGCAATTGTTTTTTGTACATTTTCAATCATTTTTCAGTTTCTCTCCCCATTTTTTGCGCAGACCCACTAGTTCTTTATACTATATAGCTAGTCGGCAGCGACGTGGGAATATACACCATGGGACTCCCGAGTTCGAATCATATCACGGTCAACATTCTGTCCGGCATTTACCCCAAAAAGCATTTTGCTGCTGATTAGCTGGTGGTGAAGAACTACCCGTTACCAAACTACATATAGATAACACTCGTCCATATTGTCCATATTGAAAGAGTCAGTAAACAAATAACAATCCAGTAGTAACAATTGCAGTTCCCTAACTGATTACATAGTGGGAAAGGGAGTAATTTCTCGTTAAGAGCAATTTATCTTTTTTCACAGTGTTTCCAAAAGTCTTCTGTTGCAGACCCGTAAAATCAAGGGTTTGATTGAGACCAAAACAGTTCTCTGACAAGACAGTTTCCCGACACAAGGTTTCGAGATAGTTGCCTGACACTTTTGAAGATAGTTCCCCAACACTTTTGTTCAATATAAAATGGCAATTATCTTGGTTAAAAATGGATGATCAAGGATTTTATGGATAAATGGTGTTTTAGGATTGTGATTGACGAGTACATTTGGTTACCATGAGATTGTAGTTTCCTATGATTGCCATGTGAAACGTCTATAATTTTCTATAAGTCATCTTTGTTTGACGAGACAGTTTGACGACTGCAAAATACGAAACAGTATCGAAATATCCTACATATTCTCCAATGGTACATACAAAATATGTAAAAAAGAGAGGATGATATGGGCAGATCGTACAAGGTAAAAGTAAAAAAATATTTCACTCAGGTAACCGCCGCCTTTCTCTCTAGCTCGCTCTAATGTAATTCTAAAAACAAAGAAATACCTTTAAAACAAAATTATCCAAAGAATTTAAAGGAATAACTCCAAATACTCCCGAAACATAATTGTTTTATTAACTTTCATGCTGGCAAACCGAATTTTTTATAGTCTCTTATTTTCATGACAGTCGTGAATCATTGTGAATTCACCGTCAGAGAATAAGTACTCATCAGTGTATACAGATTTCTTCATCACAAGGTACAAATAATCTAAACACAATACATTAATTATCCACAAATATTTCCAATTTCACATGATTAACAATTAAAATTAAACAAAAGGTTATATCACATGGAACAAATCTTTCCGGGAACTGTCTCGAAAACGGGTGTCGGGGAACTGCCTTGCTTCATAAATCTGTCACACATTCCTAGAACCTTCCTTGTTAATTTAATATCGCCATTTATAACGCATTATAACGGTGGTTCAACTTTAAGTCGTGTACAAGCCGGTGTCCCTCAAGGTTCTATACTCGGACCTCTCTTATTCTTAGTTTACATCAATGATATAGTAGATGACATTCAGGCTAATATTAATCTGTTTGCAGACGATACCAGCTTATCAATGATTGTAGGTGATCCGGAGGAAGTAGGTAGAGTTTTACAATCAGACATGGACAAAATTAATCAATGGGCTCAGAAGTGGTTGGTCAAGTTTAATCCATCTAAGTCTGAATCTTTAGTAATTTCTCGTAAACGTTCCAAGCCTAATCACCCAGGTCTGTTTATGTCAAATATAGAAATACCGCCTGTTACCAGTCATAAACATTTGGGATTCTTTCTCTCCAATGATGGTTCTTGGGACATTCATGTTAGTAAATCTATTGAAAAAGCCTGGAAAAGGATTGGAATCATGCGGCATCTAAAAACGCGTCTCGATCGTCTTTCTCTTCAAATTATTTACTTTTCATTTATCAGGCCTATCCTTGAATATGGTGA
Organism: Tridacna gigas; assembly: GCA_945859785.2. Taxonomy (NCBI): domain Eukaryota; kingdom Metazoa; phylum Mollusca; class Bivalvia; order Cardiida; family Cardiidae; genus Tridacna; species Tridacna gigas. The sequence goes on from OX244034.2 coordinate 31,740,023, forward strand.
TGTTGTATGGGACAATTTTTCTCAGGGCCTGAAAGATCAACTGGATAAAGTTCAAAATGAAGCGGCTCGCATAGTAACAGGCTGCACAAAACTAGTTGCTATCCGTGATTTATACCAAGAAACTGGATGGGAAACTTTAAGCCAAAGGAGGCGAAAACACAAACTGATTCTCTTTTATAAAATGTTCAACGGACTATCTCCTAATTATCTAAATGTTCTTGTTCCTCAAACAGTTGGGGAATCATCATCTTACAATCTTCGAAGACCAAATGACTTGCGAACCATTACTTGCAGAACCACTTTGTACAAAAATTCATTCTTGCCATCAGTGATCAATGATTGGAACTGTTTATCAGATGAAACGAAATATGCCGGAACGTTGTCTGCTTTTAAATATCGCTTAAACTTGGATAAACCGAGCCCAAACAAGCTTTATTTCTTTGGAGATAGAAAAACTCAGATCATACATGCTAGGTTACGTAATAAGTGTAGTTGTCTTAATGAGCATTTGTATTTGAAAAATATAGTCCAGTCGCCCCTTTGTAGATGCGGCTCTGTTGAATCAACACATCATTACTTCTTTGAATGCCCATTTTACCGAGAATTAAGAATTAGTTTAAAAGATGATATAAGTACAATTACAAGAGTTACTCTTCAAGTCATTTTATATGGTGATAAAGATCTCAATCAACCTGATAATGAAAAAATATTTGCAGCAGTTCATACTTATATTAGTCATAGCAGAAGATTTACTTAGAATAATTATGGCTTTTTTTTTTTTTTTTTTATGTGAACATCCTGCCTCCAAAACTCAGTCTAAATGCTTGTATCTAAATAAGTAACTGCATGTTCTTTTATTGATAGCATCCAGTATCTACTGATCTGTGATGGTCATGGAGGAATGTCAATAGCTTGTGAAAATTTACCTCCAGTTATGTTCCCCCAGTTAAACACTCCACATCAATCTGCTTATGTTCCTGTTCTATTTTATTCCCACGGTTTTCTCTCAATAGCTTCTCAAATACCGTTATTATCTTTTTTTCTACGTTATACATTAATATCAACCTGTAACTGCGTACCTGGAATTTTGGAGAAGAACCATATAAGCTTTGCTTTCGTTCTGATCCATTTCGTCATTTATTTTTTGTTATTCTATTGAATTGTCTTTAAATATTTGTAACTAATTGATGAATAAAATATGTTTAAACTAACGCATTATTCAGTAAATTTCAATTTTTGCGACGGGTTAAGTGGCAATTCAAAAGATTTTGTGATTAATAGAGTGACGGTTTAGATAGGTAAAGAACCGTCCGACTCAATATCAGTGCGTCCGACTCACGGTCGAATGTGTCCGACTCACGGTCAAAATTGGGTTGGGTGTTTTCAAGCCTTTGGTTTCCCACATATTGACAGTTATCGTAATAATTTTAGTTTAAATTGATAGGAAAATGGTACCAGCAGGTACACGTGTAGCCTGGAAGTTGAAAACTAAAAACTGCGATGTAGGCATAAGCTCACGTTAAAAGGGTGTCCGACTCACGATCAGTTTACCCTATATGTGTGTACTCATACCCAGCGTCTATCTATATCTCCATTATTTCATGTAGCTTTACCACAGTCTTTTACACGACTTGTGTACTGTTTATGCCAGCTGAAAGGCGACATTTAGCCATTCAGTGTTTTATGGAATATATACTTGTGCACGGAGCTAAACATGATTTCACCGTTAATTAGCGTTTTATGCTTTATCAAATTTCTTCGGTGCAACATGTGAAGCGTTTTTGTAGGGTTTTGTTTACGCATGCCTGAAAAATCACGTGAGTATTGATAAAATACATTCATACTGTTAATAACGAAATGAAAAAGTGAAGGGAATTCTTGCAAAAATGACAAATTTTTCTTGCTACCGAACCTAATTTATTACAAAAATTTTGACAACCGTCCCATAATACCCTTAATTAAAAAATAAAATGTCGATTTTGAAAATTTACTTTCTTGCTTTTTCGCAATCTGGTTAATAGTCCCTTTAAGTCCACGCTGCGTATGTCGCTTTTATATATTTTCCTGTCAAAGGTTAAATTGGTAGTTCTCAGTGATAGTGTATGGCGGGTTGAACTTGCAGCCGTTTTCGAGTACATTATGAACGACTCCAAGGGAAATGTGGTGGGGTGAGGTTGAATGCATCTTCGCAATGCATTATACCAAGTTGTCCCTTGATATTGATCTACTTTGTCAAAAAACTGGGATGACAATGAGGCTCAATCATACTTTGTCTTGCAGAAAGTTTACCACAAGCGAAACGTTTCGACCAGGTCAGCCAGCGCAGGCTGACATTAGTCGATTTCTTTTTCAGATGCATTAAATCCCCCCCCCCCTTTTCATGGGCCATGACTTATATTTATATGTTTTTATTACAGTTAAATACTACTCACGAGTTTTAGTTCCGTGCTTCTTAATTACAACAATTTTTCCAAAAGCAGGTTTCGACTTTCAGACAATACTGGTGAGAAAGAGAGAGAGAATGGACTAAATACCCTCGGATTTCTGGATTTCTGATTTGTCATCAACGACTCATCCGCTAGTTTAACAGTTTCAATGGCCTTGTTGTACAAGTTTTGTAACTTCACGGCGTCATCATCATCGTCATTGACATTATTACGCCCGGTGTCAGTGATTTCAATGTCGGGGACAGGCTCGCTGTGACGTCGTGTGGGTCTTGCTGCAGATCTTTTCGGATGTTCAATCGACTTGGCCTTGTGCAACATGGCTCCTTGGGCGTCTTCAAATGTTACTGCAAGATTATACATATATATACAAACATAATTTGGAAAAAAAAAAAAATAGATAGTTTATACGTGCATTAATGACGAAAACGCTTTTACAATCGACTTTCCAGTATGTCTATACTTCCTCATTGCACCAACTTCCGGATACAATATGATTTTGGGAACTGGCATTTTGATCGGGTAATTGAAGTGGCGAGTTGTGTATTTTGTTCTATTTGACACATCATTTCAGCAAATTAATGAAATGGCTAGTTTCTGGAAGTTGAAGTCATAAGAAAATCCAGATTTGCCAAAAGAACAAAGAAAGTAGTTTCCTTATTTAATTCAGTCATACATGCAAATATTTGATCTCTCATGGGGTCCAATACATCTATAATCATAGCAAATAAACATTGCAAAGGATTTCTAAGCCTTTCGCCGTTTAGTTAAAAACTGGGTTGTAAAGAGGCATTTGGTTTTGACGTATTTCCATGTTGGGATAATATTAGTTGCATCTAGAGCTCAGAGGACAGAAGTTGATCTTTTTTTTTTTAATGAATTCTTCTCAAACTAAAAAAAAGGGAAGGAGGCCATTATTAAAAAAAAAAACAAAAAAACAATTCCAGAGCATCAAACTAGTCTTAACTTGCAAGACAAGCCATCTGATTGGCCGGAAATGTCAGAATGTCACAGCCACGTCTTTTTTCAAATGTTCTAAAGACGGTTAGACACTGAAAAGAAGGTAATTCCAGACGTCCACACAAGTCTGTTTTATAGACATCATTGAACATGTCATAAAATAAGGTCTAGAAATAGAATAGATCTAGTTGTGCATTTCAGTTGTGTGATATAAAAACATTGTGTACAATTAAGTGATCTACAAACTCGAGCTGAAATATGTTGTAACATATCACGGATAAGTGAACCATACTTAAAAAGGATGCCTTATTTCTGCATTATATACCAAATGTATTGCCGTTTTGGAAGGGGAACTATGGTTTTGTCGAACTGTATTTTTAGAAGTATTTCGTCTCGTAAGCGATTGTCTCCTGTAAAATTTGACATTACATAATGATAGTATATCTAAAAGACGATGCTTGCGTATGATCATTCAACAGAACTGCTTTTGTATCTGAATTGTACTTCTAATTATTGAAGTAGACCAGGGGACTACGCCATATTCTATCTCAGACAAATCCCAAACAATAGGTGAGCATAAAGTGGAAAATAAAGTTACGAGTGAAGCGATTGTGCTAAAAAAGCGATTGTGAAACCCTTGTCAATAGCAGATTGTGATGGCAGCGATACTCCTAAGTTAAGCAAGCGAGATCACTGGGTAAGAGCTTTTGTACATAATGTAAGTTTTATCTCTTAACATACCCTTGTGTTCAGGCTGTTCCAGGCCGCGTCTTGGTGCCCGCTGCTCTAAATCTAAAAACCATGTAAAATACTTGCATATAATATGGGTATATGGTTTTGGTCAGTTTTCATTGAAATACCTATACCAAAATTCGATTCCTGTGAACTGAAAACCAAGAATTAACAACCAGATTGGCTTGAGGCTGGGAAGAAAAGTCTCAGTCTATCAGAAGACAATGCTTAAAACATTCATAGTTAGGCTGTTATATAAGAAATTATTAACTCTTTACCAAACGATAAAATTCTAAACACATCGAAATTGAAAGCTTTTGCAGAGGACAAATTATACATGTGTGGCTCAAATTGTGGAATCTGTCTCTGAAAGGGCAGAAAACATTACGGGAAAAGGATAAAATGCTGGTTACCAGCATTTTCTCCTTTTTCCACAATGTCTTCGAAAGTCTTCTTCCTCAAGATCGTTACAACTCGGGATTGTACGGTAAAGGCCTAGGAAGGACCAACTGTTATAATACTATAGGTAAATAAGCAGATCAGGGCCCGTATTCACCAACCATTCTTAAGAACATTCCAAGTCTTATTCTCCAACATTTTCTGGATTTGAAAGTAATACAACTTCTGATTGGCTGAACCATTTGGTTTAGTCAATCAGAGGTTGTGTTTCTTTCAAATTTGGATCATCTTGGAGAATAAAACTAAGAATATTCTTAGGAATGGTTGGTGAATACGAACCTGATTTCTCAAATCGTTCTCTTAAAACCATTTTGATCCTAATTCTCTAGAATTTTTTAGGATGAAAGCAACGCAGCTTCTGACTGGCGTAGCCAAATGGTTTTAACAAATCGGAGACTGCGTCACTTTCTAGATTTAGAATAAGACCAAGAATGCAATTTAGAATGTTTGGTGAATACCCCCCCCCCCTCCCCCGCAGTCTTTTACTAAAATCTTTAGGTCTGTAACAAAACCCACGTTGCGGGCACTAGTAAATTGTCTTCGAGACATTTACATACGAGTACCTAAAAACGTTGGTAGCCAGCATTTTCTTCCTTTCCCACTTTGTTGTCAAAAGTACTTGTTCTCAAGGTTGTTTAGACACCATTTTGTTTGTAAATGGAGAATTCAATACTATATCTTAAAACTAGGTCTGGGCAAAAAAAAAAAAAAAAAGGCTTAGCCAATCGGATGCCTGGTCTTTGAACTTAGAAATATGAACAACACTACACTGGTTCGTGAAAACTGTCCGTCTTTCCACATTTTCTGATTGTTAATCATTTTTAGAGCACCAAAATTATCAAAATGGTCTAGTGTCATGATGGATTAAACGAAATTTGTACACGCGCTTCATTAATTATTCATGAGGATGACATTTTGTCGGCCCAATGTGTACCGAATATTGTCTTGTAATATCTTTCCTAATGCTTGTATTTGCTTCGAGCTGCACGGAAAATTTTAATATTTCGCCATCCTGACGAAGTTCGAGAGAGGTGTAAATACAAGCACCAGCAAGTTACAACGTACTATATTTCGTACCGTGTTTTACACCTTGTAGACACGGATTTATATCCCGTTGTGACTGATTTACACCTTGTACTTACGGATTTATATCCCGTTGTGACTGATTATGTGATGCATGTATTTAAGCAGGAAAATATATACGGAATATTTTGTTGAGTATCCGTCTTGATGCTTGTATTTGCTTCGAGCTGCGTTCGAAAATTTGATATCTTGTGAGATAGAAGATGGACATTGTTATTCAAAAACATAAAGACATCAAAAGAATACTGCTGTAGTTAGTAGTAACTTCTCTTACTGAATGGCGGGTGAACATATTTACGAAAACAAACTGGAAAGCAGGTTACTAAACTGGTGTCCGTGCGGTGCACCTATACATATATATAAAACTGATACAGGCTATTGTGGCGATTTTTGAGTCGCCTGGTTGCGTAGCAACCAGGCTGTCGTTGTTATCATCGTGAGCTATGGGGTGACGTAAGCATACCCCCGGCCTTGTACTGCTTCCTGTCCAAAGTTCAGGTTTACGAGATAAAACATAGTTTTCTAATTATTCGGTAAACAACCCAATTTTTTCTATTGTAAATACTTAACAATTGTGCCTTTGTGATAATGAATATGTCTTTTAAGACTGAGCTATTTAACAAATCAAACCTTTGAAACAATCATTTCGTCCACAAGGGTACACGATAGCCTAAAATACCGGTCGTGAACTGAAGGTTGCGGACACGCTGAAAAATACTGTTCAACCACAAGCGTATACTACGGCACGCTTCTATTTGTTGACAGTTCTCAGTGAAAATGGTTTGATAATTACCTATTAGAAGTACATTCTAAATCTTACAGTCTGTCCTTAATTGTAAGTCTTATTTCAATTCAACACTCAACCTATGATCGGAAAGAGAAAGGCGATACCGAGATAACATGGAAGCTTTCAATGGAGATTTTTCTCAACAGTAGGCTATTTTTTTAAACAAATTTATACCGACTTGGAATATTTGCGTTGCCTTCTTAGACATTCTTTCACGTTGCCTCTTCACAGCTTTTTATTCTAGACTTTAAATACTTTGCACACCCATATTCTATGTGCACAAGCAGAGATCATACACAGCGTATGTAATGCGCACGGTTCTAGGCTGTACCAAGTCATCGCTTAGCAGGTGCTTTCTGGAATGTAGCTGTGCGACAAATATAGATCTTATAATCACGTGACGCATAACGTCATTTGCACCATGGAATTCTTTATAAATTTACATAATTTATGAATCAGTCGCTGAACCGGCCTCTATTTTCAGCGTACACCGACCTAGCGCTTCACCGATCCGTGCAGAGAGTGTTTTAAAGTTCACTGTGTTTAATTAACTGTTTATAGTTTTTATAGAAACGAATTTGTCAAAGTCTGTTGGGTTTTTTTTTCTGATGTGCGATTAACCTAGATCTAGTATAAATTTATGAAATAACAATTTATTAGTGCGGGTGTCAGAACGCAAGGTGCTTTCGTAGCTGCCAAAATCTGAATTCACTCGGGAATTCGACTTGAAACTACGCAGTTCTAATGACTAGCAATCTGAAAACTTGACTTTTAACTCTACTATATTTCAAATATAATAGCACAGATCAATGTTAACCCACTCCAACAATAAGTTCTTTATTGGAGTGTTTGTAATCTTGTAAAGGGTCGCTGTAAAGGGTAAAAGAGCGAATCGCAAACATTTAGTTTACACCAAAGCAATATACATGTAGATCTCAACAATTGTCAATTGGTGTGGAAGCAGTACTAATTCCTGGGACGTTATAAAACGCAGACAAAGCTAAAAGGCTGATGATCATGCTATTGGGTTATATTGCTTTTCTTGAGCTGTAGCAGCCACATTCTTAGAGTCCATTGTGGACAAAACTTGAACCCGGACAACAACAAAAACAAATTATTTACAAAGGACAATGAATGAATGAATGAATGGAGTTTTATGGACTGTCGACAGCTGAGGTCATATTGGGCGCATATACGAAAGTGAAAAGCGATACTGTGAAGTATTGAGTCAGAAATGTATAAAACTATATGGGTAAACAGTAAAAAGTACGCATAAATGATGTTTAACGGATAAAAATAATAACAGAAAGGCCAAAAAAGCCCTTAAAACGAGTTAAATTAGAATGTAATAAGGAAGATAAAACACTAAATTTTTCTGAAAAGATTTGCCTCTTTGAGGTATTCAAGTAATGATTCAATCTTCACAGTATCAAATAAAAGACTCATGCAGTCTACTTTGTAGTATTTATCGCGTATTTACGCTAAGTCAACGTACTCAGTTAATATATGCTTGACGGTGAGAGGAGTAGAGCACAGGATGCATTGCGGCACCTCCGCTCCTTTTAGGAGATAGGAGTGCGTAAGATGCGTATGACCTATACGCAGACGGGCCAAAACAATTTTTTCGTGGCGACAAGTCCTCGAGGCTGTCAGCCATTCTCCAAGAGTTGGCTTAATACAGAAAAGTTTATTGTGATGATTTAGTGGGTCGTTCAAAGAAGTATCCCATACAGATTGAATAAAAGTATTAACTGAAGGTTTAAAATCGGTTAAAGGGACTTTAAAAGGTTTAGTTTAAACATATTTTATTGCCAAGGTAAGTTACAATAATAGAATTTACAATACAGAACAATATACACAATCAAACGACTAGGCAAAAGGGTCTGACCACAAGTTCTCGCAACTTAGATTCGGTCATTCCCTTAATGAAATTACATTGTTTAGAGTCGCCCATTTTCACTTTTGGCTTACTAATGTACTAATTTTTAATTTTGTTTTGGACTACAATTTTGTTCCAGTTACTCACTAACATGGTAATGGCAATTAACAAGTCAAGTTCTTTTCATGAAATACAATTAAATACATTTCTTAAAATAAAAGGAAGTGGAGTAGGGGGGAGGGAACTCAGATTTTAAGATTTTTTTAAAATAAAAGGAAGTGGAGTGGGGGGGGGGGGGGGGGGGGGACTCAGATTTTAAGATTTTTAACTACAGGATTAGATGATTACTCGTAGATGAATCGTAAGTCAGTGGGGTCCCAAGATCCGGGCGAATTGGTCAAATATTTATCGTTTGCTGCTGCAGGATTACTTGAATCGTCCAGTATCCTTTATATAAGTGTGTACAGTCGTAAATATCATTGAGTTGTCTTCGAAACTGAGATTATCGGATCCATATAATAAAATGTTGGTGTTTAATGGATGGAATCGACGTAAATTTTGAAAAAGATTAATTCTCTGTTCTGTGTAATGTGTGCATTTGAAGAAATAATGTTCAGCATCTTCTTGATCGTAACCGCACCTACACCTTGCATTTTGAGAAATATAATTTGAGAAAAGGTCATAGTTCAGATTGCTGCATCTGTTACGAATCCTTGTATGTATGACAGATAGATGGCGTTTACCGACAAAATAGTGTTTTGGAACATCAGAAACATGAAAGGTCTGTAGGATACGAGATTTAAACTGCGACAAAGATTGCAGGGATTTAATATCGTCGGAGAGTTCATTCCATAGAGTAACTGCCGATGGAATGAAAGACTTCGCCATCAATTCTGTTCGACAAGCAACTAAATCGATATCATTAGCATTGCGGAGTACATAATTAGTTCTTGTGTTAACATTTAAAGGAAAGATATCGTTTAAGTATTGTGGAGTCTGGCCGTTGACTATTTTATAAATCAGTACAAGTTTCTGGTATTTGCGCCTATTGTCTAACGTTAACCAATCAATTTCTTTGTACAGGTCAAGAGTAGAAGCTGATCTTGTAATACCGGTTACTATTCTTGCGGCCTCAACTTGAATTTTTTCCAGACGATCCTTTTCCGTCATAGTACAATTATCCCAGACTACTGAGGAGTATTCAAGAAGTGGCCGCAAAAAAGACACATATATTTGGTTGAGAGAATCTCTTTTTAGCCTAAATTTTAAAGATCTCATAATTCCCAGGATCTTGTTTGCAGACTGAGTTACATTATCAATATGTTCACGCCATTTACCATTATTACTTAGAGTTAATCCAAGGTGTTTATGATTCGTAACAAACTGAATTGGGACATCGTTAAACAATAAATCAGGTGGCTGAACATTTCTGTTTGTGAAGTGAATAGCTACGGTTTTTGAGGGATTAAATGACACCAGCCACTGTTTTGCCCATTTAGATACAATAAGCAAGTCATGATTTAGGATGCCCTCAATGTCTGCAATTTGGGTGGCTGTACAAGCTAGTGAGGTGTCATCTGCAAACAAACGAGATATACTTAAGAGATTGTCTGATATATCATTCACGTAGACAAGGAAAAGTAAAGGCCCGAGAACCGATCCTTGAGGAACGCCTGCATTTATTGATGTTGTGTTAGATCTGGCAGTTCTAACAATAACAGATTGTTGACGATTAGACAAATAATTCTTAACCCATTGAAGAAGGGGGCCATCGATGCCAAGTTGGCGAAGTTTAAAGATAAGACCTTTGTGCCATACTCTATCAAATGCCTTCGATATATCGCAGAATACCATACACAGGTTTTGTTTTGCATCTAAAGCAGAAACGATTTGATGGTATATTTCAATCAGTTGATGGACTGTTGAATGTCCCCGCAAGAAACCAGACTGCTTTTCGTAGAGTAGATGATTTGAGTGTAGGTGGTTGTACAGATGTTTATATACACACCTTTCCATCAGTTTACCGACACAACTTAAAAGAGATATTGGTCGATAGTTGCAAACTAATGACTTATCTCCCTTTTTGAAAAGCGGATTAACTAGTGAATGTTTCCATTTTTGAGGAAAAGTTTGATCTTGTAATGACTTATTAAAAAGGATATGTAAGGGTTTAGATACGTTCTGTGTAATATTTTTTAGTAATTTATGACTGATTAAATCGAGGCCTGCTGCTCTATTTATTTCCAAAGTACTGATTATTTCTTTAAAAGGTAAAATATCAAGTGACAATGCCTCCTTGGTAGCTCTATCTGCCTCTTCATTACCACTGATACCAATGTGGCTGGGCAGCCAACAGAAAACAATGTCAGTAGTTTCACAGATGTCAGAGAGCTTATCTAAAAGATTAATAATAATTGCATTATCAGTCTTCTTATGCTCAAGTGCTTGCATGGCAGAGAGTGAATCGGTAAAAATAATGTAACGCCAGTAACCATCTTCCTTTATATGATCAAGAGCAGGGTCTATAGCTTTTAGCTCTGCAGAAAAAACTGAAGACTTATCGGGAAGACGAAACTGGTATAGTTCACCGCAGCCGCGGCAACCCTGTCACCTTCTTTTGAACCGTCTGTATAAATATGTTCGTAACTGTAGGATTGTCTTTTAATTTCGTGATATTCGCTTTTAAAAATAGTAGGATCTGTTGAACATTGCCTTTTTGTATGATGCTAGATCATATGTAAATGTTGGACTGTTTGAAGTCCATAAAGACACATCTGTAATCTTGTGCTCCGCTATGTCATCAAGGTTTAATCCAAGACTTCAGATGTCAGCTTCACACCGGAGACTGAAAGGAGGTATTACATTTTCTTTCTTTAAAAAATCGGCTTTATACAGAGGTTCAAATACAACTTTATGAGTAGGATTTTCAGGGTTTGACTTCAGTTTTATATAGTACTGCATTGACAGTTTCTTTCGCCTAAGATTTAAGGAAGGCTCGTTTGCTTCTGCATACAGACTATTTATTGGAGAAGTCCTAGATGTGCCTAGTACAAGACGCAAGCCCTGATTATGAATAGTATCAAGTTTGCGCAAGTATGACTGACGTGCCGATCTGTACACAGCGCAACCGTAATCCAACTTTGATCTTACAAGCGACCTATAAAGTCGCAATGACACTTTTTTATCTGCTCCCCAGTCCATACTGGAGACGGCACGCAAAAGATAGAGCGCTTTCTGACATTTATTGCTCAAGTAACTGATGTGAGGAATGAACGACAGCTTGGAATCAAATAAAAGGCCTAGAAATTTGAACTCTTGGACGACTTCTATACGAACACCATCTAATGTCAGTTCTGGGTCGAGATGAAATTTTCGTGAATTACAAAAATGCATACACCTAGTTTTTGTTTTGGAAAACTTAAATCCGTTTTCATCAGACCGTGTGCTGAAGTTGTTCAAGACTTGTTGGAGCTGTCTTTCAATAGTATTCATGTGCTTTGACCTGTAGCAAATGCAGAAGTCGTCTACATGAAGAAAGCATTCCATACCAGGCCATACAGATTTGATAATTTTGTTAATCTTTACACTAAAAAGTGTAACTGAAAGAATAAATCCCTGGGAACGCCCATTTCTTGTTAATGGGGGTTAGAAAACAGATTACCGATCCTGACTCTAAACTGCCGTTCATTTAAAAAAGCTGAAATGAAACAAGCAAGGTGACCTCGAATACCGAAATCATAGAGGTCATTCATAATTCCATACTTCCATTTTGCATCATAGGCACTTTCAAGATCAAAAAATACAGAAACAGCATGTTCTTTCTTAATAGAACCTTCACGTATGAATGTCTCAAAAAGATCTAAATGATCAATGGGGCCTCTTTGTTTATGAAATCCGCTCTGAGCGGTTGTTTTTTTTTTTTCTAAAAACCAAACAAGACGGTCATTCACCATTCTTTCCATGGTTTTACAAATGCAACTTGTTAACGCTATAGGACGATAGTTTGCAGGATTAGGAGAATCTTTTCATGGTTTGGGTATTGGTATTACTATGGCTTCCTTCCATGAATCGAGAAGAATACCTGTCTGCCAAACCTGATTAAATATACTGAGTAAACAATCTAGGGATCGATATGGCAGATGCTTTGAAAACTGATAATGGATGTCGTCGCATCCAACTGCAGTGTCGTGGCATTTCTTCAGTGCTTTCTGTAGTTCTTTTAATGTGAAGTTCTTATTGTACTGCTCCGCATTATTCAATTTGAAATTGAGTCTGTGTCTTTCTTTTACGTTTTGAAATTTTCGAAACTTTGCTGAATAATTCGAAGAAGAGGATTTTTCTGCAAAAGTTTCAGCCAAAGCATTGGCAATTTAGGTTTTGGAAGTGACGACACCATCATCAGTATTTAAGTGACCAATATTTTGATGTCAGTTTTTACCGTTAATTTTACGAACCATATCCCATGTCTTTTTGACAGCCTATCTAGAGTTCAATCTAGATACGTATTGTCTCCAAGACGTACGTTTACTCTATTTTATTGTCCGTCGTGCTTTCGCACGTGCAATTTTAAACTTTGTAAGATTGTCCTGAGTTGGTCTCGGATTGAAATTTCTTAGAACACGTTTACGCTCTGATATAACTTTCTTGCAGTCATCATTAAACCATGGTTTGCTTGGATGTTTTGGTGGATCTGTCGAGGTTCTAGGAATTGATTTCTCCGCGGCAGAGTAAACTAAGGAAGTAAAAAGTTCCGCAGGATTTTCACAGTTTTCAAGTGCAGTTTGATCAATTGACTGTTCGCAGTGTATTTTGAATTGTTCCCAATTGGCTTTGTGAAGTTTCCAGCGGACGTTGCTGTATGGAAGGTCCCATTTCCGATATCAGAATCAGGAAATGATCGTTTCCATGAAGGTCGTCATCAACCTTCCAATTAAAATCAGAAGCAACTTCAGGACTGCATATAATCAAGTCTAGAGATGAATAGGAACCAGTGGCAGGGTGTAAATACGTGTGTGTTTTATCATTCAAGAGACAAAGGTCATGCTTGGAATAAAATCTTCAATTTGTCGACCTTTAACATTTGTGTCTCTACAACCCCATAAAGTACTATGAGCATTAAAATCGCCCATTAAAATGAAAGGTTTAGGGAGCTGGTCAATCAGCTCATCAAGTTTAGAACAATCAATGGGCACGCTTGGTGGCATGTATACAGAACACACAGTTATCGTACAATTTTAGAAACATTGTATCATACAAAAGCAACTTGTTCTAAATCTTGAGAGAAATGTATGCCCTATTCTACTGAAATTATTTAGAATGCTTGTTTTAGTAATATGTGTAAGAACTGAGATATACATGTAAGGTAAGTCACCCAGATTCTGCGCTAGAAAAAACATTTTTATCAACCTAGAAGCCTAATTTTAATCCACATTCTTTACAAGCATTATTAACCAAGGGAGGAACTGTAAATTTTGATGGAACTTCGACAGTTATTATGCCACACCGAATATAGTTTCATGTTGTCTGTCCGTTCGTCCGTCCGATCTTCTGTCCATCCAAACAGATATATTCTAAAATCGTTGACGAAAGTTCATGAAACTTCATACATGTGTTCCTCATGATAGTCCGCCGATATACTTTTTTTAATGTAATACCTTGTCATGGAAAAAGGAGGCTTGATGTCCTCCAGTCTGCTTGTTTTGTTTTATTTTATTTTTGTTTTTATGCAGTGTCATGGAAAAAGGGAGCGTGATGTTTATTTCTATTATGGACCAGTATCTCTTTAACTACCAGACAAAATTTTATGAAACTTCATATCTATATCGTTTATCATAAGCCACAGACAATCAATATTTGTTTTTATTTAATGAATTGCCATGTCATGGAAAAGCGGGGCTTAATACATATTTTCACCACTAACAAAAAAGGCCATTTACATGCAAAACACAATACCTCTTATAATTATGTTTCTATCAAAAAATGATCCGTTTTATATTGATTGTACCTTTTGAAAACCATTTTTTAAATGAAGTCACCAGAGGTAAGAGACCTATACAACGGAGACAGCTCAAGTCTTTACTCGTGAGAGACGATGCGGTTTGTATTTCTCTCCATGCATTAGAGTGGTCCCCTGACAGGCAGAAAATTTAACAACAGCAAAAACTCTCGACTCAAGTCAGCCTCGGTCGTTTTTTTTTTTTTTTTCCCTTAGATGCATTAAATTCCCAGTTCACAGAGCTTGATTTATATGTAATGAACCAGATACATAGATGAAGTGTGACCTTATCAAACCATCGTGGGTTTAATTCAAATAAGACATTTAATGTGTTTAATGCTGCTTTCAACTATTTTAGCCTTAAAACAGCGACAGCTCAGTTATTCATGTATGTCTTGGGTTTCACCAGTACTGGTTAGGGATCGAAAGTGCTTTGCCTACGGAAACTCTTATGAGAAACCAGGCGCTTGGGGTGTGGGTTAACCCGAGACCTCGAAGTATCGAATTCGGCACTTTCCCCACCAAGCCCCGCAAGTCTTCCTATGCTGCAAGAAAACATGTCCGATATCTCCCTTATTACCTGTCATCTTGATAGAGGGCGCAGATGTTTTCATTCTTTTATCATTAACCCGCTCTCTTATGTCCATCTGTTTGTCTGTGTTCAGTGTCAGATGATGCACAATATCTTTGTGGCTGGTCTTATTGGCCTCTATCGCATGCGTTGCTAGTTGACGTGGGGCGGGCGACACTGGCGTTGTACTTCCGCTCCCTATCAATTGTTGTCTGCTTCTTGGGCGGGATTTTTCGTAATCAAATAATTTGGATTTTACATCTTGTAAACTTGTCTGTGACCTTGTTTTAAAACAAAAAGTTAAAGAACCTCTTTGATATTTAAACTTTCATCAGTCAATCAGGTGTTTTTATGAGCCTGAAAAAATAGACTTTTGATGACATCGTAAAAAAAAAGAGAGACGCTGCAGGTAGTCAGTATTTCGTCCCTTTCTACTTAAAAAGCAGATTAAGTAATTTGAGTCGCGTTAACTATTTACCAAACGACAAAATTTTAGACTCATCGAAATTGAAAGCATTAAATGCAAATTTTGCAAAAAATAAAATAAATGTGAGTCAAAAAATTAAACTTGCTTTAGAAGGGTAGAAAACATTGTTGAAAAGAGAGAAAATGCTGGTTTTTCAGCATTTTCCGGGTGTTTCAACTTTGTTTTCTAAAGTCCTTTTTAGGGTCGTTAAAACTCAGGTTTGTTTGGTAAAGGGCTAAATTTGGCAATTAGCCAAATCTCGCAGTTGTCACTTTGGTAAGCCTAGATCGTTCATTTGATGACCACACCAGTCCTAATGTTTAGTATTGTTTTTTTACATGTAACAATATTTCTATATTTACACGCAAAAGCATCTTAAGCATGTCTGGAAAAACCTTATGCATTTTTAACCCTTTACGACACAATCCTGAGGATTAACGACCATGACATGCAAAGCTTTTGAAAACATTGTTGGAAAAACAGAAACTGCTGACCAGATACCAACATTTTCTTCTTTCCTTACAAAGATAATTCCCATTATTTGAATATGTCGTATGTAAATGCTCTCAATTTGAGTAAGTCTAATAAAATGTTGTCATTTGGTAAAGAGTTAAGACTTCCAACTGTTTTCACGACAAAATCACATAGGAGAAAAGTGCGGCTTACCAGTTACCTAGCATTGATTTCTTCGATTCAGATATGTTTCACAAAATCTCATTCATGGATCACGTTCTTGTAGACAAAGTTAAAACAAAGAACGGGTATAAGGCTTTAACAAGTATATGAAAGTAATCTTGAATGAAAAATTCGAAAATTGACAAAGACATTATCGTCATTAATTGTTGTTGATGTTGATGATGATGATGATGGTGATGATACAAAGGTGGTTTGAGTACAGCCGTGTCTGTACAGCGTCCTTTTCAATACAGTACAAATGTAACATTCTGGAGGCAAAACTTTTCAAAAGAAATGATAGATTGTCCTCTGGTTTTAACATATTCTTGTCCACAAAAATATCAAAGAAAATGATAAGAACGAACGCTATGCTCCATACATTTGGGTAATTCCAGAGAAAAAGATAGCAGTAATACCCATGATAACGACAACAAACACAGAACAGGTGAGGAGTGTCAATGATGAAAATTTCAGCTGAAGATATCCATATGCGGATAGTAACTTTCAATCTGACCATCACTGCTGATTGAATGAGTGGTTGCTGATACTGACAATGTCTAAAGCATCATATCCATTTTAATCAGTTCATTGGACATACATAAATTGTTGTTTCCCTCGTTAAAACTTTAACTAATAAGATGGTAATTAATAAAATGATCACAGAAAGTTTCTGTAATACGTTTTTCGAGGAAGGATCTGGAGTATTATAATGAGGTGGAAGGCACTCTGCACACGAGCATACATAAAGGCAGTAAAGGCATACTCGATTTGTACTGCGCAAGAAATGCCGTCTCACAAGGTGAGACATTTCCATCGCCTTTTTCAAAACAAATAAGACTGTTCAGAAGTTCAGAACACGGTTAAATATATGCCTGTACATGTGAAGCGTAAACTATGTTGTCAGACGCAACAGTTATAAAGTTACTAGAATTAGCCGAATTCTACAGAACTATCTCAATTACAAAGCTCCACAAATTGGAGGAGTCTATCAGACTGCCAGATGCTTGAATGATGGAAAGTGACTGAATCTTGCAATTTCACTGAGGCAAAAAACAAGAGTTATGGCGGATACGTTTTACACCCAAGCCAGCAGCCCAAATCTCCAATGGGTAGCGAGAAACCCCGTAAATAAATCTTCAGCTATTAGGACCACAAATCAATCTTGCGCTATTCTTACGACAAAACACCTCAAAGAAAATGTGGTTTATCAGTTATTGAACACCATTTTCTTCGATTCACTGCACAAAATCTCATTAGAATTTCAGCTTCTTCATGAAAAACGTTGAAAAAAGGGGGTATGACAATGAGGCCCGTATTCACCAACCATTCTTAATAATGTTGATAGTCTTATTCTTAACTAAACTAGATTTTTAGCCAATCAGAAATTGTGTTACTTTCTAAATGAGTAAATGTAGAACAAGACTTAGATTGCAATTGAGAATCGCTGTCGAATAGACGAATACGGACCCAGAAGTTATACTATCTTAATCGAGAGTCGCTATACAACTACAGGCTTGCTCAGATAGTAATCGTGTCCTGGTTCCATTAGACTGCTATCAGTCCGTTAAATAGAGCATTTTTATTAAAATCGGAAAATAAAACTGCAAAACAAATACACTAATATATTGTTTTCAGTGTCTGATTTAAGGTATTTTAGATAAAAAGCAAATAACACCACATGTTTCTGTTGGTGCACTGTAGTTGTGTACCTTGTTCATTAGAATGACTCAAATGCAGAGCCTGAATGCCAGGCTATGGTTCCATGTGCAAACATAACACCCTTCTCACGTGATCATGCAGATACACACGTAATCCTGATTAAAAAAAAAGGCAACATATGATTACTTTACCTGTCTGAATCCTCTGTGGCGTGAACAGACAGCCTCCGGTCCTAAAAATAAGAGATGAAATATGTATATATATATTTTTTTTTTTTTACTTTCGCGTGCAGATTGCGCACATCAACAATTTAACTTTCTGGAAGAGACAACATTTTAGACCCGTCTATATTCAAAACATTTGCAGCCGACAAATTATAGGAGGTTCAACTGGTACTTAACTCTATCAATGACATGTAAGTTTTAGGTGCCTTTTGGGACAGTATAGATAACGACCACACTGTACAAAGAGTGTGGTGCCTGATCTTGAATTTACTTTGCCCTTTAATGTTAGATATTTTCGGCCTTAGATTTGCATCTCTTTTGATTTCTTTTAACTTTCTATTGTATATTTGCATACTGTAATCGTTGTGTCCGGAACAAAATGCCGTCATATATGCATGTCCTTTTTGCATTCTGCCTGTAATTTTACCCACATGAATGATAAATTGAGATATTATTATGTCAATGTACTTGTATTATGCTGCCAATACTTGACGATAATGTCTCTTTTGCAAATAAAACTTGAACAAGCTTTTGATACACCTCAACCTCGCTATATAGTCGCTGCTGGGTATACTGGACACGCTAGTATTTACGTGTATATCTAATGCTAGCAGAAAACCGAGTAAAAATGATTCACTGGCTCATCAGTCCACTGCACAAGTCATCTGCAAACTAAAAATTTCGTGTTTTGATGACCGCGAGGAAAACAGCATTTGAAAACAGTCTGGGTAAGGAGAAGGAGGTGCTGGTAATCAACATGTTTTCAACATGTTTTCTTTTTTCCTGCAACCTTTTCTATCCTGTAAAAAAAACCAACTTCCTCGATGTGAGTCATATTTGATGACGTCGTCAGCAAGTATAACCAATTTGGACAAGTCAAAAGTGTCGTCTGGTAGAGTTATCTAGGCTACATAAGCAGTAAAATCACACTGAATTTCCTTGCTAATAAAACCGTATTACATGTGGTGAAAAGCTGATATTTCATTTCCCAATATCATTGCTAAATACAGCGTCACAAATTCTGCTTTTCAGGACTTTCAGTCCTTTGATTTCTTAACCCCGTTGTACATAGCGCTTATCCCAGATTTAATTGCCTCTGCAGACAGTGTAGATAGAGATCAGGCTGCACAGACCATGCAGTCTGATCTTGGATCTACACTGTCCGATTCTTTGTCTTACATTATGGGAAAAAAAAAAAAACTTTGAAATTGCTTTATATCTTCATCTTTTACATTGACTGAGATTGTCCAATTCACTTAATTATCACTACAAGTGTATTAATTTCGAACTGAATTGCCTACCAATGTCTGTATATGTGTTACTTACCCGTGTTAAGTGGGAGTGTGACTTATTGTACTGTTTTTCATTTTCAAGTCTTTCTTGCTGTTTCTTTATCAAAAATTCCTGTCTGGAACTGAAATGGGTGATACAAATACTGTTTCTTGAGAATTATTAAACAATTAAGTTCGTTATTTGAAGATTACCTGTCAAAAAACAGGTTATGACCATCAAAAATTGCTCTACTTTTGAAATCTGGAATAAGACTATGAATGCGTCGTAAATATCGGAGATCGTTTGGTTAAGGTTTAAGAACCCTGCCATCCACTTGAAGAAGTTAATCTTACATCTTTTTCGCTAAATTGATTGTGTAAAAAAAAAAATGATTGGTTGGTTACACTTATAACTTACATGTCTGAGACCCTCTCTCCCAGATCACTCTCCAGAAATTTCTTCTGACGTAAATATTGTTTTTCGTTCTCGATTCGAGTATGCTGCATTCGCAGTCGGTCGTCCTTCGAAGGCCTAGGGTAGGGAGAATGATATCGTAATTGTATTTCGGTAATGTACAGCTGGATAAAACATAAAAAGTAAAACTTGTATTTTGTAAAAGACCCTTTCTGCCTCACATACGATTGTTTAAACTCTCTACCAATCGACGGAATTGTTGGACTTGCCCAAATCAAAAGCATTTGCAGACGACAAATTAGATGTTACTCAAATGTTGGAAATCGCCTTTGAAAAGAAAGAAAATTACATTGTGGGAAAAGGAGAAAATGCTGGTTACCTGCATTTTCTTCTTTTCCCATAGTGTTTTCAAAAGCCGTTGTCCTCAAGGTCTTTGAAACTCGGGATTCTGTGGTAAAGGGCTTAGAGCACAAATATCGTGTACGCTTGACAAGCTAAATAATTTACTGTTTACCGATCAATCCCGTGTTTAATGACCGTGGGGAAGAAGCTTGTCGAAAACATTGTTGGAAATTAAGAAAAAGGTGGTAAGCAGCTTTTCAAAGGCAAATCCTATAATTTTCCTCTCATTTGATTAGAGCCGTGCTCCGGCAAAAGGGGGTTTAATGCATCTCCGTTATGCATGATTCCAAGCAAGTCATCGCATGATCATCGATCCATAGGGTCTAACAGCCGACTGAATCTTGAGGTAGACTGGTCCTTTGAGATACAGGAAATTGGCAAATAGCGAAAAGTTTCGGCCCAGGTCAGCCTGCGCGGATTGCGCAGGCTGACCTGGGTCGATACTTTTTCGCGGATTCATTAAGCCCCCTTTTCACTGAGCCTGGTTCATTTTTTTTTATGCAAATGCTGTCTGTATGGATGCGTATTTAAGTTTGCCGTCTAGTGAAGAAGTAGCATGTTCGCACTCACGTTTTTGATCTTTTTTCTCTTCTTCTGTACTTTTCGATGTTTCACGGAACATGCAGTCAGACAAAATACATTCGATTCATTCTACTATGACAAGGAGCGTGACTAGGATCCCCCTTTCCATCATGATTAAAGCCGGGGCCGGGCAGCCCCCCCCTCCCCCAGGCAGTTTTTACCTCTGGGATGAAATAGGTCTTAAGGGCTAACATTGTAAGTGTATGGATTATGCGTAAGTAAGTAAGAATAAGAGAGGTTCAAAGTCCCACCGACTCATGAAAATTATGCTCCCGGGTAAAAATCGAATCCATGCAATAGTCACCATCTTTCGAGCTTCCTTGAAACAGCGAATTCGAGACTAACATTTTGCTATTTCAAAGGTACTTTTTGGAAAAAGATATCTCCCTATCGGACAGTGTACAAGATCTAAGATCAGACTGCACGTTCTGTACAGTCCGATCTTGATTTACACTGCCCGCAAAAGGTCATTGAGTCGCGCTTAGCAGCCGAAGGGTTAAAGACGCAATCTACCTTGAGAAGGCCTGCTAACGACCAAGAGCCATTGAAGTCTTCGTTGCAACTGTTACAAGCAGAACTGTAAGCATTTTTTTCCCACAATAATTTCTATCCCCTCAAAGACAGACTCCAACATTTTAGCCGCAGTGAACATTGCCCCTAATTTTGTCATCTGGTGGAGTTAATTTTCATGCAGCCGGTTATGCAGATGGACATACAGTAGTCACATCTCTGTTAGACACCACTATTGTTCAACAGCTTCATGAATACATCGACCGTTTCAGTAGAGAAATCGAACTTTTAATTGTCAAAGACTGTGTTTAATAACCGCCTGTATTTAACCCTTTACCACACAGTCCCGACTTTTAGCGATCCTGAAAGAAAAGGGCTTTTGAAAACATTGAGGGAAAAAAGAGAAAATGCCAGCATTTTCTCCCTTTTCCACAACGTTTGCTACGCTATCAAGGGCATTTATATAAGCCATCAGTTTAACAACATTTTATTTGTCGTTTGCAAATGCTTTCAATCTGCTGCGGTCAAAACTTTTGTTATTTGGTGAAGACTTACAGGCTATTCTTTTTGTATTCGCCTGTGGATGTAAACGCTGTACCTAATAATCCCGAGTTTTACGACCTACACAGAAGAAACATTTAAAACATTGTGAGAACGGAGAAAATGCTGATGACCAGCATTTTCTCCTTTCCATCACGTCTCTTCTAGTTCAGAAACAAATCTCATAATTTGAGCAACATTCAAAATGTCGACTGCAAATGCTCTTAGTTTGTAAGTCTACAGACTATGTCGTCATGAAAAAGGATTGAGCGAGGACTACCTCTTTCAGCGCCAAATATTTATATCCAATTTTGACAGTTGAAAAAGGGTCCACTGAAATTCAGAGACATTTTATTTTATAGGCTTGATTAAACAAGCGGACGATATAGATCCAAGATCCGACTGCACGTTCTTCGCAGTCTATGATGCTAAAATGGTTAGAAAAATGTTTAGGCCTATAACCTATCTGATACTCACATAGCCATCTTTATGGTATTTCAGGTTCTCTGTGTGGTATTGTCGAAGTCCTGAAAAACAGTGGTAGATCTATCTCAGAAACTTTCATGTTTTTGTCAGCGTAACTATTTAAAAATTTTAGAAGGGTTTAATCTGCTTTTTTGGTTTCAAATGAATTAATAGTAATTTGCGATTTGCAAAAAATCTGGACATGTTTATTCCGCGGGCATCTAGGGCCTACTTGCGAGTTAATTTATGACGCTATTTAAAATGCAGATCGTTCTTGTTTTAAGTAGACAAAGTATTGAAAACCGGGCTCTATTTGTTAAGCTCTACTGGTAGATCTACTGTAAATTAAAGGTAACTCTTGTTTATTTACTGATAGATCTACAACAGATCTAGTTCCTCGAAAGTCTACACGAAAAATCGAAGTGTTTTTTTTTTTCTTGTTTACATAGTCGAGTGTGGTAGCCTGCAATCTATGTATGGCTTGAAACAAAGCGTCGCTGGTTCTATTCACAGTCCTTTTCGAGGATTATTGACAGTCTCCCGTCGACGGGACCCATTTTTCTCTCGTCGGTGAATATTGTTTCCAGCTTTTTATGTGGGAAAACAGCCGGTGGCTTGGAGAATTTTAGCGACTTCTTTCTATCGTTTACATGTTCAGCAACAGGGTTCACAGACCTTACAAAGCCTGTGTTGAATTCCAGTGAGAGTCGCGTTGGCATGACTGTTGAAAAAGCTCTGCAGTAGAAATCTTATCTGATAGAAAGCATGTAAGTGTTCTATTATTCTATATTAGCTTAGACTTGATCCACTCAACGCCACGAGTAGCTAACCACTTAATGCTACGTCATACTTCACGCACCGTTTTTTTTTTTTTTTTTTGTTTTGTAAAATAGTAAATTATTAATATCCCTCATACCTTAGATCTACTCGTTTTTCCTGAATTGATCAACCATTTCCAGCATAGATACACTGAAGGTCATAATTATGACGTCATCAGTTTGTGTGTAAAATATAACGTAATCAATTGTGACGTAAAATTTCACCCGTCACTACTCGGCTAATTTCGCACCTATGTCTATCTTGTTAACCCGAGGTTTGCCGAATTACATTCTGTATTTCGCGTTTTTCATCAGTTTGTTTCATGTTGCCCCCTGTCTTGCTGCAGGCTAACCTCCGTGCAGAGACTCGCTTTTCATCCAGAACAGCGGATAGTACAGATCTGAGATAAGCTTTAATTCTTATCGAGTCTTGGCCACTTAGGATGCGATTAATTAAACAGTCGCCACAGCTGTCATTGTTTTTTTTTTTTTTCGGTAACACGAGAAGGCTACAATGCTTGGATTCAGCAATGCCTTGCCAAAGGACATCACTCACACGCAGGCAAAGCTCTTTTTATTAGTATATTCTGGTCGGAGATAGATCTATCTTTATCAAGTCCAAAACCTGTCTCGTATTTCACTGATCGAAAATACTATGATACTGTACATTGAACTATTTAAACAGCGCCTTGGATAGTATAAACTGCACGTCTCCCTACAATGCGAAATTCAGAGCGATAAAAAGGCACGCTATGTGAAAAAAGGAGGTTTAATGCAACTTCAAAAAGTATTTATCAAGGTCAGCTTGCGCAGTCCGCAGAGGCTGGCCTCGGTCGAAACTGTTTGTTATTGTTAAATTTATTTTTTTGCAATTTACCACTTTACTTTCAGATTCAGTCGGTTGTTAGACAAAATGGATCCCTACTTAGATCTGCAATGACTTGCATGGCATCATGCATCACGGAGACGCATGAAACCGCCTTTTCCCACAGCGCCGCACATTTGATATCTATGATTATCTAGAGCTTCACGTATGAAATGTCATACTTTCATATGACAAACCTAGATCTAAACAAGAGGGCCATTGGCCCTAAAGCGCTCACCTGAGTAAAGCCATCTACAGTTGATAAAGCTGAAGACAGCCTGGTTTTAAAGATGAACTAGAGGCGCTTGAGCGCCTGTATCGCTCCACAGGCCTGATATTTCTATAATGGCGAAAAGAAGTTTTTAACAATTACCATTCAATCCTGCATTTTAGCTCACTAAAGAAAAAAGGTATGGTAAAAACTTGTGAGAAAAGAAGAAAAAAATGGTAACCAGCATTTTCTTAGTTTCCCACAATAATTTCTATCCTTTTTTATATATGTCTTACTAATTTGAAGATATGTTGTCTGCAACAGGTCCTTTCACAAACCATTTTGGGTGGGGAAACATCAAAATATAGAAAATATGTCTTTCTCAGGGTCGTTAAAAGTTGTGATTGTGTGGTAAAGGGGTAATCTAAAAGAACAGCTAGGAGGGCAAATGAATGAATGTTATAGCAATATAGATCAACTTACATCAATACACCAGATAGAATGAAATATGCTGGCATACAATGAACACCTAATCCCTAATAATCAACTTTTCACAGTTAGAATGTCTTCTGTGGCAAACAACACAAAATGGTCTACAAATGCATTTACATAAATCAAATATCCTGCTCCAGGGCACAGATTAATTCTGGTGTACTGAAGTTGCGGGATCAGTTTGACTGGGTAACATTAATGCCTTATTACAAATGTAAAGCCCTGTCCCACTGTGTACCAGGTCACCAGGATTTACACCCCTTCTCTGTCCACTCTGCATTTACTCATTAGTAGGTCAACAAACCTTTACCAGAACTAATAAAAGTGCAGAGGTTCTCTTGTTCTATATCAAAAGGACTATAAAGTACCTACAACATGGGGGTTTTGTTATTAAAATACTTTTTCTTTTTTACCTTGGCATGGTTACTCAGGCTTAGTAATAAGGCAAAATTGAAAAGCTCAAGTTGTGAAAGGTGCTCAAGCTTTTATCTTATTTATGGCCAGTGATATTTCATTACTAGTACTAACTAATAGCATATCATTGGAGTAAATTGTGATCTTAATACCAAGGAAAATGTGTGGGCTTAAATAGGACAGCCCTGACTAGGTCAAGTCAATCCAATTTTCTTCCTTTTTCTTTGTTAGTCGATAAAACTAACACAATAAATAGTTTTGGAGAAGAACATTTTTTTGAAATATAAGCCTTGTCTATAAAAAAATGTGTTTTTAGGTGTATCATTTTTTTAAAAGGAATTTGGTATACAACCACCATAGAAACAATTTGGCAGACAACCACCATAGGAACTTACCTGCAAAACAACAATGAAATCCAATGAATAGTTTTAGAGAAGAAATTTTTCAAAGATTTTACTTTATACCATAAAAGGAAAATGAGTCTCCCATAAAAGCCATGTTTTTTGACAGATCATTTTTTTTTAAAGGAATTCTGTAAACCTGTATCTAAGGAACATTCCTGCAAAATAATAATGCTATCCAAATAGCGGTTTGGGAGGAGAAGATTTTTAAAGGTTTTTTACTTTGGTTGCCATGGCAACCAGAATTCTTTATGGAACACAATTATTTGAAGGAATTTGAAAGAGGACCACCAAAGGAACATTCCTGTGAAATTTGGTAAAAATCCAGTCAATAGTTTCTGAGGAGAAGTTTTTTAAAGAAAAAGTTTACGGACGCACGCACGGACGAACGGACGAACGGACGGACGGACGCACGACGGACACAACGCCATGACAATAGCTCGCTGGCCTTCGGCCAGTGGAGCTAAAAACAAATGCGTGTAAGTGACCTAACCAATGTGACTCAATTTTGAACCTGTCCAAGATATCATTGAAACAAACAAGTTTCATGAGTATCAGGCTGAAATGTAGCCCTTACGGTGCACACAAGGTTTTTCTATGATTTGGTCCAGTGACCTACTTTTGACAGGATGTGACCTACTTTGGAAGCTTTCCAAGATATCACCAAGACAAACTTTCAGACCAACTTTCACGAGCATCAGGCTGAAAATATGGCCTCTATAGTGCACATAAGGTTTTTCTTGGATTTAGCCCAGTGACCTACTTTTTGACCCGACATGACCCAATTTCGAATTTGTTCAAGATATCATCAAGACAAACATTCTAACCAATTTTTATGAGTTTCAGGCTGAAAATGTGGCCTCTACAGTGCAAACAAGGTTTTTCTAAGATTTAGCTCAGTGACCCACTTTTTGAACCGACATGACCCAATTTCGAACTTGTCCAAGATATCATCAAGACAAACATTCTGACCAAGTTTCAAGAGTAGCAGGCTAAAAATATGGCCTCTAGAGGGCACACAAAGTTTTTCTAAGATTTAGCCCAGTGACCTACTTTTTGACCCGATATGACCCAATTTCGAACTTGTCTGAGATTTTATCAAGACAAACATCCTGACAAAGTTTCATGCATATTTAACAGAAAACGTGGCCTCTAAAGTGCACACAAGGTAAAATGTTGACGACGGACACAGCACGATCACAATAGCTCACGTTGAGCACTTCGTGCTCAGGTGAGCTAAAAAGTCTGTGACACATTTCCGAGTTTCAACGACCTTAAGAAGGCCCTGAAAATGTTGGGAATGGAGAAAATGCTGGTAAAAATCACTTTCTCCTTTTCCCACGATGTCTTCTGCCATTCCATTGACAATAATACATCTTTCGCGCCAAGATTTTACAAAGAATTTGTTGTCTGTAAATGCTTTCAGTTTGCTCGAGCCAAGAATTCTGTCGTTTGATAAAAAGCTAAACCAATGCCCCTAGCTTCTGTCTATCCCAAGGAGAGGTTTTTGGGGTCTTTAATCAAGTTTTTGTGATAGACTTGGCAGGATCCCAATAGACGGCCGGGTGACAGGAAAGACTCACAGAAAGAGGACTAAGCTCTAGATAGGAGAGGGACTATTAAGCTGTATTGTCCAAGCTTAGAACTAGATGTTGAAGTTTCAAAAACGATACACAGTATAAATTCAGTCCGTTTTATTTCATTTTATTGAGTACAGCAAAATTTCAAAACAAGTCATGGTTGAAAATTCAATGAACACAGTGGATCTCCCTTCGAACTCATGTTTGACTTGATGATGCACGTGGAGGAAAAATTCAAGTAATAATGTACCAAGCATATCTGATCTTGAATTAATACTTGATGTTGTTAATAAACAAATGGAACTTCACTTAATACCTGCTGTAGGTACCTACAGTGCGAATTAATTACTAACCTGTTACTAGATATAAAACGTTTATAGGCAAGCATTTAAGGAAAACCATTGCGGTAAAACGACGAAACTGACTATTTTAAAGTTTCCTTTTACCAAGATTAAAACTGCTAAAAATGTAGATTACGATTAAAATCGCTAAAACTGTAATATCTGGAAATGAGTGCAAAAATAATGATAACCCTTACAGCGCCTTTCACAACTATAGTTGCATTTGCGGCCAGTGTAGATCAAGATCAGGCTGCACAAAACGTGCTGCCTGATCTTTGATCTACAC
This sequence comes from Tridacna gigas, assembly GCA_945859785.2. NCBI lineage: Eukaryota > Metazoa > Mollusca > Bivalvia > Cardiida > Cardiidae > Tridacna > Tridacna gigas. The sequence continues at coordinate 31,767,550 of OX244034.2, forward strand.
TGTCCACTCTGCTGAATCAGTGTAGACAAAAGCAACCATGAAATTTCAATTATTTGGGTCGTGTTTCTAGGATGAAAATGTCTGGCAGGTTTTTTCGGCACTCCAAGGGTTAACACACCATGCCATGGTGAATGGTTAGTTTAAATTCAAATGCATTTAAACACATGCATTGTCTTATTGGCCGTTATTGGGCCTTCAATGTCTCGTAAAATTTCATAGATATCCCTGTACTATTTGTTCGCCATTATACATGTACATCAGTATCTTCTTAAAACCATGGTAAACCCCTTATGAGCTAAATTACCCCGTTCCAAAAAAAAAAAAAAAAAAAACAAAATGACTTGTCAAAAATGAAAGCATTTGCTGCTGACAAATTACATGCGGTTCACATTATGGGAAATGTCATTGAAAGGGTGAAAAACATGGTGGAAAAAATGCTAGTCAGCAGCATTTTTTTCACTTTTTTTTCCACTATGTTTTTTCAAAATCTGTCTTTTGCAGGGTTCTAATAACATTTGGCTTTGGGTTCATGGCTGAACTTTTTCATTTTAAAGAAAAACAAAAGAAAAAAATAACTCTTTTACGTCATTTTCCTATAGAAACATATATGCCAAGAATTCTGTATGAGTCCCATGCAAGATTTTATTTCACTTAACATGTACCTTGCTGATATTAAAATTTTCTATTTAATATTAGATAGAGTAACTTGCACTCAATGCAATTTACTGTTGACATACAGGTTTAAGTACAACAGGTTGAATGTTTTTGACCATGTTTTTTGAGTGAAAGGTTTATTTCAGACCTATAGGACAGAAAATGGAGGTTTTCAAGCATAGGAGTATGCACTTAAGGTCATCACAAGTGAAGCCATGATATATAAAAATCATGACATATAAAAATAACTAAGTTTACACATGCTTAAGTTGTTGATAAAGACAGTATCTGCAGCAATGATTAACTCTTTACCAAACGACAAAATTTTAGACTTGTCCAAATTGAAAGGATTTGCAGACGACAAATTAAATGTGGCTAAAATGATTAAAATTGTCTTTTATAGAATAGAAAACATTGTAGGAAAAGGTGAAAATGCTGGTTACCAGCATTTTCTTTTTTTTCCTGCAATGTTTTCAAAAGGCTCCATCTTTTGGGTTGTTAAAACTCGTGATTATGTGGTAAAGGGCTAATTATGAAAATGGAATTAAATAAGAAGCCTTTGTTAAGCAATCTCGTGACCTAACTTGAAGCTGCCAACGGAAAAAGATGGGGATTAACTCAAATCTCGCTATGTATACCCTCTACAATGCTTAACCCTTACAGCACCGAATAAACCCAACAGACTTCTCCATTCTAGAAAAAAGAGGAAAGCATGAGTAATAGCAAGGCTGCTATTGTCCAGAATGTCTCAGCAAAGCGGACAGTGTAGATCAAAGATCAGACTGCACTTTTTGTGCAGTATGATCATGATCTAAACTGGCCACAAAGGCAACTATAGTTTTGAAAGGCACTTTAAGGGTTAAACAGTGTGAGATACAACTGAGTCATGCTCTGTGAAAAGGGGGATGTAATGCATGTACAAAAAGTGTTGACACAGGTCAGCCTGCACAGGCTGACCTGTGTCTCCGAACTTTTTGCTACTGGTAAATTTTCTGCATGTCCACAAACTATTCTATGTCATGATTCTACAAGACAAAATGGATTTATGGATCCATAATCATGTAATGACCTGCTTGTTATAATGCATTGTGGAGATGCACTAAATGCTCTTTCACTAGAGTACCCCTCCATTTGTTAACATCTGAAACTTTATCATAAAACCCAACATCAAAGAAGTAACATTTAGATAAAACAAACTGTTCACTATTTTTTTCCCTTTGAAATATTGTTAATTTTGTCTGTCAGAACTTGAAGATCTATGTTCCTATCAATCTTGTAGTATTTTCCTTTCTTGATTTGAATAACAGTCATCCACTCTGGCAAAAGTTCCACACACAGCTCTAAATGGGCTTGAATATCTCCTAAAAAAGAAACAAAACAAATACATACGTTTAACCCTTTACCAAACGACAAAATGTTGCCTTGGACTCACCCAAGTTGAAAACATTTGCAGACGACAATTAATTTATACCTAAATAGGATGATTGTGGTCTATGAAAAGGAAGAAAACATTGTGGGAAAAGGAGAAAATACTGGTTATCAGCATTTTCTACTTTTCCTGCAATGTTTTCAATTTGCCATCTTTTGTCAAAGGTTCTTAAACAGCACTATATACAACCTCTTCCTTACAATCAAGTACTATCTTCGAAGGCAAGAAATGAAAAATATCAGTAAAAAATATTTCCAATAAACCCTTTACCAAACAATCCCATGTCATAACTAGAGGCCCTTGAGGGCCTGAAATTGTTCTACTGGCAGTGATTTTGCTTTTTTTCCAAAATACATTATGAATTCATGATGCAAAAAGGTGAAAGACAAACATCCCCCCCCCCCTCCACCACCACCAAAGGAGGTGTTGTTGCAACTGGGCTTGAACAAATAGTGAAAAGAAATTGAAGTACAATTCCACAAAACCAACTGTTTGGAATCCAGCCAAATTTGATAGGATTTCAGTACTCATTGTATTAAACAATTCCTGCAAATTTCAAAGAAATGTGACTAATAATCTGGACTGTGTTGAGTAAACAATACTAAGTCTTCCAGTGGCTGCTTTTCCTAAACAAATTGCTAGATTTTCTTCATTTTGAATAGAGTTCAATCCCTTGATGACACAAATAATCTTTGCAAATTTCAAACGAATTAGATCTAAAATGCACAGAATTGCGTACACAAGAAATGTAAGTATTCAACTTTAAATGGTTCCTTTTCCCATACTGATTGTCTAATGTTTTTCAAAATCAATAGGGTTCAAGCTATTGATAATATAAAGCAACTGTGCAAGTTTAATGAAATTTCGACCACAAATGCAGAGTCGTAGCGTAAACAAGAGATGTAAATTTTCGAATTCAAATGGCTACTTTTCCCATACTAATTGTTGAATTTTTGTCAAAATCATAGGCTTAAAGCTTTTAATGATACAAAGCAACTGTGCAAGTTTCATGACAATCCAATCACAAATGCTGAATTTATTGCCTAATCAAGAAGTGAAAATTTTAAACTTTAAATGGCTACTTTTCCTACACTGATTGTCAGATTTCTTCAAAATCAATAGGCTTCAAGCTATTGATGATATAAATGATCCGTACAAGTTTCACGAAAATCTGATCGCAAATGCAGACTTAATCATGTAAACAAGAAATTTAAATGTTGAATCTTAAATGGCTACTTTTCCCACACTAATTGTCAGATTTTTTTCAAAATCAATAGGGTTCAAGCTATTGATAACATAAACAAACTGTACAAGTTTCACGAAAATCCGACCACAAATGTGGACTTTATTGCGTAAACAAGAAATTGAAAATTTGAACTTTAAATGGCTGCTTTTCCTACACTGTCAGATTTTTTTTCAAAATCAATAGGGTTCAAGCTATTGATAAGATAAACGAACTGTGCAAGTTTCACGAAAATCTGACCACAAATGCAGCTTTTATCGCATAAACAAGAAAAAGACTAACAGGCGGATTTTTTTTTTAAAAAACTCTTTACCAAACGACAAAATCTTAGATGTGTCCAAATTGAAAATATCTGCATACAACAATATAAATGTGACTTGAAAATTAAAACAAGTTTGTGGAAGGGCAGACAACATTTCCAAACTTCATAGTAGGGGTATAACCACACAATGCTGACTTTTAACACGCCTGAGAAAGAAAGCTTTTGAAAACACTGTTGGAAAAGCAGAAAATGCTGGTAATCAGCATTCCTGTTTTCCCATGTTTTCTACCCTATCAAGGCCACTTTTAATTTGTCGTATGCAATGCTTTCAATTTTGACAAATCTAAAATTTCATCATGTGGTAAAGAGTTAATAGAATAACCACAGGCCTTTGAAACTCTATTTGTCTATCACGGAACACGAAAAATTTTCCTTGGTCGATCATTGCAGATTGGTGCATCACCTGTATATCATGGATTACTCAAATTTTCTTTTCAGTGTTACTATAAATAGCACATTGGCAACTGCCTGTATATTGTATATAATAAGACAAGGTGTGCAATGAAATCAAGGAAAATTTTTACCCCTGTCCCCTTTCAGAGATAATATTTAACTGCAGATGGAAAAATAAACCTAGTTATTGTTGCAGATGGCTTCACAAATGACTTTTCTCGTGTACCCTGACCTTCGAAAGTTCCAAACAGCTCTTGCGATCAAGCAATAGCTCTGATCTAAAAAAATTTAAAAATATTCTACATTTTCCGGATCGCCATGCGCTGACATCAAACAGTTCATCATGACGGAGTGAATTATAACTCATGTGAAAAGATGTGCCAAAGTTTTTGACCAATAAACAGTAAATATGTGTTTGAAAATATGCGAAATGGAAGATGAAAATAGTGATACTGGATAAGATGAAAAGACAGATTAAAACAAACAAAATATTATTTCAATAATTTCATCAATATATCAACAAAATAATTTTAGATCTTTGTTTGAAAAAAATATTTTAGTTTTAGTCCAGTGCAGGATGATAAATTCTGCGACGTTAGTGCATGGCAATCTGGAAAATGTGGAAGCTTTTTAAAATGTTTTAGATAAGAGCTACTGCTTGATTGCAAGAGCTGTTTGGAACTTTTGATTTGTGAACCCATCTGCAACGGTAACTAGGTTTAGTTTTCCGTTTTCGGTTAAATATTATCTCTGAAAGTGGAGAGGGGTAAAAATTTTCTTCGATTTCATTGCACACCTTGTCTTATTATATATGATATAGAGGTAGTCACCAATGTGCTATTTATAGTAACGGTGTCCGCTCAGGAAAATTTTGTCATCCCGTCACTCCTGTGATAGATCAATGGAATTTCAGCGGCCTATGGAATAACAGTAAGACTGAAAGATACCTATGGCGATCTCAGATCTATAACTATCCTGGATCCGTGTGATGATCGACTCCAGGGTCAAACTTGGTTTCTTTTCAGTTACAAAATGGGATCTAACGATACGCATGATATCAGGGAGCCTTTTAATCATTGCTGTTCTTTTCTCTTCCTTTGGATCTCTCATTAGTGCAGAGACAGTATTGGCTGCCTCTCTTGCTCTGATCTTCTCCAGTAAAGACTGAGGTATGCCTTTCAGGGCTCCAGATACAGGTTTAACGGTTGGTTTTGTTACATTATCTTGTTTTAGAGCCAATTTCTCCTCTTCTTTGACTGTAGACATAAGGGCCTTTTCAACCTACAATAAAATAACATTATAACTGTTTCTCTTCAACCCTTTGCGCCCTTAAACAATAATAATAAAATCCCCTTTCCCATTTATGTTTTTCACCCTAACGAAGACAAATTCCATCGTTTGAGCCGTATTTAAATTGCTGTCTGCAGGTGCTTTCAATTTGGACCAGTCTGAGATTCTGCCGCACTGGAATAGTGTTAAAAAGATCTTTTTGTGCCTTTTACCACACAATCCGGTGTTCTAACAACCCAGGGAGAAAAGGCTTTTGAAAACATTATGGGAGAAGAACCAGTACTTTCTCTTTTCCCCACAGCATTTTCTACCCTTGAAAAATCAAATCCCATCAATTTAGCCACCATTCGTTATGTCATCTGCAAATGCTTTCAAGTCTAAAATTTTGTGTCCGGAAAAAAGAGTTAAACATACAAACCTTTGGCATCACTTTTCCCCTGGCATGGTCAAGAATGTCTTGAGCTGTTTGATAGGTTTGAACATCTGGAGGTTGTGGCAAGGGGCTTTCTTCTATATCTGGGACTTCATCTAGTGAAAACTTAGGGTGCCATCTTGTAATCTTGTCATCAGGTATGATTAAGGGCCGACTAAGTTTGGACAGAAAGACCTGCAGACAAAAATAAATCAGCAAGAGTTAGCTCCCATTCAAACCATTATACAAGACAGCATATCTGACATGTAAAGTTTGTTGCTTGAACTTTAACGCTTTATTAGATGAAAACTAGAAATGTGTCACCGACATGGATGCCCCAGCTAAATGACAAAGGTCACAATATGGTGTAGTTCCAAACTCAAACAAGGACCTATAGCCATACTTTTTGACAAAAAAAATTCATACAGTGCGTATGCAAAAATTTTCATGAAGCTTTGTGATGTTGACCTTTGAGGTGGCAACATTGTTTTACTTGCAACATGTCTGTTCATGGCAATCATTGTGCCAATTTATTTTGAAACCCAACAATGCACATCAAAGTTAAGAGCCAGACATGAACACCACCTTTTCCAATCACTTACTCACACTCACAAAGAGAGAGAGAGAGGGAGAGAGAGAGAGAGGAGGGAGGGAGGGAGAGAGAGAGAGAGGGAGGGACTGAGAGAGAGAGAGAGAGGCTGGGATATCACTATATGCCATTTTATGGCAAGGGGCACGATTAGGGCAGTTGTCTGCAAAGATAATACTAGTAACTCTCTTAGCAAAAGTCTGAGAAACTTAATTTTGAGTTTGCTAGCAAGTAATTTACAGCAAAGAATCCAGACATCATGACACAAATACTGACTGCTGCATGCACTGCTGATAATCTGCATCTATAGTAAAAGTAAGGGAGATAACTCCAAAACTCAAGTCAGAGTTATCCTCATAAATCATGACACCCTTATTTCATGTTCTTAGCAGCTCTACTAACTACCATTAAAATGACTCCACTGGTTAAAGATTTATGTCCTACAAAAGATTTTACTGCCATCAGAGATCACTGAAAATAAGATGGAGTAGGCCAGAGTAAAAATTCTTTAATGGATCTTTTCTTGATGTCCTAAGCATCCCTATTCATTATCACCAAAATATCTCCATAGGTAGAGGAGATTTGACATAAAGAAAATTTAACAACCATGGGAGATAACTAAAAAAAAAAACACAGTCAGAGTTATCTTTTTTTTGATAAAATATTCCTTCTTATAACCTTTATGGCTTGATGAAGTATCATGAAAATATATCAACAGGTTAAAGAGTTATGGCCTTCACAGAATTTAGCGACTATGGGACAGGGTTCATACAGAATTTCTTAGGAAAAATTTGAGGGCTTTTCAAGGGCTTTTTAAGGCTTTTGAAATAGAAATTAAGGTCTTTTTACTGACATGGCTGTATACAATAACGATCCATATTTTACGTTGATTACGTTGGCATATTATGTTGTATAAAGAATCTATGACTGACTGATGCATAGGATAAGTAAAAACTGCTTTAAAATTATTTGGAAAAAGTAAAAGCAACTATAAAAACTAAAACAGGTTTACTCTTAATCTTATTTTTTTCCGAGATTGGCGATCTTGTTGCACAAACAGCACATCGCCGAGTGTTTATCCCCTTTAAATTCTCGAACCCAGTGTTTGTACATGGGATCCGCTTTTAACCAATTTCTGTTAAATATACATTTCCCCATTTCTCCAACTCGATACAGACGACCTTTTTACAAATGGCTGACACATATGATGACGATCGCTGTGAACAGTCGCTCTTAGAGATAAGGTGAGAGTAAACCGGTAATGGTACCCGACTTTCTACTATGATTGAAGTAGAAGGTCATAGTAATCATAGTAGAAAGTCAGCCACCAGTCAAAAAAACCAAGTGCCATATGACGAAATATCAAATTACGTCATCAATATATGAGTAGATGAGTAGACAGTGCTCTTCATTGTTACCATATATACTCACTTGTAAGAAGATACGAAGGAATAGAGGTTTCTTTGCAAACTTTCTTCGATCACGTCACCTGGATATTTGGAGCATTGTGCCTTACGATTTACTAGATTTAAGGGTTTTTCAAGGACTTTCTATACGTTTTAAGGGTTTTTTAAGGCTTCTCTTCATTTTCAAGGGTTTTTCAAGACTGAAGTCAAATCTAAGGGTTTTTCAAGACCTGTGCGAACCATGATGGGAGATAAAATTCAACCAAGGACTGTGACCTTGACCTTTGAGCTGGCAACACAAATTTACACACAACATGTCCTCTATCCATGGTGATCATTTGAGCAAAACTATTCTAGAATCAGACCATACATCTGAAAGTTATTAGCTGGATAGGAACACCTGTTACCACTATACTTGTAAAAGATATTGACAAAGTTACAAAGTTCAAACAGGCCCTGTGGCATTTGAGCTGGCGACATGAATGTTGCACATGACACATCATCTATCTACGGTGATCACTTGTGCCAAATTATTTTAAAATGGGACCATACACTGTTTACCTTAATTGTAGCAAATATTGACAAAGTTTAACCAAGCACTGTGACCTTGACCTTTATGCTGGCGACATAAATGTTGCATGTGACATGTTGTCTATCCATGGCGATCATTTAATTCAAATTGTTTTAGAATCGGACCATACATCAAGAAGTTATTGGCTGGACAGGAACACCTGTCATCACTATAATTGTGACAAATATTGACAAGTTTCAAACAAGGGCTGTGACCTTGAACTTTGAGTTTGTGACACCAGCGTTGCACACCACACATTCTCTATCCATGGTGATCATTTGTGCCAAATTGTTTTAAAATCTGACCATGCATTTGAAAGTTATTGTCCTAGACACAACCACTACTGTTTTCAAAAGACACACACACATTTTCATGGCAGGGGCATAAAAATGCAGTTTTGACTAAATTGAAAGAATTTCAGACAACAAATTCATTTGTAGCTCCAAAGATGATTTATTTTTTTTAATCTGACTGGAATGGTAGAAAAGATTGTGGGAAAGGGAGAAAATGCCAGTAACCAGCCTTTTGCGAAGTATTTGTATTCAAATACATTTTTGACATGGTATTTCTAATTAGTAATTTATGAATTGTGAAGAATTTACTAATTATATCTTGTACAGCTTATTATTATTTCCCATTTAAATATTATTTTTCAAATTATGAAACCTATCCTAGACATAAACTCTTCTGTGCTAAAACATACTTTCAATTTCTTTCAACAGCTGAAAAAACAGTTCACTGAAACTCAGAAAATTTTTCATCCAATAGGCCTGTCTAAACAAGGGGAAGGTATAATTCCAAAATCAGACTGCAGAGACTAGGCAGCTGTCTGATCTTGATCTGTGTCATCTGCAAAAGCCCGTCTCTGCTTATGGTGCTAAAAGAGCTAAATCCTTATTGCATAACTGAGCCATGCTCTGTGAAAAAGAGGCTTAATACATCTACACAAAGTATCAAACCAAGTCAGCCAGTGTAGTCTGCGCAGGCTGACCTGGGCCAAGACTTCTTGCTTTTGGCCAAATTTCTTCATGTCCACCACAAGATTCAGTTGGTTGTTAGACAAGATTGATTTTATGGATACAAAATTATGTGATGATTTGCTTGGTAGCATCGATCAAAGCAATGCATTAAGCCCCCTTTTGCCAGAGCATGACTCATATCTATAGCCTGATACAGCCTGATCTATATCTAAAGCCTGATACAGAACTGGAGTCTTTTGGTGATGGGCTTTTTTTAAAGAAGGGAGGTAAATTTTACGATGGAATGGGGCTTCTTTTAGGACCTTACAGTCCATTTGCTAAAATTCCTTTTTTAGGCACTATGTTATAATAATTTACTCTCCTTTAAAAAACATGCACAAATTTGGTGGGAAACCTTTACAAAGGCAACCAAAAACGATCTATTGGTTACCATTAGCGGAAGGAGTAAAATACCCTCCGCAAAAAGTAAGCCCAGTAACGTGGAAAATTTTTAGTATATATTTTAATATATAGGCTGCAAAAAATCAGCAAGATACAACACATTCTAGAGATGGAAAAGGAAACAATGGGACTTGGCGTCGGAGGTGTTGGGCTTTTGTCAACGAAAGTAGCCGCTCCAATCGTTCTCATAATGGAGGGTATAGCGATAGGAACTGGAGCTCTAAGTATTGTGGGTAAGTATGCCGCTAAAAAGTGCTCAGCAAAAGCGGAAAAGCACAAAAAAATACAAACGCTAGTTTTGGCAAAGCTAACACTATCTCCTTGCACGTTTCCAAAGCGCTCGCTGATAATAAGGTTAGCAACGAAGATTGAGTTTACCGATAAAAATTATAAGGTTACAGATCATTGCCACTATATGGGTAAGTTTAGAGGAGCACCGCATAACGAATCTAATTTAAAGCTCAGAAACACTGGGTTCACACCCATGTTTTTCCATAATCTTAGCGGGTACGATGGGCACCTTTTCGTTAAGATTCTCAGTAAGAGCGAGGGTAAGAACGACTGTATTGCCAACAACGAGGAAAAATACATCAGCTTTACCAAACACATCTTTGTCGGGGGAAACTAACACCACCAAATCAGGTTCGTTGATAGCTTTAGGTTTATGTCGTCAAGCTTGGACAAACTCTTGAGCAACTTAGAAGAAAGTTGCCTTAAAAATCTCTCTAAGCATTTTCCCAATCATCTGCTACCCCTAGTTAGGAGAAAAGGAGGTCTTTCCTTATGAGTACAAGGACTCGCTGTGACTTTAGGAAACCAGGCTACCTCCAAAAGAAGGTTTTTACTCGACTTAACAAAGAAGGTATTAGCAATAAAGACTACGTTCACGCTCAGAAGGTTTGGGAAGCTTTTGGTATGAAAATGTTGGAAGATTACCTCATACTGTACAACAAAGTAGACTTTCTGCTTTTAGCAGATGTCTTTGAGAACTTTATGAGATGTTTGCAGCAAACACTACGACTTACATCCTGCTTGGTATTATACCACTCTGGGCTTAGCTTGGGATGCAGCATTCAAGACAATGGAGGTAAAACTAGAGCTGTTATCAGATGTTGACATGTTGTATATGGTTGAGAAAGGTATAAGAGGAGGTGTTAGCATGTGCACTAAATGATACGGAGAAGCTAACAACCCCTACATGGGAGATCAGTACGATGAGAGTAAGCCTACAAAGTATCTGCAGTACTTAGACGCTAACAGTCTTTATGCTTGGGCAATGAGCCAGCCACTTCCTACTCACGGATTTAAGTGGATGACGGATTGGCAGTTAGGTGGCTTGGAAAACATCCCTTGCATCTTGGAGGTAGATCTAGATTATCCTCGAGAGCTGCATGATCTACACAATGACTATCCTCTAGCTCCTAAGCGTATAAAGGTAAACAAGGTGGATAAACTTATTCCTACCCTCGGTCCAAAGAAAAATTACAACGTGCACTGCTGAGCTCTTTAAAAGTATCTCAGTTTGGGTTTAAAGCAGGTAAAAGTTCACAGAGGGATTAAGTTTAAGGAAAGTGCTTGGTTAAAAAAAATACATCGACTTCAACACAAAGCTCAGAACAGAGGCAACAAACGAGTTTGAGAAAGACTTCTTTAAACTCATGAGCAACGCCGTCTTTGGTAAGACGATGCAAGAGTTAAACATCAGGAACTGAAGAGATATCCGCTTAGTTAATGATAGAAGGGCTAAAAAACTCGCCGCAAAGCCTAATTATAAGCACACTACCATCTTTAATGAAAACTTGGTAGCCATCCACATGAAAAAACTCACCTAACATATAATAAACCTATTTATTCAAGGATGAGCATTTTAGACATCAGCAAGACCTTGATGTATGACTACCTTAAGCAAAAATACGGAGAGAAGGTTAGACTGCTTTACACAATACTAACATTTTTGTGCTTGAGATAGAAACTGAGGACTATTACCATGACATTGCTCCAGACATTGCCGCAAAGTTCAACATGAGTAATTACCTGAGAAACCATCCCTTAGCGGGGTTAAATAAGAAAGTGGTAGGTATGTTTAATGATGCGCTGGGTGGAAAAATTATGGTGGAGTTTGTAGGTCTAAGAGCTAAATTATATGCCTACAAGACTTTGGAAGGTGAGGAGGAAAAGAAGTGTAAGGGGATTAAAAAGTCAGTGGTTAAGAACGAGTTAAGGTTAAGCAATTACGAAGATTGCTTAACCACAAGAAAAGACCAGATGACAGTGATGAACGTAATCCGAAGCTGAGGACACGGAATAACTACAGAAGAGGTAAACAAGACAATGTGCTAAGTTTCGATGATGACAAGTGGTTTATTTTAGAGGATGGGGTTAATACTCTAGCCTTGGAACATTATAGGATAGAGTAAAGAAATTCATAACCTTTCTTTGCGGGTTATAAATTTTAAGCAAAAGGAGTTGTGCGCTCTAAAAAATACATATTTTCCCAGAACTGGTCTTTATCACTCTACTTTTCTACTCACCTTGTGATGGTGTTTCACCACACTAATGAGACTATTATGGAAGTTTTCCCTTCTTCTCAGCAAATGGGATGCTTTGAATGTTGGCTTCATTTTTTTATCCATTTCTGCAAAAAGTTTTAATTCCCCTCATTACAAGATAGTTATTTGAAAATTGTTCATAGATGACCCTTTACCGCATAATCTTTTGCTAAACAACTCTGAAGACAGCTTTTGAAAACATTAAGGGGAAAAGGACAAATTTAAGCTAAGCATTTTATCCATTTTGAACAATATTTTCTACTTGCTGACAGAGAATCTATACAACTGCAGAAAATAATTATACTAAAATCGTTACAATAAAGAAACAGAATTTTAACCACAAGTTTGAATAAATAAAATTGATTTATTGCAAATTTTACTAAACTCTCTATCCATGCAAAGATTTATCAGCATTTTCTTTCCCTTTCTTCTAGCCTCTTACAACTGGTCCAGTTTAACCTTTTACCAAAAGACAAAATTTTACAATAGTCCAAAAACATTTGCAGACGACAAAATAAATAAGACTGAAAATTAAAATTTGTTTTGGAAAGGGTAGAAAAAATTGTGGGAAAAGGAGAAAATGCTGGTTACCAGCATTTTCTCCTTTTCCAACAAAGTTTTGAAAAGGCTTTTTTCTCAGGGTCGCTAAAAGTAGGGATTGTTTGGTAAAAAGTTAAAATTTGAACATGAATATTTAATTCTTCACCAAACAATTTGATTTCAAACAACTCTCAGAAAGAAGGCTTCTAAAAACAGTGTCATAAAAGGAGAAAATGCTGGTAACCAGCACTTTTTCTATTTTCCACAATGTTTTCTACCCTTTCAATGACAAATCTAATTATTTGAGCAAAAGTAAATTTGTCTTCAGCAAAATTTAATGCTTTTAATCTGGGCAAGTCTAAAGTTGTTCTGCAAAGAGCAAATTATGCCAAAATGAATTGGGTACTAACTTTTCTCCTTTTCCAACAATGTTTGCTATCCTTTCATGACATCTCAACATTTGAGCCAAATTATGTTGTCTACAAATGCTTTTAATATGGACGAGTCTAAAATTTTGTCATCCCATACAGACTTGTCTCTATACAGGTATTTTCCAACCCTGAATCTGGTGCTGAATATGGCCCCCAAAAGATTCCTAAATACAGATTACTAGTATGTGTCCCAATTTTATCACTAAAATTTCCCAAAATAATAATTTTTTGCCTAGTTATTTTGGAAATTTTGGAAATCTTTTACAACATTACATACTGGCAAAGAAAACCTGGTTGGCATTCAGAACATTACTTATTTACCCACACAAAGTACACACTATTTCAGAGGCAAACAATTTCAATTTCAAACTTGACAGTAGCACCCCGTATATTTTTCATTTTAAGCATCTAAGTAGTCCTTTTTCCCAATTTGAAGGGTCCTGGTCCCCAAGTGACAGAAGGTAGGAATATCTTGGCTTTACTAAGCAACAAAATTTTGGACTTGTCTGAAACAAAACCATTTCAAGACAACAAGAATGCAACTCAAATGGTTGGATATGTCTTTCAAGGGGTAGAAAACATTGTGGAAAAAGGAGAAAATGGTTACCAGCATTTCTCCTTTTTCCACAATGTTCCCCAAAACATTCTTTCCTCAGGGCCCAGCATTTTCTCCTTTACCCATTAAGTTTTAACAAGAATGTGATTGATGAGATACAGATGGGGAGGAAATGTTCTGGCTTTTCTCACATACTTCAATAAATACATAATTTCTGAAAAATGCCCATGAGCTTTAGCAGTTTTTTTTTTTTTTTTTTCATTTAGCTTTACTCTTTACCACAAAATATTAGACTGGTCCAACTTGAAAAGCTTTTGCAGATGACAAATTAAATGCTGCTGCAATGATGGAATTTGTGTCTGAAAGAGTAGTAAAAAACATTGTGGGAAAAGGAGAAAATGCTGGTTACCAGCATTTTCTCCTTTTCCCACAATGTTTTCAAAAGGCCTCTTTCTCAGGGTTGTTAAAATTTAAGATTGTGTGGTAAAGAGTTAAAGGTGAAAAAGTAACACCCCTGTTTATCAAAAAATCCATCTTTTTCTTCTGTGGGTTGTTAAAACCTGATTTTGTATGGAAGGAGATAGGTATTTACCATCCTCAAGTCTGGCCTCCACTGTTAGCTGATATCCCGATTCTTTAAAACCTGCAGGGTTTTTAAGTCCCTTTTCCTGTCTGAACTGATAAGCACTAGGATACACAGTCTTTATTTTTCCAACATGGTTCTTCTCAAAATTTCTGGAAACAAAGATAGCATCAATACCAATACATTTATATAACTCTGTATGAAATAGTCTTAAATATATGAATTTCTGAAGAACACTTTTAATTTGTATGAAAAGGTAACTACTTAACTCTTTAATATCATATAACAAAATGTTAAGACCTTTCATATTGAAAGCTTTGGCAGTTTGGCAGACTAAAAAAGATTAAAATTTATCTTTTAAAGGGTAGAAAACATTGTGGGAAAAGGAGAAAATGCTGGTTATCAGCACTTTGTCTTAGGGCTGTTGAAACTGGGCACTGTTTGGTAAAGAGTCAAACAGTCAGCTGTAGTTGCTTTTTCAGTGAGATTTCCGAGTCGAAAAAGGGACATAACTGTGTCAACAATATTTTGTAGGTTACCTACAAATCTGGTAAGGGTTCCCCTTTGAAAACTTAACAACATCTGTAATTACAGAGATGAGAAAATGTCATCAGAATGTCTGCCGACTGCACAACAATAACAGAGCTATGACAGTACTTTGATGGTTTTTTTTTTGAAAAAAGCCAAACTAGAAATGAGATCCCAGCTAATTAGGTATTGCAGGGTAAAGTCCTGAAACTCTTTGGATAATGCATTTACTTGGGTTGAAAAGTCTGAAATCTGGAAAAAAAGCTATTGCAGCAATATTTGTTCATTTCTCACTTCAAAAAACTGCTTTCAGTATTTTGGCCATGTTCTGGCAAACTGGGATTTAACTCTTTACCACACAATCCCGACTTTTAATGACCCTGAAAAAGAGGCCTTTTGAAAACATTGTGGGAAAAGGAGAAAATGCTGGTAACCAGCATTTTCTCCTTTTCCCACAATGTTTTCTAACCTATCAATGGCAAATTTAATCATTTGGGCCACCTTTAATTTGTCGTCTGCGACTGTCGGACCAGTCTAAAATTTTGTCGTTTGGTAAAGAGTTAATGCAAGCAAGTCATCATACAAATGTGGACCATTAAGTCCATTTTGTCTATCAACCAAATGAATCATGAGGTAGTGTGGTTCTTGGACATGCAAAAACTTCATGATCAGCAATGTTTCAACAATATTTCAACCCATGTCAGCCCATATTGAGCAAGCTGACATGGATTGATACTCTTTGCAAATGCATTAAAACCCCCTTTTCACAGAGTACGACTTGTTTCATAAGGAGTACAGACAGTGGTTTAGAACAGGTTGCCAGGTGGTGCGGGAGTCTAACATAGATAGGAGAATTGAAACTACCAGAACACAATGGCAGGAGGAATAACCCTAGAGATATGACTATGTTGTTAACAATGATTTTATATGCAAAGTAAACAGAAGTCTTTTTATACAGATTATGGCTACACAGAGAGAACGTAAGCTTACCTTTTAGTTAATTCCTGCACAGCTACTTTCAGTTTGGAGAATGTACACACTTCATTCCGGTTGTGCAGCATGCTGATGACTGTATCCATCCCTCTGAATTGTTCAGCCAGTAACTTATACTTAAAAGGCAGGCACAGTGTGGGAGCTGCTGGTGTAGCAAGGTGATGGAACCTTTCATAGGCAGGCACTGTTGGCTTAGTATCGCTACATAAATAATAAAGAATGTTTGCACTAGGGCTGTGTAAATATTTATGTCATTCCATAGTCTCATTAAAAAGTTAGACACATATTCTACATAGATAAAGTGACATGTACCTAGAACTGCTGAAGCATCATCTTCAAAGAGACTGGAAAAAGAACAGTGTTCTTGTGGCAGTTGCTATTGTGTCAAATGAAACACTGTTATATGAATAAGGGATAAACAATGTACAAATACTTGTTAAATACATGAATTTGAGTTGAACAAAAATGTGGTACAAACAGAAACTGCTTATTCTGTCTCATTTTTTTAAACCCTTTACTGCACAATGCCGCCTTTTAACTACCCTGGGAAAGAAGTCTTTTGAAAAAATTGTGGGAAAAGGAGAAAATGCTGGCAACCAGCATTTTCTCCTTTACCCACAGTGTTTTCTACTCTTTCAGACACAAATTCCATCAATGCAGCAGCACTTGTCATCTGCAAATGCTTTAAATTTGGACAAGGCAAAAGTGTTGTCGTCTAGTAAAGAGTTAAAAAAATGGTCTGCTGCAAAATCAGATGGTTAACCTACAGGTAGTAATGTGATAATGCTCACCTTGGAACCTCAACTTCAATCTTAATGTCCTCAAACTTTTTCAGTGATGGAATGGGAGCTTTCAACTTCTCTTTCGTTTCTTTCAGTTTTGTCAGCCTTTCTCTAAGATCATTGAGGTTTGTAACTTTGGATAGCTTTTCCTTCATGTCTTCAGCTTCTGTACTGCCAGTCTTGTGTCAACAGAGAAATAGTATAAAGTACTATTAGAACTCTAGCAGAAACACAAATGAATTTCATTTATGTAAAGATAAAAAAAATATGCTTCCAGACTTACCTTGCATTTCATCCCTCTACGCATGACAAGGAAATTGATTAAATTTCATAATATAAAGGTCTCAAAAAAAAAAAATGTTAGAGTAAAAGTTTATCAGTGCACAAAACATAGGACATTCTCTTTTAATACTCTAGAAAATGTAAAGTATTTTAAGTTAATTTCTTTCTCATTACTGTTTTTTTTTAACCCTTAGGCTGCTAAGTGAGAGTCACTCAATGACCTTTTGTGGACAGTGTAGGTCAAGATCGGAATGTTCAGTTTCAGTCTGATCTTAGATCTACACTGTCTAATAAGGATATATATTCCCCCCCGCCAAATACCCATGAAATAGCAAAATTTGGGTTTTTACTATCAGCTTGGAAAGTTTCATTTCACTTACTTAGCAGGATAAGGGTTTAATATCTAAAGCTAGAGCATGTTTACTAACAAAACAGATGATTCTATCAAGGAAAAGAGCTAAACATTTGTCTTTTAGAGGTTTTTCTGACATTGTAGGTCTTTGTCTATGAGATCAAACTGTATATTCCATGTGCCCTGACTTTATTGTGGCTTAAACAGTGCTTAACAGTCTACGGGTTTTTAAGCCATGTGTATACATAAATAGAGGATAGTGCCTCACCTTTACTGACCGTGAAGTTAAAACCGCGCATTTTTTCATAGCTGCTTGTACAGCTGATGACATTTTGACTTCTGGCTTAGTTCTGATTTTGAGCTCTGGAGTCCGTGGAAGTGGAGATATTGGTGGAGGCGACTTTGGAATAACCAAACTGTCAAGGTCATCAGTCTCTTCTGTCTGTGAAAAGCATGACAGAAAATAAAAGAGAAAGTTCCTCCAAATGTAAGAATACAATCTATGTTATAATACTTGAAGCACAGCTAACAATGGTAGTTGCTTTTGCAGAGTTAATCAAAATCATGGATCTACAGAGTCTGGTGTCTCTACAATGGTTGCTGCGAGAACTTGTACCCTAATTTCTATGGTATGTGTTCTCTAGAGAAGTTGTACCCAGGGGTTTGAGTTCTCTGGAAAACTCATACACCAGAAATAACAAATTATAATCATACATCTGCTTATCTTATTTTCAATTTGTTTCTTCAGTAATGACAGACAGAGCAAACATGCTTCTTTACTGACACTGTGAAAGTGTGAAATCATTTTATATTTTGTGAGAAGCTGTAAAAAAGTAAACAAAATGGAGTTCCCTACTATGTGTGCTAATTTGTACCATGTTTGTTGTGTTTGAATTCTTAAATAAAATGTAATACAATTATTATTTCACACCCTACACACAATAAGACCACTCCACATTAGGGTAACAAAGAGGTAGTATAGGCTGAAGCCGAGTTTACATCAGAAATGCCAAGTTTGTATCAGTCTGATGAATAACCAAAATACCTTTGATTCACCCTTATCTCTTGGTGTTAATGAGTTCATACGACTGATATGAGTAACAGGATTTCTTTTCTTTTTATACAGAAAGCACACTTAATCACAGTACACATCAACCTTGTACAAAAGCTACTGTATGAGATTGATGAGATAGAACAAATTTTACTATGTTGATAAGGTATTTCCGTGGACATTTACAGAATGAGTAGGCTATTCTGGTGCACATTCTTCATGGCGGGTTCAATGGCATGTAGCTATTTTGTCATTACATTTTAAACTAACCCCCCCTTTCATCAATATAAATATTATAATTACAGGTTGTGTCAAAAACCACAACTTCAGCTTTCTGACCTCAATAATTAAAAACAAATTCAGTGTTTCCGTCATTTGATTGACCCTTTTTCTATCATTTTATTTGAATAAAAACAATGACTGTATTCCCTCTGGTTTGTTCAATCACAATATGAGATACACATTACAAGGCATAACAGGTTAACTCTTTACCACACGACAAAATGTCAGACTTGTCCAAATTGAAAGCATTTGCAGACAACAAAATAAAAGTGCATCAAGAATTGAAACTTGATGTTGGAAGGATTGAAAACATTGTGGGAAAAGGAGAAGCTGCTGGTTACCAGCATTTTCTCCTTTTCCCACAATGTTTTTATACCTCTTTCTCGGGGTCGTTAAAACTCGGGATTGTGTGGTAAAGAGTTAACACACATAGGTGGTACAAACCATTCTTTACTCTTGCCTATTTACGGTTTTACCCAATATACAAAATAACTAACAGCTTTAAAAAAAAGTATACTCTAACATTATACAATAAGCAATGTTCATTAAAATAGTGATAATAAAATTGAAAATAATGTAAGCATACTATATAGATCTATATTACTATTGATTCACAGGGTACAAGTTCTCTGGAAAACTCATACCCAGGGTGCGACTTCCTTGGATAACTCATAAACTTGAAAATTAGGGTACGAGTTCTCCAGGATACAAATTCTCCTGATACCTCTGTATTAACTCTTTGCCAGATAAAATACTAGACTTGTCAATATTGACAGTGTTTGCGTAAAGTTTTATTAAAATGGCAGAGCTTGTGTTTGAAAGGGTAGAACACATTTGAGTTTTCAAAAATTGTCATATCCCTCCTGGAGACAATAAAGATGTCATATAACGTTATCAAGTTTACGTCATATTTCTCTTCCTTGCTATTTTTCAAAATTGAGAAGGCTCACCTAGGTAGCTCAGTGGTTTGCGTATCTGACTCATGACCTGGCAGTTGAGAGTTCGCTACCCAGTTGAGTCAAACTTTCTTTTTGGTGATTTTTTGCCACTCATTTCTGATACATGTGAAAAAAGTAGTCAGTGGCTTTGGAAAGACAGTTGTGTCAGTACTGGTGTGAGAAAGCCAGGAAACACGTGGGTGCGTCACTGACCGCCGTGATATGACCCCAGCTGTTAAAATGGCGTTAAACTCCAATACAAACCAAAACCAAAATTGTGAAGATTAAAAACACTGTCGGAAGAAATATCTGTCATTTTCTAAGAATGACAATGTCAAGGTAAGACAACTATCCGCTATTATTTCCCTGTTTTGAGAAATATAATATTATTGCTAAGAATATGAATTGCTTTTTCTACTGGGATTCGATATTTAAGATTTTTTCCCTCACCTAAACTTACATTTGAGGGTATTTATGAACTACAGCTGATTGAAATACTTTGAATGGAAACGAGAATAGAATGGAACAGAGCATTTAATTCTCCCATTAAGGACATTATCTATTCTAGGACGTGTGATTGCGGGATCATGTTAATTTTTCTTCTCAGATCCCACATAAATTCAGACCCAATGCGTAACAGTCCCATGTAAAATAGAAACAATGACAATATCCCAAAAAAGGAATTTACTCTCGCCTCGCAGAAAATACTGCAGTTTTGAATAGAATGGCATCATTGCGGAAGCTGTTTTGCAAGATGTTATGTCCATTAAAGTAACCTCCCTTGACAGGAAGTGGGTCAAAATGGCCCACTTCCAAAACAAACCGGTCCAAAATGGCCCACTTTGCCTAGTCTAAGACTACTGTTATCACAATAAATTTTATCAGAAAGAATTTTAAGACTGTCTTACTCCTATATATATATTTTTTTAAACGAATTCAATCTCAATGGAAGGATATTCCAGAGCCTGTCTTTTGACACATAAATAGGTCAGTAAGCCCACTGTGTACAATATAGTGTAAGACAGAGTCTGTTATATGAGCTATATATTTTTGTTTTCTGTTTGAAAATTGTTCCACTTATTTTTTAAAAATCCCACCAATTTTTTAGATGGAGGGGGTAGAATCCCTCCTAATAGACAAGGAAAGGGACCCTCAAGGGCACACCTATTTTAATTCTAAATTACATTACAAGCAAGGGCATATCAGAAGAATAGCATCATGTTTGTCCTAGGCCAATGTTATGTCGTCAGCATATTGTTATGGGAGATCACTCCTTCCTTACATTATAGCTTCTTCCTGTATAAAATCAATACCTGACAACTGCATTAGGAAGGATTCTCTTTAGCTCAGGGGTTAGTGTATTGGCCTTTTAAACCTCAAATAATGAGAATCTTTGCCGCACAGGTTCGAATCCCAGCTGGAGCAGTTCGTATTTGAGTTGTGCATTTGTATGCACTTTCATGTTCGTAAGATGGGGGCTCATTCTGGATTGGCCACTGAGCTATTTGTTGCCCGTTATAGGCCTTTGTGCCATTTGTTGTCTAAATATTAGACTTACTGCCTCATAAGGCCAAAAAGAAAAAAATACCTGTGTTTCCGGTTACCCGACCGACTCTAAATATTTACCGCCAACCCTAAACTTTTTTCCCGGGGGTTAAAAAAAAAAAAAAAAAAAAAAAAAAAAATCAGGCGACCACCGACCCTCTTCTTCCGACCTCCATTCCTTTTTTTTTTTCCCGGCATGATTTCCGGTGCAAAACAGTGTGACGGCGTCGCTAAGTCAATAATTAAATTACCACAATTCTCTAATAGCTAGTTTTACATTCAACGACCTGAATTGTTGTTGTTGTAGCCGGTACCTGCCGTTCATTTTCGGCCGAGCTGGCTTTACTTTTCTAATTTTAGAAAGCTTTTAATATGTACAAATGTTTGTTTATTTTTTTTATATTTTATCTTTCCCTCCCTCGTCACCTGTATTTTGGGGTGAGGGAAATATTATATATAAATTAAAAAGAAATGGTTCGTTCTGACTGGGGGCTGTTTCGAATTCGGGCCCCCTTGATGTTTTGCAAAAAATGGCGTCGTCACTACTGGCGGTAACCTTACTAACATGTCCACATTTTTCTGGCATGAAATGCCTCAATTCCTTCCCAAATTCGCTCTTGCTATTAGATTTATGAAAGAATTATCACCCAGAGCAGAATGAGAAGCAAAATGCCAAACGAACACTAACAGTGTATGGTCAGGTGGAGGAATGGAAGGTGAGTAGCACGAACTTGGCAGCACGCCGTTACAAGGTATATATTCATAACAGACGGTTGAGCTTAAAATGAGCCCGATCCCTCAGGATAGGGCCTGCTCCTGTCACTATAACAGCACTCTTTTCTTGTAGTATGTCACCTATATGAGTGAAAAACATTTATTCAATACATAATTATGTCGTTTAATTTGTCAATTTGGCCCCTGAACAGACCGACCAGGAGGTGCGTGCAACTTTTACAAGATGATATTCTATATTTTAGGTATCATTCGGATAAGCATGCCTTCCTTTTTCAACTGAATTTCAAATGATTTTTTTAAAACGTACACAATAAAATCAGTGACAAATCAGGAGTCATGTCATAATGACTGAAGGGGTGAAGGAATCCAAGTGTTAATGTGTGTGTAAAATACAAAGTCAAATTTGTTAATTTCTTGCTTTAACACTTTACCAAATGAGAAAATTTTACACTGGTCCAAATTGAAAGTAAATGTAGACGACAAAATGAATGTGACTCAAATACTGAAATCTGTTTTGACAAGGATAGAAAACATTGTGGGAAAAGGAGAAAATGCTGGTCCAATTTGGACCAGGCTAAAGACTTGTTGTTTAGTGAAGAGTTAGACTGCTGTTTTTGATACTTAAAACCTCGGTAATGATTTACTTGTACTCCAGTTTAATAAATGTGGGTTGATAACACAATGCTTCTTTTTCTTCTTATTTTGGTTCCTCTTAGTTCATTTGACATTTAAGCTGTCAGGAATGGAGCAGTAATATTATTTCACAAAGGCTTATTTTGAGCTTATAAAGCTTTCATTGACTTGAGGGTTTGATTATTTTAACCTTGTTATTATTTGTTAATAAACTAGTTTAGAAGAAGATAGACAAATACTATGAATATTGACCAAAAAACTCTTTCGAAATTACCTAATCGGGATGACTTGAAAAAAAAAAAAAAAAAAATCCCTACCTACCTACCCTATTTTTTTTGGACATGTAATAGGAAACACAAGTATTGTTTTTTTTTTGGCCTAAGGCTTTCGGTCATCAAAAATGATGAGGGGGGTGTCTTACAGGAGATTGCTCCTGTCTTACAGCATAGCTTCTTCCTGTACAAAATCAATACCTGACAACTGCATTAGGGAGAATTCTCTTTAGCTCAGGGATTAGTGTGTTGGTCTTTTAAACCTCAATAAATGAGGATCTTTGCCACACTGGTTCAAATCCCAGCTGGAGTGGTTTGTATTTGAGCTATGCATTGTTACTAACTTTCATGTTCGTAAGAATATAGATGTAGTTTGACCTGTTGTATTATAAATTGAAATGTGCTATTTCTTCTACAGACTTGCCTATGAAGAGCCCAATGATCAATGTTCTACAAGTTGAAAGCAAATTTTGTTAAGATGGTACTTTTTTGAAATAAAGGCATTTTTTTTTTAAAAATTCCAGATGTGTTCATAAATATCCAATGTGTGTGTTTGAAAGTGCCAACATTTTTGTTGATAGCCTCTCTTAATGAAGAACTTTAACCCATTGTTACTAGTAATCTGACAATGCAGCTTACATGTCATCAATAGTCCATTAAAGAGCACATTTCATTGTATAAAAGATGTGTCAAAAATATGTCTACCTGGTCTCACTCTACATTGCAGGCAGAGAAATTGCTGATTACCTTAATGTCTGACACATGGTTGGCAGCTAGGTCAAGCTTCTTTTTTGACTTCCTTACAGCTTTCTTGTCATCTTTTGGCTGTGGTCGTTTTTCAGGTGTTGCTTCTTTTGTGTCTTCTTGCAAAATTTCTCCCCTAGTTCTTTTCCTTGATTTGGTTTCAGAGGCAGGAACTGATCCTGATGGCGTTTTTGGTATGGCGTCATGTTCGTCCCAGGCCGACGTTACGTCATCGGTGACAGTTGGAACTTCGTCTGTTTTTGTAGAAAGGATATCAGGAATAAGCTTTTGAGAACGATCAATTATTTGTCCTTTACGTCTTCTAGTGACTGGTTTTTTGACCGATGAAGATATACTGGCTGATTTGGACTTTCTGGCTGCCCTTGTTTGGACAGGTGAAAATAGTGCATTCTCAATTCGTCCATCTGTCCGAGTTTCATCTTCTTCCTTTGCTGTGTTTTGCAGGTTACGAGTTTGCTGAGTGTTGGTAACCTCCTGTGGCATGCAGTCATACTCACGTGATCGAATTTCTACCTTTCTTCGCTTAGATGGGTTTGCTGCGCTTCGCTTTTTCGAAGAAAAAAAGTCTGTTACTTTCCTGTCCTGAGTAGCAGCCATTTTCCTTGTTTATCAATAAACCCGCCACAACGCACGTGACTTTTTGCAACTCGTCGGGTAAACGAATCAGAATATGAATGCCCTTTTATTTCCTGAAAAAAATGTTTGTAAGATAACCGGTCTGTAGGCGGAAGCAAGAAAGTCACGTGACATAAAGATGGCGGACGACGTAAACACGAACCCGTTCTTGAGTGACGATGACGACGAATATACCATAAATGAGGAGCAGAATGTTATCCAAACTCCTTTGTCAGCACTTGAACACCAAGATCTAAACTGGGATACAATTGCTGCTAAGCTGTTAAAGGATAAGCTCACGCTCACGGCTCTAGAATTGCATACCGAACTTGTTGAAGCTGGAAGGGAGCTTCCTCGGTTGAGGGATTTCTTTTCAAACCCAGGCAATTTCGAACGCACGAAAGAGGACTCGCCGCCCACAACTTTACGTAGGTTGTTTTTGTCGTGTTTTCTTTTTTTTTTTTTGGTGTCGGGAGAAATCGTCCCCTGGAGAAATCGTTAATAACCTCTTTAAATGTCAATCAAACCATTTAGGTAATCCCCATTATTGTTCTGCGGGTGTTTGCACTGAACTTATTCATCAATTAATGGGAGATTATTGTATACAATGAGGATAAACAATTCACCAGTAATAGTATTCAAAGCTGTTGTAGATAACAATATGATTGTGGCTAAAAATGGAATAAAAAAAATCACCTCATTTTTACAGTCCAAAAAAGCATTGGTGGGAAAGGAGAGAGCCCTGTTAAATGTATTTTTCTCTATTCAGAAAAGTCAAGGTATATTTTGCTGGATTTTCTTTGAACTTAATCATGGATATCTCAAAATTTAAAGAACAAAACCGTTGTGACAAAATAGCCATGCAGTGGCAAAAGGGGGTTTCATGCATCCTCGTGATACAAAACATCGTTGGGAAATTTACATTTACAAGGGGTGAAAAAAATGTTGAGTAGATTGCAATGAAATCAACCTTTTCAGTCCATGTTTTCAGAATGGAATCATCTAGAAAATGTTTACTTATACAAAATGTAGGGATATGATTCAATTAACACCTTCCCAAGGATCGAACCAATGAACGCAATCACGATCGAGTGGCCAGAATCGAACCAAAGAACAAGGCCACCCCTAATGCAAATTTGAACTCAAACACCATGAAACATAAATCCAGCTACATGTATCTATACACTTGGAAAGAATGAAATTTCTGAAAAAAAAAAGTATTAATTACCCATACCTAGTGATACAGGAAATCACCAGTCTACCAAGTGATACAAGAAAGAGAGAAGTTTCGATATAGGGAGAGATGATAAAGAGAGAGATAAAGAGAGAAAGAGAGATCTAGGAGGGGGCTGTACAGAGAGAGAGATGAAAAATCAAAATCAATAAAACATAAAAATTAAGTTCCCTTGCCAAGTGATTCAAGAGAGAGAGAGAGAGACAGACAGACAGACAGAGAAAGAGAGATCTACGGACGGTAACCATTATGATACATAAAAAATTTACTTAGTCAAGTGAGAGAGAAAAGAAAAAATAGAGAGGGATTCTATGCAGACTCATTATGACAACATAAAAATACATTTTGTGATCAAATGACTCTTAACACATTTTACGAACATATAAATTGTATAATTGGATTTAAATCAAATTTAAACAAAATAAAAATCTTACAGGTGTAAGCTACCTGTGACAGCCGTGAAAGGTGTTAACAACAACCTGTTAGCGTGAAATTTGCTGTATAAACAATGACAGTGTAATAAAAAAAAAAAAAACACTTGAAATAAGAAAACCTCACAAAATGAAACTACTAAAGCAAAAAAAGCTTCAAAGTTTTATTTTCAAGGACAACTTTAACAACTATTTTTGTGAATTTTGAATGTGGGTCCCATTTCTCCAAAATTTAATTTGGGGACGATTTCTCCAGAGAATTTGTCCCCAGGGGACGATTTCTCCAGAGAGATCGTTTCTCCAGGGGATGATTTCTCCAGCATTCAATTTTTTTTCCACACGTTCATAGCCCAGGGTCTTATTCACCAACTGTTCTTAGATGTATTCTAATTCTAAATTTTCAGATCTTGTCATCTGATTTGCAGAAACAGAATGTCTTTGCCAATCAACTGTCTAGACCTAGAATTTAGATTTAGAAATGTAATTAGCATGTTTTGTATATGGCCTATGCAGATATTGATTGTTATAACAAGATGAGTTTTATTTCAGACTGAGCCTCTAAGTTCTATGCTGAAAGACTGTGTTAACACTTAAGCTGCTGAATAAATGAAACCACAAATTTCTACTCAATACTAAAAGCCCAAACGTTGCGGTTTCAAAGTTGATTTCACCTGAAAGAAAATTACGCATCAGACAGTGTAGATCAAAGATCCGACTGTACGTTCTGTGCAGTCTGATCTTGATCTACACTGTCCGCAAAAGGTCAGTGGGTCGCGATTAGCAGCTTAAGGGTTAAGCAGTGATCTGTGCATCCTTCACTCTTGATACTTATTGTATATGTCAGAGTTTGGATCTTTAAAATGTCATGTAAAGACATTACTTGTTGCCAGCAGTGAAAAATTTTTGAGTCCCGTGGCTTGATTGAACGTTCCTAAAATTATGATCTCTATGAAAATTTGAACTAAGAAATTAATTATAGATGGGACAACATGAATTAAACAACTACCAGTATTTCTATTGTGTTAACTTTTATCTTTTAATAACCTGTAAAACCTGACTAGACTATACTGCTAGACTTAAGAATGGGTGTCCAACTTCATCATTTCTACTTTCATTTTTCACTAATTAGTGCGATACTGCTGTGTAGACCGCCAACACTTATTGGTTGAAAATGCCTTAAAAGACCAATAAAACGTGGATTTGATTTGCAGCCGTGTGCAATGCCGAGGGTAAAAAATAGAATTTTGATTTATGTAAATGATGTTGACCTGGGTCAGGAAAACTCTTTACCAAATGGCAAAATTTTAGACTGGACCAAATCGAAAGCATTTGCAGACAACAAATTAGGTGTAGCTTAAATGGTGATTTATGTATTAGATAGGGTAGAAAACATTGTGGGAAAAGGAGAAAATGCTGGTTACCAGCATTTTCTCCTTTTCCCACAATGCTTTCAAAAGGCTTCTTAGGCTTCAAAGTCAAGATTGTGTGGTAACGAGTTAAATGATGTGGGCTATACACATCTTTCAAAATTACTTGTCTGACATTCTAACATGTGAAAAATAATGAGTTACTACTGTTAACTTTTTTACCACACAATCTCGAGTTTTGACTTCTGACGCCCAGTATTTCATATTATCACACTGCATCTGGGTAGTCAGCTGGTGTTATAGTAAACAGTCACTGGTGTAAGTTTGCTGGAGAAGAAACTGGCAGCCTGTTATCGATCTTCTTATCAACTTCTATCAGACAGTTATGGGAGATACAACGGGTACCAGTGTAGGTAGATAAATCATGGAACATGAGATTTTTTGATACAGGGACTTATGCCTGAAAAACGTATTTGTACGGTCGATATTGTCTACTTCATTTAACCTGATTCTGACCTTTATGCTGAATATATAAGTAGGCATGTAACTAGAACTCTGACTATTATTTGGGAAAGTTAGTTCGCATTCTCTGAAGTTACAAAAGACTTGAGCTAGTTCTCTATCAAGTACTTATATACATAGATAAGCAATTTAATTCACGCATATCATAGGAAATATTTCTGTGACCATTTGGGACATATGCCAAAGGCAGCCCTGCGCAATGCCGAGGGTAAAAAATAGAATTTCGATTTATGTAAATGATGTTGACCTGGGTCAGTTGATTTGTCGTCTGCGGATGCTTTCATTTTGGACCAATCTAAAAATTTTTTTTTTGTTTGGTAAAGAGTTAATCCAAAGGAAGGGCAAGTTAAGTTCATCAGTTGACTTTTCGTACAGGGGTACTGTAATTGGTCTTGATAAAATTTTCAAGCCTTGCAGTTTGATGAATTTTCATTATAAAGTTGAGAAAAGAGACACTCTTTTACTAAGTCCTTTGACTTCAAGGTAAGGTAGGGGGTAGATGTGATTGTCATGTGGGTCCCTGAAGGAAATATTAGGGTGGGAGCTACTATTAGGGAGGAAGCATCTAATAGGTGAAATATGGTCATCATTTTAGCTACATACAACATTGCCTTTCCTTGTATATTATAGTGCCTAATACCATCAATGATTTCTGAGACTGATGCACAAAAATTTGACATACATTGTATGACTGATTATTTAATGATAACCCATTTCCTTACACCTTCAACATTTTAGACCCTGCAGTTGACAGCTTTCGAAATTATTATGGATAAAGGAGCATTCGCTTGTAACATTACTCCTCAATAACGGACTCTAGATACTTGTGGAAAAAAAGTATTTTGCTTTCTATCTGTTGTGTAATTTTTACATGCTTTTTGAAAGTCTATGGTAAAGTTACAGGTGAAGCATATTCTAATGTTGCTTTTTCTTGTTTTAGCGCGTACATCGAGTATTCAGACTTTTGATTCCTTAGATTTTGCAAGATATTCTGATGATGGAGAAAGACAAGTGGATGAGAGAGTTGCAGGTAATTGGCCATGAATGTTATTTTTGTTTTTGTGTGTGTGTGTGTGTGTATTCTTATTCCCTCCAGGAGATCTTTGTTTTGTGTTACAGTACACTCATTTTGAAAAGATTGCATGTTTGGACTCTTCCAAATTCAAAATATCTGCAGACGACAAATTTAAAATTGGTATAAATGAGCTCAAGCTCTCTGATAAGGTAGAAAATATTGTGGGAAAAGGAGAAAAAGCTGGTTACCAGCCCACAATTCTTTTAAAAGGCTTCTTTCTTAGGGTTGTTTAAACTCAGAATTGTGTGGTAAAGGGTTAAGGAGAAATTATCATGGCTTATGAGCTAACTTTCTTTCTCCTTAATGTATTCACCTGTATATGTACCTTGAAACCTTTACTTAACAATCAAGAGTTTAAAGACCAGCATTAATCTCCATTTCCTACTATGTTTTGTACCCTTATCAAGACAAATCCCTTCATTTCATCTACACTTTCTTTGGTGACTGCAAATACTTTCATTATGGATGATTCTACAGTGGTAAAGGGTTAACCCTTAGAATGCCAAATTAAGCAGACAAACATCTTTCAGACTAGGAGTAAGACCAAAGTAAGTGCAAGATCATGGTTGCTTTTATCTTCAGTGTCTCACCTGAGCATACAATGTAGATCAAAGAGCAGAGCTCATATTTTGTGCAGTATGATCTTGATCTACACTTGCTGCAAAAGCAACTATAGTGGTGAAAGGTGCCTTAACCCATTACCACACAATCCCGACTTTTAACAACCCTAAAAGAGAAGGCTTTTGAAAATATTGTGGGAAAAGGAGGAAATGGTGGTAACCAGCATTTTCTCCTTTTCCTACAATGTTTTCTACCCTACCCAAAACAAATTTCAATTTTTCAGTCCCCTTTTGCCAGAGCATGGCTCATATGTCAAATGTGGACTTATAACATGAAACATGGTTTGAAATGGTCTGCTGCAAGATGGAAAATATTGTCAGCATTTTTTTTATTGTTTCAGTCTTGGAGTTTGAACTTCGAAAAGCTCAAGATACAATAAAGTCTTTGAGAGCAAGTCTTACAAGGGAAGCAGGTAAGAAGTACTTTATAGATACTTCTTGAGCAATTTCTGTAAAGAACTTAAAATGTCAAAACAGCTAAACCAGGCTTTAGTTGACAATGTATAGCAGACAGTTTAGATAAAAATAAGACAAAGCAGAACATGCTGTCTGATCATGTATCTCCACATTCTGCTACTTGTTTCATTAATTTAGCTCTCTCAGGTGTAACTCATTACCACACAGATTTAGCTGTCTAAGGTCTAACTCTTTACCACACAGATTTATCTTAAACATAGTGACGACTTAAACATTTAGTGCAGGAAGAAAAATTTTGAAGGATACAATTTCATCAATTTACTCCTTCAGCAAATGTGACTTAGGCAAATCCTCCTTAGTACTGCAATAAGGTTGTTATAAAATTAATAATAATGTTAAATGAGAATGCAGGTTTGATTTCATTTCATTCCAGTAATCCTTCACCAAATAATCCTGTCTTATAACAATCAAAATGAAGAAGGTTTTTGAAAAATATTGTTGTAAGGAGCATTTCCTCTGCTTTTCATATGCATCGGTCTGAAATTTAAGTGTTTGTCATCTGGTATGCTTCTATATCTTCTTGCTCACTTTGCTTATCATTCATATTTTACCAAGATTTTTCAAAATACTGTATTAATGGAAATGTTTGCAACTTGAAAATTTTTTTGCGATTTCATGAAATTGAAAAATTCACATACATTTCTGTTCGTGTATTTAACCACAAATATACTAGTTTCTTGAATCTGCAAACATTACCATACGTGAAATGTCCTTAATAGGTAATTCACAAACTTTTCTACACGCATATGTATTCACGTATACAGTACGCAAATTTACAAAATTTTATAGATTTGTTTTCAAAGTATAACTGCAAATTCATAATCAGAGATATGATGATTTATTAAGGGTTCACACATTATCATCTTGTGTAATTTTGTGACAATAGTGGTTATTGTTATACAGAGTTAGTAAGAGAAAATGAGCACAGTAAACCAGAAAAGCAAGAAGAAGGAAGAGGAGGGGGCCAGAGTGATGAGACTATTAAAACCATGGAGAAAAAAGCCCTTAATTTCCTTGTGAACCAGTATCTCCTACAAATCAACAATAAACTGACAGCTGTCACTTTTTCAGAGGAAAATGAAGACCAAGTAAGAACTTTAACTCTTTACCAAAATACTAAATATTAGACTTGTTCATATTGAAAGTATTTGTAGAAGACAACTTAAATGTGGCTAAATTTGTGAGATTTTGCTGTGTATGAGTAGAAAACATTTTGCTGGCTACCAGCATTTCCTCCTTTTTCCACCAGGTTTTGAGAAGGCTTCTTCCTCAGGGTCCTTACAACCTGGGATTGTGTGGTGAGATAGCCATACAATAGGAGTGAGAAGACATTGTTAAGAAATTGTCTCAGAATTCTGTTTTCTTAACTCTTTACCACACAATCCAGAGTTTTAACGACCCTTGTGAAGAAGGCTAATGAAAACATTGTGGTTAAAAGAGAAAATGCCGGTAACCAGCATATTCTCTTTTTACCACAATGTTTTTGCCCTTCAATGGCAAATCCCATTTTTTGATTCATATCTTGTTTGTTGTCTGTAAATGCTTCCAATTTGGACAAGCCTTAAAATTTGTTGTTTGGTAAAGAGTTAACTCTTTTGACACACAACACAATACTGGACTTGTCAGTGTTGAAAGCACTTGCTGATGTCAAATCAACATGGCCATGGGCTCTTAGTCTGAAAGGGTATTTAAAAAATACCAGCATTTTCTTCCTTTTTCTCACACTGTTTTCAAACGCCTTGTTTCTTAGGGTTGTCAAAATATGGGATTGGTGGGAGGCAAGACTCATTATTTCATTTCATTATCCTAGATAAAGCCAACATTGCTTTGACACAACCTAACTGTGGTTGCAAGTTGCACCTGATACTGAGAAAACTAACACACGATTCAATTAAAGGAACTCTGGCTTTGAAAAGCATTAGGCTCAGTTCGCATAGCTGCTTGGAGGAAGTGTCACAAATAGTATGATGTTTATTTTTTCAGGATTTTGAAGACTGGGACGATGTTGGTTTGAACATTCCACAGCCGCCAGATTTGCTTCATCTGTACAGAGATTTTTATAATCGTGTTGTTCCGTCACTAACCAGTATTGATACTGAAATCCAGACAGATCTCACCATGGACATGGTCTTACAGTTAGAACAAGATGTAGCTAACTTAAAATCTGTTGTTGTAAGTAGACTCAGTATAGTTCAAACTGTATTAAGCATGCATCTAAGGGAAACCCAAATGGTGCTTGCTTAAGACAGGTGCTTCAATAGTACAAATGCACTTAAACTTATTTGCCTCCCTGTGATTAGAGCATTTTGTCCTGTTCTCACAATGTTTTTTTTTTTAAGCTTTTCTTGCTCAGGGTCATTAAAACATGGGACTGTGTGGTAAATGGTTATACAACAGGTTGCTTGCTTAACTCTTGACCAGAAAACAAAATTTTAGGGTCCACCAAATTGTGAGCACTTGCAGACAAAAAATTACATTGTGGCTTAAGGAATGCAGTATGTTTCTGAAAGGGTAGAAAACCTTTTTGGAAAAGGACAAATTGTTGGTCACAAACATTTGCTCTTTTCTTCACAAAATATTTTCTACTCTGTCAAAGACAAATATCCTTCTTTTCAGCTGCATTTGATTTGTTGTTTGCAAATGCTTTCAGTATGGACTAGTGTAAACTTTTTCTATGTGGTAAAGGGTTAAGTGATGTAGCCACAAGGACAGGGTTTTCTGAAGTACTCTTGATATTCTTTTCCTATCTCTTCTCAAGTGTTTTTTTTTCTTCTTTTTCTGTTTTAATCTACAGGCTGTTTGAACCATTTCTTCCAGTAGATGAGTTTTTCATCTTGCCTCAGACCACTTTAAACATTGTGACAAAAGGAGAAATTGCTTGTAACACACAGGCAAATCAATATTTAGATCCACCTAAAAGAAAGTTAAAAAACTTCCCTCTTACATCAGGTATTCTTTTATGCAAGTTTAATTAATTTAAGATGTCTGTGAAAGCAATGGGTTGCTAAAAACAGATGATTTCTAAGAAAGGTTTGGCTGTACATGCAGATTTAATATTCTTTCTGATAGGTCAGTGACCCTGATTAATATGGTTATCAGAAAGAAAGTATAATGAAAAAAAGTATCGGAAAAAAAGAATCAGTTTTTGCTGGGGGAAAAAGTATCAGTAAAAAAAGTATCAGTTTTGGTAAAGACAGCAAATAATGTTTTTTTTCCATGCAAAGTTTAAATCTGAGGTTATGCTAAAATTATTATGGGAGAAGGCAAAATTGCTAATTATAAGCAGTTTCTCATTTTATCACAATACTTAATGCAAATTAATGTCAGATTTTTTAAAATCTTAAATCATGTTATACATTACTGTGGGAAAAAAGATACTGCTTATTACAAGGAAACTCTCATATCATCACAATAGTTTAATGCATATTAATGTCAGATTAGTTTGGATTATATTAGATATTGTGTGAAAAGGCAAAATTGCTTGTTACATTTGCAGGCAACAAAATAACTGAGGCTCAAATGATAGGATTTGTCTTTTGAAGTGTAGAAAGCATTGAAGAAAATGGCGAAAATGCGTGTAATAAAGAGCACACAAAATGAAGAAGTGAGCATATAATATCCATAGAAAAGATAAGGAAAAAATAAGGTTTCAGACCCTTTATATACAAGTTGTATCAGTCATTAAAATATTTATCACGTTCTGGTAAACTATTCACTTTTGTAAAACTCACAACTTGTGAATACTGTTAGTAAAGTGAAAGTTAAAAAGATCAATCAGAAATGAAATAAATGATTATTACAGACAACATGTTCTAAACAGTTTGGCCATAATCAGTGACAAAATCAAAGTGAAAATTACACCTCAATTAGGATTATACAGATGGCAAATTACAAAAATTACACATGTAAATAAACACAAATCTAAAATACTTTAATTGCTGTTGTTATACCTCCATCTCTTGCTGGTATCAAAAAATCAAACATGAGTGTTTGGACATTTCTGCCCATTTCAGGACAGAAAAAGGTAAAAAAAAATGTACAAACATCACAGTTTTTATTATTAAGTCAATATAACCTATCTACTAAATTTTTACATCATATACCATATTAACTGAATTCCTTTTTGGCAGCGGATACTTTTCTTCCTGATACCCTGCATTAGATAGCCTCTGTAAGTATCAAGAGAAAAGGAACTTTTGCTTATTACAAGTAACAAGGTTTTCCTTCTCTTCAGAAAAAACCCTTTACCATACAATTCAGAGTTTTAACGACTTTTAGGGAGATGGCTTTTGAAAGCATTTTGGGTAAGGAGAAAATGCTGGCAATCAACATTCTGTTATAAATCAGTTATCTGTTATAAAAGTTATTGTTTTTATATAAACTAGGATGAGAAGTCCGCAAAGATTACAGAACTTGAAGAGTTGTTGTTAAATAAAGACAAAGAAATGTTACGCAGACGAGGGGTAGCAGAAGGGTAAGGTCTATTTTCTATACTTTCAAAGACAGACCCAATCATTTTAATCACATATAATTGGTTGTCTGCAAATACTTTCAGGATCATTCAGACATTGCAATTTATTTCATCAAAATGTATAACAAACAATACAAATACGGATACCCTCAGCTACTGTTTAGAAAAGAAATGTCATTAGATTCTTTGACACCTGACGCCTGTTGTCACTTTGTGATAACCTTTCAACATATACTCTCAAGTTTTAACAATCCTCAAGTAGAAAGATTTTTAAAACATTGTTGTAAAATGAGAAAATGCTGGTAAAAACCAGTATTTTCTTCTTTTCCCACATTGTTTTCTAACCCTTCAAAGAAAAATATAATCATTTTTGTACAATTTAATTTGTTGTCTGCAAATACTTTAAATTTTTACAAGACTGAAATTTTGTCATCTGGTAAAGAGTTCAACTTTAATGGCTGACTGCTATGTTAATGTCATATTGTATTTGATTAAAGTTATTTAAGCTGACGGCTGACTGCACTTGATAGATGCAAGCTATTCATATGTTTGATAATGTGGAAAAATTATGCAGCAACCTGGGATGGCTGCTGCTAGCAGGTTGACTGCTGTTTATAGCTGACAGTTAGCTTAGGTTCAACCATATAATTATTCAGGTTGTCTGTCTATCTGTATGTCAGACTGTTCATATGTAGATTCACTATTGTATGTTCTTCTCCTTCTGTAGTTTTTTCACTAATTTGGCTAGAATTTTACTGGAAACCTTTCTGCTACTTGAACTTGTGCACCTGAAATTTTTGTTATGATTGATGAACTGTAACAGAAGTTATGACCTTTTGAATGTTCTTCTTTATCCACTGACTTGGGAACTGGTGGGGGTAATTGTCAGCCTGCAAGATTTCTAGAACTTAAAGAAAAGGCTCTGCCCTTGAAACAAGTTTTAATCTGTAATTTAGCCATGTTCTGTGAAAAGGGGGCTTAATGCACCTGCAAGCATTATTGACCTAGGTCAGCCTGTGCCTATATTGAAAAATATAGAATGTATTTTGAGAAAGAGCAAAAAATGTAGATATTGTCTGGCTCTACCTCATACAGTAGAGTTCAGCATTGGTGAAAACATTGTGATGAATGGTTAAATTTGAGGAATTCTCCCACCATCTTGTTTTCAATATTTGCTAGATACCTTTAGTTATCCTTTTCTCACAGAAAAGTTGATTGATTTTATGTCCTGTACGCTGTTTTAGGTCAGAATCTGAGCCACTTTCTAGTCCATTCATGGAGAACCAATCAAGCCTGTTTGATGACATTCCATTCACACAATACACAGCAGAGAACCAGACTGATGTTGGAGAAGAGAGTGACCTCCCAGAATGCAACTGTGATCATAGTAAAAATGAGACCTGTTCAGTATGTGTACGAGTGCAATCCCCTGAGGTATACAGGCTAGACTTTACGGATGAAGCAGACCATTCAGGTGATCAAGATACTTTAGAATCTGGATCTGTAAATGGTGACAGAGAAAAAGGGATTAAATCCCACCGTTGTAAAGGAAAGGATGTGGAGGAAAATCAACATGACAAAAGTGTTGTGGAAGATACAAAAGTTAGTGATCACACAGATATTAATGAAACATCAGAGAGACAGGATAATCAAAATGACAAATGTGATACAGAGAAGTTCCATAAAAATTCTGTTTGCATGAAAGATGATATTGATAATGATAATCAAAGTGACAGTGGTATTTTAGAGGAAAAAAGTGAAAATAATGTGGAACAGAGCAGGAGTAGGAGTCCAACTCCAGTTAAAACCAACACTAACCCACCGAAAGATTCCAGTCAAAATGCAAATGTGGACAAAAGAAAACCAATGTTTTCATGGAAACCTGATCGATTAGTATTGTAAGTACATTGTTCTGAGAATCCAGTTGCATGAAAATAAGCAGATTGAACACTAGTATTTCAAATTTATGCCCATTCCAAAAAGCTGTCAACACTTACTGTATTTTTGCAAGCCTGGTATTGGTTTTGTTAGACTTAAATTTGAGAGCTAGCATCTATAAAATGGAAGCAGATTTAGATCACAGCTTTAACTAATGTCTTTAACACTTTTTTTTTGTTACTACCTACAATTTGTTATAGGAACAAACAGCAAGTTTCTTGATAGGACCAGCTTTTGAAGTCCCATAATACTTTATATCTTGTAAAATGCCATCTGCCACTGTAGAATGTGATTTTTTTTTTTTCATAATTCATTTTACAGCAATTCTGCTTTCTTATTACTGTGAAACCAATAATTTTCGTTGATTTCATGGGTAGGCAAGACCACGAATTCAAGTTCCTGATGAAAGATCGGTCCATGACCTTCTCCAACTTTGTTGGGATCGGCTTTCATCGATTACGAAAAAACCCAAAGTTACATTAACATGTATAAAATCTCTATCGAACAGAATATTGTTTACACCTTAGAATAATTGTTCCCATAAAGTTTTTGTGAATACTTAAACACTACTTAATAAATATGTTGATTTTTTTTCATTGTTTTATCTGCATTTCTTTTACTGTAATTCCGGTGACATTAGAAAAACACTGTTGTGGAAAATACACCTGAACACATAAAATTCGTCAAGAGACGAGTAACTCAGAGATAATTTTAAGTCATGAAATTAGACACAAATAATTGCGACACTAAGATTGTTTTTGTTAAAAACCTTTCACCAAAGTGAACAGTATATATTTAGATCAAAGATAAGATCAAACATTCTGTCTAAATTCAGGTCTTGATCTACACAGGCTGCCATTGCAACTTAAGTCTTGAAAGGTGCTTGATGGGTTTAATTTTTTCCGGCTTCTCTGATGTTATACAAGCTTTTTATCCTTGTTTCTTAATGTTTTCAAAGGCACCATCTGCAGAAGCATGAAAAGTCGTTCCTGTGACTGTGAAGGAAATGGTTGATCTGCAGCTGTCTTCTTCCTCTTTAAACAATAAATCAAAGAATTAATAAAAACCAAACCTCGTTGTTTCTTTCCTTTATATATTTGTAATCCATTTATTTAAAACTAATGCAGGAATCATCATAGGTGCTCTTTTTTATTTTGGCTGCAAGAATTTTTTTTAAGGAAACAGCCGAACTTATTTTTCTGCTGACTACACAAAACATGTGACACGACTGCCCAGGTGTTCTTGAAACAACCATTACTAAATGCAAAAGGGCACTATCAGTTAATGTAAAGTAGGCATGATATTGGCTTATTGCGTTATCATTTTGTGTTGACTGGCAGTCAGCATGTGACCATAAATTTCTTGGGGTAAAACAGTGGTAAATTTGTAGAACAAACGCTTGCATTACAACCCTCTCTCTTCGAATGATTTACACATTACGTCAGACCCCAAATCCAATTTTTTCTGCAAAGACTTGTGTACCCGCGACAGAGGTGAAATCTTGTAGACAGATGGCTTGTGCTATATTTTGCGTGTTATGATTAACGGCCAATGGCAAAATGGCAGTTTTCAAAGCGTTGGTGGACGGTATAGATAGACATTGGACTAAACATAATGTGCCATCTAATCTTAGATTTATTCCATCCAGTTGAACAAAGACTTAACTCATATTAGAAAGCTACTTTTTTAAGTCTAAAAAATGTAGAAAATTATCTAGTACATAAGTATTTCAAGATTGAAAAGATTCTGAAACTTTAGATTGACTACACTTCTGACCCCTTCACAGGTGCTATAAATAGATCGAAATAAAAAATTTGTCGGATTTAACCCTTAATATTTCGGACACACTTTCGGACAAGGTAAAACATTATTTCGACTAACCTCTTGCTTTTCAGTGATAATTTCCAAAAGATTCGGACACTAAACAAATTACTTATTTCTTTCTGTCAGAATATATTAGCGAATTAAGGTAAGCAGTCTTGTTTTCCCGTGTGACCAGGACACATGGGAAAGGGAAATCATTGTAACCGACTTGTATGAGCACACTTTATAAGTCAGTGCAATTTTAATGCAGACCATTCTGAAAGCGCCGTCGTATCTTTTAGGGATGAAAAAATTGACTGCAAACTGTGACTGCAGGATTTAAAGAATAACAACGTAACATGTAACTAATTACGCTTGTCTTAATTGATGGACTCAGGACCGCCGATCAGATTATCAGATAAGTGTCATAAACTCTACACCCTTTGCACCCAATATGACTGTGTACTTGTCAATGATAGAATCGCATCTTACTAAGGATCTTTTCCTTTTCATGCACTTCGGTAATAAAATCAATTCTAGTTTTCTTTTCACTCAAAAAAACAAATCTTTTGGAAATGGAAAATCAACAAATTTACGGTCCGGTGAAAATGCCGAATTTGAAAAATCAACGAAATTTCTTACCGACGAAAATATATGAAACCACAGTACCTTCTAAAATAACTTTGATGGAGGTAACTTTAAGAACATTCTTGTGAAATATGATAATGAACATAAATAAAAGTTTGATAATGAAATAAAGGTGAAACCATTGCTGCAAGAAAGAATGTCCTTTTTGTGAGTACTTACTTTTGTTACCACAATTTTTTTAAAAAGTGGTTTGACAAAAGACAATAAGGTAGTTTGCAGATGGTAATGTGTTTATCATTTTAATGGACTTACTGTTTGTTTTTAAATCACTGACATTTTAAGGCACATGTAGTTTTACCAGTTAAGAATCTTGTACAGATAATTATTGTGTGACATAGACATATGAGCCATGCTCTGGCAAAAGGGGGGTTAACACATCTCCGTGATGCATGGTACCAAGCAAGTCATCACATTATGGATGCACAAATCTGTTTTGTGTAACAGCCTACTGAATCATGAGCTTCACTGGTCCTTTGACAGAAAATTGACCAATTGAAAATTTTGCAGAAAATTGACCAAAAGCAAAAAGTTTTGGCCAAGGTCAGCCCGTGCAGACTGTTCAGGCTGACCTGGGTCGATACTTTTCACAGATGCATTAATCCCCCTTTTCACAGAGCATGGCTCTAATTATTCTGGCTTGCTTGATTTGGTAAACATATTTATGATGATGACTTTCCATTTTAGGTCAAGAAAAATGTCGACTGCTTTCAGCAAAGCACTAAGAGATGTTTGCTTTCATGTTCCTAAAGACAATAGGATCATTTTAGAGGTATTAGTTTTATTATTTATGGTAGATTATCAAAAGGGTTTAACCTTTTACAAAATTATTTGTTTATGCTTTTACCCTTTACCACACAAATCAAAGTTTTAATGAACCTGAGAAAGAAAGTTTTTCAAAACATTATGGGAAAAGAGGAAAATACTAGAAACCAGCATTTTCTCCTTTCCACATGATGTTTTCTACCCTATAAAATAAAAATTCAACCACTTAAGCCACATATAATTTTTCGTCTTCAAATACTTTCAAATTGGACAAGTCTAAAAATTTGTCGTCAGAAAAAGGTTTTAGGAGCCTGAGTACTAAAGCTTTTGAAATCATTGTAAGAAATGTAGAAGATACCGGTAATCAGCTTTTTTCTTTTCAGACAAGAACTTTATTATCCTTTCTTATCCCATCACTTGAGCAATGTTTCATTTGTCGTCTGTGAAAGCTTTCATTACAGACAAGTCTAAAATGTTGTCTGCTGGTAAAAAGTTAAACATTAATGTATTTATAAGCCTCCTTATAACACTTTCTTTGAATATGCACAACTTAAACAAATAACTTCCTTGTTGATCAAACAGTCCCGACTTTAATGACCCAAAGAAAGAAGCCTTTGGGAAACATTGTGGGAAAAAGAGAAAATGCTCGTAACCAGCATTTTCTCCTTTTCCCCCATTTTTTTTTTTTTTATGCTATCAGATGACTTTAAGCTCATCTGTATTAATTTTGAATTTGTCATCTGCAGATGTTTTTGAATTGGGAGGGTCTTAAACATGTTGTGTAGAAAAAGGTTAACTTAATGTAGGAGAGCAAGCATTGCCTGGGAAAGAATGCAGTATGTTGTACTACAAAGAGAAATGCCAGGAATGCTAGGACTTGCTGAAGTGTTATCACTGAAATGTTGTTGAAAATTTGAGAAATGACCAATAAGCAGTATGAGCAGAGCTCTTTGAAAAGGGCGGTTTAGTGTATCTGCAAAAACTATTGACCCAGGTTAGCCTGCACAGTCTGCACAGTAGGCTGACCTGAGTCAAATTTCTTTGTTATAGGTCAATTTCCAGCATGTCAAAGGACTGGTCTACCTCATGACTGAGCAGGTTTTTAGTGAAAATGGGTTTTATTGATCCATGATTATGTGATGACTTGCTTGGTATACTGCATCACAGAGACACATTTCACCCCCTTTTCCAGACTGTGGCTCATATTTACTTGAAAAGCCTACCTCTGACATCTAACTTTCAAAAAAAAGAATAATAATAAAAAATAGATGTTATTTTGAAACTTAGAATGGAGGGTTTTTAAAATATAATAGGAATAGGACAAAATAGGGGTATAAATCAGGATTTTTATTTTTCTCACAATATTTTTCCTTTTCAATGATAAATGCCGTCATTCAAGCCACATTAGATATTTCATCTGCAAATGCCTTTGATATCAGTGAGTCTTAAATTTACCCATCTGAATTTTTTTGAAAAAAAAAGAAAAGCCAAACAACTAGTATTTGAATGAAAAGCACACCTCTGACACTAAATATCTGTGTTTATGAAGAAGTAGAGTCATAATTATGAAATGTAGGTTGTCTTGTAACACAAATGTAGGAATTCATGTAATTAGTCAGTGATTAACAGTTCCCAAATGACAAATTTTGGACTGGTCCAAATTGAAAGAGTTTGCAGACGACAATTTTAAATTTGATGAAAATGGTAGAAAGGTCTTAAAAAGGGTAGAAAACACTGTGGGAAAAGGAGAAATTGCTCATTATGAGCAATTTCTCCTTTTCCCACAGTGTTTTCAAAAGACTTGTACTGCAGACACGTGAAAACCAGGGCTTGTTTGGGAAAGTGTTAATATTAATCTGTTACGAAATCTTTACACATTTATACAAAAAACAAATCTGAAAATGTTGCAACAAATAGAGACAGTTTGTTTATGAAATTATTTCAGGTGTCTAAGATAAAGGATGCTGACCAACAGAAGGTTGTGGCCATGTTAGCACGATGTTTACCACACATTGTGCCAAATGTGTTATTAGCAAAGAGGGAGGTAAGTACCCAGTGGCAATGGCTTGTTATAAACAGTTGCATTTTTCTCCTGTTATTTTCCAAAACTCAGCTGCAAGGATGTGAAAATTTATATTTGTATGGTGTGGGTTAAAATACAGAATGATCTTTATATGTTAGCTTTAGCCCTTTACCACACAATCCCGACTTTTAACAACCCTGAGAAAGAAGGCTTTTCAAAATATTGTGGGGAAAAGGAGAAAATGCTGGTAACCAGCATTTTCTCCTTTTCCCGCAATGTTTGCAACCCTTTCCAAAACAAATTTCAATTTTTCAGCCACATTTATTTTGTCTTCTGCAATTGCTTTCAATTTGGGCTAGTCTAAAATTTTGTTGTTCGGTAAAGAGTTAAACATTGGATTCTTAAATGGTAGCTTTCAGATGTTTTTGTTAACTCTTTACCAAACAAACAAAATTTTAAGCCTGTCCAAATTGTAAGCAATTGTAGATGACAAATAAAACATAGCTCGAATCATGGGCTTTGTCTTTGAAAGGTGGAAAACGTTGTGGAAAAAGGAAGAGAAAATGACATTTCCTTGCCTTTAAACATTTCTAGATTGTGTTAATTATTCAACTTGCAGATTTGTTCAAATAGCCTGAATGATGATGATTTAAAGATACTTTTATGATAAAGTAGAACTGAAAGATAGTTAAGTGAGCTTCTGGGCTGTGCTCCCAGTAAAAGATTGAGACAGTTTTGCTCTGTCAATCAAGTTGAATTTATGCACATGTCATGATCTTCTGATTGGCCTAAAGAGATAAAATCTACGCTTCATTAAAAAAGTTTGATTTGGAATATTACAAAACTAATATCGTCTTTGGATGGAACTCTTTACCAGAATGTGTTTGTAGACATCAAGTTATACAATTTCTGAAGGAGTAGTAAACATTGTAGGAAAAAGGAGAAAATTGCTGGTCATCATTTTCTCGATTTTCCATAATGTTTGAGACAGGGTTAGTATCCCATTAATTAGCACCTCTCTAACACCCATGTGCTAAAGGGAGAGACAGTGTCAAGATTGAGAGAGAGATTGAGATTAAGATCTAATTAAAGCCTTGACAACAAAGTTATTATACCTACCACAACAACACTAGTGGTGTATACTGGAATCAGGATATCTGCCAACCTATTTGTCTGTCCACCTTTTGTTCCATGCACTTTCGCAGTCAACTTTTCCTTGTGCAGTTTTCAACCAATTTGGCTGAAATTTTGATGGAAGCTTTTCTAGTATATTAACTTGTGTACCTGCAATTTTAGTAGAATTGGTTGACTATTACAGGAGTTATGGCCCTTCAATTTTTTCCTTACTCATTGATGGGACACCTGTAGGAGTAGGGATGTTTGTTGGCCTGGAACAGTTTTATTTCATGTAGATTTACCTTTCACCAACTAATCCTGTTAATGACCCGAAGAAAAAAGGGCATTTGAAAAGATTTTGAGAAAAGGAGAAAATGCTGATACCAGCGTTTTTTCTCCTTTTCCGATAATTTTTTTCAGTCCTTACAATGACAAATTCCATCATTTAGGCCACAATGAATTCAGCATCTGGAGATACTTTTGATCTCATCAAGTCTAAACTTTCGTAGTTTGATAAAAGAGTTCAATGTATTTATATTTCACTAGAATGTTTGCTATTCTTCCTTTGTAGGAGTTAATACCCCTCATTATCTGCACATCTATGTTACACCCAGATGCTAAAGAGAGAGACAGTCTGCTCAATATATTGTTTAATCTCATAAAAAAGCCTGACGAGGAACAAAGGTAAATGAGAGGCGTTCTTGGAAAAGTGGGTTGAAGGCATCATTGTAATATTTAATTCCAAGCAAGTCATCCCATAATATGAATCCAACTTGTCTTAACCCTTAGGCAGCTAACTGTGACTCACTGACTTTTTGCGGACAGCTTAGATCAAGATCAGACTGCACAGAACATGCAGTCTGATCTTAGATCTTCACTGTCCGATACGGAGATATCTTTCCCTCAAAAATACCTATGAAATAGGAAAATTTGGGTTTTTACTATCAGCTTGAAAGTTTCATTTCTTTTGTATAGCAGGATAAGGGTT
Source organism: Tridacna gigas (assembly GCA_945859785.2). NCBI lineage: Eukaryota > Metazoa > Mollusca > Bivalvia > Cardiida > Cardiidae > Tridacna > Tridacna gigas. The sequence goes on from OX244034.2 coordinate 31,811,187, forward strand.
AAAAGTGGCTAAATCATGAGGTGGAATTGTACTTTGAAATGCAGGAAATTTATTAATTGTAAAAAGTTGCGGTCAGCGTGTACATACTTTTTGCAGATGGATTAACCCTTTACCACACTATCTCGGTTTCTACGACCCTTGGAAAGAAGGCTTTAGAAAACACAATGTTTTCTGCTCTATCAAAGAGCTTACGCTCATTTGTGCCAAAGTTGAATTCGTCATCTGCAAATGCCTTGAAATTGGAATAGTCTAAAATTTTGTCATGTGGTGAAGTTAAACCACCCTTCTGTAGAAAATGACTCAAATACATGTACACCTTTGCAAATCATGCATGTAATACTAGGCACATTTTAAGATGCTATTTTAACTCTTTACCAAACAACAAATTTTGAGACTTGTCCAAATTGAAAGCATTTGCAGACAACAAATTAGAGATGGCTCAAAGGACAAAATATGTCCTTGATAAATTACCAGCATTTTTTTCTTTTCCCACAATGTTTTCTAAAGGCTTTTTTCTCAGGGTTGTTAAAACATGGGACTGTGTGGTGAAGGTTTAAACAGTGTATATCAGCTGCAATGCTTTGATGAAATGCATAGCTAAGAGAACAGGGGGGTAAATATTATAAATCAGAATATTGAGTGGGTACTCATTCAAAATCACTTTCGAAACAACTGTAATGAGTACCCAACAATGTAGGTTTTAGTTGCAAACTTAAGATGTTTTTAGAACTCAGTCCATTTTTTTTCTTTCATATTTTCAAACACACACACACACACACACACACACACACACACACACACACACACACACACACACACACACACACACACACACACACACACACACACACACACACACACACACACACACACACACACACACACACACACACACACACACACAAATAATAACTATTTTTATGGCTTAAAGGGTTAGATGGGTTTGATAAATTGTTTAGGTAGTTATAGGTACTAGAAACTAGACAAAGATCAGACTGCACAAACCTGTGGGCTTTACCTTGGTCTCTTTGCTTTCAAAGGAAACCGGAGGTTTGTTCACTTTGTTCGTTAAGTACCCTTGGCCACTCGCCTCTTTAAAAATCGAAACTCCCGCTGCGCCACCTATCGAATATCACGAGTTGCGTAACCTTTGCTGATGTTATTTCTGACCAATCAAAATGCCCATAATAAAATTTGTTAGGCTATGCATCAAATATCATAATGGTCAGTGACGCACCCATGTTTTTCCTGGCTTTCGTACACCACTACTGACACAACTTTGTTTCCAAAGCCACTGACTACTTTTTTCACTTAAATCAGAGATGAGAGGCGAAAAAACTGCAGGAAAGAAAGTTTGCCTCAACTGGTCATAGAACTTGCAACCACCAGGTCATGTGTCAGATAACATAAATTGGTAGGCTGTTATAGTGATATGACTGAAATAATGTTAAAAGCAACATAAAACACTATTCAATTAATCGGTTCCACTTTCTTTATAGGCAACTGATACTGACAGGTTGTGTAGCATTTGCTCAGCACGTGGGTCCAACTCGCCTGGAGGCAGAACTGCTGCCACAATGTTGGGAACAGATTAGTCACAAATACATGGAGAGAAGGTTATTAGTGGCTGAAGCATGTGGTGCACTTGCTGCTTATCTCCCAGTAAGTTATATAACAGAGTGAAACCCAGATTTCAAACATTTGGGTCTTTACAGAAAAACAAAACTTTACACATGCATTTTCTCCTTTTTCCACAATGTTTTTCTATCTTATTAAAGATGAATCCCTTGATTAGGGCCTCATTTGGTATGTCGTTTGCAAATGCTTTCATTTTGCATAAGTCTAAAGTTTATTGTTTGGTAAAGATTAAGGTCATTGAAACTTGGGATTGTATGGCTAAGGAGTTCAAATATGTTTGTTACCAACATTTTCTCTTTCTTTTATACACTGTTTTCATAAGCCTTCTTCCTCAGTGTCTGGAAAACGGAGTGGCTTGGTAAAGGGCCAGATCCGTAGTCTTCATATAAGTATGAATGATGATTCATAACATTTGACCATTGGTAGGAATCATTTAGGCACACCTATCAGTCACAGGAATATGACATATTGTGTAACCCTTTACTAAAAGATGTTGTGTTTTAACAGCCTTAAAGAAAAAGGCTTCTGTAAACATTGTAAGAAAAGGCAAAAATGCTGGTAATCAGCATTTTCACCTATCCCACAATGTTTCTTACCCTTTTGAAGACAAATCTTATCAATTGTGCCACATTTTAGATTGTTTGCAGATGTTGACAAGCCTAAAACTTTGTTTTATGGGAAAGAAACTGTTAAACTGTTGCATATTACATCAGTTTTTTAAATGGAAATCTCCTTTTCTCACAATGTTTTCAAAAGGCTTCTTTATTAGGATCAATAAAACTCAAGATTGTTTGGTAAAGGGTTAATTATCAGAAGGGGAAACCACAAGGGCAGGTGACCTTATTAATAATAATATTTTGATAGTAACAATTATGCTCCTTTTTTGACTTAGAATTTTCACTGAAATAGTGCCTGCTGCTGAGCATTGACACCAGCCTGTGGTACTCTTGTTAGTATATTGTGGTAAGGTGTTTGTTTCTGTTCCTTTCCAGCCTGAAATCCGCAGTTCCCTTGTTTTATCCATGTTACAACAGATGTTACAAGATGATAAAGAGGCTGATGTCAGAGAAGCTGTTGTCAGGAGTCTTGGATTGATTATTGGGTTTATTTCTGATAAGGATAAATATCCACAGGTATGACATTTAGATGTTAAATGTGTCTTGGGTGTAGCTGCATTATTTTTTTCTTGATGCACATTCTTTTTTGTATGCCTGAGGGGATCTATTATGGTATGTTCTTGGTCAACTGTTTGGTCCGTTATTTCATGCCTGCTCTATATTTCTGAAGTTCCATGTCTGATTTTGAAAATATTTCACAAAATTTAATGTGTGCACCTTGATGAGACAACATGCAGAGCAGTCCTTTCAGATGGCAAGCCCCAAGGTACAGTTTTACAGCAGGGTTCAGAGGTTACATGCTTTTAGGTCATGTTTGCTTTATATCCCTTGCAATCTTTGGTCTGACTTTGAAAATAATTCCCATCAGTATGTGCCTGAAAAGCAGAGCTGAGGTTGCAGATGCCAGCTGCAAGGTCAAGGTCACAGCGGGGGGGGGGGGGGGTCAAAGGTGACCTGCTTTTGAAAGCTTCCTTTTTATGTTGTCCCACATTGCAGAGCTCTTGTTCTGCTATTATGATATATATATTAACCATTAGAGTTCCAAATAAACCACTCAGTCTGGTAGTAAGAGCCAAATTTTTGCAATTTCAGGGTCAGTTTTGTCCAAAATGGTAAAACAAAGCGGACAGTGTAGATCAAAGGTCAGACTGCACAAAATGTGCTGTCTGATCTTGGTTTACATTGGCTGGAAAAAGCTGTTTAAGTTGCCATTGGTAGTGAAAGAGTTAAATATTTATTTTTTTTCTGCATAGTTTTAACATGTATTTGTACATTTAAATTTTCTTCCATGCCTCCTCTTTATTATGCCCCCCTTCGAAGAAGCGGGGGTATATTGCTTTGCACTTGTCGGTCGGTCGGTCGGTCGGTCGGTCGGTCCGTAGACCACATTTTTCTCCGGAGCATAACTCAAAAAGTATTCCAGGTATCATCTTGAAACTACATAGGTGGATAGATCTCATTAAGGAGAAGTGCAGTGCACAAGAATCATAACCTGCCCATCATATTTATGGAGTTATTGCCCTTTGTTGATTTTCATACTTAATTTTTGTCCAGAGCATAACTCTAAAAGTATTTCAGGTATCATCTTGAAACCTCATAGGTGGATAGATCTCATTAAGGAGAAGTGCAGTGCACAAGCACCATAACTCTGCCCATCATATTTTTGGAGTTATTGCCCTTTGTTGATTTTCATACTTAATTTTTGTCCGGAGCATAACTCAAAAGGTTTTTCAGATATCATCTTGAAACTTTACATGTGGATAGATCTTATTCAGGAGAAGTGCATTGCACAAGAACCATAACTCTGCCCATTATATTTTTGCAGTTATTGCCCTTTGTTGATTTTCATACTTAATTTTTTTCCGGAGCATAACTCAAAAAGTATGTGAGGTAAAATCATGAAACCTTATAAGTTGATAGTTCACATAAATGGGAAGTGCAGTGCCCAAGAATTGTTAATTTATCATTAATAATATTTGAGTAATTACCCTTTGTTCGTTTTTACACTTTGAACTTAACAGTTTATAATCACATGTTATATGTAGAATTGGATGCCATTAGGGGGGCATACATGTTTTACAAACATCTCTTGTTTATATACATTTGAGTGTTCTTTATTTTCCAATTTTTTGTGCAGCGAAGTATTTTCTTTTGTAATTATACCCAGTTAACCTTGTATCACATGATCTAGAGTTTAACTGACCTTGAGGAGGAAGGCTATTGAAAAAATTTTGGGACTAAAAGAAAAAGCATTTTCTGTTTTTCACAACAATGTTTCTTCCCTTTCCAAGATAAATCCAACCGTTTGAGCCAAAATTAGTATGTTGTCTGTGATTTTTTTTTTAATTTGACAAGGCCAGAGTTTTGAAACTTGTCTTTCAAAGTGTACAAAATAATGAGAGAAAAAGAACAAAATGCTGGTTACCAGTGTTTTGTCCTTTTCCCACAATGCTTCCAAAAGCCTGTCTTTCCCCGAGGTTGTTAGAAGTTGGGATTGTTAGTGAAGGGTTTAATCATTTTTTGTTATTGTCCCAGATTTGTAAGGTTAATCCATTATGATTAATATCTCTCTTTTTTTTTTTTTAATCCTTGTCAGTGTCATAGGCAAAAACAAGGGCTTTGGCAGATGGCATAGATCAAGATCTGACAACACAATGTGCAGTTTGATCTTGGATCTGTGCCATCCAATTGTTTGGTCAAGCCTGTAAGATAAATAGCTTTCTGAGTTTAAGTTGATTGTATTTTTTAACCATCAAAACTGGTCCATTTCATATGAGTGATGGTCTGTGAAAAGGGGGCTAAATACATCTGCCAAAAGTATCAACCCAGGTCAGGCTGTGCAGTCCGCGCCGGCTGACCTGGGTCGAAACTATGTGCTATTGGTCAATTTTCTATGTGCCAAAGGACCGTTCTACCCCATAATTGAGTTGGTTGTTAAAAAAGGTGGCTATTATGGATCCACAATTATGTGATTGCTTACTTGGTATTATGCATCATGGAGATGCATTAAGCCCTCTTTTCACAGAGCATGGCTCATATATTTGGTACCAAAAGAGTGAAGTCTACCTCTGATTTGATTAAGTGACATGATGGGGATTTTAAAACTGTAATGGAAAAATTTTTTTCAAAAGATATATAAAGCTTGATGTGGAAAAAAGAGAAATGGCTTGTCACAAGCAAAGGCTATCTAAAAGCTATTCATATCTGGACATATACAATTTTACAGCATTTATCCTTCTCTATCCTCTCAGAAATATCTTCAAAAGGAGTAAGTTCTTGCTTGATTCTAGGCTTAGGCCCCTTTTCCTATATTAATTATCAGAACTGTCTACATCAGGGTATACATGACTCTTATTTCCGTAAGTGGAACTCTTCAAGTTAAAGCAGTGTTTAGACCTACTACCGGGACCATGCGTAAACAAAAATCAGTGTCATCATATGAGAAGTGCAATCAACCGCAGCCATCTACACTAATGGAATCTTACTGCATTGTGATGTCAAATAAGTATATTAAGGCTTTCATTTCTCATTTTATTTTCCTATGATGGGTTAGTTAATGATTTGGCTGTATTACAGACACCATGTAGGTTTTGATAATATTGCACTGTCTTGCAAGACTTGTTAATTTTCTTGTCATGTATGCACAAGTGTGCTAAAAGAGAGATAACTATATCAGACTGGCAATTAAAAGTATTGTACAGCCTTTATTATTTGATTCTAGAATTATGAACCTGTTACATATCCACCTTCATATCTCCCATGCATATATTATTTCTTGAGGCAAAAAGACAATGGGGGAAAAAAGCCCTTTCCATACTGTTACTGAAGCTTAGAAAAATCAGTCAATGAACTACAAGTACTGTGTTGTCTTGGATTTTTTAGGAGGAACCACAACCCTTATTCTGCTGATTAAGTCAAATGATGCCTTCAGATCAATAGTAAAAACCCAGATATTGCTATTTCACAGTTATTTTATGGGGAAAAATATCTCCATATTGGACAGTGTAGATCCAAGATCAGACTGCACGTTCTGTGCAGTCTGATTTTGATCTACACTGTCCACAATAGGTCAGTGAGTCACGCTTAGTAGCCCAAGGGTTAAAGAAAGACATTGCTCAGGAAAGAGAGACTTGAAAATCTGTACCAGTTTCAAGATTTACAAAAATTAAGATTTGTCAAATTTGAAAGCACTTGAAAGAGTAAATGTGGGTCAAATGATTGGAGATGTCTTTAAAAGGGTAAAAAAGTATTGTTGGGTAAAAGATGAAATGCTGGTTACCAGCATTTTCCCATTTTTCCATGACACTGTCCTGGAAAAAAAAAAGAAAAAAGAAAAGGACATTACTTAGAAAAGGATTAATCAAAATAAAAACAAATTACATGCATTTGTCTTTATTGTAACAGTCTATTTCCAGTAAAAAATCAGACAGATTTAATACAGTGCAACTGTTCCACCATGCCTATAAAATTGCAGATGCATTTGTTTTGTCATAAATTTCTCTCAGTTAACTATCAGAAATATTGTTCTGAGACACAAAGGTCCATCTTGGGAAATTGTTAACTGAGTAAATCTTGTTACGCCAGGGTATAAATTGAGATTGTAAAACCCAAAAGGGAGTCTAGGAAATTGCAGTATTCAACAAAAATTGTCTTATCCATTTTGTTATCTTTAATTCTTGAGATACATAGATTTCTATCAAACATTTATATGGGCAAATACTTTTAAAATTATAGTGTCACATGTCTCCTTGCTAAACTAATTGAATCATTATGTACCCTTTCCTCTTTGTTTTAATCCTTTACCAAATGATCCTATGTTTTAGAGCCCTTATGAAAGTGGCTGTGGAAAATATTGTAAGAAAAGGTGAAAATGCTGGTGACCAGCATTTCTCCTTTTCCAACAATGTTTTCTACCCTTTCAAAGGCAAAAACCATCCCAGAGCCACATCTCATTTGTTGTCTGCAGATGCTTTTAAATTGGCCATGTCTAAAATTTCATTGTAAAGGTAAAGAGCTAATAAAATGGTGGTATTCAGGGATTCAACCATACTAGACAGGAACTCTGTAGTGCCTTGCCTAAGGACACTCCTATAACAGACCAAGTGTCCCTTTGTCTTAGACAGACTACCTCATTACCTCCTGAAACAAATTTGTACTTGAAACAATTTTAAAACTTCCTTGAAAGATATAGTTAATCAGCATGAATTTAGGTTTGATTCATGGCTACTGAAGACCAGGGTTGTGGTTGACAGAAAATTGTTCATTATGTGTGATTTTTTCATTTGTCATAATGTTTTTCAAAAATGGTCTGTTGCAAGACTAAGACTTTTGCTGATGATGTGCCCAACAAAAACACTGAACCCCGAAACTCCTAAACCCATTACCAAACAAACCTGTGTTTTACAGCCCAGAGGATGAAGGCTTACCCAGCATTTTCTCCTTTTCTCGCAATGTTTTCAGCCCTTTCAGAGATCATATGAAATATGATTCAAATGAAAGAACTTGTCTTTCAGAGGCTAAAAAACTGTGGATAAAAGAGAAAATGCTGGTGACCAGCATTTTCTTCTTTTCCTATTATGTTTTCAAAATCTATTTTTGTTAGGGTCCTTTGATATGGAGATTGTTTGGTAAAGGGTAAATATTTTACCACACAATTCTGAGTTTTAACAACCCTACAAAAGAAGGCTCATGAAAACATAGTGGAAAGTAGAGAAATGCTGATAACCAGCATTTTGTCCTTTTCTTGCTGTTTTATACCCCATGAAAAACAAATTCTATCATTTGAGCCACATTTAAATTGTCATCTGCAAATGCTTTCGATTTGGACCAGTCTAAATTTTGTCATTTGGTAAAGAGTTAAACTTTTCCAATCTTTCTCACACAGGCAACAGACTTGCTGAAAACAGCATTGAAGGACACATCGGAGAAAGTAGTGACCAGCGCAAAGCAGATCTTCTTACCTTCATTCGCAATGTGGGCATACGAGCTTGGGAAACTGGAGCACAGTTTGTTACACAGTTTACTTCGAGATCTGGAAGAACTAGTTAAGGCAATTTCATTATATACTTGCTTTTTGCTAGAGCTAACATTTTGCACAGGGAAAAACAGGTACAGAATTGTTATACTTATTGGATCCATTGATTGGGATGATATGATTGTCGTAAATGTATTCTGGCTGATTTATTTTTATTTGACCAATAGATTGGCCGTTAGGTAAGTCCATATCCAATTAGAGAAAAACTGGGGGAGGGTTAATCAGAGGGGAAGCATCAAAAAGGCACCGGTACATCTAAGATCAGTGCTGTGTTGGCTTTTTTTTACACTCACCAAATAAGGAAAGAACATAAATGAAATAATAACTACTACAGAGGAAAGGAGAAATTTTCATCCTTTGATAGTTTGCAAACAGTCACAGAAAAAAGCATTCTGGTATAAATGAGACTCAGGAGAATTATTATAATGAAAGGAAAATGTATTTTGTAAATTGCATGGAAAGCATTTTGGGAAAAGGGGCAGTTGCTTGTTACCATTAATGGCTTCATTTTCCCATAATATGCAGGTGGCTTGGGAAGAATATTGTGCATGGAATTAGTAAAAGAAACTTCAGGAAAGTTTGGATAGGTGCACTGGCCACTGCAGTATAACTTGAAATGATGTTGGAAATGGAATTGAAAACCATACAGTTAATCATATTTTCAAAAGCGCTCAGCTGCGTTATTGTGATATAATAGCCCATTTAGAGTTTTTTGCATTGAATCAAAATTTTATGTAGAACGCTGAAAATGACAACTAGATATGAGCCATGCTGTGGCAAAATAGGGCTTAACTCTTTACCAAATGACAAAATTTTAGACTTGTGTGCCAGCCCTGTTAGTTTAGTAAGTAGCATACAGGACTTGAGAACAGGGGATCACTGGTTCGATCCCCAGCTCAGCCAATATCTGTCCGAGGATTGATGATGGTAATTGCAACAGGATTCATTTCTCTCTCACCGCTGACCATTGTTTCAATGATGGTGATGTGGGAAAGCAGCCAGTGGCTTGGAAAGAATAATGTGTGGAGTACTGGTAAAAGAAACTCCAGGAAAGCATGGGAAGGTGCACTGGCCACAGTGATATAACTGAAAAATGTCGAAAACCGCGCTAAACACCATACAATCAATCAATCATCAGCTGGCAACCAGCATTTTCTCTTTTTCCCCACAATGTTTTCAAAATGTGTTTTCCTCAAGGTTTTAAAACTCTGGATTGTGTGGCAAAGGGTTAATGCATCTCGGGGATGCATCAAACCAAGCAAGTTATCACGTAATTAGACATCCATAAAATTCAATGTGTCTAACATCTGACTGTATCATAATGTAGGCCTGCTGGTCCTTTGACATACAGAAAATTGATCATTAGTGAAAAGTTTTGTCCCAGGTCAGCCTGAGCAGACTGGGCAGGCTGACCTTGGTCGATACTTTTCACAGATACATTAAACTCCATTTTAACAGAAATGCCTCATATACTTTTAGCTGCAAGTGTTAAGAAACTGGATACATTAAATTCTGTTAAAAGGTGAAATTTTGGCATTGAAAGAGCAGCATGGTCATTTTGCAATCCGTAATTCCATTTTTTAGCTCCACTGGCCAAAGGCCAGCGGGCTATTGTCATGGCGTTGTGTCCGTCGTGCGTCCGTCCATCCGTCCGTTCGTCCGTTCGTCCGTGCGTGCGTCCGTAAACTTTTTCTTTAAAAAACTTCTCCTCAGAAACTATTGACTGGATTTTTACCAAATTTCACAGGAATGTTCCTTTGGTGGTCCTCGTTCAAATTCCTTCAAATAATTGTGTTCCATGAAGAATTCTGGTTGCCATGGCAACCAAAGTAAAAAACCTTTAAAAATCTTCTCCCAAACCGCTATTTGGATAGCATTATTATTTTGCAGGAATGTTCCTTAGATACAGGTTTACAGAATTCCTTTAAAAAAAAATGATCTGTCAAAAAACATGGCTTTTATGGGAGACTCATTTTCCTTTTATGGTATAAAGTAAAATCTTTAAAAAATTTCTTCTCTAAAACTATTCATTGGATTTCATTGTTGTTTTGCAGGTAAGTTCCTATGGTGGTTGTCTGCCAAATTGTTTCTATGGTGGTTGTATACCAAATTCCTTTTAAAAAAATGATACACCTAAAAACACATTTTTTTATAGACAAGACTTATATTTCAAAAAAATGTTCTTCTCCAAAACTATTTATTGTGTTAGTTTTATCGACTAACAAAGAAAAAGGAAGAAAATTGGATTGACTTGACCTAGTCAGGGCTGTCCTATTTAAGCCCACACATTTTCCTTGGTATTAAGATCACAATTTACTCCAATGATATGCTGTTAGTTAGTACTAGTAATAAAATATCACTGGCCATAAATAAGATAAAAGCTTGAGCACCTTTCACAACTTGAGCTTTTCAATTTTGCCTTATTACTAAGCCTGAGTAACCATGCCAAGATAAAAAAGAAAAAGTATTTTAATAACAAAACCCCCATGTTGTAGGTACTTTATAGTCCTTTTGATATAGAACAAGAGAACCTCTGCACTTTTATTAGTTCTGGTAAAGGTTTGTTGACCTACTAATGAGTAAATGCAGAGTGGACAGAGAAGGGGTGTAAATCCTGGTGACCTGGTACACAGTGGGACAGGGCTTTACATTTGTGATAAGGCATTAATGTTACACAGTCAAACTGATCCCGCAACTTCAGTACACCAGAATTAATCTGTGCCCTGGAGCAGGATATTTGATTTATGTAAATGCATTTGTAGACCATTTTGTGTTGTTTGCCACAGAAGACATTCTAACTGTGAAAAGTTGATTATTAGGGATTAGGTGTTCATTGTATGCCAGCATATTTCATTCTATCTGGTGTATTGATGTAAGTTGATCTATATTGCTATAACATTCATTCATTTGCCCTCCTAGCTGTTCTTTTAGATTACCCCTTTACCACACAATCACAACTTTTAACGACCCTGAGAAAGACATATTTTCTATATTTTGATGTTTCCCCACCCAAAATGGTTTGTGAAAGGACCTGTTGCAGACAACATATCTTCAAATTAGTAAGACATATATAAAAAAGGATAGAAATTATTGTGGGAAACTAAGAAAATGCTGGTTACCATTTTTTTCTTCTTTTCTCACAAGTTTTTTCCATACCTTTTTTCTTTAGTGAGCTAAAATGCAGGATTGAATGGTAATTGTTAAAAACTTCTTTTCGCCATTATAGAAATATCAGGCCTGTGGAGCGATACAGGCGCTCAAGCGCCTCTAGTTTTTAAGAGACCTGATAGATGTCATCGTACTTACCTCAATATGATCCCACATAAATGATGTGGATCAGGTTAAATTTCCACCGGCCTTTGCAAAATTCTGGCACAAAATCTGAAAACACTATAAGAGGCAAAGTATCCTATCAAGAAAATACTCACTAAAGCTTTGTTTTTTATGTTTCCAGTTCATATGTATTGATGGTTTGCCTGCCATTCCCTCACTAAATTCACTGATAAACTTTTTTTGAAGTTTTGTATGTGTACCAAATCTAAATTGCTTTTGTGGAAGAGAAGCAAAGCATAGTTGTTTTATCCTAGATGTAAAAGAGCCATGCTATGTGAAAAGGGGTTTTTATGCATCTGCAAATAGTATCGACCTATGTCAGCCTGCATAGGCTGACCTGGATTGATACTTTATGCTATTGGTCAATTTTCTACATGTTGATAGAGCATTCCACCTCATGATTCAGTCAGCTGGTAAACAAAGTGAATTTTTATGGATCCATAATTATGTTATATCTTGCTTGGTATAAAGTATCACAATGATACATCAAACCCTCTTTGGCCAGTGGGCTGCTAAAATGTAATATATAGTGTTTATTAGGTGTTCTGTTTTTTCCTGTGCATCAGCAGCTTAACATTATGCTCATGGGTATTGTATAGTTGTATAACATTATGTTTATCAGTATTGTATAGTTGTATAACACTCTAACCCTCCATTAAACAGCCAGTACGGGTAGCTTAGTGGTTAGCGTATCTGACTCATGACCTTGTGGTTGCAAATTCGATACCCGGTTGAGGCAAACTGTCTTTCTGGCGATTTTTTGCCTCTCATCTCTGATGCATGTGAGAAAAGTAGTCAGTGATTTTGGAAAGAAAGTTGTGTCAGTAATGGTGTGAGAAAGCCGGGAAACACATTGGGTGTGTCACTGACCGCCATGATATGACCTGAGCTGTTAAAACGGCACTAAACTCCAATACAAACAAACAAAAAACCACCAAACAATTCCATGTTTTAACCCTTTACTTCACAATCCAAAGTTTTAATGATCTTGGGACAAAGGCCTTTGAAAACATTGTTTAAAGTGCTGTTAACCCACATTTTCTTCTTTTCCAACAAAGTTTCCAACCCTGTCAAAGAAAAATCTTAGAATTTAACTCTTATCACATAATGACAAGTTTTAATGCCTCTGGAAAATAAGACTGGAAACCAGCATTTTCTCCGCTTCCCACAGTGTTTTCTAACCTTTCTGAAACAAATCTTATCATTTGAGCTACATTAAATTTGTCATCTGCAAATGGTTTGAATTTGGGCCAGTCTAAAATTTTGTCATCTGGTAAACAGTTAAGCCACATTTAATTTGTCGTATGCAAATACTTTCAATTTGGACATTAATAAATATTGTCCTCTGGTAAAGAGTTAGCAGTACTGAGGGAGAAGTCTTTTGAAAAGCTTGTGGGAAAAAAAGAAGAAAATTATAACCACCATTTTCTCTCATATGAACGATGTTTTCAGCCTTTTTATGAACAGATAACTCTTTACCATATAACAATGTTCTAGCCTTGTCCAAATTTAAAACATTTGCAGACAACAGATAAAATGATACTCAAATGATGGGATTTGTGAGTGAAAGGAATGAACATTGTGGGAAAAGGAGAAAATGCTGGTTATCCACATTTTCTCCTGTTCGCATAATGTTTTCAAAAGTTTCCTTTCTGAGGGTCATTAAAACTCGGGATAGTGTGGTAAAGGATTAAGCCTCATTTTATATGTCTGGTGTTCTGCTGAAGATTACTTAGGGAACAGTTGTCCCATAAAGTAACATAAATGAGGGACATTTTCAAAATTAGAGAGACAAAGGTACTCAAGACTACTTCTCGTTTTGCCAACTCAAAAAATGGGACCTTGTTCCAGAATCATCCCCTTGGCAGAAGAACACTGTTTGTTATCTGCAAAATGTTCTCCATATTAATGAATCTTCAATTTTGTTGTCTGTTATCTCTGTACCAGACAACAAAATTCAGACTTGTCCAGATTGAAAGTATTTGCAGAAAACAAATTTGATGTGGCTCAAATGATGGGATTTGTCTTTGACGGAATAGAAAACATTGTGTGAGAAGGAGAAAATGCTGGTTACTTGCATTTTCTTCATTTTCACTGTTTTGAGATACCTTCTTTTCCAATGTTTTCAGATGCTTTCTTTTCTTTCTCAGGGTGGTTAAAGAGTTAACTAATTATTTTCTACATGTACTTGCTGAAATAAATTTCAAATTGTGAGACATATATATTTTGTTATCTGCAAGACTTAGTGCTTTCAATTAGGACACATCTGAAATTTTGCTGTTTATTAAGGAGTTCATGTAAATATATAGGTGATGTCTTGGTAACCTCTACTGTTTTCCAACAAATATAATGGAACAGACTAATTTGTATTGCACAGACACAATGGACTTGAAAAGTATTGGCATATGAACAATAGTACACACTTATTATGCTATTTAAATCAAACTCACTAACTGTATTCATATATTCCTGAAACAGAGCTAGAGAAAATGTATGACTAGGATGGTAATAGACCTATTTTGAATATTTTTTTGCCTATACAGTAAAACTTTGATATAGCGAATTTCATGGGACCGTCAGATTTAATTCGCTATAAGCATAATTCGCTTTATTGATAGTACGAACTTCGTTATATTTCGGGACTCAAAGGTGGACACATGTACATGCAGTCTAACATTTATTTACCAGAAAAATGTTTTTCTAACATACTTCGACAAGTATGTGTTACATTTATAGTATCCAATGACATTTATATATCTGAAGTCATTAAATCATTTACCACTGAAAAAGTCAGTCCCTTGTTTCTGTTTTAGTTTTGATGTTTGACTTGTTGCAAGAAATTGTTTCATTTCTTGTAACTGCTTGAAATAATCATGTGGAATGTCAGAATTACACTCAAAAGCACGGAATAAACAATCGAAAGCGGAAGTAGTCTCTGCAGATGTGGGTATGGGTAAAACGACCTCCTCCTCGTCATCATCGCTTTCGTATTTATTTAATCGAGTGAGCGATGTTAATCATACAAAACACATTTTATACCGGTAGGAATTGAAAGCATTTGTAGACGACAATTTTCTTCTTGTGGCAAATTATACCTTACCACGATAATTATTGATCGATAACGCAGTCACTTTATGTTGTGTAGATCAACGCCTCTAGCGTCAACGTGTTAATTGGGCAAGCGGGAAGGTGTGAATAACTGACTTGGTTATTAAAGACCCTTAGATGCGACTTCAGTGTAACCAAGGTATTTTCAGTTGAAATGGATATCTGCGGACCTGATTTTTGATTCGCAATATGCGAAAAATCGTTATATCCAAATTCGTTTTAACAATTAATTTTTACAAAGGCGAAAGAAGGTTTTTGCCGGGGAATTGATTTCGATTCGTACTAAGCGAAAATTCGCATTATCAGAGTTCGTTATAATTAAGTTTTACTGTAGTTACGCCCAAACCCTCTACAACAAAGCCCCTGGTGACTCATTGTCAGGGCTCATTTTTAAAACATTCTTGTTTATTCCCATCCCTGGGAAAGACAGCTTTTGAAACATTATGGCAAGAGATGAAAATGCTTGCTCGCAATGTTTTCCACCTTCAAAGAAATAGTCTCATCAACTGAGCCACATTTGATTTGGCATCTGCAAGTGCTTTGAATATGTGGACAAGTCTTACATTTTGTTGTCTAGTAAAGAGTTACTCATGTGAAAATGAACCCCAGTTGGAATTGCTTTGAATGAATTTCAGTTGTTTCAGTGTTTAGACTATTTTCTCTCATTTTCAATTCTCATTGAGGAGAATAAATCTGGCTCACAATCATAGGCCATGAGAAATTTATGAGAAATGGGGAACCTACCTTCACTACTTATCTAACTCACTTCCTTGTGAAAGTTTTGTTTGTGTGTTAAATTTTAAAACATAATGGTAATAGGAAAAATTATTCTTAACAAGCAGTTTCACCATTTTTTACCAGTAAATGTTCAAATTTATTTCCAGTTCTTGTCCTATAAACCTGTCTATGGCATGGGCATGAAAAAAAAATCTATTATTAAATTGATGATGCTCTGTATTTTCTGTTCAAATGGAGCTTTGTCAAAGATATAAATGTATATGAAAATACTGAATTCAAGAATGGTTTAGAAAACAAATGAGCCATGCTCTGTGAAAAGGGGGCTTAATGTATCTGCAAAAAGTATCAATCCAGACCAGCCTGTGCTGTCCAAGCAGGCTGACCTGTGTTGAAATGTTTTGCTAATGGTCAATGTTCTCTATGTCAAAGGACCATTGTACCTCATGATTCTGTCTGTTTTTACACAAAATGGCTTTTATTGATCCATAACTATGTGATGACTTGCTTGGTATCATGCCTCACAGAGATGCATTAAGCCCTCTTTTGCCAGAGCATGGCTAAGGTATATGTGTTGGACAATTGGAAAGTGAGAGTATTACACACTAAAATCTGGCGGTAGATATAGTGAACAGATGGTTGGTATCTTGGGTGGGTTAAGTTTATCAAGCAAGGTGGAGGAATTTTATCTGGTGAAATTCGAGAGCCGAGCCCGATAAACTGGAAACCAACCATCTGTTCTATTTATCTGGTCAACAAACAACAAAACAAAACAAAAACAAATATTGATATAAAGACAGTACCTTTTATTCAATAGTTTATGGTACTGATATCATAAAATTCCAGAGCCGAGTCTGATAAACGTTCCCAATCCAGGACACTAACCATTTATTCTTTAACTTTCCCAATCTGAGACACTATACTGTTTATCCTGTTTGTCATTTTCCATTCAAAATCCAACTGGATTGAATGTTTCGCTCAAAATTAAGGTATGCATTAACATCTTTTTCACTATGTGAGAAAAAAAAAAACACAAATGGCAAACTGTTTAAAGCGCCCTGGATATGCAGCTGCAATAATGACATCATGAATGATACTGACTACGTCAAAAACATGACGTTTACCACCGGAAGAATGTTGTGGTGAAGAATTCTACTATATCTTAAAGATAAGAAAATTCAACAAAGCCGTCAAATTTTAAGCGATAATTTTACTGTAACATATTGATTTCGTGCACGGGCACCTAAAAAAAGTTAGTTCTGGCAGGTCACATGACCAACTAGCCTAATAAACATTGATGACGTGACCAACTGACATAATAAACCTAGTCACGTGGACAAGTTACCGTATATCACCAAGTTTATATGACCCCATGTTATACGACGGGTTTAATATAGGAGGTGACAGGATAAGAAAGAATACTGAGGCAAATGGAAAACAAATGTTTACATCGTGTTATAAATGAGTGGTGCTCTGGCAAAAGGGGGTTTGTGCATCTCCATAATGCACTATACTAGGCATGTCATCACATAATTAAGGATCCATAAAATCCATATAGTCTAAAAATTGACTGAATCTGGAGGTAGAATAGTCCTTGGATATGCATAAAATTTACTTATAGCATCAACCATGTTAGGCTGTGTAGACTTTGCAAGCTGACATGGGTCCATAGTTTTTGCAGATGCATTAAGCCCCTTTTTCACAGAGCAAAACTCTAATACTAACAGTTTATGCCATAGCACTGTTAACCCTTAGGCTTCTAAGCGTGACTCAATGACCTTTTGCAGACAGTGCTGATCAAGATGAGACTGCACAGAACGTGTATTTTGATCTTGGATCTACATTGTCAGATAAGGAGATATTTTTCTCCAAAAAATAAGTTTGACATAACATTATTTGGGTTTTTACTGTTGGCTTGAATGTTTTATGGATTACGATCTTTATCTGTAGCATTCTCACTAGGTTATGCTTTTTGAGAACAAGTAAAGAGCACATCTTTTTTCAAATTTATAATAGTCAAAGCAACTAATATTTACATTGTTTGTGCCCACAAACTTATTTATCTTTAACTCTCTAACAAACGACAAAATTTTAGACTAGTCCAAATTGAAAGCATTTGCAGACGACAAAATAAATGTGATTAAAAAATTGAAATTTGTTTTGGGAAGGGTAGAAAACATTGTGGGAAATGGAGAAAATGCTGGTTACCAGCATTTTCTCCTTTTCCCACAATGTTTTCAAAAGGCTTCCTTTTTAGGGTCGTTTAAAGTCAGGATTTATGTGGTAAAGGGTTAATGCTGCAAGCAGTCCATTCAAAAAATGATCACTTACTCACTTCAGATGATTGTATTGTTCACATTGTGTTTTGTGTTCCATTCCACAGTAGTCTGTAATTTTAGGGCAACAGCTCACTTCTTCATGTATTGGGTTTTGCCAGTTCTAATTTTTGGCTCCGAGTTTTCTTGTCCAAGGGCACCTCCATGAAAAAACGCAGAGCCTTGTGCAAGGGTAGAATCTGGGACCTCTAGGTTACCAATCTTACACCTTCACAGGTCTCTGAACCATGCAGGACCCCCACTTAGTTGAATATAAGATGTGCCAATGTATTTGTTTGGGAAAATAATTGATAATTCAAGGATATCTTATAAAGACTGCATTGGCTCTGAGATGAAAGGTGAATACGATAGTATTGAATTATTGGAACTAAATTGTATTTAACAGACAAGAAACCATGTAGCGTTGTGATTGCCTTGTGTCCTGGTAATCAGAACTCTGTACCAAACAGCAAAATTTTGGACTTTTTAAATTCGAAGCTTTTGCAGACATATCAAATGAGGCTCAATTGATGGAAATTATCTGTGATAGGCTTGAAAACAGTGTGGGGAAAGGATTAAATGCTGTTACTACCATTTTCTCCTTTTCCCACAATGTTTTTAAATGTCTTCACTTTCAGGGTTGTTGAAACTTAGGATTGTGGAAAGGGTTAACTCTTTACTGCACAATGATGCCTTTTGACGCCCCTGGAAAGAAGCCTTTTGAAAACATTGTGGGAAAAGGAGAAAATGCTGGTAACCAGCATTTTCTCCTTTTCCCGCAATGTTTTCTACCCTATCAAAGAAAAGTTGCACCATTTGAGCCACATTGAAATTGTTGTCTGCAAATGCTTTCAATTTGGACAGGGCTAAAATTATGTCGTCTGGTAAAGGGTTAAGCCTTAACCAAACAGTCTCATGTTTGATGGACTGAAGGAATTAGGCTTTTGAAAACATTGTGGGAAAAGGAGAAAATGCTGGTAACCACAATGTTTTCTATATACTTTTACAGACAACTGCTGTCATTTTAGCCACATTTAATTTTTGGTCAGCAAATGCTTTCATTTTGGATGAGTCTGAAATTTTGTAAAGAGCAAGATCTTTTGATTGCTAAGTAAATAGAATACATAATATTTAACCCTTTACCAAACAATCCCAAAAAATATGGCTTTTGGAAACATTGTGGAAAAAGAAGAAGATGCTGGTAACTAGCATTTTCTTCTTTTCCCACAATTCTTTCAACGATCACAAAGACAGATAATGTCATTTGCACCCCATTTTATTTGTCGTCTGCAAAGGCTTTCAGTAAGGACGGGTCTAAAATTTTTTTGTGTGGTCAAGAGTTAAAGTCAGTAGATGGAACTTGCCACTAGTTATTCTAAGGTAGTTCTGACCTGAGTATCTCATAAAATATTATAGATCAGAGATTACAGGGTACATTCTGTGCAGTATAATCTCATTCTACCATCACTGCAAAAACACCCTATGCTGCCCTGGGTATTTTAACAGTTAACCCTTTACAAATAAAACCCAAAATTTTAGCGTTTGCCCAGTTTAAATGCATTCGCAGACAACAGCTCAAATAGAGGTAAAGTCGTAAGATTTGTCTATGAAGGGGTAAGAACATTAAAGGGGAAGGAGAAATGGTTTGTTACTGGCATTTTCTGCTTTTCACACAATGCTTTCAGAACATTTCTTCCTCAAGGTGGCTAAAACATTATTTGGTAAAGGGTCAAGGGTTGTTAGCTGTCTCTTATTATTTATTTTTTTCTCCTTTATTGCTAACACCTACAGGATGCTCCACATGGAACAGTAAGTCTGGTCTTTCATTTTACCTTGGACTGGTATATTAGTTTGGGTTTTCCCATTCTATGCATAAGGGGAGAAGGGTTCTTGGAGGAGGACAGTTTTAGCGAGGAGTATTAGAGTTCTAAGGAGAGGAAAGGTCTGGGCTGAGAGTTCTAGGACAAGGAGAGTTCTAGAGAGAGGGGACTTGTGGGATGTTTAAGAAAAGCAGAGTGAGCAAATTAGAGGAGTGTTCAAGAATGAGTAGAATTGAAAGGAGATGAGAGTTCTAGGGCAAGGAGAGTTGTAGGTTGAGGATAGTTTTAGATGTCTGGTATTAAGAGCAGTAGGGTGAGGAGAGTTGTAGGGATAATGGGATTTCAAGGAGAAGAAGGGTTGTAGGGAGAGGAGGGTTGTACAGGGTAGAGAGTTGTAGATATGGGAGAGTTGTAGGATGTTGAGAGATGTAGGGCAAGCATAGTTTTAAGGAGAGGGGATTTCTTGGATGTAGACAGTGGTAAGGAGATGAGTGGTGAAGGCAAGGAGATAGTCTGAGGATGGGGAGATTTATGTGGAGATGGGAAGTCTTGAGCAGGGAGAAAGAGAAAGGCATGGAGATTATAAGTCTGAGGATGAGGATTTTTGTGTGGAGATGGGAATTCTTGGGCAGGGAGGATTCTTGAGGAGGGAAGCTCCAGGTTGGGAAGAGTGTTGAACTAGGGGAGTTCTGTGGGGAGGAGACTAGTAGGGAGAGAAGAGTTGAGGATTAGAGGTCTGGGGAAGGAGATTACAGGGCAAGGAGAATTCCAGAAGATGGAACTTTTAAGGTGAGGAGAATTATGTCAAGGAGAGCTCTAGGTAAGGAGAGTTTTTTGGGAATGAGAGGTCTTGTTGTGGGAGTTTCAGGGAAAAGTTACTTCTTGGACGAGGAAAGTTCTAGGATAAGGAGAGTACTAGGAAGAAAAAAGTTCAAGAGAGAGGAGAGTGGACAGGTAGGTTTGAGGAGAGTTGTGGGGATAGAAAAGTTCATGGCAAGGAGAGTTGAAGAGAGATTAAGACAACCTGTTTGTGGAGGTCTAGGATGGGTACATTTTGGAGAGGTTAGGAGAGTTCAAGGGGAAGGAAGTTTCATGAGATGGAAATTTTGGTGGCTAGAAGAGTTATAGAATGATAACAGTTCTAGGGAAAGTAGAGGTCTAGTGAGAGAAAAGTTTAGGGAGATGATAGGTCTAAGACCAGGAGAGTTCTAGAAGTGGTCAGTGGTAGGGTCAGCAGAATAACCAGTATGATATCAAGGGCCGGGGGGGGGGGAAGGAAACTTTCAGTGTAGATTATTATTTTAAATACAGCCTAGCAAAAAGAACAATGGCTTGTTATGACAAGTTCTTCTATTTTCCATCATGTTTTTATATGAGTTTAATGTATTTCACGTTGATATACTCGAACGATTTTTCAAGGTTGTCTGCTGCAATGTATTTTCAGGACATATGAATAGGTTAATATAATTTGTACATCAAAAGATTTAACAAAGATATTATTGCTCTATACCAGACAACAAAAATTTTAGACCTTATCAACCTGAATGCACTTTCAGATAACAAATTAAATTTGGCTGAAATGATGAAATTTGTCTGTTAATGGGTAGAAAACATTTTGAAGGAATATTTAGAAAAAAGATGCTGGTTACCAATGTTTTCTTCTTTTTCCCGTAATGTTTTCAAAAGTTTTATTCCTCAGGGATTGCTTGATAAAGGGTTAAATGGTCAAGGAGCATATTAGTACATAACTTTGCAATGTTTCCAAAAGCCACTAATTATGAATGAATGTCTTTAACCCTTTACCAGATGACAAAATTTTAGCCCTGTCAAAAATGAAAGCATTTGCACACGACGATTTCAGTGTGGCTCAAAAGGTGCAATTTTTCTTTGATAGGTTAAAAAACATTGTGGGAAAAGGAGAAAATGCTGGTTACCAGCATTTCCTCCTTTTCCCACAATGTTTTCTAAAGGCCTCTTTCCCAGGGTCGTTAAAAGGTGGCATTGTGCGGTAAAGGGTTAATCCTGCACCATACCCTTTGTGTTTTAATGACCCCAGGAAAGAAGCCTTTTGAAAACTTTGTGAGGACAGGAGAAAAAGCTGGTAAACAGCATTTTCTTCTTTTCCCAACATGTTTTCAATCCTTCCAAAGACAAGGATCAGTTTTTGAGCCATAATTTTATTTGTCATTTGTAAATGAGCCATGCTCTGTGATAAGGGGGTTTAATGCATCTGCAAACAGTATCGATCCAGATCAATGAGCAGTCCATGCAGACTGAGCTAGGTTGAAACTTTTTGCTATTGGTCAACTTTCTGCATGTCTAAGGACAAGTTTACCTCAAGATTCTGTTGGTTATTAGACAGAATGGATTTTATTGGTCCATGATCATGTGATGACTTGCTTAGTATCATGCATCACAGAGATACATTAAGCCCCCTTTTGCCAGTGCATGGCTCAAATGCTTTCAGTTTGGATAAGTCCTAACATATTCCTGCTGGTAAAGAGTAAATGATGTGAAGGATTGCCTTATCTAGCTCATTTTTTATTTGGAAAAGATTGAAAAAGTGACAAAAATGACTTAGACTTTTTTGGTTAATTTCTCAATAACTTTTTATTTGGTACTGGAAAAATTCTTTCCAATTGACTTTTTTCCTTAGCTGGGTGTAATTGATTTAATTTATTTGGATCTCAAAAATGAGATGTCATTCCTTGAGAAATTTCTAGAATACTTGTGAGCCTCAAGTATTTTTCAGACAGTGTAGATCAAGATCAGACTGTTCAAAACATTCTGTCATAGATCTACTCTGTCCACTATATAGAAGTGTCAAATGGCCTTAATCCT
The DNA here is from genome assembly GCA_945859785.2 of Tridacna gigas. Lineage (NCBI taxonomy): Eukaryota > Metazoa > Mollusca > Bivalvia > Cardiida > Cardiidae > Tridacna > Tridacna gigas. Next base: position 31,833,628 of record OX244034.2, read on the forward strand.
TTACTAAACTATGGCCTTTGTAGACCATGAAGAAAGCAGCTTTTGAAAACATTCTAGGAAAAAGAGAAAATGCTGGTAACCAGTATTTTTTTCCCTTTTCCCACAACTTTTTTCTACCCTCTTAAAGACAAAACCAATCATCTGAGCAACATTGATTTTGTCCTTTGCAAATGCTTTCAATTTAGAGGTCTAAATTTTTTTTGTGTGTGTTAAAGGGTTAATTTTAGTATTATTTGTGTGTTATGCTTTGATTGAATTTCTTCATTTTGTTTGTTTGGCACCATATAAGGGGCTTTAGTTCTCACATACTGAAATTTTGCATAGATCATAAAGCATTCTGACATAGAGTACAGTGGAACTGATCATTTGTGTCATTTTTGTGCATTCTTTGTTTTACTCTGTTTCCAGGCAGCTGTATCAGCCCAGAAATCCCCTGGTGGAATTGCCCCTGTAAATGAGGGCAGGTTTCTGCTCTATGTGACCACCTTAACAGAACTGGTTCCTTTCCTGTATGTGTCTGTCCTTGAGAGTGGTCCCTACACAGATAAGTTTGACAGTATGCAAGTGCAGAATGAAGATCTTGATTGTAAGTTCCTTGTTAATTACTTTCATCTCTTTTGAGTTCTGAGTTACTAGAATTTCTACTATTTATAATTAATGAATAATGTGATCGTGATTGTGTCTTTGTCCATCATCCATCATGTATTGTCCATCATGTGTCGTGCATCGTCAAATATTACCTTGCATGCACTGTGCAGGCCACAGTTTCAGTCTAATGCTCATGAAACATGGATAGTATGTTTGTGCGTAAATAATATCATGCACAAGTTTGACAGTGGGTACATTTGGGACAAAAAGTAGGTCACAAAGTCAAATTTTAGAAAATCTTTTGTGCCCACTAGAGGCTACATTTTTTCTGTAAATGCTCATGAAACTTGGTCTTATGGTCTTGATGATAATTTGGTCAGTATATATATTTTCATAATATCTGGCAGGAGTTTGAAAATGGGTTATGTCAGGTAAAAAAAGTAATTTACAAGATCAGATCTTATAAAAATTCTGTTAACATTCTACAGGCCACAGTTTCAGTCTAATGCTCATGAACTTGGTCATAAGGTTTGTCTTGATGACATCTCAGATTAATTTGAAAACTGGTAATTAGGGTTAAAAAAACAGATTCTTAGGTAAGATCTTCGGAAAATGTTGTGTTCACTGTAGAAGCCACATTTTTAATCCAATAATCATGTTAAGTTTAGTAAACTTCCTTGTCTTGATGATGCCTTGCATGATTTTGCTAATGGGTCACATGGGTCAGTAAGTTCGTTATCATCTCAGATTTTAAAAAATCCTTGTGTATGCTTTGGAGGCTATATATTCATTCAATGGCTGATGAAACTTAGAGTGTTTCTCTGAGTGATATCTTGGACAACTGTGAAAAGTGGTCACATAGGGTCACAAAATATGTTACTGGATCAAATCTGGAAAACCTTTTGTGTATTCTAGAGGACACAGTTTGTGCCCAAGCAACTTAGCCAGAATGTATGTCTAAATGATATCTAGGAAGATTTGAGAAACGGGTCATGCTGGACAAAAAAAAGATCGCAAGATCCAGTCTTAGGTAAGTTTTATATGTGCTCCAAAGGTCAAACAGTCCTCATAAAAGTCAGCAAGTTTGTTTGGATATTATCTTGGCAGACTTTGAAAATGGCTTACTTCAAGCTAGTAGTTAGGTCCTCTCAAACAAACAGACACCTGATTGAAGAGAGGGAGTGATAGCAGAAACTGATGGTGAAAAGTGAATGTTTTTTATTTCAGCTGTCCGGTTTCCTAATTCCAGCTCAACACTAACAGATCTGATAACCATTGTTGGAAACAAGAAACATCTAGTAACCTTGTTGAAACTGTTTGAAGATCACATCAATCAGGAATGGTTTGAACCATGGGATACACTGAACTGGGTTGTGAATAATTTGTAAGTATAGTACACTGAGAAGATACATAAAGAAAAATATGTTGCAAACCTGGCCTTGTACTTACCAACTACTCTCAAGAACATTCTTGGTCTTATTCTCCAGAATTTTCTAAATTTTAAAGTAACACTACTTCTGATTGGTTAAACCATTTGGTTCAATCATCAGTGTTCTGTTACTTTCAAATTTAGAAAATCTTGGAGAATAAGACTAAGAACATTCTTGAGAATGGTTGGTGAACACAGACCCTAGGGTTTTTATTTGCTTTTAGCTGCATGTGAAAATTTGATACTTTGAGAGCCCTTCAGTCCTCCAAAGTGTTAAAATTTTCTTAGGCAACAAGAGGCAAATACAAGCCTCAGTAAAGTTAATTACTGTCAAATTTGCCTCATATTATAGAATTTATCTAAGATAGGGCAGATAGCATTGTGAGGAAAGCATTTTTTCCATTTCCCACTATGTTTTCTACTCTTTCAAAGACAAATCCCACAATCTGAACACATTTGATGTGTTGCCTGGAAATGGAAATTTTCTCCTTTTCCCACAAAGTTTTCAAGAGCATACTACTAGTATCTGGGACTTTTGAAAATAGAGGGAAACAGAGAAAAAGCTGGAAACCAGCATTTTGTCCTTGTCCTACAATTTTTTCTACCCTTTCAAAGACAAATCCCACTATTGGAGGTACATTCTGTTGTCTGCAAATGCTTTGAATTTGGACAAGGCCAAAATTTTGTCTCTTGGTAAAGGGTTAAGAGACCACTCTATTGTTTCTACACACTTTCACAAACAAGTATGGACTTGCATTAAAAGACCACCTGTTGTTAGCGACCAATTTTCTGACTTCTCTTTGGTGGTCTCTTAATACAGGGTTTACTGTTCCAATTTAGAAAGCATTGAATATCATCATTATCAAAGTTTTAAAGGCAGCCTCTATGATCATAGGCCATTTTATCTTACAGTAGACTGTTTATGAAAATTTTATGCCAGAGGAAGAAATTGTCTGCAACAAGCAATATCTATCTTTGCTACATTGTTTTCACTGGTATACTTGCTTGAAATGTTTGCCATTTGAAGTCAGCTTTATCAGCCATATTTTCAAAGTTATGTGCTGCGATTGTTTGGGAGGGAGGTGAGTGAGGGTTCAAATGCAGAATTAGAAAAGCAAAAAGGCAGCTTATATCAGCAAGATTTACCAATGATTGCAGAATACCACGGTTACTGGAGGTTGTGATGGGATCAGCTCTATCGTTTCCGCGAATTGTATCCTGTCTCGGCAAGTGTTTCTATAGGATATCTGTAACATTTGGAAAGACTTTTGTCGATAAAAAGGTAGGAAGACGTATGTTTGATTTGTTTTAAACGCTTTAACTCTTTAAGAGATGAAAATGCTGGTAACCAGCATTTTCTACTGTTCCCACAATGTTTTCTACCATTCCCAAAACGAATTTCAATGTTTCAATCACATTTGTTTCAAAAGTTTTCAATTCGGACAAGTGTAAAATTTTTTCGTTTGGTAAGGAGTTAATTATCTGAGTATAACTTTAGTTACATTTTTGCTGTGCCTGGTAGCTCTGTTTGTAACATACAGGGCTTGAAATGAGGGGATTGCTGGTTTGATTTCCCAGCTTGGCCATTTTCTTTCCAATTTCTTTATGAAAGTCATTGCAACAGCATTCACTCCTCTTTCAATGCTGAATGTGGTTTTGTTGAGATTTATTTGGGAAAGCATCCATTGGCTTGGGAAGAAGATATTGCTAGGTACTTGTAAAAGAAACTCTAGGAAAGGATGGGTAGGTGTACTGGCCAAAGGATATAACTGAAATAATGTTGAAAACAGCATTAAACACCATACTAACAAACAATAAGTTAGAGTTGTGAACAACTTAAATTAAGATCAGGCTGTGTAGAATATGCTGTCTGGTCCTGGATCTACAATGTGGGATATTTTGCCAAACATTGTGGCTAAAACAGCTTTCAAATTGCATCATCTCTGTCCTTTTACTAATGAACCTTTTAATGACAAAATTATAGTCTCAACCATACTGGAAGCATTTGCAGACAACACATTAAATCTAAAGCAAACAACAAAATCTTAATCCTGTCCAAATTGAAAGCATTTGCTGATGACATATTAAATGTGACTCAAAATTGGGAATTTGCTATTGGAAGGGTGGAAAACATCGTGGGAAAAGAAGTAACCAGCATTTTCTTCTCTTTCCACAATGTTTTCAAAAGGCTTCTTCCTTAGGGTTGTTAAAACTTGGGATTGTGTTTCAAAACTTGGGATTATGTGGTAAAGGTTTAAAAAGTGTTTAACCCTTTACCACACAATCCCGACTTTTAATGACCCTGTGAAAGAAGCCTTTTGAAAACTTTGTGGGAAAAAGGAGAAAATGCTGGTAACAAGCATTTTCTCCTTTTCCCACAATGTTTTCTACCATTTTCAAAACAAATTTCAATTTTTCAGTCACATTATTTTATGTTGTCATCTGCAAATGCTTTCAATTTAGACTAGTCTAAAATTCTGTCATTTGGTAAAGGGTTAATCCATTGGTGACTATTATCTGTGGAATGAGACAATTGCAAGCCAAGTAATGTAGAGGCCTGGAAACCTGGGGGATGCAGGCTAGATTCCCAGCTCGGCCTTTCTTTTGCAGGATTGATGATAGTTATTGGGATTGGATTCATTCCTCTCTCACTTCTGAGCGTTGTTTTGACAGAGTTTTATGTGCAAAAGCAGCCAGTTGCTTGGAAAGAATATTGATAGAAGTACTCCTTGTAAATGAAACTATTCAAGCTTGGATAGTGACACTGGCCACTGTGATATAAGTGAAATAATGTTGAAAATGGCATTGAATATCATACAAAAACAATTGAAAGACTGTCTGAAAAGGAAGCTGATACCCTCATTTGGGTATATAGACTCATAAGATTTATTATGAAAACTGTTCCACTTGGGCTGACATAAGTTTATTTAGTGGTTTCACCTCTTATCAAACAATTCCCAGTTTTAAGAATCCTGTATATTTTATTTCAGGTTAAACCAAGGTTTATAGATGTGTTGTTAATGAATGAAGAACATTTAGGTAAGACCAGAAAAACTAACTACCTAACCAAATTTTAAACTTTCCATACATGTATATTGCTTGCTTAACCCGTTACCATACAATCCTGATTTTTGACAGCCATATGGAGAAAAGCTTTTGAAAACATTGTGTAAAAGGAGAAAATGCTGGTAACCAGCATTTTCTCCTTTTCCTACAATTTTTGTACCCTTTCAAATACAAATCCTATTTTCTGAGTCACATTTAATTTGTTGTCTGCAATTTGCTTTGAATTTGGACAAGTCTAATTTTTTTTAGCTCTACTGGCTGTAAGCCAGCAGAGCTTATGTCATGGTATGGTTTCCGTCGTCCGTCCGTCTATCCGTCCGCCTGTCCGTCCGCCTGTCCGTCTGTTAGTCTTTTTCTTGTTTACGCGATAAAGTCTTCATTTGTGGTCGGATTTTCATGAAACTTGCAGAGTTTGTTTATCTCATCAATAGCTTGAACCCTATTGATTTTGAAAAAAAAATCTGACAATCAGTGCGTGAAAAGTAGCCATTTAAAGTTCAAAATTTCTATTTCTTGTTTACACAATAAAGTCCGCATTTGTAGTCCGATTTTCGTGAAATGTGCACAGTTTGTTTATCTCATCAATAGCTTGAACCCTACTGATTTTGAAAAAAATCTGACAAACAGTGTGGGAAGAGTAGCCATTTGAAGTTTAAAATTTCAGTTTCTTTTTTATGCGATAAAGTCTGCATTTGTGGTCAGATTTTCGTGAAACTTGCACAGTTTGTTTATCTCATCAATAGCTTGAATCCTAATGATTTAAAAAAAAAATTTTACAATCAGTTTGGGAAAAGTAGACACTTGAAGTTCAAAATGTCAATTTCTTGTTTACGCGATAGAGTCTTCATTTGTGGTCGGATTTTTGTGAAACTCACACAAGCTTGAATCGTATTGATTTTGAAAAAAAATCAGACAATCAGTGTAGGAAAAGTAGCCATTTAAATTTCAAAATATCAATTTCTTGATTTCGCGATAAAGTCTGCATTTGTGGTCAGTTTTTTCTTGAAACTTGCACAGTTGCTTTATATTATCTATAGCTTGAATTCTGTTGATTTTCAAAAAAAGTCTGACCATCAGTGCTGGAAAAGTAGCCATGTAAAGTTCAAAATTTCAATTAGTTGTTTACACGAAAAGTAGCCATTTGAAGTTCAAAATTTCGATTTCTTGTTTACACAGTAAGGGCTGCATTTTTAGTTGGATTTTCATGAACTTGCACAGTTGCTTTGTATCATTCACAGCTTTAACTCTATTGATTTTGAAAAAAATTCAATAATCAGTATTGGAAAAGAAGCCAGTTAAATTTGAAAATTTACCATTCTTCATTACGCGATAACATCAGCAGTTGTAGTTGAGTTTTCATGAAACATGCACAATTGCTTTATATTATCATTAGCTTGAATTCTATTGATTTTGAAAAAAAAAAAAAAAAAAAAAAAAATGACATGCAGTATGGGGAAAGGAGCCACTTAAATTTGATAATTTACATTTTTTGTTTACGCAATTAAGTCATATTTTTTATTAAATTCTTTTGAAACTTACAAAGATTACTTGTATCATCAAGGGATTGAATCTATTAAAAATGAAGAAAATCTAGCAATTAATTTAGGAAAAGCAGCCATTTGATGACTTAGTATTGTTTACACAACACAGTCCACATTATTAGTAACATTTCTTTGAAATGTGCAGGGATTGTTTAAAAGAATGAGTACTGATACCCTTTCAAATTTGGCTGCATTCCAAACAATTGGTTTTGAGAAATTGTACTTCAATTTTTTTTCACTATTTGTTCGATTCACCATGCCTACTTATGCTGCTGTCTTATTGGGTTCAAGCCCAGTTTGGGTTCAAGCCCAGTTGCAACAACACCTCCCCCTCCATTTTTAGCTCACCTTAGCATAACGTGCTAAAGGTGAGCTATTGTGATCGCCCTATGTCCGGCGTTCGTCGTCTGTCGTCCGTCGTCCGTCGTCCGTCAACAATTTCTTTAAACATCTTCTTCTCCTAAACCAATTGGGCCAATCTTGATGAAACTTGGCAGGGATGTTCCTTGGGTGAAGCTCTACCAAAATTGTTCAAAGAATTGAATTCCACCCACAACTCTGGTTGCCATGGCAACAAAAAGGAAAAAAAGGCAAAATCTTTGAAAATCTTCTTCTCTGAAACTAGAAGGCACAGAGCTTTGATATTTGGTATGTAGCATCTCCTAGTGGACCTCTACCAAGTTTGTTCATATGATGCCCCTGGGGTCAAAACTGGCCCCGCCCCGGTGGTCACAAGTTGGAGCATAGTCACAAAGAAGGAAAACTTTAAAAATCTTCTCCTCTAAAACTTGAAGGCGTAGAGCTTTGATATGTGGCATGTAGCATCTCCTAGTGGACCTCTACCAAGTTTGTTCATATGATGTCCCTGGGGTCAAAACTGGCCCCGCCCCGGGGGTCACAATTTCCAACATAGGAACAAAGAAGGAAAACTTTAAAAATCTTCTTCTGTAAAACTAGAAGGCATAGAGCTTTGATATTTGGCATGAAGCATCTCCTAGTGGACATCTACCAAGTTTGTTCATATGATGCCCTTGGGCTCAAAACTGGCCCCGCCCCGGGGGTCACAAGTTCGAACATAGGAACAAAGAGGGGAAACTTTAAAAATCATCTTCTCTGAAACTGGAAGGCGTAGAGCTTTGGTATTTGGTGTGTAGCATTGCCTAGTGAACCTCTACCAAATTTGTTCATATGATGCCCCTGGGGTCAAAACTGGCCCCACCCCGGTGGTCACAAGTTTGAGCATAGTAACAAAGAAGGAAAACTTTAAAAATCTTCTTCTCTGAAACTTAAAGGCGTAGAGCTTTGATATTTGGCATGTAGTATCTCCTAGTGGACCTCTACCAAGTTTGTTCATATGATGCCCCTGGGGTCGAAACTGGCCCCGCCCCGGGGGTCACAATTTCCAACATAGGAACAAAGAAGGAAAACTTAAAAAATCTTCTTCTGTAAAACTAGAAGGCATAGAGCTTTGATATTTGGCATGAAGCATCTCCTAGTGGACCTCTACCAAGTTTGTTCATATGATGCCCCTGGGGTCAAAACTGGCCACGCCCCGGGGGTCACAAGTTTGAGCATAGTAACAAAGAAGGAAAACTTTAAAAATCTTCTTCTCTGAAACTTGAAGGCGTAGAGCTTTGATATTTGGTATGTAGCATTGCCTAGTGGACCTCTACCAAGTTTGTTCATATGATGTCCCTGTGGTCAAAACTGGCCCAGCCCTGGGGGTCACAAGTTCGAACATAGGAACAAAGAGGGGAAACTTTAAAAATCATCTTCTCTGAAACTGGAAGGCGTAGAGCTTTGATATTTGGCATGTAGCATTGCCTAATGGACCTCTAATAAGTGTGTTCATATGATACCCCTGGGGTCAAAACTGGCCACGCCCCGGGGGTCTCAAGTTGGAGCATAGTAACAAAGAAGGAAAACTTTAAAAATCTTCTTCTCTGAAACTTGAAGGCGTAGAGCTTTGATATTTGGTATGTAGCATCGCCTAGTGGACCTCTACCAAGTTTGTTCATATGATACCCCTGGGGTCAAAACTGGTCCCGCCCCGGGGGTCACAATTTCCAACATAGGAACAAAGAAGGAAAACTTTAAAATTCTTCTTTTCTGAAACCGAAAGGTGTGGAGCTTTGATATTTGGTATGTAGCATTTCCTAGTGGACCTCTACCAAGTTTGTTCATATGATGCCCCTGGGTGAAAATTAGCTCAGCCCCAGGGGTCACAAGTTTGAACATAGGAACAAAGAAGGAAAACTTTAAAATTCTTCTTTAAAACTGGAAGGCGTAGAGCTTTGATATTTGGTATGTAGTGATTCTCTTCTAAGTTTGTTTGCCCATCTAAGCGCAACAAGTTCATTGAGTTCAAAATTGGGTCATCTTGGGTCATAAACTAGGTCACTTGGTCAAATTAAAGAAATACCTTGTTGGCACTCTCGAGGCCACATTATTTGCTCAATTGCCTTGAAAATTAGTTAGAAAGTTTGTCTGTATAAAGTCTCACATTAGATTAATTTGGGTCAACTTGGGTCATAAACTAGTTCACTGGGTCAAATTAAAGAAATACCTTGTTTGCACTCTGGAGGCCACATTTATTGCTCAAATGACCTGAAATTTGGCCAGAATGTTTGTCTTGATGAAATACCAGATGAGTTTGGATTAGGGTCACCTGGAACCATAAACTAGGTCACTAGGTCAAAATAAAGAAATACCTTGTGGGTACTCTAGAGGCCACATTCTTTGCTTAATTGCCTTGGAAATTGGTCAGAATGTTTGTCTTTGTAAAATCTCACATGAGTCTGAATTTGGGTCAACTGGGGTTATAAACTAGGTCACTTGGTCATATTAAAGAAATAGCTAGTGGACACTCTAGAGGCCACATTTATTATTCATTTGATTTGAAAATTGGTTAAAATGTTTCTTTTGATATAGTCAATGACCAGTTCAAATTTGGGTCACCTGGGGTCATAATCTAGGTCACTAGGTCAAATTAAAGAAATATCTTTAGGGCACTCGAGGCCACATTTTTTACTCAATTGACTTGAAAATTGGTCAGAATGTTTGTCTTCATGAGATATGAGTTTGAAATTGGGTCACCTGCAGTCAAAAACTAGGTCACATGGTCAAATTAAAGAAAAACCTTTCAGGCACTCTACTAAGGTGAGCGACCCAGGGCCATCATGGCCCTCTTGTTTTGTGTGTTTCCTTTTTGCATCATGAATTCATTATGTATGCTAGAAAAAAAGCAAAATCAATGCCAGTAGAGCAATTCAGGCCCTTTAGGGCCTCTAGTTACATGGACTTATACAGTGAAAACTTTGAAAGTCTTCTTGCTCTAAATCGTAAGGCCTAGGGCTACCAAATTTTGTACATTGCTTTATCTAGTGGACCTCTACCAAGATTGTCCAAATTATAGCCCTGGGGTTGAATTTGGCCCCACCCTGGCAGTCAGTATGGGCTTATATAGTGAAAACTTTAAAATTCTGCTCACTCCTAACCATAAGATCTAGGGCTACCAGATTTTGCATGTATAGTTATCTAATGGACCTCTACCAAGATTATTCAAATTATAACACAGGGACCTAAATTGGCCAAGCCCCACAAGGCTTATATAGGGAAAACTTTTAAGTTCTTCTTGTTCCTTATCTTGAGATACAGCTGTAATATTTTGTGAGTGTTATCAGGTAGCAGGCCTCTTTCAAAATTGTTCAAATTAATTTAAAGCCCTGGTGTCAAAATTAGCCCCACCACATGGGTCATAAATTCAACATCTGGCCTAGAATTCTAATGTTGCTATGTATGGTTTGTACTTATGAGCCAGTGGAGCGATACAGGGCCATCATGGCCCTCTTGTTGTTGCCTGGTAAAGGGCTAATGCTTAGTGTTAGAGCAAAGTCCTAGTGATCTATAGTTTTTAGCTAATATATTCTCCCAGATTGTATAAAAGTCTAAGGGATTGGATGCATTCCTCTGGGCATGCTTAGCATTGAAATGAAGTTTTAAATTTGAGAAAGCTGTCTGTGGCTTGAACAGAATGTTGTTATTGTTGCTGCAGAAGAAGCTTTAGGAAGCATAGATAGGTGGCCTTTCAGTTTTATAACTAAAATATCATTGAAAAAGGTGTGAAATACAAACATGATTATACTTACAACTGGAGGTCCAGATAAGTTAAGGTATGCATATTGTAAATTACAGTCCTATCAAATGTATCTCATGAAGCCAATACTTGAACAGTTGAGCTGGGTTTATCTGCACTCCAATATTCTGGAAATCTTGCACCATAGGAAAAAATACCAGGGAACAAATATTTTCTAAATGAATTTTACTCTTTATTCTGGAAATCCGTTTTCTGGAACAGGATTGTAAAAATCGGCAACATGTGGTTAAAAAACAATACAAACCTTATTCAGTGAAATCGGACATGATCAGACTGTGTATCACATTATGACATATGTTATTTTTTAGCGTATCACTGCAGACTGATTTTATAGATTGATAGAGATGACTTTGATTTCAGACTGGTACTCAGTATGTGTGATTAACATTGCTATCAGTTTGGTATTGAAGTGTTATGTAATTCGATGCACAACGTTTTCACACATTTTGTTAACACTTGTGTTAAGTAGTTTTTTTGTTTTTTTTTTAAATTACTGTCACATGTCATCGATATGTGTCGTTTGGAGAGATTAACCCTAATAACAATTTGACGAAGTAACATGCTTTTGATGTTTAATTGTTACATAATTAAGAATTATTACTTAGATAAAATTTTACTCCTGGCTATAAACAATATTATAGGTATAAGTAGGTACAACAGTAAAAACATGTACAAAAAGTACAATATCATTAAATAAACAAAAATCTTAATTTGTAAAACAACTTATTTTAATACAATTATCATGAACAGTACAAGCATGTTATTAACCCTTTCCCAAACAAGCCCTGGTTTTCACGTGTCTGCAGTACAAGTCTTTTGAAAACACAGTGGGAAAAGGAGAAATTGCTCGTAACGAGCAATTTCTCCTTTTCCCACAGTGTTTTCTACCCTTTTTGAGACCTTTCTGCCATTTTCATCAAATTTAAAATTGTCGTCTGCAAACTCTTTCAATTTGGACCAGTCCAAAATTTGTCGTTTGGGAAAGGGTTAAGCATTTGTGTAAATCATATGCTGATGTAATTATTAGGATGCACTGTGTTTCTTAACAATATAAAAGCCAAAAGGTTCCTAACCCAGTTCCTTGATCCCGAAATATGGCTTATCTGGAAACATTTGTGGGAGACAGAAGTGTCTGGATAAACAAGACTCGACTGTATATGTATTATGAGTGCCCACAATATAGGTCCAAACTTACTAAAGCAGATAGTGTTGAGTCACTGTTGACCCAATATTGGTCTGTAAATTGTTCATTTTTACCATTCTGCAAAGCAGCTTTTGTCCCAAAAGAGAAGTATGGTCATACAAGTAAAGATAAATAATACTGTACAATATTAGGAAATTGGGTATATTGAAGTTTTGCTTCATTTGTCTCTTTCTTTCAAAAATATTTCGTTTAAATGCAGAATTAGAGTACAACCCAGCTAAAGATACAGATATTTGTTTTTGTCATAGTGTCTGACACAAAATGTGTTGTCTGATCTTGAAGTACATGGTTCACATAAGCTCTTAAATCTGGCTTAAATTGGAGCTACAAGGGTAAGAAATGGTAAATTGCTTGTCAGTTTAAGTGACATCAAAGAGATTTAATTCTGTCTGAGCTTTTACACTTCACCAGACAACAAAATTTTAGACCAAACAGAATTTGAAACATTTGCAGAAAACAAAATGTCTCTCAAAACAAGAGAGAAAACATTGTTGGCAAAGACAAATGCTAGTTACCAGAATTTTCTCTTTCTTCCTCAGCATTGTATAAAGTTAGGATTGTTGGGTACAGAGTTAAAAAGCATTTTGTCACAATCGATAAGAAATGTACCTTGGTGACAGTTATATGTTTATCTCTGCCCGTCAGAAAAGTTTCTTCTTCAAAAAAAAGAATCAGACAGATAATGTGACTTAATATGTCAGTTTAAATAATGGATAAATAATTTTTAGTGTGGCAGAATTGTGAAGATAATGTTTACAGATTTGATGGAAATTTGACATTTTAATGGAATGAATACTTTTGAGTTAGATAGAAGTTTGTATGATAATGGTCTTTGACTGATAGCATTCAGAACTGTTTCATGACAAAATGGTTTTAATTCCTGGCATGCAAAGGGTAAATTTAGATTTTTTAAAACTTACTGAGAAACAAAATGTGATTGTGAGCTGCTTTAACTCTTTACCAAACGACAAAATTTTAGACTGGTCCAAATTGAAAGCATTTGCAGACGACAAAATAAATGTGACTGAAAAAAAGAAATTTGTTTCAGGAAGGGTAGAAAACATTGTGGGAAAAGGAGAAACTGCTGGTTACCAGCATTTTCTCCTTTTCCCACAATGTTTTCATAAGCCTTCTTCCTCAGGGTCGTTAAAAGTCCGGATTGTGTGGTAAAGAGTTAAAGGTATAAAGAATTTTATTTAGGCAACAGATTGTGAGCTTTTTTTAAGGTATATTTTTTCAACCCTTATACAAATAATCCAAAATTTTAATGAACCTCTGAAAGAAGGCTTTTGAAAACATTGTGGGAAAAGGAGAAAATGATAAATTTCATCATTTTAGGCACACTGGATGACAAAATAACATTCTGACAAAATGGTCATTTGACAAAATTTGTGTGCAAATGCTTTCAATATAGATGCATATCATATTTTGTCATCTGGTAATAGTTAAAAAGCACTAGGATAGGAACATCTTTCAATGAGATTTTCACTTGGCTAGGCATCTTTTATCAGTCTGTACTTGATTGGGTCTTTAACTCTTTACCGAACAATAAAATTGTAGAGTTGCCCAAATTGAAGGCATTTGCAGACGAAAAATTAAATGCCACGTAAATGATGAGAATGATTTCTGAAACAGAAGAATAAATTGTGGGAAAAGGAGTTATCAGCATTTTCTCCATTTTCTACAATGTTTTCACAAACCTTTTTCCTCGGGCTCATAAAAACTTGGGATTGTGTTGTAGAGAGTTAAAGAAAAAAATTTAACCTTTTATCTCAACTGTAACATAGGTACCTCTTACAAAATCTATATTGACAGAAACATCAAAAAAGAATACACTTTAATAACAATACCGCTAACTATATTTCAGATCCGTCTAGTGCATTTACCTCAAGTTCCACCCCTCTCACAACGTGTGTTGTCCCTGTGTATGCAAGTGGTGTCCTAAGTGCCTTTAATACAGTAAGTTTTTTCTCCCAGGGTTCTGTTAGCTTGGCTGTTTTCAAAGAAAACATCAAGTTATTGATGTAGCCGTGTTGTTGTCTGCATTGTAGTCTTGCAAACTGTTTGACATTATACAGTATCTCTGTTATTACTGAAGATATTTACTTCAAACTTGGATAAGTTGTTAACTATCAAAAGGGAAACCCAACCATCAAGGGCAGGTTATTATCAAAGTATTTTTAACATTGTTTTGCCCCTTTTTCGACTTAAAAACTTCACTTAAAGTCAAGGACCTGCAGCGGAGCGTTGGCACTTGCATGCAGTGCTTCTTTTTCCCTTGAATGTTGTATTCTTTTCTTTCTTGATTACCTAAATGAAGGAGTCCTTGGGCCCAGTGGTCCTAGTGCTTAAGATGTGCGATTAGTATCCTAGAGGGGCTTGGTTCAATTTGCACCTGCAGCAGTGAGGTTGTTGTGGGATTGTACTTGGAAAAGGCACCACAGAGCCCCAGCCTAGTTCTGAAAATACATGTATGAGAACAAATGGGCTATCACAGTTATATGACTGAAGTTATATTGAAAATGCTGTAAAACACCATTCCATCATTCAGTCTACTGCCTGAATTTCTTACTATAAAACACTATAATGAGGTTATACTGATATTAACATTTTGGTACATATCTGAGGAAGATATTAATTTCACTGTCATGTATTTGTCATAATGAAGGGTGAATTTGTAATGTCCCATGATTTCTCTTTGAAAGGTTAGTCAAGAAATTATCACTATAAGCAATTTCTCATTTTGCCTCACTGGTTTTTAGCTCACCTGAGCACAACATGCTCAAGGGGAGCTATTAGGATCACCCAGTGTCCGTCGTGCGTTGTGTGTCTGTGCGTCGTGCGTTGTTTGTCATGCGTCGTCAACAATTCTTTAAACATCATCTCCTCCTAAACCACTGGGCCAATTTGGACCAAACTTGGCAGGAATATTCCTTGGGAGGTCCTCTTTAAAAACTGTTCACAAAATTTGATTCCATCAGAAACTCTGGTTGCCATGGCAACGAAATGGAATTTTCTAAGAAATTCTTTAAAAATCTTCTCCTCTGAAACCGCTGGTCAGATTTTGAAATAATTTCGCAGGAATGTTCCTTGGGTGACCCTTTTCAAAAAGTGATCACGAAATTTTGATATGTTGAAAAATATGGCTCTGGTGAATGGGGGCTACTTGCACTATATGGATATGAAGAAATTCTGAAAAATTCTTCTCTGAAACCGCTGGTCAGATTTTAAAATAATTTCACAGAGATATTTCTTGGGTGACCCTTTTCAAAAATTGTTCGCGAAATTTTGATCTGTCAAGAAACATGGCTCTGGTGACTGGGGGCTACTTGCACTATACGGAAATGAAGAAATTCTTAAAAATTCTTCTTCTCTGAAACAGCTGGTCAGATTTTGAAATAATGTCACAGAGATGTTCCTTGGGTGACCCTTTTCAAAATTTGTTCGCGAAATTTTGATCCGTTAAGAAACATAGCTCTGGTGACTGGGGGCTACTTGCACAATACAGCCATGGAGAAATTCTTAAAAATTCTTCTTCTCTGGAACCGCTGGTCAGGTTTTGAAATAATTTCACAGGAATGTTCGTTGGGTGACCCTTTTCAAAAATTGTGTGCGAAATTTTGATCCGTCAAGAAACATGGCTCTGGTGACTGGGGGCTACTTGCACTATAAGGATATGAAGAAATTCTTAAAAATTCTTCTCTGAAACGGCTGGTCAGATTTTGAAATAATTTCACAGGAATGTTCCTTGGGTGACCCTTTTCAAAAACTGTTCGCGAAATTTTGATATGTCGAAAAACATGGCTCTGGTGAATGGGGGCTACTTGCACTATATGGATATGAAGAAATTCTTAAAAATTCTTCTTCTCTGAAACCGCTGGTCAGATTTTAAAATAATTTCACAGAGATGTTCCTGGGGTGACCCTTTTCAAAAAGTGTTCGCGAAATTTTGATCCGTCAAGAAACATGGTTCCGGTGAATGGGGGTTACTTGCACTATACGGAAATGAAGAAATTCTTAAAAATTCTTCTTCTCTTAAACGGCTGGTCAGATTTTGAAATAATTTCACAGAGATGTTCCTTGGGTGACCCTTTTCAAAATTTGTTCGCGAAATTTTGATCTGTCAAGAAACATGGCTCTGGTGACTGGGGTTAAATTAAAGCAATACCTTGTGGGCATTCTAGAGGCCACATATTTTGCTCAATTGACTTGAAAATTTATCAGAATGTTTGCCTAAATTAAATCTTGGATGAGATTGAAATATTGGGTCGTCTGGGGTCATAAAGTAGGTCACTAGGTCAAATTAAAGAAATACCTTGTGGGCACTCTAGAGGCCACATTTTTTGTCTTGATGATATCTCGGAGGAGTCCAAAATTGGGTCACATAGGATCATAAACAAGGTCACTGGGTCTCATTGAAGAAATACCTTGTGGGCACTCTAGAG
This sequence comes from Tridacna gigas, assembly GCA_945859785.2. Classification (NCBI taxonomy): domain Eukaryota; kingdom Metazoa; phylum Mollusca; class Bivalvia; order Cardiida; family Cardiidae; genus Tridacna; species Tridacna gigas. The sequence goes on from OX244034.2 coordinate 31,850,057, forward strand.
GCCACAATTCTAGCTAAATTGACCTGAAAATTGGTCTGTATATTTGACTTGATGATATCTCGGATCAGTTAGAAATTGGGTCTCATAGGGTCATAAACTAGGTCACTGGGTCAAATTAAAGAAATGTATTGTGGGCACTGTAGAGGCCACAGTTTTTGCTCAATTGACCTGAAAATTTGTCAGCATGTTTGACTTGATGATATCTTAAATGGATTTGGAATTGGGTCACATAGGGTCATAATCTAGGTCACTAGGTAAAATTACAGAAATACCTTGTGGGCACTCTAGAGGTGACAATTCTTGCCCAATTCACCTGAACTTTGGTCAACAAGTTTGTTTTGATGTCTCGGATGAGTTTGAAATATGGTCACATAGGGTCATAAACTAGGTCACTAGGTCAAATTGAAGAAAGACATTTTGGACACTCCGGGGGCCACATTTTCAGCTCAGTTGACCTGACAATTGGTCAGAATGTTTATCTTAATAATATCTCGGATGAGTTTTAAATTGGGTCATTATGACCCTGGAGTGGAATTTTGCCTAATGACTCAGGTGAGCGATCCAGGGTCATCATGGCCCTCTTGTTTAAGAAGTCTCTACTAGACAAAAAAGAACACATCTACAGGAGATAGTGAGTAAAGCTCTGGTTCAAAATAGAGCACAAAAAGAGGGCAATATTTGAACTTTTTGCTTTATATTCTGACTCATGACGTGGTGGTTGCAGGTTTGATACCAGGTTGAGGCAAACTTAATTTCCAACATTTTTCCTCTCTCACCTCTATTGCAAGTGAGAAAAGTAGTCAGTGACTTGGAGAGAAAGTTGTGTCAGGACTGGTGTGAGAAAGCCAGGATACACATGCATAAGTGCATTGACCGCCGTGATATGACCCTGTTAAAACAGCATTTAACTCCAATACAAACAAACAAAGCCTTTATTTATTTAACCAAGATGATTTTGATATACAGTTAACATGTTTCCTAATGCAGATAAGTTAGCATGTACATGTTTCCATGTTGACATTTACATGTTTCTACATGCAAAACACTAAGACATTTACATGTTTCCACATTCAGAAAAGTTGAAATTACCATATTTCCACATACAGATCAGTTGGCATTGGTGGGGAGTATTCATCACATTTAGTGATAGCTCTAGTTTTATAATGTTTTTGATAGGAAACTTAAGAAAAAAGTAGGAATAGAGGAAACATGGTTGGCGCACAAATATAAAGACAGACAAAAAATGAAATTACATGTAGAAGTACATCAGTTTGAAAATTACTGTCATTCTGATACAAACCATGTGTCTCTTAACCCTACAATCCCAAGTTTTAACAACACTAAGAATGAAAGCTGTTGAAACTGTTGTAGGAAAAAGAGAAAATGCTAGTATCCATCATTTTCTCTTTTTTCCCGCACAATGTTTTCTACCTTTTCCAAGACAAATTCCAACAACAGAGCTACATTTAATTTGTTGTCTGCAAACTTTTTCAATTTAGATAATATAAAATTTTATCGTTGGTAAAGAGTTAACTGTTTCCCAAATAAATTTTAGATGTTTCCAAATTGAAAGCATCTAAAGATGACAAATCAAGAAGTGGTTGAAATAAACTGAAGTTCTTTCACAAGGTATAGAACGTTGCAGGAAGAGAAGACAATGCTGGTAACTGGCATTTTCTCTTTATCCCAGTGTTATCAAACGTTCTCTTCCCCAATGTTACTGAGAACAACTGATAATTTGGGAAATTTTACTTCATTTGCTGTAGTTTTTAATCAGTTTTTCCAGCTTAGCCTAGAAGCTGAATCTGTAGTATACAGATTTTGAAACCCAGGGGTCATTGGTTCATTTCCTATCCCAGTCAAATTCCTTCTGAGGATTGACTCCCCTTTCATTGCTGAACACTGTTTCAACTGTTTACGTGGGAAAGCAGCCAGTGACTTGGACAGAATAATGTGCAAGTACTATTTAAAAGTGTCTCCAGTCCGGGAAAGTATGGATAGGTACACTGGCCAGTGTGATGTAGGTGAAACAATGTTGAAAATGGTGCTAAACACCAAAAACAACAATCAAACATTTTTACTTTGAATTATTTTAATTCCCCTATAAAAATGTTTTTTTAAAAATGGGGGTAAAGATGTTATAGTTGATCAGACGTTTAAGATTTTGAGCTTGGCTGTTTTCGAAGAAAATGTGGAGGTATTGCCATAGCCCTCGCATCATTGTGCAAAACTTTGACATTTTATGATATATCTGTTATTGTTAAAGATATCTGCTTCAAACTTTGACAAGTTGTTTGTCATCAAAAGGGGAACCTATACAACAAGGGCAGAGAACCATCAAACTATTGTTTACACAGTTATGCCCCTTTTTCAACTTAGAATTTTCACTGAAAATCAAGCATCCGCAGCCTAGTGTTGTCATGCAGTGTTCTTGTGTATCTTTCACTATCATTGATTTTGTTTTGTGTGATAATGCAACAAGGATAACCTTGACATTGCAATGATTATTGGGATCTGAAAAACATCTAGTTTGTAGCACAGGAGTTTTCAAGAACACATCAAGGTGTGGTCATAGCCCAGCTGACGTGTAAAAGTTTCATATTCTTGATGTCCCAGTTATAGCTATGTACATCAAACTCTGGTTAGTTATACATAATTGGGCTGATAACCTTCAAAATATTTTTCTTACACTTATGCCCATTTTTTCATCTTAACACTTTGCACAAATATAGTAGCCTTTGTGGCCAGTGTAGATCAAGATCAGACTGCACAAAACGTGCAGTCTGATCTTTGATCTACACTGTCTGCTTTGCTAAAACACAGGCTGAAGAAAGCCATAAAGTTGCAATCATCTTGGTCTTATTCTAGAATGGAAAAGCTGGGTTTATTCGACACTTTAAGGATTGAAATTTTCTCTGAAAAAGCAGCTGCAGCAGAGTGTTGGCACATGCATCTGGTTGTCTTGTTTTACTTGACCTCCCAAGGCTTAACAAATCAGTTGTTTGCTGAATATGATGGACATGATGTGGTAATGTAAGCATATAGAGCTCTTGCTCTTTCAGCACCAAAGATATGAGCCATGCCCTGGCAAAAGGGGGCTTTATGCATCTTTACCAAGCGAACAATCACATAATTATGGATCCATAAAATCCATTTTGTCTATAAACCCACTGAATCATAAGGTAGACTGGTCCTTTTGCATGCAACAAAATGAACTGTGGCAAAAAGTTTCATCTGTATTGATAGTGTTTTGCAGATGCATTAAGCCCCCTTTTCACAGAGCATGGCTCGCACCTTAAAATTGACGTCTTTCAACAGCTTAAAGCACAATCCACTGATACTCAGATTTTTTTTTCATTATTAAGCTCCCTTTTCACAGAGCATGGCTTGTACCTTAAGATTGACCTCTTTCAACAGTTGAAAGCACAATCCACTGATACTCAGATTTTTTTTTCATCATACAGGCTTGACTTAACAAGTGGAAGTTATAGATCCAAGATAAGATTGCATGTACTGTGCTGTCTGATCGTGATCTGTGCCATTGGCAAAAGCCTGTTATCACCTATGGCACTAATAAGGATACATTCTAGGTTAGTTTGAGCAAAACATCTGATAGAATATTGTGCAGTTTAGATTCAAGATTAGACTGTATATTCTGTGTTGTCAGATATTAGGCTGCATTGTTATCAAAACACCTACTATTTCCATCTTGTATGCAAAGGGTTAAGGAAAGATGAAAAGCTTTCATCCATTTTATCTGTCGATTATTGATCTTAAAAAACATTCCAGGATGGTATTTTAGTTCTAAATAAAATATTAAAATCCTTTAACTCTTTACCAGACAACAAAATTTTAATTTTGTATGCATTGAAAGCACTTGCAGACAATAATTAAACATGGCTCAAATTATGAGATATTTCTGTGAAAGGGTAGAAAACATTGGTTACCAGCATTTTTTCCTCTTCCCAATGTTTAAAAAACTTTCTTTCTGAGGGTCGTTAAAACTCAGGATTGTGTGGTAAAGGCTTAACTCATAACAAGATGACCACAGTTTAGAATTGTACATGTGAAAATCATTTTCAGATAACAAAGGGTCCTGAGTGGCTCCATGGTTATGTGTAAGATTTGCAAATTGGAGGCCCCAGATTCAAGCCTCTCTGGAAACACTTTTTTTAGCTCACCTAGGCAGGAAGTGCTCTAGGTGAGCTTTTGTGATCATGCTGTGTCCGGCATCCAACATCCCTTGTGCATCGTGCGTCGTCCTTAGTGCGGTCATCAACGTTTACCTTGTGTGCACTCTAGAGGCAACATATTCAGTCAGATACTCTTTAAATTTGGTCAAAATGTTTGTCTTCATAAAATCTTGGGCAAGTTCGAAATTTGGTCATGTCTGATCAAAAAGTAGGGTCAAATTTTAGAAAAACCTTGTGTGCACTCTAGAGGCTACATTACAGCCTTATACTAATGGAACTTGGTCAAATGTTTTTCTTGATGTTCTTGGACAAGTTCCAAATAGGGTCATGTCTGGTAAAAAAGATCACTGGGTTAAATATTAGAAAAACCTTGTGTGCACTCTAGAGGCTACATTTTCAGCCTGATACACATGAAACTAGGTCAGAATGTTTGTCTTGATGATATCTCAGACAAGTCAGACTCTGGGTCATGTTGGGTCAAAAAGTAGGTCACTGGGAAAAAAATCTTAGAAAGACCATGTTTATACCCTAGAGGCTACATTTTCAGTCAGATACACATGTAACTCTGTTGGAATGTTTGTCTGGATGCTATCTTGGACAGTTTTTAGATTGGGTCACGTTTGGTCAAAAAGTAGATCATAGAGCCAAAAACCTTGTGTACACTCTCGAAGCCACATTTTCAGCCCGATTCTCTTGAAAGTTGGTCAGAATCTTTGACTGGATGATATCTCAGACAAGTTTGAAATTGGGTCATGTTGGGTCAAAAAGTAGGTCACTGGGAAAAAAATCTTAGAAAGACCATGTTTATACTCTAGAGGCTACATTTTCAGTCAGATACACATGTAACTCTGTTGGAATGTTTGTCTGGATGCTATCTTGGACAGTTTTTAGATTGGGTCACGTTTGGTCAAAAAGTAGATCATAGAGCCAAAAACCTTGTGTACACTCTCGAAGCCACATTTTCAGCCCGATTCTCTTGAAAGTTGGTCAGAATCTTTGACTGGATGATATCTCAGACAAGTTTGAAATTGGGTCATGTTGGATCAAAAAGTAGGTCACTGGACCAAATGTTAGAAAAACCTTTTGTACACTATAGAGGCTACATTTTCAGCCTGATACTCATTAAACTTGATCAGAATTTTTGTGTCGATGTTATCTTAGGATTGTTTGAAATTGGGTCACATCGAGTCAAAAGTAGGTCACTGGACCAGATCTTTAAAAAAGCTTATGTGCACTGTAGAGGTCACATTTTCAGCCTTATACTCATGAAACTTAGTCAGAATGTTTGTCTTGATGATATCTTGGACAAATTTGAAATTGGGTCACGTCGGGTCAAAAAGAAGGTCACTTACACCCATCTGTTTCACATCATGTAAAGCAGGATTGATTCAGCTTTATCAACCGTAGATGACTCGGGTGAGCACTTTAGGGCCAATGGCCCTCTTGTTTCTTTGAAGTGTTCTTTGACAAGATATTTCATAGCACTACCATAGTTCTGGTGAACCTTTTGAGCTGTCTTCATGACAGGACTGAAATAATGTTGAAAGCAGAGTAAAATACCATTCAATCAGATAACAAATTCAGTATGGTTCAAATGGGGAAAAGGGGGTAAAAAAACTTTGTGGAAACAGGAGTAAATGCTGGTTACCAGCATTTTCACCTTTTCCCAAACTGTTTGAAAAGATTTCTTTCCTTAAAATATAGGATTGTTTGGCTAAGGATTAATATCTATTTTATATGGAGCACTCAAAAATATGCCATTGTATCTTGGAAATAAAATTGACATTGAGTAATGGGTCTGAATCATTAATTCTCTAACATGCTTGCAAAAATTAAGATGCATCCTTTTGAAATTATCTCTGGATACATTGTAAATGTAAAAAGGAATCAATGTTCTTCTGAGTATAGAGGAAAAGAACTTTTTTCCTGGTAGCGACTGATAGAGATGAATTTGATGGTTGTTAGGGCACCTTTACTCTATAATGAATTGACCTAACCGTTGCTAGCATATACTGAGATAACCAAGATATTGTGGCATTTGCTGGCATATAATGGCATACACTTAATGTTCTTAGCTCATTGTTTCAAATCTGTTGAGGTAAATTTGTGTATGTCGTTGTTTGCTCAGTGCAGCGAAATTTATGTGCAAAAAATGCTGAATAGAAGTTTGTTTTGAATTTGGATTGGTCTAAATTTTTGTCATTTTGTGAAGAGTCAAGGGTTAAACACAGATAATTGCTACAAAGTTTACTTTCCTTGGCATCTGGGATGTAAAGTAAAGAGGTGCAAACTTTGCCATCAAACAACAGGTTGATGGCTTTGGAATAGGTAAATCTGTCTACCCTTATGAGATCAAGTATGACAGCATTGTACTTAATACAATCCCATATAATCAGTGTATTCTGTGGATCCTATGACATTCCCACAGACTGTTGCAAAATTTTTACACAAAATCTAAAAATACCTTAACCTCTAAAATGCCTTTCATGACTATAGTTGCATTTGCGGCCAGTGTAGATCAAGATCAGGCTGCACAAAACATGCAGCCTGATCTTTGATCTACACTGTCCGCTTTGATGAATCACTGTAGACAAAAGCAACCATGAAATTGCAATTATTTGGGTCGTATTTCCAGGATTAAAATGTCTAGTAGATTTATCCGGTGCTCTAAGGGTTAAGAGGCTATGTAACCCAACGTGGAACTTTCACTGAAATTACTTTTTTCTTAGTTTGTCTTTAATTTCTTCTTTAGTGATGGTTTTCAAGCTATCCCCTTACTTTATTCTATTATAAATCATTTTTGAAGTTTGACAAAGTCATAAAAATCTGGATAGTGCCCTTTAATCCTTTACCACATGATTGGAAGATTTAACAACTCTGAAGAAGAAGGCTTTTTGAAAACATTGTTGGAAAAGGAGAAAATGATGGTAACCAGCCTTTTCTTTTCTTCCCACAGTGTTTTCTACCTAATCAAAAACAGAACTCATCATTTGAGCTAGATTCAAGTTGTCGTTTGCAAATGCTTTTAATTCAGTCCAGTGCAAAATTTTGTCATTTGGTAAAGAGTAAAGGAACCAGAAGGAATCTGAAACAAATTTCATTGAATGTCGCAATCTCTCAATGAACATCTAGTCTGTTTTGCGTGCTACTGTGTGCTCTGTGTATGATGTGTCTATTTGAATCAGTATCATGTGACTTACAGGCATTTAAACAATTTGCTTTACTCTGAAAGATCAGTCTGTACTTAAGTACATATTCATGTTACATACCCGAATGAAGAAGTGGATAAGCCCATGCATAAAAATGTGAGTATAATGTAAGCAAAATGGTACTCATTAGTTAAAGCATGTCAGTGGTCTCAAAGTTGCAGCAGCAGGGATAATGAGAAGGTGATGCATAGTAATCAGTACTCTGTTTGATAAGGAATCACTTTGTTTGGAAAAAATTGAAAGAATGCTGTTAATTGTTTTGTTTTTCATGGGTCACATATTTGAGAAGTTCATGAAAAAGTGACCACAATTCAGTTGGATGAGTGTCTGTGTAGAGATAATGAACTGTTATGTTACAGCAGATGAAAAAACCATTTGAGTTGTATTTATTGAAGGAACCATTTGCTTATGGGCTGTTGGTTGGCACATGTCAAAAAATTATGTACTGACATTTGGGGAAAATAGTTCTGGAATTTGCTAGGCCAATCCACTTTAAATATTGACAATAATATATTTGGCTAACTTGATAAATTCCTACGTCAAGCCATGATATGCCATGAAACTTTCTGCGTCAAGTCATGATATGCAATGAAACTCGGTTCTAAAACCTAACTGCAGACATTTTTGTGTTAGTCCTCTGGTAACTCAACTAAGGAGTCTATCTTAATCTTTTACCATGCTGTAGCATGTTTAAGTGACTCTCGGAATAATGACTTTTGTAAGTCTAAAATTTTGTCGTCTGGCAAGGAGTAGAGCAGAAGTGATACTATCATGCTCTAGTATTCAATGAAATGAATTATTACAGATATACCCTCGTGTGCATTGCAAACCAAATATTATATGATAAATACTTACATCTGTTTCAAGATTGTGATTCCCTCTGGAACTTTAAGGCTGTTATTGTATTTTATTTCTCCACAAATTACTTTGGCAATGATAGAATTGACCTTTGACGTTTTATGTGTAGCCATTTTTTTCAGCTCACCTAAGCACAAAGTGCTCAAGTTAAGCTTTTGTCACAGTGCAGTGTCTGTCGTCCATCATCAGTTTTTACCTTGTGTATGCTCTAGAGGCCACATTTTCAGTTCCATACTCATGCAACATAAACAGAATGTTTGTCTTGATTATTTCTCAGAAGAGTTTGAAATGGGTCATGTTTGGTAAAAAACTAAGTCTTTGAAAAAACTTTGTGTAAGCTCTAGCAGCCAAATTTTCAACCTAATACTTGTGAAAGTCAGAATATTGTCTTGATGACAGTTCAGACAAGTTTTAAAATGAGTCTCATCAGGTGACAAACTAGGTCACCAGGTCAAAGCTTTGAAAAACCTTGTGTACACTCTATAGGCCACATTTTCAATTTATTACTCATGAAAGTTAGCTGAGCCCCCTTAGCTCAGTCGGTAGTACACAGAACTTGAGAACAGGAGGTCGCTGGTTCAATCTCCAGCTCAGCCAGTTTCTTTCCAAGGATTGATGATTGTCATTTTGACAGGATTCATTCCTCTCTCACCGCTGACCATTGTTTCAGCGATGGTTATGTTGGAAAGCAGCCAGTGGCTTGGAAAGAATATTGTGCTTAGCACTGGTAAAAGAAATTCCAGGAAAGCATGCACTGGCCGCTGCGATATAACTGAAATAATGTTGAAAACGGTGTTGAACATCATATAATCAATTAATCATGAAAGTTTATCCAAATGTTTTTGTTCATGACATCTTGGATAAGTTGGAAAATGGGTCATGTTGGGTCAAAAACTAGATCCAAAGGTCAAAACTTTGAAAAACTTTATTTACACTTTAGAGGGCACTTTTTCAGTCCAATACTCATGAAAGTATGTCAGAATGTTTATCTTGATGATATCTAAGATGAGTTTGAAAATGGTTTATGTCGGCTCAAAAACTACACTCACCAGGACAAATCATTAAAAACCTTCTGTACACTCTAGAGGCAATATTTTGAGTCCAAAGTGTATGAAAGTTTACAGAATGTTTGTCTTGTGGATATCTAGGATGAGTTTGAAAATGGGTCACATTGGGTAAAAAACTAGGTCAAATCTTTGAAAAAGCATGTGTACACTGAAGAAGTCTCATGTTCAGTCCAATACTTATGAAATGTAGTCAGACTGTATGTCTTTATGAAATCAAGGACAAGTCTGAAAATGGATCACATTGGGTCAGAAAGCTAGGTCACAAGGTTTTTGAAAAACCTTGTTTACACTCTGTATGCCACATTCACAATCCAATTCTCAGGAAAGGTGGACAGAGTCCTTGTTTTGATGATATCTCGGATGAATTCCAAAATGGTTTGCATCTGGTCAGATCATAGAAAACCTTGTCTACTCTGTAGAGGCAACATTTTCTATCCAGTACTCTTGAAAGTTTGTCAGAATGTTTGTCTTGATGATATTTCATACAAATTGCAAAATCCGTCAAGTGGGGTTAAAAACTAGGTCACCAGGTCAAATCTTTGTACAACCTTATGTACACTGGGCTATGCTGGGTCAAAAGTAGGCCACTGAGACAAAATCTATGAAAAGCTCATGTACACTCTAGAGGCCAAATTTTCAGTCTAATACTCATGAAATTATGTAGAAATGCGTCATGTTTAGTCAAAAGGCTCAGGTGAGTGACTTCAGGGCTGTCATGGCCCTTCTGTGTCTATCACTGTCTGTGGTTAACTTGCAACGTTACTTCATGATTTGCAGTTTGGGATCGAAATGCTAAGTTAGAAAGAACAACTTGGCTTTTACCTCCTCAAACAAATTTGCAGCAGATGTCTTTGAAAAAATTATTTATCTTATACAAATATATGAGCCATGCTCTTGCAAAAAGGGGCTTAATGCATCCCAGTGATGGATTATATCAGTCAGGACATCACATAATTGTGGATCCATAAAATCCACTTTGTCTAACAATCAACTAAATCAAGAGATAGAATGGTCCTTTGACATACAGAAAATTGACCAATAGTGAAATGTTTCAGCCCAGGTCAGCCTGTGCGGACTGTGCAAGCTGACCTGGGTTGATACTCTTTGCAGATGCATTAAGCCTCCTTTTCACAGAGCATGGCTCACATAGTCATAACCAATGTAAATGTAAGTTCCAGTGACTAAATACACTATAAAAATATTAGCTAGAGGAGAAATTTCCTGTCATTAGCAATCTTTGCTTTTGCCTTAATAGTTGTAAAAGACGGAAAAATTAGTTCATAGGCAGAGATTTGTTAATTTGCATTAATTACAGAAAAGAAAACCATCATAACACTGTAATCAGTTGAAAAAGTGCTCGTTTTTTCACTGATTTCTCTATTTATCAAATGATCGTTCATCCATGCAATGGAAAGTATTTTAAAACACGGAGAGAAAAGGACCAATTTGTAAGATTTGTACCAGATCTACTCTGAATTTTATTTTAAAAAAAAGTGTAATGATGATAGTCATTGTGACAGGATTCATTCCTCTCTCACAGATGATAGGTGTTCCAACAGTGTTTATGTGGTAAAGCAGCCAGAAGCTTGGGAAGAATATTGTACAAAGTACTGTAAAGAAATTTAAGGAGAGCAGGGATAGGTGCACTGGCTACTGCAATAAAACTGGAATAATTTTGGAAGTGGCATCAAACACCACACAAAGAACATGTAACATAGATACATCTGAAATTTTGTTGTCTGGTGAAGAGCTATTGCTTTCATAGACAACAAAAATTTATTGCATTTGCTGACAACAATTTATGTGCAGCTCCAATAATGGGGTTTTTCCTCAAGAGGGTAGATAATATTATGGAAAGCTGAGAAAATACTGTGTACCATCATTTTCTCCTTTTCACACAATGTGTAACCCTTAAAATAACAATAGCTGCCAAAAGGAAACGAAGCAGGTCTTAAAATGCATTTGAATTTAAATCGTACCATCTAAAAGTTTTAAAATTATTGTGAAGATGACAATCTGTTATTGTATGGTCGTTCCAGTTTCAGTCGCTGACAGAGAAATTAATTTCAAAACTAGGTTAACCCTTTCCCAAACAAGCCCTGGTTTTCATGTGTCTGCAGTACAAGTCTTTTGAAAACACTGTGGGAAAAGGAGAAATTGCTCGTAACGAGCAATTTCTCCTTTTCCCACTGTGTTTTCTACCCTTTTAGAGAACTTTCTGCCATTTTCATCAAATTTAAATTTGTCGTCTGCAAACTCTTTCAATTTGGACCAGTCCAAAATTTGTCGTTTTGGAAAGGGTTAAAATCTGCCAGGTCAGTATCTTTTATTTTTGCCTGTTTTTAAAATTTATTTTTTCCTCCCAGCGATTAACACTTGGACCAACCTCACAGTAATAGATTCTCATCTTCACAATATTTTCCATACTCTTAAATGGTATGACTTAAATTTAAGTGCATTTTAATACCTGCATTGATCTTTTGGCCACTACTGGGCCTTTAAAGCGCCAAATAAACCAAATAGACATTTTCAGTCTAGAATAAGGCCCAGATATTTATAATTTCATGGCTGCTTTTTGTCTGTTGTGTTTCAGCAAAGTAGACAGTTTAGGTCAAAGATCAGACTGCAGTTTTTGTGAAGCCTGATCTTGATCTACACTGGCCACTAAGGCAATTTTAGTAGGGAAAGGCACTTTAAGGCTTAACAGTTTCTTTCTCTAGTCATTGATAGTCTGGTAAAATGTAAACAGCCATTATTGTTATTTTCAGGAGGAGGACAAGCGACAGTTATCACAGTTTCTGCGAGAAGCTCTGTTTTGTTTATCCATTTATAAATCACCTAAAGATAGCCTTCGAATTGCTCTAGCAGAACTCTGGTAAGTCATCTATTAACTTTTTGACTGTTAATTCTATATAAGACGGTATGGTTTTTTGACTTGTCAAAATTGACTGCATTATGCTGTGGACAATGGTACTGGCCACTGGCGTTTTCCCCTTTTAACCCTTTACCAAACAAAAAAATTATAGCCTAGAACAAATTGAAAGCATTTGCAGACGACAAATGAAGTGCAGCTTAAATGGTGATTTATGTATTAGATAGGGCAGAAAACATTGTGGGAAAAGGAGAAAATGCTGGTTACCAGCATTTTCTCCTTTTCCTACAATGTTTTTTTTTTTTTAAAGGCTTCTTTCTCAGGGTTGTTAAAACTCGGGATTGTGTGGTAAAGGGTTAACACCTTTGATCTTGATTTACACCCTTCACAAATACAGCTATGGTGGCAAACAGCATGCTGTGAGTTAACAGCACGTACCACAGACAAATTGAATACAGATGAAATGATATGAATTGTCTTTGAAAGGTTGGAAAATATTGTGGGGCAAGAAAGGAGATAATGCTGTTGGTAAGCATTTTCCCTTTTTCCTACAATGATTTCACCCTTTGACTAATAATTTTCATACTATCATTCACATTACAATTTTAATTTGTCATCTGGAATTGCTTTGAATTTTGAAAATTTGAAAATTTTGTCTTCGGTAAGGAATTAATATGACAGGATTCATTCTTTACCACACAAGAAAAATGTAGACTTGCCCAAATTGAAAGGATTTACATACACTAATTCAAATGTGGCTCAAATGATAGAATATGATTTTGATAAGGAAGAAAACATTGTGGGAAAAGGAGAAAATGCTGTTTACCAGCATTTTCTCCTTTTCTCATTATGTTTTCAAAAGGCTTCTTTCTCAGGGTCGTTAAAACTCAGGATTGCGGGTAAAGGCTTAATTCATCTTTCACCACCGAACACAATGCTTCAAAAATGTGCAGGTGGGAAAGCAGCAGGTGGCTTGGAAAGGTTAAGGGCCAAGTGAAAAAAAGATTGGAAAATCACTGAAAGAGGCTTAAACCCATAGCATGAAACAAACAGATCATTGACTGCCAATATGTCATAATGTGTCTCTTGGCAAGGGCAAGTTGACAAAATATGATCTCTGTCTAAGATACAGATAAATACTTTTTGTTTTGGCTGTCGTATTTGTCTGGGATGAGGAGATGTATTGGTCTTGTGTAATCTTCTTATAAAATTTCTTGACACTTTACCACACAATTCCCAGTTTTAATTACCTTGAGAAAGAATGCCTTTGACAACATTGTGGTAAAAAGAGTGACCAGCATTTTCTCCTTTTTCCACAATGTTTTCTTTCCTTTCACAAATGCTTCCAATTTTTTGAGTCACTTTCATGTTGTCTCTTACAAATGCTTTGAATTTGGACCAGTCTAAAATTGTATTGCTTGGTAAAGAGTTAATGCTTATGGCACTGAACCCAGAATTAGCCCTGAATGTGGATAAAGTAGATCAAGATCAGACCACATATTCTGTGCATATCAGATGGTGAACCTTTATGCTGTTTTACAAATCTGTCAAAAAAACAGTCTTGAAATTGCAATTTCTTCATGGTTTGTGCCTGTTGGGAGTATTGATTTATCACTACATGGGGTAATTCTTATACTTTTTATCTGCAGAAAAACCCAAATCATCGCTGTTTTGGGAATGGTGAACCCTTAAAGCATTGAACCAGGCTCAGTCTGCTTTTGAGGAGAGTGTAGATACAAGATTAGAGTGCATAAAATACAGTCTGATATTGGATTTACACTCTATATGGCTTTGTGACTTATTCTCACTAAAACAGCCTTGAAATAGCAATAATTCAACTGCCTTTACAGGTCGAAAATTGATTAATTTCGCCCTCTAAGGGTTAACCATTTACAACACAATCCCGACTTTTAATGATATTGAGAAGGATGGCTTTTGGAAACATTGTGGAAAAAGTAGAAAAATGTTGGTAACCAACATTGGAAAAGGAGAAAATGTCTAACTAGCATTTTCTCCTTATCCCACAAAGTTTTCTACCTTTTCAAAGAAAAACTCTATTACTTGGGCCATGTTTAATTTTTCATTAAAAAATGCTTTCAATTTTGATAGATGCAAGTTCAGACATGTGCAGCTTAATTTAAAACTCATAACCCCATAAAAGAAATTTGCAAAAGACAGCTGTGGATTTTAAAATACATGTATCTATATAAATGATAGCGGATCAGTAATTATTCAAGTTTTATAAATGAACATGCTTGCTACCAGAAATTTCTCCCTTTGCCCAAAATATATCATTTGCAAGATGAAAAATGGTAAATTGATGAAAAAAGTTGGTAGTATTTCTACCCATGTACAAGTATATAAGTGTACTTTCAATCTGCAGAAACTGGTAAATTATATGATGTTCTTGACCTGGAAAAAATATTGCACAGGAGCAATTCATTTTCAGAGTGAATGTTTCTGTTTAGCCTGCTCTTAACCCTTTATCACACAGTCCCAACTTTTAACGACCCTCAGAAAGAGGCCGTATGAAAACATTGTGGGAAAAGGAGAAAATGCTGGTAACCAGCATTTTCTGCTTTTCCCACAATGTTTTCTAACCTATCAGTGACAAATTTCATCATTTGGGCCACCTTTAATTTGTCGTCTGCAAATGCTTTCAGTTTGGACCAGTCAAAAATTTTTTCGTTTGGTAAAGAGTTCAGTTTTCCCACTCACATCTCTTTTTGGGAGTGCATGCGCTGCCTGGAATACAAGTTTGGGAGTGCAAGAGGAATTCTAGGAGTGCACTTAATATTGACAATTATAGAGCATCTATGGAGGACAGTAAGGGTCTGTTGTATTGAAAATTTGTTTTAATGAGTCTAACTCTGCAGCTGGCTGCTCTTGAAAACAGTATGGGTAATTTAAAAAAAGAAGATGCTTGTTATAACTTCCTTACTTACGGGACCAGTTTCAGAGGGACAAATTGCAACCTGACAGCCAGTAGAATTTTCCATTTCACTGTCAATTTCAGACACTAATTAGCTTTCACTTATTGTTTTATAGAGATATTTATATAAATTTACTGTTCAAAGTCATTGGTAAAGCTGAATAGACAGTTTGAAATGCCTATGATTGGACGATGTCAAACCAATTTTTGTTGTGTCATGGGTTTTCGCGTTTCTTGGAGCGATCTTTTTTTCATGCCTGATAAGTTTTGGAGTTGTCTTTCTGCATGATTTGACATAGATTTATCAATAAGAATAGCATGTAACTTCAAAACCTTTAATTTTACATTAGAATTTGAAGCGGATTGATACCAAGTTTGAATAGCGGTGATAAACATTGACTTTCACACTTGATAACTTGTCCCAACTGGCTCCACTGGTGATCGACAATGGGAGCCCTGAAACCTGTGCGTGAATGGGAACCCTGGAGTTAACTTATTACTTTGATATACGAAATGATTTTATATGTTGACACTACCATACAATCCTGAGTTTTAATGACCCAGAGGAAAAAGGCTCTTGACAATATTGTGGAAAAATGAGAAAAGCTGGGTACTAGCACTTTCTTCATTTTCCACAATGTTTTGTAACCTTTTAACCCTTTACCACACAATCACGAGTTTTAACGACCCTGGGAAAGACGCCTTTTGAAAACATTGTGGGGAAAGGAGAAAATGCTGGTCACCAGCATTTTCTCCTTTTCCCACAATGTTTTCTACCCTATCAAAGAAAAAATTGAAATTGTCATCTGCAAATGCTTTCAATTCGGACTGGTCTAAAATTTTGTTGTGTGGTAAAGATTTAAGCCTTTACCACGCAATCTCTACTTTAAACGTCTCGAGAAAGAAAGCTTTCGAAGAAACTGGGTGCAAAAGATAAATATTCTCCTTTTCTCACAATGTTTTCTACTCTTCCCAAAACAAATTGCAGTTTTGTATCATTTATTTTGTCATCTCAAAAAATGCATTCATTTGGACTATTCTAAATATTTGTAGTCTGGTAAAGACTTAAAGACCAATCCCATATTTGGAGCCACTTTTGAATTATCTCTGCAAATGCTTTGAATTGAACCAGTCTAAATATTGTCTTCTGTTAAACACTTAACTTGAACCCAGACTGAGAAGGCTTTTCAAAACATTGTGGGAAAGGAGAAAATGCTGGTTACCAGAATTTTCACATTTTTTTTCCCACACTGTTTTCTACTCTTCAGGGCTTAATCACATCATTTGAGCCACATTTGATTTGTCATTAGGAAAAGCTTTCAATTTTGACAAGTCTAAGATATTGCCATTTGGTTAACCTTTTCCACACAATGCTGCCTTTTAATGACTGTGGGAAAGAAGCCTTTTGAAAACATTGTAGGAAAAGGAGAAAATGCTGGAAACCAGCATTTTCTCCTTTTCCTACAATGTTTTCTACCCTATCAAGAGAAAATTGCACCGTTTGAGCCACGTTGAAATTTTTGTCTGCAAATGCTTTTAATTTGGACAATGCTACGTTTTTGTTGTGTGGTGAAGAGTTAACCTTTTACCAAAGAATTTGATATTTTCATGACACTGTGGGGAAGTTTTTTGAAAACATGGTCCAAATTGCCATTTGGTTAACCTTTTCCACACAATGCTGCCTTTTAAGGACTGTGGGAAAGAAGCCTTTTGAAAACATTGTAGGAAAAGGAGAAAATGCTGGTAACCAGCATTTTCTCCTTTTCCTACAATGTTTTCTACCCTATCAAGAGAAAATTGCACCATTTGAGCCACATTGAAATTTTTGTCTGCAAATGCTTTTAATTTGGACAAGGCTACATTTTTGTTGTGTGGTAAAGAGTTAACCTTTTACCAAAGAATTTGATATTTTCATGACACTGTGGGAAGTTTTTTGAAAACATGGTCCAAAATTCTATCTTTTTCCTTTAATGTTTCAATAAAGAGGTCTAAAAATTTGTTGTATGCTAAAGACTTTATCCATGTTGGTTCCCTTCTCTTACATTTCCATAGAATGTACACCTGCTTTGATGGAAATCCATACAGTCCATGTAAACAGAGTATTTGTTCCTCATTTTTCTTGGTATGCAATAGCCATATTTTACAAAGATGTTTTCAAAGTGGTCTGGTGCTGTTAGTTTCAGGTGATAAGGAGTTAACCCTTTACCAAACGACAAAATTTTACACTGGTCCAAATTGAAAGCATTTGCAGACAACAAAAGAAATGTTACCAAAAAATTAAAGTTTGGTTTGGGAAGGGTAGAAAACATTTTGGGAAAAGGAGAAAATGCAGGTTACCAGCATTTTCTCCTTTTCCCACAATGTTTTCAAAAGGCTTCTTTCTCAGGGTCATTAAGAGTCGGGATAGTGTGGTAAAGGGTTAACTCTGTACCATACAATTCTGAGATTTAACGACCCTGAGAAAGAAGGCTTTTGAAGATGTTGTGGGAAAAGGAGACAGTGCTGGTAACCAGCACTTTTCCACTTTTCCAACAGTGTTTTCTAGCCTCATAAAACAAATTTCAAATTTTAAGGCTGTTTATTTTGTCGTCTGCAAATGCTTTCAATTTGGTCAAATTCCAAAATTTTATTCTTTGGTAAAGAATCACACCAGAAACTAGAATTACATCAAAATTTAGTTTGTTTACGTTTCCTTTCAATGAGATCACTCGGAATAAACGGATTTTGTATTCCTAGGATATTTTTATATAATAATCTTTTACAACATGCCTTGAGGTTACATTGCGGAAATGAAAGATTATGCCTTTGGGAGTTGTTGATCTGAAACTCTCTAGTCAAGAAGTCAGAAATGTCACAGTGTACAATTAATTCATCTCTCAAATGACTGCACAAGTTTAATATCTGCCTGTCTGGTCTTTATTAATGTAACCAAAAACTTGACCCTTAGGATTCTCTAGACATCTTTCACACTTAAGCAGACAACAAAAGTATAGACTGGTCCAAAATAGAGGCATTAAAAATTTTGTCAGTGGCATAGCTTAGTAAGCCCAAAACAAAGTGTATGCAAATGTAATACCGAGGGTATTACCGCTGTACCACACAATCCAGATTCAAACAACCCCAAGAAAAAAGACTTTGAAAACATAGTGGAAAAAGGAGAAAATGCTGGTAAACAGCATTTTCTCACAATTTTTTTATTCAGTTTGAAGAAAAATTTTCTAATTTCTGTAACATTTGGTTTGTCGTCTGTAAATGCTTTGAATTTAGACCAGTCTAACATTTTGATGTGTGGTAAAGAGTTAATTGAGGCATGAAGTGCCAAGAGAGGGGAGGAGAATTTTCAAGGGAAGACATTCCAGACCCTCCTGGAAAATTTTTGAATTGTAGAAGCTATTTGGTGGCCTCTGGTGATGGTTTTTGTTTTGGCAAATTTGCCTTTTTTTCTTTGCTAACTGTGTTTTTGTGCACAAGCAGCTATGCCCGTGTTTGCAGACAACAAAATTAATAACATGTGACTTAAATGATAAGATTTGTCTATGAAAGAGTAGAAAACATCGTTGGAAATAGAGAAAATGCTGATTACTAATATTTTCTTCTGTTCCCACAGTGCTTTAACTCTTTATACCGAACGGCAAAATTTTAGACCGGTCCAAATTGAAAGCATTTGCAGACGACAATATAAATGTGATTGAAAAATTAAAATTTGTTTTGGAAAGGGTAGAAAACATTGTGGGAAAAGGAGAAAATGCTGGTTACCAGCATTTTCTCCTTTACCCACAATATTTTCAAAAGCCTTCTTTCACAAGGTCGTTAAAAGCCGGGAGTGTGGGGTAAAGGGTTAATAGACTGTTATGTCAGGAGAGTTAAAACTCTGGATTGTTTGGTAAACAGTTTATAGCCTTTTTTCTCTGGGTCATTAACTCTTTACCAAACGACAAAATCTTAGACCGGTCCAAATTCAAAGCATTTGCAGACAACAAATTAAAGGTGGCCCTAATGATGAAATTAGTTATTGATAGGTTAGAAAACATTGTGGGAAAAGGAGAAAATGGGTCATTTCTCTGGGTCATTAACTCTTTACCAAATGACAAAATCTTAGACTGGTCCAAATTGAAAGCATTGGAGACGACAAATTAAAGGTGGCCCAAATGATGAAATTAGTCATTGGTAGGTTTGAAAACATTGTGGGAAAAGGAGAAAATGCTGGTTACCAGCATTTTCTCCTTTTCCCACAATGTTTCCAAAAAGCCTCTTTCTCAGAGTCATTAAAAGTCGGGAGTGTGTGGTAAAGGGTTAAACTCCGGATTGTTTGTTGAAGGGTTTAACAACCTAAAATTTGATTGTTGTCTATAAAATGTTTGTCTTGGCAGATTAAAGGCAGATTATGTGTCAGGAGATGTTTCTGTGTAACATTAAAAGAGATGAAATAATGCTGAGTTTACAACCTAGAGGAAGAAGGCTTTTTAAAAGGGGGAAAAAAGGAGAAACCAGAATTTTCGTGTTTTTCCACAATGTTTTCTGCTATCAGATTTTTAAAGACAGAAATAATATATTGAGCTATATTGAATTTGTGGTCTGCCAATGCTTCCAATTTGGCTTTTTCCAAAATTACGTTGAGTGGTTAAAATGTTAACCTCAACTCTCTTGCGGACCAAATAAATTTTAAATGTATTGGACTGTTTTCCTCAGGAAAGAAGCCATGGTCTTGTTGCAATATTGAACCAAATTGTAGTTGGCACACTCTTTGTCCATTTTCATGAGGGCCTGATTTATGGAGTATCACCAAGGTCAGCAGGGATAAAACTAGTTAGTTCAGAAGAAGAGTCTAACCAAAGTAGGCTTCACAGAATATGTCCTTCTCTGTTAGATCTTTTCAATCAGTACTGCATTTTTACAATCTGATTTTGCTGAGCCCCATTAGCACAGTTGGTAGTTTCCAGGACTTGAGACTAGGCGGTTGCTAGTTTGATACCCCAGCTCAGCCAATTTCTTTCTGAGGATTGATGATGGTCATTATGACAGGATTTGTTCCTGTCTCTTAGCTGATCATTGTTTCAACAATGGTTACGACAATAGTTTGATAAAATGAAGATGAAATGGGTTAAAAACTGGTTGAAAACAAGTATAGATGTATCTTGAAATATGCTTCAGATCATTGGATATCTGTTTGAAAGGGATAGAGAACTTTGTGGGAACAGGAGAAAATGCTGGTTACCAAAAAATGCTTGTTGCCAGCATTTTCTCCTGTTTCGTTAATGTTTTCAAAAGGCTTCTTCTTCAAGGTCATTAAAGATTTGGTTGCATAAATAATTTATCCTGTGTTTTGATGACCCTAAAGTAAAGCGCTTTTGAGAACAGAGTGGGAAAAGGAGAAATAAGTAGCAATTTGTCCTTTTCGCACTTTGTTTTCTACCTTTTCCAAGACCACTTCCATCATTTAAGTCACACATATCTCTTTACCAGGCTCGTATACACCAACCAGTCTCAAAAACACTCTCAGTCTTACCCTCCAGAATTTTCTAAATGTGAAAGTAACACAACTTCTGATTGGCTAAACCAATTGGTTTAGCCAATCAGAAGTTTTCTTACATTCAAATATGGAAAATTGTGGAGAATAAGACTAAGAATGTTGGTATATACAGACCCTGATGTCAAAACTTTGGACTTGTCCAAGTTTGAAACTATTGAAGACCACAAATGATATGTGGCTCAAATGATTCAGTAGAATCAAATGGACTGAGTAGATAACTACTTAAAAGATAGGATATTATGTTTTTAGCTCACCTGAGCATGAAGTGCTCGAGGTGAGCTTTTGTGATCGTGCTGTGTCTGGCGTCCGTCGTGTGTTAGGGGGTCGTCAACATTTACCTAGTGTGCACTCTAGAGGCCACATTTCAAGCTGGATCCTCATGAAACTTGGTCAGAATGTTTGTCTGGATAAAATCGCGGACAAGTTCGAAATTTGGTCATGTGTGGTCAAAAGTAGGTCACAGGCCAGATCTTAGAAAAACCTTGTGTGCACTCTAGAGGCTAAATTTTCAGCCTGATACTCATGAAACTTGGTCAAAATGTTTGTCTTGATAATATCTTGGATAAGTTTGAATTTGGGTCATGTGGGGTCGAAAAGTAGGTTACAGGATCAACTCTCAGAAAAAGCTTGTGTGCACTCTAGAGGCCACATATTCAGCATGATACACATGAAACTTGGTCAGAATGTTTGTCTGAATAAAATCTCATCCTAGTCCAAAATTGGGTCATGTGGGGTCAAAAAGTAGGTCACAGGGCCAAATCTTAGAAAAAGCGTTATGTGCACTCTAGAGGCCACATTTTCAGTCAGATCCTCATGAAACTTGGTCAGAATGTTTGACTGGTTAATATCTTGGACAAGTTCGAAATTGGGTCACATGGGGTCAAAAAGTAGGTCACAGGACCAGATCTTAGAAAACCCTTGTGTGCAATCTAGAGGCTACATTTTCAGTCTGATACTCATGAAACTTGGCCAGAATGTTTGTCTTGATAATATCTTGGAAAAGTTTGAAATTGGGTCACATGGGGTCAAATCTCAGAAAAAGCTTGTGTGCACTCTAGAGGCCACATTTTTAGCCTGATACGCATGAAACTTGGTCAGAATGTTTGTCTGGATAAAATCTCGGACAAGTTTGAAATTGGCTCATGTCGAGTCAAAAAGTAGGTCACGGGGCCAAATGTTAGATAAAGCTTGTTTGCACTGTAGAAGCCACATTTTCATCCTGATAAGCATGAAACTTAGTCAGAATGTTTGTCTGGATAAAATCTCGGACAGTTTAAAATTGGGTCATCTCAGGTCAAAAAGTAGGTCACGGGGCCAAATCTTAGAAAAAGCCTGTGTGCTCTCTAGAGGTCACATTTTCGGCCAGATACTCATGAAACATGGTCATAATGTTTGTCTGGATAAAGTCTTGGGCACATTTGAAATCAGTTTATGCTGGGTCAGAAAGTAGGTCACACGGCCAAATCTTAGAAAAAGCTTTAGTGCAATCTAGAGGCCACATTTTCAGCCTGATACTCATGAAACTTGGTCAGAGTGTTTTTCTGGATAAAATGTCGGACTAGTTTGAAAGTGGGATATGTTGGGTCAAAAACTAGGTCACTGGGTCAAATCTTAGAAAAAGCTTGTGTGCACACTAGAGACCACATTTTCACCCTGATACTCATGAAACTGGTCAAAATGGTTGTCTGGAAGAAATCTTGGACAAATTTGAAATTTGGTGACATCAGGTCAAAAAGTAAGTCATGGGGCCAAATCTTAGAAAAATCTTGTGAACACTCTAGAGGCCACATTTTCAGCCTGATACTCATGAAATGTGGTTAGAATGTTTGATTTGATAAAATCTTGGACACATACAAAATTGGGTCATGTCGAGGTCAAAAAGTAGGTCAAGGGGCCAAATCTTTGACAAACTTTGTGTGCACTTTAACCCTTTCCCAAACATTAAATTTTAGACTGGTCCAAATTCAAAGAGTTTGCAGAGGACAATTTTAAATTTGATGAAAATGACAGAAAGTTCTCCAAAAGGGTAGAAAACACTGTGGGAAAAGGAGAAATTGCTCGTTACGAGCAATTTCTCCTTTTCCCACAGTGTTTTCAAAAGACTTGTACTGCAAACACGTGAAAACCAGGGTTTGTTTGGGAAAGGGTTATGGGCCACATTTTCAGCCTTATGCTCATGAAACTAGGTCAGAATGTTTGTCTGGATGAATTTCGGAACAGAATGATATCAAGTCACATCAGGTCAAAAAGTAGGTCACAGAGCCAAATCTTAGAAAACCCTTGTGTGACACTAAAGGCCACATATTGAGCCAGATTTGAAATGCAAAAATAGGCTAAACAGTCAAAAAGTAAATCACTTACACTTGTGCATTTTACATCATCATGATCAGGATCTTTTCAGCCTTATCAGTCCTAGATGACCTTACTCAGGTGAGCTCTTTAGGGCCAATGGCCCTCTTGTTACTAGTTGGTAAACAATATCGGGAAAAGGAAAAATGCTGGCTACAATCATTTTGTATTTTTCCTACAATGTTTTTAAAAGTTATAAGCTTTTTTCCTGGGTGTCGTTAGAAGTTGGTATTGTGTAGAAAAGGGTCAACATGCTTTGTCACTTTTTTCAGCACTTCCCCAGAAAACCATGAGCTCTTGGTAAATGTGCTGTGGGAGGGTGTTGTGCATTCAGCTGCCTTGGTCCGTGCAACTGCTGCAAGAATGTTTGATGTAAGTCCTAGGAAGTCACTTTTTACCTTGGTTTTTGGCAAAGTTTCACTTTCTTTGTTTTCAATCCAGCTATTACTTCCTTTATGTTTAACACCTTACCAAGTTCCATTCTGTGTTTAACTGATGAAGAAAGGTTTCAAAAGCACTATGGGAAGAGGAAAAATAAATGCTGGCTTCAAAAGAATGCTCTGTGTAATGCTGGTAAAAGAACTTGAGGATCAATAGATCAATGCACTAACAGCTTTGTTATTACTGAAATACTGTTGAAACTGGTATAAAATGTTGGACAAACAAGCAAATAGCATTAATAAATGTGTGGCATTCCTGTTATTGAAAGTAAAAGACATTATGCATTCAGAAAAATCTATTTATCTATTTAAGGAAAGAAAAGTAATTGCATATGATATTTTTCTAATTCACACTCACTCCCTAATAGTAGTGCCTCTTCCCCCCCCCACTATAATAATAATTTGAGGTCTCCAGACCATCCCCACCCACACCTGACCATGGCTTAAAATGAAGACTGGAGTGACAAACTTCACGAAAACATTTCTAACGCAGACTGATGAAAATTATAGATGACTAATATTATATAAATAAACTTAACTGGTACAGCATCGACATAATCCTGATTACTTCATAAATCGATGTCATTAACTGACTATCCGAATACACATACACTTCCAATAACATTATAAATTTCCGGTAAAATGAAATTTGTCAACCAACTTGGAAAAACTTTAAGAACGTGGAGTATCGAAGACCTGTGTCATACTGTATATCAGTAGTGAATGCTAATTTAATGTCCAACTGAACCATGATCGGCAGCAAAATTGATATTCTGCATTAATACAGTGGGTTTTTCAGTTGGCAATTGCTTGGCAGTTGGCACTGATTAAACCGGGATAAAAATACCTTACTTACTCTACTATATGATGGCATTTAAATTTTGGGAAATTGGCTATGAAATAGGAGCACCCTGTTGGCATTTTGCATGGTGCCCTGGCATGTTAATTAGGTGAAATATGGTATTTTCTATTTGTTTCAAAGTTTTTAATGATCTGCATGACTAAGTAATACACAAGAAAATGCTAGCTGTTCTGAGTAATAACCCTTAAATCTTTACTGGACAATAAACGTTTAGACTTATCCAAATTGAAAGCATTTAATTTTGCAGACAACAAATTAAATGCCCAATAGTGGCCAAAAGACAACATGGGTGCGAAAATGCATTTAAAAAAGGCAAAAAGTAAACAAAAGATAGGATAACCTGGCAACTTTTAACTAGTTTTGAAATTTATTTCTCTGCCAGTGAGTAACACTTGGATCAACTGTGCAATAACAGATTGTCATCTTCACAATAATTTCCATACTTTTAAATGATATGATTTAAAATTTAAATGCATTCTAACACCTGCTTTGTTTACTATTGGCATCCATTGTTACTTTAAATGTAAATGAAAAACAGGAATTTGCCTATTGAAGGATGGAAAACATTGTGGTTACCAGCATTTTATGTTTTGCCCTAAAACTGTCTTTTCAGGCTTGTTTGTACTCCAGTTTTTTGGGTAGAGAGTTAAAAGTTTAGCGTTATGTAAAGTGCTTTCATGGGTGTTATAGGTCAAGATGAGACTGCACAGAAATTGTACTCTGATCTTTGATATAACCTGTTTGACATCTTGTCATTTTTCCTGACTAAAAATGTCTTCTCCATTTACTTAGCAAAATGACATTAACTCTTCAACCCTTTATCAAACAATCCTGAGTTTTAAAGGCTGAAGAAGAAGGCTTTAGAAAACATTGTGAGAAAAGGAGAAAATATTTGTAACCAGTATTTTTCTCCTTTTCTGAAAGTGTTTTGTTCTTTCCAAAACAGATTCTATGACTTGAGTCACATTGAATTTGTCATCTTCACATAAGACAAGTCCTTAAATTTTGTCATCTGGTAGAGTAAATAGATGCAGAAAATTAAGACTGGTTCATGTTGAAAGCATTTGTAGAGGAAAATCAATTTAAGCTCAAAGGATGGCATTTGTCTTTGGAAGGACAGAAAACATTGTGAGAAAAGGAGAAAATGCTGGTAAGCAGCATTTTCTCCTTTATCAGCAATGTTTTTAAAGGCCTTCCTTCCAAGGGTCATGGAAACATGGTTGTCTTGTGAAGGGTTTACAAAAGATAATGTATAACATTATTCTTTACTTTTCACAGATTCTGTTACGTAGTGTTAGTGAATTCCTTGCATCCACAAGAATTGTGCCTGCCCTTGTCACTTTAGGCAGTGATCCAGATATGTAAGTATAGTATGAATGTATGTGAACAGTTCATTGAAATTCTAAGCTGTCTGAACCAAAAGGTCATTTTGACAGGAGAATAAGACTGGTGAAGCTAAATTGACACCACCCCATTTTTAGGTAGCAAAGCTAGTCTATAGGCATCAAGACTGACCTAGATTCAAAGTAAACAAAAAACCCCACAGTTGCCAAATACTGCCTCACAGAAAATACTTCTTTCTGTTAGAAATCTTAATTCTGTTATATATGACAATTTAGACAAAAACAACTAAATCTCTACCTCTCTAAGTTGAACATGTTGTCTTACAAAGTAATTAAGTGAACAAGATGTCGTTTATAATGTACATGATCTTTGCTTATATGTAAATTAAGTGACCTATGCAAAGCAGAGAATGACTTATTCCTACACCACTGTAACATTATGAATGAATCTATTAATGGATACACCTAAGTATTAACTTGTAGCAAATGCCAGGCTATGTCAACCCTCACTGGACAGAGAACCCTTGTCATTCATTATTTACATCATTGTGTATAGTTACACTGTTATGCTGAACTGTTATTCTACCTCTTGAACATTAACCCTTTACCAAACAATTCCATGTTTTAATGACACTGGGGAAGAATCCCTTTGAAAATATTGCATGATAACCATCATTTTCTCCTTTTCTCACATTTTTTTCTGCCCTTTTGGAATCACGTTTCATCAGTTCAGCCGCATTTAATTTATGGTCTGCAACAGCTTTGAATTTGGAGGAGTGTAAAATTTTTGGTTTTGTAAAGAGAGTTAAATAGTTAACTACATCTTGTGCTACTGGATATTTACTCGTTGATTGTATTGTGTTTAACGCCGTTTTCAACATAATTTCAGTGATATTGCGGTGGCCAGAGCACCTATCCATGCTTTCCTGGAGTTTCTTTTACCAGCACTACTGCAACTCAATGACCTTTTGTGGACAGTGTGGACTAAGATCAGACAGCACAGAGCGTGCAGTCTGATCTTGGATCTACACTCTCCGATAAGAGGATATTTTTTTTCAAAAATGTAACTTTGAAATAGCAACATTCAGGTGTTTACCATCGGCTTGAAAGTTTCATTTAACATTTTTAGCAGATTAGTGGTTTAACTTATACTGGATTATAGTTAAACAATAGCACGCATAGCCCCGGCAGCTCAGTCAGTAGCGTACAGGACTTGAGAACAGGAGACCGCTGGTTCGATCCTCGACTCTGCAAATTTCTTTCTGAGGATTGATGATAGTCATTGCAACAGGATTCATTTCTCTCTCACATTTCGACGATGGTTATGTGGAAAGCAGCCAGTGGCTTGGAAAGAATATTGTGCTGAGTATTGGTAGAAGAAACTGAAGCAAAGCATGGATATATGCACTGTCCTCAGCTACATAACTGAAATAATGTTGAAAACAGGGTCAAAAACCATACAAACAATCAATGAAATTCGCTAGTCTGTCAGTACTTTCAGTACTTTGATTGTATTGTACAGGCAATATCTCCAAGAAATGTGTGTAAAGAGTTTTGATATATTTCTTTTGAATTGCATTTGGTATTTCAAGCCAATGACTACCAATCTTTAGGAGCTTTTACCATGACATCAGTTCTACACCTTGCTGTTAAAACCTCTAATTGCAACAGAAGCCCTGTCTTTTAACTCTTTGCCAAGCAACAAAACTTTAGACTAGTGCTAATGTAAAGTATTTGCATAGGACACAATACAGATGGCCTAAAAATAAAAATAATTGTGTTAGGAAGGCTAGAAAACATTGTGAGAAAAGGAGAAAATGCTGATAACCAGACAATTTTATTATTTGAATTGAACTAGATTTGTTGGCTGCAAATGCTTACAGTTTGGACAAATCTAAAATTTTGTGGTGTGGTGAAGTATGCCCATGGTCTGATATCGACCCTATACTACACAATCCTGGGTTTTGACGAGCCTTGTAAGAAAGCTGTAGAAATTATTGTGAGAAAAATAGAAAATACTGGTGACCTTTTGCTACGATGTTTTCTACCCTTCTAAGGACAAACTTTATTGTTTGAATAGAATTAAATTTGTTATTTGCAGATTCTGTCAATCTGGACAAATCTAAAATTTTGTCATTTGGTTAAGAGTAAATGCACTATTGACAAAGCTCACAAACATGATCTGCAGAGATGTGTGATAATAAATGTCACAGAAACAGAAATGCTTGAATGAGTTGTGCACACTAAACCCTTTACCAAACTATACAGCATTTTTATTAATTGCTTTTTTTGTCAACTCTGTGTTGAAAGGAGGAGAAAATGCTGATTACCAGCATAGCATTTCTTCCTCCACCCTTTTCATTTTCTACCCTTACAGTAACAAAATCCATCATTTGAGCTACAACTTATTTCTTGTTTGCAAATGCTTAACAGTATTGACAAGACTGACATTTCGTTTATTGGTGAAGAGTAAATCCTTTATCATGCAGTCCCAAGATTTAATAACCCTAAAAGAGAACGCTTTTTCTTCTTTTCCTACATTGTCTTCTACCATTTCAAAGACATAATTCAATGTTTAGGATACAATTTTTAACTTTGTCATCTGCAAATGCTTTCAATTTCCTTGGGTCTAAAATTATGTTGTCAGGTGAAGACTAAATCAAACTATGCAATAGTTTGTCCCATTAATTTTCAAATTTTATGACCAGGCATGAACCAATCTTAGAGAGTATGTTGTTTTATTATTACTGGAAATATTGGGAAAACCTTCCGGTAAATTTGATTTGTTACTATCACTCATGCCATGTTTTAGACTCTAATTTCCTGGAAAAAAAAAAATGTAACCCCCATTTCCCTCAATTTTGTAATCGCTGAATTGCTATTTACTCTTTACCAAACAACAAAATTTTAGACTAGTCCAAATTCAAAGCATTTGCAGATGACAACGTATCTCAAAAATTACTTTTTGCTTTGGGAAGGGTAGAAAATACTGTGAGAAAAAGAGAAAATACTGGTAACCAGCATTTTCTCGTTTTCCCATAATGTTTTCAAAAGGCCTCTTCCACAGGGTAGTTAAAAGTCGGGATTGTGTGGTAAAGGGTTTACTCTTTAATGAACAACAGAATTTTAGACTTGTTAAAATTTGAAAAATATGCAGATGACACATTATATGCAGGTAAATGATGGCATTTTTCTACGAAAGCATAGAAAACTATTTTGGAAAAGGAGAAAGTGCTGGTTGCTAGCATTTTGTACTTTTCACAAAATGTTTTCAAAATCTTGATTCTTCAGGGTTGTTAAAATATGAAAGCAAGTGATCAAGGCTTGAATAAATTTTTCTCTGCCAAAAAGCAAGTCTATGTGAATGTTCTTATTTGTAAAATTTGGATAGGCAAGAGACCTCAGAACCCTAGCTTAGTACTGATGAAACCCAGGACACACATTAATTTGTGAGCTGTGGCCTTGAAATGACAGAAAAAATGTTGCAAGCAGTGTAAACCACCATTCAATCTATTAGTGTAACTATATGTAGAATGGTCTGTGAATGCGGCCCTTGATTTTCTCTATATCAGTATGTAGAATGGTTCTTAAATGCCACCCTGGATTAAACTGTACCTGTTACTCTAGCCTTGAAATGTCTGAAATAATTTTGACAACGGCTTAAAACACCATTCAATTAATCAGTATACCGGTGTGTAGAATGGTCGTTAAATGCCTAGATTTCTTTCATGCCTGTTACTCTGGCCCTGAAATGACTGAAATAATGTTGAAAGCAGCACAAACCACCATTCAATCAATTAGTAGAATAACATGAAGAATGGGCCTTGAATGCAGCCCTTGATTTCTGTATGCCTGTTACTCTGGTCTTGAAATTACTAAAACAATGTTGAATGTGGCACATACCAATCAGTAATATATGGAATGGTTGTTGAACGGGGCCCTCGATGTATCCAGGTTGCTAATGCAGCCTTTGCTTTCTTATGCCTGTTACTCTGGCTTTGAAATAATCTGAAAGTAACGCAACCCACCATTCAGTCAATCAGCGGTATGTGGAATTGTCGTTGAATGAAGCCCTAGATTTCTCCCAGCCCATTACTTTGGCCTTGTTAACATCTATTTTCAGATCTGTCAGAGTGGCCACGATTCCAGCCCTGGGGACCATTATAGAGACAATAGCCACACGAGAGGTGATTAAATCTTATTACTGTACACTTTGACTCCATACCAAATGGCAAAAATTTATATTTGTCCTTATTGAAAGAATTTGCTGACAGTTAATCTAATATGTTCCACATAATTAAATTTCTCTCAGAAAAAATTATGGAAAAAGGAGAGAATGGTGGTAACAAGTAGTTTCTACTTACTTTTCCTTTAATATTTCAAAAGCCCTCTCTCTTAGGGTTGTTATAACATTGATGTATTTTGTAAAGGGCTTAGGTGAATTCTTTTCTTTCGTGCAGATACCTTTTTGTGTCCACCAGCGGATTGCTTTAGTCCTTTACCACACACTCACAAGTTTTAACAACACTGAGGTAAAAGGCTTATGAATACATTGTAGGAAAAGGAGAAAAAGCTGGTAACCAGCATTTTCTCCTTTTCCCACAATGTTTTCTTCCCTATCAAAGACAGAAATCATCATTTGAGCAGCATTTATTTTGTAGTCTGCAAATGGTTTCAGTTTGGACTGGTCTAAAATTTGATCTTTTGGTAAAGAGTTAACCCTTTCCCAAGTGACAAATTTTAGTCTCTTTTAAATTCAAAACATCTGCAGACAGCACATTCAAAATTGGTAGAAATGAGCATAAGGTCTCTGATTGGGTAGAAAATACTGTGGCAAAAGGAGAAATTGCTGGTTACCAGCATCTCCCTTTCCTTCAATGTTTTCAAAAGCCTATTGTTTAAGGTCATGAAAACCTTGGATTGTTTGGTAAAGGATTAACCTACCACCAGAAAATCTCCCATATTAATCACCTGTAGGTGGTAAGTCTTTTGAAAAAAAAAGAAAATTATAAAAGGAGAAAATACTGGTTACCAGAAAGATAAATTCCGACATTGTAGACAAATTTGAATTATTATGTGTCTGCAAATACTTGGCAGATCTAAAATTTTGTTCTCTGGTAAAGATTGAAGGGATCAAACTTGTAGCACAGGCCAAATTGCCCATGAAGGAGCTCTTTCTCCTTTGGCCACAATGGTTTCTCTTGTCTGTCTATGAAACCTTAATTCCTGATTTCTATGTTTGATAAGGATGCTTTCAATGAATCAACAGCCATGAGATCAGAGCTGTTGTTGTATAGTTTTCTCTGTTAGAGAGGAATACTGCAGTAGAGTAAGTGAGTACAGTCGAGCCTCATTTATCCGGACACTTCTATTTCCTATGAATGTTTCTGGATAAGCCGTATTTCCGGATCAACAAACTGGGATTGCCAGCATGGCATCCAAGTTAAGGTAGGTCAGTACCCTCCATGTTGATAAGGGGCACTGTGCATCATAAGAATTACAATAGCATGTGTTTTACACAGGAACTTGTATACATGTCTGTATTGCTCCTACGATTATTCTGATATACAAAATAAAGTGTGTCATAAATTTGCATTTTGCCTTTTTGTTATTTGTGTGTTTTTGTATGTGACTTTTCCATGTACCTAATTACATGCACATGCATAACTATTGTGTAAATGGGTGCACTTGTAAAGCGCGACACATTATTACTTTTGAAAACACTGTGAAAAGGGGGAAACAAAAAGAAAACATGACATGCACAGTATTTTAGATGTACATGATGTTTTGTCGAATTCCCATTATAGTGGTTTTTTGGATGATCTTCTTTGTACTGACAAATGTCATTTTTCATGGAAGTCGAAACTTCAACTTGTTGTCTTTTGCTGGTTGGCGTAAACATTTTGTTGACTTCAGATAATTATACTTTCAAAGTGGTAAAATGCCAAAGAGTAATTGAGAATATTGATTGCCAATTGATTCGATATGAAAGGCAGGCATATTTTCTTTATAGTCTGTTAGGAGTAAAATATTTTCGAAAAACCTACCGAAATTTATCATATTTGGCGGCCATTTTGTGTGTACTTTTGGGAACATAAATATCTTGAGTAACACATGAATCAAACTGTTTTATTTTCTTATAGTTAACCATTTAATTTGAAAATATTTGTTTTTGAAATGAAGGATTATTAGATATACAAGCAGCCGGTATGTTCAAATTTTAGTTTTGCCTTTAATTTTGAAAGATGAGTTTAAACATGACCATAAAATCTTTGTGGACATTTCAACTATTTTTTTAGTGATCATCGCTGTAATCAAGTAGATCCAGTAATAATTAAACAACAAAAGCATGGAATTGTCACTTCAGTACTAGGTGTATGGATAATCTGTTAAATTGACACTTATCAACGGCACGAGAACGTAATTAAACAGTTTCGAAAACACTTCTGATTAACACATGTGTTTTCAAAACCTGTGAAAATTGTCTGGTTACCAGCTTTTTCTCCTTATCCTACAATGTATTCATAAGCCTTTTACCTCAGTGTTGTTAAAACTTGTGAGTGTGTGGTAAAGGGTTAAAGCAATCTGCTGGTGAACAAATGATACCAGTTAGCCCGATACCCATGCCATGCACGACGCACCAGACCGAAATCACTCAAAGTAGACTGTATTTATGATAACCAGTCTATGGTACCGGGGAAAACAACTAAACTGGCAGCTTGTTATCAATCTTTGTATCCACGTCTATCGGACAGTTACAGAAGATACAACGGGTACCAGTTTAGGAAAATAACAAGTCTAAATTGTGTGATACACAAGCAGGCCATGTCCAGTTTATCAGATGATGGGCTGAACTACAGCAGTATGTTGATGAAGAGGAAAACAATCACAACCTAACTGAAGGCCAATGAAGGCAGGGTGCACAACTAACTGACGGAGTGGCAGGATATGAGAGAAATGTTGCCAGTGCTGCTATTTCTGCACAAAGGGACTATCTTAAAGCAATCTGCTGGTGGACAAATGATACTAGTTAGCCTGATACCCGTGTCATGCACGACGCACCAGACCGAAATCGCTCAAAGTATACTGTATTTATGATAACCAGTCTATGGTACCAGGGAAAATAACTGAACTGGCAGCCTGTTATCAATCTTTGTATCCACGTCTATTGGACAGTTACGGAAGATATAATGGGTACCAGTTTAGGAAAATAACAAGTCTAAATTGTGTGATACACAGGCAGGCCATGTCCAGTTTATCAGATAAGTTTATCAGACAATGGGCTGAACTACAGCAGTATGTTGATGAAGAGGACAACAATCACCACCTAACTGAAGGCCAGTGGAGGCAGGGTGCACAACTAACTGATGGAGTGGCAGGATATGAGAGAAATGTTGCCAATGCTGCTATTTCTGCACAAAGGGACTATCTTAAAGATATGAGAGAAATGTTGCCAATGCTGCTATTTCTGCACAAAGGGACTATCTTAAAGAGTACTTTAACTCTGAAGCGGGGGCTGTGGAATGGCAGGAGAACATGATTTAACTCAAATTTATGAAACTTTAAAGGGACGCTGGTTGTGCTGTATTATCTGACTGTATTATTAGTAATAATTGTGAAAATGTAAATGTGAATATTGTAAAGAAATGAGGAAACTAAATCACTTATCTGTTCAATCTTAGCCCTAAACAGGATATCAATTTCTAGCGTATATTTATTTTGATTATCTTGTAATTTTCAACTGTTGTAAACCTTGACAAGGCATTCATAGTGTGGTACCTATTTTCCGTATCTATTATAATTTTTGAAATATAAGCCAAACATAATTGTTTTGATCATTATGTTTCATTCACAGTAACGACAGCCATGATTGTGTGTTGATCAGCGGGTATGTATCCAAGCAGTCATACAATCGAAAGTTTTTCAAGAGGAGAAGACTTATTTTATATTTACGACGACTGACATAAAATGACAGACACCAGATGACAGGAGCCATGACAAAACTCACATTTCCTTAGGCCA
Organism: Tridacna gigas; assembly: GCA_945859785.2. Lineage (NCBI taxonomy): Eukaryota > Metazoa > Mollusca > Bivalvia > Cardiida > Cardiidae > Tridacna > Tridacna gigas. The sequence goes on from OX244034.2 coordinate 31,883,734, forward strand.
GGTACAGTACGGAACATCATGAATTTGACAGCAAGAGTGGAACAGGAGCGGAGCGGGAACGCCATGGAATTGGATTGAGTGCTGAACGAAAAACGTTCCAGGATCACTGTTAGAAAATATTGTGAGAAATTGCTCGTAACGAGCAATTTCTATTTTTCCCACAATATTTTCAAATAGAATTTATTGTTAGAAACATTAAGCAAAAGATTGTTGGGTAAGTAATTCCACAATATTTACATGGAACGCTGTGAGTGGAGTAGAATGGGAACGTTTGTGCTAGAGTATGGGAACGGGAATGATTGGAGCACGATCGCAAAAAATTGTCAAATTCATGATGTTCAGTACTGTAATCTAAGAAATAATAAAAACTTACATGTTTACCCATTTATATTCTTCAAAATGGTTTACAAGTTTACAAGTTTTACAAGTTACAAAATGTATTATGTTCATAAAAAGCCACATTTCCTTTGGCTAAGAAATAAAAAATGTTTATGTTTACCTATTTATAATATTCAAAAACAGTTCACAAGTTTTACTGTACATTCATAGAAGCCACATTTCCTTTGGCCAAGTGAGCTAAGAAATAATAAAAGAATTATAATCTTCAAAACAGTTCACAAGTTTTACAAGTTAAAACACGTTTGTTCATTACCACACTGCTCAAGATGATTATATTACTGAATGTTCTCTCGGAGTCAGTAGCTGATGGCACTTCGGGCGTAGCAGGCATATAGTCAGTCTAGTTGACATCCTGGTTGAAGGAAGGGTTGGGATTCATTGTCTCATAAGCATCGGTCAAGACAGCTGTGGTATCTGTTGAAGTTGTAGCACTGGATGCCTGGCTTCCACTGAGGACTTCGGTGGAGTAGGTAGGGGAGTGCAATTGTCCCGTCAGGATGGGTTGAATGTTGCCAGGTTGAAACTGAGTCCACTGGTACCGTCCATGTTGTTGCATGATTTCAGCAGGCAGGTTAGATGCTGCGATGTTGTGTGCCAGGATGTAGTCGGTATTCAGTTGAGGTGTGGGCTGGGCCTGGGGCTGTCTCAACTGTGTGGCTTGCGTGAATGTAAATGAAGGCTGCGGTGGCTGCAGGCTGACATGCCATGGTTGCTGAGATTGGCGACGTTCCTGGTTGGACTGTTTCACGTATTCCATCGCCTTACAGATGGTTTCATGTGTGAAATCCTCCAGGCAAGACAGAGTCATCTTTCCCATGCGCGTGCTGAGGAAGTCGCAGGTCTTTTCTATGTCACTCTTTGGCACTGCAAGCTGCTGCGAGACTTTGTCGAGATAGTCAGAGATGGTGGCTGTTTTCGCTGATGCTGTCAGTGACTGTGGTGCACTTTTACAGGTAGATTGGGGTGGCACTGGTGACTCACTGCAGTGTGAGTGTCGGTCAGGTTTCTGAATCCTAGACCCCCTGGTGGCCCTTGACTGACAGATATATGGCTTGACGAACTCAAACTTCTCCAACAAACAGGTGATTCTAGGCGTAATGATACCTTGCACAGCCCCGGCACCTGATCGGGTTGCATTTTTCTTTTTCTTCACTCTTTCACAAACTGGGTCCTCAATGAAGTGAACCATCTGTGAAGATCACCAGGGTTCAACTGCATTTTCTGTTCCATCTCAAGCCATGTGCGTTCCTTCTTTGCACAATTTTTAAACTCGAAACAGGGCTTGTCATAGTGGAATCGCTTCACCTCAGCCACTCAATAACCTCATCCTCTTCTTCATTCGTGAGAGAACTGGCCATCTTAGTCTTAGGCTTCCTGTCCTTGTGCTTCTAAAATCAAATAAAAGAACAATATAGGGATAATACACATTTTTTTAGCTCCACTGGCTGAAGGCCAGCGGGCTTATGTCATGGCCCGGTGTCCATTGTGCGTCCGTGTGTCCGTCCGTGCGTTAACTTTTATTTCAAACATCTTCTTCTCTGAAACTACCTATCCAATTTTTATGAAACTTCACAGAAATAATCCTGCCATGGTCCTCATTAGAATTTCTTGAAAGCATTTGATTCCTTCAAAAACTCTGGTTGCCATGGCAACAAAACTGAAAAATATTGGAAATCTTTAAAAATCTTCTTGTCTGAAACCATAAGGCATAGGGCCACCAAATTTGGCATGTAGCTTTATGTAGTAGACCTCTATCATGTTTTTTCAAATTATAGCCCTGGGGTCAAAATTGGCTCTGCCCCAGGGGTCACAAGTTTTACAAAGGCTTATATAGAGAAAACTTTAAAAATCTTCCTGTACCTAGCCATAAGGCCTAGAGCTACCAAATTTTGCATGTAGCTTTATCTAGTGGGCCTCTACCAAGTGGGCTAAAATTTTAGCCCTGGGGTCAAAATTGGCCCCGCCGCAGGGGTCATAAGTTTTACATGGGCTTACATAGTGACAACTTAAGAAATCTTCCTGTATCTAGCCATAAGGCCTAGAGCTACCAAATTTTGCAGTTAGCTTGATCTAGTGGGGGTCTACCAAAAGTGTTCAAATTACAGTCCTGGGGTCAATATGGCCTCAAGCTGGGGGGTGCGGGGTGGGGGGGGGGCGAGGTTCACAAGATTTACATGGGCTTATATAGGGAAAACTTTTAAATCTTGGTGTACATAGCCATAAGGCTTAGGGCTACCAAATTTTGCATAATTATAGCATTATCTAGTGGACAACTACAAAGAGGGCCCAAGCTACAGCCCTAGGATCAAGTTTGGCCCTGCACCAGGGGTCACAAGTTTTACATGGGTTTATGGAGTGAAAACTTCAGAAACCATCTTGTTACTAGCCATAAGGCTAAGAACTCCCAAATTTGGCATGTTATTCTTTTAATACACATATTCCCCATTTAGTCCGACTGTAGCCCTGGGGTCAAAGTTTTATAAGGGCTTATATAGTGAAGACTTCTCAACAATCTTCTTGTTTCTAACCGTAAAGCATAGGACTAACAAATTTGGCATGTTTTGAGCCTTGGGATCAAAATTTGTCCCACTCCAGGGTTCACAAATTTTAGATAGGCTTACATAGTGAAAACTTAAGATATCTTTTTTTATCCTTACTGTAAGGCCTAGGGCTATAAAAATTTGGCATGCCGATTCATATTGTAGACTTTTACAAAGATTGTTCCATCTTTTTCATTGAAACCACTCTTCCAATTTTGACCAAACCTTACAGATATCATCTTGCCATGATGTTCTTCAGAATGTCTTCAAAGAATTAAGTTCTGTTAAAAGCTATGGTTGCTATGGCTACAAAACTGAAAAGTATTGAAAAACCTTTAAAAATCTTTTCCAAAAGCTTGTATTTACTAATGTCATTGTAGCTCATGAAAAAGATACTGCTTTTTAGCGCCACAGGCCCAAGGCCATCAAGCTTATCGTCTCTGAAACTGCTTCACCCAATAAGTCACAAGCTTTACATAGGCTAATATAGTAAGAACTTAAAAGGTCTTCTTGTTCCTTACCTTGAGTTACAGCTGTAATATTGTATGAGTATATTATCTAAATAACCTCTTCCAAAGTTATTCAAGTTATGTCAAAATTAGTCCTATCTCGTTGGGTCATAAACATGTGCTTATGGCGTGAAAATTCAAAAAATCTTTTTGCTCCTAACCGCAAACTCAAGGCCTACTAAATCTGGATCACTTTTGATTTTTTTTTTAAATTAGCCTTGCATCAGGGATCTCATGTTTTACAGAGGCTTCATATGAACGAAACTTGAAAATCACCCTATTTATAACCATACAGCATAGACTTGTATTATTCTGGCATGTGGTTTTATCTTGTGGACCTCTACCAGGATTCAAGTAATTATAGCTCTGGGATCAAAAATGGCTTTGCCCTGTGGGTCTCAACTTTCACATGGGCTTTTACAGGGAAAACTTTGTAAGTCTTCATTTTGAAACCATTTGGCTCAGAACTGAAATGTTTAGTATTTATGGTTTATATTTATAAGCCAGTGGAGCGATACAGGGCCATCATGGCCCTCTTGTTCGTATATTAACATCTGCAGAGTCCCGAGAAAGCTGTTAACGCCCGAGCTCGAAGGGCTCGGGCGTTAACAGATTTCAAGGGACCCTGCAGTTGTTTATACACGAAAAAACGTGTAACATCGCTATTCTTGCATAAAAACACGAAAAAGAGCTGTTATTGTATACCCTGTATCATATTGTTGCATTAAACATATACTATGAGCAGGTGTACAAATGTAGGCATACCAAATTAGTCAAGATCTCCACAAAATGGATATTAAATGTAGTACAAGTACCTTATTTATTACTTTAATTGTGACTCACCGTGCCAGTGGTCTTGGCAGAAGATGCACCATTGTCCAAAGCCTCACTTCTGGAGATCGAGGAGTCAAGATCAACGTCACGTTCCATGTCTTCTGTATCAGAAGGATGCAGCTGCAGTGGTTCATTGGAAGGCGGGCGGTCTTCTACCTCAGCGGGCTGTAGGTGTGGCGGTGGTGGTTCTAAGGAGGGTGAACGCATCCGCTTTTTTCTGATGGCTGCCTTTTTGGCTTTCTTTGGAGCCATGCTTGTCGATAGTGTATATCAAAGAGATCAGGCCTTTATGACGTCTTGATAACAACTGAAAGGAACTGTTCAATTTTGCACGCTTTATACCATTTCTAAATCGTAAAGTATATGTATGTATGTATTCGTAAAGTACTCGTACATATCCATAAGTTGCTCATAATTAAGTCTTATCAGTCCGTAAAGCAATCGTACTAAATGCAATTAAAATCGGTAACGTCACTGAAGCACTCGTAATATTCCGTAAGAGAATCGTAAACTAACCATAACAAATCATAAAACAAATTGTTTACGAGACATTTACGAATTATTGCGAGTAGTTTATGGAAGGTTACAATCGGTTTACGATACTTACGGATTGTTACAAGTTATTTACGAGTTAATTATGGAAAATTTTATCTGTGGACATACGTAAGAAAATTTTTGACAAGTCAAAAATTTTGTGTCTACTTTCACGGATCCTCATGAGTGTCTGCGAGTTGTGACAAGTAATTAACAGATGTGAACGAGTTATTTACGGATGCTTGCGATTGACTACGAGTTAGCAATCCGTAAGGACTCGTAAGAAAAATCCGTAAGTGTGAAGGTGGTATTAGTGGCCAACTGTATTAAGCAATCAACCTGTATTAATCCTTTACAACACAATCCCGAGTTTTAACCACCTCGATAAAAAAAGGTTTTTGTAAACATGGTGGGAAAAGGAGAAAATGTGGGTTACTAGCATTTTCTCTTTTCCCACTCTGTTTTCTGCCAATTTAAAGACAAATTCCTAGGTTTAATTTATCCCCTGCAAGTGCTGTCAATTTGATCAGATGGAAATTTTTGTTTGTGTTGTAAAGAGGCCAGCAAGCATAGATTAAGTTCGAGAGGTAGCAGATACATTGAAATGTACCTGCAATAAGCATACACCTGTCTTAACTCTTTACCAAACAACAAAAGTTTAGACAGGTCCAGACTGAAATCACTTGCAGACAACAAATTAAATCAGGCTCAAATGATGATTTCTGTTTGATAGGGTAGAAAACATTGTGGGAAAAGGAGAAAATGCTAGTTACCATTTTTTAAAAGCATTTTTCTTCAGGGTCATTAAAACTCGGGATCATGTGGTAAAGCCTTTTGAAAACATTGTGGGAAAAGGAGAAAATGCTGGTAACCAGCATTTTCTCCTTTTCCCACAATATTTTCTACCCTTCCCAGTACAGAATTCAACTTTTGAGTCACATTCATTTTGTCGTCTGAAAATGCTTTCAATTTGGACAAGTCTAAAATTTTTTCGTTTGGTAAAGAGTTAAGAAAATACATTTTGAATATCCCCTGGGTACTCATATAATACAAGTTGGATTTTGTCTTTTCCTACAGATTTTGGAGAAAGTGTATATGCAACTTCAAACATTCTTAGATGACCCTATGTACAGAGAGGAACATGATTTACACCTGGAACTGGTGGCCATGTTTGCTAGAATTGGACCTAATGCGGAACAGAAATTCAGGGATGAGTGTGAGTTGATTTGTTCCTATATATTTTACCATGAACAGTCATTGGAATCATTTTACTTAACTCTTTACCAGATGACTTGTCTATTTTGAAAGCATATGCAAAAGAAAAAAAAAAGAAACAAACTAAATGTGGCTGTATTGATAGGTATGTCCCTTGAAAGGTAAAAATGTTGTGAAAAAAGGAGAAAATGCTAGCTACCAGCTTTTTCTCCTTTTCCTACAACATTTTTAAAAGTCGTTTTCCTAGGGGTCGTTTTAACACAGGATTGTTTGGTAAATGTTCAAAGGACCTTGCAGCTTGCCATACAAACCTTGCTTATCCTGTATTACATACAGGCAAGATGTTGCACCAAGAATTATGTCCATAGGTCAAAGGTCAAGGTCAGGGCAAGGTCATATATAAGACAGGAAATTTTTGGGGGGTTATGTTCATGTCTGGCTGGTAACTTTTTTAGATTATGAACGAATTTTAGCATACTGTGCAGAAACATTAGCCACACAAAGGCAATGTGTCAGGTGTAAGAACCGTGTCTGTAGGTAAAAAGTCAAGGTCAAGGCAAGGTCAAATTATCTATGAAAGAAAATGGAAGAGGGAGGTGTATGTTTGTGTCAGGCCTGTAACATTTTTTGATTAGCCAAAAGAACCAGTAAATTAGTGCAGAAATGTCATTCACATAAGACAATGTGTCACATACAAAATTCATGTATTTAGGTGGCAAATCAAGGTCACAGCAAGGTCAAAGGCATTTCCAAGAATGGAAAGTTTGGTGGGTTATGTTTGTGTCCAGCCTTCAACTTTTTTTAACAGGAAAAAAATTGAGTATAAATGTGCAGAAATGTCAACCACATGAAGACAGTGTGTCATGTGCAAGAGTTATGTCTGTAGGACAATGGCCAAGGTCTTGGCAAGGTCAAGAGTGTTATAAGAGTAGTGTCCTTAGTCAGTGTTCATGTGCACAGCTCACAGGAAGGTTTAATAACTTCAGGTGCATCAGTCACTTCTTTATTAGTGACACATCTTGTTTATTATGGCTCTGCAGATTGACAAACATTAAAAAGAAAAAAGTGAGAAATATTTTCCTGGGTAGGTAAACTATAGAAGACACCATTTATTCTCCTAAACAGTTACCACAAGCAGGTGGCTGTTCATCAAATAAATTGCCTTATTATATTGAAAACCCTTCTGTTTTGTGCTTCCAATTGCATTTTTTTATGATGGCTATGCAGACTGACATATGGCAAATGGACAAATTTCATTTACAAAATAAGAGTTTTCCTTTACCATTCAACCTATCCAGTATTTAAACAACCTCAAGGGAAAAGTTCTTAGAAAACATTGTTGGAAAAGGAGAAAATGCTTTTGACAAGCAATTTGTTTCCCACAATGATTTCTACCTATTACATAACAAATCGTCTCTTTTGTGTATCTTTTTGCCCACAATATTTTCTATCCTTTCAAAGAAAGCTGTACAATTTTAGCCACATTTGTCATCTGTGATTGCTTTGGATTTGGACAAGTCCAAATTTTGTCATTTTGTAAGGTCAAGGGGTTTAAAAAATTGGACTTGTAAACAGAATTTTTGTTTGATCTCAGCAGTTGTCTCTAGGCAAGGAACTGCAGAGTTCCAGCCTGAAGAAACACAAGAGTGGTAAAAATAGAATGAACTTTAACCATGTCATAACTGAAATTTGTGTATTGATGAAAAACGTATACAAGTCCCATTCAAACAAAGATTTGTGATGCTTGTAAATGAGGATAAATTTCATTCCAGACAATGTCTCTGTTTGCTGCCATGTATGTTGTATTTCTGTGGTTTCATTTCCATTTATAGTTCCATATTGATTTTTTTTCTGCCTTTGATGAAATTTGTTTATCAGATAGATCAGATAATTTGTATAGAGAATGTAGGAGATTATTTCTTTTGGAAGACATTTCCATACCAGACCCAGAAAAAATTAGTAAAATTACTTACTATGAGCCTTTTATGAGTTTTAACAACCCTTTGGAAGGAGCCTTTTAGAAACATTGTGCGAAAAGGAGAAAATGCTGGTTAACCAGCATTTTCTCTTTTTCCCACTATGTTTTCTAACCTTTCAAAGAAAGTCTTAATGCTTAAAGAAACATCTAATTCAATGTAAACAAATGCTTCTGATTTGGAGCTGTCATGATGATAGGACTTAAACCTGTACCAAACAATAAAGTTTAGACTTGTCCAATTTGAAAAGATTTACAGACGACAAATTAAATGTGGCTTGGAAGATGGTGTTTGTCTCTAGTAGGTCATAAAACATTGTGGAAAAAGGAGAAAATGCTGGTTTCTAGCATTTTCACCCGTTTTCCAGAATTTTTTTCAAGAGGCCTCTTCCTTAGGATTATTAAAATCCAGGATTGTGTGGTAAAGAGTTAAATAATGTTGAAAGCTGCGTGAAACGCCAGTCAATCAGTGAATTTACCAGACAAGAAAATTTAAAACTTGATTGAAAACCTTAGCAGATGACTAATTAAATGTGCCAACAGTTGTAGGCCTTTTATCTGAAAGAGAACACATTATGGGAAAAGGAGAAAATGCTGGGTACCAAAAGCTTTTTTCCTCAGGTCATTAAAACTTGGGATTGTTTTGTAAAGGGTCAAAATGATATAAACAGATACAGAAATAGATAGGAAAAGATCCTGTAATAAAGTCATAATTGAGGTGGGGATTAGAAAGCCAGACTGTGCATATCACTTGGCTAATCAAGCTGATATAGGGAGAGAAAAAGCTAATGGTCTGCAGTAATTTTGATTATACCACATAATGTGTCATTAGCTTGCTTTTTTCCTGTTAGGAATTTTCACCACTGGGCATATTTACTGTTACCGACTATAATGTCCTAAATTGGCTTTTTTTTCCATACTAATCTCGAACAAGGCAAGCCATATCATTGGCTGGGACACTTTGTCTTGCCCAAAAAGCTGGTAAGCTTTAAGATTTAGAATGAAAACAGACTTTTTAACGAAAACAGCTCTGGGCTAGAAAGGTGAGATTGCATATATTTTGCCTTTTTGAAAATGTTGGACTTTTCTATATTAAAAAATAGTGATAAAAAAGAATGATAATTTGGCAAACCTAGGGGAAAAATTCCAATGTCATCTGTTTCTCTATATGGCATGATGGCAAGACTTATGAGATATTCTGATTTAGGTGAACATATTGTCTTTGTGGGGAAAAGTTGGAGTTTTTATTGTGGGAAGGTATCTGTTTTATTTTGTTCAGTGCCTAAGATTAAGTGTACAAAACATTCTCATTTATTTTTTTGCTTAGAGAAAAAACAAATGGTGATCTATAAAGACCTCCTGGCAATATATTTGTCTAGCCATTGTGGGGAAGAACTTCAATAAACGTAAAGTTTCCATTCATCATCTGATTTTTATCTCCACACAAAAAACGGATGGACTAATCTTTAGTAGAAAATGCCTGCAGTTTGCCGTGATTAGAAGATGCTATCATTGCCAACCCTTTAACATTTTACCAAACGACAAAACCTGTCCAAATTGAAAGCATTTGCAGACGACAAAATAAATGTGGCTCAGAAATTCAAATATGATTTCAGAAGGGTAGAAAACATTGGGAGGAGATAGAGAAAATGCTGGTAACCAGTGTTTTCTCCTTTTCCCTATTTGTTTTCAAAATCTGTCTTCTTTGAAAGTTGGAATTGTAACTATGTTGACTCTTTACCACACGACAAAGTTTTAGACCCATCCGAATTGAAACATTTGCAGACCACAATTTCAGTGTGACTCAAAAGATGCAATTTGTCTTTGATGTAGTAGAAAACATTGTGGGAAAAGGAGAAAATGCTGGTTACCAGCATTTTCTCCTTTTCCAACAATGTTTTCAAAAGGCTTCAATGTCAGGGTCATTAAAAGTTGGGATTGTGTGGTAAAGGGTTAAAGGGTTTACTTTTTACAAAGCAGAAGAAATTTAGACTTGTCCATAATGATTATTGAAAGTCTTTGCAGGCAGATTTTATAATTATGCTTAGATAATGAAATTTTTCATTGAAAGAATTGAAAACATTATGGGAAAAAGAGAAAGTGCTGGTTACCAATGTTTTCTTTCTTTCCAGCCTTGTTTTCAAAACACTTCTCCCGCGGGCTCATGAAAACACAGGTCTGTATGGTGAAGGGCTACGTGCCATATAAATGTCATGCTCTGGCAAAAGAAGGCTTAATGCATCTATGTTAACCCTTTCCCGTACAATGCAGCCTTTTAGCGCCCCTGGGAAAGAAGCCTTTTGAAAACATTGTGGGAAAAGGAGAAAATGCTGGTAACCCATTACCACACAATCTTGAGTTTTAAAAAACCCTCAACAACACGGCTTTTGAAGACATTGTGGGAAAAGGAGAAAATGCTGGTAACCAGCATTTTCTCCCGTTCCCACTATGTTTTCTACACTTGCAAAGGCAAATTTCAGCTTTTGAGTTATGTTTAATTTGTCATCCGCAAATACTTTCAATTTGCACAAGTCTTAAATTTAGTTGTTTAATAAAATGAACACCAGATAATTTGGTAGAAGTTTAAGGAACAGGGTTTTTTATTCTAAAGCCCACAAATTGGCATATCCCGTAATGTAGATAATCAGAAAAAAGTGATAAACGTGTGATGTAAGAGCTTTGGGTATCAATATTCGTGACAAATAAAGATAGATCTGGGAGGAAATAAACATCAATTGCTGTAAATATCGGCATGAAATAATGATATAAATCATCATTACTTATCCCCTAATCCAGTGTTTATGCCATGTTGCGATGAAATTGCTTGTATTTTCAAGCAGTTTCCTCTTTTTCCACAATGTAAAGCATTTTTGTTTCCTTCAAATATAGCTGTGCCTGGTAGTGCAGTCAGTAGCTTACAGGACTTGAGATTAAGGGGTTGCTGGTTCAATCCCCCAGCTCTGCCAGTTTCTTTCAGGGGATTGATGATAGTCATTTAGACAGGATTGCAGCCAGTGGCTTTGGAAGAATTTTGTGCACAGTGGTGGTAAAAGAAACTCCAGCAAAACATGGATATGTACACTGGCCACTGCAATATAACTGAAATAATGTTGAAAATGGCATAAAATATCACAAAAAAATATAGCAAAAGTATAGAGTTGTCCATTTTGGAAGCATTTGCATATAACTAGCTCAATCAGCTCAGATGATGAGATTTTGTTTAAAAGGGTAAAAATGTAGTGGGAAACCATAGTGGGAAAAGGAAAGAATACTGGTTACCAGCATTTTCTCCTTTTTCCACAGTGTTCTCAAAGCCTTTCATTTCAGGGTCATTAAAACACAGGATTGTGTAGTAAAGGGTTAAAACATTACACTGTCTGGACTTTGGTTTTATGGGACAGCAGCCAGTGGCTTTGAATTAGGGTTTTACTTAACCCGTTACCAAATGACAAAATTTCAGAATTCACAAAATTAAAAGCTTTTGCAGAGGACAAATTTAATGTGACCCAAAAACTGAAATTTGTTTGGAAGGCTGGAATACATTGTGGGACAAGGAAAAAGGCTTTTCCCATAGGGTTGTTAAAACTCAGGATTGTGTGGTAGAGGGTTAATACTGGCAAAGATTTAACTCTAGGAATGTACAGATAGTTGCACTGGCTGCTGTTACATTACTTTGCCATAGAAAGGGTTTGAAACACCAATTAACCAGACTTTATTCTGACAGGGTAAATTGCTGTAAATGTTGGGATAAACTAATGAAATATATCTTCATTATTTAAGGTATCTTTTGTCCAGGGTTTATCATGTAAATGGCAATTCTCAAAGGATCATAGCGTCAAATAGATATGTGGAACAAAAGTTTGATTTGAATATTTATTTCATGGTAAATTATGGCAACTTTGCATAGGTTTATCAGAGTGAAAAGTTCTTGGGTTTGATCATCCATTGCAATGTTGCATAGAGTGTTGAAGTGCTAAATAGTCAGCCTGCAGTGTTGAAATTTTGAGGTTTGAACCCCATGATGTGCAGAGACAACCTTGGAAACTACTTACATCACAGTATGGGCACTGGGTAACTACCAAACAATGAATTTTACACTCCATCAGTTGTAAAGTACAATAGATGTGGGGTTATGTTTTTCAGAGAGAGTTGAAGACATTGGTAAATAAAGAGAAAATGCTGGTCCTCCTATTCCCACAATTTGTCCAAAAGCCTCCTTTCGCTGGGTCATTCAAACTCTGGTTTGTTTGGTAAAGAGTTAACACCACCTTGAAATTTCAATTTTTGATTGCCCTCTTAAATCTTTACCACACAATAAAATTTTAGGTTTGACTAAAGTATTTGCAGATGACAAATATGGCACAAAAGGTGGAAGGTGTTTTTGAAAGAGTAGAAAACATTGTGGGAAAAGTAGAAAATGATTATTACCAGCATTTTCCCACTTTATCACAATGTTTTCAAAAGTTTCTTTCTTCAAGGTCATTAAAGCTCGAGCTCATTTGGTAAAAGGTCTCATTTATACAGCACCAGGAGGGTCAATTAACAGCTGTCATAGATAAATGGTTGCAAATCCACTTTTTAGCTCCACTGGCCGAAGGCCAGCAGGCTTATGTTATAGCCCGGTGTCTGTCGTGCGTCCGTCCGTGCGTCTGGCCGTGCGTCCGTCCGTTAACTTTTATTTCAAACATCTTCTTCTCTGAAACTACCCATCCAATTTTCATGAACTTCACGGAAATGATCCTGCCATGGTCCTCTTCAGAATTTCTTGAAAGAATTTGATTCCTTCAAAAACTCTGGTTGCCACGGCAACAAAACTGAAAAATATTGGAAATCTTTAAAAATCTTCTTGTCTGAAACCATAAGGCATAGGGCTACCAAATTTGGCATGTAGCTTTATGTAGTAGAGCTCTATCAAGTTTCTTCAAATTATAGCCCTGGGGTCAAAATTGGCTCTACCCCAGGGGTCACAAGTTTTACAAAGGCTTATATAGAGAAAACTTTAAAAATCTTCCTGTACCTAGCCATAAGGCCTAGAGCTACCATATTTTGCATGTTGCTTTATCTAGTAGGCCTCTACCAAGTGGGCCAAAATTGAGCCCTGGGGTCAAAATTGGCCCCGCTGCAGGGGTCACAAGTTTTACATGGGCTTACATAGTGACAACTTAAGAAATCTTCCTGTTTTGATTTTTTTTTTTGAAATTAGCCTTGCATCAGGGTTCTTATGATGTACAGAGGCTTCATATGGACAAAACTTGAAAATCACCTTATTTATAACCATAGAGCATAGACTTGTATTATTTTGGCAAGTGGCTTTATCTTGTGGACCTCTACCAGGGTTCAAGTAATTATAGCTCTGGGATCAAAAATGGCTTTGCCTTGCAGGTCTCAACTTTCACATGGGCTTTTACAGAGAAAACTTTGTAAGTCTTCATTTTGAAACCATTTGGCTCAGAATTGAAATGTTTAGTATTTATGGTTTATATTTATAAGCCAGTGGAGTGATACAGGGCCATCATGGCCCTCTTGTTTTTTTAAATATCCAATTAAATCCTCCCCTGTCTAAATAAATCCCAGTCCTACCTTGCTCAGTGGTGGACTGTAGGATTGGTAACCTTGAGGTCTTTGGTGTGATCCTCTTTCAAAGAAGTGAGTTTTTCATGGGAGTGTCCTTGGGCAAGACACTTCAGAGCTCCAAGACTAGTGCTTTTGCAATCAAGGACATACCTGAATTTGTAGGATGTTGCTGCAATATGCCTTGGACGCAACGAAATTGGATTGCAGCTGGATGGCCAACTGGCAAATGCTAGAATTTGGTCCAGTATTGAGTGGCATTTTAAGGGTATCATTTTTCAGTTTGTAAATAAATACAGACAAAGTTGTATATGAAATGATTTATTATGTAAAACACTTCACTGTACAATGGTAGACTTTAGTAACATGACTTTATTCTACTGCATGAAACTACGAACCGCTTACTACTAATAATTTTTTGAACAACAGTTTTCCATACAATACATTTTTTGAAACCCCTTACCTAACAGAAATTGGTATGCTTCGCCTCTGCAACAGCAGAATTTTGAAAATTATTTTGGAAAAAGAATCAAATGCTGATGTGGGGGAAAAATGCCTATACTTAGTAAATGCTTCTTTTCTGAGTATATTTTCTCCATGAATTTTACCATGATGGAGTTGCATTAAAGCATCAGCTTTCCAGCTTGTAATATACCTGTAACAATCTGAGTCTTACCTATTGTGAAGTTAATCAGTTCTGTACTCTTTACGGTACAACAAATTTTAAGAAGAAAATATAGTGGGAACAGGAGAAAATGTTGGTTGCCAGTTTTCAAACTCCCCTCCTCCACCCCCTTTTCAGTTCTTAAAACTCAGGATGGTTTGGTAAAGGGTTACTATAGTCACAATAATGCTAGAAGTGTAGGAATCTTTGTAGACTGATGTAAAATGTCTTCCATATTTTTTTTATTATCCAAATGATGGATGGAAGACAGGATGCTTATTCATATTGCATGTGTTTTAGACATAGGGAATTATGAAATGGTTCAAAAATTTGCTATGCCAAATTTGTGTTCTGTTTTAACACTGAACATACTAATTTTAAAAGCGTCAGTTATGGTATTGTTACAGACATCAAAATGTGCAGCCTGATCTTTGATCTTCCCTAACCAATAAGTTGTGGAACAGCCTTGAAATTACATCATTTTGGTATACTGCAGCAATCCTTACCTGTCAAAATAGAATGCATTTGGAAAAAACAAGTAAACACTTTCAAAAAAATTCCCAGGTATCAAGCATCTTCACAGTTTTTTTTCCACAGTGTTTATCAAAACCTATTACCTCAGTATCAATGGTAAACACAAGATTATTTGGTTAACCCTTTCCCAAACAAGCCCTTGTTTTCACGTGTCTGCGGTACAAATCTTTTGAAAACACTGTGGGAAAAGGAGAAATTGCTCGTAACGAGCAATTTCTCCTTTTCCCACAGTGTTTTCTACCCTTTTTGAGACCTTTCTGCCATTTTCATCCAATTTATAATTGTCGTCTGCAAACTCTTTCAATTTGGACCAGTCCAAAATTTGTCGTTTGGGAAAGGGTTAAGGGTAGTCAGGCGGTGTGTGGTGTCCATAGTCTTGAGGTAGAGCATGGGCCTCGCAACCATAATTCCTGTGAGCCGGTGTCAACTTTGGGATCATACAGTAATATTTTTACCCGTGGCTGGGCCACTCGTAAAAAATGTTACTGATGATGTTTACTCAATGAAATAAATTCCAATCTTTCACCAAAAAAACCACCCAGTTATTCTCTATATCATCTATGACAAAAATATAGACTTTTCCATATTTGAAGCGTTTACAGACCACAAATTAAACTTAAAATCCATTTTTTATCTTTGAAAGGAAAGAAAACATTCTGGGAAAATTAAAAATGCTAGCTACAAGCATTTTCTCCTTTTCCCACTTTTTTTTTTCAAAACCCTTTTCCTCAGGGTAATAAAAAACTCAAGATTGTTTGGTACAGGGATTTGGTAAAGGGATTAACCCTTTACCACACAACCCCGAGTTTTACTGATCCTGAAAGAGATGGCATTTGAAAACCTTGTTGGAAAAGGAGAAAATGCTGGTAACCAGCATTTTCTCCTTTTCCCACAAAGTTTTCTGTACCATCAAGGACAAATTTTGTCATTTGAACTACACTTAATTTTTTGTCTGCAAATGCTTTCAGTTAGGACTAGTCTAAAATTTTGTTGGTTGGTAAAGGGTTAAGACACAAAATTACAAGATTATGAATCACATGTATACATTTTATGTACAACTCAACTGTCAGTGTTTATTACAACTGTAGCTGCTTTGACAGCATCTGTGTAGAAGAGCAAGATCAGATTTTACAAAAATTATTTTGAATTTTGTTCTACATCTTCAGCTTTTTTTAGAAATCTGGCCTCAAAATAGAATTGAAATTGCTGTATTTGGGTCTCTTTTTCTTTTCAAACTGAAAATCTCCGATTTGATAATTTGATGCACCTGAGATTAACCCTTTAAAAAAAAAACTTAATTTCAACAATTCCTGGAAACAAAGGCTTTTGAAAACACTGGGAAAGAAGAAAATGTTGGTTACCAGCATATTTTTCCAGTTTCATTTGTTTTCTACTCTTTCAATGACAAATCCAGTCATCTGAGCTACATTTAATATGTCATCTGCAAATAAGCCATGCTTGGTGAAAAGGAGGTTTAACACATCTGCACAAAAAATTGAATCTGGTCAGCCTGCATTTTCTTCTTTTCCCACTATGTTTTCCAGCCTTTCAATGACAAATCCAATCATATGAGCTGCATTTAATCTGACCTCTGCAAATAAGTCGTGCTCTATGAAAAGTGGGTTTAATGCATCTGCACAAAATATCAACTAAGGTCAGCCTTCGCCATCCTTACAGGCTGACCTGCATTGAAACTTTTTGCTTTGGTAATTTTTTTGCATGTCAAAATTTCGCTCTACCTCAGGATTCAGCCGGTTGTTAGACAAAATGAATTTTATGGATCCATAATTATGTGATGTCTTGCTTGGTATAATGGATCACAGAGATACATTAAACCCAATCTTGCCAGAGCTTGGCTCATATGCCTTCACTATGGAACAGTCTTTTATTTTTTGGTGTGTTGAAGAAAGAGTCAATGCTGCAAATTGGTCTCTATGTAGAGAAGGTAATGGTGCCACTTCTACCCTTAGTTATTGAATCTGAATCGTCATTGTCCTGCCATGATTCACTTGGGTCTTGTGTTTTATCAAGTAGGACACATGTCTTAGAGTGAGAATTGTTGTAGTACTTTTTCATTAATGGACGACACAAAAGTTTCCCGAACTTACGAACATCCTTTCTAAATCTATCACAAAAGAAATAAAATATCCAAAACTTGTGACTGATAAAGAAATATACCAGTGTTGTCGCAATGGCAATGGCCAATTGTGTTTTTGAGTAGTCCATTTCAATCAGAAAGTTATTGACAGCATAGCGCAATCCAGCTTGAAACATTTCAGAGGCTAGTGTCAACAGAGCAATCAAAGTCACGGCAAACATTGACACTTTCAGCTGGTACAGTGACTTTACATCCAGGAAGTATTGACTGAGTCTCTGATCTTGCTCGGGGTTGGTGTTTTTCTTGGAAATGCTAGGTACTGCCAACAGGAAACATGAGATAAGAATACAAAAAGGAGCGATGTACTTGACAAAGGAGTCTATATTTGGCCAGATATAATCGCGGAACTGGTCGGAGAGTTCACTTATGTACAGACAGTCGGTGACATTAATGTTTGGATCATCAGCAGGTGTGGTCAAGCCAGAGGTCCAGAAGAAATGTAAATTTAAACTAATCAGAATTACTGAAATGAACAGCACAACAGCAGATCCCCTGTCACGTGTACACATTTTGTATATCCGTAGTGGGTACCTAGTGGCTATCATCATTTCAATGCTTAGAGCAACCATAAGCCATCCTGACTCGTGGAGGAGAAATGTATAGGTGAATGAATACACTTTACAGACTGCATTGGACAGCTTGAGGATATAAATACTGAGGTTTTCCATGTCCTCATGTATCTTCATGTACCAATCATTACCACATTCCACATACAGTTTTATCAGATCCATTGGAAAAAGTATTGCCATGTACAAACATGTGGACCAGATGTTATGGCTGTACTTTTTCATGATCACCATACCAATAAGATTGCCCACTGTCCCAAAGAACAGGAAGTATGGAAAAGCAATGATGTACAGATAGTTCACAAAAACTTCCTCCGAGGTGAGGGGTGGGAAGTAGATACCAGAGTCAGGATTGTCGTAGTAGTACCCATCGTCTAGCCCTGTTGTGTTTGGTCCTGAAACAGGATAAAATTGTGGTGAAGTTTACTGACTTAGTGATATTTCTGTGGTCTATTAACTCTTTACCACATAACAAAAATGTAGACTAGTCAAAACTGATAGCATTTTGCAGATGACAATTTAAATGAGGCTCAAATGATGGATAATGTCTTTGATAGGGTAGAAAACATTGTGAGAAAAGGAGAAAATGCTAATTTTCAGCATTTTCTCCTTTTCCCACAATATTTTCTAAAGGCTTCTTTCGTAGAGTTGTTAAAACTTTAGATTATGTGGTAAAGGGTTAACCCTTAATCTCCTATATAAGTAAAATTAAACTTTCAAGTTGATGGTAAAAATTCAAATATTGCTATTTCAGTGTTATTTTTTGGTAGAAGTATTTCCTTATCAGACAATGTAGATCCAAGATCAGACTGCATGTTCTGTGCAGTCTGATCTTGATTTACCCTTTCTACAAAAGGTCATTGAGTTCTGCTCAGCAGCCTAAGGGTTAGGTAATAGGGGTAAGTGGCAAAAAACCCCAGAGCAATTGCATTTTTAGAGTAGGTCTAGATTACAAACTCCAGATGACAAATTTAATGTGGCTCAAATGCTTGGAATTGTCCATGAAAAGGTTGAAAGCCAGTGCCCCAGATAAGCTGCATATTTGCGTATTTTACGCTTTTTGGAACAGCAAATACGCTACAACGAATACATACATGTTTCTCATGATACACAAATTGACTGATTTTCATTTCGTATTTTGTTGACAACCGAGATCGTCATCTTGATTGGCTGTGTTGTCACTCAAATGCTTCATTTTCTGAACGAATTGCAAGCTTCTTAGATCAGCTGATTATACCACCCATCACAACTTGGCTGATTCTCTACCTACATCTAACTTGATCAACGAATCACCCGATGTTTGGCGAAAGCTGATTATATGTGTGCTTGGTTTGGCATTCGGCAAACCTCGGGTGATCCTTTGATCAAATTCCCCAGTATCACGTAGATTTCATGTGCACCTACACAGTAAATTTCTTCTCAAAAAATATACCGCTTTACCTTTCTTAAATTGTAATACTCCACTTAGAAAAAGAAAACACTCATCACCATTTCTATTAGAATTTTTCTTAATACATTTCCGTTGAAAAAAGTTGGTGCATTAATTTTCTAACTTGGTCTATCAGTATTCATTGATGCTTGGAAAGGTACATTAATTTTCTAACTTGGTCTATCAGTTCTCATTGATGCTTGGAAATTTGAAATGATCCGGTTTTTTTTTTTTTTTATGCTAAAAGATTATCTGCCTAAGTGTTAATCTGACACATGAGATTATCGGCTAAAGCTTCATATAAATTAGCTTGCGAGCATGCACCCAACAGATATTTGGGCTTTAATAAGTTACACAATCAGTATCAAATGTGAGGGGCACACATGGCTCTGTCTATCACAGCTAATCAAACTGGCTAGCCATTCTATGAAAACATGATAAAAGTGTTCATCCCTTTATCTTGTGTAAAATGACAGATTTTAGAGTTACCTGCTACCCTAATTGACAAATTCATGTCAAATGATGCAGAAATACTTCTCCAAAAATTAATTGACATGAAAAATCTGACGCTGAAAAAAAAATAGCAAAAACCCATGACACAACAATGGTCAGTTTGGTATCGTCCGATCTGAAGCACTTCAGTCTGTCTTATTGTTTTTAATAATGCATTTTAACAGTGAATTTACACAAATCTCTATATAAATCAAGAAGGGAAAGCCAAAATATCTGTTTTGTGGTGAGTAAAGACCATTGGTTGCTTTATGAAATATATATGACAAACCTACAAATTAGACAGGGGAGGGCGGAGGTTAGGCCTTCTTGTTTTACAGTGTTAGTACTGGAGCAAGTGTTAAAGAAGGTGTTGGTCACTCACACAAAGAAAGAAAACTAGAATGAAAGAACCCTTTAATGATGGTGACCTTTCTTTTCTCCCTTGTCCACGATATTCTAGTATGCTATATAAAAGACAAATCCAGTCATTCAAGACACATTTGAATTGTCGTGTGCTACTGCTTTAAATGTGAAAATGTCTAAAATTGTGTTGTTTGGAAAACTGTTAAAACATTGTTCGTGTCCATTTATTTATAATGATGAACTGCATGCCAGGGCTGCAGGTTAAAATTAATCTCCCCATCTTTCTGATGATCAAGTGCTTAGAATTACTAAACAGTTGTAACCAGTGTTTGAAAATGCATGCATGAATGTGAAAATGAAGAAGATAATACATGAAAAAGTTTGTTAATTTCATCCTTGTCTCTCCATAACAACTGAGTAATTTTGACCTTTGGACATGAAAATTTTCTCTTTGACTCTTGAAAATTGGGACCCCTGAGTCAATATTGAAAACGCTGGTATCCATATTATAGCAACACATTTTCTATTTATACAATGCTCAGCATGTAACAGGTAAAAAGAAAAATATAAAATTGCCATATTTTTCAATCAATCTTATTAGCTGTTCAATTATGGGGTAAAATTTTACTCTATCATTAGAATTTTCTTGCTTAAAAATGTGTCGCTTAAGCACAGTCATTTCATTTTACCCCTATCATGAGAAAAGGATGCCTAAATACTCCTTGGCTCAAAAAATTATCTGGGGCTCTGGAAAGCATATTGGAAAAAGAAGAAAATGCTGGTTACTAGTATTTTCTCCTTTTCCTACTATATTTTCATGAAAAAAAAAATCATGTGATTGTTTGTTAAAGGGTTAACGCCTCATTTGTATAAAAGTGATCAAACAATGACAACAGATCAGATTCTGCAGAAAACAGTGTCTGATTTATCTCAACAGGATTGCCACATGGGCAATAGAGATCATTTGAAGTGTTGTTAAAACTCAAATGTTTGGTAAAGGGTAAACCCTTTACCACACATTCCAGAGTTTAACAAACTTGAGAAAGACAGCTTTTGCAAACATTAAGGGTGAAGGAGAAAATGCTGGTAACCAGCATTTTCCCCTTGTCCCTCATTTTCCAAGCCTTTCCAGGACAAATTCCACATGCAGTCTGATCTTTGATCTACACTGTCTGATAAGGAGATATTTTTGTCCAAAAAATAAGTTTGAAATAGCACTATTTAGGTTTTTACTATCAGTCTGAAAGTTTTATTTAACTTATTTAGCAGGATAGGGCTTAAAACTCTGTCCAAATATAATTTGACTATTTTTGATGGTTGATAATAGAAAAAAAAGAAAATAATTTCTGTTCTCTTGTTAGCCCTTATCCTGCTAAATTAGTGAATGAAACTTTCAAGCGATACTAAAAACCCAAATTTTGCTATTTCTAAGCAGATCACTTTGAAAAACATCCTTTCAAGATGTAGAAAAAAAAAAAATGAAATAATTAGGCCTAGTGCATGGCAACATACAAAGAACTTGTGACAGGAGCAGAAATTTGATGTCAAAATTGTTTTAATATTTTCAAAACTGGTTCACTGAAAGATGAAAATATCGTCTGCAGGTGATAATGTGTTCACAAAAATTTTGAAATGAATGATGGGATTGCAGCTTAATTCTTTACCTCATAATTCCGAGATTTAACGAACCTGAGGAAATAGTCTCTTGAAAACATTGTGACAGGAAAAAGGAGAAAATCCTGGTAACCTTTTCCTTTTCCCACAATGTTTTCTTGTAACCAGCATTTTCTTCATTTGCCACGTTTTCTGCCCGTTCCAAAACAGATTTCTACTTTTGAGTCACGTTTATTTTGTGGCCTGGAAATGCTTTGAATTTGGACTGGTGTAACATTTTGCCATTTGGTTAAGAGTTAAATAATTTTCTCCTGCTAAGAACGTTTTGGTCCTCGAGAAGATCACCATTAAAAATCTTAGCAAATAGAGAAACTGCTTTCCTTGCCATAACCTTTGTATTTACACACATATCTCTAATACCATAAGACAAAAGGGGGGATGTTTGTTCCAGAAAAATAATTACATTGATATGAAGTGTCCGAGCATTTAGTAATCTGCTGTTTTACAAGGAGTGCTCCCTGTTGCAGAGTGTGCTGTAGTACCGACTGTAAGGTACCTTGAGCATTATTTTGTTACATAATTATGGGATGCAACTGGTTTAATACTTTAAACATTATTTTTAACCCTTTCCCACACAATCCCCAGTTTTAACGACCCTGACGAAGAGGCCCTTTGAAAACATTGTTGGAAAAGGAGAAAATGCTGATAACCAGCATTTTCTCCTTTTCCCGCAAAGTTTTCTGTCCTTTTACAGACAAATCTCATTATATGAGCCATATCTAACATGTCGACTGCAAATGCTTTCAAATTGGACAAGTGTAAAATTTTGTCGTTTGGTAAAGGGTTAAACACAATTCAAGTTGGGAGAACTAGTTCTTAGTGGATTTGGATTATGTTTTGGCACAGATCTAGAACCTACTGCCACATTCATACTTGGTCAAAATTTCTGGCAGACAGCGGTCACTTTGACCATTCTAGGGGAGGTCCGGAGCCCCGGTGACCACACCACTGGATCCGCCAGTGTCGACTAGTCCAAAAGCGATTTGCAGGAGAAATATCGTATCATTAGCAATATCTACATTATGTCATAGTGTTATCAAATATTGCCAGCAGTACATGGGCATATAAAATGGAAATATAAGGAGGAAAGACTTCACTGATGACAGATCAGCTTTGCTGTCTCCAGTTGTATCAGTGACTCAGAGATTTTATTGAAATTCCAATTTGCAGCTTGTAAATATGGGCTTTCTAATGAGTTAGGAATATGCTCTTGCTTGGCGTTTTAGCCTGCTTTTATCACAAGTCGTATATTGGAAGGGATGTAGTGTTAAAGATACACAGTCAGAGAGGAAAAAAAAAATGCAGTTAAAACTTGAAAGCCTGTAGAATGGCTCAGAATTTGGTCAGCAGTGTATACATAGATAAATTACTAATATATATGGTATAAGAGATAAAGAAACTCGAGGGATTTGTCCTCTTTTAACCCTTATCCTGCTAAATAAACAAAATGAAGTTCTCAAACAGATAGTTAAAATTTTCCTATTTCCGATTTTGCAGGTATTTTTAGAGGGAAGATATCTCCTTATCAGCCAGTGCAGATCCAAGATCAGACTGAACAGAATGTGCAGTCTGATTTTTTCCTTTTGTCCACAATGTTTTTGAAAGGTTTGATCTGCAGGGTTGTTAAAACTCAGCTTTTTGGTAAAGGGTAAACCCTTTACCACACAATCCAGAGTTTAATAAACTTGAGAAAGACAGCCATTGCAAACATTGAGGGTAAAGGAGAAAATGCAGGTAACCAGCATTTTCTTCTTGCCCCTCATTTTTCTAGCCTTTCCAGGACAAATTCCACCATTTCAGCAATATTTCATGTGTCATCTGCACATGCTTTGATTTGGGCAAGTCCAAACTTTTGTAGTGTGGTAAAGAGTTAATCCTTGAGTCTGTCCTTACCCTGTGACCATTTTACACACCTCACCATACTTTACAGTGAAACATTACTTTTTATAAAGAAATAGCTCCTTTTCCCAGTATGCTTTCATAAGCTGCCTAGGTAAATTTACTGCAGGGACAAGAAAGAAGACTTGTTCAGCAGTGTATTAAGCCTTTACCAGATGATGATATTTTAGACTTATCCAATTTAAAAGCATTTGCAGGCAAAGAAATAATATGAGTTTTCTTTGAAAGATTCGAAAACATTGTTGGAAAAGGAGAAAATGCTGGTTACAAGCATTTTTTTTCCTTTTCCAACACTGTTTTCAAAATATTTCTTTTTCCATCATGATCCTTAAAATTTGGAATTGTGTTGTAAAGGGTTAATGTAGGCTGTCTTTTAATACATTTTGGCAGATAAGGCTGATACATGTGTATCTACCTCTCGTGACACTGTGAAATGAGACCTGTCAACAACACTAGCAAGTTATTCCCTATCTTGTTTAGTTGTTTGTCAACACCTATTTATCGATGTCTACGTCAATTCTTAGGAGATGCAGACAGTTTCAATGCATCTGATTGGGGCTGAATTTCCTTTGTTGTAGGGATAAAGTCCATTATCTGACAACTCTCCTTCACGTGAGATGTTCGACGTCTTTGGATGTTACTGAGATCAATATTTCATTGCTGTCAGACTCAAACCTTACAAAGTTAAAAAAAAAAACATTATGAGTAACTACATAAATATATATATGAGCCATGCTTTGTGAAAAAGGGGTTTAGTGCATTGGCCAAAAAGTAATTTAAGTATCAACCCAAGTCAGTCTGCCCAGGCTGACATTGTCAAAACTTTTTGCTATTGGTTGATTTTCTGCATGCCAAAGGGCCAGTCTACCTCATGATTCAGTCAGTTGTTAGACAAAATTGATTTTATGGATCCATAATTATGTGATGACTTGCTTGTTAAAAGACATCATTGAGAAGCTTTAAATCCGTTTTTGCCATAGCTTGGCTTATAATACATGTGAGAGCAGTTCCTCATTGTATGATACCTTTCCATGATTCACAGTGCCTTAGTATCTGTATCATGTAGCTAAAATGATAGGATCAGTCATTGAAAGAGTAGAAAAAATGTGGGAATTGCTTGTTATGAGCATATTTTTCTTTTTCCACACATGTATTTAAAAATTTATCACCCCCTGTAATGTAAAAAACAAGGCGTTGTTTAGAAAATTTAGATCTATGAATGAAATTATGAAAGTAAAATGACATGACAAAATAAAGGTAATCTTAATCTGCTGGCATACACCATTGTGATTTTCAGCAAAAACTAATGGTGTTGATCTTCTAGTCAATCTTGATATACCCATCGACCGTCATGTTGGACAAGAAATGAGCCATGGTAAAAGGGGGCTTAATGCATCTCTGTGGTGCATTATACCAATCAAGTCATCACATGGATCAATAAAATCCTTTTTGTCTAACAACCAACTGGATAATAAGGTAGATTCGTCCTTTGACATACAGAAAATTGACCAATAGCGAAAAGTTTCGGCAAAGGTCAGCCTTCGTGGACTGTGCAGGCTGACCTGGGTTGATACTTTTCGCAGATGCAATAAGCACTTTCGTCACAGAGCATGGCTCAAGTATAATTATGAATCTTGAGCATAATAATATGTTTTTCTCTTATGTTGGTAACATGTTGTTTTCATGGCAGACCAATTTCTGTTTTCTACTTTAACCCTGTACTACATAATCCTGTAATTACGACCCAGAAAGATGACATTGTGAGAAAAATAGAACCAGCATTTTCTCTTTTCCCACAGTCTTTCCTTCCAGATCAAAGAGAGAAATCGTTATTTTAGCAACTTTTAGTTTGACATCTGCAAATGCTTTCAGTTTGTTAACTTATTTGAAAGATACTTACTTGAAAGCTTATCCAGTAAAATTGCTTTCATATGTAACCAAACAATTTTGTTTTTTGCCACTATGAGGTAGAAAGCTTTTGGAAAAATTATGGGTAAAGGGGAAAATGTTGGTAACCAGTAATTTTTCCTTTACCAGCGATGTTTCCTTTTCCAGTAATAGTTTCTTAGTAACCCTTTCAAAGATTTTTGCATTATTTTAGTAATATTTGACTTGTGCTTTGCAAAATTAATGCTTTTAACCCTTTACCAAACAACAAAATTCAAGACTCGCCCAAATCAAAAGCATTTGCAGATGGCAAATCAAAGGTGGCTCAAATGGTTGGATGAATATTTTGTGGGAAATGAAAAAAAAATGCTGGTTATCTGCGTTTTCTCCTGTTCCCAGTGTTCCCACTCGCATCTTTTCTGGGAGTGCATGCGCTCCCTGGGGTACAAGTTTGGGAGTGCACGAGAAATTCTAGGAGTGCACTTAATAATGACAATTTTAGAGAATCTATGGAGGAAAGTAAGGGTCTGTCATAATGAATTTTGATGAGTCTTACTTGGCAGTCATCTGCTCTTGAAAACGGTGTGGGCAATTTAAAAAAAGAAGATGCTTGTTGTGTTCTTTACTCGTGGGACCATTTTTTGCGGGACAACTTACAACCTGATGGCCAGTAGAATTTTCCATTTCACTGTCAATTTCAGACACTAATTAGCTTTCACTTATTGTTTTATAGAGATATTTATGTAAATTTACTGTTTAGTCATTGATAAAGCTGAATAGACAGTTTGAAATGTCTATGATCCGACGATGTCAAAGTGATTTTTATTGTGTCATGGGTTTTCGCCTTTTTTTTTTGCTCAGATCTTTTTTACATACCTAATAAGTTTTGGAGTAGTATTCCCGCATGATTTGACATAGATTTGTCAGTAAGGGTAGCATGTAACTCAAAACCTGTATTTTACACAAGAAAAGCAGATTGATACCATTAATACTTTCAAATAAATGACAACAGTTTGATTAGCAGTGATAAACAGTGACTTTCACATTTGATGCCTATAATTGTATATGTCAGAGTTTAGATCTTTCAAATATCATGTAAAGACATTACTTGTTGCTAGCAGATTCACCAGTGCTACAGTTTTGGAGACAATTCCCTAACTTGTCCCAACTGGCGCCACTGGTGATCGACAGTGGGACCCTGAAACCTGTACTTGCATGCACGTTTCACTTCATATTTTTGTGCGTGATTATTCAATTAAGTGCGTGAATCACACACATAATTATGTGCGTGAATTGGAACCCTGATTCCCACAATATTTCCAAAGCCTCTTTTCTCAGGGTTTATAAACATATGAGCCATGCTCTGTGAATGGGGGCTTAATGCATCTGCGAAATGTATCGACTCGGGTCAGCCTGCGCAGTCGGAGCAGTCCACACAGGCTGATCTGGGCCGAAACTTTTTGCTATTGGTTCACTTTCTGTATGTCCAAGGATCAGTCTTCCACATGACTAAGCTGGTTGTTAACAAACAACCATAATTGTGTGATGGTTTGATGCATGACAATGCATCAGGGAGATGCATTAAGCCCCTTTTTGCCAGATCGTGGCTCATATGATTGTTTGGTAAAGAGTTTAAAAGTGAGCATGCTTGAAATGTGCTTTTCTGGTCAACAGCTGATTAGAATGTGAGAAGGAAAAAGACCTATATGAAAGTATTTGAAGAAGATATAATTGTAGCCCCAAACTATGATGATTTCTGTCATGATTGCCAGGTAGAAAACATTGTTGGAAAAGGGATCCTATGGTTTAACTCTTTACCACACGACAAAAATGTAGATTAGTCCAAATTGAAAGCATTTGCAGACGACATTTTAAATGAGCTCATAACATAAAATTTGTCTCTTAAAGGGTAGAAAACATTGTGGGAAAAGAAGAAAATGCTGGTTATCAGCATTTTCTTCTTATCCCACAAGGTTTTCAAAAGGCTTCTTTTGCTGGGGTCGTTAAAAGTCAGGATTGTGTGGTAAAGGGTTAACCCTGTACCACACAATCCTGAGTTTTAATGACCCTGAGAAGGAAGCCTTTTGAAAACCAATATGGGAAAAGGGGAAACTGCTGGCTACCAGCATTTTCTCCTTTTCACACAATGTTTTCTACCCTACCAAAGACAGAAGTCATCATTTGAGCTACCGGTGCATTTTCTTTATCATCTGCACACGGTTTCAATTTGGTCGAGTCTTAATTTTTTTGGTTTGGAAGAGAGTTAAATCTTTACCAGGCAACAAAAATTTTGGACCGATACATATTGAAAGCATTTGCAGACTACAAATTAAATGTGACTCAAAAAAGCTGGATTTGTCTTTGAAAAGGTATATAAAAATTGTGGGTCAAGGAGAAAACATTGGGGTTACCATCATTTCTCCTTTTCCCACAATGTTTTCAAGAACCTTCTCTCTGATTGGAACAGTAATTGTTTATTAATTAATCTTTTATCAGACAATCCCGAGCTTTAACTACTCTGAAGGAGAAGCCTTTTGAACACATTTTGGGAAAAGGAGAAAGGCAGTAACCAGCATTTTATTCTTTTTCCACAATGTTTACTACCCTATCGTAGACAAATTGTCGTCTGCAAATAGTTTCAATTTGGAGATATCTGTATTTTTGTTGGGAGGTAAAAATTAACCCTTTCCCTCACAATCGTGACTTTTAACGACCTTGAGAGAGAAAACTTTAGAAAACATTGTGGGAAAAGGAGAAAATGCTGGTAACTAGCATTTTCTCCTTTTCCCACAATGTTTTCTACCATTTTAAAACAAATTCCAATTTTTAAGTCACATTAATTATGTCATCTGCAAAATGTTTTCAATTTTGACTAGTCTAAAAATTTGTTGTTTGGTAAAGAGTTAAGGGGTAAGTGTCTGTAGTGCATAACATGAGTTTGATAAATACCTTCAGGATACTGGAAATCCATGTCTTACACCTAAACTCGCAATGCCCAATCCAGTCTTGCATACATTATGTTGGAATGATAACTAATATTCACAATGTAGTTCAACATCGATTTCATTCTCACATTGTTTTGTTGAGAAAGAAAACAATAATTTCACGTAACATTTGCTTCATTATCACTATGAATAACTAACAATGAATACAGTTTACCTATATACAATCCTAAATTCCAGTCCATTAATGATGTTTATTTTAAGTTTTTGGCGGAAAACTTTGAAATTTTCTTGGCCGTGCTTGAATTTTTGAAGATTAATTTTGTTTCAGTTTTACTTGTTATAAAAAGATAAAAATATTGAGGTTTTTTTTTTGTTCACAATACAATTTTTTTCAAACAGTATCTGGTGATATCTGTCCACAAACGTTGGTACTGTTAGTCCAGTCTATCGATAACAATTTTTGAAATGACCATTAAGACACCCGCGCTGTGTAAAGGTTACGCTGATTGCTTATAAGTGGTTTCCATCCTGTTCTGGGAACGAGACAGGTATCAATGTGATTATCCCCTCTCTCACTCTCTTTCTGCATTCGGCTAGCAAACTGTTATTGGGATTTTCACCCTTGCACTGCCATATAGCTAGCATTGAGATTTTCACCCAGAGAAACAGCTGTTTATTGCGGTTTCGTGGTTATAGTTTTTTCGAGAATATCAAACAGCAGATCAGACGATATAGATCCAAGGCAAGGCTGAATTCTGGTCAGTCTAGTTCTGATCTACATTCACGAATAGCAATAGTAGCTAAAGTTGTCATTTGTACCGTAAGTATTGTAAAGGTAATCCACTGGTAATAAATACAACTTTGTGTGCTATCACGCCATGTTTTACGCTGATCCACTGGCAATAAACACAACTTTGTGCCATATTACGCTAGCGATTGTTGGCTCCATTTGCCGATGAGACCTCATTGCCTCTAAGGTTTTATATAAATTTGTCAATCTTATGTTATCACGTGCTATATTAAGTCAGTTAGGTTACAGTCAATGTTAAGAATTATTATTTACCGCCAGATACATACCGCGCATCGGAAAAAAGTAGGACACGGCGGAAAAAAATTCGTATCTGCCAGTATAAAGTTCATTGAATACATAGTAATGATGACCCAGCCAAGTGGTGGGCCACAAGTTAGCTTGGTTCCAGATATAAGTTATTTAACTAATGGTTCATTCATTACTCACCTACTGCCAGATAGAAGACAACAAAGAAAAGATACCAACTCATGATCAAAATTCAAAATGTAAAAAAAAAAACAATCTGACAAAGGAAGAAAATGAATTTAAATCACCAAGTGGTGGAACGAAGAAACTTCAATAGTTGTACTCGAATTCACCAATTTAAGGCAACAGGATTACATATTTTTACAACTTATCAATACTGAAGGTATTTGCAGAAGACAGATTAAATGTTTCACCAAAGATGGAATTTGTCTTTGAAAGGAAGGGAAACGTATTCGGAAAAGGAGAAAATAGTCGTTTTCGATATATTTTTTTTCCGCAAGAGTTTTCCCTACGGTCGTAAAACGCTGGATTGTGGAGTAAAATTCACCGCAGTTTCATAATTTTCAGGACGCCATATTAGTTGACCCCAATAAATCTCTCATTTAGACTGCATTACTTTGACGCCAGATTTTTGAATTTTTCTCCGTTAAGTTTGACGTATTGCATATAATAAGCACTGCTGTGTTATAGACCACTTGTATGGGAATTTGAATGCTAGTATATGGACATTTGCTGAACATCTTTTGTTGTTTTTCTAAAAAATTCATGAAAATGACTTTATTCGTTATGGTTCAGAAATTATTGGTGTAGAAGCAGCAAGTGGTTCGTCGCCAAACAACAGTGAGTCGTCAAAGAATGTTTACTTATTAATCGAACCACAATAGTTTAGACTTGGCCAGTTGAAAGCATGTGCAGAAGAGTTTGCCCACTTGCTTAGTTTGCCCTTGAAAGGATAGTAAACGTTGTTGGAAAAAGGACAAGTTCGGGCTACCATCATTTTCTCCTTTTCATTCCCTGATTTAAAAAAAAAAACTGTTTTCATTGGAGTCGTAACACACGAGATTGTTTTGTAAAGATTTTACTTTGACTTTCAGTAAAGTTAATAATAGACTATGGTAATGGATCACCGTCAGAGCTAAGCAAAATAGCTGTGCGGAAATGTTTAAAGAAAAAAAAAAGTTCTCGTTATTATTTTCAGCTTTTCGGAGACAAATTTCGTTTCTTATCGAGTTGGAAGGAATCAGTTGCATTTGTCTTTGAGTATATTAAAGATGCAAATGGATGGTTATCATCTTCTGGTTTATATGAGCTGTGCTGTGGCAAAAGAGAGCATCTCCGTGATGCATTATAGGCCTACCAAGCAAGTAATCATATACATATGATTATATACATGTGAGTCCATAAAATCCATTTTTGTCTAATAAGTGACTGAATTATTAGGTAAACTGATCTTTTGATATGCAGAAAACCAGTGGCAAAAAGCTTGGACCCACGTCAGTGTGCGCAGACTGCGTAGTCTGACCTGAGTCGATACTTTTTGTAGATGCATTAAATCTCCTTTTCACAGAATATGGCTCATACATTTGTTCAGAAATGGAGTTTTTGTGAACAGCAAAAACCACGGACAACGCCAGACATCGGGTCTTTATGTAATATCATTTGAATAGCCTAGTGGTGTAGTTCAACGAAAATCTAGTTGCCAACAATTGTTAACCTAAAATTTGGCCCTTTTCCATTTCGAGGGTCTAGGCAAAAGACACATGGCCATTAACTGGTTTTTATGTAAGGTTACTATTTGTTCTTAAAGTGCATCGACTTGAGGGTTTGGCTAGATGACATCTTGACTCGTTCCTTAGCTCCACTGGCCGAAGGCCGATGTCATGGCAGGGTGTCGGTCCGTTCATGCGTGCGTTAACTTTTTTATTGTAGCATTTTCGTCTAAAGGTTTCACGATTGGGTGACTATTTTAAATCCTGTCAAACTTATTCCAGTGACGACACTGTATAAAACATGCAGTTCACCGCTAGAATTAAATATAAAAATAATATAGAATTTACATCATTGTATTATTAAGCCCTGCTTTCGAGTGGCCGTGAAAAGGTGTAATAGACACTAGATCCATTTGATGAGATATCAAAAATGATTTTTTTATTTTCTTTTTGTAAGATTTCTAAGAAAATATTAAGGTTAGCAATCTCTCGATTCTCCACAACATATGAGTCATGGTCTGAGAAAAGGGAACTTAATCCAAAAACCATGCAAAAATTATCGACCTAGGTCAGCCTGCGCAGTCCGTGCAGGCTGACATGAGTGAAAAATCCAAGGACCATAGTACCTCATGAGATGGTCGGGTATAGACAAAATGGATTTTAGGGATCCATAATTATGTGATGACTTGCTTGGTATAATGCAATACGGAGATGCATTTAACCCCGTTTTGTCCGATCGCCGCCCATGTATAAAAATATGTAAGATGCACTTAATTCTATTTTCTAAGTCCTGATTTCGAGTGGACATGAAAAAGTAGAATGGGCATCAGATCTATTTGTTGATATACCTGTATCCAAAAATGATTCTTTTAATCTCTCATTGGTTCGAACATTTCTACGAAATAAGCAAGGTTAGCACTTTCTTGATTCCCCAAAACATACGAGTATAAGAATATATTTTTCCAGAGTGAATATGTTTCTCGTAACTCCCTCAATTAAATCTTTTAGCATTTTGCAAAGATAACGTTTCTAGATTTTGCGACTATGATCTGGCGTAACTCATCCGTCAGACAGATCTAACCCCAGCCACATCACGAGCAACTAGTGTGTTCTGTGGAATATTGTGTAGATAGAAATCAGATTTTACAGAACGTTAAGTCCTATCATGACAATTTCTGACCTGTAAACTTACCAAAATATATTGACCAACGTAGAGGAAAAAATACAATATTTGAATTTATACAACATGAAAATATCAGCTTCTTGTAGACCGTAGTCTAAAGGCACTTAACCATATTGTCACCATACTTGAGGCAATCTATAGTATTAAGTAGAAGCTTTTTTCTATCTGCAATTACGCGCCATTCGCGCCCCGAATCCACTTACCGCTGTCCTCAATTGAATTACCACTATTTCTGTCGTTAGTAAAGGCAATTGGGGACAAACATATAGCACATTGTCATACAAATTACCGTCACGTACCGTCTGACAAATACCGGAAACTCGCCATCAATTCAACAAAATCATTAGGAAGGGACCATATATTTCAGTTTTCCTATCATTTATTTTCCTCTAAGTTCTAGTGGAACAATTTTTTTTTTTTTTCATTTTGGAAACGGCGGTTATAAAAATCTTACAGTAATTGGGTAAAAAAGATTTTAAACAGCTGACTTCTAGTGATAAATCCAGTTCTGCAGTCACAAGAAAAATTGTGCAAGTCCAAGGACTAGTCTACCTCGTGATTCAGTCGGTTATTAGATCTATAATCATGTGATGACTTGCATGGTAGCACGCAACAAGGCGATGCATTAAGCCCTCTTTTGCCAGAGTATGGCTTATATATTTTTGTCCATGGTATCGCCGAGGTCGTCAAACTTACCCAGATTTAAGCATTTTTACTATACGAGTCTATATGTGTAAGTTTTGTTAGTTATAATTCAGTGCTTTGGGTAGATTAAATGTTTATGATATATCGAATAGGCTAGACCCAAGGCATAACCAAAAGTTTTAAGAAGTGCTGATCTTGATCTTCATTGTCCGCAGGGACTTCTAAGTTCTCACTGGCACTATATAATGTTTTTTTTTTTCGGTTGAAAATAGAAACTGATTTTAAATGAAACAACGGCTAATTGTTGAAATAATTCTACGGTATCCCAAAAAGGTGCCTTTCTAAAAGCATCATTTTGTTTTTATTAATCTCTCTCTTTGTCTGAAACCTTTGAAAACTTATTAACATGCTTTGGAAAAAAAATCAACAAAGATTTGAAATCGCTATTACGGCCAAAGAACCGGTCAGGGATACAAGCAGTCTGATTCGGTCACATAAGGAACAAGGATATTGAAAAATAAATGTTTAATAATACTACACTTTGTTCTTTAAATAAGGAATTCTTGATAAAATGCTGATCGATGCGGTACATACTTGAAAACCCGAGATGGCCATTAGTCTATCTATGGAGTTGCTTCCCTTGAGAGTACTGTAAAGATGGATAACTTCCATTGCACTGAAGTGTTGTCTTTTTAATTCAAACATGTATTACTTCCCTTTGAGCTCCAGTGGACGACGCTTTTGCCTGTTAACTCTGTCACTGCCAGTGACAACTTAAATAGATTTTGCGGACGGTCAGGATTAAGACCAGACTACACAGATCGTACAATGTAATCTTGGATCCACACCAACCGCTGCTAGATACTGAATTTTGACCTAAGTCATCTTTAAATGCTTTTCTACAAATGTGAAAAAACAAAGCCTTATTTATAAGTCGGTAGTGAAGGAGTTTATTTGCCTTCGAAATATTTAACTCAACTCTTTACCAGACGACAAAATTTTAGAAATGCCTCAATTGAGAGAATTTACCGATGACAATGCAGAACGCTTTTAAATAAAATAATTTGTCTTTGAGCAGGTAGAAATCATTTTGGGAAAGGGAGTAAGTGCTGGTTACGAGCTATATCAACCGATTTATTGTGAAAATTGCCTCTAACCACAGTACACAATACTTTTCGAATATTCCTCTCT
The DNA here is from genome assembly GCA_945859785.2 of Tridacna gigas. Taxonomy (NCBI): domain Eukaryota; kingdom Metazoa; phylum Mollusca; class Bivalvia; order Cardiida; family Cardiidae; genus Tridacna; species Tridacna gigas. The sequence continues at coordinate 31,917,707 of OX244034.2, forward strand.
ATAAAAAAGACAATAATTATACCCCTCCACCCACTTAGTACAGGGGGTTATACTGGTTTCATCATGTCCGTTTGTCAGTCCATCCGTCTTTCCGTAGGTCCGTCCATCCGTCAGTCCGTTCATGTTTTCGTTTCCGTGCTCTAACTCAAAAGCCGTTTGATATAGGACCATGTTCCTCATGACCCAAGGATGTTCCCTATTGTTTTTGGGTCACATGGGTCAAATGTCAAGATCACTGGTGAACTTTGTTTTCTCTGATTGTGCTGCTTTGTGACAAGATGCCAGTGGGGGTATTTGTCCGCTTTGCAACAGTTCTGTTCTATTCAGAAGAATGCTGTCCTTATAGGATGACACTTTCTCAGTTAACCGAGTACTTAACTTTCTATAGGGCAAGCCACATAAACAATGCGATTCGTGGTGTTTTATTCACCCTCGTAAACCCAGGTGTGAAGTATTACCATTCATCACCCCTGGGACATTCAATTTCGAAACCGTCGTTTCTACGAATATCCATAAGATTGCGAATTACACCCAATAGCCAATCAAATGATCGATAACATAACGGTACTCTTTTGTAGTGGAGGATAATCACATTTCTTCCGTTACTATAAATAAACCGGGTAAAACACACATCATTATCAACGAATATGGCGGCCGCCGGAGTGTCTTCCCTCTGTTGCATTTGCCTTACGACAATCCAGGGCTACCCTCGTTAACCCAGGTGTGAACTTGACCTTTCCTCAGCTGGAACTCTTTCGGGGTGACGCCTAATATTGTTTGTAAACTTTTCTCACCGCCTCAGTCATATTTTAAGTATCGCCAAGCTTGATTTGAAACAAGCGATTTTATTGGGTGTAGACGAGGTAAAAATAGAAATAATGGCATACAGTTGATTAAAATACATTGAAATTTTCTCACTGAAAAACTTAGATTGCCAAAATTATCAAACTGCCTCATGAATAATTCGTGAGAACGAGAAAACTACGCGAGGGAACCCAGGGGCGATGAATGTAGTTTACAGAATACATCGGGACTGGGTCAACGAGGATGGGTTTTATTATGAGATAAGCAAATTAAGCGGAAGTAGCAAGAGTTGACGAAAGAGAGCTGGGTCAAAGTTCTCTCTTACCATTCTGAAAAACTCGGCCACCTTCCGGAACAAGCCTCGGACGTTTGCCGACCGTATGATTTGTCAACAAAAATGAACATACTGCTATGAATACGCTCTTCACAAAAGGAGGCTCACGAGACTAATTTAATGGTACTTTTTTTCTTGTTGATCACTTGGATGTTTAATTTTGATTACTCCATTTCCTCAAAATATAAAAAAAACAGAAAGACAATGTACAGCTTTTCAAACATTTACTAATCATGATCCTGAAAATCTGCAAGTCAAGTTCGATTTACAGATTTGGGAAATATGCCGAGAGATTGATTGGGACAGGGCGTTTGCCATGTTCGTGTGTTGTTGCTTCAGTAAAAAAAGTCCGACGGCGTACATCCAAGGTATTGATACGTAGTTCTGGCCAAGAAGTTCCGAATACTCTCTAAAAAGCTAGTATGTTTTAGTATCCTTAAATGAGTCTAGTAATACTCGAACAAGTATTTAGCAAACAAGGAGACTTACCACAGACGTGCAGGCAGATCGTGGGCTACTTTCTTCTTATCTTTTTACTAGACGACACAATTTTAGACTTGTTCAGATTGAAAACATTTGCAGACGACAAGTTTCAAACAGTTCAAATGACATTGTCTGTCTTTGAGATGGTAGGAAACATAGAAAACGATGAAATGCTAGTTACCAGCATTTTATCCTTCTCCCTCATTAGTTTCGAAATCTTCAGGGTCGTTAAAGCTCGGAATTGTTTGATAAATGGTCAGTGGACATAAGATGTCTCGAAAGGATACGTAGAATTTCATTATGGAGAAAAAAGCAAAATAAGAGAATGAAACTGGGGTAACGACAGAAGACAGTGTCAGACGGCTTTCTTATGCAAAACCATAATATATCACTGATAGGGGTTCTTTCTTCTTTGATAATTATGGCCAAAGCCTCATGAAATATTCAGCTCATTGCGTAAATCAAGAGAGTAATTATTCATTTGGAATGGTGTTCGTCAAACTCAATAGGAGATTTTTTTGGAAGGGGTAGTGATTTATATACAAATCTTGGTCAGTGTGTACAGGGATCAAGTAATTCCACCATAGTGAGTCCATCCATGAATAATAAGACTAAATAACCCTGCCTGTATTCTATTGTAATGTTGTAATTTTAATGAGTTCTAGGACTCGCTTTAGTAAATACGTTGAGTCCCGAGTTGTAAATTGTAAGTAGGTAAACAATGGCCACAGAAGAATGAACGTTATACAGTTATTTGTGTAATAAAGAAAGGTCCTCCAGATTTGATAAACTAATACACATTCGTACCGTCGTTGAAAGTAATTACAACTAGCCATACTATTTGACGCTGCATTACTAACATGAAAAAATTGCTGTCGTCTTGAAACTAATAACTAATTCAGTGAAAAATTACAATAACGAGTGAAAAATCTCTGATACAGACTTTGATGGGTTAAGCCAATCATGCGAATTTAAAGTGTCACTGTGACACGTAACGGAAGTTTATTATCACTATGCACGTTATGAGACTGCCTGTGCCGGGAGCCACATATGAATTGTTTTGCTCTGTACAGTCAATCTCCACATTATTGAAAGATGACAATTTCTATTCTTAAAACCGTATGTTTGAGAAAATTAGTGGGTATAATATAATGCGGGAACGACGTATACGAAAACGTTAGAATTATACCTATAATTAAGTTTTCACATATGGAACACGTGACGTTTAGTGTTATCTTTAACTTATCATTAGTTATTGCGTTTGATTTATGATTAAAAAAAAAAAGAAATTATGGTTCGACCCAGGGTGGTCTTGATATGCACTTTGGACTGTCTTTTTACAAGACTGTGCAGACCCAGAATCTAGTACCAATGTTCTGTACAAAGATTGTGAAACAGCTTGTACGAGCAATTGAATGATTGTTTTCTGGTAAACTGACCAGTGCTCGCACAGATGATTTCATTATTTGCAAACGTCGACTTCGCTTGTTTCGATCAAAGAACCTCTGATGAGCTGACACTCTACTCATACATGCCTTGGGCCATATCTACCGACCATTCTAAATTACATGTTATCTGTAGTCTTAAACCTCAATAATTCGCTAAATTTCAAAGTATCACACTCTCTGATTGACATAACGAAATGGTTTAGCCAATGACAAATTGCATTACCCTCAGAATTTAGAACTTGACTAAGAATATAATTTGAAATGCTTGGCGAATCTTGGTCCTGTACAGAACTGTGTGTGCGTGTGGCTGAGCACCGTACATACCTGAGATTTGGACATGCTGTCTGTAGGATGTCAGCCAGCGTTTCTGACAGGTCAGTGGTGTTGAGCTGTATCGACAAGCAGCAGTCAGTTTGTGGAACTGAATCTTGGTAAACATCAACTCTATGTTTCCCTTCATAGTTATAGACCTGTAATAACAGTTAATTTTAGAGAGTGATACAAAGAGGTAGTACATATAACTATCCTTAAATGCGATTTTAGTGTAGATGGGTTGCATCCGATTACAGAGACGACCGCCCCCCCCCCCCCCCCCCCAAAAAATAGGAGAAATCTGCGCACATATGTTGTGCGCACGTTTAAAATCTAGTATTTTCACAAATTAACGACAAAACCAGAACTTGGAACATGCCTCTTGTTTGCGTATGCAGTAATCCTTCGTTTCAAATACTAAGATTTTCAATTTAAAGTAAACGTTGACATAAAATTGCTGCCAAACACGATAAATACTGCAGTGTTTCGATATTGTTTAGCTAGATTTACAAGTTATAATCGAATTCTAAAAACTCTTAAGGTAAACGTTTAATAATTCGTCCTAGGTCATGTATGTTACTAAAAATTAATAAAGTTCCGCTGCAAAACAGATTAAAGGGACGAATCGAAATTCAGTATTTATTCGCATGGAAAATTTACGATGGACTTGAGACGTTACGGTGCGCAATAAAAGTCCAAAGAAGAGAAAAGAAGCGTCGTAAACGTCTCATTATTGAGACTAACATAAATTTGTACCAGGACAATTCGTACCGAACGATTCGTACCCAGGACAGTTGTTCTAGAACATGTGGCACAAAGAGAGGGATCCATGAGTAAAGAGGTTAATTAGTTACTATACAAATACGACGCCTTGCCGTTGACAGCTTCAGAAAATTGTGAGCAAAAAGGCACATTTTTTGTAACAGTCACGGAAACTGGTTTCCATACTGTTGAAAACGATATTTTCCATCCTTTCCAATAACTGCCTATTATATAGTTTGCGATAGTCAGATGACCGGTGTTTGAATTACATATTAGATCGCTGAATACGGCTCCGCCATGAAGTACCAAGAGAAATAAAGAGCTTCAATCAACGTAGATGTTCCAGTGTGTAAATTTCCTAATTCACTCTTGTTTTCTTAACACTTAAGCTGCTAATCGCGACCCACTGACCTTTTGCGGACAGTGTAGATCAAGATCAGACTGCACAGAACGTGCAGTCTGATCTTTGATCTACACTGTCCGTTACGGTATTTTCTTTCCGGTAAAATCAACTTTGAAACCGCAATGTTTGGGCTTTTAGGATTGAGTAGAAATTTGCGTTTCATTTATTCAGCAGCTAATGGGTTAAATAGTCATTGGCTCAAACCGTATGGCTTATGCTTTTTCCCCCAACTGTGAATTGTATCGGCAGAATATAGCCTGAATTCTTGCCATCATAAATCATTGGTCAAACAGTATTTTCTTCCTATAACTCTTAACAAATATAAGAAATCGAACTCTCTTTTCGACAGCTTGAAGAACAATCCACTGAAACTCAGAAAAATTCTTATCTGTGCAGCCGAATCATGATAACATGAACACTCTTTGTTATCTGCTACTGCATCTCAAAGCATCGTCTAGAGTATATGCATGAAATGTAATGGTTATAGATCCAAGCAATATGGCTTGTGATCTTTTAAGAGAAAATAGCCAACCGCCCTGTATCTTTCTTTTCGTATCAGGACAGTTCCCCCTAGACAACTGCCCCCTGCAAATCCCCCCCCCGGACAATTGCCCCCCAAGACAATAGCCCCCGAGACAATTACCCCTGGACAATTACCCCCCAAAGGCAAATTGTCTCCCCCCCCGACAATAGCCCCCCAGGACTATTACCGCCTGGACAATCCCCCCCCAGACAACTGCCCCCCCCAGACAACTCCCCCCTGCCAATTCCCCCCGGACCATTGCCCCAGGACAATCCCCCCCATCTAACTCGAAATTTCTTCTGCTTTTGCTTTGGGACGAGGTCATTGTCGGCTTTCAGCGTCAGACCCTGGGTTCACTTCCAAGGCCGAGTTCAACTGGAACTAGATTAGATTAGATTACTAGATTTTTCATGTGATCACATTTGAAGTACGCACGTCGAGTAGGAGTTCCTCGCGAACAGAAAATTGAGTTCATCGAGTTGTGCATATGATGGTATGAACATCCTGGTGGGAATTGTCTGGAGGGGGGAGTTGTCGGGGGGCAATTGTCCTGGGGGGGTAATTTCCTGGGGGTAATTGTCTGGGGGCAATCATCCGGGGGGGGTAATTGTCGGGGGGGGGGTAATTGTCGGGGGGGGGGGGGCAGTTGTCCAGGGGGTAATGGTCCAGGGGATAATTGTCTCCGGGGGCTATTGTCTTGGGGGGCAATTGTCCAGGGAGAATTTGCAAGGGGGAGTTGTCCGGGGGGCATTTGTCTGGGGGGGAATTGTCCTAGACTCGTCGGTCCAAGTGTTAGTCACTGGCAGGAAAAAAATAAAGAAAATCAGGCAAAAAGAAAGCAAAAGATAGAGTGACCTGGCAACTTTTAACCTAGTTTTGAAATTAATTTTTCTGCCAGCGACTAACGCTTGGACCGACCGCACAATAACAGCTTGTCATCTTCAGAATAATTTCCTTACTTCTAAATCGTATCATTGAATTTAAATGCATTTTAACACCCGTTTTGTTTACCTTTTGCAGCTATTATTACTTTAAAAATCAGATAATAACCTTAGTATTTTACATAATATTTTGTTGGAACAAATCCTCAGTCAAACCGCATAATGTCCTCAATATTTCTTTGGTGGTAATATAACTTCTGTAAGTTGTTTCTACGCATGACCTCGCTATACGCATCCTTTATTATTTGCAACTATATGAGTCATGCTCTGTGAAGAGGGGGTTTATGTATGTGCAAAAATATCGACTGATGTCAACCTGCGCAGCACGGAGATGCATTAAGCCCCCTTTTGCTAGAACATGGCTTATATTTAAAGCTCCATATAGGTTATGTCCATAAAAGTTGTCATGTAAAGGTTAAGAGTGAAAGGTCAGACAGATTGACTTTTGCTTTTCGCTGAGAAATCATTGGTAATTCCCTCAGTTTATCATCTAGTCTCTTCATAAATCTTTGGTGAGCAGCAGACTGTCCTCAATTTTTCCCTTGTGATGATCAATATCCTATACCGCATTTTGACGCCTAAAAACATGTGCATTTTTTGCTAGTTGCCGCTATGTATCTTTTTTATTTTTCCTGTACGTGTACTTGTACTTTGGTATATTTATACGATTATTTGTCTTCTTATGGTTGCATATTACTGATAAGTACTGATTAAATATTAATGCAAAGGAGAAAATTTTGGCTTGCCACAATGTCTCTGCAGCAGCACGACAGAACTACCTGCCGACATCCTCGTTAATCCAGGTGTGAAGTATTACCATTCATCACCCCTGGGACATTCAATTGCGAAACCATCGTTTCTATGAATATTCATAAGATTGCGAATTACACCCAATAGCCAATCGAATTGTCGACAACATAACGATACTCTTTTTGTACTGGAGGATAATCACATTTCTTCCGTTACTATGAATAAACCGGGTGAAACCCACATCATTATCGACGAATATGGCGGCCGTTGGTGGACCTTCCTTCTGTGGCATTTGCCTTACGACAATCCTTTAAGTTGAAACTCTTTCGGAGTGACGCCGAATGTTTTTGGTAAACTTTTGTCAATGATGTTCACGGCCTCAGCCATATTTAAAGTATCGCCAAGCTTGATTTGAAACTAGCGATTTCATGGGTTGTAGACGAGGTAAAAACAGAAACGATTGCATACGGTTGATAAAAATAGATTAAATTTTTCTCACTGAAAAACTGAGGTTACTACTAAAATGCCCCATGAGAATGAGAAAACACACGCGAGATAACCCAGGGCGATGAATGTTGTTTACGGAATACATCGGAACAGGGTCAACGAGAATGCCTGCCGAAGGCAATGTGATAAAGTAACGGACGATGTAGATTCAACATAATATATCGTACTTTTCCTCTTACGGCGCCATATGTATAAACTCGAAGTGTTTGGACGGGCAGTAAGACAATTCAGTAGCACTCAAGGTTTATATTCTTGCCCATACGAAACAAGAGGACGATGTAGATCCAAGATCAGACTGCAAGTTCTGTGTAATCTGATCTTGATCTATGCGGTCTGCTAAAGCGATTGTTATTGCCCATGGCGCTGTAAGATCTAAGCAGTAAGAAAAAGCTACATGAGCCGCCTTTGTGATAAAAGGCTTACTTAATTTTGAATTTCTGTATTTTTTGAGAATTATTTAGTTAGTTTGTAAGGAAGTTAACGCCATTTTCAGCATCAGGTCCATTATATCGCTGCAGCCAGTAAAGCTATCCACCCTTTCCTCAAAGTTTATTTTCGGCGTTTCGCACAATATTCTTTCCAAGCCAATTATTCTTTTCAACTTAAATAATACCTGTGGTCAGCGATGAGAGAGGAATGAATCATATCGCAACGTGTGGCTATCATCAATTGTTGGAATGAATTTAGCCTAGCTGCTAATCGAGCTAGCGATCCTGGACTTCATGCTTAGCTCGTTACTGATTTATCAACTCGGCTAGGTGTAATTTTTGTGAAAGATTTATCAGTGTTTAAATTGGTAGCGAATCTATAAGTGGGTATCAAAACGTGTAAACGTTATTTGTTTTGGAATATGAATTACCGAAATAAACCGCTATATACGAAAAAAGAAGTCATCAGGGAATACAGTTCGTTTAAAATTAATTCATTTTGGTGGAAAAAACAATTTACATTATTGTGTTTTCCACTGAACAAAACGATAAAATTTCTCAAGGTTTTAAAGATAGATTGAAAAAAGTTGCGTTCTGTTATGGCAGCTGACTCACACTGCTGTCACACATTTGCGTATCTGCTTGCGTATATAGGATGTATCAGGATACGCGGCAATTGAAAACAGATAAACTCCTCGGCAACGTCAACTCACGTAGGTGATACTTCTAGCTACGTAACGCCAGGCTGTGTCATTTTTCATGTGTGCTGTAAAGAAACGCAGCGCATACGTTTTAGCACTGATTAATGGGCCGTGCAAATGTTACATGTACACATTTCGCTGAGCCTTGTCGTTCAGTACTGCGTCGTTGCGTGTCCGAAAACATATATGGCGCTCCCACTCGTCACAACTCGGCCGATTCCGTACCTACATCTTACCTCATCCGTGTAAAGGAAGTTTCCATGATCTTAAACATGACGGTACCTTTTTAATGGCTTAGCAACGACATGAACAACCACGGTGAAGTTATTCACATCTATCGATCTGTCGATGAAAGCTTCCGACGGAATTGATAAAGCACGCCAAACATTTGATATACAAGCTGTTTGCCGACAGAAATATTCCTAGAAAGATATACGAGTAGATAGATAATTGTGACTCATGTTTTCTTTTTTAAGAGGAGCCTTACAATTTTAATAAAGTTAAACGGTGTACTTCCGGCGAAGAAATGTTCCGTGTAGGTGCATATCAAAGTTACGTGATACAGCCGAGGGGTCACCCGAGGTTTGCCGAACGTAGCGATCCAAGAGTACGTGTGATATTTTATTGAACCAAGACTTACCATAGGGACCCTACAGACACGGCATGAATGCGCTATGTCACTAAACGATTGATCGTCTTGAAGATGTTGTTGTAACACGTCCCGCATATGTGGCTAGATACGTACTACTTTAGCGTCATCAGCGTTGGACTCTAGATAAAGCATTGGTCTCATAGTTATGCATTAATAGAAATTAATTTCGTCAGGTGTAAATATCTTCTGAGTATGTTCCTAACTTTTTACAGAGTTATCAAAGTAAAGCGAAATTTAGAAAGCTATTACATCGTCAAATTGAACAACCGTTCGTTCTATAACTTCATAAGGAAAACGAAGTGACAGGCAATTTAGGTCGAATCTGTCTCAATTACAAGTGTATTTTTCTTGAAAAAAAATATGACCCTCTCGCACCTGTGCAAGTTTTGGGTTGTCTCAACTGTGGACGTCAGAAGGAAACGCGGGGGTGGGGGTGTAGATAGAAAATGTATTTACAAAGCCTCGAGAATGTTTACAAAATTTATAGGTGCTTTTGCGAACAGTGTGGGTAAAGATCAGACAACAAAACGTGCTCTTGATTTCCACTGTCCAATAAGCTGTAACTTTTTGACCAGTTTAAACATTTTTTCCAGCAAAGGCAAAAATGGCATTTCTGATATATGGCAAACTGATAGGGTCTTTCTGTCGTCATTCGGTGTATATGTAGGACTATAATATAGATTGGTGATTATTTTCTGCTGGTAGCACAATAGAAAGCCATTATTTCTGGGAAATTGGTACAGCCGAGACAAAATTGCTGGGGCTGTTTTAAATTTGAGCCATGCTCTGGCAAAAGAGGGTATAATACATCTCCGTATGGATTGTTGTAACAAGCAAGTTATCACATAGTTATTGATCTATAAAATCCATTTTGTCTTACAACCGACTGAAGCTGAAAGTAGACTGGTCCTTGGACATACAAAAAAACTGACCGATAACAAAAAGATTCGACCCATGGGAGCCTGCGAGGACTGCGCAGGCTGACATGGTCGATACTTTTTGAAGATGCATTAAGCCAATTTTTATTTCACAGAGCATGGCTTATATCTAAGACCTTCCGTCTAAGGCAATAAGATGGCTAGTCTTGGGAGTTGAAGATAAGAACTGAATTTAGAACGGCTGGGAAATACGGCCCCACCGTAAGACTCACTTGCAGGACTAATATTTTGCACATGTTTTCTTTGAAAAAAAAAAAAAAAAACATTGTTGATTAATAAATTAAAATCGTTAAGCCAACTTAAGTAGGATCTTGACCCATTTTTCTTCCGGTAAGAAAGATATTTTGTGAGGAAAAATCATAAGGACGTGAATGTTAATATTGCAAAAATAATTCGCCGCCCTTAGGATTCGAACTAGTGTCCTTCAAAATCATACCATCGACTATATCCACTGAGATACGCGAGCAACTGTCATTGTACCGTGTTCAAAATGTGTTTATCCCTGGTTACATAATAATGGCTACCCCATATCAAACGGGATAGAAAATCCAAAACGTGATTATTCCTCATGTTTTCTTTATGTCAGTGGAACTCTGGGAAAATGCATCTCCGTGATATACCAAGAAAGTCATCTCATGAGGAGAGAGAGAGAGAAGACTAACAAAGTAGTAAAAGACATAGCTTATGTATGTATAAGAATAAATGGTCCCTTTTCAAGGTCTTCTTTAAGAGTTCTCACCGTAATTTTCCCCCGTATCCATACAAATTGCCATTGTTGCTGGAAGAGACATAATGTATCAGTATTTGCATAAACTCTAAGAGGTTTCTGTCACATCGACTGTCAGTAAATCAGACTTCATTGAATTACACTCGATAGCACTTGTTACCGCCTGAAACGAATTTGTAGCAGTCGACTTTGAAGACGTTTACGATTTTTTATTATAAGGAACAATTCTCCCTATTTTCCACAATGTTATCTTCACGTATATAATTAGTCATATACTTGAATTGAAACTGAATATATGTCGACCAATCCTTATTTTACAAAGAACTTTCCGAATTCATGTCCTTTAGACTTCCCAACCGTGGCTCAAGTAAGCAGGCTACCAGCAGGTGCTAGCCCCGCCTTTTTTTTGGGGGGGGATAGGTAGAGTTGCGCGTAAACTTAAGTCTTGAAAAGGTTTAGTTTAAGTTTAAACATATTTTATTCTTCATTATTTATCAGATACAAGTTTACAAAAGATAATACAATCATATGAAAAATATACTGAAGAAAAGGATAAGAACGAAGGCTTATGCTTATAAAGTTCTCCGAATTTCGGCAAACTGTTATTACATGATCATATCATTACTAATTACAGAATTGAGTTAGGAAAAAAAAAAAAAATGTAGGGGAAAAAAACACAGTTGAATATGGAGTGTTATTAGTGAAGATTTGAATTGAAGACACCTATGTAGTGGCGATAGAAACTTCCAGCTTGACCATCACTTTTGATTAAACACTAAAGATCCTTAGTGGTATACGGATCCAAACCGTAATTCAAATTTAAAAGGAAGTGGTTTGAATAGATATTTTGGGTAAAGATTTAACTATTACTGAGAGGACATAGGAATTAGGCCTTACTTGGTACCGCAACAAATATTAGTTTCATCCCCAAATAAAATGACTTGGATACTTAGGCTTAGACTAATTCTTTGGCTATTATAAAAAAGGACATTGTAAAAAGTAATGCTGGGTGTCGATTCCACTATAAAGTGGCGACTGCACCAATTTTTTAAGTACAGATCCTCATTGAGACAGTTGCATCTGTTGCGTAATCTGGCATGTATAACATGAATTTTCCTATCGCCAAAAAAGTAAAGCCTCCGTGGACAAGGTTTATATACGTTTAAACGGTATTTAAAAGATGACAACGATTCCGCGTTCTTAATTTTATCAAGAATAGGTCTGATAAAAGAGAAATAAATGAATTGGAGTGGATGGCGATCAAGACGGCTTTTTAGAAGTGGCATAGCTTCGATTCCTTTCCATGCTTTTTCGATAGATTAACCAGTGTGGAAGTCCCAACACCCATAATTAGAAAGAAATATACCCAAATGTTTATGACTGGTAACAGAGGGAATTTCAATATTTGACATAAAATAGAAATATATGAAATATAACTAACGATTCAAACTTTGATGGATTGAACTTGACCATCCACTTCTGGGCACAACGAGTAATTTATTGATATATGTTTGTAACATTGTTCCAACGGCAGCCGAGTGAAATACAACCATTGATAAACTGGTATCATCTGCGAAAAGGTTAATATTTGTCTGAATGTCATCAAAAGTATCATTAATATAAATTAAGAATAAAAGAGGTCCCAATATGGATCCCTGAGGCACACCGGCTTGATTAGGTTGAGACACCACCAGGTACAATAACTCATTGAAAACGATTTGATAGATAGAAAACCAGGACAACAACTTAATTCTAATACCTGCTCTGCGCAACGTGAAGAGCAAGCCTTTATGCCAGACTTTGTCAAATGCTTTTCTTATATTAAAGAATCCTGCTCTAAATTCCAATCCATCACCTAAAGCTTTACATATAAAGCTTCACGTATAAAGACTTGTTACTTGATTAACAGTAGAAATCACCTGGCATAAACCTAGACCGATACGGAGTAAAGAAATTGATGTCCTTCAGTTAGTTATAAACATGCTTGATTATGATTCGTTCTAAGACCTTTCCAATATTGATTAATAACGAAACAGGTCTATAATTAGAACGAAGAGAAGGGTCACCCAACTTAAATAATATTACGGGACATACATTTGATATTTTCCATGGAGATGGAACAGAACTGGAAAGGTTGAAAAGGTTTGCTCCTCCCTTTTCGCCCACTATACCACAGGCACTTCTTTTTCAAAAACTTCATCCTCTTTAACCTAATATGTGAGATAAGGTGTGCCATATTTCTAAACTTGAGTGGAGTAGGTCTTTACTTTTTTCGTGTAAGCGGTAATTCGTCTTCGATCTGAAACAGTTACGGAAAAAATGGAAATATGTGAAGAGTTTTATATAGGACGAAACTTTCGAGATAGAAAAAATTCTCACACTGGTCAATACGAAATAAAAAAAGAATAATACCTGGACGAATAAATGGAACTACGTCGATAGGTCAATACTTTTTGAGCAACTGGTGGTTATTTCAAAAGCCATTTCATTGACATTGACACGTGATTGGTAACGTGTTAGTTTTTTGGTCATTTCCTTATAATGCCGTTATGGATGCTTCACTATTTCTTTACCACACATTCAATCATTTTAAGGACCCTGGTCAAACGGGCTTTTGAAAACATCGTTGGAAAAGAAAATGGTTGTATCTAGCATTTTCTTCGTTTCCAACAATGTTTTCTACCCTTTGAAAACAAGTTTCGTCATTTGAGCCACAGACATGTCGTCGTCTACAAATACTTTCTATTTAGACGAGTCGATAAAGTGTATTAACATTTTTTATTATTGAGGAGAAGGAGATTTTGTGAGCCAAAAGCTTCATGTTGCTGTGAAATTAACAGTATCATGGTTATTTGACGATTCATCAAATCAAAAAAAAAAAATCTTTTGACCTTGGCAGTCGAATGGCTCATTAGAAATTGGACTCAAATTTCAATCTAGGGTGGTTTTTAGCTGTATTCTGTCATTCATTCAAGCGTACTGGAAGAAATTGAGGAGGAGGGGGTTGAGGACAGGCAGACCAACCAGCATGCAGCCAGCAGACTGCCGAGTAACGAACGGCAGTATAAGCGGATCACGGTGGCTATCCTATCATTCGTTGGATTGCCAGATAAAAGCTTGTGTGTAAATTCTTCTCAAGTCATCGATATTTCTTGTGGATGATTATTGTCATGCTGCCATTGAGCGGCTTTTTAGACTGCCATCGTATGCCATCTCTCTTTCTAAAATATTGTTTAATCCTTTACAAAACGATATCATGTTTCTACGACTTTGCATAAGAAGATGTTGTTTTCTTTTTTTTCACTCATGATTTCTTGCCTTTAAAAAAGATAAGTTCCAAAATTTCAGCTTCATTAACTGTGCCATCTGGAAATACTTTCAATCTGAACCCGCATCAGTTTTATCATCCGGTAAAAGATTAAGAGAAAAGGGGAAGCCTCGCGTGCAGTCCGAATATGGCCGTCTTATTGAAGATATTACCTCTAAGTAATTTGATTTTTTTGTCGGCTGGTTCCTATTCTCTAAAACATTGTATTGCATACGATTTACCGAAAAGTGGTACCAGACATTGTCGTAAATTGATTTTACCCAATGATGAAGAATTGATGGGAGAACCAGAAATTGTAAGAACAGAAGAAACTTACCGAAATTGAATTACATGGTTAATATAGAACGGCTATATTAAATGATGCGTGAAATCCCTCCGCGATACACTTCGGCAAACGATATTGGAAGAGAGTTTTCAATTGAGTTTTCCCATCAAGGGTCGATATACCACTAAGGCTTATCTCTTGACTCCTTACCAAACGACAATATTTTGGACAAGTCCAAACTGAAAGCAGTTGCAGACAACAAAGCTAGTATGGCTAAAATGATTGACCTTTGCTTTAATAGTGTATCAAACAATGTGGGAAAAGGAGAAAATGCTGGTAACCAGCATTTTCTCCTTTTCCCGCAATGTTTTCAAAAGGCTTCTTCCCCAGGGTTGTGTGGAAAAGGTTGAGCTGCTAAGTGCGAATCTGGTGAATAAATTGAACGCATCTGATTGGTCAAGGAAACTTAACGGTCGGCTTTTGAAATAATTTACGAGCTGCAGAAAAAAATTGGTATGCTGTAGTTTTTCGAACTTTACAATTCTCTTAATTTTAGTACATATGTTTCGTTCTTTGTACTAACTCGATGATAAATTAAAACAGAACGCGGTGGAAGTAGACACATTTTCCTATTCAACTTTAAGGTTAATAATGCCAAAAATTACTTGGGTCGTGTTCGGCAGGTAACACATTTGGACATTTGTCCTATATGTTAATCCGGCCGGGTAGCACCGTGGTTATCGTATCTGACTCTTGACCTGGTGGTTGCGGGTTCGATACCCGGTGGCGGCAAACTTTCTTTCAGGCGATTTTACGCCTCTCACCTCTGATGCATGTGAGAAAAGTAGTCAGTGGCTTGGATAGAAAGTTGTATCAGTACCCTTGTGAGAAAGCCAGGAAACACGAAGGTACACTGACCACCGTGATATGACTTAAGGTGTTAAAACGGCGTTGAACTCCAATACAAACAATACAAACTTATGTATTAGGTGACGTAGAGAACGAAATTTGTGAAGCATAAGACAAGTGCCTGGGTTTTCTAGCCGTTAGTCATGTGACTAGTTTAATTGATCAGAAGTTATGCTTGTTGTTGTTTATTTATTTATTTATTTTTTCTTAATTCTTGAGGGCGCATTTACTTTCGGGCAAGAGCAAACTATTTGTAATGTAAAATAATGAAAAAAGAAAATCTCTGGAGGCTTCTTGTTTACACAATGCCCAGAGCTCTGGTATCCGGTATACAGTGTTATTCAATGGATCTCTAACAAGATTATTTATATTGTAGTCTTTTGGATAAAGGTCACATTGCGATCAAAGGAGACCCGTGGCCGGGACCTTTGATACACCTATACCATCACTTAACGACAGACAGACAGACGAAATCTTTTATTAGCTCAAATTCATAGTACTTAAATACATGACCATGATAGCAAAATGTCATTAATAACAAAAATCGTGACAAGAGAAAGTATGGGTTAATGAATGAAACTGCACAGAGACTAATTATAGCTAAAGGATAAATAATGCTGAAATTTTAGGTGAGTGATTTGTGCCATCGTGGCCCTCTTGTTAGTCGCAAATGCCTTTTAGTGCGAATAATTCAAAAGTAACCAGGAGTATTTTCAGTTGGTTTTGCTGTAGCTGCTCTGCTGAATGAGATTCATAGACATGTCAGTTCTCTGTATAGTTTTGTAGTCTTTATCTATTATTCATTTTTATAGCCGACAACTTATCTGCGTTCGTCGTCTTACTTCATGTTTGATGTCATGAACTGACAAAAAAACACTATTAATGATCGCTCAAGACGTTTTGCATCAGAAACGAGTATACCGTGTTTTCTTGTAGTGATAAGAAGTTACGACAACTTCTGACAACAAACCCAGTGGGATGAAATGGTTGTTCACCGTGTGTGTCTGTCCTTCGATCTGTCATAGAACAAAACTGTGTTTCCTCAAATGATGACTACGCTTCATACACGTTTTATTGGGTTTTGCCTGTGAAAAAAATTCTTCTTTGATTGGACCATCAATCACTTACAAATCGTATTTGACTAACAGTAGATATTCAGTATCGATTAGTCAGGTAGGCCAAAGAATAAGGTCATTGTGAACGATCTTTCGCATTCAGTTTTGACCCATCGGATATTTGTCACCTTCGTGAAAAAACAAGGTTACTGCAGTAGGTTACACTAAACTTTGTTATATTCGGGGCTGGATTGGCCACGACTAATCAAAAACGATCACAGTGGTCAGAACAAGCCTAGTGTAGTGACGACAAATGCTTCAAGGAAGGAACCTGATTTTTTGTGGTCACCTAGGTAATGAAAAGGTGACTGCTGAAGATTAAACAAAACTTTAACAGGTCTAGTAAGAACAAGAGAAGTACCTAAGTAAAAGGTTACGATATATTATACAAGAAACTCAGCCTAACTAGGCCACCTATGTCAGACAATGTCGTCACGGCGCAAGAGGACTTCAGCTTTTACGGATATAGGAAGACCCAGGAAATGAGGAGAGTGTAATTGGGTTACCTAGGTCAAAGATCAAGGTCACTGTAAAGTGATTTAGATATCGGGTATGCCAAATGGAAAAACTTTGTGCATGTATGTTTATTTATATGAATGACCTTTTTTTGTTTAAATTACAATGTAGTCTGCTGCAAATTTGTTTGAAGAGGTAATGAGATAACTGTACCAGATGACAAACTTTTTCAACGGTCCAAATTCAAAGCATTTGCAGACGACAAATTCATACTGGCTCAGATGAAAAGAGTAGAAGACATTATGGAAAGAGGAGAAAATGCTGGCTACTAGCATTTTACCTTTTTCCCACAATGTTCAAAATGATGGAATTTGTTTTTCATGGGGTAGAAAACATAGTTTGAAAAGGAGAAAATGCTTATTACTATTATTATCTCCTTTTCCAACAGTGTTTTCGAAAGCCTTCTTTTTTAGGGTTGTTAAAACTCAGAAACGTGTGGTAAAGAGATAAGATGTTTGAAGCTCAAAAACCAAATCGAGTCATGCGACAGAAATGAGGTTGTATCTTGTGAAAGTAAATTGGATTAAAAAAATTTTCCTAGAAATTCTAGATAACTTCTGTCACTCATGAATTATAACCCTTCTTCTCCAAATAATGGAACCCATTTATCAGCAGTTTTCTCGTGACGTGTTTTATTTACTGGCAGCGTTGATATTTCTTCATTTAGAAACCCACGAAGTTTTCCGAATGTGTTAACCCTATACCAAACAGTTCCGAGTTGTAACGACCATGAAAAACACGGCTTTTGAAAATATTTGTAGAAAAGGAGAAAATGCAGGTTACCAAAATTTTGTCCTTTTCTCACAATGTTTTCCCACCTTAGATGGACAAATTTCTGGAATTTTAGCTGCAATTTATGTGTCGTCTCTAAATGCATATGGATTTGGATAGGTGCAAAATTTCATCGTATGGCGAAGAGTTAAAATTTAAAAAAAAATACTCAAAGCAACAAGTTCGGAGAGATCTGTTGTTATTTGAGATTGGAAAGTTACAGTAAAAAGAGACTATAAGAGACACAGAGTTAAAGGAAATCTTTGCGTAAAGAACAGAGAATAAACTATATTTTGCCTTGTTGATACATAAAAGTGGGGAACAAAAGTGTGTTTTTTTTTTCCAAAGCTAAAATAATTATGAAGAGTTTTATTTCTCAATTAGGCAAATTGACCCTTCAACCCTTCCCGTGTACACCTTTCAGTTTGATATATTTTCAACAGCCCATGGAGTTTAATATAGTTTGAACAAACATGTTGGTATTTCTCCTAAAGGGGAACTGGTATTTTAAGGTTTACATTTTACCAAGTGATATTGATTGGGCATAAACACATGACAGACATGATTTTTTTTTTTGTAGAATTACATATAGTAACTAAGGGCAAAACGACATACTTAAACCTTTCCCAAACAAGCCCTGGTTTTCACGTGTCTACAGTACAAGTCTTTTGAAAACACTGTGGGAAAAGGAGAAATTGCTCGTAACGAGCACCTTTTTGAGACCTTTCTGCCATTTTCATCAAATTTAAAATTGTCGTCTGCAAACTCTTTCAATTTGGACTAGTCCAAAATTTGTCGTTTGGGAAAGGGTTAAACAAAACATCGCGCAGCTGGCAAACTATGTCGCATATCAGAACTGTTTCCATATAAACATCGCACCGATTACAACTGCATTTTTTCACATGCAAACACTCTTATAAGAATGATGCCTATACTGATTACTGGTTTAAATTTTCTCGGTTGCTTTTTTGTCCCACGTGCGGATAGAAGTCATAAAATCTCCGATTGATCTATCTAGATTAGAAATTATATGAAGACTTCAAAGCAAACGGATCACAAGATAAAACAACACAGGGTGGCAGATGTGCGTTACTAGATATACATCTTGCAACTTCGTGCTAATTACTCATGAAGATTTAAAGGGGGGTTATTCAGATTTTTGTAAGGATTATCAGATTTTTATAATCATACCAAGCCTCAAAAATGTTTTATCACTGAATTTAGTGATGCATTAGTTTGCAAACCATCAGTAAATGAGAAAGACAAGTATACAAAATAATGACAGTTATTGTCAATCGTGTGTTCCAAATGTGATACGTAACCTCTTACATGTGATCAGTAACATGTCTGTTATGTAAAACAGTATTCAAGTAGGCACCGATAACGTCATATCTGGGCCAACAAAAAAGAGACGCATTTTCCGATTGCGATACGACCGTTCTGCTATTTAAACGCCAGATTTGCACCTTTAGATCGAAGGTCCGACTGCTTTGTGCTTCCTTAAAAAAAAAGAAAAAAATAGTAAGAAGTATTTATTAGTATTTTACATGAAATTTGTATTCTCGGCAGAAATATATATGAATATGCCCCTCAAAATAGAGATTTTGCGCAGTATGAAAAAGTAATAAATTTCACATCAGAATTATTTTTTATGCGGTATATCTGTCATATCGCAGTAACAGCTTGCTTATCTATGTATTTCCTGGGATTTCAACAGTATAAGGCTGGTGCTCTGCTGAGCCTTGCCCAAGAAAGCTCCCACTTGGCCAGCGGAGCCAGTAGGTATCGAACCAGGGTTCCCAGTGTACAAATACAACCCCTTTAACGCTGAGCCACGAAAGATCCCGTAGAAAACCCTACAAGACATAGGTATCTTTTCAATAGTTCGGTTTAACTCTTTACCAAATAGTCCCTTGCTTTAACAAAATTAAAGGAGGAAGGCTTTTAAAGACATTGTGGAGAAAGGAGAAAAAAGTGTTGGTAGCCAGCATTTTCTTTCTTCCCCACATTGTTTTCTACCCTCATACTTCTCATCTTCAATGCGTTCAAATCTAAAATTTTGTTGTATGTTGAAAATTAATGTTGTTATACATTCAACTTACCAATGGTTGCTGAGTTTGATCCAAAGAACTTGCACAAATATTAATCACTAAATTCATGTATCCACAAATAAAAATGATAGCAAAAGTAATGCAATCTCGTCTCTTTGGGCGCTCGATTTTTATTAGTTTTCTTTTTTTTTTAACTCTGCCAGTCACATTTCAGTTACTTTCCTAATCAAAAATAAAATAGTTTAAGTCTAGAATGAATATATCCTCTTCATTTATAAATACACAATAATTAGTCAATAATTATTCATGCCCAAGACTTAGTCAATAGGTATTCAGCTATCTTATTTGTTCCCATTAGGGTTCGCAGAATATTTCTATTGTCGTAGTATGTCCTCATAAGAACTTCCCATTATCGTATTAAAATTCCCATTCGTAAATGAATTACGTCCATTACGCTCATAATAAAACAATGAACAAAGATTATTATTCCACAGTTTTCCAAAGCATTCATTATCTATTGTCTCAACAATAGCTGCGAATTTACACTCCGTTGTGTGAATGGTCCATTTTACAGCTATCACCACAAAGTCAATACGGAAAGAATCGGGAGTCGCGAATTACGAATTACAAGTATCCAGGTCTATTATAGCTTTTCCGCATTTCAACTATCATCCTTGTATGCTCTATTATCCCCCCAGGAATTGAACGGATCTTTTCTTTGTGTGAGTTAGATGATATTATTTACTTGTCAAATGCACCGGGGATATTTGAAAATGACAACAAATCAGCTGGCAATCCATTGGCAAAGCAGTTGCCCTTAACTTTTTTACCAAATAATCCCATGTTTTAGCTTCCCAGCGGAGTAAGGCTTCTGAAAAAATTGTGGGAAAAAGAGAACATGCTTATAACCAGCATTTTATCCATTAGTTGTCTGCGAAGGTTCTGAAATTGGAAAAGTCTAAAACTGGTAATATGTTAAAGAGTTGAACAGTTTAGGCAGCTGTGTGGATATTATTACATTAGGCGGCTGTGGGAATACTATTACATTAGAAATAAACGAGCAGTATGATGGTCGATTAGATTGCAGTAACGGACGATGTAGATCAGTGATAGGACTGCACGGTTTATGCAAGTGAGCGTTGACTTGGCGGCAAGGGATTCATGACTGCCTTCATTTCAAATGTCACCCCATTAAATGTCTTTCACATTCTGATTTACGCATGCAACAGCACCCGATTGAAAGGAGGTCACTCCTGATATTTAAGCTGTAGATGATGATTAGTTACACTTAAAAGATAGGATAGAAACGTAATTATTATTATTATTATTTCAATTTTTGCTTTCTATAATTGAATACATGAGCCGAGTTCTGGTAAAATGGGTTTTAATGCATCTTCGTGATGCTTTATACCAAGAAAAGCATTACATAATTATGGATTCATAAAATGCAGTTTGTCTAACAACCGATTGAATCCTGAAGTAAACCGGTCCTTTGAGCTGCAGAAAATTGACACAATAACAAAAAGTTTCGACCCATGTCAGCCTGCGCAGTCAGCGCTGACTGCGCAGGCTGACTTGTGTCGATTCTTTTTGCAGATCTGCATTAAATCCCATTTTCACAGTAAGTCTTACACAGTTTTTAAAAGAAAAGCGCCTAAGGATACAACCGGCACGACGAACAACAGCTGTCATAGAAGTGTAGAGCTTTTATAAAATCTAGGATACCCTAATAATTTATCGGTATGTCCATAATTCAATTACTATTCTATGTCTGCCAGTTAGCAGGATGGCCATGATCTCGCGAGACAATATACGGACTCGGAGTTCTTCAAACAATCCTCGATGATTGTAATGACCTGTACAATACGAGTGCTTAACTTTCTCAGCGCCAAGTATATTAACTCGAACTCTTTCGACGGCTGAAAATACATGTGCAATCCAACACAACTCAGAAAAGTTTTTGTCTTACAGACTTAACTAAGCAAGCAGATCGTATAGATTCAGATCAGACCAGGTTTTGTGGAGTCTGATCCGAATCTATACCGACCGAAAAAAACCCTTGTTTTCGTGATGACGCTGAAAGAAGTAATGTAATGACTGATACATAACCACTGGTTCACAAACTGTCTCCCGCTCTGTTAGGTCAGTTATTTTCTAAGCGTTGTAAATACCCTTGGCAACAATCCAGATAAGTTTAGGCTAGTTTGTGTGTTTGATAGGTGTTAAATATCATTTTCAACTGATTCTCATAAAACTGGGGCCTAAAGGAAGCCAGTGTACGCTGTCCTTAGTCGTTATATCTATTCCCATTGCGTTACACAACAATCAATTCCCATTGTGTTGCACAACATTCAAATCACATTGTGTTGCTCTACACCCATTCCACAGTGGCTTCTCTCCCACATTAGTAATGTGGCTGCTCTCCCACATAAATAATCAAGTCTTAAACCAAGGTTCGAGCTCTCACACAGGCTTCTGTCGTAAACAGTAGATATTATAACCAAAATGCCATGTTTGTCCAGTTGCGCACCAGGTGGTTTCCGATTGCTAATGTACAATATCGTCTGAGCCGTTGATCAATCAGAAAGAGTATAGAAATTTCAAACACGTGATTTAATGACGTTTCAACAGATACTTCTTACTGCAGAAAAAAACATGTGTTACCCTTAGATAGTAACTTTTATCACGACTAAGAACGACTTTCTTTTGCTCTTTTTCAGTTATCTTACCGAGGCTCACAGCTATCACGTTAGAGACCAATAATCTACAGAATGAGACCAAGAAGAAGGAAATGGCTCTTCTTCTGTTTGAAGCATACAGTGCCTTATCCTGTTGTTGTATCCTTTCTTGTTTTTACAGCTTAACCCCTACAACACTGAGCTAAGCTTATTTTGCTTATGCGGACAGAGTAGATCAAGATCAGACTGCACAGAACGTGCAGTCTGATATTGAATCTACACTGTCCGCTGTTTTTCTGTAGCACATTTCAGCCAAAACTGTATTTAAATTGTGATATTTTGCCCGTTTTTCCTTCTTGAGTGGTTCCATTTGATTTAGTTCTGTCCATTTGCATTTTGATCTAGTTGTAGTTCCATTTTGATCTAGTGGTATGTTTCCCGCAAAAGCATCTTAATTTAACCAAAGCTAGCCTATACTTGTATGTCTATTACAACACTTTATATTTGACATTTTATGAGTCATGCTGTGTGGAAAGGGGGCTCAATACATTTGCAAAAAGTTTCCGACCCATGTCAGTCTGCGCAGTCCGCGCAGACTGACATTGGTCGAAACCTTTTGCTATTGGTCAATTTTCTACATGTCCAAGGACCATTCTACCGTATGATTCAGTCGGTGGTTAAACAAAATTAAGTTAATGGATCCATAATCGTGAAATGACTTGCTTAGTATAATGCATCACAGAGATGCATTAAACCATCTTTTCCCAGAGAATGACTCTTATTTTTCCCTGCGAGTTTATTCCAAATGATCATAAAACTGGCGGCGGTGGCCTGCCATTGTGCACAGGGTTCAAGGAATCCACTAACAGTCAGTAGACTTGAACCAAAGCCATTTCAAGTTTCTTTTTTGAATGTGATATGATTTATGCATAACAGAAAATTAAATAAACGGTCACTTATCGTTGCACTTATCACAAAAATGGGCACATTCTTGTGGATGATATGGACCCGACAAGAATCGTCTAAAATAGAGCTCATTTCAAGATTCCAGAAGAGATTTTTTATCCCCCGCCGAATTTCGGTGAGGGCGGATGTAGTTTTTGCGTTGCCCGTTCGTCCGTCCGGAGAGATATCTTCTGAAGTCCTTGCCGAAATTTGATGAAGCTCTACACATGTGTTCCATATGATAGTTTGCCGATATACTTTTTTTGTTTTTGTTTTGATTTAATGCCGTGTAATGGAAGAAGGGGGCTTGATGCATATTTCCATTATGGACCAGTATCTCTTTAACTATTGGACAAAAGTACTCAACGAAATTTGATGAAACTTCAGACGTGTGTTCCTAATGATAGTCCGCTGTTCTCGTTTTTTTAATGGTGTGATATGGAAAAAGGGGGCTTGATGCATAAAAAATTATTTCTATTATGGACCAGTATCTCTTTGATAAGTACTGGACAAAATTTTATGAAACTTCATACTTACAGTGTTTATCATAAGCCACAGACAATCATTATTTGTTTTTATTAAAATGAAATGCCATGGAAAAAGCGGGCTTAATGTATAATTTCATTATGGACCAATAATAAAAAGGCGACTTGTATATGCAGAACACTATACCTCTCATATGTTTTTTATCATTTCAACGAAGTAACATGTTTTTTAATAGACTCACTGGATAAAAACAGTTTATTTTTACAGCAACGAAAGAAGTGACATGTATACATTTTAGTGTTCAACTGTACTTTAGGTTAACAAACGACTTAAGTGTGGACTCTTCTGTATGTGTCATGCTCTATGAAAAGGGGCGGCTTCATGCATCTGCAAAAAGTATTGACTCGGGTCAACCTGCGCAGTCCGCGCAGGCTGACCTGGGACAAAACTTTTGGATTTTGGTCCATTTTCTACATGTCAAACGACCAGTGAAGCATATGATTCAGTCGGTTGTTGGACAAAACAGATTTTCAGGATCCATTGTAATGTGGTGACTGGCTCGGTATCATGCATCACGGAGATGCAAGAAATCCCATTTTTTTTTCCAGAGCATGCCCTTTATTGAAAGCAACTGCAGACATCAAATTTAATGTTATTGAAACCATGGAACATGTCTTTGAAACGGTAGAGAACATGTAGGAAAAAGGGGACAGTTGTGGTTACCAGCAATATCTCCTTTTATCTCGATGTTTTCAGAGGACTTTGAAACGGTAGAAAACATTTAGGAAAAAGGGGACAATTCTGGTTACCAGCAATTTCTCCTTTTATCTCGATGTTTTTAGAGGACTTTCTGTCTCAGGGTCGCTGAAGCTGTGGTTTGTTTAGTACAGGATGAATTGCTGAAATAGGCATGTACTTCTGTTTGTGAGAGTGCTTACCTCAGAGAGAAATCCGAAGCAGGCGACGTTAAAAGCTTCCTTGTGAAATATTGTAATTAACAGCAGTTACGGTTTCGTATATTAATTGATGTGAAAACTGTGCGACAAAGAGAGGGATATTGATCCTTTATTTCCAACAATATTCTCCTTACTCTCTAGGTGGAAGAAACAGTGATCTGCAGGAAGTCAGCAGGTAGAGTAAGAGATTTCCATAGCCTGGTTACCAGTATTTTCTCCTTTTCCCACAATGCTTTCACAGGGTTTTTTTTTTGGGGGGGGGGGGTGTTAACCCTTTCCCAAATAAGCCCTGGTTTTCACGTGTCTGCAGTACAAGTCTTTTGAAAACACTATGGGAAAAGGAGAAATTGCTCGTAACGAGCAATTTCTCCTTTTCCCACAGTGTTTTCTACCCTTTTTGAGACCTTTCTACCATTTTCATCCAATTTAAAATTGTCGTCTGCAAACTCTTTCAATTTGGACCAGTCCAAAATTTGTCGTTTGGGAAAGGGTTAACCGGGATTGTGTGGCAAAGGGATAACAATAGCAGCAAAAGTAAAACAAGAAAATGTTAATTAGTTATGGGCAATGTCTGCTATTTTCAAAAAATCTACTGAAAAAAAAATTATCAGTTACAGGATGTAATGTAAAGTAGATCAAAAGATTTCCATAACAGTGAAGTTGTATGATTGACGCGGAACTCTCCTAAAAACGGTGAAAGCTTGTATGTTTTGACGGGTTTATAGTCTTGATTCATATGCGAGAGAGCGTTCTATTGATTTGTTGTGCAAGCACTGGATTCTTGTGCGGTTATTTGATGAAAGCAATCATAGTTTTGCGAAACTAGATTGTTGTTTTTTACTTTTGTCGATTAGAGATATTATGACATCAGTTTGGTGCGTATCAGACGTTATTAGGTGTGATACTGCCCCTTTGCTGTTTTTTTTTTTTTTCCATGAATAATGTGATATTTATAAATTGTTCAGAATATTGGCTTCAGTGACTGAAGGGAAGTGAGTCTAGGTCATGGCATGGTATTCGTTCTGCTTGCTTGCATTATTCTTTCTGCCAAGCAACCTCTGTATAAATGACTGAAAGACTTTAAAACCATGGTCCTTTTCAGAACGGCTATAAAGAAATCAAACCTTTAAACAATTTGTGTTGCCACATCAGTTAAGGTAGAACAAAAGTGAAAAGTTGTTTTTAGTTTCGAGCAAAATCTGCTATTTTCAAGAGTTCAGCTGCAAAAAAAAAAAATCTTCTGTAACACACACACAGAGAACAAGAGATGTTCGTAACAGTGAATCGGGATGATTGGCTCTGAACTCTCCCAGAACGGTCAGAGCTTGTATGTTTTGACGGGTTTACTGTCATGATTCATATGTGAAAAAGCGTTCTATTGATTTGTTTGTCCAAAGTTCTGAGTTATGGCGCTATTGTTTGATGAAAGCAATCATTGTATTGTAAAACTGGGTCCCTATTCACCAACCATTCTTAAGAACATTCTTCGTCTTATTCTCCAGAAATTTTTAAATTTGCAAGTAATACAACCTCTGATGGGCTAGACCTAATGGTTCAGCCAATCAGAAGTTGTGTTACATTCAAATTTAGAAAATTCTGGAGAATAACACCAGGAGCGTTCTTAGGAATGGTTGGTCACTACGGACCCTGGATTGTTGTTTTTTACTTTGGTCTATTAATAATATTTTGGGCATCAGGTTTTTTTGAGAAAACAAATCAACAGTATATTGCCCAAGATATTTCGACTTTTTTTTCAATCAGGAAGTGACAAATTCATTAATTAATCTTGATTTATATACGAGAGAGTTCTATTATTGGCAACCGAATAGACCGGTTTATGGCGTTGCTGTTTGATGAAAGCAATTACTCTATTGCAAAACTGGAGTGTTAGTTTGTACTTCGGTCCATTGATGATATTTTAGGCATCAGATTTGTGACAAGTACCAACCAACACGTTATATAACGGGGTCTTGTCGCTCTAAAATTTTTTGCTTGGTATTTAAAGATGTTTTCTGTTTGGAGCTACCCTATACCATCAATAAAATCTTTAGATTCAACCATCAATAAAAATATTTAGATAAGTTTAAACTTCACAAAAATGTGCTAGCCATGGTACTGTCAGACAGATTGTCTTAAAAAATTTCATTCAGTGATTCAGTGATAAGTTTTGGTTACTATAGCAACAAAATAAGAAAAAAAAATCTCGGTACATGGAATTTCTGCTCTTAACATACTAGTATTACTTTAAACCTTTACCACACAATCACGAATTTTAACGACCCTGGAAATGAAAGCTTTTGGAAAAATTGTGGGAAAATTAGAAAATGGTAGTAATCAGCATATTCTCCTTTTCCCATAACGTTTTCTACCCCTTCGAAGGCAAATTCCATTTTTTGAGCCTTACCGAAGTTTTCGTCTGCATTTTTTTTTTTTTCAGTTTGGACACAGTTAAGATTTTATCGTTCGGCAAAGAGTTAAGTGCTCTACAGCAACACGCAAAAAGTTGTCCGTAGGATGATACGAAAGTGGAGACCTAATTTTCCACGACTGTGATGTTATATGTTTGACTAGGAACTCTCCTAAAACAGTGAGAGCATGTATGTTTTGATGGTTAAAAATCTTGATTTATATGTTAGAGATTGTTCTATTGATTTGTTTGTCCAAGTACTGAATTGTGGCGCTGTTGTTTGAAAGCTATTATTGTTTTGCAAAATTGGATTCTTATTCTTTACTTTGGTCTATTAATGGTATTTTGGCTTCAGGTTTGTGAGTACATTTATTAATACCTCATACGGCGTGGTATTTCCCTCCATTGTTTTAGGCGTAGCATTTAAAGGGTTTCTTCTTTTGACTTCAGCGACAAAGAAACGACAAATACAGCAATTTATTATCTTCATACATACTCGTATGTTAGCATGATAGCGTTATATTGAAGGTGTCTACAGGAACTGAGTTATGGCGCTGTTGTTCGTTGGAAGCAGTCTTTACATTAAACAAGAGGGCCATGATGGCCCTGGATCGCTCACCTGAGTCATTAGGCGAAATTTCACTCCAGGGTCATAATGACCCAATTTAAAACTCATATAAGATATTATTAAGACAAACATTCTGACCAATTGTCAGGTCAGTTTATCTGAAAATATGACCTCTGGAGTGTCCAAAATGTATTTTTTCAATTTGACCTAGTGACCTAGTTCATGACCCTATGTGACCATATTTCAAACTCATCCGAGATATCAAAGCAAACTTGTTGACCAAGGTTCAGGTGAATTGGGCAAGAAATGCCACCTCTAGAGTGCCACAAGGTATTTCTGTAATTTGACATAGTGACCTAGATTAGGACCCTATGTGACCCAATTTCAAAGCCATTCAAGATATCATCAAGTCAAACATGCTGACACATTTTCAGGTCAGTTGAGCAAAAATTGTGGCCTCTACAGCGCCCGCAATACATTTCTTTAATTTGATCTAGTGACCTAGTTTATGACCCTACAAGACCAAATTTCAAAATGATCCGAGATATAATGAGATCAAATACGTAGACCAATTTTCAGGTCAATTTAGCTAGAATTGTGGCCTCTAGAGTGCCCACAAGGTATTTTTCTTCAATATGACCCAGTGACATTGTTTATGACCGTATATGACCGAATTTTGAACTCATGTGATATATCGTCAAGACAAACACGCTGACCAATTTTCAGGTCAATTGAGTAAGAATTGTGGCCACTAGAGCGCCCACAGGATATTTCTTTAAATTTGACCTAGTGACCTAGTTTATGACCCTATGCGATCCAATGTTGAATTCATCCAAGATTTTATTAAGACAAACATGCTGATCAATTGTCAGGTCCACTGAGTAAGAATTGTAGGCACTAGAGCGCCCACAAGGAATTTCTGTAAGTTGACCTAGTGACCTAGTTAATGACCCAAGGTAACCCAAATTCAAACTCATCCGAAATGTCATCAAGAAAAACATTCTGACCATTTTTTAAAGTCAATTGAGCAACAAATGTGGCCTCTAAAGTGCCCACAAGGTATTTCCTTAATTTGACCTTATGACCTAGTTTATGACCCAAGGTATCCCAAATTCGAAATCATCCGAGATTTTATTAAGACAAAGATTCTGACCAATGTTCAAGACAGTTGAGCAAAAAATGTGGCCTCTAGACTGCCCACAAGGTATTTCTTTAATTTGACCTAGTGACCTAGATTATGTCCCCAGGTGACCCAATTTTGCAGTCATCTTAGATTTCATCAAGACAAACATTCAGACCCATTGTCAGGTCAATTGAGCAATAAATGCTGCCTCTAGATTGAACACAAGGTATTACTTTAATTTGACCTAGTGACCTAGTTTATGACCCCAGGTGACCCAATTTCAAACTCATCCGAGATTTAATTTAGAGAAATATTCTCACTAATTTTCAAGTCAATTGAGAAAAAATGTGGCCTCAAGCTATTTCTATAATTTGACCTAGTTACCTAGTTTATGACCCTAGGTGACCCAAATTCGAACTAATCCGAGATTTTATCAAGACAAACATTCTGACCAATTTTTAGGTCAGTTGAGTAAGAAATGTGGCCTTTCTATAGAGTGTCCACTAGGTGTTTCTTTAATTTGACTTAGTGACAGTTTATGACCCCAGGTGACCCAATTTCCAACGCATCCGAGATTTAATTAAGACAAACATTCTAATTTTTAAGCCAATTAGAGCAAAAAATGTAGCCTCTAGAGTGCCCACAAGGTATTTCTTTTATATGACCTGGTGACCTAGTTTATGACCCTAGGTACCCAAATTCGAACTCATACGATTTCATCAAGACAAACATTCAGACCAATTTTCAAGTCAGTTGAGCAAAAAATGTGGCCTCTAGAGTGCCCACAAGGTTTCTCTTTAATTTGACCTAGTGACCTATTTTATGACCCTAGGTGACCCAAATTCGAATTCATCTGAGATTACATCAAGACAAACATTCTGACTAATTTTGAGGTCAACTGTGCTAGAAATGTGGCCTCTAGAGTCTCCACAAGTTATTTCTTTAATTTGACCTAGTGACCTAGTTTATGACCACAGGTGACCCTATTTCCAACTCATCCGACATTTAATTAAGACAAACATTCTAA
Source organism: Tridacna gigas (assembly GCA_945859785.2). Classification (NCBI taxonomy): domain Eukaryota; kingdom Metazoa; phylum Mollusca; class Bivalvia; order Cardiida; family Cardiidae; genus Tridacna; species Tridacna gigas. The sequence goes on from OX244034.2 coordinate 31,947,565, forward strand.
TTTTTAAGACAATTAGAGCAAAATATGGTCTCTAAAGTGCCCACAAGGTATTTCTTTGATATGACCTAGTGACCTATGTATGACCCTAGGTAACCCAAATTCGAACTCCTCCGAGATTTCATCAAGACAAACATTCTGATAAATTTTCAGGTCAATTGAGTTAGAAATGTGGCCTCTAGAGTGGCCACAAGGTATTTCTTTAATTCGACCTAGTGACCTAGTTTATGACCCCAGGTGACCCACTTTCAAACTCATTCGAGATTTAATTAAGACAAACATTCTGACCAATTTTCAAGTCGGCTGAGCAAAAAATGTGGCCTCTATAGTGTCCACAAGGTATTTCTTTCATTTGTCCTAGTGACCTAGTTTATGACCCTAGGTGACCCATACTCGGACACATCTGAGATTTCATCAAGACAAACATTCTGACCAAAATTCAGGTCGATTGAGTTAGAAATGTAGCATCTAGAGTGTTCACAAAGTAAATGTTTACAGCGGACGACGCAAGACGGACGACGGACATCGGACAACCACAAAAACGGACCTTGAGCACGTTGTGCTCAGGTGAGCTAAAAAGGGAACATGCTGTTCTATACTTCGGGCATATGATATTTCGCCATCAAGTTGGTCAGAACACTTCAATATGCCATACGGCGTGATATTTCCCTTCTACGATTTTTGTCATGAGGAATGTAGTATCAGTAAATAAACTGGTTCTGTACCTTCATTGGCATAAAGCCAGCGTGCTTAGGTCATGTTATGATGTCCACCGTTCTTGCTTGCATTGCTACTTCTGTCCTTGCTTTTAAACATCTCCTGTAGAATTCTTAAATAGTTTCAACTTTCTTAAAAGTGTTTCAGCCATAATACTCTTCAGTGTCTTTAAAGAGTTTAAGTCTGTGAACATTTTTTCCCATATCCACAGAAGTAAAGAAAACTACTTGAAAATTTGCTACTCGAAAGAAGAAATTTATGCGATTTATCAAGAGGTCTGCTGCCACACGAAAGTAGTCCTATCAAGGAAGTGAGCAAAAAGATGACAAGATTTCCATTGCAGAAATGTTCAATGTTTGACGCGGAACTCTTCTAGTAACGGTGAAAACTTACATCTTTCGACGGTTCTTTTAGTGGTGATTCATATTGCGTTCTACTGATTGCTTCTGCTAGTACTGGGTTATGGCGCTGTTGTTTGATGAAAGCTATCAATGTAGTACAAAACTGGATTAATGTTTTTAACTTCGGTGTATCGTTGATGCTACAGGCATTAGATTTGTGGAAACACCTATCAGCACGTCATCTGGCGCGATATTTTCATCCTCAATTTTTGGGAATAGCATTTAAAGGGTTTTCTAGGCCACAACGAGCAAGAAGCGACAAATTCAGCAGATTATAATCTTGATACATAACTTGGTGTATGAGAGTGATTGATTTCTCCTGGTACTGAGTTATGACGCTATTTTTCGATGAACGCTATCAGGCTGGGCATCATGTAATATAGACACAGCTCAAAACATACCTGAAAAAAAAAAGCTGGAGTTGTTCTCTAGTACTTACTGTTGTAAAGGGATATATTGAGCTTTTGGTCAGATGTTGGATTTGCAGTATACTCGTTTGTTTGGCGTATTAAGTTCACGTGACAAAAATACCACTATCTAACTTCTGTCGAAGTATTAATACACTTTTATGGTTGAATGGAGTATTAAAGAAACCTGAAAGAAATGCGTAGCTTATATTTTCCTACAATATAAGCAAAATCGAAAAATTGTCTGTCAGAACAGAACAGAACAGATTTTATTATGACTTGTACAAAGTACATCGTCAGTTGACATACAATATACAAAACCACGTGGTACATAGAAATTACATGTATATCAAAATGTTACGGAAAGAAATAGGTTCAAACATATGTTAAGTAAAATTGTACATAGATGGGCGATTTCGAAAATATACAGGCAAAAAAAATAAAAATCTTAGCCTAATTTCACTTTAACATGGACATAAAAATAAAAGGTGATTAGAGTCTGCAATGTCTGTTGCATTACAGCAAGGACAAAATCTTTCCGATCGGGGTATGGAGGGGGTGCTGTATCTGCCAGTTTCGATTCGTAGGTTATGTGATGAAAATCTGAGTCTTGTAAAATAAATTCTCATATCTCCTGATAAAATATCTAAATATGGCTCGTAACCGCATGAATGCTTTATTCATGAATAGTCTTTCAAAGCTGCGCTATTTTGTAAGGTACTTAACCAATCTTGAATAAAACAATCTGTCGCTCTTTGTTCAAAAACTTTCGGGAATTGTTTCAAATATAAAGAGTCATAAATTCGTTATTGCTAGCAAACATATCCGTACAGTGAAAAATACGACCAAAATAATTAAAATCATCGGTTACATCTACAAGTGTATTATTGTAATACGAATGTTCATCGTCTTTCAACCTCCCTCTTTTTCTAAAAAACATAATTTCAGTTTTGGCCTCGTTTACTTGTAAACTCCAATTTTTACAATACTCATGAAGATTGTCGAGATGCTCTTGAAGTTTGCGTGGCGACTGTGCGAGAATTGCCATGTCGTCTGCAAATAATAACAGAATGATGATTATATTATCAATAATGATTCCACTGTCTTTTTTTCTTTGTAAATAAAACTCTAAATCCTCCAAGAACAGTGATACCAAAATCGGTGACATTATTTCACCTTGCCTTAGCCCAACTGAGAGTTCAAAAAATTTAGAGACATCATTGAAATGTTTAACACATGACTTTAGGTGAAGGTACATATTGTTCATGACGCGTAAAACTTTACCTTGAATACCTAATTTGTAAAGTTTTAACCACAATGCATTCTTATATATGCTATCAAAGCATTTTTGGAGATCTACAAAAGCTACATATAAACGCTTATTTTTATTCAGAAAGTTCTGGACTAGATTTAATAAGGTAAACATTGCATCAACAGTAGATCTTTTTTTTTTTTTTTTTTCTGAAACCGAACTGCGCGTCAGAGCGAGAGCTATTTTCACCACAAAATTGTTCAAATCGCTTATTTATCACAGTGGTGAAAGTTTCGAAAAACAACTCGGCAACGTAATCCATCGGTAATTTGAAGGGCAATGTCTGTCTCCTTGAAGAGTGGAATTATTATGCCTTCGCACCATTTGTTTGGAAAAATACCTGAATCAAGAATTGCATTAAAATGTGACAGAGATAAGGTACTACTATATTGTCAATTATCTCAATAAAATACTCATTTAACAAACAGTAATTTCTATAGGCTTTGCCTGCTTGTAAATGCTTACAGCAGCTGAAATTTCCGATTGAGTAATTTTGCTATAAAGCTCTTGTAGAAATATGACAAATCATCAAAATCATAATTCCGATTAAAACTTTCTACTTCCTCGTCTTCTACGGACTATCATAAAATTGTTCAATAAGTCCTTTACAAGTAAGGGTAAATCATAACAGAAGAGAACAGAAAGCTCGGGACAAAATCATAACAGAAGAGAACAGAAAGCTCGGGACAAAACGCCCAGTGAATGGGGCAGAACGCCCACCGTAGGCGTTTTGCCCCTGCGGTGACATAGGCCTTTTGCCCCAAAGCGGCATCAATACTATGAACTATATAAATAGTCTAGGTACGTGTACAGCAATGATAGTTTATAAAGGATAAAGGAGACACGGCAAAATGAGCGATATTTGAAAAATTGCATTCACCAGTTAATAAACAGTCAATTATAGATGCCCCGGTACTCCATATATAAGAAAAATTCCCAATATTTTGATCAATGCTCAATCTGCCGCGCGCTTTACATAAGTCTATCAGCTTTATCCCAAAATCATTGCATTTTTTTGTCCTTTGAGGCCCGGTGAAGGCGTAAGTCCGTGTTATAATCATCACTGTCCACATTAAAATCAATACAGTCAAAAACAACAAGATCTCTCTTTTGGCCGACCCTGCTGCTAAAATCACCACATAAGTAAACAGATCCGTGTCTGTTGAAAAAATCGACATCACTTTCTAAGATTTCAAACAAATCAATGTTGAAAGTATTATACAATGGAGATTCTCGACATCATAAATAGGTGCAACATAAAAAGACGTCACTTCAGTTTCAAAATTGAAATATTTAGCGTCAAGCTTAAACCAAATAATTGTATTCCGGTTGTTTTTGACGATAGATATCCCGTTCTGAATATAATATAAACATATATCCCCGCTGCAGCGCTTTGCTCTTCGATGCTGAAATTTCCTGTAGAAATTGTGTGAAATATAACCACTTAATTTAACATCAGTATTAACAGAAATTAATTTCTCATATAAGAAACAAATGTCATTTTGTCTTAATATACTTACAAAGTCATCATTGCCCCTCATCGCCTCAGACAGACCCGATAGAATCGACAGTTCACTCACGGCCAAGCTGATTTACCTCCCTGACGGGCCTCCTTAAGTTTGGGTAATAGTCTCTTTCTCTTTTCGCTCACTTCTTTCGGGTACTGTTCATTTATATAATAGGACGTTCCTTTTAGATTTTTCCCTGCTTTTTCACATAATCTTTGTCTTTGAATTCATGAAATCTAGCGACTACCTGACGAGGACCCTTCGACGACTTAGAACACACTCTGTCAAACAAAATCTTATCTGCAAGCTCTTTCGCCACTTCCAACTTTTCATGGAGGAAAACCCTTATCTTGCTTTCGGCTTCTTCATTTGTTTCTGGATCACTTTCTGGGATGCTCGTAAAAACCAAATTATTTTTCATAGACTGCGACTGCAGATAAACAATACTGTTTTTCAGTTTATCATTTTCGGTTTGAAGATTCAAATCTTTGTCATTCAGTAACCCAGAAATCAGTACTTTCGACCCTTTTCTCGACCAAGTTCAACTTTTCACCGTAACGCTTATCCCCTTCCTGAATAGTTGACCACAAATTGTCTATTAATTCTACTTTGGGTTTTAACTCTTCTAATGACAAAAAGTCATTTCTCTATATTGGCGAAATTCTTCTCAATATTTGGAATCTTTGGGTCAGTTTTCATAAGAAACTGTAGTGTAGGATTTCATCGTTTGACGTCTCCTTCTCTCACTTATCACCATTTTTCTCCGACTGACACGTGGACGCCATTTCGCTTACTCTTTCAGATTGACCCTCTGACAGACGTTTAGACTGGGGTAATGGGATACTGCTGACTAATGATTTCTCACAAACATTGTCTTTGTCATACAAAACTGAATTGGCATGTTTTGAAATGTCACTTACACCTAACTCTTCTTCCCCAGACGAGCCTCACGGCTTAAATGATTTGGAATGCGATGGGTCACTATTCACAGATGTTTGATACTGTTGTGCAATATTAACTGTGGTTTATACAGAACAGAAGTGTACGAACATACAAACAACTTGAAAAAAAAATCTCACGGAAAATTGAAATACTGACCAAAACTCTCGATGTCATTCTCCAGTCATGACATATATGTTAAGATCATTTGAGTTTGTCATTCGATTATTAAGCACTGCTTAGGGATTTTACGAGAGTGGAATTAAAAACGTGACAAACGAGGGATTGTGGAAATCTGACCAGCTTAAATTGTCTCTGATATTCCCATTTTCTAATGTGATTGAACTGCCGATGCATTGAAAAGAGCAACGCAAGTGACAAGCAAAGTATAATCGTTATCACCAAGTAGCTGATGACACTTCTTGTCACTTATCCTACCTTGTACTACGAAGGATGTGTTATGCTTTTGTGTACATGCAACGCCTCTCTCTTGATTATTTAATGCTTCTTCCAAAGAATCATGTGTTTTAAAGCCCTTAGAAAGTAGGCTTTTGTGTGTATTTTAACTCTTTCAGCGCACTAGATGAAAACCAGCATTTGCGAACGGCGTAAATGACATAAATGAAGAACGCACTGACTTTGGATGTGTATACCTCCCAGTTGTTTAGTCAACCCTTCAAGATAAAACTTTCAGAGTTTCCCTGGATTGTAATTAAAGCGTTCGAAAGAGGTCGAGTTCATTTATTTATATATATTTGGCGCTGAAATAGTGAACGATCACTCTTCTAAGATAAGGCTGATGGTAACACCTAAAGTTTGTAAAATAAATTTCGGTGGTTTATGGCTTTTGGAGGCAATTTTACTACAAGTGTGTTTTGTCATAAATATTGGTTATTTGATGTGGAAACATTCCTTCCTTTGAATATGGGGGCCTTATTTCAAATTCAGATTATAACTTACTGCACAGGCTAGTTTGAAACACACCAAAGATCTTTACAAATGACACATTTTAGAAACATTTGGGAGTTTTGGGAGGATAGCATTCTCACTTGTATGAATCATGTATGAAACAGAGTGGACGGATACGAGAATCAGGTTGTCCGTCTGTTCAAAGACGCATTTTTGTGCCCTCTTTACATCTGGTGTTCTCCTTTTTGAAACAAATTTGGCCGAAAATTCAGCCCTTAATCTGCTAAACAAGTGAATTGAAACGTACGTCAATAGTAAAAACCCAAAATTTGCTTTTTAAAGGGGTTTTTTTTTTTTTGGGGGGGGGGGAGATATCTCTTTATCGGACAGTGTAGATCCAAGATCAGACTGCAAGTTCTGTGCAGTATGATCTGTCGGCAAAAGATCTTCCAGTCGGGCGTAGCAGCCTAAATTCTACCAAGGCAATTTGTGCATCTGCAATGGTCATTGTGACTGGTCGAATATTATTAAGAGTTTTTGCCCCTGAATTCTTTTTTTCCTCAGAGTCATTAAAACAAGGTGTTCTTTGGTAAAGGGCTACAAACTTAAACACTCTTCAAGCTTCTGAATTCGAATAACGACTAGAATCTGTATTTCGGGCACTCTCGAGACAAAATATTTATTTTATAATCTCTCTACAAGTCCAAGATAGATCGAATTTAAAGAGCCGTCTAATACTTGCAATTTTGCTATACCCATCCCTTTACCAAACAATCCTGTGTTTTTTACGGCCAAGAGAAGTGCGTAATCAGCATATTTTCCGTTTCCTTCACTGTGTTCTACCCTGTTAAAGATAAAGCCAGTCATTTTATTAATTTTATCGTCTGGAAACCCTTTTAATTTTGTCATGTCTATGAATTTTGTCGCCTTGTAAAGAGTAAACCCCAAAGCTTCTACATGTGACCCAGCACTTATTTGCAGACATTGTAGATCAATACAAGACTTAACAGAACGCGCGATCTGATTTTGGATCCTCAGTGTCCGATACGGTTGGATTTTTTTCTTCGGTTAGAACTTTGAAATATCAATATTCGAGTATTTATCAGTGTAAGGGATAGAGTTGTAGCATCTCTTGTTTTAGATAGGTTTAGTCACGCAACTTCTTCATGCAGTATGTCAGCAAAAAGAAAAATCAGTTCCAAACGAAATGTTTTTTTTTTTAATCTCGTTTGCTTTTATCGCAGCTTCGAGAAGTTTATTAACCTTCTCAATGTTTGGGATTTTTACTTTTGGTCTTATTTTTGGGGTTTTTTTTTTGGACTTTTGCTTTTCGTTTTAGCTCACCTGAACGCAAATTGCTTAAGGTTAGATTTTTTTATCGTGCCGTGTCCGTCATTGGGCGTCAACAATTACCTTGTGTGCACTCTAGAGGCCACATTTTCAGTCCAATACCCGGAACTCTTGAAAATTGGTCAGAATGTTTGCCTTGATGACAAGGTAAAATCTGTAAAACAACAAAAAACCATTGTTTGTATTCTAGAGGCCACTTTTTCAGTTCGATTCTCATGAAAGTCATTCACAATATTTTCTTTGTCAATATTTTGGACAAGAGGGAACGTGGGTCATGCATCGGGACAAGTCGTATAAAAACCCTCTGTGCACCTTAGAAGCCAGGTTTTCAGTCTGATACTCATGAGACTTGATCAGAATGTTTGTCTTGATGATATTTTGAACAAGTCCCCAACCGAAATATTGCGATTTTCATCCTATTTCTTTTCGATGGAAAAACTCACTGTATCGGACAGTGTAGATCAAGATCAGACTGGACGTTCTGTACAGTCTGATCTTAATTTACACTGTCGTCAAAAGGACACTGTGTTGCGCATAGCAGCCTAAGGGTGAAATAGAACTCTCGATTCGGAGTGCCTAATTCCGAACCCCTGGTTACGTCCACGTATAATAACCTTAGGGAGGAAGGGATGTTAGGTAGGAAGGGATCGAGTTCAAACTTAAGTAGTTTGCAGTCTGAGCATGATCTACTACGTAAAACCACGTAAGTTTCGGTATACATCGTACGGGTTAAGTGGGGCTTTTTTTAGCTCACCTGAGTACGAAGTACTCAAGGGGAGCCTTTGTGGTCGTGCTGTGTTCGTCGTTCGTCGTTTGTCGTCAACTTATAGCTTGTGTACGCTCTACAAGCCACATTTTCAGTCCGATCCCCGCGAAACTTAGTCAGAATGTTAGTCTTGATAAAATCTCGAACAAGTTCGAAATTGGGTCATGTGGGGTCGAAAACTAGGTCACCAGGTCAAATCTAAGAAAAAGCTTGTGTGGGCTGTAGAGGCCACATTTTCAGTCAGATACTTGTGAAACTTGGTCAGAATGTTTGTCTTAATAAAATCTCAGATGACTTTGAAATTGGGTCATGTAAGGTCAAAAACTAGGTCACTAGGTCAAATCTTAGAAAAACCTTGTGTGCGCTCCAGGGGTCACATTTTCAGCCCCATACTAATGAAACTTGATCAGAATATTTGTCTTCATGATATCTTGGAAGAGTGTGAAATTGGGTCACCTCAGTTTAAAAAAAAAACACTAGGTTACTAGGTCAAATCTTAGTAAAACCTTGTGTGCGCTCTAGAGGACACATTTTCAGTCCGATACTCATGAAACTTGATCAGACTGTTTGTCTTGATAAAATGTCGGATGAGTTCGAAATTGGATCAAGTGCTGTCAAAACTTAGAAAAACTTTGTGTGAATTCTAGGGGCCACATTTTCCTTCCGATACTCATGAAACTTGGTCAGAATGTTTGTCTTGGTGATTACTTGGACGAGTTTTAAATTGGGTGACATAAAGTAAAAAGCTAGGTCACTAGGTCAAATCTTTGAAAAACCTTCTGTACGCATTAGAGGTCACATTTTTCAGTCCGATACTCGTGGAACTTGATCTGAATATTTGTCTTGATTAAATCTTACAGGAGTTTGAAAATGGGTCATGTCGGGTCAAGATCTAGGTCACAAGGTCAATATTGGAAAATCCTTGTGTACGCTCCAGAGGGCATATTTTCAGTCCAATACTCGTGAAACCCGGTCAGAATGGTGGTATTGGTGATGTCTCGGACAGGTTTGAAATTTGGTAATGTTGGGTCAAAAACTAGGTCACTACGTCAAATCTTTGAAAAAACATTCTGTATACTGTAGAGACCACAAATTTAGTCCGATACTTATAAGGTCACTAGGGCAACTCTTCAGAAGCTATATTTTCAATTCGATACTCGTGAAAATTAATCAGAATGTTTGTCATGATGATATCTTGTACGAGTTTGAAAAAAGGTCACATAGGGTCAAGAAGTGGGTCATCGGGGCAAATCTTAAAAGACGATGTGTACAGTAATAACGTAAAGTACGGCACAGTGTCATTACAATATCAAAGTATTTTTAAAGAATGTTCTGTGCATTATAGATATGGAATATACTTGAATAGGCAGATTTATTGTTGGGATTTTTGTACAAGTTAACAGAAGACATTGCAGAATATTTTATGTCAAACAAGGGAATTAACCGTTTTAAAAACCCTAAGAAGAAAGCCTCTTCGAAACATTGTGAAAATGGAGAAATTGTTGGTTAACAGTATTTTCTCTCTTATTTTTCTCAGTGTTTTCTACATTATTTTAGACAAGTTCCATCAGTAACGATCGCATTTTATTTGTTGATTCCAAATTCTTTCAGTTATGGCAAGTCTAAAATGTTGTCATATGGTGAAAGATTAAGTGTTTACCGCATAATGCCATGTTTTGACATTCTTGATAAAGCAAACTTATAAAAATGTTTTGGGAAAGGGGATAATGATGGTAACCAGCATTTTTTCCTTTTCCATAACAATTTCTCTCCCATGGAAAACAAATTTTATGGTTTTAGTATCATTTAATTTGTCGTTTGAAAGTGCTTCCAATTTGGACAAGGTTAAAATTTTGCTTCTAGGTAAAGGGTTTATTCTATGATTTCCAGCTAATAAAATTAATCAGCATGATGTGTGGTTGACAGTTGTGAGGTAGACTGTTGGCCTCATAATCACAAGGACCCGATTTCAATACCTGGTCGCAGGTATTTAGATGCAACTTTAGGGCTGCTCATTGGCTGACACATCTGACATGAGTACAGGCCCGGTTTCACAAAAAGAAACTGAAGTCTCTCCTTTTTTACCCAAATTTACAAATGGTCCCATGTTCTGGCTTGGGTTTAGTTTATTGACTGAGATACATTTCAGTAATATTAACAGACTGTAGTAACGTTGTCAAATTCTGAGTTGACACCATGTTTCAGACACAAAATATGCAAAAACATGGACTTAAGTTACTTGACACTTAAGACTTATTTTGCTGAGTTGAGTCTGAAAAAATGCTCATGAAACATGGTCAGAATAATTGTCATGATACTTCTTTTGACGAGAAGTAATGCACTGTAAACTTATTATGTAAGCTTTGTAGCTTTGTATTATTAGATTTTGAGTTTCTTATTGTTTTTGTGTTTGTCCTCAGTAAGTAAATTTGATAGAAAACAGATATTTTCACAGTTCACTGCAGATGTTTATGCAGAAATTTTCTGTTATGTAATAAGTCATATGGATCTGCTTAGACAGTTTTGCATGCCACACAAATAAATAAGTTGTATGTTTAGAAATGTTGCCCTCATGAGCAATATTCTAAGACAGTAATAATAAAAAACACACACACATACACCCCCACCCCCCACACACAGACACTGAGAGAAAGAGAGAGAGAGAGAGAGAATACCCCCTCATCTGTAGATATATATGAAAACCCAACATTTGTTTGCTGTCGCATGTGTCATTCTGTACCGGGTAGCTGCTGTTGGTGAAGTTGTCTTTTTAGCTCACCTGAGCACAATGTGCTCAAGGTGAGCTTTTTTGGTTGTCCGATGTCCGTCGTGCGTCGTCCGTCGTCAACATTCACCTTGTGGACACTCTAGAGGCCACATTTTTTACTCAATTGACCTGAAAACTGGTCAGAATGGTTGTCTTGATAAAATCTCGGATGAGTTTGAATTTGGGTCACCTAAACTAGATCACTACGTCAAATTAAAGAAATACCTTGTAGACACTCTATAGGCCACATTTTGTACTCAACTGACCTGAAAATTGGTCAGAATGTTTGTCTTGATGAAATCTCGGATACGTTCGAATTTAGGTCACCTAAGACATAAACTAGGTCCCTAGGTCAAATTTAAAAAAATACCTTGCAGGCACTCTAGAGGCCACATTTTTTGATATCGAATAATTTCGAAATTGGGTCATGTTGTGTCGAAAAGTAGTTCACTGGGCCAAATCTTATAAACAGCTTGTGTGCTCTATAGAGGCCACATTTTCAGCCTGATACTCATAAAACTAGATCAGATCATTTGTCTTGATGGTATCTCGGACAAGCTTGAAATTGGGCCATGTCGGGTCAAAAGTAGGACAAGGGGCCAAATCTTAGCCTAGGAAAACATGTGTGCATTCTAGAGGCCACTTTTTTTAGCCTGATACTCATGAAAGTAGGTCAGAATGTTTTTCTTGATACTATCTCAAACAAGTGTGAAATTGGGTCATGTCAGGTCATAAAGTAGGTCACTGGGCAAAATCTTAGAAAAACCTTGTGTGCACTCAGGAGGCCCCATTTCTGCCGGTTATTAAATGAAACTTGGTCAGAATGGCTGTCTTGATGATATCTTGGACATGATTGAAATGAGGTCATGTCGGGTCAAAAAGTAGGTCACTGAGCCAGATCTAAGAAAAATCTTGTGTGCACTGTAACGACCACAATTTCAGCCTGATACTCGTGAAACTTGGTCAAAAAGTTTGTATTGATAATATCTTGGGACAAGTTCGAAAATGGGTCACGTTGGGTAAAAAGTAGATCCCTGCGTTATGTCTCAGAAAGACCTTGTGAGCACTCTAGAAGCCACATTTTCAGCCTGATGCTATTGAAACATGGTCAGAATGTTTGTCTTAATAATATCTCGGACAAGTTCGAAATTGGGTCTTGTTGGGTCAAAAGGTAGGTCACTGGGCCAGATCTTAGAAAAAGCTTCTTGCGCTGTAGAGGCCACATTTTCTGCCTGATACTCATGAAACTAGGTCAGATTATTTGTCTGGATGATATCTCGGACAAGTTCGAAATGGGGTCATGTCGGGTCAAAAACTGGGTCATGAGACCAAATCATAGAGGAACCTTGTGTGCACTTTAGAGGCCACATCTTTGGCTTGATACTCATGAAAGTAGGTCAGAATGTTTATCTTGATGATATCTCAGTGAAACTGGATCATGTTTGGTCAAAAAGTAGGTCACTGGACTAAATCTTAGAAAAAACCTTGTGTGCACTCTGGAGGCCACATTTTCAGCCGGTTATGTATGAAACTTGGTCAGAATGTATGTCTTGATGATATCTTGGACATGATTGAAATAAGGTCATGTCGGGTCAAAAAGAAGGTCACTAAGCCAAATCTAAGAAAAAACTTGTGTGCTCTGTAAGGCCACAATTTCAGCCTGATACTCATGAAACCTGGTCAAAATGTTTGTCGTAAAAATATCTTGGACAAGTTCGAAATTGGGTTACATTGGGTCAAAGAGTAGGTCACTGGACCAAATCTTAGGAAAACCTTATGTGACCAGTATAGGCCACATTTTCCGCCTGATACTCTTGAAACTTGGTCAGAATGTTTGTCTCGATGATATCTTGGACAAGTTCGAAATTGGGTTACATTGGGTCAAAAAGTAGGTCACTGGGCCAAATCTTAGATAAACCTGGTGTGCACCGTGGAGGCCTCATTTTCAGATACTAATGAAATTTTGTCACAATGTCTTGCTGATATCTTGGACTACTTAGAAATTTGGCTGTGTCAGGTCAAAAAGTAGGTCATTTACACTCATGTGTCATGTGCTTTACATCATTAAAACCAGGATCTCTTCAGCTCTATCAGTTGTAGATGACTTTACTCAGGTCAGCGGTTTTGGGTCAATGGCCCTTTTGTTACATTAAGGCTTGCTGTGATCTGTCATTATATAGGAAAATATAAAACAGGTCTCCAAAATAAATTTTGGGAATAAAACTACAAACATTATTAGTATGAATCGACGTTTTTTCCTTTGCTCCGCCACAAGTGTTCATCTTCCTTTAGTGGTAATAATGACACGGAATCTAGATCCGTCCCGGGACTTCTTCTTCCGCCGGTTTCGTTCAAGGTTTTTTTTTTTTCATCCCAAAGTTGTTTAGTTTGAACAGTGCTATTACTATTATCATTTTATTTCTTCTGTCACTTGGAGACTTTTGTTCTGGTATAGAAATGTATCACGAAATGAACATCAGAGCAAACAAGCGTTGAGTTACCAGAGCTAAAAGACCAAGAAAACACAGTGCCAGGTTACAAATCGGAAAGAGGTAGGCAACGGTAATATAATCGAGTTCTGCGAAGAAAAGTTGGTTGAATGCATCTGCAAAACGTATCGACCCAGGTCGAAACTTATTTGTTATTGGTAAATTTTCTGTATAAATAGACCGTTCTACTCGTGATTCATTCGGTTTTGTAGAAAAATGGATCCGACTTATACGACGACATGCTTGGTATAATGCGTCATGCAGATGCATTAACCCCCTCCCCCTTTTCCTTTTTTCAGTGCGCCGCTCTACACAGAAGGAGTACGAAAACAACAGTGCTTAGATGAAGTGTTATTTAACCCTTTACCACACAATCCCGACTTTTAACGACCCTGAGAAAGAAGCCTTTTGAAAACATTATGGGAAAAGGAGAAAATGCTGGTAACTAGCATTTTCTCCTTTTTCTACAGTGTTTTCTACCCTGTCTAAAACAGAAATTATCATTTGAGCTACATTTAATTTGTCGTCTGCAGATCCTTTCAGTTTGGATCAGTCTAATATTGTGTCGTTTGATAAAGACTTAAACGGCGATCCCGTGTCACTTGTAAACGAACAAAAGTCGAAAACAAGCACACCGAATTGGATTACTCGGGTATAGTTATGTCATCAATGGTAACCGCTTAACTCTTTACCGACGAAAACATTTTAGACTGGTCCAAACTGAAAGCATTTGCAGACGATAAATCAAGTGTTTTTCAAATGACAAAATTTGTCTCAGAAAGGGTAGAAAACATATTTGGAGAAAATGCTGGTAATCCACTTTTCCCACATGTTTTCGAGAGCATTCTTCTTCAGGGTCGTTAAAACTCGGAACTGTATGGTAAGGGTTAACCATCGTACAGAGATAAATTACTATCGAAGCATGATTTGTACCTGCCTTACCTAAAGCTCTAATGGTTTAACTTTATCCAGGTATTAGTCTATCGGAGATAAACTATACTAATGGTCACTGACAGACGCCTTAGGAAAAATACAGTGCCTTACGCGAGAGTCTAATTTTTTGTCGACTGGTAATCACCGTGTATCATCGACTCCGAAACTTGGCACTAGCTGAAGCGGTGATAAACAAAAATTGGTCGTGTCCAGGTTAGGAAAGTTCTTTATTTTGATGTTACGTCGCGATATTATGCGTCAACGAGGATGTCTCCACTTACGGAACATATTTTTGTTTGAAGTGCACTTCCAGAAATGACATGAAAATGATTTTAAGTTCACTTTTTATCGTAAAACGAGCTGCCTGGTACTGCCGAGATAATGTGTCTTCGTCAAAACCCACCTGTTTATCATACAAGTGGTTGAGACAAATTTCATTCCATTATTATGCAGATGCGTTCCCATCACCGCTGCTTATATATAATCAATAGTTTTCTTAAAACAATGATGGAACTCGATAAAAACATCATAAAACTCGGAAGGCTTGAGTACGGCAACTTGAGGCCTTGCATAAAAATACTGGACGGCGTCTTGCTAGCTAACTGTACGGCGATTTATTGTGAAAATAATAGATTTTAATGCAATGTAGCGCGCGAAAGGTATTATTTCCTTATTAGTACCATCTTCACAGTTGCCAACATTAGTTACAAGAGAATTTATTTGTTGGAGTATGGTCATATCGAAAGAAAAAAGCACACAGCTCGACTGGAAGCCAACTCCTCTCGCAGGTCGTGCGAGTATCCTAGCAACAAAACTACAGAGTCGTATATCGGCCTGTGACAATAAGTTTATAATTCAGGCAATACTACCCGAGAGAAATATTTCCAGTATCTTGAAGTAAAGATGGATTCATTTATAAGAGGGCCATTAATTTTGTAGGGTACATTGTATTTGTAGTAGAGACATAGCTTTAAACCGTGAACTCGTATAAAGGAAAGTTTGAACCTTTCTTAAAGAGCTGGGTAAAAAAACAGTAGTATCATGGACACTGGCATGAATTTAGTGCAATAAAACGCGACACAAGCTGTAACAATATCGGTGGTATTATTTGAGATTTTCGAGACGCTGGTACAGCTATGCCTTATCTAGATCAGATAATCATGAGTACATGTAGAAAAGTGAGCTATTTCAACAATGAAAGTGTACTTTAAATGTTAATCAGTTTTCTTAAAAGAAACTGTCATACTTAGTATGGCATTACTTGACGACTCACGCGGCCTGTTTCCATGCATGATGTTCTGTTTCCGGGTATATTATATAATTCCATAAAATCTCTGTTGTTGACCCTACCACGACCACAAAACTAAAGGAAAGCAAATATTTCTTAAAGCAGAACACTGTGACGACCTGCGACTCATTCTTCGTTCTTAAATTTTCAGTTCCTGGCATTTTCTCGCAGAAACATTATTTCAAACCCAACACCCCCCACTTGTGTGAGCAGGGTGGGTGTGGTAACTGACCATACAAGTATCCAGTATAAAAACAGTATATGTTCTTGTGACCGTATTTTGTAGCAGGTGCATGCATACGAATTGCGGATTAAATTAAAGTGTAGTTGTTGATCTTTACGATGATATCAAATATGAATGGTTTCCTAGGTGGGTAATCGCCGCAGATGAACTTTTCAAACGGTCCTGGTACCGGACCGCAGCAACTCGTACAACCAATATGCTTGCCCAGCAAATACATTAGCTCAGCCTCCTTATCTATATTCAGAGTCTGATCAGAATCTTCGCTAGTAGGGTTGGGTCCTTAGCTATCAATAGAGTGGTCATTGAAGACACTGATCTAAATGAACAGACTGACCTTAGCAGGATGCACATGTAAACTGTAAAATTTGTTGTGCTCCGGCTAATTTACTAGCGTCCAATCACCTAATATCTTGGACCACCATGAATCGCGGACAACTGCTTTGTACCGTGAGAATGAAACCTTTTTTTTTTTCGGCACAGCTGAATGCGCTAGCTGTTGACCTACTTCTTGGTACTAATAAAGAATGAATAGATGGTAATTTGCTATTGGTAAAACATGTGCACATGTTCGGCGGGCGCCTGCTGGCATGTTTCCTCGCACTTTATGAAACCACTATCAACAAGTGTTGCTACTGCTAATCGATACCCCGGGCCTTGATTCATACCATAGCAAACTAATGTACTGGGGAATAATTCTTTTCTTGTGCTATTTGGAAACTAAGTACTTTTATGAGCGTTACCCAATAGCCCGATACCACTTTTTAACAAAATGAAAATCACTGAGGAGAAAGAGGCAAATTGCTCGTGAGGTTAATTTTCATTATTTTACTTCGTACTAACACAAAAGAGTTTCAATATTCATATTCCAGTTTCTCTTACGCCGTCGATCTTTTTTTAAAGACATTTCTTTTTACTTTTCTAAATCCCAAACTGCCGCGATTCGTGGTAGTCCCTTTCTATTTTGTAACAGGACTATTTTTGCCTTTCTGTGACTTCAAAACGCTGAATATGTTATTCGTCCTGATGTTGACGCCTCTTGGTCCAATATGCGCAAGCAAAGGGCATAAGAACCTGCAAAGGGATAAAAGAATGCGTAAAAATAGCCACTTTTGCTGTATCATACCGATGCAAGTTGCCGTACAGTTACGTTAGTGAAATTTTCATGTTGCCGTACAGCAACCTTTCAAGTCGCCGTACTCCCAAGAATTTTTGTTTTCGAGAATAATTCAATCAAATCTTGATTGTTGTCTATGAAACTTATACCGAAGTCAATTCCAAATGTTCGGAATATTTTGATATTAAGAACCAAGGGTAACAAGCTTTGTAACAACGCAAAACGAACGATTTTCAATGCGATATGGTGGTTAGAGCAGTACCAGCTAGTAGGATTTCGCTGTTTTTTGCAGCATGCAGGAATATTATTTTTGACTCACGATCACGGACAACAGTTGGATATCTCTAAACACCGGTGCTTATCGTTTGGTAGGAAGACACTCATTAAAAACCATACAAAAAGACGATTGACTCACCCCACTATTTGCCATGACTACTTTTTGTGTTGACTCGGCTGGTACCAAGTTCCGGAGTCGATGATACACGGTGGTAATGAGTTAAGCGTAGAACGGTGTATGATCTCTATCTGGCTTTATTCGGTGCTAATGTTTTCCGCTCGCTACTATCTGAAATAATTCATCGGGAAGTATTTTAGGAGATTCTCTGTGAAAACAAACAGATCCTAATGATTTGTCTCTTCTGGACTCAACTAGGGGGTTAATATAGATTTAACCCTTTATCAAACAATCCCGAGTGTTAACCCTTATCCTGCTTAATAAATGAAACTTTCAAGCTGATAATAAAAACTAAAAACAAAGATTTTGCTGTTTCAAAGGTATTTTTGGGGAAAGATATCTCCTTATCGGACAGTGTAGATCCAAGATCTGACTGCACGTTCTGTGCAGTCAGATCTTGATCTTCACTGTCTGCAGAAGGTCTTTGAGTCGCGCTTAGCCGCCTAAGGGTTTACGACCTTGAGGAAAAAGGCTTGTCTAAAACAGGGAAAAGGAGAAAGTGCTTGTTAATAACATTTTCTCCTTTTCTAGTGATGATTTCTGCCCTTTACAGACAAAGTCGACAATTCGTCCGCATCTGCTTTCAATATGGAAGTCTAGTAAAGAGTTATTACAAATGTAACTCGTGAAAAACTACAAAATTTTAGACTCGTCCGTATTTAGAGCATTTTGCAGACGACAAATTAAATTTTGCTAATTTGACGGGATTTATCTTTAAAGGACAGTAAACAATGTGGTAAAACGAGAAAATGCTGGTTATCATCATTTAATCAATTTCCTAAGATGTCCTTTAAAAGCGCTTTTCTTCAGGGTCAAAAATATGGTGAAAGGGTTAACATAACAAAATGGCCTTCGTTTGCTCGTCACTGGAGAGTTATTATGGTTTCTATTGATTTTCGTTTACAGGACCCGCAAAAACTTTTGGAGAGTCATTATCAAACAATGTGTACGCCCTGTATTGCTTCTACTTGAAATACGTTTACAGATTTAGCTCGACTGTTTTCGACGGAATCATTTTAAGTATTGCCGCATCCTTATCGTCGTCTGCGTCTTTGTGTCGTCGTCATCATACTAAGACATTAACATTTTTGTTATATCTCTGTCAGCATCGAAAATATTTACTTCAAACTTGGGCTAGCATGTTAGTTACTATCAAAAGGGGACTCGGTACATGTACCCTTAAAACATTTTTGAAATAGGTGTGACCCTTTTTCGATGTTGTATATTCGCTTAAAAAGCAATCGCAGCCAAGTGTTGACACGCATGTGGTGCTATTGTCTGTTTTTGTACCAATAATAAAGACCCATATATCAAGATTCTTACATAGTGCTGTGTACGGAGATGAAATATCCTCGATAGCTCATAGCGAAACGGTTTTTGTCGAGTCCGCTTGCGATGAGCACAATGTCGCTCCGGTGTATGTGCATGCGTCCGTCCGGATTTATCCGGACTAGAATTTCTGAATTTATGGATTTCAAATAATTTGGCACAATTGTTCTCCTTGATGAGTAGAAGTGCCATCTGAAACGTTTGTTCAGGTAGGTCCAGGATAAAGGTCACATTTGAAGGTCATATGATAAAATTCATACAAAGAGCTTGTCCGGACCAGACCTTCTATATTGATGAATGGACTTCAAAATGACTTGGCACAATTGTTCGCCTTAGTGAGTAGAAGTGTCATTTGAAACATTTGTTCAGGCAGGTCCAAGTTCAAGTGCGCACTCAAAGGTCAAAAATAAGAGTTTTTTTTTTTTTTTTTTTCCCCAAACTACAACTTCTACATTAATGGATGGATTTGAAAATAATCTTACACAAGTGTTCTCCTTTATCAACAGAAGTGCCATTGAAATCATTTGTTTAGGTAGGTCCAAGGTCAAGGTCACACTCAAAGGTCAAATGATAAAATACATACAGCAAGTCCTAGCCATAAATTCTACGTTTTAGATCGATTTCAAAATAATTTGGCACAATTATTTGCCTTCATGAGTAGATGTGACAATTAAAGTATTTGATTATATAATTCCAAGATCAAGGTCAAACAACAGGATTGTCATAAGTAGATCTTGTCCCTTGGCAATCTTCTAGTTTTTTTTAACTCACCTTAGTACGAAGTGCTCAAGGTGAGCTTTTGTGATCGTGCTGTGTCTGGCGTCCGTCGTGCTACGTCCGTCGTGCGTCGTCCGCCGTGCGTCGTTCGGTCGTCAACATTTACCTTGTGTGCACTCTAAAGGCGACATTTCCAGCCAGATCCTCATGAAAATTTGTCAGAATGTTTGTCTTGAAAAAAGCTCGGACTGGTTCGAAATTGGGTCACGTAGGGTCTAAAAGTAGGTCACAGGGCCAGATCTTAGAAAAAGCTTGTGTGCACTCTAGAGGCTACATTTTCAGCCTCATACTCATGAAACTTGGTCACAATGTTTGTCTCGATATTATCTGGAACAACTTCAAAATTGGGTCACGTGGGGTCAAAAAGTAAGTCACGTGGCCATATCTTAGAAAAAGCTTTTGTGCACTGTAGAAGCCACATTTTCAGCCTGATACGCATGAAACTTGGTCAGAATGTTTGTCTGGATAAAATCTCGGACAAATTCAAAATTGAGTCATGTTGGGTCAAAAAAGTAGGTCACGGGGCCAAATCTTAGCAGAAAGCATGTGTGCACTCTAGAAGCCACATTTTTCAGCCCGATACTCATAAAACTTGGTCAGAATATTTGTCTGGATAAAATCTCAGACAAGTTTGAAATTGAGTCACATGTGGTCAAAAAATATGTCACAGGGCCAAATATTAGAAAAAGCTTGTTTGCACTGTGGAGGCCACATTTTCAGCCTGATACGCATGAAACTTGGTCAGAATGTTTGTCTGGATAAAATCTTGGACAAATTTGAAATTGGGCCATGGCGGGTCAAAAAGTAGGTCACAGGGCATGATCTTAGAAAAACCTTGTGTGCACTCTAGAGGCCACATTTTCAGCCTGATACTCATGAAAATTGGTCACAATATTTGTCTAGATAAAATCTTGGGCAGGTTTAAAATCAGATTATGCTCGGTCAAAAAGTAGGTCACGGGGCCAAATCTTAGAAAAAGCTTGTGTGCACTCTAGAAGCCACATTTTCGGCCTGATGCTCATGAGACTTTGTCAAAATGATTGGGTGACATTTGACATTGGGTGACACCAGGTCAAAGAGTAGGTCACAGGGCCAAATCTTAGAAAAACCTTGTGTACACTCTAGAGGCCACATTTTCAGCCTGATACTCATGAAACTTGGTTAGAATGTTTGATTTGATAAAATCTTGGACACATAGAAAATTGGGTCATGTCGAGTCATAAAGTAGGTCACTGGGCCAAATCATAGAATAATCGTGTGTGCACTCTAGAGGCCACATTTTCAGCTTGATACTCATGAAAGTTGGACAGAATGTTTGTCTGGATGAAATCTTGGACAAGTTTGAAATGGGGTCACGTCAGGTCAAAAAGTGGGTCAAGGGGCCAAATCTTAGGAAAAACCTTGTGTGCACTTTAAGGGCCACATTTTCAACCTTATACTTATGAAACTTGGTCAGAATGTTTGTCTGGATGAAATCTCAGAAAAGAATGATATCAAGTCATATCAGGTCAAAAAGTAGGTCACAGGGCCAAATCTTAGAAAAATCTTGTGTGACTCTAGAGGACACATTTTTATTCGGATAGAAAATTCAAAATCGGCTAAACAGTCAAAAAGTAGATTACTTACACTCGTGAGTTTTACATCATCGCGACCGGGATCTTTTCAGCCTCATCAATTCTAGATGACCTTACTCAAGTGAGCGCTTTAGGGCCAATGGCCCTATAATTTCTATTTAACCATAATTAAGTTTGAATAAGAAGAGTAGCCGTCATCCTGTGTTTCTAATGACGAATACGAGTGTTGTACTTGATAATTCCCTTAACCTAGAAACAGTTGTGAATTACCAACTGGTACAAGAAGCCATGTTACCGGGATTACGCTGTCTGAAACAGGAGATGTCGACCATAGCTCCGGAACACGAGGAGGTGATTAATTCCATGATCAAAGAGTATGAGTCGAAAGTGGAGACTTCAAGGCCTGCAGATAGGTAAGCCGGCATTGAGAAATTCTAGATTGGTTACCTTCCCTGATACAGTTTAGTTAGTCGTTTATTAGCTCCAATGGCCGAAGGCCAGCGGGCTTATGTTATGACCCTGTGTCCGTCGTTCGTCCGTCCGTCGGTCTGTGCGTGTGTGCGTCCGTGTGTTAACTTTTATTTCAAACATCTTCTTCTCTGGAACTACCCATCGGATTTTAACGACACTTCACAGAAATTATCCTCTTCAGAAACTCTTCAAAGAATTTGATTCCTATCAAAACTGTTGTTGCCATGGCAACAAAACTGAAAAATATTGGAAATTTTTAAAACTCTTCTTGTCCAAAACCATAAGGTCTGTGGTTACCAAATTTGGCATGTACCTTCATCTAGTGGACCTGTGCAAAAACTCGTTAAATTATAGCCCCGGGGTCAAAATTGGCCCTGCCCGGGAGTCACAAGTTTTACATCGGTTTATATAGTGAAATTTTTAAATATCTTCTTGTTCTAAACCATATGGCCCAGAACTACCAAATTTAGCATGTAGCTTCATCTAATGGACTTAAACAAAAATCCTTCATATTATAGCTTCAGGGTCAAAATTGGCCCCGCCCCGTGGGTCAAAGACTGAAAAATACTGAAAATTTTTAAAATTCTTCTTGTCTGAAATCATAAGGCCAAGGGATACCAAATTTGGCATGTAGCTTCACCTAATAGACCTTTACAAAAACCATTCAGATTATAGCCCCGTGGTCAAAATTGGCCCTGCCCCGGGGGTCACAAGGTTTACGTAGGTTTCTAACTGGTCCAAATTGAAAGCATTTGCAGACGACAAAATAAATGTTACTTAAAAACAGAAATTATTTTTTGGGGTGGGTAGAAAACATTTCTAGGAAAGGATAAAGTGCTGGTTACCAGCATTTTCTCCTTTTTCCACAATGTTTTCAAAAGTTTTCTTTTTCAGGGTCGTTAAAAGTCGGGATTGTGTGGTAAAGGATTAAATATGTTAAAAAAAGTTTCTGTAATATTTGTACTACCTTCTACTGAGAAAGTTTACTTATGTGACTGTTTTGGCTTGTGTATAAAAATAATTATAGAAGTTTAAAAAAAAAAAAGTAAGACTGAGTGTTAGTTATTTACTTGTAAGTCTCATGATAACAAACATAAACCAGCACAATTTGAAACTGATTATTATGACCATACCCTTTAACTTCACTGGCACTCGAAATCATTATTTACCTATACTTTCTAGCTTTTCCTCCAATGCCTGCTGGATTAATGTTTGTTGCATCTATTTTGTATGCAAGTTTTTAATACACCAAAGATAAAGTGCTGGAATTATGAGTAAAGGGTTCTGCCATCACATAATTGTGCTACAATATGATAGCCTCTATTGGCTCACTGGCCAAAGGCCAGGGAGCTTATGTCCTGGTCCTGTGTCCATCGTGCATCCGTCCTGCGTTAACATTTTTTTCAAACATCTTTTTCTCTTAAACTACCCATCGGATTTTAACAAAACTTCACAGAAATGATCCTGCCATGGCTGTCTCCAGAAAATCTACAAAGAATTTGATTCCTATAAAACCTCTGTTTGCCATCGAAACAAAACTGAAAAATGTTGAAAATCTTAATAAATCTTGTCCGAAACCATGAGGCCAAGGGTTACCAAATTTGGCGTGTAGCTTCATCTAATGGGCCTCTACAAAAACGTTTTAAATTATAGCTCTGGGGCAAAACTGGCCCCGCCTCGGGGGTCACAAGTTTTACATAGATTTATATCGTGAAACTTTAAAAATCTTCTTTTCATAAACCAAACGACCTAGGGCTACCAAATTTAGCACGTAGCTTCATCTAATAGACCTCTACAAAAACTCATCAAATTATAACCCCGGTGTCAAAGTTGGCCCCGTCCCGAGGGTCACAAGTTTTACTTTAGTTTATATGTAGTGAGAACTTAATATCTTCTTGCTCTAAAACATGTGGCCTAGGGCTACCAAATTTGGCATGTAGCTTCATCTAATGGACCTCTACAAAAACTGTTGAAATTACAGCCCTGGGGTCAAAATTGGCCCAGCCAGAGGGATCACAAGTTTTACTTAGGTTTATTTAGTGAGAGCTTCAAATAACTTCTTGTCCTAAACCATTTGACTTAAAGCTACCAAATTTGGCATGTAGCTTTGTCTAATAGTTCTCCACAAAACCTTTTCAAATTATAGCCCGGAGGTCAGAATTTGCCCTGCCCCAGAGGTCACAAGTTTTATATAGGTTTATACAGTGAAATTTTTTTGTATGTTCTCGTCGTAAACCATATGGCCTAGGGCTATTAAATTCTGCATGTAGCTTCAACTAATTAACCTCTACAAAAAAATGTGGTCAGAATTGGCCCTAACCTGCAGGTCACGAGTTTTACATAAGCTTATATAGTGAAAACTTTAAAAGTCTTCTTGTCCAAAACCATATGGCCTTTTATCAATTATAGCCCCGATGCCAAAACAGGCCCTCTTGTTATGTACAGGTACAATGGGGACCAGTCATAATGTCAACAAGCGACCAAATGTAAAAAAAATCGGGGTCAAATTTCAGGCAAATTTAATTCTTACCGTAAATGCATAGGTATTTTTATGAGTCTGGCTGTATGTTACAGTACATAGTTTCAGTCGCTGGCAGATAAGAAATCTAATGACTAGAATTAAAGTTGCCACTTTGACAGTTTTATGCTAAGGTCAAGGTCACTGTCAATAAAACTAGCAAAAAGAGGATCTTAAATTACTTGACCACTCTTTGTGCTAGGTTGTGAAACATGTTGAGAGATTTTGATGCGCAGGTTTACGCACAAACTTTCGTTTTCCGGCTAAGATGAAGTTCAAAGTCACTGTTTAGAAAAAAATGGGCCAAGTTGAAGGTCAAAGTCAACCTTACAAAAAAATGGGGTAAGATCCCAACTCCGGGGCTATGTTTCACTAAACTACATAGATTTACGCAGTTTTTGGGGGATTGTATATATTCACATAAGATTCTTGCTTTACCCATAGAAATATTTGAGCTGGTGTAAAACTATGCAAATACAGAAGTTATGCAGTTTAGTGAAACTTGTTTTTAGGCTTGAAGCTTGCTTACCTGAACAGCGTGCGCATATTTCCTGCGTACGCAGTTTAGTGAAAGGCAGCCCAGACCTTTATGGAACGTTTCTTTTGTTGTGCAAAGACCAAGCTGTTATTGATACATGTATAATACATGCATTGTTTTTGTCCTTATAGGTATTGAAAAATGTCACAGAATTCGTAGAAAGTCGGGAAAGGATTTAGTCGACTTTATAAGGATTCTGACATTTCCAGATTCATATAAAGACGAACAGTACATGTGCTATACACGTAGCAATAACAGTTTGTTCTTTAGACACGTCCTTAAATAATGTGATACAACGTAGAAGTATTTTAAGAAAAGCGATTTTTTTTTTTCATGCAAAACTTTGTGTGAAAGGGAGTAATTTTTGGTTACAAGGACTTGCTCCTTTTCCCCACAATGTTTCCATGAGCTGTGGCGTAAGTACATGTATACATGCTGTTGTATGGCGAAGGATTATTGAAGTTCGTTCCTGATCGATGTATTTACGTGCATGAATGCAATATCGCTCGAAGCCATAATGTGTTGTAACAGTTTGTTTTTCTGTACTTGATTTATCTAAGTCAACGTGAGGTTAATTAAGATGGTAGTTTAACAAACGTTGTAGTATATGAAGCTTAACTTTTTTTTTTTAATGTTTAGTACGCCATCTATATGACATTTGTGTTTAAAAGTTCAGACTGTAAATTTCCAAAGTCTAAAAGAATACGAGATGGATATTACAGCATGGATCGAATTTTTCTGAAACATTTAATTCTGTACAGTATCTTAACTTTTTGACTGAAAAACTGAAATAAGGACATTTTTAATAGGTACAAAGAGACATTTTATATGAATATTTCATGGTATTGATCAAGGTTTATACGGCTTTTTCTCTGCACTGCACAAGTCTGCTCTACGCCGATCCCAAACTGAGCACGTATTGAATTGCTTAAGTTACTAAAAGTTGAATATCTCAAATGATCAGCGTATATTGTATCAAAGAAACAAAACCTAGATCTTGTGAAAATACATGAACATTATTATCGATCCCGAGGGAGATCCATGTTTATTGCCTGTTTGTTTGTTCTTTGACATACTCTTAATACATCCGGAATTAGGTTCCCGTGATGGCGATTATCTGTGCTATTTTTTTTCATCAGTGTTTCCCGTTATTTCCCAAGTCGAGGCGAGTGGAACCGAGTGAATATTTCCCGGTAAATTCCCTGTATCCCTGCCTTAGGAGCGCTAATTGATTGTTACTTTTTTATATCGGTCGCCGACGATCGTGAATGATACTTTTATTGCTTCGTATGTGTTGTCTGGGTGTTAGTCTTTTTATTAGTTTCTTTTATTACTTTCTTTATTATTGTTGGCTTTGTCGACATTATGTATGTCTGAAGCCATTTACAAATGAAAAAAGAAAATTAATCACAGATCTGGCTGCATAAACTGAAAATATTATTGCTTGTAATGCAATATATAGGCACTCGGTTTCCAAGACTTTCAGTTTCACAACTTACATTTATTTCTGTATATTATAAATACGAGAAGTAAAGGTTTCTTAGCGGCCATGTTTTCAAGCAACGGAAGCTTATGCACTGGTTTCAAATTACACCGGTTCCCGAATTGTCTCATATCGAACACAGCCAGTACGGGTACCATAGTAATGTCCGACTTTTAAATAAATCTCTTGCTTATTGCTGTTTGTAATTCATACCTAATTATTAGCAATACTGTTTACTTTCTGCACTCTAAAGTCACAATTTTAGCCCAATTCTCATAAAAGGTGGTCAGAATGTTTGCCACGATAATATCTCGGACATGTTTTAAACCATGTCAAGTGAGGTCAAAAATTATGTCTCTGGTACAAATCTTAGAAAAACTTGGTGTGCACTCCATAGGCCAAAGTTTCATTGTAACACACATGAAAATTGGTCAGAAAATTTGTCTTGATGATAACATAGACAAGTTAGAAATTGGATCAGCTTGAGTCAAAGGTAGGTCACCAGAACAAATCTTAGTAAAATATTGTGTGCACTCTAGAGGGCATATTTTCAGTTGGATACTCATGTAAATTAGTCAAAATAATTGTCTTGATGAGATCTTAGAAAAAGTTTTAAAATGGATTACAGATGGGGTTAAAATGTTGGTCATTGAGACATATCTAAGAAAAACCTTGTGTGCACTCTAGATGCCAACTTTACAGTCAAATTCTCATGAAAGATGATTACAACACTGCTTTTATGTCAATTAATGCTATCTATGGGTCACCTGTGGTCCAAAAGTAGGTCCTTTGTTCAAATTTTTTAAAACTTTTTGGTACACTCTAGTGGCCACATTTTCATTCCAGTACTTATAAAAAATGGCCAGAGTCCTTTTCTCTATGATATCTTGAAAAAGTGTGGAAATGGGTCACATCAGGTCAAAAAGTAGGTCACTTTGATAAATCTTCGAAAAACTATGTATATACATGATAGGTGCCACATTTTCAGTCCACAGTTCAGTAACTTGGTCAGAATGTTGGTCATGGTGAAATCTGAGACAAGTTTGAAAAGGGGTCACATGTGTCAAATAGTAGGTCACCAGGTCAAACTTTGAAAAACCTTGTGTACAACCTAGAGGCCGTATTTTCTGGCCAGTACTCATGAAAGTTGGTCACAATGTTTCACAGTTTGTGCCAATGTTATCTTGCTTGAGTTCGAAATGGATCAAGTTGGGTCAAAAAGTAGGTCAATGTATTTACTAGAGGCCACATTTTCAATCCTGTGCTCTTCAAAGTTGGACAAAGTGTTTGTCTAGCTGATATCTCAGACAAGTTTTGGTCAAAAAGAAGGTCACTGAGACAAAAATCTAGAGAACACTTTTTCACATCGATGCTCATCAAGCTGGGTCTGAATGTTTATCTTGGATTTTGAAAATGAGTCAACCTGGTAAAAAAACTGTCAGAGAAAAACACTTTTTTGTTCTCAAAGGTACACAGGCTCAGGTGAGCATTGAGGGCCATCATGGCCCTCTTGATTCCCTTTTCCCAATATGTTTTGGACCCTTTCACAGGCAAGTCTCACCATTTCAGTCACATTAAATTTTTTGTCTACATGCTTTCAGTTGGAGTAAATGTAAATACTGTCTCCTCTGTAAAAGGGTTTAACCCATATCCTGCTATATAACTAAATGAAACCCTTCAAACTGATAGTAAAAACCCAAATGTTGCTATTTCAAAGTTGTTTTTTGGAGAAAAACATCTCCTTATCAGACAGTGTAGATCAAAGATCAGACTGCACGTTCTGTGCAGTCTGATCTTGATCCACACTGTCCGCAAAAGGTCAGCGAGTCAGCCTTAGCAGCCTAAGGGTTAATAAAGATCAATAAAATAGTTAACTCTTTTCC
Organism: Tridacna gigas; assembly: GCA_945859785.2. Classification (NCBI taxonomy): domain Eukaryota; kingdom Metazoa; phylum Mollusca; class Bivalvia; order Cardiida; family Cardiidae; genus Tridacna; species Tridacna gigas. Next base: position 31,975,733 of record OX244034.2, read on the forward strand.
AAACAACAAAATTTTAGACTAGTCCAGTGTGAAAGAATATGCAGATGACAATTTAAATGTGACTCGGGCAAAGTAGTCTTTGATAGGTTAGATAACATGGTGGGAAAAGGAGCAAATTCTTGTTACCAGCATTTTCTCCTATTCCCACAATGTTTTCAAAAGCCTTTTTCTTCAGGGTTGTTAAAAGTTGGGATTGTGTGGTAAAGGGTTAAAGTCATGGGATTTGTAACTCAAAATGTCTGGGATTGGACAATGGATTAATCTTTTCTTTTTTTCTCTCTGCATATTTCAGAAGTTCAAGCTTTACGGGCAGTTTTGCGCCCACCGCTGATGACATGAAGGCACGGATGATGAACAGGTTGAAAGAGTCGACCTCCAAAGCGTCCAACATATCAAGTTTGTTTAACAGAAAAAAATAGAAACCCAGTCTAATACAATACCTGCTGCAGATGGCTATTTTTGAGGATTGCAGAGATAATTCTTCAATGAAAACAGCAAGCTTATTGCATAGCCTTGTTGTTGTCTAACTCTGCTTTGTTGTCATCATCATACATAAAGTTTAACATTTTCTACTTTCTCCTTTACAAATGAGGACATTCAGTACAAACTGGGAACAGCTATTACCAAACAGTGTCATGCTTTAATGACTCAGAGGTAGAAGACCTTTGAAACCACTGTGGGAAAAGGAGAAAATGCTTGTTTTCAATGTTTTCTTCCCTTTTAAAAACAAATTCCTTCATATGAGCCACAGTTAACTCTTTTCCAAATGATAAAACTTTTGGACTTGACAAAATGGAACACATTTGCAAATGGCAGAATAAATGTACTTCAAATGATGATTTCTGTCTTTGATAGGGTAGAAAACATTTTGGCAAAAAGGAAAAATTCTGGTTACCAGCATTTTCTCCTTTTCCCACACTTTTTTCCAAAGTCTTGTATTTCAGGGTTGTTAAAACTCAGGATTGTGTGGTAAAGGGTTAAAATGTCATTTGTAAACACTTTCAATTTGGACAAGTCTAAAATTGTGACATTTGGTAAAGAGTCGAGTATCAGAAAGTTGATGCCATACCAGAAGGACACTTAATCCTCAGAATGTCTTTGACACAGTTTTACGTTTTTTGACTTATAATTTGTACTGAAAAAGAGCAACTGTAGCATAGCATTGGCACCTTTATGTGGTGTGTTTGTTTCAAAGATAGTGGATTGTGTGGTGTCCATGGTCATGAGGGAGAGCATTGGCCCACAGGCGTTTGTTTTGTGACGAACTTTGCCAACTATATGATGTCATATATATTACATCATATAGTTGGCAAAGTTCGTCACAAAACGAACGCCTGTACATTGGCCTCGTAACCAAAAAGTCCTGACTTTGATTTCAGGGATTGGGTGTCAACTTTAGGACTGTTCATTGGCCCATACATTCGGTGCGAGTACTGGTAAGTTCCCAGGAAGCAGAATCTAGAGAGATTAGCATAAGTTGCTAGAACTTGTTTCTCAATCGATGTAAAATAAATATATTTAAACTGTAGAGGGTGGAAATGGAGAAACTGCTCATAAAAATTTTCGTATGGATTATCCATTTTTATGTAGGATGTTTCGAAGGCCATCTACTGTCAGTTTTCTTCAGGAGGTAATGAGTGGAAATTGCAATTTAACTCTTTACTAAACAGTTCTGTGTCTCAACCACCCTGGGGTAAAAAGGACTTTGAAGTGAAGCAGTGTGGGAAAAGGAGAAAATGCTGGTGTCCAGCACTTTCTCTTTTTTCACAATGTTTTTAACTGCATCATAGACAAATTTAACTTTAGTCGCATCAAACTCATGGAAATCCATATTTTTTCCAGTATTTTTGTGTCTAAAACCATTGTGTAGGTACTTTCTACTTCCCATTGCAATGTTTCAGTTTTTGGTGTGTGTTTTTAGTAGTACATATAGCAAAATGCCACAGAAGCAAGAAGGCTTGACTAAATTTATTTGACAAAATCACTATGATGTATATGGGTCTGTGTTTCAATCTGGAGTTTTAAAAACCCTGAGGAAATAGCCTTTTGAAAACCTTGTTTGAAAGGAGAAAATGCTGGTAACCAGCATTTTCTTCTTTTCCCACAAGGCTTTCCACAACTTTCTCAGACAATTACCATCATTTCAGCTACATTTGATTATTATGTTGCCTGCAAATGCTTTCATGTTGGACCATTCTAAAATTTGGTAGTGTGGTAAAGAATTAATGAATGCAAATGATATAGGTTTGCACGAAATAGCCTCTAAAGGCTAGGCAAAGTGTTGAGGTGCTTGTGTATGTATTTTAGCTGAGGCTGTAGTAAGGCTGAAGTGTTGCTATAGAACTGTCCAATGCCTCAGTCTGCAGCATGGAAAGTGCCACAGCTAGGCATCTATGCTGTATTTTGTCAGGCTTTTCTCATTTGGTCTTTGAGGAGACTTGTTTGCCTTAACTGTTTACCACACAATCCCCAGTTTTAATGACCCTGAGCAGGAAGGCTTTAGAAAACGTTGTGGGGAAAGGAGAAAATGCTAGTTACCAGCATGTTCTCCTTTTCCCACAGTGTTTTTCTACCCTTTTTAAACAAATTTTATACTGTTATGTTCCTTATTGAAATATGGGAAATATATAAATTATTGAAGGTAGGCAATTTTTCATTTTCCATCATGTTTTCACAAAGAAGATAATTCGCTGCAGGTACATGTACTTCGAAATGTGTATGCATTCAGAAAATATCTATTATTCATATAAATGGCATTTAAGTATTTTTTAAAATTTAATATGTGGGTTGAAATTGTTTTGCAATGGTTGTGTTTAATTTATGAGATTTGAACATTCTTCCCTCACCATAGCATTTATGTCTACATCCTAGTTAACTTTAGAACTCTGGATAAATACAATGGACTGTTTTCTATGAGGAAAAAGACCTATTTTTTCCAGCCTCATGGCTAGTTTTCTAGAGTCTCCATTAAATGGAGAGACAGTGTAGATCTCGGATCAGACTGCACTTCTGTGTTGACCGCAAAGGAAATTTTAATTGTATGCAGTGTTCTAAGGATTACAATGTTTTCACTCTTTCAGGGCCATGTAAGTCAACTTGAAGTCTTTAACACTTTACCAAACGACAAAATCTTAGACTGGTCCAAATTGAAAGCATTTGCAGACGACAAATTAAATGTTGCTAAAATGATGATTTCTCTTCTTGATAGGGTAGAAAGCATTGTGGGAAAAGGAGAAAATGCTGGTTACCAGCATTTTCTCCTTTTCCCACAATGTTTTCAAAAGCCTTTTCTTTCAGGGTCGTTAAAAGTCGGGATTGTGTGGTAAAAGGTTATATGGCTTGAAATATAAGTACCTGAAATCTAGAACAGTTTTTTAAATTTATGACTAAACAAGCAGACAGTATAGATCCAAGATCAGACTGCACCGAATATATGCTACTGGCCAAGAGTCCTTGTTTTCCTATCTGGCGCTGAAAGGATGAATGTCAAAGAGAGGTGATTGTTAAAGCAGTTGGCTTATGTCTATATTTATCAGACCTCCAGCTTTCTACTTCGGTCTGTTTTGTGGCTAATTCTATCCTTTTGTAATTTATTTCCGTCTTATCTTCCTTTATTAACAGAACGAACTCATTTGCCTCCCGCTGTAGACTTTAATCAAGGTAGTTTACTTTTTAAACATTGTGACAGAAGGGAAAAAAGCTTATTACCAATGCTTTGTACTTTTGTGACATTGTGTTCACTTGCCATGATTCATGCATAAAACAGCACTGTAATTCATGTTTTGTTAGTCCATGTTGTACAAGAATGCTTTCAGTGTTTGCAAATTTGTCTCATGATTTAACTCTTTCCTAGGCAACAAAATTTTAGACTGGTCCAAATTCAAAGCATTTACAGGCGACAAATTATGTGTGGCTCATATGAATGGATTTGTTTCTGAAAGGCTAAGAAAACATGGGAAAAGGAGAAAATGCTGATTATCAACATTTTCTCCTTTTCCCACAATGTTTACAAAAGCCTCCTTTTTCAAGTTCGTTAAAACTCTGGATTGAATGGTAAAGGATTCATGAGTGAATCACCTTTCTTTTTAGCTCACCTGAGCATGAAGTGCTAAGGTGAGGTATTGTGATGGGTCATTGTCCGGCGTCCATCTGTCCGTCTGTCCACAACTCCTTTAAACATCTTCTCCTCCTAAACCGCTGGGCCAATCTTGATGAAACTTGGCAAGGATGTTCCTTGGGTGAAGCTCTACCAAAGTTTTTCAAGAGATTGAATTCCACCCAAAACTCTGGTTGCCATGGCAACAGAACGGCAAAAAATAGGAAAATCTTTGAAAATCTTCTCTGATTCTAGAAGGCGTAGCGCTTTGATATTTGGTATGTAGCATCTCCTAGTGGACCTCTACCAAGTTTGTTCATATGATGCCCCTGGGGTCAAAACTGGCCCTGCCCCGGGGGTCACAAGTTCGAACATAGGAACAATGAAGGAAAACTTTAAAATTCTTCTTCTCTGAAACTGGAAGGCGTGGAGCTTTGATATTTGGCATCTAGCATCTCCTAGTGGACCTCTACCAAGTGTGTTCATATGATGCCCCTGGGGTTAAAACTGGCCCCGCCCCGGGGGTCACAAGTTCGAACATAGGAACAAAGAATGAAAACTTTAAAATTCTTCTTCTCTGAAACTGGAAGGCGTGGAGCTTTGATATTTGGCATCTAGCATTTCCTAGTGGACCTCTACCAATTTTGTTCATACGATGCCCCTGGGGTCAAAACTGGCCCCGCCCCGGGGGTCACAAGTTTTGAGCATAGGAACAAAGAAGGAAAACTTTAAAAATCTTCTTCTCTGATTCTAGAAGGCGTAGAGCTTTGATATTTGGTATGTAGCAACCCCTAGTGGACCTCTACCAAGTTTGTTCATATGATGCCCCTGGGGTCAAAACTAGCCCCGCCCCGGGGGTCACAATTTCGAACATAGGAACAAAGAAGGAAAACTTTAAAATTCTTCTTCTCTGAAACTGGCAGGCGTGGAGCTTTGATATTTGGCATCTAGCATCTCCTAGTGGACCTCTACCAAGTTGGTTCATATGATGCCCCTGGGGTCAAAACTGGCCCTGCCCCGGGGGTCACAAGTGTCGAACATAGGAACAAAGAAGGAAAACTTTAAAATTCCTCTTCTCTGAAACTGGAAGGCGTAGAGCTTTGATATTTGGTATGTAGCATCTCCTATCGGACCTCTACCTACTTTGTTCATACGATGCCCCTGGGGTCAAAACTGGTACCGCCCGGGGGATCACAAGTTTCGAACATAGGAACAAAGAAGGAAAACTTTAAAATTCTTCTTCTCTGAAACTGGAAGGCGTGGAGCTTTGATATTTGGCATCTAGCATCTCCTAGTGGACCTCTACCAAGTTTGTTCACATGATCTCCCTTGGGTCAAAACTGGCCCCGCCCCGGGGGTCACAAGTTCTAACATAGGAACAAAGAAGGAAAACTTTAAAATTCTTCTTCTCTGATTCTAGAAGGCGTAGAGCTTTGATATTTGGTATGTAGCATCTCCTAGTGGACTTCTACCAAGTTTGTTCATACGATGCCCCTGGGGTCAAAACTGGCCCTGCCCCGGGGGTCACAAGTTCTAACATAGGAACAAAGAAGGAAAACTTTAAAATTCTTCTTTTCTAAACCTTGAAGGCATAGAGCTTTGTTATTTGGTATGTAGTGAACCTGTTCTAAGATTGTTAGCCCACCTGAGCACAACATGTTCAGTCAGTCTGAAATTGGGTCACCTGGGGTCATAAACTAGGTCACTAGGTCAAATTAAAGAAATACCTTGAGGGCACTCTAGAGGCCACATTCATTGCTCTCAAATGACCTGAAATTTGGTCAGAATGTTTGTCTTGATAAAATCTTAGATGAGTTTGGATTTGGGTCATCATAAACTAGGTCACTAGTTCAAATTAAAGTAATACCTTGTGGGCACTCTAGAGGCCACATTTTTGGCTCAATTGACTTGAAAATTGATCAGAATGTTTGTCTTGATAAAATCTCACATGAGTCCGAATTTGGGTCATGTGGGGTCTTAAATTAGGTCATTAGGTCAAATTAAAGAAATACCTTGTGTGCACTCTAGAGGCCCCATTTATTGTTCAGTTGATTTGAAAATTGGTCAAAATGTTTGTCTTAATGAAATCTAGGATGACTTTAAAATTAGGTCATCTGGGCTTATAATCTAGGTCACTAGGTCTAATTAAAGAAATACCTTTAGGGCGCTCTAGAAGTCACATTTCTTGCTCAATTGACTTGAAAGTTGGTCAGAATGTTTGTCTTGATGAAATATTGGGTGAGTTTGAAATTGGTCAGCTGGGGTCATAAACTAGGTTACTGGGTCAAATTTAAGAAACACTTTGTGGGCACTTTAGAGGCCACATTTATTGCTCAGTTAACTTGAAAACTGTTCAGAATGTTTGTCTTGATGAATTTTTTGACGAGTTCTAAATTGGGTCACGTGGGGTGATAAATTAGGTCACTAGGTCAACTTACGGAAATTCTTTGTGGACGCCTTAGAGGCCACATTTTAAGCTCAATTGACCTGACAATTGGTCAGAAATTGAATTATGCACGTTGAGTGAATTTCGCCTATTGACTCAGGTGAGCATCCAGGGCCATCATGGCCCCTTTTGTTTAGATAAAACTTTGTTCTTGTAAGGTTTAATTGAATCCAAGTTGTAGTAAATTACCTTTCATTTGTTCGACCAACTTTTGTTTTTTATTCCTGATGAGTAATAATTGTTTACCTTACAAAATTTTGACACTTACAACATTTTTACTAGAGTACAGTTATGTCTGTCAGGTTTTCTTATTTCCTCCTTACTCTTTACCAGACTACCAAATTTTAAACTGGTCAAAATTCAAAGCATTTGCAGACCACAAATTCGTTGTGCCTCAAGTTATGGTGTTTGTCTTTGAAAGCGTAAGATATTGTTGAAAAAGTAGAAAATGAAACATCATTTCATATTGAGTATCCACATCCTTGTATTTCTTGGAGATTTTCAAAGTCCTGTTCAGTAACTTCATACAAAACGGTTGTGAGATACAGAATAGTGCAATGTAAATGATGTTTGTTGTATGAGTGATACTGTGTCTTTTCCTATCCTCTGTAACTTTTAATTGTTTAACCCTTTACCACACTATCCCGAGTTGTAATGACCCAAAGGAAAAGGACTTATGAAAACATTGTGGGATAAGGAGAAAATGCAGGTAACCAGCATTTTCTCCTTTCCCCACAATGTTTTCTGCTATTCTAAAGACAAATCTCATAATTTTTGCAACAAATTTCTATGCAACATTTAAATTGGATGAGTCCAAAATTTTGTCATGTGGTAAAGATTTACGGTAACTGTTTACAAGATGACCTTTTGGACCTGTCTACATTCAAAAGCATTTGTGGTTGATAAATGAAATTTATGAGTTCAAAAACAATTGCATAATGTGGAATTGCACCAGAATACACCTGTAAAACACACAATTGCTATTTTCTGCTTTGGGGTTTTATTTCAAGATATTAAAGAAAGGAGATTCATGCTTACCCAAATAAATCATGGGTAAAGATTATAATATGGAAACTATAGTGACAATAATAGAAGTTCCTCATTTTGAGCAATTTGTTTATTTGCCTCAATGTTTTCATGAATGTCCATCCAACTGTGGAGAAGCTCCAAAACTTGCCCTTATCTCTTTACCACACAATCCTGAGTTTTAATGAGCCTGTGGAAGATGGCTATTGAAAACATAGTGGGAAACAGAGACAGTGCTGATACTCAGCATTTTCTCCTTTTCCCACAATGTTTTCTACTCTCTAAAAGGCAAATGTCATCATGTGTGCCACTTTGATATGTCATTTGCAAATGCTTTGAACTTGGACAAGTCTGTAATTTTGTTGTGCGGTAAAGAGTAAATGGGAAATGGTAAACTTGCAAGTTTAGATATAGATTTAAATATTCTATAAATGGCTTTCTTGACAGGCTAATGGCAAATTATTGGCAAAACCTTTTCTTTTTGTTATTGTTCTATTAACCCTTTACCGCCCAATGCCGCTTTTTAACGCCCCTTGGAAACAAGCTTTTTGAAAACATTGTGGGAAAAGCAGAAAATGCTGGTAACCGTGTTACCAGCATTTTCTCCTTTTCCCACAGTGGTGTCTACACTATCATAGAGAAATTGCACCATTTGAGCCACATTGAAATTGTCGTCTGCAAATGCTTTCCATTTGGACAAGGCTAAAATTTTGTCGTCTGGTAAAGTGTTAAGTGTATGCGAATGTGTTTATATACATGATCATGTGCAAGAAGGGGAACATAACATTCCTTATTTATTGTTGAGTATGCATTATTTAGTCTATTTACTATTTTCACATACTAAAGCTTAATAAAATAAAATTGCAAAATATGGTAAGTGCTTGTGGTTTTGTTTGTTATTGACCCAAAAGTTAATTTTTTCATATGTGCTCTTCACTGGTTGGTGTATGCCAATTGTTGTAACCAAATGGTGAAGCCAAACAGACATTGATATCCTTTGAAAGGTAGAAAATTCTTGAGAATTAGAAAGAATGGAAGGTTTACCCTGTACCAAACAATCCCGAAACCAGCATTTTCTCCTTTTCCCACCATGTTTTCTATCTTTTCAGGAATATTTATCATCAAATGAGCGACATTCAATTTGTCATCTGCAACAACAGCTTTGATTTTGGATGAGTCTAAAATTTTGTCGTTGGTAAAGAGTAAAGAGGGCCTTTGCAACTTGCAACTGTTCTTTGGCCTCAGACAACATGTTTCGACTATTAAAGGTAAGTTATGGAGTAAAACATGTACATGGACTTTCTGAGGTACTGAATTTTATTTCTAGCAGAATTTCTAGGGGTAGGGGTCCTCATCAGCTCAGTGGTTAACTCTTTACCACACAACAAAATATTAGACTTGTTGAAATTGAAAGCAATTGCAGACGACAAAATAAAAAGGCTGAATGATGGAATTTGCCTTTGATTGGTAAGAAAACATTATGGGAAAGGGAGAAAATGCTGGTTACCAGCATTTTCTCCTTTTCCAATAATGTTTTCAAAGGTCTTCCTCCTCAACGTCATTAAAACTTGGGATTGTTAAAACTTGTGGTATAGAGTTAAGGTTTTGGATTTGAAATATTGAAATTAAGGTTTGATTCCAGTAGGTGGGGTTGGTCATGTGACTGTTACGAGACATTGTAGGACACCAAAGATGTACTACGAAAAGCCCTGGAAAACAGGGATGAGCAGTCTGAAATACTATAAGACATTGTAGATCACCAAAGATGTACTACGAAAAGCCCTGGAAAACAGGGATGAGCAGTCTGAAATACTATGAGACATTGTAGGGCACCAAAGATGTACTACGAAAAGCCCTGGAAAACATGGATGAGCGGTCTGAAATACTACGAGACATTGTAGGACACCAAAGATGTACCACGAAAAACCCTGGAAAACATGGATGAGCGGTCTGAAATACTATGAGACATTGTAGATCACCAAAGATGCACCATGAAAGGCCAAAGATGTACTACGAAAAGCCCTGGAAAACATGGATGAGCGGTCTGAAATACTACGAGACATTGTAGGACACCAAAGATGTACCACGAAAAACCCTGGAAAACATGGATGAGCGGTCTGAAATACTACGAGACATTGTAGATCACCAAAGATGTACCACGAAAGGCCCTGGAACGCATGGATGAGCGGTCTGAAATACTACGAGACATTGTAGATCACCAAAGATGCACCACGAAAGGCCCTGGAAAGCATGGATGAGCGGTCTGAAATACTACGAGACATTGTAGATCACCAAAGATGTACCACGAAAGGCCCTGGAAAGCATGGATGAGCAGTCTGAAATACTACAGGACATTGTAGGACACCAAAGATGTACCACGAAAAACCCTGGAAAACATGGATGAGCGGTCTGAAATACTACGAGACATTGTAGATCACCAAAGATGTACCACGAAAGGCCCTGGAAAGCATGGATGAGCGGTCTGAAATACTACGAGGCACTGTAGATCACCAAAGATGTACCACGAAAGGCCCTGGAAAGCATGGATGAGCGGTCTGAAATACTACGAGACACTGTAGATCACCAAAGATGTACCACGAAAGGCCCTGGAAAGCATGGATGAGCGGTCTGAAATACTACGAGACACTGTAGATCACCAAAGATGTACCACGAAAGGCCCTGAAAAGCATGGATGAGCAGTCTGAAATACTACGAGACACTGTAGCTCACCAAAGATGTACCACGAAAGGCCCTGGAAAGCATGGATGAGCAGTCTGAAATACTATGAGACATTGTAGGGCACCAAAGATGTACTACGAAAAGCCCTGGAAAACATGGATGAGCGGTCTGAAATACTACGAGACATTGTAGGACACCAAAGATGTACCACGAAAGGCCCTGGAAAACATGGATGAGCGGTCTGAAATACTACGAGACACTGTAGATCACCAGAGATGTACCACGAAAGGCCCTGGAAAGCATGGATGAGCGGTCTGAAATACTACGAGACACTGTAGATCACCAAAGATGTACCACGAAAGGCCCTGAAAAGCATGGATGAGCAGTCTGAAATACTACGAGACACTGTAGCTCACCAAAGATGTACCACGAAAGGCCCTGGAAAGCATGGATGAGCAGTCTGAAATACTATGAGACATTGTAGGGCACCAAAGATGTACTACGAAAAGCCCTGGAAAACATGGATGAGCGGTCTGAAATACTACGAGACATTGTAGATCACCAAAGATGCACCACGAAAGGCCAAAGATGTACTACGAAAAGCCCTGGAAAACATGGATGAGCGGTCTGAAATACTACGAGACATTGTAGGACACCAAAGATGTACCACGAAAAACCCTGGAAAACATGGATGAGCGGTCTGAAATACTACGAGACATTGTAGATCACCAAAGATGTACCACGAAAGGCCCTGGAACGCATGGATGAGCAGTCTGAAATACTACGAGACATTGTAGATCACCAAAGATGCACCACGAAAGGCCCTGGAACGCATGGATGAGCAGTCTGAAATACTACGAGACATTGTAGATCACCAAAGATGCACCACGAAAGGCCCTGGAAAGCATGGATGGGCGGTCTGAAATACTACGAGACATTGTAGATCACCAAAGATGCACCACGAAAGGCCCTGGAAAGCATGGATGAGCGGTCTGAAATACTACAGGACATTGTAGGACACCAAAGATGTACCACGAAAAACCCTGGAAAACATGGATGAGCGGTCTGAAATACTACGAGACATTGTAGATCACCAAAGATGTACCACGAAAGGCCCTGGAAAGCATGGATGAGCGGTCTGAAATACTACGAGACACTGTAGATCACCAAAGATGTACCACGAAAGGCCCTGGAAAGCATGGATGAGCGGTCTGAAATACTACGAGACACTGTAGATCACCAAAGATGTACCACGAAAGGCCCTGGAAAGCATGGATGAGCGGTCTGAAATACTACGAGACACTGTAGATCACCAAAGATGTACCACGAAAGGCCCTGGAAAGCATGGATGAGCGGTCTGAAATACTACGAGACACTGTAGATCACCAAAGATGTACCACGAAAGGCCCTGGAAAGCATGGATGAGCGGTCTGAAATACTACGAGACACTGTAGATCACCAAAGATGTACCACGAAAGGCCCTGAAAAGCATGGATGAGCAGTCTGAAATACTACGAGACACTGTAGATCACCAAAGATGTACCACGAAAGGCCCTGGAAAGCATGGATGAGCAGTCTGAAATACTACGAGACACTGTAGCTCACCAAAGATGTACCACGAAAAGCCCTGGAAAACATGGATGAGCGGTCTGAAATACTACGAGACACTGTAGGACACCAAAGATGTACCACGAAAAACCCTGGAAAACATGGATGAGCGGTCTGAAATACTACGAGACATTGTAGATCACCAAAGATGCACCACGAAAGGCCAAAGATGTACCACGAAAAGCCCTGGAAAACATGGATGAGCGGTCTGAAATACTACGAGACATTGTAGGACACCAAAGATGTACCACGAAAAACCCTGGAAAACATGGATGAGCGGTCTGAAATACTACGAGACATTGTAGATCACCAAAGATGTACCACGAAAGGCCCTGGAACGCATGGATGAGCGGTCTGAAATACTATGAGACATTGTAGATCACCAAAGATGTACCACGAAAGGCCCTGGAAAGCATGGATGAGCAGTCTGAAATACTACAGGACATTGTAGGACACCAAAGATGTACCACGAAAAACCCTGGAAAACATGGATGAGCGGTCTGAAATACTACGAGACATTGTAGATCACCAAAGATGTACCACGAAAGGCCCTGGAAAGCATGGATGAGCGGTCTGAAATACTACGAGACACTGTAGATCACCAAAGATGTACCACGAAAGGCCCTGGAAAGCATGGATGAGCAGTCTGAAATACTACGAGACACTGTAGGACACCAAAGATGTACCACGAAAGGCCCTGGAAAGCATGGATGAGCAGTCTGAAATACTACGAGACACTGTAGGACACGAAAGATGTACCACGAAAGGCCCTGGAAAGCATGGATGAGCAGTATGAAATACTAAGAGACACTGTAGGACACGAAAGATGTACTACGAAAGGCCCTGGAAAGCATGGATGAGCAGTCTGAAATACTACGAGACACTGTAGGACACCAAAGATGTACTATGAAAAGCCCTGGAAAACATGGATGAGCGGTCTGAAATATTATGAGACATTGTAGGACACCAAAGATGTACTACGAAAGGCCCAGGAAAGCATGGATGAGCAGTCTGAAATACTGTTTGTGGTGCATTAAAACCCCAAGAGCCCTTTACCACACAGTCCCTAGTTTTTACAAATCTTAAGAAGGAGCTTTTTGATACATTATGTGAAAAGAAGAAAATGCTGGAAATCAGCATTTTCTCCTTTTTCTCACAATGTTTTCTACCATATTAAAAGTAAATTCCATCTTTGAGCTACATTAAATTTGTCCTCTGCAAATGATTTCAGTATGGACAAAACTGAAATTAAAATTTTGTCCTCTGGTAAAATGTTCAAGAAAATAATAATAATAATATAAGAGTTAAAACAAGGGGAGAACATGTCATAAGTGACCCTTTACTAAAAAAATCCAGAATTCTAAAAACCAGGAGGAAGAAGGCTCGCAAAAAGCATTTTGGGAAGAAAAGAAAATGCTGCTAACCAGTATTTTCTCCCTTTCCAGCAATGTTTTCAAAGGCAAACGCTAACAATTTAGTTGCATTTAATATGTTGTTTGAAAACATTTTTAATTTGAACAAGTCAAAGATATTCTTGTATAGTAATGAGGTAAGTTACCTGTTGCTTTAACTCTTTACCACATGACAAAATTTTTAGACTTTTTCCAAATTGGAAGCAAGTGCAGACGACGTACCGTAATAAATGTAACTCAAAAACTGAAATTTGTTTTGGGAAGGGTAGAAAGCATTGTGGGAAAAGGAGAAAATGCTGCTTACCAGCATTTTATCCTTTTCCCACGATTTTTTTCAAAGTCTTCTGTTATATGGTAAAGGTTTAACCTGTTTAAAATTCTGTAAACCTGTACCACAGAATCCCAAGAATTAATAAACTGGAGGGCTTTTGTAAGCATTGTTTTTTCTACCCTGTGGTAGAAAAGTGTCTTAAACATTGAGTTACATTCAATTTGATGTGTGCACATGCTTTCAGTTTGGATAAGTCTAAATTTTTTTGGTTTGTTAAAGAGTTAAAGGCAGTGTAAAAGGCTGTTAGATCAATTAGTGATTCTGAGTTACACCAATGCCTTGGATATTTGAAGGATATTATTGGAAAAATAAAACTTTAAATACCAAACGGCTGTACTGAAAGCTTTGGCAGATGGTCCATTGTTCAAAAGCTTTGACATGACAAATATGGCTCAGATAATAAAATTTGTCTTTCCGAAACATAGTGATAGAATGAAGAATTCCCCATAAAGGCCATCTTCCACAGGTTTGTAAAACCAGGGAATCGTTTATCTGAACTATTTGTTTTATATAAAACAAGTTCTGCAATTCGTTTAACTCACAATGATGATTTTGAGGTGGATGCCTGACTAGTGCTTGTTTAGTAATGCGGGTAGTTCCAAAGGTTGGCTCCGCCCATAACAAGTTTCGGACCTGGAGCATCTCATGTTTGAAGGCAGATGCAGTGCCCCTACACTACTTTCTGCCACACAGGCTATCATGAGATTTTATGGGTCACTTGTTTGCTTGGTGTTTAGTTAACATAGTTTTAGCATGATTTCAGTTAAATTATGGTGTTCAGCATTCCTTGACCTATTGTCCAGTGATTCACACAGTGCACTTTCCAAGCCATTGACTGATTTCTTACAGAGACATCTTTGAAACAACATCACTTGTGAGAGAGAAATTAGTCTTATCGCAATATTACAAGATCACCAATCTTAAAACAATGTTTTTTTTTTTTTCAGCTAGGATTTGAACTTACGACTCCAAGTTTACTAACCCCATACTTTGCCCACTGTGCACCATGTGAAAATATTTTCTTGATTGCAGATTTCATTCCACACCCAGGTATGTGAGTATTCTTCATTTACTTGTCCCAGTCTGACTGAGCCTCTCAGGCATGTAGCCAGACGAAAGCTAGGGCTTTGAACATTAACCATTAAAGCACCAAAGTAAAATCAATCGGTCTCAATCAGTGTAACCAGGGATCGTATATTACATGTAATTTATGATCCCTGGTGTAACAGACCAAGTTAATTCAAATCAATACCGTTTTTGTCAGAATGTTTCACAAAATAGCAGAGTGTAGATAATAGATCAGTTTGCATGTTCTGGGCATGTTCCTTGCAGTCTGATCTATGATCTATACTGCCTACATAATGCAGTCTGGTCTTGATCTTCATTGTCTGCAAAACCGAAAATGTCTGCTTGCTCTGTTACATGTAAGTGTTGTCAGTTAACATGAGTTTCGCCTAATAAAATTGACGAACGAAAGAAAAAAAGTGCAAGTTAAACACATTTAGGGAATCATGTGTAGATTAAGCTGAGTAGATCTACTACATTTCTGGCTACGCACCTGGCCTGAATGGGTACAAAAGCCTCTCACAGTATCGACGAGTTTATATCAAGATCAGCCTGCAGACTTGAGTCTGATGTTAATCTACACCATCTGCTTATAAACACAGGGATTTTTAGCGTTTTTTATGTTTTACATGTATATATAATACAAGGGATGCAACTGACATTATCGGCAAAGTCCACTTGTCATCACAAAAACACAAGTTACTTCGTCAATTTTACAGACAATCACATATGGTCTACTTTATCTAGCTCATTACACATTTTTCTAGCGAAAAATAACGTGGTTTCATGACTAAACGTTCAATGATTTGTGCTACAGAAGCCGGTTTCTCGACAAATAGGTCGAAATTGTTTGGTCCGACACGGGTTCGTTCAGTGCGCTTGTCAGAGTAAATCAACTATTCTGTACAAGATCATGGCCAAAATACTTATCGGTTTGATAAAACAAGTAAATATCGTTAACCAGCCTTCGTTGTTTGATAATAGCACGAAGAATACAGCTCCAAATCGTCCGATGTTTGATCGATTCACTCAAATTTCAAAGAAGCAGCCATAATTGTTGTTACGTGATCAAAATGTATCTAGGCATTTCATTGGTCGGAACCAAAAATCCGACCAATGAAATGCCTTGATACATTTTGATCACGTAACAACAATTATGGCTGCTTCTTTGAAATTTGAGTGAATCGATCAAACATCGGACGATATATAGCTGTATTCTTCGTGTTATTATTAAACAACGACGGTTGGTTAACGATATTTACTTGTTTTATCAAACCGATAAGTATTTTGGCCATGATCTTGTACAGAATAGTTGATTTACTCTGACAAGCGCACTGAACGAACCCGTGTCGGACCAAACAATTTCGACCTATTTGTCGAGAAACCGGCTTCTGTAGCACAAATCATTGAACGTTTAGTTATGAAACCACATTATTTTTCGCTAGAAAAATGTGTAATGAGCTAGGTAAAGTAGACCTTATGTGATTATCTGTAAAATTGACGAAGTAACTTGTGTTTTTGTGATGACAAGTAGACTTTGCCGATAATGTCAGTTGCATCCCTTGTATTATATATACATGTAAAACATAAAAAAACGCTAAAAATCCCTGTGCTTATAAATGCATCTAAACTTGTGAAAACAACAACAAAAATGGCATATGACTTACAGCACTTTGATTATTTTCACAGAACGTCGCCACTTTCGCCCCGTCTTTCGCCCATTTTTTTCAAAATGAGAAAGTTTCGAGCTTGTGCTAATTTGCGCATTTTATTGTCTATACCATCTTAATTTTTACCATCTACAAACAGGGCGAATGAAGTGTTAATTAGATTATGCATTATTCTGAGAGAATGATGGACAAGCACAGGAGAAAGCGTTCGCTTTTTATGTCTAAATTCGAGTAGATTTCACTTTCGTATTTTTGCGACGTTCTCCTTTGTAGAGAGTTTTCCGGTTTTCCGGCTTGTATTTGCGCGCGATTAAAAAATGGGACACAGTGTTCAGGAAAAACAGTTTATTCTGCGGATTTGTCAGAAAATACGTTATTCTGTAGACCTACAGGACCTTGGATATGCGATTGCAACACTTTTTTGTACTATGTTTCTACTCAACAAGAAACAGTTTAAAATAGACAGTACTTAGAATGTGCTGGTCCATAGTACTAAGAAATATAAAATCGTCTTTGATAATTTCTAGACGCAAATTTGATAACGGAAATAAATTTTCCTGGTATATTCCTATTATAAGGGTTCACGTCATATTTTTTATAATATTTATTGTGCTGATGATATTTTTTCATACTTCTGTCATTGAAATAATAATAGAAGTCTTGTTATTGATTACTAAAGTATTAATTAAAGATATTCAGTAAGAAATTGCAAAATTAGGACATTTATCTGAAAGTAAGCAACAACCTGTCGAATCGGCTTGTTAACCCTTTACCAAACAATTCCGAGTTTTAACGACCATCGGGAGGAAGGCCTTTGAAAATATTGCAGGAAAAGGAGAAAATGATGATAACCAGCATTTTCTCTTTTCCCACTATCTTCGAAGTTCGACATCTTCAGGGACATTTTTACAGCCATTTAATTCCTCGTCTGCAAATGCATTCTGTTTGGACAGTGTAGAATTTTCTCATTTGGTAAAGAGTTTTCAAGAATCTAACCCTATAAATATTTTCTTAAAAGTTGTAGACGATTATAAATGAGCCATGCTGTAAAAAGGGGGGGCTTAATGCATTTGCAAAAAGTATCGACTCAGGTCAGCCTGCACAGTCCGCGCAGGCTGACCTGGGCCGAAACTTTTTGTTATTGATCAATTTTGTGCATGTCCAGGGAACATTTTACCTCAGAATTCACCTGGTTGTTATTCAAAATGGATTTCATGGATCTATAATTATACGAGGACTTGCTTGGTATCATTGATCACGGAGATGCATTTAAACCCGCTTTTGCCAGAGCTTGGCTCAAATATGACTGAAGCCATAATAATATAGCGTGGAATGCAGTCAAAGATTAGACTGCACATAATGTGAAGGCTTAAATTATGGTCTATATACTCTCTGCAAAATGCCCCCATGGTTGCATTTCGCAGTTTAAGATATGTAAGCACAGGGGGGGAAAAAATGTTACTGGATAATTGGATACACTGTATATCGCATTTTTTTATGCACTTTATAAATAAGAGAAGATAAATTTTGTCCAGCAATGGCTCAGTATAATCTTAGATCATCATAGATTTCAAATATTCATAGAGAGAGAGGTTCCTGAGGACTCCACCCCTACTCAGCCCGCAGAAACACACAACTCAATTTCTTGAGCTTACCATATCCTCGCATACTCGGCTCTTGTCGTCTACCCATTGTCACAATTGTTCCGAGTGCCCTGAATCATGCAGTAGAAACTCCGCAATTTATCTGCCAGACTAAAAATTTTCCCCATTCAACAACATTTCTCTTATTGGGTTCTCTCTTAAGCCACTCGATTTACCTTTACCTCAGTGTGTTATTTAAAGAAAAAAATGGTGTACATTATGTAGTCCTAAGCAAGTTGTATGTCTTACGACAATATTTGGAATTTAATATCAATGCCTTTCCCGTCATCCCCTCTCTTTCTCTCTCTTTCTTTCCCTCCATTTCTCTCTGTCCCTCTTTTCCTCTGTCTCTCTCTGTCTCTCTCTCTCTGTCTCTGTCCGTCTCTCTCCTCTGAAAAAGCCGAAATGTTACCATGCTTCTTTTCGCCAGAAACAATCCGGCCGTATCGGACCGCGTAGATCCAAGATCAGACTGCACGTGCCTTGCAGTCTGATTTGTTCTACACAGTCCACATAGAGCACACCGAGTCTCGCTTAGTAGTGTAAGGGTTAAGTCGGCGTTTTATATAGTCTAGACTTTTTCGTTTTTCCTTTCTTAATCACAAATTTATAACTAGTAATATCAGAGTGATAGTGTAATATGGTTGTCTGGCCAAGTAAATGGTCCTGTCACATAAAGTGTGTATTATAAACCATTAAAACACCACAAATGTCATAGCAGACTTCAGGCCAGTATTTTCTTTTTTGAATAGATACAGTTTAGTCCACGTGTTGTTTTTCTCGAGCAAGAGCGAGAGAGAAAGAGACAGACAGACAGACAGACTGACTGACTGACTGACTGACAGACAGAGCGGGGGACGTAGACAGCTTGGAATGAAAGAGAGCAATTATTGTTTATTTTTGTTTTTCATACCGCTGAAAGAATACAGTTCACTCTTCTTCAAATGGTTTTTCTTTGCTATGCCCTGAATAGTCTAAGATATTCCACAGCACTGCATTGATAAGTTGCACTACGCTTACTTCTCTATCCTTGAGCCATATCGCTCTCTTATCAGGAGACACTTTAAGAATGGAAGTCAACCACTCGTTAAAACTAGGCCGATTCCGCACCTACATCTCACGTAGTCTGTATCATGGGGGTTTCCATTTTGAAATGCTGCCAGTTACATGATCTTTAAAATGGCGGCTTCCATGTAAATCGATCAGCAACGGAAAGTACATCCACGGTGATAAGCAGCCTGTCGCTGAAAAATGCCTACGGAATCGAAACATCAAATTAGAAAATAAATGTACATACTGTATGACACTGGAAATGTACTTAGAGAGGTTCTGATAGAAAGTTGTGACAAGTGTTTTCGTTTTCTAAGTGGAGTATTATGGTATAAGAACGGTAAAGCCACGTATTTTCGACGAAGAACTGTATTATGTTGGTGCCTATCAAGCTACATGATACAGCCGAGGGACATGAACAATGGATCACCCGAGGTTTGCCGAAAGGGAAGTCAACAAGAATCCATAATCCTGGAAACTGGCAGTTTTAAACTCCTGCCGTTTTCTCCGAGAACTGCACAGTCACGCTAACAATTCTTATCAAGAAAAGGAGAAATCGTTCGCTTGCTTTTTGTCAAAAGTCGGTGTCGTTTTCGCATTTTTTGCCACCATCTCCTTTGTAAGGAGTATTCCTAGTGTACCGTGCAACGACCTGATCCCTGATCTAGTTTAACCTAATGCACGTTGCTTTACTTCCACGGAGAGAGAAACACCAAACCGCATCGCTGTAAAAGCCAGTTCAGCAAAAAGGCAGGTTTGAAGTGCTTATATATCTCACCTCTCTCCGTGACATTATTCTCCCCTACGAGAAGTCTCGACCCCGAGACTTATATACAAATAAACCAGGGGAATATAGAAGGGTAAGGCAACTACGGTCCGGCAGTTGTCATGATCCCACTTCTGACACCAACTGTGACGTGCAACGGCCTGGTCACCCATCCAGGCGCTAACTACAACGCACGTTAGTAGGTAAGAATATGTATCTTCTGGATCATTGGAGCTCTTCGCCATTGTTTACACCTGTTTACCAACCATCTCGAACCACAAAATGTTTTCTTTACCAACTTTTTTATAAAACCAAAAAAAAATTTTTTTTTTTTTAAATATTTTATGCTCGTTTTCCACCACTCCCCCCTTTCACAATCTCGCGAAACCATAATCTCTCAATCTCTCCCCCCTTTCACAATCTCGCGAAACCATAATCTCTCAATCTCCCCCCCTTCACAATCTCGCGAAACCATAATCTCTCAATCTCTCCCCTTTCACAATCTCGCGAAACCAAAATCTCTCAATCTCTCCCTACTTGCAATCTCTTAATCGCTCTGTCTCTCAATCTTTCCCGCGGTTTTGCGTAACCATATTTTTTATCACGCGCGATGATAAAAAAATTTTTAGTTAGCATTTTTTTAAGTTAAATTTTTTTTTAATTTAAAAAAAATTTTGAAATGTAAAAAAAATCTTTGCATAAAAAGCGTCATAATGGCAGAAAATATAAACGAACGATTACACTTATTAAATAAATATAGTTACGATGAGATACGAGATATTGTGAGAGTAATAGAAAATAAAATAAAATATACTCATCTAGTCGAGCGAGGGGGAATAAAAGTATTTCCGTTTATCGACAGAGAAAAAGATTTTTTGTTCACGTTTAAAGATATGTTACCAAAAATTTATCACGAATATAGCGAGCAAAGATTAAAAGAAACCGATTTTGATACAACTATTTACGTAACTTTTCCGAAAACTGTTAGATCTTTGCGGGTTGATATTGGTCAACCTCTATTTATGGGTCTCGAAATTCCATCTAATAAAAGCAAAAAATTTTTAAGAGTTTATAAAAATTGTTTGATTGGTTTGGTTTGGAACGAAGATAGAATTTCAGAAAAAAATTTCTTATTAAACCCGCTACTCACATTTAAAAAAAAATTATTATGATCCTTCTGATTACCCATGCAATTTTGTAGTAGAGTATGGTGGATATTGGCGCACTTTAAAAAGATTTACAGAAGCAGCAATAGGCGATGAGTATGGTTATGTAGAAGATCTTGCTAATTACCTTATGCAAGATGATGAAGATAATATATTGGACTATCCTTATGAAGTGTTTCAAGAAGAAGAATGTGTTATTTGTTTTAGTGCAAAGGCAAATATTATTTTTTACGAGTGTGGTCATATAGCAATATGCGAAGAATGCGACTCAAAATACAAAAGAAAAAAATGCGTAATATGTAGAAAAAAGTCTTCAATAAAACGTAAACTAAATTTATAACTTTTTTTAAAAAGTTAAAAAATATTTGTATAAAAAAATTTTTTTTAATGAACAAATATATATTTTTCTTAAAAAAAAAAAAAAATTTTTAATCATTTAAAAAAGATATACCTAAGTGTATATCTATAGTCTCTTTGATTTCTCGTAACGGTAGATTTTCCTCGTTTGATGGGTTTTTTTCCTTTTCTAAACGTTCGTTTTTCTTCCTTAAATTACGTAACATAATGTTGTTTGAATACCTTTTTCTAGCATTGATTAGGGCATTTCTATAAACTTCATTCTCCCTTATAATATCATATTCATTAATCTTCGTCCGCAATTTTTTGTTTTCCTCATTAAGCGCCTCAATATGTTTTTTGTTTTCCGCGATTTTCTTTTCATTAATAACGCTTATTACCGGTAAATCATCGTTATTCTCTTCAGTAGATTGTATTAAATGTAACAATCTTTTATGTTCTTTTTCTAATTCATTACGTAAACTATTCATTTTCTTAAAGTTATAAATTGTTATAAACAATACTCAGAAAAGGAATTGCGAGGTCATCTTTGTCTCTATGTGGTTCACGAAGTTCATTTTTACTCCTCATGTCACGGTCTATCCAATTCTCGTAAACCCATAAAAAATATCCTTCGTCTTAGTTAGAATCTATATCGAGTATATCGTCAACATCTCCCCCGATAGAATATCGGATAGATACCATCATAAAAAATTCATCGTATTCTTTTTTCGCTTTGCTCCATTCGTAGTAGACAGCGGGTTTTATACGGGACAAAGCTCTGATATAGTTAGAGTCTGATGCCCGCAAAAAATACAATAATTTTCCGTCGTGAAAACTCGCTTTTCTATATGAACAAGCTAGTTTGTCTTCTAAAGTTTCTTTTACTACTAAATTGGAATTCATCGTTTTTAAAATATATATATTTATTTTAAATGATTTTTTTTTTTTTTTTTTTTTTTTTTTTTTTACAAAAAAACGCATAATGATGGAGAAAATAGTTTCAGATGAGTTGCAACGTATAGAATTAGAAATAAGAATGATAGAAAGATCTAGGGATAAAATAAATCGAATCAACCTCGATATATATTATTCGAAAGCCCAAGAAAAAAACATTGAACGCTGTCGGCTAGAAAGAGACCTCCGAAAAAATATTACGAGAAAGTGATCTACTACGAAGACAAATATTAAGTTGCGAGGGCTATATCGAAGAAATGAAAGGAAAATACTGTAGCCATTTGGGGCTAAAAATAGACCTATGGAAGCAAAAATTTAATTTGGAAAAGGAACGTAATATTTTTCTTCTGGAGTTAAACGGAAAAGACCCACGTAACTCAACGATTTTGGGAGAGTTACTCCGTAGTTATCAAAATCTAGTAAAACTTTCATGCCCAGCCTTATTTGGGGAACCTCGTGTAATGCCCTTTATTCTCAGAGGACCCGAACTCAGCAAATCTGAAGATAACGAATCTGAAGATAACGAATCTGAAGATAACGAATCTGAAGATGACGAACCTAAACAAGTAAAAAGATACAGAGAAGAAATGTGTTGCGTATGTGGGGAAAAAGAGCCCATTATACTTTATGTGCCGTGCGGTCATATTTGTATGTGCGTGGAGTGCCACGAATGCAGCGTCTATGAAAATAATAAAAATAAATGTCCTATATGCAGAAATGTAATATTGTTTTGGTGCAACGAAAGTGCTTAACGAAAATATGAGGAGGTGTGTTTATACATAAATAAAGTGCTTAACTTTAGTGTTTCTCACTCTGAAGTCGATTAAAATAAAATTTATAACTTTTTTAAAAAGTTATAAATTTTTTATTTAAGAAAAAAAATCTTCATATAAAAAGTAGGGAAAAATGGCGGAAAATAATTATATAAAGTTTCAAGACTTCGATATAGAAAAGCTAAGACTTTGCAATAGCAAAATAAATAAAAATTACAATTTTCAGACAATGAAGATCGAATATGAGTATCCCGATGGGGAATAAGAGTTTTACGGCTATGTTCTCCCGCTCTGTTTTCTTACGGAGTTCAAGAGTATGTGGGCAAATCACCGGATTACTTTATGTCTTTGCAATCTTTTTATGATAAAGAAAAAGTAAAAGATCCTCGTTCTCTCGAAAAAATAAGATGCAAAGTAGTTGCTTATATAGATATAGTGGATATTTTTATTAATTCAACCACACTTAAAGTACGAACAAATCTTTCTGATGTTGCTATTATTAAAAGGGATGTAAACTCCTCTTCTACTCCTTCAAAAGTAACGCTAGGTTCCGATGATGAAAGTGACACTGAAAATGAAGAAGAATAAATTCATAACTTTTAAAAAAAGTTATAAATTTTTTAAGACTCTTCATCCGTTTCCTCCTCAGTCTCCACAGTCTCCACGGTCTTCACAGTTTTCACAGTCTTCACGGTCTTTTCATCTGTCTCCGGTAAAAATTCGGCCACTTTAGAAAAAATATTATCGATCTTTTTTGTATAATAATCCGGTAAAAAATATCTGCACTGCTTTATTAAAAATATGTATAGGTCGCGAACTTTTTTATATTTGTAGATTTCGCAAAGACCGCTGTCACTAAGCAAAGGCTCGTATTTAATAAGTTCCGTACAGCTTGCCTGTATGCTCTTTAATAAATTTTCTGGAGCATCGGTTCCAACAATATCTTTTAGTTTCTCTTCCATTTTAAAATAAAAAAAAAATTATTTAATATATTTATAAATCGAGTTCTACGAGTATCGTCAAATAAGCGTTTTTTGCATTGGGATTCTCAGACCTCGTTAAAAAGTTTATGACGTCGGATTGCTTTACTTCTAAAGGTTGAGGAAAAACTATGCAACTACAACCTTCTCCTCTTTCTTTTATTAAGGAGTAGTCGGTTTTTTTGACACCGTTTACGACTATGTTAATTTTTACCTCTTCGTTTAAAAAACTATTTCCTTTTAAAACCATTAAAGAACCTCTTATAATTCTACCCGGAGCTGACATGCAATAACCTCCTAAACCGTGCGATCTTCCGCTGCTACCATTACCGAAAGAAAACTCGTAATTTCCGTTTAATAAACTTCCTTGTTCTTCAGCATGGATGCTTATTATAGGTTTAATTAACTTTCTCTCAGCTAGAGTTAACAACTGCGTGGAAAGAAAAGACCTCGTCACAGAGTCATCCCAAGCGGCAGGTTCGGGCAAGTTTGTAATTCTATTTCCTTTCATATCTATTTGCCCATTCATGGAAAAAGAACCGTCCGGGTTTTTCGTTAAAGCTTTTTCTCCCGCGGTAGCCACTGAAACGACGGTATCTACGTAAAATTTATTTGCGGCTTGTTGATTTTCTAAGGGAGTTCCAATTTCGGTAATTCTTCGCCCACCCATAGAAACGTCAGTAGTTGCCATATAACCACCAGGACCGTAAGCAAAAGCTCGATTAGCATTATCCACATAATATTTTGTCGCAACGTCTTGCGGTTCTGTGGGATCTATAAGATTCGTTAACTGGTATCCCCTCATATTTATATCCGCGATGGCAGAAAAACTACCGTCATGTTGTTGTACAATTGCTCTACCACTATCATCCACATATTTTTTAGTAGCGGCTTCACTCGGTTCCGTAGGGTCAAATAAGTTTTTTATTTTATTAAATCCCATGTTTAAATATCCCGTCATGTGATAACCCCCATTTTCAACCAATAACCCCGCATTAGAGTCAACATAATCCTTAGTTGCAACGTCGTGTGGATTCATGGGATTACTAACCCTCGTTAAGGTGTTACCATTCATATTTATAGAACCGGTAACTTCCGTCGTTCCATCTTTACGCAAAAAATTATTATTTATGTAAGTAAGTGATGCTCCATTGTCGCTCGATTTAACATCGCCCATTCCTCCGAATTTATCAACAGGCATCTTTTTATAACTAAAAAAGTTTATTTAAAACTCGCTGAAATTTATTTTCGAGCTTAACTCCTTAAGAATGTACAAGCATAAATGCCCGCAAAATACTTGCCCAGCTCGTTGTAATTGCTCCAAATTGTAAAATATCGGATTTACCAAGTAGTCTTCTAGTTCAATAGGTGGCGTTATGCCGTAACTGTCAAAATAAATTTTTAGTTTACCGTCTTTATACCAAGCAACCCAATGTGTACCGGGACCACTCGTGTCATCTAGGTTTAATATACCGCATTCCTTTTTTCTACACTTTTTCGGTAGATCGTTTCTTAAAAATACGCCCCTAAAAGAAGGTATCTTTAATCTTTTCGCGGCATCTTCTAGTTCAAAGTTGCTTAGCGGTTTGTTCGGTAAAATTACGTTTTTAATCGCGATATCTGACATTTTTTTATACCGAAATATTTTTAATGTCCTCGTTGTCAACCCACGAATTAAACTCGTCGGAATAACCTTTCCATTTTACCAACAATTTATGTTTTCCCCTTTTAATAACCTTTTCTATCCTAAACAACTCCTGGCTAGATTTTTGGAGTTCGGGTTCGTAGAAGGTACCTCGTATTTCTTCTCCGTTAAGATCCGCAATTTTATACGTTACGGGCGACGTACGTTTACCTCGGAAACTGTAAAAACCTCTTCAATCCATCTTGTGGTATATCCCTTTTTGAAGGTCTTTTTCTTTTTAGATATCCTTACTTTATCGCCTACGGAAAACTTAGGATCTATATCTCTTACCTCGAGACGTTCTGGATAAAGAGTTTTCCAAACTTTGGTTTCATTTACCTTCTTACTAGCATTTACTGGCGTCATTTTAATAGAAGAATATTTCGCGTTATTATATTCTGTAACGAGATCCGGCAACGCGTTAATGTAAACGTTAGTGGAATTAGCGGAAAAATATTTCCACATTTTTTCTTTCATCGTTCTAATCCATCTCTCAACGACGCTAGATTTTTCCTCATTTTCGGTGAAATACAACTCTATCAAGTTTTTAACATTCTCGTTATAAAACTCTTTACCCTTATCCACCCACATTTTTTCCGGCTTTCTCTCCTTAAAAATACTATTTAATGCCGCAGCGACAGATTTTCCCATTTTACCTTTTAAGGGTATCAGCCAACCGTATTTGGAAAAGATATCGATGACAGCGAGAAGATATTTTATACCCCGATTAAATTTAGAAAATGCTTGCATGTCTACTAAATCCGCGGCCCATATCCTATCAATACCGTTTACTCTAACTCTCCTTTTCTTAAATTTTCTTCTTACGGGTTTATGCAGCTCTTCCGATAAAGCCGTCATGCTGAATTTTTTTTTTATTAACTCCCATTCCAAATTTAGCCTTGGCCCCTATTAACGAGGAAACTAATCCCCGTTCCATTCTCTCCTTGATAAAAGGATTGTAGATTCCTTTTAACTCTTTAAGCATGTTTTTATCGCAAATAGCATTTCTGGTAGCTGTGTCATTATGCTTAAGATAGCAAATATCGTGATGGTAGGCTGCTTTATCAACCCGGTTTATAGGCTTACTCCATTCCTTTGGCATTAAATCGGGATTGAGTCTTTTATTTAATTTAGTACCAGGTTCAGTAAAGTTATGTCTGGGAAGATGCATTTCGACGGGTAAGTTATTTATAAACTTATTTAGTAATGAACCGCCTTCTTTTTTTTTTTTAACAAAGTTTGTTTTAGTTTTTCCGCACACGACGCATTTACCACGCGCCATATTCCTCCCATTTTTACTAACAACATATTCTATGTTACTGGTATTAGTAACTTTTTTACATTTAACGCAATACATCTTTTTTAATAAGTTAAATTCTTTTTAATATATTTAAAATGGATATTGTAAATTTATCGTGGAACGAGGTATTATCGAGGAGATCTAATAACCCTTTTTTACCTAAAAGCATTAGGGGACTAATCGTGAGTAAATCGGGATGTGGTAAGACTACGCTTTTACTAAACCTTTTGCTAAGGCCGAAATGGCTCGACTACAATAATTTAGTTGTTTTTGGGAAAAGCCTTTTTCAACCCGAATACCGCATACTTAAAAAAGCCGTCGAAGAAAAATTACTGAAAGAAAGAATTTTAGAGTTATTTAACATGCGAGATGAAGTTCAGGATAAAAACGTTACTCCCACAGCTTTGATCGAAGAATGGGTTAAAACCTTAGCGAATAAATCGGATATATGGTGTAGTTTTTTTCGAAACTGCCGAGGATGTGCCTGACCCAAGAGAGTTAAAATCGGAAAACAAAAATTTAATGATCTTCGATGATTTACTTTTAGAAAGACAAAATAAGTGCGAGTGTTACTATATTCGCGGAAGGCATAGTAGTGTTGATTGTTTTTACCTTTCGCAAAACTATTTTAGGTTACCGAGACAAACTATTAGAGAAAACGCAAATTTTATTTGTCTTTTTCGTCAAGACCTAAAAAACATTAATCATATTTACAGCGACCATGTAAGCGAAGATATGCCCAAAGAAGAGTTTAGAAATTTTGCAAAAAAGTATGGGAAAAGCCTCATGGTTTTGTCATTATAGATTTATAGAGCGAAAAAGACGAAGGAAAATACAGAGATGGTTTTGACAACTTTTATATTCCTGAGTCAATAGAAAAAAAATGAAAATAAGAATTTTTAAAATAAATAATAATTGTAAAAAACGGAACACGGAGATATTAGAGTGGATTTTAAAACTTCTTTTACATTACTCGATTATAGATTAAATGGTTTAACAGTAAATCATGTTATGGTTCTTGCTAGAGATTTTGTGAAAAATAAATTACCAGTAAAGCTCGAACGTTGCCCGGCAGGCGTTTTTAAAAAAGTCATTGACGTTTTCGGCCTAAAAGAAGAGTTTCGGTCTTTTGCTAAAGAAACTAAAATTAGTGGAGAAGAAGTGGGCGTTGCTTTTATAAAAAAACGTATTTCCAAATTATTGATTAATGCGAATAAGTGGGCAGAGATTTTCGAAACTGAAGAGGAAGATAGAACAAATAAAAAACGTATAAAAGAAATGTTGCCGTATTTAAATGAAATAATTAAAATAAGTTTACTTTTTGAGCAAAATGAAAACCAATCCTTTGCTAAAACTAATCCAGCTATTTTAAGGGAAAAGTTAAACCAGAGTTCTAGCAAAAACTTTTACAGTAAATATACTAAACTCTAGTTAGTAATAGTTTTATTTAAAAATATATCTTTTAACGAAAGATATATTTTTTAAAAAACATTTTTTACTATAAAAATGGAAGATCTTTTAAAAAAATAGTCGAAAATACGCGGCAAAAAATGTCTTTTCAAATTATAGTAAGCGACAACAAAATGCGCTTTACAACGAGTTTTAATCCCCCGATCCGACTGGAATATGATAGAAAATACGAAATAGCTTTAGTAAACCTCGAAACATATTACTCTTTTCCAAACATTGACGCGACAAACAACACGTTTATTTATTCTCCGGACAATGGCGTTTCTTGGTTTAAAATAGAAATACCGGAAGGAAGTTACGACCTAATAGACATTAATGATACCATTCATCAGAAAATGAGAAAAAAAGGTCACGTTGATTTAGTCAATGATGAATACCCTATTAACATTTCTGCGAACACAAATACGCTAAAATCTATTCTTACCCTCGAAGACGGTTATTAAGTAGATTTTAACCATCCAAACTCCATTTCCAAAGTATTAGGTTTTACTCGTGCGAAATATGAAACTGGATTTCATGAGTCTGAGAATGTAGTAAACATTCTCAGTATAAATTCCATACTCGTTAACATCAATATCATCTCGGGAAGCTTGGTTAATGGATTAATGCAAAACACAATTTACTCTTTTTTCCCCAATGTTGCACCCGGATATAAGATAATCGAGTCACCGCATAATTTAGTATTTTTACCGATAACGCTGCACAATATACATAATGTGGAGGTAAAAATTACGGACCAAGATGGAACTTTACTAAATCTTAGAGGCGAAAAAATAACGATTAAGTTCGAAATTAGACAGGCATAAAAAAATGAAACGTATAAAAAATGATGAGTTACGTGAATATTAAAGTTAATATAACGAAGGGGCAAAAGCAAAAACTTCAATCCGCTATTAAAAAAGGGGGTTGCGAAATGAGTGTTCGTCTAGGTCGCGAAGATGTACGAAGTAATGATGTTTTAGCCGTTACCCAGTCGCAAGCAAGAAAAATAGCCAAAGCCTTCGAAAAAGGTAAAGGCGTAACAATTAGAATGTCTGCTAAGCAACTTAAACATAACATGAAAATAGAGGGAGGTTTTCTCGGAATGTTAGCCGGTTTAGCCGCTAGTGCTTTGCCAGCCATAGCAAGGACTGTTTTACCCGCATTAGGCGTTGGTGCCCTTTCAGGATTAGCGTCATCAGGCGTACAAAAAGCTATGGGATCGGGTCTTTACCTTAAAAAAGGAGGTCGCGTTTGCCAGGTAGAAACTGATGGGAAAGGTCTCTATTTGGGGCCTTATAAAGGTAAAGGATTAGGACCCTCTGTTGGCGATGGTTTACATTTAAAACGGGGTGGACAGTTTTATGACGGAAAAGGCCTTATTCTAGGCCCTAATAGTCCTTTTAATAATATACCCATTTTAGGAGCTTTATTATAAGTTAATATTATAATATTAAAAAAGATGAATGTTCGCAAATTTAGCGTAAAATCGAGAATTTCTCAACCAAAAACGATCCATTGGAGACTCGCTCCTAATTTAAAACATCCTCCGATAAAAGTAAATCCGGTAACTTGGAAAATCTTTAGTCAAAAAGAAATTACGTTAACTCCAGGGCAAGTAATTCCAACGCAATTAGGTTTAGGCTTTATGTCAACTAAAGGCGTAATTTTAACCTCATTAGATTATTATCTAAGATTTAAAAAATGCAGTTTACAAAATGAGATTAGCATCGGAGATGTTGAGAATATTTTAGTTACTATTACTAACAATTCGAAGGATACGGTAAAAATAAAAGAAAACGAACTTTTGTGCGACGTTTATTATCATCTTTAAAAAAATATTTCACTTATAAAAAATGGAGATGAAAGAGAATAAATATCCGGTATTACCAACGGCTCCGCCAGTTGATGAGGGGCAGGGTTATCGTCTGCATAAAATTAGCGAGATACAAACTTTTTTAGAAAACGAAGTGACAAAAAGAGAAGCTTTAAGTAAGAAATATTTTAGAGCCGCGAGAATAGTAGACAACGTAGATACCGTTTTAATTACGGTTACCATAGGCGCGGGAGGTGGAGGAATGGCTTTGTTATCAACGATAGTTGCGATGCCGGCAGTTATGGCGATAGAAAGTGTCGCAATTCTTACTGGTTGTTTAAGTATAGTCGGAAAATATGTCGTTAGACAATGGTCAACTAAAGTGGAAAAACACGAGAAAATAAAAACCATCGCCAACACAAAATTAAATACTATATCTTCGCATATCTCAAAAGCTTTATCGGACAACAAAGTTTCGGACAAAGAGTTCCAACTAACCATGGAGGAATTAGAGAAATATAAGAAGATGAAGGAAGAAATTAGGTCTAAATCTAAGAAAAAGATTACGAGTGAAATGGAAGAATCGTTAATAGAGAGAGGGAGAAGAGAACAGCGCGAGTCCTTTCGGAGGCTGGTTGAAAAACATCGTGCCAGGTTGTTGGAATATTAAGAAGCCTAAAATTAAGTTTTCGTGTAGTTTTAGTTACGAAACGGGATAAAAAACTGCGTTAAAAAAAACGAATTAAAAACTGCGTTAAAAAAAACGAATTAAAAACTGCGTTAAAAAAAAAAACCGAATTAAAAACTTAAAAAAAATAATTCTAATAAAAAATGTCTTTTTTAAAAATCGTTGATCCGGTAAAAAGGGAACAAACTGTAAAAGAATTTCTCGCGATAAAAAAGAATATTCGCGCTAACGAATTAGCGGAAAAAACGGGTAAAATAGAACTACAAACGGGCCTTTCAGAGCTCTTTAAACCTATTACAAAAACGCAAAAAACTACCGCGAGGGAGATTACGAAGGGCATCAAAAAGTTATCCAAAAGGTTACCAACAACTGAAGAAGAGGAAGAAGAGGAAGAAGAGGAAATAAATTTTTCCTCTGATTCTGATACTACCTTCGGCATTTATAAAAAAAAAAGACGGCCAATATTTTATCGGTGATAAACCAGTTTACATAGATAAAGATCTTATCTTTATTGGCGACGAAACATATGATAAAACACTGGGTTTGAAACAACTTCTTACTAGAAAAATCCCCAGAGAAAGTTTGATTAACAACAAAGATCTTAAGAATTATGCTGATATCTTAGTTTATACTAATAGTATGCATCAAGACAATAATCCTAAAAGCCCCTGTCCTAAAGCCTCTAGATCGCTAAAATGGAGAAAATTTGTTAAACCTGTTTGGGACGAGGTTAAAGGAAAAATTGGTTCTGGCCTTAAAAAAGTTGTTATTCCCGGTGACCCTAACGCGTTACTAGAAAAACTCGACTTACTTATGGCTAGTAAAGCGGCGGGTAACACGGGTGTGAGAAACGAGTTGGTGAGCGTGTGCGATGAATTAAAAAGGCTAGGCATTTTCGATAGTAAAAGCTATAAAAAAATAATGTCCTTATTATAAAATATGTACGTCTATAAGAAACGAGGATTTACGAGAAGGAATAGATATGGTGGAGCTGGAATTTTTGACAGATTAGCCAACTTTTTCGCGAGACTTTTAAGCAGCAGCGCGGCTAAACAAATTGCGTCCTCTGCCGTTGATGTGGGAAAGAGTGTCGCTAAGGAAGGAGCGAAAAAAGCTTTAGAGGCCGGAAAAAGTGCCGCCGTAGATGCGGGAAAAAGGTTAATTGAAAAGGCTTTAACGCCGAAATCTAAGAAAATTTTACAAAAGTACAATAACGTGCCTGCAACAGCACCTGTTTCGCAAGACATAAACGCTTTAATAGCTGGAAGTGGTAACGATCCAATTGCCATACAAGAATTAGTTAAAAAATTAAATAGCGGTGCTGGCATTAAAACGACGTAAAAAATTATAACAACTTAAAATTTTTATAAAGTAATAAAAAATGAGCATTTTAGACATTACCGAAAGGGCTTTTAATGACGATAGTATCGAAGAGTACGAATACTTTGAGTATTTACCGATTGTAGGTGCCGTTAATAATCTTAACAATACCGGAGATATTACGATTAACATCGAAACTCAAGATATTTTTATGCTTCCTAGCGAAAGCTATTTACTTATAGAAGGTAAATTAGTGAAACACGCTGATGGTGCAGTATATGAGGATGACGACCTCGTTACTTTAACGAACAACGGCTTAATGTATCTTTTTAGTAATATTAGGTACGACCTTTCGGGTAAAGAGATTGAAAGAATAGCGCATCCGGGGTGGGCCACCACTATGCTCGGATTGTTTAAATATTCTGACGATTTTTCTAAATCGCAGCGGTTAAACCAATTGTGGTTTAAGGATACAACAGTTGATACAAACATTGATAATAATCTGGGTTTTAAAGCGAGACACGATCACATTATTAAAAAACCTAATCCAAAGGGTACATTCGAATTTAAAGTCCCATTAAAACATATTTTTGGTTTTTGCGAAGATTATGATAAAGTCTTGTACGGAATGAAGCAAACTCTTTACTTGACAAGAGCCGGTGATGATGACGCTATTTTTAAACATGCTTTTGGGGCTGCTGCTGGTGGCAACCCAGAACGACATGCCCCCGGTAAAGTTACGCTGAAAGGAATAGCGTGGTATATGCCGCATGTGTTACCCGCAGATCAGTATAAATTGCAACTTTATAAACATATCGAGAACAAAGAAACCTTTCCGGTTAATTATAGAATGATACAATGCGGTTGTGCAGAGGTTCCTTGAGCAAGATCATTTACTTGGAGACTCGCCGTTAAAACGTCACCAGAGTTTCCGCGTTATATTATTATCGGTTTTCAAACGAATAAAAAAAAGATTGCAAGTTGAAAATCCAGCCATATTTGACAATTTAAAAGTTACGGATATTCACGTTACGTTAAATTCTTTTAAATATCCTGGAGCAGACTACAAACTTTCTTTTCCCGAACAAAAATTTAGCAGAGCGTATGGCGATGTTGCCGCGTTTAGATCTAAGTTTTTTCTCATAGATGATTTGGCGTCAAATCCTAACTTTACCCCATTAGAGTACAAAAATCTTTATCCTTTGTTTTTGTTCGATGTTAGCAAACAAAGTGAAAGGTTGAAATATTCCGTAACCAATATTCATGTTAAGGCAAATTTTGGTGCCAATTTTGATGCGGCATTACCTCCTCCTATTGCATATGCCGTTATTATTAGTGACAGGGTAATAAACTTCCAGTCCGATGGAAATGAAATGAGCGTAGTGTATTAAGATTTTTTATTTAATAATAAAAATGATAACCAAATCCGATTTAAAAGATATTCTTAAGAAAAATAATATAAGGGCTTTTTCGTGGATGGATAAAAAAACATTGGTTAGATTAGCGAAAGAGCATGGGTTGTGGCCAGAGAAGCTGCGTGCAACAGAAAAACCGAGAGATCCAAAGTTCGATAGATTAAAAAATATTAAAAATAATCCGAGAAAAGTTCTCGTGAAGGATATTAAAACGGGGGAAATACACGATTTCCCCTCGATTTATAAAGCGAGTAAATTTATTCAGTGTTGTCCTCAAACAGTTACTAATTGGAATGGTAGAGTATGGGAAGGTAAATATAAAATAGTTATACCATAATTTTATTATGATTAAAAAAATCATAATAAAATTGATTAATATCTTAACTTATTTTTTATAATATATAAAAAATGGCGGAGAATAATAAAGATGAAAACCCTGAATTGGAAGTAGCTATACAACAAATAAATAATTTAGCTAGACAAATATGCATTATAGATTTACAAAGAATTAATTTAGAAAGGCAAAAGATTATTTTAGAAATGCAAAAGGCCGATACAATTATGCGATGTTATGAACTAGATGAGTTACGTATTCAGTTACGTATGCAACGATTAGAAATATGCCGTAATAATCATATTCATATACCGGAATATGATGAAAGTAATGATGTTGGTGTTACTAATGAAGTTATTCCCGAAGATTTTGATGGGGAAAACGATGTGAACTGGCACGACAAAGAGCCCGAAGAAAAAGCTTTTTACGTAAGTGATAAGTGTAGTGCATGCCAAAAGGAGAAGCCTACTATATTTAACATCCCCTGTGGTCATGTCTGTATGTGTAAGGAGTGTAATACTAAAAACGTGGGTAGAAATGAATGTCCTATCTGTAGAAAGGTAATAAAGTATTACTATGTCATAAAACGAGCTTAAGATTTTATTATGATTAAAAAAATCATAATAAAATTGATTAATATCTTAACTTATTTTTATCGTTTAAAAAAAAAATGTCGAGTTATATTCCGAATTTATTCTCCGCAGCGAGGCGCGCTGCATCTAATGCTTACTCCGCGACACAAAGAGCTGCCACGGCAGTAATACCAGAAAGCGTGCGAAGAAGGGTAAGCTATTTTACTAATTGGTTAACTGGTAATGTGGAGCCAGAACAGCTTCCGCAAGTATTGGGTCAAATTGCCGAAAATCTTAGAAAACATTATCCCCCTCATCCACCTGAAGGACCTGATCTGCCTCCACCCCCGCTTAGAATAACAATTACTAATTCTGCATTTGTTGAATATGTTACGCAATACAATGTAGATGTAACGGGCAGAGAATACTATACACCAAATAAATTTTTAAAAGTAGCGGAGGGTCTCGTTATAAAAACTCTTCGAGGAAATTT
The DNA here is from genome assembly GCA_945859785.2 of Tridacna gigas. NCBI lineage: Eukaryota > Metazoa > Mollusca > Bivalvia > Cardiida > Cardiidae > Tridacna > Tridacna gigas. Next base: position 32,010,808 of record OX244034.2, read on the forward strand.
AGAAAGAAAGGTAAAGCTTGTATTAAGAGCCATATTTTGTAGATACAATGATCCCGAAGATGGAGGGAATTTGCCTTTCACTCAAAAAAGTTAGTAAACTTAAATAGAAGGGGTGTGCGTAAATTATACGAAGAAATGACGGAAGATATTTTAGAAAAGATAAGCGTTTTAGAAAGACAAGAGAGTGGTTGGGTTTTTATAAGTATGGTAAGTTTAGAACTACACACAGGTCTTTATAGGCCTTTACTTGGTAGAGGTTACTTACCTTTACCAAAATGGATTAGCGATAAAAAAGCGTGCGTTAATATGAAAAATGTAGATAATAAATGCTTTTTGTGGTGTATTTTAAGAAAATTATTCCCGAGAGAACAAACTTCGGAAAGAGTTGACCAAGATTTAAAAGCGAAGGAAAATGTAAAAAACTTGCGTGGAATAAAATACCCCGTCACGTTTAAAGATATAGATAAATTTGAAAAGCAAAACCCAGAAATTAGCGTAAACGTTTATAGTTATAAAGAAGAAAGATTTTATCCTCTTAGGGTTACGGAAGATGAAAAAACTAATCATGTAGACCTGCTTTATATTAAAAATGAGGAAAATACGCACTACGCTCTCATAAAAAATTTTGGGCGTTTAATGAATAGTCAAATATCGAAAAATAAAAAAATGAAGTATTATTGCAAAAGATGTTTAAACCATCGTGGAAGTGAAGCCCTTTTAGAAAAACACAAAAAATATTGTAATGAAAATGAGCCCGTTTGTTTAGAAATGCCCGAAAAGGGAACCGTATTAAAATTTAAAAACTATGATAGGAAACTCTCGGTTCCCTTTGTTGTATATGCTGATTTTGAATGTTTTTTAAAACAGGTTCACGAAAAAGAAACGGAAAACACTAAGAAAACGCAGGAACATGTTCCCGCTAGTTTTTACTACATTATAAAATGTTTTGATGATAATGTTTGCGCCCCTATAGAAAGACACCATGTTGGAGAAGATGCGCCGGAAGAGTTTATAAAAACTTTAACGAAAGATATACGAAATATTTATGGTAAATACTGTCAAAACCCGATACCTATTAAAATAACGAAAGAGGAAAAAGCGAGGCACGAAGTGGAAACGCATTGTTGGATTTGTAATGAAGAATTTAATCGCGAAAATTATAAAGTAAGAGATCACTGTCATTTTACCGGTAAATATAGGGGTGCCGCGCATAATGAATGTAATCTAAAGGCGAGAACGCCGAACTTTACGCCCGTATATTTTCATAATTTGAGCGGGTATGATTCGCATCTTTTTATTAAATATTTAGGTAAATCTAGCTGCAAAATCGATTGTATTCCTAATAACGAAGAAAAATATATTAGTTTTAGTAAAAACATTTTGGTTGGAAAAAAACACAAACCATAAAATTAGGTTTCTTGATACCTTTAAGTTTATGGCTTCTAGTTTGGATAAACTTTCGAGTAATTTAGATGAATCTCAGTTAAAAATTTTATCAAGATTTTTTTCGAAAGAACATTTACCATTAGTTAGAAAAAAGGGGGTTTTTCCTTATGATTACTTTGATTCTCTCGAAAGATTAGAAGAAACTCAGTTACCTCCTAAAGAAGAATTTTACTCCAGTTTAAACAAAGAACATATTAGTGACGAAGACTACGCTCACGCATTAAATGTTTGGGAAAAATTTGACGCAATAACGTTTAAAGATTACTTAGATCTTTACAATAAAATAGATGTGCTGCTTTTAGCGGATGTATTTGAAAACTTTAGAGATGTTTGCCATAAAAATTATGATTTAGATCCTAGTTGGTATTATACTGCTCCGGGTTTGGCTTGGGATGCTACACTGAAAACAACGAGGATAAACTTAGAACTTTTATCGGACCCTGATATGCTTTTAATGGTAGAATTGGGTATTAGAGGCGGTGTTAGTATGTGCTCAAAAAGATATTCCGCGGCAAATAATAAATATATGGGCAAATCTTACGACTCAGCCAAGCCATCAACTTATATACTATATGTTGATGCAAACAGCCTTTACCCTTGGGCAATGAGTCAACCTCTTCCTACGCATGATTTTAAATGGATGACGGAGAAAGAACTAGATAAATGGAAAAGATACCCGTGTATATTAGAAGTAGATTTAGAATACCCTAAAGAATTACATGACTGGCATAATGACTTTCCTTTAGCCCCTGAAAAGCTAAAGGTTGAAAAAGTAGAAAAATTAATACCAAATTTAGAAGACAAGAAAAATTACGTAATCCACTATCAAGCATTAAAAACATATATTTCTTTAGGTTTAAAATTAAAGAAAATTCACCGCGGAATTAAATTTAAAGAAAGTGCCTGGTTAAAATCTTATATTGATTTAAACATAAACCTACGAAAAGCGGCAAAAAATGATTTCGAAAAAGATTTTTTTAAGTTGATATGTAATTGCGTTTTTGGCAAAACTATGGAAAACTTGAGAAATAGAGTAGACATACATTTAGTTTCTGAAGCTAAACAGTGTAAAAAACTAATAGCAAAACCAAACTATCGACATACAACAATATTTGATGAAAATTTGGTGGCCATACATATGAAAAAGACTTTTATAAAATATGATAAGCCCATTTATTTAGGATTAAGTATTTTAGATATTAGTAAAACGCGCATGTATAACACTTGCTATAATTACTTTAAAGCGAGATACGGAGAAAAAGTAAAACTATACAGATACAGATAGTTTTATTCTCGAAATAAAAACTGATGATTTGTACGAGGATATTGCGTCAGATATTTCTACAACGTTTGACACGAGTGGCTATCCTAAAGAGCATTCATTATATAGTGAAAAGAACAAAAAAGTAATTGGTATGTTTAAAGATGAATTAAATGGCGAAATAATGACAGAGTTTGTCGGTTTAAGAGCTAAAATGTACGCGTATAAAAAATTAATTATAAAAAGAGATAAAAATGGAAATTTGATATGGGGAGGTAGTGACGAAGAACGAAGATGTAAAGGAATTAAAAAGTCAGTAATTAAAAATGAACTGCATTTTAGCAATTTTAAAAAATGTTTGGAGACGGATGAAAAACAATATAGAAGAATGCGTATATTTAAAACCTACACCTATAAAATGTACACGGAAGAAGTTCCTAAAATAGCGTTAAGTTCTGATGATGACAAAAGGTATATATTGGAGGATAAAATACACACCTTAGCTTGGGGGATTTATAAGATAGGATGCGAGTAAGCAAAAATTTATAACTTTAAAAGTTATAATTTTTTTTTTTTTTTTTTTTTTTAAATCTCGTTATTTTGTTACTCACATATTAAAGTTCTTCCGTAATATCTTGAATATCAAGATCTGTACATTCAAGATCATAATAAAGATTCTGATTCTTATCATTTTTTTCTTCAATCTCACTATTGTTAGTATAAATATGCGCATTAATACAACAAAGCTTATCAACAAGATCTAGAATATCAGTATTAATATCATAAGATCACTATAAAGATACTGATTCTCAACATTTTTTTTTCCCCAATCTCTATATTGTTAGCATAAATCTGCGCATTAATAGAAATAGTCTCATCAGTATCAATACCATCAAGATCATGATAAAGAGACTGATTCTCGTCATTTTTTTCTTCAATCTCACTATTGTTAGTATAAATCTGCTCTTTAATAGAACTAAGCTTATCATAAAGATCTTGAATATCAGTCTCAATATCATAAATATCATTATTACAAATAGACTGATTCTCATCATTTTTTTCTTCAATCTCTCTATTGTTAGTAAAAATCTGATCTTTAATAGAACTAAGCTTATCATTGTAAGATCGAATATCTAAATCGATTTTACCGAGTATTTCAGTAATTTTCTGATTTAATTCTTTCGTGTTATTTATATTTGAAGCCATGGTTATATTCCACGTTATGGTTGATAACGAAATTACGATAAAATCAAAATTTTCGCGTAAAATAAATAAAAAAAAAAAAAAAAAATAAAAAATAAATAAATAAATAAATTAAAAAAAAAAAAAAAAAAAAAAAAAGATAGATAAATAAAAAAAAAAAAAAAAAAAAAAAAAAAAAGATAGATAAATAAAAAAAAAAAAAAAAAAAAAAAAAAATTATTAAAAAAAGTTATAACTTTTTTAAAAAAGTTATGAATTTATTATAATCGATTTCAGAGTCAGAATCACTAGGAGTATACGTAATTTCGTGTTCAGCATTACGTTCAGCTATAGTCACGCTCATTTCTTCTAAATGCCACTCCGCATGTAATTGATCCGATTCTTCATCTTCAAAATATTCTTCTATCTCCGCTTCCGTTTTATTAGCGTCTCGAAGTATTTGCCGTCCTTTTTTTCTTAAATCTGCCTTTATTTTGAATAAAACTTTTAGATTATTTAAATTATGATTTATCCTATCCATTAGATCTACTTGTCTTTCATAACGCCGCCATAAATCAACATCGGCCTCAGTTATTCGAATTCCCACGTTTATATCTCTTCTTCTATTTTCGGGTTGTTCGAATAACTCTCTTTTTTCACGTTCTAGTCTTTTGATGGCCTTATCGTTATTATAAATCTCACGGTGTATCTCATTAATCGTATCATCTTTACGTTCTATTTGTCTTCTTAAATCTTTCAATTGCTCGTATATATTCGTTAATCTTTGCTCATAATTTATATTTTCCTCCATTTTTTCCCACTTTTTTATGCAAAGATTTTTTTTTACATTTCAAATTTTTTTTTAAATTAAAAAAAATTTCAACTTAAAAAAATGCTAACTAAAATTTTTTTTATCATCGCTCGTGATAAAAAATATGGTTACGCAAAACCGCGGGAAAGATTGAGAGATAGAGAGATTAAGAGATTGCGAGTAGGGAGAGATTGAGAGATTTTGGTTTCGCGAGATTGTGAAAGGGGAGAGATTGAGAGATTATGGTTTCGCGAGATTGTGAAAGAGGGGGGGAGAGATTGAGAGATTATGGTTTCGCGAGATTGTGAAAGGGGGGAGAGATTGAGAGATTATGGTTTCGCGAGATTGTGAAAGGGGGGAGTGGTGGAAAACGAGCATGAAATATTAAAAAAAAAAAATTTGGGTTTTTTTTTTAAAAAAGTTGGTAAAAAAAAAAAAAATTTGTGGTTCGAGATGGTTGGTAAACAGGTGTAAACAATGGCGAAGAGCTCCAATGATCCAGAAGATACATATTCTTACCTACTCACGTTGCTTAAATACCACGGAGAGATATACACCAAACTGCATCGCTGTAAAAGCTGGCTCAACAGCAAGGCAGGTTTGAAGTGCCTATATATATCTAACCTCTGTCCGTGACACTAGTTTTCCAATATTTAGAAAAAAAAAAAGTATACGACGCGGGTTTGTTGGAAATATTGCAGCTGGTATTCATTTTTCAACCCTGAAAGGCCATGAGATCACAACACCCCCTTTGAGAAACAGTATGAGAAGTAGTTACGTGAAATATGCTAACCCATTCTTCTTGAGGATATAAATAGTGCTTAATGGGAGGAGTAATTCGAGTTAAAGACGTGTTAAAATTTGAAAGACGGTGGGCCTCATTCGCAAACATCATAATATATGTATACATTTATATAACGACGGCTAATCATGAAAACAGAAAGCAATACAAACACAGTTCTAAACAATCGCGTATTTTACAGACCCTGAAGAAAAGAGCTTTTGAAAACATCGAGAATAATATTGCGAAAATGGTAACTAGCATTTTCTCCTTTTCCCCAAGATGTATTTCTACTTCTTCACAAACAAATCCAACATCTTAGACACTCTATATTTGTCGCCTGCAAAATGTTTTCGATTTCTACCAGTCTTAAATTTTGCTATTGACTGAAAAGTTAAGTCACCGTCTGCTCTTTAAAATTTTGTTTTCAGTTTCGATTTAGTGAATCATTTTCTACCTCCGCTTCGTATGTTAAATTTTTATCTATTCCATTTTCGGGTAACAAGGAGACTTGCTTGACTCATAAACCTGGAGCCTCACTGGCAGCACTGGGTTTTTCGTGGGAGTGTCCTTAGGCAAGACACCTTAGAGCCCCAGCAAGTACTGGTGAACCCAGAACATACATGAATCAGACAGCTGTCGCAGTGATATGACTGAAATAATGTTGAAAGCGGCGTAAAACACCATTCAATCAACCAATTTTTGGTGACAAAGTTACAATGCTTAGGTATACTTTGAAAAGACTATCTCGGTTTTCCAAGCGAAATGTTCCATCCACCAAATATTAACCCTATCGCGATAAAATTTCGCTTTATACATTTCGCGATAACTCATCGAAGAGAGCAGATCAAGATTTTGCGACACGCTCGTCCAGGCTGGCCTGGATTAGATCCGTATTATACACGAAAGATTTCAAAGGATTCAGCTGCAATTTGATTTGTTTAAACATATTTTATTTGTAACATTTTACATACAAAAATATAATAAGACAATTACAAAATATACATAATATTTTATAATATGCTACAAAATGGATTGGAACGATAGCGTAAGCTTATACTGTTCCTTTCCATGGATTCTCGATGGTATAAGTCCTATTTTATTCATTCAATTTGATTTGGAAGGTAATGAGTGTCGCAGTTGATCAATGTCACGTGTTTTGTTTCATACCTTTTGTAACAGACATGTGCATATTAGCCTTGCCTTAATGCATTTGCAAAAGGTATCGACCAGATCAGCCTGCGCAGTCCGCGCGGTATTACTAGATTACATTCCGTAACAGCAGGCTGACCTGGGTCGAAACTTCTTGAATTCGGTAATTTTTCAGAATGTTCAAAGACAGTTCTAAATCAGGATTCAACTGGTTTGTTAGTTATTTTATGGATCCATAATTATGTGGTGACATGCTTGGTATAATGCATCACAGAGATGTATTTAACCCCCGTTTGCCAGAGAGGGACTCATGTACGACACAGGGCTCGTATGTACAAGTCTGTTCTGCTCTTTTCACGAAGGACCTTGGACGTCACGATATGTCCAGATTTGATTTGAAGCACGTTAAAAAATATTTCGAAATATGTTTTCCTCATCGTGTCTGGCGTATCAAGTCTTTTCTTATGATAGCAAGCGGATATCTATTTTTTATTTAATTTTCACCGGATGAAGTTATAATTAATTTAACTAAATATCTACACTTAAATACGATTCAAGCGCAAAATAGGAGAATAAACCGATATAGTATTCAGTTTAGTTTTCATTTAAATTAAACAATTTACTGGCCCTGCTTTTAACGCTGGTTATCATCATTTTTCTCCTTTTTCCACAATGTTTACAGTGGTCTTTTTCCACAGAGTCATGAAAACATGTGCTTGTGTGATAAAATGTTTAACAGCTGTTGATGCGTTTGCTTTGAATTCGGGTTGGGGTCCTGCATGACTCAGTGGTAAATGTGATACTCGTAATGGATGTCCCGGGTTCGAGCCTCACTGGAGACTTGATTTCTCGTCGGAGTATCCTATGGAAAGATACTTTAGAGCCCTAGCCTAGCACTGGTGAAACCCAGGACATACATGAATACATGTATGTGTAGTGTCGCCGTGATATGACTAAAATAATGTAGAAAGCGGCGTTAATACCATACCTTACCATACAATAAATAAATCGATCGATCGATCAATCAATCAATCTTGTGGTTTGTGAATGCTTCTTTTTGGACAAGTTTAAGAATTTGTCATCTGCTAAGGCTTTCAATGTGGACAGGTCCCACATTTTGTGAAGAGTAGACAAGTTGACGTTTAATATACACACATGGTGCATTTAGTGATATTCTTGAAAGCTTTAGAGTGCCAACTTTTATATTGATTTGTAGATCAACACTGCACGGCACTGAAAATCTGATCTTGGATCAATACTGTAAAAATATTGTGAACGATATTCTGGCTAAATAACCTGAAACTTAACTTTTTACCAGACGACATTTTCCGCTGGTTCATATACAGAGCACTTGCAGACGACCGATTAAATGGGGCTCAGTTGATGGTATTCGTCTTGGAAAACTAACAGTCGGAAACATTGCGGGCAAAGGAGAAAATGTTGGTATCATCTGAAATTATTAACCCTATACCAAACAAAAAATCTGTAGTCAATTCCAAATTCAAAACATCTGCAGATGACAAATTTATAATGGCTCATAAACGAATTTCTCTTGGAAAGGTTAAAAAACATTCAGGGATAAGAAGAAGATGCCGGTAATTAGCATTTTCTTCTTTTCCCAGAATGTTTTCAAAAACCATTTTTTCTCTGCGGGACACTAAAAGTCGCGAAATGTGTGTTAAAGGGTTAATTCAGTTCATACTAAATACTAAGGGTAATGTGAAACCAACTAGGTCAGCTAGCGTAAAGGTAAAACATTAATTTATCAGTGATATGTTTGACGTGTATGACGTCACACGCGGTGCACAAACAAGAACGGGTCATGGAAAGTCATTAAACACAAAACAGAACTTTCAAACAAATTAAGACCTCTGGATCTGGCATGCTCACAATGATGATGATGACGATGATGATGATGATGATTATGATGAATTATGATGAACAATGATGAAGAGAATAGGTGTATTTCAACACAACCCTTCCAACTAAGTTTAACTTATACATGTACAGGGTGTCCCAAAATATATGTCCCAGTTTCAAAGTTCACTTTTGCTGCCAAATATTCAACTTAACTAGATGGTTCTTTATAACATTATTAAAAACATCTAAATTTTTTTATAAACATCAATCTTAAGTACTGGGCTACCTTCATTCCATCATAACACACGCTCTACATGTCCACCCATTTTCTGCTGTGTAAGTTTGACACGACCTCGAAAATTGTTAATGACGTCTTGGCAGGTGCCCTCTGTAATCTTCCGTATTTCCATACGAATAACAGTTCTGAGTTCAGTTAAACATGCTGGTTTATAATCATAACCCTTTTCTTTGATGAGTCCTCATAGGAAAAGAAAATCGAACAGGCTTAAATCGGACTAGCGAGGTGGCCATTTTACTGTGGTCTTCATGGAAATAAACTGGCTCCCAAAAGTATCAATCAGAAAGTCAATAGCAGCTCAACTTTAATGGGTTGCTGCTCCATCTTATCAAAACCAACAATCATTTAATGAGGAACATCTTTGAAAGTTCAGGCACAAACTTATTTTCTGAAATATCAATATAGCCATCAGAGGTGACAGTGACAGTCTCTCCGTTTCCCTGGAAGAAATAATGCCTGATGACGTCTTTACTGCTAAAGGCAACCCAAACTGTGATCTTTTTTTTTTTTCGCCATGCAGAGTTGTATGACAAGGGTTATGATTATAAACCAGCATGTTTTAACTGAACTAAGAACTGCGATTAGTAGGGAAGTACGGAAGTATACAGAGGATACCTGCCACAATGTATTTCACAATTTTTGACGCCGTGTCAGACTTGTACAGCAGAAAATGAGTGCACATGTAGAGCATGTGTTACGATGGAATGAAGGTAAACTAGTACTGAAAATTACTGTTTCTACAAAATTTTACATGTCTTTTAATAAAATGATAAAGAACCATCTATTTATACTGAATATTTGGTAGCAAAATTGAACTTTGAAACTGGGACATATATTTTGGGACACCCTGTATTTCTCATTTATTGTGGGTGATGTATTGTCATTTTATAACATGTTTTTGTTCTAATGTCGTCCAATTTATCAGACTAGCCTGTATTTCATATATATATGTGTAAGCTGACAATAACACACGAGTGAAGGAGCAGTGCGAGAGGCAGGCAGAAGATTGGGGAAGAAACTGAGGAAATTATTCTCTCCTTCACCCCGGTTTGAACTATTTTTTTCTTTTTCTTCCAAAATTGTTTACTTGCAGTTTGACGTCGTTTTCAACATGATTTCAGTCATATTACTGCGGGTATGGTAAAATCCTATTGATGCTCTCCGGAAGTTTCTTACTTCACACGACACTCTTCCCACGCCACTTGCTGCATTTCAACAAGAACATCGTCGAAAAAGGTTCAGTGGTGACAGAGATATGAATCCTGTAGCAATGACCCATCAATGCTTGAAAAAAGCTTGGCCAAGCTGGGCTCCGAACTCACGACCCCTTGATGAGTACTTCCGTACTCTACTGGCTGAGCTACTGGGCTCGCCAAGAAAAGGGTAAAAAAGAGGCAACCGACCATAGGCGTTTGTTCAAAACTCACTAAATCTATATAGATCAATGAAGAAACACACGATCCTTACTGATCAACACACGATCCTTACCGTATGACCTTATTTATGTACTTACTAATTCTAATCATTTTACCGAAAGTAAGGTTATGAGAGGTACTTTTGCCAATCTGGTAGCAGTTTGGTACAGCGGAGATTCATTCTGAACTTGCTGTAATACAGGGTTTACATAACTAAGGTCTGACTATATACATTTCAGTTTGAGTGAACCATACATGTACATTTTCCTTTCATTGATAAAAAAGGAGAAATTTTGCTGAAAAATGAGGAAAGTCGTAAAACGAGACATGACTGATACGATATATAACTGCTGACTGTAAAACTCGCCTCGGGGCGTAACTCTTAACTGTACAAATAGGCCTACCACTTCTTCATCTCTCACCGTTAACAGCTTTTGAAAACAATTTAAGAAAAGAGGCCATTGTTTGTAGCAATCATTGGCGCCTTTTCCTAAAATGTTCACATGTTGTTTTAAAAAACCCTGATATTTTCTTTTCCCCTAACTGTCTTTCTATTATGTAATCTGTAAATGATTTCTTTGCACAAAAATATAGATCTAAAAATAGCATGTGTTGTAAAGGGTTAACGTTCGACGTCATGAACGTAAAGGCGAGGTGAGTAATTAAAACGTTGTCTTTTCAGTGGTTAGTAGAGAAAACAAGATGGTGGGGAAATACACAAACTACGTTTTGGTGTGTTTCGTTTTCTTCTTTATCTTGAGTGTTTCTGTGAGCGAATTAACCGATAAGCCTACTTGGACTAGTAAAGAGCTGTCAAACAAGACTGTCGATGGATTAGAAAGAAATGATACGTTTGAGTCAAGTTCTGGTATCAAAGGGTCGCTAACGGGAGACCGTGACAATAACGCTGTAGATAAAACTTTGAATTTAACAACACTTAGCGGCAATGTTGGAAATGATTTTGATGCTAAACTCGTGGGTAGAGATTCCAAAGTCAGCAGAACACAGGACGATGAAGTATTTCAGCTTCCTGCTAAGTGGAAAGATATTTGTGATCTACAAGGCACTGAAGTTTACAAATCAGAATTCACATCAGAAACTTCTCTAAGACTCATAAAATGCACAATTTCTCCTGAACACAGCCAACTATTAAACTTAAACGAACTAAATCATGTTACCAACACATCAACGGAACTAAAGTTAAGCGTGGACATTCAGTGTTTAGGATACGCCTCTGTATCTATTTCCTGGCCTATGAAAATATGGAACCTCTATAAACTATCCAGCCGAGACTGCACCATTCAGGACCATTATTCCGACTTCTCCAGTCCGGACTTAGATACCATTCCTGACAGTATTAGGGTGATAGAGTTTATTAATAACGTCATTATGATACCTCTGAGCTTGTTCTCACAACTCTTGACAAAAGTCGATGAATTTTCAAAAGAGTATAATTGCGGCCATGAGGAAACCATTGAACAGCTTATAATGATAAACCAAACTGAAGATTTTATCATTGATGTTACTGAGTTCCCTAATATCCTGGTCGCCTCCGAGGAATACATGAAGGATGTCAGACGAATTAAACATACCTGTGACTTCAAACATCTGATGGTGATAGATGAAAGTCAAAGTACAAGTCAATCAACATACAAACTGCAGGTGTTGATACAGCACTCAATTTTTGATCAGTTACGAATATTCAACCAGTCACACAGTTATATAAAATCTCTTAAAGAACCCATACTACACTGGTCAGTACATTTCCCCGAACTAGAGATATTTGATCTATCCTGGAACAACATATCTGGATTATACCGTTTTGAAGTACCCGTACATGCCAATCCGAGAACTGTAACGACCATCAACCTACAGCATAACAATATCTCCATGATATCAATAAAACAGTTGACTCGTCTCAAATTGATGCCCATGATGTTTTTGGATATAAGAAATAATCCCATGGACTGTACATGCGGTGAGGATATTGAGGAATTGCTAGATTATATACATGCTGGATTGTACAAGAATATTTCAACTTATGCCAATTATTCCTACTTGGCGGACCTTCAGTGTGCAACACCGAGTCACCTAAAGGGTATCAAACTTGGAGATCTTCAGGTAACAGACACTTGTCTTGTAGAAACATCAACAGAATACTTCGTTGTTCCCATAGTAATTCTAATTGTGTCAGTAGTATTTCTGATTGTTACGTTAGTCTTGGTCCTGCGATATCGACAGGACATTCAAATAATTTTGTTCACGCGGTTTGACATCATTGTGCCTTGCCAGTCCCGTGCAGACGACATGGACAAAAAATATGATGCTTTTGTAAGTTACAGCAGTAATGACGAAGATTGGATAGAAGAATTCTTTGAAAACCTAGAAAAGAAGCCTTTGGGTAGCTCGTCGCATCAATTCAGATTTTGTATGCACCACCGAGATTTTATTCCTGGAAAGACAATATTTGATAATGTAATAAACAGCGTAGAGTCTAGCAGACATACAATTATTTTGTTATCTAAACATTATCTCGGCAGTGAATTCTGTCTGTATGAGTTCCAAGAAGCTTTCAGACAGAGTGTTATGGAACAGAAACGCCATCTAATTATAGTAATGATGGAGGAAATACCGGAAACAGATTTACCACGTGATCTCAGACGATGTATTAAAACGTTCACTTACATTCGTAAAGACGATAGCTTGTTTACACAGCGTCTACTCTTTGCACTTACAATAAAACCGAAATCTAAAATCGTAAGATCATCAGAGAATGATTTCAGTAGAGATTTTTCCTCTCAAAATTTTCCAAGTGAGAAAACAAAGAACATTTCGATAATTCCAAAATTGTCATCAAAGATTCGTGTAGGAAATAAATCGTCCCCAAATAAACTCAATATTGATTTTAAACAGATGAACAATAATAATAATTCTAATCACAACACTATACAACTTACTGACATTGTTAAAATCGCCTCTAGTAATCTACAAGAAACGGGTGTTACTAATTTGGCTTTTGTCAATGAAACTTCGAATTCGAATGACCTTAGTAAGATAAAGTCTGTTCATAATGGTATCGAATCACAGACTGGTGTTGTCACGACAGATTCCAGTACAAAGTCACAAGCATCAGTTGAAATTCAAAAGGAAAAAGACGAATCACAGACTGACCTCGTGATGACAGATTCCAGCATGATGTCACAAACACCTACTAAAATTCAAAAGAAAATCGACAGACTAGATTCCTTTAGTAAGATTGTGATGGAAGCGAAGACTATCGATAGTAACGTGTGTTACGACAGAAGTTTATCGTGTTTGTCTCAGGATACCGGATATGGGAGCGACAGAGGTTCCTATTTTGACAGAAATTTGCAGGAAGTGTGCGAGACTCCGTGATAGATTTCATCCGGATTTTTCACTAACTACCTCCTAAAACAAATCTTATGCAGACACATATTTCTGGAATATAGATGGTCAGGATGAATTGAAGTTTAAGAATTAGTTGACTTGTCCAAATTCAAAGCATTTGTAGACGAAAAAAATAAGCGTCGCTCAAATGATGAAAGGATAGAAAACATTGTGGGCATAGGAGAAAATGCTGGTTGTTAGCATTTTCTCCATTACCAATCATTTAAAAGGCATTCTTTCTGAGGGTTGTCAAAACACAGGATTAATCAGTAAATGGGTTAATACATAAATACAGGTGGAATCATTGTGACATGAGGAACCCTAACAAGCACTTTGTTGTTTTACTCTGGTTTTAAAAGCGGTAAGTTGGCAGAAAAAGAAGTGGCTTGATGGAAACAGTGTGTTTCAAACTATTTCTCTTTCCTTCAGCTTGCTAAGCACGACTCGATGCCGTTTTGCGGACAGCGAAGATCAAGATCAGGCTAGACTTGGACTTTGTCAAAATTGATGTATTATGATTACATGACATATGTCCTGAAATTGGCATGTATCGCTGAAACATTACTACGCACTGATATCGGCTTTGCACTAAAATTGGTATATTTTATAATGGCTATGTACTGAAAACGGTATGTAATAATAATGTACTGAAATATAGGGCAATGTGGTCATACATAGTTCTTTTTGTTTTTGTCATTATGAACCAATCCTATCCCCTTCCAGGAAGCGAAAGCCGGCAGCTGACATCCTTGCGCCATCTGGTGGTGCATCTTAACACTGTACAAGACGACAAATATTTAGACTTGTCATAATTAAAAGAATTTGCAGACGACAAATTAAACGTGCCCGTGTTGATTGAAAAGGCAATATTCATTGTGGAAATGAGAGAGTATGCTACATTGTAGTAAACAACATTTTATCCTTTTCCCACAATGATTTTCAAAGGTCTTCTTTCTTGGGGTCGTAAAAACACGGGATTATTTGGTAAAGGGTTAATATAAACTACACTTGGCACAAATTACAATTAAAGTTTATTTGCCAACAGTCTGGATCAAGATTAAATTGCAGAACAGATTCTAATCTCGAATTTACACTGTCCGTTCTTTTTCTTTTATGAGGTATTAAAATAATTATTGATATTACAATATATCTCCGACTGCAATATTTGGGTATTTTATCTCAGACTGTAATATCCAGGTTTTTTTTTTTTTAATCCGACGGCATTATCGGGGTACTTTATCCTTGACTGCAATATCCGGGTATTTTACCTCCGACTGCAATATCTGGGTATTTCATCTGTGACTGCAATGTCCGAGTATTTTACTTCGACTGCAATATCCTGTCATTTCATTTCCTAATTAAGTATCCGGATATTTTATCCTCCTACTGAAGCATTCATTTTGCATATTTTGCGCTTAGGTCTGAAAACGGTGAATCCTACTGAAACTTTTTTTTTTTTAAACTTCAGCATAAATAGAGATAATGAAAAATTACTTCGCCAGCAATTGCCTCTTTTTCCCCATTGTATTCCATTTTGTTTAAAAGGGAAATTATGAATTAGATATGAGCCATGCTCCGGCAAAAGGGGGCTTAATGCATCTCCATGATACTTCATACCAAGCAAGTCATCACATAATTATGGGTGTATAAAAAACTATTTTGTCTAACAAACGACTAAATCATGAGTTACACTGGTCCTTTGACATAAAACAAAGTTGACCAATAGCAAACAGTTTCGACCCAGGTCAGCCTGCGCGGACTGCGCAGGCTGACCTGAGTCGATACTGTTTGCAGATGCATTAATCACCCTTTTCACAGAGCTTTTTCAAGATCAGATACTAATCCAACTCAGTGTTTGGAAAAGGAGAAAATTGCAGCCAAAAACGACGTAATGGAATGCATCAAAAAATATCAAATTATTAATAACAATATAGGTCATACCCTATCATATCCCTATCCTAAGGTGTGAACAAGCGCTGCGGGGTATAGAGTAATGGTAGCAATCCTTGTATATTGGTGTCATCATTGGGTCCGCGAACAGGCCCGCAGAATAAACATGTCCATATTTTTTATCAATCGCAAATCACTATTTACTTTTTAAAGACTTATGCCAAAAAGTAGGTTAAAAGCCACCTCAAACAGCTACGCCAATAAAAGTCCCAATTCTTTTTTGAACTGCTCGGTTTTTCTAGATTCCAATTTAGCGACTTTAAAGACACATTAAATGTATTATAAATGTAATCTGTGACTAAAATCACGGCCATTTGTCTTAATTTGTTAATTTGCTGTTTTCTGCTTTCTTTTTACTTCTTAATAAGCTACCAATTGATCCCGCGGTTTTACAGTCTCTGATGCAGAAGGCCTTTGCAAACATTGTGAGAAAAAGTGAAAATAATGACATGCAGCAATTTCTTTTCTTTGCAAAATATTTCTCCAGCTAAAGAGTAGAAAACGTATTGGAAAAAGGAGAAAATAATAGTTACTAAACCAATCAATCCAGCGTGTTTACGGTCCACGACGCAAAAGGCTTTTGAAAACATTGTTAGAAAAGGAGAAAATGTTGGTAAGCAGCAATTTCTTCTTACCCCACAATATTAAGTAATATACAATTGTAAATTCTCTTCTGCCAATGAGTAGAAAACAAAGTAGCAAAAGGTGAAAATTAGATCCTTACCATGATCTCGTTTTCCCTATAATCATCAACAGTTTTCTACTCTTGAAAAGAGACAACATCCATCAATTAGGCTGATCTTCATTTATCGGCTTTTTAAAATGTGCGAATCTAACAGAGAGAGAGAGAGAGAGAGAGAGAGCAGTTGCCTATGAGAGGGAGAGCGTCAGCATTCGATATATTTAAGAAATTCGCGTTTTCATTTATATGACTTTGCACTCAATTTCTGATAAAATTTATTACTGCACTTTTACTCTCGCACGGCGAATTTAAGGTTATTGCATAACATAGGGAAATAAATCTAACAAAAAAATGATGTTTCTCAAGTTTAAATCTTATGAACGGTGCAAACCACAGATGCATACTGTAAAAATAGTTCTGTAATCTGTATAATTAATCCTTGCTGTCAAACATAATGAGAGATGCTGTGGCAAAAGGGGGCCTAATACATTTCCGTAAAGCATCATACCAAGCAAGTCATCACATAATTATGGATTCTTAAAGTCTATGTTGTCTCTGTGTTGTCTTACAAACGGCTGAATTCTGAAGTTATCCTTTGAAATGCAGAAAATTAGCCATAAGCAAAAAGTATCGACTCAGGTCAGCCTGCGCGGACTGCGCAGGCGACCTGGGTCGATAAGTTTTGTAGATGCATTAATTTCCCTTTTCGCAGGGCATGGTTTATTATTTTTTTGCCATACAACCATCTAAATGGAGTACGAAAAACCGAAAGGAGAATATCGAAATGAAACGCATAGTTACTAATATTCGTTCTGAAAGACATGAATAGGTATATTGGAAACGGAGCACATGTTTGTAAAAGCCAATATAAGCTATGCTATGTGAAAAGGGGGCTGAATGCGTCTGCATCTGCAAAAAGTATCGACCCAGGCTGACCCGCGTCGAAACATTTTGTCATTTTATAATTAACTGCATGCCTCAAGACCAGTCTTCCTCATGATTCGGTCGGTTGTTGGACAAAATGTATTTTATGAATCCATAATTATATGATGACTTGCTTGGTAAAATGCAGCACGGAGATGCATTAAACCCCCTTTTTGCCAGAGCTCTACAAGACTCAAAATTTAAAATTAGGCCTAATTAAAGGCCACTGCAGACGAGAAATTTAATGTGGATCTAACGATTCGATTTGTCTTAGGAAGACTAGAAAACAATGTCGAAAATGCAAAAAAAAAAAACGCTGGTAATAGGCATCTTGTCAATTTCCCACAATGTTTTCAAAAGGCTTCTTCCGCAGGGTCGTTAAAAACAGGACTGATTATGTACAAGGTTAAATTCTCCATCCCGAATCCCTGTTTTAGGAACGTTTCGAGCTGCTGTCTCTTACTATCAAATTGATATGAACCGCACTCTAGCCAAAGGGGGCTTAATGCATCTCCGTGGTGCATTATACCAAGCCAGTCATCACGTGATTATGTTTCTATAAAAACCATTTTGTTGAAAAACCAACTGTATCATAAGGTGGTCTGGTCCTTCGACATACAGAAAATTGACGAATAGCGAAAAGTTTCGACCCAGGTCAGCCTGCGCGGACTGCGCAGGCTGACCTGAGTCGATACTTTTCGCAGATTCATTAAATCCCCTTTTCACAGAGCAAGGCTCGTCTTAATATCATACGTGATATAGGTGACAATTGCTCTCTTCATATGAAACTGCCCCGCCCCCTCTCTCTCTCTCTCTCTCTCTCTTGAATCCACATGTATATTGTCTGCTTGTTTGGTCAGCCCTACAAAAATATTTTTTTTTTAGTTTCGATGGATTGATTTACTTTCAGCCAGTGACAGAGTTCGAATTCATATATTTAACACCAAACTCTGACTTACAACTCCTATAACTGTCCCGCAACATGCGAAATGAGACCTTCGGACATTTGCGTAAAGTGTTGTTCCGGATTAGCCTGCGCAGTTTCATACAATTGACTTTCATGAAACATAAAATCGCACGAAAACGGGAAGTGTCGTCTCGGATTAGTCATAGACAACACAGGCTGATCTGGGACGACACACTTTTACGCATAAATCCGAAGGCCACTTTTCGTGTGTTGCACGCCATAGTTGAAGGCCTACGCATGGCGGAACTTTAGCTACAGTAGCTCTGCCTAAATTTAAGTAATGAAGTGGGACGAAGAAAAGACGTAGGGAATGCAGTACGCTCAATGTTTTTTTATTGCCTTGTTTATCTATAAGCAGGTTGGGATTTTTTTTATTAGGAAATAAACCATCAAGACATCCATCAAAGCAACGTGAAAACATCTATCAACACATTTTACCATATACGTATATTCTGGGCCACTCTTATGTGCCCTTTTTTCTTCCGGAGAAAAGAAGATAAAATTAAAGCAAAAAAAAAAGAGAAAAGATTTAGATGAAGATTTAAAAAAAAAAAAATCAGATATTTTATGATCTGAAGAATTCTCCGTTTGTCGAATGTTTGTATGAACTTTTCAGAACAAGATTGACGCTTAATCAAGCAATCTCGTGTTTTCAGGAGCCTGATAAAGAATGCCTTTGAAAATGTTGTTGGAAAAGGAGAAAATGCTGGTTAAAGCATTTTCTCATTTTTCCCCACAATGTTTTCTATCTACCCTTTTATACCCATCCAGTCATTTTGGCCACTATTTTTTTTTTCTGCAAATGGCCTAAATTTAGACATGCCTGAAATTTTGTCGGTTGGTAAGGAGATGAAACTGGTCGAAAAAGCGCTTGAAAAGAGAAAGGATTTAGACAACACACAGTCACGTTCTATTCGAAAGCGAATTTTTGCTGTAAAATTTAGCCAAAGATCGTTGATCGGGGAAATAAATTATCAGAAATGGTTGCAGAAAATGGTAACAGAGTGTAAAATATAGTGACAAACGGGGATATTTTCTTCTTTTGTGAAAACGATTTCAGGAGTCGTCTATGTGGTATTTGTCACTGCTTATGGGGGAAAAGGATTAAGTTACTGTACAAGGAAATAAAGGACTTTCATCCTTGTCAAATTACATCCTGTAGCAAATTTGCTGTAGACAACTGAAAAACATCTTTGGTAAAATACCGCCAAGCCCCGGTAGCTTAGTCGGTAGCATACATGACTCAAGAACAGGGGATCGTGGTTCGATTCCCGACTCGGCCGATTTCTTTCCGAGGACTGATGCTAGTCATCGCGACAGGATTCAATGTTGAAAACGTCGTGAAACACACCATACCATCAACCAATCAATTGGTAAAATACCTGAATAATTCTCCATACGAAAATAATTTGGAAAAATAAAGCGAAGCTCATTTGAACAGATCTTCTTTTTGCCACAACAGTTTGAAAAGTGGTTAACTGCGAACGGACAACGGTTGATTTCTGGGCCCGGTTTCACGAAAAAACTTAAGTCTGTTATTTTACTCAAATCGGCAAACACACTTACTTTCCGACTTGAGTTTGTTATTAGACGCATTTCACTAACATTAACTACATTAATATCAGCAAAATAATGGACTTAATTAAGTCTGTTAATTGACTCAAGTCCATTTATTTTGCTTAGTCGAGTCTGAAACTTACCGAATATTTTCGGAACAACGTAAGCGTTGGATAGTCGAAATATAATCGTTTGTTTGTTGTTTAACACCGCTTTCAGCATTATTTCAGTTATATAACGGCGGCCAGCGAACCTATGTATGCTTTCATGGAGTTTCTTCAACCAAACCAATAGTTGCTTTTTCCACATTAACGTCGTCGAAACAGTGTCCAGTGAAAGAGGATTTAATCCTGTCGTAGTGACCATCTTCCATTCTCGGAAAGAATTAGGCCGAGCTTTGAATCGAACGGGCGGCCCACTGGCTTCAAACAGGATACGTTACCGATTGAGCTACGAAGTTCGTGTTTGTGCGACACTGAGAAAAAAGGCTTTTGAAAACATCAAGGAAAAAGGAGAAAATGCAGGTAATCAGCAATTACTCCTTTTCCAAAGATAATTCTCGTTGCTTTGAGCCACACTTAATTGTCGTCTGCTATTACTTTTTACGAAACAGCAAAATTTCGAACTTGTCCAAATTCAAAGCCTTTCCAGATGACAAATTTAACGTGGCTGAAATGGAGTATACTGTCTTTGAAAGGACAGAAAACATTGTGGGGGAAAAGGAAAAAATGCTGGTTACCATCATTTTCTCCTTTTCTCACAATGTTTTAAAAATCCTCTTCCCTCAGGGTCCTTTTAAGTCGGGATTGTGTGGTAAAGGGTTAAAAAACCTCGATATCGCACTGTAAGGCTGTTCTAGCTGAATATCAGACAATGTAGATCAAAGATCAGACTGCATAGAATACGCAGGCTGATTCTGATTTACACTGTCCATAATAGCAAATAAGGGTTAAGATAAACCAGAAAGCCGAATGCCAACTTCGACCTTAACTCTTGACTTCAGACTTGCCAAAGTTCAAAGCATTTGCAAACGGCATTCGATTCTAATGATTAATTAATTGCCGCCAATGATTCTCATGATTTTAACTCTTTTCTCAGGACAGCTGTCAGTCATTTGGACAAAGGTTATTGTATAGACTTTAAGAGGCGAGTCCTCAACTAGTCTGAAAGAATGTTTAGCTAAAAACCAGCAAGCACTTTATCTCTTTTTTATTTCTTTCAAATCGTAGCCATAACGATAAAAAGCTTCCTTTGTAAAAAGCTATACAAAAACATCTGTGGATGCTTCCCAATGTGTGAGAATTGTAAGCAGAACCAAAATTAAAGGATGCACAGACAACACGGCAGCTATATGCTCTTCCAAAATCCTTTCGGGAAGCATAAAAATGTCCAAGTAAAAATGGTGTTTGGCACATTCTCCTGTTACTGATCAATGTAACTTATGACACTCTCTGCAGCTTTAGAAAATACTGTGGATCAAGATGGCCATGATAACCCTGTATTGCTCCATTGCCTTTTACTGAAATGTATCAAGCGCTTAATTGGCATTTACAGAGACATAAATCATAGGAAGTCTGCATGGCAATAAACTTCCATAGAGAAAAAAAAACAGCCGAAGGAGACTTTCCTTCCTCTTCAATGAGTGTCATATGTGAAATTCAGAACTATAGATCTACATATCTAGTTTTCTTTTGTTATTGCTCTGAAAATACATGTGGCTATAACAGTAGTGGTTTCAGTCATTCAAAATTCAGACCCGGCAGTTTCTGCACTAGAAACAAACTGTTTTCTCATGTTATCATCTTACTCATAGAGGTTCCTCTCTCTCTATGATCATATACCGCTTGATCATTTTACAATACAATTCCTTTTTTTTTTTTCTCCTTTAAACTCTGAGGAAGAGTGCTTTTAAAATCATTGTGGGCAAAAAGAGATAATGCTGGTCACCAATATTTTCTCTTTTTCCCCAACAATGCTTTCTACCCTTTCAACAAAAATGTGTATCATTTGAGCAATAACTCATTTGGAAGTGTTTTCAATATGGAATAGTCTAAAATGTGTATTCCATTAAAGAATCAAGTCATTCAAAATTCAGAACCCGTATTCGTTTTTCAAGTTTCTGTGTTGGAAATAACTGTTTTCTCATGATATCATCCAACTCATTTAGGGCCAAGGTTGCATGGACTTTAACACTCTCCTCTTTCTCTGTGATCATACACTGCTTTAACACTCTGTACAAGTCTCTAATTACACCTTCCAGTACCTGCAAAAAATGTAGGAGTAATTTTTTGAGACTGTCACAATAATCAAATAAGCTTTTTTCTATATCAGTATTTATTTCTTTGGCAAACCTTTCAACTCTTTACCCAAGTTTTAATCATAAGGAAGAAGGTTTTTGAAAACAATTTGAGAAAAGAAGAAAATGCTGGTAACCAGCAGTTTCTCCTTTTCTACGAAGCTTTCTACCCTTTCAGACATAATTCCTACTACATGTTTTTGAGCTACATTTGATGTCTCGTTTGCTCTTGCTTTGGACTTGGATATGCTCATAATATTGTCTTTGGTAAAGAGATAAAACAGAAGAACATTGCTTGGGAAAAGGGGCCTAAAATAAATGCATCATCATGATGCATTATACCAAGCAAGTCATCATACAATTCTTGATCCATTAAATCCATTTTGTCTAACGACCAACTGAATCATGAGGTAAACTGATCCTTTGACACGAAGAAAACTGACCAACAGCAAAAAGTTTAGATCTGGGTGAGCCTGTGCTGCCAACTCAGGCTGACCTTGGTTGATACTTTTGCATTTGCATTAATCTCCCTTTTCACACAGTATGGCTCATAAGTATGAGTAGTTGTATCTTCGACCATGTACCACATGAGAATGCACTTGAGTATCACCAACAACACATGTATTGCACTGGACTGTTTGGTTCTCAAATTACTGGCACAAAGTAAAACTTGTGTAAAGCAGCCACCCTACGGACTAAGAACATGGCCTCTTAAAGCAGACAGCTGTTCACACAAGTCCCTTAATCAGATGACTATCGTTGAGATTCGTCAAAATTGAAAGCATTTGCAACTGACAAAGTATGGCTCAAATGATGGGATTTCTTTTTGACAGGATAAAGTACATTTTGGAAAAGGAGAAAACACTGGTTACCACCATTTTCTCCTTTTCCCATATTGTTTTTAATAGACTCCTTCCTCAAGTAAAATGGTTGGCTTAAAATTTAGGGCTTGAGGACACAAACAAATGATTCCTTAACTCTTTACCACATTAAATAGTTTTAGACGTGTCAAAGTTGAAAGAATTTGCAGACAACAAATAACGTATGGCTGAAATGGTGGGCTTTGTCTTTGGTAGGATAGAAATCATTTTGGAAAAAGGAGAAAAATGCCCGTTATCAGCATATAGAAGTGTTAACTCTTTACCAAAACAACAAAATTTTAGTCTAGTCCAACACTGAAAGCATTCGCAAACAATATATATAAAATGATAATCAACTGAGGGTTTTGTATCAGAAAGAAGAAAATTATGGGAAAAGTAGACAATGTTGGATACCTGCATTTTCTCCTTTTTTACACAATGTTTTGCAATGCCTTTAACCTCAGGTAGTTAAAAGGGTTAATAGATACACTACTTCTATAACTTACCTTAAAACTGTCTCCACTCATGCCTTGTAAAAGTAGAGTAACTGCTTGACCAGCTGCTTTTCTAACTTCTTTGTCTTCATCTGACTTCAACAGACTACTGCAGCAATCAAACACCTGGAAATATATACAGTAACATACTTAACTCTGTGCCGAACAGCAACATTTTAGATTTGTCCAACTTGAAAGCTATTACAGATGACTAATCAAATGCCACTTAAATGATTGAAATTGCTTGAAAAAAGGAGAAAATGCTGGGTACCAGCATTTTCTTCTTTTTTGCACAATGTTTTCAAAATGCTTCTTTCTAAGGGTCGTTAAAACTTGGGATTGTGTGGTAAAGGGTTAAAGGTACTTAGCTTTTTATCAAATTATCCCCTGGTTTTACAACCCTGATGAACATTTAAAGGGGACTTGAGAAACACTATGCTCCGGACTGGTAGCATATGTGCATGGCAAAACATAATTGCCAAAAATGTTAAAATGTTTTTTCTCAATCATTCCATTTTAAACTCTATATGACAGTTGATTTCAATTATTTGACAGAAACGAAGAATTTTGCAATTTTTACAATTTCAAAGTCCAGTAACTTTTGTGAATATCAGTCGACTTTAACCACTGTTTAACTTCGCAGGTATTTAAAAACAAGAGGACCATGATGGTCCTATATCGCTCACCTGAGTACCAAGCAGTAAAGGTCTACAATGAAGATAAATACCAAATATCGAAGTGCAAGGCCAAAGCTCTAGGTCTTCTTGGTTCAGACAAGAAGATAATCTTTCTTAACCCTTTCCCAGACGACAAATTTTGGACTGGTCCAAATTGAAAGAGTTTGCAGATGACAATTTTAAATTTAATGAAAATGGCAGAAAGTTATCAAAAAGGGGAGAAAACACTGTGGGTAAAGGAGAAATTGCTCGTTACGAGCAATTTCTCCTTTTCCCACAGTGTTTTCAAGAGACTTGTACTGCAGACACATGAAAACCAGGGCTTGTTTGGGAAAGGGTTAACCAAACCCGGTTATATAAATATTTGTGAGAAGTTTGAATGATATTTGTCCAATAGTTGTTGAAAAATTGGGAGAACAAGAAATTTCATCAAAGGAAAATAACTTTGTAAAAATTCAATGAACCGTCACCAAAATATAATATGCACATTCTTGCTTGGCACCGAGTCTCTCTAAAGTTTGAATGAAATCTATCCTGTAGTTGTTGAGAACTAGCTCTGACAAGAAAATGCTACAGAAAGACTGATGGATGGATGGATGGATGGATGGACTGACAAGCTGACTCCTATATACCTCCAGAACAGAGTTTTGAAGGAATAATAACAAAGCCCTAGGCCTTTTGGTGTGTGGCAAAAAGTTGCCTGATTTGAACAAACTTAGTAGAGAATGTTTGCCAATTCAAGACTTTCTATACAAGTTAGTATTATAATGTTGTTAAATACACCAACAACTACAGTGGTTGTTCAGGGACATGTTCATGGGTAATTGCTATTGTAAACACATAAACAATGTATTTACACTTGCAATAGTCTTGCACCAACCTTTCAATGCGTCCAGCTTACAAAAATTTGACCTTCAAGTGTGACACTGACCTTGGCCCTACCTGAACAGATCTTTCAAATGGTACTTCAATTCATGGTGGAGTATATGCCCAAAAATTATAATGACTTCTTAGATTTACAAGATAAAATCTGTACTACAGAGTTCAATGAATGAACACAAATGAACTCAAAATACAATGAACACAATGTTCAAAGATACATCCAAACAGCCAGAGAGAAAAATGCTGTCAAAGCCTTTAACCCTTTACCACATGGCAAAATTTTAGATCTGTCCAAACTGAAAGCATTTGCAGACAACATTTTCATATTGGCTCAAGTGACACAATATTTCTTTGATAGGGTAGAAAACTTTGTGAGAAAAAAGAGAAAATGCTGGTTACCAGCATTTTCTCCTTTTCCCACAATGTCTTCAAAAGTTTTCACAGAATGTTTCTCATCATGTGACCTAGCACATATTGTCAAGGTTCTGCAATTTATAGCTGCATCATGGAAAAAGGGGTCTTCATGTTATATTTCATTTTTCACCAATATATCTTCGATTACTGGACATATCTCAACAGATTTGGATGAAATTTTCACACATCAAGTGGCCTAGCGAATATTGTCAGGGTTTTGGAATTTATTGCTGTGTCATGGAAAAAGGGCACTTCATGTCAAATTTAAACTGCATCCGTCCATCCTGAATAGATAAAAGGAAAAAATGATCAGGTGGGAACCAAAGCTAGGGGTACACAAGACAGGATGTTTTATCAGACAGTGTAGATAAAGATCAGACTGCAGCTGGATCTTGGATATATATGCCTTATATTCTGCAAGATAGTATTGCCTACAACAGTCTTGAAATGCATATTACTTGGTCTATCTTTATCTCTTTACAAAACAAAAATTTTAGACTGGTCTATAATTCAAAGCATTTGCAGACAACAAAATAAATTTGTCTCAAAAAATGAACTTAGATCTGGGATGGCTGGAGAACATTGTGGAAAAGGTTAAAAAAATGCTGGTTACCTGAGTGCTTGGCCAAACTGAGATTTAAACTTGACATCCCTGCATAGCTAGCCCTGTAGGTAATGAGCTAACTGGCTTGGCTCAAATCATTAACAAACAACAAAATTTAATCCTTAAACCCAAAGGCCATTTTCATTCCAGAATGAGTCCAAGATGATAACAACTGCGTGGGTGCCTTTTGTCTGCAGTGTTTCAACAAAGCAGACAGTATAGATCAATGATTGGACTGCACATTTCGTGCAGTCTGATCTTGATCTACACTAGACACAAAGGCAACTATAGTATTTAAAGGCACTTAAAGGTTTAAGACTTGTCCAAATTCAAACCATTTGCTGACAACAAAATAAATGTGACTCAAAAATTTAAATTTGATTTTGGTTGGGTGGAAAACATTGTGGGAAAAGGAAAACATGCTGGTTACAAGTATTTCCTCTTTTTCCCACAATATTTTCAAGAGCCTTATTTCTCACAGGCGTTAAAACATGGGATTGTGTGGTAAAGGGTTAAGTAGGACAAGACTTTTAAAGTTCATTCTGTATACCTATATGTCCTGTTTTGACCCAGGGGCATCATCTGAACAAAATTGGTAGAAGTCCACAAGGAAATGCCACATACCAAATATCAAAGCTCTAGGCCTTCTAGTTTCAGACAAAAACATTTTTAAAGTTTGCTCTATATACAAATTTGCCAAAAATTGTGACCCCTGGAGTTAAAGGGTTAATTCAATTCTTTTATAACAACTTTGGTAGAACTTCACCCAAGGAATATGCCTGTCAAGTTTCAACATGATTGGTTTAGGAGGAGAAGACGTTTAAAGGAATTGTGGAAAGACAGACGCTGGACAACGACGAATCACAATACCTCACCCAGCAATTCGTGCTCAGGTGAGCTAACATATAGGCCTAACTATTGTCTGTGGCTTGTGATAAACGACATAAAGATGAAGTTTCATAACATTTTGTCCTGTAGTTAAAGAGATATTAATCCATAATGAAAATATATGTGAAGCCCGCTTTTTCCATGACACGACCTTTAATCAAAAAAGCTAAACTAATGATATTGGCGGACTATCATAAGGAACACACGAATGAAGTTTCACAAATTTTTGTCCAGGATTTTGAGTTGAAGATACATGTATATTGATCCTTAACAGAAATATACATGAAGCCCCTTTTTCCTCTGAGACAGTATTTGATATCGAAAAGGAAAAAAAAAAGAACAATAAATATCAGCGGACATCATTAGGAACACCTGTATGAATTTCTATTAGTTTTTGTCGAGGATTTTAGAAGATATCTGTCCTGAAAGATGGACAAACAGATGGTCATTGGTCAATGACGAAATTAAACATTTAGCCCCCTTTTTTCATGACATGGTGTTTCTTGAAATAAAAACAAATAACTATTGTCTGTGGCCTGCAATAAACAATAAAAAGATGAAGTTTCATGACATTTTGTCCTGTAGTTAAAGAGATATTGGTCCACAATGAAAATATATGTCAAGCCCCCCTTTTCCATGACACAGCAATAACTGGTCCTATTAGACCTACAATCAAACTCATTCGAGATCTTACGGTCATATTGACTAAGTTTGGTGCTGATTGGTTTAAATTATAGATGCTAGAGTGTAAACAAAGTCAAATGTAGCAATTTTTTAATTCAAGGGCAAATAACTCCAGTCGTTCTGGTCCGATTAGACACATAATTGAACTCATTCGAGATCTTATGGTCATATATATTTTGACCAAGTTTAGCGCCGACTGGTTAATATTTGTAGATGCTAGAGTGTAAACAAAGTCAAATATAGCAATTTTTCTAATTCAAGGGCAAATAACTCCAGTCGTTCTGGTCCGATTAAACCCATAATCGAACTCATCCGAGATCTTGTGGTCATATACATTTTGACCAAGTTTGGTGCTGATTGGTTAATATTTGTAGATGCTAGAGTGTAAACAAAGTCAAATATAGCAATTTTTCTAATTCAAGGGCAAATAACTCCAGTCGTTCTGGTCCGATTAAACCCATAATCGAACTCATCCGAGATCTTATGGTCATATACATTTTGACCAAGTTTGGTGCTGATTGGTTAATATTTGTAGATGTTAGAGTGTAAACAAAGTCAAATATAGCAATTTTTCTAATTCAAGGGCAAATAACTCAAGTCGTTCTGCTCCGATTAGACACATAATCGAACTCATCCAAGATCTTATGGTCATATACATTTTGACCAAGTTTGGTGCTGATTGGTTAATATTTGTAGATGCTAGAGTGTAAACAAAAAAATGTGAACGGACGGACAGACGGACGACGACGGACGCCGACGGACGGTTAGTGATCGCAATAGCTCATCCTGAGCACTTCGTGCTCAGGTGAGCTAAAAAAAAACATATAACACAACCCAGCCCAACCTGCATCTCATTGATATAAAGAAACAAGAGAAAAGTAGATTTAATCTGACAAGAAGCACTGTACTAAATGCAGTTGTTACTTCAAATTCCTAGCTTGCCCATTACTCTCTCAACGAACAGATAAAAGTCTTTGTGTCACTCACTATGTTTTAACTGTGTTTTAGCATGGCTAATTGCTTGTAGAGGATGAATAACTTAAAACTAACTGAGAAAGAGCGTAAAATGCACAGAAAGATGCACTGGCTGCCAGGATATAATTGAACTATGGTTGAAGTTGGAATCAACCTTTTACCGAACAATCCTGTGTTTTAACAACCCTGAGGAAAAAGTTTTTGAAAATATAGTGGGAATAGGAGAAAATGCTAATAGCCAGAATCTCCTTTTCCAACAAAGTTTTCTACTCTTTCCAAAACATTTCCACAATTAAAGATGCATTACAATCGTCATCAACAAATGCTTTCAATCAAGAAAATTCTAAAAAGCCTTGTTTGGTAAAGTGTCAAACACTACACAAGTATACAAAACACCAAACAAACACACAACAATTTTTACACAAAACTTTACCTCATGTATGATTCCACCCAATGAAAACCTCAGTAATTTACAGATCTCCCCTATATTGGACAAACTACTGGCTCTAACAAAGGCCTCCGTATCTTTGGTACCCACAAGGAAAGTCTGGATCAGTACATCTCTGTATTTAGGTATTGTGTCACCTGAAAGGAAAACACTTCTTGTAAAATTGGGAATAATTTTTTTGAAATTTTGTGAAGGAGAGTACAGCAAAACCCATCTTAGTTCTATCTTTATCATGTGAGCATTCTGTATTAACTTATAATGTTTAGTATTGATTGATTGTATTGTATTTCACGTCATTTTCAACATTATTTCAGTTATCATGGTGGCCAGTGCACCAATCCATGCTTTGTTAGAGATTCTGTTACCAGTATTTGCACAATGTTCTTCCCACATAACTGTTGTTGAAACAATGATCAGCAGAGACAGATGAATGAGCCCGGCTGCAATGACTATCATCACTACTTGGAAAAAAATTGGCCAAGCTGGGTATTTGAACAGGGACTCCCTGTTCTCAAGTCATGTATGCGACTGACTGCGATATGTTTTCAGGGTTGCAGGGTTGTGGTTTAGAATGCCAGCTGACGCATATTGTTCTAGCAATACTTTCTTCTTGTTTTGTTTCTTTTCAACTGAGAGTAAACAGTCATATTACTTTTGAGTTTTCCTTAAGAAATATCGAATACAAAAAAAAAAAAGTCTGAGTCAAAACCTACAATTATGCTCCTTTAACCCTTTACCACACAATGACGACTTTTAGCGACCCTGAGGAAGAAGGCTTTTGAAAACATTCTGGAAACAGGAGAAAATAATGGTAACCAGCATTTACTCCTTTTCCCACGATGTTTTCTACCCTTTCAAAGAAAAACTACATCATTTGAGCCACATTAATATTGTCATCTGCAATTGCTTTCAATTTGGACAGGTCTGAAATTTAACATGTTGTAAAGGGTTAATGCAGACAGACCATGGCATCTAATATTTCAATGGAATGGCTTCAGTCTCAGCTGATACACCTGCACAAACACCAAACCAATTTTTCCTGATACACCTGCACAAACACCATTTTTTCCAGCCTTATCTCATTTACATTAACTCTTTACCACACAATCCCAAGTTTAGTCTTAGAATGCTGAATTAATGAAATGGAACTTTTTAAACAGGAAATATCAATTGAAATATTGTCATTTCAAGGTTATTTCGGCCAGAATATGCAAAAAATTAGCGGACAGTGTAGATCCAAGATCAGACTGCACATTCTGTGCAGTATGATCTTGATCTACACTGTCTGCAAAAACAACTTAAGTCAGTTCCAGCGCTTTGTGGGTTAATCATCCTAAAAGAGAAAACTTTTGAACACATTGTCGGAAGACGAGAAAATACTGGTAACCAGCATTTTCTCCTTTTCCAACAATGTTTTCTACCCTATCAAAATCAGAATCATCAGCTTAACTGCATGTAATTTGTTGTCTGCAAATGCTTTCAATTTGGTCCAGTTCAAAAGTTTGTCATTTGTTAGAGTTAATCAAGGGGAGGTAATAATGCTAGCCATAACAACTGAAGCTTAGATCTTCTTCCAGAAAACTAGGTAGTGATAAAAAAAGCACATTTGTTAACTCTCTACCACACAAAAGAATTTAAGACTTATCAAGATGAAAGCATTTACACACAATGTATTAACTGTGCCTCAAATAATGCTGGAACCAGCATTTTCTTCTTTTCCTATGGTGTTTTCAAAAGTAATTATACAAAGGCTCGTTAAAGCACCAGATCATTTAGAAAATGGTTACCTCCACATGCAAAAGTCTCCCTTAGCTCTAACGGTATGTAAATTTGTGTTGTTAAATAATGCCGTGTATTAACAATCATGAGGTAGAGGACTTTAGAAAACACTATTGGAAAAGAAGAAAATGGTGGTTACCAGCATTTTCTGCTTTTTCCAGGATGTTTTTCATCAATTCAAAGACAATCCCATCATCTGAGTCACATTTCGATTGTTGCCTGCAATTCCTTTAATTTGGACATGTTTTTCATCAATTCAAAGACAAAACTTATAAGCTGACTCACATTAATTTGGCCACTACAAATACTATTAATATAGACATGTCAAAAATTCTGTTGTCTGGAAAAGAGTTACCTCTCTGCCACACAATCCCGAGCACTAACGACCCTGTGAAAGAAGCCTTTTGAAAACATTGTGGGAAAAGGAAAAAAGCTGCTGGTAACCAGTATTTTCTCCTTTAGACACAAGGTTTTCTACACCGTCATGGACAATAACCATCATTTCAGCTGAATTTGATATGTCCTCTGAAAATGTTTTCAATTTTGGACAAGACTGAAATTTTATCATCAGTAAAGAGTTAAAGGTACAGAAGTCTTACCTAGACATCTTGAGGCTTTGACTAGCACTTCCCCAAGTTTCATACGCAATTCAACTTTCCTTTTGGGCCTCTTTTTGTCCCTTATTTGATCAAAATTAGCAAACTGTACACACAGCTTAGGAACAACTAAGTCTGGACAGAGGTCACTGAGTGCAGTCAAACCAGACACAGCTGCAAGATACATGTAGGAATCTGTGTGGTCTAAATTCTCAAGAAGTATTTCAAGAACTGCTTCTGGTCTTTTTACTACTTCCAAATCCTTCCTTTGTATCATTCTGGTCAGACGAATCAGTCCATGACCTCTCACAGGTAACAATGGATCACAAAGTTCTTCATAGGCTTGATCCAATTCGGACTTACTGTGTACCACTGTTTGTGGAGATTCCATCTTCATCTCTGACCTTGATTTCTCTGTTGTCTTGGAATCTTTTTCAGATTCTGTTTTAGCCTTGGTTGAAATGGATTCCTGCCTTATTTGAGATTTAATTTTCCCAATGGTTTCACTAATAGTCTGCTGGGAACTGAGATTCTGATGGACATTTGCCACATTAGTTTCCTGTTCTAATTTACTCTTGGGTTTATCTGTTATATCGTTGATATCTTGTTCAAATTTGGAGTTTGTTTGCCCCAAGCCAGGGGAATCCTTTATGGTCCTGAGATCTTCTTTAAGGACCTCTATCTTTATAACTGGTTTATCAATTTTTGTTTGGTTCATTTTCACTGTATTTGCACCTTTTGAGAACTGAAAATTTCAAGAAAAAATTCATTCAAGCCAAAGGGTAAGATGTAATCTTTATATTAATCTTATATCAAACAATCCCATGTTCTGACTACCCTGAGAGATTACAGTTTTTAAAACAGTGGCCAGTGCAACCATTCATGCTTTCCTTGATTTTCTTCTAGCAACACTTCATACAGTATTCTTCCCAAGCCACTGGCATTTTTCCTACATAATATCATCAAAACACTGATCAGCACTAAGAAAGGATTGAATCCTGTCACAATGACTATCATTGTTTCTTAAAAAAAAATGGCCATGCTGGGGAATCAAATTGAACCTGCTTTCAAGCCCTGTATATTGCCGAGTGAGCTCCCTGGTCAAATTTTAGATATGGAGTGTTTCTCGCATATCTCTTAGATATTCTGGCAAAACTGTTTTTTGCTAATGCTGTATCTAGGCTCTTCTACAAATGGAATATGTTCATCCTATTTACTAGGCACTCTAGGGGAAAAATATGGTAACAAATTTGACCAGTATAGTTATGCTGTTGAACCTCACCCATTTTTAACCCTTGGGCTCCTAATCACAGCTCAAAGCACTTACGTGCACGGTGTAAATTAAGAGCAGACTGCATGTTTTGTGAAATTCTATTAAGTTCATTTATTAACCATTCACCACATGATAAAGACTTTTAAAGACCCTGTACAAGAATGGCTTTTGAAAAACTTGTAGGAAAAAGAGAAAATGCTGGTAAACAGCATTTTCTTCTTTCCCCACAATGTTTCTGGTGACCAGCACTTTCTCCTTTTGCACCAACATTTTCTTCCTTATGATAGACAAACATCATGTTTTCAGTAATATTCAGTCCATCATCTGTAAATACTGTCAACAAGGCTAAAATTTTGTCTTTGATAAAGAGTTAAAAGCTACCTCTTCTGCACACTTTGAAAAATCTTTTGTCCTTGACTTTGCTTTCTCAGACCATACAGTGCCATGTGTTGCTATGGCTATCCTGATATCTGTTGCCATTTCCTGTACAGAGGATTCTGGGTGATTTTCACTAATTTCCTGGAGCAATGGCAGTAAGCCATTCATAAACTCTCTATTTTCATCTGTTAACTAAAATACAAACAAAATTGATAAACTGTTTTCTAACAGTTTAGGCCATCTTCTCATTTGCAATTTTCTGTTGTTTCTAACTCAAGGCCTCTTCAAGAAAGAAGGCAAACAAAACCCAGTCAACTGAACTTTGCCCCTGCCTCATGTTTTAACAACCCTAAAGAATAATGCTTTTGAAACCATTGTGGGAAAATGAGAAAATGCTTGTAAACAACATTTACCCCCAGTGCTCTTCCTACTCTTTAACAGACAAATTCCGTCATTTAAACCACACCAAGTTTGTCATCTGCAAATCGTTTCAATTCGGACAAGTCTAAAATGTTTTCATTTAGTAAAGGTTTAACACATTATCATTGCAAAAAATGTAAGTGCCTGGGCTGTTATAAGCATGTATTTATGGAGAAAAAACGGGCATTAATGGGTCTACATCCCACCTACTTTCCTAGCGTGGTCGGCAATTCCTTTGCTTGATATATCCCTTTGACGTCTTTCACTTACAAAATTTCATATCAACTCATTTATCCTTGTTGTAATAGATCCAAAAATGCACAAGTTAATCCTACCAAAGTCCACTATGTATTAAATATCATTAGAAGTGAATTACAGCGAGAGTCCAAAATAGTGGCACAGGACTATGGCTCTTCATTACGCGTAACAAATATTTCATCCTCGAATTCAAATTTTGACCGTACAAGTCCTGTACATTTCAAGTCTGTTTCTCTGCATTTCTATGGAAATATCTTTTACTTTTGTTGCAAATCATTGCTAAAATACAGTCAAACCTGTCTTAAGCAAGCGGTCAAGGGCCCTTCCAAAATCGCTTGCTTAAGACAGGTGCTTGCTTAAAAGAGGTCGATCACGCAAGATGTTCTTGGAGTTATCTTTTCCTAAACATTTATAAAGGGCTGGGGTACATGTCCATATACATGTACATGTGCATACATACCCAAGACAAATGTAAGTACACATGTGCATGTTCATGCATATGCACATATGCCAGGGAAAAACAAAGAAACAGTCTATCTATGTCTTTTCAAAAAACTGCCTTCATACTCAGTCATGAGTTCTGCTTTTCTCTTCAGGGTCTGTTGAACCTGTGTTTAACCAACACCAAATTGTTCAGCTACAATCCGAGAACTCTTTTCCAGACTCTGAAAGTCTAATCACTTCCACTCTTTGTTCTAATGTCAACACTTTTCTCTTGGTACAAGCCATAATTCCAAATATGATGTTAACAGTCTCGAGTCAAAAATACAATAGACAAATCGTACGGTCAAAACATAAGAAATCTGCATCTTTGGTATAATCACCAATCAAAACAATGGAATGGTTGAAAGATGATTGGGCATAAAGATCAAACAGTCGTAGGTTTACTGGTCAATTAAAATGTGACACAGGTGTAATCGTCAATTAAAATTAATGTCATCAAAGACAATTTCTTAAACACACCGGCATAGGTAATAACCTATACTATTTTGGGTGCAATCGGTTGTTAGGACAGTTTTCTTTAATCTTTTCTCACCTTTTAGAAGTAAGCAGACAAACAAGATGTCGAGGCAGCTACACGTACGTTACGTAATTTCAGATTAAATCGAAAGCCGAAAAACATTTTTGGTAGTCTGACTCGGGTGATTTACATTTGATTTCTAACTTCAAAATTTTTGACAAATCGGGAATAACAGCTTACGAAATCATCAATTGCATCAAAATAACCCATTCTAGAGGATATCAGGTTATATGCATACACCTGTTGATTGGCGACGTGTGTATATGATTGTTCGATTTTGACACTCTAGTTGTTAATCCGAAAACGGTCGGATGTGAGAAGTACACTAAGTGTGAAGTATAAGTTAGCAGTCCGACTTACGTTGGTTACTGGCCGCTATATACCAGGTTGTTTTGAAAAAATGGGGCACGATTTCGGCGGCCGTTGTGTGCGTTTTAAGGGTGCGTGTTGAATAAAGGTTCATATAGAGTAAAAGTAGTTGGGGGGACATTGAACTGGCCGTTAAGTGGAGGTTCACGCTGAATGGAGGTGGACGGATCACCAGGTTTGACTGTACATTTATTTTATGCAATTATAGCGTTACTTCACCTTTTTTCAGTCGTTTACATTCGCAGAGGCCCTCAAATGGCCAAACACCCTCGTGCTTCGCACTCGGGCTTTAAACCATTTTCTTGCCTCTGCGAATGTTAACGACCTCAAAAACGTACAGCATCAACTTCATTATGCAGAAGACCACTTCCAGAAGAAATTGTGGAGAAAGTACTGAGAGAAAACAAATTCTCATCTTGGCATGATATTTCCAGTGGCAATTTGATAAATACACCAATAATTCATGTTGATATAGTCATATTTTACAAGGATGTTTTCAAAGTCATCCGGACTAAAATAGAGATTCAGGGGCTGGGCCCAACAGGAATCCCCTAAAACAGATGTTTGAATTTATTCTTATTAAACCTTAAAACTGCTAAATAACTGAAATGAACATTACCACTCAAGACTTAACACCCAAATATTGCGATTTTAAAGCTCATTTTACCGGATAGAAAATACCTTATCAGACAAAGATCAAAGATCAGACTGCTTGTTTTTGTGCAGGCTGATCTTGATCTACACTGTCTGCAAAAGCTTCCGAGTCCATAAGAAGCAATTACCTGATAAGCCCCTGTGAGTGTAGCAGTCAAAAGGCCCATAGCCATAGACAATGTCTCACTCTCAAATATCTCTGTCAAAACCTCTTCTGTGTTTCTACAGACCTGCACTCCTCTCATCAATGTGGCCTGAAAATACAGTAAATGTTCCTTAAGGTCAATAAACAATATTTCAAACAATGTTAACTCTTTACGACATGACAATATTTTTGACTTGTCCAAACACATAGCATCTGCAGATGACAAATAGTGGAAGTTGTCTATGAGCTGGAAGAAAACTTTGGTAGAAAGGGAGAAAATGCTGGTACCAGAATTTTTTTCTTTTCCAACAATGTTTTCAAAAGTCTTCCTTCTCAAGGTCGTTAAAAGTTAGAATTCTGTGGTAAAGGTTAAGTCAATACTATGCAAATGAACAATTTTAATCCTTCACCAAACACTCCCTACTTTAACCTTTTACCAAACGACAAAATTTTAGACTGGACCACATTCAAGGCATTTGTAGATGACAAAATAATGTGATTGAAAAATTGAAATTTGTTAGGGAAGGATAGAAAACACTGTGGGAAAAGGAGAAAATGCTGGTTACCAGCATTTTCTCCTTTTCCCACAATGTTTTCAAAAGGCTCGTTTCTCAGGTTCATTAAAAGGTGGGATTGTGTGGTAAAGAGTTTAACGACCCATAGGAAAAAGCCTTTTGAAAGTACATGTACCTGCATTTTCTCACTTTCAAAGACTAATCCTATCTTGTGAGCCACATATAATTTGTCAACAGCAAATATTTTGGAGTTAGATTTGCTGACAATTTTTCTGTTTGGAAGAGTTCAAAGGGAATGACTTTGAAATCTTCCTTGTAGAAATATGGATATCAACAACTGTATTCAATACACATACATGGATACTTGTGAAAAGCTTGTGGCCAAAGGATTGATTTATTGATCCTAGGGTGTTTAATGCCTCTTTCAACATTTTTTTAGTTATATGGCAGTTGCCAGTGCACCTATCTATGCTTTCTTGGAGGTTCTTTTACCAGCACTTCGCACAATATTTCTCCAAAGCCACTGGCTGTTTTCCCACATAAGCATCATCAATGATCCATAACCATCATTAATCCTCAGAAAGAAACTGTCCCAGATGGAGATTGAACCAGAGGTGGCCAAAGGAGAAGCTGCTCATAATCAGCAGTTTCTCATTTTCAGGTTTCAAAGGTCAGACAAAGTCATTTGTTTGAATCATGCAATGTTTTATAAGTGTACTTGCTTCTAGATGCAAAAGCTGCCAGTGGCTTCTTTATAAACCTTTTTCCAAATAATCCTGAGTTTACACGACCCTGTGGAAAATGTCTTTTGAAAACATTGTAGGAAATGGAGAAAATGCCAGTACCCATTATTTCCTTTTCTCAATGTTTTCCACTATTTTGGAAACCATACCCCATCACTTTTGCCACATTTAATGCTATCTGCAAATGCTTTCAATATGGACAATTCTAAAATGTGGTTGTATGGTAGAAGATTAAGCAGATGAAGGAATACCAGGTAAATAAGCATAAATGAATGGGTGCACTGGGCACCATCATAAAACTCAAATACTATAAAGGAAAAGTTAAAGCATCAAATACACAATTCATACTGAAACAAACATGTTTAAAGGGAAAGGGAGATAAATACAGCTGAACTTGTTCTGACCAAGCACCTAAAAGATACCCAAAATGTACTTGCTCAAGTAAAATACTTGCATACTGCAGGTACATTTTAATACATCTGCCTTATTTGGGAACCCAGTATATGACTGCTTAATTTATTGATCCTATGGCATTTAATGCCTCTTTCAACACTGCTTAATTCAGGTGGCCACCAAATCAGGTTTTACTGTACTATTAACCTAACCTTTCCTTTCACATAGTACTGTAATTTGACAATGTGTGTGATGTACAAGTCTGATTGAAACAATGACTTGGTTCCTTTCGATAACTCTTCACCACACAGACACAAACTGGTGGTAAATGTCCACAGAGGTGTAGTAAACATCACTGTTGGGGAAGGAAAAAATGATGGCCACTAGCATTTTCTCCTTTCCCATAATGATACAGAAAGTCCTTCTTCCTAAGGTTTGTCTAGACACAGGGTTGTTTGGTAAAGGGCCAATATTGATGTATTTTTTGCAACCTAAGAGTTCTGAAATCAGAATAACACAAGAGAATTAGGTCAAAATGAAGAATTCCTCTTGCAGTTGACTGTTACACCTTTGAGTTAAAACTAGAACTGTCCTGTGCCCATAAATACCAACTGTCACTAGATCAGGACAAAATCAAAAGGCCATAACTCTTGTAATACTCAGTCATATTGATAACTGCAGGTGTACAAATTCCCATGGCTGGAAGGCTTCCATTAAAAATAAAGCTCAATCGGCCAAAAATTGTAGAATGAGACTATAACACAAAATTGTGTCTACAGGCAGGCAACCTGGTATCAGTCTAACACCTACAACTTTACTGTGGGAGAAGGTATAAACACTAAGTACAAGTTAAGAGAAGGCACATACCTCCACAAATTCCAATGCATGGGATGAATTCTGAATGCAGTCTGGTCCTAGTTCCTCACACACACTGGCCAACACATTCAGTAACATCAACTTTTTATAGAACTGTTCTACTCTTGTTTTACGACATATTTCCTCATGTAACAGAATTTCAGAGTCAGTCTTGGGTCCTGCCAACCCAGTCTGATTGGTTGAATCTACCTCTGTCTGTATCACAAAAGTCAGCTCCTGAAAACATTATCACTGTACTGACTGTATAGTGTTAAACATCATTTTCAACATTATTTCAGTTATATTGCTGCAACCAGTGCACCTATCCATGCTTTCCTGGAATTCTTTTACCAGTACTATGCACAATATACTTTCAAAGCCACTGGCTGCTTTCCCACATAACCATCATCCAGAGAATGGTCAGCGGTGAGAGAGGAATGAATCCTGTCACAATGACTTTCATCAATCCTAAGAAAGAAATAGGTTGAGTCGTGGATTGAACCAGTGACCTCCCATTCTCAAGTCCTGTACGCTACTGACTGAGCAACCAGGGCTCAGCCCTAAAAACATTAGCTACAGAACCAAACTTTAATCATTTAACAAAACAATCCTGACTTTTGATGACCCATAGAGGTACGGCTTCCGAAAACATTGTGGGAAAAGTAGAAAATGCTGATAACCAGCATTTTCTCCTCTTCTCACAATGTTTTCTACTGTTTGAAAGACAATTTTTTTCATTTGATCAACATTTTAACCCTTTACCACACAATCCCGAGTTTTAATGACCCTGAGAAACAGGCCTTTTGAAAACATTGTGGCAAATGAGAAAATGCTGGTAACCAGCAATTTCTCCTTTTCCCACAATATTTTCTAACTTATCAAAGACTGAAATCATTATTTCAGCAACATTTAATTTGTCATCTGCAAATGCTTTGAATTTGGTCCTGTCCAAAAATTTGTGGTTTGGTAAAGAGTTAATTTGTTGTCTAGAAATGCCAGTCTAAAATGTTGTCTGGTAAGGAGTTAACAATTGACTATACAACAAAATTTTCAACCTGTACATTGTGACAGCATCTGCAGATGACATATCACATGTGGCTAAAAATTATGGGTTCTTTCTATATAATTGTACAAACAGTAAGGAGAAAATGCTAGATACCAGCTTTTTCTCCTTTTTCAACAATATTTGAAAAGTCATCTTCCTATGGGTCACCAAAACTTACTGTACATTGCAGCAGGCAAATTTCAACCCATCCTTTTTAAAGAGGGAAATGACATTGCAGCAGGCAAATTTCAACCCATCCTTTTTAAAGAGGGAAATGAAAAAAAAAAAAAAAAAAAAAAAAGTTTTACTCATGTAAAAATACTGTGGCAAAAGGAGGAACTGCTAATTGTGCTAAATTTCTCCTTTCACTACAACATTTTTAACAGTGGCCTGTGGCAAGACAACGAAGAACTAGTTTGATCATATACATCTATGATCTACTTGTGTCTGTATGACTAGAGTTGCTCCAAAAATATTCAAGATACAAAGCTTCAACCAATTATCTTACGATGAAGACTTCATAACCCTCTGCATAACACAGACTACATGTACATGTATTTCAACACGGCAAGAAGAACAGCAATCTCTCTGAGCAATTTCTACTTTTCCCCATTATGTTTACCACTTCATTCATGCATTTCCTTTTCTTCAATCATTTCTCCTCTGACTCAAATGTAGCCCCTTGGCTCATTCTGTAATGCACAGGGCTTGAAAACCAGAGGTCACTGGTCACACTGTTTTCAAAAGTCTTCTTCCCCGGGTTGTTAAAACGGGATTGTGTGGTAAAGGGTTAAGTATTAAATTTATAATATTGTGGTTACAGAAAGCACAGCTGGGCTAAAATTTTGATGAATTTCATTATGTACCTTCAGCATATGTACAAAGAATTCGCCTGACAATCCTGTATTCTTCAACTCCTTCATAATTGCTACAATACACTCTATCCTAGATTTGTCATCTTCCTCCATCCCTGCCTCCCTGTAAAATAATTTGTCTAACAACTGACTGAATCATGAGGTAAAATGGTTCTTTGACAAGCTGAAAATTTACCAATAATAAAAAGTTTCGACCAGTGTCTGCCTGTACGGACTGCGCAAGCTGACATGGGTAGATACTTTTTCCGAATATATTAAGCCCCCTTTTCACAGAGTATAACTCATATATAACATTGCCCCAAGGTGACTGAATAAACAGTAAAATAGCTGGACATAGTGAGGCAAATATTTCATTACTTAACTCTTTACCGCACAATCGTAACTTTTAACGACCCTGAGAAAGAAGCCTTTTGAAAACATTGTGGGAAAAGGAGAAAATGCCGGTAACCAGCATTTTCTCCTTCTCCCACAATGTTTTCTACCCTTCCCAAAACAAATTTTGATTTTTCAGTTACATTTACTTTGTCGTCTGCAACTGCTTTCAATTTAGACTGGTCTAAAATTTTGTTATTTGGTAAAGACTTAAAAGAAGCATTTGCAATATCCTTTTGAAAAATGAAGTACTGTAAATTGCTTAAGTTTTGGGACAGTAAAAAATAATTATTTTTTTTGATGTCCCAAAATTTACGTCGACGAAAAATAATTATTTTCCAAGGTGTCCCAAAACTTATGGTCAAACAAGACAACCTGTCAAACTGTTTGTCACTGACCATTTACCAGTTGAATATTAGCATTACTATTTCAATAAAACTATGATCACATGCTGGTCTGTCTGTTTTTAGACAAATTGGAATTCCTGCAGTCAATTTATGCAGTAGGAATTCAGTCATTTTTATATGCGTCCCTGGAAAGCAATCAGCATTGGTGTTTTGCACATATACAAATACTTTTACAACATATTTTACCTGTTAACATGAGGTGAACGACTATTTGATTTCCGCTCAGAAAAGTACCTGCTCGGCCCGTTCTCAAATTTAATTGGTTCACAATCTTCAATCAATAAACCCCAGTTAGAATATAGGATCTCTTGATTTCTATATTTAAACAACGAACCCGACTGACCGTGAAACACACACACGTGTCAACTACTTGTTGACTTCGGATGTATGTGTATACATGACATGTACCTTTGCCCTTTGGTACAAGTTTATCACACCCTTTTTACCCTTATTTCGGTTCTTTTTTTTACATTCGGGTTGTTTATTGTCTGTCGGGGTGGTCTGAATTTTTTTTACAATCGAGTTATTAAATTGTCTGTCTGGGTGGTTGGATTTATTTGTCTTGAAACGGGAGATTCCCTACGATATCGTTTGGAAGCAATGTTACGTGCAGAAATGAACCTCGCGAAGCAAATGCTTGTAAAAAAAGGGTATCAAGCGGATTAAAATATTTTTTTTCGGAGTAGATATTCACTGTCCTTATTTTTTGGAACACAAAAATACTGCTGTATTTTGCAACTTTTAGTATAGCCCAAATCTTTGGGTCACGAAAATAATTATTTTCACGTTTTTTGATGGTGTCCCAATTCTTTGGGTGTCCCAAAATTTAAGCAGAATGATTCGAAGGCAAACCTGTGACTAGTGACTACAGCAATCTGCACACCTCCATTGGGTCCATACTGAAACTCCAGATTGGGATGCATTCTGGGTAAATCTACCTGGACTTCCTGTGCTGAGTGTTTGAAGGTCATTACATCTAAACATGTGGTACCAAGTTTATTGCTGATCTGCTTCAGAAAACTAACGACTACTTCATGGCACAAATTTCTGAAAGATTTATCAATAATACACACAACTTTTTACAAATGACCCAGTCCAAAGGTCACTTCTGAATTATGGAATATATACATGTTCACCACAACATGGTATCAAAAGGAAATGTTGAGTTATAACAGGCATGGATAAATTTTCTTTCTTCTTTACATGCGAAACAAGGAGGAAAGACATGCAGAAAAAGGAACCCATTTTTTTGAATGATGAACATGCAAATGTTGAGAAAAACAACTGTTCCTTTACTAAGAATAATCTCCCAAATCAAAGAAGACAGATTTGACAAAAAGATAGTTATTGTTTTGAATTACGGAGTAAACATTCCGGGGAAAAAGCAATTACTTTTTACAAGCAATAGTTTCTTTTACCACAATGTTTTCTAAATGTGTTAACTGGATGAGACAAGAAAGTGATGCATAATACATGTAACAGGTTCACATACTTAAGAGCAGAAGGCCTGATTTCCTTTTCCAACGCTGTTCTCCTTATCTTTTCATACCATGACACAATAAAGTAATAAGTAATATACAGTAACATACTTAACCCTTGCCAATAATCCTGTGTTTCAACAATCCTGGGGAGGAAGGCTTCAGAAAACTTTGTATGAAAATGAGAAAAATATCAGTCTCCCCTTTTCAGACAATGTTTTCAACCAATTCAAAAACAAAACCCCATAGATTGAACCACAATTAATTTGTGATCTGCAAATGCTATCAATCTGGTCAAGTCTAAAATTTTGTTGTTTGGTAAGAGTTAATTCTTTATCAAATGCCAAAATTTTAGATTTGCCCAAATTGAAAGCATTTGCTAACGACAAAACAATGTAAATCAAAAAAAGTAATTTGCTTACAGAAGGGTAGAAAACATTGTTGGAAAAGGAGAAAATGCTACCACCATTTTCTCCTTTTCTCACAATGTTTTCAGAAGTCTTCTATCATAGGTCATTAAAAGTCAGGATTGTGTGGTAAGGGTTAACTGCAGTGGGTAAAAAGTATGGATGGGAATAAATACAAACACTTGTATTCAAATATTCTTTTTGAAGTATTTGAATATATTCAAATATTCGTGACTAGAATTCTAAGAAATTTAATGTTCCGGTGTCCGAAAGCTGACTGTCCAAATACTGGTATGCTCTTAACCACACATTGATCTAACAGTGACAAACATGCACATCAGACAATTTCACTAGCTTGTTTACTAACCTTAATAGAGAAGGGTTATCAGTTCAAAATCAGACAGATGACCCTACATAATTTACTTTTTTTCTGATGAGAACTTTTCCTTCCGCCAGTAAAAAAAGTAAGATCAAAGTATGCTGAGTATTGCAAGTTCAGCCATCTTCCTCGCCATTAAAAGTAAGAATAGGCCTAATATACTCAAAATGAATTACTCATGAGGAAGAATTTTAGCTTTTAATTCTAAGGTTAATAAAACATTTGAACTGTTTTGTGTGAAGATTAGTTTATTAATACACAGCAGCAGCAACAACAAATGCAGCAACAACAAACGCTAGCCTTTTGCAGATATCATTGACAAAGTTACGCTGGTAAATCTGACAGCGTAAAGTACTACCTATCAAGTTAGGAAAATAGTAGTTTTAATAGATGTACGATAAATACTAGAAGTCCAATCTAAAGTGTCAAGTAATTTAATTGGTGTTAATTACAGCTTGACATGTGTAAAAACCACATCGACAGATGCACAGTCGAGTAACATCACCTGAGATCACGTTGTTTGAAAACCATGTTTCTTTGTTCTTCCTTTGATGGAAAATTTATTTAGCATTATAAAACTTTAAAAAAAAAAAAAAAAAAAAAAAATACTATTCGAATATTAAATTCATATTCGAACATTTGGTCGTTTGTAAAATATTTGAATATCCCTGGTGAAAAGTAATGTGTTTAACATACTTGATAGCAGAGATGCCTGGTTTCATAAATACTAGCAAATCAAAC
This sequence comes from Tridacna gigas, assembly GCA_945859785.2. Lineage (NCBI taxonomy): Eukaryota > Metazoa > Mollusca > Bivalvia > Cardiida > Cardiidae > Tridacna > Tridacna gigas. Next base: position 32,054,827 of record OX244034.2, read on the forward strand.
ATGGAAAGTATCACAGGTTGTAGAACTGCAATCAGTTTGGGGTTGTCTGTGCAGCCACATACAAAAACCTGGAATACAAAACAGTGAGTATGCTTTGCAACAAGTCTGAGAACCCTATAGTCATACAGCTGTGATAACAGTTAAGTCTTTTTTGGTACAGACCAAATAACCCAATTTAGATTTGTCCAAGTCAAAAGACATTTGCAGATCTGACAAATTAATGGTGAGTAAAATGTTGAGATTTGACTTTTACAGGGTATAAAACATTGCGGGAAAAGGAGAAAATGTTGGTTACCAGCATTTTCTCCATTATTTTCAAAAGCCTTCTTCAGGGTCATAAAAACGCAAGATTAAGTGGTAAATGGTTAACCCTTTACCAAACAAACACAACTTGTTATGACCATGAGGTCCTTAAGTGTCTGTGTGGGAAAGAAGAAAATGCTTGTAACCAGCATTTTCCCCTTTACCAAACAATCCCATGATTTTACAGCCCCTTAGGAAGAAAACTCTAAAAAAAACTGTTTAAAAAGAATGAAGAAAGGAAAGGGATTTAGAAATTGTTGATGAAAAAGGAACAAATGCTTGAAACCAGAATTTTCTACTTTTCCCACAGTGTTTTCTACCATACTTAAAACACAGTTTATTGTTTAAGTGACATTTAACCCTTTTCCACACAATCCCGACTTTTAACGACCCTGATAAAAAAGCCTTTTGAAAACATTGTGGGAAAAGGAGAAAATGCTGGTAACCAGCATTTTCTCCTTTTCCCACAATGTTTTCTACCCTTTCCAGATTGAATTTCAGTTTTTTGCTCATATTTAATTTGTCGTCTGCAAATGCTTTCAAATTGGACCAGTCTAAATTTTTGTCGTTTGCTAAAGAGTTAATGTTTTGTTTTTTCAATTTGGAAAAGTCTAACACTTTGGGGTCTGGTAAAGGGTTTATTCATATGCTGTCTAATTTGTAATTAACTCTTTACCAGACAACAAAATTTTAGACTTGTCCAAATCAAAAGGATTTGCACATGACAAATTAAATGTACCTCAAGAAATGAACTTTGTCTTTCACGGAGTAGAAAGCATTGTGGGAAAAGGAGAAACTGGTGACCTGCATTTTTATTTTTCCACAATGTTTTCAAAACCATTCTGCCTCAGGGTTGTTCAAAGTTGGGATTATGTGATACAGACTTAACTCTATGCCTATTAAACAAATGAAATGGACATGTCGCAGCAAACAGCAACAACCAAAACATTGCAATTTTAAAATGTATGACAATTTTTGTTCAAGCGGAGACCAAAAGAAAAAACTATACAAGACCAAACAAGATTGAACTATACAGACAGCATGTTTTAAGCGATCTGACTTTGCGGTAAAGTGTGTGACTTGTGATCTTGAGGCCCGGGGTTTGAGCCTCAGTGAATCCACTGGGCATTTCGTAGGAGTGTCCTTCAGCAAAACATTTCAGGTGAAAACCCCAGGAAACACATGAATATGAGCTGTCACCGTGATATGACTGAAATGATGTTGAAAGCAGCATAAAACAAATTAATTAAATTGTCTACAGTGCAGAAGTAGCAATGTATACAAGCTTGAAAAGGCTTGTCAGAATTGCATAAAAATTTAACCACACTTAACTTTGGATTGATAGATTGAATGGAGTTTTTAGCTGCTTTCAACATTATTTCAGTCATATTACTGTGACAGCCCAATTATTCATGAAGCATCTTGCCAAGGACACTCCCATGACAAACCCAGCACTCTCAACTACTGAACCATGCAGCACCCCCAATAAATTTTGAAACGATCAGAATAGAAAATATGATGTGTACAAACAATGTCATATCTATAAACCGTAGAAAGTCTCAAGGAAATGCAGCAAAAACTGTAGGCCATGGTAACCACAGAAAAATTTACTACTGACAGAAGATGTGGGCCTCCGTAGTTACAAATCTTGACACTTTACCAAACATCACAACTGTAGACTTGTCTAAGCTGAACACCCGCAATGACAAGATAAATGTGGTTTAAATGATGGGTAGAATGAAAGGGTAGAAAACATAGTGGAAAAAGGAGGAAATGCTGGTTACCAGCATTTTCTCCTTTTTTCACACTGCTTTAAAAGCCCTTTTCAACATGGTAATGTCACGGACTAGTAAAGGATTAAAGCTTAAAATAAAGCTTATAAGAAATGAAAACACAAGACAAAAATCAGTTTTGCAACAAACAACATTTACAATACCTTGTGGCAATCCTCAATGCATGTATTTAGAAGCTTTTCTGGGACCATCCTGCCAGAGTTACAGATATCTGAAGATACATGAAAAGGTTTTGTGAGACACATCTTTATACCAGCAATACCTCCCTTTACCATTTAGATTTCTGCTTCATAAAAACAAACAAGGCCTAGCTGCTTTCCAACATAAAAATTGTAGAAACAATGTTCAGTAGTGAGAAAGAAAGATACTGTTGCAATAACTATAATTAATCCCCAGACAAAAATTTGCTGAGCCCAGAATTGAACCATTGACCCCTTGGTTTCAAGCTCTAATGTAAACAAATGGGCAACTGTTCTCAGCATATAATTTGATGTGCGAAAAAACAGTTTGACTCTGGGTTTTGTATGATCATTACCCTCGACCAGACCATAAAATTTTAACCTTGTCCATATTGGAAACATCATATTTTGCAGACAACTGATAAAATGTGCCTCAAATGTTGTGATATGCCTTTGCAAGGTTAGAAAACAGTGCGGGTAAAGGAGAAAATGTTGTTCACCAGCATTTTATCCTTTACCCACGATGTTTTCTTCTGCTTCTTCCTCAGGGTTAAAACTTGGGATTGTGCAGTAAAGGGTAAAGCAAAACCACTGACCTTTATCAGCTAAACATGACAATAAAGGTTCCAGGATAGGTATCATCACAGATTGTCTGGTTAGATCCAAGTTCTGTTGAGCCATGTTGGATATGGTGCTGCAGGCTATTCTCATGTACTGTTTACACAACTGTTTATCTTCAAGATGGAGCAGATCTATAATCTGTCATTATTAGAATCCTATCATTAGATTGCTAAATAAACATCACTCTTTCTGCAGATGGCTTGTTTGTCTGGCAACAGATCATTTTTAAAACTAGAACTGTGACAAACAGCCCCACCTGCACTTTGTCACTGAAGCAGCACAATCATGGAAAACAAAGTTCACCTGTGACCTTGACCTTTGACCCATGTGACCCCAAAACAATAGAGCACCTCCTTGGGTCACGAGGAACAATTGCATAAAGTTTCAGGGTCCTGGGTCAAACAGCTTTTTGAGTTAGCGCGTGGAAACGAAAACACGGAGGGATGGATGGATGGACAGACAGACATAGTGAAACCAGTATAACCCCCTCTTCTAAGTATGTGGAGAAGGGGTTTATAAAACTTGTGCCAAAAAGCAAAGTTGTATTGTTGCTTCTGCTTCAGCTGATCTAGGAAGTCATAGGTTCTTTAGTAGTTTGTAATATGTTTGACTCTTCACAGACAATCCCATACTTTAACAACTATAAGGAAGAAGCCTTTTTGAAATTTGTGGGAAAAAGAGAAAATCTTGATCAACAGCATTTTCTCCTTTTTCCAAAACCTTTTCCCCCCTATACTATCATCTCATTACCTGTCCAACATTTAATTTGTAGTCTGTGATTGCTTTCCATATGGATGAATCTAAAATTTATGTTGTTCGTCATGGGTTAACTCTTTACCACATAACAAAATTTTAGATCCATCCAAATTGAAAGCATTTGCATACGACAATTTCAACGCGACACAGACGACAATTTCAACATGACTCAAATGATGCGATTTGTCTTTGATAGGGTAGAAAACATTGTGGAAAAAGGAGAAAATGCTGGTTACCAGCATTTTCTCCTTTTCCCACAATGTTTTCAAAAGGCTTCAACATCAGGGTCATTAAAAGTCGGGATTGTGTGGTAAAGGGCTAAGATGCAGTAATGTATTAAAAAGACTAATTGATGATAATTACCGATGTTGTAAAAGAATGTTTTCAAAATTGTCAAATCTTGCAAATTACCAGACAATAAAATTTTGGACTCATCCATACTGACAACATCTGAAGACAACAATTTCAATGTGGCTCAAATGATGGAAGTTGAAAGAAAAGAAAACATTGTGGAAAATGGAGAAAATGCTGGTGACCAGCATTTTCTTTATTTTCCACAAGGTTTTCAAAAGCCTTTTTTCATTGGGTTATCAAAATTGTAGACTGTATGGTAAAGGGGTCAAACAAATATACCTACCTGAGGCCCAATAGCATTGTAGTATTCTTCCAGGCTGACTGACTGCAATGGACAGCAGGCTATCACCTTGGCAACAGCGTCACATCTTTTCCACTCAGCAGTTCCTGCTCAAAGTTTACATTACAACCATTTATTAACCTTCTTCCAAGCAATCCCATGTTTCCAGGACCCTGGGAAAGAAAGCTGATAACCTGCATTTTCTCTTTTTCCAACATTTTCTCCTGTTTCTGATACAAATCTCATCATTTGTGCCACATTTAGTTTGTTGTTAGCAAAAGCTTTCAATTTGGACCAGCCTAAAATTTTGTTGTACGAGGGACACTTTTTAAGTTCGTAGAGTAAGCCTATAACTTTTTAACGCAATTATGAAATTGCACGATTTTTTACACAGAACTTGCGTAATCATTCCTCTCTCGAACGGTGCCACGGTATGCGGTGTACGAGGTCCACGTGCGCGCTGCGCTGGGTATTTTCAACACGTGGTTTTATACACTATAGTAAAATATAGCGTTCAATATGGATGTAAAAATCAGTGAACAGAGGGCATATTGTAAGATTCGAGCACAGCTCGGGTTTCCGCCAACAGAAATTCATGCTGATTTGCAAAAAGTTTATGGGAATGGTGCTTTAAAATATGCTACAGTTTTCAAGTGGGTACGTCGTTTTAATGATGGTCGGGAGTCAATTGGAAATGACCCTCGGGTGGGTAGGCCGGTTTCCGTTTTGACGGAATAGAACGTTGCTACTATGAAAACGTTAATTGAGGAAGACTCACGTTATACCGTGCAAGAGAAAGAAGAATTAAGTGGCATTCATTCGTCAAGTGTTTTGGAGATCTTACGTGAACGACTTGGGCTACGTAAGATCTGTGCGCGTTGGGTGCCCCATTTGCTCACTGACGAGCAGTAACAAAGTCGGGTTAGACTTGCATCGCAAGTTATAGAAAATATGATAAATGTGACCCACGTCGTTTGGAAAAGATAGTTACAGGTGACGAAACCTGGATCTATCATTTTCAACCCGATTTTAAGGCTAAAAATAAGGTTTGGGTTTCATCTGAGGGCGACAGACCTGTCATTGCGGGCCGTTGCAAAACATCAAATCGCATGTTGTATGCGATATTCTTTGATTCGAAAGGTCCAGTCCTTCACATTCCAGTCCCGAAAGGTAATTCTGTCACTGGAAAGTTTTACAGAGAAAGTGTTCTTACTCAACTTGTTAATTTCTATCAGAAACGCAGACTGCGCACCGGTGTCTGCAGCATCAAATTACTCCATGATAACGCACCAGCCCATAAATCCGCTACGGTACAGGAATATCAGAAAGAATCTGGGCTCGATGTCTTAGATCATCCCCCATACAGCCCTGACCTGTCCCCCTGTGACTTTTGGTTGTTCCCAAGACTAAAGGAAATGCTGGCAGGGCACCGTTTTGAATCCCGTTGTGGTATAGGCAGTGCGGTCTACCAGTGTCTGCAACATATACCTAAAGAGGACTACCGGGCGGCGTTCCGGAAATGGGTAGATCGCATACCGTAACACCATTCGAGAGAGGAATGATTACGCAAGCTCTGTGTAAAAAATTGTGCAACTTCATAATCGCGTTAAAAAGTTATAGGCTTACTCTACGAACTTAAAAAGTGTCCCTCGTATGGTGTTAAGTTTATCAGACATTCAACCGAAGAAACTGAAAAAAAAAACTGAAACTATTTGGAGCACTAAAGGTGAAACATCCCTTTAAGTTCTTTGCCATAATCCTAGGTTGTGGTTGATTATTACAATTGTCTTGATTAGACCTACAACATGGTCTATAATGTTGAAACATTGTAGGAAAAAGAGCAAATGCCTGTAAACAGCATTTTTTTTTTCCCATGCCATGTTCTTACCCTTTCAAAAGTCTGTCCAATTATTTAACTCTTTTCCAAATGACAATTTTTGACTGGTCCAAATTGAAAGAATTTACAGGCAACAAATTAAATGTAGCTTAAAGGGTGCTGTCTTAGAAACAGTAACAAGAGGACCATGATGGTCCTAAATCGCTCACCTGAAATGCAACTCAGCTCAACACCATAATGCTACATGCCAAATATGAAAGCTCTAGCCCTTATGGTTTGGGACAAGAAGATTTTTTAAAGATTTCCTTCTTTATCTCTATGTGAAATCCGAGAACCCACAACATAGGGTCAACTTTTAACACCAGGGCCATAATTTAAAGTATTTTGGTAGAGGGTCACTAGATGATGCTACATGCCCTATATGAAAGCTCTAGCCCTTACGGTTTGGGACAAGAAGATTTTTACAGATTTCCTTCTTTATGTGAAATCTGAGAACCCACAACATAGGGCCAATTTCAACACTAGGGCCATTATTTGAAGTATTTTGGTAGAGGGCCACTAGATGATACTACATGCCATATATGAGAGCTCTAGCCCTTATGGTTTGGGACAAGAAGATTTTTAAAGATTTCCTTCTTTATCTCTATGTGAAATCCGAGAACCCACAACATAGGGCCATTTTCAACACTAGGGCCATAATTTGAAGTATTTTGGTAGAGGGCCACTAGATGATGCTACATGCCAAATATGAAAGCTCTAGCCCTTACGGTTTGGGACAAGAAGATTTTTACAGATTTCCTTCTTTATCTCTATGTGAAATCCGAGAACCCACAACATAGGGCCAATTTCCACACTAGGGCCATTATTTAAAGTATTTTGGTAGAGGGCCACTACATGATACTACATGCCATATATGAGAGCTCTAGCCCTTATGGTTTGGGACAAGAAGATTTTTAAAGATTTCCTTCTTTATCTCTATGTGAAATCCGAGAACCCACAACATAGGGCCATTTTCAAGACTAGGGCCATAATTTGAAGTATTTTGGTAGAGGGTCACTAGATGATGCTACATGCCAAATATGAAAGCTCTAGCCCTTAAGGTTTGGGACAAGAAGATTTTTACAGATTTCCTTCTTTATCTCTATGTGAAATCCGAGAACCCACAACATAGGGCCATTTTCAGACTAGGGCCATAATTTGAAGTATTTTGGTAGAGGGCCACTAGATGATGCTACATGCCAAATATGAAAGCTCTAGCCCTTAAGGTTTGGGACAAGAAGATTTTTACAGATTTCCTTCTTTATCTCTAAGTGAAATCCGAGAACCCACAACATAGGGCCAATTTCAACACTAGGGCCATAATTTGAAGTATTTTGAGAGAGGGTCACTAGATGATACTACATGCCATATATGAGAGCTCTAGCCCTTAAGGTTTGGGATAAGAAGATTTTTAAAGATTTCCTTCTTTATCTCTATGTGAAATCCGAGAACCCACAACATAGGGCCATTTTCAACACTAGGGCCATAATTTGAAGTATTTTGGTAGAGGGCCACTAGATGATGCTACATGCCAAATATGAAAGCTCTAGCCCTTACGGTTTGGGACAAGAAGATTTTTACAGATTTCCTTCTTTATCTCTATGTGAAATCCGAGAACCCACAACATAGGGCCATTTTCAACACTAGGGCCATAATTTGAAGTATTTTGGTAGAGGGTCACTAGATGATGCTACATGCCAAATATGAAAGCTCTAGCCCTTATGGTTTGGGACAAGAAGATTTTTAAAGATTTCCTTCTTTATCTCTATGTGAAATCCGAGAACCCACAACATAGGGCCATTTTCAAACTAGGGCCATAATTTGAAGTATTTCGGTAGAGGGCCACTAGATGATGCTACATGCCAAATATGAAAGCTCTAGCCCTTAAGGTTTGGGACAAGAAGATTTTTACAGATTTCCTTCTTTATCTCTATGTGAAATCCGAGAACCCACAACATAGGGCCAATTTCAAGACTAGGGCCATAATTTGAAGTATTTTGGTAGAGGGTCACTAGATGATACTACATGCCATACATGAGAGCTCTAGCCCTTAAGGTTTGGGATAAGAAGATTTTTAAAGATTTCCTTCTTTATCTCTATGTGAAATCCGAGAACCCACAACATAGGGCCATTTTCAACACTAGGGCCATAATTTGAAGTATTTTGGTAGAGGGTCACTAGATGATGCTACATGCCAAATATGAAAGCTCTAGCCCTTACGGTTTGGGACAAGAAGATTTTTACAGATTTCCTTCTTTATCTCTATGTGAAATCCGAGAACCCACAACATAGGGCCAATTTCCACACTAGGGCCATTATTTGAAGTATTTTGGTAGAGGGCCACTAGATGATGCTACATGCCATATATGAGAGCTCTAGCCCTTATGGATTGGGACAAGAAGATTTTTAAAGATTTCCTTCTTTATCTCTATGTGAAATCCGAGAACCCACAACATAGGGCCATTTTCAAGACTTGGGCCATAATTTGAAGTATTTTGGTAGAGGGTCACTAGATGATGCTACATGCCAAATATGAAAGCTCTAGCCCTTAAGGTTTGGGACAAGAAGATTTTTACAGATTTCCTTCTTTATCTCTATGTGAAATCCGAGAACCCACAACATAGGGCCATTTTCAAACTAGGGCCATAATTTGAAGTATTTTGGTAGAGGGCCACTAGATGATGCTACATGCCAAATATGAAAGCTCTAGCCCTTAAGGTTTGGGACAAGATGATTTTTACAGATTTCCTTCTTTATCTCTATGTGAAATCCGAGAACCCACAACATAGGGCCAATTTCAACACTAGGGCCATAATTTGAAGTATTTTGGTAGAGGGTCACTAGATGATAGTACATGCCATACATGAGAGCTCTAGCCTTTAAGGTTTGGGACAAGAAGATTTTTAAAGATTTCCTTCTTTATCTCTATGTGAAATCCGAGAACCCACAACATAGGGCCATTTTCAACACTAGGGCCATAATTTGAAGTATTTTGGTAGAGGATCACTAGATGATGCTACATGCCAAATATGAACGCTCTAGCCCTTAAGGTTTGGGACAAGAAGATCTTTACAGATTTCCTTCTTTATCTCTATGTGAAATCCGAGAACCCACAACATAGGGCCATTTTCAACACTACGGTCATAATTTGAAGTATTTTGGTAGAGGGCCGCTAGATGATACTACATGCCATATATGAGAGCTCTAGCCCTTATGATTTGGGACAAGAAGATTTTTACAGATTTCCTTCTTTATCTCTATGTGAAATCCGAGACCCCACAACATAGGGCCATTTTCCACACTAGGGCCATTATTTGAAGTATTTTGGTAGAGGGCCACTAGATGATACTACATGCCATATATGAGAGCTCTAGCCCTTATGGTTTGGGACAAGAAGATTTTTAAAGATTTCCTTCTTTATCTCTATGTGAAATCCGAGAACCCACAACATAGGGCCAATTTCAACACTAGGGCCATAATTTGAAGTATTTTGGTAGTGGGTCACTAGATGATGCTACATGCCAAATATGAAAGCTCTAGCCCTTAAGGTTTGGGACGAGAAGATTTTTACAGATTTCCTTCTTTATCTCTATGTGAAATCCGAGAACCCACAACATTGGGCCATAATTTGAAGTATTCTGGTAGAGGGCCACTAGATGATGCTACATGCCAAATATGAAAGCTCTAGCCCTTAAGGTTTGGGACAAGAAGATTTTTACAGATTTCCTTCTTTATCTCTATGTGAAATCCGAGAACCCACAACATAGGGCCAATTTCCACACTAGGGCCATAATTTGAAGTATTTTGGTAGAGGGTCACTAGATGATACTACATGCCATATATGAGAGCTCTAGGCCTTATGGTTTGGGACAAGAAGATTTTTAAAGATTTCCTTCTTTATCTCTATGTGAAATCCGAGAACCCACAACATAGGGCCATTTTCAACACTACGGCCATAATTTGAAGTATTTTGGTAGAGGGTCACTAGATGATGCTACATGCCAAATATGAACGCTTTAGCCCTTAAGGTTTGGGACAAGAAGATTTTTACAGATTTCCTTCTTTATCTCTATGTGAAATCCGAGAACCCACAACATAGGGCCATTTTCAACACTACGGCCATAATTTGAAGTATTTTGGTAGAGGGCCACTAGATGATACTACATGCCATATATGAGAGCTCTAGCCCTTATGGTTTGGGACAAGAAGATTTTTAAAGATTTCCTTCTTTATCTCTATGTGAAATCCGAGAACCCACAACATAGGGCCATTTTCAACACTAGGGCCATAATTTGAAGTATTTTGGTAGAGGGCCACTAGATGATGCTACATGCCAAATATGAAAGCTCTGGCCCTTACGGTTTGGGACAAGAATATTTTTACAGATTTCCTTCTTTATCTCTATGTGAAATCCGAGAACCCACAACATAGGGCCATTTTCCACACTAGGGCCATTATTTGAAGTATTTTGGTAGAGGGCCACTAGATGATACTACATGCCATATATGAGAACTCTAGCCCTTATGGTTTGGGACAAGAAGATTTTTAAAGATTTCCTTCTTTATCTCTATGTGAAATCCGAGAACCCACAACATAGGGCCATTTTCAACACTAGGGCCATAATTTGAAGTATTTTGGTAGAGGGCCACTAGATGATGCTACATGCCAAATATGAGAGCTCTAGCCCTTATGGTTTGGGACAAGAAGATTTTTAAAGTTTTTTCTCTCGGTTGCCATGGCAACCAGAGTTCTTCATGGAATTCAAATCTTTGAAGTATTTTGAAAGTGCATCACCTAAGGATCATTTCTGTGAAGTTTCACTGAAATCTGTTGGGCGGTTTCAGAGGAGAAGATTTTTTAAGTGATTGTTCACGGACGGACGGACAGACGGACGGACGGACGGACACACGGACGGACGCCGGACAACGATCGATCACAATAGCTCACCCTGAGCACTATGTGCTCAGGTGAGCTAAAAATAAATCGTGGGAAAGGGAGAAAATACTGGTTACAATGCTGGTTACCAGCATTTTCTCCTTTTCCCATGGTGTCTTCAAAAGCCTTTTACCCTGGGGTCATTTTCAAAAGCCTTTTACCACAGGGTCATTAAAAGTTTGGATTGTTTCGTTATGGGTTAATTTGTTGTCTACAAAAGCTTTGATTTGGACAAGTCTTAAATTCTGTTGTTGTGTGGGTTCAATTCTGATGGCTGGCCATCTAAAATTACTAATAGTCTTTTGGACGAGACGTTAAACCGAGGTCCTGTGTGACGGTGCTATACACAGAGCACGTTAAAGAACCAGGTGTAACTTTGGATGGGGTTCGATCTGTATCTTGCACTATCTCCCCGTAACATAACTACAGCCTTCAGGGGGGATTGCCCATATGGGAAACTGGTGGAGACAATAAATAAATGCCAATTCAATCAAGTCTTAAATTCTGTTGTTTTGTGAAGTGTTACTCCTTGAATATAAAATTTGAAGGAGCCAAGTCTATTGAGTTTCAGCAGCATAGGTTTTAAATTTCAGACACAGTTGAGCTTGAATTTTCTTTTCTTTCACTAAAAAGCCTATGTTAGCAATTTTTCCACCAAAGCAAGGGACTGCTTTTGAAAACATCATGGAAAATAAAAAAAAAAAAAAAAAAGGACCAACTGTTTGTTACAGCTATTGCTTCTTTTCCACAAGCCTTCATTTACAATTGAGCCATGCTCTGGTAAAAGGGGTCTTAATGCATCTCCGTAATGCATTATACCAAGCAAAACATCACATAATTATGGATCCATAAAATCCATTTTGTCAAACGACCGACTGAATTATGAGGTAGCATTATCCCTTGGTATGCGGAAAATTTACAGATACAGGTTTACATGACCCTTAGAAAGAAGGATTTTGAAAACATTGTGAGAAAAGGAGAAAATGCTGGTAACCAGCATTTTCTCCTTTTCTCACAATGTTTTCTACTACATCAGAGAGCTTAAGCTTGTTTGTAGTACCAATTTTGAATTTGTCATCTGCAGATATTTTGAATTTGGAAGGGTCTATAATTTATTGACTAGGAAAGGGTTAACTCTTTACCACACAATCCCGACTTTTAATGACCCTGAGGAAGAAATCTTTTGAAAACATTGTGGGAAAAGGAGAAAATGCTGGTAACCAGCATTTTCTCCTTTTCCCACAATGTTTTCTACCCTGTCAAAGACAAATTCCATCATTTGAACAATATTTAAATTGTCGTCTGCAAATACTCTCAATTTGGACTGGTCTACATTTTCCTCGTGTGGTAAAGAGTTAATACCTGCAGTGGCCCCAGGACCATCAAGCATGCCTCTGAGTACATACTGAACACCCTTTGGCTTCATCATTATTACTGACAGTTGTTGATTGATTATGCGACGTAACCACATTGGGGCTGGAGGCAACATTGGAACTCTACTAGTGGAAGGTTTCTGAAACAGAATAAGTACATTTATATTTTTCATCATGTTTTCATGTTCTTTAGTATTTTTGTTATGTCACGCTGATTGCTTGTTTACTGAAGTGTTTTTTTTATTTTAGCAGTATTGGCCTGGGGCTCTCCAGTGTCTTGCCGATGGATACTCTACATAACACTAGTGGGGATTACACCCATAATGGCTGGATTACAAGCAATGAGTGAACAACGGTTGAATTACAACAATGGAAAACCTACTGAGATTAAGTTTAAAACTTTACCATATATTCTTGTCTTATGAAGACTCTGAGGAAGAAGGCACTTGAAAATATTGTGAGAAAAGGAGTAAGTAAAAAAAAAAAATAAAAAAAAAATAAAATTAAAACATCACTCTTTGAACCCTAGACTAGTCCTTTTCTAGCACATGTTTGTATGTATGGTGAACATGAATAATTATCTCCAACACAATATGAGCAAAATAGTTTTAGTTCTACTTCATTAGGAAACCAATTCTGAGTATGCTCACTCTACTCACTGCCTACAGTGAGAGTTAGACAGAACATTTTGGTTTTATGGAATCTATTCTAAGCTTTATAATCAATCATGTCATGCTTCTCTAATTAATTACATGCACATGTACATGTAGATGGGACTTTCCTACTCTCAAATTTGGTGACAAGTATGGACCCTAGATAATTCCCAATTTAAATTTTGATCACTACAAATTCCCAAGGTATTAATAAATCCTGCTTTGTGACATGCATTTTTAGTATTGATAATTTTACAATATCATAAGTGAGTCATGCTCTGTAAAGAGGGGGTTTAATGCATTTGCACCAAGTATCGACCCAAGTCAGCCTGTGCAGTACGCACAGGCTGACCTGGGTTGAAACTTTTTGCTATTGGTCAATTTCCTCCATGTAAAAGGACCACTATTATTCAGTCAGTTGTGAGACAAAATGGATCCATAATTAAAGGCTTAGTATACAGCATCATGGAGGTGCATTAATCCCCCTTCTGCCAGAGTGGTCAAGAAACTCCATTTGTACTCAAAGCCTTGTTTATCAAATCACAAAAACAGGTAAGGACAATTTTTGCAGCACACTTATCACAACTTTCAGTTTCAAGGTTGAAAATAGCATTATACCAACTTCCAATTTTGAGGAATTCATCTGTCTGTTTTGCTAACTACAGGGCCCCTTGTGCAAAAATAGGGGGAAATCCTTTGGTAGTTTAACTTAAAAATATTATGGCCAAGGTTCATTACCTTTGATTGTTTACAAGTATACTTTACCTTGACTTTTGGCCCACCCTGTAGCAGAAGTAAAGTTTTCACTAAAAGAGGTGGATAAACTCTGTTGAACAAGTCAAGCAGCGCTTTCTCACAATATTCTACTTCCACAGTAGCTTCATCTATCCCTGCTATGTCTTCATCCCCTCTCCACAAAGTTTTTTCTGTCATCCCCTCAATTTCAGAGCTGTTAGGTAAGCTCTCAACTTCAGATGCTTTCCTTCTTTCATTTTCCAATTTTTCATCAACAGAATCAAGAGATTTTGATTTTTCAGAGTTTATGCTTCTATTTCCACTTTTTCGAGTTTTTACATGAACAATCTGTAACAATCCAGCTAAAATATCACTCAAATGTTGAGACAGTATTATAGTACCAAGAGAAGACAACTCTGTGCACTGCACTAGTACCTTCAAACATGTAAACAAACACAAATGATTTGAATACAGAGATTCAGTATGTTTAGTGCTTTCTACAAAAAAACTAAATCCTGATCTCATTTGAAGAGGAATTCCTACACCAGTTTGTAAACATGGACAAATACCAAGGCATATTACAAACTGTAAAATAGTTTTCACAACCTTCTGATCTTGAACACCAAGTGTTGGTATATAAGACCTTGGATTATCTGTTGCCTTGTTTTCTTTGCTGTTTCCTTTCTCCACTACTTCCTTTTTATCATATGTATCAGTTTTGTCTTCACTTTCATCTTGTTCCTGTCTGTAATTCGTTTCTCTCACTTTACTTTCATCTTTTTCCTGTTTGTCATTCATTTCTCCATTTTTACATGTATTTCCATCTTTTTCCTGGTTCTTCATTTCTCCTATATCTGCTATATCATATCTGAGAGTTAGATATAGAAAGTGGAGTAGTTTTAGACTGTAAGCCACAAACATCCACCTGATTGAAGATACATGACTGTCGTTAAGCACATTGTGTTTGTTCCACCAGTCTGACAATGTGTTTAACTTGACATCTGTTTTTAAAGCTGCATCAAATATTTCCAAATTACACTGAAGCAGAACATCTAAATTTGGAACTTGCCGAGTACCTGGAAATGCAATACAATGTAAATAATCTTACCCCTAAACCCTTTACTAAACAATCCTGTATTTCAATGACCCTAGAGAAAGCCTCTGAAAACAATGGAAAACGGAGCAAACTCTGGTAACCAGTTCTCCTTCCAAAAGCAAATTTCAATTTTTGAGTCACTTTTACCTTGTTGTCTGCAAATACTTTAAATTTGGACAAATCTAAAAATTTGTTGTTTGGCAAAGAGTTTAACTCTTTACCAAACAACAAAATTTTAGACTGGTCCAAATTGAAAGCATTTGCAGATGACAAAATGAACCCGAATGAAAATCTGAAACTTGTTTTGGGAAGGGTAGAAAACATTGTGGGAAAAGAAGAAAATGCTGGTTACCAGCATTTTCTCCTTTTCCAACAATATTTTCAAAAGGCGTCTTACACAGGGTCGTTAAAAGTCGAGATTGTGTGGTAAAGAGTTTAAGCACTGGATCTGGATTAGGTTAATTTTGCTGACTGTGTAGATAAAGGTCAGACTGCACAAAATGTGTAGTCTCATCTTGGATCTGCACTGTCTGCTTCTTTGTTACCTATTCTGATTAATACAACCTTAATTAGGCAACAGTTTTTAATAACTAACCATATCCATTTCACTCATTCAGGGGTCTTAGGTTCAAGTCTCAGAGTCCCAAGCAAATAAAATGATAGTTCAAGTCTTGGAAAAAGACCTTGATTACTGTAATTTCAAGACTGCTATAAGCCCAAAATGTCTATAACTAGCAAACAGTGTAGATTCAGGATCAGACTGCATTTTTGTGCAGTCTGATCCTGATCTAAACTCAATCCACACTGGAACTATACTTGTGGTATGCTTTCTAAGGTTTCACCCTTAGTACAGCAAATTCTGGTAATCAAAATATACAAGATCAGTTGGGAACTTGCATTTTTAGAGGTATGCTTTTTTAACCCTTCAAGTGCCTTTCACGACAATAGTTGCCTTTACGGCCAGTGTAGATCAAGATCAGGCTGCACAAAACGTGCAGCCTGACCTTTGATCTACACTGTCCGCTTTGCTGAGACACTAGACATAAAAAGTGACTATAAAATTGCAATTATCTTGGTGTTATTCTAGACTGAAAATGTCCATTGGGTTTATTCGGCACTTTAAGGCTTAAAATTCTTTCTGATGATTTCAAGCTAGACATTTTGATCCTTTTCATGTACATTTACATTGTATTTAGATGTTTGAGCTCATAATTATTGTATAAATCCCTAACAAATGATTCATTGGCTACATGTAAACTCTTTATCAGACAACAAAAGTTTGCAGTTGCCATTCAGCCAATATCAAACACATTTGCTGAGTACAAATTAAACATGGCTCACAAAATGGAATTTGTTTTTGCAATAGGTAGGAAACATTTTGGGAAAAAGAGAAAATGCCAGTTACAAGCATTTTCTTCTTTTCCCATGATGTTTTCTACCCTTTCAATTCCAAACCCTATAATTTGAGCCACACTGGTTTAGTTGTTTCCAAGTGCATTATTTGTTGCCAGGTAAAGAGCTTAGATCGAGATACAGCAATGCTGTTAACGTTTTTGTTACAATATTCCACAAACTATCAAACTGTATGGACAAGATCATATTGCATCATCTGTGCAGTCTTTTAAACAACATGGTTTACAAAAGCAACAGTAGTTATGATGGGCAGGTATTAGAACTCATACCCTGGAGAACTTGTACTCTAATCTGAAGGGTACGAGTTCTCCAGAGAACTCGTACCAGGGGTACGAGTTCTCTGGAGAACTCAAACCCCACAAATAGATATAAAGATAGCTGATCAGTATGTGTTCAAGTTTTATTTTTCGAAAATGACTAGACTCTAACATCGTTTTAGTTTTGTACAAAATTTGTATGGATTTATAATGATGTAGATTTGATGAAAAATAAATGTACATGTATTGAAGTAACATAAATAAATGAAAAGAAAGAAGTATTTGTTGTATATAAAGTAAACATGAAATGGAAGAACATAGAGGAAGTGTGATCAAATTGTGTCTTCTATTGATTGTATGAATGATTGATTGTATGGTGTTTAATGCTGTTTTCAACATTATTTCAGATATATCGCAGCGGCCAGTGCACCTATCCATGCTTTCCTTGAGTTTCTTTTACCAGTACTAGACACAATATTCTTTCCAAGCCACTTGCTGCCTTCCCACATAACCATCATCGAAACAATGGTCAGTGGTGAGAGGGGAATTAATCCTGTCGCAATGAATATCATCAATCCTTGGAAAGAAATTGGCCGAGCCGGGGATCGAACCAGCGACCTCCTGTTCTCAAGTCCTGTACACTACCGACTGAGCTACGGGGGCTTGGCTTGTGTCTTCTAAAACAATCATGAATGGTATTAATCATTGCTATATTAAATCTTCTGGCAACCTTTAATAGAATTGAAATAAGTTTGGAATTGATTTATTGATTTTGGAATGTGTGGGAACAGTTTATAAATAATTAATTATATTAGATAAGTGTTAATGGGAATAAGTGGTTAAAATAAACACATAAATAATCAAATTTTCACACTTGGTTAAAGGGCACGTTTCCTGAACAAAGAGAAATAGATTAATTACATTGCAAACATTTTGTAATGACGATATTCACTACTGGACCCATAGCCCATTTAGCACCATCATGGAAAATGGGGGGCAAAGATCAAGATCGAAATGCACAGATTGTGCAATCTGAGCTCGGATCTACACCGTCTGTGTTCCTAGTCAAACCTTTTAGATAAATCCTTTTTTAAGTCTTGGTGAATCCTAATTTCAGCCGTCCATAGGGTCCACTGTACAGTATATATTTGGCGCCGAAAGAGTAATACATTAGATATTGACTGGTAGAAAGTGTTAAACACGTAGGATAATAATTGGTAGAATAAGAACTTTTGAAGGTCATGAAAGTACCTTCATTTCTCCACGATGTTTCAGTAATACCAAAATGCCATTGCAGATTTGCCTGTAACGTGGAAATTATCATATTTGCCGTCTGCAGAGTTTTTCAAAATGGATCAGTCTAAAATTTTGTCGGATGTTAAAAATAATGGTTTGTTTTAGGAAAGTAGTAGGAAATTTGGAAACTGCATTTTTTCTTAATTTGTTGCTCTTGTTGTTACAAAGATCGCCAAAAAATTTATAATGAAAAGTTCCATGTTTGACCAGGAAGAGATATTTTTGTCAGGTGCATAATAGACTTTCTATATTTATATTTATTTAATTTTGCTCTGTCAGAGCAGGGATCGTATACACAATTTTAACCTCTTCCAAATTCTCATTTGCAGACGACAAGTTCAACTTTGGTACAAATGGATTTTAATTCTCTGATAGGGTGGAAAAACACTGTGGGTAAAATAGGAAAATATTAGTTTTAAGCGTTTTCTCCATTAGCAACAATGTTTTCAAAAGGTATGTCACGCAGGGTTGTTTAAACTTGGGACTCTTTGGTAAAGGGTCAAATAATGGTCTATAAAATTTAAGATTAAAGAAAAGATAAATTTCTTCTTTCAAAGTTACATAAAAAAATGATTATAAACATTTACTCCTTTTCCCACAATTTTATCAGAAACCTTCTTTGTTAAAACATGTGATTGCTTGGTTAAAGGGTTAAAGGAGCTTGTAATATACAATATCTATATATGAAGGCGTCAGTAAATGACAAGTGCACGTACATAAAGAGGGATTTACCACACCTGATACGTGTACATGACTTTATTGTGTCCGACACCTTTGACACAAATAAATTGACACATTCCATAAATGAATCATCAATATCTAAAAAAAGTCTTTCAATATCATATCTTCGAAAAATTTAAGATATACAGATACTGTAGATCTACATCATAATTTCGTTTTTCTAAAATCTACCTACCCCTTTACCTTACCCTCCTTTCCATTTAAATCTACCAAACACCTGTTAACAAAACCGAATAAAACCGATATTTCACTGCAAATACCGTAAATCATTGTTCCGAATGTTTTATAGATATTTATTTCACAAGAGGATGGTTTATCTGAATGAACATAATTTATCCCGAAATATATTTGCAGGGTACGAGTTCTCTGGGGTACAAGTTCTCTAGAGAACTCATACCTTTCAGATTGGGGTACGAGTTCTCCAGGGTACGAGTTCTCTAGCAACAGATGGGCATTTTATTATTTTTTAAGTGTATTTGATCAAGGCCTACCTGTATCAACATATATTTCCTCTTTTTTTTGGTGTTCTGTAGATGTCAATAATCGCATACCATAGATGATCTCTGATGGCTTTAAGGACAGCATACTGATATTACATTTGTTTACGTCTGAAAAGATAAGGAATACCACTACAATGTATGACACACTAGCAGTAGCACTTACATCAAGAGCCCATGTTCACCATTTTAAAACTCTTTACTGCACAATTTCTGTAAATTAAGTGTTATCTCACTTATTTGGAATCTTTTTCCCTTCTCTGGGAGTTTATGGGATGATTTTCTACTCTAACTGTGGATGAACATTGCCATATGAGCAAAGATCTCCTGTCCAGCACTTTTTGTTTACATCATAAACCCTTTGGTGTCAACAATTTACAAAAAATCACAAAATCAAGATATTTTTTCCACAACATGCTAGTATGCCATCATCATTCTTGTACCAAAAGCTAAAATTCTTTGAATAGAGAATGAAAAGTCTTCATTCATTCAAAGGTTATAAAGGAATTACTGTTTTGGAAATATTGTGAAGTAACACTGGGCACTATACATGACTCTTGTGGAAAAATAAGAAGAAAATCATTTTACTTTTTTAACAGATTGATTTAAATCAATTTTACTTTTTTATCAGATTGTTTAAATTAATCTTATTATACATTTTAAATGAGAACAATGGAGCTGTGTGAAATCATTATAAAGTAACTGGACACTAAAATGAGATTTCTAAGTTGCAGAATTTGATAAGTTAAACCAGAGAATAAGATTTCAAAGCATAAATCATCATTCATCATTTATGTTCTACCTTTTTTCCCCAAAATAATTTAGGTATAAATTTGAAAGAATGAAAGCTGTTTCATAAACTCCTATGATGTAACATGAGAAGCAATGGCAGCAAAAATGAATTCTGACAAACATTGGTAACCATAGAGCTTCATAAAACCAGGGTTCTCATAAAGATTTTGAAACCAGATGTTTTAAGATGTTGCTATTGATAACTTTGGTTATTTCATTCCAAAAAAATCTGGTCATACATACATGAATTCATTTTATTCGAGACTAAAACTTCAGATGTAATACGGACATCAAATTTGCAAGTTACATCTTTTACTAATACTTGTAATCAATATTTCTTGTTAAATTTGAGTGTCTCCATGTCAGCACTGAAGAAAGTCCACAGTTTAGTCCAACTCTCAACTCACCCTGCGGGATGTCAGACATAAAGACCCCTGACCATTTAGACCCCTTAAAATTTGGGTGACGTTTAGACCCCTGAGACACATAGACCCCTATTTCACTGAGACATTTAGACCCCTTTTTCCTAAAAGATAGTATACACGAGTAATTGACTTTGTTTATTGATGGTACTGGTTGTAACTTTTGTCTCGCAACATAATATGTATATTTTGACTTTTGAGGCCATAGTATAAACAGAAGAAGTTGATGAAATGACTACGAATTACCAATGGTCAACAGAATGGCCAAACAAACATACACATAGATCTACTTGACTGTTTTCAGATTACTTTTTGAATATTCTCTATTCTAAAGTATGTCCTTCTTTTTTTAAAATTACAGATACATGCAGTAATTTCAGTAAAATAACATAAACTACCTTTTAAGCTGTCTGCCAACATATCCTAGCTTCCTTCTTCTTTCCCTCCAAACTTCCTTTTATGCCTCTGCCCAAACTGCCTTCCTTCTTTCAAACCTGCAATTTTATAATATATTCTGGGAAATTTAAAAGATAACCACATAAATGAGCTAGATGCAGGCAGACATTTGTCAACAATTGATATATAAACTTTTGAAAATGCTGTTAATAACAGGTTACAAAAGGAAATGAGGGATTTCATAAAGTCTTCCAGAGTAAAATTAGCACACCAAAAAATAATCCACGCTGACCACCATAATCAAATAAAGTTGTGGTAACCAGCATTTTTTGCCTTTTCTGAAATGACTTCAATCTTTCCAAAAACAGATCTCACCCTTTGTGTTTTTTTCTGTACCGTGTAAAGATCACTGCGGTTCAAAATCCATGTTTTACCATTATGTGTAATGCACCAAAAATAACTAATATATTAAACAGCCATTATATCAATGCACTAGATTTCTGACAATGAAAATAATACTGTTTAATAAAAAATTTCTGATGTAACATAACAACAACAAAACCTATTTTACATTATCGGCATGGTATAATTTTTCTGTCATCGTAAAAAAAGAATTGTGTATCGACAGTGGAGGATTTTCCCAGTGTCATTATTCATACTAAAAACAGGTAGGACCTAATATTTGTACTCAGAGATAAAAAGAAAACGATCACTGATAGACATAAACAAAATGGACACCAAAGTTACTTCATTAGCAACAACCACTGATTTTGAAAAATGCTAAAGAGCATGTAGATTCTTATATTTTCACAAAAATGTATACATTTAATATGCTATGTCAGTGAACTAACAATCAACCAGCTCACAAACTCAGGAATATGCAGTCACGAAAAAGTCCTTTTTATGAATTAAAAAAAACAAGAAGTTAACGTCACTTTACTATGCCATCTTATAAAAAGTTTTTAGCATACTAGCTACTTTAGACTAGTTCTGTTGACAATCAATGACCTGTTATGTGCCTCGAACTTGAACTTGAAATCAGTTGTTCTAGCACTATTGTGACTCAAAAATAAGCCACCCCACAACAAAATTACCCCAAAATAAATAAGAAAAGCATATTTTAGGTTTGTATCATTACTTACATGTCAATTGCATCATGTTTTGTGTAGAAGTGCTAAAAGTATGTAAATTACCACAAAGTTGAAATAATAGTTAATTCTAATTTTAAAATACATGAATGCTAGTTTGCATGCTATAAAATTACCCCACCAACTCACTTTTACAATGTTACCAAAGTAGTAGCTAACAAAGCAAACTACTTTACCATTGAACTCTTTACCAATTTACTGAAAATTTGGTCTGGAGATGGGATCATTCTAGCAGTGATGAGAAAAAAAGGCTAACACATGATTATGCAGTGCATTTTAGCTGTTATGTATTTGCATCACTTCTTACAGAAATAGAAGGAACTATTCTTCACAAACTACTTGTTAATGTTTATTTAGGAATCTTACTTGTCAAATAACAAAATATCAAGTTCATCACAAAAATACTACTTATTATCATTGAAAACCAGCCTTTACCAGGAAAATAACTAGGAAGGCATTAACCCTTTCCCAAATGACAAAATTTTAGACTTGTTCAAATTGAAAGCATTTGCAAACAAAAAATTGAATGTGGCTCAAATGATGAAATTTGTCTTTGATAGGACAGAAAACATTGTGGGAAAAGGAGAAAATGCTGGTCACCGGCATTTTCTCCTTTTCCCACAATGTTTTCAAAAGGATCTTTGCTCAGGGTCGTTAAAAGTCGGGATTGTGTGGTAAAGGGTTAAGCCTTTGTCTCATTTATACTCATTTTAACATATTGGAAGGAGATGGCTATGGAAAACATTGCAGAAAAAGGGTATCTGGTTAAAATGTCCAACAGTAAAAATGTCCCACAGTAAAAACATCCCACTTTTAGTAAAATCGTTCCCATTTCCATTCCAAATTGGTTAAAACGTCCCGCTAAAATGTTCCCCTAAAATATTCCCATATATTTTAGAAAAATTATTAGTTTGATATTGTTTAATTATTTCAGAAATCCTTCACAGCTTTTTTTTTAACATTTGGTTTAGTCATTTATAGTGACATTCATTGATTTTTTAACCCTATCCTGCTAAACTGAAATTTTCAAGAAGCACAACATTAATTTTTGATAAATTTTATGACATTACCTTGATTAGTATGACTTAAACCATCATTTGATATCTTAACTGTATTTTAAGATCAGACTACACTCATGTACGTATGGACCTTTTTTCTTTCTACGGTTTTCGCCAAGTAGAATCAAGAATTGTGAAATGTAGGTTAAGTAGAATCTAGATTGTATAATGTAGGCTAAGGGATAAGGCCAATATTGTCTATCTAAATAAATGGTTATTCGGCACACTCAAATGGCTCCATGTCTGCAAAGTTCTCACTGATTAAATTCTACTGCGGAAAGTATCTATTTAACCCTTCACCCGAAAGCAAACAATTCCAGGTCTTAACGACCAAGAGAAAAAAAAACTTTCTAGCCAGCGCAAGAAATGGAAAAAAATGCGGGTAATGAAAATTTTGATCTTTTCAAAAAATGTTTCATGAAAAAGTATTTCTTCTGTTGTGGAAAAATAACATGATGTGTTTTACAAAAATGTTTTCTGCTCATTAGTTTGCCGCTAAAACACATAATGTAAGTGGCACTGGATTAATTTCTATGTTTTCCTGTGGTGTCCTAGACAAAACCCGTCATTTTACCGGAAAAAATAAAAACTTAAACTCTTCCAAAATTACTGACATTTTAAGACAAGGCCTTATAAGTCGAATTCGCTTTTGCAAAGGTAGAAAACATTGTAGGAAATGGAGAATATGAAGATATCTGGCAATATCTCTGGTGACATCATGTTTTCAATCACTATCTGAGGTTTACTTAAAATGAGATTGGTACAGTGTAAAAACATTGGATAATAACTTAAATTCTCCGTGATCATTCTCCATCTTTCGTATTTTCATTTTATTCTCTCATGGTTTGGCATTTGACTGTTAGATTGATTGATTGATTGTATGGTGCTTAATGCCGTTTTCAACATTATTTCAGTTATATCACGGCAGCCAGTGCACCTATCCATGCTTTCCTGTAGTTTCTTCTACCAGTACTATGCACAATATTCTTTCCAAGCCACTGGCTGCTTTCCCACATAACCATCATTGAAACAATGGTCAGCGGTGAGAGAGGAATGAATCATGTACCAATGACTTATCATCAATCCTCGGAAAGAAATTGGCCGAGCCAGGGATTGAACCAGTGACCTGTTCTCAAGTCCTGTACGCTACCGACTGAGCTACGGGGGCTTGGCTGACTGTTAGATACATCTCTTTACAAACGACCAAATTTAGGCTTAGCCAAATTGAATGCATTTGTAGAAGAACAAATACATTTTGCTCAATTGATGATTTTTTTGTCTTTTGTTATGGTTGAAAACATTTTGGGCCAAAAAGAGCAAAAGCTGGTTACCAGTATTTACACCTTTTCCAACAATCTTTTCAAAAGCTTTCTCTTTCAGAACTATTCAAACTGGGGATTATGTGGTAAAGAGTTACAATGTGGGTTATTATTATCTGAGATGACCTATTAATTTGTTAGCACGAGTCTGTGAGATGTGAAACGCTTTATATGCATAATTATATTATTCCATGTCACTTTATCATTAAACTTCACACAATATATAACAAATTATAAGATTCAACAAACTCAACAATACACAGTGTTATCTGTTCTTTTGGATTTCCTATAAAATGTACTAAGGTTGCATTATTATTTGTAAAATCAAAAGCCAACTTGATAAACTGCATCATAAATACAAATTAAAAGTCCATTACACTCCCCCGTACAATCTCAAGATCAGGTAAGGTTGGACAAACGAAGATAATTATTATGTAAGGAATAAGTCTTTGAACTTATGCGCATGCGTCGAATATGGCGGCCGTTTATTTTTCTACTGTGAAATGATTTATTGAAAAATTGGATAACCATTGATAAGACAAGTGTTTTCAACGCCATAGTGTAAAGTCTAATTTGGTGAATTATGTTGCTAATTGTGGCCAGATGACCAAATCAAAGAAGAATCAAAATGGGTCTAAAAAATCTGTTAAAAGAAGTTTGACATCTCCGGACAATGGCGAAGGTCAGCCAGAAAAAAAATCAACCGTGAGTAAAATGTCCAGTCATGGAAATAACTGTAGTTCCCAAAGTGGTTTTCAAAACAGTGTGAATTCAAATAGTTACATTCAACCTTTGAACATGAATTCTATGAATGCTTATGCTAATTATCAAACGCCAGTTGGTGCTTTTTACACACCACCTCAACAGCAGCAACAGTTCATCAACCCTTCACCTATCCAAAATGCAGGTGTAAGTACTATAGGATCATTCCAACAGTCAATTTTAGAGAGATTGGACTCTTTAGATAAAAAGCTGGGCAAATTAGACTCGATCGAAAGTAAAATGTCAGATATTACAAAGAAACTAAATTCTATGGATAGTCGCTTATGTTCATTAGAAAAATCGCAGCAGGAGTCGAATCAGAAGGTACAAGAACTAGAAAATTCACGTTTATTTGATGGTCAAAGTGTTGATGATTTAAAGTCAAAACAGTCAGAATTTGGCCAACAATTAAAAAAGGAAAAGGAAAGGATTGATTCAATGTCACGAGAATACACCAAGTTGAAATCTGTGCGGGATGACATTTTAGATCTACAGTCCCGTTCTATGCGGGATAATTTACTTTTTATGGGTATAACGGAATGTGATTCACTCGAGGACAGGCGTGATGAAAACTGTTCGAGAGTTATCCATGATTTCTGTCGTGACAAGCTGAAAATTGAAGACGCTCATGATTCTATTAAAATTGAGAGAGCACATAGGCTAGGAAAATACAATAGAGACAAAAAACGCCCGATTGTTGTTAAATTCAACCACTACCCTGACAAAATGCGTATAAAAAGCCGCGCTTCCCAGGAGTTGAAAGAAACTAACTTTCGAGTGACTGAACAATTTCCAAAGGGTATTCAAGAAAGGCGAAAGATCTTATCCAATGCCATGAAGAAAGCCCGTGACGCGGGAAAAACGGCTTCCCTTTCTTTTGATAAACTATACATAGGCGGAAAGATGTATACCGTAGATACCATTGCTACTTCCGGCTTTACTTAGGGGTGTGGTAGTGAACAGCTTTCATTTTTCCTGTGGAATGTACAAGGTTTACGCTCTAAAATAAATGACCAGTGTTTCATTAATTTGATTTCTGACTATGATGTATTGTTGTTTACGGAGACGTGGCATTCCAGTCTGAATGATTTACATATAGAAGGATATGATTATTTTAGCTGTCCCCGTCCAAAATTTAACGCTAGGGCAAAGCGTGATAGTGGGGGAGTTATTGTTTATTTTAGAAATAGCCTTCGGGATTATATTCAGTTAGTAGAGTTAAACACTAACGGTGCTATATGGTTCAAAGTATTAAAAAATACGCCCGATGTAGAATATGATAGCTATTTTTGTACATGTTACATTCCACCGGAAGAATCGAAAGTGTATAAAAACCCTAAATCTTCATTGTGTGAATATGATTTTTTTGAGTATTTGAATAATTCTATTCGAAAGTATTCTTCTTCGGGTAGTGTTTTTCTTTTAGGTGATTTAAATTCACGGACCAGTAATCAAGCTGATTATGTTTGTCTGGATAGTCTCAATCGATTTGTAGATTTACCGTACAATAATCAGCATTTTTTGCCCACGCGCATGAATAGTGACAAATCTATTAATACGTTTGGACAAAATCTGTTGACTTTATGCAAAGAGAATGAACTTAGCATTGTTAATGGTCGATTAGAAAAGGGAGACTATACATACCATGGTACGTGTAGGGGTAACTCTGTAAATAGTACAGTTGATTATTTAATCACGCATTCTTCAAATTTTGATATTATTACCAATTTCTGCGTTAAGTCTTTAACCGAATTTAGTGATCACAGTCCAATTACATTCTGTTTAAAATATGAAACTTTTAATGTCCAGTGTTCGAATGCAGACACGTATGTTGATAAAATATTCTGGAAAAAAGGAATAAAGGATGACTTGTCTTCTTGTTTAGAAAACAAGACTCATTTATATTTCAAAACTTAGTAGATAGTCTTAGAATTGAAGAGATTGATGTAAATGAATGTATGTCCCAATTTTCTAAGCTTGTATATGACATTTCTTTCTCATTGTGTGGAAAAACAGTCTATACTGGGTCACAAAAACGTCAAAAATCGAAATCTCCATGGTTTGACAGTGCTTGCAGACTGGCTAAAACAAATTTTTACAAAGCAAAACGTAAATTTCTGTCGGACCAGACTCCCGTAAATAAAGATTCTTTTATGAAAGCTAGATCAGACTTTAATCAAATTAAACGTAAATCTAAAAAGGCATATTATCAAAAAGAGAAAGTAAATCTTTGTAATTTGGCTAGGGTCAGTCCTAGAAAATTTTGGGAAAGGATTCGTCTTTCTAATTCGTCTGCACAGAAAAACTCGAAATTATCAGCGGACGATTTTGCTCAATATTTTTCAAATATTTCTAATAATCAGGAAACACAATGTCCCAGGCAATCATTTGATTTTGACACTGACAATGAAGAAATTATAGAAGCATTAGATAGAGATATCACCACTGATGAAATTAAAAAAGTTATTAGCTCCATGAATAGAAACAAAAGTAGTGATGTTGAAGGCAATATTGCAGACTTTTTTATTGATTGTAAAGATTTTATATCTCCATATCTCACTTCTATTTTTAATCTTATTTATAATTCAGGTAATTATCCGGACGCGTGGACAAAAGGTGCCATAGTTCCGTTATTTAAAAAGGGGGATATTAATAATCCAGAATGTTACAGAGGTATTACGCTGGTTAATATAACTGCAAAAATTTTTTCATTAGTTCTGAGAAACAGGTTAAACAACTGGTGTGAAAATAATGGTGTATTTTATGAAAATCAATTTGGATTTCGTAATGGACGTTCCACAGCAGACGCTATTTTTATTCTCCATACTATAATACAGAAAGTTTTATCAAAAAATAAAAAACTTTGGTGTATCTTCATTGACTATAAGAGGGCATTTGATACTGTTGAAAGAGACGCTTTAGTCTATAAGCTTATTGAACTGGGTATAAGTTGTAAATTTACAAATATGATAAGATCGATGTACGAAACGGTTCGATCATGTGTAAAATTAACAAACAATACTAATTTATCGGAATTTTTCAATGTCGGCCTCGGTCTAAAGCAAGGAGAGCCTTTATCGCCAATATTATTTCTTCTTTTCATTAATGATATAACTGAAAATTTAGATTTTAACTCATTGAACGATTCTGACTTAGAATTACTATCAAAATATTTGATTTTATTTGCAGATGATATAGTTCTTTTTACAACTAGTCAAGAGAGCCTTCAATCTCAAGTCGATAGTTTATATCAATATTCATGTAAATGGGGTCTTGAAATAAATATTGATAAAACTAAAGTCTGTGTATTTGAAAAAAGAAAATCTTTAAAACAGCAAAATATTTTTATTAATGGAAAAGTAGTTCAATTTGTTGACAGTTTTACATACTTGGGCCTTGTTTTTAATTATACAAGTTCTTTCAGTTTAGCTGTAAAAACTTTGAATGACCAAGCTTTAAGAGCATATAATAATCTTTTGAGAATCTTTGATAAAAATCCTCTCGATATTAAGACAAAAACTTCATTGTTTGATCCAATGGTAAAACCAATCTTACTGTATGGTGCAGAGGTGTGGGGTGTATACAATTTTAAGAGTATAGACAATTTACATTTGAGATTTCTACGAAATTTATTGGGAGTTAAAAAACAAACTCCAAATTGTGCCATCTTTGGGGAATTTGGAAAACTACCTTTCTCTGTGACATGTAAGCAGCATGCATTAAAGTTTTGGTGTAAAGTTATGTCCGAAAGTCATTCAAATTTATACGATGCTTATATCGATCAATGTAATTATGTTACTAATGCTTGTTGGGCCAAGAGGGTCAATTCAATGATTGACTACCTTGGTCTAACAAACGTTAGACTAAGTTTTGATGTAAGTGTCAACAATGCTGCAATTTTGAAAACCAGGTTATATGACCAGTATGTGCAGAGCTGGAATACTTCAATTAATAATTGCAGTAAGCTTAATTATTATTGTAGATTTAAAAATGAATTTATATATGAAAGTTACCTTAACAGTATAACAAACATAAAATTGTTAAAAATATTTGCAAGTTTTAGGCTTAGTTCCCATAAACTAGAAATTGAAACAGGACGATTTACTGGTACACAAAGAGATAATAGACATTGTAGAATTTGCTCTTCGCCAGTTGTTGAGGATGAATATCATTTTTTACTTTGCTGTCCAAAATACGAGCATTTGAGACGAAAACATATTGGATATATATCAAGACCCAATACTAATTATTTTGTTAAATTAATGTCATCGTCAAAAATAAAAACTTTGTTTTCTATTTGCAAATATCTTTCAGAAAGTCATTCCATTCGTGACGAATTCATTCAAACTATTGCTGTTCCTTAAACAAATTTCTTTAGTAGTCTTTAAAAACTTTGTACCTTTTTTTGTTTGTTTGTTTTTTGTTTGTTTGAGTTCATTATACTGCTTTTGCATTGGTAATTGTTTGTCTTTGCCATATTCTGTCATTTTGTAAATGGCCATAGACATTTTTTGTCGATGTTTGCCAATAAAGAATTGAATTGAAATTGAATTGAATTTGAAAACCTGCTTTATTGGAAAAAAGACACAATTTCAAAACTAACTGATTCATATAATTTCGTTTTATTATCATTCATCTGTCATTACCGACTGATTAACGAGTTATCCTTTTCACCTAAACGATTGATCATACAAAGGTACTTGCAATTAATATCAACAAACTGTTAACAAAAAACTTTATTCTTTATAACTCATGTCAAAATTGATCAAATTAATTAACCACCACAACATTTACCAGCAGTTCATCAGAACAAAAAATTTAGAAGTGGGATGCTTTGATCAATTTTTTTTTTTAATAGTGGGACATTTTGACCAAATTAGCAGGATGTTTTAACCAAAAGTGGGATGTTTTGACTGTGGGTCATTTTTTCTGTTGGATATTTTGACTGTAAACCCAGAAAAAGGTGAAGTTGCTCGTAATAACTTTAACCTTTCACAATGGTTCCCCTTCTACCCATTTAATTTCCTTTTTTTTCCAATTTTTAACGGACATTGGCAAGTTCTTTCAATTCGAGAAAGTCTCAAAATGGCGTATCTGGCATCAGGAAAATTGTTAAAAACCATTTTAAAAGTGAAAATCAAATCTATGAGTTTGAATCTCAGTAATTCCAAAGTAAAAACCACCATCTTTCCTCTTACATGAGCTAACAATTATGTACAACCATAATTATCTCAATATATATATATATTGATAAACACTAAGGACAACAGGAAAGTATTTACAATAATTTAGCAACTGTAGACTACTAGTACGAACAAGATAGGGTACAAACACTTACAGAATAATTATTTTTGTGTCCTATTCACCAACGGTGCCTGCATTTCACATTTGCATGAATGAAATCATTAAAAAAAAAAAACACCACTTTTCTACATTTAAATACCAATAAAAATGGCTAAAGATCGATACACTTTGCAATATTCTTCAGTTTTGTTCTACTTTTGTTTTCCACCGTTTGCTGAGGAGGAAAGCAAATTGGCTGACCCTGGCCAATCATCTCCCCTGGCAAGCACCCCGGAGAAAACAGGAGCTGAATTTTGGTACACTACATGAAAAAACAACTCAAAGTGGCTAAACTTTCAAAACACAATGATAAAGCTTTCTTAAAATAACAAAACTTTTAGTGTATATTGTGATTTTCGACAAAAAAGCGCCAAATGTTTATTTTCCTTTTGCAATTGTACCTACAATTAATTCTATGGTGGTCTTACCAGTTTTCATGGGACTAAATTGACAAGTTTAGCCTACGCATATCTAAATGAAGAACTGATTACAAAAAACATATTATAAACAAAAAATTAAATTTAAATGCATATGAAGCCACAAATTCTGTCTGAATCATGCATGCTCAACGGCAACAACATATTTCACCCTTCAAATTTTGTGCCAGAAGCTGAATTGGCGCATGGGAAAACATGCCCTCATTTCGTGGCTTTCAATATCTGTAGAACAGCTCATAAATAAAGAACTGAAAATCATCATATACACCAAAACTCATCAAAGGTGTTAACTATCATGATAAGGGACTGTTTTAAACAATGAAAATGAACAGCTCCGAGTTAATAATCCCAAATTTTTGAAGCGGGATGAAAAGGATGGATTAGTGTCATGGTGGCCATTGGCTCTCTCGTGACGGCAGCACCAGAATATCAGAATAACAAAAATTAAGGCATTTTGGTCCCTTCTATCAATTTATATACACCTATGAGGACAGATTAAGAATTGTTTTAAACAGTACACCACTTTATCATAAAACATCTGAAAACATTGAGTGTCTTAATAAAAGGGTTGGAAACATTTTCTCTCTGTAGCAGCGAATGTTCCGGAAAAATTGTTCATTCATAAGTGACCGAACGAAATAGGTCACGAAATTCTACGATCTATTTATAGACCAGACTTGTCATATTATTGCAGTATGATCAAATGACTGTTTTGCATCAAGACTGACTATGTCACATGTCAGGACTTTTTCAGGATTAAAATTAAATATCAGACGGAGAAATTGAATTGGGTACGTATCGGGCTGAAAAAGGTAATAAGAAATTTGTCACTAAAACCGATCATTCCTTCAGAAACGTGCATACTGTCTTGTTTTCGATGCATTTTATAAATCAGCTGCAGTGGTGCTGTTGTGTACATTAAAATGAGTGGTTCACACAAAACAGTGACATCATTCACTCCATATTTCATGAGAAAACTTGGATATCATTTGGGGTTTGAAAACAGGTACCCAACGAAAATAGGTCAGTCAACCATAAATGACAACCATGTTCATGTCACAGGTGAACGGGGACAACAATGTAAATCCTACATTACACACTAATATACTATTAGTGTGTAATACAGGATTTACACTGTCACTCGCAGTTCACCTTTGGGTCATATACGCCAAGTTTAGATTACATGTTTATGCATTTTTTTTTTTTTCATTTTCAAAAGCTCTGTATACTGGTGTAATCGTATTTTGCCAACAAAACGGAAACTTCACTTGCAGATTGTACAGAAAGATACCAGTTTCCCCTCTGGCTATGTAACTTTGCAATTTTATCCAAGAACAGTACTGTACAGTAGTCTTCGTATACACGCGTAAGAAATATGCTCTACTTTCCGGTCAGATTTTATGAGCAACTCCGATTGCGCAGTAATTCAGTTCACCTATTCGCGATTGCTGTTAGCCTACTTTTTTTAAATTTGATATTTCTTGAGGAGCGGACACAATCAATAGAAGGAAAGTGCGCAGGGATATTCTTGTTGAACTTTGAGAATGTAAAATATCGCGAAAATTAATTACAAAGCTACATACTTTGATGAATGACCTCCCAAAGTTTGTCATGAAACTCTATCATATCAAAAGGCATGTATTGTATCTGACTGTAACTGATTGATGTGACTATTGTCTTACTTGAGTATATGAAATTATTTGTTTTTTAGAACATTCTACCCCGGAAATAATGTTCGACATGTTTGGTTCCCCACTCACTACATCGATTCCGGGCCATTTCGGCCCATAACAATTTCGGGGGTCCTACTGTTTTGCGGACGCTTTTTGCGGACAAGCCCGGAGCCCTTTGTATATATTGTCCGCAAAAAGCGTCCGCAAAACAGTAGGACCCCCGAAATTGTTATGGGTGCCTGTGAAATTAAAAAAAAAAAAGAAAAAAAATGTTCTTGAATCTGTTTGAATCTATATAGTTTGGAATTGAATTATCCGGGCACTCGTCCGTGCGTCGTTTCTTTCCGATGATTGATGATAGTTATTGCAATATGATTCGTTCTTCTCTCACCGCTGACCACTGTTTCAACCATGGTCATGTGGGAAAGTACATATATAGCCAGTGGCTTGGAAAGAATACTGTGCGTAGTACTTGTAGCCTAAAGAAACTCTATGAAAGCACGGATAGGTGAACTGACCGCCGCGATATTACTGCAATAATGTTTAAATTGCGTTAAACACCGTACAATCAATATAATAATTTAAAACAATTACAGAAATACAAATACAAAAGAACTGTGAATACCTGAACATAGTCCTCTGTTCGTCTGTTCTCCAAGATACAACGAAAAGTTTATTGACTTCTGCTTATTGTGGATGAAACATCATTTGTCCCGGGCTAGTTTAAACATGTGATCGTTTGGTAAAAGCCACTATAGTAAGGAACATGGGGTTTGTGTTTGTTGTTTAACCATATGGTCGTATTCATCGCCGTTTTCAGCATTATTTCAGTTATGTTGCGGCGGCAAGTACACCTATCCATGCCTTCCGAGAGGCTCTTTTACAAGTACTTTTACCAGTACTTTGTACAGTATTTTTCCCAAGTCACTGCCTGCTTTTTAAGATAACCATCGTCGAAGCTATGATTAGGGGTGAGAGAGGAAATGTCAGCCGTACCTGACTTAATTATATCGCGCTGTCTCGCGAAACTTGTTCATTTTCATACTAAATATGTAGATCATACATACATGTAGATCGAGATTAGACTGCACAGAACGTGAAATCAGATCTTAGACCGTTCATTTTCTCACCAAATATGTAGAAGAGTGCTAAAAGCGGGCGGCATGGATTAAGTCACGTATACAACATTTAGTGGATTTACTTACTTGTACATTTCGCTGGCCACCTCAAAATTTCTGTCAGTCATATAAAAGGACCCGTTTAAAGAGTTACCACCATCTGTCTGCTCAAACAGAAAATAATAATAACTAGGAAATTCGTTTGAGGATAACAGAATAATAAATGGAATAGTCCTATGAAATGAATGTGAAACCGGAATATACATGTACATGTGAGGTGTTGCCTTGATATGACTGACGCAATGTTTTTCGGAAGGGGGGTAAAGCTAGATTCGAAGAATCTAAACACTATCCATTCAAAAATACCATCACAAAGAGAACATGTTCATTTTATCTGACTACTCGAATAATTCACAAGAGGAGAGATGTTGAAAATAAACGAAATACGCATGTCGATATTTCTTTATACTATCGTCAGAACAAAAAAAAAAAACACACACACACACACAGTTGCGAAATATGTAAGAAGTATAATATACTTCTTTGATTTTATGAATTGGTTTAATGATTGAAAGGGTTGAGAGCAGCATACCGACACAGTAAATGTCCGACAGAATTCCGATGGAGAGCTCACTCCGTACCGGAACAACTTTTGACCATTGCTTCGGGAAATTCCCTTCCGTGCGGAGTGGTCTCATCCGCTAGTTTCCAAATTAGGCAAGAATGTAATCTCGGATTGGTCTCTCTATAACTAAAAAGAAAATTGAGAAGATAGACCTGACTCGGTCGAAAATGACAAACAGGCCGGTGGTCGCTAGTGTATATTCATTATATTACGGCAATCGTCTTCAATCTGTTATTACCTCATTAATAAATAAACCGGTTTCACTGTAAAATTTAGTCTCATATTTATTACTTAAATATGTGTTCGCACTAACCTTCTGATGTATAAAACACTTTCGGGTCTGTATTATTGCTTTTTCTTTTGCAACTTGACATGCACTGTGTGCTTATCGATCTAATGAAAGTTTGGTTAACTCTGCTCTTTCTAAAAAAAAAAACGTTTTTTTTTTTCACTAGTGATTATCCTCAGAACTAGAGAAATCATAGGTGTGTGGCATATAGAAACTATAATTTATAAAAAAAAAAAGCCACTTACGCATGGGTGTATAAGTCTTTTTCACAGACAGCGGAACGCTTATTTCCAGATCTGGTGGCGCTGGGCAATTTTCATTGTCATCTTCGCTCGTGGGCTATAATAATCATATAAACAACGAATCTTTACCGTTCAAGGCGGGCGCCATAGATCAAGATCGGACTACACAGAAAGTGAAATATGACCATGGATCTTTACCGTCTAAGGCGGGCGGCATAGGTCAGGATTAGACTGCACAGAACGTGGAATCTGATCTTGGATCTTTATCGTCCACATATTTTGTCAAGCTTATATGATAAAAATCTTTTTTAGTTTCGGTGGCTGAAATTTTCAGCCGTATCTAACCTAATGATATCGCATTGTCTCGCAAATCTTGTTCAATTCCATACTAAACATGTAAATCAAGAATAGATCAGGATCAGAATGCACAGTACGTTTCTGATGTATTACGCACTTTCGGGTTTGTATTAATTAATGCTATTTCTTTTACAAGCTATGGCATGTATTGTGCGCTTATCAATATAATGAAAATTTGGTCAGCTCTGCTCTTCTCTATAAAAAAAAAAAAATCTTTTTTTCACCATTGATTATCCTCAGAACTATGGAAATCATATGTATGTGGCATACAGGCACTATAATTTATATTAAAAAAAAAAAAAAGCCGCTTACACTGATCTCCAGAACCAGAGGCTCCTCATACATCGGTGTATTTTAAGTCTCTTTCACAGACAGCGGAACGCTTATTTCCAGAACTGGTGGCTCCGGGAAATTTCATTATCAACTTCACCCGTGGGCTGTAACAATCATAAACAACATAAACAACAAAATAAGTAAAAGAAAATTAATGAAAGTTTTGTTGTGTGCGGTCATAAGCCTCAGGTATAGCAAATCTTGTAAGTTTGTGTGTTAATAGAAAAAGAAAAGCATAGCCTATTTCTATTTGGGAATCAGTAACCTTATTACTCTTTTTCATTTTTACTAATAGCGCAAAGTTAAAAAATTGAATCACCTTCTAGTCACGACTCTACTTAGTTGACTTTGCTGTTGCGATCAAGGTCATACAAAACAAAACTTGCAGTCCGACGTTTGATCCTGTAGATCTATCTTTTACCTTTCAATAGGTCAGGGTTTAAAAATGAAACTACGTACATTTGCAGCTCTAGATTTTCTCTAGATAAGTAGTCCTTACCGAATTGTTAAAATGACTCGCCCAGTTGATATCATCAATTAACTATGGTATACTTAATAATAAGAGTAGTAATAATTACCAGTAAATCAAACGATATTGCTATCGCTGGCACCAGTCGCACTCCACCACCTCTTGCCTGCGACTTACCGTGCTACAACACATTATACACTGAAAATTCTTATTCATACCCATTACTATTTTTCTTGTGCGTTTTTTCTTCTTCTAAACGTTATGATGGGGATGACTATTTTTGCACATCTATATATTCTGAGTGAAGTGATCAGGAGATTATCTGCAGTTAACACCTTTTCATACCTGTCAAGATCAGTGATATATTCACTATTAACACCTTTCACGGTTTGGCAGATACACATAAACAGCAGAGTGTCAGTCTAGAAGTCGATCGGAAACGATACGTAATTCTTTTTGCCTTATTTTTATGTTCTTTCTCAAATTAAAAAAAAAAAAAAAAACAGAGGAAAAAAAGCGCGATGACTGTGCTCAAATCAGTTGGGACGAACAAGCCCGGACGAACAAGCCCGGACCGACGAGAAATCAGTTGGGACGAACAAGCCCGGGCGAACAAGCCCAGGGACGAAAAAGCCCGTTACCATACAAAGAAGGATTTTGCGGACAATATAGAACATAGAGGGATTTTGCAGACGCATTGAATATAGAGTAATTATCGCGTTTAAGGAGACAGACAAGTTATTTTCAAATTTGAAAGGCTTTTATATCATCATTTGTATACGTTTGCAGAACTTAAGTCGATAATTTCATTCTTTGTGTTGCAAAAATATGTATGTATATATCTGTTCCCATTTGTAATTACAAGTTTTAAGTTTTATTCTTTTCACCCTTAATACGTTTTTATTTTGAAATTTTTATTTCTCAAACTCTTTTTTTATTGGAAATAAATAATCAAATCTGTATCTAATATATAAAGATAGAATAAAGTCGGAACTTGTTGTTTTTTGTAGGTTTTGATTATTCGCTCATAGATCATAGGTTTGACGTAGTTTTATGTATTTATAATGACGGTACTGAGGGAAATTTCGGACGAATGTACATGACATAATGTTGAAGGAAACTTGCTGATGCTATTGCGGACACTGTAAACACAGAAGGAATTTGCGGACAATATAGAATATAAAGGAAATTTGCGGACGCATTGAATATAGACTAGTTTTTACAAGAAATCATGAGTTCGTCGTAGTTTTCGGCGTAGTTTTCATGTAGCCATGTTTACCACAATTCGAATTATATTGTAATTCTGTTTTTGAACTAAATCGTATAATGGACATATATACTGTTTAATGGAGGTATTGAGGGAAATTACGGGTTAATGTACATTATATAGTATGGAAGGCAACTTGCGGATGCTACTTCCGGACACTGTAAACATAGAATGATTTTGCGGACAATATAAATGTAGAGGGAATTTGCGGACACTATAGAATACAGAGTGAATTTGCGGACGCATTGAATACAGATTCGTTTTTACTTGAAATCATAAGTTTGGGGAAGTTTTCATGTATCCATGTTCGTTGCATTACGAAATATCTTGTACTTGTGCTTTAAAACTAAATTGTATAATGAACATATATACTATCTAACTGCGGTATTTAGGGAAATTATGGACGAATGTAAATTGTATACTGTGAAAGGCAACTTGCTGATGCTACATAATAAACATAGAAGGAATTTGCGGACAATATAGAATGTAGAGGGAAATTGCGGACAATATAGAATATAGAGGGAATTTGCGGACGCATTGAGTATTGACTCGTTTTTACCTGAATATATTTGTCGGAGTCTACTTGCGGACATATGAACATGGAAGGAATTTGCAGATGATCTGGACTAATGTCTGAAATTGCGGACGGATTGAATAAAGAGTATTTATTGCATGAAGTCATATATTTGTCGGTTGCTACTTGCGGACTCAGTAAATATAGACGGAAATTGCGGACAATATGAAATATAGAGGGAATTTGCGGACGCATTGAATATGGACTATTTTTTACATTAAATGTTAAGATTACATACTTATCATATTTGATACCATTTGGTGAATAGTTGTTATGTTTTGGACTAATTAATGAAAAATATTAGAATTTGAATGTTTTCTTCAATATAATTATACCAATTTTCCCTAATTGCATGTTTAGTGACGGGGACTTTAAGGATCCGACTTTGATTTTATATTTAATTACCGTTTCGTCTTTAATCAAAAAGCAACTTAGTCGCTGTGTTTTCAAACATTATAAAACTGTTGAAATCGTTTAATCGATAATTGCATGCTTAAATGAAGGATTTGAATTTCTGACCAGAACTGTTTTAGTTTAGTCAAATTGTGGAACTTGTCTTTGATAGTTAAGGAAACATTGTGGGTAACGGAGAAACTGCTGTTTACCAACATTTTCTCTTTTTCCCACAATGTTTTCAAAAGTCTTCTTCCTCAGGTTCGCTAAAACTCTGGGTTGTGTGGTAAAGAGTTAAATTACATAAAATACGGTCAGAATCTTCTGCATTGGGGTGTTATATTTATGTTCCATTCTATTCTGTTTTAATTTGTAATTCAAAGTGTGATGTATGTAAAGGTTTATTCATATATATTTGTTATACAATAAAGGTATTGAACGAGTTTAAATACACAAAATACCGGTACAGTCAATACCTTCTGCATTGTGATGTTATATTTATGGTCTATTCTATTCTGTTTTAATTTGTAATTCAAACTGTGATGTAATTAAAAGTATATAATTATATATTTGTTAGACAATTTTTGAAATAGACTTGTCCAATTTGAAAGCGTTTGCATTGTGGGTAAAACCAAAAAATGCTGGTTACCAGCAATCACTCCTTTTTCCACAATGCTTTCAAAACTCTTCTTCCGCAGGGTCCCTATAACTCTCGATTGTTTGGTAAAGATTTAAAATACATAAAACACTGTCAGAATGTAAAGAGTTAACCCTTGACAAAAGAATCCCTTGTAAAACGACCCAGAGGAAGAAGTTATTTGAAAACATTGTGGATAAAAGAAGGAAAATGTATATACTTATGATTTTATGTAAAAATAGTCTATATTTAATGCGTCCGCAAATTCCCTCCATATGTTCTATATTGTCCGCAAATTCATTCTATGTTGAGATAGTGTCTGCAAGTAACATCCGACAAATATATGATTTCACGTAAATAATTCTCTATATTTAATGAGTCCGCAATTCCCCTCTATGTTCTATTTGTCCGCAAATTCCTTCTATGTTTAAAGTGTCCACAAGTAAAATAGAACAATGATTTCACGTAAAATCAACTCTATATTCAATCAGTCCGCAAATTCCCTCTATATTCCATATTGTCCGCAATTTCCCTCTATATTCTATACTGTCCGCAAATTCCTTCTATGTTTATATTGTCCGCACGTAGCATCCGCAGGTTTCCTTCCATACTTTATACTATACATGCGACCGCTATCGTAATTATCTTCTAAATAGTGTCGAAGTAGAATTCTATAATATTTCGAAATGTAAACATCAATACCTGAAAACGATGTAAAACTTACGATTTCTCGTAAAAACTAGTCTTTAATCAATGCGTCCGCAAATTTCATCTTTGTTTTATATTGTTCGTTATTTCCTTCCATGTGTTTAGTGTCCCTCAGTACAATAAATAAAGCCATATGGTAAATGTGTCTTTAAAACATTATTTTTAAATAAAACTTTTTCTATGCATCGAAATGGATTGCATTTGAATAAATGAGACTAAAATAAAACATGCATATAAATGACTACCAAAATTGGTTCTACGAGGCGAAGACCCTTATACTGATTTGTTATGCATGGTGAAGACCCTCTTAAAACATAAAATGCCGATTGTTTTTCCAGTCTTTATTTATGATTAACAAACACGAAAAGGTTAAAATCATTTATTTTATAAATATAAAAAGATTGAGGAATAAAAATTTCAAAATATAATCATATCTAGGTTGCAAAGAAAAAAAAAAAAAAAAAAACTTATGACTTGTACAATGTTACAAATAGGGGAAAAAAAATCTGAATTTTCAACACTCTAAATGTCATTATCAACATAAGTTCATATACAAATGATGACATAAAAGCCTTTCAAAAGTGAGAATAACATGCCTGTCTCCTTAAACGCGATAATTACTCTATATTCAATTCGTCCGCAAAATCCCTCTATGTTCTATATTGTCCGCAAAATCCTTCTTTGTATAATATATGATTTCACGTAAATAATTCTCGTAAATATATTATATTGTCCGCAAAACGCGTCCGCAAAATAGTAGGACCCCAATTTCGGCCCATAGTCTAAATACCAATTGAATAACACTTGAATTTTTCCCTGTTTGTTTGTCTGTCAGCTTGCATGCTCCGACCTGTCTTGGTACCCCTCTTTGTGTTGATTGATTGCTTTTATATGACATTGTTTCAGCCGCTGGTCCTACACCTTCGAAGGTTTGCCAAACAAAACAGCCGCTTGTGTATTGGGCAAGGGAGGATTAGTGTCATCGTTTGAAATAACACAAAGACATTTCCAGACTTGTAAACTTGCCAATCATAGCTAATTTCAAACTCAGTTTTAGCTGAAGAACGTATGTTTTCTAAGGATAGTTCATTATGCAGAGCCTTCATTAAGGACTAATTTCTAGGAATTTTGAAATTCCATATGTCACTTTAAAATTCTTGGTTTTTTTTTTATTAAAATTTGGGAAGTTATACATACCTCGGCAATACCACAAATCCAGTTTTTTCCCCAATTTTAACATTCTATTCACTTACCTCTCTTTACCATACATGCATTGTGCAGTGACAAGAATCTAAACTCTTAAACAACATTATTTTCTTACTCCCGTGTAAATGAAGATCAGACTGCAAAAAGTATGCTGTTTGATCTTTTACAGTATGCAGACATACTGGCCAATTTAACACTTATCCTTCCGAATTTAAATTGTTGATCATTACAAAAATAATTTTTGTTTTAAGATTACTGGCTTTGAATGGGGTTTATAGGACCGTAACCAATAAGAGGGCAGAGGACAGTGTAGAGCAAGATCAGGCTGCAAATATATGCAGGCTGATCTTTCTTTACGCTCTCTGCAAAATACATCTATGATAAATAATGGTAGGATAAGAGTTAATCGGCCTTGAAATGATTATTTTTCTGGCCCTTTTTGCCTAAAAATGTCTACTTGATGGGCACTTTAAGGATTTTACCAAATATAAATGAAAACCTTCTTAGTATGTAAATTTGAGCCATGCTTTGGCAGAAGAGGGCTTAATGGAAATCCATGATGCATTATAGCAAGCAAGTGATCACATAATTATGGCTTCATAAAATCCATTTAGCCTTATGATTGATAGAATCTGGAGGAAATTGGCCAAATAATAGCAAAAAGTTTTGACCAATGTCAGCCTGCATGGACTC
The DNA here is from genome assembly GCA_945859785.2 of Tridacna gigas. Lineage (NCBI taxonomy): Eukaryota > Metazoa > Mollusca > Bivalvia > Cardiida > Cardiidae > Tridacna > Tridacna gigas. Next base: position 32,096,246 of record OX244034.2, read on the forward strand.
TGCATGCTGACAACGGTTGATACTTTTTGCAGGTACAAGAGATGCCCTCCTTTTCACAGAGCATGGCTCAATTTTATCTACATTTATAATTTTTGCATTTTTCTTACTTTTGAATATATATATATATATATATATATATATATATTTTTTTTTTTTTTTAAGTTTAAAACTAAGAGAACTTTACAGATATCAGATGTCTTTTATTATGGAAAGAAGACCCAAATATGTTGATGTCAAGGGTGCTCATGCAAAATATTTCACTAATAATAGACAATGTAGATCTAAATCAGTCTGCTCCTGATAAGCTGTCTGACCTTGATCTACACTGTTGGTACAAGGCCGTTAAATTTCAATCTTCATGACCTGTATAAAAAACGTGAATATGCACTTAGCTGGCCACTTGGCTATTCCCCAGTACAGTAGGTTTCAATTTTGTGTGGTCTGACTGTCTCAAAATCCATCTTTAGCAGCCAAATGCTTAGCATTACATTAACAGGACCATTGACTGTAAAACAGCTTTGGGGCAATTTTAAGTTAAAAATTAAATCCAGGGTCTGTATTCACCAACCACACTTGAGAGTATTCTTTGTCTTACTCTTCAAGAATTTCTAAATTTGAAAGTAACACAACTTCTGATAGGCTAAAACATCTGGTTTAACCGATCAGAAGTTGTGTTTCTTTCAAGTTTAGAAAATTTTGGAGAATGAGCATTCTTAAGAATGGTTGGTGAATACAGACCCAGGGCTGATAATGGAGTGGGCCCTTTTCTTCTTTCCATTCACTGAAGACTTCAGATCACACCATACTGTTAGGTATGCCGCCCATTCCATTTGAGTTGTTCCATGTAAGCTTACATAAATGAGGTAAAATCCATTTTTTTGAATTCTTAAGATTCTATGTAATTCAGTAATCCCTGTTGGTTTAAAAACGTCTCAAAGATGTTCCTTGGGAAAAGATTTTATAGATTTAAATTGGGAATCAATATCAAACAGATATTGAGGGTATGATTTCAGACAAGGTGCTTTTAAAAGATTTTTTTGCTTGGTTTGTATATGATTGCATTTGTCCGATTTTAAAAATACTTCATGCATAATCAGCTTTTGAATATTTTGAATTCCAACATTTCTATTACTTAATTTTTTCCTGTTAAATTCAGTATATCCAGACTCGGTATTCAGTTTCAATTTACAGCAATTTAGTGCTTAAATGCTAAACATATCTTTAATATATCAGCACAATACTTGTTATTCTATTGCTATGGTTAAGGAAGACATTTGGTTTCCATTTGCATTAACTTTCATCAATTAAAGGCACAATAGTGACATAAAGTAAACAATATGGGTGTTGAAATACAATTTTAGCAGGATGGTTGTATTCATTAATTACATATTGTCTGTAAAAGAGTTGAATATGATGTTGCTTTTTTTGTTTCTCTCTCAAATTTCCCAATTAAATGGATGTATGCATATATCCCAGTTTGATGGATTAATGCATCTTTTTCCCAGTTTCACACCCCGAAATGAAACAAATTAGGAAAATCCCTGTCAACAAGACTTGTCGAATTGAGATACATGTACGAATTATATATACACACTTGTGTTTACTAATCATAGTGACATTGCCATGTATCAATATGGGTTGAATGTTTAGTATATAGTAAGGTTTCTATAATTCATTTTTTGTTCAAGAACGTCATCATTCATGTCATTGAAAAAAATGGTTTCTGCTTCTAAGATCTGGAAATCTTCTTGGCAAAGCACTCTTTGTTAGAGTATGTTGATGTTTGATATGAATAATACTTGATTAGACCTGCTTGTAGTTACTGCTATCATCTCTGCATTTGAAAAAGATATGACTGGATTTTATTTGGGGAGTGGGAGTTGACTTTTTTCCTATGAAAGTTCTGTCATTGCTAATTAAGTCCCTGCACATTTGAAAGGAAGTAGAGTGATACAGGGCCATCATGGCCCTCTTGTTTCATTTTCCACAATGTTTTCTTTGCTATGACTGACAAATTTCATGTGCTAGTAACATTTACTTTGCTGTCTGCAAATACTTTCCATTAAAGGGAATTTTTCTGGCAAAACCTCACACCTCTGATGCATGTGAGAAAAGTAGTCAATGGCTTGGAAAGAAAGTTGTGTCAGTACTGGTGTGAGAAAGCCAAGAACACATGCATAAGTGCACTGACTGCCACGATCTGACCAAAGCTGTTAAAACCGTGTTACACTCCAATATAAACAAACAATAATGTGGAATTCACAACACTGACATCACTATGTTAGCTTGACTGTTGAACAGTCAAAATGCAAAACTACTAATCATGGTAATTTTTTTGGTCAGTGCAATTCTGACAAGCCCAGAGACATTTGTTTATTTCTGAAGAACGTTCAGGCCTGATAAGCCCCACTATGCTACAGAATTAACATACTGCAATGTGCAATGGCTTGGTCACCCATTCAGGCATTAACCACAATTCACGTTGCTTAACTTCCACGGAGAGATATACGCTAAACCGCACCGCTGTAAAAGCTAGCTGTACAGCAAGGGAGGTTTGAAGTGTTTATATATCTAATGTCTCTCTGTGACATTACTCTCCCCCCAAGACTTTTATACAAATAAACCTGGGGATTATATAAGGGTAAGGCAACTCTGTAAGGCAGTTGTCATTATCCCACCTCTGCCACTAAATGTAACGTGCAACGGCCTGGTCACCCATCCAGGCACTAACCACAACACATGTTGCTTAGCTTTCACAGAGAGGAATAACACTAACCCACATTGCTGTAAAAGCTAGCTCAACAGTGAGGCAGGTTTGAAGTGCTTATATATCTTACCTCTCGTCATGACAATATTGATTACATTCACATAACACATATGAAGGAGAGCTTTCTCTGCTTTGGGTAAGCACATTCCAATCCCAGTCTGACTGGGATAACGCCGTTCCACAGCAAGTTAAGTGCATTTACACAAGCATACTGACTCTGACCTCAATCTTGACAGGAGCGAATGGATTGGACTGATTGGGTTTGGGGTTTTAATTAAGCTGGTTTTAGACTACCAGTTAGACAGACAGACAGTCACACACTAAACTACACATGGGTTTTGAAGGCTGTTACTAGTATTTTGATGTTAATAGATGGTTCTGGGCTAATCCAGTACATAAAATCAAGACAATTTCAAATAACCACTGATTCATCAGATTGTTTGTATTCGAGTTTAATGCCATATTAACAGCTTAGGTCATATCATGGCACCTACACACGTGTTTCCTGGCTTTCTCACACCAGCATTGACACAACGTTCTTTCCAAGCAACTGAAAAAAAAACTTTTCACATGTATGAGAGGTGAAAGCTAAAGATTGCTGGAAAGAAACTTTGCCACAGCTGGGTATCAAACACATAACCACAATGGTCACAAGTCGGATACACTATCAACCAAGTATCGAACCTGCAACTACAAGGTCACAAGTCCACTGAGCTATCCACTGAGCTACCTCGCGGAGCAGAAGAAGAAGATGATGAAGAAGAAAGCTGAAATTACCTTAAAGAAATTTTGCCTCAACGGGTATTGATACCACAACCACCAGGTCAAGTCAGACATGCTCACTACTCAGCTAGTCTGCAGGGCTACTTATTTATCAGTCAGCCATCTTTATGTTTTTTTTAAATTTTCATTTTCCTTTTTCTATACCATACAATCAATCATACAATTTTCTATACATTTGGTTTTTATAGCAGTAGGTGTTAAGAAAATATCAGCATTTTTGCAATATACATGACTAATTTATAAGCAAAGTTGTAGTAATAACTTTTTTTTGAAATTTCAAATGGTTATGTTTGTTTCTGATACCCCCCTGTCCCTGGCAACAATATTGCTGATAGTATCAGAAGCGCTCATTTTCCATTTATTCCAAATTTTACTAGTAACTACAGAAATTAGTCATTTGTCTGAAAATTCTTTAAAATTTTTCTCAATTTTAACCCTTAGGAAGCTAAGCACAACTCACTGACCTTTTGCAGACAGTGTAGATCAAGGTCAGACTGCACAAAGCATACAATCTGATCTTGGACCTATACTGTCTGATAAGGAGGTAATTTTCTACAAAAAATAAGTTTGATTGATTGATTGTATGGTGTTTAATGCCGTTTTCAAAATTATAAAATTATATCAGTTATATTGCAGCAGCCAGTGCACCTATCCATGCTTTCCTTGAGTTTCTTTTACCGATATTCCACACCATATTCTTTCCAAGCAACAGGCTACGTTCCAGCATAACCATCGTGGAAACAATAGTCAAGGGGTGAGAGAAGAATGAATCATCAGTTCTCAAAGAAATTGGCAGAGCGTGGAATCAAACCAGCTATCTAAGGCTTGTCAGCTACTGACTGAACTATCGGGGCTTGGCAAACAAGGTTGAAGTAGCACTATTTGGGTTTTTACTATCGGCTTGAAAGTTTAATTCAACTTTTGTAGCAGGATAAGGGTTAATGTTAATGTTTTTGGTTTTCCCCCTTATCCCTAAATCATATAGGTCCTCCTCCGTAAGATATTCAATTTTGCAAAATTTCTCTTACTAATGGCCAACCTGTCCATTTAAACACAGATGTTATCCTTTTCCTTTATTATTTTCAATTCAAGATACCATGGCGGTGAAGCTGAACTGCTAGAAAAAGATGACAAATTTGTTGTACAGGGGGCACAAGCTGACAACACACTATATAGAGATGGTAAGTTTATTTGTTTGTTTCTTTGTATGGTGTTCAACACTGTTTTCAACTTAATTTCAGTTATATTGCTGTTGACAGTGCACCTATCCATTCTTTCCTGGAGCAGCTTTTTCCATTACTTTGCACAATATTCTTTCAAAGCCATGGTCCATGACTCAACCCAGATTTAGAACATTCGCAGATGACAAAATTTATGTAGCTGAAGAGATGATTTCTGTCTTTGACAGGGAGAAAACATGGAGGGAAACGAAGAAAAACAGTGGTTACCAGCATTTTTTTTTTTTCTTTTTCCGCTAATGTTTTAACCTTTTACCAAACACTCCCAGGTTTTCATGACCCTGGTAAAGAAGCCTTTTGAAAACATTGTGGGAAAAGGAGAAAATGCTGGTTACCAGCATTTTCTCCTTTTCCCCACTATGTTTTATACCCTATCAAGGTCAAATTCTGTCAATTAAGCTACCGCTAATTTGTCGTCTTGTCAGTGCTTTCAGTTTGAACCAGGCTAAAAGTTTGATGTTTGGTAAAGAATTAAAAAGCCGCCTTCTTTAGGATCATGAAAACAGGGGATGGTGTGGTAAAGGGTTTACTGTCAATATAAAACATCATTCATTCATTATGGCCCTTGTATTTTCTTTTTCAGCTGGGCTGAGCCCCGGTAGCTCAGTCAGTACTATACAGGACTTGAGAACAGGAGGTCGCTGGTTTGATCCCGGCTCAGCCAATTTCTTTCGGAGGATTGATAATAGTAATTGCGACAGGATTCATTCCTCTCTCACTGCTGACCTTTGCTTTGACAAGGTTAATGTGGGAAAGCAGCCAGGGGCTTGGAAAGAATATTGTATAGAGTACTGGAAAAAAAAAAAAAAACTTGGGAAAGCAAGGATAAGTGCACTGGCTGCCGCGATATAACAGAAATAATGTTGAAAACAGCATTAAACACCCTACAAGCAATCAATCTTTGGCTGGTGTAAAAATTTGTTAACCCTTCCCAAAGGACAAATTCTATACTCTTCCAAATTCTAAATGACTGCAGACAACAAATTAAAAATTGGTACAAATGAGATGGATAGAACTCTCTTATTTGGTAGAAAACATTGTGGGAAACTGAGAAAAATGCTGGTTACCAGCATTTTCTCCTTTTTCCACAATGTTTCCAAAGATTATTTTCTTTTGAGTCAATAAAGGATCGCAGTTAGTTACCGCAAAACCCACCCCTACAACCTTCACTCTACTACAGTAATTTTTCCATACTTGTACAAAAAGAGACCAAGGTTACACATAGAATTCCTGTCTGAACTTGTCTTTGTCATGGCAGTTCTGGGAGCAAGACATTCATAATGGTTTATGATATACAAGGTTTTCCTAAGTTTATTTCTCATAATTTTTGTGTAGTTTTCTTCTTTTGTCCATGGTTATGTGGGTTATGTTGGAAAGCAGCCAGTGGCTCGGAAAGAATAATGTGCAAAATACTGATAAGAGTGACTCCAGGTAAGCATGGATACATTGTAGGTGTACTAGCCATTTTGTGTAGTTTTCTTCTATTGACCATGGTTATGTGGGTTATGTTGGAAAGCAGCCAGTGGGCTTGGAAAGAATAATGTGCAAAATACTGATAAGAGACTCCAGGTAAGCATGGATACATTGTACTAGCCACCATGATATAACTGAAACACATTGAACACCAAGAAAACTTTTTTTTGTTATTTTTGACTGAATATCTAGGACAGATTTTCATTTTAAAAATACTGAGGAAATTGAAAATCTGAAATTGTTAGCTCCACTGGCCGAAGGCCAGCAGGCTTATGTCATGGCCCGGTGTCTGTCGTGCGTCCGTCCGTCCGTCCGTGCGTGCGTGCGTCCGTCCGTCCGTCCGTCCGTGCGTTAACTTTTTTCAAACATCTTCTTCTCTGAAACTACCCATCCAATTTTCATGAAACTTCACAGAAATGATCCTGCCATGGTCCTCTTCAGAATTTCTTGAAAGAAGTTGATTCCTTCAAAAACTCTGGTTGCCATGGCAACAAAACTGAAAAATGTTGGAAATCTTTAAAAATCTTCTTGTCTGAAACCATAAGGCATAAGCCTACTAAATTTGGCATGTAGCTTTATGTATTAGACCTCTATCATGTTTCTTGAAATTATAGCCCTGGGGTCAAAATTGGCTCTGCCCCAGGGGTCACTAGTTTTACATAGGCTTATACAGAGAAAACTTTAAAAATCTTCTTGTCTGAAACCATAAGGCCTAGGGCTACCAAATTTGGCATGTAGCTTTATGTAGTAAACCTCTACCATGTTTCTTGAAATTATAGCCCTAGGGTCAAAATTGGCTCTGCCCCAGGGGTCACAAGTTTTACATAGGTTTATATAGAGAAAACTTTAAAAATCTTCCTGTACCTAGCCATAAGGCCTAGAGCTACCAAATTTTGCATTTAGCTTGATCTAGTTGGGGTCTACCAAAAGTGCCCAAATTATAGTCCTGGGGTCAATTTGGCCTCATGCTGGGCTGGGGGGGGGGGGGTGTCACAAGATTTACATAGGCTTACATAGGGAAAACTTTTAAATCTTGGTGTACATAGCCATAAGGCTTAGGCTACCAAATTTTGCATAATTATAGCATTATCTAGTGGACAACTACAAAGAGGGCCCAAGTTACAGCCCAGGATCAAGTTTGGCCCTGCACCAGGGATCACAAGTTTTACATGGGTTTATGGAGTGAAAAGTTCATATACCGTCTTGTTACTAGCCATAAGGCCAAGAACTCCCAAATTTGGCATGTTATTCTTCTAATACACATATTCCCCATTTAGTCCGACTGTAGCCCTGGGGTCAAAGTTTTATAAGGGCTTATATAGTGAAGACTTCTCTTCATGGTTTATATTTATAAGCCAGTGGAGCGATACAGGGCCATCATGGCCCTCTTGTTTTTTTTATATTTTGGGGGTGTATCCGAATGTGCTGGCTTTTGATCTACTTTTTTGTACAGATAAAAAATGAGTAAATGGAAATTTGTGATTGGTAAAAAATTAGACATGTTTATTTTAAGGACCGCTGCCTATTTGCGGGCAAATTTATGCAGTCTGTCTTTTTAGCTCACCTGAGCACAAAGTGCTCAAGGTGAGCTTTTCTGATCGCCCAATGTCCATCGTCCGTCGTCCGTCGTGCGTCATCCGTCGTCCACAATTTCTTTAAACATCTTCTCCTCCTAAACCACTGGGCCAATCTTGATGAAACTTGGCAGGGATGTTCCTCAGGTGAAGCTCTACAAAAGTTGTTCAAGAGATTGAATTCCACCCATAACTCTGGTTGCCATGGCAACCAAAAGGAAAAAAATAGCAAAATCTTTAAAAATCTTCTTCTCTGAAACTAGAAGGCGTAGAGCTTTGATATTTGGTATGTAGCATCTCCTAGTGGACCTCTACCAAGTTTGTTCATATGATGTCCCTGGGGTCAAAACTGGCCCCGCCCCGGGGGTCACAAATTCAAACATAGGAACAAAGAACGAAAACTTTAAAATTCTTCTTCTCTGAAACTGGAAGGCGTGGAACTTTGATATTTGGCATGTAGCATCTCCTGGTAGACCTCTACCAAGTTTGTTCATATGATGTCCCTGGGGTCAAAACTGGCCCCGCCCCGGGGGTCACAAGTTTCGAACATAGGAACAAAGAAGGAAAACTTTAAAATTCTTCTTCTCTGAAACTGGAAAGCGTGGAGCTTTGATATTTGGCATGTAGCATCTCCTAGTGGACCTCTACCAAGTTTGTTCATATGACGCCCCTGGGGTCAAAACTGGCCCCGCCCCGGGGGGGTCACAATTTTCGAACATAGGAACAAAGAAGGAAAACTTTAAAATTCTTCTTCTCTGAAACTGGAAGGCGTGGAGCTTCGATATTTGGCATGTAGCATCTCCTAATGGACTTCTACCAAGTTTGTTCATATGACGCCCCTGGGGTCAGAACTGGCCCCGCCCCGGGGGTCACAAGTTTCGAACATAGGAACAAAGAATGAAAACTTTAAAATTCTTCTTCTCTGAAAATGGAAGGCGTAGAGCTTTGATATTTGGCATGTAGTATCTCCTAGCGGACCTCTACCAAATTTGTTCATATGATGTCCCTGGGGTCAAAACTGGCCCCGTCCCGGGGGTCACAAGTTTCAAACATAGGAACAAAGAATGAAAACTTTAAAATTCTTCTTCTCTGAAAATGGAAGGCGTGGAGCTTTGATATTTGGCATGTAGGATCTCCTAGTGGACCTCTACCACGTTTGTTGATATGATGTCCCTGGGGTCAAAACTGGCCCCGCCCCGGGGGTCACAAGTTTCCAACATAGGAACAAAGAATGAAAACTTTAAAATTCTTCTTCTCTGAAACTGGAAAGCGTGGAGCTTTGATATTTGGCATGTAGCATCTCCTAGTGGACCTCTACCAAGTCTGTTCATATGACGCCCCTGGGGTCAAAACTGGCCCCACCCCGGGGGTCACAAGTTTCAAACATAGGAACAAAGAATGAAAACTTTAAAATTCTTCTTCTCTGAAAATGGAAAGCATGGAGCTTTGATATTTGGCATGTAGCATCTCCTAGTGGACCTCTACCAAGTTTGTTCATACGATGTCCCTGGGGTCAAAACTGGCCCCGCCCCAGGGGTCACAAATTTCGAACATAGGAACACAGAATGAAAACTTTAAAATTCTTCTTCTCTGAAACTGGAAGGCGTGGAGCTTTGATATTTGGCATGTAGCATCTCCTAGGGGACCTCTACCAAGTTTGTTGATATGACACCCCTGGGGTCAAAACTGACCCCGCCCCAGGGGTCACAAATTTCGAACATAAGAACAAAGAATGAAAACTTTAAAATTCTTCTTCTCTGAAACTGGAAGGCGTGGAGCTTTGATATTTGGCATCTAGCATCTCCTAGTGGACTTCTACCAAGTTTGTTATTATGACGCCCCTGGGGTCAAAACTGGCCCCACCCCGGGGGTCACAAGTTTCGAACATAGGAACAAAGAATGAAAACTTTAAAATTCTTCTTCTCTGAAGCTGGAAGGCGTAGAGCTTTGATATTTGGCATGTACCATCTCCTAGCAGACCTCTACCAAGTTTGTTCATATGATGTCCCTGGGGTCAAAACTGGCCCCGCCCCGGGGGTCACAAGTGTCGAACATAGGAACAAAGAATGAAAACTTTAAAATTCTTCTTCTCTGAAACTGGAAGGCGTGGAGCTTTGATATTTGGCATGTAGCACCTCCGAGTGGACCTCTACCAAGTTTGTTCATATGATGTCCCTGGGGTCAAAACTGGCCCCGCCCCGGGGGTCACAAGCTTCAAACGTAGGAACAAAGAATGAAAACTTTAAAATTCTTCTTCTCTGAAACTGGAAGGCGTAGAGCTTTGATATTTGGTATGTAGCATCTCCTAGTGGACCTCTAACAAATTTGTTCATATGATGCCCCTGGGGCAAAACTGGCCCTGCCCCGGGGGTCACAATTTCAAACATAGGAACAAAGAAGGAAAACTTTAAAGTTCTTCTTCTCTGAAACTGGAAGGTGTGGAGCTTTGATGTTTGGCCTGTAGCAACTCCTAGTGGACCTCTACCAAGTTTGTTCATATGATGTCCCTGGGGTCCAACTGGCCCCGCCCCGGGGGTCACAAGTTTCGAACATAGGAACAAAGAAGGAAAACTACAAAATTCTTCTTCTCTGAAACTGGAAGGCGTAGAACTTTGATATTTGGCATCTAGCATCTCCTAGCGGACCTCTACCAAGAATTATTTTGACCAAGTGACCTAGTTTATGACCCCAGGTGACGCAATTTCTAACTCATCCGATATTTCATCAATACAAACATTCTGACCAATCTTCAAGTCAGTCGAGCAAGATATGTGGCCTCAAGAGTGACCACAAGGTATTTCTTTAATTTGACCTAGTGACCAAGATTATAACCCAGGTGACCCAATTTTAAACTCATCCTAGATTTTTTCAACAGATTTTATCAAGACAAGCATTCTAAACAATTTTCAAGTCAATTAAACAATAAATGTGGCCTCTAGAGTGCCCAAACGGTATTTCTTTAATTTGACCTAGTGACCTAGTTTATGATCCCAGGTAACCCAAATCCAAACCCATTTGAGATTTTATCAAGACAAACATTCTTACCAAATTTCAGGTCATTTGAGCAAAAAATTTGGCCTCTAGAGTGCCCACAAGGTATTTCTTTAATTTGACCTAGTGACCTAGTTTATGATCCCAGGTGACCCAAATCCAAACCCATTTGAGATTTTATCAAGACAAACATTCTTACTAAATTTCAGGTCAACTGAGCAAAAAATGTGGCCTCTAGAGTGCCCAAAAGGTATTTCTATAATTTGACCTAGTGGCCTAGTTTATGATCCCAGGTGACCCAAATCCAAACCCATTTGAGATTTTATCAAGACAAACATTCTTACTAAATTTCAGGTCAACTGAGCAAAAAATGTGGCCTCTAGAGTGCCCAAAAGGTATTTCTATAATTTGACCTAGTGGCCTAGTTTATGATCCCAGGTGACCCAAATCCAAACCCATTCGAGATTTTATCAAGACAACAATTCTGACCAAATTTAAGGTCATTTGAGCAATAAATGTGGCCTCTAGAGTGCCTACAAGGTATTTCTTTAATTTGACCAAATGACCTAGTTGATGACCCCAGGTGATCCAATATCAAACTCATCTGATATTTCATCAAGACAAACATTCTGACCAATTTTCAAGTCAATTGAGCAAGAAATGTAGCCTCTAGAGTGCCCTCAAGGTATTTCTTTATTTGACCTAGTGACCTAGATTATGACCCCAGGTGACGCATTTTTGAACTCATCATAGATTTCCTCAAGGGAAACATTTTAACCAATTTTCAAATCAATTGAACAATAAATGCGGCCTCTAGAGTGCACACAAGGTATTTCTTTAATTTGACCTAGTGACCTAATTTAAGACCCCACATGACCCAAATTCGGACTCATGTGAGATTTTACCAAGACAAACATTCTGACCAATTATCAAGTCATTTGAGCCAAAAATGTGGCCTCTAGAGTGCCCACAAGGAATTACTTTAATTTGAACTAGTGACCTAGTTTATGATCCCAGGTGGCCTAAATCCAAACTCATCCGAGATTTTATGAAGACAAACATTCTGACCAAATTTCAGGTCATTTGAGCAATAAATGTGGCCTCTAGAGTGCCCACAAGGTATCTATTTAATTTGACCTAGTGACCTAGTGTATGACCCCAGGTGACCCAATTTCAAACTGACTGAACATGTTGTGCTCAGGTGGGCTAAGAAACTTAGAACAGGTTCACTACATACCAAATAACAAAGCTCTATGCCTTCAAGGTTTAGAAAAGAAGAATTTTAAAGTTTTCCTTCTCTGTTCCTATGTTAGAACTTGTGACCCCCGGGGCAGGGCCAGTTTTGACCCAAGGAGCATTGTATGAAAAAACTTGGTAGAGGTCCACTAGGAGATGCTAGATGCCAAATATCAAAGTTCTACGCCTTCCAGTTTCAGAGAAGAAGAACTTTAAAGTTTTCCTTCTTTGTTCCTATGTTTGAAATTGTGACCCCCGGGGCGGGGCCAGTTTTGGCCCAAGGGGCATCATATGAACAAATTTGTTAGAGGTCCACTAGGAGATGCTACATACCAAGTATCAAAGTTCCACGCCTTCCAGTTTCAGAGAAGAAGAATTTTAAAGTTTTCCTTCTTTGTTCCTACGTTTGAAACTTGTGACCCCTCGGGGTGGGGCGAGTTTTGACCCCAGGGACATCATATGAACAAACTTGGTAGAGGTCCAGTAGGAGGTGCTACATGCCAAATATCAAAGCTCCACGCTTTCCAGTTTCATGGAAGAAGAATTTTAAAGTTTTCATTCTTTGTTCCTATGTTCGAAACTTGTGACCCCCGGGGCGGGGCCAGTTTTGACCCAAGGAACATCATATGCACAAATTTCGTAGAGGTCAGCTAGGAGATGCGACATGCCAAATATCACAGCTCTACGCCTTCCAGTTTCAGAGAAGAAGAATTTTAAAGTTTTCATTCTTTGTTCCTATGTTCGAAACTTGTGACCCCCTCGGGGTGGGGCCAGTTTTGACCCCAGGGGCGTCATATGAACAAACTTGGTAGAAGTCCACTAGGAGATGCTAGATGCCAAATATCAAAGCTCCACGCCTTCCAGTTTCAGAGAAGAAGAATTTTAAAGTTTTCCTTCTTTGTTCCTATGTTCGAAACTTGTGACCCCCGGGACGGGGCCAGTTTTGACCCCAGGGGCGTCATATGAACAAACTTTGTAGAGGTCCCCTAGGAGATGCTACATGCCAAATATCAAAGCTTCATGCCTTCCATTTTCAGAGAAGAAGAATTTTAAAGTTTTCATTCTTTGTTCCTATGTTCGAAATTTGTGACCCCCGGGGCGAGGCAAATTTTGACCCCAGGGACATCATATGAACAAACTTGGTTGAGGTCCGCTAGGAGATGCTACATGCCAAATATCAAAGCTCCATGCTTTCCATTTTCAGAGAAGAAGAATTTTAAAGTTTTCATTCTTTGTTCCTATGTTTGAAACTTGTGACCCCAGGGGTGGGGCCAGTTTTGACCCCAGGGGCGTCATATGAACAAACTTGGTAGAAGTCCACTAGGAGATGCTACATGCCAAATATCAAAGCTCCAAGCTTTCCAGTTTCAAAGAAGAAGAATTTTAAAGTTTTCCTTTTTGTTCCTATGTTCAAAACTTGTGACCCCGGGGCGGGGCCAGTTTTGACCCAAGGGGCGTCTTATGATTAAACTTGGTAGAGTTCCACTAGGAGGTGCTACATGCCAAATATCAAAGCTCCACGCCTTCCATTTTCAGAGAAGAAGAATTTTAAAGTTTTCATTCTTTGTTCCTATGTTTGAAACTTGTGACCCCCGGGGCGAGGCAAGTTTTGACCCCAGGGACATCATATGAACAAACTTGGTAGAGGTCCGCTAGGAGATGCTACATGCCAAATATCAAAGCTCCAAGCTTTCCAGTTTCAAAGAAGAAGAATTTTAAAGTTTTCCTTTTTGTTCCTATGTTCAAAACTTGTGACCCCGGGGCGGGGCCAGTTTTGACCCCAGGGGCGTCTTATGATTAAACTTGGTAGAGTTCCACTAGGAGGTGCTACATGCCAAATATCAAAGCTCCACGCCTTCCATTTTCAGAGAAGAAGAATTTTAAAGTTTTCATTCTTTGTTCCTATGTTTGAAACTTGTGACCCCCGGGGCGAGGCAAGTTTTGACCCCAGGGACATCATATGAACAAACTTGGTAGAGGTCCGCTAGGAGATGCTACATGCCAAATATCAAAGCTCCACGCCTTCCAGTTTCAGAGAAGAAGAATTTTAAAGTTTTCGTTCTTTGTTCCTATGTTTGAACTTGTGACCCCCCCGGGGCGGGGCCAGTTTTGACCCCAGGGGCGTCATATGAACAAACTTTGTAGAGATCCACTAGGAGATGCTAGATGCCAAATATCAAAGCTCCACGCCTTCCAGTTTCAGAGAAGAAGAATTTTAAAGTTTTCCTTCTTTGTTCCTATGTTCGAAACTCGTGACCCCCGGGGCGGGGCCAGTTTTGACCCCAGGGGCGTCATATGAACGAACTTGGTAGAAGTCTACTAGGAGATGCTACATGCCAAATATCAAAGCTCCACGCCTTCCAGTTTCAGAGAAGAAGAACTTTAAAGTTTTCCTTCTTTGTTCCTATGGTTGAATTTGTGACCCCCTGGGCGGGGCCAGTTTTGACCCCAGGGACATCATATGAACAAACTTGGTAGAGGTCCACTAGGAGATGCTACATACCAAATATCAAAGCTCTACGCCTTCTAGTTTCAGAGAAGAAGATTTTTAAAGATTTTGCTATTTTTTTCCTTTTGGTTGCCATGGCAACCAGAGTTATGGGTGGAATTCAATCTCTTGAACAACTTTTGTAGAGCTTCACCTGAGGAACGTCCCTGCCAAGTTTCATCAAGATTGGCCCAGTGGTTTAGGAGGAGAAGATGTTTAAAGAAATTGTGGACGACGGACGACGCACGACTCACGACGGACGATGGACATTGGGCGATCAGAAAAGCTCACCTTGAGCACTTTGTGCTCAGGTGAGCTAAAAAGACAGACTGCATAAATTTGCCCGCAAATAGGCAGCGGTCCTTAAAATAAACATGTCTAATTTTTGACCAATCACAAATTTCCATTTACTCATTTTTTATCTGTACAAAAAAAGTAGATCAAAAACCAGCACATTCAGATACACCCCCAAAATATAAAAAAACAATTTCAGATTTTCAATTTCCTCAGTATTTTTAAAATGAAAATCTGTCCTAAATATTCAGTCAAAAATAACAAAAAAAAGTTTTCTTGGTGTTCAATGTGGTTTTCAAAGCTGTTTCAGTTATATCATGGTGGCTAGTACAATGTATCCATGCTTACCTGGAGTCTCTTATCAGTATTTTGCACATTATTCTTTCCAAGCCCACTGGCTGCTTTCCAACATAACCCACATAACCATGGTCAATAGAAGAAAACTACACAAAATGGCTAGTACACCTACAATGTATCCATGCTTACCTGGAGTCACTCTTATCAGTATTTTGCAAATTATTCTTTCCGAGCCACTGGCTGCTTTCCAACATAACCCACATAACCATGGACAAAAGAAGAAAACTACACAAAAATTATGAGAAATAAACTTAGGAAAACCTTGTATATCATAAACCATTATTGAATGTCTTGCTCCCAGAACTGCCATGACAAAGACAATTTCAGACAGGAATTCTATGTGTAACCTTGGTCTCTTTTGGTACAAGTATGGAAAAATTACTGTAGTAGAGTGAAGGTTGTAGGGGTTGGTTTTGCGGTCCAGAAATACAACAACAGATTGTTGGATATTCTTTACTCCTTCATAACTGATCAGCAATCATAGTTGACAAAATGAAAGTAGCAGTCTGAAATAAAAAATAGGAAAAATACCTTGGTCCTGTTCTTAATTCAGTACATTGTTATGCAGTAAATACTTCATACAACAATATCTTAAACACAGGACAAGTACATTCACTTACCAATTTGTGGAATTAACAGCCTTATCAATCACCACTCGTCCACTAAGGCACCACACGTCATCCATTCATGTTAGTCTGCAATAAAATGTGACTGAATTAAAATCATGCAAGAATTGGTTAGTTACCAGCATTTTCTCCTTTTTCCACAATGTTTCCAAAGATTATTTTCTTTTGAGTCAATAAAGGTTGCGATTGATCATTAAAGGCTCAATTTCCATTGGATACTGAAATATTTCATTGACAAAGTATTATTATTTCTTTTATATCTCTTTTCAGGAAGGAAAGGAAGTTGCCCAAGGAAATTTAAATATAGACTGGAGAGGTAGGTCAAAGTTTTCAGTCAATTTTGAGCTAGTTTCTTTCTATATCTTTTCAAAATTACTATTTCTTTGGTTCTTTTTTATTTTTATAGAGATATGTTTGTTGCTGGTGTATTTTTTAATTCATCATTCTGAGCATATGTAACCTTGGTCTCTTTTGGTACAAGTATGGAAAAATTACTGTAGTAGAGTGAAGGTTGTAGGGGTGGGTTTTGCGGTAACTAACTGCGGTCCTTTATTGACTCAAAAGAAAATAATCTTTGGAAACATTGTGGAAAAAGGAGAAAATGCTGGTAACCAGCATTTTTCTCAGTTTCCCACAATGTTTTCTACCAAATAAGAGAGTTCTATCCATCTCATTTGTACCAATTTTTAATTTGTTGTCTGCAGTCATTTAGAATTTGGAAGAGTATAGAATTTGTCCTTTGGGAAGGGTTAACAAATTTTTACACCAGCCAAAGATTGATTGCTTGTAGGGTGTTTAATGCTGTTTTCAACATTATTTCTGTTATATCGCGGCAGCCAGTGCACTTATCCTTGCTTTCCCAAGTTTTTTTTTCCAGTACTCTATACAATATTCTTTCCAAGCCCCTGGCTGCTTTCCCACATTAACCTTGTCAAAGCAAAGGTCAGCAGTGAGAGAGGAATGAATCCTGTCGCAATGACTATTATCAATCCTCCGAAAGAAATTGGCTGAGCCGAGATCAAACCAGCGACCTCCTGTTCTCAAGTCCTGTATAGTACTGACTGAGCTACCGGGGCTCAGCCCAGCTGAAAAAGAAAATACAAGGGCCATAATGAATGGATGATGTTTTATATTGACAGTAAACCCTTTACCACACCATCCCCTGTTTTCATGATCCTAAAGAAGGCGGCTTTTTAATTCTTTACCAAACATCAAACTTTTAGCCTGGTTCAAACTGAAAGCACTGACAAGACGACAAATTAGCGGTAGCTCAATTGACAGAATTTGACCTTGATAGGGTATAAAACATAGTGGGGAAAAGGAGAAAATGCTGGTAACCAGCATTTTCTCCTTTTCCCACAATGTTTTCAAAAGGCTTCTTTACCAGGGTCATGAAAACCTGGGATTGTTTGGTATAAGGTTAAAACATTAGCGGAAAAACAAAAAAAAAAAACAAAAAAAAAAAACAAAAAAAAATGCTGGTAACCACTGTTTTTCTTCGTTTCCCTCCATGTTTTCTCCCTGTCAAAGACAGAAATCATCTCTTCAGCTACATAAATTTTGTCATCTGCGAATGTTCTAAATCTGGGTTGAGTCATGGACCATGGCTTTGAAAGAATATTGTGCAAAGTAATGGAAAAAGCTGCTCCAGGAAAGTATGGATAGGTGCACTGTCAACAGCAATATAACTGAAATTAAGTTGAAAACAGTGTTGAACACCATACAAAGAAATAAACAAATAAACTTACCATCTCTATATAGTGTGTTGTCAGCTTGTGCCCCCTGTACAACAAATTTGTCATCTTTTTCTAGCAGTTCTGCTTCACAGCCATGGTATCTTGAATTGAAAATAATAAAGGAAAAGGATAACATCTGTGTTTTAATGGACAGGTTGGCCATTAGTAAGAGAAATTTTGCACAATTGAATATCTTACGGAGGAGGACCTATATGATTTAGGGATAAGGGGGGAACCAAAAACATTAACATTAACCCTTATCCTGCTACAAAAGTTGAATTAAACTTTCAAGCCGATAGTAAAAACCCAAATAATGCTACTTCAACCTTGTTTGCCAAGCCCCGATAGTTCAGTCAGTAGCTGACAAGCCTTAGATCGCTGGTTTGATTCCAAGCTCTGCCAATTTCTTTCTGAGAACTGATGATTCATTCTTCTCTCACCCCCTGACTATTGTTTCCACGATGGTTATGCTGGAACGTAGCCTGTTGCTTGGAAAGAATATGGTGTGGAATATCGGTAAAAGAAACTCCAGGAAAGCATGGATAGGTGCACTGCCTGCTGCAATATAACAGATATAATTTTGAAAGCGGCATTAAACACCATACAATCAATCATTCAAACTTATTTTTTGTAGAAAAATACCTCCTTATCAGACAGTGTAGGTCCAAGATCAAATTGTATGCTTTGTGCAGTCTGACCTTGATCTACACTGTCTGCAAAAGGTCAGTGAGTTGTGCTTAGCTGCCTAAGGGTTGAAATTGAGAACAATTTTAAAGAATTTTCAAACAAATGACTAATTTCTGTAGTTACTAGTAAAATTTGGAATAAATGGAAAATGAGCGCTTCTGATACTATCAGCAATATTGTTGCCAGGGACAGGGGGTATCAGAAACAAACATAACCATTTGAAATTTCAAAAAAAAGTTATTACTACAACTTTGCTTATAAATTAGTCATGTATATTGCAAAAATGCTGATATTTTCTTAACACCTACTGCTATAAAAACCAAATGTATAGAAAATTGTATGATTGATTGTATGGTATAGAAAAAGGAAAATAAAAATTTAAAAAAACATAAAGATGGCTGACTGATAAATAAGTAGCCCTGCAGACTAGCTGAGTAGTGAGCATGTCTGACTTGACCTGGTGGTTGTGGTATCAATACCCGTTGAGGCAAAATTTCTTTAAGGTAATTTCAGCTTTCTTCTTCATCATCTTCTTCTTCTGCCCCGCGGGGTAGCTCAGTGGATAGCTCAGTGGACTTGTGACCTTGTAGTTGCAGGTTCGATACTTGGTTGATAGTGTATCCGACTTGTGACCTTTGTGGTTGGTTATGTGTTTGATACCCATCTGTGGCAAAGTTTCTTTCCAGCAATCTTTAGCTTTCACCTCTCATACATGTGAAAAGTTTTTTTTTTTTCAGTTGCTTGGAAAGAACGTTGTGTCAATGCTGGTGTGAGAAAGCCAGGAAACGCGTGTGTAGGTGCCATGATATGACCTAAGCTGTTAATATGGCATTAAACTCGAATACAAACAATCTGATGAATCAGTGGTTATTTGAAATTGTCTTGATTTTGACACTATCAGTGTCTTGGATCTCAGTCCATATTACATCAGGATTGTTGTGTCTTCATGATTTATGTCAAAATGAATGAAATAATAAATACCAGAAAGTCTTTGTGCAACAAACTCTTACTCTTTTCAAAATTCATTTTTTTTTTTAATTTTTTCCTTTTTTTTTACACAATCTTACTTCAAATTGCTGCAGAGGTTTTGTCGGTAGTGCTATCACCACATTGATAACCTAGGTACCGGTCTGCAAAAATGTACCCGATATGGCCGATGTACGGAAAAGAACATAGGGCCTTAAGTCTTTTCTGTTGCAAAGTATTTTGTAGGTTAAGATGGTACTGCCATGGAGTGTGTTTGCAACCCAGGTCCAGGGATGGTATATGATTATATAGGATCCCAGAGCCTCGTCTGAATCAAAACCTTGTCCCAAATTATTATTACTTATTATGCACCAGTTTCTTTCATAAAAGACTGTCAGGCCAAGGCATGTCTGAAAACATTGTAATCAAGGCCCTAAAATGATATCAAGGTGGCCATTCACATACTGACACCCATATTGTTCTGAGCAGGTAAGAAATGGCCATTGACATGCCTAGAGGCACTGCTCCTTCCTATTTTGGCCACACCATGCTAGGTGGACAGTCTTGTCTGATGTCTGGAGTGTGAAAAAATATATTGGATATTGTGTCGGCATATAAATAGGTAATGGGTTCTACTTACTACCATACAGGCTCTTTTTTTATGTATGACACAAAGGAACACAGTGGAGAAATGTTTGTAAAAAGGGAGGCTATTTTGTGTGTAATAAAATGGAGAAAGGGAGTAATTGCTTGTAAATTGCACATTACTTCTTTTATCCAATACAAGTTGTATCAGTATGGTAGTGACTTAATATTTTTAAAAGACTGTTAGGCCAGGGCATGTTTGAAAACATGTGATTGTGACCCCAAAATGACAGCAAAATGGACATTACAAAGCTGACACCACAATGAGCAATTTTATAAAAAAAAAAACATGAACATGCCTGTGATATATTCCATGAAATACTGGCCACACCATGCCAGGTGAACAGTCTTGTCTAGTTGAATGTTTGATATGTAATGCAAAATCTTGTCAGCTTAAAAGGAAAGGAATTATTTATCGTGTTTAGTTAACTCGATATGATGTTCAAAGTTTGTAATCCAGTGAGAACAAGGTGAATCATGTGATTACTTTGGCCTACTTGGGGATGTGGAATTTGTTCCTTACCTCCGTTTGTTTTATTTTTAGGTCAAGTACTGAGATAAAGCGACATCGGCAGAATTTTGGTAAAGCCAAGATGAATCGTCAGTATTGAAGATAGAACTAGTGCATGATGAACTCTATACTAGCAAACAGTATAGTTCTTGTAAAGATGCATAATCACAGACAGAGAGAAAAAAACACTTATAAGTTGAAAGTGTATAGAATGGCTCAGAATGTGATCAGCTGTGTAAACATAGGTAAATGAACAATGTATATGGTGTAAGGGATAGAGAAACTCGATGGATTTTTCCTCTTTTAAAACCGGAAATGACAACAGTGATTTCTTCGAATGCAACCAAAACAAAATGAAATGCATTTTCTATCCGTCATAATCTGTGCAACCTTGCTGCCGAATTACAGTACATTGTTCAGATTCCTCTTCTTGACAGTTTTTGAACATGAGAAAAAGAGGCGTTTTCTATCGATAGATTAATTACGCGCATCATAGGAATGACACTGGTGGTTTTACTGCAGCTAGATTTTTCACGGGTTATCTCATAAGAGCATTTAGGTCGTCTGGTTGATATTTCTGGATTTTTTTACTCCACAAAACTATTGGTTGACATGTATATATAACATATTCTGTATTCTTCAGTAAACTTTGATCATCTTTGGAATTGACTTCTTTTGTGTAAATATTACTACATATCCCAACAACCCCAAGTTTTAACCACTCGTGATTTAGCAGTGGTCTTCAAAACATTGTGGGAAAAGGAAAAAGTGCTGGAAACCAGCATTTTCTCCTTTTCCCACAATGTTTTCTGTCCCTTCAATTACTAGTTGAGCCAGGTTTAATTTGTCATCTGCCAATGCTTTCAACATGGACCGGTGCAGAATATTGTTGTCTGGTAGAGTTAAGCCCAATATCCAATCAGACCCTGGTAAAACCACTTAAACTGGGTCTTGAATTAAACATACAAAGAGGGCATTTCAAAGAATAATTTGTACCAATTAAATGATTAACCCTTTACCACACAATCCAAACTTTTAACGACCATGAGGAAGGAGCCGTTTGAAAACATTGTGGAAAGAGGATAAACTGCTGATAACCAGCATTTTCTAGTATTCCCACAATGTTTTCTACCCTATCAGGAATATATCTCACCATTTGGGTCACATTTAATTTGTCGTCTGCAAATGCTATCAATTTGGACCAGTCTAAAATTTTGTCATGTGGTAGAGTTTAGGAAACATTATTATGTGAATTTAACCCTTTACCGGACAACAAAATTTTAGCCTTGTCAAAACTGAAAGCATTTGGAGATGACGATTTCAGTTTGGCTCAACTGGTGCAATTTTTCTTTGATAGAGTTGAAAACTGTTGGAAAAGAAGAAAATGCGGGTTACCAGCATTTTCTCATTTTTCCACAATGTTTTCAAAAGGGTTCTTTCCCAGGGTCGTTAAAAGGTGGCATTGTGCGGTAAAGGGTTAAACAACTGCACGTAGCTCAGTGGGTAGCATACAGGACTTGAGAATAGAGGGTCACTGGTTTGAATGCCATGCTTAGCCAATATCTTACCGAGGATTGATGATGGTCATTGTGACAAGATTTATTCCTCTCTCACCACTGACCATTGTTCTGACGATGTTTATGTGGAAAAGAAGCCAGTTGCTTGAAAAGAATATTATGCATAGTAGTACTGTACCAGTAAAAGAAACTCCAGGGAAGCATGGGTAGGTGTACTTGGCACTGAAATATAACTGGAACAATGTTGAAAATGGCATTAAACACCATATAATCAATCAATCGGTCAACCTGCATGCTACCAATTAAACTACCAGGAACAACCTTAAGATTAGAGAACAGCATCACTGAATTATTTTCTCCTCAAACTTATCCCATTTGCAATCCCTTACCAAACAATCCCATGGTTTAACAAACCTAGGGAAGAAGGCTTTTGAAAACTTTGATGAGAAAGGAGAAACTGCTGGTCATTTTCTCCTTTGCCACAATGTTTTCCACCCTGTTAAGAATCCCATCATTTGTGCAATCTTTAATATGTTGTTAGCAAGTTGCTTACAATTGGGACCAGTCTGAAATTTTGTCGTTTGGTAAAGAGTTAGCCCTTTACCACACCATCCAGATTTGAAACGACCTTGAGAGGGAAGGCCTTTTAAAACATGGTTAAGAAAGCTTTTGAAAACATTGTAGAAAAAGGATAAAATGCATGTAACCAACATTTACTCCTTTTCTGACAGTGTCTACTGAGCTTTTAGAGAAAAATCCAATCATTTTTGCTACATTCTATTTGCTGTTTGCAAATGCTTTCCATTTAGAGAAGATTTGATAATGTATTGTCTGGTAAAGAGTTGACCACTTAGCCAAACAGGATCAAGGAAACAGATTTGAGCTATGCTCTGACAAAAGGGGGTTTAATATATCTCTGTAATGCATGATGCCATGCAATTATCGTATTATTATGGATCCATAAAGTCTATTTTTTATACCAACAGACTGAATCCTGAGGTACAATGGTCCTCTGACATACAGAAAATGTACCAAAAGCAAAAAGTTTCAGCTCAAGTCGGCCTGTGCAGACTGTGTGGGCTAACTGGGGTGCATACTTTTTTTTTGTAAATACAGAGCATTAACCCCCCCTTTTCACAGAGCATGACTTATTTGTTTGTGCTGGATTTTAACACCATTTTAACAGCTTAGGCCATATCAAAGTGGTGTAGGCACCTATGCATGTGTTTCCTGGCTCTCTCATATCACCAGTACTGACAACTTTCCTTCCAAGCCACTGACAACTTTTTCCACATGCATCAGAGATAAGGGGCAAAAAATCTCCAAAAACAAAGCTTGCCTTTACCAGGTATCGAAGGAGACAAACAAATAAAAGTTTGATGTCATAGTTTGTTGGTATGGCTCTTTACCCTTTACCAAACAACAAAATTTGGGATGCAACCAAATTGAAAGAATTTGTAGGTCACAAATTACCTGTAGCTCAAATGTTGATTTCTGTCTTTCATAGCTTAGAAAACATTGCAGGAAAAGTAGAAATTGCTGGTTACCAGCATTTTTCTCCTTTTGCCAGAATTTCAAAAACCTTTCCCAGGGTCATCAAAACCAAGGAATGTTTGGTAAAGAGATAAACATCATTTTCAACCTAATATCAGTAATGTAGTGGTGACCAGTGCACCTATCCGTGTTTCTGAGAGTGTCTTTTACCAGTATTTTATACAATATTCTTCCAAATCCACTGGCTGCTTTCCCACATAACCATCCTCAAATCAACAATCATTAGTAAGAGAGAGATGAATCCTGTCGCGATGACTATCATTAGTCCTTGAAAATAAATAGGCAGAACTGGGCAGTATGACCAGTCACCCCCTAGTGTCAAGTCCAGTGCGCTACCAATTGACCAACCAAACTTGATGTTACAGAGCAACACCATTTTGGTATTTTCTCCTTACACTCTTCTGATTTTCACTTTTACTCTGCACAAAAAATTGTGATCTTTTAACAAACCCTTGTGCAGTATGCTCTTGAAAACACTGTGGAAAAAGGAGAAAATGCTGGTTACAAACATTTTCTTTTTCTACAATGTTTTCCAGTCTGTTTCAAAATTTAGAGTCATCTTCGTACCACATGTCATTTGTCGTCTGCAATTGCTTACAATTTAGACCGGTTTGAAATTTTGACTTTTGGTAAAAAGTTAGTCCTTTACCACATCATCCAGAGTTTAAATGAGCTGGACAGAGAAGGCCTTTGAAAATATTGCAGAGAAAGTCCTTTTCTCATAATGTTTTCTGAATGTTTTCTTTAGAGTTGTTGAAACACCAGACTCATTCGAGACACATTCTCTTTGCCCTCTGTTATTGCTTCTCAATCTGGGTAAGTTTTTATAGTCCCAACACTGGCAAAAAGTAAACAATCGGTGAGGTAAAATGCATTTAAATGTGTGTTTTAAAATTCAATTTAATTTAAATCATACCATCTAAAAGTATGGAAATGATTGTAAGGTGACAGTCTTTTATTGTAAAGTCGGATCAAGTTTTTGTTGCTGGCAGAAAAAAATGAGTTTCCAAAATAGGTCAAAAGTTGCCAGTTCGCTCTATCTCTCGTATACCCTTTACCTGGTTTTGAAATTCATTTTTCTGCCAGCGAATAACACCTGGACCCCCGGGTCCCTATAAATTTAGAAATGGAACCAAAGCGCAACGAAACGGAACCAAGCCCAACGAAACGAAATGAAATACACGTAGAACGAAACGAAACAGAACGAAATCTAGCAAAGTGATTTTTATTCCATTATTTCCTTTTCAATTTATCATATTTCTTTTGTATCATTCTTCTTGGATTATCCCACGTTTTATTGAGAGCACACAGAATCAATTGCTGAAATTTCGCGTCATCTCACGTGGGGTTTGCAGGTTTGAAAATCTAGTCAGAGTCAGAATTAATCAGGACCTGTATTTGGGAAAGTTGCACAAACTGCAACAAATTTGATGCAAGATTTTGGACGGAAATGGAATTTTATTTTCTTTCTATTCTGTTCTTCTTTCATTTTGGTATCGAGCCCCAATAGCTCAGTTGGTAGCGTACAGGACTTGAGAACAGGGAGTTGCTGATTCCTTACCCGGCTCGGCCAATTTCTTTCCGAATATTGATAATATTCATTGCGACAGGATTCATTCCTGTCTCACCGCTGACCATTGTTTCGACGATGGTTATGTGGGTAAACAGCCAAGGATTGGAAAGAATATTGTGCGAATTACTGTCAAAGAAACTCCAGGGAAGCGTGGATAGGTGCACTGGCCGCCGGGATATGTATGAAATAATTTTGAAAACTGCCTTAAAGATCATCCAATTAATCAATATTTTGATATTATATTACTCTCGCATGGTCCCGGCATATTTCGCATGACCATTGTATTATGCTGTCAATAGCTTTGAGGTGGTGAGTCGATGCCTTCAAGATGCTTTCAGTCAACCCTTGCGAGTATAGAGTCCCTTCAGATGTTTGTTCTTTAACTTGTATATTTTTCACATATTAATAAGTCAAAAAGAACCTGTAAGATAAAGAGAGGGATTCAGGTCGGTCTGAAAAGAGAAAAATGGGTAGGGCTGTTCGTTAGAACCGCTTTGAGGTGAATGGCTACATCAGCAGATGGAGATAAATTCAGCCTATCTTCAGTTTCAAAGGCATTACTTTGTTACCAACAAGTTGGCTTCTTTAAAAAAGAAGCCAGGAGAGGTCGGCATCAATGTTTTCAAAAAGTTTATTGGCTTTTGATCTCAATATATTTTGGTAGATGTAAACAAACAAGTTGGGCATTAATGAACGAGAGAAAACATTTTTTTCAATTTTGCTGGTGTTAAGGCACAAAACAGTACATGTTCCACATTCTTATAATATTCTAGGAATTGTAGGCCATATGCTATTAACATGCTCAGAAATGCATTTTTTTTTTTTTTTTTTCAAAATTCAAGGACACAAAACTAAAGATGATGATCCAATTTTGCTCATTTTCAAAAGGAACAAACCTCTGATGAATGTTTGTAATGTGTGCTCAGGATAAGCCAAAATATTTTTGGAAAGGAGAAATCGTTCAATTAAAATTTGATACAATATGCTAATTCCACTGAATAGGCAAGAATCTTACCTGATGACAATAAATAAAGGTGGCCTATACATAATACTAGTACCAGACATATTAAAAATAAATGTAACATTTTTTAATCTTTTAACAAACAGCAATTTTTGGACTGGCCCAAACAGAAAAATCATGCAGACAAGAATTCAAACTTTCATAATTAATGTGGAAGATGGTGCTTTAATGTGATGGAAACCATTGTGACAAAAGGTGAAACTGCAGTGACTAGCAGCTTCTCCTCTTCCCACAATATTTTGAAAAGTTGTCTGCTGCAGACATGTAAAATGAAGAGGTCGTTTGTCTAAACGTTAAAAATTTAAGAAAGTAGATAAATGAGCCATGCTCTGAGAAAAGGGTGCTTAATGCATCTGCGAAAAAAGTATCGACCCAAGTCAGCCTGCGCAATCCACCCAAAACCAAAGGACCACGGACTCTTTTGAGGTGTGCAGTACGCAGGGCGAAGAGGCACGACTTTTTTTCCGCTCATAAGTTGATTTTTGCGGGATTTTCGCAATCCCGTATAATAGAAGCAACTCTGTGTGTTATTTCATCAAATCTATAATTATCATTATAAATCCATAGAATTTTTGTATAAAACTGAGAAAAATGCTAGAGTCTAGTCAGTTTTGAAAAATAAAACTTGAAAACATACTGATCAACCTATTTATATCTATTTGTGGGGTACGAGTTCTCCAGAGAACTCGTGCTCTCGAGATTAAGGTACGAGTTCTCCAGGGTGCGAATTCTCCAGATAGTATCAAGTCACGTGATCTTTTCCCGCGGTGTTCTTTCTCTTTTTTTAACGAAATTTTTTTCTCTTTGCTTAGATTTATTTGTTTAATGAAAAATTACAATTATTAGAGAGATCATTTACAATCAATATAGTATAATAAATCTTTTTGGAAATCCGTCATATAAAAAAAAAAAAAAACGTTTATTTCCTATTTCAGTTTTTTGATTTCGGTTTCTTTATAAAAACCATGACGAAATAGACTGTGTACCAGAACAATTTCGCAAAAACAAATGGATTTAGACAGCGATTTCTGTGGCAGTCTGCCTTTAAAACTCATCACTGTTGGAGAGGTCTGATGACCTCTCCAATAAATGTACAGTATGTATATAAATGAATCCGAACATTAGTACAGCATCTGACGGTAATCAGTAGCTTACTTTAAAGTAAATAAGAATCCTTTCTAGCACGACATACAGCGGATAAGGATAATTTTTCGCACGACAGCAGTAAGGTTATTATTTTGTATGAAAGAAAAATATGACACTAAGGAATTATTTTGAAATTATCGAGGAAAAAATTCGCTCTTCTTATATAAAACTGCTGTCTATGTGAAAATTATTCGAGTTAAAGGCCCAATAGCGGCCAAATACACAGTGCTGGTGTTGAAATACATAGTTTAAATCATACCAAATCAAAGTATGAAAAATATTGTGAGGATGACAATCTGTTATTGTGTGGTATGTCCAATTATTAGCTGCTGGCAGAAAAAAGAATTTTATGATCATGCAAAAAGTAAACAAAAGATGGAGCAACCCCGCAACTTTTAACCTGATTTTTAACATTAATTTCTCTGTCAGCGACTAACACTTTGACCGACTGTACAATATCAGATTGTCATTTTCACACTTATTTCCATGCTTTTAAATGATAGCATATAGATTAAAATGTATTTTAATACCTGCTTTGTTTACTTTTGGCACCTGTTATTACTTTAAGAAACTTCAGAAACTGACTTAACTAGAACCCAAACCTTTTCCCCCAACATCAAAGGAATTTACAATGATCACGTTTAAAAGATGATAAGACATGTTATAATTAAAAGAGAAACACCCTTATCAAATGACGGCCGCGAATGTCCTACTTGCCCCGGGTCCAAAGATTTCTTTTCAATACTTTATTTCTATTTTTGCATACATGGAACACACAAACTTTATTTTCAATATGTATTACAGTTGTTTACAATCAGTGTAATGCATTAGATACTGAAAATACTAAATAGAAATAAAGTTGAAAGAAAGTTAAGAGTAAAGAGATAATCAGCGCACACGTACTTTCGCATTTTTATTACGAAGGTCTTTTCTGTCGGAGTATGGACTTGAAGATGACTTACGGGTTTTCTTCTGACGACATCGATATAATCTGAAATCTTAAAGTGCCTTTCACAGCTATAGATGTTTTTGCGGCAAGTGTAGATCAAGGTCAGACCACACAAAATGTACAGTCTAATCTTTGATCAACACTGTCTCCTTTGCCGCAACTTTTAAGCGACTTACGTTTTTTCTTCTGACGACATTGATATAACTATACAAGTATAGTTGCTTTTGCGGCAAGTGTAGATCAAGATCAGACCACACAAAAAGGGCAGTCTGATCTTTGATCAACACTGTCTCCTTTGCTGAAACTGTTAAATGACAGCAACCTTGAAATCGCACTTAATTTGATTGTATTTCTTCACTGAAGATGTCATATGGGTTAATTCGGCCCTCCAAGGGTTAAACTAGTGGAAGTGCTTCATTGCTATTCTGGCCTGTTTCTGACCAGGTGTTAAAGACTGAATAAAAATCGTTAGGAAAAAATGTTGTTCAGGTGGTTTTAAAATCACGTCCAAAGATTTTTGTATATACTGAACAAAAAAAAAAGAAACTTTCGTAAAGTATGTGCAAAATGTTCAAGGTTACCTTTGAGACGTGCATACACACGTCATGTGTATACGTGTGGTAATAAACCTTTTTAGTTCGAGAAATTGGTCAGATAATCCCTAGCTAAAAGACGTGTTGGCTATTTAAGGCAAAGTTCGAGTTTCGATGCATGTACGGGATGGACATATCCGATCCACATAGGCTATTGTATAGAAATATCAATGTCAAGATTTAGAGAAAATTTACCAGAAAGAGTCGTAGGTATGCTGGAGGCTTGGCTGCGTACTACAGAGGTTGCAGTTCATGTTGGTGCATTCGCAATTATATATAGCAACTGGCCTTTAGACACACAAACTGGACAAGACAGCGTTAGTATACAATTATTTTTTCTCTGATGAGTCGAGGTTTCTGTTGTCTCGAACTAATGGCCCTGTAGAATTGTTCCGACGCAGCAATGAGCGTTATGCTGACTGTTGCGTTATGCAACGCGATCGTTTTGGGAGCTGGGATCAGTTATGGTGCGGGGCGGTGTTGCTTACGGGTCGTTATTGGGAAAATAATCTAGGCCCTCATATTGTGCCTCTGCTTCGACGGGGCAGCGACGTAATTGCGTCACCGATAGTGGCCCTATAATTGAAGAACATTTAAATGATGATTTATTTCAATAACAAAGTGAACAATAATCCAGATTCACAATAACAGCCCGATCTTCGTGCTTACAGCTACTATCAGATTTTACTGTTTTTCCCCATTAAGTGCAATCAAGAGGAAGATTATTCAAAAAAAGAAAATGATGCAACTTTTACTTCTGCTTGAATTTTTTTCTATTTCGTTTCGTTTCGTTCCATTTTGTTTTGTTGGGGTTGGTTCCATTTCGTTTCGTTCCGTTCCATTTCGTTTCATTGCGTTTCGTTTCGTTGCGTTTTGTTTCAGTTTCGTTTCTAAGTTTATAGGGACCCTTCAGACATCTACCATTTGATTTTGATTTCAAACCACTGTAATTATTCAGTGTCGACCGATTACAGTGCTTACAGCACTTTGATCCATTTAGCTGTTGAATGACTATTGGAAGACCACACAGCGTTCCGAAAATGCAAATATTTTTCATTGTATGAGTTTATTTGTTTGCTGCACTTACGGCGAAAGCATTACAAATGTGACATATAGACCATTTGGTTAATCAAAAGCTACACAAAAGTATTTTTGAAATTTAGATAGACTAATGTTAGATAGAATTTTCAGTTGTGACGATATCAGTCCTTTGTATTGTCATAAATTCGGTCACGTTCCAACGAAAAAATGTATTAAATTTTGAACTGAAGGGTATTTCCAGGAAAACAGAGCTTATGAATTAAGTAATTTCTAACAGTAGAAGGTAACAATAGTTTGGGAAATATGCCTGCGAGGCTGCGAGACTGCGAGGCTGCGAGGTCACGCAGAACTGCCCAAAGGCAATGGGTTTATTCACGCGTGACTGCCCACGAACAATGGGGTATTATTCTGGGAACAATGGGGTAGGTATCGTAAGAAACAGTGACGTCATTTCGGTACGCATACCACAGAACAATAGACAGAGTGCCCGCGATGCCCAAAAACAATGGAATCATTCACGCCTGAATGTCCACGAACAATGGGGTATTATTCCGGAGAACAAGGACCGGAAATGCCAATGTAGAATGACGTCATACCATGGTGTCTGCGAGGCTGCGATGCCCAAAACAATGGAATCGTGCACGCGTGACGGCCCAAGAACAACGGGGTAGTATTCTAAGAACAGTACGATTATTATTTCGAGAACAATGGGGTAAGTATCGTATGTCTGCCTAGAAACAGTGACGTCATACCACAAGACTGCCTGCTGCCCCCCCCCCCCCCCGTGACTCATACCACGTAACAATAGGATAGATATCGTTTACCTACCACACCTAAATGATGTCATACCACGGAAAAATGTGGATCGTATGTTTGCTACCATAACGTCCGTGATATGAATTAAATCATGTTGAAAGCGGCGTAAAACACCATTCAGTCAGTTTCTCCTCGTGCCATATCGTTTTCAAAATACAGTTGAAAACACACCGTGTCACCTGAATGTCATTATCCCAAACGCATTCCATAGGACAATGAGTTATTGTCTTAGAACAAACCCTGCTGCCGTGCGGTTGTTGGGACAGAGAACGATGGATATTACACAATAGTCTGGAGTGGGGTAACATCATTTGGTACCTGCACTCTTTTTCGGGATGAGACATACACCTTTAGAAATTGGAAAGGAACCTGGTTCACGAAAAGTCAATAGGTGGACTGGTCGTGCGTATTGCGGAACGAATTTCAATCAAGAACATGCGAAATGTCGGTCCATTGTAAAGGATGAAAAATATATACCATCTGGCTCGTGTTTAAGGTATCGATTTCAATATCACCTTGTGTATCATCGACTCCGGCACCTGGTACCAGCCGAGTCGACACAAAAGGTAGTCATGGCACGTAGTGGGGTGAGTCAATCGTTTTTTTGAATGGTTTTTAATGAGTGTCTCCCAACCAAATGATAAGCATCGGTGTTTAGAGATGTCCAACTGTTGTCCATGATCGTGAGTCAAAAATACTATTCATGCATGCTGCAAAAAACAGCGTAATCCTACCGGCTGGTACTGCTCAAACCACCATATCCCACTGAAAATCGTTCGTTTTGCGTTGTTACAAAGCTTCTTACCCTTGGTTTTTAATATCAAAATATTCCGGACTTTTGGAATTGACTTCGGTTTAAGTTTCATATGCAACAAGCAAGATTTGACTGAATTATTCTCGAAAACAAGAATCTTTGGGAGTACGACAATTTGCAAGATTGGTGTACGGCATGAAAATTTTACTAAATTAACTGTACGGCAACTTGCACCGGTATGATACAGCAAAAGTGGCTATGTTGACGCATTCGTTTATCCCTTTGCGAATTCTAATGCCCTTCGCTAACGGATATTGCAACAAGAGGCGTCTACATTAGGACGAATAACATATTCAGCGTTTTGACGTCACAGAAAGGCAAAAATAGTCCGGTTTCAATATAGAAAGGGACTACCATGAACCGCGACAGTAATGGATTTAGAAAAGTAATTAGAAATATCTTTAAAAAAGATAGACAGCGTAAGAGATTCTGGAATATGAACACTGAAACGCTTTTGTGGCTCAATATGAAGTAAAATAATGAAAAGTAACCTCACGAGCAATATGCGTCTTTCTCCTCAGTGATTTTAATTTTGTTAAAAAGTAATTCCCTATATTTTTTTTTTTTTTTTTTCTCACTGCTCTGTTTTCTTAAACTTAAAATATCATACTTTATACATGCAATGACCGGAAATTGGAGAGGAACTATATAAGCTTTGCTTTCGTTCCAATCCATTTCTGCAGGATTATTCTTTGTCAATCTAATGTAATTGTATTGTTCATGTACATGTATATTGTAATTCTGTCGAATAAAATATGTTTAAACTAAAAAGTAATATCGGGCTATTGGGTGACGCTCATGAAAATATTTAGTTTCCAAATAGCACAAGAAAAGAATCATTCCCTACTACATTAGTTTGCTATGGTATGAATCAAGGCCCGGGGTATCGATTAGCAGTGGCAACGCTTGTTGATAGTGGTTTCATAAAGTCCGAGGAAATATGCCAGCAGGGGCCCGCCGAACATGTGCACATATTTTACCAATCGCAAATTACCATCTATTCATTTTTTATTAATACCAAGAAGTAGGTCAAAAGCCAGTGCATTCAGCTACGCTGAAAAAAAGGTTGCATTCTCTTGGTACTATGCAGTTGTCCGCGATTCATGGTGGTCCAAGATTTTAGGTGGTTGGACGCTAATAAATGAGCCGGAGTACAACAAATTCTACAGTTTACATGTGCATCCTGCTAAGATCAGTCTGTATATTTAGATCAGTGTCTTCAATGACCACTCTGTTGATAGCTAAGGACATGGCAACCCTACTTCAGGCGACCAGCGAAGACTCTGACCAGACTCTGACTATAGATACGGAGGCTGAGCTAATGTATTTGCTGGGCGCGCATATTGGTTGTACGAGTTGCTGCGGTCCGGTACCAGGGCCGTTTGAAAAAGTTCATCCGCGGCAATTGCCCACCTAGGAAACCATTCATATTTGATATCATGGTAAAGATCAACAACTACACTTTAATTTAATACGCAATTCGTATGCATGCACCTGCTACAAAATTCAATAACAAGAACATATACTGTTTTTATACTGGAAACTTGAATGGTCAGTTACCACACCTACCTGCTCAGAAAACGGGGGGTGGGTGGGTGTTGGGTTTGAAATAATGTGAAATAATGTTTCTGTGAGAAAATGCCACACACTGAAAATTTAAGAACGAAGGATGAGTCGCAGGTCGTCACAGTGTTCTGCTTTAAGAAATATTTACTTTCCTTTAGTTTTGTGGTCGTGGTAGGGTCAACAATAGAGATTTTATGGAATCATATATATACCCGGAAACAGGACATCATGCATGGAGACAGCGCGCGTGAGTCGTCTAGTAATGCCATACTTAGTATGACAGTTTCTTTTAAGAAAACTGATTAACTTTTAAGGTACAATTTCATTATTAAAATAGCTCATTTTTCTACATGTACTCATGATTATCTGATATAGATAAGGCATGGCTCAAATAATAAAGCATGGCTCAAATAATACCACCGATATTGTTGCAGATTGTGACACGTTTTATTGCCCTAAATTCATGCCAGTGTCCACGATACTATTGTGTTTTTCCCCATCTTTTTAAGAAAGGTTCAAACTTTCCTTTATACGAGTTCACCTTTTAAAACTATGTCTCTACTATAAATACAGTGTACCCTACAAAATTAATGGCCCTCGTATAAATGAATCCATCTTTAGCTCAAGATACTGGAGACATTTTCTCGGGTAATATTTCCCGAATTATAAACTTATTGTCACAGGCCGACATACGACTTGGTAGTTTTGTGGCTAGGCTACTCGCACGGCCTGCTAGGGGGAATTGGCTTCCAGTCGAGCTGTTTTTTTTTTTTTTTTTTTCCATATGACCATACTCAGACGAATAAATTCTCTTGTAACTAATGTTGGCAACTGTGAAAATGGTACTAAGTAGGAAATAATACCCTTTCGCGCGCTACATTGCATTATATTCTATTATTTTCACAATAAATTGCCGTACAATTAGCTAGCAAGACGCCGTCCAGTATTTTTATGCAGTCCCTCAAGTTGCCGTACTCAAGCCTTCCGAGTTTTATGACGCCTTTATCGAGTTCCGTTATTGTTTTGAGAAAACTATTGATTATATATAAGCAGCAGTGATGGGAATACATATGCATAATAATGGACTGTAGTCACAACCGTTTGTGTGATAAACAGGTGGGTTTTGACGAAGACACGTAATTTCGGCAGTACCAGGCAGCTCGTTTTTACAATAAAAAGTGAACTTAAAATAATTTTCATCCATTTCTGGATGTGCAATTCAAACAAAAATATGTTCCGTAAATGGAGACATTCTCACTGGCGCAATATATCGCGACATAACATCAAAATAAAGAATTTTCTTAAACTGGACAGGACCTGTTTTTGTTTATCACCGCTTCAGCTGGTACTAAGTTCCGGAGTCGATGATACACGGTGGTACACGCCTATCGACTGATTAGATCATGACCTATTGTGTACACGGTGGTTAAACGACTGGGTAAGATCAAGGACTCGAAAAACTATTGCATGGTGGTCCTTTTCAACATTATTTCTATTATATCGCGACGGCCAGTGCGCCTATCCGTGCTTTCCTGGAGTTTCTAGCAGCCTTTTTTCTGTTTATCGTGATATGTTTTAGACAAAAACGAAAGGTTGAAGGAAAAAGAGATGCCAATTTTGATACCGCAGAAGCCCTGCTCCAAAGAGATCACTTAGAATTATCGTCTGCTGCCTTATTTTTTTTTCCGGGGTAGAATGAGATCAGTGTAGATCAAGATCAGACAGTAGTCTAAAAGCTCTAATAATGGCTTGACAAGCGTGATATCCAGTTATATCAGTTTAGAGTCGATTGATTTTTTCCGGGGTAGAATGAGATCAGTGTAGATCAAGATCAGACAGTTTTCTGAAAGCTCAAATAATGGCGATACGAGCATGATATGGACTTACATCAGTTTAATGTTGATTGATTTTATGGGGGTAGAATGAAATGAATCAAGATCAGTAGATCAGTCAAGTCATCGAGTATTCTCAGTGTAGATCAAGATCAGACAGCATTCTAAAAGCTCTAATAATAGTGTGACAAGCGTGATATCGAGTTACATCCGTTAAGCATTGATGGATTTTTTTCGGGGTAGAATAAGATGAATCAAGATCAGACACGTTATCGAGTTTACCGAGCTAATGCGTCACAAAGATATCGAGTTATTTCAGTTTAGTTTTATGCCTCGTTAAAGCGGTGTACTAAGGCTGCAGTCTGCAAGTTCAAACTTGTTTCACTGGAAAACAATAGATAAATTATGTCACACAATGCTAACGACTGTAATTAATCCGTAACTGACTAATTTTTAGACTAGCGAAGCTAGTCTATAGGCATCATGATTGACCCAGAGTCAAAGTAAACAAAAAACCCCACAGTTGCCAAATACTACCTCACAGTCAAATACTTCTTTCTATTAGAAATCCTAATTCTGTTATATTTGACAATTTTGACAAAAACCACTAAATCTCTACCACTCCAATCTGAATAGGTCTTCTTGCAAAGTAATAGACTGAACAAGATGTCATTTATAACGCACAAGATCTTTGCTTATATGTAAATTAAGTGACCTATGCAAAGCAGGCTATTATCAGTTATTCCTACACCACTGTAACATTATGAATGAATCTAAAAATAGATACACCTTGGAAACTTGTAGCAAATCCCAGCTGCATTAACTCTCACTGGACAGGGAACCCTTATCATTCCTTCAGTCATTCATTATTTAGATCATTGTGTACAGTTAAACTGTTATGTTAAACTGTTATTTTACGTCTTGAATATTAACCCTTTACCACACAGTCCGGAGTTTTAATGATACTGGGGAAGAATCCCTGGTAACCAGCATTTTCTGCTTTTCCTACATTGTTTTCTGCCCTTTTGGAATCAGGTTTCATCAATTCAGCCACATTAAATGTGTGGTCTGCAACAGCTTTGAATTTCGTTTCGTAAAGAGTTAAATAGTTTACTACATCTTGCACTAATGGATACTGACTTACTGATTGTATGGTGTTTAAGGCCGTTTTCAATATTATTTCGACGATATCATGAAGGCCGGTGTACCTCTTCATGCTTTCCTGGAGTTTCTTTTACCAGCACCACCGCGACTCCGTGACCTTTTGTGGACAGTATGTATTAAGATCAGACTGCACAAAACAGCAATCTTTTCTTGGATCTACACTGTCCGATAAGAGGATATATTTTCTCCAAAATGTATCTTCAAAATAGCAATATTCAGGTGTTTACCATTGGCTTGAAAGTTTCATTTAATTTTCCTAGCAGATAAAGGGTAAAACTTAAACTGGATGATAGTCAACCAATAGCATGCATAGCCCCAGTAGCTAAGTCGGTAGCATACAGGACATGAGAACAGGAGGTCGTTGCTTCGATCCCCGGCTCGGCCAATTTCTTTCCGAGGATTGATGATAGTCATTGCGACAGGATTCATTACTCTCTCAAGTTTCGATGGTGGTTATGTTGGAAAGCAGCCAGTGGCTTGGAAAGAATATTGTGCGGAGTACTGATAAAAGATACTCCAGGAAAGCATGGATATGTGCACCGGCCGCCGCTGTATAAATAAAATAATGTTGAAAATAGGGTTAAACACCATACAATCAGTCAATCAATCAAATTCGCTAGTCGGTCAGTACTTTCAGTACTTTGATTAAGGATTGTCAAACAATTAGAAATACATCTGGAGGAGTGTCCCGGTCTGCAAGTTCGAACGTGTCTCGTTATTGACTCACCGGTGATCATTGGTTTGAAAACAATTGAACGTTGCACAGCGCATTATGTCACACAATGCAAACAATGTACTCGAATCGTTTAGACTCATGACAATTGGAGAGGGTGCGGTCTGCAAGTTCGAACATGTCTCGTCTCACCGGAAATACTGATGTCGTAATCTGTTGATGATTCATTTTAAGGACGGTCCATCAATTGAAAATACATACACATTAGTGTAAACGAATCATTTATCTAGAGATAAACATTCAAAGCGTGGGGATCTGTGTTGTTTGGAATTCGAAAAGAGTAATGTATAATTAATGCTTTCATCACTTAGTCCTGGTTTTGACTGCTGTTTAAATCAGTATCGATCGAAGTTCGCAAAATACTTTTTGATGTTTTCATTAGATATGAGCTTTGAGCAACATCCATGGAAATCGTCATACACTATGGCAGACCTCAAAGAAATTGACAGAATTGAAAAAGAATATACACAAAAGAGAGAAAGCAATAGTTTAGGTAACGCTTTTCTCTCACTTTTTTCCTGAACCTTGTAATGTAGAGCAACGCGTAATGTGTCGATTTTTTCCAAGATTAATCACATTCTTTTAGGGTTGATTGGTTGATTAATTTATATTTAACGTCACTTTCAACATTATTTCCGTCCTATCACTGCGACAGCTCACATATTCATGTACATTTTGGGTTTCACCAGTACTAGGTTAGGGCTCTGAAGTGTCTTGCCCAAGGACACTCCCACGACGTTGTTTTAGGAAACATGAGCTAGTTTTCAATGTCTGCTTGAAACGTTTCTTTTATATGCAGATGAATCTTCTTTTCGGTTCAACAAAGACGCTTTAATCTCCATAACGAGCCCGGTCTTACACTCCACACCCGTAAACGAGACGATTAAAATGGGTATAGAAATCAGCGTACATTTTGAACAAAGCTTAGAAGGTATCTTTTTTTTTTACTGAGTCTATATTTCAGAATTTGTCTTAAAAATACAGAGCATATTCTGCTCTATGTTTTGAGAACGTGTTAAAAGTGTTAATTTTAAAGCTTGCAAAAAATTACAAATTTCACGAAATTCTGAATGAGGTAAAATGTACCACTGTCATCTTGTTCTCGTCGAGAGCGTTCAGAACATATATACGAGTATAGCTCTAAGAGTCGTACTTTTTGAGTTTTGGCGATTTTATGAGAATATTAGACTTTAAAGCGACCTATTTTCTTCATAACTGAATCATCTTGAAAGTATCACTATCGTCTAATTCTCGTCAAGAAAGTTCGGAAAATATATTCGAGTGTGAGTCTAAGAGCTTTTTTTTTTTTTTTTTTCTGAGTTTTGATGATTTTATAGGAAAAATAGACCTTAAAGCGACCTAATTTCTCCAAAAATTGAACGACTACTGAAATATCACTATCGTCTCGTTCTGGTCGAGGCGAGTCAGAATATATGTAAGAGTATGGGTCTACGAGCTGTACTTTCTGAGTTTGGCGATGTCTAAGGAAGAAATAGACTTTAAAACGACCGGTGACTAAATTTCTAGAAGATTTGATGAGTTCATAAGTTCCAACATCGGTTAGTTGTCGTCCTTAGGCTTCAGCGTATTTATAACGGCATGGGTTTAGTTTAAACATACTTTATTGCCATATTTTTGTTACAAAGTATTCTATATAACATAAACAGTATTTATCTAATTAGGCAAAAGGGTCTGGCCACAAGTTCTTACAACTTAGCTTCGGCATGGGTCTACGGCAGTACTTTTCTTTAACTACACGATTTCGATTTTTAGAATGGCAACCAAGATGGCTGCGTAAAAAAAAAAAAGTCAAAAAATTATTTCATCTCGCTTACTCGGGGTCAGATTGAGACGAGGTTTTTTTCTTTCGATTCTGGACAACATTCCGCATCTTTCTGAGTTAGTCACGAATAGGTAACTTTATGTTGAGAATTCGTCCTTTTTTCGGTTTAGGAAAGCCTTGTTTCTTGAGAGATGATCACTGTAATCAATTGGGTGAGCTACAGTTTCGCAACTGTAATCCGACTGACTGGAAAAAATGGTAATCATGGAAGGAGTTATCCATGGTCGAAGAAGGGGTGTCGACAGATCATTTCATAAATTTTATTTCTGACTTTGGCATTCTCTGTGTGAAACTTTGGATAGGTAAAATGTACAAGGGATTTGTACAACAGAGAATCATAATGTAAGATGTATGGTATACAGAACTTTATTGGTATGATAGTAGACAACTCTGATTTGGATTACATTTTAAAGCTTATTTAGCAGCTTGCTTGTGGAAGGGCGGTGGAATTAGTAATCAAATTCTATCTTCATGTCGGTGGTGTTTCATTATTCTTGGGAAAATAGAACAAATTTTTCTGGGCTTACTAAAAATGAAATCGGTTTTATTCAACTTTTACATACGTTAGAAAACAGAATATATTAAGACTTTAAGGAAACAATAGGAACCTTGGAAAGATATATTTTATTTGATAGAGATGGTACAGAAGAAATTGCACTCTCATCTCTTTCAACAAAACACGTTGCAAACCATGTTTTTCCATTCAGAGTATTACGCGAATTCAGTGAAATGGACTGTGTATACTTAATGTATTTTGAGAATGACAAGTTGCACCAAGACATTTCTGAACATGGAGAAAAATTGGAAAACTCCTGGTATTTGTGAATTTGCATTGTGAAATATAAAAATGTTTACGTTTAAACAGTAAAATTATTATACAAAAAAATATATATATTGTTTTTTAATTAACGTTGCATTGTAAAAAATTTATTGTGAATAGTTTATTGTCAATGATTCATTGTGAATAACTTTAGTTGTAAAAATAACTTCAGTTGTAATTTTTTTTTTCTCTGCTGGAAATGTTTAAAAAAACAAGTTTTACTTTCAATCGTGTTTTCATTTTATCATTAACCCTTGAAGAGAAAAGATTATTGAAAACCTTTTGATGGGAAAATTTCTTGAAGAGAAAAAAACTTCTTGAAGAGAGAAAAACTTTTTGTGTGGGGGGAAAAATAAAGCAAAAACTATTTACTGGAGAATCAATTTTTTTGTACAGAAAAAAATTTGAAGCGATTTTTTTTTTTTTTTTTTAGAAAATATTATTGAAAACTTTTTCTGGAAAAAACTAATTGAAGAGAGCAAACTTGTTTCCTTTTTTTTATGGGGAAAAACTTTTTTCTTTTTTTTTTTATGGAGAAAAACTTTTTTCAGGGAAAAAAGAAAATAAAGCAAAAACTTTTATACTGGAGAAAAAAATTTTGTTTTTGTAGAGAAGAAAACCTAAAGTGAAAACTTTTTTTTGGTTGTTGTTGAGAAAAGATTATAAAAACTTTTTTTTCTGGAAAAACGTATTGAAGAGAGAAAACTTTTTTCTCTTTTTTTTTTTTATGGAGAAAAACATTTTTGTAGAGGAAAAAAGATTAAAGCACAAACTTTTTACCGGAGAAAAACACTTTTGTTTTTGTGGAGAAAAACATTTAAAGCGATTTTTTTTTTTTTTTTTTAGAAAAAAAAATATTGAAGAGAGACAAGCTTTATGTAGGAAAAACTTTATGTGGGAAAAAGCCTTTTGTGGTAAAAGATATAAATGGGAATAAAAAGCAATCAAAAGTAGTTAACACTCATCACTGTACCGCAAAAAGGGTAGCTGGTTGCTTTAAAGCAAACCACCTCACGACATCTAAAAATAACAAGAATGCTATGTTATCTAGCGGGAAAGTGCCTTTATATGTCTGTTACAAGCTACATAATAGTGTCCAATTTTCCACGTCGTTTTAAAGATTCAATTACACTCTGTAAAATTTGTAATAATTCTTTTAATGTTCCTGTATCTTCGGTTACATCCTCCTCAGAAAACAGAGAGCAAATATCAGAGCTACAAAAGTATCTTTCACCAAGATTTTCACTTTTTACTACTTTCTTAGGAGGACGGTCTTTTGGGGCTACATCTCTTCTTGAAATGTGAATTCTCCCGCTTTCTTCGTCCTTCCTTGTTCACGACATACTAGTAATTCTGCACAAGCTCTGTAATTTATTATTGTTTTCGCTTCATTCTTTTCTTTGTCGGGATGCGTTTTAATACGATGAAGTAATGATCCCTTGAAGTCCAGTGATGATGTGCAAGAGCAGTGGCAACACTCGTATGTCAAATCTGTATTAAAAACAAAACAACAGTTCATTTTAGAATACGCTTTGAACACTCAAGAGTACAATTTCCTTTTCCATAATTCGCATTCTTTGTCATTTCGGAATATCGGTAGATAAGATAATACCCGATCTGGCACATTACC
This sequence comes from Tridacna gigas, assembly GCA_945859785.2. Taxonomy (NCBI): domain Eukaryota; kingdom Metazoa; phylum Mollusca; class Bivalvia; order Cardiida; family Cardiidae; genus Tridacna; species Tridacna gigas. The sequence continues at coordinate 32,137,230 of OX244034.2, forward strand.
CTTATGCTACACAAATGCCTTACGCAATACGATATAGGTTAACAAATAAAACCATATGTTAAGTGGTGCTGGGGTGCTTATACAAATCCAATCACGCTTATGCATGTCAAACCACTTTAACCAATCAACCCACGCTTATACAAATCCAATCACGTTTATGCATGTCAACCCACTTTAACCAATCAACCCACGCTTATGACTAGCCAGCAAGCTTATGCATAACAAACCCACTTATCCTCTCATCTAACCCTTAACCAGTCCCTCCTCACTTAACACACATGACCGTCATTATCAATTTCATGTAACATTAAGCATGCTCATAAAATTAACAGTTATTATACTTACGCAAAACCATCTAACTAGCTTCATAAAACAAAATGGTTTAACCTCTGTCTTAATCCTTTTGCCTTTAATTCAATTTTTATAACATTTAAAGCACGGCCGCAGTAGATGAAAAAATTTCGAAAAAAAAAATTTATTAAGAAAAAAAAAAAAAAAAAAAAAAATTTTAATTAAGAAAAACCAACACACCAGCTAACCAGCTAACCAGCTAACCAATGCATAACCCCCCAACTAACCCTTACATCACACACTCACTTAACCTTTTACCTCCCCCATCAACCAACGCATCATGCAATGGCTAACCGGCTTATGAGTTAGTGGGTGGCTTAAGATTTTATATTTTCAGTTTTAAAACAGTTTGCTAGAGATGGTTTAAGTTTTCTTTTTGCTTCCACCTTTTTAATTTTTTCTTTACATTCTGGTGAGATTTCCCGAATGACAGTTTGCATTTTTAATATGGAAATAAGTTTTTAATTTGTTTGTTTCATCCACGTACTGAAAAAAAAAAAAAAAAAAAAATTTCAATCTTTAAACCAATAGCACTAGTCATATTAGTGGAAAGATATTAAAAAATTGAATTTAAGTTTATTTCGCCCACAACAGTACTATATAAGATGAGCAACATGAATACATATCTACCAAAAGATGATAGAGAAGAGGAGTACCTCGATGATTATAACCAAAGAAACGTAAATAAGCAGGAAGAAGATAGAGATACAGAGTTAGATGCTTTAAATGAACGCATGCACCATAGACTTTACCAGGAAATAAAAGGATTGGAAGACAGAATAATAGATGTTGTTAAACAATTCTTTAGTGATGTTGATGATGACCTGGATATTGCCTTAGATGATGCTATGAAAGATAAAGAACTAGAGGATAAACCGATTTGGAAGGTGCAGTTAGAGCAAGAATGTACCGTGGATAGCCTTGTTGATAGCTTGATAGAAAATATAAACGATCTGCTAGCTGAAAAATTCAAAAATTTTTAAGCACACAAAAGATCTATAAATTTAAAATAATTTATAAATCTCGAAGTGTTATATAATGCCAAGAGGAAAAACAACTACAGCTTTTAAAAAACATCATTCCAGAAGCTTACAAGATCCTGATTGTTTTAGATCTTATTCTGTGGATGAAATTGTGGAGCAAATCCATGAATTTAAAAATGATTTTATCAAAGATCTTAATCACCCAGAGACTGGAAACAGAACTTTAGAATGTATCTTAATTCATGTTTGTGGTGAGAAGAAGATTAAAGGTAAAAATAAAAATGAAGAAATGAAAAAAGCTATTATCAACTTTATGATGGAGGGATATAAAAAGATTATTGAGAAAGCATCTATCTTTAAAACTGAGGAAGAAGATAGGACTAATAAGAACCATCTTAAAGTAAGAAGAGAGATAATGCCTATGGTTAATCTTTTTCGTATCATAAATAAAGAATTTAAAGTTACAGAAGGAAAAAGGTGGTTTAGGGAGTATTATTATTAAATAATCATCTTGTTACCTTTCTACAATAAAAAAAGTAAAAAGATGGAATATTTATCAATAGATTACAAAATGCAAGACATTAACCCAGATGTTACATCAGCAATTAGCTACTTACAAAGTACAATTCATAATAATTTTGATGATATCATATTTTAACCAGGAAGTCCATTCTTGTACTACACAAATAAATTTTATCCATTTATAGAATTTGCATCATATGGTGATGATTTAACCCAAGATTTACCATTAGAACAAAGTGAGTATAAATTTATTCAATTTTAAAATATTTAACCTTTTTACCAGGTTAAATATTTTTACAAGTCCAACTCTATCAATATTGTTAAATATGCATTTTTTGCATTTGGATTGTTTCTCCTCGTTATAAAGTTTATAACATCACATTGGTCCACTTCTAAAGGTTGAGGGAAAACTGTACAACTACAACCTTCTCCTTTCTTTTTTACTAAGGAGTAGTCAGGCTGTTCAACTCCATTTACGACTATATTAACTTTTGACTCTTCTTTTAGAACACCGGTTCCCTTAACAACCATTAAAGTCCCTCTTATAATTCTACCAGGAGCAGACATACAATAACCCTCTAACCCATGGCTTACTCCAACGCCTCCATTACCAAAAGCAAACTCATAACTACCACTTACTAAAGAACCTTGTTCCTCGGCATGCACGCTTATAATAGGTTTAGGACTTATGAGAGAAGGAAGTGATACTTTTTTATCCACATAGGATTTTGTTGCTAAATCTCTTTCTTCTACAGGTGCTCCAGCATTTTTTATAGAAAAACCTTGAAGATCTATGTCGGATATTGCCGTAAAACTTCCATCAGGATTTTTTACAATAGCACCACCATTATCAACATAATTTTTATTAGCAGCAGCATCTCGATCTGTAGGATTTGGTAATCCAGTAAGTGGGTGAGTGTTCATATCTATTTTACCAGTTGCTAAGAAAGTTCCATATCGGTTTTTTGTTAAAGCATTATTATTACCTGCAGTTATTGTACTAACAGCGGTATCTACATAAAACTTATTTGCAACTTGTTGGCTTTCTATAGGTGAACCAACATTGTTAATCCTAAATCCACCCATAGAAATATCACCACTTGCTGTACCATCTGCTCCCAAAACAAAAGCACTATTTGCAGCATCTACATATTTTTTATTAGCAGCTTCACTCGGTTCCTCAGGGTCAGCTATATTTTTTATTTTATTAAAACCCATGTTTAAATACCCTGTCATATGATATCCTCCATTTTCATCTAACAGCCCCGAGTTTGCATCAACATAACTCTTAGTTGCAACATCCTGAGGATTTACTGGATTACTAACCCTCGTTAGCGTGTTTCCATTCATATTTATAGAACCAGCAACGGGGGTTGTTCCATCTTTACGTAAAAAATTATTACTTATGTAAGCGAATGACACACCATCACCAGTTGTTTTAACTTCATCCATTCTTCCAAATTTATCAACAGGCATTTTTTTTATTATTGCTAAAAAAGTTTATTTAAAATATCTTGAAATTTATTACCTAAACCCAACTCTTTAAGAATGTACAAACATAAATGGCCACAAAATACTTCACCTGCTTGTTGTAATTGATCCGTATTGTAGTGTATTGGACTTTTTAAATAATCTATAATTTCAAGAGGAGGTTGAATACCATAACTATCAAAATAAATTTTAGTTTTACCATCTTTTAACCAAGCAACCCAATGAGTGCCAGGTCCACCAGTGTCATCAAGGTTTAATATACCACATTCTTTATTTCTTACTTTTTTAGGTAGGGTATCTCTTAAAAATATACCTCTAAAATTTTTTATTTTTAATTTTTTTGCAGCATCTCCAAGTTCAAAATTGCTTAAAGGTTTATTTGGTAAAGTTATATTATCAATTAAAATATCATACATTTTTTATATATTTAAATATTTACAATAGCACTATTATCAACCCATGAATTAAACTCATCAGAATAGCCTTTCCACTTTACAAGAGATTTCTTTTTTCCCTTTTTAATAACCTTTTCTATCCTATACACCTCTTGTCTCGTTTTTTGTAGTTCAGGTTCATAAAAAGAACCTTTTATTTCTTCACCATTTAAATCTTCAATCTTATATGTTATAGGTGATGTATGTTTTACTTCTGAAACTGTAAAAACCTCTTCAGTCCATCTTGTGGTATAACCTTTTTCAAAAGTCTTTTTCTTTTTACTTATTCTTACTTTGTCTCCAACAGAAAACTTTGGTTTAATATCCTCCCTTGGTTGATTATAATCAGGATACAATGTTTTCCAAACTTTATTTTCATTCTTCTTCTTACTTGCTTCAATTGGAGTCATCTTAATAGAAGAATGTCTCGTGTTGTTATATTCTTTAACAAGGTCTTGTAATACATCAATATAAACATTTGTTGAGTGAGCAGAGAAATACTTCCACATTTTTTCTTTCATTGTTCTTATCCATCTCTCAACAACGCTTGATTTTTGCTCATTTTCAGTAGAATACAATTCGATCAAATCTTTAACTTCTTTGTTATAAAACTCTTTACCTTTATCCACCCACATTTTCTCGGGTTTTCTTTCCTTAAAAATACTCTTCAATGCAACAGAAACAGATTTTCCAGTTTTATCTTTTAATGGTATCAACCAACCATATTTTGAAAAGATGTCAATGACAGCAAGAAGATATTTTACACCATGATTAAGTTTAGAAAATGCTTGCATATCTACTAAATCTGCAGCCCATATTCTATCAATACCATTTACTCTAACTCTCCTCTTCTTAAATTTTCTTTTTACAGGTTTATATAATTCTTCTGCTAATATTATATTTTCTAATTTTTTTTTTTACTCGTTCCCATACCAAATCTTTTCTTGGTTCCTATCAATGAGCTAACCAATCCTCTTTCCATTCTTTCCTTAATAGTTGGATTATAGATACCCTTCAACTCTTTAAGCATATTAGCATCACAAACAGAATTTCTTGTAGCTGTATCATTATGCTTAAGATAACAGATATCATGATGATATGCTGCTTTATCAACACGATTTACAGGCTTTGACCATTCTTTAGGTGTTAAATCAGGATTTAATCTTTTCTTTAACTTGGTACCAGGACCAGTAAAATTATGACCAGGTAAGTGCATTTCAACAGGTAAGTTATTGATTGCTTTGTTTAACAACGAACCACCTTCTTTTTGTTTAATAAATTGTGTTTTAGCTGTGCCACAATTAACACATTTTCCTCGCATCATATTTTTACCATTTTTACTTACTACACATTCTATATCAGTAGTATCAGTTTTCTTTTTACATTTAACGCAATACATTTTTTATATTAAAATAAAATTTTTAATATAAAATGGATATTGTTAATTTATCTTGGAATGAAGCATTAGCAAAAAGATTTAATCACCCCCTTTTACCTAGGAGTATCAGAGGTTTAATAGTAGGTAAATCAGGATGTGGTAAAACTACACTTTTACTTAACCTTTTGTTAAGATCAGATTGGTTAGATTATGACAACTTATGTGTTTTTGGTAAAAGTTTGTTTCAACCAGAATATCGTACACTTAAAAAAGCCTTTGAAGAAAAAATACCAAAAGAATACATATTAAGGTTGTTTTCACTTAAAAATGAAGTTCAAAACCGTGATATTCCACCTGTAGCATTAGTTGAAGAATGGGCAAAAACAATTAAGGAAAAATCAGATATCAATTGTGAATTTTTTGAATATGCCAGTGATGTTCCTGACCCAAGAGATTTAAATGGACAAAACAAAAATTTAATGATTTTTGATGATTTACTTTTAGAAAGACAAAACAAATGTGAAAGCTATTATGTAAGAGGTAGACATAGTAATGCTGATTGTTTTTATCTATCTCAAAATTATTTTAGATTACCCCGTCAAACTATTAGAGAAAATGCTAATTTTATATGTTTGTTTAGGCAAGACTTAAAAAATCTTAATCATATTTATAGTGATCATATGTGATCAAACTGAGTTTGTTAATTTTTGTAAAAATTGTTGGGAACAACCTCATGGTTTTGTCATAATTGACTTAACCAGCAACAAAAACAAAGGAAAGTATAGAAATGGATTTGACAACTTTTATATTCCACAAAATTATAAAAATTATTAAAAAAATAAATTTAAATTTTAAAAATATATCTTAATTAAAAAAAGATATATTTTATACATTTAAACAACCTTTTCAAGTAATATAAAATGGAAGCAGAATTGTTAGAAAAGATAGGAAAAAATACTGACCATAAAACATCATTTCAAATTATCGTAAGCAACAACAAAACAGAGTTTAAAACAAGATTTACTCCTCCACTTCTATTAGAAAAGGATAAAGAATATGAAATAGCATTGGTTAATCTTGAAACTTATTATTCATTTCCTAATATTGATGCAAGCAATAACATTTTCGTTTATTCACCAGACAATGGTACAACATGGATAAAGATAAAAATACCTGAAGGAAGTTATGATTTAGTTGATATTAGTGATTTTATTCAACAAGAAATGAGAAAAAAAGGTCATTATGATGCAGTTAATGAAGAATATTATATTAACATCTCAGCAAACACTAATACTTTAAAGTCTGTTCTTTTTTTAGAAAATGGTTATCAGGTAGATTTTAACCAACAAAATTCTATTGCAAAAGTATTAGGATTCACTCGTGCTAAATATACACAAGGATTTCACGAATCTGAAAATGTAGTAAATATTCTTAGTATTAATAGCTTACTAGTTAATATAGATTTAATTTCAGGTAGTTATGTTAATGGTTCACAAAGAAATACAATTTATAGTTTTTTTCCTAATGTATCACCCGGGTATAAAATAATAGAAAATCCTGTTAATCTAGTTTATCTTCCATTAACATTAAATGAAATACATAATCTTAATGTATCAATTACAGATCAAGATGGAACATTACTTAATCTTAGAGGGGAAAATTTAACAATTAGATTTCATATAAGAGAAGCAAGATAAATATAAAAAATGACAAACTATATTAACGCTAAAATAAATATATCAGAAGGGCAAAAGGAAAAAATTTTTCATTCTTTTAGAAACAAAAGTCCAGCAAGTATTCGTTTAAAGCATGAAGATATACATGGTAATGATGTAATAGCATTAACCAAATCACAAGTAAATAAACTTACAAAAGCTTATAAAGCTGGTAAGGGGGCCACATTTAGAATGTCAACTAAACAACTGAAACATAACATGAAAGTGGAAGGTGGTTTTCTTGGAATGTTAGCAGGATTAGCATCTGCAGCATTACCAGCATTAGCAAGGACTGTTTTACCTGCTTTGGGGGTTGGTGCGTTATCTGGTTTAGCATCTTCAGGTGTTCAAAAAGCAATGGGTAATGGATTGTATCTTAAGAAAGGTGGTTGTGTCTGTCAAGTTGAAACTGATGGAGAAGGTTTATATCTTGGTCCAGCAAAAGGTAAAGGATTGAGTTCCGTTGGTGATGGATTGTATTTAAAACAAGGTGGAAAAATTTATGATGGAAAAGGTCTTCTTTTAGGACCTAATAGCCCATTTGCTAATATTCCTATATTAGGTGCAATATTATAATATTTAAAATATGAATGTGCATAAATTTGGAAATGAAAATAATAAAAATGGATATCATAAAATAGTTCAACCAAAAACTATTTTTTGGAAACCTGTTGAAGTTAAGTATCCAGCTAAAAAAAGTTAATCCTGTTTCATGGGATATTTTTACTCAACAACCGTTAGTATTAGAAGGAGGACAAACAAGAACGATGGCTTTAGGTATGGGTTTTAATATGAGTAAAGGTTTTGTTTTAGTTTCTCTATCTTATAATCTAAAACTTAATCAAATATCTATAACAAATGAAGTTTCATTAGAAGAAGTGGATGACGTGGTTACAACAATTACAAACAACTAAAAAAAGTTAGTAAAAATTAATGAAAATGAATTTTTGTGTCGTCTTTACTATTCAATTTAAAAAATAAGTTTTAATTAATAAAATGGAGCTAAAAGAAAAGATTTATCCAGATTTACCAGAAGCACGAAATATACCAAATGCACCAACACTATTAACAACAGGAGACAATGGTCAATCCTTTAGACTACAAAAGATATCAGAAATTCAAACATTTCTTGAAAATGAAGTTAAGACAAGAGAACATCTAACTAAAAAATACTTAATAATTAGTAAAACAGCAGATAATGTTGAAGCTGGTCTAACTGCTATAGCATTAGGTGCAGGAGCAGGTGGAATTGCTTTACTCTCAACTGTGGTAGCGATACCTGCAACAATAGCCCTAGAAGGTTGTGCTTTAGCTGTTGGGTTAGTAGCATTAGTAGGTAAGTTTTTGGTTAGAAGAACCAGAACAAAATCAGAAAAACATCTTCAGATTAAAATGTTAGCAGATTCAAAGTTAAATACACTACTTACACATATATCAAAAGCAATAACAGACAACGAAATTGATCATTCAGAATTTACTTTAATTATGGATGAATTGGAAAAATACAAGACACTGAAGGAAGAAATTAGGAGTAAGTCGAAGAAAAAAAGCAAGCCAGAGGAACAGGAGAGTTTAATAGAGAAGGGGAGAATAGAAGCACGGGAGGAATTCAGGAGACTAGTAGAAAGAAACAATGGAAACCATTAAGAATAAAACTAAAACCACCTAAGTTTAAATGTTCTTGCGCATGTGAGATAGATAATACTAATTAAAAAATGAATTACTTAAAAAAAAAAATATGTCGTTTTTAAAGATTAAAGACCCTGTGAAAAGGGAACAAACAGTAAAAGAATATCTTGCTACAATGAAAAGAATTCGTGATAACCAGCTTGCAGAAAAAACGGGGGACATTGAATTACAAACTGACCTTTCAAAGTTTTTTAGACCTATTACAGAAACACAAAAAGCTTCAACAAAGGAGATTACAGAAGGGCTTAAACCTATTAAAGAGGGGATTGAACAGTTACCACAGGCTATTACGTTTCCAGAATTTCCTTCTATAAGAGCTTATGAAAAATCGGAAATGGATGATTCTGATCGTGAAGAAATATTTAAAATGATGAATCTTCTTGAAGAAGAGGATGAAGACCCATTATTACTTATTGGACCACTTGCAGCAAAGCAACTAAGAAGATTTACTAATAAGGATGAAGCTGATACAACGTATGGGTTATATGACAAAAAAGGTAAATTTTATATCGGCAATCAGGAATTTGAAATTTTAGGAGATGATTTTTATTTTGCAAAAAAAACCTATGATGGTACACCTGGTCTGTGGGAGTTAATTGTGGCTAAAAACCCAGACAAAGATAAATATAATGATGAGGATTTTGATAATTACAAGGAGATAATGTTAAAATCTGGCACCCTTCATCGAAATAATGATCCAAAAAGTAAATTTCCAAAAAGCAGTAAAGCAAGCAAGTGGAATAACATTCTTAGGCACTTTTGGAATGATGCAGTCCTTGGACAAGGAATTACCATTATCCCATCAGACCCTAACGCACTATTAGAAAGATTAGACCTTTTAATGTCAAGTAAAAATGCTGGTAATACAGGTGTAAGAAATGAGCTTGTAAGTATTTGCGATGAATTAAAAAGACAACGTGTTTTAAATACAAAAACTTATAAAAAATTAATGTCAATACTATAAAATGATTACATCACAAAAGAGAGGATTTAAAAGAAATTATGCTTGTGGAGGAGCAGGAATATTTGATACTTTAGCTAATTTTCTTACAAGACTATTTACAAGCAGCGCAGCTAAACAAATTGCATCTTCAGCAGTTGATGTTGGTAAAAGCGTAGCAAAGGAAGGAGCTAAGAAAGCATTAGAGGTTGGAAAGACGGCAGCAATTGATGCAGGTAAAAAGTTAGTTCAAAAGGCTTTAACACCAAAATCTAAAAAGATTATAGAAAAATATACTCAAAAGCCTACTACTACAACAACACAACCTGCAACGCAAAATGTTAATACCTTAATAGATGGTAGTGCCATTGCTATACAAGATTTAGTTAAAAAATTAAATAGTAGGGGTTCCGGAGTTAGAGTATTATGAAATTTAAGTTAAGTAAAATATATACATTAAATAAAAAAGAATGTCAAAGCTAAAATTTAATTTAACACATTATGAAAAATACAACACAAAAAAGGTTAGTATCCTTTATGGAAATCTAAAACTTAATGATGATTGTGAAGTATTAGATAGTAGTAATACAAAATATAACTATAATAAAGCTGTTTTAAAATTGTCACCTGAAAAAGCTGATATTATTAAGGAATTTGAAGAAGATGTAAATCAATATCTAGAAAAACATGGTATACCTAAGGTAACCATTCTTTACGGAAATAGAATTTATCCAAAGATGAAGACATCTTTTTGTAGAAAAACTTAAAAATATTAAACTTAAGGGTGTGTATGTAAATGATGAAAACAAATCATTCCCTCAACTATGGGTAGAATATTAAAACAATTATAATTTTGACTTAAAAATTATAATTGTATATAATAAAATGGATATTTTAAATATTAAAGCGCCGATTTTAAAAGATGATAGTATTAATGAATATGAATATTATGAGTATCTGCCTATTACAGGGACTAATTTAAACAACCCTGGAGGAAATATTAGGATTGATTTCGAAACTCAAGATATTTTTTATCATCCTTCAGAATCATATCTTGAGATTAATGGCGGAATAGTAAAAGAAGATGGAACTGCATATGATTCAACTGATGCTGGTGATTTGGTAACCTTAACAAATAATGGTTTAATGTATTTGTTTAAAAATATTAGATATCAACTTAGTGGACAAGAGATAGAAAGCATTAATTATCCTGGCCAAACTACTACAATGCTAGGGCTGCTAAAATACCCTGATGACTTTTCTAAATCACAGGGGTTAAATCAATTGTGGTATAAAGATACTAGTGTAGCTGCTGAGAATGCTAATGTAGGTTTTAAAATTAGAAGAGATTATATTTTAGGTAAAGATGATGCTAATATAATAGATAGAAATAAAGGATTATTTAGTTTTAGGATACCATTGAAACATATATTTGGTTTTTGTGAAGATTACAACAAAATTTTATATGGTATGAAACAAACACTAACCTTAACAAGAAACGTTAATAATGATGCAATTTATAGACCAGCTACTGTTCCAGCTGCTGGTGGTAATCCTGCTAGACATGAAAATGGTGTAGTTAGATTAGATAAAGTATCTTGGTTTATGCCTCATGTAGAGCCTGAAGATGGTAACAAGTTAGAACTTTTTAAATTTATCGAGAAAAAAGAAAAATTCCCAGTTGGGTATAGAATGATACAATGCGACTCTATTGCTGTTCCACAATCAACAGGTTTTACTTGGAGGTTATCATCTAAATCATCTCCTGAGGTGCCACGTTTCTTAATTGTAGGTTTTCAAACAGGTAAAAGTAATAACCAAACGCAAAACCCAGCTATATTTGACAATATACTTGTTGTAAATATTTATGTAATGTTAGGTTAAAAAAAATATCCTGCTTATGATCATTTTATAAATTTTCCCACTAATCAAATTAGTAGAATATATAGTGAAGCAGCTTCTTTTAGAAAAAAGTTTTTTAACATGGATGAATTGGTATCAAACCCTAATATTACTCCTTCAGATTATAAAACTCTCTTTCCTTTGTATGTGTTTGATTTATCTAAACAAAGTGAAAGACTTAAGTATTCTGTTACTGATATTCACGTTAAAGCAACATTTGCACCATTTACCCCAGCCAATAATCCAAATCCACCACCAAATACTGAAGCATTTGCTGTTTTACTTAGTGATAGGTTAATTAACTTTCAGAGTGATGGAAATAAGATGAGTGTAGTATATTAAGTAAATTTTTACTTAAATAAAAATGAAAAAGGTTGCTGATTTTAAAAAGATATTAACAGATAACAATATTAAGTGGTATTCCTATTGGAACAAGAAAAAGTTTATTGATGTGTTAAAAGAGCATGGCCTATATCCTAAAGAGGAAGAAAAAAAAATTTAAAAAAAAATCCCTAATTATGATAGATTAAAGGATATTGCTAAAAATCCTAAAATGGTTACCTTAAAGGATGTAGAGACTGAAGAGGTAATTGAATTTCCATCAATTTATAAGGCTAGTAAGTATATAGATCGTTGTCCACAAACGATTGAAAACTGGAATGGTAGAGTCTGGAATGGTAAATATAGAATTGACATTCTTTAATTTTATTATTTTTTTAAAAAAAAATAATAAAATTTGACTTAAGGAAAGATTTTTATATTAAAAAAATATGGAACGCCAATTTGATAGATACAATGTAGCAGGATTAAGAAATCTAGCAAGGGAAAGGGGATTAAGAAGATACTCAAGGCTTAGACGTAATGAATTAATTACCCTTTTAATCAATACAGAACCTTCAATATTAGATAGAGATATTGAAACTATTGATGCACCAATATTACAACCAACGCCCTATATACCACCAAGACAAAGACCAACCAGGCAACCAACTACTTCAGTTGATGATTTGTTAAGGAGTTTAGAAAATGTTAGAGATGCACCAGATAGTATATCATCAGAACTTAATGCTTTAAAAACTAAAATAAAAAGTATATATGATAAAGTGGATAAGATAAAAGTAATAAAAAATAAATCTGCTTTAAAAAATTATGCAACTGAACATAAAATAGAAGGAATACCAGTTGATACACCACAAGAGTTTTTAGAACTAACACAACCGTCAATTATAAATCTTTTAAATAGCATGCGTGGGTTTAAAGTAAAATTAAATCTTTAATGTTTAATGGAAAGAGGAGAGGGTGTTAATAAACAAATAGTAGAAGCTAATTTTTCTTCTTCTTCTGAAGATGGTTATGAGATTATTTTACAAGGAACTAATATAACAAAAGTATACTTAGAAATGATTGAAACAATTTTAGAAAATATTGTTAGTTTTTTAATGAAGGGTAGTGGGTGGGTGTTTAATAGTGTGGTTCATTTAAAGTTACATAGTGTTATTTATGAACCATTAAGAGCAGGTGGATGTATACCATTACCTGATTGGATTGCTAACAAAAAGGCATGTATTAATATGAAAAGTGAGAATGATGAATGTTTTACAGATTGTATTTCAAGATATTTAAATCCAACAGATAAAAATCCACAAAGAGTAGATAATGATTTAAAATCTAAGAAAAATAGCTTAAATATGAAAGGAATAAAATATCCTGTTTCTTTAATTGATATAGATAAGTTTGAAAGACAAAATCCAACAATTAGCGTTAATGTTTTTGGGATAGTAGAAGGTAAGGAAAAAATCAAACGAATTAGAGCTATAAAAAGTTTAAAAGAAAATCATATAAATTTGTTATATATTGAAGATGGTGAAAAATCACATTATGTTTTAATAAAAGATAAAAAATGTAATGCTTTAATGAGAGCACAAGTAAGTGATAATAGTAATGTAAGGTATTGTATACTTTGTATGAACCATTTTGGAAGTGAAAAACTTTTAAATAAGCATATGGAGCGTTGTGAAGATCATGATGGAGTTGATTTAATAATGCCTAAGTTTAATCCTAAAAATCCTGATGAAATTTTAATAAAGTTTGAAAACTATTGTAGAAAAATTATGGTACCATTTGTTGTTATTGCTGATTTTGAATGTATATTACAAAAAATAGAACCAGATACGCAACAAACAAGTAATACCATTGAAACACAAAAGCATATACCTGTTAGTTATAACTATTTAATTTGTAGTTCTGATAGAAAAGTTTTAAAACCAGTATTAAGAGGACATGTTGGTAAAGATAGCGAAAAATATTTTATAGATACTTTAACTGAGGATACCAAAAAACTTTATAATGAATTTTATAAAAAACCAGTAAAAATTAAGATAACAGAAGATGAAGTTAGAAACATAAAAATGAAGTAAAATGTTGGATATGTGGTGGTGAATTTACACATAAAAATTATAAAGTAAGAGATCATTGTCATTTTACTGGTAATTATAGGGGTGCCGCACATAATGAATGTAACCTTAAAGCAAAAGTATCAGATTTTATACCTGTTATCTTTCATAATTTATCTGGTTATGATGCACATATTTTTATTAAGTATCTTGGTAAAAGTAGTGGTAGAATTGATTGTTTACCCAACACAGAAGAAAAATATATTAGTTTTACAAAACATCTAAAGGTAGGAAATAAAAATATTAATTTAAGATTTCTTGATAGTTTTAAGTTTTTATCAAGCAGTTTAGATAAAATTGTAGAAAATTTAAAAGATGATGATTTTAAAAATTTAAAGTATTATTTAGAAAAACATCGTGGTGGATATACAGAAGAAAAATTAAAATTGTTAAGTAAAAAGGGTATCTTTCCTTATGAATGGTTTGATAGTTTTGAAAAATTAGAAGAAACACAACTACCGCCTATAGAAGAATTTTATTCAAGCTTAAATGGAGAAGGAATTTCAGAAGAAGATTATGAACATGCTTTAAAGGTATTTGATTTTTTTGAATGTAAAAATATTAGGGATTATTTACAACTATACAATGAAACAGATGTTGTACTTTTAGCCGATGTTATGGAAAACTTTAGATTTTCTATGCATAAAGAATTTGGTTTAGATCCTGCTTGGTATTATACTTTACCTGGATTTGGATGGGATGCTATGCTAAAGGTAACCAAAATAAAATTAGAAAAACTTACTGATGTTAATATGCTTAACTTTTTTGAAGTATCAAAAAGGGGTGGTGTTTGTATGACTAGTATTAGATTTGCAGAGGCAAACAATAAATATATGGGTGATAAGTATGACTCAACAAAACCTCCTAAATATATGATCTATATTGATAAAAACAGTCTTTATCCTTGGGCTATGAGTAAGCCTTTACCTGTAGGTGATTTTAAATGGATGACTAGAGAAGAATTAAATAACTGGGAAAAATATCCGTGTACCCTGGAGGTTGATTTGGAGTATCCTAAAGATTTACATGATTTGCATAATGAAATGCCTTTAGCAGCAGAAAAATTAAAAGTTAGTAAAGTAGAAAAGTTAATACCAAACTTAAATGATAAGAAAAAATATATACTTCATTATGAAGCTTTAAAGACTTACCAGAGATTAGGATTAAAGATTAAAAAAAAAACATCGTGGAATCAAATATCGAGAGAGTACCGCTATTAAAACATATGTTGATAAGTGTGTAGAATTAAGAACACAAGCAAAGAAGGATGAAAATGATTTCTTAGATCAGTTATGGAAGTTAGCAATGAATTCTGTTTTTGGTAAAACCATGGAAAATATAAGAAATAGAGTAAACATAGAATTAGTTAATGGTGAAAATAGTGAACGTTTTAAAAAGTTAACAGCAAAACATAACTTTCATAATCATACTATATTTAATGAAAATTTGGTTGCTGTTCATATGAAAAAAACATGGATTAAATATGATAAACCAATTTATTTAGGAGTAAGTATACTTGATATTAGCAAAACAACTATGTTAGAAGATTATTATAACTATTTTAAAAATAAATTTGGTGAAGATAAAGTATTTATGTGCTATACTGATACTGATAGTTTTGTTTTAACAATAGAAACTGAAGACTTGTATGAAGATTTAAAAGAGGATGCAGATGCAATGTTTGATTTTAGTAATTATCCACCTAATCATCCATTGTATAGTGAAAAAAATAGAAATGTACTAGGTATGTTTAAGGATGAATTAAAGGGAGATCTTTTAATTGGATTAGCAAGTCCTGGAGCAAAAACTTATGCTATGAAAAAATTTATCTTAAGAAAAGATAAAAATGGTAATGCGTTAACTGATGAAGATGGTAAATTTATTTATGATAAGCCTGTTAAAAAAGATAAAGATGGTAATATGGTATATAATGAGAAAACAGAAACTAAAAAATGTAAAGGAGTTAAAAAGTCTGTGATTAAAAATGACCTAAAATTTAAAACTTATAAAGATTGTTTGGATACTAAAAAAGATTTTTGTGTAACTATGGGAGGAATAAAAAGTAAACTTCATGAATTAACCACTATAAAAATGAATAAAATAGCATTAAGCTTTGAAGATGATAAAAGAGTGATACTCTTAGATGGTAGTTATAGAACTTTATCAAGAGGTCATTATAGGATATCTGAGTTAACTGAAGAAGAAAGAAAAATGTATGAAGCACAGGGGGCAAGACCAAAAACAAAGTAAAATATTTAATCTAGTAAAAAGATTAAATATTTATCTAATTGGAAAATCATCTAAAGTTGTTAGTGGTTCAAGTTTATCAATTAAATCTATTCTAGAAAGTTTAGACCTACCTTTTAAATTTTTATTTCGTGCTAAAATTTTTAGTTTTGTATCACCATAACACTCTAACTTATCTCTTATTGATCCATTCCACTTTTGTCTAAATTTTTCTTTTTCAATACAATTAAAACATTTGTCTCTATCAATGCCTGTTTTTTCCCCACAACTAATGCATGGTGGTGATAAACATATTTCACAAATAAATTTACTACAATCATTACCTATACAAGTGACATCACAACGTCTACCAGAAATGTATTTATAAACACTTTTTCCACATTCTTTGCATCTTAGATCATTACATGTTTTACATGTGATATATAAAACATCTTTTTTACTCCACTTACAAGTACAAGGTCCCCTATAACTTCTACACCAGCCAAATGGTCTATCATCATATCTACATTCACTGCACTCATGAATCCATTCATCTCGTACATTTTCTACCTTTTTTTCTAATATGCTATTACAACAAACACAATTAGTTAATAAGATGCTATCATTTTTTAAATTATTAGGCTGTGCTATAATTTCCATTCTATATTAATCATAAGTAAACAGGCTTATGTAAATTCATTTTTTTTTTTTTTTTATTTTTTTATTTTATTTTATTTATTTATTTATTTATTTATTTTATCAATATCTTAAGCCACCCACTAACTCATAAGCCGGTTAGCCGTTGCATGATGCGTTGGTTGATGGGGTAGGTAAAAGGTTAAGTGAGTGTGTGATGTAAGGGTTAGTTG
This sequence comes from Tridacna gigas, assembly GCA_945859785.2. Classification (NCBI taxonomy): domain Eukaryota; kingdom Metazoa; phylum Mollusca; class Bivalvia; order Cardiida; family Cardiidae; genus Tridacna; species Tridacna gigas. Next base: position 32,154,183 of record OX244034.2, read on the forward strand.
GGGGGTTATGCATTGGTTAGCTGGTTAGCTGGTTAGCTGATGTGTTGGTTTTTCTTAATTAAAATTTTTTTTTTTTTAATTTTTTTCTTAATAAATTTTTTTTTTTCGAAAATTTTTCATCTACTGCGGCCGTGCTTTAAATGTTATAAAAATTGAATTAAAGGCAAAAGGATTAAGACAGAGGTTAAACCATTTTGTTTTATGAAGCTAGTTAGATGGTTTTGCGTAAGTATAATAACTGTTAATTTTATGAGCATGCTTAATGTTACATGAAATTGATAATGACGGTCATGTGTGTTAAGTGAGGAGGGACTGGTTAAGGGTTAGATGAGAGGATAAGTGGGTTTGTTATGCATAAGCTTGCTGGCTAGTCATAAGCGTGAGTTGATTGGTTAAAGTGGGTTGACATGCATAAGCGTGATTGGATTTGTATAAGCGTGGGTTGATTGGTTAAAGTGGTTTGACATGCATAAGCGTGATTGGATTTGTATAAGCACCCCAGCACCACTTAACATATGGTTTTATTTGTTAACCTATATCGTATTGCGTAAGGCATTTGTGTAGCATAAGGGTAATGTGCCAGATCGGGTATTATCTTATCTACTAATATCTGATATGTACGGCTTTCCAGGCGGCACATGGCATAAATCACTTGTTCTTAACAAGAAATTACAATCTGCTGAATATCAATGTCACGATCTTACATTACTGTCCTCAGTACACAGATTTATAAAATATAGCTATCCCCGGTACAGAAAGGAACTATCCTCGGTACACCTACGGTGATCTTCTCTGGCGTATAACCACATAAAGAATAAATCTTGGAACTGTATTTTTAATATATATATAATACTTTAAGTATTAGAAAGAAATCGTACACTTCAGAATTTCAGTCACATTCCTTGTTCCGATAATATTCCAGTATTTTGAACAGTCAGGTAATCCAGTATTTTAAACAGTCAGGTAAAAAACCTGCGTGAGCATGACTTTTGGGCGACAAATTTACGTTATAGCACCGGTTTCGGTGTCTCATCAACAGTACAGAGTTGATTAAGCATTTAGGTTATAAAAGCATTAACATATGGCACACGTATGTTACAAACAGAGGTATAATATACGAATTCTTACCTGTTGGACAAGCAGTAACTTCCTCCATTTGTAAATATTTACTCACTTAGATAGCTATATCCGGTGTACGTGTACCCACTGTGACGATAGCATTGCTGGATTTTTAAGTAGATCGCTAATAAAGAAATAAATATTGATAAAATTATCCAATATCTACCTTTGTTTATCGTTTTTCACTCGATGGTGCTAGCTCCAGCATACCCGGATGTGTCAATGGAACAAAATTTCATTGACTCTTTTTGGAGCTAGTTCCACTGATTACCAAATGTGACTTTTATTCATGTTCCTACATACAAAAAACTGTAATAGAGTCTAGTTCATGAACACAAGAAAGGTAGCTTCAGTTCAAACTTTTAATTTTTAATCTTCCACCCCCTTCACAAAATATTTATATTCCTATGGTGGCATATATCTGCCGCGAGATACGAGATAGCTATCGTGATAATTTTAGAAAACTTTCACGATAATTCGAAGTTTCCTGGAAATTTTATCAAGATAGTGAGAAGTTTTCTGAAAAAAATATCACGATAAACTTTGTTATCTTGAAAATTTTATGTTGATTATTTCTGATTCGTGCACGAAGCTGACATCGAGGTAAAATTATCACGATAGTTCTACCCGTTTCTCGATATCTATAAATAGAAAAATCACCATTTGGATGAACTCTGAAGTTTTTGACTGTACAGGAGACAAAGATGATCCGAAACCATATCTAATTATAGATACCGTGAATGTCAGTTGTGGGCACGAGCGTAAAAAAAAAATCGTGATAACAGTTATAAATTTCGAGATATTTCTATCGTGAAACTTTTTGTTATCTAGATAATATTTCCAGGAAAGTTTGTTTTATCGCGATAGTTCTCTAAAATTATCATGATAGCTATCTCGTATCTCGTGGCAGAAATATGCCACCATATATTCCTATGGTGGCATATTTCTGCCGCGAGATACGAGATAGCTATCGTGATAATTTCAGAAAACTTTCACGATAATTCGAAGTTTCCTGGAAATTTTATCTAGATAGTGAAAAGTTTTCTGAAAAAAATACCGCAATAAACTTTGTTTTCTAGAAAATTTTATGTTGATTATTTCTCATTTGTGCACGAAGCTGACACCGACGTAAAATCATCGCCATAGTTCTACCCGTTTCTCGATATCTATAAATAGAAAAATCACCATTTGGATGAACTCTGAAGTTTTTCACTGTACAGGAGACAAAGATGATCCGAAACCGTATCTAATTATAGATACCGTGAATGTCAGTTGTGGGCACGAGCTTAAAAAGAAATCGTGATAACAGTTAGAAATATCGCGATATTTTTATCGTGAAACCTTTTGTTATCTAGATAATATTTCCAGGAAAGTTTGTTTTATCGCGATAGTTCTCTAAAATTATCATGATAGCTATCTCGTATCTCGTGGCAGAAATATGCCACCATATATTCCAGCTTAAATTTTCACTGTTTAAGGACGTATATGACAAATTCTTCCAGCGGACAGATTTTTTTTATGCTTTGCACATACAAAGCTCATCATGTCTCTTGTAGATTACAATGAAAAAAAAGGGGGGTCCCCGTGCTCGTTTCTGAGAAATTCGCTTTTGAAAAAGGTATATACAGTTCCAAAATTCAGCATATACTGGATTTAACACACTTTTCTATAATAGTCAATTAAACTGGAAAATTACCAGAAGAATATACAAATATACATCACTTTAAAGAAAAATAATTCAGTTTTGCACAAAAAACATATAAAAGCCTGGTTTTAAGCATAGTAAATGTACCAATATGCATCTTATATATAGACCATTGAGTTAAAAAGGGAGATAATTTGACCGGGTTAAGGGTTAATCTTCAATAAAAACATACTTTCTAACGGACAGATTTTTTTTTTTTTAAATTTCCACAATCATAGTACTTATAAATCTAGACAATAAGAAAAAATAAAAAAGGCACCTACCCGTGCTTCTTTCCCCAGGAAACAGTGATGAAGGTCACTATGGAGGTTAATTTTTTCAAGGAAAACTATATAATAGAAGCTCAGCAGACATAGTAGGAAAGAAGAAATTGCTCATGCTCATTAAACGCGATTTCTCCTTTTCCCACATTAATTTTGGATCCTATACTCATTCAGAAAATGAACATAGCCTATATACCTCAAATTCATATCAAACCCTTCATTATCTACATGTAGTTTTTTTTTTTTATAAATTTGCACACATGATTATGGCCATACGGCTCATAGAAATACAAAAAAAAAAAAAAAAAATGTCTGTGGAAAAAAATGGGATAAAAGCTTGGCAGACATGATGGAAAAAGGAAAAATTACTCAGTAGAAGAAAGTTCTCCTTTTCCCACAGTATTTTTCAAAGAGGAAATAGCTATACTTCAAGAAATAGGTATACTTCAACAACTTCAATTTTCTGCCCGTTTCATTGTTTGCTGTGTAACTGGACTTTTTTTTCCAGCTAGTACTTTACCAGTCATATCAGGAAAATGTGACTGGTCAGGAACTGGATGAAGAAAATAAGTTCAGGAAACACTGGCCTGAGAGCCTTCACTTTGAATGACTATAGATACCATACCTCACATTAGGCTGCAAGTTTTGCAAAAATTAGAAAAAATATATAGGAGAAAATTGCTACTTGTGAGAATTTAGCAAAATGGCATACTATTTTTCATAGAAGTTTTTCAAAAAATGAACATATCATTACAACTTGCATCTACATGTAATTCAATCACATGTTCAATCAAATTTTTACTGTAATATAACTGCATATTTACACAGGGTTTAACCTTTTACCAGATAAGCCCTGCTCTTAAAACCCTAAGGAAGAAGGCTTTTGAAAACATCGTGGGTAAAGGAGAAAATGCTTGAAAGAAGCATTGTCTCCTTTTCCTACAATGCTTTCCAACCCTGCTAGAGATAAATCCCATTATTTGATCAACAACCACTTTATTGTCTGGAAAATGTAGTACCATCCGTAGAAAGTTCCACTTGTAAAAGTGCACCGTCGGTTCGCTGTTACTATTGCCATTTGTGCGGAAAAATACACAATAGCGCCGATAGTTTTACTATCTGTGAGAAATACAAATGCGCAGTATGGATGCGCGTGAACATTTATACCAAATGTCATTAATATGGTGGCATATTTCTGCCACGAGATACGAGATAGCTGTCACGATAATTTTAGAAAACTATCACGATAAATAAAAGTTTCCTGGAAACTTTTTCGAGATAGTGAAAAGTTTCCTGAAAAAAATATCACGATAAACTTGATATTTTATAGCAAAATTTTTCAATTGTGCACGGAGCTGACATTCGAGATAAAATTATCGTGATAGTTCTGTTTCTCGATATCTATAAATAGCAAATTTTATCATTTGGATGACCTCGGTAGTTTTTGACTTCACAAGAATGCAGTATGTAAAAATTCGAATCATTAACAATTATACCTTAATTGGTAAATTTTGACAAGACTGGAAATGAACAGAAGTCTGTAAAATCACAAAGACGACTCGAAATGCCTCCTACGAACAACCTTAAAACCATTTAGGGACAAGCAGAATTCATGAGGTTGAAGACGAAGATGATCCGAAACCGTATCTAATTATAGATACCGTGAATGACAGTTATGGGCACGAAAGCAAAAATAATCATGATAACAGTTAGAATTATCGCGATATTTTTATCGTGAAAATTTTTTTTATCTAGATAGTATTTCCAGGAAACTTTGTTTTATCACGATAATTCTTTTAAATTATCGCAATAGCTATCTCGTATCTCGCGGCAGAAATATGCCACCATAGTTTAAAACATACATTGTATATGTCATATAAATTTTCACAAAAATGGATGAAGGCTTAAGCCAGTGTTCCTTTGATCTCGGTACCCAACGGCAGGGTGGGCAACCTAAGAGCATTAATATACCTGCTTGGTACAAATTAACGCACACGTGTCCCATTAAACTAACTCTTCTTATCTGTTATTGATCTTAATTCACCCTTATGTTGCAGGTTACAGATGGTAAGTTCATTCTTCAAGTCTCTAGGCCTACTACGAACTATCGTACTTATCCAAATTTGAACGTTGTCTGTGCATGTCATATTCTTCGAAGATTTGACTTGTCTGCTATGACGCATCACTGGGAAAAAAAAAAAAAAAAAAGACAAATATTAGTACGTGGTGCGTAAATTGCAAATCTCTGTCGACAGTTTCTAAATATAGTCACGAGGAAAACCGGGATTTATGCAACAGCCTGACAACAAAAATAACGTCCCACCTTGCTGGGCTTATACTGGGGCTTAAAATTTCCAAAGCTTATAAGGGGCTAATGTTCCTAAATGGCTGGTGCATAGGTTACATGGCGAATTTTTCAAGCCGACAGTAAAAACTCAAATTTCTGCTATTATAAAGGGGAGTGTGAAGTTGGCAGTACTGAAGTTCGACAATCGGAGTTCGATATTCAATGTAGAAATGAATATGCTGTTAAGCTGAATTTCATGAAGCAGTAGATTCGGTATTTTTTTCAAACTCAAAGGACAGTTACAAACAACAAGAAATAACGATTTGAATATCGAAATGACTTTCATGTCAGCAGTAAATTCGCGTTTTTTTTGGGGGGGGGGGGGGGGCATGCAGATAATGTATGGTCTCGAATATAGATTTGATTATCGAAATGAATTTCAGGCTAACAGCAGATTCGCCAAGATTTTCATATGGGCATGTAGATATGTATGAAATCGAATGTCTATTTGGATGTCGACCGGAATTTCATGCTAGCAGCAGATTCGCAAAGATTTCTATATAGGCATGTAGATGTTGTATGAAATCCAATTTAGATTTTAATATCGAACTGAATTTTCTGCTAGCAGCAGATTCACTAGAATTTCTGTATGGGCATGATATATAAATTTCCAATGAAGATTTGAATATCGATCTGAATTTCCTGCTAGCAGCAGATTCGCTAGAATTTCTTTATGGGCATGTAGATGATATATAAAATCCAATGGAAATTTGAATATCGATCCGAATTTCATGCTAGCGGCAGATTCGCCAAGCGTTCTATATTGACAAGTCGATATTGTATGAAATTCAATGTAGATCTGAATATCGAATTGAATTTCAGCTAGCAGTAGATTCGCTGGATGAATCGTACTAGGTAGGATTTAGAGAGTACACGTATATTTTATATTGAGATTTGTTGATTGATTGCCGTCTTGAAAATATGTCCGGTTCTGTACTAAGAATGCCCATATCTACGGTGGCACAAAAGTGACATGGAAGATATATTTTATACTACGTGCGCACGTAATAGTTATTACGTGCGCACGTATTAGTTAATACGTGCGCACGTATTAGCTACTGCGTGCGCACGTACTAGCTACTGCGTGCGCGCGTAATAACTAATACGTGCGCACGTAATACTATTGCGTGCGCACGTATTAGCTAATACGTGCGCACGTATTAACTAATACGTGCGCACGTAATAGTATTACGTGCGCACGTATTAGTTATTACGTGCGCACGCAGTAGCTAATACGTGCGCACGTATTAACTGATACGTGCGCACGTATTAACTAATACGTGCGCACGTATTAACTAATACGTGCGCACGTAATAATCGACCAATCAGTTTATAAGGAACAGAAGCCATATTGTTGCGAGGGAAGGGCAAAATTACATTGGTCCAACACGGCAACAGATGTGCATACATCTGACACCCAAGTAAAAAATCAAGTAGAGCTATTATTTCTTAAATCGTTTAGGCATACTGCGATTATTTTAAGTATCTGTACCATGGTACGGTACAGTAACTATTAATACTCTAGCCTACGGTCCATCGAATTACCCCAAACCACCCCAAAACACCCCAAACCACCCCAAAACATCCCAAACCACCTTTTATCATATAAAATTAATACTGTGGTGGGGTTGGGGGTGGAATGATTTGTAGGGTACGAAAGACTGATGAGCTATACAAGGAGTTTTGTCACCGAAAACTACCCAAAACACCTCAAGAAAACAAAAAAGGCGTTTAAAGTGATATCATTTTACAACGGTTTAAGATGCAGGAACAGTATAAATCAAATTGAAAATGGCATACACAATAATTAATTTTCCTTAAACTGAAATATCTATGGTTCAAAAGATGTAGTTTGAATGCCTAACACCGTGGACCCCAATCAGACTGTTACTTTAGTAGCAGTCTGATGATCTGGCTGCACAATGTTTGCATATATCTAACTTCCCTAAAACTTATATAAATTACGGTATCTGTTGCCATTCTGACTACATATAGTTTGGAGGCACGAACGAACGTTTTCAGGCAGTCAGACATGACCAAACATTATGGACCCAGATCAGACTGCTCCTTCAAGGGGCAGTTGGATCTTCATGGGCGGATCCAGAGGGGGGGACCGGGGATCCGGACCCCCCCTGGAATTTTGGAAAAATGTGGTTATCGGATTCGTGAAATGGTACTGGTTTGATATTGCACAGCATTTATGTAAAATACAGTCATGAATATAAAAAATAAACGGTTCTAAATGTGGAGACCTCCTCATGGTTAGAACTGGAAACGTTGACTTACATCCACTGAAATCCGAAATCAAAGTATCATATAATAAGAAGAGTGCGTTTGCGGTGGGACCCCCCCTGAGAAAGATATCTGGATCCGCGCATGATCTGGGTCCACAAAGTTTCCCTTTCTGACAGCATGACTACATATAGTTTGGAGGTATGAACGAACTTTTTCAGACAGTCAGACATTAGCAAACATAATGTACCCAGATTAGACTGCTCCTTTAAGGGGCAGTCGGATCTGGGTCCACAAAGTTTGCCATTCTGACAGCATGACTACATATAGTTTGGAGGCATGAACGAACTTTTTCAGACAGACAGACATGACCAAACATAATGTACCCAGATTAGACTGCTCCTTCAAGGGGCAGTCGGATCTGGGTCCACAATGCTTGCCATTGTGACTACATATAGGTTGGAGGCATGAACGAACATTTTCAGACAATCAGACATGACCAAACATAATGTACCTAGATTAGACTGCTCCTTCAAGGGGCAGTCGGATCTGGTTCCACAATGTTTGCCATTCTGACTACATATAGGTTGGAGGCATGAACGAACTTTTTCAGACAGTCAGACATTATGGTCCCAGATCTCAGTGGGGCCAAAAAGTCTCTAGCGCATGTAATGCATGTAGTCCTTTTATCCTTAGGCTAACGTGACAGGACGTAATATAGATATTTTTTGTTAAAAGTGATCCTTACCCAACAATTCAACCAACCCTTACTGTATTAATAATTTTATATCATATAAAAGGTGTTTCTGGGTGGTTTGGGATGTTTTGGGGTGGTTTGGGGTGTTTTGGGGTGGTTTGGGGTAATTCGATGGACCGTAGGCTAGAGTATTAATAGTTACTGTACCGTACCATGGTACAGATACTTAAAATAATCGCAGTATGCCTAAACGATTTAAGAAGTAATAGCTCTACTTGATTTTTTACTTGGGTGTCAGATGTATGCACATCTGTTGCCGTGTTGGACCAATGTAATTTTGCCCTTCCCTCGCAACAATACGGCTTCTGTTCCTTATAAACTGATTGGTCGATTATTACGTGCGCACGTATTAGTTAATACGTGCGCACGTATTAGTTAATACGTGCGCACGTATTACCTACTGCGTGCGCACGTAATACTATTGCGTGCGCACGTATTAGTTAATACGTGCGCACGTATTAGCTAATACGTGCGCACGCAATAGTATTACGTGCGCACGTATTAGTTATTACGTGCGCACGCAGTAGCTAGTACGTGCGCACGCAGTAGCTAATACGTGCGCACGTATTAACTAATACGTGCGCACGTAATAACTATTACGTGCGCACGTAGTATAAAATATATCTTCCATGTCACTTTTGTGCCACCGTACATATCAGATACATGCAGGTAATTTAGTTTAAAAAAAATGCCACCTAGCGGAAGATAGGTGAAGTTTGAAGGATTTGCGAACGAGAAATAATGTATGACCCAAAATGGTATCCGTTTTTTGAAATAGTAGCAAACATTGTGGATAAAAAGGAGAGAATGCTGACTAGTATTTTCCTTTCGTCTCAATAGCTTCGAATTTAACAGGGCTATGTGCCGTTTAAAATTAATTGTTAAAAGTACTTTGAATATAATTTATCGAGGCTCTGTTTTTGCCTTTCTATAGTCGTATTTTGCTCTATCGTGTGTTCTCAAAGATACATCGGCAAGCCTACTGCCTTTTGCTGACTAAAGATCATTTGCCACAGGTTTGTTTAAACATGTGATTGTTGGTAAAAGCTACTAAGGAACACAAGAGTTTGTTTTTGTTGTTTAACGCCGTATTCAACGCCGTATTCATCGCCGTTTTCAGCATTATTTCAGTTATATCGCAACGGCCAGTACGCCTTTCTCTGCCTTCAGAGAGGTTCTTTTACCCCTGTACTTTGTACAATATTTTTCCTAAGCCAGCGACTGCTTTTCAAGATAGCCATCGTCGAAACAACGATCAGGCGTGAGAGAGAAATGAATAATCCTGTCGCAATGACAAAAAAAAAAATTAATTCGTGGAACGAAAGTAGCTGAGCTGAAAATTCGACACAGCAATTACATGTGTGTCTGTGTGTGTGTGTCTGTGTGTGTGTCTGTGTGTCTGTGTGTGTCTGTGTGTGTGTGAGAGAGAGAGAGAGAGAGACTGAGACTAGGAAGGTGGAGCTCTTCATAGAATTTCTTATAAAACATGTTTTGCATTCACGACCGCTTATTTATCAGCTATTTCATGAAAAGCTCATAGATGTACTTTTATTTACAAATTCAGAAAAAGTAACTTGAACGGTTTGCAAAGAAAGTGAAACATTTTGATTCGGCCTGCTAAGAGTTATTATTGCAAAAACACCCTTATTGTGCATATGCGGACGTGAAGTTTGCTGAAATAAAAGAGGTTGGCTGGGAAATGCTGGAGAACTTTGTAGGAAAAGAAGACCATGCTGTTTACCAGCATCGTCTTCATTTCAGACTATGTTTTCAAAATCCTTTTTTCCAAAAGGTCGTTATCGTTACACCAAAAGGGGTGGGGTTGCCTAGTAAAGGATAAACAAGCAATACTTAGGAGTAAAACTAGATATTACATAATATTTTACCTATGAAGTCAAGCATGCTCTCTCGTCAAGGTTATCTCTCTCTCTGTCTCTGTCTGTCTTTCTTTCACCCAGTCTTTCTATCAATGAATTAGCAATTACATAATAAATTAACAATAACATTTATTTAGCGTGATGTAGCTCTCTCTCTCTCTCTCTCTCTCTCTACAGACGAGATTGGCCCTTCTGTATAACAGTGCCAAAGTATGTCCAGTTGTGTCTGTATACGATTGTATTTCTGTCTTTCGTAGTGTCGGTACAAGTTGTCTTGTACTAGTTGAAGACGAATTCGAACAAAGAGCTACTTATTGTTTTAACCCTTTATCAGACAACAAAATTTTAGAAACGTCCAAATTGAAAGCATTTGCAGACGACAATTTCAATGTGGATCAGATGGTGTGATTTTTCTTGGGGTAGAAAACATTGTGGGAAAAGGAGAAAATGCTGGTTACCAGCATTTTCTCCTTTTCCCACAATGTTTTCAAAAGGCTTCTTTCTCAGGGTCGTTCAAAGTCGAGATTGTGTGGTAAAAGGTTAACAGTGGTACAAGGGTATTAAACCCTAGACTGCAACCGTTCGATTTCTTGATTATTCTACAATTCCACCCTGCAAAAATGGGAGAAAAACATGAATAGAACAATTACCTTTGCGTGCGATAAAGAGTTCTTTAAGCAGAAAATCCATTTGAGGATGACTGAATAATTAATGGAACAGTCCTATGAAATCAATATGAAACCGGAATATACATGTACATGTGAGCTGTTGCTTTGATATGACTGACGCACTGTTGTTCGGAAGAGATTTAAAGCAAGATTCGGAGAATCTAAACACTATCCATTCAAAAATTAAAATACCGTCACAAACAGGACATGTTCATTTTGTCTGACTATCTGGATGACAATTCACAAGATGGGAGATGTTGACAATAAATGGAATATGCATATCGATATTTCTCTCCGGCTGGGTCATGTGTAAGAAGTATAACATACTTCTAAAATTTTATGAATTGATTTAATGATCAAAAGGGTTGAAAGCAGCACGCCGACACAGTAAATGTCCGACCAAATTCCGATGGAGAGTTCACTTCCGTTCCGGAACAACTGTCGACCATGGCTTCGGGAAATTTCCTTTCGTACGGAATGGTGTCATCCGCTGGTCTTGTGCTCTCCAAAATTGGGCAGGAATGTAATCTTGGTTTGGTCACTCTGTGAACAGGAAAATTGAGAAGAAAATATTCCCTTAAAAGTCAAGAATATTGCTGAGTTGGGTCTGAGACATTGTGTCATCTCAGTATTTGAGAACATTTCTAAAGTCTTGTAATGTTCATACGCGGATCCAGCCATTTTTCATAGGGATAGTCCGACCTAAACCCTATTATGAAAAAACATACCTATCTAAACATTAATGAGTCGATCCCCGGTAAGTCAGACAGTAACGGACTGGCTTGTCGAGAGTTCGATTCCTGGCCCCTCTAACATCCTTTCCGACATTTGACAAAAAGTCATAGTGGCAAGCATCGTTGGTCTTTTATTAAAGAAAGAATAATAAGCATCGCATTATCTTCCGCTAGGTGTCATTTTTCAAATACAAGTACATACCTTTAGATATGATTTGGGCATTCTGGGTACAGAATCGGACAACTTTTAAAGGCGGCAACCGATGCAGCTAATTTCAAAATAAAATATACATTTTCACACTAAAATCTATATAGAACGATTCATCCAGTCATAGTTAGCTAGAATACAACCTATGCACCAGTCATTTAAAAAACACAGCCCCTATAAGCTTGGGAAAATAGCACCCGTATAAGCTCAGCATGGTAGGACATTATTGGAGAGGTCATCAGACCTCTCCAACAGTGGTGAGTTTAAAAGGCAGACTGCCTCAGAAATTGCTGCCTAACTCCATGCTTTTTTGCGAGATTGTTCTGATACACAGTCTGTTTCGTCATGGTTTTATAAATAAACCGAAGTCAAAAAACTGAAATAGGAAATAGATGTGTTTTTTTTTTATTCGACGGATTTCAAAAAGGATTTGTTTTGTTGATTTGATTGCAAATAACCTTTCCAGAAGTTGTAATTTTTCATTAAAAAGATAAAGCTACACACACAAAAAAAGAACTTCGTTAAAAAAAGATAACAACGCGGGAAAAGATCACTTGAAAACGTGGGAAGAAGGTCACGTGTCTGTCATGTAATGCATAAGAGGTTTCTCCTTTTTACACAGCGGCAATCATATAATACCTTACTTATTTGTTTACATGTACCAAAATATATTGAAATTAAAAGCAATAAGCTATTTGAAAACATGGATGCTGACCTCTCCTGGCTTCTTTTTTAAAGAAGCCAACTTGTTTTTGTTGTCAGTTTGTTGGACAAATCTCGGTTTTCCCCATGTCTATGTTTAGAAACTGTGCATGGGGATTCGCAGTAAACAATGGTATCTAATAAAATTATTTTTCTCGTTTGAATTAATTATATTCTAAGAACTTTGCAGCGAGAAACTTGCTTGATTTTGCACAGACGTATTCTTTATAAACCATTTTCCGCTTGATATTTTTAGCCGCAATTTACGTACTGCGTATTAATATTTATCCTTTACAGGATAGTGATGCGTCATAGCAGACATGCCTATCTTCAAAGAATAAGACATGGGCAGACAACGATACGCGCCGGTAGTTCGTCTGTGTTCTATAAAAATTTTTTTTTTAGAAATTTCAAGGTTCCAGATGCCCGGACCCCTGCCCTGGATCCTCCCTTGGCTGACGTGCAGAAAAAAAAGAAAGATCTAGAATTGATAAAATTCAAATTCTTTGTCATAGAGATATCGATTCATGCTTTGTTTACGGGCGCATTTTTTTTTTAACTTTATTGTCCACGTCTTTATGGTACTTGAGGGTCGTGGCCATCCCTCAATGCACCTTACAGATCGTTGTTAGTATTCTGTGTTAGTAATTGAACTTTAAAATACAAACAAAAGTCGTAATTACAGATTCCAGATTTTTTACAGCTACTATTGTACTACTATATTGATATGGCTACTAAAATATGAAGATTTTAACAATAATGACTAATAACAGGTTTACTTTTCTTATTTATTACAGTTTTTTTTTTAAATATGTGGACGAAAAAGCTTATTTTTATATATAAATGTGTAAAAAAAAAAAAGAAAAATTGTGTGTGAGTTGCTTGAGTGTGAAAGTGATTGTGTTGATAAAGCGATGCTTTGATCTTGGTTCAATGTACAGTACTGAAACGTCAAAAGCAAAAAGCAAACGTAACATAAGGTTTGAAAGTGTATTGTGACCTTTCAATAAAAATGGCGCACATAAAGCAGCCGATAGTGACGTCACTGCACTGTCAGCGGAAAACTCGAATAAAAATGACGTAATTTTGTAACACTGTACTTTTTTAAAACGTTTTAAAGATTTAAGAAAATCACTAATCTGGCCAGATAATAAACTGATTTGTGTTTTCAGAATAAATACTGAAGACTGTATTTTTCCTGAAAGGACAAAACCGCAGCATCGACCAGCGTGAAATTAGTTAAGCCTACAATTGCGTATTGTTGCATATATGTAATGTTAATAGCTCGCTGCGAGTCATATGAGCATCGATTCTTCGCAATTATGGTAATAAATAATACAATTCACGATGTAAAGGCATTCTATGTACTAACTTACACTAGATATTTCTCATTGCTGCATAAAGGGCTGTTCACACGCGATAAGGGTTAAACTAAATTCTGATTTTAATTTCAGACCACATTATATGCCACATCTAGTCGGGATCGAATTCAACAGCGACCACGTGCAGTATGAATCCTATCCCAGAGTTGCCCATTCGGACAAATCCGATAACTACATCTCTGCCAAAATTTTCTGGGGTGAGAGCGCGGGTCCAAACCCCCGGTTCCCCCTCTGGATCCGAATAAGATGTTAGAGAACTGTGTCTTAAATAAGAGACTTAGATCTAAGTTTTTTCGTGAATCGGGTCCTGGTTATTACTTATATAATTATGTGTTCGCACTAACCTTCTAATGTATTGCACACTTTCGGCTTTATATTAATGTTATTTCTTTTGCAAGCTATGACATGTATTGTGCACTTATCGACCTAATGAAATTTGGTCAGCTCAGCTCTGCTCTGTCGAAAAGTGATTATCCTCAGACCTAGAAAAATCATACATGTGGCATACTGGAACTATAAGTTCGAAAAAGAAAAAGCCACTTACGCTGATCTCCTGAACCAGAGGTCTCATACATATACCTGTATATTGGTGTATAGGTCTCTTTCACAGACAGCGGAACGCTTATTTCCAAAACTGGTGGGCTGTAATAATCATAAACAACAAAATAAGTCAACGGAAATTAATGGAACTCATGTCGTGTGCAGTCGTAGGCCTTAAATATCACAAATCTGGTACGGTTTGTGTTAATAGAACATCAAAAGCATAGCCTATTTTATTTCTCCCGACGTAAAATCAAAATTCCTACTGGAATACTGATAAAGACTACTCACGTTCCCTGTTTACAAGGGTAAAGAAACTGGGTGGTTAAAACGGGATGAAAGGCGCTATTTTGAGGTTTATGCAAAGGGCAGATGTTTGAGAATCAGTAACCTTATTACTCATTTTTATTTTTACTATAAGCGCAAAGTTAAATCAAAGCGTTGAAAACACTGATGTGGCATTTGTCAAGGAGGCCATCGTGTGGAATTAATAATTCGAAAAATAAACAACAGAAATAGGTTCAAAATAGTTTGAAAGCCAACCTACTATGTAGTCATGCAAAATCCGATAGAGAAGGCCGCAATCTTGTGGACGAGCAAGTCCAGGTGAACAAGCTCTTGGACGAATAAGCCCAGGAACGAACTGGTTTTGGGACGAACAAGCACAGTATGTGTGTATCATTACGCCTCTATTGAATGCCACAGCGGATCAAGCTGTTTTCGATAAAAAAGGAAGTTATTCCTCGATCGATGGTCTAATCCAATTTATTGAATAAGCCATTGTCAATTTCATATCTGAGTGCAATCGAAACACTTATTTGTCTAAGAAAAATTGATTTTAATTGGGTTTACTTCCTGCGGTTCTGCACAAACTACGATACATGATGTTCAAAATGCCGTATTGAACTCATAGTGGCATTGTCTTCGACAAATGCCACAAAAATGAAACACCTTCCACGACTATAATTAGCTGATTTTGATCCTGTGATCAAGCTCATACATAACAAAACTTGTGGATTTATCTTAAAATTACTTTTCAATTTGTCAGGGTTTAAAAACGAAACTACTTACATTTGCAGCTATATACATGTATAATCGGTACTAGTTCAGGGTACTGCAAGATATGCTGCCTAAGTTTGATAGTCTATTTCCATATATATACGGCACCGACAACACCCGAAGACAGTCACACTTTCTTGTTCGAACTACGCTTAGTTCGAATAAAATACTCCGGTCCCTTGCGCTACGAACTACCGAGATTTTACTGTGTGTGTATATATATATATTTTTTTTTTTTCTTTCCATCAGTTTACCGACACAACTTAGTAGGGATAATGAGCGATAATTACATATTATCTCCCTTCTGAAAAGTGGATTAACAAGTGAGTGTTTCCATTTTTGAGGAAAAGTGAGGAAAAGGCTGATCTTGTAATGACTTATTGAATATGATATGTAAGGGTTTGGATACACTTTGTTTTATATTCTTTAGTAATTTATGGCTAATTAAATTGGGACCTGCTGCTTTATTTTCCTCCAAGGTACTGATTATGTCTTCTGTTTCATGTCTAGTGATAAACTGTGTTAACTGTATGACAATTTTTAGGATGAAAAGCGAGTAACCCAGCTCTAGAATCACCAGAAGAAAACTATTTATTAAAGCACTCTGTCCTCTCGGTGTCTGTATAGTGAAACAATTTTCGTTAGATTTAGGAACTGGAATTAGGTCAGATTTCTTGTTTATGTTGACCAGACTACAGAGATATTTCCAATATTTTGGGGATCACTGATGATGGAGCTTGAAATAGTTTCATCCAGATTTCTAAAATATCGCTGATTGACATGGTTTTTTTTCCCGATTATTTACCTTTTTTCTTATGTTTTTATTCTTAAGCCAGTAAAAAGTTTGTTCTCGTTTCATCATGATTTTCTTTAGTCTGTCGCGTTGTCTACTTAGCCGTCTTACTTCAGAGTCATACCACGGTCAGTCATTGGGCCTGATGGTGACGTCTTTTGAGGAATGGGTATACACATTGACATCATTTCATTTCTAGTAAGGTAGAAGTAAAATATCCACATGCTTCGTTTATATCAAAAGAGAGTTCCAATTTTTAATGTTTATCAATTGATTCAGTTTAATAAAATCGGTGCGGTTTTAAAACCAGACCTTTCTTTTCAAGCACGATAAAAAGGTACCGTCAACCATAGATAAAACAAGAGCTGATTTATGATCATTGATGATACTGTTAATGTCTAAAGTGTCCGCGTGGATAACGTCAATAGACTTGGAGACTAGTATATAGGGTCAAGTAGTGTCAAGTAGTAATACTCTTTAGCCGTAAAAGCTGATATCACAACCGCGCATGTCTATAATTATATTCCCGCCTTCTCGTCAGGCCAGGCGAGCGCGTCATGTTTCAAATGAAACTTGGGAACGAGCGAAATGTTTACAGCAGAACACAGACGGATCATACAGACATCTTACGGTGCGACAAATAGGCGTAACAGAATTTTCATTAAAACAATAACTATATATGAACCATGCTGTGTGAAAAGAGGGCTTAGTACATCTGCGAAAAATATTGACCCAGGTCAGCCTGCGCAGCCCGCGCAGGCTGACCCGGGCCGAAACTTTTCGCTATTGGCCAACTCTCTGAATGTCCAAGAACCAATCTACCACATGATTCAGTGTTTTTTTTCTTTTTAAAAATGTGGCTGTTATGGACCCATAATAATGTGATGCCTTGAATGGTACAATGCATCATGGAAATGCATTAAGCCACCTTTTGCCAGAGCACGGCTCTTATAGATCTACAGGTAAGCACATATGGGTTACTAGCTACGCATGGGTAATTGCTAAACCCTTTCAGCGCCATAGCCGAAAACACGGGCATTTGTAGACTACATATATCAAGACCATACTGCAAAGCAATATGCATGTGGCTTACATAGTCGACGAACCTTGTCAAACATGTGGTATCCGATGTGTAAAGGCAGAATATTTGTGTTTTTATTAGCTATTTCTAAGATATTTCTGAACGTGTAAAGAAACATCGACATCGTGTTATGTCACTTAACTTCGGCGACAGCTCAAATATTCACATGTGTGTCATTAGTTTGCACCAAAATGTTCTCCTTTTTCCACAGTCTTTTAAAAAAATGTTTTATCTCAGGTAAAATCCAGGTAAAGCGTTACGTAAGACAGTTACGTAAAGATCATGTATTTTTCCATTGTGTTGAGTTATGAGAACGTAGGAATATCTAGCGAAACAATGTCATGATTTGTTACCTAGGTGAAAACTTACCCTTATCAAGCCGATAGTAAAAACCCGACTAATGTTATTTCAAACTTATTTTTTGGAGAAAAAATATTTCCTTATTGGACAGTGTAGACCCAAGATCAAAATGCATGTTCTGTGCAGTCTTATCTTTATCTACACTGTCCGCAAAAGGTCATTAAGTCGCGCTTAGCAGCTTAAGGGTTAATTCTTTACTGGAGACTGTGACAAAAATTTCTAGACCCAACCATATGAAAAGCATTTGCAGGTGGCAAAGTAAATGTGTCCGAATTCATGTACTGAGAGTTCGCCTATGATAGGATAGAAAAACATTGTGGTGAGGGGAAAACGCTACTTACCAATATTTTATCCTTTTAACCGATATTGTTTTCAAAAGCCAGCATTTGAGAACAGGGAGTCGGTGGTTCGATTCCCAAGCTAGGCCAATTTCTTTCCTGGGATTGATGCTATTCATTGTAACAGGATTCATTTCTCTCTCGTCGCTGATCATTGTTTCCGCGATGGTTATGTGGGCAAGCAGCCAGTGGCTTGGGAAGAATAGTGAGCAAAGTAATGGTGAAAAGAAACCCCAGGAAAACAAGTATAAGTGCACTGGCTGCCATATTATAACTGAAACAGTGTTGAAACAGCGTTTGACACCATACAATCAAACAATGTTTTCAGAAACCTTCTTTCCACAGGGTCGTCAATAGTCGGGATTGCAAAAGGTTTTAACACATAATAGATCTACATAACAGCATGATTCCAATTATTTATACTTAATGTCGCCAAAAGAATTGAAATCCCGTAATATTGCGGTTTGTGTTGGGTCACAGGTAATGTTTCATTGTGTTACGAATTGTTATCTGATTAACTCTTTACCGGACGTCAAAATTTTGAGTTGTCCAAATTGAAAGCATTCACAGACGACAAATTAAATGTGGCTCCATTGATTGGATTTGACTTAAATAGGTTACAAAACATTGTGGGAGAAGGAGAAGATGCTGGTTACCAGCATTTTCTCTTTTTCCCACAATGTTTTTTAAGTCATTGTTTCCCAGGAAAAAACTAGGAATAGTGTGATAAAGGGTTAAAACCTTATTATACCCTACATAAAATCACGTTATAGACGTTCTTTATCCCTTTTTTCAACCCTTTACCAATCAACCTCGTGTTTTGAAAACTCCGAGTAAGAAGGCTTTTGGAAACATTGTGGGAAAAGGAGAAAATGATGTTTCCCGATTTCTCATATTGGTTTCTTCCAAGACGATTCCCGCCATTTGAGTCACACGCTAATTTGTCGTCTACAGATGCTATCAATGTGGACGAGTCCAAAAGTTTGTCCTCTGGTAAACGTCATGATACAATTTTAAGATAAACGGAAATGTCCAGCCAACGACTAGGTCGAAAACATTGCGGTTTAATGCGCTGCACTAGAGGTTGCTGTTGCAAATGTTTGCAGACATATACGCATGTAACAATCGGGTGCAGGAGTCGTAATGGTCGACTCGAGCTAGGACGGTTACATATCGAGTTTCGGTGATGAGGATCCGCGACATTTCGTCGAAAACCACGTTCGTCGAAAACGATCCCTAGCCCTTACCCTTACCCAGACGATTTGTGGCTCAAATCTTCCTCCCTGAGAGAGCTTTTCATAAAATAAATCTAGGAATTTAGCAATCGGTATTTTAAAACATACATGTACATAGATTTCGACGAAACACCTTTTCGAAGACATGTAGCGCACCGCGCTGATGGTACCTATTCTACCAAATTCGAGAATTTGTTACTCTGAAAGAACGTTACATAATAGAGTAACTGAAATGATTTAAAAACGGCGCTATACACCTTACAAACAAATTCTTTTCTTGATAAACATGACATACTTGTAGATCTAAATCTGTAAACCTGTATTGATTCGTATCACCTCGGTAAGAAAAAGTCCTGGGGCAAAATTTGACAGCTTTCTTCCCCAGCCATTAACTCTTTACCATACAACATCATATACAGTTGTACTTCTCCAAATTGTAAACACTTGCAGACGGCAAATCAACTGTAGCACTACCGCTGTAATTTGTCGTTGAAAGGGGAAAAAAAGCATTTTGATAATTTTCGTTATCATCGTTTCCTGTTTTTTCTCACCATGGTTTCAAAAGCCTTTTCCTTCAGGGTCGTCAAAACACACGATCTTTCGGTAAGGGCTTAACCTTTTTCTTAACAATCCCTAGGTTTTAAAGACAATGGGAAATAAAGCCTTTGAGTTCGCAGTGGGATAGAAGGTTTTGAGAACATGATAAGTAAAGGAGAATATGCTGGGAACCAGTAGTTTCTCCTTTTCTCACGATGTTTTCTACCTTACTTAAACCAATAATCATTGGGTCGTATTTTTTAAATGTCGTTTGCAATTGCTTTCAATTTGGACAAGTCCAACATGTTTTCGTCTGGTAAAGAGTAGATGACAACAACACAGTGGGTCGGGTAGGCCTACAAGGAGATGAAAACCAGACAGATGTAGTCAGGCTGTACATGCACTAGTACATAATCTATCTGATATGTGCAGTCTGGGTACAGAAACGGACTACTTTTCAAGGCGGCAAACAATGCAACGAATTTCAAAAGATACGTATACTCATTAAAACCTACCTTGTACGATTCATTCAACCATGGTAAGCGAGCATATAACCTATGCACCAGCTATTTATAAACATAGCCCATATATATGGTGGTATATTTCTGCCGCGAGATACGAGATAGCTATCGTGATAATATTTTAGAAAACTTTCACGATAATTCGAAGTTTCCTGGAAATTTTATCAAGATAGTGAAAAGTTTTCTGAAAAAAATATCACGATAAACTTTGTTATCTTGAAAATTTTATGTTGATTATTTCTCATTCGTGCACGAAGCTGACATCGAGGTAAAATTATCACGATAGTTCTACCCGTTTCTCGGTATCTATAAATAGAAAAATCACCATTTTGTGGTGGCATATTTCTGCAACGAGATACGAGAAAGCTATCGTGATAATTTGAGAAAACTTTCACGATAATTCGAAGTTTCCTGGAAATTTATCTAGATAGTAAAAAGTTTTCTGAAAAAACTATCACGATAAACTTTGCTACCTAGAAAATTTTATGTTGATTATTTCTCATTCGTGCACGAAGCTGACCTCGAGGTAAAATTATCGCGATAGTTCTACCCGTCTCTCGATATCTATAAATAGGAAAATCAACATTTGGATGAACTCGGAAATTTTTTGACTGTACAGGAGACAAAGATGATCCGAAACAGTATTTAAATATAGATACCGTGAATGTCAATTGTGGGCACGAGCGTAAAAAAAATCGTGATAACAGTTAGAAATATAGCGATATTTTTATCGTGAAACTTTTTGTTAGCTAGATAATATTTCCAGGAAAGTCTGTTTTATCGCGATAGTTCTCTAAAATTATCATGATAGCTATCTCGTATCTCGTGGCAGAAATATGCCACCATACCATTTGGATGAACTCGGAAGTTTTTGGCTGTACAGGAGACAAAGATGATCGGAAACCATATCTAATTATAGATACCGTGAATGTCAGTTGTGGGCACGAGCGTAAAAAATAATCCTGATAACAGTTAGAAATTTCGCGATATTTCTGTCGTGAAACTTTTTGTTATCTAGATAATATTTCCAGGAAAGTTTGTTTTAATATCGCGATAGTTCTCTAAAATTATCATGATAGCTATCTCGTATCTCGTGGCAGAAATATGCCACCATACATATAAGCTTGGGAAAAAGCCCCGGTATAAGACCAGCGAGGTAAGGCGTTATTTTTGTTGTCAGTCTGTTGCACAAATACCGGTTTTCCTCATGTCCATATTTGGAAACTGTCTACAGAGATTTGCAATAAACAATTGGTATTAGAAAAAAAATCCTCGTTTGAAATCACTTTTAAAAAGCGAAAAACTGGCTTTGTTTTTTCACAGACGTATTATTCATTGCCATTTTCCGCCTGCACTTTTTAAGAGGCAATTTCCGCATCCTGTACGAGATAGTGATGCGGCATAGCAGACAGATCAAATCTCTGAAGAATATTGAAATGTGCAGACAACGCCAATCTCTGTTAAGGATATTGCCATATTCAGTTAACCCTACTATCCGTAGGGCTCGTCTGTCGAACTTGGTCGTTTCTTTGACTACCGAACATTACAACTGAAACAGTCCCCGTTGTAGATCTACATACTACAACTGGTACAGGCTATTGTGATTTTAATTTTCATTGGGTTAGTTGAATATCATTGGATATCCAATCGGAGCATCTTACACATTTCGAGTTTGGCAGTGTATCTAACATGGTGGATTTTTTTTTTTTCACAATTTGAAATCAGTATTCAAAACCAAAAAGAATCTTAGCAAAAATTAATATTAAAATGTGATGCCATGTATATAATTCACTTTTTTCAGTGGTCAAAGATTCGAAAAATCTAATGTACAGGAAGCGAGAGTGGTCTCCCCTGAATCTCTTAAATCTCGCGATATCGCTGTTCTAAAACTAGACGAGCAGAATACTTCCCGTTTTTCGTAGCCTGTACCGATCCCTATACACTGGCTGTATCACGGGAGGTAACCAATCTACATTACATTGTCCTACCTGACCCGTGTAAAACAACATTTTAAGTTTTTTGTTTTTATTTTGTATCATGATGCGATAAAAAAAAGATATCAGAATGTTTTTAAAATACAATAACTTAACCCTTACCACACAGTCCCGAGTTTTATTGACCCTGAGAGAGAGAGAGAGAGAGCGCTTTGGAAAACATTGTGGGAAAAGGAGAGAATGTGCTGGGAAACAGCATTTCCTCCTTTTCCTACCATGTTTTCTACCATTTCAAAGACAAATCCAATCATGTGAACTACATTTAATATGTAGTCTGCAAACCCCTTTAATTTGGACACGTCTTAAATATTGTCGTTTGGTAAAGAGTTAAAATCCGTTGAAATCCGTTATCATTTCGTGAAATATCTAGCGTAATTATCGTTTAAGTTGTGGCAATTTTATTCCACTATACTACGCTATCTAAGGTGCTAGCAAAAAGATCGCATTATCTAAAGCTTATACTTCCGGAATGGCATGTATCTTGTATAGACTAAAGGCCATAGTCATTGTGGGGAAAAAAGAATAATTCACAATGCCTTTAAAATACAGTACGCCTAACTTAATCTCCATTTTTGTAAAATATTTAGCAGGTTCGAGCATCACTGGATCAACTAGCTTTTTCGTGGGAGTGTCCTTAGGGAAGACAATTCAGAGCCCCAGCCTAGTACTGGTGAAACCCAGAAAATTAATGAATACTCGTATGTGAGCTGTCGCCGTGATATGACTGAAATAGTGATGAAAGCGGCGTAAAACGCCGATCAATCAATCAATCAGTCAGTCAATCAATCAATAATAATTGTCTATCCAGTTGTGGCAATTCTTACAGCACCGTATTATGTTATCAAAGGTGTTAGAAAAAGATTAACTCTTTACCAAACAACAGAAATGTAGACTTGTCCAAATTCAAAGCATTTGCAGACGACAATTCAAATGTGGCTCAAATGATGAAAGTTGTCTTTGGTAGGGTAGAAAACATTGTGGGAAAAGGAGAAAATGCTGGTTACCAGCATTTTCTCCTTTTCCCACAATGTTTTCAAAAGGCTTCTTCCTCAGGGTCGTTAAAAGTCGGGATTGTGTTGTAAAGAGTGAAAGAGTCTAAGGCTAGTTAACACTTCCGGAATGGCATCTTCGCTAGGCAAGGGTGACGTTGCTCTAATGGCCCCTTACCACACGGCAAAATTTTACATTAGTTCAAATTGGAAGTATTTGAATACGATAAGTTAAATATGGCTTAAATAATGGGGATTCTCTATGATACGGTAGAAAACATTATGGGAAAAAAAGAGAAAATTCAGGTTACCACGATTTCGTAATAACTGCTTTAAAACTCTGTTAAATTGTTTATCTTGTAGATTATAATAATAATAATTATGGTAACAAAAATAAAGTTTTCAAAAGCCTTCGTTTTCAGGGTCGGTAAAACTCGGGATTGTGTGGTAAAGGGTGTCAATAAAGCAACATAGTAATCGTCCCCCTTGGCTAGAGAAGATGCCGTGATGGTTTGACTGATTATTTATCGTCGCCACCGATTGCCCCCTTAAGCTGTTAGTTATGTTACGGGGGATAGTGCAAGATACAGGACTAAGTTACACCTGTTATATTCAAAAGGGATTGAAATATACACACTTTTAACCCTTTCCCAAACAAGCCCTGGTTTTCACGTGTCTGCAGTACAAGTCTTTTGAAAACACTGTGGGAAAAGGAGAAATTGCTCGTAACGAGCAATTTCTCCTTTTCCCCCAGTGTTTTCTACCCTTTTTGAGAACTTTCTGCCATTTTCATCAAATTTAAAATTGTCGTCTGCAAACTCTTTCAATTTGGACCAGTCCAAAATCTGTCGTCTGGTAAAGGGTTAAAAGAGTATTTTACATTTCGAAAGTGTATAAGTTACACCTGATCCTTTAACGTGCTCGGTTTATAGCACCGTCACACGGAACCTCGATTTAATGTCTCATCCGAAAAGATTATATAAGTCAGTTTAGATGGTCAGCCATGAGGCCCGAACCCACACCCTCAAGTGGCCCAAGACTTCATGTTTACAAGTCCTACCCTCTACCATTTAACTCTTTCGGCGCCAAATAAGCAAACTTGGCTTCTTTTGATGGCTGTAAATACAATCCACTGAGTCTCCGGAAGATTTATATCTTATAGGCTTGACCAAACAAGCGGGGGGCATATATCAAAGATCAGACTGCACGTTCTGTGCAGTCTGATCTTGATCTATGCGGTCCGTAAAAGTCCCTGTTTTCGCCTATGGCGCTGAAAGGGTTAAGCTGTGCGGGTTGGTCAAAGCTGACTTGAGTTTCCGTTTTATTTACCGTCGCAACCGGTTGCCCATATGAGCGACGGCCCCGGAAGGCTGGTAGTCTTGTTATAGGGTATAGCGCATGATCCAGGACGAAACCCATCCTAAGTTACGCCTGGTTCTTTAAGGTGCTCGGTGTATAGCTCCGTCACACGGGACAGGTCTCTCCGTCACACGGGACAGGTCTCGGTTTAAGGTCTCATTAGTAATCTTAAAGACTATAAGTAATTTTAGATGGCCAGCCGTGGGGATCGAATCACGCCCTCTTGAAAGTGACCCGAAATTTGATGTTTACAAGTTCTACGCTCTCCTCGTTTACTATGGGGCTGGTCTTCAAAGATTGAATGAATATGCGTTTATTCATCATCGTCAGCGGTTGCCCATATGGGCGACCCCCCCCCCCCCCCCACTGCTATCTGTTATTTTGTTACCGGGGATAGTGCAAGGTACAGCACGTAACCCACGCCTGGTTCTTTTACGTGCTCGGTGTATAGGACTGTCACACGGGACCTCGGTTTAATGTCTCATCCGAAGGACCTAACTAATTTAAATGGCCAGCCGTGGGGCTCGAACCCACACCCTCAAGTGAGCCAAGACTTAATGTTTACATGTCCTACGGTCTTACCACCTTAGCTATGCGGGCTGGTCAATTTTCAAAGTTGGTGGTTGGGTATTATTTTAAAACGCCCGGATGTACACAATAGACAGGTGTACGCAGATAATCTATCTTGATTGGATAGTACGTTACGTAGGACCAGTCAATCCATAACGATAGGTGGAGTTATCCATTGGTTAAATCTTCTTGAATTTCAGGTCAATAGATCTCGTATAAACACAACTGGGTGTAAAACATCGACGAACAGATATTGTACCCATAAATACGGAATATTAACCTGGATTAGAACAGCGACCGTGTCCGAATAACATACAGGTAAGACCTTGACTCTTTACCAGATGGCAAAATACTAGACATATCTAAACTGAAAGGACTTGCATGCGACATATTGAATATGATTCAAATATTAGAATTTTGTCTTCAAATGTGCAGAAAACCAGAATGTTCTCCTTTCTTCTTTTCCAACAATATTTGCAAACTTTTTCCCTCAGGATCGTTAATACTCATGATTGTTTGGTAAAGAGTTCACTGTTTGTTATTATTTGACGACGGTCAAGTTTGGCTATTTCTTTTTAAATTCCTCTCTCTCTCTCTCTTATTATTATTATTATTTTTTTTTTTTATTTTTTTTTATTACAAATTAATTCCACTTTCTATCGCAATCAAATATTAGAAATTTTCTCGTAACACTTACCCTCTGCTATGTGGATTTACTCTTTTGCAAAACTCGCTTAAGTGGGAATCGGGATAATTCTGGAATTGTCCTGCAGAAAGCAGGAATTCCCACATAGTTGGGCAATTCTAGAATCTTACCGGTAGGATTGCACAGGGGATTTTATCATTTTTTTTTAAATCTATATTTAAATTGCATAGGTATACTCTCCGCTCAAAGTAGGAATGCATGTAAACAGGGATCGCATATACACGTGTATATATGATCCCGGGTGTGACAAAGAAGAAATCTTAACTTGGTTTCAAACAGAAAAAGTAATTCTGTATGCCTTCTACCCCTTTTGAAGAACGTGTGTTTGGGTGATTTCCTGTTTGTGTATTTCATTTTATAGGAGAAGAAAGGTTGCTATCTTTGCTCTTTTAGGGAAAGCGGATTAAATTCCGTTTATTACAGTAAAAGCGAGAAAAAACATTTTGTCGTCATATATTACTGTTTTTCGCTGCAAATAAACCTTTAACCCTTTACCACACAATCCCGACTTTTAACGACCCTCAGGAAGAAGCCTTCTGAAAACATTGTGGGAAAAGGAGAAAATGCTGGTAGCCAGCATTTTCTCCTTTCCCCACAATGTTTTCTACCCTTCCCAAAACAAATTTCAACCTTTCAGTCAGTTATTTTGTCTTCTGCAAATGCTTTCAATTTGGACTAAAATTTTGTTGCTTGGTGTAGGGTTAAAAAGGATCGATGGTGATCGTAGGTGATAACTA
Organism: Tridacna gigas; assembly: GCA_945859785.2. Lineage (NCBI taxonomy): Eukaryota > Metazoa > Mollusca > Bivalvia > Cardiida > Cardiidae > Tridacna > Tridacna gigas. The sequence continues at coordinate 32,180,996 of OX244034.2, forward strand.
AGATAGATATTCCACTAATATGACTTTTAGCTTGGTTACCGGCCTTTAAAAATAACATTAGTTCTAAGCCCCTGATATCAGGGCAATTATGTATAGGTAGTTTGAGGTTCATAGGGACCCCCTGAATTTTGAAATATCTTGAAAAATCCTGTATCAATTTTTATGAAACTTTTCAAAGTCTTTTAAAATGACTCTACCAACTCTCACTGCGAAAATTGGAATTTTTCTTCTGCAAGAAAGAGCATTTTGCCCATTCCAGTAATGTTAAATTTTTGTTCTGAAGCTTAACTTTCTCCGAAGGTTTCGCACAGTAATCAGAACAGCAAACATAACTGAACAAAAGCATAACTTCAGTACCTCATTTTAGTTAAATATGAGGCCCTGAAATTGGTTTTTGTACAAATAATAAAGTTGTATACCTTAACTTAGATATCGGTTTTGTCACTTTCATACAAATCTTCGAAGCCTAAAACGATTTGTCCAGTGTTCTCTTATATGGTATATGTTCTCCAATATTTGATCTCAATTTTATTTTCGGTATGGCTCCATGTTTTATACCACTTCTATTGAGATATGTGTTCGAAACCATCTGACACTAAGACTCGAGGGTCTTCAGGGTGGGTTTTTTTTTGCGATGAATTTTTCAGTTCGCCCAATATTAGCTCAGTTGGATTTTGGTCACAATCACAGGTTGGTAATCTTAAAGACACTGTGTCCCTTTGACTGTAAAAATTCATCTACAACAATACTGTGGTGCTTGTTTATGGAACTTAACCAGTTCATACAATTCACCCTTCTCCATTTTATTGTTGTATGCTATACCACATGATGTGAGCCAAAGTTTGACTGGGTTTCAGGTAAACATCAATGATTGGGCGTGGAAAAGAAAACAAAGTGTAAACAAGTGTGTGCAGGTCTCCAAATCCAATATTGAATTATTAATATAAAACCCAAATAATTATAATAAAAAAAAAAAAAAAAAAAGTAAGGGCCTCTTGACGTTTTTGCTGTACAAACAATGGACGACCACAGTTACTGTACTTGCCTGAGAACTGTTTTCATAAACAGGTAAACCCTTTACATGGAATAGCCTTCAACCCTCCCACCATTTTAAAGCTGTTTTGTTCAAACATTATAACATTGCACTGAATGCAAAAAAGTTGAACTAAGGTATCAAAAATTCTGAAAATTTCACCCAGAGTTGGTAAAGGTAATATTATTAGTTATGCAAATTTTCAGTGCAATAGCTACAACATTTTTTAAGACATTTCAAAATTCAAGGGGTCCCTATGAACCTCAAACTACCTATATATAATTAGCTCTAAACTGAGGAAGTCTTCAGTCTTCCACAGAACGCGACACCTTGCTCAACCAAAGAATAAGGCGGAATATCTATGCTACAAATGTGCTAGTTACAACTTGTACGTTGTAGGTGTATTTATTGATTATCGTTCGGATGATTGGTTCAACATCGCCACATGTAATCTAGTCCATAATATTTGAATCATCCCTGTCTTTTAGTGTTGGTTGCAAAACAGCTGTCCATTCCAGATTATAAAGGTTCAATTCCCTTCTCGGATAACTATACACATCTGGCGTTCGTTCATTTGTGAGGCAATATTGAAGGTTAAAATTAAAATACTAAAACGTTCTGTTGATAATGTCATTTAATCAAAATGACGACAAGAAAGCAAGAATAAATCAAACAACTACAAAACTACTGAAATCATTGCAATCACAAAGGTGGGTACAAAATCCGCCACAGAGCAGTTCAATTGTCTTTCGAAATTGAATTGCGTACCCACCCGACGCCAGATGCTGGAAAAAAAAAAAAGTATATAAATATTCAAATGAAATACTGAATGTCTGTGTAAGAGAGCAGCCTTGTGCTGAACCCTCGTCGACGAACCGAAAACGCACATAAAATGAAAACAATACAACAATACTAATAAAACCGGCGTAATAGGAGAGCAGTCTTGTGCTGTACTCTTAAAAACCTAACCAGCCCAATCATTAATTTCACAACATTAAATGATAAGCAAATACTTTACAAGGTGAAGTTACATAATGCAGCCTACGAATGGAGGGCAGCCTTGTGCTGAACCCTCGATAGACAAATAAAATGTAGAAATGTATAGGGATAAAGGAAAGATAAGATTACAAGCAGTTAACCATACAGAATAAAAGAGGATAAGAACATTAAATAATATTCATATTGCGAACAAATTCCAAGGATGAGAGGCAGCCTTAATCGGAACCTTCAAAACAATGGAACATCGGTCCGCACTGGAGAGTCGAATAACAATGGAAATGTATTTATAAGAAATGAAGGGGAAAGTATAATTCATGAGCGACATGTTAGGAAGTTATAAGTTCTTCGACTATTTTACGATGCAAAGCAGCCTTATGCTGGACTCAGAATCGAAAAGCCAAGAACTACACATTCGGAACTGTTAAAGAAGATTAAGTGTGTGTGTGTGTGGAAGGGGAATGAACTTTATCCAGATCTTGAAATAAATACTAATTAACTAGCCTTAAATGCGGTATCCGAATATAATTTTGCAGAGCGTTAGATTTCCAGCGTCCCATTTTTTGGATGCTTTCCTCTGAAAAGCCCTGTATAGTAGCGTGTATCGCGGCTCCAATACGAAAGGAATGCGATTTGTATTGGCTGGTGTCATAGCCGAGAAAAGAAATAACTTTGTGCAAATTAGCATTAAAAAATGAGTAAGGTACTGCTTTGCCCCCAGGAAACTGAAAGAATGGCCCGCAAGCCCCTACAACAACGTTTTTGTAAAGTTGAAAGGCTCCAACAGGACACACTGCAGGGTCATGAGAACAAGCAGGAAGAAATATAGTTACTGTTTGAGAACTATGTTTGTACTTTTTCAATTTCAATTCAATGCCTACAGGTCGGCTATCATGATAAACAGCATGAACATCGTCTTGCTGTATGACAGCAGAGCCTTCTTTTGTTTTACAGCATATCTCTCCAATCCGTAAAAAGCCATGAAAAGCGAAAATGCACATGGTTGAAACAATAAACAGGGGTCGTCTCAACACACCCGAGATTCAGGCCCTCTAGGGGCCGTCTCAAATATATTTGCCAGGGCAGACTCAAATATTTTTGACTTCGTCAAAATTGTATATGTCTGTCTGTCTCTGTCTCCGGCCTCTGTCTGTCTCTGTGCTATGCAACCTTTTCCTGAAAGCCGTTTTCCTCAGGGTCGTTAACACTCGGGATTGTTTGGTCACAGGACAATCTGCCAAGTAGCCTATGACTTTATTGATTTTAGAAATCCACTTGTTGTAACGTTACATCTACTGATCAAACAATGCTATAGTCCAGTAGGCCTAAAGCAACAAGCAATGAGCGATTAAGTGGTATGGAAAGAGTGTTCTGCATAAAGCTGAAATTGAAAATCACATTGGTCAGTGTATGGTCACCCCTTGTGGCATTTTTTAATTAGATCTACTGTTGAAAACTAAATTTCTCGCCTTTCCTGTGCATATAACATAACCCCTGAATTTTTATGTAGATCTACAGGTAACTTGCCGACAGTGGCCACTGTTGAATATGAATAGCTTTTTAGCTCACCTGAATACGAAGTACTCAAAGTGAGCTTTTGTGATCGTGCTTTGTCCGTCGTACGTCGTCCGTCGTCCAGGCGTCAACAATTACATTTTGTGCACTCTAGAGGCCACATTTTCAGTTCAAAACTCATGAAACTTAGCAAGAATGTTTCTTTAGATAATAGTAATATCTCGGCAGTTCGAAATTGGGTTACATCAGGTCAAAAACTAGGTTACCAGATAAAAACTTAAAAAAACCTTGCTTGCACTCTAGAGGCCAGGCGTCAGCAATATACTCATGAAACTTAGTCCAAATGTTTGTCTTGATATCATCCAGGACTACTTTCAAATTGGGTCACATCAGCTCAAAAGGTAGGGCACTGGGACAAATTTTTGAAAAATCTTCTACGCACTAGACAGAGGTCATATTTTCAGCCTAATACCCATGAAACTTTGTCAGAATATTTGTCTTGATGATCATCTCGGACATGTTAAAATTTGGATCACCTTTAGTGAAAAAGTATGTCATTAGGACAAATCTTATTACAACCTTATGTACACTACAAAGGCCACATTTTCAGTCAAGTTTGAAATCGGGTCACATCAGGTCAAAAAGTAGGCCACTGGGTAAAATCTACGAAAAACCTTGAGTGCACTAGAGAGGCAATAATTTCTGTCTGATATTCATGAAACTTGATCAGAATGTCTGTCTTGCTGATATCTAGCACAAGTACAAAATTTGGTCATGCCGGGTCAAAGAATATGTCACTAGGGCAACTCGTAGAAAAACCTGTGCCCGTCACGCGGCTTATAAAACTTGAGTCTATTCTCAACTTTGAAATTGCATGCTTAGCTGAGTTGAGCACGAAAAAAACTTTTATAAGGATTGACCCTTATGTACACTTGAGAAGCCATATTATTAGTCTACTCATGTGACTCGGTCAAAATGTTTTTCTTCGGAACATCTTGGAGGAGTTTGAAATTGCGTATTGTCGGGTTAAACGGTATGTCACGGGACAAATCTTACAAAAAGTGTGTGTGCACTCTAGACGCCACTTTTTCATGTGCATTCCAGAAGCCATATTCTTAGTCTGAAACTCATCAGATTTAATCAGAATATTTGTCTTTACAGTATATCGGACAAGTTTGAAATTTGGTCACGTCAGGTCAAAAAGTAGGTCACTAACACATATGTGTCTTACCTAATCACAACCAGGATGTGTTCTACTTTATCGATCCTAGATGACTTAACTCAGGTGAGCGCTGTAGGGCCCATGACCCTCTTGTTTTTATGACGTAACAAACGAGTACAAAGTGACGTCAGAAATATTTTCATGAATTTTGTTGCCCAGGGAAGAAAAGGACAATAGATCATAGATCTAGATCCAGTTGCGAAAATGAAAACAAGGATTGACTAGTCCATATGGGATATGAAGTGTAACAAAGAGGTTTGTAAAGATCTCCTTTGTAATGAAATCTAATTGCATTTTATGTTTTCATCGGATCATGTACTTTGACGCTCATAAGTTTTGACGCCCTTGTTAGCGTGTACATGTATATGCTCCAGATCTAAACCCATCAGATTCAATTTAGTTTAAATAGCCTTTATGAAGCCATAGCCTACTGGTTGTGATTAACTGCACTCTGCTCAGCAGCACTCGGTACACATTATTTACCACTCTGTTTAAACCTGTGCAAATAAAAGACCCCTTGATCAATAAGATTTTTTTTTTTTAAAAATAAATTTATCATCCCTGGTGACTGTTTTCATTATTTCACTTCTGAGTTCATAATTTCAACATTTGCGAAAGTCTAACCTTTGCATTTAGATCTATATAGATCTACATGTAGATCTACAATCATGGGAAAAACGTTGCTCTGACAAAATGTTACCTTCATCTATTCTCAAAGGCGAACAATCATACGACCATAAGGTTGCTCACTATATAATCAGTTCGTGTAGTACATGTAGAATTTTACTATATTGTAAGGTGTAGCCTATTTGAACAAAGCTTTTCTCGTATTACATTGTAACTCAAAAGTTTTATACTCTTTTATGGTAGGTTGGTACTCCAGGCAACGGGATGTTATCATATGTTAAATTCTCTGCTTCTCTTTAGTTTAAACGTATTTTATTCAACAGTATAAAATACAGGTTAACAAAATACAATCATAAATGACAAATATACTGAAGAAATAGATAAGAACCGAAGCTTAGGCTTATAAATGTCCTTTTTTTCTGATAACGGTTATAGTCATTACTAATTACAAAAAAAAGTAAGTTAACTTTGAAAAAAAAGATAGATCTTGGGAAAAACAGGGTGTAACGTTAGAGTGTTATTGGTGAAGATTTCGATTGAAGACACCTAACCTATATAATGGCTGTAGAAATTTCAAGCTTGACCATCAGAATTGATTAAACAAGTGATTTTTAACACGACTTTAAGATCAGTAATTATGCATTACTTGCCAGTCTTCTACTATCACGGATATATATGTGTGCACGGCGGCAAATATTCTTTGGTAATCAAACAGATTAAGGTTTTCATCTCCAAATAGAATGATTTGTAGTGTAAGTCTTGTTGTACTGTTAATACTTAGGCTTCTAAGACCAATTCTTCGGTTATATAAAAAGGATAAGTACCCTTAAAAGAAGTGTTGGGTCGATTCCACTGTGCCACATCTACAAAGTGGCGATTGGACCATTTTTTTTCATGTACAAATGCTCATTGAGACAGCTGGATCTGTTGCTAATCTGGTAGTTTTCACTTTGGTGGCATTTGTCGAAGACAATGCCACTGTGAGTTCAATACGGCATTTTGAAAATCATGTATCGTAGTTTGTGCAAAACCGAAGGAAGTAAACCCAATTAAAATCGTTTTTTTTTCTGAGACAACTCTAAGTGTTTCGATTGCACTCAGATATGAAATTGAAAATGGCGTATTACAATTAATTAAATTAGGCCATCGATCGTGGAAATACTTCCTTTTTATCGAAAATAGCTTAATCCGCTATGACCCTCTATAGTGGCGTAATGATACACAGATACCGTGCTTGTTCATCCCAAAGCCAGTTCGTTCCTGGGCTTATTCTTTCAAAATGGGAATAATAATTCAAATTTTTTTCAACGGCCAAACTATAGAATCTACAGTCCACTGAAACTTTTGATTGTTTTTTTAATGTATAGGCTTGACTAACAAACGGATGATATAGATCCAAGATCAGAATGAAGAACTTGCAGTCTGATCTTGATCTATGCTGTCCACAAAAGCCACTGGTTTCGCCCATAGCACTGATAGGGTTGAACATCGTCGAAAAAGTGACATTCTTGGTGTCATAAATATTGGTAGCATAAGAAGTGAAATCAGTTAAGTTTGTTTTGTTTCGTTTTGAAATAGATCTAACCTTTTACTGAACATAGTAGTCCTTACATTCGATCCACAGGTGAGCTATGATGTAATTTCTGTGAGTGTTTCTTTGTTCACCTGCGCGTCAGCCCTTTTTTCAATGCATCCGTAAATTTCAACATTTTTCTGGTCGTCCTGCAGCCAGTTGTAATGTGTCTTTAATCTGCTTGTCAGCGAAAGAAATGGACAGGCATCGATAAACAAGACAAATGTATGATGCGTTGCATCATTTAAGCCGCAATTTTTTAATCACTTTTCAGAAATACTGACTCTCTGTAAAATTTGTGATTATATTTTTGTATCTTTCCCCCCCCCCCCCCCCCCCCCCCAAAAGGGAACATCATGACAAATAATGCTAAAATAGATGTTCTAATTCTAAAAGAGAGGTATTAATTTCAAAACTAGGTTAAAAGTTGCCACGTCACTAGGGATGGAACGATTAATCGAAAATCGATAATCAATCGATTTCTATTAAAAAAAAAAAAAAAAAACGATGATCGATTATAAAATATGATAATCGATTATTCGTCCTGATATACACGATGCCGAGTTACGGGCCCGACTGTTGCAGCCAGTTTCAAGATCGAACTTGTAACAATCAGGACTGCTACTGGGCAAAAATAATTCCGATACCAGAGAAACCAATGGATATTCAGCCACCCCACTTTTATTCATTTAAATATGAAACTGATTCCATGCTTAAATAATCTACCTGTATACATCATTACCATCATCTCCGCAAGCCAAGGTGATGATCACTACGTGGATCTTACCCAATGGCTGATAGAGTCGAAATTTGTTAGCTTCGCGATACGTGTAATCATTGGTTGCAGTCAGGACTGAAAGTACCAATCATATGCGCGTTACATTGGCTATACAACATCATTAGAACGTAAATAAAAATGGCGACCACAGGAGAAAGTTGTCGGATATACTGGGAATTATTACCAGAAAAAGTACAGACGAACAATATTTTCTTCAACATTCACTGTCACAAATCAATTTAATTGAAGTTTTAGGATAAATCCCAACACCAAATGATGGACAGTCAAAGTGCGTGTGTTGCTTCGCGAAAGTTAACAAGATTTCGAAAATAGATTTTGATTTGCTGAATCGTCTGTCAAGTTTGAGATCTGGAAAGCAGTCAATTGTTGACGAATTACGGAGAAAGCATGCTGAACAAACTATCACTGGACCAAACCTTAGTGGCCAACTGTCAAAGACCCCACGTTAAAACAACATTACACAAGCGCCTAACACGGAATCGCTTAATAGATCATAGCCAAACACCTAGAAGGGTAAAAATGCCTTTGGCCATATTCAACGAAATGCCGAAAGAGTTATGTTACGCGGCGTTTGATTGGTTTTCGATGACGTAAATCTAAGGGTGATAACTATTAAAATCCAGTAGGTGCGCGTTGCCGTATTAACAAATGTTGACTCGATCAGTAAAGGGGTAAGATCCACGTAGTGATCGTCACCTTGGCTTGCGAAGATGCATTACCATGAGGAATGACAAGTTTGTAAATCCCGTGCGGATTTCTTTTCTAAACTAGATGCTCAAAATTCTTATACCAGCTAAATGTTGTATTGATTTTCATTCCTAAAGGATAGGTCAAACAGTTTAACACAGAAATACTTTTTTCAGTAGTAATTTGACATCGGAGGAAAAATTGAAACCCCATGACAAAACAACTGTCAGTTACACATCATGCGACCAAAGTCCTTTCAAACTGCATTTTCAGCCTTAGTAATGAGTTTAAACAGCTCATATCCATGCACAATGCATTAGAAATGGATACGGGGGTTAAGATCTATGTTTAATTAGTGTCCCACGACAACACAAGTGTCAGTTTCACATCGTCCGGTCAGAATCCCTTCAAAACGGACTTAAATAGAGCTTTAGTAATGACCTTAAACAGCTTAAACTGACGCCTAAAATTCTTATACTACCACAATTTTATGATTATTTCAGTTCATAATGTGTAGGTAAAACTACTTAGAAAAATATTTCTTCAAAAGTAAATTGACACAAAGAAAAAACTTGAGAAAACCATGAGTCCATGACAAAACAAATGTCAGTTGGACATTGTCGGATCAGAGTCACTTCAAACTGTCTTTTAGTTCTGACTAAAAACAGCTAAAAACATATACACAGCATAAGAAACGAAGCAGGAGATGAATTCTTCAAAATTCTTCTAATCATGGCCTTCGCAGTTGGCACAAACCACACTTCTAATATTCCTGAAATGGCAGCCAGCAAAACACAAAATTGATAACTGAATCTGGATGTGGATAGATACTCAACCTCAGCATAATAACTATTACTAGACCAACCCGCATAGCACAGGTGGGTAGAGTGTAGGACTCGTAAACATCATGTTTCGGGTCGCTTGAGGGTGTGGGTTCGAGCCCTTCAGCTGGCCATCTAAAATTACTGATAGTTTTTCGGATGAGAAGTTAAAGCGAGGTCCCGTGTGACGGTGCTATACACCGAGCATTTTAAAGAACCAGGCGTAACTTAGGATGGGTTTCGTCCTGTATCTTTCACTATCCCCCGTAAGAAAAACTAATAGTCTTCAGGGGGCGTCGCCCATATGGGCCGCCGGTGGCGACAATGAATAAAGGCAAATTCAATCAAACTTTTCCTAGATATACGGATGTTTTGGTAACAGAAAAATAGTTCGCTAAATTGGTCTTACAGAGTAAATCGATTGGATGTTTCGGTAACAGGGCAATTAATAAATAACCCCGGTAGTTAAGTGCACCGTGTCGTTTTTCATAGCCAATACACATAGCTTTGGTTTCTCAACGTTTGTTTTTCGGCGTAGATGATTGTGCTGGCTTTTGACCTACTTTTTGGTACTGATGACAAATAAATAAATGGAAATTTGTGATTGGTAAAAAATGTTTATTCTAAGGGCCCCTGTCTATTTGCCGGCAGATTTGCGCCATCTTCTTTCAAGATATTTTTGTTTAATTTGCAATTTCCACTCGTTTTCCGACAGAATATTTTTGTTATGTTGCTCATTTCATGCTGTATGTATAAATACCTGAAATTAATAAATTTTGACCACTGTACCTTATTTTCGGTTTTCAGCCATAGTTGATGTAATGAACAGTACCCAATCTTTAACTTGTATCTCATGTTACCATGGGACAAATAGCAAGCTCCTAATTTAGCCCAATCCTCAAGTTTGTATCAAAAAAATCACTGAGAAATAAATTCTTGTTATCCTTTTCTGTGTGAAAATATTTCTTTCTGGAAACAAATTGGCAGACATTCAAACCACCATTTGAGCGCATATAACTGCTGTTGTTGCCTTATTGGTTAATTGAGATCAAGATGAAACTGCACAAAATACGGAGTCTGATCTTTGATCTACACTGCTCGCTTTTCTAAGACATTATGAACAAGGAAAACCTTTAATTTCCAAACATTAGACAAAAATAAAATGGTCGTTTGGTTTATTCGATGCTTTAATGGTAAAAATTATGTATAATCAACGTCTGACAAATGCTTTCAATTTGGGCAAGTTTAAGCAAGTGATAATGTATCGTGGAAAATAGAGAAAACGCGTTTACCTGTTGAAGAACGTTTTTAGCTCTACTGGCTGACCAGTAGAGCCTATGTCATGGAATGGTTTCCGTCGTCTGTCCGTCTGTCTGTCCGTCTCTTGGTCTTTTTTTTTTTTTTTTTGTTTACGCGATCAAGTCTACAAGGTCTACAAGCGAATGCCCTAGTCTCTGACTGTCATTCTGCGGCAGGTGGGTTGTTGACGGGAAAGAGGGAAATATTGCTTTCCCTAAAGGGACTCATTTACGTAGATTTTCTTTTTCAGTGATTGAAAAGTTGTTGGAAAACAGTAATTAATGCTAGGTCAGCTGCAGCCTTTTCTATGCAAACGTAAAGGTACTGGACGGTAAAAGTCAGTGAAAAAGGTGCAATTTGGGCGTTTCAAGTACGCGATCGACATTCTACAAACATTAAGGTAGAAATTAAACTTTAGATCTAACTCCATTAATAAATCATGAAATCAGATGTGACGTTATTTTATCTATTGGAAGTTGGAATACGATCTTACAGGGTGACCCCCCCCCCCCAAAAAAAAAGTAAAAAAAAAAGCGACCTGTGGAATTGTTAATAAAATTCACATCCTTTCTGCAATCCAAACATATTTGGGATAAATGAACTTCAGTTTATCCCTGACGTGTCCACCAAGTTTCAGTCATGAATGTTCAACAGTCCTTGTTTATTCTCCGTTCCATGATATGCTCCAAATGTGCACTTCTGCGTTGCAATCACACCTGGATACGACGCGCAAAATTGTCAATAACTCTGTCTAACTCCTCCCTTGGTATTGCTGTGATTTTGGCCCTGATGGCCCTCTTCAGTTCAGAAATAGTCTGTGGATTGTTCTGATCCCATTCAGGATCACCTCAGAGGCCACGTTTTCAGTATGATGCTCATGAAACTCAAACACCGTTGTCTTGATCGTAAATCTAACAAGTCTGAGATAGGGGCATGTAGGGTCAAAAGCTAGGTCACAGGGCCAATTCTTAGAAAAAACCTTGTGTCAATCCAGGGGAAACATGTTCATTCCGGTACCATTGAAACTTAATCAGAATGTTTAATCAGATGAAATGTATTACAAGTTCAAAATTGGGTCATGTCAGGTCAAACAGTAGATCATTCGGAAAGAAAAGCCTTGTGAAACCATTAGATAGAAAAACTTTGTGTGCACTCTAGAGGCCACATTTTCAGACCAATATGAAAATTGGTCAGAATGTTTGTCTTGATGATATATCAGACAAGTTAAAACTTGAGTCATGTTGGATCAAAATTAAAAGTAGGTTACTGAGACAAATTTGAGAAAAATCTTGTGTGCAATTTAGAGGCCACATTTTCCCTTTGATAATTATGAATTATCGTCAGAATATTTGTCATGATGATATCTTTGACATGTTAAAAAAATAGGTTGAATCGGTCGAAAAGTAAGTCACTAACAGTTGTGTGTTTTACATCATTACAACTAGAATCTCTTCAGCTTTATCAACGCTAGATTACTTTACTCAGGTGAGCGCTTTAGGGTCAATGGCCCTCTTGTTGTTATATTTATATTTTCTTGTAAGACGGAATATTTGAAACGATTTAAGTCTTGTTGTTTTTGTTTTGTTAATCAACCTCTTTTTGTTTCCCTTTTTGTGGTAATAATAATTTGTATTTTTATCGACCTTAGGGGAAGAACGCTTCTGAAAACATGGTGGGAAAAGGAGAAAGTGCTGGTAAGCAGTTTTTTTTTTCTCCTTTTCCCACAATGTTTCCCACTCTTACAAGGACAAATCTCTTTCTTTGAGTCAGATTTGATTTTTGTCGTTTTGTTAGTAGAGATAAGTCTAAAATTTTTCCTTTGGTAACGAATGGTTAAACAACTCTCTATTGATAAACGTCCGCAACAAAATCGATAAAGCCAATTAACTTAACGTACTTAACACATCGACCCTTTTGAACGCGGCTAACGTTTTTAGCAGAGAGTAGACATAGATCAGCCTTAATCTATGGACAGTCTGATCTTGGTTTACACTCCCCACTTCTCAATCACTAATGCAGTCATTTAAACCCAATCAATAGCCGATAAACTTGACTAAGTCATAGTTTGTTAACAATATAAATTTAACATGAGATGCAGATCCCGATACATGTATTTGATCTTAGAATTGTAAAAAGTAACATCGACCAGGACAATGCAATTAGTACAATTTTCTGTTGACATTAAAATCGCTAATATTTATGAATACAATAGAACAGAATATTAAGCCATTTTTTAAAAATGATTTTAACTGTGCAAGCCATTACCACATGCTCTGACAATTCTGAAAAGAAACATAAACCAGGGCTAGTTAATAATTCTCAGTCTTATTCTCCAGAATTTTCAAAATTTAAAGTAACTCAACTTCTGATTGGCTAAACCAGACGGTTTAGCCAGTCAGGAGTTGTGTTACTTTCAAATGTACAAAATTTCTGGAGACCAAGAAAAAGAACGTTCTTAAGAATGGTTGGTGAATACGGACCCAGGGCTAGTAAATAATTACAATTTTCTAGTGTCATGAGAATCTCCTATATTTATTCAACAGTACAGAACAGATTGTCTTATTGATTCAACTTTTGACCAGACTACAAAATTCTAGTATTGTCCTATTTGAAAGCATATGAATTATGCTCTGGCAAAAGGCATCTCCGTAATGCATTAAACCACAGGCCTTTGAAGCTCCATTGGTTTATCACGGATCACTAATATTTTCCTTGGTCGAACATCGAACAGTTATATAGGGACAATTGTGCATCGTCTGTATGTATAATGGAATATAAACTGGTACCCGTTGTATCTCCCGTAACCGTCCGATAGACAACAGGCAATACCCGATTTATCAATGGCAGCTATTGGTTTTCATATGTACCGAAAGCACCAATCAGACAGCCCGTAACAGAATGCCTTAATGGCTGTTTAAAAATAACTGAGCAATATTCTATCTTCGGCTAAGATTTTCATGACTGACAAAGTTTTTTTTCCGAGCACGACCAATTTATCAAACTCGATAAAGAATTTAATCTTTATTGATAAGGTGTGTCACTGTGGATAAATAATACCACAATTTAAATTCACAAGTCTCGCGTTATCTCATGAAATCTCGAACCGGGCAGAAACCCGACTTGTAATCATTGGGTGTTACCTGTTGTTGATACGAAGATCGATAACAGGCTGCCAGTTTATAATGGAATATTGAAATTGTCTCTAACACCGTTACTATAAATATAGAGGCAGTCGTCAATGTGCTATTTATAGTAACGGTGTTCGATAATGAAAAATTCCGTATCCCGTGATAGACCAATAGAGTTTCAGTGGCCTATGATTAAACCAAGCAAGTCATCGCATAACTTCGATCCATAAAAGCCACTTTTTTAACGATCGACTTATTTATGAGGTAAACCGGTCCTTAGACACACAGAAAATTGACCGATAGCGAAAAGTTTCGGCCCAGGTCAGACTGCGCGGACTGCGCAGTCTGATCTGGGCCGATACTTTTCGCAGATGCATTAAGCCGCCGTTTCACAGAGCATGGCCTATATGTAGACCACTAAATGCGGCTACAATGATGGTATTTGTCCTGGAGATGGAAGCCGATATTGTGAGAAAAGAGAAAATGGCCGTTACCAGCTACGTTTCCAACATTTTCTTTTTTTTTTTTCTTCAAAAACTCGGGATTGTGAGGTAAACGATTAACCTATACAGCTCATACTAGTAACAAGTCGCTTGTTTTATAGATACATCGATACTCGTTTTCAGTTTTAGAGGAATTGCAGACGACAAGTGTCATTAATGATTTAAATGATAGGAGTTGTCATTGAAAGGCAGAAAAAAGTGTGGGAAGAGAGAAAATGCTGCTTGCCTTTTACAACATTTCTTTTAAAATATGTCACTGTAAGGGTCGTTAAAAATCGATATTGTAAGATCAGTTTGGTGAGGGGTTAGGTACAAATATGAAACTAGATCCCGAAGAAGTCAACCGTATATACGGTCACACAGAGTCAGCTGTATGCGATAGAAAAACACATTATAGACTAGACATACGTGTCGGAGGAGTAAATGTTTTTTTTTTTCTTTGTTTCCTCCACGAGTATAGAGTGTCAATGACAATGTCTTCAAGAAACAAACAGATAATCAAACAAATATGAAGAAAATGACGAACAAGTTTCAGCAAACAGTTTATCTACTGATGCATGTTGAAAGGGCTTTTTTTGTTTTCCAAATTAATTAGAACCATGCTCTGTGAACAGGGGGTTTAATGCATCTGCAAAAAGTATCTACCCAGGCCCGCGCAGGCTGACCTGGGTCGAAACAGCGAATTGATTTGAGTCACACTCTGTGAAATGTTGGATTATCGAATCTGCCAAAAGTATCGACCCCATTCAGCTGCGTAGTCCGCAGAATTTTTTTGCTATTTGTCAATATTCTGCATGTCCAAGGACCATTCTACCTCATGATTCAGTCGGTTGTTGGACAAGATGGATTCTATGGATCCATAATTGTGTGATGACTTGCTTGGTATCACGCATTACGGAGATTCGTTAAACCCGTTTTTGCCAGAGCATTGCTTATTTTGATTGTTAAACACAGTTAAATATTACAAAATATATGTTTTCCTGCAAATGTAAAGAAACTGTACGGCTACATCGAACTTCCATGAAGCTACATTCAATTTGTCATCTTCAAATGCGTTAGACTTAGAAGATCAGCTTCAAAATTTTGTCGTTTGATTAACATTTAAAACTGAAGTGGGTTACCTATCTAAGTATCCACAACAGAAGGCTTGGACAAAACTAGAAAAAAAAAAAAGTTCTATAAGATGAAAAGCTACAAAAAGAGAGACCGAGACAGACAGATACAGTTAACCCTTACAGTGCTGAATTTATGAAATGGACCTTTTCATTGAAGAAAAACATCCAAAATATTGTCATTTCATGGTTGTTTTAGCCAGAAAATGTAATGAAGTAGCTGACAGTGTAGATCAAAGATCAGACTGCACGTTCTGTGCAGTCTGATCTTGATCTACATTGTCAGCAAAAACAAGTTAAGTTGGTTCCAGCATTTTAAGGATTAAGAAAACTTATTTGTTTCATTACCTAGATGCAAAACTGGAACGAGAAGGAATTGTTATTTGTTAACCCTTAGGCCGCTTAGCGCGACTCAAGGACCATTTGCGAACAGCTTAGATCCAGATCAGACTGCACAGAACTGCAGTCTGATCTTGGATCTACACTGTCCGACTAGGAGACATCTTTCTTTCAAAAATACCTAAGAAATAGGAATATTTGGGTTTTTACTGTCGGCTTGAAAGTTTCATTTCTTTTATCAAGAGGATAAAGGTTAAATTACTTATGAAAGAATGGGACTAGATTCCATGACGTCAAAAGCAGGAATGTGAGTGTTACCTAGGCAAGAATTGAACTAAGTTCAATTGCGTTACAAACAACAAATAGGAATATGTACCTAAGCAAAAATGGACCTAGATACTGCGACGTTAGGCCTAAAGTGAGGAATAGGTATTTTTCAATTAATTTTAGTCAACACATTGATAAAAATCATAAAGCATAAAACCTCATGTTTACAAGATCCCCTGTATAAATGAGGGCGTTGTTAATAATACGGGAAAAAAGTAATGGAGAAATACATGTATATTATTTATACTGTAAGATAATGTTTTTACTTACAAGGTCTGTTTTCATTTTTGCTTATACATGTACATCTCTGTAAACTGTAATAGGGGACTAGAAAGACACTCCCCTGTACTAAGCCGAAGGCCCACCTATATGTATTATACCCTTGTATTTAAATAAGGGATAGATATGTAATGTTGACACATTTAGTAAGCCCAAAAAGCTTAAGTAGCACGCCTTGAGACTTGTAAGCGAGAAATCTTGGGACACCTGAGGGTGTTGGACTGAGTCCCACGGCTTGCCAACTGAAAATTACTAACGTTAATAGTCTACATCGGGTGAGACGTTAACTGTGGCCCGTATGACGGTGTATACACCGAGCACGTTAAAGAATCTTGCACTATACCCGGTATAACAAAACTAAAAGCCGCCTCGGGGCGCCGCCAATATGGGCAACAGGTGACCATGATAAACAAACGCGATATCAATCAATCAATCAATAATCAATCAGTTAGTCAGTCAGTCCGTCAGTCAGCCCAGCCCCAACTTGACACATTAGCAGGGTCCTTCGAAAAGTTTTGGAACCATTCCCTTCGACAACACCTTCTTGTACCTAGGAACCCAGCAAATGTAAATAGACGAAAAGAAATATTTGATCCCTACAATACATATGAGAGGCACTCTTGGAAAAAGGGGGTGGGGTAGCGGAGTGCATCTTTGTAAGCATTATACCAATCAAATTGTGGCACTCCTTTATGTGTATTAAGCGGCCCGTAAAGCCATAAACCAGGGTCCTTATAAAGCCTAGTCTTGACCTTCATTGCAGATGACGGCTCTCAAGTAGTTAGTTACATGTATACCCCCTTCTCCCAAGTATAGTATAACGACGATAGGGTGTCACTCGACCAGGTTAAACCAAATAGTCTTTCGATAGAAAACATATAAAAAAAATACTTAAACAAATCGTATACACGATCAAGTAAGTTACTAAATATACACATGTCATAATCTTCGAAGATTAACCTGTCTGCTTAACCCTTTCCCAAACGACAAATTTTGGACTGGTCCAAATTGAAAGAGTTTGCAGACGACAATTTTAAATTTGATGAAAATGGCAGAAAGTTATCAAAAAGGGTAGAAAACACTGTGGGTAAAGGAGAAATTGCTCGTTACGAGCAATTTCTCCTTTTCCCACAGTGTTTTCAAAAGACTTGTACTGCAGACACGTGAAAACCAGGGCTTGTTTGGGAAAGGGTTAAACTGGCAGCCTGTTATCGATCTTCGTATCAACGGACGGTTACGGGAGGTACAACGGGTACCAGTTTACGTGTCTGCTATGACGCAACACTTGATAAAATCAAAGCATTGAAAGCACTGGTGTGGCATTTGTCAAGGGAGCCATTGTGTGGAATTAATAATTTGAAAAATAAACTATAGAAATAGTTTCAAAATATTTGCTTAAAAGTCAACCTACTATATAGTCATGACCAATCCAATAGAGTAGCTTGAAATCTTGTGGGACGAACAAGGCCTGGCGAACATATCCAGGGAGGAATAAGCCCAGGAACGAACTGGTTTGGGACGATCAAGCACGGAATCGGGCTTTCAGGAATTAAAATATTGGTGTATCATTACGCCTACATAAGACCATAGCGGATCCAGCTATATTCGAAAAAAAAAAGAGGTATTTCCATGATCGATGGCCTAGTCCAATACATTTTAATACGCCATTTTTGTTTTAATATCTGAGTTCAATCAAAACACTTATTTGTCTGAGAAAAATTGAGTTTAATTGGGTTTACTTCCTTCGGTTTTGCACAAAATACGATACATGATTTTCAAATTGCCGTATTGAACTCACAGTGGCATTGTCTTCGACAAATGCCACAAAAATGGACATATATCAATACGCGGTGCGTAAATTGCCTTTTAAAAAGTGCAGGCGAAAATGGTAATGAATAATACGTCCGTGGAAAAATCAAGCCGGTCTCTCTCTACAAATTTCTTAGAAGACGAAATGATTTCAAACGGCGAAAATATTTTTTTAGAATACTAATTGTTTACTGGAAATCTCTGTCAGCTCTTTCTAAAAATAGACATGGGGAAAACCGGGATTTGTGCAACAGACTGACAACAAAAATGACGTCCACACCTTGCTGGGCTTATACCGGGGCTTTTTCCCAAGCTTATAGGAGCTTATGTTTATAAATGACTGGTGCATAGGCTATATGCTAGCTAACCATGGCTGGATGAATCGTACAAGGTAAGTTTTGGAGAGTAAACGTATATTTTATTTTGAAATTAGTTGCATTGATTCCCGCCTTAAAAAACAGTCCGGTTCTCTACCCAGAATGCCCATATCAGATAGCATTCGGCATACCTCGGTGATCCGGTGATCAAATCCTTCGGCTGTATCACGTAGCTTAATATGCACGTACACGGTACATTTCGCACGTCCTCGGAAGCACACCGTTTTACCGTTATTGAAATTGTAAGACTCCTCTTAAAAAAGTAAACATGGGTCAATTTTCTATCCTTATCTTTCTGAGAATGTTTCAGTCGGCAAACAGTTTGTACTTTCAATTTTTGGTGTGGTTTATCAATTCCGTTGGGAGCTTTCATCGACAGATCGATAGATGTGAATAACTTCATCGTTGTTATTCATGATGTCGTTGCTAAGCGATTTACAGGGGCGCCGCCATGTTTAAGATCATGTGATTAGCAGTTCAAAATGGAAGCCGCCTTTATACGGACGAGGTTAGATGTAGGTACGGAATCGGCCGAGTTGTGACGAGTGATCAGATAGGTGATATATTTGAGAAATGCCACCTAGCGGAAGATAATGACACATACCATAGCCAGTCAGAAGTTGTATAACCTTAAATTTAGAAAGTCTTGGAGAATAAGACAAGGAATGTTCAAAAGAATGGTTGGTGAATACGCATCCATATGCCTTATTTAATAAGAAACAGCTTTACTTTGAAATTTAGACAATTCTTGAGAGAGATTTTAAGAACTGTTGGTAAACGTGGGCTCTCGTGCCTTGAAAGTTTCTAAACTTTATCATAAATTAGCCATGCTCTGGCAAAAGGGGCTATATTGCGTCACACCAAGCAAGTCATGTAATATGATCGAGCAGTGCTCTGGCAAAAGGGGGCTCAATGCATCTCCGTAATGCATGATACCAAACAAGTCATCACAGTATTATAGATCCATAAAATTAATTTTGCCTAACAACCGACTGAATCATAGGGTCCTTAGACATACGCCCGCCCAGGTAGCCCAGTGATTAGCGTGACTGACTCGTGACCTGGTGGTTGTGAGTTCCATACCCGGTTGAGGCAGACTTTCTTTCCTTTTTCGTCTTTCACCTCTGATGTATGTGTGGAAAGTAGTCAGTGGCTTCGGAAAGAAAGTTGTGTCTGTGCTGGTGTCAGAAAGCCAGGAAACACATGGGTGCGTCACTTACCCGCCAAGATAATTATGACCTGAGCTGTTAAAATGGCGTTAAACTCCAATACCAACAAAAATCCTTTGACATACAGAAAGTTTACCAATAGCGTTTCGGCCGAGGTCAGTCTGCTGCGCTGGCCAGGTCGATACTTTTCCGCAGATGCATTAAGCCCCATTTTCACAGAGCATGGCTCAGTTATAATTATTATGCTTTTCAGCCCTTCACTGTGGACAGGTCAATTGTAGTCTCGGTGTTTGTCGTATTTCTATAGTTAGGTAGGCCTATACCTACCTGCCGTGCACAGTAAATGCATTAGCACTGTCATTACGACAATGTCAAGACCCGTATTGTATCAGCCTAGGTCCGGCGGTAATAATCTTTTAATCGCGCATTATCGCAGTCTCCTTTCACTATCTATACAGGTACGTTGCAAAACTTTTTATCGGTTCCTTTACCTATGAAAATATAAAAGGAAAAAAATGACTGTACTGGAATTCAGGCTGGTGTTAGTGTGTGAAACATGATAACGGACCGAGATTATCTCTTTAAATCCTTCACCAGATGATAAAATTTATTTTTATACTGGTCCATATCAAACACATTGACAGATTTCAATTGAAATGTGACCAAAATGATAGGATTTGTCAATGAAAGAGTAGAAAACGTAGGAAAAGGCAAAAAATTGCTGGTTTCAAGCATTTTCTTCTTTACCTACGATCCTTTACAAAAGCCTCTAACCCTAGGGTAGTTAAAATAGGGATTGCTTGGTGAAAAATTAATCGATTTACGGGTATCATTGATATTTGTAAAACATGAATATTTGAAGTGGCAATATACATTGACAAAAGGTCATGGCAGACTGCGAGGTCGGGCTCGGTCTGTGTTGATCGATCTTTTATCTAGTGCATACAACCTTACACGCTAACGAATAACATAGACTGTAAACATGAAGACTATCGCCTTTTATATTTCTTTGGCAGAGGCTATTTACAGTCAACTGTAAATAGCCAATTCTACGTTTTTAGGCTATTTACAGTTAACAGAACAGAACATTTATTGTTTGAACTACTTTAACGTTTTTTTTTTTGGCTAGCTACAGTTAACACTGATTTAATTGCATAAAAAACAGCGAGGCACAAGTTTACAGTTTTTTTCAGTGTTAGTTCTCCAAACAAGACGTCTTTCATTTTAAAGCAGCGCCGAGTCTGATTCTCAATTTCCATTTAACGAACAGTTTTCTATCGAAAAACAAGCAAACATATTTAAATACAATTCAGTGTGCATTAAGTTTACTATAAATTACTGAATATATTACGCAGACTAATATGCCTTTTATTTTTCTGGCAAAAAAAAAATTTATTGCGTGTATAGCCTAGTCTAATCAGACTGTAAACTGTTTATCACTAAAACTGCATCGTTTAAAAGCGTCGTATGCTATAAGGCCGTCCTCGTCAAATGGTGAGTGAAAAGTTGTCAGATTTTCCTAAAAATGATTTTCCTAACCCATTGATTTACAGAGTACTTTCGCACTAACCATAAAAATGTAACATGCCACACAAAGGGAAACTATTTGAAGAACAAGAGGGCCATGATGGCCCTGGGTCGCTCACCTTAGTAGATTGCCTTAAAGGTTTTTCTTTAATTTGACCATGTGACCTAGTTTTTGACCGCAGGTGACCCAATTTCAAACTCATATTTCATGAAGACAAACATTCTGACCAATTTTCAAGTCAATTGAGCAAAAAATGTGGCCTCGAGTGCCCTAAAGATATTTCTTTAATTTGACCTAGTGACCTAGATTATGACCCCAGGTGACCCAAATTTGAACTGGTCTTTGACTATATCAAAAGAAACATTTTAACCGATTTTCAAATCAAATGAGTAATAAATGTGGCCTCTAGAGTGCCCACTAGCTATTTCTTTAATTTGACCAAGTGACCTAGTTTATGAACCCAGTTGACCCAAATTCAGACTCATGTGAGATTTTACAAAGACAAACATTCTGACCAATTTTCAAGGCAATAAAGCAAATAATGTGGCCTCTAGAGTGTCCACAAGATATTTCTTTATTTTGACCTAGTGACCTAGTTTATGGTTCCAGGTGACCCAAATCCAAACTCATCTGGTATTTTATCAAGACAAACATTCTGGCCAAATTTCAGGTCATTTGAGCGATAAATGTGGCCTCCAGAGTGCAAACAAGGTATTTCTTTAATTTGACCCAGTGAACTAGTTTATGACCCAAGTTGACCCAAATTAATCTTATGTGAGACTTTATAAAGACGAACTTCTAACTAATTTTCAAGGCAATTGAGCAAATAATGTGGCCTCGAGAGTGCCAACAAGGTATTTCTTTAATTTGACCTAGTGACCTAGTTTATGACCCAAGATAACCCAATTTTGAACTCAATGAACTTGTTGCGCTTAGATGGGCAAGCAAACTTAGAAGAGAATCACTATATACCAAATATCAAAGCTCTACGCCTTCTAGTTTTAAAGAAGAATTTTAAAGTTGTCCTTCTTTGTTCCTATGTTCGAACTTGTGACCCCCGGGGCTGGGCCAGTTTTGACCCAGGGGCATCATATGAACAAACTTGGTAGAGGTCCACTAGGAGATGCTTCATGCCAAATATCAAAGCTCTACACATTCCCGTTTAAGAGAAAAAGAAATTTAAAGTTTTCCTTCTTTGTTCCAATCTTCGAACTTGTGACCCCCGGGGCGGGGCCAGTTTTGACCCAGGGGCATCATATGAACAAACTTGATAGAGGTCCACTCTGAGATGCAACATACCAAATATCAAAGCTCCACACCTTTCGGTTTCAGAAAAGAAGAATTTTAAAGTTTTCCTTCTTTGTTCCTATGTTCGAACTTGTGACCCCAGGGGCTGGGCCAGTTTTGACCCAAGCAGCATCCTTGGAACAAACTTGGTAGAAGTCCACTAGGAGATGCTACATACCAAATATCAAAGCTCTATGCCTTCCCATTTAAGAGAAAAAAAAAATAAAGTTTTCCTTCTTTGTTCCTATGTCTGAACTTGTGACCCCCGGGGCAGGGCCAATTTTGACCCCAAGGGCATCATATGAACACACTTAGTAGAGGTCTGCTAGGCGATGCTACATACCAAATATCAAAGCTCTACGCCTTCCAGTTTCAGAGAAGATGATTCTTAAAGTTTTCCTTCTCTGTTCCTATGTTCGAACTTGTGACCCCCGGGGCAGGGCCAACTTTTGCCCCAAGGGCATCATATGCACAAACTTGGTAGAGATCCACTAGAAGATGCTACATACCAAATATCAAAGTTCTACACCTTCCTGTTTCAGAGAGGAAGATTTTTAAAGTTTTCCTTCTTTGTTCCTTTGTTGGAAATTGTGATCCCCGGGGCGGGGCCAGTTTTGACCCCAGGGGCATCATATGAAGAAACTTGGTAGAGGTCCACTAGGAGATGCTTCATGCCAAATATCAAAGCTCTACGCCTTCCAGTTTCAGAGAAGATGATTTTTAAAGTTTTACCTAGATGGGCAAGCAAACTTAGAAGAGAATCACTATATACCAAATATCAAAGCTCTACGCCTTCCAGTTTTAAAGAAGAATTTTAAAGTTGTCCTTCTTTGTTCCTATGTTCGAACTTGTGACCCCCGGGGCTGGGCCAGTTTTGACCCAGGGGCATCATATGAACAAACTTGGTAGAGGTCCACTAGGAGATGCTTCATGCCAAATATCAAAGCTCTACACATTCCCGTTTAAGAGAAAAAGAAATTTAAAGTTTTCCTTCTTTGTTCCAATCTTCGAACTTGTGACCCCCGGGGCGGGGCCAGTTTTGACCCAGGGGCATCATATGAACAAACTTGATAGAGGTCCACTCTGAGATGCAACATACCAAATATCAAAGCTCCACACCTTTCGGTTTCAGAAAAGAAGAATTTTAAAGTTTTCCTTCTTTGTTCCTATGTTCGAACTTGTGACCCCAGGGGCTGGGCCAGTTTTGACCCAAGCAGCATCCTTGGAACAAACTTGGTAGAAGTCCACTAGGAGATGCTACATACCAAATATCAAAGCTCTATGCCTTCCCATTTAAGAGAAAAAAAAAATTAAAGTTTTCCTTCTTTGTTCCCATGTCTGAACTTGTGACCCCCGGGGCAGGGCCAATTTTGACCCCAAGGGCATCATATGAACACACTTAGTAGAGGTCTGCTAGGCGATGCTACATACCAAATATCAAAGCTCTACGCCTTCCAGTTTCAGAGAAGATGATTCTTAAAGTTTTCCTTCTCTGTTCCTATGTTCGAACTTGTGACCCCCGGGGCAGGGCCAACTTTTGCCCCAAGGGCATCATATGCACAAACTTGGTAGAGATCCACTAGAAGATGCTACATACCAAATATCAAAGTTCTACACCTTCCTGTTTCAGAGAAGAAGATTTTTAAAGTTTTCCTTCTTTGTTCCTTTGTTGGAAATTGTGATCCCCGGGGCGGGGCCAGTTTTGACCCCAGGGGCATCATATGAACAAACTTGGTAGAGGTCCACTAGGAGATGCTTCATGCCAAATATCAAAGCTCTACGCCTTCCAGTTTCAGAGAAGATGATTTTTAAAGTTTTACCTCTTTGTTCCTATGTTCGAACTTGTGACCCCCGGGGCATGGCCAGTTTTCACCCCAAGGGCATCATATGAACAGTTTGGTAGAGGTCTACTAGGAGATGCTTCATGCCAAATATCAAAGCTCTATGCCTTCTAGTTTTAGAGAAGATGATTCTTAAAGTGTTCCTTCTTTGTTCCCATGTTGGAAATTGTGACCCCCGGGGCGGGGCCAGTTTTGACCCCAGGGGCATCATATGAACAAACTTAGTAGAGGTCCACTAGGAGATGCTTCATGCCAAATATCAAAGCTCTACGCCTTCCAGTTTCAGAGAAGAAGATTTTTAAAGTTTTCCTTCTTTGTTACTATGCTCAAACTTGTGACCCCCTGGGCGGGGCCAGTTTTGACCCCAGGGGCATCATATGAACAAACTTAGTAGAGGTCCACTAGGAGATGCTACATGCCAAATATCAAAGCTCTACGCCTTCAAGTTTCAGAGAAGAAGATTTTTAAAGTTTTCCTTCTTTGTGACTATGCTCAAACTTGTGACCCCCGGGGCGGGGCCAGTTTTGACCCCAGGGGTATCAAATGAACAAACTTGGTAGAGGTCCACTAGGCAATGCTACATACCAAATATCAAAGCTCTACACCTTCAAGTTTCAGAGAAGATGATTTTTAAAGTTTCCCCTCTTTGTTCCTTTGTTGGAAATTGTGACCCCCGGGGTGGGGCTAGTTTTGACCCCAGGGGCATCATATGAACAAACTTGGTAGAGGTCCACTAGGAGATGCTACATGCCAAATATCAAAGCTCTACGCCTTCAAGTTTTAGAGAAGATTTTTAAAGTTTTCCTTCTTTGTGACTATGCTCAAACTTGTGACCCCTGGGGCGGGGCCAGTTTTGATCCCAGGGGCATCAAATGAACAAACTTGGTAGAGGTCCACTAGGAGATGCTACATACCAAATATCAAAGCTCTGCGCCTTCTAGTTTCAGAGAAGAAGATTTTCAAAGGTTTTGCTTTTTTTTTTTCCTTTTTGTTGCCATGGCAACCAGAGTTGTTGGTGGAATTCAATTCTTTGAACAATTTTGGTAGAGCTTCACCCAAGGAACATCCCTGCCAAGTTTCATCAAGATTGGCCCAGTGGTTTAGGAGAAGAAGATGTTTAAAGAAATTGTTGACGGACGACGGACGACGGACATAGGGCGATCACAATAGCTCACCTTTAGCACGCTGTGCTAAGGTGAGCTAAAAAAGCCGAAATCATATGATCGAATTTTTGCTGGCGTATACTCAAACCACCCTGTCCATGTGTCTGTCTTCGTTTAATATCCATTTGGTGTCGCGAATTCCGCCCTCATTTTGCGGTCATTAACCCTTTAACTGCTTATTAAATAGAATAAAGATTTCCAGCCAAAAGTATATATCGAGGCATTGCGATTACAAAGTGCTTGTTGCTGGAAAAAAAATCACCGTATCGGATAGTGTAGATCCAAGATCAGACTGCACGTTCTGTGCTGTCTGATCTTGATATACACTGTCCGCAAAAGGGTGCTGAGTCGCGCTTAGCAGCCTAAGAGTTATAATAAACTCTTAACATTAACCAACAAGGAACAGTTTATGTCAAAGATTGGATTTCCGGGAGTCTCACTGTTAACGTTTAACCCTTATCCTGCTGAATAATTTTCGTAAAACTTTCGAACCGATAGTAAAAAACCCAATTAATGTAATTTCAAACTTATTTCTTGGAAAAAAAAATCTCCCAATCGGACAGGGTAGATCCAAGATAAGGCTGCACGTTCTGTGCAGTCTGAGCTTGGTCTACACTGTCCGTAAAAGGTCAGTGAGTCGCGCTTAGTGGCTTCAGGGTTAAAACATTATTTTCCACAGAATCCATTCATTTTTGTACGTAATGCATATAAGTTTTAAAAAACTGTTTTTAACACTGGAAAGGGATATAAAAGCACCATTTGCAACAGTTCTAGTCTATAAACAATTTGCTTTTTATCGCGTGAAAAGAAACAAATTTACAAGCTGTTGCTCCGTTCGTGACACTGCCATTTTGAAGACGGTTGACATCATGGGCTCAAAAAGTTGTATGAGAACTGAAATTGGTTAATAAAGTTCACTGTTGATTGTCATTTCTCTTTAGGATGTTTTAAAGTAGCCTAGTGAATGCCCCGTAGCTCTGTCTGTAACGTGCAGGGCTTGAAACACAGCGGTGTAATTTATCGCAGCTGGGTCAAACTCTTTTGGAGGATTGATTTTGATCATTGCGACAAAATACATTCCTCTCTCACCACTGAACATCTTTTCGACGATGTTTATGTGGGAAGGTGACTTTCAAAGAATAGGTACACTGGCTGCTGCGATATACATGTACTTAGAGTGTGGGAATCGACGTTTTACGTTTAACAAAGGAAGAAATCGCCATCAAACTTTCAAAAACTTTCCTTTATTGTGAAATCATACACAGGAAACAATAAAATTACAAAATGATGTTCGAGGCGAGTATTACTGAATATAACGTTCTAAACTTTTCCAAATACTAAGCAATAAGTTAAATGATATGAGCCGTGCTCTGGAAAAAGGGGGCTTAATACATCTCTGTGACACTTTATACCAATCAAGCCATTACGTAATTATGGGTCCATAATAGCCATATTTTTAAACAATCGACTGAATCATGGGGTGCACTGGTCCTTAAACATACAGAAAATTAACCAATAGCGAAAAGTTTCGGCTCAGGTCAGCCTGCGCAGACTGCGCAGACTAACCTGAATCTATACTTTTCGCAGATGCATTAAGCCCCCTTTTCATAGAGCACGGTTCATATATATCTAATCAGGCAACACTTTGCAATACAGCAATTCCAGCGTATTGGGATTGGGATACTTGGATCACAAGAAGAAATCGCTCGTAATGAGCTTTTCATCTCTGGATCTCTTGTACTTGTTAAAAATATCTCTGTAAGGACAAACCTGTGATATGAGACTACTATGGGGAAGAAAGACAAGAGGGCCATGGTGGCCCTGTATTGCTCCACTGGCTTATAAATATAAACCATGAAGAGAAGTCTTCACTATATAAGCCCTTATAAAACTTTGACCCCAGGGCTACAGTCAAACTAAATGGGGAATATGTGTATTAGAAGAATAACATGCCAAATTTGGGAGTTCTTGGCCTTATGGCTAGTAACAAGACGGTTTCTGAACTTTTCACTCCATAAACCCATGTAAAAGTTGTGACCCCTGGTGCAGGGCCAAACTTGATCTTAGGGCTGTAACTTGGGCCCTCTTTGTAGTTGTCCACTAGATAATGCTATAATTATGCAAAATTTGGTAGCCTAAGCCTTATGGCTATGTACACCAAGATTTAAAAGTTTTCCCTATGTAAGCCTATGTAAATCTTGTGAACACCCCCCCCCCCCCCCCAGCATGAGGCCAAATTGACCCCAGGACTATAATTTGGGCACTTTTAGTAGACCCCAACTAGATCAAGCTAAATGCAAAATTTGGTAGCTCTAGGCCTTATGGCTAGGTACAGGAAGATTTTTAAAGTTTTCTCTATATAAGCCTATGTAAAACTTGTGACCCCTGGGGCAGAGCCAATTTTGACCCCAGGGCTATAATTTCAAGAAACATGATAGAGGTTTACTACATAAAGCTACATGCCAAATTTGGTAGCCCTATGCCTTATGGTTTCAGACAAGAAGATTTTTAAAGTTTTCTCTATATAAGCCTATGTAAAACTTGTGACCCCTGGGGCTGAGCTAATTTTGACCCCAGGGCTATAATTTCAAGAAACATGATAGAGGTCTACTATATAAAGCTACATGCCAAATTTGGTAGCCCTATGCCTTATGGTTTCAGACAAGAAGATTTTTAAAGATTTCAAATATTTTTCAGTTTTGTTGCCATGGCAACCAGAGTTTTTGAAGGAATCAAATTCTTTCAAGAAATTCTGAAGAGGACCATGGCAGGATCATTTCTGTGAAGTTTCATGAAAATTGGATGGGTAGTTTCAGAGAAGAAGATGTTTGAAATAAAAGTTAACGGACGGACGGACGGACGGACGCACGGACGCACGGACGGACGGACGCACGGACGGACGACGGACACCGGGCCATGACATAAGCCCGCTGGCCTTCGGCCAGTGGAGCTAAAAACTGTTCACTTACAGCAGGTGGGTTGTCTTTTTATTTAGACTGGTTGGGCTGTATATAAAATAAGGTTAAAACCATGACTGAAATACTACCAGCACTAAACAGAAACATTATGCTTATTTTCTAGCATCATTGATTCATGAAGCAAATTGAAAAAGACAAAACATACAAAAAAAGCGGGTGTTGCAAATGGGCTTGAACCCACTAAGAACACACAAAAAGTAGGCATGGTGTGGAACAACTAATGAAATAATCGAATTTCTCAAAACAAATTGTTTAGAACCCAGTCAAATATGATACGGTTTTAGCACTCATTGTATTGGACATTCCTTCCAAGTTTCAAAGAAATGGGTCCAATAATGTGGAATTTGTAGGGTAAACTAGACTAAGTCATCAGATGGCTGCTTTTTCTAAACCGATAGCTGGATTTTCTTCATTTTCCATAAGGTTCAATCCCTTGGTGATACAAATGATCTGTCAAAGTTTAAAAAGAACTTTAAAGTGTTAACAAGAAATTGAATTTTTTAACTTTAAATGGCTACTTTTCCCTTACTAATGGCTGATATTGATTAAAATAATCAATAGAGTTAAAGCTATTTATGTCCGTCCGTCTTTTTCTTGTTTACGCGATAAAGTCTTCATTTGTGGTCGGATTTCGTGAAAGTTGCATAGATTGTTTATCTCATCAATAGCTTGAGCCCTATTGGTTTTGAAAAAAAAATCTGACAATCAGTGTGGGAAAAGTAGCCATTTAAAGTTCAAAATTTCAATTTCATGTTTACGCAATAAAGTCTTCACTTGCTGTCGGATTTTTGTGGATGTTTATCTCATCAATACCTTGAAACCTATTGATTTTGAAAAAAATCTGAAAATCAGTGTGGGAAAAGTAGCCATTTAAACTTCAAAATTTCAATTCCTTGCTTACGCGATAAAATCTTCATTTGGGGTTGGATTTTCGTAAAACTTGCACAGTTTGTTTATTCAAAATCAATAGGTTGAACTCTATTGATTCTGAAAAAAAAATCTGACAATCAGATTTAAAGCCATCTAAAGCCATTGAAAGTTCAAACTTTCAATTTCTTGTTTACGCTATAATGTCTGCATTTGTAATCTGACTTTTATGAAACTTGCATAGTTGCATTGTATCATCAATAGGTTGAATCCTATTGATTTTGTAAAAAAATCTGACAATTAGTGTGGAAAAAGTAGCCACTCAAAGTTCAAGGTTTCAGTTTCTTGTTTACGCGATAAAGACTGACACAAATCTGACTTTACTGGTAATTTGCTTTGAAACTAAAAACATGTACTGTGATAAATGGGAAATTGCAGGTAACAAGCAATTTTGCCTTCTCCCATAATATTTTTAGCTGAACCTTAGTTATAAACCATGTATTAAAAAAAAACAACACTTTATGCTGTCTTTACTGCAACTGATACTTTTTTCCTGATACTTTCTTTCCGATTACCACTGGTTGCCGATATCTTCAATTAATTTAGCCTTTTTAAGGAGAAAAAAAAAAAATGTTGGATGGGCAGTAAACTGAACGGTGGAGATAAAGAATGACAGAGGTCAAAACAGTATACGATCCCTGGTCAAAACGACCCGAGAATTAGACAGATTTCTGAAAATGATGCCTGTTTTTTTTTTTCTTTTCTTTTACATAAACACTTTAGTATCAATTTCGATTCTTTGGCAGCAAAATCAATTTCACACAAATTTCCAAAGAGTAAAGGGTAACAAAGGTTCAGCCAACAAAGAACATGCCGTCATGCAACGATAATCACAATAACCCTCTCTTGTTGTATGAGAGGGTAGATAACCCTTGACCCTGAAAGCGAGTTAAGTGTGTGAAATGACCATCACGTCCGAATCCTACAATCTGATCTTCAATAAACACTTTTTTTTTCGGATGTATTCTTGCAAAATACTTCCAAAATTTGATGACTTACTGTAAATGTCTATTTTAGTTATTTCGTGTCGAGAGGGCTAAATAGATTTGCTTGAAAAGGAAAAATCATGCGAATAAATTTAGATTTATTTAATGCCAAAAAGAACATAATAAGATGAAATGGTCAGACCTAGTTATCATACAATAAATTAACGAAACTATGCCTTAATCCAGTGTAATATTCGGATTAACAAAGGTACGAAGATGTGGCTAGCATAAATTAACCATTGCCGTGGTTGTTGGTTGATGTTTGAAGACACGGAAAAAAAAAGTAAAGATAATAATTCTGGAATACTTCCCTATCTCGAATGTCCCGAGCTATATACAGCTTACGGTATACTAGCATTTCCTCCTCATGTTTTCAGGACCTTCTTGACAAGACATAAAAATAAGTCTAAACCAACGAAAGGATTTGACTGGTCTTAAAAGTGAAGGTCGTAAAAACATGGGATCGTTTTCTTGTAGAATTTTAGCACTAGACGCGCCTTTTACGACTTTCATTGCTTTCGCAGCCAGTACAGACCAAAGATCAGACTGCACAAATTGCGTTCTTTGGCCAACACTAGCCATTCTGCTGGGATACTCTTTATAGAGGCAACTTTGAAATTGCTCTTTTAATGTTCTTAGTTTTAAAATTATTCGTCGCTGTAAGGGCCAAGCAATATACTGTGTACAATCTAACCCTTCTTTATAGCAGAGACATAGATTAGATTGTGTATTGTATGTCTCTGTTTATAGGTAATCTCTATCTAGAAAGATGAGAGACGGTCATTAAATCAATCTTAACCCTTTGTGCTGAATTCAGGGATTCAATGATTTCGTTAGTAGTGCGGACCTTGGTAAAATTTCAATAACAACCCTTAGCCAAACATTTGCGGCATTTAAACGATCTTGGCGAAAAAAGCAACGGAAAACAAAGACGGAAAGGAGAAAAGGATTGTAGGTAAAGGGCAGGAAAGAGGGGTAAAGGGTAAGGAATGGAAAAGGGTAGGATATGAAACATGGAGGGTATAATGAGGCTAGGATGGAAAGAAGAAGGGATGAAAAGGGGAGGGATGGAAAGAGGGCGAACGACAAGTAGATTGTTGGAAAGACTGATAGATTTGTATACGTTTTTTTTTTAGTTTACGACAGGTTCAATTGGTCAAAAATGGATACCTACCAATTTATGGCCCTTATCTACCCTCAGTAGGGGGTAAAGACAAGTGATATTCTGGTGTTAATGAGTGAAACACCTATACAGATGGTCCTTGACCATTTCAATGCCTGTCACAACCAAAGTTGTCTTCGTGATCATTTTGGTTCATGATCAGACATAACAATTAATACAATCCGATCTTGGATCTTTGATATGCAATACATTAACCTTTCAATCCTGAGAGCGCCTCTTAACCCTTTACCACAAAATCCCGACTTTTAACGACCCTGAAAAAGAAGCCTTTTGAAAACATTGTGGGAAAAGGAGAAAATGCTGGTAACCAGCATTTTCTCCTTTTCCCACAGTGTTTTCTACTCTTCCCAGCACAAATTTCAGTTTCTGAGTCACATTTATTTTGTCGTCTGCAAATGCTTTCAGTTTGGACCAGTCTAAAATTTTGTCGTTTGGTAACTTTCAGACACTTTCAGCTTGAACATAAGTCCAAAATAATTACATTGTCAAGCTTTTTTTGTTGTTTGTTGATTTTAGCAAAGCGTAGAATGTAGATCAAAGATCAGACTGTACAAAATGTGCAGTCTGATCTAAATTTACACTGGCTGAAAAGGCAACAATCGTTGAGAAAGGCGCGTCATATACATCTTAGTCAGAACGAAGTAAATCTTATTTAGCCAAGCATATTAAATACGCTTTAGACAAAAACTGTAAAAACTCAATGATTGCTTCTTAACGCTTTCGCTGCCAACTAAATAAGTCCGATTATTTTCCAGGCCTTAGGATATTTTATACTGCAATTCAATATGATTTTGAGGTACTCAGCTACGTATTATTAATCTGTCTCCCACCATACAACTGCAATAGTATTGTACTATGTATTTGGCTATCAACACAGGTATGTTTTAACTATGTCATGGCAGATAAATTCAGTTGAGTTGAGAATGTAAAGATATAATGGTTGAGTGCTCTTTAGAATGTTTATACATGGACACAATTATGAAAGTCGATCAACCCAGAGGATGAAAATAGAGAAACTAGAGATTGCACTAGAAGAACTACAATGTCATGTTATTATATAGTCTGGTAAACTATCAGCCTCTGTGTGAACTCTTAGACTGATAGGCACGAGTCAATGCGCTTTTAAGTACCTTGTAGATGAGGATCAGATCGCACCGAACCACCGTAGGATATTAGATCCACACATACCGGTACGATCAGATTTTCCCGTGAAAAATCACAATTCATGGCTTCTCAATATTTGATGAGAATTTCTGTTTTATCTATTTCTTCCTGAAGCAAATTTACTGCAGACGGCTTATAAAACTGATCTAGTAACCGCGGGATACTCAAGGTAAATTATGGTTGAGCACACAAGAAATCGGTCAAGCGAAAGAATAACTAATAGTCTATGCCCATTCAAAATTTCTTTTAAAAAGTGGCATCGTCTGCAAGAGTTAGGGAGTTAAATCATTTAAATCTGGCCGCTGAGTTAAAAGTACCGGTCTGTCCGTTGCATTTTTACAGCCACCAAGCGGATCAATATGATAAAAAAAGAGAGATAAATAAGAAAGACATGTACTTTTTTTTAAAAAACAAAACAGCAAAAACAAAACCCCAGCCAACCGTATGGACTAGCTTTGAAGAACGGGCTGGTGTCCCATCAACTTCATGTACCTCATGGTCTTTCTCATGCGAACAGCATGCAGTTTTAGAAAACTTGCGACCCATGGACCAACTACCTCGTCCACTGCTTGCAATATCTCATTCAATGTTGTTCAGCACGAATTCACAGACAACTTACAGTTTCAAGATGGTTTTTGTGAATCTCGTGGTTCTAGGCTGACATTTCTTTTTTTGCCCTACATATAGTATATTTCAAGCACGAATTCACAGACAACTTACAGTTTCAAGATGGTTTTTGTGAATCTCGTGGTTCTAGGCTGACATTTCTTTTTTCCCCCTACATATAGTATATTTCAAGTGCCGTGGTGTATGCATGTTATTAAACAACTCCATTGTCTTTAAAAAATTGAACAAAATTCTGATATACTGAACTTCTTTGTCCTCAAAACATTACATGATCATAAACGTTCAAACAACCTTCCAAAACATGGCGCTAAACCTGACCCAAAGACTCAGAGACTTGCTGCTCTAGAAAACAATCATCAAAAGTTACAATGTGCACACAACCGTAGTAGAAAATATTGATTCATGATTTCCTGGAAGTTGTGAGACTAAAATATTGTGTTTGTCAAGGTCATTTAGTATGTTAACTCGGGTCTATTAAATCAATTTTAACTGTCAATAGCCAAAAAACGTAGAATTGGCTATTTACAGTTGACTGTAAATAGCCAAAAAACGTTAAAATGGCTATTTACAGTTAACTGTAAATAGCCGATTTTACGTTTTTTGGCTATTTACAGTTAACTGTAAATAGCCACGCCAATAAATAATACGTCTGTGGAAAAATCAATCCAGTCTTTCGCTACAAATTTCTTAGATGACGAAATGATTTCCAAAGGGGAAACTATTTTTTTTAAAATACCAACTGTTTGCTGCAAATCTCTGTCAACAGTTTCTAAATATAGACATGGGGAAAATCGGGATTTGTGCATCAGACTGACAACAAAAATAACGTCCCCACCTTGCTGGGCTTATACCGGGGCTTCATCCCAAGCTTTCAGGAGCTTATGTTTATAAGTGGCTGGTGCATAGGTTTTATGCTGGGTAACCACATGTGGCCAGATGAATCGTACAAGGTAGGTTTTAGAGAGTAAACGTATATTTTATTTTGAAATTGGTTGCATTGATTCCCGCCTTAAAAAATAGTTCGGTTCACTACCCAGAATGCCCATATCAGATAGGTGATGTATTTCAAAAATGCCACCTAGCGGAAGATAATGCCTTTCTAAATCCTTTACTGCCGCAGGTCATGGTAGTCCCCTTCTATATTGTAACCGGACTATTTTTGCCTTTCTAAATATGTTATTCGTCCTGATGTAGACGCCTCTTGGTGCAATATCCGGTAGCGAAGGGCATTAGAACCTGCAAAGGGGTAAAAGAAAGCGTCAAAATAGCCACTTTTGCTGTATCATACCGATGCAAGTTGCTGTACAGTTACATGTAATTTAGTAAAATTTTCATGTTGCGTACAACAACCTTTCAAATCGCCGTACTCCAACAGATTCTTGTTTTCGAGAATAATTCAATCAAATCTTGATTGTTGTATATGAAACTTATACCGCAGTCAATTCCAAATGTCTGAAATATTTTGATATTAAATACCAAGGGTAACAAGCTTTGTAACAACGAAAAACGAACGATTTTCAATGGGATATGGTGGTTTGAGCAGTACCAGCTAGTAGGATTTCGTTGTTTTTCGCAGCATGCATGAATATTATTTTTGAATCACGATCATGGACAAAAGTTGGACATCTCTAAACACCGATGCTCATCGTTTGGTAGGAAGACACTCACTAAAAACCATTCAAGAAAAAAAAAAAGAAAAACAAAAAAAACGATTGACTCACGCCACTATGTGCCATGACTACCTTTTGTGTCGACTCGGCTGGTACCAAGTTCCGGAGTCGATGATACACGGTGAGTTTGCGGACACGTTGCAAAATACTCTTCGACAACAAGCGTCTTCACCACGGCACGCTTCTTTTTGTGGACAATTCTCAGTGAAAATGGTCCCCACCCATTAGAAGCACATTCTAAATCATACAATCTGTCATTAATTGTAAGTCTTATTTCAATTTAACACTCAACCTGTGATCGGAAAGAGAAAGGCGATACCGACTAAAATTTTTCCCAACAGTAGGCTATTTTTTAAACAAATTTGTAACGACTTGGAATGGTTGAGTTACCTTCTTAGACACTCTTACACGTTGCTTCTTCAGAACTTTTTATTCTAGTCTTTAAATACTTTGCACACACATATTCTAGGTGCACAAGCTGAGATCGTACCTAGCGTATGTAATGCGCACGGGTCTAGACTGTACCAAGTCATCGTCTAGCAGGTGCTTTCTGGAATGTAGCTGTGCGACAAATACAGATCTTATAATCACGTGACGTATGACTTCATTTGCACCACGGAATTCTCTATAAATTTACATATTTATGAATGAAGCAGTCGCTGAAGCGGCCTTTATTTTCAGCGCGCACCGACCTAGCGCTTCACCGATCCATGCAGAGAGAGTGTTTTAAAGTTTACTGTATTTAATTAATTGTTTTTCGTTTTTAAAGAGGTGAATTTGTCAAAGTCTGCTCTTTTTTTTTCTTCTATGTGCGATTAACCTAGATCTAGTATTTATGAAACAATTTATTAGTGTGGGTGTCAGAACGCAAGGTGCTTTCGTAACTACCAAAATCTGACTTCACACGGGAATTCGACTTGAAACTACGCAGTTCTAACAACCAGCAATCTGAGCACTTGATTTTTCACTGTACTATATTTCAAATATAATGGAACAGATTAATGTTAACCCACTCGAACAACCACATTCCTAGAGTCCACTGTGGACAACAACAAAAACAAATTACATGTATTTCCAAAGGACAGGTAGATTATCGAGTCAAATATTTGTGTGTGCTCCAGAGGCTACATTTCAGTCCAATGATCATGAAATTGCCCGGCTGTTTGTCTCAATATTTTTGGCAAAACTGAATGTAGGTCACCGGGGGTTAAAAGAAAAAGGTTGTCATTAGGCCAAATCGGACGAAACCGTAATAGATCTAGTGTTGTAGAATCCATTTATGTTCAGTCCGATACTCACGAGACTTTGTCAGACTGCTTAGATTAGATATGGGCGAGTTGCAAAAGGGTATTTTTGGTCTAAAAGTGTTTCACTAGATCCAATACCAGAAGACAAAGTTCAATTGAATTCCATACTAATGTTGCCTAAATGGTACTCTTGTATAATTGTTCAAGTGGTTCTGTTCTGTTTCTATAAATTTCACAGAAGCTTCAGAACTGAGTGGTAACATTTCAAAATCACGGCCTCTGAAACTGTATACATGTATATTTATAAGCAATTATACCCAAATTTCATATCTAGCATCCTGTATTTGGAAATGACGATTATTCAAATTAACTGATATATGTATAACCACATGGTCCAATTTTAGAAAATTTGTGTCATACAAAAACAACTTGCTCTTAATCTGGAGAGAAAATGTGTGCCCTATTCTACTGAAATTATTGAGAATGTTTGTTTTAGCAATATGTGTAAGAATTAAGATATACATGTTAATTATATCATCCAGTTTCTGCGCTAGAAAAACATTTTTATCAACCTCATGGAAAAAGGACGCTTGATGTCCTCCGGTCTGCTTGTTTTGTTTTATTTTGTTTTGTTTTTAATGCGGTGTCATGGAAAAAGGGGGCTTGATGTATATTTCCATTATGGACCAATATCTCTTTAACTACAGGACAAATTTTTATGAAACTTCATATTTATATTGGTTATCATAAGCTACAGACAGTCAGTGTATGTTTTATTTAATGAAATACCTTGTCATGGAAAAAAGGGGCTTAATGTATATTTTCACCAATAACAAAAAGGCCATTTACATGCAAAACACAATACCTCTTATAATTGTTTCTATCATTTTTTTTTTTGTGTGCGGTGGATATCATTTCAACGAAATGACTTGTTTTGTATTGATTTTACCTCTTGAAAACCATTTTTTAAATGAAGTCACCCGGGGTAAAAGACTTTGAACTTTTTAAACCTGTTCCTGGTCTCACCACGATTTTTTTTCCATGTACACGTAAATTTTAATATTAATGTTTGTAACTTTAGGATGACAACTTAGAAATATGCTTCCATATAATACTGTCTTGTAGTTAAGTTATTTTGTATCGTGAATGCTTTTAATAGATTTGAACAAAAAAGGCTGAAGACTTCTAACCCATTACTCTCCAGACGACTCTAAGGACTATCAGTCCTTTGATTATTTACGTTCTGCTGATGTTGGATAGCAAATGTAACGCGCTATTTGATTGGTGCTTTCATTCCTGACTGCAACCAATGATTGCACGTATTGCGAAGCTAACAAATTTCGACTCGATCAGCCAAGGTGTAAGATCCACGCAGTGATCGTCACCTGGGCTTGCGAAGATGGTTGCCAGCATTTTCCTCTTTTCACCAGTATGTTTTGAACAGGCCACTTCTCCACGTTCATCAGACATAGGATTGTCTGTTAACCCTTTACCACATAATCCCAACTTTTAACGATCCTGAGGGAGAAGCCTTTTGAAAACATTGTGGGAAAAGGAGAAAATGCTGGTAACCAGCATTTTCTCCATTTCCCACAATGTTTTCTCTATCAAGGACAAATTTTGTCATTTGAGCCACCTTTAACTTGTCGTCTGCAACTGCTTTCAATTTGGACCAGTCTAACTTTTTTGTCGTTTGGTAAAGGAATAAAGGATACACCGGACTATCCACTCACTCACTCATGGTCACTTTGACATCGTTTGTCAAATTTTCCTCGATTGTGGTTTTCGTAGCAAGAATTCTGATCTTAATTTACGTATTCTTTCATGCTTCATTTATCACATTCCTTTATAGTTTTCCTTTTTTTCCCTCTCTAGTTTTTACGTATATGTTCATTGTTACTTTTTGGTTTGTGTTTGTACAATGTGCTCCTACGTTCTGAACGAGGAAGTTTTTTTCCCCCCACTTTCGTTTATTTGTTGCAAAGGCCCTTTTCGGGTTGTAATTTGGTTGCACACTGGCTCTATTTCTTACCCTTTTGGTTATAGGATTCTTATCCTTAATCTCTAGTTTTTTTCCTTCTATTGTATTCTGTTTATTCTATTATTGCTGTTATAATGCTCGCCAATTTGGCGGATAACAATAAAATAACAATAATAATCACAATGTTTTTATTACACGTCGGTATTTAACTCTTTACCAAACGACAAAATTTTGGACTAGACCAAATTAAAAGCATTTGCAGACGACAACGTGATTTATGTATTGGATAGGGCAGAAAACATTGTGGGAAAAGTAGAAAATGATGAAAGGGTTAAACATAATTTGCCAAGTCCAGATCTGTCTAGACCAAATTAGGATTCCAGTTTGGCTAGGCAGATTCTGGATTCCAGTTTGGCTAGGCAGATCCAGAATCTGCCTAGACCAAATTGGAATATTTTCTTGTTAAATACAGTGCGACTACAATATAAACCATCTGATTTAATTTACCCCCCCCCCCCCCACAAAAAAAAAAAAAAAAAAAAAAAAAATGCGGTTTTAACCAGAAATTCAGAGTAAGAATAAATTTTAAATGTTTTGTACTTTTTGTAGTTTAGCGGAAAAAATGTGGGAAACAGAGCAACTGTGGGGAAAAAAAAACCTCTCAGTTGGAAACATATACGGATTAAAATGACTTAAAAATATCAGGAAAAATTATCCAATGGTTAAGTAGTAAGCATTGTAGGAAAAGGAGAAAATGTTTCAATTTCCTAAGAATTCTACCTCAGAGTTGTAAACCTGTTTTTTAGGATTGATATGACTATAACAATGAGAAAAACGATTCATAAATCAAGTAGAAAGTATTGTGGGAAGAGAAGAATTGTTAATGCTGTATATTCTTGAATTTGTTTTCCAATAAATAATAATCAGTTATACAATCATGTATGTGAACGGTCAAACTGCCCACTTTGCACAAATGACGTTTGAAGAGACAATGAAAGTTGTTAATTGCCAAAATATTGTTAACATGCCAAATTTGTTAGCCATAAAGGTGTGAACTTGCTTTCAGTTTGGACTAGTCGAAAATGTTCTCGGTTTTTTTTGTTTTTATATAAATCAGTGTCTAACCCATTCGTAGGTAATCCTGAGTTTTAGTATCTATGTGGAAGACATCTTTAAAAAAAAAAAAAAAAGAAAAAAATGTGTTGGAAAAGAAGAAAGATTTGGTTAACATACTTTTATCCTTTTCTCACAATGTTAAAAAAAAAAAAAAAAAAAAACTGGTAAAGGTTGCAAAAAATAAACCATATTTCATGTGTTGTCCGCATTTTTTTTTTTTTTTTTTCATTTCTCGGTTTGAAAAAGTCCTAAATGTGCTTTTTTAATAAATTAGTCTAACCTATAAACCTGAGTTTTAACAACCGTTCGAAAGAAAGCTTTCAAAACAATGTTGAAAGGAAAGAAAATGATGGTATCAAACATGTTCTCCTGTTCCTACAATGTTTTCCAAAGGTTTTCACTAATCTTTGTCTCTACTTCCGGCAAAATATGATTTAAGTTGGGAACTGCAAAAAAAAAAAAAAATGAAGAATAGGGATAATAACATAACTTACAACTTTTTTTTTCCTTTTATATACTTGTATTTATTTAATGTTAAAAGGTAAAAAGTTTAAATCAAGTGAAAAGACTAAGAAAAAACAGATTCCAATTTGGTCTTGGCAGATCCTATCTGCCTAGCCAAACTGGAATTCTAATTTGGCCCAGGCAGATCCAGAATCTGCTTAGACCAAAGAAGAATTCTGTTTTGGTCTAGGCCAAATTAGAATTCTAATTTGGCCTAAGCAGATTCTGGATCTGCCTAGATTGCAGTTTGGCCTACGGCATATACATTAAACTGGTACCCGTTGTATCTCCCGTAACCGTCGGATAGACTTGATGCGAAGATCGATAACAGGCTGCCAATTTAGTGTATACATAATTCTTCCGAAATCTTATACCAGCAAAAAACTGCGTGAGACTGACGGATCAAATTACCACTCATTAAACAGTAATAGAATAACATTTACAGCGCGGCCCGCTCGGCAGAGCATCTTTGATTGTGATTGTGTCTCCACTTACCCCCGCAGCAACTATTCTTATTCCCATTCTGGATCACCCAGGTGTGAAGTATTACCATTCATCACCCCTGGGACATTCAGTTGCGAAACCGTCGTTTCTATGAATATTCACAAGATTGCGAATTACACCCGATAGCCAATCGAGTTTGTCGATAACATAACGATACTCTCTTGTAGTGGAGAATAATCACATTTCTTCCGTTAATATCAATAAACCGGGTAAAGCCCACATCATTATCAACGAATATGGCGGCCACCGGTGGGCCTTCCTTCTGTGGCATTTGCCTTACGACAATCCAGAGCAGACATTATAAATCCTTGTATATACACGGTGAGGAAACTACATAGACGGAGCCATTGGCTCTGTTAAGGAAATCTTGTGTGGGTTTTTCCGGTCACGTGCGGCGCCGTCAATATCGGCTGTTTCGGTGGACACGAAAACGTAAGTCTCCCATTTATTGTCAAAATTTGATTTTATACTGAACACTAGCGAGAAAAGTGGAATTGTATGAGGGACCTATGACTTTCAACTTACTTCCTTATCCGTTGCGAGTTCCAAGTCGGCGCGGTTTTGTCTGAAACACTTTTGCCGTGAGCCACGGTGAGGTAAACAAAGGTCATTTTCTATAATGACCACAGGCTTTCTATTGCTCTTTCTGCATAAAAATTACTTATCTAAATGTTTACACCGTCCGAATGTATGAATTGATTATCTAATCCTTCCCCACTCACGAAAAACAAAATTTGAATCAAAATAAAAAAAATTGAGAAAAAATAAACAATGGCTCTGTCCATATCGGCCGGCTCTGTCTATATCGGCTGGCTCCGCTGTATGAGGGCGAGTTTTAGAAGCGATAGGTTTTTTTCGCTATTGGGTTTACCAGTCAAAAGTTAGATTTTTTGAAAGTTATTTTTGGAATGGTGATGCTTTTCTCGAACCATCTATCATTTCAAAAAGGGCGGTCACGTGGTTGAGTGGTTAAAGTGGTTGACTTCAGTGCTCTTGATCATTCGACCATATCACCCTGTGGGTACAGGGCACTCTCGGACAACGTGGACAAGCCAAGTTCTGCTTGCGGGTGTGTCGGGTGTTTTTCCCGGGATACTCCCGGGGTACTCCCGTTTCCTCCCACTTACCGATCCATTCGTCTCAATACCAGTTTAACAGCTTGGGGGACGCAAAACTGAATAAAACCAATATTTGAGAATAACCTTTGTAAAAGTTTTGCAGGTATGTCTGAAGTGTGTGTATGAGTTTTGTTTCAATTGTGCATATACGTCGCTTCTAAAACTCACCCTCATACAGCGGAGCCAGCCGATATAGACAGAGCCGGCCGATATGGACGGAGCCATTGTTTATTTTTTCTCAATTTTTTTTATTTTGATTCAAATTTTGTTTTTCGTGAGTGGGGAAGGATTAGATAATCACTTCATACATTCGGACGGTGTAAACATTTAGATAAGTAATATTTATGCAGAAAGAGCAATAGAAAGCCTGTGGTCATTATAGAAAATGACCTTTGTTTACCTCGCCGTGGCTCACGGCAAAAGTGTTTCAGACAAAACCGCGCCGACTTGGAACTCCCTACGGACAAGGAAGTAAGTTGAAAGTCATGGGCCCCTCATACAATTCCCCTTTTCTCGCTAGTGTTCAGTATAAAATCAAATTTTGACAATAAATGGAAAACTTACGTTTTCGTGTCCACCGAAACAGCCGATATTGACGGCGCCGCACGTGACCGGAAAAACCCACACAAGATTTCCTTAACAGAGCCAATGGCTCCGTCTATGTAGTTTCCTCACCGTGATATAAAGGCAAATATTCAGAAATACAGCGTGTTGCTGCAGTCCTTAGGGGTATGTAGCAGGGGTGATGTCATCCTCGTTGACCCAGTTCCGATGTACTCCGTAAACTACATTCATCGATTTGATTGGTTGTAGACGAGCTAAAAATAGAAATGATAGCACGTGGTTGATAAAAATAGATCAAATTTTCTCACTGAAAAACTGAGATTACCAATTAAAATGCCTCATGAATGATTCATGAGAACGAGAAAACATACGCGAGATAACCCAGGGGCGATGGATGTAGTTTACGGAATACATCGGAACTGGGTCAACGAGGATGATTCTGGATTGAAAATGCACTTACCCAGCGGCATTGTTTGAAATGGTTGTATACGTCGATCTTTTCGCTGTCCGCTAACAATAAGGTCCTTGATCGATAGAATGCGGATTAATCTTTACAGAAACACCAAGATAATTAAACTATGTAATTGGGTCAAAAATGGCCCCTCCCATTGGATCACAACGTTCACACAAACTTTTATTGAGAAAACTTTTGAAAACATTCTTGTTCCAAAACCAGTTGGCGCATAATTTTAATGCATGGTATATAACATGCTATCGGGGATATCTACCAAGAACGTTCAAGTTATTGCCCAGGGGTCACAAAATGGTCCCAAAAGGGTATGGGGACTCAGCCTCATTTTTTTTTCTTTAACACCTAGGCTGCTACGCGTAATCACTGACCTTTTGCGGACACTGTAGATTAAGATCAGACTGCACAGAACGAGCAGCCTGATCTTGCATGGATCTACACTGTCCTATAAGGAGATATTTTTCACCAAAAAATAAATTTGAAATAACATTATTGGGGTTTTTAAGACTGGCTTAAAAGTTTCATATGACTTTAGCAGGATAAGCAATTTCACTTGGTCCATTCTGGTCCTTTTATTCAAAGGAAATTTTGATTCATGGTTAAATAATCTAAGCACTCCTTTAAAACGGATGTGTAAATGTTCTCCGTTTTCTTTAATCAGGTTTCGAGCATGGACAAACGTCGGTGTGTGATAGCAGGATGGCTTGTGGCGATAGCTCTCTTATTTCTCTTTCTGTACACGGCCATGCACTCAGAGGTTCAAACCCCGGGTGTCACACAACTGTCACAGCTTCTCGGGGTATTAAAGAATCAGGTAATATCTATTTATTTGATCGTTCGTTGCCTAATACCGTTAAAATATTCAATTTTTATCGTCGCGGCCAGTGCATCTATCCATACTTTTCTTGGGTTCCTATTACCAAATATTCGCATAGTATAATTTATTACTACATAAACATCGTCGAAGCATTGTCAAGTGGTAAGAGAGGAATCATGTCATCATGTCACAGAGAATGTCATCATCCCTCAGAAAGACTTTGGCCTAGATGAAAAAATCACGTACTGTGACGAGATAATTTATAAACCCAACTCGATAATGTATATATTATCTCATCATGGTTCGCGATTTTAAACATGTATTTCCATTAAAGGCGAATAATAATATTAACTGTTAATAAAAGGTTTATCGGGTTGGAGTTTAACCAAACAAGCTAAAGTTATAAACTAAACGTTATAACTC
Organism: Tridacna gigas; assembly: GCA_945859785.2. Classification (NCBI taxonomy): domain Eukaryota; kingdom Metazoa; phylum Mollusca; class Bivalvia; order Cardiida; family Cardiidae; genus Tridacna; species Tridacna gigas. Next base: position 32,224,708 of record OX244034.2, read on the forward strand.
AAAATATTACAGCCATAGCTCAAACGCTTAGTTTAGATTTTCAAAGATTTTACTGTAACTTTAAGCCCATGTAAACCTTTGGGTGGGCCAAGTATGATACCAGGACTGAAACTGGGTCACGTCAGGTCAAAAAGTAGGTCACTGGACCCAATCTTAGAAAAGCCTCGTATGGATTCTTGAGGCCACACTATGAAACTCTGTTAGAATGTTTGTCTTGATAATATCTTGGACATGTTTGAAATTGGTCAGAAAGTAGGTCACTGGGAGAAATCTTAGTGTGCACTATAGAGGCCACATTATAAGGCCAATACTCACGAAACTTTGTCAGAATGTTTGTCTGATTTGCGGAGATGCATTTAACCCCCTTTTCCAGAGCACCATTCGTTTTCTGTCTACAGACTGCCAAGTTGAAGCCATCAGTTGTGTATAAACCCATCATGCCATCCTATGGTCCAGTTGCAAATGTCCGCCTCATACCAGAAGATGACGTTCTTAAGGACATGAAACTGATTGAGTTGGAGGATATCTATATGAGGCAAGTGATTTACATTTTTTGGCCCACTTGAGCACGAAGTGGTCAGGGAGAACTTTTGTTATGATGTTGTGTCCTTCGTCCATCATCCGTGGTGAAGGTGTAAACCGTTGCCTTTTGTGCACTCTAGAGACCACATTTTCAGTGGGATACTGATCAGAATTTTTATTTTATTTATTTCATTTCTATTGGTACATATAGGCCACTGGCCCATTATTCAAAAGCATATATACATTTATAAATCTTGACAGAGTTGCCAATTAAAATATGTTTGTATGTATTTGAGAGTACAAATATGTACAGATGCACATACGGTTCTTTCTCACAATACAAACAGCAGAAGATCTAACATAATCCAGACTGTAAGCAGTGGTTTATTAACCCTCAGGCTGCTACGCGCGACTCACTGCCTTTGTACAGACAGTGTAGGTCAAGATCAGACTGCACAGAACCTGCAGTCTGATCCTATACCTACAATGTTCGATTAGAAGATATTTTCTCCAATAAAATAAGTATGCCATACACTCAAACGGATTTATACCATCGGCTCAACAGCTTCAATTGACTTATTTGGCTTGATAAGGGTTAAATATTAAACCTTGTGGAGATGTAATTCACATCTTAACGTTACACCGTTTCATATCGTCCTTTCACTTCAAAAATCCAACAACTGCAGCTAAGTAAGCCGTGGTTACGAGTTTTTTTTTTTTTTTTATAGGAAAACGGCGTTTAGGTAAAGATATGAAAAAAAATTGACTTACAAATAAATCGGAAATAGAAGCATAGTATTCTCATCTCTACTAATTATATCATGTTGATTACAAAAATAAACTCAAAGTACTTTGGTATTAACTCAGGAAATACTGATGGTTTAACGCAACAACTAAATTTCAGACATCTCCCGTTGTAAAACTTTGTGAATAAAAATAGCAACATTTCTTATGATAAAATTATTAGTGCTAGACATTAGATGGTAAAGATCTTGTCTTGTAGGATTTCCACCAAACCAGTTATATAAGTATTTTGTCTGGAGCTTGGAGAATCGTGGGCATTGGAAGAAAACATGAAATTCGTCCTCAATACAATTAACATGATACATATCCAAGCAAAATATACAAATTCGATCATCTCTATCAATACCCAAATGCTGACCTACTTCTATGTTTAGTGTATGGCTACTACATCGAAAGCGAGCAAGTGCTTTTCTTAGCTGATATGACAAACCCATAGTTAAATATTTTTCGGGCGTGAGTAATGACTTAAAATTTTTATAGAAGGAACAGCGGTTAGAAGTGTTTACCATGTCTCTCCAGTTTTGTGTTGCACAGTCTTTGAGACTTTGAGAGAAAACAGAAAGAAACAAGTCGGTATCTCCAATTTCTTGTGTCACCTGAACTATTCCAAACCCATATAAATATAACAACTGCTTGACTGACGATGCCCAAGTTTCACGGCCAATATCATCTAAATTTTTAATCATTTTATAACAGTTACCAGGATATTGGTGTATCGGCATATGTATAAGTTTTGTCCAGTATTTTACAGCTTTATAATGATGTTCTACATATAGAGGTAATCTACCACATTCACCGAGAAGCATACAGTCATTTACTGATTTATTAATGCCTAAGAATTCTTTACAATATGAAATTTGTTACTTTTTCTAGTTGTTCTGAAATTTTGGTTCCAAAAATTTCTGAACCATATAAAAGAATAGGTTTAATCATAGTGTCAAATAGTTTGAAATAATCATGGTAATCAAAACTGTTTGTCTTGATTAGATGTATTATCTCGGATAAGTTTGAATTCGGGTCATGTTGAGTCAAATAGAAGGTCACTTGGACAAATCTTAGAAAAAACATTTGTGCACACTAGAGGCCACATTTTCAGTCAGATACTCATGAACATTTGTCAAACTATTTGTCTTAATGATATCTCGGGCAGATTTGAAGTTGAGTCATGCTTGTTCAAAAAGTAGGTCCCAGGGTCAAATCTTAGAGAAACCTTGTGTGCACTCTAGATGCAAGATTTTTAGTTTGATATTTATGAAATTTTGTCAGAATGTTTATCTTTATGATATCTCAGACATAAATGAAATTGGGTCACATCAGATCAAAGAGTATGTCACAGGATTCAATCTTTGGAAAGCCTTATGTGCACACTAGAGCTCCAAATTTTCAGTCTAATACTCATGAAACTTTGTCAGAATATTTGTCTTTATGACATTTCAGAGAAATTTTAATTTGGGTCACTTCAGGTCAAAAAGTTCACAGACTTACTTCTTAGAAAAATATTGTGTGTATTCTAGAGGACAAATTTTCAGTTTGATACTCTTGAAAGGTGAACAGAATGTTTGTCTTGATAACATCTAGTACAAGTTCAAAATTGGGTTACATCGGTTAAAAAAGTAGGTCACTGGGACAAATCATTGTGTGCACTCTAGAAGCCATATTTTCAGTTTGATACTAATGATCCTTTGTCAGAATATTTGTCCTGATGACTTTTCAGATAATTTTGAAACCGAGTCACTTTGGGTCAAAAAGTAGGTCACTGGGACAAATCTTAAAAAACCTTGTGTGCACTCTAAAGGCCAATTGGCTAGGGTGTTGATGTGTACACAGTGTCCTTTAGGCATGTTTTATTAGATTTCACAAATTGGTGGCCAGAAGATCAAACTAGCCTTGCCCCAGGGGTTCACATAGAATACTTACTATATGGAAATTTTAAAAAATTGTCCAATCTAAGAATTCAAGGCCTAGCTTGTTGATATTTCTATTTCAGCATCATTTTATGGTCCTTGTTAAATTTTTTATTTCTTACTTTTCCCCTAGTGTCAAAGATGGTCCCATCTTTGGGCTTAACATATTCTACACTGATTTGTATAAAACCATATGGGCTTGGGAGTAGGCACTTAGCATGCACCATCATGTTATGGTCTAATCCCAATATTTTTGAAATTGTGTTCCTTGGGTAAGAGATAGCCCCCACCTAATATAACACACTTTTTTTCATAGATTTTACAGAAAGGAGTGTTCTAGTGCAGGGCAGTTCAGATCAACAACTAAGTAATGATGAAAGGCAAGAAACACATAAATAAGCCGTTACCATACAACCACTTGTCCAAATTAACCCTTTGGCTGCTAAGCGCAGCTCTCTGACCTTTTGTGCACAGAACATGACGTCTCATCTTTGATCTACACTGTCCGATATGGAGATATTTTTTCTCCAAACAAAAAGGTTGAAATAGAATTATTAGGGTCTTTACTATCGGCTTGAAAGTTTCAATTACTTAGCAGGATAGGGTTAAGAGCATTTGAAGATGACAAATTCAATTTTGCTAAATAAATGATTTCTGTCCTTGGAACGGGAGAAAACATTGTTCGAAAAGGAGAAAATGCTGGTTACCAGCATTTTCTCCTTTTCCCACAATGTTTTCAAAATTCTTTTCGATCATGGTTGTTGAATTCTGAATTGCATTGTAAAAGGGATCAATGAGCTATCGTTGTAATTTTTTCCAACACATGGTTGATACTGGTAGTGGCATAAAATACCATTTCAGATTAGATTGACATGTGTGTTTTTTTTACAGATATATAGAGAATGTGCAGCAAGCTTGCGGTAACTCACGTCACATGGGAGGCGAGTGGGATGGTGGTTATCACGTTTGTGAGAAATATTTGACAACAAATTCCTGTCTTGTTTATTCTTTTGGGTAAGTGCCTGTATGTTGCTCTGGTACATACATCAGTAAGAAAGACACACACACAGACAGAGAGACAAAAACAGAGTCATTGACATGCAATAGTGGGAAAAAGGGAGATACAGGTAGACAAGGATGGGAAAATGAGTGGAGGTGCAGTCTGATTGTGATCTACACTGTCTGCAAAAGTGCTCTAAGTCGCTTGTAGCAGTGTGGACTGGCAAGGGAGAAAACTCTGCAAATATGAACAATTGTGTCAAGACAGGTTACTCTTCCTTGGCATATGGAAGCATCCCACACTATTCAACATTTTAAACCTTTACGAAACAAATCTGTGTTTAATGACTTTGAAGAAAAAGACACCTGAAAAAGTTTTCGGAAAACAAGAAAATGCTTATAAGCATTTCGGAAATTTATTTTAGGAAATTCTCAGACTGAAATGTAAAAATAAAGGAACTCACATTGAGAAAACCAGGATGGTTGTAGAAATTTGTTACCAGTGTTGTTTAACCATTTACTGAACAACTTTAAGTTTTGATGACCCTGAGGAAGAAGGCTTTTGCAAAGCATCGAAGAAAAAAAAGAAAATGCTTGTAACTGATGTTTTCTCCTTTTTTCATGACATTTTCTTCCCTTCAAAAGACTGGCTTCAGATGGCGAGTCGTGTTGGTCATCAGCACAATCTTTAAATCGATCATGTCTAAAGAGTTTTCATCTAGTAGAGAATAAAGCTGCTGATTTTGCTAATGACTCTGATAGAAAAAGACAGTGTAAAACTAAGATCAGACTGCAAATTGTGTGCCTGATTTTGTATCTACACTGTCTGAAAGACAATGAAGTGACACTTAGACAAATTTTTACCAAATAATGCTGTTTTTTTTTTATGACCGTGGAGAAGCAGGGTTTTGAAAAAATGTTGTGGAAAAAGTAGAAACTGCCATTAACCAGCATTTTCGCATTTTCCCACAATACTTTTTAGCCTTTCAAGGACAAATTCCATGATTAGATGCTGTTTAGCTATTAATCAAATGACTGAAATTCCAAACTGAAAGCATTTGCGGTCAACAGACTAAGTTTAGCTCAAAAGATGTTTCCTGTCTTTGATAAGGAATGAAAACATTGTAGGAAAATAAGAAAATGCTGGTTACCAGCAGTTTTTCCTCTTCCCATAATGTTTTCAAATGCCGTCTTCTTCAGGGTTGTTAAAACTCGGTATTTTTTTGGTAAAAGATTTCTATCCTGTCAGTGCAGTGCTTTTAATCAATACTGACAGGTCTAAAATTTGTCTTCTGTTGACCCTTTACCTCACAGTCTGTTACCACATTATCCAGAGATGTAACAACCCTATGAAAAAAGAAAACTTTTGAAAACATTGTGGGAAATCAACCAGCATTTTCTCCTTTTTTCATAATGTTTTCTAACCTTTTAAAAATGAATGATATCTAAAAAGTGATATTCAATTTTTTCTCCTGTAAATGCTTCAACTTCAGACCTGTTCCCTGGTAAAGAGTGAAGGAGTTGTTAACCCCAAAATTGTCTTTCGAAACTATAGTAGCCTTTATGGCCAGCACAGATCAAGATCAGACTGCACACAGCATGCTGTCTGATCTTTGGTCTGCACTGTCTGCTTTGGTTAGACATCCTGGACAAAGACAACCATGAAATTGCAGGTATTTGGGCCATATTTCCAAGCTGAAAATGACTGTTAAGTTTATTCAGAATTAAAGAATTAACATTGTGAAGGATATGTTGATATTGTTACCATTTAACCCTTTCCCAAACAAACCCTGGTTTTCATGTGTCTGCAATACAAGTCTTTTGAAAACACTGTGGGAAAAGGAGAAATTGCTCGTAACGAGCAATTTCTCCTTTTCCCACAGTGTTTTCTACCCTTTTTGAGATCTTTCTGCCATTTTTATCAAATTTAAAATTGTCGTCTGCAATCTCTTTCAATTTGGACCAGTCCAAAATTTGTCATTTGGGAAAGGGTTAATTGTTGAAGGCAGTTTATCTTAGCAGAGGTGACTGAAATTTAACCGTTACTAAGAGTAGCTATTCCGCCTTTACTTTATAATATATATATATAGAACAAACAAAGTATGCTTTTCTTATGATGTTCTACTTTTAGAAACAGTATATGTCTAATGTAATTTTAGACACCTCTGGTATTTGCCAATAGGATTCATACCAATATTATCTTAGCCAATACAGTTGCAGGTCTATACTAGTATATTCAGTTTCATACAACTTTTTTCATCATGAACCATGTACTTTATTCCTGCTTTTTTTCATATATTTTCAAATAGGAGCAGACGAATGTTTGGCTTTGAAGATGATGTAGAGAAAGCTTATGGATGTGAAATTCATGTGTTTGATCCTTTGTGAGTATGTTTCTAATGTCTTTTACAAGCTAGACTGAAATTATTTGAATGTGATTTTTACAAGATAAAAGGGCTTTGCTATGTGAAAATGGGGTTTAATGCAACTACAAAAGGTATTAAACCCATGTTGGCCATCGCAAACTGCACAGGCTTACATTGGTAGAAACTTTTCACTATTTGAACATTTTTTGCGTGTCAAAGGACCAGTCTTCCTTGTGATTTGGTCGGTTGTTGTGTAAACTGAATTTTAGTCATCTATATACAGTAACTTTGTAAAGACTTGCTTGGTATAATGCATTATGTATATGAATTGAACCCCATTTTGCCAGAGCAAATAGAATTAGTAATACTGTAATTCATTATCTCCCCAAATTTTCCTAGCTGCCTGATTGTTGGTCTCTAGATAAGAATATTTGTACTTCAGGATTTTCTTGAACAATTTCTTGTCATGCTATAGAATCTAGCTTACACTCATGTTAATGAAATATTTACTAACTTTGTCATCAAAAACAATATTAAAACTTGTCAGGCAACTTTTTTTGTTTTTGTTTTAGATAATTCTTTCATAAATTCAATATAACAGGAATACTCCTGTAAGATCTTCTATATATAAGTACTGGTCCAGGGTGTCTTCCAACAACACAAAAAACAATGTAGTGTTTTCTGTAGCAAAACGTAAGCCTTTATGGAACGATACGGTTTTTTTTTTTTGACTCTTGAGAAAAAATAGTTTTTAAGATACTATGGGAAAAGGAGAAAAAGCTGGTCACCAGCATCTTCTCCTTTTTTCTGCAATGTTTTGTTTTTGAAAGACAATTTTCATTATTTGAGATACAATTTCATGGCTTGTCATCTGCAAATGCTTTCAATTTGGTCAAGAATACAATATTATTGTCTGGTAAAGAATTAAGCTATTGAACATAAGTCAGCCTTCCATTCCAGTAACAACATTCTTGCTTGTTTAACTGGTGGTAACAGCATTTCGTCCTTTTCTATTAATGTTTTCTACCCTTTCAGTGATAAGTTCCATCCTTTCAGCCCTGCAAATATGCAGATGTTTTACGGATAAATGTAAGATTTTGTCATGTAACAAAGAGTTAAAGGTTAGAATTACAACATATATATTTTTTAATTTGAGAATGCTTTTTGAAAAGGGGTTTCAATGCATCTGCAAAAAGTATCAACCCAGGTTAGCCTGCTCAATCTGTACAGACTAACCTGGGTTGAGACTACCGATTTTGCCATAGGTCATTTATCTGCAATTGTAAAAGGACAATTCTGCTTCATGATTCAATCCATTCATAGACAAAATGAATTTTATGGATCCATAGTTATGTGATGTCTTGCCTGGTATAATGCATCACAGAGATGTATTTAACTGTTTACCAAACGACAACATTTTAGACAGGTCCAAATTGAAAGCATTTGCAGACGACAAATTAAAGGTGACTCAAAGAACAAGATAGGTCCTTGACAGGGTAGAAAACATTGTGGGAAAAGGAGAAAATGCTGGTTACCAGCATTTTCTCCTTTTCCTGCAATGTTTTCAAAAGGCTTCTTTCTCAGGGTCGTTGAAAGTCGGGATTGTGTGATAAAGGGTTAACCCCCATCCAATAGTGTAGACCATTTGTTTGTTTCAGCGACGGGCAAAAAGATCATCAACACTCAGCTAAAATAAGATTTCATTCATTAGGCCTTGGAGGCGAGGATAAAGACAAACTACTAACACTTACCTCAGTAAAGAAAAGATTGAATCATACAAATGTAAGTTCTCCCTCTCCCCCTCTCCCTTTCTCTCTCTCTCCCTCCCTCTCTCTCACTCTCATGGCAAAGTTACTGTGTTTCCTATGCGAATAAATTTTGAAATGATATTGTTCTCAACAATTTCCATGTTTGCCACAATTTTTAAAGAATATTGTTTTATGAATGTATGAATAGTACTGCAAAATTAAGTTTCTACTAGTATTACTGTACAAACATACAAATAAGACTTTGAACTCTTTTGTAGATGACCAAATGAAAAAAAAAAAACATGGCAATTGAGCAATTGCATTTAAGATGCTTAATTTTTCAAACAAATTTTTCACAGAAAGAATTATATTTTGCTTTCCTCCACATGTTTGACCTGCGTGTTTTTGTGAAGTCTAAAAGAGGGGTGCACAGTTATCTCAATTAAATAGTTATGAAAATATATAGGCCATACTCTGTGAAAAGGGGTTAAATGCATCTGCAAAAACTATCAACCTGGTCAGCCTCCACTGTCCAGGTAGGCTAACTTGGCTCAAAAATTTTTGCTAGTGGTCAGTTTTCTGTATGTCAAAGGACCTGTCTACCTTATAATTCATTTGGTTGTGAGACAAGATGGATTTTATGGGTCCATAACTATGTGATGCCTTGCTTGGTATAATAGACAACAGAGATGCATTAAACCCCCGTTTGCCAAGGTGCTGCTCATATCCATTATTTCTTGCTTTTCTAAACACAGTAAATTTTCCAGCACAGTTGTGTGAATAGCACACAGATAAAATCAGACACACACACAAAAAATCTATATTGACACAGTGTTAAATAGAATTCCAATTATGGTATATTGACGTAATTCATATGCTAACTTCTTTCAACTTGCTTTCCAATTTGATTAATCAAAATATTACATTATAATATCCATTGGGTATTCATACAATTTTCATCCACTAAACTGTTGTGTGTTTTGAATTTCATTTTCCACTAAAATTGTATATGACCAAAATATTTTGTTGTAAAAATTTGTAACAGGTAGATCTGGTTGGCTCAGTATTCATGGTTGTAGTGAATATTTTGAAAGAAGACATACGGAATATTATGTTGTAGTAACTTTATTGGTCCTTGTATTTGATTCGAGCACTGTGAGAAAATTTGATATTGCACAACACTGAAAGTCGAGCAAGATGTCAAAATTTTCTTCTGCTGTGAGAAGTTACTACAACATGATATTGCTTTTATAACTATCAGCAGTAAAATATTGTAATTACTGGCATTTTATTGGAAAATGGTACACAAAACAGAACAAAGAATGGGTTAGTTGGTAATAACTTCATTTTTATGAATGGCGGATGAATGTCATAGTGTAACATTTTAGCAAATCAAATTGTAAATCAATGCATGTGTATTTTATCCATGAGAGATGTCATCATACCATATTTGGAACCATATTTGACACTGTGTAGTTACAGATTTTTTTTCTATTGTGTGTCTTATTTTATCCGTGTGGTACATATGTATTCTTAGCCGGAAAAAGTACAGGTATATAATATATATGCTTTTTCAATTTTTGCTCAATTTAATATGTAGGTATGACGTAATTCATGGCAGAAAAATGTGACAAAATGTGAAATTACTGATTAATCCTTTGCCACACAATTCCAAGTTTTCACAACCTGACAGAAAGGTTTTGAAAACAACGTGGGAAAAGGAGAAAATGCTGATAAACAGCATTTTTCTCATTTTCACACAATGTTTTCTACCCAGTCAAAGACAGAAATCATCATTTGAGCTACTTTCAATTTGTCGTCTGCAAATGCTTTCAATTTGGACCAGTCCAAAATTTTGTTTTTTGGTAAAGAGTTAAGACTAATTGATTGAATGGTGTTTTATGCCGCTTTTAACATTATTTCACGGCGACAGCTCACATACTAGGCTAGGGCTCTGGAGTGTTTTGCTCAAGGACACTCCTGCGAAAAAAAAGAATGGATCCAGTTAGGCTCGAACCCATGGCCTTAAGTCACGAGTCCTACACATTACCACTGAGCCACGCAGGAACCCAGGTAAAGAGTTAAGGGTAAGACTAATACAGTCTGACCTATCCAAATATTATATTTCATGGGACCATCATGGGATGGTAAGATGGCTGAAAACATAAAAATACCGTGATAAAACATGGAACATGTTGATCTCACACTTTTTCTCCTTTTTCCAAAATGTTTTCTGTCGTATCCAAGATAGATCCCAGCATTTGACCCACTTTTAAGTAGTGGTCTACAAATACTTTTACTATATTATTATACAGCTTTAAAACTTTGTCTTCTTGTTAAGAATTAGATTTTAACCTCTACTATTTCAGAGAACGTTGGATATACTAAAAATTGACATTGAGGGAGGAGAATGGGCTGCATTACCAAACATCGTGGCATCTGGTGAATTAGACAGGGTAAAACTATTTATTGCTGAATTCCATATCTGTCTTGGAGGGTGTAAAGCTCTCCCATATAGAACTAAAGATCATTACTTGAGAAGACTGGCTGCATTGCGAAAAATATACAATATGGGATTTAGGATGTACTATTTCCGCCAATGGACTATGTGTAAACTAGTTAATGAAAGAAAAGAACTTATAACAGGGTGTCATGAATCCCATTTCATGAAAGTTTACTAGTTTCGGTATTCAGACTGCTAATTTTATAATACCTCCTGTTGCATAATATATTTTTAAGACATCATATTCTAACAAGAATAAGGTTGGATTTTTCTATTATTCTATGATTTTTCTAGGTTTGAAAGCATTGTGGTTAAAGGAGAAAATACTAGTTACCAGCATTTTCTCCTTTTTCCCACAATTTTTTCAAAAGCTGTTTTGCTTGGGGTTGTTAAAACTTAGGAATGTGGCAAAAGGTTCATAAAACTGTATGTTGATTAAAATGGTTTTATTTATTTTAATTTTTATGTACATGTACCTTGTTTCAGTGGGCTTGATGCTTTAACACTTTACCAATGAAGTTTTAGACTGTAAATTTTTTTTTAAGGAATGAAGAGAATGTTTTTTTTTTCATGGAGGTATGAAAAAAAAAAAAAACTTAATCACACTTTTGTATGAAACCTCGCGGTTTCATACAAAAGTGTGATTAAGTTTTTTTTTTCATACCTCCATGAAAAAAAAAACCATTCTCTTCATTCCTTATAATTAATATTACAGACAACATACACCCATGGAAATAATTGAAACTGCATTTATTTTCTTTATTTTTAAATATAACGTCGGAGTTTAACCCCTTCCACTCATATTTGTATGGCGCAAAAATATGTCCTGAAAATCAACCAATAAAATGCAAGTATTAACACGGCAGTGTGTAGAACCCGCAATGTGTAACCTTCACTCCGAGTAGAAGCATGGTGAATATTGCAGTGGGAATTCATGATGGATTATTGTTCCCAAAAAATTGGATTGTACAATTTTTGAAGGAACAGTTGGACATTATACCGGCAGATATTAGATTACTTCTGCTTTTATTTGAAATTTGGTTCGAGACAGCGACATTGGCTTGGCTTTGACCCGATTCGGCCATGACGGTAGCAGACAATATTTTTTCTCTTGTAATTTTTTTTTGTTGAATTGAAGTATTATTTTTTTATCATCATAAAATGATATTCAGGGCAAAAAAAAAGCCAACTAATAAACTTGGGACTCTGTATACAATTCTTAAAAAAGAATGTGGAATATTGTATACATGTTTGTTTACATTAGTTTGACAGCTAAATAGTTCCGGCACAACGTGATTATTTTTTTCATTGAGCTATGAAAATTTTTTTTCAGCCAATCAGAACTCGCCAAAATTCATGAAAACAATTGATATTAAATCATTACTGAATTAAAAGCATTTGCATACATCAAATGTAAAACTTATAAAGTTCAAAAGATCATTTCTGTCTATGCAGTAATAGAAAACATTGAAGGAAAAGGAGAAAATGCTGGTTATCAGCATTTTCTCCTTTTTCTACAATGTTTTCAAATGCCTTCTTCTTCAGGGTTGTCCTAATGAGGTATTCTTTTGTAAGGTGTTAACAAGTGTATCTAATGTTGGGTTATAGAATATATGAATTTTTTCATTGTACTATATGCTAACTCATGAATTGTGAGTAAATGAAAGAGAGAAAAAAAGCAAGCTTTCAAAGATCAAAGCTGCCTAGTTAGCTTGGCTGTGTTTACTGTCATAGCATGGGCATCATCTTTCTCGTAGATTGCATTGCCATGTAAAAATTTTGACATTTTCTTATCCTATCTTTGTTATTACTTAACTCTTTACCAAACGACAAAATTTTTGACCAGTCCAAATTGAAAGCTTTTGCAGACGACAAAATAAATATGAATGAGAAATTGAAATTTGCTTTTGGAAGAGTAGAAAACATTGTGGGAAAAGGAGAAAATGCTGGCTCCGACATTTTCTCCTTTTCCCACCATGTTTTCAAAAGGCTTCTTCTTCAGGGTTGTTAAGAGTGGGGATTGTGTGGTAAAGGCTTAAGAGATTCACTTCAAACTTGGGCAACTTTTTTACAATCAAAATGATAGCCCATACCAGAAGGGTAGATAACTCTCAACACATTTATAACACAGTTATGTCCCTTTTTGGACTTAGAATTTTCACAGAAAAAGCACCTGCAGTTGGGCGTTGGAACCTGCATGCAGTGCACTTGCTTTACTTCCAAAATTGCTTGGTATTAAGTCTATACTAAATGACAAAACTTCACTCATTCATATTGAAAACGTTTGCAGACGACAAATTACATGCGACGCAATTCATAAAATTTATTCTAGAATCTTTGTAGAGTAGAAAATATTGCGATTAAAGGAGAAAATTCTGGTAACCGGCATCTACTTTTCCCATAATGTTGCCGAAAGCCATCTTCATCAGGTTTGTTAAGGCATGGTATTTCAACATTTGGTACAGGGTTAAATGAAAATTGGCTTTGATAACAGCAAAAAATAGATAACAGTGTTTTTTTAGGGGTATTGGGGTAGGGATAATAATTAAACATAGCTGATCAAAGAACAGACTGCATGGACCATGCAGCCTGTTCCTAAATCTGCACTTCATGTAATATGAGTTATGTAATTACTGGTAGTACCATATCAATGGTTGATGTATCATAGAAATGAGCAGTACTCTGAGAAAAAGGGGTTTAATGCATCTGCAAAAAGTATCCACCCAGGTCAGCCTATGCAGGCTGACCCGGATGGTAACTTTTTGCTATGGGTCAAATTTCTGATGCTCAAAGGACTATTCTACCTGATAATTCATTTTGTTGTTAGACAAAACAGATTTTATCAATTAAGAATTTTGTGGTGGTTTGCATGGTATAATGCATCACAGAGATGCAGTAAACCTCCTTTTGTCACAACATAGCTCATAAATGTATATAATGCTAGTGTTGTATAGGACAAAACTTGCTTTTAGTTCACTTGCTTCACAGAAAATTACTGAATAAAGTTCTCAATGTTTGATTATATAAATGTATTGTTGGCAAATGATAATAACTTTAAAGGTGCACTTTTAGAATAGCAAATTGAAATGCTTTTGTTATAAACACAATAAATAGTACAAAAGATGCATTCTTTGTAAAGATAAAGACACTTGGCAGTTACATGCTGTGAAAAAGGTGCAAATTTGGCATGCAAATTATGGGTTGTTCATTTTGCAATCGGTAACTCGGTCTATTCTAATGATATAAGAATATTTGAAAAAGATCCCACAAAGTTTATATGTATTATTTATCATTTGGCATTCCCACAAACCTTTGTGTAACTCTTGCATGAAACCTAAAAGTACCTTATGTGACTAGGTAGCCTATTAACCCTTTCCCAAACAAACAAATTCTTGATACTTATAAATTGAAAGCATCTGCATACAACAGATCAGAAAATGGTACAGATGAACTGAAGTTTTTTAACAAAGTAGAAAACATTGAGGGAAAAGTAGAAAATGCTGGTTACCAGCATTTTCTACTTTTCCCACAATGTTTTTAAAAGGCCTCTACCTCAGGGTCATTAAACCTCGGGATTGTGTGGTAAAGGGTTAAGGAAATACCACTGAAAAATATTTTTTACCTTACAGTTGTCTGTCTTCTTTACTGATGTTTTGCCAGCTATCCCCTTGATTAATTCATTGATGATTCTTTTTTGAAGTTTGGTGAGATTGAAAAAGTCTGAATAGTCCCCTTCAATCCTTTACCACACAATCCCGACTTTTAACGACTCAGAGGAAGAAGCCTTGTGAAAACATTGTGGGAAAAGGAGAAAATGCTGGTAACCAGCATTTTCTGCTTTTCCCACAATGTTTTCTACTCTTCCCAAAACAACTTTTAATTGTTGAGTCACATTTTCTTTGTTGTCTGCAAAAGCTTTCAATTTGGACTGGTCTAAAATTTTGTTGTTTGGTAAAGAGTTACCTCTTAACCAAACAATCCAGTGTCTAAATGATCTGGAGGAGGAAGGCTTTTGAGAGAATTATGGAAAAAAGAGAAATTACTGTAACAAGCAATTTCTCCTTCTCCCACAATTTTTTCCAACTAATCAAAGACAGATACTGTAATCTGAGCATTATTTTAACCCTTTCCCACACAATCCCAACTTTTAACAGCCCTGAGAGAGATAGCTTTTGAAACATTTTAGGTAAAGGAGAAAATGCTGGTAACCAGCATTTTCTTCTTTTCCTGCAATGTTTTCCGTTGTTCCCAAAACAAATTTCAATTTTTAAATTCTTAATTTTTTTTGTTGTCTGCAAATGCTTTCGATTTGAACCAGCTGGGCTAAAATTTTGTTGTGCGACAAAGAGGTAATTGTCCTCTGCAAATGCTTGAAATAAAGATTACTCTAAAATTTTGTTGTCTAATAAAGGTTTATGGAGTCATAAATAGTTTCCTTTCTAAGTTTCATTGATTTACATGTTCTGTATTTCAATTTCAATAGCAAATAGATGCTAATTTAATGTTCTTTATAATCAGTGTGCTTGTTATTTGATATGCTCCCATAATTATCTACGTTAAGAACGACTGGCAGAAGGCCAGAAGAGCATGCATGTATTTCATAGTGGGCTTTAATTGCTGTCCTTCCAAGTTGTCTATGTTAGCGGCTCTGCCTGCCTGCCTGTCTGTCTATCTGTCTGTCTGCCTTACAGTCTGTCTGTCTGTCTTTATGTCCCTGCCATGAAATTGGGGTAGGAGTGGGATATAGTGCTACCCAGTGTGTTTGTCTGTGTGTACACGCATGCGTGCCTGCATGAATGCATGTGTGTGTGTGTATGTTTGGTAAATAGTGGTGTTTGTGTCTGGCCAATAACTTCCAGGTACACGGACTGATTCTAAAATAATTAGGCAGAGATGATTACCATGGAAAAATGTGAAGCTCAAAGGTCAAGGTCACAGTGCTTCTGTACATGCTGGTGTCCTTTCCTTCTGCAATCTGATTTATGTCTACTTGTCTTAAATTAACAAAAACAATTTAAATAAGAATAAAAGAAAGAAAGAAAATAAGAATGAAGAAATAATGCAAATGTTTACCAAATGAGGTTTCAGAATGGAGTCCTCGATTCTCAGAAAAACAGAGGTTTTTGTACTGTTGTTCCCGCAGAACGCTTTGCGAGAACTCCAGCATCAAAACTGTAGGGAAAACTGCACATGCTCATCGGGAAAGCAAAATGTAAACAAATGTTACTTCTACAATAATCATAATACATAAGTTTTGATGTCCTTGTTATTTTATGCTATCACTTGGTCTGAGCAGCCTCTTTTGAAGCTATACTCAGCTTAGCTGCACTTGATAGACACCATTTGCCATACTCTGTTTAAACATGTAAAAAATTAGAGACCCTTTGATAACATTTTCCATATTTTATCATCCATGGTGATCTTTTTTGTTATTTCACTAATGTCAATTTTTTCAACGTTTGCAACATCCTAAACTTTATATTTACGATCATGAGAAAACAGCTGCTCCGATGAAATGTTACCTTCACCTTTTTTTAAAAGCCGGGTAACAATGATATGACCAAAAGTTTGTTTATTGTAGTAGAATTTTACTACACAGTAAAGTGTATACCTTATGATCATTTCAAAGCCTTTTTATACCTTAACTCAAAACTAGACCTTTCTCAGGCAAATATTAAACAACTGCTCTTTGAGCAGTTTCGTACATTTTGCAAAAGTCATTTGCATAGTTTACTTCAGAGTGCTATCTCTGCAACATAAACTACCGTAACTAAATGACACCAATCTTTGGGTACACAGCCTTAAATAGTCAGGGAGTAGTAGGGCTGAAAATGGACACCCCTGTTTAATCCCTTCAGATTGATACAAGGCTGACAACTTATCAATCAACCTTTGTAACTGAAAATCATTTTTCAGGCAAGGAAACAATAGAAAAATAAATGATGATATTGCAATGTAAATGGTGTTGAGAAAAAATACTTAACAAAATCAAAGAACAGGCTGTACATTCTTTGTGACCTAATCTTAAATAACCTTTTGCCATTGACAAACTTTTAGGCCTTTCTAGACAGAAAGCATTTGCAGATTAAAGAATAGCTGGAAATATGAGATTAGCTGTGAAAGAGAAGAAAATATTGTGGGAAAAGGAGAAAATGCTGGTTACCAGTATTTTCTCCATTTCCCACAATACCTTCAAACACTTTCTCTCTCAGGATTGTTAAAACCTGTGATTATGTTACGTGGTAAAGGGTTTAATAGTCAGCAACAGTGCCTGGTATCGTACTTTGCATTCTGAAGGCAGAATGATTGAAATTCACAAACTTTTTTAATTTGTTTCTGTCTCTAGTAATTCCATTGTTTGCAAATAAATATCAGGAACAGCAGTAATTCCACTTGGCTGAATGTTCTCTAAAAACTTTACATAGTCTGTACAAATTCCATTTTGCTCTGCCCCTTTGATGATAACATCCACATAGTATTTAGAAAGTCTATTATCCCTCAAGCCAGTCATGTTTTCCACGGAAATTTTAGCTTGATACGTTCGGCATTTGTACTGCTTTTTGTCACTTCCGGTTACAGCAATATCAATTGGATTGTATGCGCTCTCCTGTCTTAAATGAAGGAATGAGAACTGATAAGCGATTACCAAACAATCCAGACTTTTTTATGACGCTTATGAAGACAGCTTTTGAAAACGTTGTAGAAAAAGGAGAAAATGCTGGTAACCTTTGCACAACAAATCCCATCATTTGCTTCACAATTAATCTGCCATCTGCAAATGCTTTTAACCCTTAGGCTGCTGAGTGCGACTCAAGGACCTTTAGTGGAGCAAGTAGATCAAGATCAGACTGCACAAAGGGTGCAGTCTGATCTTGGATCTACACTCTCCCACAAGGAGATATTTCTCCCCAAAAGTATACATTTGAAATTGCAAAATTTGGGATTTTACAATTGACTTGAAAGTTTCTTTAACTTTATCTAGCAGTTTAAGGGTTAATTAGGACAAGACTAACACTTTGTCATTTGGTAAAGAGTTAAAGTGTGGAAAATGAAAAAAAGGAAAATGAAAAAGTTATTCTTGTCATTTGCATCAAAGTCCATATATGGCAGATACATGATTATGTCTTCATCTTTTTTTTTTGTTACAATGACTTTTACCTTGATTTCAGTACTATTTCTCCAATTTGAGGGAAGACAGTTCACTTATTTGTGTCTTTCATGAGTTCTGCTGTGCCTTGCCCTACGAGATTTTCTCATAACTTGCTCTGCCAATGGGATCACAACAGGATTTTCTGGGTCTGTATTCACTAATCATCTTTAAGTAACATTTTAAGTTTAGTTCTCAAGAATTTTCTAAACTTGAAAGTTGTGTTACTTTCTGAATCCAGATTAAGACATTTAACCCTTTACCACACAATCCCGACTTTTAATGACCCTGAGAAAAAAAAAGCTTTAGAAAACATTGTAGGAAAAGGAGAAAATGCTTGTAACCAGCATTTTCTCCTTTTGCCACAGTGGTTTGTACCCTTCCTAAAACAAATTTCTATTTTTGAGTCACATTTATTTTGTCGTCTGCAGATGCTTTCAATTTGGACTAGTCTAAAGTTTTGTTGTTTGGTAAAGGATTAAGACTAAAACTAAGAATGGTAGGTGAATACAGGCCCTGCTGATAACAGAATCGCCATCGCCATAACTGTTCACTAAACGATCCCTAAAGAATGGTATTTTTGAAAATATTGTGGGAAAATTAGAAAATACTGGTAATTAGCATTTGGTCTGTCTCCCACATTTTTTAACCTATCCCTTCTTAAAGACAGAGATCAACTTTAGAGCCACATTTAATTTGTCCTCTGCAAATGCTTTCAATTCAGAAGTCTAAAACTTTGTTGTTCAGTAAAGAGTTTACCAGTGACCCAGCATTTTCTCCTTTTCCCACAATGTTTCCAATGGATTTTACACTCAAAGTCAGTTAAATGAGCATTTTCGTTTTTTCTGTGTTGCAATTGATTTTTTTGGTCTTCTTTCTAAAATGCTATGATTTTAATCGTTACCAAACAGCCTTATTTCATGGCAAACCAGATTCCACCAACATCTGAAGGGAAAGATGGGCTTGGATGGTCACAAAACACCAAATACTAATGATTGCCTGAAAATGGTGAAAACTTGCATGTCTCAAAGTGGGTTGGAAAAAAATGACCGCTTTGCTTAAGGTAAATTTGGCACATGACCTTATACTTTGTCAATTTTTTAAAGCTAAGATGATATTAGAATATAGAAAATTGCTTACCCACGTGTTAATTTCCAAAACAAACCACTGACAAATATTTAATAATTGTCGCAAATATTCGAGTCAAGAACGTTAACACTTTTTCGTCACACACAAACATATCAGAAAGTATATAAAAACCATCCTTGTTAACCCAGTTCCGATGTATTCCGTAAACTACATTCATCATGATGAATGGTAATACTTCACACCTGGGTTAACGAGGGTGATAAAAACAAGCACTATTACAGTGAAATATATTATAGTATATGTGGATTTGAAAAAGTGCAAGCAAAACATGCTTTGGCATGAGCATGAAATGACACTTGTGCAATATTCATAATATTCTAAAGAGAGATGTTCAGAATTGTCAAGTGCATGAAACATTCTGCTTAGGAAAACATGTACAACTGATTTTGAATGTGAAGACGCAAGGTTTCCTTGCCATCTCTATAAACCCTGTTCCTGTTTAAAATAAAGCTAGTGTTTCACAGGCTTCATATGTTTGCTGTAGAAAATGAATAATGATAAATGCAGTCAAGAACATGGAAGTCAGGTTTTGAGGGTTTTCTTGCCTGAGTTTACATTTGGATGTGTCCATATTAATGCCCAATGAGTACTGGCCTCAGTATAGGTTCTATGTTTACTGTTGCACATTTCTTATCAAGCAGAAACTTCACGAGGAAATGTTATGTCAAGTACGTTAACTTCATCTTAAAACCAATCGGGAATAAGTAATACATGTATATGTGTTGACGATGCTTTCTTGCATAAACATATATAGACCTTGCTAAATATTTAGTAGTTTTTTTTTCAAGTTCTACATGTTTCTGTTTCTGTATTTGATGGTCAGGTACGTGAAGAATGATTGTACTGTGAAAACGGTAAGTCGTAAAATGACCCCATTTACGTTTTCCATTGGGGCTGAGGTTAGTGAATGTTAAAGTTAAAAATGTAGCAACGTGACTTTCATTTTCACTCATTTTCTAGCATGAAAATGCTCTTTAAACTGACTTTGAATATTTAACTGAGGGTCGTCAAAACAGGGAATTGATTAGTAAAGTGTGTTTGGTAAGATTGAGTCGACGCCAGTTGCCGTCATATAGCTAGAAACAATACGATATCTTTATTTTAAGTATTTAGGCGTCTGGCCCATATACAATACTGTACATAGAAAACGCTGTTCAGACAAAGAGAAAACAAACGTTGATTAATTAACCCAAGTAGCACTTAATCCAGATTTAATAGCATATGAAAACAATGTAGATCAAAATCAGACTGCACAGAAAGTGCAGTCTGATCTTGGTTCAGTAGTGTCTGCTGCTTTGTCAGATACCTTGAAAATGCATGCAATAACTATATCTTTACTACTGACTGAGAAAGTCCATTTCATTTATCTAGCACTACAAGGGTAACGATTCCGTTTTATACTGGCCTGTCTAAAGTCTGCATGTGCTCATTTTGAAGCCTCCATACACAGCCCCAAACATGTTGCCCAGGGGCTTCCATCGACTGTTGCTTGGATCCTTTCCAAAGGCTGTGAATGCTAGCTGGTAATTCTGTCAAGAAATAAATAAACTTTCTTTAAAATTTGAAATCAAAGCACTGAAAGTATAGAGTCATTTTACTTCACCGAATACAAGTTTATTGAAACACGTGCAACGTGTCTCGATGGATATACAAGATTAAATTTTTTCTGGGTTTCAGCGTCTTCGCAAGCCAAGGATACTAAGGTAGTACCTTGGCCGCTCGCCTCTTTAAAAATCGAAAATCCCGCAGCGCCATTTCATTGGATGCGATCAAAACCCATCGCGTCCAATCAAACCATCCGTACCAAGAAATCTTCCGCTAAACAGAAAACAATAATGGCGGCGCCCGTCAAAAACGAAAGTTGTCGTGTTTGTGACGAAAATTTGCCAAAAAAGAGTAGACGATCGATATTTAATGATTTTTTTTTTATAGTTCATGATCAATTATGTGAAATTTAGGACGGGTTTCACAGCCAAATGATTGCGAATCATCGTATGTCTGATTAATTTCAGAAAATTGTGACGAATCCGAAAGCGCAGCCATATTTGATGCATAGCCTAACAAACTTTATTACGAGCATTTTGATTGGTCAGAAATAACATCAGCAAAGGTTACGCAACTCGTGATATTAGATAGGTGGCGCAGCGGGAGTTTCGATTTTTAAAGAGGCGAGCGGCCAAGGGTACGTAACGAACAAAGTGGAGTTAGTATCCGTGGCTTGGGAAGATGGGGTTTCAGCAGATTTTACTTTTCAGTCGTCGATATTTCTAGGTTGATTGATTGATTGTATTGGAGTTTAGCGCCGGTTTAACAGCGGTCAGTGCTCTTACGCATGTGTTTCCTCAGGGATCGTATATTGTAATATACGATCCCTGGTTTCCTGGCTTTCCCACACCAGTACTGACACAACTTTCTTTCCAAGTCACTGACTACTTTTCTCACATGCATCAGATATTTCTGTGCCGGCGGTTTATAATATTTGTGGCTGAAGGTGTTCATGTACCCGTTGGCCGTAAAGGTAACAAATTAGTTCGCCCTCTTTACAAATGTTCTCCCACGCTCGTTATCCAAGGGTCAGCTTGTCCCATATTTTCCGCGTGTACGCTCCCATTCACCCCCGCCCCCCCGCCCCCCCCCCCCCACGTCATCTGACTGTAGATTTACCAACTATAGTAAATAACATGCAAAGTGATGCATTTGATGCATAAAACTTCGAACACATTGCTTTTTGGTGAAATACCAACAAATGCGTATTGATCGATGAAAATTAACATGAGCGGTGCCTTTGTAAAACGGGGTTTAATACATCTCCTTGCTGAATTAGACCGAGCAAGTCATCACATAAAATTTATGGATCCACAAAATCCCTTTTGTCTCACAACCGACTAAATCTGGAGGTAGAATGGTCCTCGTTTCTGGAGAAAATCTATAATTAGCAAAATGTTTCGACTATTGCCAGCCTGCGCAGGCAGGTATGGGTCGAACTTGTGACTTTTTGCAGATGCATTAAACCACCTTTTCACAGAGCTTGGCCCATATTATTGGTAATTAAAGCTTTGATTGTCGTAAAAGCATGAAAAAAAAACATAACTGATCGAACCTTACCTTTAACACTGCTGTAGTCACGAAGGTCGCACTTGGATTCTGTAGTTGAAGCCTTTGTCTTAACATATTACTTCCATACGCGAAATACAGGAACGTTTCCATGGCAACAAAGTTCTTCATCTAACAAATAACTGTAGCCAAACGAGATTCAGGAACAATGTTGAACAAGTTAGTATCCTAAAACAATGAAACAGACATCTGAACGAACTGAACATTTTTCAGGGGATTCATACTTATTCATGACTTCATGGAAAGGGCAATAGGTAACTTCAGCTTTTTCAGCCGGCTTCTTTAGCTATTAATACTTAGATTGCTTAAGGTATCCTTACTTTCGGAAATATTGTGGGCTGCGTAGATCAGTATTACACTGCAATGCAATTTAAGTGCCACATATCTTGAGTATGCACAACCTTATAAGGAACTTAAGCCTATTCATAGATCTACCGTATATATACATGTGTATATGATATTGAGAAATCGCATGCAAAAACGAAGCGATTTGGTCTTAATTACGTAGATCTATTGCCTGGCTTAAAGCGTTCATGTTATTTATTTGAAGTATCTTAAGTCACGGCTGAATACAGTCGAAATTGACGATAAAAGACAAAATAAGTTTGCGAGAGAGAGAGAGAGTGTGTGTGTGTGTGCCGGTGGGTTTCAGAAAGACAGAGGTTTTACTTAGATCTGAAGTTGGAATTCATTCTAAAGCGAATACTCTGATTAATGTCGCAGACAGAAGAAGAGAATGTGCAAGCTTACTCTAAATCTATCAAAATCCAGCGAAGGAAAACTTTTTGTCCTTAAAATCAAAACTGTTTAAAATTAACTAACCCTCAGATCTACATGTATATGTATCTGTAACAAATAAATTTTTACTTGGGCCGATTGCAAGATCTATATATATATAGATAGGTAAAGTTAGCTACTAGTAGCCAGCAACTAGTAGCCAGCTACTTGTTCAGGTAAAGTTAGCTAGTAGTAGCCAGCTAGTAGTAGCCAGCTAGTAGTAGCCAGCTAGTAGTAGCCAGCTACTTGTTCAGGTAAAGTTAGCTATTAGTAGCCAGCTACTAATAGCCAGCTACTTGTTCAGGTAAAGTTAGCTTCTAGTAGCCAGCTACTTGTTCAGGTAAAGTTAGCTTCTAGTAGCCAGCTACTTGAGCTGGTAAAATTGGTTATTTGTAGCCAGCTAGTGGTAGCCACCTTCTAGTAAGCAGTCACTTGTAAAGGAAAATCTGGCAATTCGTACCAAGCGACCAATATATAGGTTATTAAAATGGAGGTTTTTATTAGTTCCCTAAAGGTACAAGTAGCTGGCGAACCAAATGTCGACACTTTAATCAAAATGTTTTTCTTCCATCCAGAATACTATATAAATGCATCAGAAAAATCAAAATCAAATAATTTCCTGTATTAAAGGGTCAAGCTGCGAGATCTGTCACTAGGAATTTTTTTCACATTTGTTTTTAATTAGGGATTCAAAATGTACAAGTAGCTGACGACATTAAGACAGACATTTCAAAATATTTCAAAGAATCACATTCACTGTACTACGGAGGAATTGAAAATATCACTTTCAATTCATTTTTAATTATTAAAGGGGCCAGCTACTCGTCATGAAAATTGGGACATTTTTCAATTTCACTTAGAGAGGAATTCAAAGGTACAAGTAGCTGGGGAGTCTAAGAGCTATTTTTGTAATTAAGTGCTTGTTTTGAATAAAGTAGACTATAAATGCTTCAGAAAACTCAAAACTGAAGCATTTCCGGTTATTAGAGGGGCCAGCTACTTGATATAAAAACGGGATAACTTTGCAATTTAGCGAAATCATGATTTAAAATGTATAAGTAGCTGGCTATATTTAGAGCGATTTTTCAAAATATTTTAACGAATCATATTGAGGATACTTAGGAGAAATTAAAGATATCAAAACCAATCTATTTTTAATCATTAAAGGGGCAGCTACTTGTCAGGAAAATGCGGATATTTTTCAATAATACTTAGTGTGAAATCAAAAGGTACAAGTAGCTGGCGGGCCTAAGAGCGAATTTTGAAATTAAATGCTTGTTTTGAATAACAGAGACTATGAATTTATGAGAAAACTCAAAATTGAATCATTTCCGATTATTAAAGGGGCCAGCTACGTGATTAAAAAACGGAACTACTTTGCTGTTTTTCGAAATCATGATTTCAAATGTACAAGTAGCTGGCTAGATTTAGAGAGGTTTTTCAAAATATTTCAACGAAACATATTGAGGATATTTAGGGGAAATTAAAGGTATCAAAATCAATCCATTCTTATCATTTAAAGGGCCCAGCTACTCGCCAGGAAATTTGGATATTTTTCAATTTTACTTGGAGTGAAATCAAAAGGTACAGGTAGCTGGCGAGCCTAAGAGCGAATTTTGAAATTAAATGCTTGTTTTGAATAACAGATACTATGAATTTATCAGAAAACTCAAAATTGAATCATTTCCGGTTATTAAAGGGGCCAGCTACTTGATTTCAAAACTGTGCAACTTTGCTGTTTTTCGAATAATGATTTCAAATGGACAAGTAGCTAGTGAAATTAAAAGAGATTTTTCAAAATATTTCAACAAATCTTTTTTGGAACACTTAGGAGAAATTAAAAATATCAAAATCAATCCATTCTCATGCATTTAAGGGGCCAGCTACTCGTCATGAAAATGCGGATGTTTTTCAATTTTACTTAGAGTGAAATCAAAAGGCACAGGTAGGTGGCGAGCCTAAGATCGATTTTTGAAATTGAGTGGTCGTATTCAATAAAAGAGAGTATAAATGCACGAGAAAACTGGAAATTGAAGCATTTCCGGTTATTAAAGGGGCCAGCTACTTGATCTGAAAATGGGACAACTTTGCACTTTTGCGAAATCATGATTTAAAATGTACAAGTAGCTGGCTAGATTTAGAGAGATTTTTCAAAAATTTTCAACAAATCATGATTAGGATAAGTAGGAGAAATTAAAAATATCAAAATCAATCCATTCTTATTCATTTTAGAGGCCAGCTGCTCGTCATGAAAATGCAGATATTTTTCAATTTTACTTAGAATGAAATCAAAAGGTACAAGTAGCTGCCGAGCCTAAGAGCGATTTTTGACATTCAATGCTCGTTTTGAATAAAAGAGACTATAAATGCACGAGCAAACTCAAAATGGAAGCATTTCCTGTTATTAAAGGGGTCAGGTACTCGTCGTGAAAAGGGCGACATATTTCAATTTCACTCAGAGAGGAATTCAAAGGTACAAATACCTGGCGAGTCTGAGAGCTGTTTTTAAAATTAAATGCTTGTTTTACATAAAGGGGATAATAAATGCACTAAAATAGTCAAAATTTAAGCATTTCCAGCTATTAAGGGGGGCAGCTACTGATTTGAAAATGGGACAACTTTTCTGTTTTTCGAAGTAATGAATTCAAATGTACAAGTAGCTACCAAGATTAAAAGACATTTTTCAAAATATTTCAACAAATCACTTTGAGGACACTTAGGAGAAATTAAAAATATCAACATCAATCCATTCTTATCCATTTTAGGGTCCAGCTACTCGTCATGAAAATGCGGATAGTTTTCAATTTTACTTAGTGATATCAAAACGTCCAAGTAGCTGGCAAGCCTAAGAGCGAATTTCGAAATTAAATGCTTGTTTTGAATAAAAGATACTGTGATTATCTAAGAAAACTCACGATTGAATCATTTTCGGTTATTAAAGGCGCCACCTACTTGATGTGAAAACTGGACAACTTTGCTGTTTTAATAAATGCACTAAAATAGTCAAAATTTAAGCATTTCCAGCTATTAAGGGGGGCAGCTACTGATTTGAAAATGGGACAACTTTTCTGTTTTTCGAAGTAATGATTTCAAATGTACAAGTACCTGGCGAGATTAAAAGACATTTTTCAAAATCTTTCAACAAATCCTTTTGGGGACACATAGGAGAAATTGAAAATATCAAAATCAATCCATTCTCATCCATTTAAAGGGCCAGCTACTCGTCATGAAAATGTGGATATTTTTCAATTTTACTTAGAGTAAAGTCAAAAGGTACAAGTAGCTGGCGAGCCTAAGAGCGAATTTTGAAATTAAATACTCGTTTGGAATAAAAGAGAGTATAAATGCATGAGAAAACTCGAAATTGAAGCATTTCCGGTTATTAAAGGGGCCAGCTACTTGATCAGAAAATGGGACAATTTCGCACTTTTGCGAAATCATGATTTAAAATGTATAAGTAGCTGGCGAAATTAAAAGAGATATTTTTCAAAATATTTCAACAAATCATATTGAGGACACGTAGGAGAAATTAATAATATCAAAATCAATCAATTCTTATTCATTTTAGGGGCCAGCTACCCGTCATGAAAATGCGGATAGTTTTCAACTTTACTTAGAGTGAAATCAAAAGGTACAAGTAGCTGGAGAGCCTAAGAGCGATTTTTGAAATTAAATACTTGTTTTGAATAACAGAGACCCTGAATGTATAAGAAAACTCAAAATTGAATCATTTCCGGCTATTAAAGGGGCCAGCTACTTGATTTGAAAACTGGACAACTTTGCTGTTTTTCAAAGTAATGATTTCAAATGTACAAGTAGCTGGCGAGATTAAAAGAGATTTTTCAAAATATTTCAACAAATCCTTTTGGGGACACTTAGGAGAAATTAAAAATATCGAAATCAATCCATTCTTAATCATTTTAGGGGCCACCTACTCGTCATGAAAATGCAGATATTTTTCAATTTTACTTAGAGTGAAATCAAAAGGTACAAGTAGCTGGAGAGCCTAAGAGCGAATTTTGATAACCTTTAATAACCGGAAATGATTCAATTTTGACTTTTCTTATACGTTAACAGTCTCTGTTATTCAAAACAAGCATTTAATTTCAAAATTCGCTCTTAGGCTGGCCAGCTACTTGTACCTTTTGATTTCACTCTAAGTAAAATTGAAAAATATCCGCATTTTCATGACGAGTAGCTGGTCCCTTAAATGGATGAGAATGGACTGATTTTGATATTTTTAATTTCTCCTAAGTGTCCCAAAAAAAGATTTGTTGAAATATTTTGAAAAATCTCCTTTAATCTCGCCAGCTACTTGTTCATTTGAAATCATAATTTCGAAAAACAGCAAAGTTATCCAGTTTTTAAGTCAAGTAGCTGGCCCCTTTAATAACCGGAAATGATTCAACTTTGAGTTTTCTTATGCATTCATAGTATCTCTTATTCAAAACAAGCGTTTAACTTTAAAATTCGCTCTTACGCTAGCCAGCTACTTGTACCTTTTGATTTTAATCTAAGTTAAGTTGAAAAATATCCACATTTTCATGACGAGAAGCTGGGCCCTTTAAATGATAAGAATGGACTAATTTTGATATCTTTAATTTCCCCTAAATAATCTCAATATGATTCGTTGAGATATTTTGAAAAATCTCTCTAAATCTAGCCAGCTGCTTGTACATTTAAAATCACCATTTTGCAAAAGTGCAAAATTGTCCGATTTATATTAAGTAGCTGGCCCCTTTTATAACTGGAAATGCTTCAATTTTGAGTTTTCTGAAGCATTTATTGTCTACTTTATTCAAAACAAGCACTTAATTACAAAAATAGCTCTTAGACTCCCCAGCTACTTGTACTTTTGAATTCCTCTCTAAGTGAAATTGAAAAATGTCTCAATTTTCATGACGAGTAGCTGGCCCCTTTAATAATTAAAAATGAATTGAAAATGATATTTTCCATTTCTTCGTAGTACAGTGAATGTGATTCTTTGAAATATTTTGAAATGTCTTAATCTCGTCAGCTACTTGTATATTTTAAATCCCTAATTAAAAACAAATGTAAAAAAAAAAAAATTCTATTGACAGATCTCGTAGCTTGACCCTTTAATACAGAAATTTATTTAAATTTTGATTTTTCTGATGCATTCATATAGTATTCTGGATGGAAGAAAATATTTTGTTTAAGGCGTCGACAATTAGTTCGCCAGCTACTTGTACCTTTAGGAAACTACTAAAAAAGCTCCATTTTAATTACTTATAAATTGGTCGCTGGGTAACGAATTGCCAGATTTTCCTTTTATATGTGACTGCTTACTAGAAGGTGGTTACCAGTAGCTGGCTACAAATAACCAATTTTACCAGCTCAAGTAGCTGGCTACTAGAAGCTAACTTTACCAGCTCAAGTAGCTGGCTACTAGTAGCTAACTTTACCTAAACAAGTAGGTGGCTACTAGTAGGTGGCTACTAGTAGCTAACTTTACCTGAACAAGTAGCTGGCTACTAGTAGCTAACTTGACCTATCTTATATAGATACACGAGTAGATCGAGTCTACGTGATTCAATTTTCTTTTTTTACCACGGATAGGTTAAAATTTACATACAGTACTCTGTATACAAATACACACTATATGAATATGTCCATCTACACGCTTAAAACCCTTTACCGAAAAACTCCATTTAGTGTAATTACCTCGAGAAAGCAGACCCTTGATGTTACTGAGGGAAAAGGGGAAGATTCAGGTAACAATCATTCTCTTTTTCCAACAAAGTTTATTACCATACCAAAGACAAATTCATCATTCGAGACATATTGAATTTGTCGTTCACAAATGCTTAAATCAGATCTTCGAGTACAAGTTTAGATTTGTCGCCCAATAAAGAATTCATATTATTTAAAAGCGAACCCAAACTATCTGTCGCGTCGGTAACTTTTAAAATAAACGAAAACTTTACAAAACTAAAATCTGATATAGATATATGTAGAGTCAGTGACCATAACTATTCCATTATATACTCCAAATCCCTGTTGACTTACACAATACATGGATCCGTGGCGATAAGATAAACCGACTTCCTTGGTTACCGTCACTAATGGCTCCCAAACAATGGGTCCCTATAAACTTAGAGACGGAACCGAAACGCAACGAAACGGAACGAAACGTTACGAAACGGAACGAAACCCAACGGAACGGATCGAAACGAAACGAAACGGAACCAACCCCAACGAAACGGAACGAAACGGAACCAGACCCAACGAAACGAAACGAAATAGAACGAAACAGAACGAAATAGAATGAAATCTAGCAATATTCCACTTTTTTTTTTTTCTCAATTTATCATATTTCTTTTGTATCATTCTTCTTGGATTATCCCACATTTTATGTGGAGAGCACACAGAAAAAAAACTGAAATTTTGCGTCATCTCGTGCGTGATTTGCCGGTTTGAAAATCTAGTCAGAATCAGAATTAGTTAATCTAAACGACAATCCGTTACCAGGGCCAGTGTTTGGAAAAGTTGCACAACTCCAACAAACATGTATTTGATGCAAGATTTTTGACGGAAATGGGATTATATTTTCTTTCTATTCTGTTCTTCTTTCATTTTGGTACCCAGCCCCTGTAGCTCAGTTGGTAACGTATAGGACTTGAGAACAGGGGGTCGCTGGTTCGATGCTCGGCTAATTTCTTTCGAGGATTGATGACAGTCGTTGCGACAGGATTCATTCGACGATGTTTATGTGGGTAAGCAGCCAGTGGCTTCTAAAGAATATTGTGCGTATTACTGTCAAAAGGAACTCCAGGAAAGCATAAATAGGTGCACCGGCCATTGCGATATATCTGAAATAATATTGAAAACGGCCTTAAACATCATCCATTTTATCAGTTTCATTTTGATATTATATCACTGTCGCAGGTAGCCGTCATATTTCGCACGAACACCATATTATGCCGTGAATACCTTTGAGGATTTCAGTCGATGCCCTTCAAGATGTGCCGAGCCCCGTAGCTCAGTCGGTAACGCACAGGACTTGAGAACAGGAGGTCGGTGGTTTGATCCCCGGCTCGGCCAATTACTTTCCGAGGATTGATGATAGTCATTGCGGCAGGATTCATTCCTCTTTCACCGCTGACCACTGTTTCGACAATGGCCATGTGGGAAAGCAGCCAGTGGCTTGGAAAGAAAATCGTGCGGAGTACTGGTAAAAGTAACTCCAGGAAAGCATGGATAGATGCACTGGCCGCCGCGATATAACTGAAATAATGTTGAAAACGGCGTTAAACACCATACAATCAATCAATCATTCAATCAATCAATCAATCAACCCTTCAAGATGCTTTCTGTCGACCCTTGCCAGTATATAGAGTCCCCACAGATTTTTCTTTTTCATTTGTACATTTTCGCCATGATGATAAATCAGTGTAATGAACGTCTCGGCAGAACATGTAAGATAAAGAGATGGATTCAGGCCTGAAAAGAGAAAATGGGTTGGGCTGTTCGTTAGAACCGCTTTAAAGGTGAATGGCTACACTGGCAGAGGGAGATAAATTCAGTCTAGAAGAAATCATCTTCAGTTTCAAAGGCATTACTTTGTTACAAATAAATGTACAGCATGTATACAAATGAATCCGAACACAGGATCTGACTGTAAGCAGTAGCTTACATCTGAAAATGTTAACCCTTATCCTGCTAAATACTTGAAAATGACACTTTCAAGCCTATATTAAAAACCCAAATTTTGCTATAAATTTCAAAGGTATTTTAGGGGGAAAAGTATCCCCTTATCAGACAGTGTAGATCCAAGATCAGACTGCACGTTCTGTGCAGTCTGATCTTGATCTACACCGTCTGCAAAAGGTCCGTGAGTCGCGCTTAGCAGCCCAAGGGTTAAGTAGGTTGAAACACCGCTGACTGGCGGTTAAGAAACCTTACCGCACGACATACAGCGGATAAGGATAATAATTATTATTCGCACGACAACAGTAAGGTTACTGTTTTCTTTGAAAGAAAAATATGACACTGTATTGATTATTATGAAAATATCGAGGAAAAGATTCACTCTTCTTATGCTAAATTGCTGTCTATGTGAAAATTATATGAGTTAAAGGCCCACTCGCGGCCAGAAACACAATGCTGGTCACAGTTAATATACATTTAAATTTAAATCATACCAAATCAAAAGTATGGAAAATATTGTGAGGATGACAATCTGTTATTGTATGGTAAGTCCAGTTGTTAGTCACTGGCAGAAAAATGAATTTTAAAATCAAGAAAAAAGTAAGCAAAAGATGGAGTAACCTGGCAACTTTTAACCTGGTTTTTGAAATTAGCTTCTCTGCCGGCGACTAACACCTTGACCGACTGTACAATATCAGATTGTCATTTTCACAATAATTTCCATATTTTTAAATGATACGATTTAAATCTAAATGTATTTCAATACCTGCTTTGTTTACTTTTGGCAGCTATTGTTACTTTAAGAAAATCGGGAACTGACTGAACTAGAATCCAAACCCTTTTTCCCCCAACATCGAAGGAACTCACAATGTTCACGTTTTAAAAAATGATAATACATGTCATAATTAAGGATAAACACCGTTATCAAACGAAGTCCGCGAATGTCGCAGGTGCTCCGGGACCAACGATTTTTGTATATACTGAACCAAAAAAAGAAACTTTCGTACAGTAGGTGCAAAATTTTCAAGGTTACCTTTGAGACGTACATATATACGTTATGTATACACGTGTGGCAATATTTAAAACCGTTCATAGTTTGCAAAATTGGTCAGATAATTCCTAGCTAAAAGACCTGTGGCTATTTAAGGCAAAGTTCGAGTTTCGGCGGATGTAAGGGATAGACATATCCAGTCCACGTATTGATCAGAAATATCGATGCCAAGACTTAAAGAAAATTTACCAGAAAGTCATAGGTATGCTGGAGGCTGGGCTACCTACTACAGAGGTTGCAGTTCATGTTGGTGCGTTCGCGCAAGCAGTCAGCAGCAATCTGCAGCGATTTGCGCAAACCTGAAGTGCAAAAGACTTACAAGTAGCGGCAGACGGCGCCTTACAACTCGAGCCTAAGACCAATATATCGTTAATCAGTACCTACGAGACCTACGAGCAACAGTTACAGCTGCTGTTATCCTTGTTAAGCTGATAACGGTTTGCTCAGACGTCGCCCGCACGTTCGCTCGGTTCTGACGGCCGCCATCGCAATTATAGAGAGCAATAGGCCTTGGGACACATAAACTGGACAAGACAGCGTTGACGGACAATTATTATTTTTTTCTGACGAGTCGAGGTTTGTATTGTCTCGAGCTAATGGCCATGTACCATTGTTTCGATGCAGGAATGAACGTTATGCTGACTGTTGCGTACTGCAACGCGATCGTTTTGCGGGCTGGGGTCAGTTATGGCGTGGGCGGTATTGCTTACGGGTATTGTGCCCCTCTCGTCGTTATTGGATGAAATTTAAATGCCCCCTGAAAATAAGGAAAATAATCTAGGCCCACATATTGTCCCTCTGCTT
Organism: Tridacna gigas; assembly: GCA_945859785.2. NCBI lineage: Eukaryota > Metazoa > Mollusca > Bivalvia > Cardiida > Cardiidae > Tridacna > Tridacna gigas. The sequence goes on from OX244034.2 coordinate 32,257,267, forward strand.
TGACTGAGCAGCGACGTAATTGCCCTATAATTGAAGAACATTTTAATGATGATTTATTTCCATAACAAAGTGAACAATAATACAGATTCATTGCAATAACCTGATCTTCGTGCGTACAGCTGCTATCAAATTTTAATATTTACCTATTTGCATTAATTGCAATCAAGAGGAAAAAAAAAAAAAAAATTAGGTTTTACTTCTGCTTCATTTCGTTCTGTTTCGTTCTATTTCGTTTCGTTTCGTTGAGTCTGGTTCCGTTTCGTTGGGGTTGGTTCCGTTTCGTTTCGTTTCATTCCGTTTCGTTGCGTTTCGTTCCGTTTCGTTGCACTTCGTTTCGGTTCCGTTTCTAAGTTTATAGGGACCCCCAAACAATGGCAGTAAATAAATAATACATTATATTTCCATGTTTAGTTTGTAATATATTGTGGGTTAAAATTGAAGCTTTCGTTGACTGGTTGATTGCTTGATAGAATGGATGGATCTTTTCGCCGCTTTCAAGTTTATCTAAGTTATAACATGCCAACATGTAAACATGTCCTGAGTTTCGCCAGTACCAAGGTAGGATTCTCTGAAGCTATCGGTATCAAACTTGTATGAGTATAATATGGAATGCCATAGCAGAAAATATTCAAGATATAAAAACACTATCAAGATATTTAAAATATTCAATCAAGATAGTCGCAATTATACCAAAATGATATATAAATTTGATATATGACAGCAAAATTATCATATCAAAACATAAAACCACTTCAAGACAAATAAATATACTTCAAGATGTAAAAACAGCATCAACATTTTAAAAACCACACCAAGACTCACGTGACCAATCAAGACTCACGTGACCACAAAATCCACGACGTCATCACTTGGCGAAAAGAACGTACACACACTGCTGCTGCTTGACTGTTGACAGTCACACTCATTTTTTATTCGGCGTATTAACGTTAATTGTGGACCACCCAGACGAAGTTACTCGGCTCTTTAGACATTCGCAGTTCCAAGATCTCATGAGAGACCTCAGGAGGAGTGTTTCAGATGCCCTTTCAAATGTCGGTGATGTTGTTTCACAGATTCTTCAACATCCGTTCGTTGGTGATGCCCAGCGACAGGTGAGTGCAAACATGTAGCCTCGAGTGTCCGTATTCCGTGATGATAAGGAAACAACTTGATGAAATTAAGAATTGAGACCAGAATATGAGCTAGAAATTACTTGCCTTCATAAAAAAATCATTTCTGGTCACTCTCATATCAAAAGAATAACTTATATAACTAAGTTATTATCATGTTCAATGTGCATAAATAAAGAACATACCGTCGGCCTTCTTGTGCAAACATGACGTGACCTAATTCCGGTAGCTCGGTAGTATTTACTGCAGAAAGTCGATGATCTTTGCATTTTTTTGAGAAGTAACACTACTTAGCATCAAGAAAAAAGAAGTAGATTTCTTTAACATACGATAATTAGTATATTTTCCGGTGTGTTTGTCTTGTATTTGTCTGAAATTCAAGGGCAATGAGACATTCGAATATTGGTAAGGGTTACGAGCAGAAATACCGTGTGACGTCATCAAAATATGTGCTCTACGAGATGTACACAAAAATCACCGGTTCAAGGACACTCACGGAATAAGGACACTCGACGATATATGCACAGCACTTCTAGTAGTAGAGGCCGACCATACATACGATACGGTATCTGGCATTGCCATTGCATTGTTACGATTGTGTAGCAAAAGATCAGACTGCAGGCCTTCAGTATCTTTTCAAATGCCTGTGTCTTTTCTGTCTGCATTTCCTATCTGTCTGTCTGCCTGTTCGTCCATCCGTGTATATGTATGTGAGTCTGTCTGCCCTCCGTAGGTCTATTCATCTGTCGGTCTGTGCGTCTGTCTTTTTGCCTGTCTGTCTGTATCTTTATGTCGGCCTTCCCTATGTCTGTCTGTCTGCTCATCCGTCCTTCCGTCTATTTGTATGTGTGTCTGTTAGTCTGTCCGTCTGTCAATATGTAATCGTGTCCGTTTGCCCACTGTGTGTCCCTTACTCTGTTGGTCTGTGCGTCTGTCTGTCTTTCTTTTCTTTGGCTGTCTGTCTGTGTCTTTCTTTCTGTTGGTCTTCCCTATATCTGTCTATCTGTTGGTCCGTCCGTCTATTTTGTATGTGTGTCTTTGTGTTCGTCTGTTCGTCTGTCCATATGTATGGGTGTCTGTCTGCCCTTCGTTGGTCCGTTAAGCTTTCGGATCTTTTGGAGGATCAGACTGCACAGTGTTTTTCTGTCCGTCTTCCCATGTTTTTCTGTCTATTTTTTCGTCCGTTCGTCCGTCCGTCTGTTCATGTGCACGTCTGTCTGTCTTTTTCTCCGTGGGTCTGTTTATCTGTCGGTCTGTGCGTCTATCTCTCTTTTTGTTTGTGTGTCTGTTTATCTGTCGGTATTCCCTATGACTGTCTGTTTGTTCGTCCGTCCGTCCGTCCGTCCGTCCGTCTGTCTGCCCTTCGTGAGTCCGTTCATCTATCTGATCTTTAGGAGGCTCAGGCTGCACAAACATGCAGTATGATCTTACACTTTATGCTTTAATGAATAAAACAACATTACGGACATTTGAAGGGGCATCTGAAACACTCCTCCTGAGGTCTCTCATGAGATCTTGGAACTGCGAATGTCTAAAGAGCCGAGTAACTTCGTCTGGGTGGTCCATAATTAACGTTAATACGCCGAATAAAAAATGAGTGTGACTGTCCACAGTCAAGCAGCAGCAGTGTGTGTACGTTCTTTTCGCCAAGTGATGACGTCGTGGATTTTGTGGTCACGTGAGTCTTGATTGGTCACGTGAGTCTTGGTGTGGTTTTTAAAATGTTGATGCTGTTTTTACATCTTGAAGTATATTTATTTGTCTTGAAGTGGTTTTATGTTTTGATATGATAATTTTGCTGTCATATATCAAATTTATATATCATTTTGGTATAATTGCGACTATCTTGATTGAATATTTTAAATATCTTGATAGTGTTTTTATATCTTGAATATTTTCTGCTATGGCATTCCATAGTATAAAGCAAAATAAATTTGACAATGTGATTCATCATTAGACTTGGCACACGATCATAAAATTCAGCTCGTTTAATAATAACACCACTGGTCAAGTCGGCAAAACTAGGTTTTAAAGGAATATAACTTTGATGTCAGTCAATAGCACTGAAAGCATGCACGTATCAGTCAGCTTGTAAAAAGCAACAATAGCCGATCTGAAGCAGCACAATTACTTTTTCGCACTGAAAATTCAAGAAAATCGAACATTGATGAAAGAAATTGACCATCAACTGTATATGAGCCATGCTCTGTGAAAAGGGGGCTTAATAAACTAAAAACAAAATTAAAAAAAAAAAAAAATGTACCGACCCAGCTCAGCGTGGGCCGAAACATTTTGCTACTGGTCAATTTTCTGCTTGTCAAAGGACCAGTGTATCTCACGATTAAGTTTGTTGTTAGACAAAATGGATTTTATGGATTCATAATTATGTGATGGCTAGTAGTATAAGGAGCTAGCCTGGGTCAGTTGACCCAGGCTAGCTACCCTGAGGGAGATTTTGACCCAGGGTAACTACCCTCGGGTAGTTACCCTGGGTCAATTCCGGTCAATTTGGAAAATTTTGGGTCGATTTGGGTAAAAAATGGACCTATTTTCGCATTTTTGCTTCCCCCCCTCCAACCCAGTCTAGCTACCCTGAGGGAGGATTTGACCCAGGGTAACTACCCTCAGGGTAGTTACTCTAGGTTGCTTCCAATGGATCAGAAGTCATTGACAATTTGAAGAAAAAAGATAGATCTTTCATGGTAGATGGTTAGCCCTGAAAAGGGCTGTTTTGTTTGGAGATTGTGTTTTTATGCACAACCTCCAACTTTCCCACAGGCCGGACAGCTGCTTACCGCTCGTCTTCTGAGCCTTCTCATTTGACTTTCATCCAAGTTGAACTTTAATGAGAACGACGGCTCGTCATCGTCATCCCAACATTCTGTTGTCGGAATGACAAACTCCTTCTTCTTCTCTCTAGTCATCTCCGCCAATTGCCTATCCATCTTTTCTAATTTCAGATGGAGGGTCTCAGCCACTCTCATGAGATTTTTCACACTCTCTCTAAGATCTTCCATCGTGAAATGAAAATGATGAAATAGAGTCGACTTTTATAGCTTTTCAGGAGGATTGACCTACTTGTTTCATGACGTCATTTTCTCCTATATTTTCCCGCTTCAGCGTTTCATGTTTTTTTGACTCCGAATTAACGTTGACCAATCCATAGCTTTGTTACAATTTCTTGTTCGGGGCAGAAAAAAACTAGAGTTTGACTATCTTGTGTTTTTCTGACTATGACTTTTCTGAATTTAATTCTTCTGAGAGAAAGACTTGACAATTTGAAAAAAGTTCTTTTCTTGGTACATGGTTAGCCCTGAAAAGGGCTGTTTTTGTGTAAAATACACTTTTTAACCTCTCTTTTCTCTATCCATATTTTCCGCTGGATATGGGATCTGTATCAGATGCTCCACTTCATGTTTGATACATCTGATACGTTCTCTTTCTTCTAACCAGTATAGGAATGCGAGGATAATTGTCAATCCAAACATTGCGAATATCGGCTTATCTCTACGATAGTTGAGTAGTAAATGGGAGTTTTTTAGTGTTTACATTTGGTAAATGTTGACCAATGCATAATTTGTTACATTTTTTCTTTAGTGTTTTGAGTTTTAGTTGACAATTTTGAAAGAAAGATCTTTTCATGGTAAATGGTTAGCCCTGAAAAGGGCTTTTTTAGAAAGATTTAATGAATTGTCAAGACCTACAATTCTTCTGGACGAATTACTGGGATGATTTCACATCCGCAGAATTCGCAGCAAACTGTAGATCCTTCATCATCATCAAAAAATCCTTCATCTGGGTCTGGACAATTATGCTTCTGACCAAGATAGTCCAGGAGTGTAAAGCATTTTCCACACTCTATCTGACATCTGTTTGCACAGTGAGGACAGAGAAGAATCTGAACCATACTGAAGCATTTATGTTTTTTTTGTGAGAAAAACATCGTCCTTATATAGTTCACAACATGGATTGACCTACTTGTCTCATGTTTTTAACTCCGAATTAACGTTGACCAATCCATAGCTTTGTTACAATTTCTTGTTCGGGACAGAAAAAACTAGAGTTTGACTATCTTGTGTTTTTTCTGACTATGGCTTTTCTGAGTTTAATTCTTCTGAGAGAAAGAATTGACAATTTGAAAAAGTTCTTTTCTTGGTACATGGTTAGCCCTGAAAAGGGCTGTTTTGTTTTTTGGAGGTTGTGATTTTTTTCAACTTCTAATGACAACAACCGAAATTCGCCTGGCAAACGGGGCATACTCCAACTCTTTTTGTGATCGTCATTACTCCGTTATTGAAAGTTATCTTTCTCCCAAATTTGACATCAACTAAAATAATATCAGGTGTTGTCTTTAAGAATAGCTGAACTAATCTTTCACCGAGATCTTTGTACGGTTGTGATATACGGTGTAGTTGTACGAGTTGAGTGTTTAGTAGCAATATCTGCTGTCCGACATCTAGATAGTCTTTGAGAGTCTCACGCAGTTGATGGTTGATTTCCTCCATATTGTTCTGTTCCATATTGATTTTTTAACTCCCGAACTGGTCGAGAGCTGAGAGTCGAATGATGAATGTATTGGGAAATATCGGCCTTTCTTTATACGATAGCAGGAGGATTGAAAAAATAAGAGCGCGGACCTGGTGGAAAGCATATACATTTTTTCCCCAACTACGTTTTCATACTAATATAGTAAAAAAAGTTATGACTCGTAGCATGGGGAAAAAATGTAAGCAGATTGGAGTCTTTTGGAAAAACAGAATGAAAAAAACTCAACTGTTTTTTGAACTTTTTTATTGAACAGAACTGAAACAATGAACATATTTACAATAAACTTAAAAAAGACAAAAAATGAACATAATATCAATAAACTGTTAACAATAAAAAATCATTTTTGAAAATGTTTTTTCACTGTTTGTGGGGAGAAGTCTCTGAAATTTTCTTGTATAGATTTCCATAGTGTTGATTAAACCACAATGATACATTTCGATCGTTTCGATGGTGTTCCGTTGAGAGAAATTTCTGTTGAAGATATTTCTGTATATTATATCCTCTAGCAACAGCATCCAATGCGAAGATACAGTAAATTCCGCAAACTTTACCCTGTAGACTCTGAAGAGTTTGTCGATTGTATCTCCACGATGAAGAATGATTGTCTAAAAAGTTAATAATTTCTGGCTCAAGTGGTGGTAGGCCGTAGGGATCAAAGTATAGTACATTGTTATTATTATCAAATATCACGGCTACCCAGTGTTCTCCTGGACCGGTTGATTTCTCTGTGTTCACAATGTAGGCTTTCACATGATCGGGTTTTTGTCGAGGTAACTGATCTTTTGCGCAGACTTTTGCCTGTAGATTTTTTATCCATGTTCCATGATCCAATATGTATTGAATTTCAGAAGTATACATTTTCTAATCACTTTTTCCAGGCTTGTTTTACTTTGTCACACCAATATTTTAAGAACGACTCCGTGATATCAGATAGAATGTTTTGTTTTATATTTCGCCAAAATCTATAGGCTTCCACATAGTCAGTTTCATCGAGTTTCATTTCTATGAGTTCAGGATACCATTTTTTCATGATTCTGTATGGATTTAATTCCTTCATAGCTTGTTCTATGAACATATCTGTATGTTCTTGTCTATCCTTGAATAAACATAGTTCATGCTGTACTTGACTGGGATGATCCACTTGACATCCGTAACACTCGTTGTGAACTTCACTGGCTATTAGATTTTGTAGTTCTTTAATCATATGTTTTTCAAAGCTGTTGTGAATGTCATTTTTCCGAGTAGAAAGACACTCTGAGGTGGAATAATTCACTTTTTCTGCTTCTTTTCTCAGTGAGATAGCAAATCTGACTCCCGACATTGTTTATTAGTCCTGAAAAGGACTGTTTTTTCTGATATATCTTTCAAAAGTTAATTAGTCCTGAAAAGGACTGTTTTTTTCGATATTATATTCTTTAGTCCTGATAAGGACTGTTTTTTGTGAAAGCTATCTTTTTTTTGATCGGAGAGTTTCTGTTGATTTTTTCAGGATTAATAATCTGTGATGATTTCTCTCAAGCTGTTGATTTCAATCTGATTGTCAAATTCAGCAAAGACAATAACGTTGATCACTGTTGGCAAGGCTTGCGCGAATTGAAGCTCAATGCGAAGACTTCCAGTTTTTATAGGATGAAGTTGTCCTTCTTCACTGCCTTGATCAGGTGTCAAATCGTACCCCCACAAACAGTATCCACCAACATAGTCTTCTTTAGCAATATCAAATGATTTATTGAGTCCTAAGGCTGAGACAGCCTGATACATAGACAAATATGATTTCAAATACAATCCATTTTCAAAGTCAGGCTCAAAGGGTCTGTTATGAATACTGTGTCCGTTACATGATACATCTATTTTTGACAGAATAAAGTGTTGAAAGAAAAATGGATTGTTAGCATAACCCCCATTATAAGCAGCATTTGTTACCATTGCAATGAAAACACGTTTTGGAAGCTGGCCTTGAAACAAATGATCTTCAATTTTAGACTGAAGTCCATTACCGATAGTAAACGTCTTTACTTCTACCCTACGGATAGGAATTTTCATGTTTTGCTGAGCTATGAGATGATTTAGATCATTTGCAACAACAGGCAACAAATCAATATTTCGTACATGAATACTGACTGTTTCCATTACAATTTTTGCATCTGGTGCAGCAGTACCTCCTGTAAGGCAAAAGTTTGATGAGGATCTGTTTAATCTAAGTCTGATTTCAACCCCATTAGGTAAATATTTTTCTTGCTGAAATAGATCAAGATGCAATCGTCCGAAAAGCTCTGCAGTTCTGCTTAGTCCGATTACACCGATTCTGTTTACTAGTCCAGTATTTCCCGCATCATGGTTGAGTGTTTCAAATTGCCCACTGGTGTCTTCAATCCAAAGTGCACCAGCTTTCAAAAACGTAGACTTGCTGTCAGCATTATAGGACAAAAGATTTTCGATATATGCTCTGTACGGATAGGTATCTGAATTACTGCTGATTAGTTTATTATTTAGATACAAATCGACGCTGCTAAACATACTATGCAGGAAATTGTTTACAGGTGCCACATTTGAACCGACGTCTAAATTAGTACCGTCGGCTTTAACGATTTTGAATTTGATATACAAATACGATTGTGACAAATCTGTCCAATGTTCGGTTTGAGGTGGTATGATGAATTCTATCGGTGAATTGCTTGTCAAAGATGCTATTGGAAAATGTTCAACCCATTGACTTTCTTGCATCGTTGTCATTGTAGGTGGTACAGAAAGAACATTGAGTTCTGATTTACTGCATTCACAAGACCCGTTTTGCATCATTTTTCAATTTTCAATTTTTCAATTTTCAATCAAATATATCGAGAGTCCTTGATCTACTGTAATGATTTCTTTGTCTTTTATTAATGATCTTGCCCTTGCGAGATCGAGAAGATGAATGACGTGTCTTTTGTGATTTTCTTTTATTTATCCCCGGTATTAACTGTTGTGCTAGATCATGAATGGCTTGTTTTCCCCTTGAAATTACAACTTTTTTGGGGTTTTCGCCACGTAAAAGGATATCTCTTGCCGCACCTAATCCTTGTCTGATTCCTTCTTTTTTTACAGCATTCAACCCAGATTTGACCAAGGGTTTAAGCAATGGAGTCACTGTTTTAAGTGCTGATCTAAATAGGGAACCTAGACCGTAGCCATACTGATGTTTTTCACCGCGATAAACTGGTAGCATTTTTTTGATTAAAATATTTATTTAAATATTTATTTAAATATTTATTTAAATATTTATTTGTCAAATATTTTTATTTTTCTGTCTGAAATGTAACTTGACGATTGTCTTACCAATAATAAAATGAAACGGTATGCCAGAATCCCCTGTTATTTGAATGTGAATAGTATCGAAATCAGATTTCGAAACGGGGACGTAATGCGGTAATGTAATTTCATGGTTGATATGTTGGGCTTCATAATTATTTTCACTTGATATGCTTGGTTTGAACGGAAGAACACGAAGTATGGGAGCCAATGTATCACCCACTATAGTGTATTCAGCAACATCTGAATAAACAAACAGATGATTGTACCCAGCATCAATGTTAGGACTGTATTTAAATACATCTAAAATATTTCTACTCGAATAAATTATCTCATTTTTGAATTCTGGTGATCCTCCCAGTTTTAAAAACAGCTGTGGATGAAATTTGAATCCGGTTCTTGTTATATTTGTGAATCCCAATTTCGGGCGTTTGCTTGAGGTTGAATAGCTAATAGACACCCCGATTGAATGCTTCTGAAAGATTTCACTTAGGTTATTTTGAATCAAATCTTCCATTACCTCTATAACATGTTTTGGTGAAGTGTAACTACCCGGTGGAAAATTAAATCCAATTGACCATTTTACTGCTTCACCTTTTGCGTTTCGTTTTAATGGAATTATCTTCATATTATCTCTTCTTTTATCTACCGCTGCTGCTGCATTGTATAAATTAACATCTGCAGTTATAATTTCGAACTTCGCTTCTTCTTCACTTATGTTTAAAAACTGAGAGGGGGTAATAAGATGAACTAATGCAACTTCCCAATTTTCCCTGTCAATATGAATTGTTTTTGGTAAATGAACTTTAAAACAGCACTGTGTGTTGTTTGGATAAAGTTTTATGGAACTATCGCTAGGTAGAGTAAGATAAAACGAATTCATTTTTTAATTTTTTTGATTTAGTATTTTTTACTGTCAACGAAATCAACCCCACTAGTTGTTTTTTGTCCAGACTTTGTGAATTTTAGCCCTGGAGATGGAAGAATATACCCGAGTGAGCTGCTTAACAGTATCAACCACAATTCACGATCTTGACTTTGAATACTTAAATGTACTATCGAGGTTGCAATAATTGCGTAAATGACTAATATCTGTGAAATATACGTAAACTGATTCTTTGGAACACGATTTCCACAACAGTTGTAATTTTTAGTACTAACACTATCGACACTTTCTGTCCCAGTCTCAATGTTTGACTGCGAATTTATCATAATTGTATTGTCTTTTTATTTATAAAAAATCTTGTAGATAAGACTTTTTTTCCCGATCAAGATATCAAATGGGATTCTGGTATCCAACTTTGAAATTTTTTTGGATAACCTTTCCAATTGACTTTTATTTCTTTGATTATTTTTTTACCCTCACGTCTTGTACGTCTATCAAGAACTGAATCAATTTCATAAATTTCATCATCTTTTATCAATTGAAGTTCGTATTCATAATAAGTCCCCAAAATTTGTTCACCCTCTAAATCTTTTATTTTATAGGTGATAGGTGAAAATGTCTTGTTAACATGAGTGATTTCAAATATTTCTTGAGTCCAATTTGGTAAATAACCCTTATCAAATGTACGTTTTGTTTTATTGATACGAACACGATCTCCAATTTTGAATTTTGGCTTTTTTGCCATTGCAATTGTCGATAAACGAGGATACAGATTTTTCGAAATTTCTGCCTCATTTGATTTTGTTACCATTACAGGAGATGTTTTGATACTTCTGTGAAAAGTATGATTGTAATTCTTAACTAAAGAATTCAATACGTCAATGTAACGTCTTGTTTTCTTGTACGTAAAGTATTTCCACATTCTCGTTTTTAAAGTTCGTTGAAATCTTTCAACAATACTTGCTTTCGTCTCTGGATTTTCAGTGGTAAAGAAATGAATCTGATTCTTTTTCAAGTATTGCTGAAACAGTCTGTTTTTGAATTCCGAACCTTTATCTGTTTGAAGTGACAAAGGTTTTCGATTTGATTTCTGAACAATAGATTGAAATGCTCGAATCAAAGTTTTTCCCATCTTATTTGGAATAGGGATAACCCATGAAAATCTTGAAAACACGTCAATTATACAAAGAAAATATTTCTTGTTATCATTTTGTCTTGCTAAATGTTGCATGTTAGCCAAATCAGCTTGCCATTGATAGTCTATACCACTTACAATAGTTTTTCGTCTTTTGAAACGACGACGAATTGGTTTATGTAAGGTATAGGTGGATTCACCTCGTAACCACTCTTGAACATCTTTGTATCTTATTCCTTTCAAAACAGATTTTGCAGCGTGATACAATTGCTTTATTCCAGTAAATGCGACAGTACTTTTGGGATCATAAAACAATTTTCTTAACACGTAATCAAGTTTGTAATCAAGTTTAGGCTTTACCAGGATTCCCATGACTGAAGCGTTTTACGGCTAGGGGTCTTTTTTATAGATTTTGGTGGAGTTAACAACTCTTTAGTATAGAATTGCCTCAGTCTTTCTCTTTCTTCGGGTTTCATGTATGGAGATGATTCTTTTATTCTTTTTGCAGATTTTTTAACACTTCTTGTAAGCGATTTCCTTGCACTTTTTTGTACGCTTTTTGGTGTGTGAAATAAGTGATCGGATCCACCGTAGAATTCTTCATCTTCGCTCACTGATTTACTCAGTGATTTATCTTGAGCTTTTTGCATCCATCTCCATCTATTTGAGTTACCAATAACTTCTCGCGGTATATTGCTTTCGTGTAATGCCTTTGAAAAAGTTTTCCATCCTCTGGGTTCAGTACCTTTTCTCTGACGAATTGTATCATTGATAAGATCAATGATATTGGAACCATGAATGCATACACCTTTGTATGACACGACTCCTTGTTCGTCCCAAGTTAAATTATTGTTATCTTTTATCATACTCAAAAGTAACTCAGCTTTTCTTTTCATGGTTTTTGGTACGCTTTGCAAAATTTGATCATGCAAGGTAACAGATGCTGATTTCTGTATACTATCATCACTTTTTGTCGATGGAAGTGAGTTGAACGAAGTTGGTCTTGCTTTTTGAAGCGAATTTTGTAACTTAAACAAAGTTTCACCATACCTTTGAGCCTTTTCTGTTTCTGACAAATCAGTGCTTTGTAAAATATGACCCATATCCTGCCGAAGATGTGCTGCATCCACAACTTGCGGATTGGGTGGTAAACGAGGTTTATGATATTGCTCGTCTTTCCAACGATTCATATTTTCTAAAACCTGATAAGGCACGATAACCATTTTTTTAACAGACATGATGCGATTTTTATTACAAGATTTTTTATTACAAGATTTTTTATCTATAAGGCTTTAAGTGCCCCTCCTATTCCTCCGATAACGGCTTTTCCTAACAATGGCAATAATGCAGGTGCAAGTAATGAAAGAAATCCACCTTTTTGATTTAATATTTGTTTTTTATTTTTTACAGAAGCCGATTTCGAAGCTAAACGTCTGATATGTTGTCGACTTGAATACAATTTCTTCTTCTGAGCTGATGATAAATGTACATTGCCTTTTAAAACGTTATGACAACATTCCGATATACATCTTATCACTTCTGGTGATGAATCTTTTACAAGTTTTTTACGTATTTTTGGTGTAGCCTGCATCATGGCCATAACCATTGAACCATGTTTTTTTTATCAGAGGCGTTTTCCTTTTCATGTTGACTTTAACTCGATATCGGATTAAATGATAATACAACGTCCATGTCGCTATCATTTATACCTGATGTTTTTAACATACTGTTTTTTTCAAAAGAAAACTTTTTAACATACTGTCTTTTACAGTCAGAATTACTTTTTTAAGAAAACTGTGAATAGAGAGCATCAACCAATGTATCAGCGCTAGCCATGGACGAATCCACGGGAACGGATCTTCCTTTTCCAAGGTCAAGCACCTGATTTTTTTCGTCAAGTTTATATCTTCCTGTGCCTATGTTATATCGCAGCATATCTTCTATCATCCGTCTATATTTTCTTAATCCTTTTTTATGTTTAGCCAATGTATTTGGAGACCAAGCGACGGATGGAATTCTTTGAAACGCTAATTTTTTGCCTGGTAATATAAATCTTGAATACTTTCTTTGGTAATTCCGCATTCTTTCACCAAGTATTTCTTCTCTAGATTTTGGATATTGTTGATGTTCTGAAATGGTACTTGCTACAGGGGTTCGTTTTCGGGTAGTAACAAATCTTTCATCAATCGTAATTGGAGCATGCTTCTTTGGTGGAGCACGCTTTTTCGGAGATTTTTTCTTTTGAGATTTTTTTCTTTGGAGATTTTTTCTTTGGAGACTTCTTCTTTTGCGGAGCACGCTTTCTTGGAGATTTTTTCTTTTTTGGAGATTTTTTCTTTTGCGGTGCACGTTTTCGTGGAACACGTTTTCGAGTTTGTCTTTCAACTCCAAATTTTCTGATGGTTTTTACTCCATCCCATCTCAGTAAGCTTCTGATAATAACACCACCTAGAAATCCTCCCCCTCCAGGTTTTAAAATGATTTTACGTTTACTTTCCTCGTCTATGGATGGATCTGCTAACCGTTCAATATCTGTTCTATGTTTTGTCATGTACATTGTGGTTTGTTTTGGTAATTTGATTTTATTTTCAATGATGTTTTGCGCAGCCAACGTAAACCATTTTAAAATTTCTTTTAATCCTGCTTTTAACACAGCTTCTCTTTCATGTCTATCGGTTTGTTGACTTAAATTTCGCAAAGCAGCTAAAACTGAACTCGGTGTGGATGGTAAAGCCATGTTTACTCACGGGTGTAAATCATAAAAATGATTTATGTTCAAAATGTTATTCTCTTTTAAGCAAGAATTTTGCATAAAGTTTTTTTAAGCAGGAGAATAAATAATGGGTCCTCTTTCATCTCCTTGTGTACGCCAACGATGAAATATATCTGCTCGTAGTCTTAATTCTTTATTTGTTTGTGAATGAAAATCTATGACTAAATAACCATGATCCGTCGATGTAGCATCTTCATAAGCAGGTAACAAATGTGGGGCTTGCATTTGGTGAGCTAGTGTTTTAATCTGATTCTTATCTCGTTCATTTCGAAATAAAATCATATATCTGGAATTAAGACTAATGGTTCGACTCGATTTCGATTGCTGAAACATATTTTGCGTGATGTAAATCACACTTGCATTACGATGGTGTCCTTTTCTTGTAAACCAAAGTTTAATTTTTTCCTCATCTTTCTCACCCAACATATCATCAAAGACAATTAAATGTGGAATAGATACATCACTGACAATTTCGTTTTCATCGTCAGGAATTCCCTCCACGAATTTTATCAATTTGAACTGTGAATTGAACTTTTCTTGCATAAGATTGTAAGCATGCTGCCATTCTTTGTAACACCAAACAACTCTTTCAGGAACGATGTTGAACAAGTCTTCTCGATAGTCAATTAATTTATGAACGAACTCTGTTTTTCCGCATCCACTCGGTCCTGTGATGAAAATATTACAAGGGTGTTGAAACAATATGGATTGTACATCCATATTTTTTACTTTTCTCGTTAAAGGCTATTGATAAAATGACAATATCAATGAAAATAAAAGCATTTTTATTGAACATTTTTTTATTGAACAGAGGTGAACAATAAAAAAACATTTTTTACAATGAAACATTTCTTACAGTATAGCATATAACATTTTTTACAATGCAAATTCACAAATACCGCGATTTTTCCACTTGTCTTCATGTTCCACAATAACTTTGTGCAATTGTTCATTACCCAAAGACAATGGATATACGCTATCCATTTCACTATAGTCACGTACTCCACTAGATGGAAAAACATGTTTAAAAACGTTTTTTGTTGAAAGAGATGAATATACGGTTTCTTTTGTGACATCTCTATCAAATAGGAGATACCCTTCCAGAGTATCCACTGTCTCCTCACTGTCTTGAATGGATCCTCTTTTGTAGCGTAAGTAAAAGTCAAACAGAACTGATTTCATTTTCAGGACGTTCAGAAAACTTTCTTCTGTTCTTCCTATGATAATGAATACCCATCGACTTGTGGCTTGCATTTGATTACTGAAATTATACATCTGTTTAGCAGTATTGAGATCTTTCCACCACCAACCTACTAAAAAAGCTTCGAGGGTGGGATCTGAACCTGAGTCGTGCACCAACATCATAATAAAACTGTGTATGGCATACAGTTTGCAGGATGTTTCTCCTTTTGCAGCTCCCTTATTCAATCTATCTATCCAAAGTTTCAAACAGTTGAATTTAATATCAGACTGTACTTGTTCATCGAGCGTGTGTTGCCGAACAAATTCTCCATAAACTTTTTCACGTAGCTCTATTGGTAACGGTAACACGCTTGCCATTTTTCACCAAGCGTCTAATATTTTTTCCGTCTTACTTTATCTGTTTACCGCAAAACAATGTGATATAGAAATTTATTTTCTCAGACTTTTATAACCATAGGGCACAGTATCAGTAGCATTTACAATAACTCTTTTGGTGTATACAGAGCGAAACGTTTTTGTCTGCGGTTCGCTGGTCACTGTTCTATCTCTATGTCTTTTAATTTTACAATCATACTGAATTTTGATTTCTATCGTACGATCCAAAGCACATTTTGAATAGGTATCGAAATTCACCACCTGCTTGGTATTGTAATCCAAAGTAATTCCCTTCACTTTACATTTACTTATCTCTTCTCCATCTTTTGTTTTCATTTTGTAAGCATAATTTTTAGGCCCAAGTCCTCTGAATTGGGTAATTTTACAGTCAGGCTCTTCATCAGTCCATTTTCCTAACCTACTGTTAATAATGGGAGGATTCCATAATTCAGGATCATGAATGTACATACAACTATCTGTATCGAAATACAGAACTCTATCTTTTAACTTTTCAAGAACGGCGTACAATTCCAACCTTGCATAAGCTGTTACGTAAGACCCTACTACCACGTTGGCTGTAGCGTGGGTATCAATATGTTCCAATTTTGATTCATAGTTAACCAAGATGAATGGACAGTCCTCGTCAAAGATTTCTACATGCTTTACAATGAAATTGGGATTGGTGACTAATTCGAAATATTTAGACGGATCACTGATGTATTCCGTCTGAGTCATTTTTTCACGCTGGGCTAATTTTCCCCAAAGACAGTTCAACATAATCTTAGCAAACGACCTTCTCCCAGGGTTTTTTTGAATACAACTTGGATCAAGACGAACCCCTTCTGCCTTCTCATACTCACAAACGAATTGATCTTTTTCCGAGTCTGATTGACACCAATTTGGGTAACCACTGGCTTCTTGCTTAATTTTCAAGAAATTATCCACATAGCCTTTAAAGAACTGGTCCGAAACAGAATTGAAATGCCAGATTTCATACACTTGTATTAGCCGATAGCCACAGGCAAGAGCTTTGAATAATTCAAAAGTAACCCAAGTTCCAACCAAAGCCCTCTCTTCTTTTTCATGGTTACAGACGTTTGAACTTTCTTCTGCACATTTCATACAGAGTGGAAACATCATTTTATTGTTACAGTGAACTGGAAGAACGGGGTGAAACAAATCAGTTGGAGGTAAAACTTTGCATTTGATTAACCCCTCATACTGACGAATATTGTTCATGTCAATATTCTCACTAGTCAAAATTTCTGGCTGACCCACAGGATAGGATTTATGTTTACAAACATAAGGGTACAGAGAACAGATATCAATGTACTTGATTTCCTTCTTGCTTTTTTCATCAACATCGTAGCTAATTTTTATTGCATTACATCTTCCCCCAGACAATCCCTCCCTCGGATCGATGGGGTCCAAATGTGGATATAACTTTTCAATGAGTTTTTTGTACTCTTTATCCTTCATCTTAGCATCGAATTCATGCTCCCAAATGGTCACTACATTATACCCCATTTTTTTGATATCTGCTATACGTTTAAAAGTATGTTCGTACAATTCAGACATGGGTCTACCATTGATGGGGTTGATCTGTTTTCGATCTGTATAAAATACAGGACAGCCATGATACAAATCCCCAAGGAATTCATAGACAGTGTTTGATTGACGGTGAAAACCATCTACAGTATATCTTCCGATTTGAACTTCCCCACCATTTTTTGCATGACGAATATGAATACCTTTTTCCCGAGCTACGCTCTGAATCCAGCGTATCGCTTTCATAGAAAAACGACGTCTGGACGAATCTTTACTTGAAATGATAGCAATTTGATTTCCTGGCAAATATTTGCTTCGCCAGACTTTGTTACAGGCATCGGCGATGGTGATTGCCTCTAAAAATGGACAAATACCACCCTGTTCGATAAACAGCTTTCTGAATTCAGCACATCCTCGTCTTAGGATATCGACATCTGACCTACAGTACGATTCCATCTCTTTTTGAAAATTGAATTCCTCACCCTTTTGAACTTTGTCATTATACCAGACTATGAATTTCGACCTACCCTCTTCAGACATTGAGTCGGGTTTGTAATAAGACATATCCAAGTATGGTCCAATATAACTCCAAAATTCATCTGTATTTGCCCAGTGAGGAAAGTAACCTTTTTTCATTTCTTGAAGACCAAATGTGGCTGGAAATTTCGCCAGCCCAAAGTTCATGAAATTGAAGGAATCGATCAGGCGCACACCATTCAGTTCTAACTTCATAATATTGTTTCCATTCATGATCAATTTTGGAAGTTTTAACCCAACTTTGACAATATA
Organism: Tridacna gigas; assembly: GCA_945859785.2. Taxonomy (NCBI): domain Eukaryota; kingdom Metazoa; phylum Mollusca; class Bivalvia; order Cardiida; family Cardiidae; genus Tridacna; species Tridacna gigas. The sequence goes on from OX244034.2 coordinate 32,274,942, forward strand.
GTTAAGAATGAACTGGCCGTCATAACATTTTAAATTATGAGCCATAGCTGTGACTCCTTTGTGATGTTTTGAAAAGAGCCACTTGCAAAATTGACTCAAAGTTTCTTCTCCTTGAAAAATAACTTCCCTACCCTCTTCAAATTCACTGCATGTAGAACAATGAAAATCAAGTGGTTTATCGATACAATCATCACATACTCTATGTGCTATACAATAATTTGGGATGTGCACCCCTGTGTCTTGTTTGCATTCAAAATCAAAGAAAATGAACTGTGGTTTTTTGACTACAGAAAAACTCGTCTCATCATTGCTGTTATGATTCGTCTTACTTTGGTAAGGTTGAATATAACATCGATGAGAAAAGTCAACAATTTTCTTACAGATATGGCACCGTTTCTTTCCATTGCAGATATGATTTCTCTTTCTGGTAAGACACTGTGCACCACATTTTGAACAGAGTTTCACTAATTCACAAATGGATTTCTTTTCTTTACCTTGAACATTTCTGTGATTTTCAAAGCATAAAACACTAAAAAATCGCCTATGACAGTAGCTGCAAACATACTCTTTGGATTCTGATGGACATTTTCCAGCACGAAAACAACCTTTGTAGATTTTTGAGCAAGCATGGTCTTCCCGCCTGTTATAGCCCACATCACAGAACTCACAATAATATGTACAACAAAAAAAACCTTTGATGGATTTGATGTAGTCATAATGGTTTTGATGGAAGTATAAATGTATGATCTTACTATTGGTTTTCACTTCTGGATGTTCAAATATTTTCCTCGTTTTGGAATGCTGGTCGTGAACTTTAATGACATAGTCTTTTTCATACAAAAACAATTGAATTTTTTTGAATTCATCAATTCCTACAGACTGTGTTGGTAAAACTCCAGCTTCATTCATCAATTTCTCGGCTTCAGTCTTTTGAAGAGCGTGGTCTGAACGACGAATATTATTCCATCTCCTATTCCACGCTTCGTTGTTTTCACGTTCATGGTAGCAAATTCCCACAACAACAGCTCTTGCAAAACATAATTGATCATAGTTGTTAATTTGAATAATGCATTGTTTCTTCTTGGCAAAAAACTTTGAATCCAATTCCGACGATCTATATTTCACTTTTCCGCTACCACATGGAGGTATTGTATGCGTAATGTCAAATGTCATGAATCCGTCGTTCAAGACAAAATCTGTATTCGACTGTAAAACTTGTTCAATTTCATTCAATATAGTTTCACCTTGCAGCTGATCTGTAGCTAAAAAGGGAATATGAATCCCCATCTCCAATGAAGGATGATCGATGCTAATTCTAATCATATTTGTCGGGTTTGCATTTAACTTTCGAATGATTTCATGGGTAACATCGTCAAATAATCCAAGCAGTCTCTGGGGTGATAATTCTTCAAATTTCTTAAAACTCACTGACAATACATGTGATTCTGTTCTAAATTTTCTTGACTTCTTTTTTCCCCTTTCTATTAAGTCATATAGATTTTTCATATCCAAAGTAGAGCTGCTGTTTTCTTCTTTTTTATCCACGAACATATTTGGTGAAAAGATATCATGTTCACTGTCACTTTCTTCTTTCAATGGTACAGTTTTTTTCTTTTTTGCTAGTGGAAATGACTCGTCATCACTATCACTTTCTTCTTTCAACGGTAAAGATTTTTTCTTTTTTGGTGGAAATGACTCATCGTCACTTTCACTGTCTGAATAATCTACTATTCTTTTTCTTTTAGCCATCGTTTCAGCTCTAGCTGAGAAGACAAAATGAAGGAACCGAGAAAAAAACCTAACAATTTATTGACTCTTTCCTTGCAGTAGTGTATAAATAGAGACATCGACTGTGAAAATCTCATTATTCCTCTGATCAATCTCAGACAGTACAGTTGATAAAAGAAAATGAGCGAGTTCAAACTGCAAAATACATCACCACTTAGAAAGAGGATGGCATTGTATGTTAATCCATACACCCACGATTATGAGATCAGCAATATTCCGTCAAAGTATCAAGTTAAACATAATGGCGTCTACGTGGGATCATTTTTATCCCAACAACATTTAGCAGAAAAAGATGTTTACCGCATGACCAGCTACAGAGTTTTGGATCAAACAACGATCGACAAACGATATGGGATGGATGGCGTGAGAACAAATATTTGTTTTACGTGCAACAAAACAGGGCATTGGGCCAGACAATGTCCAGAAAAAGAAAAGCAGACAGGAGAAAATGTTTTTGTCTATGTGGACCCGCTCAGCCATGACATCAAAATTTCACCAACAGCTGTCAAACTCCAACATATGAAATACGTCGGGGTAGTAAATTCATTCTGCAAATCATTCTGCAATGAAAATACATGGAAAAAAAGTTCACCACAGGATACATCATCCGTTGAAACTCAGACCGTAGACATGCAGACTGACAACACGGGTATCAAGGATTCAGAGATCTGCAAAATAGCAGATAAATTAGAGACTTTACGGAAAAATCTGGACAAACAAAATCTCATAGATTCCACAAAAAACGAATTTTCTGCAGAGTCGGATTGTTCGAACGGGAAGGAAGAACCAAAAGATTTAGTGTTGATAGAAAAAAGACCAGAGGAAAAACGTCAAAATAACGAAAAGAAGAAAAAACGACAAAACAACAAAAACAACTGTTTCTTTTGCAAATCGACAAAACACGGGAATGAAATGTGTCCAGATATGGTATTAAAAAACAATTAAAGGGGAAAAAAACGTAAGAGTAAATGTGAATCTGACATTCCGAAGAAAAAAAGAAAAACAGTCTAAGTGAAAAAAAGGTTTTTCATTCATTTTGTCTTTTTACAGTTCAAAGTTCTATGACATTCCGAAGAAAAAAGAAAAACAGGCTATGTGAAAAAACGTTTTTTTCATTTTTACAGTTCAAAGTTTCATTGTAATGAATATTGTACAAAATGTTCTAAAATAAAAAATATAAAAAACATATAGGGCTTGACTTTTTTGTTTTTTGACAATTTGAAAAAGTTCTTTTCTTGGTAAATGGATAGCCCTGAAAAGGGCTGTTTTAAAATTAAAGAGAACGTATTCTTTACCATTTCAGTGAAGGATACATTCTCATTAATTTATTTTGCCAACCGCGATGTTCTGTTGGCGGTATCAACTCTGACAGGTCTGGGTAAATATTACCCATCTTAACGATTGGGGTACGAGTATAAAACTCATACCCTCGTCTTGCAAAGAACTCCCGAAGAGCTTTATGCTTTAGTCTCTTCCTTTCTTCTGCCTCGTCTTCTTTCTTTTCCATGGCCTCTTGTTCCCATTTCTCTTTCATTTCTTTCTTATTCTTCTTGCCACCAAACAACCCACAGCAAAATTTCGATAACTTCATCGTGAAATGAGTTAATAAAAGAATAAAAAATGCTGTCTCTTTTATAGCTTGACAGGAGGATTGACCTACTTTGCGTTAGAATTAAAAGTGCGAACGTGGGCGAGAACATGTAGACAGAACATAACGTACTATATGATCTATCTACAACGTCTAAGAGTATCAAATCCAAAAAAATGTAACGAAACTAACGATTGGTTAACGTTAATTCCAAGTCAAAATAGGTCAATCCTCCTGTCAAGCTATAAAAACACCGATTTTTCCCATACATTCATCATTTTGACTCATAGCTCTCGAACATTTCGGAAGTTAAAAATCAATATGGAATACAACTTAAACGATTTCAACTTAGATGCTTTCCTTCCAGTGGAAAACAATGGAGACATTCTTTCATCAGCTATGAATTCAGCAAACATCAATCCGACGACTGTATTGGATAACATTTACGAAGAGGTGAAACAGTTAAATTCGAAACAAGATTCTATGCTGTCTCGGATCTTAAAAGAATTGGAAACATTCAACAAACATTTGGAGGAGATTAAAACTTTAAACACAAACACCGAACGGTTATGGAAAAACATTGAGACACTACGCTATCAAAGTCAGAGCATTTCAGCAGTTCCAGTAAAGATTCCTGTGGAGTTTGACTTCGATAAGACAAATCTTCACAAGCTAGTGGACTCTATCGTAGCTGTTGTGAAGAAAGAAAAACAACCAAAAGAAAATCAACCGAGAAGAACAACAAAACGAAAATCAGAGGAAGACGATACCCATCTCCACAAGCGGCATGTTGACCAAAAGAGATCTTCACCGATACTGACAGGACAGGGTAAATACGGGAAAAACATTGATAATTTCGATGACTTCAAAATCCCAAAAATCCCCCAAAAAACGAAGAAAAGCTGTCAGTAGAGAGAAAAAACACAATCTCCAAACAAAACAGCCCTTTTCAGGGCTAACCATCTACCATGAAAGATCTATCTTTTTTCTTCAAATTGTCAATGACTTCTGATCCATTGGAAGCAACCTAGAGTAACTACCCTGAGGGTAGGTAAACTAGGTTAAAACCTCCCTACGGGTCAAAGATGGTGAACATCTATCTCCGATGAAGAAAAAAGACTAAGTCCAACGATAGTCTCTGCCGAACCATATCATTACGACCTGTGCGCGCGTGCGCGCAGATGCATTAAGACCCCTTTTCACAGACCATGGTTAAAAAGGACCCCCGAGCCGCGTCAAAGATGGCGGACATCTACTTCCGGTTTGACATTTTGACCGGTCTTTTGCCCCCAAATCGACCGGAATTGACCCAGGGTACCTACCCGAGGGTAGGTACCCTGGGTCAAAATCTCCCTCAGGGTAGCTAGCCTGGGTCGATCTGACCCAGGCTAGCTCCTTATACTACTATGGCTTGCTTAGTATGATGGATTACGGGGATGCATTAGGCCTCCTTTTACCAGAGCATGGCTCATTTACATCCGCCTTAATAGATGCTGTTTTAGCTACGGTATCAATTAACAGAAAACATGTACCTATGGAACGCCTGAGCTGTCTGATACAACAAGATTTCGTGATATTGAGTTATCATTCTATTATATAAAGATACAATTTCATGATGTGAACATGAAATAGTTTGGGATGAAGGCAAATGTTTACAATGTGCGGCATTTAGGTCTGTATGTGCAGAAATGAGACCGTTTCTGAAACATAATTTCTTCAATTATAAACACATACCACTATTACATAAACTGTAACATCTCTCATGTGTACGTAACGAATATGTATTAAGGCAAACAATGTTTAAAATAAATTTTCAAAAGGTAAAAGTTTATAATGCAAAGGCACAGTCCTTTGGATGAAGGCAATAACATTTTACATGCCGAAATATGGAAATGATAGAAGAATATAATAGCTTTATACTATGGTGAAACCTTTATACATGTACATGAAATAACAACGCTTAAACTCAAAACTTTTGGTTATGTACACAAATTCTGACTTATAAATATTGTAGATTTTCAATTACATTAAGGCAAATTTTAGATATATAACGGCAAATTTTCCATGTATGTACAGAATCTATTACATTGTGATGGTAAAACTCCCGAACTTATACGGTAGAGTGTACCGTTATTACATGGACATAAAAAGACAATACATGTGGGCATCTTTTCTTTATATGCAGTGAAAACACCATTATATGAAGTAGATTCTTCTCACGTGAAGATTTTTACTATAGCACCGTCCTAGTTTCGACCCAAAACCCACCCTGGTGTGACCAAGTACAAATAGTATGCATGCAGATCATGCAATGCTGGTGTCAATCAAATGTCAGTTTCGTACAACACCCCTTGTAAAGTTTAAATTTTTGGTCCGATTCTTGTAAAAGTTAAATCTATACAGTATTAAAAATTCTATCAAACTGTCTGTCAGTCGATCATTACGCCCGTCCGTCTGTCTGTCCCTGTCTGACTCTTTTGGTCTGTCCCCACCCTGTCTCTCCTTGTCTGTCTTGGTCCTGTGTGGCTCGGTGGTAAAGTGTAGGACTTGCAATCGGGAGACACCGGTTTCGAGCCTCACTGTAAGCACTTGGATTTTCGTCGGAGTAACCTTGGGCAAGACACTTCAGAGCCACAACCTAGCACTGGTGTAACCCAGGACATACATGAATAAGCGAGCTGTTGCCTTGATATGACTTAAATAATGTTGAGAGCTGCTCTCAATGCTATTCATCGATTCAGTCAATCAAGCAATTTATTTGTCTGTCTGTCTAACCTCCCCCTCTCTCTCTTCTGCCTTTTGATCTGTCTGTCTGTGTGTCTGTGTCTGTCTGTCTGTCCGTCCCTCCATCCGTCCGTCAGTCCCTCGCTCCATTCTTCTCGTTTCAATGGTACGAAATCGCAGAATTTGGTACAATTTGATAATAATGCATTGAGTAATTTTTTCATAGATGAATTTTAACACCGTAAATGAAGGTAAAATTATCATTCACTTTCGTGTAAAGTTCCGTCGCATTTCAAAAAAGCGAGATTCTAAATACTGTCAGTCGGTCGGTCGGTCAGTCGGTCGGTCGGTCAGTCGGTCGGTCGGTCAGTTCGTCCCCCTGTCTTTCAGCCACTGAATTGAACATTACGTTTGTAGACTATTATGCTCCAATCATAAACCGTAGAAATGTAAAAAAGAATAGGTCGTCATCCTTGTAATACTGTTCTCGACCGAGTTTTAGTTCTGCAATCAAGATGTGACTTAGAGTCCCAGCCTTCTTCATGCGAACAGCACATATATAGACAAGTCTGATCATAATTTTAACTGTGAGCCATAGGGGCTTGAATAATGCTTAGATTGAGAGGAAAGATATCAGCAAATTTGATCAAATCATAACCAGTTTCTTTGAAGGCTTACAATGGAAATTTAGGAAAAGATTTTGGCCATTTTACAAGATGGTGATCATTTCTTTATTATAAAAAAAAAAAAAAAAAAATGAAATCTTTTCCAGAACCAGAAGTCAGAGTGCGTTGTAGTTTGGCATGGATGATCACTGTCAGAAATACTACAAACCATGTTCGAATGATTAGCGTCATTTGACCTTTGAGCTATCTTTTCGGGAAGGTCGAACTTTGGCTACCATGTATTATGGACGTCTATAAGGATAAATCATGCTGCTTGGACGTGCTTTTGCCAACAGTGTAGATCAAGGTCAGACCTCACCATGAAATTACTATTTGTAGGAAGAACGAGCACACATTTCAATGTCGATTGGATGCAAAACTGACACTAAGCAATTGCTAATCACTAAAGTATTCCTGGTATCGAAATGGTTGGAAAAAAATGACACACACACACACACGCGCGCAAACACACAAACATGCAAAAACAAGAAGGCAATGATAGCCCCAAAGTCACTCATCTGAGACTGTTTGACCCAAATAAGTCATTTGCAAACTCGTCTGAGATATCAAGACAGACATTCTAACATTCATGAGTTTTGGACTGAAAAGTCCGGCCGGGTAGCTCGGTGATTAGCGTATCTGATTCGTGACCTGGTAGTTGCAGGTTTGATATCGGGTTGCTACAAACTTTCTTTCCCTCGATTTTGGGCCTCTCGCCTCTGATACACATGAGATAGTAGTCAGTGGCTTAGAACAAAAAGTTAGTACTGGTGTGAGAAAGCCAGGAAACACATGCGTAGGTGCACTGGCCGCCGTAATATGATCTTTGCTGTTAAAACGGTGTTAAACTCCAATACAAATACAAAGACATTGGACTGAAAATGTAGTTCCGGAGAGTTCACAAGGCTTTTGAAAAATCTGACCTGGTGACCTAGTTTTTGACCTGGCATGCCATATTCAAACTCATCAAGACAACTATTCCGACCAATGTTCATGAGTATTGGACTGAAATATAGCCTCCTGAGTGTACACAAGGTTTTTCTAAAATTTGACCTGGTGACCTAGATTTTGACACGACATGATCCATTTTCATACTCATATGAAATGTCATCAAGACAAACATTCTGACTAAGTTCTGTGAGTAGTGGACTGAAAACATAGCCCCTAAAACGTACATATAGTATTCATTGATTTCAGGCAGTGACCTATTTTTGACCCCAAGTGCCCCTTTTTGAACTTGTCTTAGATGTCATCAAGACAAATATTCTGACTCATATATGGCAGAAGAGGGCGACATGTGCACATATAACCCCTTTTACCACGCAATGTAAACTCATTGTACAAAATATCACGGAATAGATTTGGTCATAACTCTAAAAGTATTCATTTTACAGCATAGGTATTTTTTTACAAAGGAAGATATACATATAATGATTGTTCCTATACGACAAACAACGTGAATTTGGCCCTGAAAACTGCAAATACCCCCTTTTACCTGTAACCCTCGATATGAGTATTGACTGATTGATCGATTAGTTGAACGATTGAATTGAAACGTTTTTTTTTTTTAATCGCCGTTTTCAACATCATTTGACTATATTACGGCGGCCAGGGCACTTATTCATGCTTTTCCGGAGTCTCTCTAACCAGTACTTTGCACAGTATCCTTTCCATCCCACTGGCTGCTTTCCCGCATAATTATCGTCGAAATATTGATCAGCAACAAGAGACAAATGAATTCTGTCGATTGAAAATGATAAATCCTTGGAAAGCCCGAAACTGGCCGGCTGGAGGTTCGAACCTGTGACCCCTTGTGTCAGCTTCGGTAGGTTATCGACAGAGCTACGGGGCACGGTCATGCACATGGAGGAAATAAATGAATTATAAACAAACACATAAATTAAAGTTAGTACTCGTTTCATATTTCAGAAAAGAAATTATGCTCTTTCAAGCAAAGTGACAATAGGTGTGGAAAGAGCCGTTTGATCAGTAAACGTTTCATTTAGATCAATTAGTCCACTTAAAAGGGTTTAAAAATATCATTTTGACTTGTTACGGTCTTCAACTATTTTCATCTAAGCATCGTTAAATAATATATGAATGATGCTACGGCAAAAGCGGGCTTAATGCATCTCCGTGATGCATTATACCAAGTAAGTCACCAGAAAATTACGGATCCATAAAATTCCGTTTGTCTGACGATCGACTGAATCATGAGGTAGACTGATCCTCTGCCATACCGAAAACTAAACAAAAGAAAAAGATTTCGACCCAGGTCAGTTTTCATGCACTGCGCAGGTGGACTTGAGGCGATACTTTTAATTCATTCATTTCCTCCATGTGTATGACCTGTCGATAACCTACTGAAGCTGATACAAAGGGTCGCAGGTTCGAACCTCCAGGCTCGGCCAATTTCAGGCTTTCCAGAATTTATCATTTTCAATCGACAGAATTCATTTGTCTCTCGATGCTGATCAATTTTTCGACAATAATTATTCGGGAAAGCAGCCAGTTGGATGGAAAGAATACTGTGCAAGGCACTGGTAAGAGAGACTCCAGAAAACCATGGATGGGTGCTCTGGCCACCGTAATATAGCTAAAATAATGTTGAAAACGGCGGTAAAAACCATTTTAATTCAACCATTCAACTAATCGATCAATCAATCAATGCTCATATCGAGGGTTACAGGTAAAGGGGAGGGAGGGGGGGGGGGGTATATGCAGTTTTTAGAGCCAAAATTCACATGTTTTGCATAGGAACAATTATTATTTGTATATCTTCCTTTCTAAAAAAGTACCTAAGCTGTAAAGTGAATACTTTCAGATTTATGACCAAATCTATTCCGTGATATTTTGTACAATGAGTTTACATTGCATGGTAAAAGGGGTTATATATGTGCACATGTCGCCTTCCTCTGCCATATACGAGTCAGAATGTTTGTCTTGATGACATCTTAGACATGTTTAAAAAGGGGCACATGGGGTCAAAAATAGGTCACTGAGTGAAACCACTGAATATTATATGTACGTTTTAGGGGCTATGTTTTCAGTCCACTACTCACAGAACTTGGTCAGAATGTTTGTCTTGATAATATCTCATATGAGTATGAAAATGGATCATGCTGTGTCAAAAACTAGGTCACCAGGTCAAATTTTAGAAAAACCTTGTGTACGCTCAAAAAGGCTAAATTTCAGTCCAATACTCATGAACATTGGTCGGAATGTTTGTCTTGATGAATTTTAATATGGCATGCCAGGTCAAAAACTAGGTCACCAGGTCAGATTTTGTCAAAAGCCTTGTGAACTCTCCAGGAACTACATTTTCAGTCCAATGTCTTTGTATTTGTATTGGAGTTTAACTCCGTTTTAACAGCTAAGATCACATCACGGCGGCCAGTGCACCTACGCATGTGTGTCCTGGGTGTCTCACACCAGTACTGACACAACTTTCTTTCCAAGCCACTGACTTTTATCTCACATGCATCAGAGGCGAGAGGCCCAAAATCGCAGGAAAGAAAGTTTGCCGCAACCCGATATCAAACCTGCAACTACCAGGTCACGAGTCAGATACGATAATCACTGAGCTACCCGGCCGGACCTTTCAGCCCAAAACTCATGAAACTTGGTTACAATGTCTGTCTTGATGATATCTTACACGAGTTTGAAAATGGGTTATTAGGTCACCGGATCAAATCAGTTGTTTATGCTCTAGAGGCCATTGTTTTGATTCAGTACTCATGAAAGTTTGTTAGAATGTCTGTATTGATATCTCAGACGAGTTTGGAAATGATTATTTGGGTCAAACAGTCTTAGGTGAGTGACTTTCGGGCCATCATTGCCCTCTTGTTTTTGTATGTTTGTGTGTTTGCGTGTGCCATTTTTTCCAACCATTTCGATACCAGGAATACTTTAGTGATTAACAATTGCATAGTGTTAGTCTTGCATTCAATCGATATTGAAATGTGTGCTCGTTCTTCATACAAATAGTAATTTCATGGTGCGGTCTGGCCTTGATTGACACTGTTGTCAAAAGCACCTCCAAGCAGCAAGAGTTATCCTCATAGACGTCCATAATATCAAAGTACTGAAAGTACTGACAGACTAGCGAATTTGATTGTTTGATTGATTGATTGTATGGCGTTTATTAACCCTGTTTTCAACATTATTTCAGTTATGTAGTGGTGGCCAGTGCACATATCCATGCTTTCCTGGAGTTTCTTTTACCAATACTCCCCACAATATTCTTTCCAAGCCACTGGCTCCTTTCTCACATAAGCATCGTCGAAACGTGAGCGAGAAATGAATCCTGTCACAATGACTATCATCAATCTTCGGAAAGAAATTTGTTGAGGATCAAACCAGCGACCTCCTGTTCTCAAATCCTGTATGTTACCGACTGAACTGCTGGGGCTATATGTGCTATTGGTTAACTATAATCCAGTTTAAGTTTAACCCTTAGCCTGCTAAAAAATGTTAAATGAAACTTTCAAGCTGATGGTAAACACCTGAATATTGCTATTACACAGTTACACTTTGGAGAAAATCTATCTTTTTATCGGACAATGTAGATTCAAGATCAGACTGCACACACTGTCTGCAAGAGGTCATTGAGTCGCGGTAGTGCTGGTAAAAGAAACTCGAGGAAAGCATAGACAGGTGCTCTGGCCGCCGCAATATCGCTGAAATAATGTTGAAAACGGCGTTAAACACCATGCAGTCCATTAGTCAATATTCTAATAGCACAAGATGTAGTTAACTATTTAACTCTCCTTACAAAACGAAAAATTTTACATCCGTCCAAATTCAAAGCTGTTGCAGACCATGAATTCAATGAGGCTGAACTGATGAAACATGATTCCAGAAGGGCAGAAAACAATGTGGGAAAAGGAGAAAACGATGGTTACCAGCATTTTCTCCTTTTCCCACGATGTTTACAAAGGGATCCTTCCCCAGTATCGTTAAAAACGAGATTGTTTGGTAAAAGGTTAATAGAAGAACAATTTAACATATAGTCCAGCTGTACACAATGATCTAAATAATGAAAGACTGAAGGAATGATAAGGGTTCCCTGTGCAGTGGGGGTTGATATAGCTGGGATTTGCTACAAGTAAACCTAGGTGTATCTATTTATAGATTCATTCATAATGTTACAGTTGTGTAGGAATAAGTGATTCTCTGCTTTGCATAGGTCACTCAATTTACATATAAGCAAAGATCTTGTACCTTATAAATGACATCTTGTTCAGTTTATTACTTTGTAAGACATGTTCAAATCGGAGAGGTAATGATTTAGTGGTTTATGTCTAAATTGTCATGTATAACAGAATTAAGATTTCTAACAGAAAGAAGTATTTTCTGTGTTGCAGTATTTGGCAACTGTGGGGTTTTTAATCTAGGTCAGTCTTGATGCCTATAGACTAGCTTCGCTAGTCAATATGGTAGTCCAAAGTTCGACCTTACCAAAAAGATAGGTCAAAGGTCAAATGACGCTAATCATTCGAACATAGGTTGTAATATTTCTAATAGTGATCATCCATGCCAAACTACAACGCACTCTGACTTCTGGTTCTGCAAAAGATTAGAGGTTTTTTCATAAATAAAGAAATGATCACCATCTTGTAAAATGGCCAAAATCTTTTCGTAAATTTTCATTGTAAGCCTTCAAAAAAACTGATTAAGATTTGATTAAATTCTGCTGATGTCTGTCCGTCCGTCTGTCTATATCTTTCCTCTCAATTTAAGCATTATACAAGCCCCTATGGCTCACAGTTAAAATTATCATCCCAAACTATTTCATGTTCATATCATGAAATTGTATCTCTGTGTAATACAATGATATCTCAATGTCACGAAATCTAGTTGTATCAGACAGCTCAGAGATATCATTCTTTATATAAAGATACAATTTCATGATATGAAAATGAAATAGTTTGGGATGAAGGCAAATGTTTACAATGTGCGGCATATAGGTCTGTATGTGCAGAAATGAGACCGTATTTCTATGGAACGCCTGAGCTGTCTGATATAACGATATTTCATGATACTCAGATATCTGTACATTATATAAAGGTATAATTTTAACATATAAGCATAGAATGGTTTGGGATGAAGGCAATTGTTTACGATGTTCAGCACATTTACTGTGAAGCTATAAAACACTTTTTTTAACATAACATCTTCTTTTATGTAGACATACTGATATCACATAAACTACAACTTATATAATATACACATAAAAAAAGTATCATATAAAGGTATATTTCCAATATATACAGGCAAACCATAATATTCATACATATTGATATTACATAAACTACAACATATATAAAATGCGCATAAAAAAGTATTATATAAAGGTATATTTCCAATATATACAGGCAAACCATAATATTCATACATATTGATATTACATAAAGTATGATCTATATAACATGCACATAAAAAAAATACTATATAAAGGTATATTTCCAGTATGCACAGGCAAACCTTCGTATTGTAACGGTAAAATTCAGTGCTTCTTGCATGAACGTAAAAGGTCAATGCATGTGGCTATCTTTTCTTTATATGAAGGTAAGACAACTTTATATAAAGTGATTGCAAATCGTCCGTGACGTTCACTCATTTGACCGCTTGCTGCGCAGCAAGCGCTTGCTAACGGATTTTACTCCTAAATGATAGATAGCGGGAAACACCAGCAAACCATTTCAAAATCAACTACATTTAAAGGTTTTATTCCAAGGAGCAAAAATATTATGCGAAATTAACCATATCTCAAGCATACTTTGTTAGAATTTCACTACTAAAATTACTTGAAGTGAATTGGAAATAGCAATAATGAATAAGCCGTGCTCTGTGAAAAGAGAGCTTAATGCATCTGCATAAAGTATCGCCTCAAGTCCACCTGCGCAGTGCATGAAAGCTGGTGTGGGTCGAAATCTTTTTCCTTCGGTCAATTTTCGGTATGTCAGAGGACCAGTCTACCTCCTGATTCAGTCGATCGTCAGACAAACGGAATTTTATGGATCCGTAATTTTATGATGACTTACTTGGTATAATGCATCACGGAGATGCATCAAGCCCGCTTTTGCCAGAGCATGGTTCATATATTATTTAACAATGCTTAGATTAAAATAGCTGAAGACCGTAACAAATTAAAATTATATTTTTAAACCCTTTTAAACGGACTAATTGATCTAAATGAAACGTTTATTGATCAAACGACTCTTTCAACACCTATTGCCACTGTGCTTGATTGGTTTGGTTGGTTGTATGGTGTTTAACGTCGTTTTCAATATTATTCCAGTTATATCGCGGCGGCCGGTGCACCTATCCATGCATTCTTGGAGTTTCTTTTACCAGTACTCCGCACAATATTCTTTCCAAGCCACTAGCTGCTTTCACACATAACCATCGTCGAAACAATAGTCAGCGGTGAGAGAAGAATGAATCCGATCGCAATGACTATAATCAATCCTCGGAAAGAAATTCGCCGAGCCGGGGATACAACCAGCGACCACTTGTTCTCGAGTTCTGCACGCGACCGACTGAGCTACTGTGGCTTGGCGTCACTTTGCTTGAAATAGCATCATTTCTTTCCTAACATATGAAACGAAAAGTTTCATTTATGTTTTTTTTTTTTTTTTTTTAATTCATTCACTTCCTCCTTGTGTAAGACCGAGGCCCGTAGCGCTGACACAAGGGGTCGCAGGTTCGAATCTCCAGGCTCGGCCAGTTTCAGGCTTTCCAAGAATTTATCATTTTCAATCGACAGGATTCTCTCGTTGCTGATCAATTTTTCGACGATATTTACGCTAATTATTCGACCATAGTTTGCAGTATTTCTGACAGTGATCATCCATGCTTTTTGAAATGCGACGGAACTTTACACCAAAGTTAATGATAAGTTTACCTTCATTTACAGTGTTAAAATTCAATTAAGGAGAAAACACTCAATGCATTGTTATCAAATTGTACCGAATTTTGCGATTTCGTACCACGGAAATGAGAAAAATGGAGGAAGGGACGGTCAGACACAGGCAGACAGACAGACAGATCAAAAGATAGAAGAGAGAGAGGGAGAGGACAGACAGACAGACAGACAGACAGACAAATAAATTGCTTGATTGATTGAATCAATCAATAGTGTTGAATGCCGCTTTAAACATTATTTAAGTCGTATCAAGGCAACAGACCGCTTATTCATGTATATCCTGGGTTACACCAGTGCTAGATTGTGGCTCTGAAGTGTCTTGCCCAAGGTTACTCCCACGAAAACCCAAGTGCTCACTGTGAGGCTCGAAACCGGTGCCTCCCGATTGCGAGTCCTACACTTTACCACCGAGCCACACAGAACCAAAACAGACAAGGAGAGACGGAGGGGACAGACAAAAATTTAGGCAGGGACAGACAGACGAACGGGCGCAATGATCGACTGACAGACAGTTTGATAGAATTTTTAATACTGTATAGATTTAACCTATACAAGAATCGGACCAAAAATATTACACTTTACAAGGGGTGTCATAGAAACTGGCATTTGATTGACACCAGCATAGTATGATGTGCATGCATGCTATTTGTACTTGGTCACACCAGGGTGGGTTTTGGCGCGAAATTAGAACGGTGCTACAGTAAAAATCTCCGCGTGAAAAGAATCTACTTTATATAATGGTGTTTTCACTGAATATAAAGAAAAGGTACCTACATGTATTGATTTTTTACGTCCATGTAATAACGGTACACTCTACCGTATAAGTTCGAGAGTTTTACCATCACAATATAATAGATTCTGTGTACATTCTGTGAGAAATATATGGAAAGCCTTGACTGTCTTATATGCACTAAATTCATGTTGTCGTGTCAAAACAGCAATATATCAAGCCAAGTTATCAATATATTGAGTTGTAGTATCTTTATATGGTGTGCATTTATGAATTTGTTAAGGTAAACCGTCATTATATTGATTCCACGAGACAATATATTATGCCGATGTGACTTTATACCAGGTCGACGTGTCAATATATTGAGTGATAGCTTGCTGATATGGAGTCGTGTAAACCTTATATTGTGTACAATCATCAATATATCTTGTGAAACAGCTTTTACATTGATTCAACTGGACAATATATCTTGCCGATTTGACTTTATACAAGTCGACTTGTAAATATATTGAGTAGTATTGTACAGATATGGAGTCGTGTAAACCTTATTTTTATGTCCAATCGATAATATATCTAGTGAAACAGTCATTATATTGATTCAACGAGACAATATGTTATGCCGATGTACCTTTATACCAGGTCGATGTGTCAATATATTGAGTGGTAGTTTGCTGACATGGAGTCGTGTAATCCTTATATTATGTCCAATCATCAATATATCTTGTGAAACAGTTTTTATATTGATTCACCTGGACAAATTATCTTGCCGATTTGACTTTATACTAAGTCGACTTGTAAATATATTGAGTAGTATTGTACAGATATGGAGTCGTGTAAACCTTATTTCATGTCCAATCGATAATATATCTAGTGAAACAGTCATTATATTGATTCAACGAGACAGTATGTTATGCCGATGTACCTTTATACCACGTCGATGTGTCAATATATTGAGTGGTAGTTTGCTGATATGGAGTCATGTAAACGTTATATTATGCCCAATTATATTCACAGGTCGATTTAGTAAAAAGTCTGGTCAGCATGACATATTGATCTGTTGAATCAGTATAATGACCGTTCCACTGAATATATTGATAACTCGATATAATAGAAAGTTAATATGTCTCTATATAATGTCGGAGTGGTTTCGTATCAGCAGACTACCACTCAATATATTAAAATGTTGATAAAGTGTAAGGTCATATAGGCATGACACATTGTACCGTTAAACGTTGAAACAATATAACGAGAGTTGGACTTAATATAAGATTAAAGCAACACTATATAATGTTAGATTGGCTTTACATCAGGGCATTACCATGCAATATATAGACAGTTTGACAAAGTATAACATCTAATAGACATAATATATTGTCCTGCTGAATCACTATCGGGACTGTTTCACTAAATATACGGATGATCTAACATACTAAAAGGAAAAGACAACTCTGTATAATGTACAATTGCTTTGATAAAAGCACTACACTACTCAATATATAGACAGGCTGACGTGGTATAAAGTCAAATCGGCATGACATATTGTTCCGCTGAATCAGTATAAGGACAGTTTCACTTTATATTGATGATTTGACATAATATGATATTAAAATGACTCAATATAATGGTTGATTGGTTTGATATCATAACACTTCCACTCAATATATTAGCAAGTCGACTTAGTATAAAGTCACATCGACATAATATATTGTCTCGTGGAATCAATATAATGACGGTTTACCTTAACAAATTCATAAATGCACACCATATAAAGATACTACAACTCAATATATCGATAACTTGGCTTGATATATTGCTGTTTTGACACGACAACATGAATTTAGTGCATATAAGACAGTCAAGGCTTTCCATATAATTTAGCTGTAACTATGATACGACTGAAACAATGTTGAAAACTGCATAAAACACCATTCAGAAGGCTAAAGAAAGCATGTTGACATACAGAGAGAAAGTGCAAAGCTAGAGACTCCTTTATATGCCTCTTCGTTTGCTGAATATTCCTAACCTTACATTAAGTTTTTACTTGTTTGAATTTAGTTTCCGGTGAGCCTTGATAAAAGATTAGGCAATTACAACAATATCAGAGCTGAATTAACCCTTGAAAATTCAAGTTTTAACTCTTTACCACATAACAAAATTTTAGACCGTTTCAAATTGGAAGCAATGTTGCAGACAACAGTAAATGTGGCACATGTAACTGGATTTGTTTGTGAAAGGCTAGAAAACATTGTGGGAAAAGGAGAAAATGCTGGTTACCAGCATTTTCTTCTTTTACCACAATGTTTTCAAAAGCTTTTCTTATCAGGGTCATTAAAACTTTGGATTGTGTGTTAAAGGGTTAAAGACCCGAAGTAAGTAGGAATTTGAAAACAATGTTGAAATAGAACAAAAATGCCAGTAATCAGTATTACCTCCTTTATCCACAATGTTTTCTGCTTACGTAGACAGATTCCATCATTTGCAAACATCTCATTTTGTTGTGTACAAATGCTTTTTACATCTGTCTAAAACTTTGTTGCCTGGAAAAGGGTTAAGTTTGTTTCTGGCCAGGGATGGACAAAAAGAAAATGCACATAAGCTGATAAGGTATACCTTTTTTAATAAAATAAATGGTATCTACAGATATATATAGAGGATATTTGTTTTTTTACAGTGAAAGATTGAAATTAATTTCATTGAGTGATCATCATATCAGTAATATTTTCACAAATGGCACAGCCACGAGTGAAAGAATTACCATAGAAAAAAAAAAGTAAAAAACAAAAAAAAATATTTTATTTATTTCATGCTTCTAACCCCATTTTGTAGGGACTTGCAAAGTACAGGGGAGCTCTAGGTATTTCCATACCAGTGAGTTTATCATTCGATAAATTCACTGGTCAAAACTGAAATCATTAAACCATAATCCACCATTTTTTCCCAATACACTACCGAAAAGCATGCAATAAAATAAGAAAATACACAAAAGCTGATAAGGTATAGCATTTTTAATAAAATAAAAGATATCTACAGATATACAGAAATGTTCCATAAAAGTTATTACATCTGTATTAGGCCAAGCACATTCATCTTTTGATAAAGCAGGCAACTTTTTCTTAGCTCTTCACCAAACAATCCCAAGTTTTAACTCTTTACCAAACGACAAAATTTTGGACTCGACCGAATTGAAAGCATTTGCAGAGGACAAATTAAATGTAGCTCAAATAATGATATCTGTATTTGATAGGGTAGAAAACATTGTGGGATAAGGAGAAAATGCTGGTTACCAGCATTTTCTCCTTTTCCCACCATGTTTTCCAAAGGCTTCTTTCTCAGGGTCATTAAAAGTCGGGATTGTGTGGTAAAGGGTTAATGACTTTAAAGAAAATGCTTGTAAACAAGAATTTTTCATTTTCCCACAATGTTTTCTACTCTTTCAGACCTAAAGTCCATTGTTTGAGCCGCATTTAACCTATCGTCTGCAAATGCTTTCAATTTGGATAAATAGAAAATTTTGTTCTTTGGTAAAGAGTTAACCCTTTACTATACAATCCCGACTTTTAACGACCCTGAAGAAAAACCTTTTAGAAAACATTGTGGGAAAAGGACAAACTGCTGGTAGTAACCAGCATTTTCTCCTTTTCACACAATATTTTCTACCCTTTACAAAATAAATTTCAGTTCTGAGCCACATTTGATTTGTCGTCTGCAAATGCTTTCAATTTGGAACAGTCTGAAATTTTTGTCGTTTGGTAAAGAGTTAATAGGGGCCTATCTACTGATAGGTCTTTAGGTAAAGAGTCAACCTTTAAAGCATCATAGGCAAAAACAGGGGCTTTTGTGGACATCATAAATCAAGTTCAGGTTCAAGTTCAGCTTCACAGAGTATGCAGTCTGATCATGAATCTTTACCATCCACCTGTTGAGTTAAACGCTTAACCACACCAGAAAATTTTAGACCTGTCCAAGTCCAAAGCATAATGCAGACACCAAATTAAATGTTGCTAAATTTGTGAAAGTCGGCTTTGATGGGGTAGAAAACATTGTGGGAAAGGAGAAAATGCTGGTTACTAGCATTTCCTCCTATTCCCACTATGTTTTCAAAGTCTTCTTTCTCAAGGTCATTAAATGTTGTCATTGTTTGGTAAAGGGATAAGTCTGAAAGATTGAAAACTGTGTAAATTTCCCACAGTATTTTCTACCCTGTCCGAGACATATACCACCATCTGAGCAACAGAAATCTTTTTGTCTGCCAATACTTTCATAGACAAGTGTAAGAGTGTGCTGTGTGGTAAAGAGTTAACTCGCAACCAAGTTCTAGAATCGTCCAAATTGAAAGCATTTGCAGAGGACAGTTGAAATGAGATTTAAATGATGGGGCTTGTCTTTGATAGGGTAAAGACATTGTGGGAAAACGAGAAAATGCTGGTTACTAGCATTTTCTTTTTTTGCCACAATGTTTTCAGAAGGCTTTTTCTTCAAGGTTGTCAAAACTAGGGATTCTGCGGATAAGTAGAGTCAATCTTCGGAACTATCCACATTATGGCACAAGCACTGGTTAACCGTTTACCACACAATCCCAATTTCTGACAACCCTGAGGAAGAAGCCTTTTGAAAATATTGTGGGAAAAGGAGAAAATGCTGGTAACCACAATGTTTTCTACACTATCAAGGACAAATTTTGTAATTTGGGCCACCCTTAATTTGTCTTCTGCAAATGCTTTCAGTTTGGACCAGTCTGAAATTTTGTCGTTTGGTAAAGAGTTACTTCTTTGCCAAAACGACAGTTTTCTGCTTATAATCAAACTTGAAAAAATATATTAGCAGACAACAAATTAAATGTGACTCAATGACTAAAATTTGCCTTTCTGCCCTTCCAACAATGTTTTCCTTTGCCTTCTTCATCAAGGTTGTTAAAAATCCAGATTGTGTGGCAAAAGGGTTAAGGTTTTTGAGAGGCAGTCATTGAAAGTGGTTACTCTAAGTTGCAAAAACTTGCTTCACAATCGATGTAAAATAAATAGATTTAAAATAAAAAAAAGTTACTGCACGTATAGTATTCTAAAAATATCTGGACAAAATAACACAGTTCCTATTGTCATGTTTTATTTGACAACAATGGTTGTTGATCCTGAAAGTTGGTGTAGTTGGTCAGACTGACAGTGAAATGTAACCACAAATTTTCCACAGCGTATTGGCATCATTTCCAGTTTGTTTTCACTGCTAGATCTTGCAGGGACACTGTAACAATAATTGAAAAGCTTGAAATAGTATGCAAAACTTTGTCATTTGATAGAGGGTTAATAGGGGATGGTAGCTTCTATGCAAAACACAGTTGTGTACACATTGCAAATGAAAAGAGGGACAAATTTATCAAAGAAAACTAGAGACCACCAGACAGCTTCTACAATTAAAAAATTTATGAAGAAGAGGGGGAACCTATAGTATTACTTTTGGGTGTACTTTATTTTGGGCTAGCTACACCCCTAGTTAATTACCCTTAAGAAAGACACTTTTGAAAACATTGCTGGAAAAGGAGAAAATGCCGGTAACCAGCATTTTCTTCTTTTCCCGTAATATTTTCTACTTTTTTTTCTATGACCAATTCCATCATGTGAGACAAATTTAATATGTTGTCTGCAAATTCATGCTTTCAGTTTGGAACTACACAGTGTTACTGGAAAGTCTTTACCAGATGATGAAATTCTGGACTTGTACAATTGGAAAGGCATTTGTAGACAACAAGTTAGACATGGATCAAGAAATGGGATTTGTCTATAAAGCATTAGCAAACATTGCTTGTAAAGGTGAATTACAGGGTATCTACTTTTTCTGAAATATTGTCATAAATCTTCTTCCTTATGGTTGTTAAAACTTTGGTATGTTCTGTAAGAGATTAAGTCTTTACCACACAGTCCTGAAGTTTAACGCCCCTGGTAACCAGCATTTTCTCCTTTTTCCCTCAAGGTTTTCTATACTTTAACCCTTTACCACACAATGCCGACTTTTAATGACCCTAAGAAAAAATCCTTTTGAAAACATTGTGGGAAAAGAAGAAAATGCTGGTAACCAGCATTTTCTTCTTTTCCCACAATGTTTTCTACTCCGTAAGAGACAAATGTTATATTTTGTGCTACATTTAAAATGTCGTCTGCAAATGCTTTCAATTTGGACTAGTCTACATTTTTGTCACATGGTAAAGAGTTAAGAAACAAAATGCCATAATTTCAGCTACACTGAATTTGTCATCTGCAAATGCTTCAGTTTTGACATGTCAAAAGTTGTATCGTTTGGTAAAGAGTTAAGATGGTCACAAGTGACCATCAGACCCAAGAAAACCTGGTCCTGCAGTACAGAATGTTGTGAGAGAAGGCACATTCTTATCCTACAGTACAGAATAGTGCAAGGGAAGACTATGATAAAATTACTAAATACTGGAGATACAAACTTGTTCAGTTTCACTTTAGGCTTCTCCATAATTCCCCTTCCCTCATATTCAGCGTAGCATTCTGTCAGCTCACAATCCAGGGGGTTGTCAACTTTAATAATGGCTTCAAACTTCACACCTTTTTTGACCTTGCTTGGAACCTGCATAAAACAGTAAACATGTCTTAGTGGAAGCCATTCTTAACTCTGTACCAAACAAAAAAAATTTGAGCAGTCCAAATTAGAAGCATTTGCAGATGACAATCTAAATGTGGCTAAAGTGACAGTATTGCCCTTTGAAAGGGTAGGAAACACTGTGGTTACCAGCATTTTATTCTTTTCCCTCAATGTTTTAGAAAGGCCTCTCTGTCGAAGAACTTATATATAACACAGAACTGTTTGGGGAAGGCATAAGCTAGCAGCCTATATCAAGCATTCATAAACTGAGTTCCCTTTTGAAATGTATCTGTATTGAGCAAGCACCTGTCTTATCCCTTTCCCAAACAAGCCCTGGTTTTCACATGTCTGCAGTACAAGTCTTTTGAAAACACTGTGGGAAAAGGAGAAATTGCTTGTAACAAGTAATTTCTCCTTTTCTCACAGTGTTTTCTACCCTTTTTGAGAACTTTCTGCCATTTTCATCAAATTTAAAATTGTCGTCTGCAAACTCTTTCAATTTGGACCAGTCCAAAATTTGTCGTTTGGGAAAGGGTTAATCAAGGGCAAATTGAGTGTTTCATGAGTGCTTGCTTAACTCTTTACCACATGACAAAACCTTAGACTTGTTCCATTTGAAATCATTTGCAGACAACAACTTTCATGTGGCTGAAATAATGAGTCTTGACACTGAAAAAGTAAACTAAAATTGTGAGAAAAAGTGAAAATGCTGGTTACCAGCATTTTCCCCTTTTCACACATTTTCAAAAGCAGGGTTGTTAAAAATCAGGATCATTTGGTCATGGGTTAATACAGATGAGACTATATTTTTGATACAGTTAGTACTTGTCAGGAAGACTCAGAACACTCATACCCAGACCACATCATGTTTTAGAGAAGAAATAATGTTACCTGAGCTGAATTAGTACCCCTGCACTTATTAGGCCCTCTGGCAGACTTAACAAGAAATGCCTTTAAAAAAGAAAGGCATCATGAATTTGCCTGGAAATAGGGCTGCAGGGGCCCAGAGAATAAATTTTTTATCAATTGCAAATTTCATTTTATTTGTTTGAATGTATCAATACCAAGATGTAGGTCAAAACCTAGCACATTCAGCTATATGTATACAATGAAAAAATAAACATGGCAATCCAAACCGTGATCTCTAATGGTGTTTCCTCAACCTGAACTGTATGGCTTTTGACACAGTTCTGCAATGGACGTCCACCACCTGGCTTAACGAGAGCACACACTTGTATGCAGACACCCCCATCTTCATCCAAGTGGTCTATGTAGTCTTTACGTTTGAGTGTAGTCTTGAACTCGTAGCCTTGGAAAAAGTAGTCATGTGATCAATATAATGTTTCTCATGGACATGAACTCTACCAAACAATGAAGTTAAAGACGGGTCTAAATTGACTGTACTGACAGCATTCCAGAGGACACAATTATAAGTAGCACAAATAATGGGATTTGTATAAAAAAGGACAGAAACATGGGAATAGGAGAACATGTTGGTTACCAGCATTTTGTCCTTTTCCCACAACATTTTTCAAAAGCCTTTAACATTTTGGTTGTAAAAAACACAGAATTGTTTTGTGAACCGGGGAAGGGTGAGGAGGAGAAATAGCTTTTCGCATTTAGCAACTACATGTACATGTACTCTGTTTCCATATACATGTACCCTTTACCATGCAATCCCGAGTTTTAACAACCTTGAGGAAAAAGACCTTTGAAAACATTCCACCCACGATGTTTTCTACCCTTCCCAAAGTAAATTGTAGTCTTTTGGTCACATCTAATATGTCGTCTGCAAATGCTTTTAATTAGGTTGAGTCTAAACTTTTGCCATTTGCTAAAGAGTTAAATGTCTTCAAATGATTTCCATTATGAAGGACTTCAAAAGTTATATGCATAATTTAATAAGTTTGAAGCATGTTTATTTTACATCGACTTATATATTTTACAACTTATATTAACCACTGTCGATGATTGCTTCCTGGAAACCTTTACCAGTGCTAGTGCTGTGATATGGGTAATTCCAAAGGATGATCCGAGTAACTTATCAATGGATTCAAACCCAGAACTTTTGATGTGAGAGGCCAACAGTCTTACCCTGTACACCACTATCTCCCATGAGATAGTTATAGTCATTGGTTGACCCTAAACCCTTTACCAAACAACCCCTTGTTTTAGGGACTCTGAGGAAGAAGCTTTTGAAAACGTTGTAGGAAAAGGAGAGTATGCTGTTATTCATCATTTTCTCCTTTTCCTACAATGTTTTCTGTCCTGTAAAAGACAAATCCCCTCATTTCAGCCCCATTTGATTTGTTGTCTGCTCAAGTTTTCAATTTGGTCAAGTCTAAAATTTATCCCCCAGGAAAGAGTTCAAGCACTGAGTTCAAGTTAAGTTTGTTCTTTCAAAAGTGTACATCGGATCAGATTGCAGATCTATATCGTCCAACATGTCAAGAGACAAGCTAGTCAAAACAGCCTTTAAGTTGAAGATTGTTCTTTTATTTTCCAGTGACTGAAAAATTATTGTTATTATATAATCCTTTGCCAAACAATTCCATGATTTAGTAACCCTAAAGAATAACGCATTTGGAAAACAGAAGGAAAGCAGCTAATGGTAGTATCCGTTTTCACCTTTCCCACAGTGTTTTACACCCATTCAAAGAAAAAATCCACCATTTGAGCCACTTCTGATTAATCAACTTTTAATCCTTCCAGTTAAGACAAGTCTATATATTTTTGGACTGTAAGAAGCTAACTGGCATCGTAAGATGAAAAAAAAATATAAATGAGCCATGCCCTGTGAGAAGGGGGTATAATATATCTTCAAAAAGTATTAATCACTTTGTCTGTCCAGTCTGTGCAGGCTGACCTGTGTTGAAACTCATTGCTTTTGGAAAATTTTCTGCATGTCCAAGGACCATTCTACTCCAGGATTCAGCCAGTTGTTGGACAAAATACATTTTATGGGTGCATGAATCAAGTGAATGCATCACAGATATACATTAAACCCCCTTTTTGCCCGAGCATGACTCAAATTTATCACTTACTATCCTTAGCCTTTACTTGGACATCTTTTTCTTGTTTGTCTGTATGGAACGGCTGACCTCCAGTTCGACCTGTGTACTTCTGCTTCAGAAACCTGTTGAAAATTTACAGACTTTATGTCATGACCTCCTTTCAACAAATTTAGAAGTTAACAAACTTTTACTGACTAGATTTACCTCCTGGCAACAAAACAGTAGCAACCAACTCTGAAAAAATCCTTTTTAATCTTTAACCTTTACCGCACAATGTCGCCTT
Organism: Tridacna gigas; assembly: GCA_945859785.2. Taxonomy (NCBI): domain Eukaryota; kingdom Metazoa; phylum Mollusca; class Bivalvia; order Cardiida; family Cardiidae; genus Tridacna; species Tridacna gigas. The sequence continues at coordinate 32,300,264 of OX244034.2, forward strand.
TTGACACCCCTGGGAAAGAAACCTTTTGAAAACATTGTGGGAAAAGGAGAAAATGCTGGTAACCAGCATTTTCTCCTTTTCCTACAATGTTTTCTACCCTATCAAAGAAAAATTGCACCATTTGAGCCACATAGAAATTGTTGTCTGCAAATGCTTTCAATTTGGACAAGGCCAAAATTTTGTCATCTGGTAAAGGGTTAACCTGCTAAATAAGTTGAATGAAACTTTCCAGCCAATAGTAAAACATCAAAATGTTGCAATATTAAAGTTATTTTTGTTGGGGAAAAAAAAATTCCTTATCGGACAGTGTAGATCCAAGATCAGACTGCATGTTTTTTGCAGTCTGATCTTGATCTACACTGTCTGCAAAAGTCATGCTTGGCAGCCTAAGGGTTAATTAAGGATAATAGATACATACTACAATTGACTCTTTACTAGATGATAAAGATTTAGATTTGTCCAAATTGATAGCATTTGTAGATGAAAATTTAATTGTGGCATCCAGTATCCAGCATGTTCTCCTTTTCCCACAATGCTTTTAAATTTGTTCTTTCTCATGGTCATTAAAAGCAACAGATTATTTGGTACCAGGATTAAGGAAAGGGCAAAGGATAACAAATTTGTCAAATTTGCCACTTTTAACATTATTTCAGTTATATTGCACCTATCAATGCTTTCCTAGAGTTTCTTTTACCAGAACTTCCACGCAGTGTGCTCACCCACCTCTGGCTGCTTACCTACATGTACATAGCCATAGTCTAAAACTGTTCAGCAGTGAGAGAGGAATGCATCCTGTTGCAATGACTATCATCAATCCTGGAAAAAAAACTGTCCAAGCTCGCGATTTGAACCAGCAATCCCTGGTTTCAAGACATATGAGCCATGCGCTATGAAAAGGGGGCTTAATGCATCTGCAAAAAGTACCAACCTAGGTCAGCCTGCACAGTCCATGCAGGCCGACCTGGACTGAAACTTTTTGCTCTGGGTCAATTTTCTGCAAGTCCAAGGTACAGTTTATATCATGATTCAGTCAGTTGTTAGACAAAAATTGATTTTATGGATGCCAAATCATGTAACAAATTGCATGGTATAATGCATCACGGAGATGCATTTAATCCCCCTTTTGCCAGAGCACGGCTCATATGTATTATTAAATGAGCTACCAGGGTCGTCATAAAGAGAATGTTGGAAAGAATACAAACCTGAAAGTAACCACAGATACTGTTCTGTTACTTGAGCTGATGTTTTTGGTCAGAAGGGTCACCTCAAGGTCGTCACCAAGGATAAGTTCTGCTTCATGAATGAGTTTGAATTTTATATCCTGTGGAAAAATTGAAGAAAAAAAAAATGAAAGTGCTGAATTAACCAATCATTTGCCCAAGGTCACTCCAATGAAAAACCTGGTGCTTTGAGTGAGGATTGGACCTGCAGCCTTCAGGTTGTAAATCCAATACTTTACCACTGAATAATACAGGATCTTATCTCATTATTAATTCTGTAACGAACAATCCTATGCTTTCACCACCCAAGGAAAAAGGCTCTTGAAAACATTATAGAAAAACAAATAAATGCTCTTAACCAGCATTTTCTTCTTTATATGCAATGTTTTCTTTCTTTTCAATGACAATACACATGCCATTTCAGCCACATTTATTTTGTCATCTGCAGATGCTGTAAATATGAAAGGTTCTGTATTTTTTTTTGTCTTGTAAAGAGTAAATGAGCCATGCTCTGTGAAAAGGAGGCTTATTACATTATCAAAACGTACTGACCAAGATCAGCTTGTGCAGTCAATGCAGGCTGACCTGGGCTGACACTTTTTGCTTTTGATAAATTTTCTCTATGTCAAAGGACCACTTTATCTCATGATTCAGTAGTTTGTTATACAAAATGAATTTTATGGATCAATGATAATATGATGACTTGCTTAGTACCATTCATCACGGAGATGCATTTAGCCCCCTTTTGCCAGAGCATGGCTCAACAGCAGTCTAGATGCTTCTTTTATCCTGGTTATGTCCCCATATGATTGGACAAGGCATTTTCTGATTGGACGAGGCACTTTGTCTGAGCAAGTCATGTAGCTTTTCATGAAATTTAGAACAAGAAGTACAGTGAGAATAAGAACAACATTCAGACTTTATTGTGAATACTTCCCTAGGAAAGCTTAAAAAATATTTTGATGTGCATCCAAAGCATATGACATACTTTCTTTAATCCTTTAACAGACAACAAAATTTCAGACATACCCATATTGAAAGCATTTACAGGTCATAACTTAAATGTGGCCTGAGTAGTTGGATTTGTTATGAATGGGGTCAATTTATTGAATATTGACAGGGTAGAAAACTGGGTAGAAGAAGAAAATGCTGGTTACAAGCATCTACTCCTTTCCAACAATGTATTTTTAAAAGCCTTTTTCTCAAGGGGCACCAAAACACAGATTGTTTGGTAAAGAGTTAAAATATGTAATTTTAGATTAAAGATATGAAATTCTTACAAAAGCTCCCAGAAAAAGCTACATGCACATTCTCCATTTGTCACAATATTTTCAAAGGAGGCTCTCTGCAACATGCAAAAAGTCATCTACAGAAGGTGATGAATCTAGAATTTTTTTTTTATGAGATAATGATATCTAAAGAGTAAGACAGTAAGTGGAAATGTGCTACCTCTTTTTCCATCGCTTGCTGATAAGCACCCCTAGAGTTATCTGCCCCTAGTGCAGCCCTCATCACAGCCCTTCGACCTTGTTCTGACCCTACAAGGTATGCAACAAAACATTGTACTTTTGGACATCTATTTGTTTTTTGTTTAACATTGTTTTCAACATTATGTTAGTTTTCTTCACAGTGGCCAGTGCACCTATCCATACATTCCTGGAGTTTCTGTCACAATGTTTTCAGAAGCATTTTACAGGGTCATCAAAACTCCAGATTGTTTGCTGAAGGGTTAAAGCCTATGATTTGTAATTTAGGTTTGATCCTTGTTGGCGGTGCTGGTCACTCTGGATTATCCTTGGGAAAGGCAATGCTTAGCCAATTAAAGTCTAGTACTGGTAGAACTTTGAGGTGATATGTTGCTTAATGTAGCTTAAAACACTACTATTTACCCTTGAAGATACAAGTAAACCTAACTCTCATTTTTATTCTAGAAACAAGACCCTGATAAGAGTAATTTCAACACTGTCTTTGTCCAAAATATCTCGTTAAAGCAGAAAGTGTGGATAAAAGATCAGACTGCATGTTTTGTGCGTTCTGATCTTGACTACACTGGCCACAACAGCATTGCAATAGTGAAAGGGCTTTTTAAGTTCAAATAAATCATTAAAAGTTTAGCATATACTACTTGTCATATTTACCATCCTTAAACTTGTAGTGATTGGTAACATCCAATCTACTTCTACGCCTTGCCAAAAAGCCTGTGTCAAATGGCTTTCCATCTGGTTTCTTTGTACTGATACAATGGCCAACTCTGTCAAGTAAAAAATGAATAATAATTTATTTAACACTCTATCACACAATCCCGACTTTTAATGACCTTGAAGTAGAAAGATTTTGAAAACATTGTGGGAAAAGGAGAAAATGCTGGTAACCAGCATTTTCTTCTTTTCCCATGATGTTCTCTACCTTTCCTAAAACAAATTTCATTTTTTGAGTAACATATATTTTGTCGTCTGCAAATGCTTTCAATTTCGACTAGTCTAAAATTTTGTCGTTTGGTAAAGAGTTAAAGCTTTCTTGCTAGTTGACATGGACTGATCCATAGTATTTCCTTCGTCTTCTGTCCAGATGACATGGACTGGGCTATACCATTTTCTTCAGCTTTCTTTCCAGATGACATGAAACTGGGCTATACCATTTTCTGAAGCTTTCTTTCCAGATGGTATAGAGTGGTTTAAACCATTTCCCTTAGCTTTTTCCCAGATGACATATGGACTGGTCCATACCATTTTCTTGAACATTCTTTCCAGATGACATGGCCTGATCCATACCATTTCCTAAAGTTTTCTTTCAAGATGACATGGACAGATCCATACCATTTTCTTAAGTTTTCTGTCCAGATGACATGGACGGGTCCATACCATTTTTTAAGCTTTCTTTGCAGATGACATGGACTGGTCCATACCATTTTTTAAGCTTTTTTGCAGATGACATGGACTGGTCTATACTGGCAATCAAAGCATTTGGAAACAACAAATTAAACATTGCTCAAAGAATTGATTTTCTTCTTAAAAGAGTAGAAAGCACTGAGTGAAAAAGTAGAAAAAGTTACACAGTATGAAAATTGAAAAATCACTTGTTCATTCCAAATTTGAATCTAATAGGTCCCTCCTTGGTCATTTCCCAGTGTACCACATCTGCATTCACTTCTGAAAACACAAAATCTGTGTCATAAGGTAAACTGACGATTCCATTCTTTACTGCATTCACGGGGCAGGGACCACACTGGTAAACACCTGAAAGTATATTTACCAGAGGTCTAAGATGAGTAACTGGAAAAAGTAACTAAAGGTTGCAGCAATCATTTCTTCACTGAAACCTTTGTTGTGGCCCTGATTAGAATGGGCTCCTTGTGAAAATATTATATGGATGACAACAATGTAGGTTTTTGTGATTTATAAGAGAAATCTTAACCTTTTAATTTAGAAACACTTTCCTTAACTCTGATATGGGCCTAACCAGGGGTTAAGAATCATTATGCACTCTGAATCAAAAGTGCTATTTCACCCTTAGGCTGCTAGGTGCAATGCAGTGTGCTTAAATTGTGGACAGAGAAATTCAAGATCAGACTACACAGAACCTGCAATCTGATTTTGATCTGCGTTGTCCAGCACAGTGAGATTTTCCATCATAAAGGAATAGGATGGAATTGCAATATTTGACTATTTACTATCAGTTGGAAATTTTCTTTTTTTTTATTTGAGCAGTTTTAGGCTTAATTATGAAGATGGAGTCGTTTTACTTTACTTATATACTTGCAGATTGTGCATTATATGTATGCTAAGCCTCAGTCTAGGTCTGAAAACGTAAAGTTTTTGTCTTCATTAACCCTTTACCAAACAATGTCAAAGAAACAGTGATGCATTTGAACCCATTGTGGGAAAAGGAGAAGATGCTTGAAACCAGCATTTTCTTCTTTCCACAAAATGTTTTTGAAACTTTTTGTGGCAAAGATTGAATTTGTTGGCTACAACTGCATTTAATTTGGACTGGTATAAAATTTTGTTCTCTGGTAAGGATTTAAAGTTTGCTCCTTTACCATCACTTAGCTCCTGAGGTGTTGAATCAAGGGCCTGCCAGCCATCAAATTGACCATCTGTGTTTGCTGCAATGTCAGGTCGCCTCATCCATACTTCATTCCACACATGGTAATTCCTAAATGAGTAATCACACCATTATCTTGCAAATTCATTTTTTAATATATGTGATATCATTTATTTCATGTTTCATTTAGCAACCAATTATACATATGAAATAATTTTTATAGTTTATATTGAATATATGCCCCCAGTATGACCTTCAATGTCAGTGGGCCATAAAATATCATTCATTCATTCATTCATTCATTCATCCATCCATCCCCCACAACTCACTCACTCACTCACTCACTCACTCACTAGCATTTTCTCTTTTTCCCACAAAGTTTTCAATAACCTTATCCAGTTGTTCAAACACAGGATTGTGCAGTAGACTAAATGGTTGTAGGTTTTGTCAAAAATCAGAAGGAAAATAATGACATCAAATTATTGTACTCTTTACTGACCCTTCACCAACATATTCCCTATTTTTACCATCCTGAAGAAGAAGACTGTTGAAAACATTGTGAGGAAGGGAGAAAACTGGTAACAAATAATGTCTCCCTTTCCCATAAGGTTTTCTACTCTCTATAAGACATATCAGATAATTTGAACAAACCTTAATTTGTGATCTTCGAATGCTTTCAATTTGGACATATCTAAAATTTTGTCGTTTGGAAAAGAATTAATGCTACAGATAAGAACCTCGGCTGCCAGTGCTGCCCATGCTTTGATTTTATTGCAACAAATTTGCAGCAGAGACTTTTGGAAACATGATGATAGTCTTATCACCCTTGTTAAAATAAATACAATGAGAATTTAGATATAGATTACATGCATATGTGTCAAAACACCTTTAAGAACCAACAGAGAAATTATCGTACATGTAGATGTTACTATCAATTTCTCCTTTACCACGTCTTTAATGACAAAATTCACAACAGATCTAGACTAGATCTAAGTATAGTTGCTTCCAGTATAATCGTGGGTTCTTATCGTGGTTTGTAGAATCAAGTTTTCATACAAACAGCAGGAAAACTCACATCTTTGGAAATTCACAATATCCACTCAATCAAATTGATGGCCTTATCAGCGTAACAAAAAGCAATGCCAGTATAATACTTCTGTAAAACTCGCTTTCTTTTCACTTAAGTTTATGAAACAGGAAAGTAATTTTCAGATGACCATTTAATGATGACGCCACAGCTTGCCAAATATGAATATGAAAATAAGAGACCCTGGTGCAGTTTTGCCCAACTAATCATGAAAATCTTATTCTCAAAACACTTAAAATTATTTTTTACTTGTGTTCCCTGTTCGTTCCCTGTTCTGTTGAAATGAGAGAACACTCTAGAACTCATTCACTTTTTATCCACAACAGAGGCCCAAAATGGGTAACTAAAAATGCTATTTTAAACACTGATAACTTTTTTTCCAGATTCATTGGTGTCCAAAGTAAAACTTTGTTTACAGTATGACAGGAAGAATTTATTTATATCTCTTGCCAAAAGTTCTTGATAAACAGCATCTCAACACTTTGAAAATAACTTAATTTTCATTTGCCAAAGTTTCGAACATAAACAGGACAAGCATACATGTACAACTTCTAGGGCCTCTTCTTAATAATACCATGATAATTCCAGAAGTATAGTTTTTCTGAATGTAGGTCAGTACTGTACCCTGCTTTACAGTTAACAAACAAACAGAAAATCTGTTATCGTAGAAATATACTTTGGCTATCATTGCATGTTTTTTGCAACAGAAAAATATCAGGCAAGACATCAACTTTTCTACACACAGAGGAATTTGTTATACCACAATTTATGCATAATACAGAATTCAACCCTACAGTGTTTTCTAAAGTGGTCTGCTGCAAAATGAAAATGTGCCTTCTACTGCAGGAGGTAATGAGTCACAAGAACCTACCAGACAGAATCTTCGTTTTTGTCTTCCAACTCCACAAGAGCTTTTCCCTCGTCTCTATGATAGAACTTGTCTATAGTGCAACTTTTATCAGTGTCATGGGCCGACATATAGTTGGTGACACTTCGAGCTGGCAAACCAAGAGCTCTGAGAACTGTTACGAATTAGATATTAAATAGAATTGATTAATTTCCTTCTTATGACTTTATCTATGACCTCTTACTGAAACATCCCCTGTTTTGACAACCCTGGGGAAAAGGTTTTTTAAAACATTGTTGGAAAATGACAAAATGCTGATATCCAGCATTATCGTTTCTTTCCACTATGTTTTCTACCCTCTCAATGACAAATCTTGCTATTTGAGCCATGTTTACTTCAGGCTATCTTCAGCAAACCACTTCAAAATGGATGTTTTTTCTTTTCATCTGGTAAAGAGTTGTGCATTTCACTCACGCCTTAGAGAAATGTGCTACAGACAACTTTGAACGTCCAGGTACCATGAGTAGGAAGAATCGCTATGAAATAAAGTTGAAATGAAACTGAAAACTGAAACCATTTTTAATTAGACACCTAATTTTACACAAATCTTATTCACTGGCACTGTACAACAACAAAATATTTAATATGAAGCATATTATATGACATGGTTATTGAAACAAACAAAAAAAAAAAGCGAAAAATTTCCTAAGTTTTCCTGCAGACAAGTTTGAAAACATGTTTGTAAAATACGGATGGTCAACCAGATTAAATATGCTAATGTAGGTAGAAACATTGTAAACCAGAAAGGAAAACTTAATGCTCGATTCATGTAAAAGTGACTTTTAATTTTGACACTATTCTTTAAAAAATGTTCCTCTGCAAGATGATGCATATCTTTCGCTGGTGACCGATGTAAATAGTGAAGCATTAGGCAGCTTGAAACAGTGCTCCTCACTGTTGTTCAAGTGGTTCACTTTTTTTTCATTCGTAGAAAATATGCCTGCTTAGTACTGTTAATTTTGAAATCATGTGAATAACGAAGAGTAGAGAAAAATGCAAGAAAGGAAGAGGAAACAGGAAGTGCATTTTTTAAAGCATTTACTTTCTGTACCACTTGAAGTACAACTTTAGACCTATTTCATTTTTTTTTCTAAAATTTTCTTTCACAGGACCATAATACAAGGTACATCCTCAATTGATACGAATCATGGTGTTGAATTTGCATCCACGTTGATAAAATTTGATTGATTACTTCTCAATGTTTTGTTCGGGCAAGGTTTTCTTGTGCAAATATCCTTAAGTATTCTGAAAGTTAAAATATTCTGAAAGCTGAAACAGTTTGATTTTTTGGTGGGAAAAAAAAAAATGTAAAAAAAATCGCTCAAGTTTCTACTGATAAATAAATGTTACATTTCTAATAAAGTTTCTGATAAATAAATCGTTTGCGTTAGGCTGTTTCACTTTTTATTTCTGTATTGAACCTATCAGACTTTCATACGGAACAGGCCTGGAACTTAGTTTCAAAGACATCTATTGAAACAGATGTATTATTACTGGTTGTTGTCACTCCAGAGAACACCCAACATTGCCCATACTCCACTGGCTTTTTTGTCTTGGCGTACTGTTTCAGAATTTTCACACTACCACACCATTCTAAAGGACTTGTTCCACCATGGTAATATCCGCTCCAGTTTCCGACCAGAACCCCTCTATCATCCTGGCAATTGACCTAGGGTTGGCGAATTAAAAATGGAACAAAATATTATGGCAAAGGTGGGAATGCTTCGAAAAAACTTCTACATTAAGATATTTCTTTTTGTCATTGTGTAATTAATCCGTAATGTTTACATGGAAGAAAGTATTTTTAGGAAGGATAACAAACAAAAAATGTCTTAACACTTTACTGCATCATAAATTTTGGACTCGGCCAAACTGAAAGCATTTGCTGACGACAAAATATATGTGCATACATCTCAAGTGATGTTTTCTTTCTGGTTACCAGCATTTTCTCCTTTTCCCACAATGCTTTCAAAAGCCTTCTCCTTCAGGGTCGTTAAAACTCGGGATTGTGTGGTAAAGGGTTAAAAAAGAAAAGACAGTATAAGAGGTACTGGGTATTATGAATATCGAAACTCTTTTTTGTTTCAATGTGAATAGAAAAAAGAAAAAGTAACGTTGCTAGTAATTGTCATTTTTCCCTCAATTTTTTGCATACTATTAAAAATGAAATTTTCAATCAAAAATATATATTTTTTTAGATTAGATCTTAATCCAAACTGTCGTCGAAAAAAAGAGCACTTGCTGCTTAAAGTGATGTGTCTGATATTACATGTAGACCAACTGTTATGGATTATGAGGCAAAGATTAAAAATCAAAGTACTGAAAGTACTGACAGACTAGCGAATTTGATTCATTGATTGTTTGTATGGTGTTTAACCCTGTTTTCAATATTATTTCAGTTATGTAGCGGTGGCCAGTGCACATATCCATGCTTTCCAAGAGTTTGTTTTACCAGTACTCCGCACAATATTCTTTCCAAGCCCCTGGCTGCATTCCCACATTACCATCGTCGAAACGTGAGAGAGAAATGAATCCTGTCCCAATGACTAATCATAAATCGTCGGAAAGAAATTTGCCGAGTCTGGGAATGAACCAATGACCTCCTGTTCTCAAGTCCTGTATGCTACCGATTGCACTGCCGGGGCTATGTGTACTAATGGTTAACTATAATCCAGTTTAAGTTTAATCCTTAAAATGCTAAAAAAATGTTAAATAAAACTTTCAAGCCGATGGTAAACACCTGAATATTGCTATTTCAGAGTTACTTTTTGGAGAAAATATATCCTCTTATTGGACAGTGTAGATCCAAGATCAGACTGCATGCTCTGTGCAGTCTGAACTTAATCCACAGTGTCCTCAAAAGGTCATTCAGTCGCGGTAGTGCTGGTAAAAGAAACTCCAGGAAAACCTGGATAGGTGCTGTAGCCGCCGCAATATCACTGAAATAATGGTGAAAATGGCGTTAAACACCATGCAATCAATTAGTAAATATCAAATGGCACAAGATGTAGTTAACTATTTAACTCTGTTTACAAAATGAAAAATTTTACGCTTGTGCAAATTCAGAGCTTTTGAAGACCATAAATTAAATGTGGCTGAACTGATGAAACCTGATTCCAAAAGGACAGAAAACATTGTGGGACAAGGAGAAAATGATGGTTACCAGCGTTTTTTCCTTTTCCAGCAATGTGTTCAAACAGATTCTTCCTCGGTGTCTTGGGATTGTCTGGTAAAGGGTTAATATTCAAGACTAAAATAACAGTTTAAGATAACAGTTTAACCATACACAATGATCTACATAATGAATGACTGAAGGAATGACAAGGGTTCCCTGTCCACTGAGGGTTCATACAGCTGGGATTTGCTACAAGTTACCTAGGTAATAACTATTAATAGATTCATTCATAATGTTACAATGGTGTAGGAATAAGTGATTCTCTGTTTTCCGTAGGTCACTTAATTTACATATAAGCAAAGATCTTGTACCTTGTAAATGGCATCGTGTTCAGTTTATTCCTTTGAAAGATGATATGTTCAAACTGGAGTGGTAGAGATTTATTTATTTTTTTGTAAAAATTGTCATATGTAACAGGATTAAGATTTTTAACGGAAAGAAGTATTTTCTGTGAGGCAGTATTTGGCAACTGTGGGTTTTTTTGTTTACTTTGACTCTAGGTCAGTCATGATGCCTATAGACTAGCTTCGCTAGTCTAAAAATCAAATAAACAAGTACATGTAGTAGGCTACAAGAAGAGGATTGTCCCCATTCATATTCCTTTTTTATGCTGTGTATAAGTCTCCCCAGGTATCGCTTAGCGATACGATTATATAATATATAAACTGCGGGCCCATTTGCGGGCACATTCATGACATTAATATTATTAATGTCATAAATGTGCCCGCAAATGGACCTGCAGGGATCTGTCGAAAAAAGTCTGAACAATTTTGACCAATCAAGCCTGCGTATTCATCTATGCCGAAACATACATCAAGACAAATCATTTAAAGATATTAGATACAAACATTATAGAAATAACAGAGAAAATCTTGTAATTGTATATGTATTTTTACCACCTTTAACCTTGTAAGAAGGAACCAAGAAAAATTGAAAGGGATAGTTTATCCTTGATTGGCGAAAACAGAACAGTTCCAGTTTCCAGGCTTTTCTGGTCACAATGTATCAGAAATGACAATATCCAGTATACGTCAGTGTTGAATCGAAATCAAACAGCACAGAACACGTCATCTGAACCTCGATCTACGACGTTGTCTGCGCAGTGTCGACCAATTTAATGTGGTCAAAATGATGGGATATGCTTTTGAACTGGTAAAGAATATTCTGGGAAAAGCAGAAATGGTGGTGACCGATATTTTTAAAAGATCTTTTCCTCAGGGCCTTTAACACACGGTATTGTTTGGTAAAGGAGCAACTCCTAGGCCGCCGACTTTACACGGTTGGCAGCCATATCCTTATATTCAGTCAACCCCTTAAAATAAAGTGTGATCATATCGCTGAAATTATTGAGTGAAAATCGGGGAGCATGGGTCAACATCAGATTGCAGACACTCTCTTTGTTAAATAGATCTACATCGTCTGTAAATCACTTATGGAAGGATATTGGTTTACTCTTTCAGCACAAAAAATGAAAACTGAGGTTTTTTAGGGCGGCAAATGTCAAGATCAGACTGCACAGAACATGTATCCTGATCTTGGAACTATAATGCTTGCTTATTCTAATCAAGCCTATAAGATAAGAAATCTCTCTTGTTTTCATTGGATTATATTTCAGTCATATTCTGTAAAAAGGGAGCTTAATGCTTTGGCAAAAAGTATAGACTCGTGTCAGTCTGCGCAGTCTGCGCAAGCTGACGTGAATCAGAACTGTATGCTATTAATATTTTTTTTTTCTGCATGTCCACGGACCATTATACCTCCAGCCGTGATGACTGGCTTGGTATGATACATCACGGAGATGTATGAAACCCCCCTTTAATTTGTCATTGAAAGAGGTTGGGCTTGTTTATTTGGCGTTGAAAGCGTTATTTTTAAGAACTAATTTACTTGCCATACCATTTTCGCCACGGTCCTTGCGACCCAAACAGGATTGGACAAATTATGGTGGCTCTTCGACTTCCGTAGTGAATCTTTTAATATCCGCATACAAACATTTATGATGCCGTCTTCAAACTGTACAGAAGGTAAAAGTTAGGATAAGCTGTATTTATCGAATCCTTCATACTATTTAACAGTTCACCAGATGACACAATTTAGGGCTTGACTTAACTGAAAGCATTTACAGACATCAAACTGAACGTAGCCCAAATGTTGGGATTTATCTCTGCAAGGGTAGAAACATTGCGAAAATGAGATAATGCTGGTTATACGGTAAATATTTCAGTTGATGAAAAAAAACTATGGTAAATCAATTCGATTCTGAAACTGTTAATGCTAGGGCATATTGCACCACCAGTAATCGGACAGTGTGCAAATATATATGAACCATTGCTCTGTGGGGCTTAATGCATTTGAAAAAAAAGTATCGACCCAGGTCAGCCTGCGCACTCCACGCAGACTGACCTGGGCCGAAACTTTTTGCTTTTGGTAATTTTTTTACAGGTCAAAGAACCATTCTATCTCAGGATTCAGTTGGTTGCTATACAAACTGATTTTGTGGGTCTACAATATTGTGATGACTTGCTCGGTATACTGCACCATGGAGATGCATTAAGCTCCCCCTTTTGCCTGAGCATGGCTCATATATTCAGGGCCCATATTCAGTATCCACTATTAATTGCATTTCCGGCCTTGCTTTGGATTAAGAAATTAATGCAATTTCTGACTGGTCAAACTATTTGGTTTGACCAATCCAGAAATTTTGTTACTTTTAGAAATTTAGTACATGAAGTCCTTGAAAAATAAGACTGAGAATGTTATCAAAAATGGTTGGTGAATACAAATGAGTCATACTCTGTGATAAGGGGGCTTAATGCATCTGCGAAAAGTATCGACCCATGTCAGCCTACACAGTATACGCAGGCTGACCTGGGCCGAAACTTTTCGCTATAGGTCAATTTTCTGTATGCTCAAGGACAATTCTACCTCATGATTAAGTCTGTTGTTAAAAAAGTGGCTATTATGGATCCATAATTATGTGATGGCTTGATAGGTAATGTATCACGCAGATGCAGTAAGCCCACTTTTGCCAGAGCATGGCTCAAATAATAATATGCACTAACATATTCCAATCTCAGAATGCTGTAGCTCTGAAATTCTGACATAAAAAAGAAATCGCTTCATATTGGATTGGTCCAGACTTTGCCAACCAGCTTATTAATCTTTCTAAAATGACCTCTGTGCCTTAACATATTTGTTAACCTTATGGCTATGAATGATTAATCAGTTATATTTGAGACATGTTCTATGAAAAGAGGGTTTCATGCATTTGCAAAATGTGTTTATCCAGGTCAGCCTGCACAGTCCAAGTTGAAACTTTTTGCTTTTGGTAAATTTTTAGCATGTCTACCTCAGGATTCAGCCAGTTGAAAGACGAAATGGATTTAAGGAATCCACAATTATGTGATGACTTGCTTGAAATAATGGATCACGGAGATGCATTAAACCCCCTTTTGCCAGGGCATGGCTCATTTATGTTCTATGAAAATAAAGAGTTGTAGTAAAAAGACTTTGTGTTCTATTTGGAACATATAAGCCGTTTACCTGTCCGAAATTCCATACTCGGGGTCGTGGATTTTTCTTATTGCCCTTAAAAACACACCCATGGTCATTCAATACATATTCTTTCAACAGGTACTCGTCTTCCATGTACGTTAAATCGTCTGAAAACATAATACATACCGACTATTATGTTGTATCTTTCGCAGGGCTTTTATTTGCTTAGACTTGTGTGGAAAACTGATATCTTGCGAGATCGAAGGTCGGTCTCTCAAGATAAATAATTTTCCCGCGCAGCAGGATGCAAATACAAGCCCATGAAAGTTACAACACCATCGATCTGTTCCTTTCACAATAAACCTTCAAATTTCAACATCAAAATATTTCATTTATAGACCATTTTATTCGAAAACGGTAAGACATAATATCAAATACTGGTTTGGTGGGTGAAAATTCACTTTACTGGAAGGCGAATAAATATCATGACGTACCCAAATCCGAAAGCAGGCTGAAAGTAGTTTGCATGGGTGACATCACCATACCTTATTACTGCCGAAAAAGTACGGTGGCGTAACCCATGTCCTTACTACTTTCTGTAAATCTTAACTTAAAAGCTTACCTTTACACCAGGGGTTGAAAAGAATATAGATTGAATCCGAGTGCCTGTATCGATAGGTTGCTGGTCTTCCTCCTTTCAAAATGCTTTTTGTCTCTACATACATGGTCCATTTTCCAATAGCGCAGTTTGCTGGCACATGTATCTCTACGGTTGCAATCTGCTCGTCGGTACAGACCAAGTGGCCGCCCCACTGAAGAGGCTCGAAGCGTTTACGCTCGGTTTCGTTGATAATACATGATCCATGAGTTGATGGTCGTAGGTGTGCCCTCTTACCTGAAAATAATTATGCGAATGCAATAGATAGGAATAAAACATTTTTTTAATCTATCAGCCTTATGACTGGCTGGCCGGCTGGCCGGCTGGCCGGCTGGCTGATTGAGTGAGTGAGTGAGTGAGCGACCGACCGACCGATCGACCGACGTTCACGGCGCTTTCGACAGTATTTAGAGCAAAAAATCTCAAAGAAATGAATGAATGAATGAATGAATGAATGAATGAATGAATGAATGAACGAACGGATGACTGAATGAAAACCAGAGAAAATACATCTAATATTAACATGATTTCAACCCACCTGTCTCAAAACTAAATGTCAGATCGTCTTTATCCGGAACAAACTCTCTATCTAAGGTCAAGTGAACGACGAATGTTTTTCCCCTTCGAATCACGAGTTCGGCTTTTTCCTTTTTTCCCTCTTCTCCACGGTCCTCAGTGCAATCGTACTTGTCTGTTTTGTGAGCCTCGACATTTTCAGCAATATTTAGATCCAGTCCTTTAACGTGCAGGACCGAAGTCAAGTCTTTAACTTCTGTAATTTTCTCCGTTGGTTCATCTGTAAGACAATTTTACTTAAAGTAAAAAAAAAAATTGTTCGTTTTGTTTGTTTAGTATTTAACAAAAATTGCCAGTACAACTATCCATGCTTGTGTTAGTGACCACGTTTATGCTTTCCTTGAGTTTCTTTTACCAATACTTCGCACAATATTCTTCCCAAGCCACCGGCTACTTCCCTACAAAAACATTGCCAGTATTCAGCGCTAAGACAGCCAGTCAATCCTATTCTAGTAACCACCTCTTTCTACCCTCTACCAAACGACAAAATTTGGAGTCGTCCAAATTAAAAGTAGACGACAGTTTAGATGTTGCTGGAATTCCACATTTTTGGTTGAGAAAAGTAAAAAATTGTGGGCTTTTCAGATCACAATTTGTCATAGGGTGGCAAATATCAGTCAGATTTGAATCAAAATTGTTCAGCACAGAACGCGTGGTATAAAGTTGGATCTACGATGCTCTCTGCACGGTGCCGACAAATTATTTTTTTACCAGACGGCAGTATTCTAGACCTGTCCGAAATGAAAGCATTTGCAGACGACAAAATGAATGATTCAATACTCGAAATTATAGAAGACGTTATGGGAAAAGGAGACAACGATGGTTACCAGCATTTTCTCCTTTTCGAACAACGTTTTCTACCCATTCCAGGACAAATCCTATCATCGGAAGAACACCTTATTTGAAGTGTACAACTGCTTTGCTTTGAATTTGGACAAGTCTAAGATATTGCAGTTTTGTACACGGTCAAACAGGAAGTCGTGAAACCCTGCCACAAACCGTAAGCTTTCGGCAAACATCGGAAAAGCCGTTGAGACTCATTCGGCAAACCTCGGGTGATCCGGAACACTCGTCACAACTCGGCCGATTCCGTACCTGCATCTAACCTCGTCCGTATAAAGGAGGTTTCCATTTTGAACTACCAATCACATGATATTAAACATGGCGGTGCCCTTGTAAATCGCTTACCAACGACATGAACAACCACGGTGAAGTTATTCATATATATCGATCTGTCGATGAAAGCTCCCTACGAACTGATAAAGCACGGTAAGAACTGAATGTACAAACTGTATGCCGACGGAAATACTCTTAGAAAGATGTCGCTAGGAAATTTTGACTCATGTTTTCTTTTTTAAGAGGAGCCTCACCTTTTCAATGACGGTAAATCGGTGTGCTTCAGGCGATGAAATGTACCGTGTAGGTGCATATAAAGCTACATGATACAGCAGAGGGATTTGATCACCGGATCACCCGATGTATGCCGGATGGATGTGGTAGTGTCTCGTAGCTTTATATGCACCCACTCGTCAGAACTCGGCCGATTCCGTACCTACATCTATCCTCGTCCTAAACTGGTACCCGTTGTTATCTCCCGTAACCGTCCGATAGATACGAAGATCGATAACAGGCTACCAGTTTAACCTCGTCCGTAAAAGGGTTGTTTCTAATTTGAATTACCAATCACATGATCTTGAACATGGCGGTGCCCTTGTAAATGGCTTAGCAACGACATGAACAACTTCGGTGAAATTATTCACATCTATCGATCTGTCGAAAAAAGCTCCCAACGGAATTGATAAACCATGCTAAAAGTTAAATGTCCAAACTTCGTGATACAACCGAGGGACTTGATCATCGATCACCCGAGGTTTGCTGAATAGATATGAACCTACTCGGTACATTTCTTCGCCGTTTTACTGTTCTTTAAATTGTAAAGCTCACCTAAAGAAGAAAACGTGAGTCACAAATTTTTATTGATATCTTATTTAGAATATTTCCGCCGGCAGTTTGTACATTCAATTTGTCACCGTGGTTGTTCATGCCGTTGCTATGCAATTTACATGGGCGCCGCCAGGTTTAAGATCATGTGATTGGTAATTCAAAATGGGAACCTGCTTTATACAGAAGAAGTTAGATGTAGGTGCGGAATCGGCCGAGTTGTGACGTGTGTTGATAGTTAAATTTACGGAAACGACCGAGTTGTAAGAATAAGACAGTCAGCTCACCTGGTTCTTCGTCGGACTGATCGTCTCCCTTACGTTTAGGCGGACCGTACATGAATCTGTCAAACCATCCGAAGAAGCCATCATCATCTTCTTCTTGCTCCTTTTGATGTCTATCTTTCGGCTTCGAATTCATCTTCAATCAAAACTAGGCCTGTTTCCCATGTGAAAGAAAACCAGACATCAAACAGTAAATGTAACATCATTAAACTGGTTTTGTATTATGCTAATGAAGAAAGGATTTTCTGACAAGTCATGTCAGGAAACTGGGAATGTGCTCTTTCTTTCTTTCTTGTGTCGTTTTTTGCTTCTTTGTTTGTTTGTTTGTTGTCTGCTTGTATGTCCGTCCGTCCGCCCGTCCGCCCGCCTGCCCGCCAGCCCTGTCTGTCTGTCTGCGCTGCCCGCCCGGCCGCCCGCCCATCCGTCCGTCCCTCCGTCCGCCCGCCCGCTCGTCCGGTCTGTCCGTCCGTCGTCCGCCCGTCCGCCCGCCCGTTCGGTCTGTCTGTCCGTCTGCGCCGCCCGCCCGACCGCCCGTCCGTCCGTCTGTGTGTCTGTTTTTACAAGGATGTTTACAAACTCAGCTGTTGCTACTTTGTTTCGGGAGACAATGAGATTGTCCATCCAGCACTATAAAGGATAAGAACTTAACTCCTTACCAGACAACAAATTTTGAGCCACGTCCAAATTCAAACAATTTGCAGACGACAACATTATTGTGTATCAAATGATGAGATTTGTCTATAGTAATGTAGAAAACATTGCGGGAGGAAATGCTGGTTACCAGCAATTTCTCCTTTTCCCACAATGTTTTCAAAAACCTTCTCACTGAAGGACGTTAACTCGTGGGATAAACCTCAGTTTGCTGTAGCAAAGAACTCGATGTATTTCATCGCTACAAAAGACCAAAATTATTTGCTTTTTGTGAGAATATCAGACGCAAAATGCTCGACATTGTTTGGTTACAGATCAGACTGTACTTTCTTTGCAGTCAGATCCTGATCCACAGGTACACTCCGCAAAAGAACCCAAAGTGGACCACAGCGCGCGAAGAGTCAAAGCGACTTTACAGCACTAAAACGGTTACCACGCTGGCAACGCGTAAACAAATACTTTCATTAGACATGTTATTTAACCCTTAGGCTGCTAAGCGCGACTTAAGGACCTTTTGCGCACAGCGTAGATCAAGATCAGACTGCACAGAACGTGCAGTCTGATCTTGGATCTAAATTTCCGATAAGGACATGTCTTTCTCCCAAAAATACGTTTGAAATAGCAAAATTTGGGTTTTTATTGTCGGCTTGACAGTTTCATTTCACTTATCTAGCAGGGTAAGGGTTAACCGATCACAATAGAGATCTGACCTTTTATGCCACTTAAATACTCATTTTTTTTTTTTTGTAAATAATATGGGCAAAGAACTAATTCTCTGTTATCAAACCTTTTCTTGCACCATTTAGAATAACCAGTTACACAATATTTTCATCTGTGAAACGAACGTTCTCATTCAATACCAAAATAGAACAGATATTGCAATGTCAATGCTATTTTGTCAAAATATCTGCAAATCTGGCTGTGTAGATCCAAGATCAGGCTGCAAGTTCTATGCAGTCTGATCTTGATCTACACTGTCCACACAAGCCATATAATCAGAGTTCAACGTTGTAAGGGTCAGGATATTTATTCAGGGGAAAAAAATCGATAAGGTAATTCAATCAGAAATAATGATTTTTTTTTTCAAACAGTAAGATGCCAAGCACAACTCTTACTGTTTGTCAATTTGAAAGATTAAGATCAGACTTTGCAGAACACACAGTCTGATCTTAAATCTATACGCTGACCAATCTCTTATGTTATGTATCCGGACCAAGCTTTAATAAGGTGTCACGCTTTATATGACGATTAAAATTAGACTAGCCTAAATTCAAATCAATTGTAGACGACACGTTAAATGTGTCTCAAATGATGGAATTAGACTCTGTAATGGTATGAAACCTTGTGGGAAAAAAAGAAAATTCTGGTAACCAGCATTTACTCTTTTTCCCACAATGTTTTCAAAAAACCTTTTTCCACAGTTTGTGAAATCTCAGTACGGTTTGGTGAAGGGTTAAATTGCACAGCATTTCGTCTTTTTTTATGTATTGATATACATCTATTCAATAAATGACCCAGAGATGTTCATTAATGTTATTTATACTTTGTACTATGATAGATAAGCCTCAACACGTCATCAGGCTACATTATAAGCTTTCGGGCAGTGTAGATCAAGATCAAACTGCACAAAACGTGCAGCCTTATAATAAATATGTGCACACAGTCCACTGTGTTGTCCCAAACTTTGACTAAAATCTATCATTTGGCAATGTCATTGCATTTCTATACATAAAGAAGAAAGTCTGAGAGAGCCGTGCTGTGGCAAATGAGGGTTTAATGCATCTCCGTGATGCATGATACAAAGCTAGTCAGCACATAGTTATTATGGATCCCAAAATACATTTTGTCTAAGAGCCGATTTAGACAGGCCGAAAATTGACCAATAGCAAAAAGTTTCGACCCAGGTCAGCCTGCACGCAATGCGCAGGCTGACCTGTGTCGATACTTTTTGCAGGTGTTTTAAACACCCTTTTCACGGAGCATGGCTCAATGTATTTATTTTGGAGGTAACAGAGGTTTTAAAAAAACCCGGATCTACCGCTGTTACATTGTATTTTTATCGATTTTGAGAGTAAAGCGCTGGTATTCAATTTCTTTCACTGCTGTTCTTGTATGAGTTTACAAATCTCGCATTTCCCCCCCAGCCACGCCCCCTACCTTTTTTCGCGGCTCCGTCCCCTTTTTGTTTGCTTCCTCTTCAAATTATGTTCATTGAGTCTGTGTAAAACAATCCGACTTTTATCGAGCCGGCAATACTAAGATTTGGGGAAAAATCGTAGGAAAAGGAGAACATGCCGGTAACCAGCATTTTGCTACATTATCGCACTGTTTTATACGCTGACGGTGACAAATCCAATCAAGTGAGTCACAATTGTTTTTTCGTCTGCAAATGGTTTTAGTATGGACGAGTCTAAAATTGTGTCGTTTGATATACATGTATATATACATGAAATGATATCCCCTAAGATGTCCAAAAAATCTTCTGTAGTTATATTTACCAATAGTAGGGTAAAGTGGGGCAAAGAGCCCAGGTGGGGTCAAACGCCCACCACCAATATTATGTGACGTACACACTTTTGTGCTTTACGTCATTCTATCTCTTTGACGTCATCGCCTGAAAGTTCTGGAACCAACAACATTTCATCTGAAAGTCAATAGGTGAGTACAGACTGAGGATTTGTTTATTTTAGGATAGTTTGATGTAATTTTCGTTGTTTAATATTTTAAGCGTAGTGCTTGTTTGGTGAACTCGCCAATGTTTTAAAACGAAGAAAGTATTAAGCCTGCCATTACAGAGTTCGTGCAAAGGGACAAAATTACGGAACAATTATATGGCTACTTCCCTTGATTACATAATCATGCATACCCTATCTGGGGCAAAACGCCCATGCGAATCGGGGGCATAAAGCCCTCCCCTGGGCTTTTTGCCCCTTCGTCCTAGGCGTTTTGCCCCTCTCATTTTTTATTAGCTCCACTGGCCGAAGGCCAGCGGGCTAATGTCATGGCCCGGTGTCCGTCGTGCGTCCGTCCGTCCGTCCGTCCGGTCGTCCGTCCGTCCGTCCGTCCGTGCGTTAACTTTTATTTCAAACATCTTCTTCTCTGAAACTACCCATCCAATTTTCATGAAACTTCACAGAAATGATCCTGCCATGGTCCTCTTCAGAATTTCTTGAAAGAATTTGATTCCTTCAAAAACTCTGGTTGCCATGGCAACAAAACTGAAAAATATGGGAAATCTTTAAAAATCTTCTTGTCGGAAACCATAAGGCATAGGGCTACCAAATTTGGCATGTAGCTTTATGTAGTAGACCTCTATCAAGTTTCTTCAAATTATAGCCCTGGAGTCAAAATTGGCTCTGCCCCAGGGGTCACAAGTTTTACATAGGCTTATATAGAGAAAACTTTAAAAATCTTCCTGTACCTAGCCATAAGGCCTAGAGCTACTAAATTTTGCATATAGCTATATCTAGTGGGCCTCTACCAAGTGGGCCAAAATTTTAGCCCTGGGGTCAAAATTGGCCCCACCGCAGGGGTCACAAGTTTTACATGGGCTTACATAGTGACAACTTAAGAAATCTTCCTGTTTTGATTTTTTTTTTTTAAATTAGCCTTGCATCAGGGGTCTTATGTTTTACAGAGGCTTTATATGGACAAAACTTGAAAATCACCTTATTTTTATGGCTTTATCTTGTGGACTTCTACCAGGGTACAAGTAATTAAATAGCTCTGGGATCAAAAATGGCTTTGCCCTGCGGGTCCCAACTTTCATATGGGCTTTTACAGAGAAAACTTTGTAAGTCTTCATTTTGAAACCATTTGGCTCAGCATTGAAATGTTTATTATTTATGGTTTATATTTATAAGCCAGTGGAGCGATACAGGGCCATCATGGCCCTCTTGTTTTTTATATTATCAATAACATTTATTATTATTTTGGTTTGTGGCATATTACTCTATTACGGTAAATTTATGCTAACGAATAGATATTGATAAGCTACCCCACCGAAAATAATTATCCCATTTTCCCGTTCTGTTCCCGTTCCACTCCCGAATTTTGGCATTAGATTCATATATGTTCTTTTTATGTTCCCTGAAAGAATTTTGGCCGAGCATATTGTCTCCAGGCTGTGTGTCTTTGTTACGTCTGTACGTTCGTCCGTCCGTCCTTCCGTGCGTTCGTCCGTCCGTCCGTCCGAAGAAAGTAAGTTTTGAGGACATAACCATCTGCGAAGGCTTTTTTTTTTCAAATTTGCGACCCGTCACGCGAAAAGGGAACATCCGGGAATTCCGTAAGACAAATATTTGGAAAAGAGATTGACCTTTCTAGATTCAGAAAATCTGTCTTTTTTGAAAAGTATCGAACCTGGTCAGCCTACGCAGTCTGACTAGGGTCAATACTTTTCGCACTTCCCAGATGGTCCCTTTTTGCACGACGGGTCACATTTTTATTTGTACAACGAAAACATTTTCTTTTTCTGTTTAGCATTAGTCTATTGTAATGTACGGCTTACTTTATTGCTTTTTTGTTTTTTCAGAAATGGTGAGGACTTTCAAGAGAATTACCACACGTGGCATCTATGGTACCACTGCACTACAAAATGCTCTAGATCAAATATTGAATGGGATGCCTGTTTTTCATGCCAGCAAAGAGTTTGGTATACCTGCGCGCACCCTTCGACGGCATCGAGATAAGGTGGTGAAGGAACCTGGGTCAATGAAACTTGGACGGTTTCGCAATGTACTTCCAGATGCAGTAGAGATGGAACTCAAAGGTCATATCCTTGAGATGGAGAAAAGGCTGTATGGTCTGACTTTCAAGGACATCCAAAAACTCGCTTATGATCTAGCTGATAAAATGGGAATCAAACATCCGTTCAACAAGTGTCGCAACCTTGCTGGAAAAGACTGGGTGCGGAGATTCTTATCAAGACATGGATTGGTATTGCGTCAGCCAGAAGGGACAAGCATGTCAAGAGCTGCTGGGTTCAATCGTGGACAAGTAAGCCACTTTTTTGACATGTACAAACAGTTATTGGAGACCTATAATTTCCCACCCTCACGTATCTGAAATGCAGATGAAACTGGTCTAACAACTGTCCAAAGCCTACAAAAGGTAGTGACGCAGAAAGGAAGCAGATCAGTAGGGAAGATAACTAGCGCAGAGCGAGGGTCACTGGTTACGATGCTCTGCGCCTGTAATGCGTTGGGATGCTTCGTACCTCCAATGTATATTTTTAGAAGAAAGCGAATGGTTGGTACTTTGATGGCAGGCGCACCGCCACAGTCTGTCGGTTTTCCAAGTGATAGCGGGTGGATAGATCAGGAGCTGTTTTTAAAATGGTTAGAGCATTTTTCTAAAATTGCTAATCCATCCCCCGACAGCCCTCATTTGATAATTCTTGACGGTCATCACAGCCATAAGACTTTGGCAGCTGTAGAGTACTGCAGATCAAAGGGGATTATTCTAATTACGTTGCCACCACATAGCACTCACAAGATGCAACCACTGGACCGCGCTTATTTCAAATCTCTGAAAGCAGCCTTTAACTGTGAGGCAGACAAATTCATGGTTTCCAATCTTGGACGTCGTATAACAGTGTACGATATGGCAAAACTCACTGGAACTGCTTACATGAAGACTGCATTGCCTGAAAAAGCTGTGAATGGATTCAAAAGCTGCGGACTTTGGCCCTTCGATTCCAACGTTTTTTCGATTGAAGATTTTGATGCAGTCCTTCAGTTTGATTTGTCTGAAGAAGAAAACCAGAACACTCATTTAGATGATGCTCCCAGTGCTGCGTCTAGGGTATCTGCCAATAATGACTCTGAAACCAGTGCATCTGTCACTAATGCTGCTCCCAACAGTGCGTCTACCATCCGCGCTACTGTCACCAATAGCTCTGCCACAAACCCTTCTGGCACCAGTTCTTCTGCGACCAGCATTTGGGCCAATACAGCCTCTGCGACCTGCATTTCTTCGACTCGCGTTTCTGCCACCAGTGCTTCTGCGACAAGCGCTTCTGCCACCAGTGCTTCTGTGACTTGCGATTGTACTACCAGTGTTTCTGTGACGTGCGCTTCTTCCATTATTGTCTCTGCAACGGGCGAATCTACCACTAGTGCTTCTGTGACCAGCACTTCTACCACCCGTGCTTCTGCGACCAGCGCTTCTTTCACCAGTGCTTCTGCGAGCAAAGCTTCTGCCACCAGCGCTTCTCCGACCAACGCTTCTGCAGCTACGCACGCTTTTTCTCCCATCAAAAGCAATGTGGAGCCAGACACTTCAGCGACGGTGATTACTACCGACCTACCTCTTATCAATGAAGATGATGATACAGTCCCCGGTAATGTCATAAACGGTTTCCAGCTGATTCCCACACTTGGAGATGGCCGTTGCCTATTTCGTAGTCTAGTGATAGGAATGAATCGTAAGCTGCAGACCTGTGAGCGTGATTCAAACGGGAAATTAGACAACCCACTTCTTGATATGATTGAACAAATCTCGGCTGATGAATTGCGTACAAAGGTTATCTCCTACATGTGTGACAACATAGACAGTTTCGACCATATCCAAGGAGACGCAATCAATGCCGATTTACCATCCTATATTAGGTACTCGTCTTTACAGGACCGAATCATAAGAATGGCGAACTCTTTATCTATGCCTGGAGAAATTGAACTTGTCAGCGCCAGCAAGGCTATAATGCGACCTATATACGTATTGGATACCCGGCACAGACCATTATCGGCATACGGGGACAACGATGGATTACAGTCAGATCCCCTCTATGTCCAGTTCAGCAGGATTCGAGATGACGTAGGCCATTACGATTGTCTCATCAAGGAGAATAAAGAACTTAACAAACGTGATTGTTATGTCACCAAAGAAAAGATAACAAATATTATACACAAAATCTCTCCCGTACCAAAGCTGAAGCGGTCAAGCCAAAAGAAAAGCGCCAAGAAACAAGAATCTGCTGAGGTCATCACCTCATCCCCATACAAAAGAGTTTTGGAGGCCAAAGAAGGGAAAAGGGGAAAACGACAAAAACGCAAACCGGTAAGAAATGAAAGAAAAAACAAAAAGAAATCGAAGACATGCGTGAAAGAAGCATCCGGTGGTGAAGACTGGCCCTGTATCATTTGTTGTGACGTGTATTCGAACACTCGCCCTGGAGAAGTATGGGTGGAATGCCAGGTTTGTCATGATTGGGCTCACGAAGATTGTACGCAAGGTTTGCCACAATTTGTCTGCCCGAATTGTGAATCAGATATGTAAAATTAACATTCTGAGTACCCGTTCCGTTGATTTTAACTTTTGCAGAATGAAATAATTTTCAGCTAGACATTTATACATGTTGTTGATAAACTTGTTCAATTTTGCTTCAAATTATTTAGAGAACATTGCATTTGAAGTTAAACTAGATAAATATAGTTTGAAAAACTTTTAGATGTAATTTTACATCTTTGCAAGCTTAATCACAGCATCGTTGATTTATACAATAAAACGTGTTTAAAGCGACCACTCATGGGACCGAAAAAAGCGGTCGCTTAAGAAAATGGTCGCTTAAATTTCAGTTGTGGCATATAGATAAGATCAATATGATTTCAAAAATAGAATATTTCATAAAATCCTTTAAATCCTATGTTTTTTGGTACTTATTAGAACCGTCTCGTCGAGACGATTCTACTGAGTTCCAACAACATAGGGTTTAGGTCAGATAAAATGCTTTTACGAGCAAATACGTCCTCTTGTTTAGAGACTTATGCTTCTGGAAAGGGACTTCAAACCGTGATCGCTTAATGAAAGTAGTCGCTATATAGAGGTGTTCGCTCATGCAATATCGACCGAAGATGAATGTTATTGGGTTCATAACAACGCCCGGTTATTGGAACAGGCCAAGGATATACATATTTGATTAATTCCCCCTTAGACTCGAGCTTATGATATAGCCCACAGGCCGATGATTATTAGCCTTACGCCTTGACGACTTACTTAACCCATTTCCATTGCCACACAATGCCTTGTTTTGACGTGACTAGTGGGTATGAATCTAGAAAACATTACGGGAAAAGAAGAGAATGCTGGTAACCAGCAATTTCTGCTTTTCCCACATCGTTTTCTTCCCTTTCTGATAGAAATTCAATCGATCTTGACGGATATGATAAGCCGTGCATGTAGGGTCTAAACTTTCCGCTAGACGGATTAATTGTAATTTTCACCCTTGCCTAATCAGCGATCAAAAACCGCCTGACAAAACTTGTATAGAAGGCTTGCGCATCTATCTATATAACATTTTAAACACACATAACGATAAGCCATGGTTTACTTGAAGCTAGTGCTCATATAAGCTATGGTTTCGTCTTTCATGACATTAAACCTATGAATAACACGAGAGAATGAAAATCGAATCTGTGAAATGAAAGAGGCATTAAATGGAAGAAAAAAAAAATTGATTTCCGGCACTGTTTTCGTTTTGTAAAAGTTCGGGGCAAAAGGCCCACCCATGGGCGTTTTACCCCACCCTAAAAGGCGTTTTGCCCCGGGGGTGGGGCAAAAAGGCACAAATTTAAAAAAAATTGTCTGGCTCCGGGCAAGTGTACCCGACAGGCCTCCTCAATTTTTTTACCATATATTCTTAGTATTCGGACTAAAGTTACTGCACAAATGAAAACATTCAAAATTTCTGCATGTAATTTCTAGAAATATTACTTTATCCTTAAGGGGGGCGTTTTGTCCCACTTTACCCCATCAAAATCAGGATGTTCAGAACATGTAGGTAGTCTGATCTAAGATCTATACTGTCGGGTTCTTGCCGTTACAACCCGACACTTTTTACCACATGGCAACGTTGTAGACTTGTCCAAACTGAAAGTTTACATGTCAAATTACTTGCGTCTTAAATGGCTGAATTTGTAATTGAAAGGGTGAAAAAAAAAAGGGGGGGGGGGGTTAAAAGAGCAACTACTTGTAACCAGCAGTTGCTCCATTGCCCATTTTTTTTTTTTTTTTTTCAAAAGCCCTCTTCCTTAGGATCGTTAAAATACGGGATAGTTTGGTAAAGGTTGAAATTGAAAAAATAAAAAGTTGAAGTAAGAGCACTGAACAAATACAACGGACTTCTTCAATTAGGAGGAACACCCAAAATGATATTTAAATGATGTTTTTTGCCAGAATATGTAACTTAATGAAACCGACAGAGTAGATCAAATATCAGTTTGTGCAGTCTGATCATAATCTACACTGTCCGTAAAAGCTATTACACATGTTGAAATCATGTACGGATACATCTTTACGTTGTTTAATGCATTGTGCATGTTGGTGACCGTGTAATTTACTTTTACATTAATATTGATGTAAATATCACACAGAAATTCAGCAAATTCTAGGCCACTAATACCGTATCCAAGTAAATAATTAAAAAGAAAAACTCTTACCTCAGACCGATAGAATGTGAAAAACCTTTCCTTATCTAATAAACTCGATGAAAAGCATGTCTGATCAGAACTTAACGCTTCAGCGAAAATGTGCCGATAAATGGATCGAAGCAAAAAGCAATATCATCAATGGAAGCATATAGTTATTTTATTCAATTGAAAAACCGGTTCAGCTTACCCCAGTTTTTCTTTTTATCGATACTGTACATGTATATTAGCATAGTTATTGAACTGAAGGCGTAAAATGACAGATAAACGCCACTACAGGTACCGAGCTGCATAGAGCTACTTTTGCTCTGTTGTTTCGTGCAGATGCTTTACATGTATCTATGGGTTTAAACCTACAAAAGGTATAACAAAATAACACAAAAAGACTGACAGGAAACATTTATAGGAAAGAAAAAGTTTTTTTTTTTTTCTTTTCAAAAGAACTGAAAATGTTTAAGGAAATGAATCAGTTGCTTGTTAAATACAAGTTCTCCCTTTTCCCACCCAGTTTCCGAATTCTGTTAACAGCCGGAACGTCACATTTTGGTGTTTTAGGGTTCAAAATGAAAAGAACCATGTTCTGTGAAAAGGGGACTTAATGCATCTGCGAAAAGTATCGATTCAGGTCAGCCTGCGCACTCCGCACAGGCTGGCCTGGCCGAAACTTTTCGCCATTGGTCAATTTTCTGAATGTCCAAGAAGCAGCCTACCTCATGATTAAGTCAGTTGTTAAAAAAAGTGGCTATGATGGATCCATAATATGTGATGGCTTGATTGGTATCATGGACCACGGAGATGCATTAAGCTCCCCTTTTCCAGAGCATGGCTCAAATATCAACAAATAATTCTGTAAAGATTTCAACTAAGCTGTGAAGTAACTAGAGGCACGTTTGAAAAAAAAAAAAGCACCTGGAAGGGAATTAACTCTTATAATAGAGTTCGTCTCTATTTACCATGCAAGCTGGATTAACCTCCCTTATCAAGCTTTTTTTTTTCATGTTGATTAAAAAGGTCGTTAACCTTTTATGTATAATTATGGTGCCACTTGTAGTGGAAAACAGAAACCTTTACAGACGGCATAGACCAGGATCAGAATTCATAAAACATTCAGTAATATAAACAGTTAGAATTTTGGATTCCTAAAAGTGGGTTTCGAGGTCATTGGGTACTGTCCTTCAAAATTATTCCTTCCTACTGACCCAGTCTAATACAGGTAGGGAACATTAGATGCTACGCAAAATTCAATGACGTCATATCCTTTGTTGTACATATACATGTATGTGTGAACATGGCAAATGATAACAAATCTATAGTTTCGATAAACTGTGCTTTTCTTTCTTGATAAAGACCGTTGGTCGAAATATTGAAAGAAAATGGGTGTTTTAGTTTACATGCTTGTTATCGGTATATTCCTGGACACGTTCACAGTAATAACGTCATTTCTCATAATATAACGTCATTTCCGGCTTTTTTCTTCATAGCAACAACGCAACGGCACAAGGGAGTCAAACTAAGTTCTCAGAGGATAGGCAGCAAACATAGCTTCAGATATTTCTGGTAATATATATTTCTAAGGGTACATGTTGAACTCGTCCGTTAAATTAAGTCTTTACCAAGGAAAAAAAAAACGACCCTGATGAAAAACCTTTGAAAGCATCGTTGGACAAGGAGATAGTGCTGACCAACTAAGTGGCCAGCTGAACATTCGTAGTCTTATTCTCAAGGATTTTCTTAATTTTAAAGTAATGCAACTTCTGATTGGTTAGAAATTCGTTTAGTCAATCAGAAGTTCTTTTACCTTTCTAATAAAAGGCATATCTCAGCATTTACGCCAAACTGAATTTGCTGTTCACAGATCATTAGTCAATGACCATAAAAATACAAAATTTTGGATTTATCCAAATCCAAGCTTTTTCAGACGACAAATTACATTCATCTCAAATGGTATGATTTGCCTTTGAAAGGGTAAAACAGATTGTGGAAAAATGAGAAAATGCTGGATTGCGGCAATTTCTTTTTTCCCACTGTGAATGTTTTCAAATGCCGTTGTCCTCACGATCATTAAAACCCAAAAGGGCTTAAACCCATGATATAGACACGTCAGCCAATCAGATGGGTAGTCTTAGAATTAAGAATTAAAGCCATTTTCAGAATTATTGGCTACGTCGCTCTGCATCTACTTAACTCTTTCAGCAACAAGTATATAAACTCGACATCTTTCGAAGGCTTACAACTCAATCCACCGAAACCCAGAACGATGTACTTGTATACCTTATAAATAGGCTTGGCTGAAAGACCGGGCCGTACAGTATAGATTCAGGATCAGACTGAACGTTTTGTGCAGTCTTATTTTGATTTATGTCCTCTGCAAGAGGCCTTGTTTTCAACTTCGGCACTGAAAAATTTTTTGTTTACGGTTGCTATCGACGACGTAACGATGCTGCGGTCACTCATTATCGGGAGCAATAACTGACCTTTTACCAAACAAACCACTTGCTAGAATTATAAAAAAAATATATATTTATTTTGTGAACATAGTGGCAAAAAGAGAAAATGCCCATAACCACTATTTTGTCCTATTTTTCACAGTGTTTCCTATTTTTTTCCAAGGACAAATTTTGTTATTCAGTAATCTTTTTACAAAGCAATCCCGAGTTTTAAAGACCTTCACAGAGATGGTTTATGAAAACAATGTTGGAAAAAAATAATAAAATTCTAGTTACTAGCATAGTCTCTATTTCCAACAATATTTTCCAGTCTTTCAAAGACAAAAAAAATCATTTCACCAACATTTCGTTTGTCGTCTACAAAATTATACTTCAAACTGGAATAGTCTGGTAAAGAGCCAACATTATAATTTTGAAAGAAATGGACGTTTTCAGCCAACGAAATGGACTTAGGTTTTCATAGCTCCTGGCTGTTTTGCAAGACTGTCTTTGACACAAAATATCGGAGAGTGTAGACCCAGCATCAAATTGCGTTTTCTGTGCAATCGCACCTTGTACTGTATCTGCTGCAACTGGGCCCCTATCCACCAGTCATTCTTAAGAACAGTCTTAGTCTTATTCTTAAGAATTCTCTAAATTTGAAATTAAGACAACTTCTAAATGACTTAACCCTTTCCCAAAAGACAAATTTTGGACTGGTCCAAAGAGTTTGCAGACGACCATTTTAAATTTGATGAAAATGGCAGAAAGTTCTCAAAAAGGGTTGAAAACACCGTGGGAAAAGGAGAAATTGCTCGTTAAGAGCAATTTCTCCTTTTCCCACAGTGTTTTCAAAAAACTTGTACTGCAAACACATGAAAACCAGGGCTTGTTTGGGAAAGGGTTAACTATTTAGTTTAGCGGATCAGAAGTTGTGCTACTCAAAAAATCTAGAATTAGACAAAGCATGTTCTTCAGTGTGGTTGTTGAATACGGATCTTGAACGGCCACATTTAAAGCGGTATCCAACCACTGCAGATTCCGTTTATCACGTTCTTTTGTTTTAGACAATCTTAGAAAAGACTGGTAATTTTTCATTCGCGAGCAAAATGGCTTTAAAGATTGGTGGAAGTATATAAGCCATGCTCTGGCAAGAGCATCTCCTTGATGCATTGTTTCAAGCAAGTCATCAGGGTCCGCATTCACCAACCATTCTTAAGAACGTTCTTGGACTTATTCTTCAAATTTTTCCAAATTTGAAAGTAACACACCTTCTGATTGGCTAAACCATATGGTTTAGCCAATCAGAAGGTGTGTTACTTTCAAATTTGGAAAATTTTGAAGAACAAGACCAAGAATGTTCTTAAGAATGGTTGGTGAATACGGACCCAGATAATTATGGATCCATAAAAGCCATTTCTTTTTAACAAGCAACTGAATCATGAGGTAGACTAGTCCTTGGACATACAGAAAACTGACCATTAGCGAAAAGTTTCGGCCCAGGTTAGCCTGCGCAGACTGCTCAGACTGACATGAATCGATACTTTTCGAAGATGCATTTAGCCCCCATTTTACAGAACATGGCTCATATGTATGTAGAAAACATGAGTATCACCCAGTTGTTTTCCTTGTAAATTTCTTATACCGTTAGTAACGGGATAGCTTTTATTACGAGGGAAGGCATAATTACGATTTGAACACTTCAAAAATATTATATGCCCGAGCAGTTCAGTTGGTAGAGTCGTTGAACTTTTAGTGTCGAAGTTTGTAGGTCCGATTCCCAGCCTAGGCAAATTATATTTTCAGTATTTTCTTTTTTCACAAATTGAGGGTAAGCAGTCACGTCTTTATGATTTTTCCTTGCAAAACATCACCCAAAGCCAACTGAAAAAAAAACAGTTAAAAATCTAGTTTCATGCTCCTTTAACTTGTTGTCTGCAAATAGGAGCCTACTTTCGAATTAAACAAATCTAGAATTCTGTCATCTAGGGAAGAGTTAATCAGGTGATAAAGGTTAATGGGTGCAACATGGGAATTCTCACTGGTCAGAATGACCTCTTGTTTCTATGGTGAACTCTTCACCAGAAGACAAAATTTTCGACTCTTCCATATTGAAAGCATTGCAGACGACAAATCTAATGTTAATTAAATTGTAGGATTTGTCTTTGAAAGATTCAGAAAACAATGTGGGAAACGGAGACAATGCTGGCATTTTCTCCTTTTCCCACAATCTTTTCTAAAGCAGTTTTGCGCGGGGTCAAATAAAGATTTGGTAAATGGGTAACCAATGACTTCATTATTGCAGTGTGGTCAATAATAATGTAATACATTCTGTTATCGGTATTCAGCATCATGCACATATAATGAATGACCCGTCATTTGTCGTTCCTTTGGTCGATATAGTGCTAGTATAACTGCAAACTGAACATGTGATTAACCTTCTAACGTGCTTGTTTACTTGGTGAGTCATATCGTCTCTGTGTGTGTGTGTGTGTGTGTGTCTGTCTGTCTCCCTGCATGAGACTGTCTATCAATCTGTCTAGCTATCCTTGTCTCTCTGTCTCTGTCTGTCTCCCCATTATTAACCGATGAATAATAATAACGAAAGAATAAGAAGAAATACTACACCATCATGTAATAATAAGAAGAAATACTGCATTGTTATTTAAATGAGAATGCAGTATGGCCAATCATGTCTTCAGTTTCTTGCATACTTGAAACTGAAAACAGCAGGGTAAGTTATCCTCCTTTCTTTTCAGATGGATGTTTAGCTATCATTCCGAAGAGAATAGTGAAAGAGAACGGTCAGAACATACAACTTTTTGACGGTATGTACCGTTTTAATGTACCTTTTAGTAAAGCTTTACCAAACACGATTTTCACCGACAATGAGGAAAAAGAATTCTGAAAACATTGTGGGAAAAGGAGAAAATGCTGGTCACCAGCATTTTCTCCGTTTCATACAATGTTTTCTGACAGAACAGAGCAGAACTTCGTTTATTTGAAAAAAAAAAAAAAAAACTATACAGTTTATAGTCATACATATTGTATATACATGTAATTGTATTCTAATATACATGCATATAGTCACGCCATTTCTCTCAGTTTACTAATTACAATTCCAACGGTATACAATCAAATATTTAATAAGTGAATGAGTGAAAGGGATATTTTCAGTAGTGAGAGTATAGATCTGTTGAGGGAAAACTTGATTGTTAACATTGAACGAACAAAGGTACTTTTACATCAATCAGTCGACAAATCACTCGTCCATCCAGTCCGAATGAGTAAGCAATTAGTCAGTTGGCTGACGTTTTAATGAAATGGTTTACAGATAGAAAATATAATATGAATGAATCAACGAATAAGTCAATTAACCAATTACCACACAATCCCGAGTTTTAAAAGCCCTCGGAAAATAGACTTTGAAAACTCTGAAAATATTGTGGGCAAATGAGAAAACGCTGGTAACCAGCATTTTCTCCTTTTCCAACAATGCCCTCTAACAATTAAGTTACAAACCCAATAATTTGACCATCATTTAATTTGTCGTCTGTAAATGCTTCTTATTTGGACAAGTCTAAAATTGTTTTGTGTGGCAAAGAGTTAATCAGCCGATAAATTTATAAATCGATGATTTGATGTCGCTGCGTACATCACTTTAGACAATGAAAATATAATGAAATGAATTAGAGTTTAAATCTATACATGAACCTGATAAAAGTGAAAAACAATTCAAATTTACAACAGTTTACATGTACTAGTAAACGGAATGGATAAATGAATGAATAATTGACCCGTCCGTCAGTCAACCATCACTTTTAGACAATGAAAATATAAAGAAATATATGAGAAAATAAATGTACGTGTAGGTCTATACATATACCTGATAAAAGTGACAAAACAGTTTTGAGTTCACCATAGAAACAAGTGTCATTCTGACCAATGAGAATTCCCATGTTTACAGTAGCTCACATGTACTCGTAAATTGTATGGACACAGTAAATGGATGAATTATTGACGAATCAGCCAGGCAACCATTCTGATCAATAACCAATCGATCAATTGACGGGCTAGCCTTTCAAAGTCTTTCAGAGACAAATCCTATCATACTGAAAACAATTAATTTTGACTTCCGAAATTGTCTTGGATTTGGCAAATCCAAAATTTTGTTGTTTGACATTGAGTATAGCCAACCAAGAATTCACCAATCAACCGGAAGAACTGGACGTATTACGGCCATCAAAATGTATTTCCGTCATTTAAAAAATAGATCCCTTAAAGATACGACAATTGAGCATTCGTACAAAACGTACTCTCAGTTCTTCTGTTTTGTCCTTCATTCTCCTCAAAGTCTCGATGCTTAAAGGCCCAGCAGATTTCATTTTTCTTCCAGCGACTAACACTAAAACCGAACGTACAATAACAGATTGTCATCTTCACAATAACTTCCATACTCTTAAATGTAACGGACATTTCCCGTTTCCGGCTGTGACTTTATCCCTTTCAGTCTAAATGAAACTGAATATTTTGTAAAGTCCTACCTCCGACATAGGACTGTAGACTCCATTCATTTCCATTGACATTCCCTGTCTAATGTCCAAGAATTTTCTATAATTCAAAGTAACGCAATTTCTGATTGGCTAAACCAAATGGTAAGGTGAACCAGAAGTTGCGTTACTTCTAAATATACTTTCTAATATTCTGTCCCTGATTTCAAACTGCATGTAAATTTTCTGCACGGCAGAGGAATATTCCATCTCTAGATCCAGTCGATTGTTAGACTCAGTGAATCTTATAGGTCCATGATTAACCCTTTACCGCACAATGCCGCCTTTTAACGTCCCTGGGAAAGAAGCCTTTTGAAAACATTGTGGGAAAAGGAGAAAAAGCTGGTAACCAGCATTTTCTCCTTTTCCCACAATGTTTTCTACCCTATCAAAGTAAAGGTGCATCATTTGAGCCACACTGAAATTGTCGTCTGCAAATGCTTTCAATTTGGACAATGCTAAAATTTAGTCGTCTGGTAAAGGGTTAACAGCTTGCTGAATTCAGCTGAAAATTTAGCGTTTTAACCTGGGAGTCCCATATAATTATGTGATCACGTGCTTGGTATAATGAATTAATGTTCTTACAACATTTCCGAATTTCGAAATAATGCAATTTTTGACTGACTAAATCAAACATTCTGTCCTTTGTGACAGTTAATGGGTAAACACTTTACTCCATGAAAATACGGGTAATTTTCTTCTATTTCTTTCAAGTGTTTTAATAAAAACGATGAAAGTGTGGCATTCAAACATCCTACAATTCTTGCAAGATAACCAAATTTTGAATTGTGCCGAGGACAAATCAAAATTATTGATATGTATCTTCACAAGAGCAAAAAACACAGTGGGACAAGGAAATATTTTTCTCGTTTTCCGACAAATCGGACAATGTTTTCAAAGTCTTCATAACTTAGATCTATGAGTAGCGAATAACGAAATTATTTGGTAAATGGTGAATTACATCCAATAATCAAAGTACTGACAGACTAGCGAATTTGATTGATTGACTGATTGTATGGTGTTTATTATTATTTTAGTTATATAGCGGCGGCCAGTGCACATATCCATGCTTTCCTGGAATATCTTTTACCAGTACTCCATACAATATTCTTTCCAAGCCACTGGCTGCTTTCCCACATAACCACCGTCGAAACTTGAGAGAGGAATGAATCTTGTTGCAATGACTATCATCAATCCTCGGAAAGAAATTGGCTGAGCCGGGGATCGAACCGGTGACCTCCTGTTTTCATGTCCTGTATGCTACCGACTGAGCTACCGGGGCTATGCATGCTACTGGTTGACTATCATCCAGTTTAAGTTCATCCCTTAACCTGCTAGAAAAATTAAATGAAACTTTCAAGCCAATGGTAAACACCTGAATATTGCGATTTCGAAGTTACATTTTGGAGAAAATAGATCCTCTTAGACTGCTGTTCTGTGCAGTCTGATCTTAATAAACACTGTCCACAAAAGCTCACTGAGTCGCGGTGGTGCTGGTAAAAGAAACTCGAAAAAAACATGGATAGGTGCACTGGCCTTCATGATATCACCGAAATAATGTTGAAAACGGCGTTAAACACCATACAATCAGTAAGTCAATATCTAATAGTGCAAGATGTAGTGAACTATTTAACTCTTTACAAAACGAAATTCAAAACTGTTACAGACCACAAATTAAATGTGGCTGAATTGATGAAACCTGATTCCAAAAGGGCAGAAAAAAATGTGGGAAAAGGAGAACATGCTGGTTACCAGGGCTTCTTCCCCAGTGTCATTAAAATTCCGGATTGTGTGGCAAAGAGTTAATATTCTAAACGTACAATAACAGTTTAACATAACAGTTTAACTGTACCGAATGATCTAAATAATGAATCACTGAAGGAATGATAAGGGTTCCCTGTCCAGTCAGAGTTGATGCAGCTGGGATTTGCTACAAGTTACCTAGGTGTTTCTATTTTTAGATTCATTCATAATGTTACAGTGGTGTAGGAATAACTGATAATTAGCCTGCTTTGCATAGGTCACTTAATTTACATATAAGCAAAGATCTTGTACTTTATAAATGACATCTTATTGTGGCGCCGCATGAGCGGCGGCACTATATTTTTATTCGGTTTTGAAAAGTGCCTATGGAGGCAGCCATATTGAACTGGTTCCATGCTTTGTATTAACATCCACCTATATCTACTGTACTTTGATTACCAGATCGGGGTCCATAATAACTTTTTTATTTATTTGTGGGGATTTTTTTTGTTTTTGTTTTTGTATATTGCACTTTCATTGTTAGATGGATAAAAACACGGATCGTAAACATATCAACATTTTCCTTTCGAAAAATAAAAAATGCATTTCGAATAATAACTCACGTGATCAAAAATTATCTGTCACAAATTTTCGAAGCCACCATTTTAAATATCTTACGCTGGAAAAGGTTAAGAGGCATTTTCAAGCTCTTTGACCCTAGAGCACCCTATGTGGTACTTGTGACCCCACTTATATTTTTGTTCTAGTATTGTATGGATTGTAGAAATATTGTTTTCCTTTCGCGATCGTGTTTTTAAGACCAGCTAACTGTAACTAGGTCAATGTTGGGGGGTGACAGATGTTTCGGTAACAGACGAGTTCGGTAAATTGGACTTACAGAGTAAATCGATTGGATGTTTCGGTAACAAGGTAATTATATAGTGGTAATGCACCGTGGCGTTTTTCACACCAAATAAAGTCTTGGTTCTGATTCGTTCAATGTTTCTCTTTTTTCTTCCACACACTTTAAGACATAATATTTTTGTTATGTTTCTACTGTCATGCTGTACGTAAAATGATACCCGAATCAAAGTTGAGGTAACGAATAACAACACCCAATCCTAAACTTGAAACACGTTGTATCTCCTTTTAAATCAATGATTTATGATCCTTTCAATGTGAAAATATTTTCTTACTGAAAGACTTCCAAACCAGCCATTAACCCTTAGAGCGTCTGTCATTACTGCTGTTGCCATTGCGGCCGGTGCAGATCGAGATCAGAGTACACCAAACACGGAGTTTGATCTTTGATCTTCATTTGTCAATTTTGCAAGACATTCTGAACAAGAAAACCTTGACACTGCTAAAAATAGGTTTTATATCTAGAATGAAAATGACCCTTGGGTTTATTCGACGCTCTTAGATTTAAAATTATGGATAGTTAAATTTAGTTCAGAAACACAGGTAATACAGGTAAAAATATTGTGGCAAAAGAAGAGAGTGAGCGCGAGAGATAGATAGTAGCAAATACTTTTTTGACAAATACTTTTTTCAAACTGCACGAGCAGTGTGTGATCTAAACATGCCCAATCCCCGTAACTTTTACATGCAGTCTGATCTGCAAGTTTCTTCTTGCCCATTGGTGTTTCGGGTTTTCATAAACCGGGGTTAATCTTTAAGATCTACGGGAAACTTCTTTATCTTGTTGGCAATGGGAGGTGTGAAGACAGACTGTAAACGCGTCTATATACAATATACAGTACTCTCTTCGCTCTCAAATAGTACGCATATGATTTTTTTATGCAGTGTTGTATTGATGAACGCACTTTAAAACCAGCAGACGCCGATTTTTGTGCACCAGACCAGATTTGAGATCTGTGTGGAAAATGGAGAGGAACAATACAGAACAGATATCTTTTATGTTCATGGTCAAAATCACAAGAAGTACGCACGAAAGCATTATTGTCAAGGCCTCTCTCTCTATCTCTCACTCCCTCTCTTCATTTGCCACAATGTTTCAAATGTATTATCTTTATTTCTGAATTCACGTTAATTATCCATAATTTTAACCTTTAGAGCATCGAAAAAAGTAAAGGCTATTTTCATTTTAGAAACAGAACAATATATATATTACAATATACGATCCCTGGTCTAATATTAGCTATTTCAAAGCAAAGTTGTCCTTCCTCATAATGTCTTAGAAAAGCTGGCAGCGTAAACCAACGATCAGACTGTTTTTATTTATTTATTTATTTTTTTTTTTTTTGCTTTGCAGTTTGATCTTTGTCTGAATCGGTCGCAAGGGCAACAAGAGTGAAAGGTATTCTGAGGGTAAATGGCTGGTTTGGAAGTTGACCAATTTGTTTCCGGAAGAAATTATTTTTCACACAGAAAACGTTGACAAGAATAGGATCATTTTTAATAAAACATTTTTAAAAAACTTGAGGATTGGCTTAAAGTTGGAGTCAGTTATCTGTAGGACGATTAAGTAATACGGGTACAAGCTTAGGGCTGGGTTTTATCAGGGATCGTGTATTATTCATTACATGAATCAGCTATGGATGAAAAACGAAAATAAGATATGGTCATCAAAATTTACTAATTTCAGGTATTTATTTATACAGCATAGAAAGAACAACAAATATATTTACGTCAGAAAACGAGTGAGAATTGCAAATTAAAAGAAAAAACGTTTGCACAAACAGAAGCCATGGATGTGAAAAACGTCACGGCACTATATTACTGCCTTGTTACCGAAATATCCAATCAATTTACTCGATAAGTCCAATTTACCGAACTCGTCTGTTACCGAAACATCCGTAAATCAATGTTGGAGCGCCTAACATGACTGGTATCATACAACCCGTCTAGTCTATATAGATATAAGGACTTCATTCAAGTCTTTATTATATCTATAATAAAGAGGGGTTGTATGATACCAGACATATGTGTTGGAGTGTCAGATTTCGCACAATCCGATAACAGACTTTTCTTTCGTTAATGTAAAATCTTCCTGTTCAAAATCAGACGGTCGAGAGTTTTGATATTTCATGTGTAGTATCGCTACAATGACCTCTACCAAGTACTAGTATGTTCAAATGGTGGCCTTCGGGTCAAAAGTTGCCATATGCTCCCCTCCACCCAGATGTCACAAATTTGCGCATAGCCATATTTGTTGCACACTTTTCAAAATCTTCTATCAAATATCAGAAAGGCAACAGCTCTAACATTTCTATCTACCAATTGTGTCCAAATGATGTCCTGTGGATAAAGAAATGGCCCAGTCCATGGATAAGAAGTTTGCAAATAGCCTTCAATGATATGAAATTTAAAAATCTTGTCAAAAACCAGATGTCCCAGAGTTTAAATACA
Organism: Tridacna gigas; assembly: GCA_945859785.2. NCBI lineage: Eukaryota > Metazoa > Mollusca > Bivalvia > Cardiida > Cardiidae > Tridacna > Tridacna gigas. The sequence goes on from OX244034.2 coordinate 32,339,818, forward strand.
GTATCACCACTTGGACCTCTACGAAGATTGTGCAAGAGATGGGTATTAGGAAATAACCCAATGCATTGTGCCCTGTTACAGAAACAACTAGTTTGCGGCGCCATTGATGTTCAGCATCAATATTTTCTTGTTCAATCTATTACTTTGTAAGAAGACATGTTCAAATTGGAGTGGTAGAAATTTAGTGGTTTTTGTCAAAATTGTCATATATAACAGAATTAGGATTTCTAATAGAAAGAAGTATTTTACTGTGAGGCAGTATTTGACAACTGTGGGTTTTTTTGTTTACTTTGACTCTGGGTCAATCATGACGCCTATAGACTAGCTTCGCTAGTCTAAAAATAATTCCCTCTCGCTCGCTCTCTCTCACCCCCTTCTCTCTACCCCCTCTCCCTCGAGATAAGAGAATTATAGATTTATCAGAAGCACTTGCTGACATCTACCAGATATATAACAATAATCAATAAGATCTGAACATATCACATCTATTAACCCTTTTGACGTTTGTCGCAACAACAGTTGCCTTTTGCGGAAAGTGTAAATCGAAGATCAGACTGCACGGAACGTGCAGTACGTGCAGTCTGACTTTCGGTATACACCGTCCGCTTTTCGGGGACATACTGACAAAGAGCAATCTTGAGGTTTCAATCATTATGGCCTTATTGACTACATGAACATGTCTATTGGGTTTGATCGGCGCTCTGATGGTTTATTATTATCATAGGGCGCGTGCACTGTACAATGTTTGAGTACTGATAACGCTAACAGTTAACCTACCTTTACTCGAAACAGGTATAGTTTCTTTTATACGCATGAATTTTAAGAAGCTTTTCAAACAAGTGGTAAAAAGGGAGAAGAAGTAACAACAATAACAATCATCATCATCATCATCTTGCTCATCATCATCATCGCCTTTTGTCATAATTAGTAAAAGTTTTTTGTCCATTCTTTACATACAACTTACCAGACATCAAAATGTAAGGCTGATCCATAGTAACAGCGTTTTGCAGAGGGCAGTCTAAATGTGCCTTAAATGATGGGATCTGTCTTTGAAATGGTAGAAACATTGTGGGAAAAGGAGATAATACTGGTTTCTATCATTTCTCCCCTTCCCACCATGTTTTGAAAGTGCTCCTTTCTATGGGTCGTTAATAGAGGGATTGTTTAGTAAAGGGTTAAATTACGTAGGACAAGAAAAATTGCATGATACAAGCAATTTCTCCTTTTGCCACAAGGTTTTTTTGTGTTGTTTGGAAGAGGGTAATTTATCGTTGAGCGGAAATGAGGAATGCTTATCACAAGTTATTTTTCCTCTTGGCCAAATGGTTTCGCTTTGTGTTTGTTGTTCGAGTTAGTTTACTTTTTTGATAGACAAAACCGTTTATTGTTTTCAAATTAATATGCCATTTCTTAGTACGGCAGAATCACTTTTTATTTTGTATTATGTTACATAAGCAAAGAAAACAGACCCTATGCTATAAATCAGGGGCAGATCTCACGATCAAACGCTAAAAAAGACCATGATTTTTTGTTTAATACATAATAGATCAAGATGAGATTTCATAGAACACTAAGTCTTATCTTGGACCTAAAATTTATTTATTTATTTTTATTTTTTATTTATTTATTTATTTATTTACTTATTTATTTAAAAACATGAAAAGGAACTAGATATATTAACCTTAAGGCTGCTAAGCGCGACTGAATGGCCTTTTGCAGACAGTGTAGATCAAGGTCAGACTGCACAGAACGTGCAGTCTGATCTTGGTTCTACACTGTCCGACAAGAAGATATTTTTCTCTCCAAAAATAAGTTTGAAATGGCAACATTCGGGTTTTTTACTTTCGGTTTGAAAGTTTAATCTGAGCCATGCTTTGTGAAAAGGGGGCTAAATGCATCTGCGAAAAGTTTGGGCCCAGGTCAGCCTGCGCAGTCCGCGCAGGCTGACCTGGACCCAAACTTTTCGCTATTGGTCAATTTTCTGTATGTCCAAAGACCACTTTACCTCACTGTTCAGTTAGTTGAACACAAAATGGATTTTATGTATCTATAATTATGTAATCACTTACTTGGTATAATGTATCACGGAGATGCATTTAGCCCCCTTTTTACCAGAGCATGGCTCAACTTTGTTTTTACGTAGTAGGTTAAGGGTCAACTCTTTCGGCGCCAAAATAAAGTAATTCGGCCTCTTTTGATGGCTGTAAATACAACCCACTAAGTCTCCGGAAGATTTTTATCATATAGGCTTGACAAAACAAGCGGAGGGCATGGATCAAAGATCAGACTGCACGTTATGTGCAGTCTGATCTTGATGTATGCCGTCCGCAAAAGTCCCTGTTTTCGCCTATGGCGCTGAAAGGGTTAAGATCTTTCTTTCTCAATTACTGGAAATGCAGCGCTCTAGGGGTGAACTGTACAGCATCAATTATAATTAGCTGGCATAATATCGCATCTATTCTACGGAGCAACAATTATAACCGATATATCACAGAGAAGCAGGCGGTCACGTGATTTACCTGTGTTTACGATAAAAGCAATAATGACGTCATCACCCTTTCAGTTCCTCAGGCTAGCAAAAAGCTGCTTTTACTGGCGACGTAGGTCAAGATCAGACTGTTTAGAGCGTACATTCTTATCATGGATCAATACCGTCTGCTCGTTTAGTCAAAACTAGTAGATTATATTCTTTCTGAATTTCGGTGGTTTTATATTTTTAGTCGTCGAGAGAGGTAGGGCTTACATTTGTAACAACATTTTAGGTTAAAATGCATGTTGCCAGTAATTTCTCCTATTCCAACAAAATTTTTCCACCACCTTTTTCCAAGCGGGGAGGGGTCGTTAAAACACGATATTTTTTAGTAAAGGGTAGAAAGGGCAAACCTCCCACTCCCAGCTTCCGCAGCTGACAGCAAACTCTATACAACTGTTATGAATACAGTTTATTTACCTGTTGGGGAAGGCTATGTGTGTATTGATTATCTCCGGCAGTACAGGAAAATTTTATCCGATATCATAGAGTCTGTGCGTACGGAGAATAGAGGGGAAAACAAATATTTCACTTGGAAAAATGATAATATATTCAACATGGAGGAATAGATGGTTATAGTTGTGGCTATTACACGTATTTCTGAGGTATGCTTGTTTTTGCTTTATACATTATATAGATTCTGTTGTCTTTTTATATGTACATAAAAATATTATACAGATTCTATAACATTCTATTTCGACTTAACCCTTTACCACATCAGAAAAATGTATACTTTGCCCAAATTGAAAGCATTTGTAGACGACAAATAAAACATGACTCAAATGGTGAGATTTGTCTTTGATAGGGTAGAAAACGTTGTGGGAAAAGGAGAAAATGCTGGTTACCAGCATTTTCTCCTTTTCCCACAATGTTTTCAAGAGGCTTCTTCTTCAAGATCGGTAAAGAGTTAACTCATTATCAAACGACAAAATTCTAGACAGGTCCAAATTCAAAGCTTTTGCAGACAACAAATAGAATGGTAGTCAGATGATGGGATTTGTATCAGAAAGAATCGAAAACATGGTGGGAAAATGACAAAATGCTGGTTACCAGCATTTTCTCCATTTTCCACAATGTTTTCTAATGCCTTTTACATAATGGTTGTTAAAACTCGAGATGGTGTAGAAAGTCCTTTAAACACCAATCAAGCTGAGTACACAGATTTGGTGGATGGACGAACACTTCATTTCGACTTAAAAGTCTTTTTAATGACAATCAAGCTGAATGCAGGTACAGATTTTGTGAGTGGACGAACAATTCTTTCGACTTAAAAGTCTCTTGAATGACAATAGAAATGAATCTAGATATAGATTTAGTGAGTGGGCAAACAATGTTTTCGACTTTTTGAATGACAAAAAAAGAAAAAAAGCTGAATGTATAGCTTTGCTGAGTGGACGAACATTTCATTTTGACCTTAAAGTCACTTGAACGCCAATAAAGCTGAATGTAGTTATAGATCTCCTTTTTTCGACTTGAAAGTCTTTGGAATTACAATAAAACTGAATGTATAGATTTAGTGGGTGGACGGACATTTTATTTCCACTTAAAAGTCTTTGAATGCCAATGAAGCTGAATGAATAGATAAAGTTAGAGGACAAATATTTTTTTTTTTTTCAATTTAAAAGTCCTTTGAACGCCAGTGAATCTGAACGTAAAGACTTACAGTCTGACCGAATATTCTTTTCCGTCTTAAAAGTCTTGAAAGCCGATAAAGCTAAGAGACGTAGTCCTACAATTCAGCATTATATGGAATGTAAGGGAATACTTGAAAATGTGCTTGCTTAAGTAAGACAGGCGCTTGGTTAAAGGCCCAGTTGCGGCCAGAGGTAAACAATGCGGGTGTTTAAATACGGGAATTACTGGTATATCATTTAACAGAATGATTTCTTTTTGTGAAGATGACCATCTGTTTTTGTACGGTCGGTCAAAGTGTTAGTCGCCGGCAGAAAAAGGAATTTTAAATCCAGGTAAACAAATTACATAGTCGCTCTGTCTTTTGATTACTTTATATCTATTCAATTTTATTTACACAATATTCTTTCCAAGCCACTGGCTGCTTTAAAAGAAAACCGTCGTTTAGGCTATGATCAGTGATGGGATGTGAATGAATCCTGTCGCATTGACTGTCTGACATTAATTCTCGGAAATAAATTGTTGGAGCAGGGAATTCGAACCACTGAACCTCTGGTCTCAAGTCCTGTGCACTACCGGGCTCGGCTCGATGGCTGAAAGCTCAGAAAGGTATTTATTTATAGGCGTTACCAATCAACGTGACGGTACATATATCCAAGATCAGACTGCGCTCTCTGTGAAGTCTTATCTTAATCTATGTCGTCCGCGAAAACCCCTGGGTCTGTATTCACCAACCATTCTTAAGAACATTGTTGGTCTTGTTCTTCAAAATTTTCCAAATTTGAAAGTAACACACCTTCTGATTGACTAAACCATATGGTTTAGCCAATCAGAAGTTGTGTTACTTTCAAACTTGGAAAATCTTGAAGAATAAGTCTAAGAACGTTCTTAAGAATGGTTGGTGAATACGGATCCTGTTTTCGCTTGAGATGGTTTAATTACTACGTAAATTAAATGAAAATTGAGCCAGTAGTAGAGATCCAAATATTTCGATCCAAAAAAAATTTCTCGGTAAAAAGTTTGAAGTTGAACAGTGTAGATTCAGGATCAGACTGCTCGTTTTTCTTCTGTCTGATCTTGATCTACACTGTTCGCAATAGCGCATTTAGTTGAGCTTAAAAATCGTAGAGTCTAAGGTTCATAAGGCATATCAGTAACAATAGTTCCCAAATTATCGTATAGTGCAGCTGCAAGATTAGACTGCCAGTTCTGTGCAGTCTGATCTTAGACGGTGCTGTCAATAGCCACTGAAACTGCCTTTGGTGCTATTTGGGCTAATGCTGGCATGAGACAATTTTAACTCCCAGGCTGCTAAGCGCGACTTACTGACCCCTTGCAGACAGTGTAGATCTTGATCAGAATGCATAGAACGTGCCGTCTGATCTTGGATGTACAGTTGTCCGATAGGAGATATTTCAAGAAAAAACAAAAAAATGAAATAGCATAAATCGGGTTTTTACCATCGAATTGAAAGTTTTATCTAAAGTAGGTTAAGGGTTTAAAAAAATCTGAGATGGTATTCATAACCCATTGTAAATTGCATTCTTCGTCTTATTCTAAATCTTCAAAGTAACACGATTCTGATGGGCTAAACCGAATGGTTTAGCCAATTAGAAATCGCCATGCTTTGAAATTATTTGCCCCCCCCCCCCCCCCCCCCCCCCCGAAGAAGAACAAGAATTTTCAGAGAGGTTGGTGAATTCGGACCCTGGTTTCAAGACACCCTTTACTAGACGACGAAATTTTAGACTGATCCAAATTGAAAACCTTTACAGACGCCGAAATGAATGTGAATGAAATGATGTAATTTGTTTTTGAAAGGTCTTCTTTTCCCACGCTGTTTTCAAAAGACTTCCTTCTTAGAGCCGTTAAAACAAAGGGCTGTTTGGTTAGTGGTTAGTAAACCGTCTGCTGCGATTGCGTGGACAAAAAAAAAAATTGAATAGGAAACAAAATATGAGCAGTTCTGAAATTTTTAGATTTACGGGGTGACTCATATGCAAGATAACGCTTTAGTTTCATAAAATAGTAAAATTAACTTCCCGTTTTTTTTTTTTTTATCATTTTCATCCTAAAGGGAACCATTTAACTCGCTAAATTTAAAAGATGTTTTGTCGCTGAATCAAATAAGGTGATAGCTGGCAATCCAACCGTAATGAAAGAAAGAGTTTCGCGAAGACTTCTAGGTATGTCACATGATCACACGTCGATCAAAAGGATTCGTATTTAAGTCAGTAAGATGACGTCATATCTGATGTAAAAAAAAAATAGACGGCGTTTCCGATAGCTAAACGACCATCCTGCTATTAAAAGACCAAAATCGCGGCTTTTTCGTGAATTTAACCATGTATTTCCTGTAAGATTGCAAAGAAAATGTAAATCTACTTGTATTTATCGGTGATTTGAAAGAAATTTTTATTTGCGGAATAAAATATAAATAGGACTATGTCCGTTTAAGTATCTATTGTCATCCTCGGATAATAAATTCCTTTTTCCTGTTTGTGATCAATGACACTTACAGATTCATAATTATTTATCAACAAAGCGTACTGAAAATCCTACGAAGGCTTATGAAATTGTACATATATCCTGTTTAACCCTTTACCACATAAACCCGAGTTTTAAAGACGTTCACGGATAAAACTTTTGAAAACATTGTTGGAAAAGGATAAAATTCTGGTAACGAACATTTCTCCTCTTCCCACAATGTTTTCTACCCCATGCGAGAACTTGGGATCATTTGTACCAATTTTGATGTTGTTGGTTGCAGATGATTTGAATTTGGAAGGGTCTAAAATTTGTCAACTGGTACTGAAGAGTTAAAGCCCCCTAGCGGCCAAAAATAAACGACTCGGGAGTCAATGGCAGACAAATTTAATTCAAAAACACAAAACGTGCGGTCTGATCTTTGATCTACACTGTCTGCTTTGCTGAAACACTATCGAATACAGCCATTCTGGTCATATTTCGTAATAAAAGTGTTTGCTGGGTTTAATTGGCATCCTAAAAGCTAGTTTTCCCGCAATGATTTTAAAAGCCTTCTTTCTTGGGTCGATAGAAGTCACGAGCGATTGTATGGTAAAGGGTTGATCTTTTTCTTTCGTTTGAAGAATCAGAAATATTGTTAGTCAGATAAATCAATTAATTTAACTTTCTCTCTGGGAGAACTTAATCCTTATTCTGCTAAATAAGTTAGATAAAACTTACAAGCCGATAGTAAAAACCCGAAAAATGTTTTTTTTATGTTATTTCTAGGAGAAAAATATCTCAGCATCAGACAATGTAGATCCAAGATCAGACTGCACGTTCTGTGCAGTCTGATCTTGATCTACACTGTCTGCAAAAGGTCAGTGAGGCGCGCTTAGGTTAAAATTATCGATTTTGATCATATCGGAAAGAAGCAAGATTTGTATCTTTATTTCTGCGAAACACTGGTTAAAGAATTGGGGCGTCTGATTTGGTCTATATTTTTTGCCCAAGAAATAATACTGAAGTATGAACAGAATGATTTTGGTTTTCTGACAGAAAGGGAAAATTGCCCCCTTTCCAGCATGGCATATGCACCAGTCTGGTTTTATGGGAGAAAGAAGAAGAAACAAGATGTTGGGCTTAAAAGGGCTAAGTGCTATACATGTATATCGAATGCAGTAATTAACTATACTAGTGGAAATTGATTTTTCCGTGAAAGTCATCAATAGAATGATACGTACATGCTAAGCTTTGTGAAAAAGAGTAAAATAACACTGTGTCAGAAGTTTTTTTTTTTTCTTTTATCTTGAAGTGAGAATAAGTTGAACTGATAACTGTCCTAACGTCAGATAAAAAATTAAGGAATGTAAGCTAGTTTAAACCATGGTTATTTATCAATCTCTCTCCAGGGCCTAAAATTATTTAACCCTTGTCCTGCTAAATAAGTTAAATAAAACTATCAAGCCGATAGTACAAACCTGAATAATGTTGTTTCAAACTCTTTTTTGGAGAGAAATATCTCCTTATTGGACAGTTTAGATCCAAGATCAGACCGTTTTTGTTTTGTTCAGTCTGATCTTGTTTTACACTGTCTCCAACACGTCAGTAAGTCGTGCTCAGCAGCTTAAGGGTTAATACACACATTAATTCTTAGAAACATTCTCCGTCTTATTCTCAAAATTTTTCTAGATTTGGAAGTAATTCAATTTCCGAATCTAGAGTTAGACAAAGAATGCATATTAGAATGGTTTGTCATTACGGACCCGGTAATATAATCAATAGTGAGGCATACCACAATGACATGATTTCATGATGAAAGATTTCTAAGAATTACACATACAGAATTATTGTGTACACCATAGTGTTGTAGCAGCTAGAATCAATAGTGGCGATATACACGTGATTGCAAATCTATCTAAAATGTTCACGGACTTTTTCTAGAGCGAGGTTATTAACCCATAGGCTGCTAAGCGCTCACTGACCATTAGCGGACAGCGTAGATCGAGACAAGACCGTACAGAACGTGCAGTCTGATCTTGGATCTACATTGTCTGATAAGAAGCCAAAAATACCTTTGAAATGGAGAAAATGGGTTTTTACCATCGGTTCGAAAGTTTTAATGCATCTCCATGATGCATTATACCAAGCAAGTCATACATTATTGTGAATCTATAAAATCCATTTATAATCGGTCGGTAGACCGATTAGAGAAATGGCAAACTTCGGAATCCCGTCCGCTCAGGGCAAACTGATATAACTGCAACTCGTAACAGCTTTTACTTACAGCGTTTTAATTTTTCTAACAACCGACTGAATGATGAGATAGGTAGTACTTTGACATACAGAAAATAGACCAACAGCAAAAGGTTTCGGCCCAGGTCTACCTACGCAGATTGCGCAGGCAGACTAAGGGCAACACCTTTTGTTGATGCATAAAACCCTCTTTTTACAAAGCTTGGCTCATTTACAAGAATCTGCGAACAGCTCGTCCGTCTTCCGTCCGCACAAAACTTTTTAGCTTCGGGAAACAATCAGAAGTGCTGCAGAGTGGAAAAATGATCAAAACATTGTCAGAACTATCCCGTTCTTCCGCTACTGTAGGGAAGAAAGCTTCATAAAACATTATTGGAAGAAGGAGAAAATGCTAGTAATCAGTTCTTTCTTCTTTTTCCACAATTTTTTGCTACTCTTTCAGAGACATACACGTCGGGAAACAATCGATAGTGCTGCATACTGAAAAACTGATCATGACTCTTTACAAAATCGTTTCGTTTTCTTCACGATCCCTGAGAAGAAAGTTTTTGAAATTATTGTTGAAAAAAAAATGTTAGTAACCGGTATTTTCCCCTTTTTCATCGATGATTTATGCTCTTTCAGAGACATAAAGGTCGGAAAACAATCAATGGTGCTGCAGAGTGAAAATTTGATTATGACTACAAAATCGTCTCGTTTTTTTCACGGCCTTTGGGAAGAAAGTTTTCGAAAACGTTGGGGGTGTGGGGGGAGGGGGGGGGGGGGGGAGTGGTGACCGGTATTTTCTCCTTTTTCCACAAAGTTTTCTACTCTTCCAGAGACATGGTGCTTCATTAATGAGTGAATACATTCAATTTGAATGAGTGTAAAATTGTGTCATTTGGTAAAGAGTTAAGGGTAAAGATATAAAATCATTTCCATCATTATGTAGTTGGGTTTGAACTTAAGACCTATGTTATCGGGGCAAGTTTTTTCATCCCGGCTTGGCGGTCAAGAAAGCTGATTATTCTGTTACCATGTAATGAGGAGAACTTTCTAAGAACGCTTAGGGGTTAGGATTAACCCTTTCAGAGCCATTTGCTAAATCAGGGACTCTTTCAGCCGGTATAGATCAAGGTCGAACTGCACTCTGGTCTTGATCTATACCGTCCGCTTGTTTAGTCAAGCTTATATGATAACGGATTTTCTCAATTTCAGCGGATTGCTTTTGCCAGTCGTCGAAATAGGTCGACCATATATATTTTGCGCTGAAAGAGTCAAACCTATATGGGTCATGCTCTATGAAAAGGGAGTATAATGCATCTGCAAAATATATCGACCCATGTCAGCCTGCGCAGTCTGCTATCTCTAGATTTTCTGCATGTCAAAAGACAATTCTACCTCGTGGTTCAGCCGGTTGATAAACAAAATTAATTTTATGGGTCAATAATTATGTATTGACTTGCTAGGTATAATGCATCACGGAGATGCATAAAACCCCCTTTTGCCAGAGCGCTTCATTGCACGACCAACAATCGATGTTGGGACATGACGGAAAGTCAATAAACAGTAGTCTGCTCATTGGTTTGCGCACATTAATTTTCTCTTACGAACACTGTATTATATTACACTGGACTAGTTTGACAAAGAAATAGTATATTTCTATCTGTAATATATCGGTTGCCCTTTGAACATCTGGAAATTATCTACTCGGAAGAAAAGTGTGAGATTTATAGATGATCGGGGTGCCAAATTACTCCAAAATAGACGTATAGCATAAAGGGAGGTAATTCATTATGTCAATTACTTTTAAAAATGCACTATACCTCTTACCTCTTACAAATGCCCCGCTTGATATACTTTTTAATTTTTGTTTACAAAATATTAGAACGCACTATTTCTGTGCAAAATTTGAAAAAAAAAAAACTGTTTACTGATTTCCTTTTTCAGAAAATTAACCAGAAAATAAATCCATAATTTTTGACACGTAAGGCTTTCCTGATTGCTACTGTGATCTTTCAAATCCTATCATTTTAATCACATTTAAGTTGTCATCTGCAAATGCTTTCAATTTGACTAAAATATTGTTGTCTGTAAAGAGTTAACCCTTTCCCAAAAGACAAATTTTATCCCCTTGCAACTGAAAGCATCTGCAGACGACAAATTTGAAAGTGGTACAAATGAATTTCGATTCTTTAACTAGGTAGGAGAAAATGCTGGTTACCAGCATTTTGTCCTTTTCACACAATGAATTCAAAAGTATCTTCCGTCAGGATCGTTGAAACTAAGGATTTGTTTAGTAAAGGGTTTTGACCATCAAACTATCAAAAATACAAAAAGTTAGATCTGTATCAAGGAAAAACAGAACAAGGAAAATTAATATGCTAGTTGTCACCGAGATAGTTTAAACTTCCTGAATGAGAAATTTTCCATTTGTCTCTTTACCAACAACAAAATTATAGACTAGTTTAAATTGAAAGTATTTGCAGACGACAATAGAAAAGTGACTGATATTTGAAATTTTGTTCTGGAAGGGTAGAAACATTGTGGGAAAAGGAGACGATGCTGCAAACCAGCATTTTCTCCTTGTGCCACAATATTTTTCAAATGCCTTCTTTCTAAAGATCATTTTGAACTCGGAATTGTGTTAAAGAACGCATGAAGACACCCTCTAGAATCATACGCAATAACTTGAAAATATTGTAACGATGGAGAAATTGCCCATCACTAAGATTCTTATCCAGGGGATTTAGGCCCTTTTCTCTAAAGTGTTCGACCGGAAGTCCATGCAGCATAACCCTCAGCAAATTATATATCCACGATAAAAAGTAATTCTCAAAAAAAGAAAAACAAAATCGTTGAATTCACTTACCGGTATTCCATGCCGGGTAGCCCAGTTTGTGACGTACAGGCCTTGAAACCAGGGTATCGCTGATTCGATTCACCAGCTCGGTCACTTTCTTTCCAAGGACTCATGATTGTCAGTGCGACAGGATTCATTTCTCTCTTACCACTGAACATTGTTTCAAAAATATTTATGTGGGATAGCGTCCAGTTGCTTAGGGAGAAAAGTATGGGAAGTACTGGTAGAAGAAACTCCAGGAAAGCATGGACATGTGCACTGGCCACCGTGATATAAAGATAGAATCTTGAAGAAGGTTTTAAGCACTTTACAACCAAAAATAAATTCACTTAGTGTTTTTGTCAGTTTAGTAGTGCTTTTGTTGACCTAGTAACCGAACATAAATGTTGGGTTTATTTCTTACCCAACTACGTGTAGTTCAGGAGTAGGGCTTAGCTAGTGACCCACAGGGTTGTGAGTTCGAGTCAAGGTTCCACCAAAACAATTTTCGAGGACTAGCGAAAGTCGCTGAACTACAGGATTTGCACGTTTTCAATGCTTGACATAGTTTCAACTTTGCTCCTTTCAGAGAGCAGCGGCAATGGTTCAATAAAAGATCAATAAACCATATTTACCTCTATACTGCTTAGCGCGACTCTGTGCACTTTTGTGGACAGAGTAGATCAAGATCAGAATAGACAGACCCTACACTTTGATCTTGGATCTACGTTGTCAGATACGCTGATATTTTCGTCAACTTAGATATCGTTATTTTGGGATTCATTTTCGTTGTTGACTGCAGTTTTCTGACTACCTCGATTAGAAGTTGAAAGAAATATGTAAAAACTCGATTTCTTTAGACGGCTGATAATAAAATCCACAGAAGTTTAGAAAGATTTCAAATACATACTCTAGACTACACAAGTGGATGATATAGATCCAAGATCAGTCTACAGGTTTTGAATAGTCTGATTTTGATCTATATCCTCTGCCAAAGCCCCTTGTTTTCGCCTGTCTTGCCGAAAGGGTTAACTGTAGCAATGTGTAATATGAAAATTATCAGTAGCACTTGCTGACATTATCCAGGTGTACTAACTTAACAACGATAATGATGAGATCTATATCTTACCTATGAATTATCATAGAACGGTACAATAGCTGAGTTACTCGGCTTCTATTACAGAACAGAAAAGAACAAGGTCCGTATTCACCAACCAATTCTTAGGAACGATCTTAGTCTTATTCCTCAGAATTTTCTAAATTTAAAAGTAACACAACTTCTGATTGGCTAAACCATTTGGTTTAGCCAATCAGAAGTTGTGTTACTTTCAATTTTAAAAAATCTTGGGGAATAAGACTAAGAACGTTCTAAAGAATGGAAGGTGAATACGGACCCAGAACAAATGGTATATGAAACAGGTAAAAAAAGGTACTTTCTTCTTTCCCCAAAATGTTTTCATTCCTTTTGAAAAAAAAAAATCGTCCTATCTATAGGTAACATTAAAATTGTCTTATTTAAATACTTAGAATTTCACCCGGAACAACTCTAAAATTTTGTCATGAGGTAAAGCGCTAAAGAACTAGACATTTCTGTTATGGATGTATTGACTTTTCGACTGTAATATGATTACATTGTTAAAGTTTCCTGTTTCTTTCAACGGTGCTGTTTAGATTTTTGTGCGGCGAATTAACTTTTTTTATGTAAAATACTGAAAAATTCTACAAAATATATTCCCTGGAAACATAAATTACACAAATTTACATTCAATTAAAAAGGTACAAATTCTGCGTTCAGATAACGAGTTGGTCTCTCTATAATCGTTAACTCCGTCTATTTCTTTGAGATAAATTATGACATCGTCAGGGCTTGAAACCAGGTCATCTTTTCGATGGAAAGTCTTATTGAATCGGACAGTGTAGATCAAGATTAGACTGCACGTTATGTGCAGTCTAATCTTGATTTACACTGTCTGCTGAAGCGTACTGCGTCGCGCTTAGCAGCCTATGGGTGAAATAAGTCGCTGATATGGAGTGCGTAATGATTCTGAATCCCTGGTTACGCCCCTGTGTACATACGCGCACTCTGATCTTGATCTACACCTTCTGCTTCCCTGTTGATGGCTACACTTACATAATGGTAACTGAATGCCAATAAAACCGTAGTTACATTGTCAAGACTTAGTGGTCATGCATGGCTCAGTGCTAAGTGTAGGGCTCGCAACCTGGAAGCCACGGGTTCGACCCTCACTGGAAGCACTTGGTTTTTCCTGGTATTGTCCTTGGGCAAGTCACTTCAGAGCCCTAGCTTAGTACTGATGAAACCCAGGAGATAATGAATTAGTGAACTGCCTCCATGATATGACTGAAATAATGTTCAAATCGGCGTAAAACACCATTCAATCAATCAAGCTCATTCAAGACTTCAAAGTCGCACTGTCAAACTACTGGTATATTACATATGAGCCATGTTCTGGCAAAATGGGGCTAAATGCATCTTCGTAGTCCATGATACCAAGCAAGCCATCACAGTATTATGGACCCATAAAAATTCATATGTCTAACAACCGACTGAATCATGAGATACACTGGTCCTTTCACCTGCAGAAAATTTACTAGAAGCAAAAAGTTTCGGCCCAGGTCAGCCTGCGCGGACTGCTCAGGCTGACCTAGTCGATACTCTTTGCAGATGCATTAAGCCCCTTTTTCACAGAACATAGCTCATATATAATTTATACAAAAAGAAACTCTCGTACAATCCAATGCCGTAAAGACCCCAAGAAAGAAGAATTTGGAACATATCGTGAAAAACAGTGAAAATGCAGGCCACCACAATGTAATCTATCAAATGAAAAATCCTATCATTTGAGTCAATTTTGTCACCCTCAAATACTTTTTTTTTTTAAATTTGGACAAGTTCCAAACTTTTTCGTCTGATAATGAATTGTTTTATAACTGATATCTATATGAGCCATGCTCTTTGAAAAGGGGGCTTAATGGATCTGCGAAAAGTATCGACTTAGGTCAGCCTGCGCGGACTGCGCAGGCTGACATGGGCTGAAACGTTTTGCTATTTGTCAAACTGTATGTCAAAGGACCTTTCTTACTCATGATTGAGACGGTTTTTACAAAAAGTGGCTCTGAGGGATCTAGAATTATAAGATGGCTCGCTTGGTATCAGGTATCACGGAGAGGCATTTAGACCCCTTTTTCCAGAGCATGGTTCGTAAATTAGAAAAAAAAAACGAAATAGCCAAAACGGTTTATACATGTATATTGGAAATCTCGTGAAGCGACAGAAAAAAAGGACAGGTTGATATTTTGAAATCGGAGCGTTTATTCTCCTTGCATATAAACAGTCAGAGTTTGGACGCGCTCGATTACAAAAAGACAAAGGAATGAGAATAAGAACCCATTCCTTAACACTGTGCCAAACGACAAATTTTAGACTCTTCCAAATTCAACGCATCTGCAGACGACAATTTCGAAACCGGTGCAAATAAATCAAAACTCTTTGAGAGAATAGAAAACATTGTGGGAAAAGGAGAAAATGCTGGTTACCAGCATATTCTCCTTTTTCCACAATGTTTTCAAAATTACTCTTTCTCAGGATCGCTCAAACTGTGGACTGTGTGGTAAAGGATTTACACTCACACACACGCAAGTAAGCCCTTTCACCCAGAAGTTTGTGTTTCGCCGACCCTTTTCTTTGATGAATTTACAGCAAACACTGTTTTAAATCGAGAAACAACTCATTATGAGATGTTTTTTTTTTTCATCTCTCACAACGTTATTTTGACAGTTTAACCTGTTTCTTTTTTTTTTTATTTACTAACTGACAGACGAAATATCCAAAAGTGGTATAAAAGAATCAAAGTTCTTTAACGGGGCAGAAAACATTAAGACCAGTTACCAGCATTATGTCCTTTTCCCACAATGTTTTTCAAAATGTCTCTTTCTCAGGGATTGCTTTGTAAAGGGTAATGTACAAATGACCCCTTTCACCTGGAAGTCTTGTGTTTTGCCGACCTTTTCTTGAATGAATTTCTAACATTTGAGATAAGCTTTATTGTATGCATTATCCTTATCCTGCTAAATCAAACAAACGAAACTTTCAAGCCCATAGAAAAAAAAAAACCGAATTTTTTCTATTTCAAAAGTATATTTGGAGGAGAGATATCTCCTTATCGGACACTGTAGATCCAAGAACATACTGCATGTTCTGTGCACTCTGGTCTTGGTCCGCTAAAGGTCAGTGAGTCGCACTTAGCAGCCTAAAGGTAAAGACGTATGAATAACCGTGGTAACCGAGAAGCAACTCATTAAGAGTTTTCGTTTTTTTTTCATCTCTCCCAACGTTTTCTTGACTGTTTTCTACCTGTATTTTTATATACTGATTTCCACCCTTATTATGGACATGCAACGAACCAGAATAACTCGCACAAAGCCGACGCGCCTGAGAAAAAGGTGCATATCCCCTTTAACCCTTTACCAAACAATCCCGAGTTTTAACGACCTTGACAGAGAAAACTTTACAAAACATTGTGGGAAAAGGAGAAAATGCTGGTAACCAGCATTTTCTCCTTTTCCCCCACAATGTTTTCTACCCTTTCAAAAGCAATTTTCAATTTCTAAGCCACCTTTGTTTTGTCGTCTGCAAATGCTTTTATCTTGGGCAGTTCTAAAATTTTGTCGTTCGGAAAAGGGTTAGATACTTTATACGAGCAATTGCGCATTTTCCAACATTTCTGTTCACTCAAAAAGACGTTTAGCCTCTCGTTTGTTTGTGTTTTCTGTTTTTCAACATTATTCTAGTTACATTAGTTAAAGAAATGGTGTACCTGCGCCTTTTCAAATAATATTAAACTCTTACAGCGCTAAATATATTAACCCTTAAGCTGCTAAGCACGACTTACTGACCTTTTGCGGACAGTGTAGATCAAGATCAAACTGCACAGAACGTGCAGTCTGATCTTGGATCTACACTGTCCGATAGGGAGATATTTGCCTCCAAAAAATAAGTTTGAAATAAAATTATTCGGGTTTTTTACTATCGGCTAGAAAGTTTTATTTAACTTATTTATCAGGATAAAGGTTAACCTGACCTCTTTCGACGGCTGAAAATATAATACACTGAATCGCAGGAAGTTTTGTTTCTAAAGGCTTGATTAAACAAGCGGACGATATAGATCCAAGATCAGACTGCACGTTTTGTGCAGTCTGATCTTGATCTATGCCGTCCGCAAAGGCCCTTGTTTTCGCCTATGGCGCTGAAAGGGTCAAGAAAAAAAAAAAACCCTATCAATCACATGCCGGGTGCACCTGTATGGTAAACGAGTTAATGGAGAAATAAACTTAGAAAAAAAAAAATCATACCTAAAGAACCCCAGAACTAAGTTTTTTTTTTTCTTATAAAAATCGTTAAAATGTGAGAAAATGTAGATGTCCATTTTCCTACAGTGTTTTCTAACCTAACAAAGAAAAAATACAATTATTTCAGCCTTTTCTTTTGTCTGCAACTGCTTTCAACTTCTGGACGAGCTGTTTTCTGGTAAAGAGAAAATGAGCTAAAACCATAGATCAAGAGATTAAATGAATTGGCCTCCTGCTTAAACAGAGAAAAAAAAAAAAACTTTCAATATCAAGGATAAAAATGCACAAAACTTTGTCATTGAAATATTGGAACCGTTCTAAAAGATCAAAATTCCGACTTTCCCTGTACCGCGTGGATTGGCGGATTGTCTAGAATTACATGTAACTATTTTTGTACTTGAAACAAGAGAACAAAAACATGTAGATTTCATACTTATATTGATAATGAACGGTGTCATTCAATAGGATCAATTCGTCTATTTTCCGTTTTTCTTTCTTTGAATAAGTTCTTGTGGAATATCAGAAATATCAAAGAAAGGTATAATTTTTTTTTTTTTTTTGAGTATCCTATTGTCTGTCTGTCTGTCTGTGTAGAAAATACTTTCAGAAAAGGAGCACCCCCCCTCACCATCCCCGGATGTTTTCAAAAGCATTTTTCATCATAACTGTAAAGCACAGAATTGTTTTGAAAAGGACTTACCCTTTTACCAAACAATCCCTGCTTTAAACGACCTTCAGAAAGAGGGCTTTTGAAAAAATATGGGAAATGGGGAAAATGCTGGAAACCAGCATTTTCTCCTTTTCCCACAATGTGTTCTACTCTTTCATAGACAAGTCCTATTATTTGAGTCACAGTGACAGAACTGCAGCTTAGTAAGTAAACAAGGGGTGGAGTGAATGTTAACTTATTCAATCTTTTGTCAAAACAGAATAACGCTCGTTGAAATGCAATTGACACTCTTCAAATTTTCCTGGTTAGAATATTTTAATTCGTAACCTTAACATAATTTCGACAAAAGTATTTATGTTTCTTAACGCTCAACAAAAAGAAAATATTACAAACTTTTCCTGTTAGAAATATTAATTCTGTTATATATGGCAATTTTGACAAAAACCACTAAATCTCTACCACTCCAATTTGACCATGACTTCTTACAAAGTAATAGACTGAACAAGATGTCATTTATAAGATACAAGATCTTTGCTTATATGTAAATTAAGTGACTTATTCAAAGCAGGTTAGTATCACTTATTCCTACACCACTGTAACATTATGAATGAATCTGAAAATAGATACACCTTGCAAACTTGTAGCAAATCCCAGCTGCGTTAACCCTCACTGAACAGGGAACCCTTGTCATTCCTTCAGTCATTCATTATTTAGATCATTGTGTACACGGTTATGTTAAACTGTTATTTTACGTCTTGAATATTAACCCTTTACCACACAACCCCGATTTTAACGACACTGGTGAAGAATTCCTAGTAACCAGCATTTTCTTATTTTCCCACATTGTTTTCTGCCCTTTTGGAATCATTAATTCAGGTTTCATTAATTCAGCCACATTTAATTTGTGGTCTGCAACAGCTTGGAATTTCGTTGTGTAAAGAGTTAAATAGTTAACTACATCTTGTGGTAGTGGATATTGACTTGAAAGTTTCATGTAACTTTTTTTCTAGCTGGTTAAAGGTTAAACTTAAACTGGATTATAGTTAACCAATAGCATGCATATCCCCGGTAGCACAGTCGGTAGCGTACAGGACTTGAGAACAGGAGGTCGCTGGTTCGATCCCCGGATCGGCCATTTTCTTTCCGAGTATTGATGATAATCATCGCGACAGGATTCATTCCTCTCTCACGTTTCGACGATGATTATGCTGGAAAGCAGCCAGTGGCTTGGAAAGAATATTGTGCGGAGTACTGTCAAAAGGAACTCCAGGAAAGCATAGATATGTGCACTGGTTACCGCTACATAACTGATGTAATGTCAAACACCATGCAATCAATCAATAAAATTCGCTAGTCTCTCAATACTTTCAGTACGTTGATATTTATTGTCTGCAAATGCTTTCACTTTGTACGGGTGGAATATTTTGTCGTCTAGTACAGAGCAAACATGCAGGACGTTAAAACTCAGGATGTTAAAACTCAAGTTCGACGATTGTTGATTGAATCTACTGATTGGAAAGACTGCACATTGAAATTTTAAGGAAGAATTAAACTGAGAATGGTAGAGGACTGTGGTCCTTGGACCTAGAGACCCCTTTTGATGTAAGCCCTTTGAGTCACACATTTAAGTATAGTCGTTTTCCCCTCTCCCTTCATTGCTAGCCCTTGTCCGTATTGATGGAACTTACAGGCAACTATTCCAATGCTTTTCAAACCACAATATTTGTCCTTAAAATGGTAGAAAACATTTTGTGAAAGGGATGGAATGCTTGTTACCAGCATTTTCTCTTTTTCCCACAATGTTTTTAAGCGCCTTCTTTCTCAGGGTCTGGATTGTGTGGTAAAGGGTTAAGATTATATTACGCCAGTAAGTGCACCTAACGATATATCCTAGCTGTTTCTTAATAAGTACCAGGCGTAACTCTCCTTCTAAGCCATCTGCTGCTTTGACCATTATGCGAAAAGTAAAATAATTATTGTTTTTTAAAACCATTTCGTTTAGCCAGGGATCGTTTATTACGGATTTACGATCCCTTGTTTAGCCAATCAATAATTGCATTCTGTAAAAAAAAAAAAAAAAAAAGAATAGCCTCAGTCAAACGTCAATAGGATAGAATTTTAAGACCGCCATTAAAGTACATTTTCTGTAATTTTGACAAGAATTGTCCCCTTAGAAGAACTGTATCTTTGTATTTTGCTCCGCAACATATGATTTTCTTTCCATTTTTGTGGCATTTGTTGAAGACAATGACGCTTTGAGTTCAATACGGCATTTTGAAAATCATGTATAGTATTTTGTGCAAAACAGAGGGATAACGCAATTAAACTCAATTTTTCTAAGACAAATAAGTGTTTCTGTTGCACTCAGATATGAAAATAAAAATGGTGTATTAATTGGATTAGGTCATCGATCATGGAGATACTTTTTTTTTTACTGGGATATAGCTTGATCAGCTATGGTCCTTTACTGGCGTAATGATACACGCAATCTTTGTTTCCTGACCGCCGATTCCGTGCTGATTGTCCCAAACCAGTTCGTTCCTGGGCTTATTCGTCCCTGGGTTTGTTCGCTAAGGCTTGTTCGTCCTACAAGATTGCACACTACTCTACTGGATTGTGCATGACTAAACAGTAGGTTGACTTTCAGATATTTTGAAACTGTTTCTATGGTTTACTTTTCAAATTATCAACTCCACATAATGGCTCCCTTGACAAATGCCACACTGGTGCTTTCAACGCTTTGATTTTTTTTTTACTCCGCATACATTACATTATCATCTGTGCGTAAATAAATAAAAAATCTGCCCATAGGAAAAAACTGTGGCAAATGTCTCTAGAGGCAATCATTCTGAGAAAAGGAGACAAATGCTGTTATTGTCATTTTCTCGCTTTTTCATAGTGCCTTTAAAAGCCTTCGTTCTCAGGGCTGTTAAAATTCAGGCTTGTTTCCGAAAGGAATATTGAATTTAAACACATGAGAGAGGGAGAGAAAACTTTTTTAAAATCGGTGAATGTAAACCATATTAGGTTGCACAGATGTACTGTCTTATCTTGATCATCTCATTTTGCTTAGGCCATTAGAGCTATAAAGAGGATATAGGTAAAACTGGGGGTTTCGTTTTCTTTTATGTTTACCATTCTTCTTATCAGGTGTAGTTACTCTTATAGGCAGATCTAATTTACTAAGATCTATTTTTAGAACTAAGGAAGAGAGTCGGGTATTTTAAGGGTAAACCCCGCTGTGTCCTCTAACAACACTCGTCACAACTCGGCCGATTCCGTACCTACATCTAACCTCGTCTGTATATAAGGGAGGCTTCCATTTTGAACTACCAATCACATGATCTTAAACATGGCGGCGCCCCTGTAGATCGCTTAGCAACGACATGAACAACCACTGTGAAGTTATTCACTTCTATCGATCTGTCGATAAAAGCTCCTAACGGAATTGATAAACCACGCTAAAAGGTGCATATCAAGCTACGTGATACAGCCGAGAGATTTGATCACCGGATCACCCGAGGTATGCCGAATGCTCTAACAAGAAATGCGACGTTAAGTAGATCTAGTACATGTATGCTCTAACACTACTAAACAGACCCGGTTTTAACGTCCTTGAAGAAGAAGTCTTTTTTTGAAAAAGAAGAAAATGCTTGAAGCCAGCATTATCTCATTTTCCTTCAATGTTTTCTACTATTTTGGAGACTAAACCCGTCACTTTAACCTCATTTAATTTGTCGTCTGTAATTGCGTTCAATTTGGACTAGTCTATAATTATGTCGTTTAGAGCGTTGAATGTAATGCGGCTTATATTTAAACAGACGGACATACAGACACGATAAATGTGCTAGAAAACTGTTTCAAAGCAAATAAGTTCATTTAAATCTCACTTACGACCGCATTTGATAACGATACATAGCTGTACGAGAGTTCAAGGTTCAAGTTGCATATATATATATATATATATATATATGCAAAGTTCAACTAGTGCCGGTTCAAGGATATTACAACTAGTGCCGGTTCAACGATATATGACGTCATCAATCACTGCGTTATGTGTATAGCAACGCGACGTTGCTACGTGATTTATTGTTATTGTTGCCCTGATGAGCTTAAAGCGAAACCGGTTGGCAATAAATGTTATATTCTATGTTCCCATGTGATGTTTTTCTTGTTTATTATATATGTGTGTGTGTGTGTGTGTGTGTGTGTGTGTGTGTGTGTGTTTTCAGCCTAGCTGTGAAAGCTGGCCTTTGACCTACTTCTTGGTTTAAGTCTCGAAAGAATTAACAGTACTTTGCGATAGGTCAAAAACGCGGACATGTTTATTCTACGGGCCTTTTTGCAGGCTTATTTGCAAGCCCGTTTATGACACCAGTAAAGAAGGACTGCTACCCTTCATTGATACCCCCCGCCGCTTTTATACACTGGCTTAGCAATTTGACATGATGGGGGATCATTTTCTTGTACTAATTGAATGAATGAAATTCCTAACCAGAGTTCTCTAATATCTTTTTTTTCTTATACGTCAGGTCAAAATTGTAAACAATTGGGAAAGTTTATCGCTGGAGTCATTTGCAGACCCCCTATCTAAAGATAACATTAGAAAACATTGTTGGAAAAGGAGAAAATCCTGGTTACCATCATTTTCTCCTTATCCCTAAATGTTTTCGAAAATGATCTTCCTCAAGGCCGTTATAACTCAGAATTGTCTGGTAAAGGGTTTTAACCCTTTGGCTGCAAATCGCGACCCACGAACCTTTTGCGGACAGCGTAGATCAAGATCAGACTGCACAGAACGTGCAGTCTGATCTTGGATCTACACTGTCCGACAAGGAGATATTTCCCCAACCTCCATAACTTTGAAATACCAACAGACTGGTTTTTACCATCAGCTTGAAAATTTCATCTTAGATATTTAGCAGGATAAGAGTTAAGACTTATTCAACTAGTAAGCGTTTGTGGAACCCGCAAATGAAATGTTGGTCAAATGATGAAATTTATCTTTGAAAGGGTACAAAACATTGTTGGAAAATGAGAAAACGCTGGAAGCCACTGATCACCGATTACCATTGAGGTTCCTTGGGCACATTCTGTTTGTTTTCGAAGTGACTGGTTGCACGTTCGAACTCCGAGTTGATCAAAATTCTTTCAGAAGTTTGATCATAGGTACCGCGGCAGGAAATTACTATGGTTCCTCTTTCACTCTGCACAACATAATTCCGCGTCATAACGACCATGAGGAAGAAGGCTCTTGAAAACATTGTGAGAAAAGGAGAAAAATCTTGTCACCAACATTTTCTCCTTTCATACATGATTTTTGGCCTTCTACTACTACTACTACTACTAGTACTACTAAACAACACACATCGCTTGAGAAGCCCAAAAATTAGTTTGTCGTCAATATGGGCGAGTTTAAATTTTGTCCTCTAGTAAAGAGTTATATATGAGCCACGCTCTGGCAAAAGAAGGCTTAATGCATTTCCGTGATGCATTGTACCAATCAAGCCGTCACATAATTATGGATCCATAATAGCCACTTTTTTTTTAAAACAACCTCTAGTCATGAGGTAGAGTGGTCCTTGGACATACAGAAAATTGTTCAATAGCGAAAAGTTTCGGCCCAGGCGCAGACTGCGCAGGCTGACCTGGGTCGATGTTTTTCGCAGATGCATTAAGGCCCCTTTTTACAGAGCATGGCTCATATACTTTTGGCACCGCTTACGTATAAATGCTGACTGGCTTAAACATACAACGGTTCGTAACGATGCCTGTCGAATTTAGACTAGGTAAGGTGTGGGTAGATACTCTAACGATCATCCATCCATAATTCAGTTATGATTGCGTTCTTTCGGGAGGCCATTTAGATTTCGATGCATATGCAAGCATTCAGTGCCCTAGATATATGCCCTGAGTTAATTAAACACCTTTCTTTCTAAATAAGTGAAATGAATCTTTCAAACCAATGGTAAAACCCATTATTTTGCCAGTTCAGTTATTTATATGGGAAAAAATCTCCTTTCCGGACGATGTAAATCTAAGATCAGGCTGCACGTTCTGTGCAGTCTGATCTTTATCTACACTGTCCGCAAAAGGTCCTTGAGTCGCGCCTAGCAACCTAAGGGTTAATGCTTGCATCTGCACTGAAATCTTAATGAGGGTCTGAAAGATAAGGATTATGAATGCTTGGAAGCTTGGATGTATCGATAGATAGCTATATTACCTTACTTTAACGTATGAATTAACTTAACCCTTAGGCTGCTAAGCGCGACCCACTGACCTTTTGCAGACAGTGTAGATCAAGATCAGACTGCACAGAACGTGCAGTCTGATCTTGGATCTACACTGTCCGATAAGGAGATTTGAAATACCAACATTTTGTTTTGTACCATCGGATACGGGTTGAATGCTCAGTTTTCTTAAGACTTTAAAATTATCACGAATAATTAAAAAATAGGGGAGCTCAAGCTGCACGTATATCTGATTTCGTCCTAAAATAATTTTACTGCCGGTGGCGACATTTAAAACAGCTCTGTGAAATATGTTAATCAACTCAAACTCTGGCTCAACGTGAATACAGTCATGTGAATACATTGTGGCAAAACGAGAAATCGCTCGTTACGGCAAACTCCTTCTCTAAAAGTGGTCTGCATTAAAACACAAACACCCTTCCACTGGAAGTATCAATTTTAAAGGTCTAACTCTTACCAACGACAACATTTTCAACTAATTTGAATTCAAAGACTTTGCACACGACAATTCTATCGTTGCTGATTTGATTGAATTTGTGCTTAAAAGTATGAAAAATATTATGGGAAAAGGAGAAAATACTGGTTACCAGCATTTTCTCCCTTTTCCCATAATGTTTTCAAAAGCCTGTCTCTTCGGGGTCGTGAAACGCTGGATTGTTCTGTAAAGGTTTAACCTTACGAACCTTACGAAGAAACGGGTTTTCGCGAAACTCATGGAGCATGGACAAAATATGGGCTCGGCACATGGTCACCAACCGTTGTATTTTCAACTCTTACTGTTTTATACTTCTTCGGGTAAGCTACTGTAAATTCTTTTTTTCTTTTTTTTAAAAGGGTCGATAAATGCTGGATTGTGTGGTAAAGAGTTATATACCGTTTAGACTTGTAAATAGCGAACTGAAAGAAATCACGTGACTAAATGCATATATATGTATTTTAGAATATAGTTATAGGTATACAGGTATATGTGTATGACTATAACCTATGTAGTTTTTGTCCTGTTCCGTTCTATATTTAGGAAGTTAGCGCTATTTCTGATTGGCATAACCATTTGGTTTAGCCAGTCAGAACCTTACTTTGAAATTCCTGAGAATCAGACTTGTTATTTAGAATGGTGGTAAATACGGACCCAGCATAGCGCAATTCTGTTTGAAATTTAAGACAATGACGGTTTGAAAATTAGAATAAGATTATTTTCAAAAATGGTGATTGATATGGGTCCATGGTCCGTATTCACCTACTATTCTTAACCCTTGTCCTGCTAAATAAAAGAAACTAAACTTTCAAACCGACAGTATAAACCCAAATTTTCCTGTTTCAAATGTATTTTTGGAGGAAATATATCTCCTTATCGGACAATGTAGATCCAAGATCAGAGTGCACTTTCTGTGCAGTCTGATATTGATCTACGCTTTCTGCAAAAGGTCAGTGAGTCGCGCTTAGCAGCCTAGGGGTTAAGAACATCCTAAGTCTTGTTCTCCAATATGTTCTGAATTTAAAAGTAACACAAGTTCTGATTGACTAAACCATATTTCAAATTTAGAAAATTCTGGCGAATAAGACAAAGATTGCTCCTAATAATGATTGGTGAATATGGCCCAGTTCGCTGTTGTTAATTACTAGTGTGATCACTTAAATACGACCCATGCTCTCGCAATGTTTTCAGTGCCATTGAAAAAAAAAAAAAAAAAAGGACAGTCTTAGTTCATTAAAATGCTTCTATGCTTCTCCCGCGTTTTACTGGTTCTATTAACAGGTACATGTATGTCTAAAGATAACTTTACCTCTTTACCAAACAATTCCGTTTCTTAACGACCATAACTAGCATTTTCTCCTTTTCTCACAATGTTTTCTATCCCTCCACTTGTTTAAAGGCCCAGTAGCGGCTAAAAGTAAACAATGGGGTAGTAAAAATGCATTTGGATTTAATTCATCACTTGTAAAAGTGTGAAAATCATTGTGAAGGTGACAATCTGTTGTTGTACGGTCGATTCAAGTGTTAGTCTCTGACAGAAAAATAAATTTCAAAACCAATTAAAAACTAAACAAAAGATAGAGCGATATGGCAAATTTTGACCTACTTTTAAAATTATTTTTTCTGTCAGCGACTAACACTCTGACCGACCGCACAGATTGTCATCTTCATAATAATTTCCATACTTTTAAATGATATTATTTGAATTTTAATGCATCTTAAGAGCCCAATTGTTTACTTTTGGCAGTCTGGAATACCTGCCCCTACCACTACGTTATAGGGTCAGGCAAAGCGGAATAATGGCGGCCTCCTTGGTGTCCTCAAGCGTAACCCTACATGCTTCCCCCTTTTCCCCAATTTCATGTGATCCAGTTTGATCAGTGAATAAAATGTGATCAGTTTTGTAAAAAAAAAAGGAAACATATATATATATTTACTGTTGGGGTATGGTTTAAATATGAATTTGACTATGAATCATTCTAAAAGTAGCCCTGTTTTCGGACGTTATATAGGTCCATTGACATTTCATATACTTAAAGCATTTCCGATATGTAGAGCTTCTCGCTAAATAAGAACGATATGTGGAAAAACTCACTGCCATTACCGCATTGCAAGGGATATGTTTTGAATTCACCCTATGATCCGATTTGATCATGTGAAATAACAGTATCCCTCTCCTCTGCATATTACCAACGGGGCCGCCATAATTGCGCTTTGCCTGACCAGAGACATACGTACGTTTGAAGTACGGCGGGGTACCAGACTATACTTTTGGTCGCTACTGGGGTTTTAAATCATATTCTATGTTTTCTGCCGCCTTTTAAAGACGCAAAGTATTAATTTAACCACGTTGAATTTGTCATCTGCAAATGCTTTCAAATTAACCAAACGATAGACGATAGATCGCTCCTCCCACTGATGTCACGTGACCCGCGGATCTAAAAACCTAGACAAACATTACCCAGACACGAGGGCTTAGCTAGGAGACATATGCAAGTTACCAGAAGATATTTTAACACGAAATAATTGTTCAAGATAAAATAAGCATAGGGAAAAATGAGAAAAGGTAGTTACATCTTTTGGATTTAGGTTTTTCGAGGCTTTATAGGTGAAAATTAAAATAGAGGCTGTTTATTTCGAAGTCAGTTGACTTACACCTCTTAAGCCATTCACATTTGATAATGTAGGTATATTACGTGTACATGTAACTCGTGCTTCCTAAATATTTCTTAAAGTCATTGGTCTTCAAATGCAATTCATCTTTTACCTGTATAAAAATAAGCTTTTTCAAAGTTCAGACTTCAATTACAGAGATTTTTACATTACTTAGTCCGAGATATATGCTTCATTAATTTCACCACAAGTTGCAAGACTTTTACATTACCAGATGAAATAGGCCTACACATGTGTTTAACAGGGTAATGTGATTACCAGATGTTTGAATTGAAATTAGAAGAAACATTAACAAATGATAGTTTTACCAAATTGATTGTTTCAAGTTTGAGGGAAAACCCCGAGGTGAAGAATAAAAAGAATAAAAACATGAATATATTTCTAAGCATTTGTATGGAAGGGGATATCCGCCAATTCACTCATTATTCATGATGAGACTTTCATTATTCCTGATGAAATTTTCAACTATGTTTTACGATGTTAACGTTGACTTACAATTACGTTTTGCCTATTTAATTGTTTATGTCGACATTTAAATTACTTTTTTTGTTACTTCAATTTACAATCAACTATTCTATCTAATTCCATCATATTTAATTATACATTCAACCTTCCTAATAATATTTGAGACATTTAATTTCATATCAACATTGTTATTATTTTAACAAAAGTTACTTCAACAATACAAGGTAACAAGTGTAATACAAACAAGCACAATGTAAATACCAATGTAAACAAGCATAATGCAATAAGGATAATATGAAGCAGGGAACCACATCTCATTATTACGACAGGGGTCGCCACTGAGAAACTAAATTCTCCCTCAAGGCTAACGGTGCTACGCTATTTAACTCAGACTTCCGGAACCTTAGATGTGGCAGGCCCTGATGATACCTACCAAGCATTGGACAGGTATGTATAAATAACATTATCTCTCATTGATTTAGTGTTGAATCAACTTGGAGAGGTGAGACAGGTTTGTGATTCGAACGCGGGTATTACGCTAAAAGTGTGAGCGATGTACCACTGACTGAGCTACCGCCGTAGCCGACCGCATTTATCACATGAATGTTGCTCATCTGTTTATTTTTTTATGTGTGAAGAGAAAAGGGGAAAATAGAAATTTCAGCTGAATTCCATTTTCTACAATTTCGTTCATGTATACAGAGTTAACCCGTTGAAAAAAATGCATTTTTTTACCGGTACGTAAAATTCACCGGATCAGGCATAGACCGGTATATGGAATTACCGGAATAGACATGAATGGACCGGAAAAGACCGGAATAGACTTGGAAAACACGGCGTAGCGACCAGACCTGGGGTCATTGTAATCTGTAATTCTGATTACATGTAATCGATTACAAAATCTGGGTAATCGCAATGTAATCTGTAATCTTGAGTTTTCATGATTACATGTAATCGTAATGTAATCGATTACATTGTAAAAATGCCTGTAATCACGAATACATTTCAATTACTTTATGATTACAATGGGAAAATATTCTTTGCCACTTGTCAATGGTGGGTTTCTTCCATTACAGTTGGGGGGGGGGGGCTTCTCAAAGATTTTATGCAAAATGGGTGCTTTAATTGACTAATTATTTTGTTTTAAATATATTTGAAACAAATAAAGAACTGAGATAACTTCAAAGAGAGATTTTCAAAAGTTTGCATGGTGACCAGTCCCAATTAATGAAGAGTGGATATAATTTGTTTGATTAATTGCAATATTTATCACCTTATTAAAGAAAGTTTTCACAGTTTTGTGAGAATTCAATCATCCCATACTATAAAATATCACCATATTTTTGGCTGAGGTTCTGTTCATTATTGTACTGATAGAAATAAGGATACAAACTCTGGTGGAATTAAAGTGAATTTTAGTTTTGATCAAGTGAAAATCAGTAGACATGTCTGCAAAGGTTTTTGAACATTTTGACATTCCATCTAGTGACACACTAACTGGATCTGACCCTGTTAACCCTTTCCCAAACAAGCCCTGGTTTTCATGTGTCTGCAGTACAAGTCTTTTGAAAACACTGTGGGAAAAGGAGAAACTGCTCGTAATGAGCAATTTCTCCTTTTCCCACAGTGTTTTCTACCCTTTTTGATAACTTTCTGCCATTTTCATCAAATTTCAAATTGTCGTCTGCAAACTCTTTCAATTTGGACCAGTCCAATATTTCATTTGGGAAAGGGTTAAAGCTAAGTGTAAATACTGTGCAAGTACCATATCAGGATCTATAAAGACTACCTCAAACTTTGTCACCCATTTGGAGGCAAGTTGCACATATTTATGATTTAACCCTCTTTCAAACAGCTCATTGTTTTCATGACCCTAGGGTCAATTATTGTTACGGAAAATACTAATTGGGAAAAGGCAGGCTATTTCTGATTTTTCCAAACAGTAATAAATTTGATATTGTAAGGGCCACTGATTGTTTAACCCTTTTTCACACAATCTGGATTTTTGAGGACCTAACATTTTCTCCTTGTCCAATAATGTTTTCTAGCCTTCCCATTTTGCAAGTTTTAATTTTTGATTCACATTTAAATTGTCGCTTGCAAATGCTTTTAACTAAATGTAGCTTTGTTTTTGTCTTTCATGTTGCAATTATCTGAATTATTAGTCTGGAAAACATAAAGAATATCTCCACTCTTTCAGAATCTGAATCAATCAAAGGCAATTAAAGGTAAAAAGATACAAATGTCTTTCAGTTTGCCTGAGTAATGAATTCTTGAAACATTATGTGAAAAAAGAAAGTGCTAGTTATCAGTCATTTTTCCTTTTCCCACAATGGTTTCTAATACAAGCATCCTCTTCTTTGCCCATTACCAACCCATTGCAACCCAGTTCCGATTTTAACAAACAGCTTGAGAAAACAGTGGGAAAAGAAGGTCAGAGAGCAATTACCTTATGAAACATTGTGATAAAAGGAGAAAGAGCTGGTGATCAGAAATACAGCCGATTTCTTTATCAACAATTTTTCAGTTATATTGCCTGGATAATAAATTTTGGAAATATTACAAGAGGAAGGAAGTGCTAGTTTATTAGTTACAGTATAAAGACTTCAATTCTGTCATCTGCTAAAGTGTAATTATTTAAATCTCTATCACACAATCCCAACTTTTAACGACCCTAAAGAAGAAAGCTATGGAAAAAAAAACTGTTGGAAAAGGAGAAAATGCCGATAGCCAGCATTTTCTCCTTCTCCCACAATGTTTTCTACTCTTTCAAAGAGAGAAATCATCATTTTAGCAACTTTTAATTTGTCTTCTGCAAATGCTTTCAGTCTGGTAACATAAAAAATTTTGTCATTTGGTAAAGGGAATTATAATGAGGTCTTAAAAATCAGTCGTGGTCAACAGTGATAAAGGGTGGAAGAGGTGACAAACTGAGATAACAGTATATAGCCCCCAAGCTTTCCATGCCCCCTTTGCTTTTATCAAAGAAAGACTATTACCAGTACCATTTAGGACAGTATGAAATATGAACATAAGTTGTATGATAGTCTACAAAAACTGAAAATGTTCCAGTGAAATTTACGAAAACCCTTGGGTACAAAAAAATTGTAGCTGGGTTAACTTCGGGCTAACTCTTTACCAGACAACAAGATTTTACACTTGTACAAGTAGGGTGAAAAACATACAGGAAAAGGGAGAAATGCCTTTTCTTCTTTTATCTGATTTTAATCATCAGAATATTCTCCTTAACACTCAGTGTTTTCAAATGCTTTCACTCTGTCACTCAAGGGCATAATGAGTCAGGATAGTTAGGTAACATATGAGGAAACCAGGTGACTCCTCCTACAGTTTTGCTGCTATGATATTGAAAGTTTGGTGATACATTGATTGCATACTGAAGTTGTGCAAGATGCAGTTTTCAAATATCTGCACCAAGTGTCTGCCTTACTATCGACCTTTGGTCCAACCGCCAGATGAAAGGTTTGCTCGGTATAACCGAACACTTTATTGAAGACTGGGCCATGAGGACGGTTATGATCACAGTCACTCAAAGAATTTCCTTTAACCCTTTAACCCTTTCCCAAACAAGCCCTTGTTTTTATGTGTCTGCAGCACAAGTCTTTTGAAAACACTGTAGGAAAAGGAGAAATTGCTTGTAATGAGCAATTTTTCCTTTTCCCACAGTGTTTTCTATCCTTTTGGAGAACTTTCTTCCATTTTCATCAAATTTCAAATTGTTGTCTGCAAAATCTTTCACTTTCGAAGAGTCTAAAATTAGTCATTTGGGAAAGGGTTAATTTTAATTTTAATAGTTCTTGTCAAATATTAAGTTATCACTGTGATTAAGAGAGAAATTTTGGCTGAGTTAAGAGCAGTTGTATTCAAAGAATGTAAATATGTTTTTGTATTCGACTATCACTCTCAAGTTAAAAAATTAAAATGCTGCTTTTGGTCAAAAATAAATTGATCATATTAATCTTAACATGATTGTAAAGTGAGAATATTAGTACATGTAGTAATTATTAATATCTCCTTTTATCATAATGTGAAAGAATAGTTCTCAACCTTTTATATAGACTGCAGTATGTCATATTAATGTTAAAATCAGAATGTAATCACAAGTAATCATAATGTAATCATGATTACAATGCAAAAGTAATTGTAATTGTAATCAATTACATTGAAAATTTGTGTAATCATAATGTAATCAGTAATCATAAAACTTGGGAGTAATTGTAATTGTAATCGATTACATTGGTATGTAATCAACCCCAGGTCTGGTAGCGACACTTTGTTTATTGCATGTAGGAATGGGGCAAAGCCTGCACATACTCAGAGAAGCAAAAATAGGGATTTGGACCTTAGACTACAGAGAATGGACCTTTGTAAAGCCCTGTAAGACATAAGTTGGCGAGAACTGGCACTTGGCGAGAACTGGTTTAATGCCAGTACAAAAAGTATTAAAATATATAGCAGTTATTAATAGTCTGACAGCCTGAAAATCTGTCTCCTACTCCTCTAATTTTTCCCTTTTTGACCACCAGTGCACCTATCCATGCTCTCCTGGATTTCCTTTAAGCAGTACTCCACACATTATTCTTTCCAAGCCGCTGGCGGCTTCCCTACCCGCTTCCCTACCTGCCGTTTTCAATACTATTTCAGTTATGCCCCGGCGACCAGTGTAACTATCTATGCTGTCCTGGATTTTCTTTTTACCAGTACTCCGCACAATATTCTTTCCAAGCTGCTGCTGGGTTGCACACCTGCCGTTTTCAACACTATTTCAGTTATGTCCTGGCGACCAGTGCACTTATCCATCCTCTCCGGGATTTTCTTTTACCAGTACTCAGCACATTATTCTTTCCAAGCCACTGGCGGCTTCCCTACCTGCCGTTTTCAACAATATTTCAGTTAGGTCCTGCAGACCTGTGCAACTATCCATGCTGTCCTGGATTTTCTTTTTACCAGTACTCTGCACAATATTCATTCCAAGCCACTGGCGGCTTTCTAACATGAGGCAGGATTGCGTCCTGTTGCATTGACTTTATCGGCTAACAACTATTTCTTTCCCTTTCAGGAGAATACATGAAGATTCAGACATTGGCTAACCTCTAACGTGGGGTTAGCCACTACAGCTGTGAATGCAACCAACCACACACGACAGACGAGACAGAAACGGGCATGGACGGACTGGACACATTCCTGCAAGGACTGGTCTCGGCCTGGATGGGGAGGCAGAGGGATGTGATGGTTGTAGGAACTTTGAAGTCCCACTTCACATCCCTCCTAAAGTTTCTGGATTTCTTAGAGGTGTTAGGCATTCAGGGTTGGTGGAACCAGACCAGCCTCACCATCCAGGTCTTCATCTGGTCCCTCAGGAACAGGGCAGCGGAACGGAAGGCGGAAGTGGCGGCAAGGGATCTGGCATCACTTCTGTGGCCCGAAGCCAGACGGACATACTGGACTTCAGACTACTACGATAACGTTACCTCAGCCAACTAGATGACGGACGAGGACAGACATGACCACCTTGACCGTCTGACGGATTGCCTGGTGATGGGGGTCAATATGACCAACAGATGCAGGCCGTCCGTCGTTACCAACATGACGCTGACAGCCTTAGAAGACTCAATGGAAGAGACGAAAGATGACAGGACGTTCTTCTGCATCCTGGTTACAATGCACAAGACCTCAGGCACCGCGGGCTCTGAGGTGGTCACGGTGTCTGAGGCCTTGTACCGACGACTTGAGGACCTTCAGACACAGCTACACCCGGACACTGACCGACTGTTTACGAACAGGGGGAGAGCATTCGATAGCAGTTCATCGGTCAACCGATGTCTAAATCGAGCATGGACTGCTAGCAGGTGCTCTAAGTACGGACGGTTTTCCTGTACCATCAACAGGAAAGGACTGACGACCGACATGCAACAGCACGACCCCCTGATCGCCGACGACCTGGCAGAACTACTCTGCCATAGACGGACGACGGCTGACACACACTACAGACTCACAGACAAAATTGGGACCTCCGTCCGGACAGTAACGAAAATACAGGACTTCTACGGGGGCGGACAGAAGGTCTCAAGGATGGCGACAGACACTGACAAGAACTCATGGAGCCTGACTGTGACTGACCGGACCCCGACGAGCCCATCTCACAGTGACACTTCCTCGAACCAGACTGTGACTTATGAGACCCAAATCAGACTTCCACGAAGACAAATGTGATGGACGGTTCTAATTTCGGTGACAATTCCAGACTGATGCAAAGGTTGCTCTCAAGACTAGAATTACCAGAGAAGAGGACAGACTTTTATAAGACAGTTTTGACCTTTGTTACGGACCTGGACTAGTCTCGGATACTGAGACGGGCCCAGGCAGACGAGACTGACAGAAAACATAAGATGATGACAGAAGCCTTCTACTTGTCGGAGGCCCTCAGGACTGGCGTTGAAATGAAATATGGAATGGACATAGTTAGCATGGTGTTGAACTTGATTAACTTGGGGGCCTCCAACAAGCAGATGGACTTCCTGACAGTGGTGCTTGCCCTGATTGCAAACCAGTTTGACGCATACCTGACGACGGACGAACATGATGGTTTGATGGTCTCGACCCCATCTCCCTCACCCCTCCTGCAGAGCCTGGACCCTGGACCATCAGAGGAACAAGTTCAGTTTAGAAGGGAAATGGATGAGTATGAGGACAGGAGGCAGGAACAGGCTAGGGTCCAGGCTCAGCAGGATGAGGTGCTCGAGCAGATAAGGCAGAGAAAACGACAATTTATGACCCAGGAAATGACTGACATTATTAGACTGGACTTTGACATTTACATTAGGACAGGAGAGCCACCGACAATGAAGAAAGTCAAATACCTTATGACTAAACGACCGATGCGTTACGGACAGCTGACTGCAAAACAGATTGTGGACAAAATTAGGAACTTAATAAAATATTCAAACAGACCAAAACAGACAGACTAAAAGACTGACGCTCAAGACAGTGGCCTATGACTGAACGACAGAAAAAAATAAAAAACCACAAGAAACTTCTAGTCAAAACAAGACTATAAAATGTGTGATAAATTACTAGTCAAAACAAGACTCTAAAATGTGTGATAAACTACTAGTCAAAACAAGACTCTAAAATGTGTGATAGTCAAAACGAGACTCTAAAATGTGTGCTTGAGAAAAAACACTAAAATTTATGATAGTCAATTAAAAAAAAAATCTAAAATGTCTGGTAGTCAAAGAAAAACCCTAACAAGTCTAA
Organism: Tridacna gigas; assembly: GCA_945859785.2. Lineage (NCBI taxonomy): Eukaryota > Metazoa > Mollusca > Bivalvia > Cardiida > Cardiidae > Tridacna > Tridacna gigas. Next base: position 32,374,702 of record OX244034.2, read on the forward strand.
TATGTCTGATAGTCAAAGACTGAAAATTTAAAATGTGTTTTGAGAAGGGTACAAAACATTGTGGGAAAAGGAGAAAATGCTGGTTACCAGCAGCTGGTTACCAACATTTTCTCCTTTTCCCACAATGTTTTCAAACGGCTTCTCTCTCAGGGTAATTAAAAGTTTGAGAAGGGTAGAAAACATTGTGGGAAAAGGAGAAAATGCTGGTTAACAGCAGCTGGTTATCAGCATTTTCTCCTTTTCCCACAGTGTTTTCGAAAGGCTTCTCTCTCAGGGTCATTAAAAGTATGAGAAGGGTAGAACACATTGTGGGAAAAGGAAAAAATGCTGGTCACCAGCATTTTCTCCTTTTGCCACAATGCTTTCAAAGAAAGAAACAAGTCTAATATGTCTGATGTTAAAAAAAAAAAAAAAAAATCTAAATTGCCTGATTTTCAAATGTTAATGTTTAACTCATTACCAAACAACAATTTTAGACTGGTCCAAATTCAAAGCATTTGCAGACCAGGACTGACTTAAAATTTAAAATGTGTTTAGAGAAGGGTACAAAATATTGTGGGAAAAGGAGAAAACGCTGGTTACTGGCAGCTGGTTACCAGCATTTTCTCCTTTTCCCACAATGTTTTCAAAAGGCTTCTCTCTCAGTGTAATTAAAAGTTTGAGAAGGGTAGAAAACATTGTGCGAAAAGGAAAAAATGCTGGTTACCAGCATTTTCTCCTTTTCCCACAATGTTTTCAAAAGGCTTCTCTCTCAGGGTTGTTAAAAGTTTGAGAAGGGTAGAACACAGCATTTTCTCCTTTTCCCACAATGCTTTCAAAGAAAGAAACAAGTCAAATATGTCTGATGTTAAAGAAAAAAAAAATCTAAAATGTCTGATTTTCAAGTGTTAATGTTTAACTCATCACCAAACAACATAATTTTAGACTGGTCCAAATTCAAAGAATTTTGTAGACCACGAAATAAATGTGACCGAAAAATTAAAATGTGTTTTGATAAGGGTACAAAACATTGTGGGAAAAGGAGAAAATGCTGGTTACCAGCAGCTGGTTACCAGCATTTTCTCCTTTTCCAACAATGTTTTCAAAAGGCTTCTCTCTCAGGGTTGTTAATTTAAAAGTCGTGACTGTGTGGTAAAGGGGTTAATCTGGTAAAAAGTTATGAAGAGAATGTTATTTTTCAGCAAATAAAGGCTGTTTAACAGTTTTTATTTTCTTTTATTTCTTGCAATGTAAGATCAGACTGCACAAACATGCAGGCTGATCTTAACCTCCACTTTTAACTGAATGAGAATGCTGATAGTGCAGCCCAAGATCTAACTGGTACGACAAATTGTAGACCATTCCAGCAATATACTCAAAAGAATAGAGGGTAGATAGTGTTGCCCAAGATCGGACTGCTCATATATGCAGTCTGATCTTAATCTGCACTCTCTCCTGACCCTAACCCGTCTTCTTTCCAAGGACAAATCTTTTCAGCATACTGGTTTTCTTCATGTTATTGAAGACTGAAGTCTAAGATCAGACTGCACAAACATGCAGGCTGATCTTAACCTCCACTCTTCACTTAATGAGAATGCAGACAGTGCAGCCCAAGATCAGACTCGAACAACAAATTTTAGACCATTCCAGCAATATACTTAGAAGAATAGAGCGAAGCGAACAAAATCCCTCCTTCTGGGCGGGGCTTAAATCTACAGGGTACCTTTTAAAAGGACAATATAAAGCCATAAACTGGCAGCCTGTTATCGATCTTCGTCTATCGGACGGCTACGGGAGATACAACGGGTACCAGTTTATATAAAGCCATAGCCAACACATTTCTTCTTCCGTTTGGAGAGTAAAGTCATTGCTTAAAAAGACGAAGTTGTGTCTTTGGTCTTTTATTTATTCATATGTCTCCAACATTTTTCAAATGGTGTTTGTGTAGAGTGCAGCCTAAGATCAGACTGCACGAACAGGCAGGATGATCTTAACCTCCACTCTTTACTGAATGAGAATACAGCCGAAGATCAGACTGCACCTACATGCAGTCTGTCTTTACTTATTTTTTAGCTCTACTGGCTGAAAGCCAGCAGAGCTTATGTCATGGCGGGGTTTCCGTCCTCCGTCCGTCCGTCTGTCCGTCCGTCCGTCTGTCCGTCCGTTAGTCTTCTTCTTGTTTACGCGATAAAGTCTGCATTTGTTGCCGGATTTTCATGAAACTTGCACAGTTTGTTTATCTCATCAATAGCTTCAACCCTATTGAATTTGAAAAAAATCCAACAAACAGTATGGGAAAAGTAGCCATTTCAAGTTGAAAATTTCCAATTCTTGTTTACGCGATAAAGTCTGCAAATAACTTCAGATTTTCGTGAAACTTGCACACTTTGTTTATTTCATCAATAGCTTCAACCCTATTGACTTTGAAAAAAATCCAACAAATAGTATGGGAAAAGTAGCCATTTAAAGTTGAAAATTTAAATTTTCTGTTCTTGTTTACGCAATAAAGTCTGTATTTCTGGTCAGATTTTCATGAAAATCACACAGTTTGTTTATCTCATCAGTAGCTTCAACCCTATTGATTTTGAAAAAAAAATCGAAGAAACAATGTGGGAAAAGTAGCCATTTCATGTTGAAAATTTCCAATTCTTGTTTACATGATAAAGTCTGCATTCCCTGCCAGTAGAGCATATTCAGGCCCTTCAGGGCCTTCTAGACTGCATAAACATGCAGGCTGATCTTAACTTCCAGTCCTAACCGATTGAGAATGCTGATAGTGCAGCCCAAGATCAGACTGGAATGACAAATTTTAGACCATTCCAGCAATATACTTAGAAGAATAGAGGGCAGATAGTGTGGGCCAAGATCAGACTGCTCATATATGCTGATCTTAACCTACACTCTCTTCTACAGCTTCCCATCTTCTTTCAAAGGACCATATCCTTTCAAAGGACAAATCTTTTCAACATTTGGTTCCCTTCATGTAGAGCTAAATGCAAAAAGATGCAGTCTGATCTTATACTCCACTCTTTACTGAATGGGAGTGCAGCCCAAGATCAGACTGCACATACATGCAGTCTTGTTCTAAAGCTCCAACCTTCAATATCTTTTCAACATTTTTCTTATGGTGTTTGTGGAGAGTGCAGCCTAAGATCAGACTGCAGTCTTGTTCTAAAGCTCGAACCTTCAATATCTTTCAACATTTTTCTTATGGTGTTTGTGGAGAGTGCAGCCTAAGATCAGACTACACATACATGCAGTCTCACTATACTCCACTTTTAACTGAATGAAAGTGCAGCCCAAGATCAGACTGCACCTACAGACAGTCTGTCTTTAATTAATTTTCATTCTTTTATAATCCTTCTGGATAGTGCAGACTGCTCATATATGCACCAATCTCTTCCTCTTTGACATAGGTGGACTCAGGGGATCAAGCCGAACATTTTGATACCCAATTTAATGGGTTTTGACCCCCCCCCCCCCCAAAAAAAAAAAATCTGTTTTCAAACCCAAACGTCCGAGGTGCGACCCGGTCAATGAGAGGTAACTGTCAAAATTTCGAATTGCTTCAAATTTGGCACACACAAACTTCCAGCTATACTTATCATAACCCACTAATTGAAAGTGGGCTAACTTAAGTATGGTCTTAGATTTAAGCATTTGAAAGTGACGTAAGTCGCAAAAAATAGCGACCCTGCTGGCCGAAAAACCTACACGCCTGCCGGTATTTTACCTCTGTCAAAGTGATTCATACCACCACGGACTTTCACACTACGCATCTGCTTACAGGCGGACTTGTTTCCTTGGGAAAAATATAGCGTAGCACCGTGCAGGGGAGCAGTCGTTTTTTTAAGAGTTACCTCCCATATTTTAGAAGGGCCAAATTTCAGCGCAAAGAAGAATTCAATTTCGTCGTTTGTCTTTTACTTGTCCTTGTTGTCATTATAAACTGGAAATTAAAACTTTTGAAATGATTTTTTAGTAAAACTCTTTTGGTTGATAATTTATAATTTAAACATCGATCTTTTTCGTTGTGTTAAGAATGTCGATATCAAATTAAATGTCTCAAATATATTAGGAAGGGTTAAATGAAGAATTAAAAATGATAGAATTGGATAAAAAATAGTTTGTTGTAAAATGAAGTAACAAAAAAAAGTAATTTAAATGTCAACATAGAAAATATAATAGGCAAAACGTAATTGTAAGTCAACGTTAAAATTGTAAAACATAGTTGAAAATTTCATCAGGAAGAATGAAAGTCTCATCATGAATAATGATAGAAATGGCGGATATCCCCTTCCATACATTTGCCGCTAAATACTATGCTGTAAGAGTAATAGAAAAATAAATTGACTTACACATTGAGCGTGTATAATCCAAATTTCAAACACTAATAATCGTTGAAAGGGGTTATAGACGGTCACAAAGTGTCAGACTGATATGACACGTGCTTGTAATTTTGCATGTAGGACAGTACCAGACGCTTTTGGGGTGGTATACCGATATCAAAGGAATACCGCATAAACCCTTGCACCACGTTTTGCGTAAAAAAGTGGCAACATGTACAACAAATCAAACGAAAACGGCTTGATTGGTTTCTGTTTGAATTTCGATAAATAGACAATAGTTTAAAAAATTGAAAATAAAGGGAGGGGAAAGATGGTAATATATATAGGGTGGCATATCGTCTTTAATTTAACAGGCTTTAAGCTTGCATACATAGATACGATAAAATACAATGACCAATGGGAACAACGTTTTTAATGGTTTACTGATGGAGGAAGATGGCATTTGTTTTTTGTTTTTGATTTAAGCAAATGTCTAAACTGTGCCAACATTGCATTTTATTTTAAAAGCGGGGGGGGGGGGGGGGTTCAAAATAACAAGTCAACTCGATTTGGTAAGAAAATGAATTATCGAGTATATATTTAAGTGAAAAATAAGGTAAAGGAAATAAATAACTGAACATGATAAAATCCAATCACTTGTCTAAAATATTATCTATACATTTCTTTTAATAATCTGTTGCCAAGATTGAAATTCTGGAAAATTTATGATAATAAAAAAGCATGTTAACAAGAAGTATTCATCTATTTTTCTCCTTTTAAATCTGAATTTGTCTTCTGCAACAATAGTTTTACCTGGTGTAACTCTGCATCTTGAAATTGCAGTCCTAAGGATGAATAATGGATATCAAGTTTCAAGTTATTCATCAGTTTTTTGCTCATAAATATACTATACATTTATATATAGTTATAACTCCTAATGATTCAGAATGTCTAGGTTTTATTACGGCAAGACGGCTTCCGCTCTGGATGGAAAAATGCTGATCGCTGATTGGCTTATTGGTTTTTTTGATTGACAGGTGTCGTTTGGTTAATTGGACACACCTTAATTTAAACGAAAAGGCTATTGCAAACATTGTGGAAAAAAGGAGAAAATGCTGGTAACCAGCATTTTCTCCTTTTCCAACAATGTTTCTACATCCCCCCCCCCCCGCAGGACAGAAATCATCAGTTGAACTACGTTTCATTTGTCGTCTGCATGTGCTTTCAATTTGGACAATCCTTAAATTTTGTGGTCTGGTGAAGAGTTAAGCAAGTTATTTAAGTGGGATGCAGTAGTGGAGAGGTACACAGACAACCCCCGTATGGGCCGCAGCATGCGAAATGAGAACTTCGAACATTTGCTTAAAGTGTCGTCCCGGATTAGCATGCGCAGTCCGCGCAGGCTAATCCGAGACGGCAATTTACGACTATGTAAGATATTTTTTTTTTCATATAGTACACTTTCATGACACAGAAAATCGGGAAGTGTCGTCTCGGATTAGTCACAGACTGCACAGGCTGATCTGGGATTTACGCATATGTCCGAAGGCCCCTTTTCATGTGTTGCACGCCATATCAAAAGGCCTGGGTTCGGATCCCATGATGAGCAGGGTCAACATTTAGAACCACTAAGAGGTTTCTTAGAAGCTAAGATGTTTCTTAGAAGCAATCGTCACGAGCGATTGATCAAGCTGTAGAAACTTGTTTCACAGCTGATGTAAAATAGATCAACCTTTACCCTTATCCTGCTAAATAAATAAAATGAAATTTTAAACTCGACAGTACAGCCCCAAATTCTGCTATTTCAGAGATATTTTGGGCGGAATGATATCTCCTTACCGGACAGTGTAGATCCTAGATCAGACTGCACGTTCTGTGCAGTCTGATCTTGATCCACACTGTCCGCAAAAGGTCCTTGGGTCGAGCATAGCAGCCTAGGGGTTAAAAACTAAGAAATGAATACTGGGTTTTCACCGAAAAATAGAGAAGATAAGCGACTAACCGCCACGCATACTTCACGTTTTGGATATCATGTGCTTTGTGCGATAACTGCTAGGATATTAGGGATATTCCAAATGTGACTTTGTTTCTGTCATTAAAGAGAGCATCAAAGTTTTTTAAAAACTCTGCGGTAAGCATCACTTCGCTTAATTTGTATGGCGTAATAGTGTTAAAATATGTTGGTGCTTTCGTGTTTTTTGACAAGACTGTAATTAGAACGTCATTTCATAAAAGTATATCGCTGTTTGAAGAAACATTAATTGTTACGTTTTGCTCTCTTTTGCAACCTATGATGATGATGAAGAAAGATGATGATAATAATGAAAATTATATATATTAAAAAAAAAAAAATTTTTTTTTCTTCCTAATTTCATGAAAATATGGGAAAAGCTACTTGACGATAGCAGAGACATGCAAACTAGTATTTTTGTTGTATTTGGTAAATGGAATTTATATTTCTTTTCTTTTTTCCAGTATTCGCAAAGTAAAGACAAAAAATAACTCGAAGTCAGCCAAAAGAAAGACCAAAATGGGTCTATTTGATTTTACAGTGGAGAATTCCACATTAGCAAGTAGACCATGGAAATATGGACAAGATTACTGGAGCTCTTTTGAACTATACCCGGAGTGGAAAGGGTCAACATTCCTCATATTTAGGGTAAGATTCCAAACTATTTGATTCAAGCTTTGTGAAAAGGTCATTTAATGCATATACAAAAAGTACTTACCAAGGTCAACCTGTCATGTCTGTGCAGGCTTGCCTTGGTCGAAACCTTTAGCTACGTGGTAATTTTTCGCATGTTAAAGTACAATTCTACCTCATGGTCCGTTTTTTTTTTTACAAATGCCACGACTTGCTTCGTATACTGGAAGATGCAGAAGCATAAAACCCTATTTTTCTAGGGCGCCGCTCATTTACAAACGTTTTGAACCATCTTGACTTAATGACCCTAATGAAGAAACCTTTTTTAAACATTGCAGGAAAAGAAGAAAATTTTGGTAACCACAATGTTTTCTACCCTATCAAAGACAAATTCGAGCCACATTCAAATTGTCATCTACTACTATACCTCTATTGCATTATTTCTCTTTTTTTTTTCTTTTTGTTTGTTTGTTTTGTTTGATTCTATTTACGTCTGTCTGTTCCGCATTTATTTATACATGAAATTGACGAGAAACCTCATGGTTCAAGTCAAAGAATAAACTATTGAATTGAATTGAATTAAAACAAACATGTTTTATTTATATCAATTACAAAAACATAAATGATGGAAACATTTCATAACGAAAGTGACTTATTGATTTACTGAAGAGCACATGATGTTATATGAAAGGAAATATAAACAATGATTAATTTCTCAGCAGCTTTTTTGGCGATTTTACAGACAAAAGATTAGTAAATTTCTGTATTGTTAGCCAATTAAAATAGTATTTTTCAAGAAATTTTGACCTGAGTTCCGAATACTTAGTACATGTCAATAAAAAGTTTCTCGAGGTACAATTTCTACAAATTCGTTCTCTTAGATCTATATTTCTTTGACGCCCCTTTTCAAGTTCTAAATCATGAGAAGATATTTGGAATCTTGTAAGTGGAGTTCTCAATTTTTTTTTATCTTTGATGATGTCTAGATAACTCTCAAAAATTAACGAATGTTTGAATAAACTATAGAAATATAGACGAGGGGAATTATTTATTGATGAGTACCAGTTTTGTTGATATATGTCTAGTATACGCTGTTTAATCCTATTGTAATCTATAGTTATTCTGAATTGGTTTTTCCATATGTCTGACATGCCTATTTGTTCTAAGATCGTTTTAATGTGATATGCCCAATTATTTCCTTTATAGATAAGACCATTTTCAGCATCTGTTTTTAAAATGTTGTATGTTTTGAATAAAGTTAAATCTTCCTCTGATGACAGTATCTTAGTTCAATATTTAACCATTAATAGTTTTCTATGAATTATTGGCACATGACCAAGCTCGCGGTAGATCGCATTTAAGTTAGTATAAGGTTTTATTCATAAGCAAAATTTTGAAAAGGTTGCTTCAACGTCAGGACTAGGATGATTACCCCAAACAGCTGCTGCATAATTTAGGGTCGGTAATACAAGTGAGTCGAATAAACTTAATCTTTGTGAAATGGGTAATTCTAACTAGTTAAAAACAATAAAAATGTGATATAAGGAAAAAGAGGCATGTTGTGAAATACGTTTTTGTGTTCGACTCCAGTTACCGTTTTTGAAGAGAAATACTCCTAAATATTTGAAGGATTCAACCACTTCAATTTTTTATGTTATAATATAAAAAAATCGTGATAGGTGTGCCTTCCCTTTTCGAAAATCATTACTTTGGTTTTGTTGATATTCAGTTTTAATTTCCATTCGCTGCAATATTTTTCTACATCAGTTAGAATCGATTGTAGTGAGACAGGATCGCGTGTAAAAACAACTGCATCATCTGCAAGTAATAGTAAAAAATGTTTTCTATCATCATGTGCAAATGCTTTCACTTTAGACAAGTATTAAATTTTGCTGTTTGGTAAAAAGGTGAAAGTATCTTCGTAATGCATTACGAGGACTGTTCGATAAATTCGTGGAATTTCGTTGTTAAAACCTCGTTTCTTAATTGTTTTAAGCTGAAAATTTGCCAATGGTAGCATGAACATATAACAAATTTGATACAGATTTTTTTTTTTTTCAGTCTTAAAATATTTCAAACGCAAAATATTCATAACCATAGTAACCCATGTAATGCGCTCAAATTTTCTCCCGATTCGAAACACTGTAATTTTAATTTTGCATTCATGAATGTGTAAAAATGCAGCCAATTGTGGAAACAGTCAAATAGCATCATAACGGCATTTCTGTAAAACTTCATAGATATGGCACTTTAGGTTATAGTAATAACATAGTATACAGAGAAACGTGCCACATAATATGAATCGATTTTCTCTAAAAATGATTGAATCGTGGGGTAGCACGGTTCTTTGACCTGAAGAAATTTTGACAAACAGCAAAAAGTTTCTACCAACCAATCATGGTCTGCACATGCTTTCAATACAGATGGGCCTGAAATTTTGCCAAGTTGTAAAGAGGTTGATTAACCCCTAAGCTGCTAAGCGCTACAAACTAACCTTTTGCACAGAATGTGCAGTCTGATCTTGGGATGTACACTGTCCGATAAGGAGATATTTTGCTCCCGAAAATAAGTGTGAAATAACATTATTCGGGCTTTTACCATCGGCTTGAAAGTTTTGTTTAACTTCTTTGGCATGATAAGGGTTAAGCAGAGTAAGGACTGATGTTTTGTTCGTGTACATTTCAGGGAGTAGCCCATCATCAACGCGACTACTGGACGGGTACCCCTGTCGTTGTGAGGACGTTTCAGAACAAACATGGCGTCATGGAGGACTGGACAATGTATTGCCAGACAGCCGCCAAGACTAGGAAATTGGCTGCAGCTTATAATAAATACCTTCAAACAAAAGGATGCAAGCATCAGGTGAGTTGTTGTGGCGCCGCGGCGACACTATATTGATTAACTCTCTACCACACAATCCCGAGTTTTAACAACCCTGAAAGAGAAGGCGTTTGAAAACATTGTGGGAAAAGGAGAAAATGCTGGTAACCAGCATTCACACCTTTTCCCGCAATGTTTTCTACTCTATCAAAGACAGAAATCCTCATTTGAACTACATTCACGATGTTGTCTGCAAATGCTTCCAATTTGGTCGAGCCCAAAATTTTATCGTTTGTTAAAGAGTTAATTGAATGACGCTCTGGCAGAAGGGGGTTTAATCGTAATGCATTACACCAAGGAAGTAATCACATAATTATGGATCATTAAAATCCATTTCGTCTAAAAGCCGACTTAATGCCATGGGTTGCGCTTACAGTTAAAAATGATCCCATTATCAAAAGAGTCCCTTTAGAACCCAATCCCGTATTTAACGACCTTGAAGAAAGAGGTTTTGGAAAACACTGCGGGAAAGGGAGAAAATTCTGGTAACCAGCATTTTTTTTCCCCTTTTCCCACAATGGTTTTACCCAGACAAAGCTTAATCCAATTGTTTCAATCTTTCAGCGCCAAATATAATCGAGCCATGCTCTTTGAAAAGGGGGCTTAATGCATCTGCGAAAAGTATCGACCCAGGTCAGCCTGCGCAGTCCGCGCAGGCTGACCTGTGCCGAAACTTTTCGCTATTGGTCAATTTTCTGTATATCAACGGACCAGTCTACCTTATGATACAGTCGGTTGTTAGAGATAATGAATTTTATGGATTCCTAAATACTTGTATATGTGATGTCTTGCTTGGTATGAAGCATCACGGAGATGCATTAAGTCCCCTTTTGCCAGAGCATGGCTCATATAAATTTGTCTTTTTTCCACGGCTGAAAAGAGTAGTCAACTGAAACTTAAAAAAAAAAAATGTTTTACAGACTTGACTAAACATGCGGACGGTATAGATCCAAGATCAGACTGTAGGTTCCGTGCAAGCTGATCCTTATCTATTTTGTATTCAGAAAGCATCTGTTTTCGCCTGCAACCGCACTTACTTACATTTTGGACCAGAATAAAATTTTGTCGCGTGTTTTTAGACTATTGGAAAGGTAGAGAATTGTTTAACCCTTTATTGGGCCGTGCTGTGTGGAAATGTGGCTTGATGCATCTGCAAAAAGGAGGTTTAATGCATCTGCTAAAATTATCGAATCAGGTCAGCCTGGGCAGTCCGTGCACGTTAATCTGGGCCAAGACTTTTTGCTGTTCTTCAGTTTTCTGCAAGTTCAAGGACCAGTCTGACTCGTGGTTCGGTCGGTTGTTATACAAAATGGATTTTAGGGATCCACAATTTTGTGATGACTTGCTTGGTACAATACATCACGTAGATAAATTAAGCCCCCTTTTGCCAAAGCACGGCTCAATTGTATAATGACTAAACATATATTTAGGCAATTTTATGGGAGTCCTCAGTTCAGTGTGAATCGATTAACCCATTAGCACACAATGACGAATTTTAACACCCCTGGGAAATTAGGCTTTCGAAAACATTGTGGGAAAAGGAGAAAATGCTGGTAACCAGCATTTTCTCCTTTCCCACAATGTTTTCTTATCTTTTAGAAACAAACCCGATCATTTGAGCCGCATTTAATTTGTCGTCTGCAAATGCTTTGAATTTGTCTCAAATTTTGTCGTCTGGTAAAGAGTTACGTCAGGGTACTTTCCTCGAGGGTTTTTCTATCTCGGGATACCAGATTTAGCGAAAATTAAAACTCAATAACTGATAACGTTACCCGATATAGTAACTGAAGTGCCCGATTCCAGGTATTTGACTTCATTTCTGGTAAATTCTGTATCGAGACTTCTGATTGGTCTACGTGTATATGGGCCAATCAGAGAACACGTTTGGGAGTAAGCCTTTTCCCCTTCTTGCGGACGATTTTTGTTTGTTTTGCGGTAGATCTGTATTATTTTTGTAATAAAAAAAATACAGGAGAAATTGCTTTGACGATTAGTATAGCTCTCCTCGTTTTTCAACAATGTTGCGAAGTATCACCTTGCATTTTCTCCTTTTCTCATAATGTTTTCTGCCTTTTCAAAGAAAAATCCCATAATTTGAGTAACACAGAATTTATCTTCTGCTACTGCTTTTAATTTGGACCAGTCTAAATGTTGTCTTCTGAGACAGAGTAAAGCCCACAAAAAGGATTCTCATATTGTTTTGTGCACATAGTTTTATATTGTAAATATATAGTATATAGTTTTATATATGAGCGGCGCTCTGGCAAAAGGGGGGTTTAATGCATCTCCGTGGTGTATTTGTACCGGGCACGTGATTATACAAGTATGGATCCATAAAATCCATTTTGTGTAATAACCGACTGAATGCTGGAAGTAAACTGGGTCCGTATTCACCAACCATTCTTTAGTATATTCTTAGTCTTATTCTCCAAGATTTTCTACATTTGAAAGTAACGCAACTCCTGATTGGCTAAACCAAATGGTTTAGCCAATCAGGAGTTGTGTTACTTTCAAATGTAGAAAATTCTGGAGAACAAGACAAAGAACGTTCTTAAGAATGGTTGGTGAATACGGATCCTGGTCCTTTCTCATGTCAAAAATTGGCCAGTGGCGAAAAGTTTCGACTCAGATCAGTTCTGGGAACTGTGCAGGCTGACCTGAGTCGATTCTTTTTGCAGATGCATTAAGCTTCCTTTTCATAGAGTATGGATAGTTTCACTGAACCCTTAGAATTCCCTTTGTTTGCTTTTGCGGCCATTGTAGATCAAGATCAGACTGACAAAATGTGGCTACCAGCATTTTCTCTTTTCCCAAGAATGTTTTTAACCCGTCCGTTGTCAAATAACAGCATTTCAAGCCCTGCTTGATTTGTCGTGTGCAAATGATTTCAAAATGCAATCTGAAATTGTACCTTCTGGTAAAGAGTTAACCCGTCTGGCACTAACTATTGCAGCAAGGAGGTTCTTCGTTTGGAAAATAAAGAACTAAAATGTTGTAGTTTCAACTCTTTTTTAGTTAGACTAATAAATATCAATAACAGGCGCTGTTGATTTAATCTCAGGCCGGCCCTTATGTGCATTCTTATCTTAATTATCTGCCACTGATTGTCTGAAAAAAAAAAAAAATCAACTGCAGTCAAATGGACTTGTTTTTTTTCCCTGTGAATCAATTAACTACTTAATAATAATAATAATAATGATGATGATTATTATTATTGTTATAAACACTGACAAATTATACTACAAAATATGCAAAGTATACGTTTCTCTGCGTAGGTGATGACTGTTATGTATGCATACAGTAAATCAAAGTACTGAAAGTACTGACAGACAAGCGAATTTGATTGATTGGCTGATTGTATGGTGTTTAACCCTATTTTCAACATTATTTTAGTTATACAGCGGCGGCCAGTGCACATATCCATGCTTTCCTGGAGTATCTTTTACCAGTACTCCGCACAATATTCTTTCCAAGCCACTGGCTGCTTTCCCACATAACCACCGCCGAAACTTGAGAGAGGAATGAATCGTGTCGCAATGACTATCATCAATCCTCGGAAAGAAATTGGCCGAGCCGGGGATCGAACCAGCGACCTCCTGTTCTCATTTCCTGTATGCTACCGACTGAGCTACCGGGGCTATGCATGCTATTGGTTGACTATCATCCAGTTTAACACTTAACCTGCTAAATGAAACTTTCAAGCCAATGGTAAACACCTGAATATTGCTATTTTGAAGTTACATTTTGGAGAGAATATATCCTCTTATCGGACAGTGTAGATCCAAGAAAAGACTGCTGTTCTGTGTAGTCTGATCTTAATACACACTGTCCACAAAGGTCACTGAGTCGCGGTGGTGCTGGTAAAAGAAACTTCAGGGAAGCATGGATAGGTGCACTGGCCTTCATGATATCGAAACAATGATGAAAACGGCGTTAAACACCATACAATCAATAAGTCAATACCCAATAGTGCAAGATGTAGTGAACTATTTAACTCTTTACGAACGAAATTCAAAACTGTTACAGGCCACAAATTAAATGTGGATGAATTGATGAAACCTGATTCCAAAAGGGCTGAAAACAATGTGGGAAAAGGAGAAAGTGCTGGTTACCAGGGACTCTTGGACCCCAGTGTCATTAAAACTCCGGATTGTGTGGTAAAGGGTTAATATTCTAAACATAAAATAACAGTTTAACTGTACACAATGATCTAAATAATGAATGACTGAAGGAATGATAAGGGTTCCCTGTCCAGTGAGAGTTGATGCAGCTGGGATTTGCTGCAAGTTACCTAGGTGTGTCTATTTTTAGATTCATTCATAATGTTACAGTGGTGTAGAAAAAAACTGATAATAGCCTGCTTTGCATAGGTCACTTAATTTACATATAAGCAAAGATCTTTTACCTTATAAATGACATCTTGTTCAGTCTATTACTTTTTAAGAAGATACGTTCAAATTGGAGTGGTAGAGATTTAGAGGTTTTTGTCAAAATTGTCATATATAACAGAATTAGGATTTCTAATAGAAAGAAGTATTTTACTCTGAGGCAGTATTTGGCAACTGTGGGGTTTTTCGTTTACTTTGACTCTGGATCAATCATGACGCTTATAGACTAGCTTCGCTAGTCTAAAAAGTGCACCATGGAGTTTAATAGGCTGTTCGCTTTGCAATCGGTAACTCCTTCTCATGATTTTTATGATGTCAGATATGACGACATGGTACATGTACCAGTTATTTGAATCCAGTCCTACATAGTTGACGCGTGCTATTGATCACGCAACCTTACCACTACCCTTTGTGAATGTCTGGTTCGAAATCTGAAAAAAATATCCTAAGAGGCAAATACAGATAACTGTCCCCGAAGGCGATTTTAGGTTTTGATCGCCTCCGGGTACAGAGACGATCGTGAAAAAAAAAGTTGAAATCTGCGCACAGATTTTGTGCGCACTTTGAAACACTCTTATTTTCACAAATAGGCGACAAAACTAGTATTTGAACATACCTGTTGCTTAAGTATTCAATAATCCTTCCTTTCAAATACAAGTATTTTCAATTTAAACGCTAAAGATTTAAATAAAAAGTTAAATTTATCTGCTACTTGAGGTGTTTACGTTCCCAAAATACACACACATTTAATGGCCGCCAAACACGATAAGTTTCGTTCGTTCTTTTCGAGATTTACGTGTTATAACATACTTTTCTACGAGCGGTTTAGGTAATGAAACTTTTAATAATTAGACCTTTGTCATGTGTGTTACTGAAGAGTAACTGTATTATACTGCTATACAGATTAAACCGACGAAACAGAAAGTCAGTATAGCGCTGTAGCTTTGCTACTGGAAAATTCACGATGGACTTGAGACGGTGCGGTGCACAATACATGTCAAAATAAGAAAAGTACCGCAAACGTCTCATTATTGAGAGTACCTAAGAGGCCAGGTAGTCCATTAACCCTTTCAGCACCAGAGGCGAAAACAGGGACCTTTGCAGACGGCATAGATCAAGATCAGACTGCACAGAACGTGCAGTCTGATCTTTTATCTATGCCCTCCGCTTGTTTAGTCAAGCCTATTTGATAAAAATCTTCCGGGGTCTCAGTGGATTGTATTTTTAGGCATCAAAAGAGGAGGAGTTGTTTATTTGGCGCCGAAAGAGTTAAGGCAATATTAGATCTACCGCTGAAAAATGGTTTTCCACATTTGTCAAATTTCTTTACAAATGAGCCTTGCTCTGGCAAAAGGGGGCTTAATACATCTCTGCGATCCATGATACGAAGCAAGTCATCACATGATTACGGATCCATAAAATCCAATTTGTCTAAAAACTAACTGATTCATGAGGTACGCTGGTCCTTTGACATGCAGAAAATTTACCAATAGCAAAAAGTTTTGGCCCAGGTCAGCCTCTGCGGACTGCGCAGGCTGACCTAGGTTGATACTTTTTGCAGATGCATTAAGCCCCCCTTTTCACAGAGCATGACTGAAATTGTTTGCCAGCTATCGCCTTACTTAATTTAGTGATAAACCTTTTCGGAGTTTTTGTGAGATTAGATTTTGAAAATCTGAATAGCTCCTTTTTACTGTTTATCACACAATCCCGTGTTTTATTGACCTTTAGGAAAAGGGCTTTCGAAAATATTGTGGGAAAAGGAGAAAATACTGGTAACCAGAGTCTTCTCCCTTTTCCCACGTTTTCTACACTACTGTAGACAAAACCTTGACCTGCGGTACATTCAATATGCTGTCTAAAATGTTTTCAATTTGGACAAATCTTAAACTTTGCTGTGAGCTATAGAGTCATAGTGCTGTAACGTATAACTTCTACTTTCAGGTGGATTTCATCAAGCCTATCGAGGTTGTAATGGACAATATATCTGACGTCATGCCGTTGCTACGTTACTTCATGAGGTTCAACAAAAGGTTTGTCGAAAACGAGGTTGTAGTAATGGAGGATTTACTGGAAGGAGATTTCACGACATTTGTATCGGACCGTGGCGAGGCTATCACGAACGGATCTGGTATTTTAGATGCTTTTTCACATTTCACCTTTCACCATTCGGATCGTCAAACTTTAGTCTGTGGTCTGCAAGGCAATGAGGAGGAGCAAAAATTTAAACTGACCAATCCCGTGGTCCATACAGTGTCTGGTCAAAATGGCCGAAAAGACCGTGGTCAACAAGGAATCGATCTTTTTTTTACCAATCACGTCTGCATCAAAGGTCTTTGTGACGGCTTTATTAAACCAGAGAAACCTGCCTTTATTGAACCCTCGGCCCCTCTGTTGACCAGTGGTACCGAGCTTGAGTCCTTCGAAGCAAGTTATACCATGCCTCTTCTAGTCCATGCCGATATTCACGACCCCCCTTCTTACAGCACCAAAGACCCTAATCAACCCCCTCCCTATGGCTGTTGAAATACCAAATTTCAGTTAATTTTATTGAAAGAAGTCAAAATCCTTTTCGAGGGGCCAGGTAGAAGTGAGAGCACAAGAAACTGTTATGCGTATGATGACGTGGGCATGATACAAACGGCTAACAGAACAACAATATACAACTGTATCTGCCTAATGGCGCCAACAAATCATACATTTTTTTTAAAACAAGATAGGAATTAACCCTTAAGCTGCTAAACGCGACCCACTGACCTTTCGCGGACAGTGTAAATCAAGATCAGACTGCACAGAACGTGCAGTCTGATCTTAGATCAACACTGTCGGATAAGGAGATACATTTCCTCCAAAAATTAGTCTCATATACATATATAACATTATTCGGGTTTTACTGTCGGTTTGTAAGTTTTTTTTTTAATTATTTAGCAGGTTAAGGGTTAATTAGCCTTAGAGTAAAGAATTAGGTCAAGGCAGAAATTATTTATCGAATATTGTTGAGTGTATCAGATAAGTAAAATTATGTTTCAAAGTGCGTGATTAACCTTGTCAACGGTGTAGGCGAAACCAGGGGCTTTTGCAGACGGTTTAGATGAAGATCACACAGCACAGAAAGTGCAGTCTGATCTTGAATTTGTTCCATCCGCTTGTTTAGGCAAGCCCGAGAGATGAAAATCTTTTTGAAATATCTTAGATTGTATTTTCGGTGTCGAAAGATATCGAGTTGATATAAATGGCGCTGAATAAGTTACTATTACCCTGAATTTCTTTATCATTATTGTGATCTACTACTGTTCTGTTGATTTGCGGAGTCAATCGAAAATTACATATCCTGTGAAATGCAATCAAATTAATACTACTAGATGCTTCAGTGAAAGAGAATTTGCGTTGTATAAAATGTATTTTACCTGTAGAAAATTGCGCGTTACCCATTGCCTTTACTCGAGGAGGAATGTAAATTCTTCAACAAAAAATGGCTGGTCCCCAAAATGAAAACAATTTGCAGACGATAATTTCGAGGACTTTTGGATGCATTTCCCCTTTATTCTGTAACAATCTGCGAGCTAGATCTACTTCCTGTTTTCATCTAGATAACAGCTTTGTATATCTTCGTTGATCTCGTTTCTTGTTTAAACTCTTTCATCGCCAATTATAAATATAAACTCGACCTCTGTCTAAAGCTGACAGTACAATGAGCTGAAACTCAGACGGATTTTATCTTAGAGGCTTGATATAGCCGACCGTATAGATCGAAGCTCAGAGTGCACTGTCTTTGCAATCTGACCTTGATCTACACTGTCTGCAAAAGCGCCTGGTTCTGCCTATGGCACTGAAAGGGTTAAAATAGAACAGTTAATATATTGAGATATAGATAAAACTTTGCACACAAGAGAAATGAAGTTTATGTTTTTAGTCATTTAACTTTTTACCAAACGACAAAATTTTAGACGGGTCCACATTCAAAGCATTTGCAGACCACAAAATAATTGTGACTGAAAAATTAGAGTGTTTTTGGGGGAAGGGTAGAAGACATTGTAGGAAAAGGAGAAAATACTGGTTACCAGCATTTTCTCCTTTTCCCGCAATGTTTTCAAAAGGCTTCTTTCTCAGGGTCGTTAAAAGTCGGGATTGTGTGGTAAAGTATTAAAAAGGTCAATTATCTTAGTTTCAATGAAATTTTTGATTGGAATACCTTTCAAAATTTCTGAGAGTGAGGTTCGAGATTAAGCTGCACGTTCTGTGCAGTTTGATTTTGATCTACTCTGTCTGCACTGAAATTGCATTAGGCCTTAAAAGTGTTCAGGCGTATGCTTCGCATCGATAAATCAAGTGTTCGATTTTTTAAAACCCCTAACCTGCTGTAAATTAAAAGAAACTTTTCAAACCGAGAGTAAAAACCCAAGATATTGCTATTTCGAAGTCATTTATGTGGAAAAATATCTCCTTATCGGACATTGTAGATCGAAGATCAGACTACACGTTGTGAGCAGCCTGGTCTTGATCTACACTTACCGAAAAAGGTCTTCGAGTCGCACTTACCAGTCGAAGGGATAACTACATGTACAAATTTCTCAGGGGGGTCAATTGCTATCTATATCATAATCCCTCCAAACTTTGTAGTTTATTATATATTACAGATTTTACGGCTCAATCATATGCACTGCATGTGGATAAAATCAGACACGACGCGAAAAAATTCTCTATCTGAGTATCAGATATTGCCCTAAATAAGGTTCGATGACGTAACTTGGTTGCGGACTACTTTCAGCTTGTTTTTTTTTTGCCCAAATGTAAGGCTGTAGTATTCATCCGCCATTCTATGAACGAAGTTTTTAACCTACTAAAATAGAACTGAATAGAATTGTCGATAATTGCAATATGTTGTTGTGTAGGTGTATGGTAAAAGAAATATTACATTTTAGTACCTTTTTTTGATCTTGTATTTTTATACCCCCACCTACGTAGTATAGGGCGGTATACTGGTTTCACAATGTCTGTCTGTCAGTCCGTCATTCCGCCCATGTTTCGGTTTCCGTGCTCTAACTCAAAAGCCGTTTGACTTAGGATTGTGAAGCTTTATACAAGTGTTCCTCATGACCCAAGGAGGTGTCCTATTGTTTTGGGGTCACATGGGTCAAAGGTCCAGGTCACAGGAGAACTTTGGTTTCTCTGATTGTACTGCTTCAGTGACAAGATGCTGGTGGGGATATTTATCCTTTTTGCGACATGTCGCTCTGTGGGAAACTTTAGATCTAGACATCTCGCGAGATACCAAAGTCCACGCAGCCCGAAGCAAACACAAGCTCCAGGAAAGTTACTGCAACATGATACTCCGTATTTTATACTATCCTGTTCATGGTTGAGTTTGTATTAAGTTTAGTGAATGTCAATAATATAATATGATTGAGTCATTACTTTGCAGTTAGATCTATTTACGTCCCCACCACCTGTAGTTGACAAATTTTTCAGCTTTGGAAAATATTGTGGGAAAGAAGTAGAGTTTGCTTGTAACAAGCAATTTCTCCTTTTACTACAATACTATTGCTAGTATTGAAATTTTACCTACGTTGAATATCCAAATTTTATAGGGATGTTTTTGAAATCGTCTGTTGAAAATTTGTGACAGGGGGTCATGGGTAAGTGCATGTGCATGTAAACTTGTTATCACCAGGGATCGTACATGTATATGTGTGTACATGTATATGTGTATATACGATCCCTGTTATCACTGATATTATAAATCTGTGCAATATGTTAATCTCATGTGTGTAGTATAAATATTGACCTTTTCACTTGCCTTTTAAACTAAAAATAGTCTGTGATGCTAATACTAGATGTAGTTCAATACTGACTGACTGTTACCGGTATTCAAAGAATATTACTGAAATTGCAATTATCTCCCTTGATATTTTTTCTCCATAATCGGAATGACTAAATAGTAAAGTCAGGTTTTAATTCTTGAAGCTTAGATTGAGAATTTATCCCTTTACCGACAAAAGTGTTCTATGCAGTCTGATCTTGGTCTGCAATGTCCACAAATGCGCCCTGAGCCATGCACAGCAACCAGAGGATTAGTAGAAGTTCTAATGTTGCTTTGCAGTGCTGGTGTTGAGAACGTCGATCCATCAAAAGCCTATCACTAAATCGTGCATAAAGCCTTTCGGTGCAACAGTCGAAAACAGTGGCTTTTGCGGACGGCATAGATCAAGATCAGTCTGCACAGAACGTGTAGTCTGATCTTGAATCTATGCCATCCACTTGTTTAGTCAAGTTGATAAGATAAAACTCGGAGTTTCAGTAAATTACACGAATGTTTTAGTCATCGACGAAATTCTCGGTTATATATTTTGCACTGACAGATAGGTACAGTCTGTTTGCAGGTCGTACAATATTTAGAATAGATGTACAGTATACAGAATACATCTAGATCTATATAACGCGAGTAAAGAGAAATTCTGCATATCGTTAAAATATTATTGATTATACATGTCTACAGATTAGATCTATTGATTTTATTTTCTTATACTTTTGCTTTTTTACAAATAAATATGTAGCTTTCCCCGCATTTATTGTTTATCTGACAATAATATTTTTTGACTTATCCATGATGGAAGCATTCAATGATAACAATGACATTGTGGCGTATATGAAGGGATTTCTCTTTAAGGGGATAGAAAAGATTTTGGGGGAAAGGAGAAAATGTTGATTACCCGCATTCTCTCTTTTTTTTTTCACGATGGTTTTGAAAGCTATCTTTCTCTAGGTCGTAGAAAAACTGAATCGTTGCGTAAGTATTTCATATACTTAATTTGGTGTACTCTGCTCATTAATACAGTGTGGTCTTAGTCCACCTCGTACGCAATTACAAGTATATCGAGGTTTAGTAAATCATGTGACCATTAATTGTGCGTTACCATATCAGAATAATATATTTTCATTATTATCATTAGAGCGGCGCTCTGAGAAAAGTGGGTTGAATGCATCTTTGTGATGAATTATACAAAGCGCGTCATTGCATGACATGCATCCATTTTATCTGAAACGCGTCTAAGTCGCGAGGTAGAATGGTCCTTATGCATGCAGAAAATGTATCAGTGGCCAAAAGTTCCGACCCAGGCATTAGTTTTTACAGGTGCAGTAAACCTCCTTTTCACAGAGCATGGCTCATAGATATTTATTAGAAAAAGATGTTATTATTTTATTTAGTATAATTATTGTTGATGTTTTTACCCAATGGATTCTAGTGTTATTTCATCTATGTTAGGTTATAGTGAGTGTAACTATATTTATCGCAGTAAATTAACTCCACTGATGTAATAAACCCACGGCCCTTTTTTGATACTACACTACATGGTGTAGTATCGTGTTTTGGGTTCCTTGTGATTTGCATGTTTAACTCTTTCGGCGCCAAATAAACAAACTTTGCTTCTTTTGATGGTTGTAAATACAATCCACTGAGCCTCCGGAAGACTTTTACTATATAGGCATGACCAAACAAGCGGAGGGCATAGATCAAAGATCAGACTGCACGTTCTGTGCAGTCTGATCTTGATCTATGCCGTCCGCAAGAGTCCCTGTTTTCGCCTATGGCGCTGAAAGGGTTAAAAACTTTATGCAGTGTCCCGTTACTTATTCTTTAGTCCATACACATTAGGAATGGCATGTAACTTTGCTTATGCCTTAAAGATTTTTGGTGTTTCATTTTCATTGTAAATGTCACTGGGCTTTTTACTCGTATGTGCAAACATTCAAAACCAAACTAGGTCATTGAGGCAGAATTCTTGCTTGTCTGTCAGGAGATTTATGTGATAAATAAAATCCTCCATTTGTGTCCATGTATAATCTTTTAATTACAATCTTTAATTAAATAGATATAATGTTCGTCAAGGTTCGCATCATATAATGTTAGTCAACTTGTTTATAAAAGCTAATAATACATGAACACTCTTGTAGGATCTTCTATGTATCATATAAAAACTTCTTCTCTGAAACCACAGGGCTGTGAGCGATGACATATCAGTATGCTACATCAACCTGTGGTTAAAATAGATGGCCCTTTTACAGCATGTTACTTTATATCTCATTTCTTTCTTTAAGAAAAAAATGCAAAATACTTTTTTGAAAGAACCATTGAAAGCGAAGGCACTTTTTCCCTCAAATTCCGATCTCTTTAACTCTTTCACTGCAAATGTCATCTTGCATGGCTTTTGCAGACGGCGTAGATCAAAACGTGCAGTCTGATCTTTTTCTACTCTATCCGCTATCTGATGCTGATCTTCAACCAGAAACAGGTGCAATTGAAACGTAAAAGATACTTATAGTCCTCGAGAAAAGTCGGCTCCATTTAGTTGGCAGCGAAAGAGTCACCGTGATACTAGTATACTATCAAATCTATACTGACCCTTAGAGCGCATAATAACGCAACAGGTGTTTTCATTCAACAAATAAGCCCCTGATGTGAGTAACTCCAAGATTTCCCTTCTCCAAAATATCGCAGCAAAAGTGGACAGTGTAGATCAAAGGTCACATTGAATGTTTTGTGCAGTCTGATCTTGATCTACACTGTCCACAAAGGCAACTCAGCTAAGTTAAGCATGCACGTAGTGGATACCCAAAATCTGCTTTCTAAAACCTTTTCTTCTCAGGGTTGTTAAAAGTAGATTATTGTTTAGTGAAGCGTTAATACAGGTTGTTTGCTTGACCCTTTACAACACAATCCAGAGTTTTAGGGATCCTGAGAAAGCAGCCTTATGAAAACATTGTAGGAAAAGGAGAAAAAGAGAAAATGCTGGTTACCAGCATTTTCTCCTTTTCCCACAATGTTTTCTGCCTACACAATGACAAAAATTATCATTTGAAAAATACTTTGTCGTATTCAAATTTTTTCAATCTGGACGAGTCTACAGTTTTGCCGCATGATAAAGGATTAATTTCAGGTGGCCACTATAACAGGTGTGTTACTGCATGTCTTGTATATGTAGTTATAGAGGGTGAAGGTTTGTCTAAAACCAGGAGCCTGTGCTTATACAAGCAATTCTTCCTTTTGTCACAATGTTTTCTAAAGCGATCAAGTGTCAGACAAAAAAAGGTCATCATTATGAGGTACTGTTAACTCTGTACAAAACAACCTTGTGTTTTCACGACCCTGACAACGATAGTTTTTGAAAACATGTTTGGAAAAGGAGAAAAATACTGATTGTCCAACCACGTGTTCTTCTTTGTAAAGACAGTCTTCTCATCTGAGCCACATTAATGGCCCGCAACATGCGAAATGAGACCTTCGGAAGTTTGCGTAAAGTGCCGTCCTGGATTAGCCTGCGCAGTCCGCACAGGCTAATCCGAGACGGCACTTTACGACTACATAAGATTTTTTCATACAGAAGACTTTCGTGAAAAGAAAATCGCACAAGAACGGGAAGTGTAGTCTCGGATTAGTCACAGACTGCACAAGCTGATCTGGGATGACACACTTTTACGCGTATGTCCGAAGGCCCCTTTTCGTGTGTTGCACGTCATTTGTTATCTACAAGTTACTTTTAAAATGGACAAGTCTAAAACTTTGTCATCTTGTAAAGCGTCCAAGATTTATTTAAGTTTAATTGCTGTTGCTTTTTATGTTAACTTTATCTCAAATTTGTGTAATATATCAAGGATCTCTCATTTTATTTGCTTATCCATTCATTATTCATTTGTGATCTGTAAGCTGAATTATATACATTATTTTTTCCTTTTTGTTGTGTTCCCTTGAACGGATAAAGAAAATAAACTATTTTTAAAAAAATATCATTGAAACTCTTTTGTATTTTACCCTTAACCCTTTCCCAAACGATAAATTTTAGACTGGTCCAAATTGAAAGAGTTTGCAGACAACAATTTTCAATTTGATGAAAATGGCAGAAAGTTCTCAAAAAGGGTAGAAAACACTGTGGGAAAAGGAGAAATTGCTTGTTATGAGCAATTTCTCCTTTTCCCATAGTGTTTTCAAAAGACTTGTACTGCAGACACGTGAAAACCAGGGCTTGTTTGGGAAAGGGTTAAGCACTTTCCCGGAATACTTTTCCATTCCAGGAAGTTTTTTTTTTCTTTTTGATTTTTTATTTGGTGGTAGTGTGGGGTTGGGGGTGGGGGAAAAGTTATGTCTCTTTCATTTGTATGTCAGTCATATCACTCGTATCACTGTGACAGGTTACTCATCCATGCATAATATTACCCGAGTTTCACAAGTATCAGACAGGTAATCTGCATTGCTTTTCCCAAGAACACTCCAGTGAGACTGGCCTACAGTGTCTTCACATTTTAAATTTAATTATGTCAAATACTGCCACAGCTAAAAGTGGTATTCATACCCTCATTAAAATTGTTTTCACAAAGAGTATGTGAATAACATACTTGTTTGCTGGTTATCACTATTATCTCACTTTTCTCACAATGTTTCCGAAGATCGTTTCTGTCAGGGTCGTTAAAACTCAAGAAAGCGTAGGAAAGGATCAAACAACAACTCTGTGATATGCAGGTACTTTTAACATCTGAATGCAGTTGCTTTTTTGGTGAAAATTCCAAATCCAAAAAGGGGGCATAACTGTCAGAACTATTTAAAGGTTCCCTGCCTTTCTTGTATAGGTTCCCCTATGGTTAGCTTACAAATTTCTAGCCTGAAATTGACATATCTTCAGAAATGACAGTGATATGAGAATTTGTCAAAGTTTATGCACAACGAAGATGACAATGACACAAATGTCGATGCAGATAAGACCTGCTACGACAGTACCTCAGATATTCTTTGAAAATAGCTGCGCTTAACTCTTTATCAAACGACAAAATTTTACTCTAGTCCAAACTGAAATCATTTGCAGACGACAAAATAAATGTGACTGAAAAATTGAAATTTGTTTTGGGAAGGGTAGAAAACATTGTGGGAAAAGGAGAAAATGCTGGTTACCAGCATTTTCTCCTTTTCCCACAATGTTTTCTATAGGCTTTTTCTTCAGGGTCATTAAAACCTGTAATTGTGTGGTAAGGAGTTAAAATAATGACAAAAACACACGGATGAGACATCTACAATTGTTTAATAAGCATAAAAAATTGCATATGAAGTAGGCCTGAGTAATGGTGAACATTTCTAAATAATTGCACTTCTGGACCTAAAGGGAGACAAGTCTAAAGTAAATTACGATATTCATTGTAACTTTTCCCACAATATTTTCAAAAGACCTCTACCCCAGGATCTCATAGCGAGGGTTTATTTGGTGGGTTAAAATGATGCGGTGGAAAATGGACCAGTTAAATACAAGCATTGGTCCATTACCATGCAGACTTGTGTAAACTGAAGGCATTTGCAGAAGATGAATGACATTTGTCTTTACCCAGGTAGAAAAATTGTGGGAAAAGAAGAAAATGCTAGTTACCAGCATTTTCTCCTTTTCCCACAATGCTTTCAAAAGGCCATTAAAACATGTGACTGTCTGGTACAACAAAATATATTTTAGTTTTACTCTGTGAAAATGGGTTTGATAAATCTCCATGGAGCATTATACCAAGCAGGCCATGACATGATTACAATTCCATAAAATCCATGTAGTCAAACAATGGATCGAATCCTGAGGAAGAGTGGTCCTTGGCTATGCAGAAAATTTACAAATAGGAAAAAGTTTCGACCCATGTCAGCCTGCTCGGATTACCCAGGCTGACATGGGTTGATACTTTTTGCAGATGCAATAAGCCCCCTTTTCACACAGCATGGCACATTAATCAATAGCACCACTGAATCCTTCCACCTGAAAGCCACCCCAGAAAAGCCCACCCGGCTAGCTCAGTGGTTAGCATATCTGACATGTGACCTGGTGGTTGTGAGTTTGATACATGGGTTAGGTAAACTTTCTTTCCGGCGATTTTTTGCCTCTCACTGCTGATTCATGTTGGAAAAATAGTCACTGACTTGGAATGAAAGCTGTGACAGTACTGGTGTGAGAAAGCAAGGAAACACATGCAAAGGTGCACTGCCTGTATACACTGATTTCTTTATGTTTCTCATCATCCAACTAAATTTGTAGCATGAGTAGGTTCAAGTGCTAATGGTCTGCTGCACGTATCTTTTCAGTGAAAATTCAACATAAAGAGGGGTACAACTGAGTCAAGATGTTTTGAGCGTTACATACCCTTCTTGTGTAGATTCCCTTTGTGAAAGTAATCAATTATCCCAAGTTTGAGGTATATATACAGTAACTATTTGAGATAACAGAAAATGTCCAAGTTTTTGCATTATGACAACCACCAAGCAGACAAGGACAACAGGGTCCATATTCACCAACCATTCTTAATTTTATTCTTGGTCTTTTTCCAGATATAAAAAGTAACACAATTTCTAATTGGCTAAACTATCTGGTTTAGCCAATCAGAAGTTTCGTTACTTTTAAATTCAAATAATTCTTGAGAATAAGACTAAGAATGTTCTAAAGAATAATAGGTGAATATGGACCCAGGGCTATGACAATACCTTGACATTTTCTTTGACAAAACAGCCAAGGTAAAGTTTTGATAACCTACACCTTAGATACCTTGAAACAAGAGCATTCCAAATTCTGCATAAATATTCGAAATATCCATGTCCAAATATGCATGCATAAAGAAAACAACAACAGGTGAAACATAACAACATTGGCTGGATTTAGTACTGGTTGTACATATACAAGAGACTGAGAAAACTAAAATTTCGAAAGAAAGGCTTGAGCTTACACTGTTTATCCATATCCAATAACCCTTTGCCATGTGATCCCAAGTTTTTACAATGCTGAAGAAGTAGGCCTTTAAAAACACTGTGGGTGAAGGACAGAATGTTGGTAATCAGCATTTTCAGCTTTTGCCACCATGTTTTCAAAGGCCATCTCTATCAGGGTTGTTAAAAGTCAGGATTGTGTGGTAAAGGTTAAGATAATTTCTGTACCTTTCTATTGAATGATGCATTATCTTTTAAAATCATTTCTTTAACCCTCTACCGCACAATGCCATCTTTTAACGACCCTGGAAAGAAGCCTTTTGATAACATCCTGGAAAACAGAGAAAATGCTGGTAACCAGTATTTTCTCCTTTTTACACACGTTTTCTGATATATCAAAGAAAAATTGCACCCTTTGAGCCACATTGAAATTGTCGTCTGCAAATGCTTTCAATTTGGAACAAGGCTAAAATTTTGTCATCTGGTAAAGGGTTAAGAAAGGCACAACTTGAGACTTTTGTTGCAGATAACTTGCAAAAAGTTTCCCTCCTGCAGCATTTCTCCTTTATGGTGCCGTTATCACACCTTAACCCTTTCCCAAACAACAAATTTTGGACTGGTCCAAATTGAAAGAATTTGCAGACGACAATTTTAAATTTGATGAAAATGGCAGAAACTTATCAAAAAGGGTAGAAAACACTGTGGGAAAAGGAGAAATTGCTCGTTACGAGCAATTTCTCCTTTTACCACAGTGTTTTCAAAAGACTTGTACTGCAGACACGTGAAAAACTGGGCTTGTTTGGGAAAGGATTGACCAAACAAGAAATTTTAGACTTGTCCAAATTAAAAGCATTGAAAGATGGCAAATAAAATGAGACCTAAAAACTAAAATTTCTCTTTGGAAGGGTAGAAAATTTTGTTGATTGGTAACGAAATAACCCTTCCCCATACAATCTCAACTTTTAATGACCCTGATAAAGGAGCCTTTTGAAAACATTGTTGGAAAAGGAGAAAATGCTGGTAACCAGCATTTTCTCCTTTTTCCCCAATGTTTTCTACCCTTCCCAAAACAAATTTCAATTTTAAAGTCACATTTATTTTGTTGTCTGCAAATACTTTCAATTTCAACCAGTGTAAAATTTTGTCGTTTGGTAAAGAGCTAACACAGGCTAAAGTACAATTTTCATCCTCCAGAAGTTATAATTGATTACAATACAGGGACTAGACAATTCTTCTTCTACTAGTCACTTATACAGTAAAATTTCAATGATTTACCATAAGCAAAGGCTTTAAAAACAGACAAACCTAAATATCTGTCTTCTGGTCATAGGCCTTCCTTTTGTGACAAACTTTGCTATCTACATAATGACACATGTATAAAAGACTTATTATATATGAGCCATACTCTGGTTAACTCTTTATCACACAATCTCAAGTTTTGCCAATGACGCCTTTTGACGCCCCTGGGAAAGAAGCCTTTTGAAAACATTGTGGGAAAAGGAGAAAATGCTGGTAACCAGCATTTTCTCCTTTTCCCACAATGTTTTCTACCCCATCAAAGCAAAGTTGCACCATTTCAGCCACATCAAAGCAAAGTTGCACCATTTCAAAGCAAAGTTGCACCATTTCAGCCACATTGAAATTGTCGTCTGCAAATGCATTCAATTTGGACAAGGCTAAAATTTTGTCGTCTGGTAAAGGGTTAAAATCCATTTTGTCTAACGACAGACTGAATCTTGAGGTAGAATAGTCCTTGGACATGCAGAATGTTTACAAATAGCAAAACGGTTTTGACCCATGTCAACCTGTGTGGACTGCCCAGGCTGACATGGGTCTATACTTTTTGCAGATGCATCAAATCTTCTTCTCACAGAGAATGACTCATTATCATTATACAGGTGGCAAAGTTTGTCACAAAACAAGCACCTGAGCCTCTGGTAAAGAGTTAAAACTTGATTCATGTTGATTATCTATTTCTATCCCTTATTTTAACCCTTTACCAAACGACAAAATTCTAGCCTTGTCCAAATTGAAAGCATTTGCAGACGTCAATTTCAATGTGGCTCAAATGGTGCAACTTTTCTTTGATAGGGTAGAAAACATTGTGGGAAAAAAAGAAAATGCTGGTTACCAGCATTTTCTCCTTTTCCCACAATGTTTTCAAAAGGCTTCTTTCCCAGGGTCATCAAAAGGCGGCATTGTGCGGTAAAGGGTTGACAAACCCTGTGGGAAAATGCTTTAAAAGTCATTGTGAGAAAATACTGACAACCAACATTTTCTCTTTTTACCACAATGTTTTCTACCCTTTCACTGATTATCCCACCACTTAACCCTTTACCAAACAACAACATTTTTGACTAGTCCAAATTGAAAGCATTTGCAGACGACAAAATTAATGTAACCAAAAAATTGAAATTTGTTTTGGGAAGGGTAGAAAACATTGTGGGAAAAGGAGAAAATGCTGGTTACCAGCATTTTCGCCTTTTCCCACAATGTTTTCAAAAGCTTTTTTTTCCAGGGTCGTTAAAAGTCGAGATTGTGTGGTAAAGAGTTAAGCCATATTTAACCCGTTCTCTGCACATACTTTTAAAATTGGACAAGTCAAAAGTTTTGTCCTTTGGTCAACTCTTTACCACAAAAAAAATTTAGACTCAACCAAACTCAAAGCATTTATAGAGGTTACATCAGATGTAGTTAAAATATGACTTCTGTCTTTAAAATGGTGAAAAACAGCATTTTCTCCTTTTCATACAATGTTTTCAAAAGCCTTCTTCACTAGGGACACTAAAATACAAGGTTGTGTTGTAAAGGTTTAATTGATCGATTGACTGAATGGTGTTTTACACCGCTTTCAATAATATTTCAGTCATATCATGGCGACAGCTCACATATTCATGTATTTCCTGGGTTTCACCAGTACTAGGCTAGGGCTCTGAAGTGTCTTGCCCAAGGACACTCCCACGAAAAACCCAGTGGATCCAGTGAGGCTCAAACCAGGAGCCTCCAGGTTACGAGTCCTACACTTTACCACTGAGCCATGCAGGACCCCTGTAAAGGTTTGACTCTTTAGCACACAATCCAGAGTTTTAATGACACTGAAGAAGCCCTTTGAAAACATTTTGGGCAAGAAAAAAAATGCTGGAAGCCAGCATTTTTTCCTTTTACCACAATGTTTTCTACCACATAAAAGATAAATTCCA
Source organism: Tridacna gigas (assembly GCA_945859785.2). Lineage (NCBI taxonomy): Eukaryota > Metazoa > Mollusca > Bivalvia > Cardiida > Cardiidae > Tridacna > Tridacna gigas. Next base: position 32,404,833 of record OX244034.2, read on the forward strand.
TCATTTGAGCCACATTTAATTTGTCATCTGCAAATGTTCTCAATTTGGACAAGTCTACCTATTTGTTGTGTGGTAAAGGGTTAAGTATTTACCCTAAGAGTGCCGAATTAAACTGCCAAGCATTTTCACCCTAGAAATAGGACCAAATAATTGCAATTTCATGGTTGCATTTGTCTATAGTGATTTAGCACTTTGTGCAGCCTGATCTTGATCCACACTGGCAACAAACGCCAACTTTAGTTGTGGAAGGTGCTGCAAGGGTTAAAAAGATATTTTCCAAGTCATCCTCTGCACACTTGTAGCAGTAGGTAAGGAATTAAACAATGGGGCTAGAGGTGGTTCACAGTTTATTTTGCTTCTCTCAAGTTTCGTAACTTCTAGTCTCTTTGTCATCACAGTCCTCTGTACTATTTTTAGCAACACAGCCTTCTGATTTGGACGAATCTGATTGGTCGGTTTTCTTTTTCCTGTCTCCATATGCATTATGTGGCAAGTTGTACAACTCCGAATAACTTTTGGTCTCTCCAGTTTGCACAAAGTGACGAAAACATTTCAGCAAGGCCTCACACTCTCTCTCATCATCAAACGGGTTGTTTGGATACTTACTCCTTAACTGTTGTCGTGCCTTGCAATATTTAAAGAACAGCGTTAGACAACAACAGCACAGAAAATACAGGATTATGAATGATTCCTAACCAGATGGCAAAATTCTAGACTTGTCCAAATTGAAAGCAAAAGATTTTGCAGACAACATAAAATGTGGCTCAACTGATAGGATATGTCTTTGAAAGGATAGGAAACAGAGCAGGAAAAGGGAAAAATGCTGTTTCCCAGCATTTTCTCCCCTTTCCACAATGTTTTCAACTGTCTTTTCCATTAGGATCGTCAAAGCATGGGATTTTTTGGTAAGGGGATAACCCTTTCAGCGCTATAGACAAAAACGGGGTTTTACAGACAACATACATGTATATCAAGATCAGACTGCACGGGACAAGGAGTCTGTTCATGGATTTATACTCCCTCCATGTTTAGTCAGGCATTTATGACATACAAGAGCATGGCATTCAGGTGCCAATGCTGAGCTGTGGTTGCTTTCAGAAATAGATTTTCAGGGAAAATTCAAAGCTGAAAAAGGTGCATAACTATGTCAAAAACATTTTGATGGTTACCCTCCCCTGTTGTATGGGTTCCCCTTTTGATGGTTAACAATTAGTCCAACTTTGAAGTAAATACCTATAGTTTTGACAGAAATATTTTAAAATGTCACAGTTTTTGCATAACAATGCAGATGACAACAGGGCTATGACAATACCTCAATTTATTCTTCTGTAACTGCCAAGCTAAAAACTGTTTGAGTTTCATAATATTTATAGCTATCAAATCGGGCCAAATTTATATAATTGGTGTTGAAAGCGTAAAAAAGATTTGTTTTTGTCTTAAACCTTTGTTTTGGGCACTCTTTGAATTTTTTTTTCAGAAATGGTTGCAATGCTGTGGTTGGTCAGTAGTAATGTGTAGGATTACTAAGCCAGGTATTTAACCCTTTACTACACAATCCCAAGTTTAAATGACCACGAGAAATAAGCCTCAAAGAAAAATTGTGGGAAAGGAGAAAATGCTGGTACCCCCAAGTTTTAATTACCCACGAAGAAAAGGGCTTTCGAAAACATTGTGGAAACAAGAGCTTTGCAGAGCGGCGCATATATGCCCGAAGGGGCTTGTCAGTGAAATGAGTTGAAATGAAGGATGGGCCGTGAATGAAGAGTAGTTATTCTCCATGATAAAGAAAGTAAGTCTTGATTGTCTGTAATAGTTTATTTAAGGAAAAAAAAGCATTTAACCCTCTACTGCTATCAGTGTTTGAAGTTTCAAGTTGAGAACTTTTATAGTTTGGAAGTTATGGCGCTGACAAAAATTTAAAGTAAAAATTTAAAAATAAATAAAGGGCAATAACTCAAAAAATAAGGGTATCAGAGTTATGGTTCTTGTGCATGACACTTCTCCATAGTGTGTTCTGTCAGTGTATGAAGTTTCAAGTTGATAGCTTTTCTAGTTTGGAAGATGTAGCCAGGACAAAAATTCAAAATGAAGTTATTAAAGGGCAATTACTCAAAAACTTATGGTGACAGAGTTATGGTTCTTGTTTACTGCACTTCTCCACAATCTGTTCTATCAGTGTATATTGTTTCAAGTTGATTGCTTTTATAGTATGGAAGATCTGGCCCAAACAAAAATCTAATGTGAAAAATATTAAAGGGCAATAACTAAAAAAATAAGGGTGGCACAATTACAATTTTTGTTAGTTAGTTTAAACATATTTATTTTACATTGATTGAGAAACAAGTTCGTACAACTTATACTAATCTCTCTCGATTCTGCTTCCTGGAAACTACACCAGTACTCGTGCCGAATGTGTGGGCCAATGAACAGTCCCAAATTTGACATCCGCTCCCGGGTATCGAACTCAGGACCTTTTGATTACGAGGCCGACGCTCTACCTCACAACCACGGACACTACAATTTTTGTGAATTGCTCTTCTCCACAAGGTGTTCTATCAGTCTTCGAAGGTTCAAGATCATAGCTTTTATAATTTAGAAATTATGGCCCAGACGAAAATTCAAAGCGAAAACTAACAAAGGGCAATAACTCAAAAAGAAGGATGGCAGAGTTATGGTTCTTGTGCAGTGCACTTCTTCATAATGTGTTCTATTAGTCTTTGACGTTTCAAGATGATGGATTTCAAAGTTTGGAAGTTATGGCCTGGACAAAAATTCAAACTGAAAATTAACAAAGGGCAATAACTCAAAAAATAAAGGTGGCAGAGTTATGGTTCATGTGCAAATGCACTTCTCCATAATGTGTTCTATCAGTGTATGTAGTTTCAAGTTGATACCTTTTATGGTATGGAAGTTATGGCCTGAACAAAAATTCAAAGTGAAAAGTTGGTTATTTCAGAAATCAAGGGCAGATAATTTTAGAACGCAAACAGCGATCCAAATTCTAAGAGTCAGGTGCACAACTAGACATCATGGAGATTCATTGTGGCAAGTTTCAAATAATTCCGATGGTAGGAGGAATTGCCCACACAAGAAATTGCTAACAGACGGACGGACGGACGGACGGACAGACGGACAACTGGGGGTGTAACATAATACGACCCTTTGGGCGTATAAAAATGAGAAAATTCTGGTTACTAGCATCTTCTCTTTTTTCCACAATGTTTTCTTCCCTATCAGACAAAAACTCTTTTTACCACAATGTTTTCTTCCCTATCAGACAAAAATCATCATTTTAGTTACATTTTATTAGTCATCTGCAAATGCTTTCAATCTGGACAAGTCTAAATTTTTTGTCATTTTGTAAAGGGTTAAAAGTACCTCATATGATGAGCTTTGTCCTTGGAAGGATAGGAAAAAATCATGGTAAAATGAGAAAATGCTTGTTAAAAAGCATTTTCTCATTTCCGAATGATGTTTTCGAAAGGCTTCTTTGTCAGTGTGATAAAAAAGATGCGTTTGTTTGGTAAACAGATATCTTAGCATGTTCTTACCTTTTCCAGGCCTTCATTTTCATATTCCTGTAATTGTTTTTGAAATCCAAAGTTCGGATTAGCACAATTTCTAGCACCCCTGATGGCATTGATCGAGTCCCGCCAACCAAGATGTGTCACAGTCATGATATATGCGGCAGTGAGAGTTACGCTTCTTGAAACACCTGCTAAACTGAAATAGAAACAGTTTATGTCATAACATCCTGAGACAGTTTTGCCTTCACTCTTAATCACACAATCCCAAGTTTTAACGACCCTGAGGAAGAAGTCTTTTGAAAACATTGTGGGTAAAGGAGAAAATGCTGGTAACCAAAATTTTCTCCTTTTCCCACAATGTTTTCTATCCTATCAAAAAGAAATTCCATCAGTTGAGCCACATTTAACCGTTTCCCAAACGACAAATTTTGGACTAGTCCAAACTGAAAGAGTTTGCAGACGACAATTTTAAATTTGATGAAAATGGCAGAAAGGTCTCAAAACGGGTACAAAACAACTGTGGGAAATGGAGAAATTGCTCGTTACGAGCAATTTCTCCTTTTCCCACAGTGTTTTCAAAAGACTTGTACTACAGACACGTGAAAACCAGGGCTTGTTTGGGAAAGGGTTAAACTGTCATAATGCAAATGTTTTCCAACTTGGACAAGTCTACATTTTTGTTGTGTGGTAAAGACTTACCATAAATAATTGTGAAAACATCAATGTGAATGAAACATTGCTCTTTTACCAGCAATGTATCTTTTCATCCTAGCGTTTCTAAAGTGGTGTGCAAAAATGAAGTGTGTAAAGCGCAATCCTTTTTCAAATAACAAAATTTTAGATTTGTCCAAATTGAAAGCATTTGAAGATGAAAAACTAAATGTTTCTCAAAACATGAAATTAGTCTTTCATATGGTAGAAAATGTGGGACAAGAGAAAATACTGGTTACCGGCATTTTCTCATTCCAAAATTGTTTTAAAAAATTCTTTTCTCAGGGTCGTTGAAAGTTGGAATTTTGTGGTAAAGGGTTAATCAAGTTTTTTCCAGACCCCCTGAATTTGAATCCAAAAATTTTCTAAATTTCCCCCAAACAATCAGTTCAACGCCGCACAGATGATCAGATTTATCTTTAACTCTTTACCAGATGACAAAATTGAAGACTGGTCTAAATTGAAAACATTTGCAGATGACAAAATGAGTAAAGCACAAATTTTAAAATTTGACTATGAAATGATAGAAATCATTGCGGAAAAAGGATAAAATGCTGCTTATCAGGATTTTCCCCTTTTCCTACAATGTTTTCAGAAGTCCTTTTCCTTCAGGTTGCTAGCACATAGAATTGTGGGATAAAGATTTATATGGGTAGAAATCATTGTGGGAAAGCACTGTGGGAAGAGGAGACTGTTTTTTCAAACTTCTGCAGGGGGGGGGGGGGCGGGGGGGGGCGCGGGGGGGGTGTTAAACTCTGGATTAGAAAGTAAAGATTTAAAAGATGGGATATCATGGTAAACAGCTGAAACTTTATAAAATTTACCAATGAATAAGCACCCTTCCGTTATCCAGTCTGGCTTCATGTATGAATTCTATTGCCGGTTGAAAAAATTGACTTAGCTCCTGTTCTGGTGTGTCACTGGCTATAATACACAGGTATTTCCTGTCCTGTAAATAAGAGAAAAAAAATCTTGGCTTGATTGTTTATTATTATGGTGTTAAACTTTGACCAAACAATCCTGTGTTGTAATGACCCCAAGGAAGAAGGCTTTGAAAACATTGTGGGAAAAGGAGAAAATGCTGGTAACCAGCATTTTCTCCTTTTTCTACAATGTGTTCTTCCCTTACTAAGACAGAAATCATCTTTTGAGACACATTCAATTTGTCGCCTGCAAATACTTTAAATTTAGTCAGTTATAACATTTTGTCTGTAGATATAGAGATTGCGGCATATTCAACATCATCTCAGTTATTTAGCAGCGGCCAGTGCACCTATCAATGCTTTTCTGGAGTTTGAACAATATTCTTTGCAAGCCACTGGCTTCTTCCACATAACCATCGTCTAAACTGAAATAAATCGCAAGCAACAGTTAAAATGTTGCTCAAATGATGGTTTCTGTCTTTGAAAGAGCAGAATACATTGTAGGAAAAGGAGAAACAGTTGGTTACTAGCATTCTCTTCTTCCGCAATGTTTTTTAAAGTCTTCATATACAAGGTCATTAGAATGAGAAATAATTCAGTATTTACACCTTACAAAATGCTTTGATAGAGGAGAAAGATGTGTAATACTTTACCACAAAACCACAAGTCTTATGACACAGAGGAAGACATCCTTTGAAAACATTGTGGGAAAAGGAGAAAATGGTAACCGTTTAAATATAAGTTTCAATTTTTGAGTTACATTTATTTTGTCATCTGCAAACACTTTCAATTTGAACAGGTCTTAAATTTTGTCGCTTGGTAAATCTCTTAGAGCATGTTACCTTTGACCCCCTGCTATGATCTTGACCTTGAAGCCTGGTGTCTGAAACCTCCACTCTGTACATCAAGGTGTACATACAAGTGAAATATTTTCGAAATAAGACAAAGGGTTCAAGAGATATGGAACAGTCAGGATTTAACAGTTAGTCATCTTTGGCCCCTTGCTGTGACCTTGATCTTGGAGCCTGGCGTCTGAAACCTCCATTCTGCATGCTGTCTCATTAAAGTACAAATATATGAATTATTTTCCAAGTCGGACAAGGGTTTGAAGAGATACAGGTCAGACACAAAATTGCTAACAGATGCATTGATAGATAGAAGGACAGACTGACAGAGTGACAAGCAAAGGCATAACATAGTATGTCCCTTCTGGCATATAAGAAGCTTCCAGATGAAAGAAACACTTACTGGAATTAACTCTTTTGCATTGTCATGGACTGACAAGATATGTGTTATCTCATGTTTGTCTAACTGCTCTTTATCTTTCGCATCTCTAAAGTTCCCGACATATACACCAGTTATGATCTAAATATTGAAACAGAAATACTCAGAGATGATACAAACTCAATATCATATGCCTATCTTGTTGACTGTATCTCTAAAATTCCAATCACACACATGTTATGAGCTACATACTGAAACAGAAACACTCAGAGATAAAAACTCAATATGGTGTGCAACACACGAAAAGGGGCCTTTGGACAATTGCGTAAAGTGTTTTCCGGATTAGCCTGTGCAGTCTGCGCAGACTAATCCAGAACAGCACTTTACAACTACATAAGATTTTTTCATACAGTTGACTTTCGTGAAATAGAAAATCGCACAAAAACGGGAAGTGTCATCTCGGATTAGTCACAGACTGCACAGGCTGATCTGGAATGTCATACTTTTATGCATATGTCCCAAGGCCCCTTTTCGTGTGTTGCATGCCATATAATATGCCTGTCTTGCTGACACACACAACAATCATATAACTATGGTATGACGAAAAGATTTGAGCCATGATCTGGCAAACTGTTGTTTAATACATCTCTGAGATGCATTATACCAGGCAACTTGGAGCAAGTCATCACATGATTATGGATCCAAAAGATGAGACAGTCTTATAAGCAATTGAATCATGAGGTTGAATAGTCCTTAGACTTGCAGAAAATTTTCCAAAAGCAAAAAGTTTCGAACCAGATGATCCCAGATGGACCACACAGGACTGAAATAATACCTTATGCAGATGCATTAACTCTTTACCACAAAATCCCGACTTTTAACAACCCTGAAAAAGAAGCCTTTTCAAAATATTGTGGGAAAAGGAGAAAATGCAGGTAACCAGCATTTTCTTCTTTCCCCACAATGTTTTCTACAATTCCCAAAACAAATTTCAATTTTTAAGTCTGTCACATTTACTTTGTCGTCTGCAAATGCTTTCAATTTGGACCAGCTAAAATTTTGTTGTTTGGTAAAAAGCTATAAGCCCTTTTCACTGAGCATGGTTCATTAAGATTCAATCATTAAAATAATAATATATTAACTCTTTACCACAAAACAAAATTTTAGACTGGTTCAAATTGAAAGCATTTGCAAATTACAAAATAAATGCAAATGAAAAATTAAAACTTGTTTTGGGAAGGGTTGAAAACATTGTGGGAAAAGGAGAAAATGCTGGTTACCAGCATTTTCTCCTTTTCCCTCAATGTTTTCAAAAGACCTCTTTCTCAGGGACGTTAAAACTCGGGATTGTGTGGTAAAGAGTTAAATAAATTAAGATTTAAAATACTGGAAACCATCATTTTCTCCTTTTCCCACAAAGTTTTCTATCTTTCCAAATATGATCATATTAACCACATTTAATAGTTGTCTGCAAATGCTCTGAATTTGGACAAGTCTAAAATTTTGTCAGCTGCTATCAAGTTAAAGCTAAAATATAGAGCCAAGAACATGGTAGCTCTGGCCTCATACTCCAGGGTAACCTTTTTGGAATCCTTGCTCTGCAAATAATATTTGCAAGGGTTCACAATCCTTGCTCTCATACAGTTAACCCTTTACCATACAACCCATTGCTTTAACAACCCTGAGAAAAAAGATGAAAATGCTAGTAACCAGCATTCTCTCCTTTTCCACACACACTGTTTTCTACCTTTTCAGAGGAAAAATTTTATCAATTGAGCCTCAGTAAATTTTTTGTTTGCAACAGCTTTGACTTTGGACGAGTCTAGAATTTTGTTGTTTGGTAAAGCATTAACCATTCTTTCCACTTTGTCCATGTTGGAAAGTAGCTCTAATTAGTTTGGCGAGAGTCTTCTGTGCAGTAATTGTAAAGACACTTCAGGAAAAAAGATATCAGAAGAACACCATGCCGCAAACGTCCCTGACTTGAATGATGCTGGGGAAATGCTTTAAAATGCATTACCAAATTTCCATGGTTTCAGGTCCCTCAGGTAGGCTGCACTTTGAAAACATTGTGGGAAACGGCAAACAGCATTTTTTTCCCCCCTTTTCCAAAAGGTATTTTCTACTCTTTCAAACAGCAGCTTTGTTAATCATGACCAGAGATTTTTATTACCTTATTCATTCCATTTCCCATGGTTGAGTTGACAGCATTAGTCTCGATCAATACAACAAAGTAACACCTGAAACGAAAACAATCAAAATGTTCTATCGATTTAAAAGAAAAAAAAAAAAAAAAAAAAAAAAAAAAGAAAAAATATAGGCCTGTCCAAGTTTAAAGCGATTTCAGATGACACATTAAATATGCTTCAAATGTTGGACATGGTATTTGCAAGGATTGAAAACATTGCGGGAAGATGAGAAAATGCCGATTAGGTATATGAACTTTCTCATTTTCCTTCAATGTATTTGAAAGTCCTGCACGGTCGTTAAAGCACGTGATTATGTAGTAAAGGAATAATTAATCTTTCCGGATATCAGCATGTGTTATTGAACAAAATATTCCTTTGAAACATTTTCAATTCATTAGTCGAACAACTTGTGTTATCCGAAATACCCTTCCGTTTCTAAAAAGTCGGAACCTATTTTTAATAACACCAAAAGGCACTTGTGCATGATAAACAACATACTTCTATTATAAATACAAAATTGACAAAAACTGCTATTATAGAACCTAGTATGTATTGATATATTCAATTCCAGAAGACTAGATTAAACCCCTTCTCGAATTATTAAATCGAAACTAGAGTCTACTAATCGGCAGTGGCTAAACCGCCGACGCTCATGCGTGAGAAAAGTCGTACGTCTAAGTAAATCCCAATTTAGAAATATTTAGTTGTCACTATATTACTTTAAAGGCACAGCAGCGGCCAAAGGTAAACAGTATTTGTGTTTAAATAGATTTTAATTTAAATCATATCATTTGAAAATATGGAATTATTGTGAAGATGACAGTTTGTTATTGTACGGTCGGGCCATACGAGCCCTATTTATTGGCTCAGTACACTAGCAGATCACTGTCGGGCTCCAAGTGTGCAATGGATTTTCTCTTTAGATAATGCTATCGATACCTTCATTTATACATGGATCCGTGGCGATGACTTCCTTGGTTACCGTCGCGAAGGGCTCACAAATAACCGCAGTAAATACATATACAGTATAGCAGAAAGGATTCTTTAATCGTGCTGTCATGACTGTTTCTATCGATCAAATTCCGGAAAAAACATTCCCTTTCATATGTTTCTGCCGATGATGGATTCTCGGTAAGAAATATATACCGGTACCTGAATTTATTTACACAAGGATTTTTACAAAAAGTGTGAATTTCAGGGACTACGGACAATGTAATACCTGTGCCAGCAAGGTTTTGAACTTCTACAAGAAAGAATGAAACTCCTCATAAACATCAGTTTTGCTTAAAAATTATAGAATTAAAGATGATTAATATTTTTATAAGGCTTGTTAGGTTGTCTCAACATCGTATTCGATAATAAATTACACTAAATTACAAGCATTTTGAAATATTTATAGATTGTCTCATTCAACAGAAAGGTGTAAGTCTAAGAAAAGTTTCAATTTTAAGTTAAGAGAAAATGGTTGCCTGGTGATTTTAAAATGTGTAAAGTGTGCTGTCAATTAACAAACTTGTTGAGCTGAACTTCAAAAACTGTGCAAAACAGAACTTAGTCTGTTTCATAATTGAAATATACATGTACCTTCAGTAAAGAATACACATAAAATGTACTTACTTTAAGTAGCAGATGGTTTGAATCCAATAATAAACTGCATTTTTTTTTTCACTCTGATCTGTACACATTCAGCATTCTTCAAGCACCAAGGGTTAATGTTAATGTCAAATTGAAACTGGCTCAGTGACTAATATATAAACTCAACCCCTTTTGACTGTTCAAATTATAATCTTCTGAAACTCAGACAGAATTTTATCTTACACAAGTGCACAGTTGAGACCAAAGATCAGACTGTCCGTTCTGTGCAGTTTGAGCTTGACCTATCCCTAAAAGCCTCTTTTTCGCCAAATGCACTGAGAGGGTTAATAAACTTAGAACTATCAGTTAATAAAATAAAATTTATACATATGAAACTGTGAAAATTTATGATGAGATGACGAAACAGGATTTTCAGCTGCTCACCCTTGTTTTCGCCTATAGCCCTGAAAGGTTGGAAATATATTTATGCATCTGCAAAAAGACCCATGTGCCAGCGGACTGCGCAGGCTGACATAGTTCGAAACGGTTTGAAAAATGCTTTTTTGTAATTTCCTGCATCTCTACTTTGAGGACCATTCTACCCTATGATTCAGTCGGTTATGGGTTTTTTTGTGTAATTATGTGATGACTTGCTTGGTATAATGCATTACGAAGATGCATTAAATCCCCTTTTTCTCAGGGCACCGCTCATTTATATTTTTCGGGCAGGCTGATCTAGCTGGTAACCTGCGAATAACCGGGTAAAATATTTCCTAAGAACTTGGCGCAATATTGGGGCACCTGTTGTATTTTCGGCACGTTTTATCTTTCTTTTAAGGCGAATATTTAGTTAATGGCCAAAAGTTTTTTTTTTTTTTATCAATGTTCGATTTCCCCTAGAGTTACCTGTGTGAAAAAGTTTTTGGCGCTACTTCAGATCATGCAATAATGCTGTAAACTATTCCTGTAGGAAGCTGGGCTATTGGTTCTATTTACACTAATTAATGCTTTTAGTGTTCCTGGCCTGAAATCTAGGTTGTATCTGTCTAAAGCCTAGCTGGTGTTACCATTCCGTTAAAAGTTGGCGACCTCACCATTGGTGTTTATGTTAAACTGCTACATTTTTTTATAGGCCTACTATATTGCACCAGGTCTGAAGATAAAGATTTCATTGTCAAATCTAGCGTGGTACTGGTGAAACCTAGGATATGATAGGAACACAGGGATTTTTAGCGTTTTTTATGTTTTACATGTATATATAATACAAGGGATGCAACTGACATTATCGGCAAAGTCTACTTGTCATCACAAAAACACAAGTTACTTCGTCAATTTTACAGATAATCACATAAGGTCTACTTTATCTAGCTCATTACACATTTTTCTAGCGAAAAATAACGTGGTTTCATGACTAAATGTTCAATGATTTGTGCTACAGAAGCCGGTTTCTCGACAAATAGGTCGAAATTGTTTGGTCCGACACGGGTTCGTTCAGTGCGCTTGTCAGAGTAAATCTACTATTCTGTACAAGATCATGGCCAAAATACTTATCGGTTTGATAAAACAAGTAAATATCGTTAACCAGCCTTCGTTGTTTAATAATAACACGAAGAATACAGCTCCAAATCGTCCGATGTTTGATCGATTCACTCAAATTTCAAAGAAGCAGCCATAATTGTTGTCACGTGATCAAAATGTATCGAGGCATTTCATTGGTCGGATTTTTGATTCCCACCAATGAAATGCCTCGATACATTTTGATACGTGACAACAATTATGGCTGCTTCTTTGAAATTTGAGTGAATCGATCAAACATCGGACGATTTGGAGCTGTATTATTCGTGTTATTATTAAACAACGAAGGTTGGTTAACGATATTTACTTGTTTTATCAAACCGATAAGTATTTTGGCCATGATCTTGTACAGAATAGTAGATTTACTCTGACAAGCGCACTGAACGAACCCGTGTCGGACCAAACAATTTCGACCTATTTGTCGAGAAACCGGCTTCTGTAGCACAAATCATTGAACATTTAGTCATGAAACCACGTTATTTTTCGCTAGAAAAATGTGTAATGAGCTAGATAAAGTAGACCTTATGTGATTATCTGTAAAATTGACGAAGTAACTTGTGTTTTTGTGATGACAAGTAGACTTTGCCGATAATGTCAGTTGCATCCCTTGTATTATATATACATGTAAAACATAAAAAACGCTAAAAATCCCTGTGGATAGGAGTACACGAATATGTTAGCTGTCCCTGTGATATAACTCAATAATGTTGAAAACGGTGTAAAGCACCATCAAATCAAACAAGCATTCCATCAGCCAACGATAGCTTCAGTTTTTAACCCACAATGTATAGAAAAAGTAGGCTTAAACGTGGAAAGAAATGTTGAAAAGTCAGTGGGGATTTCGAGTTTATCAGGCGACAAAATCTAGACTTGTACTCTAGATCTAGACATAATTCAGTCTAGACTTGTACTCGTAGATCTAGACATAATTCAAGCATTTTGTGGACGACAAATCAAATGTGTTTCAAATGATGGGGTTTGTCCTTGGAAGTGCAATAAAAGTAGAGGGAAAAGGAGAAATTGCTTGTTACGAGCATCAACAGTATCAGAAGGAAGTTTTTTTGGTTAAGGATTTTAAACGTGTACAGGTGAATATATAAATCAAACAGATGTGTATTTGCATACTGTGTACGGTATGTACATTGTTACCTGTCCGTGGAAAAATGTTTAAAACATGTATATCTTACAATCAGCCCAATAGTTCATTTGATATCAACAGCTATATATAGATCTTGGAGTTGGGTTACAGCTTTGATTTTAAGGACAACACACAGTTTTCCCTCCACTGGATTTCCATAGATCTAGAGTAAGCTTGCAGTCTCTCTCTCTCTCGCTCTCTCTCTCTCTCTCCGACTTGTATTTTACTGTAATTTTCGACTTCTCTCGTATTCAACACTCACGCAGCTAAATAACTAAAGTAAACATTTTAAGCCCGGCAGTAGGACCGAGTCACCCCGACTTCGTATGCGATTTCTTATAAAGGGTGTGCAGATTGAAGATCAGGCTGCAAGTTTTGTGCAAATTTTGTTGATCTAAGCAGCCTGAAAAACATCCAATAGTAAGGACTGCCTAAGCAGCCTAATGGTTAACCCTTAGCCTGCTAAATATAAGAAACGAAACCCTCAAGCCGATAGTGAAAACCCAAATTTTCCTATTTGAGAGGTGTTTCTGGAGGAAAGATATCTCCTGATCAGACAGTGTAGATCAAAGATCAGACTGCACGTTCTGTGCAATCTGATTTTGATCTACGTTGTCTGCAAAAGGTCAATGAGTCGCGCTTAGTAGCCTAAGGGTTAAAAGCTAGAGAAGTCGGCTGTAAAAGTTTAGTTACACATAGATCTAACAACCCATTCAGTATTGTTATATATGTATATCCAATGAATCCGCTATTTAGAAATGTTTGCGTTGTTCAGATGTCTGTTTCATTGTTTTAGATACTTACTTGTTCAACACTGATCCTTAAACTCAGTGGGCTACAGTAATTTAACCTCTTTTGGACGAAGAGCTTTGTTACCATGGAAACATTCCTGTATTTCGCATATGGAAGTAATTTGTTAAGACAAAGGCTTCAACTACAAAATCCAAGTGCGACCTTTGTGACTACAGCAGTGTTAAAGGTCAGGTTCGATCAGTTATTTTTTCGTGCTTTTACGATCATCAAAGCTTTAATTGTCAAACACATGAGCCATACTCTGTGAAATGATGGTTTAACGCATCTGCAAAACATATCGATCCATTTAAGCCTGCACAGTTTACAGAAACGTTTGGCTATTTCTAAATTTTCAGCTTGCCCAAGGACCATTTTAACTAAATGTGCAAATTTAGTCGGTTGTTAGACGAAAGGTATTTTATGGATCCATGATTGTGTGATGACTTCCCTAATGCATCACCGTGAGATGCATTAAAACCTCATTAGCAAGAGCGACGCTCATATCATTTTCCATTGATTTCAATTCTGTTGCTATTGAACTGAACAGCAATGTGTTCTAAGTTATATCCATAAAATAGGCCTACGTCACTTTGCATATTTACTAGAGTTGGTAAATCTATTATCAGATGGGGGAGAGGGAAAAGGTAGGAATACGGAAAATACAATGTATAGAGCAAACTGACCTGTTACCTTTTCGACCAACTGGCACATGAAGTCTTTCAGCCACACATGTCATAAATCCGACTTAGAAATATCGACGGCTGAAACTTAAACCCGGGAAGATTTTCATCTTGTGTATCTACTGAGGCAAAATGAAAAAATGCTTTTGCAACAAAATTTTTGGATGTATCAAAGTATTGCACGTTTGTTTCAATACGCTTGTATTCAGTGATAAAAAAACCTCTTTACTTTCAGTGCTTTGATTTTAAAGTTTGAAGAAAATCTATTTCTTGACAGGATTACAAGCTAGCATTCACAGCCTTTGGAAATGATCCAAGTAACAGTCGATGGAAGGGAGCTGGGGCAACTATCCTAGAAGCCCCTGGGCAACATGTTTGGGGCTGTGTATGGAGGCTTCAAAATGAGCACATGGAGACTTTAGACAGGCGAGTTAAAAAAGAAAATTTATCCTTGTAGTGCTAAATAAATGAGGCATGCACTGGCAAAAAGGAGCTTAATGTACTCCGTGATCTGAGATACCAACCGAGCCATCACATAATTATGGGTCCGTAATTGTCACTTTTTCTGACGACTGAAACATGAGGTACACTGGTTCTTGGACATACAGAATATTGACCAATACCGAAAAGTTTCGGCCCAGGTAAGACTGTGCGGACTGCACAGGCTGACCTGGACGACACTTTTCGCAGATGCATTAAGCCTCCTTTTCACATTCCAAGTCTGTAGCAAAGATATAGATATTGTAATTGTGGCGCCGCATGAGCGGCGGCACTATATTTTTATTCCGTTTTGAAAAGTGCCTATGGAGGCAGCCATATTGAACTGGTTCCATGCTTTGTTTTAACATCCACCTATATCTACTGTACTTTGATTACCAGATCGGGGTCCATAATAACTTTTTTATTTATTTGTGGGGATTTTCTTTTTGTTTTTGTATATTGCACTTTCATTGTTAGATGGATAAAAACACGGATCGTAGACATACCAACATTTTCCTTTCGAAAAATAAAAAAATGCATTTCGAATAATAACTCACGTGATAAAAAATTATCTGTCACAAATTTTCGAAGTCACCATTTTACTGGAAAAGGTTAAGAGGCATTTTCAAGCTCTTTGACCCTAGAGCACCCTATGTGGTACTTGTGACCCCACTTATATTTTTGTTCTAGTATTGTATGGATTGTAGAAATATTGTTTTCCTTTCGCGATCGTGTTTTTAAGACCAGCTAACTGTAACTAGGTCAATGTTGGGGGTGACAGATGTTTCGGTAACAGACGAGTTCGGTAAATTGGACTTATAGAGTAAATCGATTGGATGTTTCGGTAACAAGGTAATTATATAGTGGTAATGCACCGTGACGTTTTTCACACCAAATAAAGTCTTGGTTCTGATTCGTTCAATGTTTCTCTTTTTTCTTCCACACACTTTAAGACATAATATTTTTGTTATGTTTCTACTGTCATGCTGTACGTAAAATGATACCCGAATCAAAGTTGAGGTAACGAATAACAACACCCAATCCTAAACTTGAAACACGTTGTATCTCCTTTTAAATCAATGATTTATGATCCTTTCAATGTGAAAATATTTTCTTACTGAAAGACTTCCAAACCAGCCATTAACCCTTAGAGCGTCTGTCATTACTGCCGTTGCCATTGCGGCCGGTGCAGATCGAGATCAGAGTACACCAAACACGGAGTTTGATCTTTGATCTTCATTTGTCAATTTTGCAAGACATTCTGAACAAGAAAACCTTGACACTGCTAAAAATAGGTTTTATATCTAGAATGAAAATGACGTTGGGTTTATTCGACGCTCTTAGATTTAAAATTATGGATAGTTAAATTTAGTTCAGAAACACAGGTAATACAGGTAAAAATATTGTGGCAAAAGAAGAGAGTGAGCGCCAGAGATAGACAGTAGCAAATACTTTTTTTGACAAATACTTTCTTCAAACTGCACGAGCAGTGTGTGATCTAAACATGCCCAATCCCCATAACTTTTACATGCAGTCTGATCTGCAAGTTTCTTCTTGTCCATTGGTGTTTCAGGTTTTCATAAACCGGGGTTAATCTTTAAGATCTACGGGAAACTTCTTTATCTTGTTGGCAATGGGAGGTGTGAAGACAGGCTGTAAACGCGTCTATATACAATACACAGTACTCCCTTCGCTCTCAAATAGTACGCATATGATTTTTTTATGCAGTGTTGTATTGATGAACGCACCTTAAAACCAGCAGACGCCGATTCTTGTGCACCAGACCAGATTTGAAATCTGTGTGGAAAATGGAGAGGAACAATACAGAACAGATATCTTTTAGATGGGCACAAATGTTCATGGTCAAAATCACAAGAAGTATGCACGAAAGCATTATTGTCAAGGCCTCTCTCTCTATCTCTCACTCCCTCTCTTCATTTGCCACAATGTTTCAAATGTATTATCTTTATTTCTGAATTCACGTTAATTATCCATAATTTTAACCTTTAGAGCATCGAAAAAAGTAAAGGCTATTTTTATTTTAGAAACAGAACAATATATATATTACAATATACGATCCCTGGTCTAATATTAGCTATTTCAAAGCAAAGTTGTCCTTCCTCATAATGTCTTAGAAAAGCTGGCAGCGTAAACCAACGATCAGACTCTTTTTTTTTTGCTTTGCAGTTTGATCTTTGTCTGAATCGGTCGCAAGGGCAACAAGAGTGAAAGGTATTCTGAGGGTAAATGGCTGGTTTGGAAGTTGACCATTTTTTTTTCCGGAAGAAATTATTTTTCACACAGAAAACGTTGACAAGAATAGCGTCATTTTTAATAAAACATTTTTAAAAAACTTGAGGATTGGCTTAAAGTTGGAGTCTGTTATCTGTAGGACGATTAAGTAATACGGGTACAAGCTTAGGGCTGGGTTTTATCAGGGATCGTATATTATTCATTACATGAATCAGCTACGGGTGAAAAACGAAAACAAGATATGGTGATTAAAATTTACTAATTTCAGGTATTTATTTATACAGCATGGAAAGAACAACAAATATATTTACGTCAGAAAACGAGTGAGAATTGCAAATTAAAAGAAAAAAACGTTGCACAAACAGAAGCCATGGGTGTGAAAAACGTCACGGCACTATATTACTGCCTTGTTACCGAAACATCCAATCAATTTACTCTATAAGTCCAATTTACCGAACTCGTCTGTTACCGAAACATCCATAAATCAATGTTGGAGCGCCTAACATGACTGGTATCATACAACCCGTCTAGTCTATATAGATATAAGGACTTCATTCAAGTCTTTATTATATCTATAATAAAGAGGGGTTGTATGATACCAGACATATGTGTTGGAGTGTCAGATTTAGCACAATCCGATAACAGACTTTTCTTTCGTTAATGTAAAATCTTCCTGTTCAAAATCAGACGGTCGAGAGTTTTGATATTTCATGTGTAGTATCGCTACAATGACCTCTACCAAGTACTAGTATGTTCAAATGGTGGCCTTCGGGTCAAAAGTTGCCATATGCTCCCCTCCACCCAGATGTCACAAATTTGCGCATAGCCATATTTGTTGCACACTTTTCAAAATCTTCTATCAAATATCAGAAAGGCAACAGCTGTAACATTTCTATCTACCAATTGTGTCCAAATGATGTCCTGTGGATAAAGAAATGGCCCAGTCCATGGATAAGAAGTTTGCAAATAGCCTTCAATGATATGAAATTTAAAAATCTTGTCAAAAACCAGATGGCCCAGAGTTTAAATACAGTATCACCACTTGGACCTCTACGAAGATTGTGCAAGAGATGCGTATTAGGAAATAACCCAATGCATTGTGCCCTGTTACAGAAACAACTAGTTTGCGGCGCCATTGATGTTCAGCATCAATATTTTCTTGTTTTAAACTTATTTTTGTCAGGGTATCAAACAAAGCAGTAGATAATGTTGATCAATATCAGACTGCACAATCTGTGCAGTCTGATCTTGATCTACACTGTCCGCATCAGCAATTAAATCTGGGTTCAGCGCTACACGGATTACTGAATTAATATACTGTACATGTTTTTTTTTTTTCTCTTTGTCTGATGTTTAACTGTTCGGCTGCTAAGAGCGATTCAAGAACATTTCGCGGACATTGTAGATCAGGATCAGACTGCACAGAATGTTCAGTTTGATCCCCCAAAAATATATTTGAAATAGCACAATTTTGGGGTTTTACTATCAGCTTGAAAGTTTCATTCCCTTTTTTTTTTTGCAGGATAAGGGTTAACAGCATTTTCTACAGTGCTTCTAGCTATGTCACGGCTACCAGCTTTGACTCTATCTTACAAAACACATTTTACCAAAACTCCCCTATTTTGACGGCCCTAAGATAAAGGTTTTGAAAACATTGTGGGAATGAGAGAAAATGCTGGCTTACTGATTAACTCTTTACCTAACAACAAAGTTTAAGACTTCTGAATTGAAAGCATTTGGAGATGGTAAATGTGATTCCAATGTTGATACTAGTCTTTAGGGACGGTGGGAAGAAGGTCAACTTCCTTGTTAGCAGCATTTTCTGATTTTTCCACAATGTTTTTAAATGGTCTCGTCGTGATTGTTTTGTAAATGGTTAAGGCGATAGTGAAATTGTCATTGGAAAACCCTGTTGTGATCCCCATTGGCAGAGCTAGCTTTGAGGGAATGTCATTGAGCAAGGCATTGCAGAACTGATGAAAGACACAATTAAGTGAAGCGTCTCTCCTTGTATTGGATAAATATTGTTGAAATCAAGTTAAAACTTATAGTAACAAAAAGAGATAAAGACACATTCTTGTATCTACCATACAGTTTGAGCCATGCTCTTGTAAAAGGGGGCTTAATGCATCTCTGTGATTTACTTTACTTAGCAAGTCATTATAATTTGACCAAACGACAGCTGTCAACCAAAAAAATCAATAAGCCAATCAGTGATCAGCATTTTTTCCATTCAGAGCGGAGGCCGTCTTACCGTCACAAAACCTAGACATTCTGAGGAGTTATAACTATATATAAATGTATAGTATATATATGAGAAAAAAATGATGAAGAACTTTAAACTTGACATCCGTTATTAATTCCTAGGACTGCAATTTCCAGATGCAGAGTTATACCAGGTAAAATTATTGTTGCAGAAGACAAATTCAGATTGAAAAGGAAAAAAAAATATATGAATCCTTCTCGTAAATATGCAGTTATATTGTCATAAGTTTTCCAGAATTTCAGTCTTAGCATCAGATACCCGTTTCTTTACTAAAAGAAATGTAATGATAATATTTTAGACAACCGATTGGATTTTACCATGTTCAGATATTCATTTCCTCTACCTTATTTTTCATTTAAATATATACTCTATAATTCATTTTCTTACCAAATCGAGTTGACTTGCAATTTTGAATGCTGGTTATATCTCTTTTGTTGATTTTTTTCCCTCGCAAACTATCCTTGAATAAAATTTGAATCGAGAAAATTCGCGTAAAAATAGTTAATTTCCTCGAAACTGTTTTTCATATAGTCTTCATGGAAGTCAAACCTACCCCCCCCCCCCCCCACCTTCGCTTTTAAAATAAAATGCAATGTTGCCACACTTAAGAGGTTTGTTAAAAAACAAATGTCATCTTCCTCCATCAGTAAATCATTAAAAACGTTGTATTCATTGGTTTCTATATTTTAACACATTTATTAATGCAAACTTGAAGCCTGTTAAATTAAAGACGATATGCCACCCTATATATTACCATCTTCCCCCTCCCTTTATTTTCAGTCTTTTCATCGCCCTCAAACTATCAAATAATATTAAATTATATATCGAAACTCAAAAAGAAACCAATCAAGCCGTTTTCGTTTGATTTGTTGTACATGTTGCCACTTTCTACGCAAAACGTGGAGCAAGGGTTTATATAAATGCGGTATTCCTTTGATATCGGTCCAGTACTGCCCTACTTGTAAAATTACACGCACGTGTCATATCAGTCTGACACTTTGTAACCATCTATAACCCCTTTCAACGATTGTTAGTGATTGAAATTTGGATTATACACGTTCAATGTGTAAGTCAATTTATTTTTCTATTACTCTTGCAGAATAGTATTTAGCGGCGAATGCTTAGAAATATATTCATGTTTTTATTCTTCTCCTTGGGTTTTTCCCTCGAACTTGAAAAAATCAATTTGGTGACCTATCATTTGCTTTTGTATCTTCTAAATGAAACCAAGATAGCCACCTTTTTTAACAATAAACTGAATCCTGAGATAGAAAATTGACCAATATCAAAAAGTTTTGTGGACTGCGCAGGCTGACCTGAGTTGATACTTTTCACAGATGCATTAAGACAGTGCATGGCTCATAATATACATGTAAATACATTTTTGTACCAAATGCAAATGACTAGAACAACTACATTAGTTTATTTTTTAATTCACAACACTTAAACCCTTTACCAAGACCTTCCAAATTGAAAACATCTGCAGACCACAAATATGGAAACGGTGCAAATGTACCGGAGTTCTAGGAGAGGGTAGAAAACATTTAGGGAAAAGGAGAAAATGCTGGTTACCAGCATTTTCTTGTTTTCCAAGAATGTTTTCATAAGGCCTGTTCCTCAGGATAGTGATTGTTTGGTAAAGGGTTAAAGGCTCAGTGGCAGCTGAAGGTAAACACTGGGGGTAAAACATGTTCAAATCATATGGTACCATCTCAACCAACTTTTTGTGAAGATTACAATCTGTTATTGTAAGGTTGGTTCAAGAGTATTTTGCTGGCAGAAAAGTGAATTTCAAAACAATGTAAAAGAGTTGCCAAGTGGCTCCATCTTTTGATTACTTTTTACCTGGTTTTAAAACTCATTTTTCTGCCAGCTAACTCTTGGACCAATTTAAATTCATTTTGACAGCTGAATTGTTTACTTTTGGCTGCTAGTGTGCCTTTAAGCAATTCTAATTTCTTCACTCTAGACAGGAGAGTTCCTACAATCCCATACAAGTCACAGTGACAGGAAGTTATGCAAATGAGTACAAATGCAGAACATATCAAGCTAAAATTGTGGCGGAAAACATGGCTGACTTGAGGGACAATAGACCTTCTAAATACTATATGGATGTTATCATCAAAGGGGCAAAACAAAATGGAATTTGTACAGACTATGTAAAGTTTTTAGAGAACATTCAGCCCAATGGAATTACTGCTATTCCTGATATTTATTTGCAAACAATGAAATTGCTTGGAGATGAAGGGAATTGAAAAAGTTTGTTATTCAATCTATTTTATCACCTGAATGCGAGACACATTACTAGGCACTGTTGATGACTGTTCAAGCCTTTACCATATAATCCCAAGTTTAAACAAACTTGAGAAAGGAAGCTTTTGAAGACATTGTGGGAAAAGGAGAAACTGTTTGTAACCAGCATTTTCTCCTTTTTCCACAATGTTTTCTACTCTTTCACAGCCAAATTGCATAATTCCAGCCACTTTTGAATTGTTGTTTGCAAAATTGTATAATCTGCTTAAGTAAAAAATTTTGTCATGTCATTTTGTCACTACTTTCATTTGCCAACCATACATTTATGTAAACAAACATTGAGAACCTCATTCATAAATTCTTTGTGAAAGAAGACAACTGAAATCAGTTTTTGTCCTATAACAATCTATCATTATATACATTTTATGATAGTTCAGCCATAAATATGGTTCTAAATACCATGATTACTTGTATTGCATAAAGTGTAGATTTAAGATCAGACTGCATACTCCATGCAGTCTGACCTTGAATCTGCTCTGACCCAAATTTTCATCAAGACATTCCTACTCAAATGCCCTTGAAATTTTGTTTGGTCTCCATTACGCTGTTTAGCAAAACCCATTTTTATTTACCACACAATGTGACTTTTAACGACCCTGAGAAAGACAGCTTTTAAACAAGAATGCCATGATGGCACTGAAGTCGCTCATTTGAGCCTTTTGACCAATCTTCCAAGATATTATGGCAAACATTCTAACAAACTTTCATGAGTATTGGACTGAAAATGTGACCTCTAGAATGTACACAAGCTGTTTCTAGAAATTTTTTTCAGTGTGTGGTGGAGATCCAAGTTCAATTATTTCTTATCTTCTATTTCTCCTCACATCGGATTTAGATTTCAATAATTGAATCAATAAACAACCAGTTTCATTTCTTTAATAAACATTTAAAGATCCAAATTCTTGATTTTTCCATTTTATTAAACATCAACCTTACTTAAACTTATATTTCCGAAACTTCCTAACAACACACTAGTCCAAATGCAGAAGTTTATATAGTAAGCAATGACTCCTTAGTCTCCAAATGATCTCCACTCGAACAGCGAGTCAGATGCCGTTCAATCTTAGTATTGATCATAACTATCAGAAGTACTGCATAAAATGGTTGATTAAGGATGACCTTCGACCTACTTTTGGAAGGTAAACTTGGGCTGCTACATTGTATTTATTTATATCACGAAAACATCATGAATCTTCTTTTCTGAAAGGGCAAATCTAGAAATGATAATTTCTGTGCGTGCCACCGCCTAGAGAGATCCTTGATCAAAGGTGATTGTCCTTAAAGTATGTTCAATAATATCCATATGTTCAAACAAAGCACTATCATAGAGGTCACAGATTTTACATGGAGTAATTGAATTGGAGAATTAAAAGGCAAAGTGCCTAAAATTGAAAGGCCTTATTTCCTATGTATTATTTTGTGGTCACCTGTCAATGTCCAAATTATGATCTCAGCTAAGAACAACCCTGTTCCGAAGGTCACATCTTTTCACAGATTAAGTTATACAGAGAATTTTAAAACTCTTCTAATCTAAAGTTGAAAGGCCTAGACTGGAAATGTGTGGTAAGTGGCATCATCTCTTGGCCTAAAATCAATGTTGTGCAAATTTTGGTGCTTTGGTCAGAGTTGGACCTTTTTTAACGGGGTATATGTTGCATATAGATACATACAAATCAATAACCATCTCAATCATTCTGAGGACATGTTTATGGAACTTTGCATTGTGATAGATCTTGATATGCAGATTATGCTTTAGCTATTACGTTAGTTTTAGCCCGAAGCGACGGTCAATGTCACTGGACACATTACTTAGAACTTGAAGAAAAAAGAATTGAATCTGCAATAGGTTGAAGCTTTTAAGTGCGAGATTTATGAAAATTGAACTTAGTTCGAAGCATACAGATATTGTCACATCCGTGTTAAAAGAGTGGGGTGTTAGCTAGTTGTGGTTCTTTTTTAATTCTACTGGGCCGATAAGTCTGAGAAATCGTTCGCAATGAATCTAAGGCCTATCGTTGAAATAGGTACAGAATTTTATCCGTTGTTTTTTTTATATAGGAAGAGTGGCAATCCTCCTTCTGCTCAGCGCACACCAATCAAATCCAACAACTAGAGTCTGACTTAATGGTGCCATATCTTACTCCTAGTTTTGTCTTATTAAACCCTCATGGAATACCAGAGAGAGATATTGAGAAAAAGGTCAGGGACTATTTAAGATACTAAGCATTTCATTGATGGAAAAGATATGTAGTATAATTAAATAAAATGAACGAGTAATTTGTAAAACTCGTCGCTAATAGAAAGTGTATAGTTCTTTTGAGACAACCCCGCATAAAAGTCCGCAGTCCGCTGTCCGCTCTCGTCTTCGGCGTCCGCTAAAAAACTCTACTGGAGAGAAAATGTGGCCCCTAGAGTGTAAACAAGGTTTTTCCAAGATTTGACCTAGTGACCTAGTTCATGACCTCCACGTGACCATTTTCAAATTCATCAAAAACTTCATCAAGACAAACATTCTAATTATTTTTATCATAAGTATTGGAAAGAAAACGTGGTCTCTAGAGCATACACAATGTATTTCAAAGATTTGACCAGGTGACCTAGTCTTTGACCCGATGTGATCCGTTTTCAAACTCAACCGAGATATCATCAAGATAACATTCAGACCAACTTTGCTCAGTATCGGAGTGAATGTAGTTGTAGTTTTGGAGTCCCCAAGTTTTTCTAAGATTTCACACGGTGACCTAATTTTTGACCTGACATGACCCGTTTTTAAAATCATCCAAGATATGATCATGGCAAACATTCTGACTAACTTTCATGAGTATTAGACTAAAAACGTGGATTTTACACAGGGTTTTTCTAAGATTTGACCCTGTGACCTTGTTTTTTACCCAAATACAGAATTTCAGACTCGTCCTGAAAATCCATGCAGGCAAAAATTCTGACCACCTTTAGTGAGAATTGGAGTGAAATTGTGGCCTTAAGCGTGTACACAAGGTGTTTTATAAGATTTGACCTAGTGACCTACTTTTGGACTCACTCCACCCATTTTCAAAACCGCCCAGATATCATCAAGACAAATATTCTGACTAACTTTCATCAATATTGGGCTCAAAATGTGCAGTTCAGAGCCTACACAAGGTTTTACAGAGATTTTACCTAGTGCCTAGTTTTTGACCCAGTGTGGCCCATTGCAAACTTATCTAAGGTATCATCAAGACAATAGTCTAATCACTTTTCATGAATACTGGACTTTAAAAATGTGGCCTTTTTTCTATGACTTGACCTGGTGAACAAGTTTTAGACCGGAAGTAGCCCATTTTCAAAGACGCCCAAGTTATTATGAAGACAGACATTCTGACTATCTTTCATGAGTATCAAAAAGATAAAGTGACCTCCTGTGTGTACACAAGGTTTTTCTATAAATTGACAGGTGACCTATTTTTGGACCCCAAGTGACCCATTTTCATACTCATCCAAAACATCATTACGACCTACATTTTGACGACACTGGACTGAAAATTTGGCCTCTAAAGTGTACACAAGTTTTTTTTTTTTTTTAAAGATTCAGAGCTAGTGCCCTACTTTTCTGTCCAGCTTGACCCTTTTTCACACACTGGTCCAAAATATTATCAAGATAAAGATTCTGACTAATTTTCATGAGTACTGGACCGAAAATGTGGCCTCCAGCCAGATCGTATACAAGGTTTTCTAAGCTTTTACTTTGTGACCTAGTTTTGACCAGATGTGACCCATTTTCAATACCGTCCCAGATAACACCAAGACTTATCAAGACAAAGAAATGTTACCAACTTTCATGAGTATTGGACTGAAAATGTGGCCTCTAGAGCGTACATAATGTTTTCCTTAGATCTGACCTTGTAACTTAGTTTTTAACGCCCATGTAACCAATTTTCGAACTTGTCTAAGACATTATCAAGCCAAACATTCTGACTACCTTTAATAAGTATTGGAATTAAAATGTCGCCCTTAGAGCGTACACAATGTTTTTCAAAGATTTGACTCAGTGACCTAGTTTTTGACTGGACATAACACATTTTCAAACTTTTCCGAGGTATTATTTAGTCAAACATTTTGATCAAGTTTCATGAGTATTCAGTTGTAAATGTGGCTTCTAAAGCGTACAAAAGGTTAAAGATGACGACGCACGATGGACGACGCAGGACGGACATAGCACGATCGCAAAAGCTCGCCTTGAGCACTTCGTGCTCAGTCAGGTGAGATCAGATATAATTGGAAAAGGTGAAAATGTTGGTGGCCAGCATTTTCTCGATTTCTCATAATGTTTTGTACCCTTTCATTGACAACTTAAATTAATTGTGCTTTATTTGATTTGTCGTCTACAAATGCTTTGAACTTGGTCAAGTCTTAAATTTTGTTGTCTGGTAAACGGTTAAGCCCCTCTCAAATGGTGAAATTCCGTGTTTTAATGAAGATGGCTGTTGGAAACATTATAGGAAAGTAAAAATACTGGTTACTAGAATTTTCTCCTTTAAATCACAATGTTTTCTACCCTATAACAGATAAATCTCATGAAATTCAAGAACATTTATTTTGTCGTCTGTAATCGCTTTCAACATGGATGGGTCTAAAATTCTGTCATTTGATAAGGAGTTAATTTTGAAAGAAATCAAGAGCACACCATGCGGATGCTATTGATCGACTGATGTCTTTTTTCAGTGAAAGTGGAAAAACGGGCTTAAGCCTTATAGCGAAGAGGAAACCTTTCAGACAAATTCGTCCCAGAAATACGACCCAAATAATTATGATTTCATGGTTATTTTCTCCTGTAGTCCTTCAGCAAATCGGACAGAGTAGATCAAAGATCAGGCTGCATGTTTGTGTACAGCCTGATTTTGATCTATACTGGCCGCAAAGGCAACTATAGTCGTGAAAGGCACTTTATGAGTTGACCGTGTCATAAATGCGTTGAGAGGTACCTACCTTTCTGGTATATATTTTCTGTTTTGATTGCAATTACACATGATGACAAAATATCAAAGCTTTCACATGACGCTGCAGACAGCAATGCAGACGTCAACTGGGATTTGACAATACCACCATTTTTTTCTTTGGAAGCAGTTGAGGTAACTAGTCAGCTTGGACCTTTGTAGGCTTGGTTTTATTCTCTTTCATGCAGCCATTAATTTATTAATATAGTCCGATGATAAAAATCAACCTTTTATAATTAACCCAACATTATATACATTTCTGATAACTCTTCACCAAACAATCCCATGTTTTAACCTCCCTGAAGAAGGCATTTGAAAATATTTAAAAAAAAAAAAAACAAAACAAAAAACGAGACGAAATGCAGGTACGGTAACCAGCATTTTATGCTTTTTGTCTAAATATTTCCTGCTTTTTCATAAACAATACGTATTTCTTAACTAAATTTAATTTTTAGTCTGCATGTGCTTTCAATTAAGTCGAAAAATTCTACAGACTAGAATATAGTTGTTTGTTAAAGGGTTAATGCAACAAGCCTGCTCAAACAAGATATGCCATATGAAAAATAATTTTCATTCATAAATATGAAAATAAATTAACCCATCGTAAATGAAAATACAGTTCTCTGAATCCTTCACCACATCCCAAATTTAAAAACCCTCTAAAGACTGCTTCTGAAAATAATGTGAGAAAAGGCGAAACTAACTAGTATTTGCTCCTTTTACCACAATATTATCAAACCTAGAAAAATCATAGAATAATAGAAAAATCAAATTTTATTCTGGTAAAAAATGATTTAACATATGCTTCATTCTTTATGCCCTGTTTTCTAAACACCCATAGAAGAGAAACAATGTTTTTCTTTTAAATAAAAACTGAAAATTGAAGATAACAATGTAAAATTAACAGTCTGAATACTAAAACTAGTAAACTTTCATGAAATGGGATTCATGACACCCTGTTATAAGTTCTTTTCTTTCATTTATTAGTTTACAGCCTGTCCATTGGCGGAAATAGTACATCCTAAATCCCATATTGTACATTTTTCGCAATGCAGCCAGTCTTCTCAAGTAATGATCTTTAGTTCTATATGGGAGAGTTTTACACCCTGCAAGACAGATATGGAATTCAGCAACAAATAGTTTTACCCTGTCTAATTCACCAGATGCCAAGATGTTTGGAAATGCGGCCCATTCCCCTCCTTCAATGTCGACTTTTAGGATATCCAACGCTCTCTGCAAAAAAAGGTGAAATTTTTTATTCTTGACTAGAAGGAAAAATAAAATCTGCCTATATGGAAACTATTTTGTAGACCACAAGTACAAAGTGGCTTAAATGATGGGATCTGTCTTTGAATGGGGGGAGGGGGGGGGGGGCGGGTAACATTTTGAGAAAAGGAGATAATGCTGGAAACCTGTATTTTCCCCTTTTCTCACAATGGTTTCAAAAGCACTTTTGCACAAAATTCATCGTTAAGTAAAATTGGGTTCCATTACTTCAACCCTCATTACACTGGAAAATTATTTGGAAGAAAAATACATTGTATTTCGATTTCTATCAGTGAATGAATGAATGAATGTTGTTTTATGGCGCATCGACAGCTTTGGTCATTTAGCGCGCATGTCTGTATTAAAAGATGGTTAAAACAGGAATTTTGAGGTAAAAAGATTTGAACATAATGATGACAATAAAAAGCTTGAGTTAGGAAGGATTATGAGTGATTTTGATAGGTATAAAAGATATTATTGAGTGACAGGACAATCCCTATCAACTCAGAAAGTTTTAAATGATGAAGTTAAGATTGTGATAAAAAGATCTAAACAAAAATGTTAAATTGATAGTCAAAAGGTCTTTAGATGAATAGGGATTATGTGTAACTTTTAATGTGCATAAAATATTGAGTGGCTGGGCATTCCCTGCCTACTCAAAAGTTTGAAATGAAAGGTTAAGACTGTGAATAGTCGTTTCAAGGAAATGAGAGTTTAAAATTAAGGAAGTGTGGAGCCTCCAATGGGATCAAAACACTCCCATTAAAGAGGTCCTGTCTCCAATGAGATAAGATGCCCCAAAGAGAACTAATCCTCCCTTTAAGGAGACGTAATTGAAGATAAAAAAGGGTTACGCAGTAGAAATACGGGTTTACACAACAGGTTAAAAAGGTAATTAAGAAAATATTACAGCTTGTTGTATAGACCAATCTCTTTGATGAAGGTGATAATTGAATCAATGTTGACTGTTTCAAAGAGGTTGTGCATACTGTCAACATTGTAGTATTTCTCACGCATTGGCTGAAAGTCAATGCAATCTAAAGGAATATGCTTAATGGTAAGATGTTCATTACATTGAATACATTCAGGTGCTTCTTCTCTGGTTAAAAGCCACGAGTGTGTTAGCCGAGAATGCCCAATTCGAAGCCTTGTAATTATCACCTCTTCTCGACGAACAGACCTGTAAGAGGGGTACCACTCACCAAGGACTGGTTTAACAGAATGAAGTTTGTTGAAATGATCAGCATCCCATTGGGACTGCCAAAGAGATTGTATGAAAGGTAAAATGGATGCTTTAAAATCTGTATGAGGAACTTTAACATCAGAAATTGGCAGGTTCAGAGCAAACTTTGCGCTTTCATCAGCTTTTTCATTACCTCTTATGTCCATATGGCCTGGAAGCCAACAGAAGACTAATCTGTTAGAGGAAAGGATGCGAGAGATCCTTTCCAAAACTTTGCAGATCAGAGGATTTTCAAACTTTTGATTATAGAGGGCTTGTAAGGTAGATAAAGAATCTGAGAAAATAATGAATCTGCAGGAATGAGAATTCTCTACATGGTCAAGGGCAAGATCAATGGCCTTCACTTCAGCTGAAAAAATGGAAGCATTGTTTGGAAGTCTGCATTTCTTTATACGTTCTCCATAAACAGCATCTGCTGCAACAGCATTACCATGTTTTGACCCATCTGTATAGATCGGCTTAAATGAAAAATAATGTTCTTTAATTTCACCATATCTTGTCTTAAAAATATTTCTGTCTGTTTCAGATTTCTTGCTAGAAGCAAGGTCAAAGCGAAACTCTGCAGTTCTCTGTATCCATGGTGGGATTTCAGGGAGTCTGTACTGAGCACTAGAGCTTGTGTCAATGTTTAGGTTCTCTACCTCTGCTTCCATGCGAATACCAAATGAGGGTATGGCAGTTGGTTTTCTGTCAAAGAGCCTTTTGAATTGAGGATTAAAAACAACTTTGTGTGTTGGATTAAAAGGGTTTGATTTCAGTTTCAAAAGAAACTGAAGAGCAAGTTTTCGTCTTCTGAGGTAAAGAGAAGGTTCATTTGCCTCAACATAGAGACTGGTTACAGGAGAGGTTCGAAAAGCTCCAAGTACCAGGCGTAGACCTTCATGACGGATAGAGTCAAGTAGTTTTAGGTAAGATTTTCGGGCTGAACCATACACAATGGAGCCATAATCTAGTTTAGATCGGATAAGGGAGCGATAAAGGCGTAAAAGTACTTTTCTATCTGCTCCCCAGTCTGAATGGGCTACAACTTTAAGAAGGTTAAGAGCCTTCTTACACCTCTTTTTAAGGGCTAGGATGTGCGGTAAAAAGGTAAGTTTCTTGTCAAAGATAACACCAAGAAATTTGAACTCAGACACAACTTCAAGTTTAGTTTTTTCTAAGAAAAGTTCTGGGTCCCGGTGAAGTCCTCGTAGCTGGGAAAAGTGCATGCACTTTGTTTTTGATCTTGAGAACTTAAAACCATTTTCATCAGACCAGGTCTGAAGTTTATTAAGACATTGTTGAAGTTGCCTTTCGATGATGTTCATGTTGCGAGATCTAAAACAGATTACAAAGTCATCAACATATAAAGAGCATTCTACTCCTGGGTTTATGGCTTTAACAATGCTATTGATCTTCACACTAAACAGTGTGACAGATAATATACATCCTTGTGGCACACCCATCTCCTGTTCCTGTGCACCTGAAAGGGTGTTACTAACTCTGACTCTAAAAAAACGCTCATCTAAGAAGTCTGCGATAAAAAGAGGTAACCGACCTCTGAGACCAAAGTCATGTAAATCTTTAAGTATACCGTATTTCCAGGTTGTGTCATACGCACTTTCAAGGTCAAAAAAGACAGAAACAACATGTTGTTTGTTAATTAAACCTTCCCTAATGAAAGTTTCAAACCGGACTAAATGGTCCATTGTGCTGCGTTGGTTGCGGAATCCACTCTGTACATCAACAATAAGGTTATTGGATTCTAGAAACCAAACAAGACGGTCATTGACCATTCGTTCAAGAGTTTTACACGTAAAACTTGTAAGGGCTATGGGACGATAGTTGTTGGGGTCACTGGTATCTTTTCCAGGTTTTGGGATAGGGATAACAAGTGCTTCTCTCCATGACACTGGTAAATCACCAGATTGCCAAATTGCATTGAAAAGATCTAATAAAACAGAAAGAGAGGTAAAAGGTAAGTGTTTTAAAAACTGATAGTGGACTTTGTCTTGTCCTGGAGAAGAGTTATGAGCTTTGTTCAGAGCTGATTTAAGTTCCTTCAAAGTAAATAATTTGTTGTAGTCCTCTAAATTGGATGATTTAAAATCCAGTTTTTTCTTTTCCTCTTTAGCCTTATTCCTTTGAAACTTTGCAGAGTAGTTTTCTGAAGAGGATTTCTTGGCAAAAGTATTAGCCAGTGCATCAGCAATGTCTTCTGCAGTTTCAAGGTCTTTGTCATCTTGAGTGAGATGATTTATAGGAGAATGGCCTTGTCCTTTGATCTTTTTTATCATTTTCCATACTTTCCTTGTTGATGTTCTGCTGTTAAGTCTGGAGACATTCTGCTTCCAGGACTTTTGTTTACTGTTTTTGATGGTGCGTCGTGCTTTTGCTCTGGAAATACGGTATAAATTGAAGTTCTCAGGGCAAGGCCTGAGGTTAAACATTCTGAGTGCTTTTTTCCTGTCCTTGACAGCCTGTTTACAGTCATCATCGAACCAAGGCTTTTCAGGACGTTTTGGACTTGTCGAGGTCTGTGGAACAGAACTTTGAGCTGCTTTAAGTAATAGTATAGTGAAGAGTTTGATAGGTTCATCACAAGTAACAAATTTCTCATGTGTGATGGACTGTTCACATAGTGTCTGGAATTTGTCCCAATTAGCTTTATTGAGTTTCCATTTCCGAGGACGTTCAGATCCTGATGGTATACAGGAAGAGATAATGATTGGGAAATGGTCACTTCCACACAAGTCGTTGTTAACTTTCCAAATAAAGTCTGGAAGTATGACAGGGCTA
Organism: Tridacna gigas; assembly: GCA_945859785.2. Classification (NCBI taxonomy): domain Eukaryota; kingdom Metazoa; phylum Mollusca; class Bivalvia; order Cardiida; family Cardiidae; genus Tridacna; species Tridacna gigas. The sequence goes on from OX244034.2 coordinate 32,436,739, forward strand.
CATATGGTCAGGTCAAGAGATGAATAAGATCCTGTCGCAGGATGTAAGTATGTTTTGGAGTTGTCATTCATGAGGGATAAAGAGTTATTAGACATGATATTCTCTATTTGAAGTCCCCTTTGATTTGTAGTGTCACAGCCCCACATAAAAGCTGTGACCATTGAAATCACCACATAGAATGAAAGGAGAAGGTAACTGAGAAATAAGGTCATTGATCTTGTTTTCATTAATTGGTTTACTCGGTGGAAGGTAAAGAGAGCAAACTGTTAGAGAAGTGTGTAGAGAGAGTCTTACAGCGACAGCTTGGAGATTTGAGTTGAGTTGGACTTTCTTGTGTGGGACAGTATTGTTAACAACTAAAGAAACTCCGCCTTGGGCTCTGTCACCCTCTGTATATATTTTATTATAGACAGAGTGATGTTTGAAACTGACTTTATCTGATTCTTTTAGGAAAGTTTCCTGCAAGCAAAGGGCTACAGGCTTGTGACCGTTAATAAGAAGGGATATTTCTTCATAGTTAGACTTCAGGCCTCGACAATTCCATTGGATAACTGTATTCATAAACAATAGGTATAAAACAAATATAAGAGTGGGTATGTGATGCATTATTTAGATTTATCATGACTTGATCACTTTGGTCTCCGGTAATGAGGAAGACCAACTATTGGTGTTTTTGTTCCAAGCATCTTTAGGTGGCCCCCAGACACTTGGTTGTTCACTGTCAGAGACATCACCTTCTAGTATCTCCTCAGCATCCATGTCCTTCAAAGTCTCAAATTTGTTGGAGGTGTCCACAGAAGAAGAATCTGCTTTATGGTTTAGAATGTAAGATACCTCTGCTGGGCTCTGATCTGGTTGACTTTCTTCAAAACATTGCTGATCAGGTTTGTTCCTCCTTTTCTTCTGAGTTTTCTTGTTACCCTTTGGGTGGGTTGTTAGTTCTGATTTCTTTTCAGAAGAAGGTGAGATCTGCTCATCAGAGGGTTGTTTCGAGGATGATGTGGAGGGTTTAGGTAATAAGGGTGTTTGAGATGTAGGTTCAGATGACACTCAAGATTGACGAGATGTAGTATCAGCTGTTTTCGGCAACTGAGAAGATTCCTTTTGTGGTTTTGATGAAGGCGTTGTTCTTTTAGGGTTGGCCAAAGAAGTAGATTGTGCTTTAGATGGGGGTTTTGTTGTGGGTATAGGATTAGTTTGTGTTGCAGGCTTTTTAGAGGTTAAAGCTTTGATTTCATCAGCCATCTCCGGGAACTTATTCAAAAACAATTTGGTCAGGAGATCACAGTTTGAACATTTTTTTTTCCTGGGTGGATGTGATATTTGCATAGCTTGTTGTACTTGTAAGTTGTACTCGATCCTTCCTCCGTTGATTAATTATTTTTCTGGCCTCAGGAAAACTGATATTTTCTTTATACTTCAGGTTCAAAATTTCTTTCTCATCTTTCCATGTAGCACAATCCTTTGAATATGTTGGATGAGGGGCTTTACAGTGGAAGCATGACACAGAGTTGTCACACTTGGTACTGTCATGGTCAGATCCTTCAAAGGAGCATTTTGGGCAAACAGGAGTACTGTTGCATCTTGATTCATGATGACCATATCTCTGACATTTGAAGCATCTCAAGGGGTTTGGTACATAGACTTCAACCTTGACAGATTCAAAGCCTATTTTGATTGAAGATGGCAAGTTAGGAGAAGAGAAGGTAAGAATATATGTGTGTGTGTCTCGTTGAACGCCATTTCTAAACACTCGGATCCTTTTAACATCGGAGACAGACTGAGAAGACAGATTCCACTTGATTTCATCTACGGAAGAGCAGAATGACAGGTCTCTGCATCGGATAACTCCTTTGCAGGTATTTAAGGTTTTGTGAGGATAAATCCTGACAGCAATATCAAAAAATGTGTTATGCTGCAGGAGGTTCAGGGTTTGCTGTTTAGTATAGCATTCAACTAAAAGTGTGTTGTTTTTGAGTTTTTTAACTGATTTGGGTGTGCCTAGGTATTTAGAGAGTTCTTTTTCTATTACAAAAGGAGAGAGTCTAGTTACAGGTTTAGCGGTGTCTTGGGATTCAATAACTAAAAATCGAGGAAAGTGAATAGACTGATGGGCATTTGAACTTGAGGGTAATGGTGTTGGTATATCAGTGTCTGAGTCACTGTCTGGAAGAGTTCGCTTGGCTTTTTTTTGGGTTGCCATAATGTTGATAATACTTTCATCACCAATGCTCCCCACCCGCCTCGGAGCCCAACAAGGAGACAATTCCATCACAGATCATGACAGGGATACATTGGTGATATACTCAGGCGAAAGGGTCCGATTGAGCAAGTGTATTCCAGCAGAATGTCCTACCAGATCAGACAAACATTTGGACACCACAAATGTCAACCAAAGACATATATCTTTCACCTGATTGGCCCATGAGCCACCGCCTTCTAGGACTAGGGGAGAGAAGGATACAGGACGTCTTCTCCAGCAATGAAAGAGAAGGACGTTAGAGAATGTGTAATCGTGGTTGAAACGATGATAGATGATGATGTGCATATAGAAATGTCCTAGGGCTTGGCGTGACCAGCAGGTTGATCAGGACGAGCCTTCCTGACCTCTCGTTTAACTCAACCCAAGGCCAAAGTGGTGTGTTGTGAAAAAGAGCGTCAAAGAAACCATGCTCTGGTCCACTCAACCACCAGGATCCCGTCATCAAGCGATACGAGTTGCAACCCACGGCAAACAGGCAGGCACAGTAGGGGGGGTCTTACCCCTTCTGTAGTGCGACAGCTGGGCTATTTCTATCCCCCCGCCGATTTCTATCAGTATCTGTCACAATGTTTTCACAATGTTACCAGTGAGTTACATGTATATATTGAAATATTCACTGCACCCATCAATACAGTGCCAACCACATCTCCCTGTTACAAAGTGTGTTACCCAAAGCTTTTACTGTATATTGATTAATTGAGACATCCTCGGTTACCCATTTTCCCAGGCGTTATCATTGTACCAAATAATCTCAAGATTTCGCAACCCTTACGGCTTTTAGAAACATTTTGGAAAAAGGAGAAAATGGTAGTTGCTCGCATTTTTTCCAATTTACCACAATGTTTCCTACCCTATCAAAGACAAAATCATCATTTGAACCACAAGTTTTCGTCTGCAAGTGCTTTCAGTTCGGTTAAGTTCCAAATTTTGTAATTAGGTAAACGGTTATAAAATATGGTTAATTTCATCACAAAATGAATCTAGTAAAAATAGGAAGTGTACCTGGGTCACCGTGATTGAAACGTTGATATTGATATAATAATCCCATAAATGTAGCTACCTTCTATCTTTGGTAACCAAGATGTTGAACATTATGGTTAAGTTCTTCCTCATTAACAAGGGGTATAGCATTCACGACAAAAACAGACAAGTAAATATAGTTGTAACCAGAAACATCTTCTAGAACACGACAGACGGTGTAAGAGGTACAGGAAAAGAAGCAGTTGTTTAAAAAAATTGTCCAAAATACATTTAGACATACAATTGCGTGTAATAGTGTGACGCTTAATGAATATTCAATTGCCAATTAGAATACTGAAAGGATTATACCCTATCATATTCAATTGCTATGGTGTAAAAAGGGCATTGATCGGCTGTTGCAGTACTTACATACAAATAAGCCTACAGTGCTCGCAGATTTTTTTAGTAATTGCATAATACTTTTTATTCGTTCAAGTATATCAATACCAAAAAGAAGGTCAAAAGCCACCGCATTTAGCTACGCCAAAAATTGGGTTTGACTGATGATGCTTTTATGTCACTCGAGACAAAGTTTTTCCAATAATTAGCCCTTCAAGCGCTAAGCTCTACCTATTGCGGACACAGTAGATCAAGACTGCACAGAATCTTGAATATACACTGTGTGCTATTTTTCTTAAATTTACTGACAAAAACTACTTTGAGTTGCATCCTTTACTTGACTGAGAAAATCCACATATTTTTTACCGTTTTAAAAGAATTAAATATGTACATGTAAAACTGAATTTTTGGTGTTTAGTACTTTGAAAAGAGTTGTCAACCATTCTTTAAATGTTCCGTTCATGATCATCACAGTGGACATCTCCTTGCCTGCTCTACAAATTAGGGCATCTTTGTCAATCATTCTCTGTTCATCATCACAGCAAACATGTCCTTGTGTACTCTATACACTATGGTACTCTTTGTCACCCATTCGCCGTATATTATGTAAGGGGTCATCCTGGCGGACATCTCCTTGCATACTCTACAGACAATGGCATTCTTTGTCAACTGTTCTTTGTATAATCTGTAAAATGTCGTTCTTTGTGAAATATTCTGTACAAAGTCATCGCAGCCGAAACCTCCTTGCATACTCTACAAACTATTTCATTCTTTGTCAACCATTCTCTGTATAGTCTGTACAAGATCATCACAGCGGACATGTCTTTGTATACACATCAAACTTCAATAGTCTTTGTCAACCATTCTCCGTATATATTCAGTACAAAGTCAACAAAGCGGACATCTCTTTGTGCACTCTACAACATTCAATGGTCTCTGAAAACCATCCCTTGTATATTCTGTACAAAGTTATCACAGCAGACATCTTCTTGCATACTATTTAATTAAACTAAGACAGTCTTTGTCAATCAGTCTTTGTATACTCTGTACAAGGCTTTCCCAGCGGACATCATCTTGCATACTATACAAACTATAGCATTCTTTGTCAACCATTCCCCGTATATTCTGCACAAGGTTATCACAGCGGACATGTTGTATATTGTATTTGGAATACTTTAACAACCAGTATATTCTGTTTAAGGTCATTACAGCCGACATCTTGCGTATTCTACAAACGTCAACGATCTTTGTCAACCATTCTCTGTAAATTATCTACAAGTTAATCACAACACACGTCATCTTGTATACCTATCAAACTACTGCATTTTTGTCAACCATTCTCTGTATATTCTGCACAAAGTCATCTCAACAGAGATTTCCTTGTATTCTCAACAAACTTCAACGATCTTTCGTAAACCATTGTCAGTAACTTACCCATCCAATCATGACGATGGATGTCTATTTGTATACTTGACAAGCTTTGACTTCCTTTGTAAGCCAGGGTTTTTGTACTTGATAATCAATGCAGATGCCACCTCGCATAATCAAGAAACTTTGACGTACATCAACCGTCCTTGGTATATAGAGTACATGATCATAAGAACGGATATCTCTTTTTTTATTCAAGATACTTTGCTGTTCTACATCAACCAGTGGTTTATTCTGTACATATTTATGACACGCATATTGTATACTCGACAAACACCGTCCTTTCTTTTATGACCATTCTGGGTATATTCTGTACCTGATCATTTTTGCAGACGTTTCCTTTAAACTGAACAATCTTTATATATCCATTACATGATCATCCTAGAAAATGGATCCTGGTATACTTTAAAAAGTTGGTATTCTGCATTAACTCTTTATCATACAATCTCGAACTTCAACGACCCTTATGAAGTAGCCTTCTGAAGACATTGTGGGAAAAATTAGAAAATGCCGGTAACCAGCATTTTCTGCTTTTCCCACATTGTTTTCAACCATTCCCAAAACAAATTTTAAATTTTGAGTTACATTTATTTTACCTTCTGCATATTCTTTCAATTTGGACGACTATAAAACCTTGTCGTTTTTGGTAAGGAGTTAAACAGTCAGAGTATAATTTATACAGTACATGGATCATCATGGAGAAGGAACCTTTGCATGCTTGAAAATCTTCGATGTTCTTATTCAAACATTCATGGTATATTATACACGATCGTCATGTCCAATGTCTCCGTGCATGTATGAAAAAACGTTTGAAATTCTGACAGTCAGCCATTCATAATATACTGCGCACTTGATAACCATGGCAAATTTCTACTTGCATGCTCCACAAACTTTGACATTCTCTGCAAAAACTTTTTTGGTACATTATTTTCATGACTGGCAGAGTGTTCCTGTTTTGTATACTTGACAACCTTCAATGTTCTTTGTCTTAGTATTTTTCAAAAATGATCATCATGGTGGTTGTCCCATTGCATACTTTAACTATTTTTGTATACAACTACAAGATCATCTTGACAGTCGTCTTCTTGCGTATCTGACATTCTTTATCAAACATTCTTGGTCTCCTTGCTTCGAACAGAATCATGGATGCTGGTGATCATGTACAGAATATGTATGGAATACTACGTTTTAGCAACTTCCTTGGGCTTGTGTATGCCTTTACTTGTGAGGGAAAATGTGAAATGAGATATAAAATTCTGTTGTACAGCAAGAGTCAAATACAAGCCTCAGGATACTTACTTCAACATGATATTTCTTTTGTTATACTCCTACAAATTTCATTATCAAAATATTGCAATCATGCACAATTTTGTTTAAAAAAAAAATGGTAAGAAATTCATAACAAAGAGTGAGTTATTGGATGAAAAGCTATTAATTGTGAATGCAGGATGAATATTACAATGTAACATTTTGAGCAATCATTGTTGGTCGTATGGTGTTTAACGCTATTTGCAACATTATTTCAGTTATATCGTGGCGGCCAGTACACCTATCCATGCTTCCATGGAATTTCTTTTGCCTGTACCCGCACAATATATTTTCCAGGCCACTGGCTGCTGTCCCACTTAACCATCGTTGAAACAATGGTCCTCGGTGAGAGAGGAATGAATCTTGTCGCAATGACCATCATCAATCTTTGGAAAGAAATTGGCCGAGGCAGGGGTTGAAACAGCGACCCATCTTCTCAAGTCCTGCATGATACCGGCTTAGCTACGGGGCTCAGCTTTTGGGCAATCAAATCAGAAACTCGACTGAAAGTGGTCTGCACACAAGTTACGTCATCATTCAATACTGGACCATATATGAAACGTAGATACATAACTATAATTTTGGCGGATGCCTAATTTTGTATATTATTAATGCAACTAACAAAAAAAAAAAAAAAAAAAAAAAAAAATCTATAGGTATATAACAAAGCAAGAGATATTGCAGATTCTTTTTCTTAACTATGACAGTTGAAGAAATTACTGTTCACACTTCCTTTACACCTAAAAAAAACTATTACAATTTATTTAAAGGATAAACATATGAAGGAAATCTTCGGCAGTTTCAAAACTTTGTGGGAAAAATATATTATTTTAAAAATAAAATCCTCATTTTTTTCAGTTTGTCAACTACTTAAGTGTATTTTGTAAGTCTTACTTATTTGTGCTGTAATAGTTTGGCATCACTTAAGCATACTATTGACACATTTATACATCTTTGAAACACTATGGCAGATAGAAAAATACTGAGAACCATATAATTCAACAGTAATTTTTATATGGAACAAACTAACTTTGCTATGGGTAAGAGAGAGAGAGAAAGAGAGAAAGAGAGAGAGAGAGAGAGAGAGAGAGAGAGAACCTACATTTGAGTGATTCAATCCTTTCTTTAGTGAGGTAAGCGTCAGTAGTTTGTCTTTATCCTCGCCTCCAAGGCCTAATGCATGAAATCTAATTTTAGATGAATGTTGATGATCCTTTTGCCCATCGCTGAAACAAATAAATTAGAAAATCAATGTTGTACTGTTAATCTTTAACTCTTTTCTATATGCGATAATGTTAGATTTGTCCATAAAAAATTAAAGACGACAAAGTGTATAGTGCTGAAATGGTTGGACCTATCACTGAAAGCGTAGAGAACATTAAGAGAAAAGAGAAGCGTAGATAGTACCAATAGTCTTTCAAAGGGTATATAAATCATTAAAGAAAAAGGAGAGAATGCTGGTACCCAGCTTGTGTTCTATTTCGAACAGTATTTCAAAGGGTATTCTTTAAAAGGGTCAGTACAACACCGTTTTTTGTTTTTTTTTTTAAATAAAGGTTCTGCTACAGCAAACATTCTCTGTTATTGTTGTGTTGTAGGAAAACAGCCTGGAGCAATGCTTATATAAAGAGAATCTTACATTACTGTTCATGTTATGTTTAATCTATTTTAGAAATATCTGAAATAAGAAATACGAAAAAAGAGACTTCCTAAGTTTTTATCTTGTTTTATATTTCAAGTTTAATCAGTTGAATAAACGCTTAATTGAGTGTAAGATTCTATATGACTATGTATTTTTGAAATACCAAGAACTTGTTTAAAAAAAACCCTAAAATCCAAATGGTCTTATCTGGAATCCTACTATTGGGCAACTAGGGAGATTTGTTATGCAGTTTCTTGTGGAAATATTTGTGAAAAACTCGATCCTTTCCCATATTTTTAATGTCAAAAGATTCATACAAATTTAAATTGAACATAGGAATTAAAGAGCACTGCCTGGCAAAACTCTACAGGGAAAAAAATATCTCAAGCTCTATTACATTCAGATTTCAACGATTCTTTTAGTTTGCATATATTTTTCATTATGTCACCTTTACAATTACTGCTACAATTTACGCTATATGTATATGGTGATATAAAACAGAGAAATTTAAACTGCAGAGATTGCTCTTTGCGGTCATATTTCTGTATCTTAAACATTTCTTTCTCAGTGAAGCTGCTTCTAAAGATTCCAAACTTTTGTCCTGTGGCAGACAGTGACTGCTACGTTTCATTTTTCAGTCTGGCAATCAGAAGTAATTACGAAAGTTAAAGTTTGAGCACAAAGTCACTTGCTCAGGAACTCAAGTTTTATGAGCACAGGTCCTGGATCCCTGTAGTTTTAGCACTTTGATATCTATAATTGTAAGTTAGTTTCTTTGAATGCGTTGATATTCCTAATCATAATTTAATTTCTTTTAGTCAACTTTTTTGCACGATTTAAAGTCTTCACTATTTACCACACAGCAAAATTATTGATTTGTTGAGGGTTTAATACATATTTTTGTGTTGCCATCGAGAAATAAAATGCAATTGCCTTCAAATACGTGTCAAATAAAGCCCTAAAGGCGTTTTTATTGATATTTTGTATATACCGTCGAAAGACCTGTTCTCGAGAGCTAGATCCGATTTTCTTGCAAACTGTGTTCAGTGAATGACGCCATTGTTTTGTGTGATCTGGATGTATACAACCGTGTCATAGCTGTTAGTTTACAAACTGCGATAAAAACAAGTAATGTAGTCAACGTATTAGATTTGTTCTATTTCATTGCAAAATATTTTATTTTTGCATTCCACGTATGAAAATGAACGTATCGATTCCCACACAAAAAAAGTTTCACCGAAAACTGATTGCCCCCCCCCCCCCAAAAAAAAAAGATATTTGTAATTTAAATTTGCAAATTTCGGCAAAAACATACGAGCTCGATGATGGACCGATTAACCGCCGTATAGGAATTTTAAGTCGCTGTCTGCGCATGTCATATTCTTCGAAATTGACCTGTCTGCTATGACGCATCACTTGATAAAAAATGGACATATTTCAATGCGCGGTGCGTAAATTGCTGCTGTCTGTGGAAAAATTAAGCCAGGTTTTCGATACAAATTTCTAAGAAGACGAAATGGTTTCAAACGTGTTTTTTTTTTTTTTTCTTTTTTTAATTAAGAATTCCAACTGTTCAATGCAAATCTCTGTCAACAGTTTCTAAATATAGACATGGGGAAAACCGGGATTTGTGCAACAGACTGACAGCAAAAATTAGGTCCCCACCTTGGTGGGCTTATACCGGGGCTTTTTTTCCAAGCTTATAGGAGCTTATGTTTATAAATGGCTAGTGCATAGGTTATATGCTAGCTAACAATTGCTGGATGAATCGTACAAGGTAGGTTTTAGAGAGTAAACGGATATTGTATTTTGCATTGATTCCCGCCTTGAAAAATAGTCTGGTTCCGTACCCAGAATGCCCATATAAGATAGATTATGTATTTGCAAAATGCCACCAAGCGGAAGATAATGATTTTTAGTTATCCACTTACGTCAAAGTTATCACGCGCCATTCTGCAGTCAAGTGTAAACACAGAGTATGATGAGCAGCAAAATATACATGTACTTCGACAAAGAAATTTAAACTACCGATGTACCAACGAAACTTCGATGTTTACTTAAATGGTAGTCCTCTTTCACTTACCGGTATCTTTCATTACAGATAGACGTTTGAATTTGAAAATATACTTCTATTTGTTCATCCATCATTTCATTGAAGTCGATGATTATCTGACGAATGTTAGATCATAAAAATACCCAACGTTGTGTTTCAATAACTGTATATCAGCATTATAGATCGCCGAAGTATCTTTACTAGAAAACAGGATAAAAAATCTGAGCTATCTGTTGTGTGTATACATGTTTACTGTGAAATGAATCTAATGATATTGATAGTTCTAACTTGATGACGTCACAACAAGCATTGGGTTAAAAAAAAAAAAAAAAAAAAGTACGGAAGCACCGCAGTGCCTACATTTTGCCATATCGGCATTAATTATGCGGCATGATTTCTTTTATTTTGTAACTGATTGTATGACTGTTTTTGTTGTTGTTTTTGTTGTTATTTAAGTAATTTTATATTATTTTATATTATGTTTAATCATACTTTTCGATTTATTTGTACACGATTTGTCCCTTTCAGATGGTTGAATGTTATTGACGCCTAAAGAAAATTTGAACAGTGAATAAATTAATTAGAAACCCAAGTAGATCCACTTGAGGAGGCCTAAGATGAGTGATAGACTATAGATCATTTTTATAACAGAATTGTAAGCATGTTTAAACTTTAATTCATTGTTAGTTGACTGATTTACTGCTTTCACTCACTTCACAACGAACTTCACTTGTTCATGTACTTTGAGATTTTTTAGCTTAAACTGTGGGAAAAAGAATACTTTTAACATTAGGAATAAAGTCAAATGACGACTTTTATTTTATCAAAATTAAAACAATGAAATATTACTAATTAAAATGCGTCTACCATTTAAAAGATAAATGCCTAACTTATTTCAAAGCTAACATTTTATGCAACTATTAATCTGTTGACTGGTACTGCTTGAAAAGACTGAAAATAATATGACTTAAAGATACGTTTGTTTCTCTACTGTGTACTTCATGAGGGAATGTAGTTCAGAAATCTAACTATGGGGGCAACATAAGGTTCAGGAAATGAAATTTTAATGTTATTTAATTCTTCACTACAGATTGAGTCGCATCACTGTGCTATTTGTATGAAATAATTTGACAGTAACAGAACAGGACAAATTGTAAATCTGCAAGTGAAATGTAGCAGCTGAATTAATCAAGCAAGCTTGAGAAAGTGTGTAACGTGAAAACTTGTCATGGTGTGACGGTTCTTATTGAATGTCGCAGAGACGTTATGCATGCTCAAAGCATTGAATCCAAAGCAGCTGACAATGAAACTCACAACATGTCTCTTTTAACCATTTCTTTTTATACATTTGACTTTTGAAAACAAATATGTTTCACGGAAGAGATGTAAAAGTAACAAATTTAAAATCGGCGATTGCTGTTTATCCTATTTTATAGCCAATAAATGACAGCAGGACACAATTATATTAGGTAAAAAGCCTTTAACATTCCTTTGTGACGGCAATTTTCAAATACCCTAACATTTTGTGGTTTTAGAAGTTATCTTATAAGAAGATCTACATTTGTACAAATTCAGTCATTACCACCTACTTCAGCTGCAACAGAATTTCATTCCTTTCATCTGCACTTCCAGGTACAAAGCTAGATAGCCAATACAACTTTCAAGGCTGACGAATGGGTCCAGAAACAAACAGATGGACTGTTCTCCCCAGTAAAAACTCGCCTTCCCCTGCCCCAGATTATGTAATTTGAACGTAGTCGATTTAAAGCAAACTGTGATACAAAGAAATGTAAAATTGCACAAAAACATGTTTTAGATTGTTCAATTGGCTATGTCGTTATTGATGCATAAATTGAGACATGTAAAACTGATTCGGAAAGAATGTTTACTACTGATAGATCTATCAGAATAGTAGATCAAAAATGAGAAGCTGTCATGCAAATGTACTGATATATATTCTTTGTAGTTGTGAAACCGTTCCCCGGTAACATCTTAGACTCGTACAAACTTAAAGGAATCTCCAGATGAAAACCCAGACTTTGTAAAGATGATATGAGTAGAAAATATGGAGAAAAGTGAAATTGCACTTTAGGCCACAGTTTTTTTATTTTTCGTTTTACCGATCCACCGACCCAATTTTTTCATGAAACAGAAAAAAAAGTCCTTTTTTTAAATTTTATTTTCCGTCACCGTTCCGACTCAGTGAGCAGAACAGTGTATCGGTATACATGAACATCCTTTTTATAAGCACCCGCAGTTTCCACACTATCTTGAGAACGGTTAACAAGACTAGAATTTCGAAAAAAAAATCCAACTGTCTTGCTTTTATACGATTTCGAGTCAAACTCAGACCTAAAGAAGTCAGGAAAAGTATGACGTAAACGGGTACCTGTTGCTTCTCCCATAATGCCTCGATAGACGAAGATCGATTCTGCGGCACATTTTCTCTCTTAAAATATGACGCGAATCGCTTGCAAACGACAGAAATTCTCAACATTATGCCATCTAGATCTATCCCACTCCAAATGTATGGCTGCACTAGCATTCTATTTTCTCACGTAAACAAATTACACGTTTGATGACTTGAAAAACACCGTATTTAACCAACATCACGATGTACGTGTAACTTTTATCACGAACGTACACGTATGTAATTTACAGTCCAATCAAATAAGATGCTAAATTTAGACACTGTCTTTCTCTGATCTACCTTTCCGCCTTCTTTACATTCACGAGAACTTGCCGCGCTTGCTCAATAGTAAACAAACTGTTATTTGGACATGTACTACGCTTCAATAGTTTTCAATGAGAAAACTGTCCTCTGGCCGTAAAACAATTTCTCGTCAAACAAAACTCGTTTTCTTACAATAAAATATTTTAAGATTAAGATTTTAACTTTTCACCGGTCTCTTTAACTTGCAAAACTTTATTGAATGGAATAAATCTATTCCCGTAAATAAAATAGAAAATAAATCTATTCCCGTAAATAAAATAGAAGCAAATATTTGGAGCTCGCACTGTGCGGTACCGCATTTCGTTAGGTCTATATCTAGATTTAGACTACTTGGTAATTCTCGGAAAAAAAGATTTAGATGCAAATTTAGCTGCAGTAACAGAACGAAATTTTTAATTACCGATAATGTGGAGATGAAACGTCTGCTTTCCTCAAAAGTTGTCTTGAACAGCATTAATTTGATGATACTGTATTTACGAGTTTCATTTTTCCTATATCGACATATTTCCAAAGATACTGCTAAAAATATGTAAATGCCGCATACAAAAAGGCGCTGACGACACATTTGTCGCCTAGTGAAACTTATTGAGTACGAAGTAGATCTACCGATTCCCAAGCAGTTAATATGAAGGGTTAACAAAAGCGCACCTTTAGGGGCAAAATGTTTTAGATGAGTGAAATTATGTCACAAAAAAAAAAAACCTGTAGGCCTATCGTGATAAAAACTTGTCTGCTAGCACATGCAGACAGTCGTGAATCCATTTTAACTGTCATTAGTTTTCGCGTTTTTTCAATCGCCGATTTTGCGATGACACAGTCATTGTAGAAGTAAACCAGATGTATTCATTGTATCCTTGAATGACAAAATGCACAATATATTTTCAACTTTCCTTAAATAAAAGATGTGTGAAAACAAATTTCACGTATTTTGTATGTGCTAAAGACTATTTTGATTAGTGAACAGTTACTGGAAGTTATAAATCAATATTGCCGAGTTCATTAACCCGCTCTCTCTCTCTGTCTGTCTGTCTGTCTGTCTGTCTCTCTCTCTCTGTGTGTCTATCTCTCACAACACAGTTATGTTTTGCATGACTGTAAATCATGACTTTTTTCCATGGTTTTTCTAGCAAAACACAAGGATTGATTAGCTTGCTAAGGCTGCTCTACTGCACAGTTAAAAAAGCAACCTCAGCAAGCTCATTCTGCAAACTACCATGTCATCACATTTCAAACAAGAGGGTCATGATAGCCCTGTATCGCTCCACTGGCTTTTAACCCTTTCCCAAACAAGCCCTGGTTTTCACGTGTCTGCAGTACAAGTCTTTTGAAAACACTGTGGGAAAAGGAGAAATTGCTCATAACGAGCAATTTCTCCTTTTCCCACAGTGTTTTCTACCCTTTTTGATAACTTTCTGCCATTTTCATCAAATTTAAAATTGTCGTCTGCAAACTCTTTCAATTTGGACCAGTCCAAAATTTGTTGTTTGGGTAAGGGTTAAAAAAATGTATCATGTGCTTTATTGACATTTTGATAAACCTAGATCTTATGGTTAGGAACTAGAAGATTCATTTAGTTTTAGTATATAAGCCCATGTAAACAATTTTGACCCCTGGGGGTGGGGCCAACTTTGACCCCAGGGCTATGATTGGGACAATCTTGGTAGAGGTCTACTCAATGAACCTGCATGCAAAATTTGGTAGCCCTAGGCCTTATGGTTAAGAACAAGAAGACTCACCACCCCACATTTTGGGCCAGTTTTGACCCCAGGGCTATAACTCGAAGAAATCTGGTACAAGTCTATTAGGTGAAGCTACATACCAAATTTGATATCCCGAAGACTAATGGTTTCGGACAAGAATATTTTTAAAGATTTTGAATATTTTTCAGTTTTTGTGTCCATTCCAACCAGAGTTCTTATTGAATTCAAAATTGCTTTAAGAGATTCAGAATTCTGTTAAATTTCATCAAAACTGGCTAAGCCGCCGTAGCTCAGTCGGTAGCGTACAGGACTTGAGAACAGGAGGTCGCTGGTTTGATCCCCGGCTTGGCCAATTTCTTTCCGAGGATTGATGATAGTCATCGCGACAGGATTCATTCTTCTCTCACCGCTGACCATTGTTTCGACGATGGTTATGTGGGAAAGCAGCCAGTGGCTTGGAAAGAATACTGAGCGGAGTACTGGTAAAAGAAGCTCCAGGAAAGCATGGATTGGTGCACTGGCCGCCGTGATATAACTGAAATAATGTTGAAAACGGCGTTAAACACTATACAATCAATCAATCAATCAAAATTGGATGGGTAGTTTCAGAGAAGAACATGTTTGCAATAAAAGTTAATTCAGACATGCACTATGGAACGCCTGAGCTGTCTGATATAACGATATTTCATGACACTCAGATATCTTTACATTATATAAAGTATAATTTTAACATACGCACAGAATGGTTTGGGATGAAGGCAAGTGTTTACAATGTTCAGCCAGAGACATACAATACACAGAGATAGGAAGCTACTTCAAATATCGCGAAGTCTCGTAAGGCGATACTTGAGTCGCACCTGCTTATCGATTTTCTTCGCGTTGCGTTGCTAGGCAATTTTTATCAGAGTACTTTGTATGCCGATATAAATATACGTTTAAATTTTATTATTTGTAACATTAATTATCAAATGGTTCGTATAGGCATTTGATGGGTTTGTTCTCGTTTCGCACTTCCAATTGTTTAATTAACGGGTAGATCTATTAAGCACCTCAACTTTTTGAATCAATAGTCTAAATTTAAAAGTTTTTCCCCTCACCCACCCCGGTATAGAGACTTATTATAAATTGCTCTTTGAAGTTATTTTTATTTAAATATCTCATATCGCTACGACTCAGTCTTCCTGCTCTTTCTCTCTCTCTCTCTCTCTCTCACACACACACGTCATCTATTAAATGTATACTTTAACATCCGATTCAAGAAACTAGCTCCTAATTCCACGTGATCGGTACATTTACCACTCGATCATTGTTTTTTTGGGTTCAAATCTTTTTATTTCCATTTCGGTTGGTAAATGTTCAAAAGTTTCTTCAATGAATCCTTGTTTATTGTTGATTACGATGTCCGGGTTGCAATGAAATCTTGCGTGTCAGACAGTGTGGTGTGAACTAATACCGATCGTCTGTCAGAGCGTTGTAATCTGTCACATTGACAAATACACTTACTGAAAGTATACCTGCACATGTGACATGGCATGGGATAAATGTAACTTGAAACTTGTTTATTAATCTGTATATTCGACGTCATCGCATGGGCATTTTTATAAGGCACACAACTAAGTCTATCAAAAAACAAGTACGATTTCAAACCAGAAAGACCCTAACTTAACTTGTTATGGCTAAGTACAATGCTGATGATTATTTATTTTGGGATGACGATGATCTTGATTTGGATCAGCTACTGGGTGAATACACCGAAGATGATAATGATCAAGTTAAAACTCCTCAAGAGTCATTGACAGTTTATGTGTGCCCTGTCTGCAGAAAGGATTACAAGACTATTTCTGGATTTAGGGGACACGCCCTGAAGAAACACGAACAGAACTTAAGAGGTATCTTAAACATTTTTAGTGATTAAATGCTAGCGTCGAGCAATCTGTATTATTGGTATCTACCAGGGTTAATCCGCAATTACGAGGATCTCTCTTTTTCGTTTGATGTACGCTTGTTTTTTTTTTCAATTTACTCAGTGCAGACCATTTTGGATATAGATAATGGGTCTAGATGCAAAGGGGTTGGATTCAAGCATGTATGGTATGGTGGACAATGTGCAGACGACAAATTCAATAAAACAATTACATGTACATACGGGGAAAATGACATTCTGAGATCGATTTTTACTTCCAAACCTATACTGTTGGTACTCATTAGAATTGTCTCACAAGACATTTGTGATAAGTGCCTTCAGCATAAGTTTTAAAAGGCAATTGTTGTTATTTCCAAAATATTGAAACGTTTTCTTGCGTGAGGTCGTTAAACTTGGAATTGTTGGGTATTTCTTTTTATCAAGATCAGTTCAAACAGGAGTTTGGTAAAATTGCAGTTTGATCTGTCATGTAGCTTTTTTTTTATCATAGGCCAATTTTATCATCTATGAACAAAAGTCGATCTGTACATTTGAAGACACATGTCAGTCCACATTTCTGGGTAATACTAGTGGCAGACACTTCTAATGGTTTTTAACCCTTTACCAAACAATCCCTGGTTTTAACTACCCAGAGGAAGAAGCCTTCTGAAAACACTGTGGGAAAAGGAGAAAATGCTGGTAACCAGCATTTTCTCCTTTTCCAAAATGTTTTCTACCGTTTCAAAAACAAATTTCATTTTTTCAGTCAATTCAATTGTTGTCTGTAAATGCTTTCACTATGGACCAGTCGAAAATGTTGTCGTTTGGAAGAGAGTTAATTCGATTAAGGAAAAAACACTACAATGATATCAATTCTATGACGTTTTTATTTATATAAGTATGATTGTTATGATTTGATCTACTGTTTTCTATACTACATGTACATCTCATCTACCATGATAAGAGAAACAGTGATCACAATGAATTTAATAACAATTATTCCATGAAGCCCTGAGAATGCTCTGTTGGCTAGTCAAGACAACAAACTATGTATGGCTAGTTTTTGAAAATATTGTGAACAAGAGCAGAACAGCATTTTCTCCCCTTCCCACAATGTATCTAAATTTCTGTAAAATAACTGCATTGTTTAAAGTAAATTCATTATGAATTCTGCCAAACCCTTTAGCTGGGAAATTTTCAGACTGGTCAATGTTCAAAATATTAATTTTACAGGGAAAAATTAAGAAGCATAAACAGTCATGGAATTGTCTTTTGATTAAATAGAAAAACACTGGGAGAAAAAAAATGATGGTTTAGAGCATTTTCCCCATAATCTTTTCATGAAGGTTTCATTCAAAGTGTTGATAAAACTCATAAGTACTTGTTAAGGGTTAAGTATCCTGGTCTTGAACATTAGCCATTTGAAAGGACAAACTAATAACACCTTTTGTAAACCCTGTACCCCTCAATCAGAAAATTACTGTACTTGATAGATAATTTGCGGATGAAAGATTTAACCCTTTAACAAACAACCACTGATTAAATAAAGTGAGAAAGACAGCTTCATAAAACATCGTGGGAAAAGAAGAAAATGCTGATGATAAGGATTTCCTCCTTATCCCACAATGCTCTCCACTATTTTTTTATATCAAATCCACCATTTTGACAATACTGAATTGGTGGTCTGCAACCAATGTCTAAAATGTTGTATTCTGGAAAAGACTTGAGGACTGTAGTTTGAATGAATTAAAGTTCCCAGATAGTCCTTTTCAGCATGACTGGACAAAAATAAAAGATTTTCTTGACCTACACTATAGGATTCTGACTCCTTTTAATCATTTCTTCATATTTTGGCAGCTAATGACCACAAGGTTAAAAAATACTGCCACAAGAATACTACACCTGGTGGATCAAAGGATACAGAGGGCCAAGAAACAGTTACAAACAGTCCCCCAAAACCCGAACTGATTCCAAGCAACATATTTTCTGAAATTTTTCCATCATCATTCAAACAAGCACTTGAAGAAATTGAATTAAGTCCTATTCACAATTTATTTGGAAAATCAGCAGTAAGTGATATAGCTACATACTGTAAAGGTAGTGAAATTATCATGAATGAGATTAAGAGGACCTTTAGTCAACTGGCATCTGCCCCTGTAAACATTATGCTTAGTGAAGACAGAGAGAACTTGTTCAGAAAAATTCATGTCATGCGCTTCAGTGAAGAAATTAAAGTCCTCTCAGAAAAAATAGAAACTACCAAATGTCCATTTCCTGATAGCATAAATCACTTTTTACAAATCTTACTACAATTTACAAAATCTGTCCTTGACGAATTTGCTAAAACAAAAAAAGTAGCATGTTCTGAGGAAACAAAGACAATGACAGCAAATGATCAAAAAGTTCTTTTTTATTTAGCTGGGTATATTATCAGTGCCTTGACAAAAAAATTCAAAATGCTTAAAGATGAAAAACTGAAAGAATTTAAACTTCATGCCCTTGATTCCCTACAAACAGATGAGAAACACTGTACTTATTTGTCAAAGTACACAAGTATGTTTGATAAAAAAAATCGTGGTGGCTTGAAGTACCCAAGTGAAAACAATTTCCTTTTAATTCGAAGCATGGAACTTGTGACAAGGAAACATACAGCAAGCAAGATGACAACAAAATCTTTAGAAAAAAGTGTTTTAAAAGAAATTATTATGGAGGATTTCATGGTGAAATATTATGCAGAAAAATTATTTACAATTGAAACACAGGATATGGATGATGATAATTTCATCATAACTCAAAAAACAGTTGTGACAGACTTCACTGAAGATATAACAAATCTGTTTCTCACAGTGCGAGGTTTTGCTGTTGCTAGGGTGGAAAGGAACAAAATCAAAACAAAACTGCAAGTGCAGAAAACATGTAGTCCTGGTGAAAGTTTGAGAGGAGCTCTTAAAGAAAAATGTTTGAACAAAATTTGAGAGTGCAGATAACAATACTTCTTCCATCGATGAGACACATTCTGGCAAAAGGAAGCTTAATGTGACTTGCATGATACATGGATCATGGAAATGCAATAAGCCCCCTTTTGCCAGAGCAAGGTTCATATATATATATATATATATATATATATAAAGTTGTAATGCTTAAGGATACCAAAATTTATGTTAACCATTTATCAAATGATTCAGTTTTAAAGGCTCAAGTTTTTCACAACTTTAGATCAAAATATGAGAATACCAAAACACAAAGTAACAATAAAGCCCAAAGGTAAACAAAGTGGGTGTTTACGTGCATTTAGATTTATATCATACGATTTAAAAGTATGGAAAGTATTGTGAAGATGACAATCTGTCATTGTACGGTCAGTCTAAGTATTAGTTGCTGACTGAGAAATTAATTTCAAAACCAGGTTAACTGTGTCTTTTGTTTACATTTAGCCTGAATTTAAAATTCTTTTTTCTGCCAGCGACTAACATATGGTCTGACCACATAATAACAGGCTGTCATCTCCACAATATTTTTTGTACTTTTAAATGGTATGATTTAAATTTACCGTAAATGTATTATGACACCTGCTTTGATATTTTGTTTAATTTGTTTGATTCTACTTTGGATAAAGATAGAATTAAATCAGAACATAAAACCTGTTTTGAATTTCATAAAATGTGCCAACATTTTACCAAATTTGAAATAACAATTATCTTTCCCTAAATGTTATTGAAAGTTTTTTCTTCCTCACTGAAGACATAAACCCAAACAACTTCACCCCTTTGCATTTCTCTTAGCTTTATATCAATGATTGGGATGTTGCTTTCACAACATTACAGTAACAGGTACATGTAGCTTTATATGGATCAATGTTATCCTTTGTAACAAAATTTCACTGTACACCAGTGACCACAAAAGTTAAAAGTGAGCTTCAATTAAATATGTGCTGAAACAATAAACTTGTCTAGAATTTCCTCATTTTGTTCATTGAATAAGATTGGTCAGAGTCAATCCTACTTGAACAACCACCTCCTATAAGCAACCACTTGTATTCACTCTTTACCAAATGACAAAATTTTGGACTTCTCCGAAATGAAAGCATTTGCAGACACACAAATTAAAAAAGAAATTTAAGATGAAAATTTGTACTTGATAGGGTAGAAAACATTGTGGGAACAGGAGAAAATGCTGGTTACCAGCATTTCCTCCTTTGCCCACAATGTTTTCAAAAGGCTTTCTTCCTAAGGGTCGTTAAAAGTCAGGATTTCGTGGTAAAGGGTTAACAGCCTGATAAGTTTGTCTTCACAAGACAACAAAATTAAGATCTATCAAAATTTAAAGCAACTTCATAGACAAAATCTACATAAACACTCAGATATATACATTATTAAGGGTAGAAAACATTATGGGAAAAGGAGAAAACATATGTTACCAGCATGGTATTCAGCACTTTCTCCCTTTGCAGTAATTTTTCAAGGGTTATTCTCAGGGTCTGAAAAAATAGGCATGTCTGCTTAACACTTTACCAAACAACAAAATTTTAAACTGGTAGAAATTGAAAGCATTTCAGACAACAATAGAAAAGCAAGTCAAATGATTGTTTCTGAAAGGTAAGGAAACATTTTGGGAAAAGGAGAAAATGCTGGTTAACAGCATTTTCTCCTTTTCCCTCAATGTTTTCAAATGTCCAGTGTCTTAGGGTTGTTAAAACTCGGAATTGTGTGGTAACGTGTTAAGTTTTCCTGATGGCTATTTCTCATTCCCGTTATGTTTTTAACCCTTGACGAAGAAAGTAAACATGAGCTTTGAAGAAACTTTATGGAAACATTTTGGAAAGAGGAAAATAGGCTTGTACAAACCTTTTTATCCTTTTTCCAAAATGTTTTTATACTTTCCTTTTGTTCAAAGTTTTCTTTGTCTGCAAAAGAAGACTACGTAGATTGACGGCGAGGCAATTTACTGTTATCAATTTCTATTGGTTCTATCATAACCTGAGTACTTCCATTACGTGCAGGCAAACACTGTGCACCAATTGTCCTAGTGTTTGTTAGAATATGGCGGACTTCATTCACTGTTGGGTTTTTGTTAGCTCCACCTTTATGTCTATACTGTGAAAAATGCTGTTCAAGTGGGTCTTGGTTGAAAACACATGTCAATACAAAGTCTGCACCCATATCCAGAACTTCTTTAATGCATTCTGTTACAGACATTACAGTCATTCTTAACCCATTTAATGTTTGCTGACTTAAAATCATTTTAGACCTGTCCTTTTTGGAAAACTGACCATGTCTTGTTACAACACTTTCTTCCCAGGCTTTGAAATAATCCAAAAAATCATTGGTCAGCCAGTCCAAACGTTCATCTGTTGATGATCGGAATGGATCTAAATTTGGGTTTCTTTTATTCCTTCCCTCAAACAATGATCTAACATTCAAAACATCAAAAAACTTGTTCATCACACGTAAAAAACACACTGTTTCAGATACATGATGATTATAGTTGTCTTCTAAAGCATTAGCTACACTGTCACTTAAAACTTGTGCAGCTAGATTTACTTTCATGTAAGAAAAAGCGTTTAAATCAATGTGTCGTCGTGATAATTTTGGACATGGATTGTACATATTAAATTCACAGTGTTCTTCAAAAAGTTTAACAATATGCATCCATGAAATGTCTTTCCCATGTTTCCACAACTGTCTAGAATTTTTGTGAGAAAAAGAGTTACTGAAACAGTTCCTTGTTGTTTTTATTAAGTGAGGGACATCAGATATAAAATAAATCTTTCTTTGGTCACAAAAAGGGTTATTAGAAAAGTAAACAGAGTTGTGTCCTGGAAACTTGTGTAAATTAAAAAACTTTCTATTAGCTGAAGCACCATCACATGTCAAAAAAAGCACCTTTAACCCAAGATGTACTTCCAACACTGTAATACTATTCCAAATGATAGGATAAAGAAAATCAGATGTAATACTCTGGGTTGCGTAGGCTGCTAGGGGAAACTTAAGCGATGTTGTCACACTTCTTACCATTAAGACTAAGACGTATTTGGCAACTTCATTTTCTTGACCACATATTAAATTTTCCAAATTCATAATTGAATTTCCAACTTCGTCCAAGTTACAGTACCCTATAAGTTCACCAGACACTCTGTCATACACTAGGTCTTCCTTGACTTTCACTTCGTCGAACAAAATACCAATGAATTTCCTCCATTCTTCTTGGTACATATCTTGTTTTTCCGCCTCATTCTTCAGCAATTTCAAAGAATCTGCATTCAGACCAAGATTGCTTTTGATGTAATGGCTGTAGTCAAATAATGTTCGGTTACTGGGTAATGTAATCCCGCTTCTCTAATGGTATCATAAGCAACTTGTGATTTATGTCTAATTGCTAGGCACCATCGAATGATCATTGGATGCCACCTCATGCCAGTTTTAGTATTTTGAACACATTTTAATTGTTGAGACCAGAATAACCTTTGCAGGCAAGATGAGTCAGGAAATGCTTGAATCACACCTTTTTCACATGTTGCCATTAAATCTTTTAGTTCCAAGTCTTGAATTGCATTTACTCTAACACCCTCTTTTGAAATTTTTTGTTTTAACTGGCGTTCTAATTTGTCAACTTTTGCTTGGAGAAAATTAATTTGGGTTTTTTGCCATTCGATCTTCTTCACGAGAACTTCTCTGGGCATATCACAATGTTTAAATGTACATTTGGTGAAATCAAACTCTCTCTCTATCAAACTTTTTTGCCTATCATAACGTTGTTTAAGCAACTTTCTTTTCAAATGACAAGCTGAACACTTCTGTCCAGACACTAATAAAGTACAATTGCTGGATCTTATGGTGCTGTCATACTTTATTTTGCCCTGAACTGCATTGAATTTTTTTTCTCTGTAGGCAACTATTGTGTCATCATTGGATACAGATATCCCAGCTCCAACTGGAATAAGCGACTGAAATTCTTCATCTGGATTACCTATGCAAACATTGAAGTTTGAAAGACAAGCCAAAACATTCAAAACATCCTTTTTCGTATATACATGCTGCT
Organism: Tridacna gigas; assembly: GCA_945859785.2. Lineage (NCBI taxonomy): Eukaryota > Metazoa > Mollusca > Bivalvia > Cardiida > Cardiidae > Tridacna > Tridacna gigas. The sequence continues at coordinate 32,460,167 of OX244034.2, forward strand.
GTGCCTTGAGCCACAATGGGTTGTTGTCATTTAATAGTTTATCATGTACAAAGACAGTGACACGTCCAGACTTTGAGATGACAACTTTAAGTTTAACATAGGTTGTATTGTCAACATCTAAAACTGACAAAATTTCAATTTTCTCTGAATGTTTTTGTAAAATAAATGGATGAGGGAGATCATCAAGTTCATTTTTTAAATCCACACCATCAAACTGACATGTAAAGTCAACTGTATGAGGACCATCACTCTGTGTACTCACATCCGAGTTATTGCTAGTATTACACTGAAGTCCAATATCAATTAAACTGGCACTGTCACATTGAGTAATAGAGTTCTTGTTGTTTAAGAAAGTACATACACTTTGACATTCAGCATTTACTGTTAATTTATGATCACACTGAATCCCAACATCAGCACACAAGATTGCTGGATTTGATATTCGATTTTCTACTTCACTTGTCAAAGTTGATGTTGATGGCTGATTCCTCTTTCGCTTATACTTTTTAGTTATTGTAGGATTAGATCTCTTCCGTTTTGGCATGCTCTTTAATGTTGAAGATGAGGACTCACACCAACATGAAGGACATTCCTGGAAATTAAAAAAGAATTTAAAAAATTGTGAAATTTCATAATAATACAAGCAAACACACCTTCTTACTTTTTTTTCCTGTTTCCTGTTCCTCTTTTTCCACAATTTTTTCAAACCATTTTCTCCTAGGGCCATTAACCCTTTACCACACAGTCCCACCTTTCAACGACCCTGGAAAATAGGGCATTTGAAAACATTGTGGGAAAAGGAGGAAATCTCGTAAACAGCTTTTTCTTCTTTTCCCACAATGTTTTCTATCTATTCAAGACCAATTATTATAACTTGAAAAACATTAATTGCAATGTTGTCAGTAAATTTCTTGGATGTGTCTTAACCCTTTACCAGATGACAACATTTTAGCCTTGTCCAAATTGAAAGCATTTGCAGACGACAATTTCGATGTGGCTCAAATGGTGCAATTTTTCTGTGATAGGGTAGAAAACATTGTTGGAAAAGGAGAAAATGCTGGTTACCAGCATTTTCTCCTTTTCCCACAATGTTTTCTAAAGCCCTCTTTCTCAGGGTCGTTAAAAGTCAGGATTGTGTGGTAAAGGGTTAAATGTTACCATATTGGAATGAGTTAAAAGATGCGATTGTTTTGTATAGGCCAGGTTCTCTTCGCTAAAGAAGAATAGATGTTGTATTAGAAATCTTTGGGGTATTAACCTTTTACCACACAATCTTGAGTTTTAAACACCCTGAGAAAGAAAGCTAATGAAAACAATGTGGGAAAAAAGAAAATGCTGATAACCAGCATTTTCTCCTTTTCCAACAATGTTTTGTCCTTTCCAATACAAGTTCCATGAATTAAAACATCTAATTTATCGTCTGCAATTTCTTTCAATTTGGACCAGTCTAAAAATTTTATTGTCTGGTGATGGGTGAAAGCACTATGGCACTTGTACTAGAAAAATAATAAAGGAAAAGGAGAATTCACAAGAGCCACAGTTTCTCCTATTGCAACATCATCAGCCAAATTTTGTTACCATAAACTTAAATGCTTTCATGACACATTTCATAACTCAAGTTTTACGAAAATGAAGCAAAGCAACTAGTAAAGCTCTTACATTTATTGTTATAAATGAGGTAAACTTTATGGTAAATGTAAATTTGAGTGATTTAAGCTTTCTTGATTTAGTTCTTAATGTTTCCCTTCTACTCTCTGAATCATATTTTCTCAATTTTGGTCACAAGGATTGTTAAAAGAAATACATACTAATTTGAAACCCTGATAAGTGTATAGTAAACTCAAAATTTTCTATTTTAACTTATTCTATGCTTAACCCTTTACCACACAATCCCGACTTTTCACTACCCTGAGGAAGAGGCCTTTTGAAACATTGTGGAAAAAGGAGAAAATGCTAATAACCAGCATTTTCTCCTTTTCCCACAATGTTTTCTACCCTACCCGAGACAAATCCCATTATTTGAGTCACATTTAAATTGTCGTCTGCAAAGGCTCTGTTTTTGGACCAGCCTGAATTTTTCTCATGTGGTAAAGGGTTATATTAATGTGTAATAGATTAGGAAAACAAAAAACATGTGCCATAAAAGATAGACTTATTCTGAAAAAGGTTTTTGATGTTCCCCTTAACATATCATATAAATTATGTACGAATTCTATTTATAACTGGATGTTTCCTGGACATTTAACCCTTTACCACACAGTACTGACTTTTAACGACACTGAAAGAGAAGCCTTTGAAAACATTGTGGAAAAAGAAGAGAAATATTGGTGCCAGCATTGTCTGCTTTTCCAACAATGTTTTCTACCCTATCAAAAAAAAAAAAAAAAAAAAAAAAATCACTATAATAGTAACATCTTATTTGTCGTCTGCAAATGCTTTAAATTTGGTCCAGTCGAAAATTTTGTTGTTTGGTAAAGAGTTAATGACTTTTCATACAGGTCAAATAATAGAAAAGGAAAGAAACTAGAAAAGCTTAGAGTTATTGTGAAAAATATAGGTAAACTTTAAGGGAAATATGAATTAGAGGGTAGTTGTTGAGTAGTTTTAAATGCTTGGAACCGTCTTAGCCCTTGAGCATGTTTTCTCCTTTTCGGTCGCAGGAGTCGTTCTGAAAAGGGCATTAATTTCAAACCATTCTAAATGCATATAAAAATCAAAATTTTCTATTATAGCTTCTTCTATGGTTAAAACAGGGTATATTAGTTTAGAAAAAGCAGTTATTGTACAAGTTAAAGTTCTCTGAAAAAAGTTTTTGCTGTTTCAGGTAACAGCATACGTATGTACCGTAAAAATAATAGACGAAATCAATTTCTGGGATGCTTCTTACTCCTAGATGCTAATGACTTTTCATTCATATGGGTCAAACATTAGAAACCCAAGGGAAGAAACTAGAGAAGTTTTCATTTATTGCTATTCAAAGAGAAAATGTAAATTGGATGGAATTCAAGTTTTTTTTTTTTTTCAAGTTAATGTTTCCCTGTAGCCTCTGAACATTTTTCCTCAACGTTCGTCACAGGATTTGTAAAAAAAATGTACTAATTTCAAACCACAATAAGTGCATATAAAATAAAAATTCCCCAATGTGGTTTCTTCTATGGTTAAAACAGGATATAGCAGATTAGGAGAAGAAATTATTGTACATGTTTAAGTTCTCTGTAAAAAGTTTTTGATGTTCCAGTTAACAGCATATACATGTACCATATGAATAATGGACGGTATCAATTTCTGGGATGTTTCTTAGATACTAATGACTTTTCATATGGGTCAAATATTAGAAAACCAAGGAAAGAAACAAGAAAAACTTTCATTTATGGGTATTCATAGAGAAAATATGTATTGGATGAATTCAATTTTTTTTTTAAGTTAGTTATTAATGTTTCCCTATAGCCTCTGAACATTTTTCCTCACCGTCGGTCACAGGATTTGTTAAAAAAATGAACTAATTTCAAATCATAAAAAGTGCATATAAAATCAAAATTCCCCAATGAGGCTTCTTCTATGGTTAAAACAACATATAACAGAGTAGGAAAACAAATTTGTATAAAACTTAAAGTATTGTGAAAAAAGTTTTTGATGTTCCCCTCATAACATCAAATCATATAAATGTTGGACAAAGTCAATTTCTTAACTATTTCATTGTCTATTATTATTGACAAATGTTAGAACACAAAGCACAGAATTTTTAAAGCTGTCTGCTGTGGATTAAAGATTGAACATTCCTACAAAAATACTTGAATTTTAGAGTATACAAATTCGGTTGACTTAATTATTTGCTTGCAATTATCCCTTTATCACCTTGATAAAAATTTCAGTTCTGGTTGTACACACCGTTTAATTGTACATTTTTTAAGTTGAAGTAGGTTCGTTTAAGGTTTAAGGCAATCTCCTTGTCTATTTTGGGATTTAACCAATAGTATGTTATAAGCATACTCCTTTTAGAACAATACGACACTGCAAAGACGAGGGGTTTTAAAAGTCTGCAGAGGGGAATCATTCAATAAGAAGGGGGACCTCCGAAATAAATATTGAAAAGAAACCATTAACTTATGAATCATATCAATCGTCTTTGCTAAAAAAAACAAAAAAGTAATAATAATAACAAAAAGAGAGCGAGAACAAATACCATAATAAGAGCTGAGAATAAAGTAATTTTTGAAGGCAAAAAAGTTCGTCTTACCCCACCCACCATACCAATATATAAACAAATACTGAACCTACCTTTCATTCCGCAACAGGTTAATAGTTCCACTCAGATACAGGAAATAACTAGTGGTCTTTCACAAGTGTTGAAAAGAGTCCGAAATAAACTTTTATTTGAGGTTCAAGATTCCACGATGAGCTTTTTTATGGGATTTCTAAATTTCTATCGAGCGACAACAAGCGTTTTCCAATATGGCGACTATCGTTGCTTCCTGTAATATTGCGAAATCTCGTTTACAAATCTCGGCTCGCGCGACTTCGGGAATCTTCTCATTGAATACTGAAGAAGTTGCCAATCTCTCTAATCTATGTCTCTGGTTCAGCACATTTGCCTCAATGTGAAAGTATAAAACCCTTCTTTTAACATAACCTCTTCTTCTATGTAGACATACTGATATTACATAAACTACAACTTATATAATATGCACATAAAAAAAGTATTATATAAAGGTATATTTCCAATATATACAGGCAAGCCGTCATTTTCATACATATTGATATTACATAAAGTATGATCTATATAACATGCACATAAAAAAATACTATATAAAGGTATATTTCCAATATGCACGGGCAAACCTTCGTATTGTAACGGTAAAATTCAGTGCTTCTTGCATGAACGTAAAAGGTCAATGCATGTGGTTATCTTATCTTTATATGAACTGGTCCCCGTTGTAAATATACATATTACAACTGGCACAGGCTATTGTGTCGATGCTTTTCATTGGCTACATGAAAATCATTGAATAGCCAATCGGAGCATCTTACACATTTCCAGTTTGGCAGTATAAGTAACATAGCTATTGTTTGCAAGATTTGAAATTCGTAATCGAAACTAAATTAATAGTAGCAGAAATTAACTTTAAAAGGTGATACTATATATACAATTCACTTATTTGTGAGGTCAAAATTATCGGAAATTTTACAGCACATGAAGCGAGATTGATCTCCCCTGAATCTCGCGATATCGCTGTTCTAAAAATAGACTGGCAGTATTCTGTACCGAGACCTATGGTGTCGCACCACTGCGAGTTTGCTTCCGGGTCGTAGTAGTCAAAAGTAGTCCGATGTGAAATTTTGCAGTAGCACTTTTGTTGCACTGTTTCGTGGAGCTGAGAGGGCTTGGGGTATATAATTTAGATTTGCTTCAAATTTAGGTAGTGGGGGACCATTTAGATGTGATTTTATCATATATTGATTGGACTATTTTATGTCAGTGGAGGGCCAAAAACTTGGGGTCATGGCGGTGAACAGGCATTTTTGAGAGGACAATTTCTAGGGTGCCTGTATTGATTGGGATTTAGCGAAAAACGCAATCGGTTGACATATTGTTTTTTATGCATTTTTTGAAGGACTATGACTGTACTTTTGAGAGCAAGAGACGGTAAAGCCAAAGTTTTGTCATTAAGCGATTTGTGAAATTTCAAAGATGGTCAATTTCACTCTATTTTCAATATGGCAAAAAACCAGTGGTGTGACACACTATACACTTGCTGTATCAGGGGAGGTAACCAATCTAATCTTTATATGAAGGTAAAACAACTATATATAAAGTGATTGCAAATCATCCGTGACGTTCATTCATTCGAGCGCTTGCTGCGCAGCAAGCGCCTGCTAACAGAGTTTACTCCCAAACGATAGAAAGCGGGAAACACATGCAAACCATTACAAAATCAGCAACATTTAAAGGTTTTACTCCAAGGAACAAAACATTATGCAAAATTTACCATATATGAAGCATACTTTATTAGAATTTCACTCCTAGAATTACTTGAAGTGAATTGGAAATTGCAACAATGAATGAGCCGTGCCCTGTGAAAAGAGGGCTTAATGCATCTGCATATAGTATCGCCTCAAGTCAACCTGTGCAGTGCACGAAAGCTGACCTGGGTCGAAATCTTTTTCTTTGGGTCAGTTTTCGGTATGTCAGAGGACCAGTCTACCTCCTGATTCAGTCGATCGTCAGACAAAATGAATTTTATGGATCCGTAATTTTCTGATTACTTACATGGTATAATGCATCACGGAGATGCATTAAGCCCGTTTTTGCCAGAGCATGATTCATATATCATTTAACGATGCTTAGAATAGTTGAAGACCGTAACAAATTAAAATTATATTTTTTAAACCCTTTTAAACGGACTAATTGATTTAAATGAAACGTTCACTGATCAAACGACTCTTTTCACACCTATTGTCACTGTGCTTGATTGGTTGGTTGGTTGTTAACGCCGTTTTCAACATTATTCCAGTTATATCGCGGCGGCCAGTGCACCTATCCATGCATTCTTGTAGTTTCTTTTACCAGTACTCCGCACAATATTCTTTCCAAGCCACTTGCTGCTTTCCCACATAACCATCGTCGAAACAATGGTCAGCGGTAAGAGAAGAATAAATCCGATCGCAATGACTATAATCAATCCTCGGAAAGAAATTTGCCGAGCCGGGAATACAACCAGCGACCCCCTGTTCTCGAGTCATGCATGCTACCGACTGAGCTACCGGGGCTTGGCGTCACTGTGCTTGAAATAGCATCATTTCTTTTCTAAAATATGAAACGAGAACTAAGTTTCATTTATGTGTGTGTTTTTAGCTCTACTGGCTGTAAGCCAGCAGAGTTTATGTCATGGCGTGGTTTCCGTCGTCCGTCCGTCTGACCGTCCGTCCGTTTGTCTTTTTCTTGTTTACGCGATAAAGTCTGCATTTGTGGTCGGATTTTTGTGAAACTTGCACAGTTTGTTTATCTCATCAATAGCTTGAGCCCTATCGATTTTGAAAAAAATCTGACAATCAGTGTAGGAAAAGCAGCCATTTAAAGTTCAAAATTTCAATTTCTTGTTTACGCAATAAAGTTTACAATTGTGGTCAGATTTTCGTGAAACTTGCTCAGTTTGTTGATCTCATCAATAGCTTGAACCCTGATGATTTTGAAAAAAATCTGAAAATCAGTGTGGGAAAAGTAGCCATTGAAAGTTCACCATTTCCTTAACTTGTTTATGTGTTTTAGTCTATATTTGTGGTCAGATTTTCGTGAAACTTGCACAGTTTGTTTATCTTATCAATAGCTTGAACCCTATTGATTTTGAAAAAGATCTGACCATCAGTATGGCAAAAGTAGCCATTTGAAGTTTCGTTTAAATTCTCATTTCTTGTTTACGCGATAAATTCAGCATTTGTGATTGGATTTTCATGAAACTTGCGCAATTGCTTTGTATCATCAAAAGCGTGAACCCTATTGATTTTGACAAAAAATCGACAATCAGTATGGGAAAAGTAGCCATTTAAATTCGAAAATTTACATTTCTTGTTTACGCTAAAACGACTTGGCATTTCTGGTCAAATTATCTTTTTCATTAAACTTGCACAGTTGTTTTATATTAATAAATATAATATTAATAAATTAATAATATCAATAGCATGAACCCTATTGATTTTGAAAAAAAAAAAAAAAAAAAAAAAAAAAAAAAAAATTACAATCAGTATGGGAAAAGGAGCCATTTAATGTTGAAAATTTACATTTCTTGTTTACGTAATTTAGTCTGCATTTCAGATCCAATTCTTTTGAAACTTGCAAAGTTTGTTTGTGTCATCAAGGGATTGAACTCTATTAAAAATGAAGAAAATCTAGCTATCAGTTTAGGAAAAGCAGCCATTTGAAGACCTGGTATTGTTTACTCAACAAGGTCCACATTTTTAGTTACATTTCTTTGAAATTTGCAGGAATTGTTAATACAATGAGCACTGAAACCCTATCATATTTGGCCGGATTCCAAACAGTTGGTTTTGAGAAATTGTACCTCAATTTTTTTTCACAATTTGTTCAATTCAACATGCCTACTTGTGCTTTCTTAGTGGATTCAAGCCAGTTGCAACAACACCTCCTTTTTTTGGGGGGGGGGGGTGTGAGTGTTTGTCTTTCACCTTTTTGCATCATGAATTCATAATGTATGCTAGGAAAAAAGCACAATCACTGCCAGTAGAGCGATTTCAGGCCCTCAAGGGCCTCTAGTTTTTTTTAATTCATTCATTTCCTCCATGTGTATGACCGAGCCCCGTAGCGCTGTCGATAACGTACTGAAGCTGACACAAGGGGTCGCAGGTTCGAACCTCCAGGCTCGGCCAATTTCAGGCTTTCCAAGGATTTATCATTTTCAATCGACAGGATTCCTATGTCTCTCGTTGCTGATCATTTTTTCGACGAAATTTACGCTAATTATTCGACCATAGTTTGCAGTATTTCTGATAGTGATCATCCATGCTTTTTGAAATGCGACGGAACTTTACACGAAAGTTAATGATAAGTTTACCTTCATTTACAGTGTTAAAATTCAATTAAGGAGAAAGTACTCAATGCATTGTTATCAAATTGTACCAAATTTTGCGATTTCGTACCACTGAAATGAGAAGAATGGAGGAAGGGACGGACGGACGGTCAGACACAGACAGACAGATCAAAAGACAGATCAAAAGATAGAAGAGAGAGAGGGAGAGGTTAGACAGACAGACAGACAGACAGACAGACAAATTGCTTGATTGATTGAATCGATGAATATCGTCGAACGCCCCTTTAAACATTAGTTAAGTCATATCAAGACAACAGCTCGCTTATTCATGTATGTCCTGGGTTACAGACAAAAAGAGTAAGACAGACAGACGGACGGGCGTAATGATCGACTGACAGAAAGTTTGATAGAATTTTTTGATACTGCTTAGATTTAACTTTTACAAGAGTCAGACCAAAAATATTAAACTTTACAAGGGGTGTCATACGAAACTGACATTTGATTGACACCAGCATTGTTTGATCATCCTTGTTGACCCAGTTCCGATGTATTCCGTAAACTACATTCATCTCCCCTGGGTTGTCTCGCATATGTTTTCTCGTTCTCATGAATTATTCATGAGGCATTTTGATTGGTAATCTCAGTTTTTCAGTGAGAAAATTTAATCTATTTTTATCAACCATATGCCATCATTTCTATTTTTACCTCGTCTACAACCAATCAAATCAATGAATGTAGTTTACGGAATACATCGGAACTGAGTCAACAAGGATGACGTCACCCCTGCTACATACCCGTAAGGACTGCAACAGCACGCTGTATTTCTGAATATTTGCCTTCTTATACAAGGATTTGTAATGTCTGCCCTGGATTGTCGTAAGGCAAATGCCACAGAAGTAAGGCCCATGCCACAGAAGTAAGGCCCACCGGCGGCCGCCATATTTGTTGATAATGATGTGGGTTTTACCTGGTTTATTCATTACAACGGAAGAAATGTGATTATCCTCCACTACAAAAGCGTATCATTATGTTATCGACCATTCGATTGGCTATTGGGTGTAATTTAAAATGTTATGAATATTCATAGAAACAACGGTTTCGCAATTGAATGTCCCAGGGGTGATGAATGGTAATATTTCACACCTGGGTTAACGAGGGTGTATTTGATGTGCATGCTTACTATTTGTACTTGGTCACACCACGGTGGGTTTTGGCGCGAAACTAGGACGGTGCTATAGTAAAAATCTCCACGTGAAAAGAATACACTTTATATAATGATGTTTTCGCTGCATATAAAGAAAAGATTCCCTCGTGTATTGATATTTTACGTCTATGTAATGGCGGGTACACTCTACCGTATAAGTTCTCGAGTTTTACCATTACAATTTAATAGATTCTGTGCATATATTGGAAATTTGCCTTTATATATCTAAAGTTTGCCTTAATGTAATTGAAAATTTACAATATAAGTCAAAACTTTGTGTACATAACCAGAAGTGTTAGGTTTAAGCGTTGTTATCTCACCTTTGTATAAAGCTATTATATTCTTATATCATTTCCATATTTAGGAATGTAATATGTTATTGCCTTCATCCGGTTCCGGTTATGGAGGACTAGTTTTGTTTTTGTTTCGTGGTCCTAAAACGTTATATTTTGGAGGAACTATTGTGTCTTACATGTTACAGATGAACTAGTCACTAGTTTAGTATTCGAACTTTGCAAGTAGAAGTTTTTTTTTATGTGAATTCATTGGGCGTTTGTGAATATTTTGTCATTTAGTATTTGTATTTTTACTGGTACCGGTTGTTACGCTTCAGTAAACCCTTTACTCTTCTATCAAATCTGTGATTGGTCAAGGCGCACGTTAAATTTTTTTGGGGGTATACTGTACAAAGTTTATAAGGCAACATGAGCAGTAACAAGGCAACACCTCAGAGCAACCCAAAAAAGAAGCGACCTCTTTCATCCCCAGCAGACCAGGCTGACCAGAAGAAAACCAAGCCTGTTAGTGACAAGGAGAACACAGGTTTTACCATCTCTGAGGAGGCTGAAACTGTTATTTCTCCAACTCAGATTACTCTCAGCGAGGACAATTTGGCCCAGATCAGTGTCTACTTGAGAAGTTCCTTTGAGAACGAGCTTCCGACTTTAGTCTCAAGTATTGTCGAAGGTGTAGTCAATAGCTTAAGTGAGAAGATTAAACAACTCTCCGATGAAAATGCTCAACTTAAGAGGCGCGTGGAGGAGCTAGAAACTAAGGTCGATCGGGCGGAACAGTATAGTCGGCGTAATTGTCTCCGGCTTTCTGGCATCCCGGAAACTGAAGGTGAGTCTGTTGACGACACAGTGTTACAGATAGCTACAGCTGTAGAAAGTGACATTTCACTCACTGATATTGATCGGACTCATCGTTTGGGCAAGCCTCGTCGAAGCGGCCAGGGCGTTAAACCCAGAGACATTATAATAAAGTTCACAAGCTATAGAGCAAGACAGAAATTACTAAAAAACAAATCCAAGTTAAAATCTAAAGGTTACAATAATGTTTTTGTGAATGAAAATCTGACCGCACTCAGAGACAACATCTTCTTTCAGACAAGAAAGCTCATGAGGGATAGACTTATCAGTAGTACCTGGACCATTGATGGCACAATTATTGTTAAGGACAACCAATTAAAACTGCATCGCTTGGAGACACATAGGGATCTTGAGCGGCTCAAGTCCTCCGTCGATCGTGTTTGACTTTTTGAAGATGATTTTTGTGCTACTGTGAAAATGTTGACTCAGTGAAGGTTCACTATTATGTGGGATTATTATTTTGTTACCTATTCTTTGTTTCTTGTCCAACTTAGTGTTGATACAAAATATCATGATTATTTCACGGCGGAGACCGTGGGTCGTGATCGGGCTGCGCTGCACACGCTGTCTGATCTTGATCCACGCTATCCGTCTTTTGTTGTTGTTATATTTGTTTGAAACACTTTTGCCAAGAATCTTATTGGAAACACAAATTCGTTTTTTCGTGCGTGCTGAAAGCTTCTCATTTCATTTCATTTCATTTATTATCAGTGCTGTTTGGGGCATGTAGAGAGACGATGATCATGAGCACTACGAAATTGGGAACTTTAGCCCATGTTGAACTAATGTTCTCTTAGTCGTTCTGCTGAATGAACATATTTGGTGTAAGATTGTCTGTAATTCATGTTGTATGTTAACTTTTTTAGACAGTATACATAGCTAGATTATAACACTCCTATGGAATGCATTGTTCGGCAGGTGAGAATGTGAATGTTTTGACAGTTAACCCTTTATGCCATGTGCTTAACATAATGTTGCTTTACTGAAAGGTATGGATGTGCATCGGACTGCATACAAATGCGGTCTGATCTTTGATCTACACAGTCGTATTTTGTGAATTGATCGTTAGGGTCGAATATGCTGTTTACGTTATCTTGCAGCGCGTGCTGGTTCGTAATCGGATGGTTTAGAATAGTACTCTGATCCCTGTCTGCTGAACTGAGATATGCTGTTCATAAACACTATTAAATGTACTGTATTTTGATCTTTTTCTTTAAAAAGAACATATAATCTTAAGAATGGTTTAAAAACAAAACGTAATTCGATCTTGAAAATTCTAGGACGGTTATTTCTTTGTTTGCAAGTCTGTTAATTTTGTGAAAAGTTTTTCTTTCTGTGTTGATGAAAATGTTTTTGATATACGATACGCAACATTCTAAATCAAGAAGACGAAGTCGTTGTTGTCATTTCTTTTTTCATGCGAAGTATCTTTGTAATTATGTCAGGCTGTCCAACTATATAATATTTTCATACAAATGATATAACTTACTCCTGTCCATATCTAAAGTTTTTGAGGACGATAGGTGTAAATGACTGATGGGGTGATTCGTCTTTGAATCACTAGAAAGTATGACGGGAGAGAGGAAGATGTACTGTCAGTAGTAGTTTCTCCATTATCCAGCAGTGTTTACAGCTATTTTCTGTTGGCCCCTATCCTGCTAGATAAGTGGAATGAAATTTTCAAGCCGACAGAAAAAATTCATTTTTTTCCTATTTCAAATGTTTTTTTGGTAAATATATTATCAGATGATGTCAGACCGAGATCAGACTGCACGTTTCGTGTGGCCTGATCTTGATCTACATCGTCTGTAAAGGCCCTTGCGTTAATCGTGCCTCTATGTGGGAAATCGTATATCGTTAAAATTGCTAGTTGGTTATGATTTTTTGATTTTATAGCATTTTTTTTTCCACGAGTTTGTAAGTTCATGGGATTAATTGTTAATTGTTTATGTGACCGGCCTGCCAGATTGGTTAGTACTGTCAGCTCGGGTAGTATTAAATGATTTTTATAGTGTGTATTAGAAATTGTGTATGTATGTTTTTGTTTTGGCCGTCTGTCTTTCTGTCTGTCCGTCTGTCTGTCGGTCGGTCGGTCGGAAGGACTGTCGGTCGGTCTTGGTGGCTTGGTCGTTATGCCGAATCTTGAATTTTTTTTTTATCTATATGTAAGTTGTTGCCTTGTCTAGCAGCTGGTTGGCTGTCTGTCTTATTGGATAGGTCGGCCTGACGAATTTTGAACCTGTCTGCCCCTTACTTTTCTTTTTGTACCTAAATAATGCTGGATAGTCTCTATTTTTCATCGTCCAGTATAGTCTGTTTGTCCTCGTACTGCAGTCATTTAGCTGTCTGTCTGTCCGTTGTATGTCTGCCTGTACGCCAGATTTGTCTGGTATAGTATGATACAGCTAATGGTGTGACATTAACGATTTCAGTCACGATGACCGTTTGCATTGGCCCTGTAGACATCTATAACACTGAATATGTTTCCACCGTGTTTAATCCATTTCGACCAATATATTTCTATATTTAACAAAATAGTCAGGGTAAAGGGACTTCTTCATTTGGTAATGTGAATTGTTGATTTTTGTATCACTTAATGTAACTCTTCAAAATACCTATACATACGCCTAAGCGTTGTCATTTGAAACTTTTTAACAAAAGCCTGGCTTTAGTATGTGTTCCAGTTAAAATGCACAATTTCCCTAGGAAGTATCCATATTTGATTCTACTTGCACTTATCTGTCACTATGATTGGTTTGAAGTCATAACAGTAGTGATTGATTATTTTGAATGTCCAATACCCTTATCTAATTCATTTACTTCATATACTGCAAAAGATGATTCACATATATACATGTATTTTTCTTTTGACCACTATAGTTATATTTATTTAGATTCATGTGTTATTTATTCATCCTTTTTTCTTTATACTATTTTTCGTTTTTGTTACTTTGTTGTTTTTTTTCAATTCTATTTCTTGGTGTGGAGTGTAAACTGATTTTAATTGACTTGACCTATAGCAAATGTATGGGATTCTCTGAGTGTTGTAGATTTGATTGTGTGTTGTGCTGCTACATGCTGTTCCTGTTCTTAATATATTCGGTAACATGAGTTGTTCATTTTACAGGTACATATGTGGCCGGCCAACACATTGTCAAAAACTTCACTTCCACTTGACCGTCAATCTTTTTTTTATACTACCAATACTTAACACTGCCTTCCACTCATATTCAGTTTTTACTGACGTGCGTCAGTCAGGATTTCTGACAAAACACATTGTGCATTACAACAAAAGGAAGTTATTATTAACAACACGCTTTAAGGAGAATGCCGAATTTTGTAGGTTGTTATTTAACATCTCTTTTTATAGCTTGTTAACACTGTTAGTATTGTCTCTTTCGTTGATATTACAAGCAGGTGATGTTCACCCGAACCCTGGTCCGCTATCTAATGAGTCCTTTGGTAGTGCTTCTTCTACATCTGATATTTATAATTTTCTCAATCTCCCCAATCACCTGTCAACTGTTCATTATAACGTACAAAGTATAGCTAATAAGCTTGATACTCTGATTGCAGAGTTCTCGTTTTTTGATATTGTGTCATTTTCTGAGACTTGGTTGCATCATGAATATTTATCAGATGATCTGATTTTCCCTTCTTTTCATCCACCAGAACGGAAAGATCGAACTGACGACAGATATGGAGGCGTTATCTTATATGTTAAAAACACCTTGTCATATATTCGTAGACATGATCTTGAACCGAATAGACTTGAGTGTATTTGGATACAAATAAAGTCTAGCAATAATAGGAATATTTTGTACGGTATTTTCTATAGACCACCGAACTCAGACTCCGCTTATTACTCACTTATTGAAGATTCTATTGGCCTTGCTATGGATTCTGGTATTTCTGATGTCATCATTAGTGGGGATTTTAACCTGGATGTAATGAACCAACACTATTTCCGTAAAGTTGAATCCCTGTGTAATGAATATAATATGATTCAATGTATTGACGAACCGACTCATTTCACAGAAAATTCTGTATCTACGATTGATCTTCTTTTCGTTACTAATAAAGATTCAATCCTAACAACTGGCGTTGGTGAACCCTGTCTGGATCTTACCATGCGTTACCACTGTCCTGTTTTTGGTGTTTTTAATTTCCTGAAACCAAAGTTTAGAAATATCCAACGTACGATTTGGAAATATGACCAAGGAAATTATAATGAGCTCAGAACCCGTCTTTCAAATTTTAATTGGGACTCGATATATGATAGTGACATTAACACATATGCTGAAAGAATTGCAGGTGTCATTACTGATAACGCAAGCAAGTTTATCCCCAGTAAGACAATTATCGTTAATCCGCAAGAACCATCCTGGATGAATTGTTCGATCAAAAAAGAAATTCGCCGTCGTAAAAGACTGTATAAAAAAACAAAACTATCAAACAAAGTTAATCACTGGTCAAAATTCAAATCTGTCAGAAACAACGTGATCTCTTTAATTCGTCAGAGCAAATTAAACTATTATGAACGACTGTCTTTGAGGTTAAAATCTGGTTCTCTGTCTCCTCGTGACTGGTGGAAAACCCTCAAGTCAATGATGTCTACACAGTCTTCAACATCCATCCCTCCTCTCTTTGACATTTTTAAAGATTCTTTGATCATCGACGAATATGAGAAAGCAAATTCATTGAATAATTATTTTGCTAATCAGTCTTATATAGATGATTCATTCAAATGTTCATACCCGATGAACATTTCTACGTCATAAATGATTCTTTAGATTCAATCAATGTCATGCCATTTGAAGTACTGGATGTTCTGAAAACACTTAAAACGGGCAAAGCCTCTGGCCCTGATGGCATAAATAATAAAATTCTTATTGAAGCAGCTGGTCAGCTAGCACCACATTTATGCGATCTATTTAATTACTCATTGAATACCAGTACTGTCCCATCTTCGTGGAAAATATCCAATGTATGTCCCATATTTAAGTCGGGTGACCCTTCTCTGCCTTCCAACTACAGACCCGTTTCATTACTAAATAACATAGAAAAAGTCTTAGAACGAATCATATTCAAGCATGTCTATAATTATCTAAAGGATACAGATTTTTTTACTCCATATCAGTCTGGTTTTATGCCAGGTGATTCTACTGTTAATCAAGTAACTTGTCTTTATAACACCATATGCAAAGCCTTAGATGATGGATTGGAATTCAGAGTAGTATTCTTTGACATAAGCAAAGCATTTGATAAAGTCTGGCATAAGGGCTTGTTATTCAAGATGCGAAGAGCCGGTATTAGAGGTAAATTATTGTCCTGGTTTTCTGACTATCTTTCAAATCGTTTTCAACGAGTTCTTATACCAGGTGGTATCTCTGACTTACGCCACGTGCAGGCAGGTGTGCCCCAAGGATCTATTTTAGGACCTCTTTTGTTCTTAATATATATTAATGATATTGTTGATGATATTCGGGCAAACATTAATTTCTTTGCAGATGATACCAGTCTATCGATGGTTGTATCTGATCCAGCTGCCGCTGGAACTGTATTACAAACAGATATCGATACAATCACTCGTTGGGCGCAGAAGTGGTTGGTCAAGTTCAATCCAGCAAAATCAGAATCCTTAGTTATATCTCGAAAACGTTTTAAGACTAACCACCCTGGTCTGTTTATGTCGAATACCGAAATTCCACCTGTCACTAGTCATAAACATTTAGGCATATTTCTTTCTAGCGACGGGTCTTGGGACTCCCATATTAGTAAATCTATCAAAAAGGCATGGAAAAGAATTGGAGTCATGCGTCATCTGAAGATCCACCTTGATCGACTTTCACTCCAAATCATGTACTTTTCTTTTATTCGACCTATTCTTGAATATGGTGATGTCATATGGGATAATCTTTCTCAAGGATTGAAAGATCAACTGGATAAAGTACAAAATGAGGCTGCACGGATTGTTACCGGCTGTACTAAATTAGTTTCTATCATTGATCTATACCGAGAGTCTGGTTGGGAAACATCAAGCCATCGACGGCGTAAGCACAAACTCACCCTTTTCTATAAAATGGTCAACGGACTTACCCCAAATTATCTTAATACTCTTGTTCCATCTACGGTTGGCAATTCTTGCAGTTACAATCTTCGTAGGCCCAACAATTTGAGAAACATTACTTGTAGAACGAGCTTGTATAGCGCTTCATTTTTGCCATCTGTGATTAATGATTGGAATTCACTTGCAGATGATACTAAGAATGCAGAATCATTGTCAGCTTTTAAATATCGTTTAAACATGGATAAACCTTGTCCACGGAGGCTTTATTTTTTTGGCGAAAGGAAAATTCAAGTTATACATGCCAGATTACGCAACAGATGCAGCAGTCTCAATGAACATCTGTACTTAAAAAAACTAGTGGAATCCCCGCTCTGTAGATGTGGTGCAGTTGAATCGACTAAGCACTTCTTTTTAGAATGTCCATTTTATAATAGCCAAAGAATTAGTCTTAGTTTCAGTGTAAACGCTATAACAAACTTAACACTCCAAACCATTTTATATGGGGATGAAAATCTTAACCTGTTTGATAACCAAAGATTATTTGCCGCCGTGCACATCTATATCCGTGATAGTAAAAGATTTACCAAATGATATCTAATTCTTATATTTCCTATGTAACAGTTGATTTTATACCCGATCTGTTGCATAAATTCAAATCATTTCATTACCTTTTCTTTTAAATTTAAATATTGGTTTGGACCACTTGAGTACGTTTTGCTAACATCCTTATACGATTTTGGTTCCCTTAGTTTAAAGCAATCATTAGTTCTGTCATTTGTTTGGTCTAGCTAGAGGTTTCTACAGCTAGTAAATAGGTGTCTTCAATTGAAATCTTCACCAATACCACTCCACACCCTTTAGATATTCACTATGTTTTACAACTTTTTCTTTCAATTGCGTTCTTTGTCAGTCATTAGTAAGGATATGTTAATATAATAACCTTAAGCCGGATCTAGGAGAAGAACTTTATAAGCTTAGCTTCCGTTCTTATCCTTTTCCTCAGTATATTTATCATATATTTGTATTTCCTCTTGTTTTGATAAATTTGTATCTAATACTGATGAATAAAATATGTTTAAACTAAAGGACTGTACCTTTGCGTCATAAACTTTTACCTTTTGAAATATATTTTAAAAAGTACGTAATTAATTGTTTGCCTTATCGACATGTTCTTTATGTACACGTGAGAGATGTTACAGTTTATGTAATAGTGGTATATGTTTATAAATGAAGAAATTATGTTTCAAAAACGGTCTCATTTCTGCACATACAGAACTAAATGCCGCACATTGTAAACATTTGCCTTCATCCAAAACTATTTCATGTTCATATCATGAAATTGTATCTCTATGTAATAGAATGATATCTCAATATCACGAAATCTCGTTGTATCAGACAGCTCAGGCGTTCCATAATGCACACACGCACGCACGCAAACAGATGCGTGTATTGCACGCACTGACTGACAGGCAAAAGGACGGACACAGGGCTATGACTGAAATTTGCTGGCCTTCGGCCAGTGAGCTAAAACTGGAAAGTTTGCAGATATAAATTCAATTTGGTTCATATGATGGGACTCGTCTGGCCAAGAGAGAAAAGCAGAAAATTCTGGTCATTAGCATTTTCTCCTTTTCCCACAATGTTTTCAAAAGCCCTTTTCCTAGGATTTGCTTAAAAACAGGATTTTTTGGTAAAAGATAAAGAGAAATAGTTCAAAAGAAAGCAATTTGAATGTGTCCTTGTTTGTAGCTCCAATATAAATGACGTGACAGAGTGATAGTCGTGGTTAATTTTATTTATTTATTTTTTTTTTCGTCCTCCGTCCCTAACTTTTCACGAAGAAAATCGGTAAAACAAAAAATAAACATAAAAAACAAAAAAACTCTGGCCTTACTGGCAATGTCATTCATTTCCAGTGTGTTGTCTACCGTTGTCTGCTGCAGATCGGTCAAAGTCTCATTTGGGAGAGGTAGGGTTAAACTCAATTACGAATAATACTTTAACCCTTTACAAGATGAGAAAAATATGGATTTGTCCAATTTCTAAAAATTTGTGGACCACACATGAAATGAAGCTTAAATGACAAAATTTTTGAGAGAAAGGACAGAAAACGGTGTCAAAAAAAGAGAAAATGCTGGTTTCCAACTTTTTTCTGCTTTTCTCAGAATGTTTTTGAAAACCTTCTCTTTTAGTGGCGTTAAAACTGGGGACTGTGTGATATTGTTTGATTGTGCTGGTCCATTTTTGAAACTTAAATATGCTAACATCATGCAGAAATTATACAGCTCAAGAATGCAACCTCTTAACCGAAATAAAATGGCGAACAGGATGCGCTGCTCTCGCAATTAATTCCATATCACAGGGAAATTTTGAGGAATTAAGCTATAAGGATCCTGTTGGAGAAGAAGAAATTGCTTGACAAGAATTTGAATATCTAAGGGTTTTCAGGGCTTGATTTAGATTATTGACAAGACCTTACCTGAAAGGGAACTGCCAACAAGTTTTCTTGCTTTAGTGATGTTCCAGACAAAGACGTTAACACTTTTACCTATTGACAAATGGGAAAAAATCGATTCTTCTGATTTAAAAGCACCAGCAGATGACAGAGCAAACATGGCACAAATGTTTTGTATTAATCTTATGGATGAGAATACAATGGAAATAAAAGAACTTTTTTCGTTAACAGAAATTTCTCCTCCTCTATAAAAAATTCAAAACGCATTTATAATGTGAACTTACAACGGGAAATGTTGCGAGAAATGGCAGCTTGAGTGCTGTAAAAATCTACTTAACTTGATTGTTTTCTTGCAGTAATTTATATTGCATGGTTTTCGATTATGACAGACTCAGAATGTGCCATTTACATCTATAGGTCCCACTTGAGCCCTCACTCTAGATATGCATATGCATTGCATATGCACATGATGATGATGCTTTGCAGTAAATATGTTCTATTTCAAACAGATGCGTGTATTGAGTGTATTTAATGCACATGTACTGCACTTCATTAACTAACAGAAAGAAAGAAATGCATTTCTGAGCTAAGTGGGTGGGGTAAAGTAATACAGAACTACAGCAATTAACTTTTATTTATTTCGTTGCTAATCTGTTTGCAGGGCGCCGCCATGTTAAAGATCATGTTACAGGAAGTATTCCAAAATGGATACCTCTTGATACGGAAGAGGTTAGATGCAGGTACGGAATCGGCCGAGTTGTGAAGACAGTATCAAGAGGTATCCATTTTGAAATACTGCCAGGCTCATGATCTTAAGCATGGCGACGCCCTGTAAATCGATTAGTAACGGCAACAACATCCACGATGATAAGCAACCTATCGCTGATGTCAACATAATTGATAGACCGAGTCAGAAAATAACTGCACGAACTGTTTGTCATTGGAAATGTATGATTAGGGTGCCAATAAAGATAATAGGTTTATTCGGTTTTTTTTTTCAAGTTTTTAAGAAAAGAAATAAATTTATTCGTATCGAACTGATTCAGCTGTGGAAATCTAATAATAGAATGTAAGGAGCTTACATGAAATCTGAAATTAGACAAAACACGACAACGTGGAAAACGGAAAATAATCCCATTGCGTTCGTCCAAAAATGACATAACATTTTCATCACATTATCAGATTTCGACCAATCAAAAACGATTTACATGACGAGTGCATTTATTCCAAATTGAAGCTTTTGTAGACAAAAAGTAAATGTGGCAGGAATGATCAGATTTGGGAAAAAAATGATCACTGTTTCATTTATCTATCACTACAAAAATTACGTCAGTCAGTTTTTGAAAGAAAAAGGCTTTGCTATATGTAAACTCTCCGTCAGTCAGATTGGCTTCAATAGCAGTTGGCTGCAAGACAAAAAACTCTGTGGGTAATAATGAACAACCTTTTACCACATCATCCTGAGTTTTAACGACCTTGTAAAGAAGGCTTTTGAAAACAGTGAACGTCTCAATGTTTTCTACCCTTCCAAAGGCAATACCCGCTTTTGAACCAAGCGGTCTTTGTCGTCTGCGAATGCTTTGAATTTGGGTGATTCTAGATTTTTTTTTGTTTGGTAAAGAATTTTCTCCTGTAAAAGTCAATTTTCAAACCTTTTCAATCTAGCACATTAGAAACATTAAAAATACACTTACAAAGGATCAAACACGTGAATTTCACACCCATAAGCTTTCTCTACATCATCTTCAAAGCCATACATTCGTTTGCTCCTATTTGAAAATATATGAAAAAAGCAGGAATAAAGTACATGGTTCATGATAAAAAAAAAGAAAAAAGTTATATGAAACTGATTATACCGGTATAGACCTGCAACTGTATTGGCTAAGATAATGTTGGTATGAATCCTATTGGCTAATACCACAGGTATTTAGAGTCGCATCATATGGACACCACTTCTAAAAATACCACATCATAAGAAAAACATATTTTGTCCGTTCTATATACATTGAACATACGAACCATGCTCTGTGAAAAGGGGATAAATGCATCTGCGACAAATATCGACCCATGTTAGCCTGCACAGTCTGTACAGGCTGACCTGAGCCGAAACTTTACTTTGGGCTATTGGTAAATTTTTTGCATGTCAAAGGACCAATCTACATCTGGGTTCTGTCGGTTGTTAGACAAATTGGACTTTATGAATCCATGATGATGCTATGACTTATTTGGTATCATGCATCACGGAGATACATTTTCCTAAAGCATAGCTCCTATATTATACAGTAAAGAGAAAATATTACTCTAAGTAAGTGTGTTCCAGCAATTAAATTTCAGACACCCCTGCTAAAACAAACCGATTTAGATAATCAAATGGCGACAATGTCAACGTAATTGCGACCATGGTAATTCTTTAAAGGGCAAATCAACAGGTTTCAGAAAATGTTAATTTTCAAAACTACATTTATCAGTTGGTAACCCGGTAATGTTTTTAAAAAAAAAAAAAAAAAAAAAAATCGAAAAAAGTACTCTATTCCAATTCATATTTCTGCTTATAAGTTTTTACGACATCGCTTATCTCTCTTACTTATTTGTTGCGTCCCTTGATTTGTGACATCATAGGCGTACTTGTTTCAAAATGGACGATGTGTTTGATAGCGACTTGAGCAGTATTGAGGACGAAGAAATAGAAGATTCTGGCCCCGTAAGACCGTACATGTACGATTGATTGCATGGTGTTTAACGCCATTTTCAACATTATTTCAGTTATATCGCGGTGGCCAGTGCACCTATCCATGCTTTCCTGGAGTTTCTTTTACCAGCACTCCGCACAATATTCTTTCAAAGCCACTGGCTGCTTTCCCACATAACCATCGTCGAAACAATGGTCAGCGGCCGTACATGTACCAACCAATTCGTAGAGAAAATAATGTAGTTTCGGAGGATGAGGATGAGAGTAATTCTTCGTTTGGTGAAGACTATAAAATTGACGATTTTGTGACGGACGTTTCAACATGTTGAATTTGGATACGATGAGGCGGATATTGCTTATTGAAAAAAAAAATATTTATACGTGCGGAATTAGGATAAGGAGAAAAAAAAAAGTTGTGAAACATTTTTAATGTACTTTCATAATTTCTGGATTGTTAATTTCTGTTTCGATATTTGGAACAATTGTGTCATCTAATTATATCATCTAGGGAGATATATATACGTGACGAATTTCCTTGCAATGAGATTTGTATCGCTTTTTTTTTTAACCCTTTACCACACAATCTCTACTTTTAACGACCCTGAAGAAGAAGGCTTTTGAAAACACTGAGGGAAAAGAAAATGCTGTAACAAGCATTTTCTCTTTTTCCCACAATGTTTTCTACCCTATCAAGGACAGAAATTGACACTTGAACTATGTTTCATTCGTCTTCCGCAAACGCTTTCAATTTGGTTGAGTCCAAAATTTAGTCGTTTGCGAAAGAATTAAGAAAAGGTAGAAGAAAAGTAGCCATATATTGTATTATATGATCTGTAATGTAATGCTGTAGAGTATTATGATAATGTCAAACAGCATCAAGTGACTGCAAGGTAAGACAAAATTCGGGTTGATTATTTACTGGTCTAATGGATTCACATAAGAAAAGTGGGTTTTGTATGCCTGCTAGAATTAGAATAATTTTAATGAACTCACTGAAATCTTTTCCCCATTTTCAAAATCAAACTCCTCTGCACAGACAGCAAAAGTAAATGTTAACACTAACCACAATTCCCCAGTATCAACAACCCAAGGAAAAAAGCTTTTCAAACATTGGAAAAAGCTTTATACCTTTATCCACAATATTTTCTGTCCTTTCAAAGACATTCCATATTTTATTTGTTATATTTAAATGCTTTGGATTTGGACAACTCTAAAATCTTATAATTTGGTAAAGGGTTAACTCTTTACTCCCTTTACTAAACGGTAGAATTTGTCCACACTGAAAGTAAATGCGGACGACAAATGTGGCTTTGACAAAGGGAAGGGTCTGACAAAGGGTAGAAAGCATTGTAGAAAAAGGAAAAAAATGCTGGTTTCCAGGAATTCCTCGTTTTCCAACCATGTTCTCAAAAGCCGCCTCCGTAAGCATGGTTAAAAGTCCGGACTGTGAGGTAAAGAGTAAAAGCATTGATTTGTGAAGCTGGTCAGGAACATTCTGATTCCTATTAACTTTTTTCCTCTTTACAAAATATAAGTTGTCCAAACTGAAAGCATTTTCAAACAAATTTACTGTGTTTCAAATGACGAAGTTTCTCTTAAAAAGGATAGAAAGACCGTAAGAAAAAGAGAAAATGCTTGTTACCATCATTTTCTGCTCTTCCCACAAGGTTTTTTCAAGGCTTTTTTTCTTAGGGTCGTTTAAACTCGGGATTGTGTGATGAAGTGTAATTTCAGCAAAATGCAGATCTGCAGACCAGTTTTTTTTTTTTTTCATTTGCGCACTTCTTTCTGTTTACCAAGAGCATGACTTGTATCAAAAGTTCAAATTTCACAATTTTCATTCTGACACATGAATTAAAAAGACTGGTCTCAATGGTTTGGAAAACATCATATGGCTGCGAATAAGGAAATACTTTGCAAAAACCAGAATTACATACAGAGGTTGTTTGAAATGAGTTTACAAATCAATTTTCAAACAAAGTGAAGAGAGTGACACTGTCACAAACAAACATGACAGTGTAAAGGGGTGAGATATGCAAGTTTTATGTAATCATTCCCTGTATTGTTTTAAATGGTTGGTGATAATTAACATTTATGACCATGACCAGGGGATAACATAACATAACATTCACTTTATTTCACCCAGTAATGTTAAACATTATACAAGGGGTCAAGAAAATACGCAAATTAATCAGTCAGGGAAGCAAGGGCCCGAGTTCACCTTTTACCAAACAAACCTAGTTTTGACTACATGTGCCCTTAAAAAGAAAATCATTGTGGGGGGGGAAAAGATACCAAATGTGCTGGGTTTTTCCTTCATTTTCTAATATGGGGTTTATTGGCCTCCCTTCAAATGAATAAAAAAAGGCAAATCATTTGAAATTTGGGAGGTCATTAGGAAAATTTGGGGATCCAAATTAAAGGAACCTGGTGGGCGAGGCAAAAATCCTTCGAAAACGTGACCAGCATTTCCTGCTTTTCCAAAAATGATTTTCATCTTCTGAAAGACAATTAACCCTTTACCCCACATCCCCGACTTTTAACTGTCCTGAGGAATATTGCTTTTGAAAACATGGTGGTAAATCGAGAAAATGTTGGTAACCACCATTTTCTCCTTTTTTCGCAATGTTTTCTATACAACCAAGGACAAAAGACATCATTTTATTCACTTTCATTTTGTCGTCTGCAAATGCTTTCAATATAGGCGAGTCTAATATTTTGTCGTCTGGTAAAGAGTTACCATAAATCATATGGTCAAAATTGAACTTCTTGTCAGCAAAATTTTGAAATCAGATGAATCTAAAATTTCGTTTTCTGGTAAAGAGTTAGGCTTTAGCACATAACCCAACCCCCAAAGCTAGAAGAATAATGCTTTTGAAAACGGGTCACACTACAATACGCCACAACGTGAATTTGAAAACATTTCGAGGAAAAAAAAAAAGCAGCTAGTTAGGAGCACTTTCTCCTTTTCTCACAATAAAGAGATAATGCAGAAAACGGTAAAAGAGTACAAATACCAATTCAAAATATCTTCATTTTAAGAAAGAAGATTTTTACCTCATGCTGAAGTTTCTTTTTGGAAATGGCTCTCGCGGAGCGCCTGGGGTTTTCCTGTCTCTGACTTGGAGTTTCGAATAATGTTAGCGCAGCGTCAGGTTTCAATTGTAGCCTAAAATTGCTATAACCAACTGTCTTTGCTAGATTTGGACTTATTAAAAACTGACAGTTTAGAATTGTTCGTCGGCACAAAATGCGTCTTTACTGTCCGACCCCGGTTTAAACGTTGAATCCATAGCTTTCTCCTTTTTAATTCTCTTGGAAATTTGAACATACTAATTCTATGAATTCCCGAATTGACATTATAGCTGCACAGATTGTCATTTTTTTCGGCGTATATTTCCGTTTCACACTTGGATAAACGCGTCCGAATATCAGCATCCCTATGTAAAGGTAGAAGACTAATTGCCGCTATGACGTCACACAGGGACGGGAGATTAGCAAACCAGGGGAAGTAAGCGATGCACCATTTTAGGGCTGTAACAAATGAACCGTGGTTTATGGTATGTTACCGGGTAGTAATTGCGGAAAATGACACACAGATGTTTTACTGACATCAATTACAGATGATTGAAGAGGAAAAAAAATCTAAGACAAAAACTTTCGGATTTGACCTTTAATGTTAAATAAAGTCAACAGCCATTTTCAGTTTGCGAAATACGGCCAAAATAAGTGCAATTTCAAGGTTGTCCTTGTCCAGAATAGTTCAGAAGAGCAGACAGAGTAGACTAAAGATCAGACAGCATGTTGTGTGCAGTCTCATCTTAATCTGCACTGCCCACAAAAACTACTATACTTTGAAAGGCACTTTTGGAGATAATAAGTCCTGCACTCTTTACCAGACGAATGAATTTTACATAGGTACAAATTCGAAGTATTTGCTGACGAAAAATTAAATATCGTTTATAGGAGGAGATTCGTTTGTACCAGCTTAAAAGCGATGTGGGAAAAAGAGAAAATGCTGGTAACCAAAGCTTTACAGAAGCGTTTTCTTTCAGGGTTATTAAAACTCTGGATTTTGTGCAAACAGACTGTGAGGTAAAAAGTCAACAAAAGACAAAAATTTAGACCTGTCAATACTGAAAGCATATCATGGGCAACAAATTGTGACCTTTGACCAAACAATCTTTAATTTTAACAACCCTGAAGAAGAAGGCTTTTGAAAACATAGTGGGTTAAGGAAAAAATGTTGGTGATGAGCATTTTCTCCTTTTCCTATATTTTTTTCACCCTATCAAAGACAAGAGTCGTCAAATGGGTTACCGATACGTAATTTGTTGTCTGCAAATGATTTCAATTTGGTAGAGTCCAAAACTTTGTCGTTTGGTAAAGAGCTAAACTGCAGCGTCTAATGATGGAATTAGTCTTTGAAAGGCTAGAAAATATTGTGGGAAAACGAGAAAATGATGATTAACTGTAATGTCTACTTTTCCCAAAATGTTTTCAAATGCCTGTTTCGCCAGATTCATAATAAAACAGGGTTATTTGGTGAAGGTTTTTTGAATTCTTTCCCAAACGACAAATTTTGGACACAAACTTAGCCGTTTACCAAATGACAAAATTTTGCACTTTTTCCAAGTTGAAAGCAATTACAGACGACAAAATAAATGTGACTCAAAAACTGAAATCTGTTCTGGCAAGGGTAGAAAACATTGTGGGAAAAGGAAAAAATGCTGGTTACCAGCATTTTCTCCTTTTCCCATAATGTTTTCTAAAGGCTTCTTCCCCAGGGTCGTTAAAAGTCGGGTTTGTTTGGTAAAGGGTTAACCATTCAGCGGCTAAGCGCAACTCACTGACCTTATAGATCAAGATCAGACTACACAGAACGTGAAATCAGAGTAAATCTAAGATCAAACTGCAAATTGTGTGTAGTCTGATCCTGTATCTACACCATCAAGATGGTGAAATGGTGATTAATCCTTAACCAAACAATCCTGTGTTTTAAAGACCCTGGGGAAGAAAACACTTGAAAACATTGTAGGGAAAGGATGAACCGCGTGTAAAAAATGACTTTTCTTTTTCCCCAAAGGTTTTCTATCCTGTCAGAAAATTTCAGCTCATTTATACTAACTTCAAATTTTCCGTCTGCAGTTGCTTTAACCATTCTCCTCCGAAATAAGTGAAACGGAATTTTCAGACAGGTCGTAAAAACCCGAATAATGTTATTTCAAACTTATTTTTAGGGAAAAAAATCTCCTTATCGGACAGTGTAGATCCAAGATCAGACTGCACGTTCTGTGCAGTCTGATCTCGATCTAAACTGTCCGCAAAAGGTCCTTGGGTTGCGCTTAGCTGCCTAAAGGTTAAGAACGTTCTTAGTCCTATTCTCCAGGTTTTTCTGAATTTGAAAATAACACAACTCCTGATTTAGCCAGTCAGAAGTTGTGTTACTTTCACATAAGAAAATCTTGGAGAATAAGACTAAGAACGTTCTTAAGAATGGTTAGTGGATACTTACCCTGGTCTGATCGTGCCGGAGCTATTCCAATTTACAGTTGGGATTTGTGACAGGGTTTGGGTTTCAGATACGGTTCTGTAAATTGTTTGTTGTTTTTTAATAAAACCCACTTCTTCTTTATTCGGGGAAAGTATGTAATATTACTCGTCAAAGTGAATTGAATAATCACAGATATTGTGAAAAATGGATAAAGGGGAAAAACAGGTCAAACCAGCGACTTTTTCAAAATGGTAAATTCACTGTTCGAATTAATGAAATTATCAAACCATTATCCACCATTATTTCCCGATACACTACCGAAAAACATGAAATAAAGGTACTTACCCAAAGGAATATACAAGACAGGAATTTTTTGTCAAATATTTCTCACACACGTGATAACCACCGTCATGTTCCCCTCCCATGTGATGTGAGTTGCCGCATGCTTGCTGTACATTCTCTATATATCTGTAAAACAAAAATGTACATATCAATTGAATTTGACATGGTGTTTTATGCTGCTAACACCATTACTCTATTCATTTGAAACTTAAAAAAGTCATTTCCTAAAAATCCAAAGTCAGATGGCTTTGAAATTGGGAAAGGCCAAACTTTGGGCCTCTATGACTCATGCTCTGTGAAAAGGTGTATAAAGCATCTGCAAAAAAAAAAAAAAAAAATAAAAAATATCGACGCGTGTCAGCCTGCGCAGGCTGACCTGGATCCAAACTTTCTGTTATGGAAAAGTTTTCTGCAAGGCAAGGGACCATTCTACCTCTTGATTCAGCCATTCTTTTTTTTTTTTGGACAAAACTGATTCATATGTGACAAATTGTTTGGTATAATGCTTTACGAAGATCTATGCATTAAATCCCCTTTTCTAGAGCGCTGCTGATATATATTCAATTCTGCTGATTTCTCACAGGAAAGTGTCAAAAACTGTCTTTTATCACCTCCCTTGTTTTCTGTATAATACAGCAACAACGAAGTTTCCTATCCCACACTTGTTTGAGATGAGCGTGTGTAATGTAATATGAGATGTCATTGTAAGCTACCTTCAAGGAAGTGAGATGAGTTTTATTCATTAGAAACACCCACAAGTGTATCTATGGTTTTGTGTATTCTGACCTATACTTCATGAAAGATTTTTACGTGATGAAAAGAATTTGATATTTGTTGGCTTATGAGATAAATCTTTCTGAACTTTCTAACAAACGACAAAATTTTAGATTTGTGCAAACTGAAAGCATTTGCAAACGACAAATAAAAGGTTGCTAAATTGATGATTTCTGTCTGTGGAATGCATGTGCTAGAATGATGGTCAAGCCTTCCTCATCTGGCCAAGAGAATGTGAAATCCAGCGATAATCAGGTGTTACACATGTCTTTGACTGAGTAGAAAAAAAAATGTGGGTAAAGGAAAAAAACGCTGGCTACCAGCAATTTCTCCTTTTCCCCCATAGTTTGCAAAAGCTTTTCCTTCCAGGGTCATTAAAAGTCGGGATGTAAGGGGTTTAAATCGCCTAAAGATAACTTCACTAAGCTCCACAGAGGCTCATTTAACCCTTAGGTTGCGAAGCACGACTCACTGACCTTACGTTTTTCAAATGTGTCCCTTAGGTCAGAGATGGTCCCTGTCTACCAGGGCACATATCTTTCTTATATTTTTACCACAGAAGTGGGTTTTCTAGACCAAATTAGTTCTACGGTCTGTATTCACAAACCAATGTTCGGAACATTGTTATTCTTGCTTTCAAGAAATATCTAAATGTTAAAGCAACACAATTTCTGATTGACTAAACCATCTGGTTTAGCGAATCAAAAGTTGCGTTACTTTCAAATTCTGAAAATCTTACAGAACAAGACTAAGAATGCTCTTTTAAGAATGGTTTGTGAATACAGACCCAGAACTACGACTGAGTCTTGATGAAATGGAAGAAACACACACATAAGTGAGCTTTGTAATTCTCCCATTACTAAGCCATCTTGGACAAATGACCTTTTTTCCTGTCCTATTTTCTTTGGTACTACCACAGAAGGTATCTCTAAAGTTTCTTTGAAATTTGCTCATTAGTTGAGGAAATCTTTTTATCTTTCTGTAAAATTGGTTCTATATTCATGTTAGTCTGTGTGAAAAAGTGACCCCTGGGTAGGGCTACCTTTGATTCCATGGGAATTATATGAACAACTTTTGATAAAGGACTGCAAGATGATGCCACGTGAAAAATCAACACTCTGTGCCTTGCAGTTTTTTAAAAGAAGAGTTCTGAAATTCTAAATGAGCTATATACTAGCATAAGGCGGCTTAATGCATCTCCTCGAACTATACCAAGGAAGTCACATAATCATGTATGCATAAAATTCTTTTTTGTTTAACGAACAGCTGAGTCCTAAGATAGAATGGTCCTTGGACATGCAGAAAATTTTCAAAAGGCAAAAAGTTTCAATCCAGGTCAGCTTGCGCGGACTGCGCTGGCTGACCTTGGTCAAAACCAGACCTGGGTTCAATTGTTTTAAAAAGTAATTAATTTATTACAACAAAAATGGAAATGTTTCAATTAAATTACAATTATGATTACTTGCTTTTTATAATAGCAATAACTATGAATAAAATACGATTATTTTCAGGAAAATAATTATGTACTCTTTTTCAATTATTTGGCATTATATTTATAAATAGATTGTGAAGATTTAACCCTTTGCCTCACGATCCCGGGTTTGAACGACCCTGAAAGAGCGGGCTTCTGAAACATTGCAGGAAAAGAAGAAATAGCTGGAAACCAGATTTTTTTTCTCCTTTTTTCCCGCAATGTTTTCTACTGTATCAAGGACAGAAATGATCTTTTTAGCTACTTTGTAATTTATCATCTGCAAATAATTTCAATTTGGTAGCGTCCAAAATGTTATTGTTCGGTAAAGAGTTTGAAAACAAAGAGGATCCATTTATTCAATGAATTATAAAAGAACACAGCTCTATTATGATGAATGTACTACTGGTTGATACTTTACCACACAATCTTGACTTCTAGCGACTCTGAAACACAAAGTTTTGAAAAATGCTCCTTTTTCCACAATGTTGTCTACCCTTTTCCTGGGAGTGTCCTTGGGCAAGACACCTCAGAGTCCTAGTTTAGTTCTGGTGAAACCTATGAAATACACGAATATGCGAGCTGTCGCCGTGATATGACTAAAGTAATGTTGAAAGTGGCGTAAAATACCATTCAACCAATTCTTCAGGGCCCGTTAAACAAGGGAAACGTTTGGTGAACACTTGGTACATGTTGCTTGCGGAAAAGAAGTGGCAATGTAGACAGGTAAAGCTACCTGATCCGGCGTTACCATGAGTAGTCGGAGGTTTTAACAAATAAGGGGTCACGATGGCCCTGTATCGCTCCCCAGCCTTACACATAAATGTGCCATACAGGTAATTGCCATCGTCCAAAAGAAGATCACATGCCAAAATGATGTCCATGAATACAAGCATACCTTATCATGTAAATTTACACCATATATCAAAGAACACTGACCCACGGTGTTTTGATGAGAAGATTTACATAGATTAAGCAGCAGAAAAACATTTTTGCTATAATGGCATAATTGGTAAAATTCTCTTGAAAAAATAGAATCATACAAACCTTGCTCTATTTTAATATTCAACACATCTTGAGCATAACCACATCAAAATAAATGATCATGAATTAAAACAGTTTCTTTTCATCAGCATGTTACAGTGTAGTATGACAATTAAGCCAGATAAATGGTACCATAATGTCATCAGGAAAACAGTTGCTTCTCTAAACATATAACATTTTAACTATGGCTTGTTATGACCTATAACTAAGCCATGCCAAGAGCAGCCATGTCCTTAGTTTGGTATCCTGCCGTACTTCAAAAGTACGTAGTCTTAGGTGCAGATAATCCAGACTACTATATCCTTTGCCGGATCAAAATTATATCAAGAAATCAAGACAAGAAGTCAACTATTCTTTCGGCAAATTTTCGGTGAATTCCAAACAACCGTTTTCAGAAGAAGATATTCAAAGATTTTTTTTTTTACAATTTGTTTTGTCGTCTTGGTAACTAGAGTTTCTACTTGAATCAAATTCTTTGAAAAAAAATTGCGAAGAAGACCTTGGTAGGATTATTTTACTTGCCTCATATAGATATCCTCCAACTCGATCAGCTCCATGTCCTTAAGAACGTCATCTTCTGGTATGAGGCGGACATTTACGACTGGACCGTAGGATGGTACAAATGGCTTATACTCAATTGATGACTTCAACTTTGCGATCTGTAAACAGAAAACGAGCGGCCCTCTAGCAAAAGGAGGTTTGATGCATCTCTGTGATGTATTATATCAAGCACGTTATTACATAATTATGGATTCATAAAATCCATTTTGTCTAAATGGTCCTTGGACATACAGAAAATTTGCATGCAGCAAAAGGTTTCGACGCATGTCAGCCTGAGCGGACTGTACATGCTGATAAGGGTCGATACTGTTTGCACATGCGTAAAACCCCCTTTTCACAGAGTATGGCTCAAACATTTTCATCAGGTTTGACCGACCGAATGTTCATTGAACCATTTAATTAACGATTCCGTGTTTTAAAGAGCACTACTAGCCCAAAAATAAATTTCACAATTTCTTTGTATATTATAGATAATACAAATGTGATTGCATTTGTATTACTCGCTTCCAAAAAAAGAAAATATGTAATTTGTCAGAAATCGCGGTTTGATAATCGGATTTGCACCTGTATAAACCCGACTTCAACACCTTATCGATTGAACGACGAGAGATTACGCATGACGTCACGGTATGATCGCAGCACATTATTTTACTGATAACTCCACATAACACTTGGACTTTAAAACAGGGGGAAAATGGACTTCGATGGCGTTCCAGACGATTCTGAGAGCAGCTATGATTTATCACTCTTTTGTTGCTCTTCTCCTTTTGGTTCATACGAAGAGAGTTCTGATTTACTACACACGAGCGAAGAAAATCGGTAAACGAATAGCTTATACCAAATCAGATCCTGTCAGGCGGCATGATAAAAGTGTTCGTCTGCAGATTACATTATTAAGTAATCTAAACGAAGCATCGGGATAGAAATAATAAATATCCCGCAAACTGCCTTGATTTTACAGGACTTGAATTAAAAACAAAATCAGCGTTTGTCCATTATCCATACTATTGCATTTGAAAGCAATAAGTGTTCGGACAAAGGCATCATTAAATTTTGAGTCAGAAATTAAAATGGACTTATCCATTTGACAGATTTTTAATAATTCCAGATCCTATATTTATGAATGATCAAAATAAGATTGAAAAGGATAGAAACTTTATCATGACACGTGTGTGTTAATCCGCCCCTAGCAAGTACATCACAGCGCTTCTACATGTAGCCCACTTTGGCAGTGAAATACCGGAATCAATAAAACATACGGCTAACCCTTTATCAGATTTTCAACGAAAACAAATATACCACATATTTCTCGACTCAAAATGAAGATGGAATTACCTTTTATGGAGGATCGCAGGAAGATTTGAAATTTGACCTGACCTTCGTTGTTATGATAGTCATATTTATGGTAGTATAAACAGGAACATGACAAAAAGAGGAATAAAATTCAAACGACACTGGATCTTCTTAAGTTAACCTTTTACCATACAATCCCTGGTTTTCGCGACCCTGATAAAGAAGATTTTTGAAAACATTGTTGGTCACCAGCATTTTCTACTTTTCCAACAAAGTTTTCTGCCCTAACAGAGAGCTTAAGGTCATTTGAACCATTGCTGAAATTGTTGCCTGCAGATGGCTTGAATTTGAAAGAGTCTAAAACAGGACGTTTGGGAAAGGGTTTGAGATATAGTAAAAGTGAAACGTTATTCGATTAAAACCTTTTACTAAATGGCCAAATTAGGACTCGTCCAAATCCAAAGAAAGGGTGAAATGGAGGAAATTGTCTTTGACAGAGTAGAAAGTATTGTGGGAAAAGGTGAAAACGCTGGTTACAAAGATTTGCTCCTTTTCCAATAACTTTTAAGAGGCCATCTTTCTAAGGGTCGCTACAACTCGGGATTGTTTAGTAAAGGGTTTCTAAAGTTTTCAACTAAACTTACAGCACTACATGCATACTTTGAATTATTTAAAAAAAAAATCCCGATCTAAAAAACAAAAAAAAAAAAAAACCCTTCTTTGTTGCAACCTTAGTCATGTTCCTATATACAAATAACTGTAATAGAGTCTAGATCATGAACATAAAAATGTAGCTTAAGTTCAAATTTAATCCTTCCATTACAAGATATTTATATTCCATCTATATTTTCAGATTTAAAAGAAATATGTGTCATATTATTTGTTCTTGATCTTAAGTCACCCTTATATTGATTAGTTGTGGATAGGATTTGGAATTTTACACAGTTCACAGAGGTAAGTTAGATGTAGATCTATTTGATTACGATCCCCAAAAATTATCACCGAAAATACTAGACGGCATCGTCGGTAATCTGTTAGGTGTTACACATATATTCCATTTGAAATCTGCATGTAAATGGGATGCACCCTTCCCTTCAGCGAAAAGGGTTGAACATAAAGCAGAATAATGCGTTGGCCCGTTCCAAACTCTTTTGAGATGTACGAAATCTGTCTGTCGTTATGTTCTCGTCGGGTCCCTCGGAAAATAATGCAAGGAAACGCCATCTGCATCGGTATTGGCACAATAAGCGGCAACGCAGCTAACATAGGTATATATGGATGTTCCATCGTGATCTCCTCGTGGCATATGCACGAATTATAAGGTTCTATGAGCGTAGAAAACGAGGATGTTTAGCCTAACACGATGTTTTCATATAACCGGAGGTTGTTTAGTTCACATGGTGACGTCACAGGGTACTTTCGCATGGTCGATTTAGGGGCTCGATGATTGGATTTTCGATTTACACACCTGTGCTTACAAATGCATTAAAACGATTAATATAAATAACCGGATTAGCGGAAGTGGCAACAAAATATCATTATTAATCAGGAAATGAAAAAAAAAAAAAAAAAAACAATGTCTGGGCTGGAAGTGCACTTTAATAACGCCGAGGTAAAAGGCTTAAAGGGCAAATCAACAGGTTTCAGAAAATGTTAATTTTCAAAACTACATTTATCAGTTGGTAACCTGGTAATGTTGTAATTAAAAAAAAAAAAAAAAAAAGTCGGAAAACCTACTTTATTCCAATTTGTATTTCTGCTTATTAGTTTTTATGACATCGCTTATCTCCCTTACTCATTGTTGCGTTCCTTGATTTGCGACGTCATATGGGTACTTGTTTCAAAATGGACGTTGTATTTGATAACGATTTGAGCAGTATTGAAGACGAAGAAATAGACGATTCTGGTCCCGTAAGGCCGTACATGTACGAACCAGTTCGTACAGAAAATAATGTAGTTTCAGAGGATGAGGATGAGAGTGATTCTTCGTTTGGTGAAGACGATGAAATTGACGTTTCAACAAGGTGAGTATCGCGCATCGGTAAATTTGGATACGATGAGGCGGATATTGCTTATTGAAAGAAAATGCTTTATCGTGATAGAGTTAAATATATTGCATAAAATTTGTTTCATTTGAAGAAGTTTCAGTCGGTCGACGGGCGGAATTAGGATAAAAACTTGTGAAACATTTTTAATGTACTTTCATAATTTCTGGATTGTTAATTTCTGTTTCGATATTTGGAGCAATTGTTTCATCTAATTATCTACGGAGATATAAATACAATATACGTGACGAATTTCCTTGCAATGAGATTTGTATCGCTATTAATTAACCCTTTACCACACAATCCCTACTTTTAACGACCCTAAAGAAGAAGGCTTTTGAAAACATTGTGGGAAAAGAAAATGCTGTAACCAGCATTTTCTTCGTTTCCCACAATGCTTTCTACCCTATGAAGGACTGAAATTGTCATTTGAACTATGTTTGTCTTCTGCAAACGCTTTCAGTTTGGATGAGTCCAAAATTTTGTCCTTCGCGAAAGAGTTAAGAAAGGGTAAAAGAAAAGTAGCCATATATTGTATTATATGATCTGTAATGTAATACTGTAGAGTATTAGGATAATGTCAAACAGCATCAAGAGACTGTAAAGTAAGACAACATTCAGGTTGATCATTTACTGGTCTAAAGGATTCACATAAGAAAAGTAGGTTTTGTGTGCCTGCTAGTATTAAGATAATTTTGATTAACTCACTGAAATCTTTTCCCCATTTTCAAATTCAAACTTCTCTGCACAGACAGCAAAAGTCAATGTTAACACTAACCACTAATTCCCCAGTATCAACAACCCAAGGAAAAAAGCTTTTCAAAAAAAGCTTTATACCTTTATCCACAATATTTTCTGTCCTTTCAAAGACAAATTGCGATCCATATTTTATTTGTTATATTCAAATGCTTTGGATTTGGACAATTCTAAAATCTTATAATTTGGTAAAGGGTTTACCCTTTACTCCATTTACTAAACGACAGAATTTTAGACTGAAAGTATTTGCAGACGACAAATGTGGCTTTGACAATGGGAAGGGTCTGACAAAGGATAGAAAGCATTGTAGGAAAAGGAAAAAAATGCTGGTTTCCAGGAATTCCTCTTTTTCCAACCATGTTCTCAAAAGCTGTCTCCGTAAGCATGGTTAAAAGTCCAGACTGTGAGGAAAGAGTAAAAGCATTGATTTGTAAAGCTGGTCAGGAACATTCTGATTCCGATTAACCTTTTTCCACTTTACAAAATCTAAATTGTCCAAATTGAAAACATTTGCAAACAACAAATTTACTGTGTTTCAAATGATGGAGTTTGTCTTGAAAATATCGAGAGAAAAAGAGAAATGCTGATTACCATCATTTTTTCCTCTTCCCACAATGTTTTTCAAGGCTTTCTTTCTTAAGGTCGTTAAAACCCAGGATTGTGTGATGAAGTGTAACTTCAGCAAAATGCAGATCTGTAATTTTTTTCCCATATGCACACTTCTTTCTGATTACCAGAGGGCATGACTTGTATGTAAAGTTCAAATTTAACAATTTTTATACTGACACATGAACTAAAAAGATTGGTCTAAATAGTTTAGAAGATATCATGTGGATGCGAACAAGGGAATGCTTTGCAAAAACCAGAATCACATAAAGAGGTTGTTCAAAAAGAGGTTACAAATCAATTTCCAACCAAAGTGAAGAGAGTGACACTGTCACAAACAAACATAACAGTGTAAAGGGGTGAGATATGCAAATGTTACGTAATCATTTCCTGTATTGTTTTAACTGGTTGGTGATAATAGGATTCGTGTAATATACGATCGTGTAACAGACGAACCCTGGTGATAATTAATTAGCATTTATGTCCATGACCATGGGAAGAAGGGACTGAGTTCACCCTTTACGAAACAAACTTAGTTTTGACTACACGTGCCCTTAAAAAGTGTTTGAAAATCATCGTGAGGAGAAAAAGATACTTAATGTGCAGGGTTTTGCCTTCATTTTCGAATATGGGGTTTATTGGCCTCCTTTCAAATGAATAAAAGAAGGCAAACATTTGAATTTTGGGAGGTCATTAGGAACATTTGGACGTCCTAAGTCAAGGAACCAGGGGCGGGGGGCGCGCGAGGTAAAAGCCCTTCAAAATGTAACCAGCATTTTTTGCCTTTCCAACAATGATTGTTATCTTCTGTAAGACAGTTAACCCCTTACCACACAAACCTGACTTTTAATGGCCCTGAGGAATATTGCCTTTAAAAACATTGTGGGAAATCAAGAAAAATATTGGTAACCAGCATTTTCTCCTTTTTTTCGCAATGTTTTCTATACATCCAAAGACAAAAACCATCATTTTAATCACTTTCAATTTGTAGTCTGCAAATGCTTTCAATTTAGGCAAGTCTAATATTTTGTTATTTGGTAAAGAGCTACCATAAATCATATGATCAAAATTGAATTTGTTTTCTGCAAAATTTTGAACTCACGTAAGTCTAAAATTTTGTTTCCTGGTAAAGAGTTACGCTTTACCACATAACCCAACTCCCGAGATTAAACCTCGAGGAATGATGCTTTTGAAAACGGGTCACACTAGAATACGCCACAACATGAATTTGAAAACATTTCGGAAAAGAAAGCAGCTAGTCAGGAGCATTTTCTCCTTTTCACACAATGAAGAGACGATTCAGAAAACGATAAAAGAGTACAAATAATAATTTAAAATATCTTCATTTCAAGAAAAAAGACTTTTATCTCATGCTGAAGTTCCTTTATGGAAATGGCTCTCACGGAGTGTTTAGGTTTTTCTTCTCTCCAATTTGGATTTTCGAATAATGTTGGCACAGCGTCAGGTTTCAATCGTAGCCTAAAATTGCTATAACCAACTGTCTTTGCTAGATTTGGAATTATTAAATACTGACTGTTCTCAAAGTGTTTCAGACCAGGGATCGTATATAACTGTAATTTACGATCCCTGTTCAAACACAGTTTAGTTTATTCGTTGGCACAAAATCCGTCGTTACTGTCCGACCCCGGTTTAAACGTTGAATCCATAGCTTTCTCCTTTTTTATTCTCTTGGAAATTTAATTAATTCTATGAATTCCCGAATCGACACTGCAGCCATAGGCTGCGGAGATTGTCATTTTTTCGGCTTAAATTTCCATTTCACACTTGGATAACCGCATCCGAATATCAGCATCCCTATGTAAAGGAAGAAGACTAAGTGCCGCTCTGACGTCACACACGGACGGGAGGTAAGCAAATCAGGGGAAGTAAGTGATACACCATTTTTGGACCGTAAATCATCGTGACTATTGAACCGTGGTTTATGGTATGTTACCGGGTAGTATTTGCGAAAAATTACGCACAGATGTTTTACTGACATCATTTACAGATGAATGAAGGGGAAAAAAAGCTAAGTCAAAAAGTCTTTGGATTTGTCCTTTAGAAAAAAAGAAAAAAAAAAAAAAAAAAAAAAGTATGGTAAAAGAATAAAATGGCGGTAACCATCCTTTTCCCATACTGTTTTCTACTCTTTCAAAAAGAAATCCTATCAATTGAGCGTTATTAGATTCAATGTCTGGAAATGCTTCCAATTTTGACAAGTCCAAACTTTTGTCATGTGGTAATGAGCTACAGTTCTATGTAACGGTATAGATGATAATGGTACTTTCTAATTCAAATACTACTATCTTTGTGTTTTTTTATGGGTTCTAATTAGAACTGCAAAGAGAGAGAATCCACAGCATAGGCTTTTGAAAAGGACTCTTATTTTTGGAATTTGATAACCCTCTCTTATATTGATCCCTTCTGTTCTCGCCCTCGCTCTCTCCATGTCAAAGATACCAAACAAACAATTATGTGATACAGCTGTCACCAGCGGGCTCTACGTTGGAACCATTGACGATCAGTTTGTAGCGGTTCCAGTGCCAGCATAACTTTAGTCATTAAATTTCTTACATACAGTATACCGGTGTAATGGTTTATAGTTGGGTACTCACAGCCAATTTAGTTTAAAAATTGTGCTTAAATGAAATAAATTACTGATATTCATGACTGTCAAAAAGTTGGAGGGATTTGTTGTTGGAAATGAATCTTGCTTACATCATGAAAACTGCGTCACGATCAAAATTGTAAACAATAATAGGAAACTGCAAAAGTCTATGCCACAATTCCGCTGAGAATCAATAGCAAATCTCCATCATTATGGAACTGAGCCATGCTGAAAAAAGGATAGATCCGGGACAGCCTGCGCAGGCTGACCTGTGTCTAAATCGGCCGGGTAGCTCAGTCGTTAGCGTATCTGACTCGTGACCTGGTGGTTAGGGTTCGATATCCAGATGAAGCAAACTTTCAGGCGATTTTCGCCTCTCACCTCTGATGCATGTGAGAAAAGTAGTCAGTGGCTTGGAAAGAAAGTTGTGTCAGTACTGGTGTGAGAAAGCCAGGAAACACATGGGTAGGTGAATTGACCGCTATGATATTACCGAAGCTGTTAAAAACGATGTTAAACTCAATTACATACATAACTTTTTGCTTTTGATCAATTTTCCTCGTGTCAAAGGACCAGTATTTCTCGTGATTAAGTCGGATATTAGACTAAATGGATTTTACGGATCCATAATTATGTGATGACTTGCTCGGTATAATGCATCATGGAGATGCATGAAACCCCCTTTGCCAGAGCATGGCTCACTTGTATTGGCGATGACAGAAGAGAACTGGAAAGAGGTTTATTTACAGACAGGCAGACAGTTGTACATAGTCACAAATACAGCACCAAAATACAAAGCAAAGTTATAAAATACATTTAACATAATTAAACATTTAACTTGCAGTGCTGTACTGGTGATAATAAATTAGATAGTAAGCTTAGCATGCCTTCTTGAATATCAAGGGAATTTTTTAAATTAGTAACTCTCAAAACTGAATATCTGCTTACTAACTTTGATATCGATCATCAGAACAGTAAATCTAACAAAAGGGCCAGAATGGTCCTTAATCGTTGACAGGAGAACAATCTGTGACTCCCTAACCGACCTTGAACCCCGGGCAATAATTTTAAAACTCTTGGAAGGTCTTGAAGTCATGCTACATACCAAACATTATAATTCAAAATATTACAGGGCTCTATAGCCCAAACGATTAGGTTAGAATTTTAG
Source organism: Tridacna gigas (assembly GCA_945859785.2). Lineage (NCBI taxonomy): Eukaryota > Metazoa > Mollusca > Bivalvia > Cardiida > Cardiidae > Tridacna > Tridacna gigas. The sequence goes on from OX244034.2 coordinate 32,500,441, forward strand.
AGATTTGAAGATTTTACTACAATTATCAGCCAATGTAAACCTTTGGGAAGGGCAATTATGACACTGGAGCTACAATTTAAACAACCTTGGTAGAGATCCACCAAATGAAGCTACATGCCAACTTGGCAGGCCCAGGCCTTGTTGTGAGGAACATGAAAAATGATTTTACCATATAAGACCATGTAAAATTTCTTACCCCAGGGCTATTACTTGAACAATCTTGGTAAATGTTCACTCTATAAAGCTACATGCAAATTCGGTAGACCATGGCCTAATGGTTAGGAACAAGTTTTTTTTTTTTTCTTCTTCTTTTTTAAGTTTTCACTATGTAAGCCCTTATGAAACTTATGACCCCAGGATGGAGCTAATTTTGACCCCAAGGCTGTAATTTGTACACCCTTGTTAGAGGTGCACAAGATCAACCTACATAGCAAATTCAGAAGCTATAGGTCTAACGGTTAGGAAAAAGATGCTTTTTAAATTTCCACTAAATGTACTAGTAAGTCTATGTAAAATTTTTGCCCCATGGGCAGGGTCAATTTTGACCCTCGGCCGAAACTTTGAACAATCTTGGTAGACGCCAACTAATTGAAGCTATATGCAAATCTGAGTATTCCTAGATTTTTAAACATTTGCCAAATTTCCTGTTTTAGATGCCATGGCAACCAGAGTTCTGAATGGAATTCATTTATTTATTCATTTATTTTTTTCAAAGCACCTGACATAAGGAAGATATCTCTTAAGTTTGGAGAAAATTGGCTTTGTGTTTTGGAAGAGGATGCTCAAAGGAATTGGTGACACACACGACGCACAAACGCACGCAGACGGACGATGGACAGTAACTGACTTTGTGCTCAGGTGATCTAAAACTAATAACCTTACATAAACTGTATTTTCGACCTATTGATTTACTTTAAATTAGTAAGCTCTCTCGATATGTAAATTTCAAAAGACGCCTCCCTCGAGGCCATTAAGACAACGGAATTTTTAGTATAGGGTAGTATTTTGCAGTGGCCCAAAATCAGTTTGATAGCATGGGTTGATAAATATTTACCCTCAAATTAAAGACAAATGTTTATACAGCATGGCTAGACACCTTCAACAGATATTGCCGAGTCCGGTAGGTAAAGTTGTAAGCGTTTCAAAGCATGGTATCGCTAGTTCGATTCCCCAGCTCGGCCAAAGTCTCTCTGAGGAGTTATGACAGTCTCTGAAACATGATTCCTCTCTCACCACCGAGCTTTGCCTCGACAATATTTGTGTGGGAAAGCAGCCAGTCTCTTAGAAACAATACTGTGCGAGGAGCCGGTAATAGAAACTCAAGTAAAGAATGGATATGTGCACTGGCCGCAACGAAGTTACGTAATGATAAAAGGCGTTAAGCAACAAACAAAATAACCGTTCTCTGACAAAAGGTGTTTGATGCCATGCTCTGTGAAAAGGGGTCTTAATGCATCTGCGAATAGGGTCGACCAAGGTCAACCTGCGCCGACAGCTAGGCCGAAACTTTTCGCTATTGGTCAATTTTCTGTATGTCCAAGGTCCGGTGTACCACATGATTGAGACGGTTGTTTAAAAAAAAAGTGACTGTTATGGATCCATGACTTTATTGGTATCATGGATCACGGAGACGCATTAAGCCCCCTTTTGCCAGAGCATGGCTCATCTATGTGATGCATTATACCAAACAAGTCATCACATAATCATGGATCAATAAAATCAATTTGTCTAACAATCGATTTGATCTGGAGGTAGAATGGTCCTTTGACATGCAGAAAACTGACCATCAGCAAACAGGTACAATCCATGTCAGAGCACCGCGCAAAAAGATATTACCTGATTCTTTAATACCTCAAGAAACTGCCACGTTTGTGTGACACTCGGGGATTGAACCTCTGAGTGCATGGCTTTGTACAGAAAGAAAAACAAGAGGGCAATCGCCACAAGCCATCCTGCTATCACACACTGACGTTTCTGCATGCTCTAAACCTGGTAAAAGAACAGAGGAAGTTCATCCACATGCATTAAAAATGAGTATTTAGATTATTTCTACACGAATAGAATATTCCTCGAAACAAAAGAGCTAGAACGGCCCTAAATCGCTCACAAGCGCAAAAAAAAAAAAAAAATGTAACACCCCCTTTGTGGGATTATTTTTTTTAAAACCCCGGGGCAATAATTTGAACTTTGGTGGAAAAGGTCGGCGATAGCATGTTACATAGCATACATTACAATTCCAGGCCAAATGGTTTGGAACGAGAATATTTTCATTTTTTCTTCTCTATAAAGGTTCATGTGAACGTTATGACCCCAAGTGCGTGGCTATCTTTGACCCAAGGGCTGTAATCAGTTGAATCCTGGCAGAGTTCCACTAGATGAAGCTACATACAGAATAATACAGGTCTAGGCCGAATGGTTATAAACAAAAAATATATTTAAAATTTCCATAACGTAAGGCCTCATCAAAACATGTGATCCGGGGATAGGCCAATTTTGACCACAGAGCTATAATTTCAACCATCTTCGTGTTATCATCTTCCAGATGATAACAAGAACAAAATATAAGTCCTCTAGATATCACGATTAGAAAAAAGAAAATTATTAAAGATTTCAGTATAAAAGCCAATGTAAAACTTGTGACCTCATGGGTGGGGCCAATTTTAACTCACAACTACAATTTGAACACTCTTGGTAGAGAACCACCTGCTGAAGCTACATGCAAAATTTGGTGGGCCAAGGCCTTATGTTTTCGCTTAAGAAGATTTTAAAAGATTTAGAAAAGTTGCCAATTTTTGTTCCCTTGGCAACCAGAGTTCTGCAAGGAATTAAACTACATTTAAACAATGTTTTAAGAATTTGACCCCAAGAAGCATAGACAGATAACAGACAGATAGATGTTCGATATAATATGTTATTTCACTTGTACCTAATAATGTACATAGATTTTATATTTTACAAATCAAAAATAGTCTTCAGTGACAGAGAGAGAGAGAGAGAGAGATTGAATGATTGATTGATTGACTGGGTGTGTATACCACAAGGTACTTATATTAGGAGGATGTAAAAAATAATATTCAAACCTCCAGAGTGTCTTACAGAACTGCTGTATAGAATCGGTCCAGACAGCACAATACGTGCAGCCTGATCTTATAAATGTACTTTCTACTAGTAATTTTGGTTCTTTTACAGAATGCAAGCTTAACAAACGTATATACTTCAAAAAAAGTATTGTATATTCTTGAGATTTCATCACACTTTACAAGTTTAGACATACTTGGTTTGACGCAATACTTTTTATCTATCTAAGGGTTCTTGCGAAGACTACAGTAAAACGGCCATTCGATGATAAAATGGTACTCATTTTCTGTGCGGTTCAAATCACAAACCATACAAAATCTTTTATTTATAGTTATTCATAGGCACCTTGTCTTCTGGATTAAACACGTACAATATGGGAAGACGTGCGATTTTTTATTATTTTTTTTTTTTTTAATAAATCCTGATTATTTTTGTTAAAATAACAGATGAGCAATGTTCAGGTTTAAATTCTACTTTCAGGCGACCATATAAAAGGGGGAACAGTATTTGTTGATGAATCCGAATACCAATTCTATACGAATGAATCTTTTAAACGTTATTTGAAAATTTCTATAAAATAATCAAGGTCAGCATTTCCGGGATTCTCCCAAACATATAAAATATCCATTTTCTTCTGGTAAAGATTTACTCGTGATGCCCATTTCTTACCAACAGACATATCATTAAACATAGCTTTGTTGATGGTTTAAATTATGATGATTTCTGTCTTTATTACTTTAAAGAAAGTATTTTAACATAACAGCATTTTTATATACAATTGATAGCGTCCCACTTCGCCATAAACAGCCGCATTGCAAGTAGACTGTTTGACATCGAGAATCATTTTACAAAATCTTAGATGGATTCCCTCTAGTTCTTTGGATTTAGTGAACCCCCATATCTGACACTCATAGTTGATAATTGAATTGAGAAAGGCGTCAAATAATTCTTACAAAATTTTCGGGTTTACAAAATGTTTTCACATGTTACTATATAAAACATGCATGACCTTAAGAGCTTTCCGGCAGCATACTGATCCTTTATGATATAAATGGCACAGTATAGTTCAGAACAACCTCTAAATAGTTGAAATTATCGACTATTTCTCTTTCTTCATTATTGCAACACCATTTCCCATTTGCCTTGATTCTACAACTCTTCCCAAAAACTACGATTTTAGTTTTTGCGATATCCACTTCAAGTTTCTATTTGGAACAATATTCTTACAAAGATCATGACCACAGTGTAGGACTGGAAGTGTACAGTGTTTAGGATTGTATGTGACTTGGGATTCTGTACAGTGGCTTTATGTCACTTGGATGTGAATCAAAGCACTGAAAGCATTGCTGAGGTGGGGTGCGTTTAATCCATCGATTGATTAAATGGTGTTTTACGCCGCTTTCACATTGTATCATTCATATCACCAGTACTATGTTGGGGCTCTGAATGTGTTGACCAAGGACACCCCAGCGAAAAACCCAATTGATCTAGTGTGGCTCAAACCTGGGGCCTCCAGGTCACAAATCCTAAACTTCACCACTGAGCTACGAAGGACCCCTGTGTTTAATCCAACTCTAGTTGAAACCCAATTGTCATACCGAATAACAGCATGTAGTTTTACATTGTATACCAGAAAGAATTTAACAGAAGCAATCATGTATTTAAAAAAACATAAGCTTTATTTGTACGTCAGAAGACTAAGACTACATTACATTTAAATATTCACTAGCCTGGTTGCTTTCTTGCTGGTGTACTTCATAAACTTCATAGAAGTTCGCAACATTACATTTTTACCTTGAATGTGATATTTTCATAATCCTTGAGTAGACCTCTATTGTATCCATTGATATCTTGGCATGTAAAAAAAAACTACAACCGTCGCAAGCGGACAAATACCCCCACCTGCTGCATTGTCACTGAATGACCCGCCCCTCCCCAAACCAAAAATGTAAAATAACAAAGGGCAATAACTCAAAAACCCTAGCGACAAAGTTATGGATCTTATGCACTGTAATTGTCCTCATTGTGATCAATCTGTACTTGCAATTTCGAGTTAATAACTTGTATACTTTGGAAAATATGAAAAAAAAAAAAAAAAAAAAAAACCCTACTACTCAAAAAGTACCTGTAGTTAAATACTGTAGACAGAATTATGGATCTTAAGCACAAGAGTTGCCCTCATAGTGATCTATCTGAATTTTAAGTATGAAGTCAATAGCTTTGACACTTTGGAAGTTATGCTCCTGACAAAAGCCGAAAATGTAAAATAACAGAGGGAAATAAATAAAATAATAATAATAATAATAATGAAGACAGAGTTGCATATCTTGTGGTGTACAGTGCAGTGTAATCTATTTGTAACTTAAGTATGAAGTAATTAGCTTCAAAACTTTGAATGTTATGCTCCGAAAAAAAAAAAAAAAAAAAGGTCAATAACTCCATATATAAGGTGGACAGAGTTATGGATCTTGTGTAGTACACTAAAGCTCAATGTGAACTATCTGTGTCTGAGTGTGAAGTCAAACACCTAAAATGTAGAATAACGAAAGGCAATAAGCCCCCAAATGTAGAATAACAAAAGGCAATAACCCCCACAAACTAAAGACTACGTAAAAAATCATATGAACTGCACTTGTCCTAAATGTGATCTATCTGTAAATGAAGTTTGAAGTCAATAATTTTTATACTTTGAAAGTAACGCTCCACACAAAAATCCAATACTTAAAAGAACAAAGGACAATGTCTCAAAAAGTAGTGAAGAAAAAATTATGGGTATGCACTACACTTGTCCTTGACACGATCTATTTGTATATGAAGTTTGAAGTCAATTGCTTTTATCCTTTGGAAGATATGCACCGCAAAAAAGTCCAATAGGTAGAATAACAAAAGCAAACACTGCACTTGGCCTAAACATGATGTATTTGTCTACATGAAGTTTAAAGTCAGTAGCTTTTGTAATTTTGGTCATTTAACACAGATATGCGCGCTAAATGACCAAAGCTGTCGGTGTGCCATAAAACAACATTCATTCATTTGTAATTTAAAAGTTATGCTTCGCACAAAAATCCAATATGTAAAAATAACAAAGGGCAATAACTAAAGAAATAACAGAGTTACGGTTCTTGTGCACTGCACTTCTCCTTTGCATGAACAATTTGCATATGAAGTTTGAAGTCGATAGTTTTTAGTCTTCAGAATTTATGTTCTGAAAAAAAAAAAAAAAATTGTAACATAACAAAGGACAAAAACTCCAAAAGTGATGAAGACAGTTATGAGTCTTGCACTCTGCACTTGGACTAAACATGATCTATTTGTATATGAAGTTTGGCCCAGTGACCTATTTTTTTACCCAACATGAACTAATTTCAAAATTGTTGTTTAGATTTATAGAAATAATAGTATTTGATTTAGTTCTGTTTCGGACACACAACGTGAAACATGACCGAAGAAGACGATTGTCAAAAACAAAATGACGGAACAATGAGTACGATATGCGAGGCTGCCATATCGGGCTTAGATGAGTAACTATTTTCCAGAGAAAATACACTGACGCGTCACATGAACCGTATTAACTAGAGGCCCTTGAGGGCCTGAAATCGCTCTACTGGCAGCGAGTTTGCTTTTTTCTAGCATACATTATGAATTCATGATGCAAAAAGATGAAAGACAAACGTCCCCCTCGCCCCCGCCCCCCTCCCCCCCCCTCAAAAAAAAAAAAAAAAAAAAAAAAAAAAAAAAAAAAAATAGGAGGTATTGTTGCAACTGGAACCCACTAAGAAAGCACAAGTAGGCATGTTGAATTAACCAAACGACAGCTGTCAATCAAAAAACCAATAAGCCAATCAGCGATCAGCATTTTTCCATTCAGAGCGGAAGCCGTCTTGTCGTTATAAAACCTAGACATTCTGAATCATTAGGAGTTATAACTATATATAAATGTATAGTATATTTATGAGAAAAATACTGATGAATAACCTTAAACTTGATATCCATTATTAATCCTTAGGACTGCAGTTTCAAGATGCAGATTTACACCAGGTAAAACTATTGTTGCAGAAGACAAATTCAGATTTAAAAAGAGAAAAATAGATGAATACTTCTTGTTAACATGCTTTTTTATTGTCATAAATTTTCCAGAATTTCAATCTTGGCAACAGATACCCGTTTCTTTACTAAAAGAAATGTATAGATAATATTTTAGACAACTGATTGGATTTTATCATGTTCAGTTATTTATTTCCTTTACCTTATTTTTCATTTAAATATATACTCGATAATTCATTTTCTTACCAAATCGAGTTGACTTGTTATTTTGAATGCTGGTTATATGTCTTTTGTTGATTTTTTTCCCTCGCAAATTATCCTTAGATAAAATTTGAATCGACGAAATTCGCGTAAAAATGGTTTTCATATAGTCTTCATAGAAGTCAAACCTAAACAGCGCCCCCCCCCTCCCCCGCTTTTAAAATAAAATGCAGTGTAGGCACAGTTTAGACATTTGCTTAAATTAAAAACAAATGCCATCTTCCTCCATCAGTAAACCATTAAAAACGTTATTCAAATTGGTCATTGCATTTTATCATATCTATGAATGCAAATTTAAAGCCTGTTAAATTAAAGACGATATGCCACCCTATATATATTACCATCTTTCCCCTCCCTTTATTTTCAATCTTTTAATCTCCTTTAAACTATTATCTATTTATCGACAATCAAACCAATCAAGCCTTTTTCGTTTGATTTGTTGTACATGTTGCCTCTTTTTGCGCAAAACGTGGAGCAGGGGTTTATGCGGTATTCCTTTGATATCGGTATACACCCCAAAAGCGTCTGGTACTGTCCTACTTGTAAAATTACACGCACGTATCATATCAGTCTGACTCTTTGTGACCTTCTATAACCCCTTTCAACGATTATTAGTGTTTGAAATTTGGATTATACATGTTCAATGTGTAATTCAATTTATTTTTTCTATTACTCTTACAGCATAGTATTTAGCGGCGAATGCTTAGAAATATATTCATGTTTTTATTCTTTTTATTCTTCACCTCGGGTTTTTCCCTGGAACTTGAAAAAATCAATTTGGTAAAACTATCATTTGTTAACGTTTTGTCTAATTTCAATTCAAACATCTGGTAATCATATTACCCTGTTAAAAAACATGTGTATTTTATTTGGTAATGTAAAAGTCTTGCAATTTGTGTTGAAATTATTGAAGCATATATCTCGGACTAAGCAATGTAAACATCTCTGTAACTGAAGTCTGAACTTTGAAAAAGCTTATTTTTGCACAGTTAAAAGATGAATTGCATTTGAAGATCAATGACTTTAAGAAATATTTAGGAAGCACGAGTTACATGTACACGTATTATATATACATTATCAAATGTAAATGGCTTAAGAGGTGTAAGTCCACTGACTTAGAAATAAACAGCCTCTATTTCAATTTCACCTATAAAACTTCGAAAAACCTTAATCCAAAAGATCTAACTACCTTTTCTCATTTTTCCCATGCTTATTTTATCTTGAACAATTATTTCGTGTTAAAATATCTTCTGGTAACTTGCATATGTCTCCTAGCTAAGCCCTCGTGTCTGGGTAATGTTTGTCTAGGTTTTTAGATCCGCGGGTCACGTGACATCAGTGGGAGGAGCGATTTATCGTCTGTCGTTTGGTTAATTGAACAAATAGTGAAAAAAATTGAAGTACAATTTCTCAAAACCAACTGTTTGAAATCCAGCCAAATTTGATAGGGTTTCAGTACTCATTGCAAATTTTAAAGAAATGGACTAAAAATGTGGACTGTGTTGAGTAAACAATACCAAGTCTTCAAATGGCTGCTTTTCCTTAACTGATTGCTAGATTAGAGTTCAATCCCTTGATGACACAAATAATCTTTGCAAGTTTCAAAAGAACTGGATCTAAAATGCAGACTTAATTGTGTAAAAAAGGAATGTAAATTTTCAACTTTAAATGGCTCCTTTTCCCATACCGATTGTCGAATGTTTTTCAAAATCGATAGAGTTCAAGCTATTGATAATATAAAGCAACTATGCAAGTTTAATGAAAATTCGACCACAAATGCCGAGTCGTAGCGTAAACAAACAATGTATTTTTTTTACTTTACATGGTTCCTTTTCCCATACTGATTGTCAAATTTTTGTCAAAATCATTAGTGTTCAAGCTTTTGATGATACAAAGCAACTGTGCAAGTTTCATGAAAATCCAATTACAAATGCTGAATTTATAGCGTAAACAAGAAATGAACATTCTGATTGTCGAATGTTTTTCAAAATCGATAGAGTTCAAGCTATTGATAATATAAAGCAACTGTGCAAGCTCAATGAAAATTCGACCACAAATGCCGAGTCCTAGCGTAAACAAGAAATGTGAATACGTAGACTAAGTCACATAAACAAGAAAAGGAAATGTTGAACTTTAAATGGCTACTTTTCCCAGATTGCCAGATTTTTTTCAAAATCAATAGGATTCAAGCTTTTGGTGAGATAAACAATCTGTGCAAGTTTCATGAAAATACAATTACAAATGCTGAATTTATCGCGTAAACAAGAAGTTTAAATGTTGAACTTAAATGGCTGCTTTTCCTACACTGATTGTAAGATTTTTTTCAAAATCAATAGGGTTCAAGCTATTGATGAGATAAACAATCTGTGCAAGTTTCGCGAAAATCTGACCACAACTGCAGACTTAATTGTGTAAACAGGAAATTTAAATGTTGAATTTTAAATGGCTGCATTTCCTACACTGACTGTCAGATTTTTTTTTTTTTTTTTTCAAAACCAATAGTGTTCAAACTATTAATTAGATAAACAAGCTCTGCAAGTTTCACGAAAATCAGACCACAACTGCAGACTTCATCGCATAAACAAGAAATTGAAATTTTGAACTTTAAATGGCTGCTTTTCCTACACTGATTGTCAGATTTTTTTTTTTTTTTTTTTTTTTTCAAAATCAATAGGGTTCAAGCTATTGATGAGATAAACAAACTCTGCAAGTTTCACGAAAATCCGACCACAGCTGCAGACTTTATCGCGTAAACAAAAAATTGAAATTTTGAACTTTAAATGGCTGCATTTCCTACACTGATTGTCAGATTCTTTTTCAAAATCAACAGGGTTCAAGCTATTGATGTGATAAACAAACTACGCAAGTTTCACGAAAACCCGACCACAAATGCGGACTTCATAGCGTAAACAAGAAAAAGACTAACGGACGGACGGACGGATAGACGGAGAGACGGACGGACGACGGAAACCACGCCATGACATAAGCTCTGCTGGCTTACAGCCAGTAGAGCTAAAAACAGGGCAACTCTAATGATCTGCATAACAATTTGTGCTACTCCGGGCTTCGTAATTCTAGTACAACGACAGGGATTACATTTTACTCCACTATGGGTGAACGACGGAATGAAACCTAGGCTGAATGCATCTGCCTGTCTATTTAACAAACAGTTTCGTCTGTTGGATAACATTTATGCGACAGTGTGTAATCAAGACGGATACGTTTTCCTGGATGTGAGGAAATTTGATAACGGTACACCTACGATTATAGTTGACTTAAGCCTTATGCAATGGTTAAGTCTAAAACAGCTAACATCTAACATTAATACTGCCATATCGGAAGCTCGAACCTTTTGGAAAAAACTGAAAACTTACCAAGGTTAACACGAAATTTTGTCACCATGAATGCACTTTACTGGAATCGTATTGCGACTTTTACTACGCCAAAGCCATAAAAGAAAATATGTTGACGGTTTTTAAGCAGAAGGGTTGTGGTTGCCTACATGACTGTTTGTCACAAACGGATCATACGTGTTTGACACTTTCGAGAAAAGAATAGTTAGAGTTGTCTTTTGAAGAGGTGCTTCAAGATATAGATGAAACCATCATTTTAAGACAATGGGAGGAAACGGTGTCTTCGTTCGCCAATGCCGACTTTGTGAATATACATGTATACAAACCCAAATTCTTCTGTCGCGATTGGAGGGAGACCGACATGAAATGTGCTACTTGGAAATCAAAAATGGTTCGTTTAACATTCCAAGTTTTACCCTTAGAAAACGGACTAAAGTAACGACAACCATTTTATTTTTTGACGTGCTAGCCAGTCTACTGTTCATGATATAAACTGACAACGTATGAATGATGTCTCACCATAAATTTCCAAACTGTGAGATGTGTGGAACAACGACCAACTGTAAGTGTAAATCTTGTTTCGTTTTACTGCTTTGGAAAGGACAAGCACACCATTGCCCTTCGGATGTAAAAAAACAATAACACCGGTGTTATGCGTGAAATGTCAGGACATTACTCTTTGATATAATATGATGAATCTAACCAAAGGACATTACTCTTTGATATAATATGATGTATCTAAATAATTAAACAAAAATGGTTCAGTGAAATTATATCTTATTATTGTGTTTGAACGTGACTAGAGCTTTCTTTCGTTCTGTCTTCGTCTTTTCTTTCTTTCTTTGTCATTGGACAAAACACATTAGCGCCCTAGCCAAGTTCCTGTCAAACACAGGAACAAAATGAATATGTGAGCTGTCGCCGTGATATGACTGAAATAATGTTGAAAACGGTGTAAACTACTATTAAATAAATCATTTTATTTCACACATACAGCACAACGTCCAATGAAATCGCTCGAATACTACCACGTGAGTACAAAATATCTGAATCTATATTGGACTCTGTATGGATTTTTCAGAGTGAGGCCAGAGTCCAATATGGATTTTTCAGAACGAGGCCAGAGTCCAGAATATGGATTTTTCAGAACGAGGCTAGCGTCCCGGATATCGATAATTGCACGGCAGAGTAGTTTCCCTTGTAAGAAAGTTACCGTCTGCAATTTCATTCGATTTGCTGTCCGATAAAGAATTTTCGGATTCCCTACGCAAAAAAACGCCAAAAATACCATTAACAAGACGGAGAGAGGCGTAAAAAGATTCAGTGCTCGGATGCGAGATCATTTGACTAACGAGACGCGTACAATGGAAGAAATCCCGCTTGTAGAGCTTAATAACTTATTGAGGACATTCTTCATAAAAGTTTAGAGGCACCACGATCGTCCGTACGAACCTGACAATGTGAAAGGATACGACGCTAGCCTATAGACAGATCATGTCTTCAGAAGGAAGCCGATTAATTAAGGAATATATCGATAAGATTTCTCAGATTCATTCTGTTCATTCCCAACCCCACCCCTACAAAAGCGTTTTGAGAATTACCCATATCCACTGTTTTAAATTGTTTTAAAAGGTTAATTAAACGGAAATAACTCACATATTTGTTGTTTTAAAGTCAAAACGTGTAAAATAAAGAGGTCATTTAACATGCTTGGGTACAATACTGAATTTTATTGGATGAGTACACTGCAGAACCAGTCTATATTTTGGACTCGGCTTGTCGCCTAGTCCAAAATATAGACTGGTTCTGCAGTGTACTCATCCAATAAAATTCAGTATTGTACCCAAGCATGTTAGATAACCCCATACTATTCTTTCTTTCTTTCTTTACTCTCTTGAGATAAGAGGTTTAATTGCCGCTAGATGAGTGATCTGTGATGAAAGCTACACCTGGATGTCAGGGAACGCCTCAAATACTCGATTAAAGACACTGACCAATATCATATTACAATAGCGTTAAACTCAATTCTCTTTCTCTCTCACAAAATGTCTTCCGTACAGGTTAGGGTCATGTCACGAAGACTCTTGCGCTAATCTCTCTCTCTCTCTCTCTCTCTCTCTCTCTGCCGTTAAGTAAAAAACAAATATCCCGAAAATATGCTCAACAAGGAAATTTGGCGCCATTTATCGGTGGTAGGTCCGGGAAGAATAAATATTTCAACAAAATTTAAACTGCACTACTTTTTTATTCAATTCTTGACCACAGATATTTTTTCCATATGTAACATCATATTTTCAAACGCTCAAAATATATATTGTCTACATGATCCGATCCAAAGCACAGCAAACTTGGTTGCATATATTATCAGTCTTTACACAATATCCTGAATACATCTCTAAAGACATTTTATACACGAAACTATCATTCGCACAGAAATCGGAGTAATCAAAAAGGCCGTAAAATTCTTCCATACTGCTCCTTAAACACTTGAAACGTAAAAAAAAAACAAATGACAAAGTACGCACACGGTTGAATCGATGCTCTGTAGCTGTTGTTTGTTAAAGGTCCATGTTTTTACCTCTTCCTTTATCCATGTCGAAATAAGAACACTTTTCGCTGCAGGAGGTCTACCATAACTATCGAAAAAGTCTCTATGTCCCTGGCCATCATTATAGCTAATACACCAACCCGGACTGCTAGATTTATCTGTATTGACGATCACCCCATGTTGAATTAGACAACTTGGGATGCGATCCGATGCAAACACACCGATAACACGGGCTGCCAGTACTTAGTCACACTTGATACAATACTATAGCTGCGATGAATTCATTATTGTAGCACAACACTGCGTTCGTTAGTCAGTCCCATGTACCCCGGTTTTTTTAATACACTATGCAGCTGATTGGTTCTGGAAAATAAAACGAGATCGTAAGATACCAAAGCAAATATTAAGATACACACAAAACGCAACGTATTTTCCAAAATTACATACTTCTAACAAAATGCAGATCATATTTTAAAGATTTCTGCCTGCCAGTGCTTTGCCGAATTGAACTGCCAACGGGGAATTTCCGTTTTTCCAGAGACAGGTACTCCCCGTGATGGGAAAAGTTGGGCTGCGACTGAAAAGCGAACAAGGTGCTTCCGCTTTTAAAGTGAGCCTTAGATGAGGCTTCGTCCTGTCTCCATTTGCCAATACTTAGAAATAGGCTCGTGTAAGCCCTCGTAATAGTGCTACTGGTCTGTGAAAAGTCCGTTTTTATGGGATTTCCACCCACTGGAAGACCGTCATTATAAAGGGCGATTTGCGTGATGTTGCAATGTTCGAAGTTAAAGGGGTTGGTGGTATAATCCCCGTTCAGAGCTTTGCTTTTGAAGAAACCAACAATCACTCTTTAAGGTTTCTTGTCTTGGAACATATTCTCCCAGTTAAAAGAACTGCTTCCGGTGGGAATGGTCTGCACACGAACTTCTTTTTTTGTGTAAAGGTATAGAGCATTTTTCTTCTCTAGCATTTTAGCATGTCCGTAGCTGACTGCCGGATTGAGCGTAACCGTTCTAGCTATCGCATAAATGTCCTCGAACACAATTTTAAAATCCGTGGAAAAATCGACAGCCAGCAAAACTCTCAGGGTGTCTGTATAACTTGACGTTAACATCCACTTGGTTTAAGAGATAGCGATCCATGTCGAACAAGTCGTGAAAGATTGGTCCCTGCAAATCCAGGCTCTTCAAAGTCGCGATCCATTTTGCTCTTAGGAATAACCAGTTGTTGTTGCCAGAAGGGTCAGTTACTCCTGGACTATCCGCATCGTCCATGAGCCAGCCTTGCGTCTGCATCTGAGTCGACAAAGCATCCTGTCCGTTTTTCAGAAGAGTCTGAATGTAGGCTCTCTACGGATTGTAATTACAAGTGATCGTGGCTTTGTTCTGTAGAGTTACTTCTACCGTTGGGAATAAACATTGCAAAAATAAATTTGCGGATCCAACTTTTTCGGCAACAAGAGCGCTCCCATCTGATTTTTCCACTTTTAGTTTTACATACTGCTGGCTATTTTTGAAATCCAAATTGTCCAGAGAATTCTGTCCATTTATTCTAAAAACGAGGGATCCGTCAGATGTCACTTGCGATACGGGACGGAATTCTTCGTCCTAGAATTCGGTAACGCTCGTTTGAGTACTCGGCAGATCAAAAAGACCCAATTCAGACACGAGTCCCTCTTTGAAATCTTGCTCGTTAAAAACTGACATCTTTTACTTTTTATCGAATGTTTCTTTCTTCCGAATAATTTGACTTTCGGCTTTTTAGTCGGCTTTTTCAACTTCACTGCGAGCTTGTGTCTTCCTATACGGTCGCTGATGTATTGAAATATTGTCGTTCGAGCTCCGATTTTACTTGCGCAGTGGATTGTTCCGAAGCTAAAACTGCTCTGATGGCGTATTCCTTTGATTGGATGACACGGATCACGTGGGCCTTCTGCCTCTGCCCGATTGCTCCGATTTGCCACTACTTTGAAAAATGTCCACCCAAGTAAAGTTTCATGTTTTAATAAAACGGGTACCGTTTTACATGAAGTGTAAGGCGTACCAGCTTGGACAAAACTCACGCAACTGTTTCGTCTTCTTGCTTTATATATATTTCGAAATCACGCAGCTCTTTCTTTCTCACAGGCATGTAAAAAGGGTTGTCAGTGTTGTAGTCCCATTCACTTTTCTTGTTGTTCTCTAAACGTCTGCGCAAGTGGCGCTCTTCGCCGTTTACTTTGCTTTCTACGCAAAGGTCCAAATAAATGTAAAGGCCCGTACTAGCTTTGGACTTTGATTTTTTTTAGTGGCGTGGAATTTAACTAAAGCCACTTTCCACAATCTATCTAAATATAGCGGTAATTTGAAATAAACTTTGAAGTAATACAGTTGGGTATCCGGAAAATAATCGTCGCTTTCGCCGCTTTTCATGTAGATATATCTTTCGCTTCTCATGATTTTCTAAACATGTTTACCATGGGTTTCAGCAATAACGCCAATTAATTACAATGCCTTCTCATTAGACGATGTTGCTGTTGTAAAGTGAAGTTTTTAGACACCATACGCAGAATGACTGTACTCTCAGATTTTAATTTCCTTTTATCTTTATCCCGGATCGGACACGTCCCAAACAAGACATTGTAAATTGCTTCCAGTAGGGCTTTTACCTGCGTTTCTCTTAAGTGATGTAACCTTTCACTGTTCGCCCGTCACTTCTATCAATACATCAAACGGTGACAAAAACTTTCGTACCATCATCTCCAATCAAAAAAGGCTTTATGAAGTCGTAATATCCGATGCAGAGCCCTTTAAACTTTTCAAGTCATCCTCACCGATCCAAGGGTCAAACTTGGGTGCCCAACCCTTTCATCGAACTAGAAACTCTTTTTTTCCTTCCTCGTTGCCTCGATTTAATTACTTTGTCTACAAGATGGGTTTCTTGCTCGTACGCCTTAATCAACTGATTCTGGTAAAAAGGCCCACTGACAATTCTCCGGCACAGTCCTTCAACCGATATTATGGTATGCTCTCCGACAAATAGCGATTATTTATTACGAATAACTCTCGTGACCACCGTCTGAATAACTTTCCGTTGACCACACTTCCGAGAATGGAATTTTCCGTGATTTTTCCTTTATGCTTTTAAAAAAAACCGGGGGCGTATGGCATCTATGAAATCGTAGAAAGCGGGGTTCTTCCGACAGTACTGTCGGGGCACTACAGTACTGCCGAAACTCGCATTCCTACATTTCAACGACATCATGATCTCTCTTCAAAAAGGCTGTGATCTCTCTAGTCTTGTTATATTTTAGTGCTCGGGATGCTCTCCATTTTTCGTCTCTGATTCCATTTGTGACGGAGCAAAGATTACCGTGCCAGTAACATCCATGAAATTGAAGTACGGTTGATTGTTCTCCTGGATGTGAGGCAGGAACGTAGCATTCAACGGCGTATGAATTTACCAATTCTCATTTCTCGACCTGAGTTTTTACCAATTCTCATTTCTTGACTTCAGTTTAATTTATGCTGAACCTTAATGCCCTGAGTTTGACCAGTCCATTCAGTAATACGCGGCCATATATTTATTTCGTATCTCAGGCCAATGGCTTGAAGATATAAGGCATTGGCATCAAATCCCAAAGTAGAACATACACGGCTTCTGCCTTCGGATAAGTGTCTTTCCTGCGCAATGATGTCTCGTAAATATTATGCTAGGTCCGCCTACGATATTCTGTTTATTGTCTGGTAAAGGTCGCTGTCGTTTTTATCAAAAGAGAGCAAAATTAACGTGTTGTCTTTGCGCAGACTTAAACAACAGTTGTATCGAAATACCCGGCACTGAAATAACCGTTTTAAAAACGTCAATGCCTTTGTCGAAGTAAAATTTTTGAAAACGTTCCACTGCTGTGACGAAAGGCTCGACGTCGAGATTATTGTACCATACTAGAAAATCCCGAAAAGTGGACATTTTGTTATCAGACCAAACTTTTTGACAGAGCTGATAGTCATCCACGCTAATGTTTAAGACGCTATAAAATTCCTCGTGCGCAGGCAATCTCAGATAGTTTAATTTTTCCGTGCAATCAAACGAAG
This sequence comes from Tridacna gigas, assembly GCA_945859785.2. Lineage (NCBI taxonomy): Eukaryota > Metazoa > Mollusca > Bivalvia > Cardiida > Cardiidae > Tridacna > Tridacna gigas. Next base: position 32,517,798 of record OX244034.2, read on the forward strand.
AATAGGGAAAAAACCTTTTGACTCTTCTACGGCAATAAGAGGATCCGGCCGCTGAAACTGACATGTGGCAATAAGAGGATCCGGCCGCTAAAAACTGTGGCATGTCCAAAAATTTCAATTTGTTTGATGCAAGACAGGCATAGGCATTACATTTTTGATGACGAAGATGCCCTTTTGGTCGGGGGCGTGCATGTTAAGGTGCCTGGCTATGCTTCTTTTGATCAAATTGAGGTCGTACTTGGCCGAGTTGAACCCAAACACGGGAACTTGTGCCATGTAGCCTTCAAACTGACTGTACAGCTTTTTCAATGGATGTTGTTTATCCCCAGAAACTGCGTCAGATTCCACGGCTTCGTCCTCGAAGCCGGCTTCATTTTCATCTAATTCTACGTCACAAATATCCTGGTAGTGTAACTGCTCGTCGATTGCCTCTAAAACCCATCCCCATTTGTTTTCCGCTATTTCAAACACCATGTTGGCGATTTCTTTCAGGCTATTCACCATTTTTCTCCACTAATGTATTCTGGTCATTTTCCAAAATACAAATCGGATCTGTATATCCCTCAACGTTGCTACAGAGGGACACGCTGATGGACGCGTGCTTTTGAGTCCATTCCAGCAGTTCAGTTGGACAGTCATTAACTTGCTGTAGCAAAATCATAGCACTCGGACCAAAGAAAGGTGCGTTCGCCTTCAGGAACATGGATATCATACTGTTCTATTTTTTCGAATATGAATTCTATGGCTCAATAGAATCCACCAGGATATACAAAACGGGTCTGGTTGGCACAAGAACTTTCGTGGCGGTGTAAGGTTCCAGCGAGGGAGAAATGCCAGTCGCAGATTTTGCAATGATATTTTTGTGTTCAAAATTACGAATGTAAGACTAATGATTTTCAAATAAATTGACATACACAGTAGAGTCTTGCTGACCTCTCGACTTCTAGATAGAATGGGCAAATCCGTCTTCTTACAAACTGTAGACCTCCAAATTGACTTTAAGGTGCTTCTCCAAAGTTGGAAACTCTTCAACACTTAGTCCGTTAAACGATTTAACTGATCTACTGGACCGGAGATTGTACAGATCATGCGCTGGGCCTTCGAGAGATTTGATGTCGTGGCCTCTGTGCAAAGCCAAACATCGAATGGCGCAAAGATTGTCGTTATAGTCTTTTCCCGTTTTTCGGCTTTTCATTAATGGTTAGATACACAAGTCCTATACAAGTCTTCTCGTGATGTTTTTTTTTTGCTATCCCGCCTGCTAAATTCCTTCCCGCAATTCGAACACGTGAATATTTCATTTGTGTGTTCGGCGTTCCGATGACGGTCGAGGGACAACTTGGTAGCGTACACTTTATGACAAAGGTCACACTTGTTACCAGATGGATCATGAGTGGTAGCATTAAATTATAATGATTTTGGGTTATTTCACAAGTTAACTTGCCAATGGAACTTAACGGATTTATAAAATAACTACAACATGCGATCCGCCTTCTGCACATATTTATCTATACGTTTGCTTATATTAATTTAAAGAAACAAAAAACGATTTGAAACGCGTAATTAAACGGCTTCCGCTATACTGGGTCGCTTACTAACAAACCAATCGTAAATAACCAAAATACTTCATGTATGTATTTTCGAATTTCTTGGTATCTTAAAGTTTACAAAATTTCATTTGAATAAGTTTCATTATAATTAGTTTTATTACAAACTTTGCTCGCGTCGAGTGAAATTAAGTAGAAAAACGTTTAGATCGAAATGAAAAGAAAAACTTAAAATTCCACCAACTGAAGATCTTCCATTCAGTTTATCGAGAGACTTGTGAATATTTTCGTGAACCAACAGCTCTCCCTCGTCTGAAAAAAACACTCCACAATATCTACAAGGTCTCGCCATCTGAAAGTTGACGGATTGGAATTGAAATTCCAAATCAATATCGACTTACCGGACTTTATATTTGTGTCGACGGTTTACAGCTATTTGATAAAATACTCTGAAGTTGTTTTTCAAGACTTATAATTCCGTTCCTCGTATTTTATTCGAGTATGAAAATTAAACGTTTAGATAGCTTTGCATTGTTCTTCTGTTACACCACTTTTTTGAGTCATGTACTTTCTGATCGTCTTTAGGCAATATCCTCAGTACAAATCATGCGCCAGTATTGGTAGACAGTAAGCATGCTTGCATCGCAACTAAAAATGCGACATTACATTAGACGATCACGTTGATTGATTTTTTTGTCCGTTTGATTTCGCAACACTATCATTGTTATTTTCGACAAAATCAGCTGAATTTAGTGCTTCTGCGCTTTGATATTTTACATGTATTCGACTCAGTACGATTTCAGTGCGTCTGCGCCTTGATTTTTTAAATGTATTCGACCCAAGTACATAGTTCTTTATATGGCTTGATTTTTTTTAAACGCAGCTTTCAACATTATTTCAGTCACATCAGGGCGACAGTATTTCATCCTGATTTCATTGTTACTACGCTAGAGCTCTGAAGTATCTTGCCCAAGGACACTCTAATAAAAAACAAGTGGGTCTATCGAGGCTCGAATCCTGGGGCTCAGTCCAACACTTTACCACTGAGTCATGCAGGTCTCCTGAAGTCCTATGTAACACCGTTGTTTTACTGCAAGTATGTAAATTATTCGTCCTTTATTCCGATTCAGACGGGTAACAATTTATTTCCTCAGGCGTAATTAGCACTGACATTTATGTTTACCTATTCATTATATAATGCGAATGTGTGTGTATTTGATTCGATACAACAAAACGTATTAAACACGTTTAAGGTCTTCAATTTGAATTCCAACACCGTTAAGCTACTTGTTTCTGTGATATTTCAACAATATGAGGGATGTAGAGACAAAAGCATTAATCGTAAGCTTTTTTTCAATAGTCCTCCATATTTACTAATCCTATCCATGCTTTCCTATAGTTCTTTTTAACCAGTACATCGCACTGGCTGCTTTCCCACATAACAATCGTCGAAACAATGGTCAGTGGTGAGAGAGGAATGAATCTTGTCGCAATGACTATCATCAGTCCTCGAAAAGGATTTGGCCGAGTTGGGGATCAAACCAGCGACCCCTGTTCTCAAGTCCTGTACGATACCAACTGAGCTACACGTGCTTGGCTTTTAGATCATATAAAGAATTATTTCTACGCATCGAATATTTTAGCTCGCCTGAAAATAACGCACTTCATCCTCTGTTACGATATATTAAAACCAAGAGTGCCATCATGGCCCTGTATCGCTTCACTGGCTTTTAAATCATGCCCTCAATCGGCATTGACTGAGACATACCTCCTAAAAAGCCAGTATGGCAATAAACTTACATCGAGAAAATAGCTTAGCACCCCACCCGATGCTTAGTTTTCGGCATATAAAGCAAAGTAAAACTTGTTAGGTCCAATTTGACCCAGGCCTATGATTGGGACAAGCTTGGTAAAGATCCACTAGATGAAGCTGCATACCAAATTCAGTGGCCCTAGACCATTCGGTTCAGATGTTTTTAAAAAACTTTTCACTCTATACGTACTCGTGACCCCTTGGGTCTATTAGTAGCGTTTCGGTCAAGAGGGTTTTAAGATGTTGAGTTTTTTCCCCCGTAGCAACCAGAGTTTTTTTGTTTTTTTTTTATGAAAATCAAATTCTGAAAAGGGCTATGACAGGATCATTTCTTTCCAGTTTCTTTAAAATTACATGGGTAGTTTCAGAGAAGATGTTTGAAGTAAAAGTTAACGGACGCACTAACACAGGGTCATAACATACACTCTCTGGACTTCGACTAGTAGAGCAAACAATCTTCTATTTTTGAGTAATTTACATAACTCTGAAATGAATTCAAATACGCATGCCATTCTTTTAAAGCCGACATATTCATCTTTTAAAAGGAGTCTAACAATTTGTCATGTTTCACCTTACTTAATCGGTAAAAACGTTGTGGTTATTTTGATGCTATTTATTTATTAAAGTGCATCCATCATCCAGTTTATAATCGTTTCCTTATTTAGATTTTGTTTAATCGATCAATATCTAATTCAAACCTTGTATCTAATGCATCACTCATCTTCAAAACAGTTGTTGTCTCATTACCATTTTTATAAAGTCATTACGGATACATTCTACTTACAAATACAAATACATGTTTTCATTTTGTTTTATTATTTTCCTTCAAGCATATAGAGAAGTAGAAACAAACTAAACTGTTTCAATTCTATGAAAGTTATTTTGATATTGGATCTTTATGACTGTCTTTAAAAGTTGGTGAAACAATATCATTTTGGAGCATTCGGGAAGCGGAGATAAGACATTAAAAGATGTCACTTTCTATATAAAAAGGGCTCAAAATATTTTCTTTTAAATATTAATCCCGATTCGTTACAAATAGTTATACCATGAGATAAAAAAATCAATTTTAATTCTCGCGCAACCACATAGTAATATAGAATTAGAAACCTACGGAACAGTTCTTGAAGGCGATTTACTAAAGTTAATAATACACTGGTTAACACTTTTCAAAAAAAAAAAATTTTTTTAAAAACAGACAAACGCATTTAAACTGTGTTACTGTTGAAATGATTAATGATCACGGCCCGTGTGGTGAGACAATTATGGTAAACAATGCTGCTCACATCAAATTGTATGAAGACTCTCTACATTCAAAACACCGGTTTGCGCACACGCCTTATTGCCTGATACCGAAGATCATACGGACATATTGTATAGCACTTTGTCCTCGCTAAATGTAAAAGCCAAAGGTCTATACCCTTCTGAAACCGAATTATATCCATTAGTAAAATCTGTTGTATTAATCACCGGCATCACTCTGAAATAAAATAAATACTCACAAAATCTTAATAGAATTAACTTTTTTCGCCATAAGAAAATAAAAAAAATAATCTAATGATTTTAAAAGTATTGCAAGAAATTCTCCATCTCTTTTCAGTCTTCGTTTACATGTTAACGTCCGTTTCCCTACTTTCTGCCATTTAATTTTGAATTTTTTTTTTTTTTTTTTTTTTCTTTTTCTTTTCATGCAGTTTCAAACAATTACATAAGTAGAATTGTTTCTACTTCTATTGCAAAGGAAAACAACATAAATTATGGAGATGGGAAAAACAAAAGGTAATTATAAATTTCATATTTGCGTTTACCTCTTATGCCTCCGTGGTACTGGTTTCTTCAGTGTCTCTTTTAATAGTGATTTCTTCCAGTTCTGAGTCACTAATCAATATCACTTCGTCTGTCTTAGGTGAAAGTATTTGAACTGTTGTACCACCTGCTACGTTGTTTGGGCATGCCTCCGCGGTACTGATTTCTTCAATGTCACGTATTATAATGATTTCTTCTGGTTCTGAGTGACATCACCGGGATGATAGTGATTGACAAGGGCGGTAATTAATGGTTGAAAACCATCCATCAACGTCGAGGAAATACTTACATCGGCAGACAGTGATTGATGGACCTGTTTACCGGAAAACGCTGACTGTTTTGACATTGATTTAACATATGACGTCGCGGTTGAGATTGACTGATCACGTTTCCGGGGCGCCGCGTGACCGGTATTGGTCTCACAACCACCACACAAGGGGCAGCTGGCGTGCAGATACCAATACTGTTGATTTATGATGTAAATTAGTGCACGGTGCAACCTTGAAAAATGTGTCTGTTGCAACAAGCATTATACAGGGTGAGAAAATTATGAAGTGTGCCTAAGTGGAAGTAAATTTGTCCCTAATTGTCGGGCATTGTCGAAAAAAGTTGAACGTATAGAGTGTTTAGAAGGTCGAATATGGTACTACAGAGAAATTAAATTTCAGCAGGCTCGATTTGAAATATGCATTTAACGTAGCCTTTGCCTGGGTGATCTCCAAATCATGCTAGCGCCAATACACTGGGTAGCTCAGTGAATAGCGTATCTGACTCGTGAATTGGTGCTTAACGGTTCGACACCCGGTTGCGGCAAACTTTCTTTCCGGCGATTTTTTGCCTCTCACTTATGATGCATGTGAGAAAGTAGGCAGTGGCTTAGGAAAAAAAAGTTGTGTCAGTACTGGTGTGAAAAAGCAAAACACACATGCATAGGTGCACTGACCGCCGTGATATGACCTACTAAGCTGTTTAAACGGCGTTAAACTCCCGTAAAAAACGCAGTGGGACATATCTATAAAACCATTTTTACGTCGATGAAAATTGGTAATTGGTGAACGTAACATCGTAACTGAAAGCCGAGATGCAGTTCTTGTCTGCAACTCAGCATTTATTCACAGGTTAAGTATTTCACGGTTCTCTGACTAGTGCTTTAAATAATTTTCTTAGCTAAAAACGAGAATTGTATACATGAATTAAAATGCTTCGGCAGGGCGAAACAACAAATACCGGCCATGATTTGCAAATACAATGACTAAAAGGCCGCCCCCACTCATCTTCTGGCCTGGTACTTTTTAATGCCTCGGCGTGGCAATTTCATCAAACAACTTCACGGGTAACCCACACAGACACAAGACAAGATTTCAAGTATATCCGCCCGATATTTACACACTACAACTGCCATTATAAACCATGTGTCCTTTGCTTACCACAAAAAAAAAGACATCTTGTCAACAGGACCATGTAAAAGGGGCCCTCTGTATGGGTTAAAAAATGTCGGTTTTCTGATGGAAAAATTAGGCTGTTCCTTCCATCCATGCTCGAAACACATTTCACTGGGACAGAATTGCCTCAATGAGGCATCCCTAACAAGCATCAAAAACCTATAGCCGGATTATACATAAGAAGATAAACTTATATCCCTGCAAACCCCATCTCATGCTATATATCAAGTGGGTCTGCAGGGGTCCTGCATGGGTATCTTAACGTAATGGAAAATACTGAATAGTATTGAAAAGCAAAGAGCAAGACCTTCCTGCGTATCAGCTCAGCCCGGTCTTGGTCCGAGCCATGGCTATTTACTGGGCAAAAACTTGTCATTCTGCCAAGAGCAGACGACAGACAGCACAGCTGCAATAGATCTTAACTATTCAATGAAGCCCCAAACGAACACGAAAATAAAATAAAAGATAAAAAATAAATAAATAAATAACATAGAAATGCAACTATCGTTTTGAAATTGGTTGAGAAATAACTACATTATGTCCAAAATCTGATTTAATAGGGATTTTCATGTAACATAAGCTCAAACAAGGGAAGTATCTACTTTTCTGTCCCCCCCCCCCTTTTTTTTTTTTTTTTCAAATTCTTTATATATTATAATGGATGCTCAAAATTGGCTCCAAATATCAGCACACAAAAAGAGAGGCCAAACCTCTGTTTACAGTCAACAGTAGGCCGAGTTGAATATTTGTATATTTGATACGAAAGACTTTGTCATTATCGACATATGCTTCAAATAATACCCCCAATAAACATTACAAGCAGTTATTAAACATAGATTAGTACTTTACTCAATTTGCACGTGGTACGCTGGCCTTTCTTTGTCTACAGTGTATGAGGACCCACCACCGGAAGATGATCCATTTTCAGCCAATGGACACAACAAAAATGCAACAAAATTTTATATATCGATTTCATCATTCTGTGTCCATCATTTGGGTCAACACACTGGGTCAATGCAAGCAAAAATTTGGTGTGAAGTGACAAAATTCCCTTTAAAAGATCGAACCAAGTTTTAAACCCGATTCAAGTCACTGTACAAAGTCGTCTTAGGTGACTGTACAAATCTAAAGCATTGCTCCTCCAAGCCACCATACAAAGCTTAGTAAGCATTGGAGAATTTCGATATTTTGATCGTTTTTGATGTCACATCTTTGAACTCGATGATAAAAAGGGAAAGCGTGTACATGGACAGGTTTATTTTTTTTATCGGGAAAGAACACTCTCATGTGCGCTAATACGAAAAAGCAGGTATTTTTTGTGGTCAAAAATCATTTCAATATTTGCATGTAAAGATGATCAAGACATTGCCATTGCTCTGTGGAAGTTACACATCACACGCTCATGTGCTTGGTAGGCCTGTGTTCTATGTATATCAAAAGTACAACTGGATAAGAAGATTTTAAAGTAACTATCAAAATAAACGAAGAAACACGAGCTTGAAACAGATTCAAGTGACATACCGCCACTGTAGAAAATCCCAAGTCACATACACTGTAAACTTCCGGTCCTACACTTTGAAGACTATTCTGTAGGTCTTTTTTAGAATTTCCAGTTACTATCACGTCGTCTGCAAATAATAACACAATGAAGCATATTTCATGTTTCATTTAATGTAAGATCACAGTTCCTACTATCCTGTAAAAAAGTTCTAAATCCTCTGAGAAGAGAGGGAAAAGTGCCTGTGAGCTTGTTTGTCATTGGATTATAACCGTATGGAAACATCGGAAAAGTTCGAAAATGTATTACAATGTTTTACACATGATTAAATACGGAAGCATACATGGAACTAGATGCGTTTAAAATTTTACACCTAAACCTGAATCTGAAAGTTTATACCATAATGCTTCCCTGTTAACGGAGTCAAAAGCCAATAAAAGCAACAGAATGCGTAAATCATAGTCTAGAATATGTTAGACAGGATTCGATAGCAAAAATATTGCATCTGTTGCGACGCATTTTTCACGAAAGCCAAATTGCGAGTCTGAAATAAAATTATTGGATTAGAACCATGATTCGAATCTAGAAGTTAAAACACTATAAAACAGTTAACATAGATTACTGGTAAACGTAATTCCTTGATAAATTGCGTTTTGTTTGGTGTCTCACTTTTTGTGAAGGGGAATACTATAACTTTTAGACCAACATTCCGGACATATGGTAGTGTCAAATATAACATTAACGCATAGGCTGCTAAGTCAGGATCAGACTGAACAGAACGTGCAGTCTGATCTTGGATCTACACTGTCCGTTTAGGAGATATTGTTCTCCAAAACAGTAAGTTCGAAATAACATTATTCGGGTTTTTACTATCGTCTTGAAAGTTTTATTTATGTTCTTTAGCAGGATAAGTATTAAACACGTCTATGATATTACCGGAAATGATGTCACACAACTCTATGAAATATTCGTTCAATGAATTATCACAAGGACTGGCGGCCTTGTTTCTCTGTAACGTGTTTATTGCCGACTCAACTTTTATGAAAGAGATAGGTCTGTCACGTTCCTGATAGATCTGAGTTAAAGTCATGACTATGTCTATAAAATTATCCAAATGTCTAATCGTTGAATTTCATTGAAAAGCTCAGAAAAATACGCTTGGAAATCCTCTATTCCTATTTCACAGTTAATACCCTTTTCTTCGTCCGGAAATAATTCTAAAAGTCTTGGTTGTTTTTTACGAAGATTTTTAAATTTGCGTGATTGTTTTATTCTAATCTATTATTTAGCACGAATTAGTTTTTTGTTAGTTAATCTATTACTGCACAGTGATTCTCTATTTTCGTTAGATCTGTCACTATTGAAGGAATTTAAACCCTTGAGATTTTAAGTCGAGCTCCGATACAATCACTATCAAACCATTGTTTATTTTAATTGCCTACTGATGGTCCTCGTTTGGGCATTGTTTCACAGAATGTTCAAAAAGCGGTTTTGTCGCATTACAAATAATTTCTTAAACGATATAACCATTTTTTTTCAACATAACATCTATCTGTCTGATCTGTATCAAACATAAAACGGTTTGAATTGCTTACTTCAGAAATCAACTTGGCCCGAAATTCATCCATTTTCCTATCAACACATATATAATAAAATCTCGTATTCTGAATTTTACAGTCTTCAAGGGGAATAATAGGGAAGCTAAGTTTGAAATAATAACGGTGCATAATCACTGCATTTAGTAAAATCATCGACTCTGAAGTCATCAATATAGTGGAAATCGCACCTATTTAACAGAAGGTAGTCAACTGTACTCCAAACACGTTTTGAGTAATACGTAAGCTCCTGACTGTTTAAAAAGATAAATATCTTGTTCAAGCAAGTCAAACAAATAAACATTTAAAACATGATGAATTGGAGACCCGTCCGGCTCTAAACATACGGAACATGGAAAAAAATCTTTTTCATACTCAAAGAACGTATGATCTAATTCTAACCAGATTAGTGCCATAATATCGAACAACAGATATCCCTTTTTAGATTTTGCTTTTCTAACATAAATAACTCTACCGCCGTTTTCACTTTTAGCGCGCTTATTTCTGTATTTTCTGTACAAATTATAATTCTTATATCATCTATATTTATATTAGAGTACTGTCTGCCAGATTAATTCATTTTCTCTGCAAAGAAAAAAGATTAAACATTTCGCTTTGTAGTTTGTGCCCCGTTAAACCATTACAAATCCAGAGTGACACCTTAATTCCTTTCTGTTTCACATCCACCTCTAGATCCTATCCTTTCACTGGTATCATATGTTAAACAGGCCTTCTTTCCATTTTGGCCTCTCGTACATGTATCTTTATTATCAGTTTCTTTCTCTTTTCTACCACTTCGCTCGGGAACTCCTCTCGAATAAAGTAATCTGTACCCTATAAGTTGTTCATTCTTTTCCTTACTTCGCTATCTTTAAAGAAAGGCAATTTCAGACGAGGTTTTTTTTTTTTGTCGGGGGAGGGGGCGCTCCCATTCGATAAACTTTTTGTAATTGTAATTTTTGCACAACATTCTCCGCCATTTTGAGTTTATCTATCATGAATTGTCTAAGTTCTGTCTCAGTACCTTCAGGCCTTTACTTCAAGTCTTCTGTTTCATATGTATATTACAAAACTATTGTTCCGCATGGATTGAGATAGGAGGTAACATAGATTGTCCGTCGGTTTTTGGTTCTCCTGCGCGAACTTGCAAAAGCTATCAAATCTTCCTCGCTAATAAATTCAAGGTTAGCTGATCTTTCACCAACAACTTTTAACTTGTCAGTGTATTCCTTTCTATCTTTCTCAACAGAGGCACTTAACTTTTTCAAGTCTTGGTCGAACTCAATCACCTTTTTTCTCTAAACAACCCATTATCTTTAGATTTTCATTCACCCGATAACTTTCCTTCTGTTCTTTTAAAAAAAATCATTATGTCTGAATTAGATGGCATTTGAATATCTGATTTCTTAGCTGTTGTTTCTTGTTCCGAATGCTCCATAATGGCAGTGAAGACAGGGAAATTTCTTTTTTTCCCAATAATGTCTTTTACTTGAATCCCCGCCGCGCCTCCATGTTTCGCTTGTTTCGATATGTATTATCAGAGTTCCAGATAGTGTGAGTGATTTTGATTTCAAAATTAAAAATATTAGCTATTTTCCACTTAACCCTATGTTATGGGTAGTCATTAGAATCGTCTCATCGAGACGATTCTAATGAATACCAACAACATAGGGTTTGAAAGTTTTAGAATACCATCACTCCCTCTTATCTGGAGCTCTGTATTATTCCTCGTCGCTACTACTACTCCCTTTTTTTCTTATATATATATATATATATATATTTTTTTTTTTTTTTTTTTATTATTTTGTTTACTCCTATCACCGTGGCCCATATCCTTAAATCACATATCCACTGAGAATAACACTTCAAAGTCTGTTATTACTGAAATACATGTATCTCTAAAATAGAATTTTTCCCAGAAAGCCAAAAGAAACACGTCCCACCATTTCGTCACGTGACCACATCCATATTTTTGAAGTTTGGCAGCACGCTGCCATATATTTTGGAAGATGTGTAAATAAATTGCCGACACACAACGCATGACGCACGACGACGAACAGTGACTAACCAAGACAGCTCATCTTGAGCACTTTGTGCTGCAGTGAGCTAAAAACTGACAAATATTACGAAAACTATTTTCTTTGCAAGCGTAAAGAGACTGGGCAATGATATTAAGTAAAAATATTAAAATACTGACGTTAAAATAACGCGATGGTCTACTTGCAATCACTATGTCTATACACGTATGTTTTTAAGATCTCAAATATGATTGATGACATCATACTTATTAAAATACGACGACCTCCCCCCACCCTCCATAATCGACGCGTGAACGTTACATTCCCATAAGACTTTTCGATATTCTGGAACCAACACGAAAAACACCAGAAAAGGCCACGTATACTTTTAAGGATATACCATTATTCTCTTTCCTCTAACACTTCTTTCTCGAATAATAATAATCATCATAATAATAATAATAATCATCATCATCACCAAAATCTGATGGCCCCTACACTAAGAATACATGAAAAAGCCACGTATCCTTTTAAGGATATACCATTATTTTCTTTCATCTTACACATCTCTCTTGTATAATAATAATATCAGCATTATCATCAAAATCTGATGTCTACTGTAAAACTTTTTTCATGGTCGCTAAAAGTCTGCATTGTGTAGTTAAGGGTTAGAAAACCAAAATTATCTAAACTGAAGTTGTTGCATCCCTCAGGCTACATTTCGCAATGTAATATTGATTAATGTTGTTCAACAGTTTAACATTCATTAAAAAAACCCTTTACCGCTTTTTGAAGAAGCCTTTGAAAACATTGTGGGAAAAGGAAAAAGTGCTGGTAACCAGCATTTTCTCCTTTTCCCACGACGTTTTCTACCCTATCAAAGAAAAATTGCACCGTTTGAGCCAAATTGAAATTGTCGTAAGCAAAATGCTTTATATTTGGACAAGGCTAACATTTTGTCGTCTGGTAAAGTGTTAATGATCTGGCAACACCTGATTTTTTTTACGTGTCAGCTACGTTTAAAGTTTATATCCTAGGTAATGGAGAGCAAATGTGTGAATAGAGGGCCAGAATCGCTCTCCTTGCAGTGATTTGCTCACTTTATAGTTTACATCATGAATTCGAGATGTAAATAGAAAAAAGACAAATGTGCGCGCGGGCGCACGCGCGCGCGCGCACACACACACACACACACACACATACACAGAGGTGTAACATTATATTCTCCTCTCACATTTTAATGCTGAGGGCAGAACATCATCAAGACGATTATTCTGACCAACTTTCATAAGTACTGGACAGAAAGTGTGGCCTAAGTAGTGTACATAAAGTTTTTTTTATAAGACTTCACCCCGTGACCTACTTTTTCACCCCATGTGACCCATTTTCACAGTCATCTAAGGTATCATAAAGACAAAAATTCTTACCATCTTTCATACGTTTTAAACTAAAGAAGTGGCCTCTCTAGAGCCTACACAGGGTTTTTCAAAGATTTAACCTGGTGACCTAGTTTTTGACTTCATGTCATCCACTTTCAATCTAGTCGGTGATATCATCAAAACATACATTCTGACTAAGTTTCGTGAGTATCGGACTGAAAATATGGCCTGTAGAGTTCTTGACTGAAAAAGTTGCCTCTGGAGTTTACACAAGGTCTTTCTTCGATTTGGCGTTTTTTTACCCAACATGGCTTTTTTTTCAACTCATCAAAAATATCAGTTGCACAAACATTCTGACAAAGTTTCATAAGTTACAAACTGAAAATATAGCCTCTAGAATGTACACAAAGTTTTTCAGATAATTATTTAAACTGGTGACCAAGTTTTAGAACCCACACAACCCATTATCAAATTAGTCTAAGAAATCATCAAGATATTCCAACTGACCTTCATGAGTATTTGACCGAAAATGATGCCTCTTAAGTGTACTGAAGCTTTTTCTAAGATTTGACCCAGTGACTTAGTTTTTGATCCCAAGCGACATATTTTCATACTCGTCAAAGATACTATTAAGATATACCTTCTGATCAAGTTTCATGAGTATCTAACTTTAATGTGACTTCTCGAGAGTGTACATAGGGTTTTTCTAAGATTTGACCCGGTGACCTACTTTTTCTTTCCATGTGACCCATTTTCAAAAGTATCCTAGATACTATCAAGACAAACATTCTGATCAACTTTCATGAGTATTGGGTAGAAAATGTGGCCTAACCACATTGACCTAACATAGCCCATCTTCGAATACGTCCTCTAGAGCGTAAACAATGTTAAAAGTTGACAACGGACACAGTACGACCTTGCTAGCTCACCTGGGTACTTCGTGCTCAGGTGAGCTAACGAAGGACATAATGTCATAAAGGATTTGCTAGAATGTACATTTGAGCCATGCTCTGGCAAAAAGGGGTTTAATCTATCTCCATAATGCATGATACCAAGCAAGTCATCACATAATGATGGATCCATAATATCCCATTTGTATAATTTAACTGACTGAATCATGAGGTCAACTTGTCCTAGGTCTGTCTGTGCGGAATGAACGGGCTGACCTGGGTCGATACATTTTGCAAATCTATGCATTAAGCCACTTTTCACCGGGCATGGCTCATTTAGTTTTTAAACAGATGCCTTATAATTTGTGTGCTTACATGACTTAAATGATACATTTAATATTTAATATTATTTACAGACCAATTCAACAGGGATGGAATGAAATTTTCTCTCTAAGTATTTGCAGTCGTTGATAAGGAGATAGTATGAGATATTGATACTTAATTGTTATTCTAGATGATGTCTTGAAATGACCCACGCTCTGGCAAAAGGCGGCTTAATGCATCTCCGTGACGCATCTTACCAAGCAAGACATCACAGAACCAGGTATCCATAAAATCCTTTATGGCTAACAACCGACTGTACCATAAGGTAGACTGGTCCTTTGACATACAGAAAATTGACCAACAGTGAAAAGTTTCGGCCCAGGTCAGCCTGCGCAGGCTGACCTTGGCCGAAACTTTTCGCAGATGCATTACGCCCCCTTTTGTACAGAGCATGGCTCAAATAGTTTTGACAATGACATTATTAAATTACACCATTCAACGTTTATTCAAGTTGACCCGAGGTCGGAAAAGTAGTGAGTGTAGAGTAGACTAGGGTTAGAACTTCTGGGGCTGTATTCACCCTTTACTCTTGAAAACATTCTTTATCTGAAATTTTATGAATTTGAGAGGAACACTTCTGATTGGCTAAACCATTTGGTTTAGCCAATCAGGACCTGTGACCTACTTTCAAAATTAGGAAATTCTGGAGAATGACACTAAGAATGTTCGTAAAAATAGTTGGTGAATACAGTCCTTTTACCTCAAGCTTTTATGGTTGACCTTTTACCAAACAACAGCATTTTAGACTTTTCAGAATTTAAAGCATTTGCAGACGACGAATAAACTGTGGTTCAGATGAGGAAATCTGTCTTTAAAAAGATAGTAAACATTGAGAGGAAAAGGAGAAAATATGGGTTGTTGTTATTTTCCCCTTTTCCCACAATGTTTTCAAAGGCTGTCTTTCGTCGGGTCTTGACAACACTGAATTGTTTGATAAAGGGTTCGGGAATTACCTAACGAGACTTAGGAGGTATTCACAAACCACTGAGCCATGATCTGGCTAAAGGGGACTTAATGCACCAGCGTGATGCATCGTACCAATTAAGCTATCACATAATTAAGGATCCATAATAGCCACTTTTTTTACAACTTACTGAATCAGGAGGTAGACTGGTCCTTGGACATATAGAAAATTAACCAATAGCGGAGAGTTTCGGTCCAGGTCAGCCTGCGCAGTCCGATCCTTTTCGCAGAAGCATTAAGCTCTCTATTTACAGGGCAGGACTCTATTCTTATTTAGATTCTTAGCCTAGTTCTCAAAAACTTTCTAAATTCTACAGTAACACTTTTTTTATGAGGACTGGCTAATGCAAATAAGCCATGCTCTGGCAAATGGGGGCTTAACCCATCTCCGTGGTGCATTATAAGCAAGCAAGTGATCACGTAACTATGATTCATAAAAGCTATTTAGTCGTACAATCAACTGGATCTCATGGCAGGATGGTCTTTTGCCATTAAGAAAATTTACAAATAGGAAAAAGTTGACATGGGTCGATACTTTTTGCAAATGCATTAAGTGACCTTTTCGCAGTGCATAGCTCAAATGGTTTAGCCAGTCAGAAATAGTGTTACTTTCTAAATTTAGAATGCGACTAAGAAAGCTATTTGGAACGGTTGCTGAATAAATAGAGGATATCTGTATTTTTCGGTGAAAGATCGAAATTTACTTCATCGAGTGAACATCATCGGTAATATTCACTAGTGGCGCAGCCACGAGTGAAAATATTACCGATGGTGTTCACTCGATGAAATAAACTTCGTTCTGTCCCTGAAAAAAACCAACTATTCTATTTCCTTCATGTCTCTGACCCCTTTTTTTTGTCGGGATTTTCATCGAAATTCGGAACTTGAGTTGTTTTCGGTAATTCCCCGTGGCCTACCCCCGCCCCCTATACAACATCGCATTACAGATGTGGTTAACGTTTGTGCAAATTTGTTTTGATACTAAGTCACAGAGAAAAGTTATGACCTGGACACGAAAACAGACATTTGACATTGCCATGGTCTTGACCTTTGACCTGCGGACTGCTTCTTGCGTGCAACACGTGGTCGTTATGTGGTTGACCATTCTGCAGAGTTATAATGAAATTCGTTCAAAATAAAAAAAGAAAAGGAACAGACGGAACATAACCGTCCGAAATTTCTCTTTTTAAACATATTTGACCTTGCCGTGACCTTGCCCTTTAGCCTACTGACATGGTTCCTGTACATGACACATCGTCTTAAGTGGTTGACAACTCTACCAAGTTACACTGAAATTCATTCATAATTAAAAAAGTTACAGGCCGGACACGAACATCTCCCCGAAAAACACATTCAACCTTACTTTGACCTTGACCTTTAATCTATAGACATGACTTCTTTAGTTATGAATGAATTTCAGTATAACTTGGCAGAATTGTTAACCACATAAAGAAAATGTGTTGTGCGCAAGAGTCATGTCTTTGGGTTAAAGGTCAAGGTCAAATGGGTTTTGGGGGGGAAGCCTTTTTTCGGGTCCAGGCCATAACTTTTGTTTCCGTTTGACTTAATTTCAAAATAACTTTGCACAAATGTTAACCACATTGAGACGATGTGTCATGTGCAAGAGTCATGTCCGTAGGGTAAAGGTCAATGTCACAACAAGGTCAAATGTTTTTGGGAGATATTATTCGTGTATGGCCTGTAACTTTTTACTTATTAATGAATTTCAATATAACTTTGCATAACTGTTAACCACAAAAAGACAATTTGTCATAGGCAAGAGTCATGTCCTTGGGTTATAGGTCAAGGTCACAGCAATGTCAAATGTGCTTTGGGGAGCCGTTTTCGTGTCCGGCCATAACTTTTTTTCCCTTTGACTTAATTTCAAAATAATTTTTCACAAATGTTAACTATATTAAGACGGTGCGTCAAGCGCAAGAGTCATGTCCATAAAAGTCAAGGTCACAGTAAGGTCATACGTATTTTCGGGGGCATCAGTCACTTATCAGTGACACGTTTTGTTTAGGTTTACTACATGTATGAAGACACTGGAATATTGCAGAAGCGAGGTGTTTTCGGTGAACAAATTTTCGACCTGAAAGGTATTTTTTTAGCTTTGGAAACAAAAAAGAAGTCACAAAGGGGCAAGGTCAGGTGAATACGGAGGGTGGGTGAGCACAATGACTTTTTCCTGCTTTCGCAAGTCTTGCACCTGGTACAAAAGACAGTGATTGAAACTGATGGTTTACACACTTTGAAATAGAGTTAACAAAAAATGAACTCCAGTGTCTTCACAGTATACCTAAAACAGATTATGAAAATGCCTTCAAATTTTGGATCCGGAGACTGAAACTTTGTATCTGTTGGAAGTGAATACTTTGAGGGAAGAAAATAAA
Source organism: Tridacna gigas (assembly GCA_945859785.2). Lineage (NCBI taxonomy): Eukaryota > Metazoa > Mollusca > Bivalvia > Cardiida > Cardiidae > Tridacna > Tridacna gigas. Next base: position 32,535,529 of record OX244034.2, read on the forward strand.
AAATTCAGTGAAACCTATGAAGAAGCAAATTTTAGGCGCTTAGATGCAATCATATTTTAACATTCCTCGTATTATGGTGTTTTGGTGGGTTCACGCCCACTTGCAACAACTCGTCTTTTGTGTGTGTATGTGTGTTTGGTAAACAGAGCTGTTAGTGTCCGGCAATAACTTCCAGGTCATGGTCCGATTCTAAAATAATCTGGCACAAATGATCAGCTTGGATAGACAACGTACTGTGTGCAGTAACGCTGTCACCAGCTCAAAAGTCAAGGTGGCAGTGCGGAGGCATCCGTGTCGGTGACACATTACCAGTTAATTCATACTTGTGTAAGCTGATACATCTTAAAAATTTGTGTCTCTGTGTAAATACATGTACATGTAATTTTTTTTTTACAGGATCAAAGCAGCCTGTGCAGTAAAGGGTTAACTCTTTACCGGACGTCAAAGCTTTCGGCTTGTCGATATTGGAAGCATTTGCATGTGATATAAACATGTGGCTCAATTGATGTAATTTGTCTAAGAAAGGTTTGAAAGAATTATGGGAAATGGAGAAAGTGCTGGTTATCAGCATTTTCTCCTATTCCATGTTTTTCTCCTTTTCCATGTCTTCAAAGGCCTTCTTCCTCAGGTTTGTTCAGACTCCGGATAATTTGGTAAAGGGTTATAAACTTTTATATAAACTTATGTATTGTTTTGGTCAAGATTAAAGACCTCTAATACGGCTTTTCTAACATCATTAATCCTCAAAGCCCTGGAACCCTCTTAGTTGTTTTTGCAGACAGTGTAGATCAAGATCAGATTGCACAGAAAGTGCAGTTTAATCTTATATCTACACTGTCTGCTTCTATATGACACATTCTAACGAAAACAACCTTTAAGCAGCAATATTTGCGGCTATTTTCCCTATTAAAAAGGGCCAAATCATTTATTCAGCGCTTTCAGGATTAATTCAATCTCCAAGATTATTAAAGGATGCTTCACCTATTACAAAAAGCTGTATTCATACTATAATAATAAGCAATATTACATATGTAACTTTTTGCAAAACGACAAAATCTAAGACTTGAGAGCATTAGCAGACAACGGCATAAATGTGACTTAAAATTGACGTTTGTCTTTTGATGGATAGAACACATTCAAGCTTTGATGATATGAAAAAAATGTGCTAGTTTCATGAAAATCAGACCGCAAATTAGGACTAAACTGCATACAAACCACAGTATAAAATTAATGCGATTCAGAATTGAAATTTGTATTTGGTTGGGTAAAAATATTCAAGCTTTTGATGATGTAAAACACTTCCCAAGGTTCATGAAAATCTGACCGCATAAATAAGAAAAAGACAGACAGAGAGACAGTGAGACAGAGAGACGAACATACAGACAGACTGGCAATGGAAACCACAATATGACATAAGTTCCCCTGGCCTTCTGCCACTAGAGCTAAAACTTGTCAGTCATGATAATTATAGGAGTATATCAAATGACAAACGCACTGATTATAAAGAACCTTAACTTAACATTTATTTACTATTGAAATTGAAATAAAGTACATGTAAATCAATAAAACTAAACTGCTAACAAAAAACTGGATGTATTTATGACCCTTTAACCCTTTACCAGACAATGCCGAGTTTAACAGCCCCGAGGAAGAAGGCTTTGAAAACATTGTAAGAAAAGGAGAAAATGCTGGTAACCAGCATTTTCTCCTTTTCCCAATATGTTTTCTACACTTCTGAAGAGAAATTTTAGTTTTTGAGTCACATTTACTTTGTCATCTGCAAATGCTTTGAAGTTGTCCAAGTCTAGAATTTCTTTGTTTGGCAAAGGTTACACCTTTAAAAGACACCGAAATTTTAGATTGGTCCAAATTGAAGGCATTTGCAAAGGACAATTAAAATACGGCTTAAATTATGGGATCTATCTTTGATAGGTTGGAAAACATTGTGGGAGAAAGAGAAACTGTTTCTTACTAGCAATTTCTCTTTTTCCCATAATTCTTTCATAAGTCCAAGAAAGCTATAGTTTGTAATATTTATCACTGTTTAACAAATTTGCGGTAAACAATTCTATAATGGCCCCTATTAAGCTTATTATCATTTACCAACCATAAATTTCAACTAACACCAATCTTTACAAGATACAAAACTAGCATTATGTACATTAACGAGCCTTCATCTAGCAAAAAGGGGGTTTAATTCATCTCTCTTATTCGTTACACCAACCAAACTATCACAAAATTCTTGATCTATAAAATTCATTTCGCCTACCAACCAACGGAATCATGAGGTAGAATACCTTTGAGCTGCAGAAAAATGACCAATAGTGAAAGGTTTCCACTCAGGTCAGCCTGCGCAGACAGCACTGATCATTTTTAGATACTGCAACCATAAATATGGTACTAATTACACTACTCATATCGCAGAAAGCGTAGATCAAAGATCGGACTGCATGCGCTCAATGCGGTCTGATCTAAGACCTGCTCTCTTCCATTTTTTTTAAGTCAAGCATTCCTACCCAAATATCCCTATTTTTTCCTGTTTTTGGCTGTTTGGCAAAGCTGTAGTTTGATGTGGAGGTCTTCAGTAATAACAAAGACATGGCGATGATTTTTTCCCATGACGGTGCAGACGTTCATTGGACTATGACAATGCCTTCATTTTTTTCTTTGAAAACAGCTGCGCTAACTAGTCAGCTTGATCATTGAAGGTTTGATTTTATTCTCTGTCATTCTGCCATTAATTTACATGTAGTCCAATGATAAAACAGACCTACAGATAAAATGGAGTGACAGTATTCTAAATCCATTATTTCTCTTCCAAACCCTATATTGTGGGTACTCATTAGAATTGTCTCGATGAGACGATTCTAATGAGTACCCATAACATACAGTTTAGTGGAGAGTGATTAATATTTTCAATTTTGAAATCAAAATCACTCCCTCTATCTGGAGGTCTGATAAAAGTCATAGCTTCTATAACCAAACATGATGTACATTTGTGTTAACTCATTACCAAAATATTCCTTGTTTTAACGGCCCTGAAAAAGAAGGCATTTGAAAACATTGAGAGAAGAAAAGAGAAAATGATGGTAACCAAGCTATATTGTACATGTGAAATGCTTCATACGTTATGTCCATTTTTCCTTTCCTTCACACCAGTTGAAGAGTAACAAGTTTTTTTTTTTGTTGTTTTTTCTATAAAACTGAAAGTTAAAGAGAAGTATCAAAACATTAATAGTTTGAGTACTAAAACTAGTAAACTTTCATGAAATGGGATTCATGACACCCAGTTACAACTTCGTTTCTTTCATTAACTAGTTTACACATAGTCCACTGACGGAAATAGTATATCCTAAATCCCATATTGTACATTTTCCGTAATGCAGCCAGTCTACTCAAATAATGATCTTTAGTTCTATATGGGAATCGTTTACACCCTGCAAGACAGACATGGAATTCAGCAATAAATAGTTTTACCCTGTCTAATTCACCAGATGCCACGATGTTTGGTAATGCGGCCCATTCCCCTCCTTCAATGTCGATTTTTAGGATATCCAACGTTCTCTGAAAAAAATGGAGATCATTCTAATTCTTAACATTCTAATAGCTAAACATGGAGACAAAGTTTTAAATCTGCCTATATTGAAACTTTTGTGTAGACTACAAATTTAGAGATGATGTGATTTGTCCTTGAAATGGGATGAAACATTTTGGGAAAAGGAGAAAATCCTAGGAACCAGCATTTTCTCCTTTTCTCACAATGTTTTCAGAAGTAGTTTTACATCAAGTCCAACCCTCAATACCATGGAAATTCATTTGGAAGTAAAATATATCAATAGTATTAAAACACATTGTCACAACCGGTAGTGTGTAAATTAGAGTTATTTCACCATTTTTTCACAATATTTTCTGTCATGAATTACATCACATCTACACATTTAATTGAGCAAAAACTGAAACCTGTATGTCATGTATCAAAATATACACCTCAATCATCAATACATTGCAAATCAGATCTGCCTGTCACAAAGTGTGTTACAAAACACATCTTTTTCTGTACATCGAGACATCTTCAGTAACCCACTTACCCAGGCAGTAGTCTCCATAAATGTAGCTGTCTGTAATGCTTGGTAACCCAAATGTTGAACATTATTCTTAATTTTTTTCCGCATTAACAAGGGCATAACATTCACGAGCACAATATACAAAGATTATCCCCTATCAAATTCATTTGCTCTGGTATAAATCGATGGGTGAGTGCAACACTATCCTAAGTGCCTATACTTTGTAATATGCGAAATATGCGTTCCAGGGTGTCGATCAGCTGTAGCAATAATTACGCACTGTTGTAACAAGATGTCTGTTTGTAAAACAGTCATACCCCCCTACTTCCACATTGATATAGGAAGTGGCACAGTTCATAAACTGCTATCAATCGCCGAAAAACATCCACATAATTCGATCCTTTAATTGTCTGTGCCAAATTTGACGAACCTAGGTCAACTCTGTGTCTAGTTATTATCCGGACAAGGTAAGGTATACCGACCGACCGACGGACCGACCGACATGTGCAAAGCAATATACCCCCACTTCGTTGAAGGGGGGCATAATAAATTTTCCCGCAACTATGTCCACGGTTTTTACCAATCGCAAATTACTATTTATTCGTTTGAGTATATCAATACCTAGAAGTAAGCCTAAAGCCAGCTCATTTAGCTAAGCAGAAAAATTGGGTTAGACTGAAGATACTTTTATGTCACTCGAAACATAAAGTTGTTACAATCACTAGCCCTTATGTCACTAAGCTCTGCCTTTTGCGTCAGAGTAGATCAAGATCAGGACTGCAAAGAATCTTTGTTTATTTATTGCTTTAAAAGGTTTGAATCTAAAACTGAAGTTTTGGTATATGGTACTTTAACAGGTGTTGTCCACCATTCTTTCAATACAGGTATTCCGTACAGAATCATCATGGTGGACATCCTCGTGTTTACTTTACAGATCATGACATTTTTTGTCAACCATTTTCTGTATATTCTGTACAAGGTCATCACAGCAGACATCTCCTTGCATACTCTGCAAACAATGACATTCTTTGTCAACCATTTTCTGTATATTCCGTTGTTACGGGAGATCACTTCTTTCTTACGGCATAGCTTTCCCGTATAAAATCAATACCTGACAACTGCGTTGGGGAAAATTCTCTTTAGCTCAAGTGTTAGTGTATTGGTCCTTTAAACCTCAATAAACGAGGATCTTTGCCCGCATGGGTTCGAATCCCAGCCGTTGCGTTTTGTATTTGAGCTATGCATTTGTTACGAACTCATGTTCGTAAGACCGTACAGGATCATCGTGGTGGACATCTTCTTGCATTCTCTACAAACTATGGCAATCTCTGTCAACCAGTCTCTGGATATTCTGTGCGAGGTTAATACAGCAGACATCTCCTTGTATATCGTACAAACAGTGACATTCTTTGTCAACCATTCTCTGTATATCCTGTACAAGGTCATTACAGCGGACATGTTCTTGCATACTATACATGCTATGGCATCTTTTGCCAACCATTCTTTGTATATTCTGCACTTGTAAGGTCATCACAGCGGACATCTCCTTATACACTCTACAATACAAACTATGGTATTCTTTGTCAAAAATTATCAGAATGTTTTGTACAAATTAATCACAGCAGACATTTCCTTGTCTACTCTCCTACGTGGTCGTGAGGTATAGCGTTTGCTTAGCAACCGTTTGGTCCTGAATTCAATTCCTGGGAGTGGGTATCAGCTTTGGGACTGTTCATTGGCCCACACATTCAGCGCGAGTACTGGTGTAGTTTCAAGGAAGCAGAATCGAGACAGTATAAGTTGCAAGAACTTGTTTCTGAATCGATGTAAAATAAATATGTTTAGTTAAGCTATACTCTACAAACTATGTCATTCTTTGTCAACCATTCTCTGTATATTCTGCACAAGGTCATCACACTGCGATGTAATGATCATTACAGTATGATGACATGATCATCACAGCACACATGTGCTTGTATACTCTACAAACTATTGTATTCTTTGTCAACCATTCGATGTATATTCTGTACAAGGTCTGATCACAACAGATATTCCTTGCATCCTTTACACACTATGTCATTCTTCGTCAACCATTCTGTGTATATTCTGTACAAGGTGATCACAGAAGACATCTTGTAATCTCAACAAACTTCAATGGTCTTGGTCAGCTATTCTAAGTCTATTCTGTACAAGATCATCACTGCAGATATGTCGTTGTATAACCTCTTCGAACTATGAGATTCTTTGTCGACGATTCTCTGTACAGCCTGTACAAGGTTATCACAGTGGACATCTCTTCGTATGCTTTACAAATTTTGGCAATTTTTGTCAACCATTCTCTGTAAATTCTGTACAAGGCCATCTCATCAAAGCAGACATGTCATTTAATCCTCTACAATCTATGACATTCTTTGTCAACCACTTTATGTATATTCTGTACAAGGCAGTCACAGAGGACATCACCTTGCATACTCTACAAATCATGGCATTCTTTGTCAACCATTCTCTGTATATCCTGTACAAGGTCATCACAGCGGATATCTTCTTACATACCCTATCAGACTATGACATTCTTTGTCAACCATTCGATTTATATTCTGTACAAGGCCATCACAACGGACGTGTCCTTGTAATCTCAACAAAATTCAATTGTCTTTTCCAACAATTCTTTGTATATCCTGCATATGGTCAATACAGCAGACATATCCTTGCATACCCTACAATCAGTGGCATTCTTTGTAAACCATTCTCTGTAAATTCCGTACAGGATCATCGTGGTGGACATCTTCTTGTATTCTCTACAAACTTTGGCAATATTTGTCAACCAGTCTCTGTATATTTTTTACAAGGTCATCACAACGGACATCTCCTTGTATACTCTACAAACTATGGCACACCTTGCCAACCAATCTCAGTCTGTTCTGTAAACCATTCTCAGTATATTCCCCACCTAATCATGACGATGGATGCCTCCTTGTATACTTGACAAACTTGGACTTCCTTTGTAAACCAGGTTTTTTTCCATACATGGTAATAAATCAGATGTCACCTTGCATACTTCAGAAATTTTGATGTTTATCACTCACCCTTAATATATTCAGTACATGATCATAAAAGCAGATATTTTCTGTTTTCATGCTCAAGTTACTTTGCTTTCTACATCAACCATAGGTTTAGCCTGTACATAGTCATTTTCTCAGACATCTTGCATATTCAACAAACATTGCCCTTTCTTCTTTGACCATGCTGGATATATTGTGTACCCGATCATTTCGTTGGACATCTCCTTGCATATGAGATAAACTGCAATATTTTGTAAATTCTGTACATGATCATTATGGAGGACATATTCTTACTATACAAACTACGCCATTCTTTGTCCACCATTCTCGATGACTGGGTATATCGCTACATGATCATTATGGTAAACATCTTTCATAATTACAAAACTTGGATGTTCTTCATCAACCACTCTTGGTGTACTCCAAACATGATCATCATGATCGAAATCTCCTTGAATACTTAGACATCTTCGTCAAACATTCTCGGTAAATTCCTTTAATAATAATCATGGTTGACATCTCCAAGCATACTTGACAAACTTTGACATTCTTTGACAGGCAGTATTCTTGGTAAAGTCCTGCGAGATCATCTTGACAGACGTCTCCTTGCATTTTGACATTCTTTCTCAAACATTCTTAGTCTCCTTGCATACTTCGAATAGAATCATTAAGCTAAAGATCATGTACAAACTAGAACTGTCGCCGGCCGGATGAATACCCTCACCTGGTGCCTTGTCACTGGTGCCCCTTTCCATACCCAAAATGTAAAATAATAAAGGCTAAATACTCAAAATATGCAAAAGACAGATTTATGGATCTTGTGCGCTGAACTTGTCCTCAGTATGGTCTATCTGTATTTGCAGTTTCAAGTCAATAGCTTGTATACTTTGGAAAATGTGCTCTTAGGGCAATAAATCAAAATTACTGAAGACAGAGTAACAGATCTTGTCCAATTCACTTATCCTCAATGGGATCTATCTGTTTTTGAAGTATGAAGTCAATAGCATTATAGCTTTAAAACTTTGGATGTTATGCTTTGGACAAAGAAAAAAAAAAAAAAAAAAAGACTTTAGGCAATAAGTCTAAAAATAAGATAGACAAAGTTATGGATCTTTAGTACGCTGAATCTGACCTATTTGTATCTGGTATTTGAAGTGTTAACTCAAACATCCAAAATGTAAAATAACTAGGTAATACCTCTAAAAATACTGAAGGCAGAGTAACAGATCTTGTGCACTGCACTTGTCCTCAATGGGATCTATCTGTGTTTCAAGTATGAAGTCAATAGCTTTATAGCTTTGAAAGTTACGCTTTGGACAAAAAAAAAAAAAAAAAAATACTTAGGGCAATAACTGCAAAAATAATATAGACAAAGTTATGGATCTTTTGTACTCTTAATGTGACCTATCTGTAACTGAAATGTTAAGTCCTACACCCAAAATGCAAAATAACTAAGACTAATTACTCCAAAAACAATGAACAGAGTTACAGATCATGTGCACTGCACTTGTCCTCAATGAGATCTGTCTGTATAATTGTGAAGTTTGAAGTTAATAGCTTTCATACGTTGAAAGTTATGCTCCGTACAAGGACTAAATTTGTAAAATAACATGGGCAGTAATTCCAAAAATAATGACGACAGAGTTTTGAATCTTATGTACTGCATTTGTCCCTAACATGATCTATTTGTTTATGAGGTTTGAAATCAATAGATTCTATACTTCGGGAGTTATGCTCCAGACAAGAATCAAATTTGTCAAGTACACAGGGTAATAACTCAAACGAAATGTGAGGAAATAGTTATGCTTGATGTGCATTGCACTTGTACTCAATGTGGCCTAACTGCAAATGAAGTTTAAAGTCAATAGCTTTAATACTTTGGAAGTTAGGCTCCGGCCAAAAATCTAGTTTATTACTTAACTTTGGGCAATAACTCCAAAGTAAAGTAGACAGAAGGGTTCTTGTAATCTGAACATGTCCTCGATGCGATTCATCTGCAAATGAAGTTTAAAGTCAATGGCTTTGATAATTTTGGAAGTTATGCTACAGACCAAAATTTAATTTGTAAAAATAACTAAGGGAAATAACTCCAAAAATAAGGGACACAGTTATGTTTCTTGTGCATTGCACTTGTCTGCAATGTGATCTATCTGCATATGAAGGCTTTTATATTTTTAAAGTTATGCTCCAGACAAAAATCCAAGTTGTAAAATAACTAAGGGGAATAATTCCAAATGGTCTAGGGCCACAGTTATGGACTTTATGGACTTTGTGCGCTACACTTAGCCCAAATGTGAACTATCTGCAGTTTGGAAGTTATGCTCTGTGGAAACCAAAGGGCAATAACTCCAAAAAATAAATAACACAGTTATGGTTCTTGTGCACAGAACTTGTCCTCAATGTGATTTATCAGCACGTGAAGTTTGAAGCCCATAGGGCCATTGCTTTGGAAGTGATGCTCTAGACAAAAATCCAACATTCAAAATAACAAATAGCAATAACTCCATAAATAATCATGACAGAGTTATGGATGTTGTGCACTGCACTTTATCTATCTGCATTTGAAGTTTGAAACTATTCTTTTGATCTTATGCACCGGACAAAAATCCAAAAATGTAAAATGACAAAGGGCAATGACTCCAAACGTAATGATGACAGAGTTATGGATGTTGTGTAATACACTTCCCTTAAATGAGATCTACCTGCATATGAAGTTTATAGTTGATAGCTTTTATACTTTGGAATTCATGCTCCAGACAAAAATCCAAAGTGTAAAATAACAAAGGACAAAAACTCCAAAAATAATGGACAGAGTTATAGATCTTGTGCCCTGCACTTCTCCTCAATATTATCTATCTGCATATGAAAATTGAAGACCTTGATAGCTTTTATACTTTTGAAGTTATACTCCAGACAAAAATCCAACATGTTGAATAACAAAGGGCAGTAACTCCAATAATAATGATGACAGACTTATGGATCTTAGAGCATTGCACTTTTCCCAAATATGGTCTTTCAGCATATGAAGTTTGAAGCTTTGGAAGTCATGCTCCGGACAAAAATCCAACATGCAAGATAACAAAGGACAATAACTCCAAAAATAATGGTGACAAAGTTATGGATCTTGTGCAATGCACTTTTCCTCAATGTGATCTATCTGCATATGAAGTTTTGAAGTTGATAGCTATTATACTTTGGAAGTTATACCTCGGACCAGATTTTAGTGGACTCACGGACGCATAAACAAGGTGACTCCAGTATACGCCCCTACTCTATTGTTTGTGGGGGTATAAATTTGTATGGAATAAGAGAGTAACTTCCTTGGGTTTGTATATGTCTCGAGCTGGAGGTAAAATTTGATATGAAGTTTCTTACACAGAGAGAAGAAAGAACACACCCCAGAATATTCACTCCAGCATGATATTTTCTACACGTTTTCACATCAAAATATTGAAAGTTCAAACAATTTTATTAGAAAATGGTAAGATTTTCATAACAAATGTTGGGTTTGTGGGTCAAAGGCTTTTTTTTTTTTATGAATGATAGAAGAATATTATAATGTAACATTTTTAGAAATCAAATTAGAAAGCAGGCTGAGAGTAGTCTGCACACAGGTTACGTCATTTTACAATATATGGGTCAATATTTGAAACGTAATAGTTTTAGTGTATCTGATTTTATGTGTTTAGGCCTACTATGAATGTACATGAGCCTTACAATTAATATGTATATAACAAAACAAGACACATTGCATATTTTAATAACTATGAACTATGAAGAAAATACTGAGCACATTCAATTCTTTGACACGTCTAAAAACTATTTCAATTTATTTAGACGACAAACATTAATTTTGAAGCGCATGAGAAAGAAGCTTGACAGTAGTAAAAATCTTGTGGGAAAAATGGAAAATTTTAAAAGCAATCCCTCGATATCTTTTTTTCAGTTTGTCAACAACAAAAGCGTAATAAGTCTTATTTGAATATTTATACTGTAATAGTTTACCATTACTTCACCATTCTACTGACACATCTACACATCTTTGAAACACTGTGGTTGATAGAAAAATAACTGAAAACCACTTATTTTCACACAGTAACTTTGTCATGGAAGAGAGAGAGAGAGAGAGAGGGGGGGAGAGGGAGAGGCAAAGAGAGAGACAGAAACACAGATAGAAAGAGACAGGGAAGCGGAAAGAGAGAGATAACCTACATTCGAATGTTTCAATCGTCTCTTTACTGAGGTAAGCGTCAGTAATTTGTCGTGATCCTCGCCTCCAAGGCCAATAGAATGAAATCTAGTTTTAGCTGAATGTTGATGATCTTTTTGCCCATCGCTGAAACAAATAAATAATATATTAATTTGCGAATCAAAAGTTGTGTTACTTTAAAATGGGAAAATTCTTGAGAATAAATAATGAGAATATAAAAATTTTTGTAAATATTTTTGTTAACAAACAACTGTACAGTGCTGAAATGATGGAACTTATCACTAAAAGCGTAGAAAACTTTAAGAGAAAAGGAGGAAATGCTGGTTACCGCCATTTTAACAAACAAAGTGGTTGTTACCAGAATGTAATTCTCACTTGAGATCAGTAACTGAACTCTTTACTTGACGACAAAATTCCATCCTGTCCGTAACTGAACGAATTTGCAGACGACTAATCAAATGTAGCTTAAATGGTAAAAGATTTTTTTTCAAAGGGTATAAACCATTAAGGAAAAAGAAGAGAATGCTGCTAAACAACATTTTCTGCTTTTCCAGACTCATTTTCAGAATAAGTAGTCAAATAAAATTTGAAATTCGGCTAGAATTTTTTGTTTCAGAAACCAACAAAAACCATTGTTGTAGATTGTCCTGTCCTGAGACACATTTAAAATTTCAGCGCTCGGTCTTGAGTAGTTTCTTTTGTATGCCTCTGCCATGCACAAGGGTGAAAACAGCATGTAATCTACGTTACCCATCAAAAACAAAACTTAGGAGGACATAAGGAGATTTCGCACTTATTTTCAGGGAAAAAGTACTTAAACACACAAATTATGGTGTTGCTTATTGAATCGTCGCCATTTACACCGCTTTTACTGTTGTTTCACTAGTGTATGGGGCCGTCAGTATTAATCCCCATTTACGAGGCACAGAATTTCCTTAAAAGAAGAATTACATACATGATGAACTGTGATTTATGTGACCAGACGTACCATACTACTTGGTCACAGTAGATAGTAAGTATAACAAACTAGGCAAGATGCATTTCTTGTCAATTCAAACTGTTGTTGTACTAAGAATCAGCTTTTGTTGACCATAACGTAAATTACAACTCTAAAAAACGTAGATCACAGTACAGTTTTATGTATGGTCTCATACGCAATATAAGAAATAATATCATTTCATTGCGTTATGATTGTAATCAAACTTCTGTGGGCATTCTTTTTAGGTTTTTCAGCAAACACGTGAATTCTATTTAAACATAACGTAGATTACATTTCATTGAAAGGGATTACACACACATACACCGATTACGAATCTCTCAGAGGGATGTTTCATTATCTGAAAAGTATTTTTTACTGAGTTTTATTATTTCATTCTGGTGAACAGGCAAATATTTAGACAAAATTAACATCAGATGATCAATTAAATGCCTTGTGTGAAAAATTCAAGTACAAAGTATGGTCAAATTTGAATCTCTTTCACCGAACCCATTACCAGACAAAAATGACTTTTTCTTTCCCTCCAAAGGACAACTTTTGAAACACAGAGGGAAAGGGGTCATTCCTTTTCTAAAGTATTGATTCAAATATTTTCCATAGAAAATATTTATCTACCATTGAATTTTGTCATGGAATCATTTGTTCTATTCAACAATAAATCTACCAAAAAAAAAAAAAACTTGTCTCGTAACGGGGAGCCAACAGCACTAACAGCACTAATATTTGTTTAATTTTGTACACAACTTTCAGCTTTTAAGCAAAACACTTCGTTTAAACACAAAACCATAGTGTCCAGTTTATAAAGGATGTAGTGTATATATACGACAATTTGTGCAAATCGAACATAGATGTGAGCTCTATTTCTAGGAGATCAGAAAACTAGACCCAGAGCTTAGCTTATCTACAGGTCCTGACAAGTACATGTACATAGCATGATTGCTGTTATTAAAATGCCTTTCATCTTTATTCATTACGAATATCTGTCAGATATTCATTTGCATGAACCATTCTTTCTCTACTTTTTGACTGAATTTTCAAGTCAATCAGATCTGTAATAGTTTCACTTCATACCCACTCTCTCTCTTCGTTTTTCAGAGCTCCAGATTCCGAGGCCCTTCTTTGGCCATTTACCTGTTTTTCCCTGGCTTTCTTATGTTGACTATGGGTTTTACTAGTGTGCGAGGGAACATAAAACGTTGAAAAGCTCATGTTTTGTTGTTTATTCAAATTGAACCTGATTTCTAAGTTTAGTAAGCTACATTATGATACTCAGTAATCTACGTTACCCCTTCTAAAGTTTCATCTGTACTCAGTATCCGAGATAAAACCATTTAAACACTTAAAATCAATTTAATAACTTATTTCAATAATCATAATGGGAATGACTTGGAACTTAACTCACCACTAGGGTAAAATGATAATATGCAGAAAAGGTGCACCTTATACGAATTTGAAGCTGTCTGCAGTTTTCTGCACTGTAAATGGGGTAAAATCTACGAAAGGGAGGTCACTGAATATAAGACCTAGTAATAGTTTATCCGTTACGAGTTGTTTTTGAAGGGCACATAAAAATTTAAGCCATGCTATATATTTTGCACTAAAGTAGATTTCATAACGTAGATTTCTTTCTAGGTAACTTTGTATTAGCTTCTGTAAAATTCAGAACCAACTTCTTCCTCTTCCAATCTGGTACACTGTGCCATTGTTCATCTTACCGACCACCATAACAGAATTTCGTTTCTGACTTTAACATAAGAGTTGAGAAGCTAACGTACGTGTAGATTATAGATTTAACGCAACGGTCGTTGCTCTGTTTGGTAAAAATTCTACATGCAGTAAACAGATTTGAAACCTTCGCGAAGTTGTGCATACAGAGATCGCTAATTTATCATAAATTTTAAATCATTCAGCCATTTTAAAGGCACATTATTACTACTGAACGGTTACATAAGGTAGGCCTAGATTACACTAATCCAGGCGACATAAATTTCCACCGGGTAAACACTCATTCTCAAATTTTCGGCAAATTCGCTGTCACAAGGTTATTATGTGCATTATTTCAATGCAGAGATAATACAGATAGCATTTTATGCATGTACAATTTACTTCGATATATTCTTACTGAAAAAAAAAAAAAAAAAATCAAATATGCTCAAATGCAATAAGAAATATTGGTCAGGAAACATCCACAAACAGCAATACCCCTACAGAAAACCACCTGTCACAAAATAATTAAAGTTTTCAGTGTCTTAAACATGCACAGTTATCTTTTGTAATGATCCTCAAGTTGTGTGTTGCCTTGGATGCAAATAACCACAAAATAATGTAACCAGCAAAACAAAATGCGACCCGTACACTTGGGTTTCGTATATTTAGGTTCAAATAGGGTTGTGTATTTTACGTGACGATTTAATTGCTTTAGTAGAATCGGTCACAAGAAATCGAGTCTGATCTATTTTTCACTGGCCATTTTTTCCGTTTAAGATATAAACCACTGTATAAAAATAACTTTTGTAACCAATATTTATCATTTACTACGGCATTCAAGTGCGTTTCAATGCAGGTACGAAAGTCCGCTTTTTTTAGTGTATCGTTACGTGACGCAAATGAAACTGAAACTACGGAAATTGAAACAAGGAGAAACAAATATTATATTGTCAAAAAGGGTATTGTTTGTTCCAAATGCAGGTTGTTTGATAAGCTCTCAATGTCATTAAAATATGCCACTTTAAATGGTGAAAAGCTGTTTGCGTGACGGAAGTTTACATGATATTTTTTTAGTAGTTATAAGCTAAATGCTTAGACGACAAAAATTTGTCAAAGCGGTATTTTACAATGGCGTCAAAGAGTTTTTAAAGCGGCCATTTGTACAAAGGCAAAGGAACGAGAACCACACAATTGAATAATTCGGTATTAGCAATGGTATAGTGATAGCTAAATAGGCATGCCACATGCATATTGCTGTCTTGTAGATGTATTTTTTATATAAAATTATGAATGGCAGGCAGTTAAATGAGTGTTACTTGTCTGCGACCATCTGGGTTTTTCAACACAGTTTCGATGTAAGAGTGACCGTAAACGACACCAATAAGTCACGCAAAATTCATTAAAGTTGAGACTTAATCTATTGGTTAACTGCACTTATCGTTATTCACCTAATCAATCTATGACAATCTTCTTTCTTTATAATGAAAATGTGTTAGTAAATTGTGAATGCGTTGTTGACGCAATGGCCAATTTCTAAGAAAATTAAGCAGAAGTCATATGGACCAACAATATTTTCTCAATTACAAATATAAGTGTAATGGGGTTTCTTCAGATACAATTACATTTCTTTTAAAACAATATCCCTATCTCTTCCATATAATAGATAGTTGACAAATACAATTTTGCGGTTTGTTTTTGTTTGACGATCATTCAAGACCTGTATTTCAGGTTTGAAGGTGGAAGGAATTTCGTCACGTAAAATACATCAAACACATAAATTACAAGAATAAACACAGGGTGGCCATATCTGATGATTCGCTTCTAAAGCTTACATATTACTGACTTGCAAGTAATACGTCTCAATAAGTATATTGTAGACGATGGCAAAATCCCACGCACAACGACAAAAAGAATACAGAGAAAGCGGAGCATGGAAGTAAATTGCTAGAAAATGAGAGTAAGAGAACTAAAGCCTGCTACAGGAAAGTATCTGGACTTGGTGAGTCTGCAGCTGCAAAATGAAGCAAGGTCCTGCCTGAAAAGCAAGCTGCATACCGTGCCAAAAAGAAAGAGTCAGAAAAGGCTGTACAGAGAAACAAATACATGAACAACAATATCAGAGAACCTGAACCTAGTACAAGTCAATGTAATGATATCCAGACAAATTAACTTTTTACTACAAAAGGTAGTAAAGTTAAATTACAAAGACCACCAAAGTACAGAACGTCAAGCAAAGAAAAATAAAAATAAAAAAAAAACATGCGCAGGTGAAGAAAAACCTTGAGAAAAGTATTCAGAAATTAAAAAAAAGAACATGTCAGAAAGGCTAAAACTAAAGCTGACTGCAAGTTCTAAGAAAAAGGATCCCACAATCCCAGAGTCTACGGCTGAGAAAGATATGAGAGAGGCTGTATTTCGGCTTGAGAAAATCCAAGTATTAAAAGGCTTTTATTTGCAGATTGTTTAATCAAGCGTTTAATCAAGCAAATCAAGATAATGTTCCACGCTGAGACAGAAAGGGATGCAGTAACTTAGAACAATTGTTGGGTCTTTCCTAAGTAAATACCGACTCACTTAATATGTAGAGAATACAGTTGGAGTTCGGATCAAACACATTCCTACGTAACAAAGCATCGGTACCAAAAGAAAAAAACGGTATGGATCTACAAAAATATAAAATATTTTACAGATACTGGATTTTCATGGTCAGATGACAATGATTGCGGTTAGGGAAGAGGGAGTTTGAGAAGAAAAATTGAAGGTAGAGAAAGTGAATAAACTGATAGGGGAGAATACTAAACAGATGAAGAGCGGGGGATAGGATGACAGAACGGTATAACAAATTGAAAAGACAAGTCCAAATGAGAATTTATTAGCCCTGATGAGCAATTACAAACAGGAGACTTAGTTGCTGCTATGTATGATGACAGGGTTTATGTTGGTAAGATTATATATATATACTACTCAAAATTTGATAGGGATCGCTTTTTATTTCTTAAATATCTCTTTAATGGTAAACCCAAGATAAGTGATTTTTTTTTCATACATGTAGATTATTCTAATGGCATACCTGACCTGTCCAGTCGATATTGATTTTTCACCTGTACCTGGCTTGATATCCACTGGAAAAGTGATACCCCTGAAAAAAGGGTGCGCCATTGGCATGTACCTTCATGTACACATCCGTTATATTCGAACTTTGCTTGTGCATGGTAACGTTTATTTCAAAGCTAGCATTCGGTATGGCTTACTTACGAATAAGACAGCGTCTTGACGCCGAAGAGATGAATAGGGGGATAGGGATTCTTGAGGCTGGGCGTTCCCAACGGCATGTGGCCTTGGGATGTCCCAGAGCACTGTTGCAAGGATGTGGGAACGATTTCGAACTCACGGAAATGTCAGGTATAGACATGGTGGTGGTCGTGAGAGGGTCACAACTCAGCGTGAAGACCATTTTATTGTCGTCCAAATGCGACGTCAGCGCTTTGTTACGGCTACCGCCCTGCAAAATGACTTGCAGAATGCCACTGGCGTAAGAATTTCTATGCAAACAATCAGAAACCGTCTTCATAGAGCTGGCATGAGGGTCAGACGACCAGCAATCCGCATTCCGTGGACGCGAAACCACACCCAGGCACGTCTCCAATGGGCGCGCGCTCACGTCAGATGGACATTGATTGACTGGACCCCCAGTACTGTTCACTGACGAATCCAGATTTTGTGTGGACTTCACTGATAGACGAGTCCAGGTATGGAGATCGTCCAATGAGCGTTTCGCACCCGTATGTGTTGCTAACCATGACCGTTTTGGTGGGGAGCTCAGTCATGGTGTGGGCGGGTATTAGCATGCAGGGAAAAACGGACTTGTATATCGTTCAAAACGGCACATTGACGGCTGCACGATACATCAATGAGATCTTAGATGTGTATGTTCTCCCATACGCCTGTCCTATAGGCCCTGATTTCATTTTGATGGACGACAATGCCCGTCCACACAGGGCACGGGTCACCAACGAGTACCTGCAGACAGCAACTATTGAGAGAATGGACTGGCCAGCAAGGTCCCCAGACCTTAATCCAATTGAACATGCCTGGGACATGCTGCAGATTGCAATATCTGCCCGCCCAGTCCAGCCAACCACGGTTCCAGAGCTCCAACAGGCACTACTGGACGGGTGGGCTCGAATCCCACAACAAAGCATTCGAAGGCTTATTAGCAGTATGAGAAGGCGATGCCGAGCAGTAATCCAATCAAATGGCCATCACACGCGATACTAAAGCGAAATTGAGGCACCCTACTTGATTTTTCCAAAAAGCCTCATTTGATTACCTTTCCGTGTTATCCGGAATTATTGCCCCTACCAAGTTTCAGCCGCTGTTCCACTTCAACAGTTTGTCGGCTCATTCCTTCTTTTGGCACAAAGCTGATGTCAAATGAACAAATTTTCAGAATCACAGCAAATATTTTAACGTTTCAACGTTATGTAAGGAATAAACATAATCTTATAAATTTTGAGTAGTATATATAGATGTGGATGAAGGGCAGCATAAGGTAACCTTGATGGAATGTGGCTCAAAGGCTAAGAACTGTCTTGAGTTTACAGTAAGAAAAGATATGGAAAGAGCCACAGGATGTCATTTGTAAAGTGATGGAACCAAAACCACTGGAAAGCCACACAATTTTCAAAATTTCTGACAGGGACGACAACATGATACAGATGTTTATAAAAAAATAGTATTCTACGTGACTGAAAGTGTTTGTTACTAAAGTTTGGGTCTTGTAATCATAGGCCAAGAAAGATATATGTCCAACTATGCTCTGCTGTAAATAATTCAACAGTATCATTTTTTTTTTTGCGCCATTAAAGTTGTGTTTTTGCATGATAATTGACATATTTATATTGTTGTATTTTAAATGACGTTTAGGTGTATTTGGGAAAAAGTAACACTATTTTTTTGTTAAACTTGCATTCAATCAAAGACCTATATTATCTTTTTTA
Organism: Tridacna gigas; assembly: GCA_945859785.2. Taxonomy (NCBI): domain Eukaryota; kingdom Metazoa; phylum Mollusca; class Bivalvia; order Cardiida; family Cardiidae; genus Tridacna; species Tridacna gigas. The sequence goes on from OX244034.2 coordinate 32,554,569, forward strand.
GCTGTGACGCTGGCAATGATTTCGAATGTCTTATACCGTTACACGTAGGTGTCTCATTTAAAACATATTTAACAAATAATATACAATTTAGGATTTAAAAAAACATCCAAAAATGAGTCAGAGACTTTTTTCTCCCTACGAGTATGTCTGCTATAATTTTGACTTCTGCCTCATAATTATTCCTAGTTGGTGTGATACTTTGTATGAAAGTAAATACAAGTATAAACACATTTAAACAGGAAATGTTTGATTTTGTAAATTCCTATCTTTTATGCACACCCTGGAATGTCACTTAAACGACAAGGGCATTGTAGCATGCATATTTTGCACATGGATAAAAACAAAACAAAAAAAAAAACCACATTCATAAAACGGGATTACGTACAGAAATGTGTGAGCGCGCATGCCTCATTACACGTTATGTATTCCGTACCAGTCAGAAAGATCACAGTAAGCAGATCTGCCGTACAAATCCGCTATAAAGGGAATAAAGTGCACTGCTGGGCAAAAGTTTTCAGGAAAAAAAAAAATACTTTCAATCTCTGTTCTTTGAGTTCATTATATTTTTCATTACATCAACTACATGTATCACCATTACCTTTCTATTACAATGTACACTTTATATGGCGGTAGAAGGCATAGAAATTTAAACTGCTGAGGTTGCTTTTTGCCGTCAAATTTGATGTATCTTAACCCTGAAGAAGAAGGCTTTTGAAAGGATCATGGGAAAGGGAGAAAATGCTAGTAACCAGCATATTTATTTTCCATGTTTTCTACCCTATCAAAGACAAAAATCATCTCTTGATCTGTGTTTATCAAGTTATCTGCAGATGCTTTAAATTTAGACAAGTCATTTTTGTCATTCAGGAAAGACTTAACCCATTGCCATACATTTCTGACTTTTAACAATCCTGAAATAACAAGCTTTTGGAAACAATGAGAGCAAAGGAGATAATACTGGTAACCAGCATTTTCTCCTTTTCCCAAAATGTTTTCTAACCTTTCAGAAACAAACACAGTCATTTGAGCTAAATTGCATTTGTCTACGGCAATTGAATTTGGGCAAATCTATAATTTTGTCATTTGGTAAAGAGTTAAACATTCCTTTCTTAGTGAATCTGCATCTACAGAATAGGTTGCTTAATGCCCCTTGGAAAGAATGCTTTCAAATTTGATTATTCCAAAATTTTGTCCAATGGCAGAGAGTGAAGGCTACATTTTAATTTTTCTGACAATCTAAAGTAATTAGGAAACTCTAAGTTTAAATACCATATCAGTCGATCAGGAACTCAAGTTTTATAAGCACAGGCCCTCGATCTCGGTAATTTTAGCACTTAAATATTTATACCCCCAACCTACGAAGTAAAGGGGGGTATACTGGTTTCACCATGACTATCTGTCTGTCCTTCCATCTGTCTGTGTTTTCGTTTTCATGCTCTAACTAAAAAGCTGTTTGACCTAGGACCCTGAAATCTTTTTTAAGTGTTGCTCACGACCCACGGATGTGCCAAATCATTTGGGGGTCACATGGGTCAAAGGTCAAGGTCACAGGTGAACTTTGTTTGAAAATTGTTTCGGTGCTCAAATTCAATAGCATTTTGACCTAGGACCCTGAAAATTTATACAAGACTTAGTGGTGCTTATGACCCAAGCAGGTGCCCTATTGTTTTGGGGTCACATGGGTTAAAGATCAGGGTCACAGGTGAACTCTGTTTTGAAAAACATTTCTGTTCACTGATTCTGTTTCAGTGACAAGGGACTGGTGGGGGGCTTTGTCCACTTTGCAATGGTTCTAGTTATAATTGTAAGTTTGTTTCTTTCCATGATTTGATATTTCTAAACATAAATTAGTTTCTTTCGGTCAACTTTTAGCACAAGTTAACTTTTTACCACACAGCAAAACTTTTGATTTGTCCAAATTGAAAGGTTTTGCAGACAAAAAAATCCAACTGGAATGATTAAATATGAAAAAGGGTGGTTACTGTTTCACTTATATATATCTAGAGGTTTATACATGTGTATACTTTCTGTCATAGGGCTTGTTTTTCTGTATTGTAAGAAGTAGGCTTTGCTCCATGTTACTTCTCCTTTTGTCACATTGGTTTTCAAGCAGGGGGCTGCGAGACAAAAACGTCTGCAGGAGATAATGAATAAACGCTTAACCACACAGTCCCAACCCTGTTTGAAAACACTGAAGGAAAAGGAGACAATGCTGGTAACCAGCATCTTCTCTTTTTCCTACATTTTTTACCCTTCCAAAGGCAATTTTTGGTTTTGAGTCAAATGTTATTTGTTGTCTGCAAATGCTTTCATTTTAATAGGAGTATATAATTATATTCTCTTCTTCTTATAAAAGTCATGTTCAAATCTTTCAATCTAGCTTGTTAGATAGAGTAGAACCATACTCACAAAGGATCAAAAACATGAATTTCACATCCATAAGCTTTTTCTACGTCATCCTCAAAGCCAAACATTCGTCTGCTCCTATTCAAAAATATAGGTAAAAAGCAGGAATAAAGTAGATGATGGTTTATGATGAGGAAACTATACAAAACTAGATATACTAGTACTGACCTGCAATTCTATTGGCTTAGATAATGTTGGAAGGAATCCTACTGGTGAATATTACAGGTGTCCAAACTTGTATCAGATGACAGTGTTTCCTTAAAATACTAAATCACATGAAAGGCGTATTTTGTCTGTTCTATATATATCATAAAGTAAAGGCTAAACAGCTACTCTTAGTAACAGTTAAAAATGAGAACCTCTCTAAAATAAATTGCTTTCGATAATTAAATGGTAACAATGTCAACTTAACTTTCACCACAGTAATTCCTTAACTCTTTACCACACAATCACGGGTTTTAACAACCCTGAAGCAGAAGCCTTTTGAAAACATTGTGGGAAAAGAAGAAAATGCTGGTAACCAGCATTTTCTCCTTTTCCAACAATGCTTTCTAACCTTTCCAAAACAAATTTCAACTTTTGAGTCACATTTATTTTGTTGTCTGCAAATGCTTTGAATTTGGACAAGTCTAAAATTTTGTCGTTTGGTAAAGGGTTAAATGCTGAATAAACTCAACAGTAATTTTCAGCTTGGTAAAAAGAGAAACAGCTACAAGTTTAAGGTTTCTTTTTCCATGATGGCCATTAGAGTTTCGAAAGGCACCTTTGGGGTTAGTAACTCCTTCACTCTTTACCAGACAATTGTTTTATACAGGTCCAAATTTAAAGCATAAATTTTTGAAGGCTAAAAAATTAGAATATCTCTCATTAAATGGGATTCATTTTTATTGGGTTCAAAAACATTGTGGAAAAAGGAGAAAATGCTGGTAACCAGTACTTTCTCTAATTTTTACCACATTGTTTTCTAACCTTTCAGGACCAAATAAAAAAATATTTGAGCCACAAATAATTTGTCACTTGCAAATGCTTTTAATTTTGACAAGACGAAAACTTTGTTGTTTTGAAGAAATAAAGAAAGCATGTACCAGATTTCCAAAAACAATCTAGATTTATCAATGTGAAATTCTTATTTTTTGTATACATAGTAAAATTAGTGTTGCACCCCCTGTGTTTTTAACGTGTTTAATTTTCTGGCGTGAATGATATGAAATGGGTTGGAAATTAGAATCTGGCTGCTGTATACAAGAACAAATAAGTCTGTTGTCTCTGAAATGGAATGAACTGAGTTATCCCTTAACTTCATGGCAGCAGCTACTGATCGAGCTGTTTCAACCTCTCGTGAGAGGTGTGAGACAAAGACTGCAAGCTGTTTTGCATGCCCCGGGCGGAAGTACGCAATATTGCCTGATTTTGTGTGTCCATTCTCTGCAGGTCACTTTCAACCTGTCGTAAGTTTTGTTTCGACATTAAATTCCCTGTTTTAACCAAACTTAAACGCTTCTCGTTTTTCTTAAATTTGAAAGCAGCATCTAGGCAAAAGATTCCCACTTACCATAAGGTCAAGGGATACCTCAGTTCAGTTCATTTTATGGGCAAAAGACGAGTCTGTTGGTGTATGCAGCAGCCGAATTCTAATTTCGACCTAATTTTATCTCATTCACGTCAGAAAATCAAACCCGGTAAAAAACACAGGGGGGTGCAACACTAATTTTACTATGTATATTTCAAACTGAGACCTTCTTTAAACAAATTTTCAAAATATGTATCCACATTTTCTCACTTTCCCACAATGTTTTCAAAAGTCCTTTTCCTCACTGTCGCCAACTCTTTACAAGATAACAAAATTTTAGCTCGTCCAAAGTGAAAGCATTTGTAGCTGACAAATTAACTCTTTACCAAACGACAAAATTATAGGCTGATCCAAATTAAAAGCATTTGCAGACAACAAATTAAATGTTGCCAAAATTATGAAATGTGTCCTTGAAAGGTTAGAAAACATTGTGGGAAAAAGAGAAAATGCTGGTTACCAGCATTTTCTCCTTTTCCCACAATGTTCTCAAAAGTCCCTTTCCTTGGGGGTCGTTAAAAGTCGGGATTGTGTGGTAAAGGGTTACATGTGCGTCAAATAATGGTTTTTGTCCATGATACGGAAGAAAACATGTAGGATATGGAGAAAATGTTGGTCCCTACAATGTCTTCAAATGTCTTTTATTATAGTGTCATTAAAACTCGGGATCGCTTGGTAAAGGATTGATGCTCAGATCTCTTTGATAAAGGGTTTAAGTCTTTCTGTACCATAGCCGACACAAATTACTTTTGTATACGGTGTAAAGCAAACAGACTGCAAAGATTGTGCAGTCTGATCTCTGGACTACACTGACCACTACTGTATTTTAACTAGATTATGACCAACTGTCTCTTGATCTTGCAGTAGCACTGTATTTGTCACCATTGAGAAAATGTAATTTATTTATTTTGTAGTGGAAAAGTTAAAGGTTCAATGAATGCAGTGGGCTTCGGTTCCATGCGCCAAGGGAAAGAAACCCGTTTTGATTTTTTCATTAATATTTACTAAGTTTTCTCCCTTGCAAGTCCACACACTACCAGATGGGTCTTGACCAGAGCGCCTTTGCAGATAGTGCAGATCACGAACAGACTGCACCTCCACCCATTTTTCTCCTTCTATCTACGGGTCTCTCTTTTTCTCTCTGTCACTTACTACCTGTCCGTCTGTTTTTGTCTCTTTTGCTGTCCATGTGTCTTTCTCCTACTGACATATGAGAGCAAGATAATGTACTTACCCAAAAGAATAAACAAGACAGGAATTTGTTGTCAAATATTTCTCACACACGTGATAACCACCATCCCACTCGCCTCCCATGTGATGTGAGTTGCCACATGCTTGCTGTACATTCTCTATATATCTGTAAAACAAAAACATGCATGTCAATATATTTTGAAATAGCGTTTATGCCACTATCAGTATCAACAATGTTTTGCTAAATTTACAACGGTAGCTCACTCATCACTTTACCACACAATACCAAGTTTAACGAACCTGACAGAAAAGAATGTTCAAAACATTGTGGAAAAATAAGATAGAATGAATCATTTGAGCAATGTGTTCACTGAATTTGTCGCCTTCAAATGCTTAACGCTTTACCAAACGACAAAATTTTAGACTGAACCAAATTGAAAGCATTTGCAGACGACAAAATAAATGTGACTCAAAAATTGAAATTTATGTTGGGAAGGGTAGTGTTATATTCTATTATGGTCTGGGAGCAGAGTAAATGAACACGAGAACTGGATTTCTATACGATGTGTAATCTATACTAACAAGTTACAGACTGCTATCAGAGAGGGATACATGTAGTATAAAAGGGGTCAAGAACAGTAACTCTTACAGGGGCAGTGTAGTCTGCAATCAGAATGGCAAGGGTTATTTCCCATATCATAACGGGTAGAAAACATTGTGGGAAAAGGAGAAAATGCTGGCTACCAGCATTTTCTCCTTTCCTACAATGTTTTGAAAAAGCCTCTTTCTTAGGGTCGTTAAAAGTCGGGATTGTGTGGTAAATGCTTAAAATTTAGACAAGTCTAAAATTTTGTTGTATGGTAAAGAGCTAATCATGGGTTTCTTCCATTTCATCAATACCCAGCTGTTGATTTGAATTGCTTGTACAAGAACACTCCCTTCTGTAATAATCTAAGAAAAATATTGTGCCCTGTTAGCTGGGGCTATCTGTTATCCAAGGGACAACATTTCTAAAACATTGAAATTAGACCATAAGGTGATGCTACATGCCAAGTATTTAATCCCAAGCCCATATAGTCTCAGACAAGAAGTTTTTTCTTATACATGTACATTTCTTTTTACAGATCAATGTAGAACGTTGTAAGCCAAAAGATATGACCATCTTTGACCCCAGGGACTGTTGTGTTTGTGTTTGAGTCTTGTAATGTATCTGCAAAGGTTCTCTATTGAGAATAACTGAAATAACACAAGCGTGCTCACGACAGAAACTTTAATACAAGAACTAAAGAAAGTTGTCCAGCAGACGAACGCTACATACATAACGCGCATGCTCAAATATATACCATAGTCTTTATCAAACAATCGAAGATGTAGTTATTAAACATATATAGAACATTTCCCTTCTTTAAAAAAAAAACAGAAGTAAGACTAGGGTTAAAAATTTTTCTCAATGGAAACAAGAAAAATCTTCTGCTGGGAAAATCATAAAGCATCTCGGATTACAAAGCGGTATGTGTGTCTCATTCATACAAGCAATTAACACTATCTACATCAAGTCGTCCACTCCTCGCCAGTATAACGCCTGTTTTCCTTTACAACCCTGCCAGATCGTGTTACATATGACTTATCCTGATAACTAGATGGACTTATTTCATGCTGTACGGGGGTGCTTGGGGAGCTTTCATTTTGCAAAATGTTTAAATTAAATGGGCAAATATCCGATACATCTTCACTTGTTTGGTTTAAATGAAAATGATTTCTCCTGTAAATACTACCATCCCTCGTTTGTACAAGATATGATCTTTCGCCTAACTTTTTCAGGACTTTTGCTGGTTTCCAAATTTTTCCAAGTTGAATGCGCACTGCGTCATTTATGCGTAAGGGTTTTAATACCTTCGAGGATTTGTCATAATTTTGCTTTTGCTTACCTTTTGACCTATTTACCGAAATGCGGACTTTTTTAGGGTCAACTTGGTCTGGTTGCAGCGCTTTACTCGTAATTGGAGCAAACGATTTTGTTCTACTACCAAGCAATAATTGTGCAGGGGAATATCCACAATCTAGTGGCGTGTTTCTATACTCCAGAAAAAGCACATAGGGACTTTCTTTATCGTCCTTTGCCTTTTTCATAAGCCTTTTAGCTATCCCTACACCCTTTTCCGCCAAACCGTTTCCTCTCGGATAACGCGGTGACGAAGTTTGGTGTTCAAATAGCCAAGTTTTCGAGAAATCGCGAAATTAGGTACTTACAAATTGCGGCCCGTTGTCTGTGATAAGAACATCGCTGATACCGTTTCGCGACATACGAACCATGAGTTTTCGAATGACAGTCGAAGATTTCATGTCTGGCAATAAGTCTACTTCAGAAAACCTGCTGTAATAATCTGTCGTCAATAAGTAGTTTTGTCCATCAAATTGAAATACGTCTGCATCTAGCTTTTGATATGGTCTGTCTGGAAATTCTGACGGAATCATAGGTTCTTTTGCATTTAAATTTCTATGTGTAAGACATACTGGACAGTTCAAAACGTAATCGGTGACTTGCTTAACCATGCCTGGCCAAAATAAACTGTCTTTAGCACGTTCAACAGATTTAGAAACGCCCATATGACCTTTATGGATTTGTAAAAGGGTCTCATTTCGCAAAGAGGCGGGAACAATTATTCTCTGACCTCGGAAAATTAGGCCGTCCTCAACTGATAACTCGTCCCGATGATTAAAATAATCCAGGACTTTCGGATCACAGTTAGAACGCATTTCAGGCCAGCCTTCAATTATATATTTATTTAGGTATTTATTTTTCTTCTACTGGAAGTTTCTCAACAAACAGAAAATATCTTGTACAACAAGCAACAAAGGCACTCTACTACTTTTACAGAAGAGTTAACAATTTGAATTTACCTCCTGATCTTGTGTTTAAGTTATTTGACCATACTATTTCACCAATTTTATTATTCTCCTCGGAAGTATGGGGATATGAAGATCATAAATTCCTTGAAAAATTACATTGTGCATTCCTTAGAAAAGTTTTACACTTAAAACAGAGCACTCCGTATTATATGCTATATGCAGAAACAGGTAGGTTCCCTTTAGAAATAATGATAAAAACAAGAATGATAGCTTATTGGAGTAGATTAATTACAGGAAATCAGAGCAAAATTGCATATAAAATATATCAAATCATGATCCATACCACTGATTTTAATTCTAAATGGATTGAATATATAAAAAGTATACTAAATGAAATAGGGCGGTCTGACATTTGGATAAATCAGTCTACATATATGAATGATGATACACATAAGATAGTGAAAAAAATACTAATTGATCAATACCAACAACAATGGCACAACAATTTACAAAAGTCTACTAAAGGTACTAACTATGGCTTATTTAAGGATAAAATAGAGTTTGAAAATTATCTTACTTCTTTACCAAAAAAAGACTACCTAACTTTGGCAAAATTTAGGACAACTAATCATTACTTACCTATTGAAACAGGTAGATGGAGAAAAATCCATGTTAGTGAAAGAAAATGTCCACTTTGTGTCCAAAATGACACTGGTGATGAAATGCATTATCTTTTGAAATGTCCATTTTTTAACATAAGCCGAGTTTCACTCATAAAAAAGTATTACTACAAAAGGCCAAACATTGTTAAGTTCCAGCAGTTAATGAATTGCAAATCAGTTAAGCACTTGAAAAACTTGTGTAAATTAATAAACATAATAACAAGCTATTTTAAAAACTAAGCATTATCTCATCATTATCAGCATTGCAGGTTGGGATCAGACAACACTTATTATGCTGTCGGATCCTTACCTGCACTGCGATCTAGATCCGATCACAACGGTGATTATAAACATTTGCAGATGTGAAGCAGAAAAACACAGTTGTTCAAACAAACCTAATTTTCCTGCCAATCTATTACATAGCTTCCGGTAAATATAAATTACTTATTTTATGTTTTTCATGGAGATATAATGAAATTATTGCACACAAAACACTCTTTTTTCGTAAATCTCGAGTAAGGTATCCAAATTCACGTGTTCAGGTGTTAATCATCTTATTAAAAAGATATAAGATACAAATCAGCTGTTGACAATGTCAAGGCCATGTAACGAGGGACTTTCTCAAGAGTATTTTGCATCTTTAGTCCACCCTATGTAATATGGGTATGAGTAAAGATTTAAAATATTTTTGAAAATTAGTGTCTCTTAGAAGAACTTTATTCTATCTGCACATTCAAACTTCCCCTACTGTAGAAAAGAAATTTCTCGTTGTCACAAATGAAATATTAGAATTGTTAATTGCTCATATATCCTTTACCTGAAGATTTGAGCCAATAAAGTATTTTGAATTGAATTGAATTGAATATAGTCGTTTGTCTGTAATAAACAATTGCTTTCGTATCACGTGAACGTGTAAATCAAGACCTTCGATCAACTTCTGATGTGTTTCATTGCGTGATTGACGGGAAAGATAGTCACTGACTGGAATGTCTTTTCCACTCACATGACGTACCAAAATGTTGTACTTCTGTAACTGAAGCAACATTCTTTGAAGGCGCGGAGGGGCTGCAGCAAGTGTTTTTTTTCATAACTGATTCAATTGGCTTATGGTCACAATGAACTATGATATCTCTACCATACGTAAACTGGTGGAATCTTTTGCAGCCATACAAAATAGCAAGTAATTCCTTCTCTATCTGTGCATACATGCATTCGCTCTTGGTCAGACTCTTAGAAGCGTAGGCGATTGGTCGGCCATCTTGAAAGATACAGCACCCTAACCCAAATTTAGACGCATCAGTTTCAAGAACTAATTCTTTATTATGGTCATAATATCCTAAAACAGGTACATCAGTGATTAACTGTTTGACCTTGTTGAATGCCCTAGTTTGAGTCTCGTCCCAAATGAAATTTGATTCTTTTTTCAACAATAATCTAAGAGGATTTGTCACCTCAGCAAGATTTGGGGCAAATTTTGCAAGAAAGTTAACCATCCCTAGGAATGTTTGAAGTTTCTCGCGGCTGTCTGGGACTGGTAATTGCAAAATAGCCTCGATTTTGCTCGGATCAGGTTTCAGCCCTGTACTACTAATGATATGTCCAAAGAAAGGAACTTCGGTTACGCCGATTGTACATATGTCGGGATTGAAGCAAATACCTTTTTCGCGGGCTCTGTTCAACGCATTTCTTAGATTTTGGTCATGCCCAGTTCTTGTCTGTCTCCTGAGGAGCTTATCCCAAATGGAAGTCTTAAGTAACAATATCTTCCAAAAGGTGTATTAAATGTAGTGAGCAGAGACGATTGCTCGTCTAACTGAACATTCCAATATGCGTGTGTTATGTCCAAAATACTGAAATATTTTGCACCGGCAAGTTTAGATGTAATGTCATCTAGCGTCGGCATCTGAAAATGTGGCCTGCGAATTGCTTCGTTTAAAGCTTTTGGATCAAGGCAAATTCTCAGTTTGCCAGTTTTTGGCTTTTCCAGTACGACTATGGAATTTACCCAGTCCGTTGGTTCTGTCACACGTCGAATAATTTTGTCTTTGACCATTTGATCAAGCTCAGTCTTGAGTCTACTTTTCAAGGCTTCTGGTATTCTACGTGGAGGATTGACAGTCGGTGTCACATTGTCCTTCAGGTGTAAATGACATTTACCTGGAATTTTTCCTATACCTTTGAAAAGGTCACTACTCTCGTAATACGGAGTCTTTTGTCAAGTGTTCGTTTGCGTCATTATCTAAAGAGTATGTAAGTTTAATTAGTCCAAGGTCAATTGATGTCTTTGTACCTATCAATGGCGGAGACTTAGTATGTACAATATAGAAGCGTGCAGATAATTGCGTATCGCGATATCGACAATTCAAATTGATCATACCTTTCGCATTAAGCATTTCTCCAGAATACGAAATTAATTTGCAGTCTGGAGGTTTTAGGGTACCTTTAATACCCAACAGCTGAAATTGTGTGAATGGAATGATATTTGCACTACTGCCCGTATCAATTTTGAACATCATTTTAGACATTTTCGGACCAATTTGTAGGTTTACGAGCATCTGATCACTACTGACAGAGTGTGTAAAAAGAGAAAAGGCGCTGACCATATCTACAGAATATCCTCTGCATTCATCATCACTTTCATTAAAAAAATTAACAGATTTAGTTTTGCAACCTTTAGCGAAATGGTTCAGTTTGTTGCATTTATTGCATTTTTCACCCTTTGCTGGACAGACAGCATCTGGTTATAATCGTGGTTATAACCACAACGACCACAAGTCCATTGTGCAAGTTTCTTCTGGTCTGATCGTTGTCTCTCTGCCTTTTTGGTGCACTTCGTGGACTTCTTGACCGCGTCAACATTGTTTCCTGCTTGAGAGGTCGCCATCGAGTGTAATTGTTGTTGACAGTATTCAAAGTTTTGAACGATCTGAATGACCTTGTCCATCGTGAGCTTATCACCTTCATTTATCACTTTTTGAATGACCTTGTCCATCGTGAGCTTATCACCTTCATTTATCAATTTTTCACGAATCTTGGGATCTGAACATCCGAATACAGTCCTATCACGGATCATGTCTTCAGTTATGTCCGTATTCTCGTTCATTCGAAAATTACAATCCCGAGCTCGAATACGTGACCTTGTCACAAAGGCATCAATATTGTTCGACCCTTGAACCTCGTTGTTGAAACGAAATCGGGCAAAAATGGGATTCAGTTTCGGTTGGACATGTCTTTTAAAACGGTCGTAGTACGTTTTTAGTTTCTTGGAATCTTCCTCCGAAATCCCAGTCCATGTTTTATATATCTGGCGTCCTTGCTCTCCAACCCAGAGTAGCAAGTATGATACTTTCTCCTGCTCTGACTTTTCTTTCAAAGGTCCAGAAAATATCAGTTCCACATGAGTTTGGAATTTTTCCCACTCATAAGGTAGATTCGTAGAGTCCCAATTGATTTTCGGGTGTGGAATTCCATTTTTTTTTTTAAGACCAGGTATTCTCACTTTATAATTATTATTCTACTTCGTGTTTTTTACTTCTGACACCATGTTGTGTTTGTGTTTGAGTCTTGTAATGTATCTGCAAAGGTTCTCTATTGAGAATAACTGAAATAACACAAGCGTGCTCACGACAGAAACTTTAATACAAGAACTAAAGAAAGTTGTCCAGCAGACGAACGCTACATACATAATGCGCACGCTCAAAGATATAGTATAGTCTTTATCAAACAATCGAAGGTGTAGTTATTATACATATATAGAACCGGGACCAAGTATAAAAAACTTTAAAAAAATATATCAAAATGCAGTCTTAGATTTGAAGATGTTTTAAAAATTTACATATAGTAAATAATCTATGGAAAACCATGCCCCCCCCCCCCCCCCCCCCCCCGGGGGGCAGGGTTAGTTTTGATCTTCTGGACACAAATTTATGAAATCCAACAAAACATCCCTGAAGGATGCTGTGTCAATGCCCTAGCCATGGATGTGATTTCAGGCAAGACGATCTTTGAATATTTCTTTGGAGAAATTAGTAGAACATATGAGTGGCTCTCTGGGAAAAGCAAGTCTTCACATAGCATGGAGCCATTTTGTCTGAAAACTGACTGAATAATGAGGGAGATTGGTAGTTTGCCATGAATAAAATTTATCCATAACAAAAAGTTTGGATTCCAGGTCAGCCTGCATGGGCAGCACAGGCTGACATTGATTGATACTTTTTGCATAATCAAGGAACCATCATTTCATAGGGCATGAATCATATAATAAAAGCCCAAATGTTGGCCTAGACAAGTTTCAATACCATCTGACTTGCATTATTTGGAAAAGGACTTTTTAAAAGGTTTTTGATGAACATAGTAACAGCAGCCATCTTGGCCACATGACTTTTTTCCTCACTCTTATTTCATTTGGGATTACCCCAGAACAGTTTCTCTACAGTGTATTTGAAATTGGCTCATTCCTTGAGGAGAAATTTTCACCTTTTTATTTTTTAAACTGCTTCTATTTTAATATAAATCTATGTGAAAAAGTGGTTACTGGATGGGGCTGCCTTTGACCCCTGGGAAATAATGTGCACAACTTGATAAGGGACAAGATGATACAAACATTAAAAAATTCAAACATTGTACGTCCTGCATTTTTTTTTCAAAATAATTTTGACATTCTAAATATAGTACTCTAGAGAGCTGTAATTGATGAAATATGACGAAGGAGAAAAATGCACTGACTCCCCATACATACTTTGGTAAATGCATAATTACTGAAAAGATCTTTATGGGCTGTAGCAGTTTGAATTTCCAGTTTTCGCTTCAAAAAGAAGAAAGCCTCTGAAAGGAGTAAAAATCATAAATCATGCCACTGACTCTTTGTGAACCCCCCCCCCCCCCCGGCAGGCCCATTTTTGACCCCTTGGACATGAGTTTAACAAAATTAATAAAAGAATCCCTAGAACCCAAAATTTTCTATTTCAAACATATTTTTCTTTGGAAAGATATCTTCTTATTGGACAGTGTAGATCCAAGATCGAAATGCACAGTCTGTGCAGTCTGATCTCAATCTACTCTGTCGTCAAAAAGTCCTTGAGCAGCCTGTGAGTTGAAAAGCTTTCAACGTTTTCACACACAGACTAAATCATTTGAAGCATATTTGACTTGTGCGCATTTTTTTCCTGCATTGATTTTTTTGGTTTGATTTGTATTGGAGTTTAACGCCATTTTAACAGCTAAGGTCATATCATGGCGGTCAGTGACGCACCCATGTGTTTCCTGGCTTTCTCACACCAGTACTAACACAACTTTCTTTTCAAAGCTACTGACTACTTTTCTCACTTGCATCAGAGGTGAGAGGCGAAAAATCGCTGGAAAGAAAGTTTGCCTCAACCTGGTATCGAACTCACAACCACCAGGTCACGAGTCAGATACGCTTACCACTGAGCTACCGGGCGGGCTGATTTTTTTATCTTCTAGAATCTCTTTCCCAAAGGTAAAATAATACTTATTCACCAAACTTTGTTTACTTTAAATTAGTTATATGTAAATAAATCCATGTCACTGACAAATTTTATGGTCAATTGTCCGCTATACGTTGTCCTATTCAGTTTTTGCAACAAACAGGACAATAGTTTCGACCACAATAATTATTATCTGCACAACGTACAGTCCAGTGAATAGATATAAAAACTTGATAAAAGGTTTGTAAACATGTCTGTAGGGCAAGATCTATTTTATTCTTAACCCCTGTATTGCTAGATAAATGAACTGGAAATTCTCCATCAGTATAAAAAAAAAATCAATTTCAAAGCGGTTTTTGTCAGAATAACAGGCAAAGAAGGTACAGGGTATATCAAAGATCAGGCTGCACAATCTGTTGCCATAAGAAATTTTAAAAATCCGGGTTCAAGGATGAGAGCGGTTCGTTTCGAATTGCTAGTCCGACATCAATATTGCTACTGTTTCAGAAAGGACATTTTTAAATTTGATGTACTGTTAATACAGATTATGCCCTTAGAAATCTGGGAACAAACTGCAAACTTCTCTGGCAGTAAAAGAATAAATGAAGGTTTGGTTTGGTTTCTCACCACTAGTTTTTTGCTACATTAAAAATAGAATGACAATCAGTGCCCTTGACCTTCTGCTGTACTTTTAATGGCAAACACAGGTTTGCTGTTTGTTCCTATCAGATATACATGTATTCAGTGGCCTTCACAAGAATTGAGGTTACCAGCATTTTCACCTTTTTACACAATGTTTTCAGTAGGTTTTTTCTTCAGGGTCGTTTAAACAAGGGATTATTTGGTAAACGGTTAATACAGTTTTAACTGTACATGAGTGTTAACCATGAGTAGGTGTAGACATTAACAAAAAAAAAATGCCATGATGGCCGTGTATCGCTCCTCTGCCTCCTCTGCATGGAAGGGCGGACACACGCACGGGCAAGGATGCATGGTGGGTATAGGGCCTTGACATAGGCTCGCTGGCCTTCGGCCAGTTAAGCTGACATATATCCAACAGATTGTTACATGTATACTCCTGCGCCACTAGATACGGTAAAGACAGCAAATCACTTGCCTCATATAGATATCCTCCAACTCGATCAGCTTCATGTCCTTAAGAACGTCATCTTCTGGTATGAGGCGGACATTTGCGACTGGACCGTAGGATGGTACTAATGGTTTATACTCAATTGATGACTTCAACTCGGCGGCCTGTAGACAGAAAAGGTGCGGCGCTCTGGCAAAAGGGGGTTTAATGCATGTATATTAAACCACCTTTTCAAAGAGCATGGCTGAAATATTTTTATCAGTTTAAACCGACTGGGTGTTTATTAAACCCTTTACCAAACAATCCCGTGTTTTAAGGACCTCGAGGGAAAAGGCTTCTAAAAAAAGCCACACACATACAGTGTGGTAAAGTAAGAAATTGGCGGTAACCATCCTTTTCCCGTTCTGTTTTCTGCCCTTTTAAAAAGAAATCCTATCAATTGAGTGTTATTAGATTTAACGTCTGGCAATGCTTCCAATTTTGACAAGCCCAAAATTTTGTAATGTGATGATAAGCTGGAGTTTTAAGTTACAGATATAGATGATAATGGTATTTTCTGATTCAAAGACTGATTAATAACTATGTGTTCTTTTATTGGTTCTTATTAGAACTGCATGGAGTGAGAAACCAAAACATAGGTTTTAAAGAAGGGCTCTTATTTTTGGAATTCGATAATCCTCTCTTATCTTGATCTCTCCTCTACACTCCCTCGTTCTCTCAAAGATACCAAACAAACGATTATTTTATACAGCTCTCACCAGTGAATTTTACTTTTGAACCATTGACGGTCGGTTTGTAGGGATTCCAGTCCCAGCATAAGTTTAGTCATTAAATTTCTTACAGTATACCGGTGTAATGGTTTAAAGTTGAATCCTTACTGCCACTTTAGTTATAAACTGTGTATAAATGAAATAAATTACTGATCTTTTTTACCGCAAACAGAAGTGTGAAAGATTTGTCATTGGGAATGAATCTTGGATACATGGCAAAAACTGCGTCCCAAACTAAATTGTAATCGGTAGTGTGAGACCGCAAAACCCTATGCCACAATTCCCCCGAGAGTCGATTGCGCACCTCCATCGACATGAAATTGCGCAATGCTTTGTGAAAAAGGGGCTTAATGCTTCTGAGAAAAATACAGTATATACCAAGTTCAGCCTGCGCACTCCGCTTTTGCTTTTGGTAAAGTTTCTACATGTCAACGGACTAGTGCACCTCGTGATTTAGTCGGTTGTTAGACTAAATGAATTTCATGGATCAATAATCACGTGATCACTTGCTCGGTATAAGCATCACGGAGATACATTAAATGCCCCTTTGCCAGAGCATGGCTCACTTGTACTGGCAAGGACAGAAGAGAACTGAACAGAGGTTTATCTATAGACAAGTAGACAGTTGTACACAGTCATAATAAATACAGTAACAAAATACAAAGCGAAAGGTATAAAATAGAATTTACATAATTTAGCTTTAAATTCTCAGTACTGTTCCACAATTGCTTACTATATGGATGAGAAAAAAAAAAAAAAAAACATTAAGAATTGATAAAATTGCAAATTCGTGCTTTAATGAATATCATGTGAATCTTTAAGAATAATGACTCTTCAAATTAAAGATCTGCTCGCCAACTTTGATATCGATCAAAAGAATAAATCTAACAAGACGGTCAGAATGGTCCTTAATCGTTCACAGGAGAATAATTTGTGACTCCCTGACTGGTCGTGACCCCAAGGCAATAATATGAACATTCTTGTTAGAACCGTATGTCATGCCACATACCAAATATAAGAATTAAAAAAAAAAAAAGCTGTAGCTCGAACGCTTATGTTATATTTTTAAAGAATGTACTATAATTATAAACCCAATGTAAAACTTTGGGCCAGCTATTTATTACACCAGAGCCTGTATTCACCAAACATTCTTAAGAACATTCTTGGCCTAACTCTCCAAGATTTTCTAAATTTGAAAGTAACAGAACTTCTGATTGGCTAAACCAAATTGTTCAGCCAACCAAGAGTCGTGTTGCTTTCAAATTTAGAAAAATGTGTAGAATAAGACTAAGAATGTTCTTAAGAATGGTTGGTGAATACGGACCCTGGGCTACAATTTGAATAATCTCGGGAGTCGGGAGTGGTCCATAAGATGAAGCTACATGCCGAATTTGCATCCCTAGTCCTTGACATAACGAACATGACATTTTTACTACTTTTACCATGGAAGTTTCTGACTCCAGGGCTATTATGTAAACAATTTTGGTAAATGTCCACGCGATAAAAGTACATGCCAGACTCGGTAAACCAAGACTCTGTGATTAGAAAAAAAGATTTTTAAGGTTTTCACTGTGTAAGCCCATGTTAAACTTAAAGTCCTCGGGTGGGGGCCAATTTTGACCCCAAAAGTATTTTGTACACCCTTGTTAGAGGTGCACTAGATTAACCTACTTGGCAAATTAGGTAGCCCTAGGTAAAAGGTGAGGAACTTGGGAACAAGATGCTTTCTACATTTTCACTATATACATTATAAGTTTGTGTAAAATTTTTGCCTCACGGTCAGGACAAATTTTGATCCCAGGACAAAACTTTGAGAAATCTTGGTAGAGGTCAACTGTATGAAGCTATATGTAAATTGTGGTATTCCTAGGTCTTACAGTGAGGAGCAAGAATATTTATTAAAATTTGAAAAATTTCCCTTTTCTGTTGTTATGGCAACCAGAATTCTGCATGGAATTCAATTTTTCAAACATCTTTGACAGAGCTTTACCTAGGAACATATCTATGAAGTTTGGTAGCAATCGGCCTTGTATTTTGGGAAAAGATCAAGCGTCAATGAATTGGTGACATTTTGTGACTGCCTTTGTGCTCAGGTGAGCTAAAACCTACGGGCCTTATATAAATGTTGTATTTTAGACCTACAGATTTACATTATATGATCATGCTTTCTTGATGTCAAATTCCGACATTGTCGAGCTCTTCGGTGTCGAGGTCTTGTAACCAAGATTGTTTCAATATAGCATACCGGTCCATATATAATAATACTCCACCAAGTCAACTGGATAAAAGTACTTGGAGCCGTGTCTAAGTGTTTGTGATTTATTTATAGAGTAATTCGCCCAAACTTAATTTGATTACCCCCATAAACCTTTTCGGTGAAGGTAACTATTAGTTAAGTGATATCAAGTAACATCATCTATATATTTTCCTAGAATTACACTTGTATAAGCTAGCATAAGCAAAATTCATAACTGCAATTCCTATCGCAATCATAATATTTGGGCCATGGTTTGTAAAAAGGGGTTTAACGCATCTGACGTGCAGAAATTAAAAAAAAAAGTTGCGATTCAAGTCAGCCTGCAGTCTTTTTTCAAAATTTCTGCATGTCAAAGGACCATTCAACCACATGATTCAGTCGGTTTGTGAACAAAGTGTCTTTTAGGGATCCATAATCGTGTGATGTCTTGCTTGGTACAATGCATCACGGAGATACATTAACCCCCTTTCGCCAGAGCACGGCTCATTAATTTTTACCTTTTCGCAACTGTCACGGGTAATTTGGCAAAAGGCTCAGGAATGACTTCAGCTTGATACATTGAAGATAAAATGAGTTATGACTGAATGAAAGTAAGTCAGAATGCAACTTTTAAAGATTATTTGTTTGTGGTACATAACGGTATTTTACGTCGCCTTTGATATTATTCCAGTCATAGCAAGATGACAGCTTACTCATTCAAGCATGTCCTGGGTTTCACCAGTGCTTGGCTAGTGCTATGAAGTGTCTTGTCCAAGGAGGCTCCACTGAAAACCCCAGCACTTCGAATGACAACCGAACCTTGAGTTCACGAATCCTACACCTTATCACTGAGCCACGCAAGACGATGTTTTCAAAAGATTTCTACCTCGAGGTCACTTAGACAAGGAATTGTTTGGTATAGCGTAAAATTAAGCAGTTGTTCAAAATCAGTTTGGCAACACGGGTTGGTAAATAATTATCCTAGAATCACGGACAACTATTTATAAATACAACATGACGAGATACACTCGACAGATATTACCGCGTCCAGTAGATAAATTAAAACGGCTTGAAAGTATGGGATCGCTGGTTCGATTTCCCAGCCTGGCCAAATTCTTTCTGCGGAATGATGACAGTCTCTAAGACATGATTCCTGTCACCGCTTCGACGATATTTGTGTGGGAAAGCAGCCTGTGGCTTAAAAGCAATACTGTACGAAGAGATACATTATAATGGAAAATCGAGGAAAGTATGGATGAGTGCACTGTCCGCAACGATACTACGTAAACAGTAAACATGCGTTAACTCTTTTGGCGCCAAATAAACAAACCCGGCTTCTTTTAATGGCTGTAAATAGAATCCACTGAGTCTCGGGAAAATTTTTATCCTATAGGCTTGACCACACAAGCGGAAGGTATAGATCAAAGATCAGACTGCACGTTCTGTGCAGTCTGATCTTGATCTATGCCGTCCGCAAATGTCCCTGTTTTCGCCAATGGCGCTGAAAGGGTTAAGCAACAAACAAAAAATGGGTCTGGCTCTAACAAAATGTGGTTTGATACATCTCCGTGATAAACTATACCAAGCAAGTCATCACATAATAATGGATCCACAGAATCAATTTTTTCTAACAATCGACTGGATCGTGAGGTAGAATGGTCCTTTGACATGCAAAAACCCGACCATCAGCAAAAGCTTTCGACCTATGTCAACGCAGGCTGACTTGGGTCGATACTTTTTTGCAGATGCATTAAGCCCCCTTTTCACAGAGCATGACTCAAGTACCTAATTATTACCCGATTCTGTAATATCCCGAGAAGTTGTGATATTTGTGTTACACCCTGGGCTTGAGCCTCTGACTGCATGGTTGCGTACAGAAAGAGAAACAAGAGAGCTATAGCCACAAGCCATCCTGCTTTCACACACTGACGTTTCTCCATGCTTGAAGCCTGGTAAAAGAAAACAGGCATTATAATTACACACATGCGTTAAAAGGGAGTATTTATGCCATGAATAAAAATCTTCTACACAAAAGGACCAGAACGGCCCAAAATCGCTCACTTGAGAACAATTTCTGACAAATACCCCGACCTCTGTGGGGCCATTTTTTGACTCCGTGGCATTTGAACTTTCTTGGTAAACGGGTCCCCATGCATAGCATGTTACATACCATACATTGCAATTCTCGGTCAAATTGTTTGGAACGAGAATGTTTCAAAGTTTTCACTATAAAAGTCCTAGTGAACGTTGTGATCCCGAGGCGGGGCCATTCTTGACCTAAGAGCTACAATCAGTTTAACACTTAAGTTGCTAAATAAATGAAACGCAAATTTTTTCTCAATACTAAAAGCCCAAATATTGCGGTTTCAAAGTTGATTTCACCGGAAAGAAAATACTGTATCGGACAGTGTAGATCAAAGATCAGACTGCACGTTCTGTGCAGTCTGATCTTGATCTGTACACTGTCCGCAAAAGGTCAGTGAGTCGCCATTAGCAGCTTAAGGGTTAATCCTGGCAGAGTTCTGCTAGATGAAGCTATATACCAAATGATACAGGCAAAATTGTTATAAACAAAATGTTTAAAAATCTCTACAATTAAAACATGAGGGCACTGAGGATAGTCCAATTTTGACCACATAGCTATAATTTGAACCATCTCGGTAAATATCTTCCAGATGATAGCACAAACATAATGTTTTTAAAAATGATGATTATTAAAGATTTCGTTATAAAAACCAATGTAAAACTTGTGACCTCTCGGGCAGGGCCAGAGGTAAAAATGATCGGGCTGGAACCCAGGCTACCCCCCCCCCCCCCACAAAGTTTACAAACCTTTTAATCAGGGTCGCTAACTCGTGATTGCTTCGTAACTGCATCATGCATGCAAACACTTTCTCCATTTCTCACAATGTTTTAAAAAGCTTATCTCTTTACCACATGACCAAATTTTAGACTGGTCCAAATTGAAAGCATTTGCAGACGCCATGTTAAATGTAGCTTAAGTAATTATCTCTGTCTATGATACAGTAGAAAACATTGTGGGAAAGGGAAAGAATGCTGGTTCCTTTGCCACAATGTTTTTAAAAGCCTTCTCTTTCAGGGTCGTTAAAACTCGGGATTGTGTGGCAAAGAGTTATTACTTTAAAACTAACGATTGTCATGTTACCAGGTTGTCAGGGTAAACTGTTTATTCTTTCTGTAAACTATTCAATATAAAAAAGTAGATCTACAAAAAAAAAACATTATCTTTTTCACTCTTCTTAATAAAAACTTCACCCTTTCCCAGATGGCAAAGTTTAGAGTTGTCCGTTGAAAAAATTTACATAAGAAAAGAAATTAAAAAAAAAAGTAAATAAATAAAAATGGAATATGGATTTGAACAGAAACTCACATTTTGAAAACAGAGAAGATGATGTTTGCGTGCATTTTCTCCTTTTCCCACAAAGTGTTCGATTCTTTTTTATCCCCATGTTTGGCAAAACGCTTGAATGTTTGGTAAAATGTTACAGAACGAATGAAAACATTTATTATCATTTTTATTTCTATGTTTATTTGACATGAAATATACATAATATGTATATAATGTGTATTGTACTCTGTGAAAAGGGGTTTATATGTATCTGCAAAAAGTATCGACCCGTGTAGCGCAGTCCGCGCAGGCTAACATGAGTCGAAGTTTTTCTCTATCGGTCTTCTGCAAGTCAAGGGACCAATTTACCTCATGATTCAGTCGCTTGTTACACCAAAAGGATTTTATGGATCCATTATTATGTGAAGCTTGGTTTAATGCATCACGGAGATGCATGAAACCTCCTCTTGCAAGAGCGCCGATCGCTTCAGAGTAATTTGGTTTAGTTTAGTTTAAATCAAGATTTTAAATATGTATACATTCCATGCCAAAAAAAGATGAAATAGCATTGGTTTATTCTTCAAGTGTGTTTTGTAAAAGAATACAACCATATAGCAGAGGATAATTGTTAGGCGGAAATGTTTAAAATTTGATTGCGAAAGACGCTGAAATTACTCGTAAGTGGTAATGAAAACAGAAAAACAACAACAACAATAAAAAAGAGATAAGTTATTGAAAAAACGTGACCGTCATTGAATATATGTAATAAGAAAGAGTGGCTTCTACCAAACAATTCAGTTTTAACGACCCTGAGAGCGAAGGAGTTTGAAAAAATTACGGGAAAAACTTCCGGGAGAAAATGCTGGTTTTTCTACCCATTTGGAGACAAAATTCCAATACTTGGAAAATATTTAATATGTCGTCTGTAAGTGGTTTCAATTTAGACACGTCTAATTTTTGTACCGTTCGGTAAAGATTCAAAGTAGTATTTGTAGATGTTACCTGTAATTTATTCGGACACGGTCAATTTTCTAATCCAGGTAGATATTTCGTATTTACGGGTACAATATCTGTCCGTTTTACACACAGTTGTGGTTGCACGAGATCTACCGAATATTGCTTTTTCAAGATGATATAACCAAAAGTAAATAACTCCACCTATCATTACGAATCGATTGGTCACAAGTAACGTATTATCCAATCAAAATCTATTATCTGCATAGACCTTTCGTGTAAGGACAAATCCTGCTGCCGGTATCTTTGCTAGGCAAGTGTGACGATCACTATGTTGCTCTGATTAGGGTAACTATTAGCTGCGTATTGATCGTCACTCTTGCCTAGCAAAGGTGCCATTCCAAAGTTTTAGCTTCTACTATCTTTTTCTAGCACCTTTGATAGTATGGTTGTGTAGAATTGCCACAACTTGAAACATGGATTATTTTGACAGATATTTCACGACAACAATAGCGTATTTTAAGTATCAGGGCCCGGTTTCACAAAAAATAAAATAAACAAGCATTCTGATAGTATTGCATAGCAATACACAGTCCCCTACCGACCGTACGTATCGCTGGCATGTCAGTGAAATTTTTGAAGTACAAGGCCCGTAAATGCGTCAAAAAGCAGTGGAGCAGGACGAAACTCGAACTTGATGTGTAAGTCATGGTTGTTGATGTACACACCAAAAATCAGCTCTATATGTAGCAGCGTTTAGAAAAAAAGTGCGGAAAAATGTTTTATCAGTGAAATTTTGTAAGTCCAAGGCCCGTGAATGCGTCAAAAAGCAATGGAGCACGACGAAACTCGAACTTGATGTGTAAGTCATGGTGGTTGATGTACACACCAAAAATCAGCTCTATATGTAGCAGCGTTTAGAAAAAAAGTGCGGAAAAATGTTTTATCAGTGAAATTTTGTAAGTCCAAGGCCCGTAAATGTGTGAAAAAGCAGTAGAGCGGGACGAAACTCAAACTTGATCTGTAAGTAATGGTGGTTGACTTACACAGCAAAAGTCAGATGAATATCTACCAGCATTTAGAAAAAAAAGTCCGGAAAACTGATTTATCAGTGAAATTTTGTAAGTCCAAGGCCCGTAAATTCGTGAAAAACCAGTGGACCGGAACGAAAGTCGAACTTGATCTGTAAGTCATGGTGGTTGAGTTACACAGCAAATCTGAGATCAATACCTTCCAGCGTTTAGGAAAAAAAGTCTGGAAAACTGATTTATCAGTGAAATTTTATAAGTCCAAGGCCCGTAAATCCGTGAAAAACCAGTGGACCGGAACGAAAGTCGAACTTGATCTGTAAGTCATGGTGGTTGAGTTACACAGCAAATCTGAGATCAATACCTACCAGCGTTTAGGAAAAAAGTCCGGAAAACTGATTTATCAGTGAAATTTTGTAAGTCCAAGGCCCGTAAATCCGTGAAAAACCAGTGGACCGGAACGAAAGTCGAACTTGATCTGTAAGTGATGGTGGGTGACTTACACACCAAAACTCGACTCAATATGTACCAGCGTTTAGGAAAAAAGTCCGGAAAACTGATTTATCAGTGAAATTTTGTGAGTGCAAGGCCGTAAATCCGTGAAAAACCAGTGGACCGGAACGAACGTCGAACTTGATCTGTAAGTGATAGTGGGTGACTTACACACCAAAACTCAGCTCAATATGTACCAGCGTTTAGAAAAAAAGTCCGGAAAACTGAATTGCCGGACTGACGGACAGATGGACAGACGGACAGACGGACGGACGGAGTGCAAACCTAAAGTCCCCTCTGGCTTCGCCGGTAGGGGACTAATAAACAGGTAAATAAATAAAAAGATAAAAAGGCTAAAGTCTATTGTTTTGCTCAAATCTGCCAACAGACTCATTTTCCCACAAAAGTTGAGTCTGTTATTCGAGATGCATTTCGCTAAATGATATTAACATACGTCTGCAACGTTCTCAGATCCCGAGTTGAAACAACGTTTCAGATACCACCCAGTAAAACAAATAGACTAATCTCAGTTAATAGACTTACGGCTGAGTTGAGTCTGGAACGTTTTGTCACTTCAGGATTTGAGAATAGTACTAAAGGCTGTTAATCTTAGTGAAATACATGTACACGTCTCAGATAACAAATTCCACTTAAGTCGGCAAATAAGTCAGTTAGGTGGGTTGAGCAAAGTAAGAGACTTAAGTTTTTCACTTGAAAGCGGGCCCTGTATTTTAAAACCACCGTGATTATCTTTTTTATTGCATCATGATACAAGATACATGACATGTTTTTTTATTTTTCACTGCTCTAAAATTTCACTTTTTAAATTCATTTAACACACAAGAAATCTACAAATAGTTGCGATATATGATTATGTACATGTACGAGGATGGTTCAGTAAGTATTGCAATTTTGCCATGACATCCAGCATTTCCACCTTTTTTCCCTTGGTATTCATGTCTCATCGTAATTCAATTCAATAACTACCCGTTGGTATAACACAATTTGAAATCTCTCTATTGGTTTTAATTTTACATTCATTCAAAGTGTGTACATTGGTAGGCACTGTGTATGTCATGGCAAAAGAAAGAGGATATATATATATATATATCCATCCGTTTCAAACTATGGAAAACTTCAAAAGCAATATTTGACGAATTATATGCTGCATATGGATATCGCATTGTGTTGTGAATATTCAACAATCACGAGATGGCATAAGCGCTTTAAAAGTGGGATTGATTCCGTTGAAAGTGCACCTGAAGGTCAGGAAGGCCAGCCAGAGCAGTTGTCCCTCAAATAATCCAGAAAGTACAAAATATCCAGAAAAAAGATGCACGTTTGACTACACGTCAGATAGCTAAGACTGTTGGCATTTCGACAGGATCAGCTTCTAAGATCCTGAAGCGCAACTTGAAAGTGCGGCGTATCGATGCCAAGTATACCCCATTTGCTCACTGGGGACCAAAAATGGCATCGTGTTTGAACTGCCCGAAAATTGTTGAAACTGTACCCTAAATTCAGCCAGAGAGCGTTTTCTAACCTTGTGACTTGTGACGAGACATGGGTGCATTATTTCCAGCCAACCAGAAGGTGCAGTAACAAAATATGAACCACCAAACAGGCAAACAGACCTTCTGTAGCTAAAGGAATTGTAAGTGCTAAGAGGGTCATGTACAGTATTTTCTTTAATAGTCGTGGAGAAACCGTTCAGGTGGCGATTCCGCGTGGTAGGACAGTTACTGGCAAAGTATATTGTAACATTGTACTAAAAAGTTTGACAAATGGTTAAAAAGGAGACGCCCAGTTGTTGGTCTTTCAGGTATGACCTCACTGATGACAATGCTCCGGCTAACAAGTCCAAAATAACAACACAATTTTTGAAGCACAATGATATGTCTGTTCTACCACACCCTCTTTACTCACTCGACCTCGCCCCTTGTGACTTCTTTTTATTTCCGAAACTCAAAAAATTCCTTGAGGGTCGCAGATATCACAACAGAAATGCTGTAGGGTCGGCCATTTTCCAGTACCTCAAGACTATACCCAAAAAAGACTATGAGGGCCATTTTCCGAATTGGATCAAAAGGTTGAAAGTTCGCATAAAGGTAAACGGTGAATACTTTTAAGGTATGAAATGGAATAATCGCCTATGTTTAAGCAAAGTTGCAATCATGCATGCAACCCTATTAAAATCACAAATGAGCTACTCCACACTTTGAGTCTATCTTTATCCTTTACCTTTTTTTTTTTGTCGTTAACAGATAAAGAAAATATTTCAACGATTTTTGAGTCGCCTGGTCGCGTAGCAACCAGGCTCTCATTGTTACCATCCTGATCTATGGGGTGACGTAGGCATACCTCCGGCCTTGTACTGCTTCCTGTCCCAAGTTCCGGTTTACGAGATAAAACATAGTTTTCTAATTATTCGGTAAACAACCCAGTTTCTGTTGTAAATGACTTGCAGCTGTGCCTTTGTGATAATGAATATGTCTATAAAGACTGAGCTATTTAACTGTTCAAACCTTTGAAACAACCATTTCGTCCACAAGGGTACGCTATAGCCTATCGCTTACACAGATATCATCTCTAAAAATAGCGCATTATGTATGTATCTAAAAATAGCTGTCGTGAACTAAACAAGTTACGAAACATACTCTTCGACGACAGCGTCTTTACAACGGCACGCTTCTATTTGATGCCAATTCTCAGTGAAAATGATAATTACCCATTTGTAGTACAGTCTTAATCTTAAAATCTGTCCCTAATTGTAAGTCTTATTTCAATTCAACACTCAACCTATGATCAGAAAGAGAAAGGCGATACCGAGTTAACATGGAAGCTTTCAATGGAGATTTTTCTCAAAAGTAGGATTTTTTTTGGACAAATTTATAACGGCTTGGAACGGTTGCGTTGCCTTTTTAGACATTCTTACATGTTGCTTCTTCAGAGCTTTTTATTCTATACTTTAAATACTTTGCACACCCGTATTCTAGGTGCACAAGCAGAGATCGTACATGCAGTATGCAGTGCGCACGAATCTAGGCTGTACCAAGTCATCGCTTAACCTAGCATTTACCGGAGACTTTAAAAGTTGGCTGCTGCATGAATTATAATTTAGAAGTCAGTTTTAAGCGGTTGTGTCATTTAACCCTTATCCTGCTACATAAAAGAAATGAAACTTTCACGCCAACAGTAAAACCCCAAATTGTCCTCTTTCTGGAGAAAAGATATCTCCCTATCAAACAGTGTAGATCCAAGATCAGACTGCAGTTTGATCTTAATGTCCGCAAAACGTCAGTGAGTTGCAGCATAGGGGTTAAACAACCTAGCATTACAATAGATAAATGTCTGGTATTAGGACTAGGCTAATTCTGTTCTAGGAAATTCTGAATTTCAAAGCTAGTAACATGATTAGCTGTGACAAATATCTCAGCCTATCATATGGCTAGCCCTGAGGTTCAGTATTAGAAGAAACGCGTGTAGAATCATCATAGCCAACTTTTACGGCCATGCCTCATCAGCAATGTCGCGTGTCAACAAGAGGAAAAAGACTGGTAACCAGCATTTTCTCCATTGCCCACAATGTTTTCTAGCCTTTCAAAGACAAATGCCACAGTCTCAGCGACAGATAATTTGTTGCCTGCAAAAGCTTT
Organism: Tridacna gigas; assembly: GCA_945859785.2. NCBI lineage: Eukaryota > Metazoa > Mollusca > Bivalvia > Cardiida > Cardiidae > Tridacna > Tridacna gigas. The sequence continues at coordinate 32,582,267 of OX244034.2, forward strand.
CAATTTTGACAATTCTAAAATTTTGTTGTTTGTTAAAAGGGTTCAGGCATGTACTGAAAGTTCTTACCAGCCTGATCTTTGTCTATACTATTGTCCAAAGGCATCATCAAATGTTCTTAGTGCTCTTAGTTTGTGCCCCATGCAAAACAATTTAAAGGCAAATCACATCATTTAGTCCCATTGCTAGAGGAAAGCGGTTGAATCTTTGCAGGTATCAGAGTTTTCTCCTTTTTCCACAATGTTTTGTACCCTACCAAACAGAAATTTCAAATTTTGAGTCATGGCACATGTTATTTTGTTGTCTGCCAATGTTTTCAATAATACAAACCCAAATCTTTCTGTTTCAAAGTTGATTTCACCGGAAAGAAAATAACATATCGGATGAGTAGATCAACTGCATGTTTTGTGCAGTCTGATCTTGATCTACACTGTCCACAAAAGCGCCCCGAGTTGTGCTTGGCAGCTTACGGGTTAATTTTTACTCGACTTGATTGATAGTGTTTGGTAACTTGCATTTTCTCCTCTTCCCACAATGTTTTTAACCCTTTCAAAGATATTTTATTCTTTTTGAACCACATTAACTCTTATCCTGCTAAATAAGTGAAATGAAACTTTCAAGCCAAGAGTACAAACCCACACTTTGCTATTTCAAAGGTATTTTTTGTTGAAAGATGTCTCCTGATCGGAGACGTGTTCTCTGCAGTCTGATCTTGATTTTGATCTACACTGTCCGCGAAGTCATTGGGTAGTGCTTAGCAGCGTAAGGGTTAAATTGTCTTCTGCAAGTGCTTTGGATTTAGGCAAGTATAAATCTTTTGGAAAAGACTTTATCTTTTACTGAGGAATGCCATGTTTCAAGGACCTTGGAAATAAGACTTTTGTAAACATTGTGGGAAAAAAGAGGATAGTGCTGATAACCAGCATCTTCTCTTTTTGATCCATGTTTCAATCCTTTAAAAGAAAAATGCTTTTGTTTGTATCAAGAATTTATCTCTTGTCTGAAAGTGCTTTCAATTTGGAGGACTTTAAAATTTTGTCTTTTGTTAAAGATTTAAGAGATTTTATCTCGGTTTAAGTTTATCTGATTTCAATGAAATTTCATCACTTTGCTTGTCCTTAATTCTTTACCAAACAGTGTTAAGTTTTAATGACCTGAGGAAGACAGTATTTGAAAATACTGTGCGAAAAGGAGTAATTGCTGGTAACCAGCATTTTCTTCTTTTCTCACAAGGTTTTCTACCTAACAAAGAGATGCCCTATCATTGAGCAAAGTCCAGCTTGTTGTCTGCAAGTTCTTTCCCTATGGGCAGGTCTAAACTTTTGTCATTAGGTACAAAATAAACTAGGTAAACAAGTTACAGAGTTGACCAGGGTACTTATTCACAAACCATTCTTAAGAATACACCTAGCCTTATTCTCCAGAATTGTCTAAATCTTAAAGTAACACAACTATTGACTGGCTAACCCATTTGGTTTAGCCAATCAGAAGTTGTGTTACTACTAAATTTAGAAAATCTTGAAGATTAAGAATATTCTTCAGAATGGTTGGTCATGAGCAACACTTGTATAAAGTTTCAGGGTCATAGATCAAATGTCCTTTAAGTTAGAGCACGGAAACAAAAAGATGGACAGACTGACAATGGACAGATGGACAGACAGACAGATATGGTGAAACCAGTATATACCCCTCTACTTCGTAGGTGAGGGGTCTAAAAATGTTCCTGTGGGTCCAAGTAAAGATTGGCAGATTACCTTGCATTCAAGCAAAGCTAAACAATCAAGCCAGTAAGTTTCAGGGCTTGCAATCAATGTGTCGTGAATGAATCCCAGCCCAGATAACTCTTTACAAAACGACAAAATTTTAGACTTGTCCAAATTCAAAGCATTTGCAGACAACAAATTAAAAGTCACAAAAATGACTTCATTTCATTCTCTGAGAGGGTAGAAAACATTGTGGGAAAAGGAGAAAATGCTGGTTACCAGCATTTCCTCCTTTTCCCATTATGTTTTCAAAGGGCTTTTTCATAAAGGTCGTTAAAACTTGGGATTATGTGGTAAAGGGTTAACTTTTGACCAGATGATGAAGTTTTAGACATGCCCTAATTCAAAACATTCGCAAATGACCGACTAAGTGTGCTGGGAATGATGAGATTTGTCTTTGAAAGTGTAGAAAATATGGTGGGTAAAAGAGCAAATGCTGGGTACCAGCATTTTCTTCTTTTACCACAATGTTTTCCAAGGTATTCTGCCTTACGGTTGTTAAAATTTGGGATGGTGTGGTAAAGTAAAACTCTTTGGGAGTATTGATAGTAGTCAATTATTTATCTCTCTCACAGCTAAACTTTTTTTCCAACAGAGTTTATGTCAGAAAGTGGCTAGAGTCCAATAGCTCAGGCCATAATGTACAGGGTTTGATATCAGGATATGGCTGATTCCAATCCCCAGGTCTGCCAATTTCTTTCAGAGGACTGATGATAGTCATTGCTACAGTATTTGTTTCCTCTCATCACCGATCATTGCTTCTATAATGGTTAGGTGAGAAGGCAGCGAGTGGCTTTGGAGGAAAATATACGGAATATTGGGAGGAATATATACAGAATATCATGTTGTAGTAACTTTCCTGGTGCATCTATTTAATTCGAGCAGCATGAGAAAATTTGATATTGCGTGAGACCGAAGGTCGAACGAAATGTCAAAATTTTCTTATGCAGCGAGAAGTAGATACAAGCATCAGGAAAGTTACTACAAAATAATATTCCTTTTATTATATACCGACACTTTTTAACGGCAAAATTTTGCAGTTCTTGACATTTTATACTTGACATTTTATTCTTTTTTTTTTTTTTTTTTTAATTGGTAAACAAAATAAACAATGGTGTAGTAGCTAGTAACCTCTTTTTTATGAATGGCGGATTAATGTGATGGCATAAATTTTGACCAATCAAATCACAAATCATTACATATGATTTCCGAGGGTGAGTTACGTCATCAATACCATACATGTATTTGGAACTGTATTTCACAGTATAGATAGATTTTTTTTTCTGTAATGTGTTATTTTTCCCGCGTGTGACGCATGTATTTGAGCCAGAAAAATTTCAGGTGTATAATAATGTGCAAAGTACTTGTTGTAGAAACTCAAGAAATGCATGCAGTGGTGGACTAAAGTCTGTGATAATAATAATAATGAAAACAGCATTAAACACCTAATAAACAAATCTTACTTTCAAGATAACCTGTATAATTTAAAAGCACAAATATCGTAGGAGTAATCGTCTGATAAGGAGTTAAGCAAGGGAGACTGGCATTTTTTCTTTTCTCACAATGTTTTTTACACGTTTCAAAGAGTAGTCCCATGATATGATATGACTAAATTAATAGCACAGACAAATCAGTTTGAAAATGTTTGTTTGCTGAGCCCCCCTTTCAACATCATATGTTATATCACATTAGCCAGTGAACATATCTATGCTTTCCTAGAATTTGTTTTACCAGTGCTTCGCATGATATTCTTCCAAAGCAACCGGCTGCTTTCCTACCTAATCATTGTCGAAATAATGATCAGGGGTGAGGGAGGAATGAAACATTGTGGAAAAAGGAGAAACCACTAATAACCAGCGTTTTTTCCCTTTCCAACAATATCTTCTCCCCCTTGAAAGACAAATTCCATCATTTGAGTCACATTTACTTTGTAGTCTGCAAATTTGTTGTCTCATAGAAGCTTCAAGTCAATCTGTGTAATGAAGGGAAAAACAACCATAAAATCAAGACATGTTCACTGTAGAAAAAGCAACTTCTGCTTTGACTATTTACTAAACAATCCCAAGTTCAAATGACTCTGTGGCAGAGGACTTTTCAAAACATTGTAGGAAAAGGAAAGAATGCTGTTAGCCAGCATTTTCTCCTACTCCACAATGCCTTCAGCTCTTTCAAAGATAAATCCCATGACATAAACTATTGATTTGTCTGCCACAAATTCTTTCAACTTGTATAAGTGTACTGTTATGTTGTTTGGTAAAGGACAAATTAGAAAATAAAGCACTAATTTTTCACATTATTATATCAATTTATCAAGTGGTCGTTCACCCACAACCATATAAGCCATTCTCTAGCAAAAGGGGGCTTCATGCATCTCCATGATGCATTACACCAAGCAAGACATCACCTGATTATGGATCCATAAAATCCATTTTGTCAAACAACCGACTGAATCATGACATCAAATTATCCCTTGACATGCAGAAAATTTAAAGATAGCGAAAAGCGCAGGCTGACATTTGTCGATATTTTTCGCAAATGTAATAAGCCCCCTTTTCAGAGTATGGCTCACATATATATATGCATACATGAGACACACCATTCGCTAGTATACCCTTTTGCTGTACAGTATGTGCATTCCCCCTTGGAACTCATTGGTTGGTTACTAAACAAGTAAAATCAAGTATGTATTGTTGGACACAAAACATTGCTCAATTTGATTAAAAAACATAACTTTGGATGAAAAATCTAACTGATCTGTTATCATACGACAACCTCCTTTTGGAAATCTTGTGATAAATAGACCTGTTTTAACAACATTGAGGAAGAGGGCTTCCGGACAAATTGTGGAAAAAGGAGAAAATATTTTCTACACCCTCTAAGACAAAATATCAATGCTTGAGTCACATTTGATATGTCACCAACAGCTGCTTTCAAATTGGATAAGTCTGAAATTTTGTTGTCAGGTACAAAGTTAACTGGCCAGTTTTGTTCTTGTGATATCATCAGAGTAGCTAAACACACATCATCATTGTGAAGAAAACACTGCTTTTTCCATATTTAAAAAAAAATGTCTAGAGCAGTGATGTGAAGAGTGTTATGGTGGTTGCTGGATCTGTTCTTTTTACACTAGTATAATGTACATCATCCATTGGTTCAATTTACAAAAATCATCCCGGCTTTGCCTTCCATATTCTGTCTGTGTTGTTCTAGTTTTGTACTTTACCTAAAATTGAAACAGAAATAGAGGTAAGGAACAACAACCACATCCTTAAGTAGGTCAAAGTTATCATTTGATTTAGCCTATTGCTGTCAAAGAATTACAAATTTTGAAGACGGATACGAAAATCTATATATGTGAAAATTATTGGATTCCTTTCCCTTTAAGCCGACACAATATTGCATTCTGTATCATACACCAAACATACAACCAACAAGACTGTTCACCTAGCACGGTGTGGCCAATATTTTAGGGAATGTATTATGGGCATGTTCATGGTCATTTTTAAAATGATGCTCATTTTGGTGTCGGCTTTGCAATGACCATTCTTCTCTCATTTTTGGATCACGATCAGATGTTTTCAGACATGCCCTGGCCCAACAGTCTTTTATCAAACGTATTAACTCACTACCATACAGATTTTACTTGTTAAGCCCCTGAAGAAGATCTTTCTTTGGAAAAGTAGTATTTGCATATTTCAAAAAATTATTCCCTCTCTCTTTAAAAGTTTTCCTGTTTGTTAACTCTTTACCAAATGACAAAATTCTAGACTGGTCCAATTTAAACACATTAGCAGATGTCATATTTTCATAGGCTCAAATGAAAAGTTTTTTTCAATGGAAAGGTAGAAAACACTGTGGGGAAAGAAGGAAATGCTGTTTGTTGGCATTTTCTTCTTTTCCCACATTGTTTTCAAAAGGTTTTTCCTCAGGTTCATTTAAACACAGGCGTGTTTGGTAAAGGGTTAAAAAGATATTACTTTCAAATGTTTCTCAGCTGTGTTTCTTTTCTCATAGATCAAAAACAAATAGTCTGTATGGTAATAAGTAGAACCCATTACCTAACAAATATGCTGACATAATATCTAATGTTTATTTTATACACTCCAGACATCAGACAAGACTGTCCACCTAGCATGGTGTGGCCAACATAGGGAGGAGCATTTTCTCTAGGCATGTCAATGGCCAGTTTCTTATCTGCTCAATACAATTTGGATGTCAGCATGTTAATGGCCATCTTGCTGTCACATTGGGGTCACGATTACGATGCTTTCGGACATGCCTTGGCCTGACAGTCTTTATATGAAAGACACATGGGCCTGTTTTGAAGAAGTAAATATTTGGGATGAGGTTTTGAATCAGACTTGGCAGAGATCCTATAGTCTCTATAGATGATCTCCGCACCAGGGTTGCCAACACACTCCATGACAGTACCATCTTAACCTACAAAATACTTTGTAACAGAAAAAGCATAAGGCCCTATATCCTTTCTGTACATTGGCCATATCGGGTACATTTTTGCAGGCCGGTACCTAGGTTATCAATGTGGTGATAGCACTGTTCACAAAACCTCTGCAGAAGTTTGAAATAAGTATGAAAAAATGTACAAACAAAAACAATTTTGAATTTAGAAAATTATTAGAGTTTGTTATATAGAGGTTTTTTGGTATGTTTTATTTCATTCATTTTGACATAGCATAGCATGACCAGACAACAGTCCAGATGCAAAATTAAGAAAGATGTAAGACATTCACAGTGTTGGCTTGAAGTGTACAAAGTTAGATTTTGACAAAGGCATTAATTCTTTACTTTCAGACTCATCTATAGTGAAAGCATTTGCAGATGGCAAATCAAATGTAGTTTAGACCATGGGAATTTTCGTAAAAAAAAAACAAAAAAATATTGTTAGAAAAAAGAAATAACTGTTAGTCTAATGAATTCAGCTGTTTGAAGGAAATTTCTGTAAGTATGAGTTTTATCAAAGAGCTTTAACCCTTAGTGCATGGCAAAATTTTAGACTCGATCATGTTGAAGGTATTTACAGAGTAACATTCAAATGTTTTTCAAATGATAGAATTTGTCCTTAACTACATAAAAAACATTGTGCGAAAAGGAGAAAATGCTGGTAACAAGCATTTTCTCCTTTCCCCACAATATTTTCAAAAGGCTTCTTTCTCAGCATCGCTAAAACTCGGAGTTGTGCAGTTATGGGTTAAGCCTAACGCTAAGATATCTACCGGTTAGTTTTTTTTTACTTGGCACCATGATATGCATTTCACCTGTTTACAAAATAGTTGACAAAAGGTATTGCCAGCAAACTAATAGCTGAAATTGCCTTCTTGGTTGTACAACCCCTGTCCCTGGTCACAAAGTATATGAAGGAAATTCCAGCTGTTAGTTAAGTGAACCTCACCTTTTTATAGTAATTTAACTTATGTACAGAAGTTGCTTAAGTGATCTCTTTTTTGATGATGTGTTGTACCTGGCCCCTGTATAAACATTTGTACAGTGAAAATTCTGTCTCTCAGTTAACTTAAGCTTGCCTTCTTAGGGGCATTTAATGATAGTGCAAAGGTTTAATAAAGTGACTGAAAAGAATTTTATGGTTTCATACTTAATGTATATTTGATGTATTACATATGATTTGAAAGTGGTATTGCAAGCAACCTGATAGTTGAAACTTTCATTTTGTTCTATACAGCCCCTGTCCCAGGCCACAATGTAATAACTGGTAATGGAAATTCCAACTGTCAGTCTGCCGATAACCACATGTCTATACAACCTTAATGCTTTATGTTTTATGTAAGAACGTTTAAAATTAATCCTTTGATTTATATATAACCTAGCAGTTTAAATATTTATATTTTATAGATGGGTTTTTTTTAAAACCAGACTCAAATGTTAACCAAACTTGCTAAGATTTGTATTTAACCTAACAGTTTATATAATTCAAAGAGGATATTTTCAGGAGCTAGATTTTGCAGCCTATATTCAGTCCAGAGCTAAATTCCGTAATGAAAGAACATTTTATTGGCTACTTGAGGTATATTTTACCTTTTTACAGTTAAAGTATTGCTAGCAACCTGATAGTTTAAACTTGCATTTGTGCTTTATAATTCCTACCATCAGTTAAATGAATCTCACTTGTCTACTTTATATGGGTAAAACATTTTATTATAAGTTGACTGGAAAGAATCTTTGGTGTGTAATTTAAAAATACATGTGAAAAAGCTTTTAGATACAAATCATTGCAAACATTCTCTTTATAGTTATTGAAAAGCTCCTATACTGTGAAAAAGTTCAACGTTTTTCCTATCGTTTTAGCCTTTCCCAAACAACAAAATTGTAGACATGTCCAGAATGAAAGCATTTTCAGGTGACAAATCAAATCTGGATCAAATAATGGTTTTTGATATGATAGAAAACACTTTGTGGTAAAGGGTTAGCCTATAGTCTTTCACAGTTATTCAGGTAACTGATGGATGCAAAGCTACACAAAAATATAATACAGAAAATAAAAACTTGCGGAACTTTGTACAATGAAGACGAGTATGAATGTCTTGCACCCAGTGCTCTTACTATTGCATCAGCACTGCCAAAATGAAGTGCATTGCAGACAAGGATTTTATGCACAAAATGATGAAATAAGAAATACACTATAACCTTCTCTAGCTCTACTGATGGAAAGTTCTATTGAGCCAAAGTAATATGAATTTAGAAAAAAATATTGAAAACTGACAACTTTGACCTACCTCCAGTCCATGACCATGCCAAAGTGTCCTTATCAGCTAGCTAATTTCCTCCCTGAAAGAAATTTAAAAGGAACATTAAAACACTGAAAATAAAACTGTTCATCATCTACATATACAAATTCTATGATTAACAAAATTCAACACCTACTTTAAAGACATGTACCACAATGAATGAATGAATGAATGGTGTTTCATAGTGTATTGGCAGCTACGGTATTCTAATACCTATGAACAGATTTAATGATTAATTGATTAAATGGTGTTTTTCACTCTTTCAACATCATTTCAGTCATATGACTGTTATATCTCACATATTCATGTAAGTCCTAAGGTTTCACTGGTACTAGGCTAGGCCTATGAAGTGTCTTGCCAAGTAAACTTTGACAAACAACCCAGTGCTATCTGCGAGGATCAACCTGGGGCCTCCAGGTTATGAGACCTATACTTTACCACTGAGTCATGCAGGACCCCACGTGAACTGGAAATTTAAAACAAAAGGATGAAAAACTTAAGAAAAAATAAAGGTTGTCAAGGGAGGTCTACATATGAGCCATGCTCTATGAAAAGGAAGCTTAATGCATCTGTTAAAAAGTTTGGACCCATATTGTGTTCTTACCTCCCATGGGTGTTTTAAAAATCTTTTGGGAAAAGGGGGAAAACGGTAACCAGAATTTTCTTTTTCCACAATATTGTTTACAACATAAACCTCGTCATTAGAGCAACATTTGTTTTGTTGTCAGCAAGTACTTTCAAAATTTTGGACAGGCCTAAAACTTTGTTGCCTGGTAAAGAGTTAACTCTTTACCAAACTAAAAATTTTAGATTGATTAATTGTATGGTCTTTAACGCCCATTTTCAACATTATTTCACTTATATCCCAGCAGCTATCCATGCTTTAATGGAGTTCCTTTTACTGGTACTATGCATTATATTCTTTCTGAGCCACTGGCTGCTTTCCCACATAACCATTGCTGAAACAATGGTCAATGGTGAGAGAGGAATAAATCCTGTCACAATGACTATCATTAATCCCCGGAAGAAATTAGCCGAACTGGGGATCAAACTAGTGACCCCCTGTTCCCAAGTCCTGTATGCTACCGACTGAGCTACCAGGGCTAGCCTATAAAATTTCAGAACTGTTGGTACTGAATGTACATGCAGACAATGTACTTAACCAAAATCTGAAATTTGCTTGTGAGAGAGAAGAAAACTTTGTTGGTAAAGGAGAAAATGCTGGTCACAATGAAGAGTATTAAGTAAGCTTTCAGGGACTTCAAATTCCTGATGAAATATTTTTGGGTTTTATGCAAAATACAATCATGCTCTTTGGAAAATATTGTGGCTAAAGGTGTATTCCTTATTTAGCCAAATTCCATTCGACCTAAATACATGCCAGTAATGCCTATTTTACAAAAATATTCTCATAGGTATCTGCAGCAAATTTGTTTCAGGAGTTTGCTTAATAAACACGGTGGATATTTTCAGTTAGTTTAACCCTTTACCACACATCCCAAATTTTAACTACCCTGTAAGAGAAGGCTATAGAAAAACATTGTGGAAGAAGGAGAAAATGCTGGTAAGCAGCAATTTCTACTTCCCCCACAATGTTTTCTACTGTATCAAAGACAAAATCATCAATATAGCAACATTTGTCATCTGGAAATGCTTTCAACTTGGACCACTCCAAAATTTTGTCATTTTGTAAAGAGTTAACCCTTTACCACACAATCTCAAGTTTTAATGAGAAAAATGCTTTTGCAAATATTGTGTGAATAGAATAAAATGCTTGTAACCAGCATTTTCTTCATTTTCCCAAATGTTTTCTACCCTTTCAAAGACAAATCCATTTTTTGAGCATATTTAAATAAGTTGTCCGCATATGCTAATAATTTGGACAAGCTTAAGAACAGATGTTTGGTAGTCAAAAGACTTTCCAGATATTGCATTTTTATATACTGGTATTACATCGGAGAAAAAAATCACAGTGTAGATTTAAGATCAGATTGCATATTCTGTACAGCCTGATCTTAATCAGAACAGAACATCGTTTAAATTCATGCATTTAGTCACACGATTTCTTCATTTTACTACTTACATTTCCAAATGGTATATAATCAGATACTAAATAAGTGAATAAGTGAAAGGGATATTAATATACCTAATCCATGTTAAACTTACCATGTAGATGCTCTGCTGACTTGTTGATTGTTCACATAACTGCTTTGGGCAATGTGTCTGTCATCGTCTTTTCCAAGTACTATCACTTCAAAGCCATGGTATCTTAAATTGAAAAAAAAAAAAAAAAAAAGGAAAACCTTTCTTTTTTTGTGGGGTGGGATTGGGGGAGGGGGGGGGGGGAACAGCTAATTGTAGGGAAGGAACACTTTTTCAAGAAAAATTCTCATGTTACATTGTTCACCTTTTTTTACATGTCTGTTTTTCAATTTTTTTTTTTTTTTTTTTTTTTTTTGTGTGTGTGTGTGTGTTTTTATCATCTCAATATGCTGCTGTGGAAAGCTGACTGTATGCATTTTCAATGTGTCAGTTTCAAGTGTTTCTTGCTAATACATGTGTTTGGGAGTGAGAATGACCTGCTGCTATAGAAAGCTGTGTGCATATCTAACTTGTCAATTACACCTTTGCTACTTAACTTTACCTTTCAAGTAAATATAAAGTAGAGTTTAGTTCTTTTATGTTAATATTTTCATTTTCAATCACAGATTTTTTTTTTTTTTTTTTTTTTTCATTCTTAAAGTACTGGAAAGTTTTAGTTTATACACCATATGCAGTTTCATGACTGTTGATTTACAGTTTAAATATTTTTTAGAATCTAAGTTTGTATCTAAGGTAATTTTTTGAAGATTCCTTTGCACTTTGCAAATTTGTTGTTTTAGTTCCTTGTGAAAATTGCTGTGCAAATTCCTTCCATTACTCTTAAAATTAAGATTTAATGGAAAATGCTAGCTTCTGATACTTATTGCAATATTTTTGCCAGGGACAGGGGGTATCAGAAACAAACATATCCCAACTGAAATTCCCTACATTTTTTCTTAATCCTTTAATACTTCATTTTCTGTTTTTGATTTCAATTTCTCTTTTTATGATAATATTTTTCTTTTCATGTTATTTCTTTTTATTCTTTTTCAGTTTATCAATTCTTTTATTAAGATTTCTTTCAGGTTGTTTCTGTTTATTTATTTATTTATTTATTTATTTATTTTTATTTATTTTATTTTTTGTTCTTGTTTTGTTATTTTTTTAATACAATTTTTATTCTTTTTATTATATTGTTAGAATTTTCTTTCTTTTTTTTTTTTTTTTTTTTTTCTATAGTTTCTTAGTTTTTCTTTTTACTTTTAATCATTTTTGTTTACTATATTATATTTTTGTTTACTGTTATATATTTTCCCATGGTTTTTTTCTGTTGATGTTGTTTTTCATTCTTTTTATTTTCTATTTCTCCAGTTTTATTGCTTTCATTTTATATTTTTTAATTTTTGGTTTAGTTATTTTTTTCCTTCATTCTTTTCATGCTTCTTTTTCTGTTTTTCATTTTTATTTCTCTTTTTATGGGTTTTATTTTTCTTTTCATGTTATCTTATTTTATTCCTTTTTCAAGTTTTTCATTCTTTTAGTAACATTTTTTTTTCTTTTTTTCATCATTTTTGTTATAATTTTATTTCTCTTTGTAACTTTTTCTCATATTCTTTAAAGTTTTCATTAATTTTCTTATCATGTTATTTCTTTTTATTCTTTTTAAAGTTTTTCATTCTTTTGATAAAATTTTTTTCAGTTCTTTTATCATTTCGTTATAATTTTCTTTCTTTTCTAGTATTTTCTTATTTCTTCTTTCTTTTGGTCTTTATTCTTTTGTTCTAATCTTTTGTCTTTTTCATTGTTTTACACATTTTTTTTAAAAAAACTGTTTACTTTTTTTTACATTTGTTTATTTTTTGTTTTTGTTTTTTTATTTTTTTATACAATTTTTATTCTTTTTATCATATTGTTAGAATTTTCTTTCTTTTCTTATAGTTTCTTAGTTTTTCTTTTTAATCATTTTTGTTTACTGTATTATAATTTTGTTTACTATTATATATTTTCCCGTGATTTTTTTTTTTTTTTTTTTTTTTTCTGTTGATGTTGTTTTTTATTCTTTTTTTTTTTTTTTTTTTTCCTCCTTCTTCAGTTTTATTGTTTTCATTTTAAATTCTTTAATTCTTTTGTTTAGTTATTTTTTTCCTTCATTCTTTTTTCTGTTTTTCATTTTTATTTCTCTTTTTATGGATTTTATTTTTCTTTTCATGTTATCTTATTTTATTCCTTTTTCAAGTTTTTCATTCTTTTAGTAACATTTTTTTCTTTTTTTCATCATTTTGTTATAATTTTATTTCTCTTTGTAATTTTTTCTCATATTCTTTAAAGTTTTCTTTATTTTTCTTATCGTGTTATTTCTTTTTATTCTTTTTAAATTTTTTCATTCTTTTGATAAGATTTTTTTCAGTTCTTTTATCGTTTCGTTATAATTTTCTTTCTTTTCTAGTATTTTCTTATTTCTTCTTTCTTTTGGTCTTTATTCTTTTGTTCTAATCTTTTGCCTTTTTCATTTTTTACACATTAAAAAAAAAAAAAAAAAAAAAAAAAAAAAAACTGTTTACTTTTTTTTACAGTTGTTTTTTGATCATTTTAGGTTTTGGTTATTAAAGTTTTCTCCCCTTTTTCTGTTTATGTTGCTTTTCTTCAGTTTTTAAAAATTTTTATAATTTCTTATTCTAAATTTTGCCATTTTCAGTTGTTTTTTTACATGTTTGTTTTACAGACTGTTTCAATTTTTTTTTTTTTTTTTTTTTTTTTTACATGTTTTTAAATAATCTTTGTTTATTATTATCATATTCTAATTGTTTTTCCTTTTTTCTGTTGTTGTTGTCGTTGTTTTATCTTTTTTTCAATTTGTGTTCCCCCCCCCCCCATTTTTCATTTTTTACGAGTTTTTATCTCTAAGATTTTTTTTTAAATTTTGTTTTAATTTTTTTTCCTGAATTTTCCAGTTTTTTTTTTTTTTTTTTTTTCCAACTTTCTATTAATAAGATTCTTTTTGGTTTTTGCTTTGATCAATTTATTTTGTTTCCTGTCTTTTGTTTCAAGATTTGTCCAATTGCATTAAACAGAGTAGAACCATTTTTTTTTGTGTGTGTGTTTTGATCCTTTTCATGTACTACCCTGGTGAAATATAACCATGTGTGTAACATTTTAAGGAATGAAACATATTCATGAACAACCCAGCTAAAAATATAAATCACCTTTTACAGAAGTAAGTAACAAATTCATGTCTTGGGGATTGGTTTAGTAAATTGTTTGGTAAGATATGGTATCTGCTTTAAAAGGAGAATTTGCTTTCCAATCTGTCCCCACTGTCAAGATTTCATGTCAGAATTTGCTTTCCAATCTGTCCCCACTGTCAAGATTTTATGTCAGTCTCAGTATACTTGTGTAAATGTCCCTAGTATATTATGGAATACTATAAGCCCAGACAAATTGGATGGGAACCCGGTTACTCAAAGCTGAGACAGCTCTGTTTCATGTTGTGTGCTTTTGCTATTTCCAAAGTATGTTTGTAAAGAGATATATTATCAGTGTCCTTGATCTACTATGACCTGTACTCCACCAAATGTTTCTCACAAAAACTCCAAAGGATGATTAGAAATAACTACCCCTGATTACCCATTAAAAAGTTTATTTTGAAAAAGTGTTGCAAAAATGAAGATGGAATTTAGGAGATATTTATTGAAAAGTGCTTGAATTATGCTGTTTTTTAATGTTACTGACACAATTTAATGTGTAGTGTACTGGAGTCATCCAGGCTATGAGTTCATGTGAAATAAGCTAATGTTCCTAGGTTTAACAAATGTTTCTAGGCTTGCCAAAATTGTTGAAACCCAGACAGTTGTCATTTATCCTCATATTTGCATTTGAACTTTGAAATAGCACTTGAACTTTGAAATAATCAAGCAACACTTAAAAATTGTGATGTCTTTGTTTTCTAAATGACAATTTGATACATCACAGGAAAAAACAACACGTGTATGTGACAAGTTTCCTCAAAGAATTAAGCCTGTAATATACAAACTTGGACCGTGCTGGTAAACTGATGAAAGTATTATTGATTAAAGATCATGGGGATGATCTTGAAAGGTTGCACTATGTATACTTTAGTGTAAATAATTAGCATCTTGATTTTGATCAGTATTTCTACTAAAAACCTAAGCATTTAATGGGGAAATTCTTCATTCTCAGACATTCCTTCAATGCTCATAGATACTTCAATAGTGAAGGTGACATTGTGTTCAATGCAGTTCAACCCTCTTCCCCTATATCAAACAAACAACAGCAGAAATACTTAAATTCCTTGCAAATACCAAACAACTTCATAAAACAACTTCTGTAGATGAAAGTGTAAAGATCAAGCTTATGAATATGATAGTAATTGTCAGATTTAACCACAAATATAAATATCAGGGCTCTGCTGAAGTATTTGAAATCAGGCATACATTTTTTATCCGAATTCCTGTATTTTTAAACAAGATATCTTTCTGTTCTGATTTAACAGGAAATAATATAATTAAAACATCATTCAAATCATTTGTTGTTTTGGCTTTGTGGCTGGTTCCAGTATTCAAAAGTATTCCATATGCGGATTTGGATGCGTTCCTGAGTTGAAATCAAACAGTGTCAATATATAAATAGAGAGCCAACAGATGAATCTTTTAAAAGCACAAAGTCTTGGATTTTCCTCAATATCTGTTTGATATTGTTTCCCCAATTAAATCTAAAGTCTTTTCACAGACCACATCTTTGAGATTTTTTTAAACCAACAGGGATTACATTCATGTGGAAAAAAAATGACTACTTCTCATCATGAAATACAGAATACAACCTAACTATGATAAACATTCTATATTAAAAGGTACATCATTTCTAAAATTGTGTACCTACTTATATAAAAACAACAAGTGCATGGCATGCGGGTGGCAACGCTCGGCTGAAGTTGCTTGATTTTCAGTGAAAATTCGAAGTCGCAAAAAGGGCAAACCTGTGTCAAAATATTCTAGTGATTACCTGCCCTAGTTCTATGAGTTCCCCTTTTCATAGTCAACAATTTGTTCAAGTTCGAAGTAAATATCTTCAGTAATATCAGAGATATTATTAAATGTGAAAGTTTTTGCACGACATTGCAGACGGCGACAGGTCAATGACAATAACTCGACTTTTTTTTTAAATAGCCAAGTTAATAATAAATGAATATCTATTTTTGCTTGTGGAAATATGATCCTTAGCCTACAATATTGTGCAAGGCTCTCAGCAACTTAAATGGAATATGAGGCATACCTAATTGTAGAGTGTGATCTGAAGTCTTACGTAAGTGGAAAAAAAGAACAGGGTCCACTCTTCTATCAGCACTGGATTTAATTTTAAACTTAAAATTGCCCCAACGCTGTTTTAAAGTCAATGATCCTATTCAACAGGAGCACTTGCCTTCACAGGATGCATTAATAGGCAGTCAGATCACACAAAAGCAAAAGCTTCCATACTGAGAAATAGCAAACTTGTTATCATAAATCAAAATGAATGAATGAATAAATGAATGAATGAATGTTGTTTTATGATGCATCAATTGACGGCTTTGGTAATTAAGTGTGCATGTCTGTATTAAGAGATGATAAAGTAGAATGGTTGCACTTAAGAAGATTTGAACAAAATGATGAATTCATGGCAAAAAAATTAAATGACGTAAGACTGTATAATGCATAAAAGACATTACTGAGTGGCTGGGCAGTCCCTGCCTACTAAAAAAGTTTTCAATGAAAAAGTCAAAATTAAAATTAAAAACATTTGAACAAAGAAAACCTAAAAATAAAAGCAAAAAAATATCCATACACATGTTGCAATAACTACATAAATAAATGTACCATTAAGCCCTACATATCTATTGGATAAAACCCTTGAAGTGCCAAACAAAGTGAACAGGGACCAGATAAAATGTCATTATGAGACTGAATTTTACAAGCCATGTCTATCCATAGTATGCTGTGTAGATCTAAGAGCAGGCTGCATTGTGCAGTCTGATCTTGATCTGCACTAGCCAGAAAAAAAAAAAAAAAAAAAAAAAACTAATTGTTGTTAAGGCACTTTGCAGGCTAAGATCTTTCTCATGAACCTTGCAGAGACTGACACACAAAAAAACTGTTGTGTGGTCTTAACCCATTACCAAACAATCCTGATTTTAATTTTAACAACTTCTGGAAGGGAGGCTTTTGCAAACATTGTGGAAAAAGGAGAAAATGCTGGTTAACAGCATTTTCTCCTTTTTCCTCAATGTTTTCCTACATTTCAAGGGCAAATCCTATCTTTGTACCATATTTGGTATGTTGCCTGAAAATGCTTTCATCTTTGACTGTAAAACTTTGTTGTTTGGTAAAAAGCTAAGTCTTTTTTGAGTGGACAAAAAAACAGTACCTTTCACAAATAAAAAGGTAAGATAAATGCATTCACATAACTTTTGAAAATGGTCTTAGGAACCGATTAATTGTTTTTCAGTTACATGTACTTGGGTTTTGACAAAAATGCTCAGACGAGGTTAACTTTACAGATGAAACACAGTTGCTGCCCCTGAATAGACCCACAAACCTTTCTGGATTGCCTTGATCCGTCATTGGTAACAGTTTAATCTCTATATTTTTTGTTTGGTCATGATTTAAAACTTTTGAACAAAAGACAAATCTTTCCTGGATTCCACCCAGTAATCAACTCTGTCTACATGTATCTTTCTGTGTTTCCTGGATACTTACCAGTCCAATGCATGGATAACCTCTCTGAGCAATGAATTATAAAAAAAAAAATTGTTTCATAAATGCATTATTTTTCACCTATATCTTTGCCAAAGTAATTAGTTTACTTTATTCAAGCCATTTTCAAAATTTATATGAACAGATTTAACTTACTAATCTAACTATAATTCAAATTCTGCTTTATTTAAGATCACTCTTATTATTTGCATGGGCAAATTAGTTTTTTCATTTTTTTTTTTTTTTTTTTAATTACTTTTGGATTTCAGATCCTTAACATCAAACATTGCATGAGTTTTTCTTTTCTTTTGGATTTAAGATCCTTGACATCAAATAGTGCATGAGATAATTCGTTTTTTTTTTTTTGTTTTTTTTTTTTTTTTTTTTTTTTTTAATGTAAGATCCTTAACATCAAACATTACAATGAGATAATAAACTATTTCTTCTTTACTTTTGGATTTAAGATCCTTAACACCAAACGTTGCACGAGCTAATAAATTATTTTCTTTCTTACTTTTGGATCAAAGATCCTTAACACCATAATAATTGCATAGGTTTTGGTTTAAAAAGAACTGCAGGGTTCATTTCAAATTGAATTTGTGTACAAAAAAAGATGCTTTCATAACAGTGCAACAAGAAAGTAACCTTTAAAGCGCCAAATAAACCCAATTGTCATTTTCATTCTAGAATAAACCAATATAATTGCAAATGCATGGCTACCTTTTGCCTGTTTTAACATAGCGGACAGTGTAGATCAAAGATCAGGCTGGATGTTTTGTGCAGCCTGATCTTGATCTACACTGGCCGCAAAGGCAACTATTTTAGTGAAAGGGTTAAAAAACTGAAATGAACCCTGAAAATTAACTCTTTACCAAACAACAAATTTGGATTTGTCCAATTTGGAAATATTTGCAGATGACACATTACATGTGGCTCAATTAATGGTGCAAATTGTCTTTGTAGAAGGAAAACATTGTGGGAATATAAGAAAATGCTGATTCTCTTTTTCCCACAATGTTTTAAAGACCTTTTTCCTCAGTGTTGCTACAATGCAGGGTCATTTGGTAAAGGGCTAAATAAGGCAAATAGAATTTTTAATAACAGAACAGAAAAATATACTTAAGTAATAAGAAATTACATCCACTTTCATTTTTCATCTGATATACATATAGGATTTAAGATTCTCAACATCACATAAGGTATGCTGACAATACTTTAGTGGCTATTACAACTCCCTTTGGTTTACAAACCCTCAAACATGTTTAAGTTAATGTGTGTCTGATAGACACACATCATGTAAGGATACTTCAATATGTATCACACCTACCAATTTGATAAACATGGTGCTGATTTAAAGGATTCATCCATTGTTAACGTTATGCCCCTCTCAGGTAATGAAATACTTTGAATACACAGGCCACAAAACTAAAACTTAAAAAACTCCTATAAGACTTTTTTTTCTGCTCTACTCTGAAACTGAAGCCTTTGAGCAAAGATTTTCGAAAGTCAAATCCAATTAAGAGCTAGTCAGAATTACATTTTCAAGAGTAATACCCTATGCAAATTTTTGACATACTGGATCCCTTGTATGTAGGTGTCAAACACTGAATGAAATTTGTTGTTGTTTCTGATGTTTTTTATTTATTTAAGGACAACAACTATGTAACTCATACTTTATATGATGCAGACTAGCATTGAGGCAAGAAACATGTTCTTTACCGATCTGTTACTAGCAGGAAATCAAAGTTATATTTAAGTGTTTACCTGATTGGTCTATGATTGGTCTAATTCAAATATTTTGTAAAGTGACAATAAATTATTATGTGATTCAAAAAAATTAACAAATTTCAGCCTCAATAACCGTTTAAAATCATAAGTGATGTAGTTATTATATCATGTGTGATATAAAGAATATGCTCAATTATTTCGACTGTCCCATCCACATAGCCCCACTTTAAGATGAATTCTTAGACATCTCGTACAATGTGTAAGAACAAATACATTAAACCTATTGCAAGCCACTTTTGAGTTGTTTTGTGAAAAATAGTGTGACCTATAAATGAATGATGACCAACACCGACCTACAAGATCAATGTAAAGTGATTGATCCCTGATAATGTTAGATTATTGAAAGCTGAATGAATTAATAATTGTCATTTTATGGCACGATGACAGCTCAGGTAATTTAGCGCACATGTATGTATTAAAAGATACTAAAATGCAATTTTTGAGCTTAAAAAGATAAAAATAGTAGGAAAAAGTGTTAAATTAAGAAATATTCTGTGTATTCCGTATTTGCATAAAAGACATTATTGATTGACTTATTGAAAGTTATTGTTCCTACCGTACTTCACCTAATTAATGCGCTGGGGCACCATTCAAAACACCAACTGGGCACTCTTAGTCCATAGCCAATTTCCCGAAATTTTCACTGCCATCACTTAGAGTAAGTATGGTACTTTGATCCGAGTTTTAGTCAGAGCCCAGTGCAAAGTGATTGCCATTTTGAAAGACTTCCTGTAATGCAGTAATGCAGAATATTGATTTTACCGCCGATCATGATTCATTTAGCAATTTAATAGCATTCACGATTAGTATGGGACACTGAAATTCAATACTTCACCTTTTTAATGTTCTTCTAAGTTAGTTGACAAATTTTGTTTTACGGGAAGTTTATAATGTTATTGGAAGTGTATGTGTATTCAGACAGTCAGCTGTTAATGACATTGATTGCTGAAGTAATTAGGATTATGTCGACGCCGCACCTGTAAGTTTGTTTATAAATAATTGGTCATTAGTCATTTTCATCAGTCTGTGTTTGAAAAGTTTTAGTGAAGTTATCTTGCGTTTGGAAGTTTGTCACCCCAGTTGTCAATTTTAAGGTTAAGGTTGGGTATGGGTGGGGGTTGTCTGGAAGCGTTTGGAGTAAGAAATAATAGTGTGTGTGGGGGGGGTGCTACTATTAGGGAGGGAGCGTTAATTAGGTGAAATACGGTATTTTATCAAAGCATCATTGCAAAATAGTACCGGTCATATTGACATAATAATGATAAAAATAAAGTATGCAGTGTGTTTTTTTGATGACTGGGGTGTACCAAGAAGGGGTTGGTCAAGGAGTATTACCAAGTTTTCACTTTATAGTCTTAAAACCACAAGAGATGTTACCGGATATCAGAGGCATTATGTAAAGATATGCATAAACTGATGTCATTGGGGTCAGAATATATTTGGAACTGCTTGAAGATGGTTTGTCTTGGAGACTGATAATGTATCACATGTTTCAACTCAGCAGTCTGACGGTTTAGTAAGGCATTATTTGTTGGTAAATTTGGTTCTTTAGCACATGGGATTGGTCTGTATTGATTTATTTGGTATGTTTGAAATTACTTTAAGAAATAAAACACATGGGTCTGGCAACAATGTAAGTTTAACATTCATGACACTATGCCCTTTTTTTTATCAATGCAAACTTCATACTAATATCCATACCAGCTTATGTTTCTGTCAAACTTTGGACCTATATAGCTGATTCCAGGGCTTAGCCTCATAAAATGTGGCAGAATGCTGTACTTTGAGGGCAGTGTGTGCCATCTTAGTAAAATGGCTTCATTTGTGTGTGGTTCATATTTTGAAATTACATACAAACTTTCTCAGTTTGCTACCTTTCAACACCTTATGGCAACCATAATATTATTGTCTCACACCTTTGACTTCATGGCAGACGATCAGTTTCTACCATGTTATATTTGAAATATGACTTTTAGGCAGGTAAAAAACATCAAATTCAAACCTCCATGTTTTGTAATATACATATCACAATTTTTTACAAATTTTTATAAACTTGCCTATCACTAATCTGACAGACTTTGTATAATTTATCATGCACTTATTTTAACCCTTGATTACCCGATGTTAAGTGACTCTTACCTTAACAAAGTCCAAATCTGGTCATACTGTAAATCTACAAAGATAAAGATAAGTTTATGTAGAATTATTAACAAGTAACATAAGCACCAAGTTGTTCCAGGTGAAAACAAAAATATTTCTAAATAAATGTGTATATGTAATACTGTTACCACACCATCCGAACTTTTAATGACCCTAAGGAAAAAGTCATTTGAAAACATTGTTGGAAAAGGAGAAAATGCTGGTAACCAGTATTTTCTCCTTTTCCCACAACTTTTTCTATTCCTTAACAAATTGCACCATACAAGTCACATTCAATCTGTTGTCTGCAAAGGCTTGCAATTTGGACCAGTAAAAAGTTTTGTGGTCTGGTATAGGGTGATTAAAACACTTATTATAATTATACTCTTTGGCTTGCCTCAGTATGCTGTAATGGCCTATAGGTGTTTTTCTACCCTAAAATATTTATTTCCTGCGCTGAACATAGGCCCAAGAAATTCCCAGAAACATTCCAATGCTTATATGACCTTGAGTAGGATGGATATTGAAAATATTGTTGGATAAAAACAAGAAAAAACTCCTTTTCCCACAACATTTTCTACCTTACAAAAGATGAATACCACTATTCCAATCACAATTTGTCGTGTGCAAATATTTTCAATTTAGACAGGTTCAAAGTTTTATTGTCTGGTAAAGAATTAAAGCATAATCACCCACAGTTGACTTTGGCCTTGCTGTATACAACAATAAAAAAATAATGTGGCACAGGAGAAATTGTTGGGAATGACCGAATTATATTGCATTTTGCCACAATATTTCCACTTGTATTTATGTCTCAAACATTATCATCCATATTTCAAGAGGACAATTTTAAAATCCTCTGCCACAAATTTCACCCAAAGGGGTTAAGGTATGTTAGGTTTTCATTCATCATGTAAGTTCTTGGTTTCTGGATTTTCTTCATTTTTTTTTTTTTTTTTATATGGTTCAGTCCCTTGATAATACAAAAGAGTTGGGTTAAAAAAAAATGTTGATTTTATCCAGTAAACACGATATGTAAATTTTCAACTTTAAATGGCTACTTTTCCTTTACTGATTGTCAGATTTTTTCATAATCAATAGGGTTCAAGCTATTGATTAGATAAACAAACTGTGCAAGTTTCACGAAAATCCGACAAAAATGCAGAATTTATCATGTAAACAAGAAAAAGATGAACAGACAGAGTGATTGGACTGATGGACGACGGAAACCTCGCTATGACATAGGCTCTGCTGGCTTTCAGCCAGTAGAGTGAAAAACTGAAATGAAAATCTGGCTGAAAACAAGTAAAAATGTATTGGGTTTAGACTATACCCAATATGTAGTCTGATCTGGGATTTACAATGTGTGCACTATATTTTGAAATACATCCTGACCAAGACTGTCTTTAGATTTTTATCTTATAATGACTAATATTTTCAATTAGAAAAAAAAAAGAGACCTAAATGCTGTATTCAAGGCTTCTTTTAAAAAATATTTCACAGAATAGCAAGTGGTTCAAATCATTATTGGATAAAAAAAATTTAGACTTGCCTAAATTGAAAGTGTTTGGAAAACTACAAATTAAATGTGGCTTAAATAATGTAATTTATCTTAAACTCTTTACCAAACGACTGGTCCAAATTAAAAGCATTGCAGATGACAAATCAAATGCAGCTCAAAAAAAATTTTTTTTTTTTTTTTTTTTTTTTTGTAAAGGGTAGAAAACATTGTGGGAAAAGGAGAAAATGCTAGATACCAGAATTTTCTCCTTTTCCCACAATGTTTTCAAAAGGGTTTTTCTTCAGGGTCGATAATAGTCTGGATCGAGTGGTTAATAATAAAAGTGGTAGAAAACCTTTTGGAACAAGGAATAAAACGCTGGTAATCAACATTTTCTCCTTTTCACCACACTTCAGGCTTCTTTATTAGGGTCATTAAAACTTGGGATTGTATGGTAAAGGGTTAAATCCAAGATCATGTATTGCCAAAGATGTTTAACTCCTTACCAAACGACAATCTTTTGGACTTCAACTATATTGAAAGCATTTCGCACATGACATAATAAAGGGGACACAAAAATTGAAAACTGTTTTTGGAATGATAGAAAACATTGTGGGAAAAGCAGAAAATGCTGGTTATCAGCATTTTCTCCTTTTCGCACAATGTTTTCAAAAGGCTTCTTGCAAAGGGTCATTAAAACCCAAGTGTGGTACAGGGTTTAGTGAGGGAAATAACGTCCTATGAACTAGAGCAAATACATGTTTTTGTTTTTAAATAAGCTAGACAAATGCAATCAATACTTATTCTGAAATGAAGAGAGGGAGAAATGCCAATCTGTGTGCCTTATGATGGGACATTATCGCAGAATACCTACCTTGATAAAACATTTAGTCCTTTACCAAACGACAACATTTTAGACTGGTCCAAATTGAAAGCATTTGCAGATGACAAAATAAATGTTACCAAAAAATTGAAGTTTGTTTTGGGAGGGTAGAAAACATTGCTGGAAAAGGAGAAAATGCTGGTTACCTGCATTTTCTCCTTTTCCCACAATGTTTTCAAAAGGCTTCTTTCTCAAGGTTGTTAAAAGTCGGGATTGTGTGATAAAGCGTTAAGATCACACTGCATGTTCTGTAGTCTGATACTGAATGAAAGTTTTTGCCAAGACATGTAAAGCTGTCCTTAGTTCTTAAGGGGCACTATTCAGATTTTTAATAATCTCAACAAACTTAAAAAACACTACATCTCTAAATTAACCAATGCAATAGCTGGCAAACCATCAGTTAAAAAAAGGATGCATGTAAGAAAAAACATTTTTCTAACTATTCCTTGATAGGCTATGTAGAAAAGAGTATTTTGTGGTACTTAACAGTGTTAAACAAAACAAGAAATAAATAATTTGCTGCAAAAACAACTTAAGAAGGCCGCTTTACCTTTTATCACACAATCCTGACTTGGAGTGTACAGATCAAGATCAGACTGCATACAACAAACACACAGTTTGATTTTGGATCAAAACAGTCCAACATAAGGAGATTTTCCTGGCAAAGAGAACCTTGAAATCACAATAAATCTGTTGGATTTTTCTTTTGCTATCAACAGGAAATTTCTCCTTTATTTATTTAGCAACTTAAGGATAAATATTCTATAAGAAATTCTGATCTTAATGGATTCACGGTATTGCTTTCTTTAAGCAAGGATCATACAGTATGTAGACATGTCTATGATCCCTACACTAAGCAATTTTTCTACTTTCCACAATGTTCCCCTAAGTAGTAAATGCCGGATGTATAAAACTATATCTCCATGCACTAAAGAATGAACCCATTACAACAAGATGCACATTTTTATGCTCCTTGTGCGAAAGGCTACGATTCTCGCTCACACCAGTGTTCCCATTTTTTCTTTTTTCTTTTTTTTTTTTAATTTCTAAGATGTCTGCGATCTCCTAGTTATTCAAGGAAAACTTTGTCTCAAAACAAATTTCAAAAAGATATGCATATTAGAGCGACATTTTAAGAAGGAAATCGGGAGGCGGGCGCAAACATAGGCACAAAGACGCTGGCGTTTTACAAATGCGAGGAAAAATTATACGAAAACAATCACAAATTTCAACTACAATGCCAGATCTATATATACATACATGTACTTTACTTATTCATGGAAAAAAATACAAAGATTACGAAAGAAAAAGAGACTTACTTCATTTTTTTTCCCGGATCAACCTGCTTGGCTCTTTGTTTGAACCTCTATTTTGCCCGACTAAACGTTGACTGAGTTCACACTGAGTAACAATCACCTGGGTGGATTAGGAGTCACGTGATAGGGGTCAGCCTAAAATCCAAGTGACCAGTCGGAAACAGGAGCAACGATTGGCCCTTAGGCACCGTGACAATTATAGTTGCCAATGCGGCCGGAATAGGTCGAGATCAGACTGCATAAAATTGCAGTCTGATCTCGGATCTACACTGTCCGCTTGCGCAGATATTCTGGGTAGTAAGGCTCAAAATTGCAACCATTTAGGTCTTATTTCTAGAATGAATTAATTAAATGGACACTTTCAGTTAGGAAAAACGTCCAAAATATTGTCATTTCAGAGTTGTTTTAGCAACAATATGTGACAAAGAAGCGAACAGTGTAGATACAAGGTCAGACTGCACGTTCTGTGCAGTCTAATCTTGATCTATACTGTCCGCAAACAACAAGTTAAGCCGGTTCCAGCGCTTTTTGGATTAATAGTTTAGGTGAATAATTTAGGTGTTGTGTTACGCCCCTTTCAACAGTATACACTTATATCACGGTCACTCGTATTCATGTCTTTGCTGGGTTTCACCAGTACTAGTTCTACCCTGCCAGGGCACTGTGCACAGTGCGCCTTGTACCCTGCGTTTTCTCCTTTTCCCACAATATTTTAAACCTTTCAAGGCCAAATCTTATAATTTTAGGTACATTTTATTCGCCGTCTGCAAATGCTTTGAATTTGGACGCTTCCAAACTTTTGTCGTCGGGTAAAGATTTTAACGCAGGGGTCAGGGACAAAATGACGTCGCGTTCAATTCTATAGGTTTCTGCGGGATTTTGGAAGAGTTGAAAATCCGAGAAAATGATTTATATCCTAAATCTGTTTCTGCCAAATTTCTTCCTGGCCAGTATTGGAAAAAGATAAAAACTCCGAACTTCCTGTCCAAGAAATGTCAATAAGACTCAATGGACATAAGGTTTGACATTGCTAGGACAATTGCTTCCGGATGTTTCGTAACAAAGTCTGAACGAACTATAACTCTTTCAGCGCCGTGCTTATTATATAATAATCTGGACCTCAAAGAGCAATCTACTCATTGAATATCTGAACGAATTTTAGCACATAGTTTTGGAATAAACAAGCGGAAGGTATATATCTACGATCAGAACGTACGTTCTGTGCAGTCTTATCTTAATCTATTTCGTAGGCGAAAGTTTCTCTATGGTGCTGAAAGAATTGCAGACGTCTTTTTTTTTTTTTTTTTTGAGGGGGGAGGGGGGTGGGGTGGGGGGGTCCTTGTACCTTTGAGATTTTTTCCCGTTTTCAATAGTATTTTAGTTGTTATCAGGGCAACATTTTACTTTTCTGATAGTTCTATCAGCTGTAGGCTTGGATTCTGCTCCGCCCCTGCCCTCAGATCATTTTGCCGCCATATTAATAAACTCATTTTCAGACACGATAAAAATAAATAGACTCGTCTATATTCAAAGCATTTGCAGACAACAACTCATTCGTGGATCAAATCTTTGGATTTAGTTTAACGGAAAAAAAAAAAAAGAAATGGTGGAAAAGGACCAAATGCTGATTAGGTCTACAAGAAGTCTCTTAATTTGACACTTTTGTTTTCAAACGCATTGTCTGATAAAGGTAAAAGGAAGGTAAAATATGTAAATAACATCGAAATTCATAAATTTAAGAATGGTAAAAACGCTGGATTAAATTAGCACTCTCATGGCCAAATGAAGCAGTTCGTGATTTTTTATGGGAGGGGGACGGCGGAGAGGGGAAATATACCGCGAGTGCCAATACAGAGACTAGGCTACAGAAGGGCTGAAAAAATACGTTTCCATAGCTAATGAAACTACTTTTTTATTAATGTTCAAAATACAATTCTAGTAAAAAAAAAAAACTTTTTGGTGTCTGAAAACAGGGCCTACACATTTCCAATGCAAAGGAAAAACCTTTTTTTAAGACTGAAGAAAATACATTTCCCATTCGAACGGCGAGGCAATTTTTTGGACTCGAAATAGACCTGCTTCCCATATAGAGGGGTATTTTAGAGACACACAATGCGATTTAATTGATTCTTTACCGCGCTTGAAAATTTTAGGGTCATCCAATATGCAAGCAGCTGCAGAGGACAAATTAAATGAGCCTAAAAATGAGGATTTCGTCTTTGAAAACTTAAAAGACAATGTAAGTAAAGTAGAAAATGCTGATCACCAGCATTCGTAAAGGGTTAAATCTAAAGAAGAGACTACTTGAGGACCGAAATACATTTCTAGCGCTGAGTTGGAGACCTTACGTGGACTGCAGACTAAATGATCTCCTGAGACTCAAGATACATTTCCACTGCCAACAATGCGACTTCCTCGGGAATAAAAATACACTTCCATGGTAAAAGAAGGGACATTGTAAAATCTGAAAATACATCTCTACTGCAAACGAAGGGACTTTTAGGGCGTTATCTCCCGCTGGGTGGCATTTTTCAAATACATCATCTTCGAAGAATATGACATGCGAAGACAACGCTTTTAGGGACTCAAAATACATTCCGTCTGTCACCAAGGAGACTTTTTGTGGACCGCAAAAATACAATTTCAACCTCCAACGGACAGTACTCGTACATGAAAAGAAGATACCTCTTTAGGGAGAAAAAATGGTACCATACAACTGCCAACGAAGTGATTTGTTAAGGACTTGAAGTATATTTTTATGAATATGAACATTCCCCCTCCCCTCCACACACTTACGCAGATTTTTTTTTTTTAACATTTTACCAAGTAGATCTGTTTTTTTTTTATTATTATTTCTGGGTTCCGTTTAAGAAATTTCTGATTGTTTCCCTTCTTATTGTTAAATGTTGCTACCAATAAGTGTAATTTGCTTCTTTGAATAGATATCCTTTTCGCCATTTAAAGTTCATTTCCGTCATTAAATGCAGACGACATTATGGAACGCCATGTTGAAAAACGTAAATTACACGTACCCAAAATCACTTTACAAAGTTACACATTGCTGCTTCTGGTAAAGACTTTTGTTACATCGTCAGTGAACGAATTGCAGACTGCAAACCGAAAAGAACTTCTCAACAGACGCGAAAGACGAAATTTAAGAGAAGCAGTTTGTAACGACGATCTTAACTTTGGCGGGAACAGAAATCTCGTGATTAGTTGCATTGCCTTCATTTTCGTCATTTTTGCTGGGTCTCTCTGCGACACTTAGGTTTGGTTTGTACATGCTTTTTATTTTCTTCATTAGTTGACCCGTATATTAAACAAAATTTTTCTCTACAGTTGGCGTTTTGATAAATTGACCCGGTTCCTCATGGTCCAACAACGAGGGTACGCAGGGAATAAATTAATTTGTTTTACTTCATTAATCTAGCATCAAGCAAAACAAATAAATTTATTCCCTGTGGGAGGGTGGTCCACAAAGTTCTTTTGGCGTGGTCAAAATGGGGTGGTTTTATGAAGTTTGAATCCTTTTTCTATAGATCAAGATCTAGCTGGCAACATGTGGTCTGATCTTGATCGTTATCGTCTGATATAAAAAGAAATGAGAAATGCTATAGATCTATTTAGACTTTTTGAGTTGCCTGGTTGCGGAGCAACCAGGCTCTCATTGTTATCATCCTGATTCATGAGGTGACGTAAGCATGCCTCCGGCTTTGTACTGACTTCCGGTTTGCGAGACGTTGCGTAGTTCATTTGTAATGTTGCATTATCCTCAATGCTTCTATCGTACATAATTTTCAGTTGCTAAATTTTCAGATATATCGAAGACGTCCCTTACAGCTCAAGTATTCAAATGCGTTAATATTTGAAATAATTGTCTCCTGCTCTAGGATACACGAACACTGAACTTTCACATTGGCATCGAGAATAATCGGTCCGTGGAAAACCGGATTTCCCTTCGAACCGGGTTTCACCAAATTTCACCTCTTGATGACCGCATTTCACCCAAGTATGACAAATTTTATTGCCATAGTGATAACTTTTGATCTGAAATGAAATATATTTATGAACAGCATAATTCTATGCTAATTTTCTGGAAAATATTCTAACAATAATTTGTTAGGGTTTTTTAGAACAACATGTAACTCCTTTTGAAAAGATTTTTTTGACATGTGGATAAGCTATATTACATAATAAATTAGCTAAATGAGAAATCACCATGACGAAGAATTCATTATTTTATGTG
This sequence comes from Tridacna gigas, assembly GCA_945859785.2. Taxonomy (NCBI): domain Eukaryota; kingdom Metazoa; phylum Mollusca; class Bivalvia; order Cardiida; family Cardiidae; genus Tridacna; species Tridacna gigas. The sequence goes on from OX244034.2 coordinate 32,611,490, forward strand.
AAATATGGTCATACGAGGTGAAATACGGTTATCAAGAAATCAATTTCGGTGAAATGCGGTTCGAAGTGAATTTCGGTTTTTCCATGCACCCGAGAATAATTTGCATATTTGGATGTCGTCTGGCGTGTGCTTTGGAAGCCCCGCTATATATACGGCAACAGTTATTAATAAAACTGTTCTTTTTTCATTGGCCAAATTACCCACTTAAAGTGCATTAATTTGGTTCCAGCCCTCATACCCTTTTCTGATTTAAAATCAGTCAATGACAGAAGGAAAAGGCAATGTCGAACGGCATTGGTGCTCGGTCATAGAAGGAAATTGCGTCGTAGGCTAACTTGTTCAACTGTGAGAGTTTACTCTCCTAGAAAGATTTAACCAACAAAACTTGACCCAAAATATATTAAGTATACAATAGATAAGGTTGTCTTTTTTCTCAAAGTATTTTCAAGCCAAAACATCTTTATATGCCGTTCAAGATATGCTGAGATTCATATTACCGGTGTCTATTTATAGCAACAACCTTCACCTTCGCGGGAACAACACAGTTCCCCGACATGATAATTCCCTGACACATCTGTACACTGTTTCCCGACAATTTCAGACAACTATCATGGCATGTATACATATGCAATTTCTCTTGAACTGCAGGTGGTGTAAACTCGGATCACACTGTATGCAATGTACAGCCTGATCTTCTGACTCTCATCGATTTTGATTATATTTTGAGGAACCTTAGATATTACTTTTACGATGGGGTATAATTATTTCTTTCAGTTTCTTTTTTACTTGATTTCTGACAACTCGTTAATTTGCAATATTTCATATTTCAGTGACAGATTAACATGTTATTATAGCTCTGAAATATCACGTATTTCCAGAAGCTCGAATCATTATATTTTAACGGTTTTGTGTGTGTTTGCCTGATGTAGTTTAGGATAAGACTGCCATCTACGGACGGTGCGAACGCCAACCAGATGATTTTGTTGCCAAATGTTTATAAGATATATAGAATAACAGGTACAAATTATCCAATCACAAAACATGTGTTATCAATAAATATCCTTAATTTTCAATGATTACCAACAATAACTGTTAATGATAGTAAGTAATAGGTACATGTAGTTTGACTTAGAACAAAAGTGTTTGGGAACTGCCTCTAAAAAAAATTGTCGTCCAGGAACTGGCTTGTCAGGGAAAGTTCTATGTTTATTCCACCTTTCCACGCACTCGTCACAACTCAGCCGATTCCGTACCTAGTAACCTACATCTAACCTCGTCTGTAACAAAGGGATTTCCATACTGAAATACTCCTTGTCACATGATCTTAAACAGTTGGTATAGTAGCTAACTATGGTTGAAGGTCACAGGAGGCATTTTATTTTTGCATTTTTTTGCCACTTAGAGTAAAAAGCCACGCCCTTTTGATTTTTATTTACCAAAAAATCACACCCCCCTCCTCCGAAAAAGGGGGGGGGGGAGTCAAAATCTGGTTTAATGGTTTAAACTTTCAAACAACTAAGCAACAGGTGACTCTCAGGACTATCAGTCCTTTGATTAATGTTTAATGTAGCGGCAGTCTAGGGCGCCGACAGGGAAAAATGTGTTAAATTATTTAGCTTGTAAATGATGATGATAAAAATGACTTGTTACCACTTTGTTCCCGTAACCGTGTTTTCCGATATTTGCCTCATTCTAAAAGAAGTTCAAATGAATATGAGCCATGCTCTGGCAAAAGGGGGTTAATGCATCTCCGTGATCAATGATACCAAACAAGTCAACACATATTTATGGATCAATAAAATCCATTTCGTATAACAACCCACTGGTTCATGTGGTACACTGGCCATTTGACATGCAGAAAATTGACCAATAGCGAAATGTTTCGGCCCAGGTCAGCCTGCGCGAACCGCGCAGGCTGACCTGGTTCGATACTTTTCGCAGATGCATTAAGCCCCCTTTTTACAGAGCATGGATCATATGTTTGTATAATCAACTGATCTTGTTGCAGTGTCCATTTTATAGAGGCAAAATACTTGGACACATGATTTCGAGGTTCATGTAATATGAAAGTGTCCTTATTAGAGAAACTTGTCAACCAAACTCTTTACCAGACGACAAAATTAAAGACTTGTTCAAATTGAAAGCATTTGCAGACGACATAATTTTCAGATGTGGTTCAAATGATGAGATTTTTCGCTTATAGTGTGGAAAACATTTAGGCAAAGGGAGAAAATATTGTCTGAAATATTTTCTCTGTTTTCCACAAGCTTTTCCAAGGCCTTCTTCCACAGGGTCTTGGTATTGCATGTTATAGGGTCTGTGCATTTATGGGTGCCGAGCCCCGGTAAGTATGCCGGTAGTGTATAGGACTTGAGAACAGGGGGTCGCTTGTTCGATCCTCGGCTCGGCCAATTTCTTTCCGAGGATTGACGATAGTCATTGCAACATTCCTCTCTCATCGCTGACCATCGTTTCGACGATGGCTATGTTGGAAAGCAGCCAGTGGCTTGGAAAGAATATTGTGCGGGGTACTGGTAAAAGATACTCCAGGAAAGCATGGATAGGTGCACTGGCCGCTGCGATGTAGAAAGTAAATGTGGCTCTAACAATATGGTTTGTCTTTGAAAGGGTGTAAAATCATGCATTGTGGTGAAAGAAATAAGTGCTGGTTACCAACATCTTATCCTTTTTCCACAATACATGCATTTTCAAAAGCCTTTGTCTTTTGGGTCTCTAAAATACGGGATTGTTTTGGTAACAGGTTAAAAGTCCAATGGCGGGCAAAGGTAACAAAATCGGAAGCTTAAACGCATTTTAATTTAAACCATACCATTTTGTTGTCCGGTCGGTGCAAATGTTAGTCGCTGACAAACATTATAAAACTAAGTAAAAAGTTGCCAAGCCGCTCTATCTTTGGTTTATTTTGCCAGCGATTAACACTTTGACCCAACGTACAATAAAAAAATGTCATACATGTACATGTATTTATACAATAATTTCCATACTTTTAAATTGTATGATTTAATTTTAACTGCAGTTTAAAGCTGCATCGCTTCCTTTTGGCTTCTATTGACCCTATCGGCCCTTTATCACCCTGTGAGCTTTGTTTGCCAAAAAAAGCACACATTAGTTTGATAAATACATTCTGTCACATGTATACTTTTTTGTGTTTTCAGCACGTTTTTTAAACAAGGTTGTTAAGCAGTTTAATCTTTCGAACGCTTAGCATTTCTAAAGTTTTTTTTTTTTTTTTTTTTATTAAATCTTTATTTTAATCTTGTACAACAGTTTTACATGTTACATACATGTTGGGGCTCGTAACTTCCCCTTACCCCTTTACCAAACAATTCAGCGCCTTAATAACCATGAGGAATTAGACCTTTTAAAACAACGTTGGAAAGGTAGAAAATGTCCTTATTTGGCACTTTCTCCAATTCAAACAATGCCTTCTTCTTTTTTTATTTTTTTTATTGTAGCCTTATGCCAATATGTCATTGGAAGTTCCTTTCAATTTGGACATGTCTAAAACTTTGTCAATTAGTAAAGAATTGAAGCGCCGAATTAAATGGTCTTCCTCATTTTAGAACAACCAATAAAACATTTTCATTTTGTGTCACTTTTTAGCTAGAATAGGAGCAAAGCAGCGGATAGTGCAGATCCAAGACCAGTCTGCACTTTATGAACACTCTAATCCCGATCTACACTGTTCACACACACACACACACACACACACACACACAACTAGAGCCATTTTCAGCGTTGTAAGGGTAGTTGTAGATTCAATATGAGAGTTACGAGCCCATTTAACTCATTCCTTTCCGAAAACACTCCTCAGCAGACAATTTAAAAACCATCGATGTAAAAGCAAGTCAATACAGATGAGTGCATTGTGACAAAGAGGAGAAACTTTCTGTTGCCGGCAATCTCTCCTTTGCCACAATGCTCCCTCCCCAAAAAGATCGTCTGCTGCAAGACGCTAAAAAAAAAAACCTCTGCAGGAAGCAATGATTAATGTTTTTTTTTTTTTTTTAAGCAAAGTCAATATTTTACTACATATAAGAACAGAATAACACAATCAACTTAAAAATAAACAAAAAAAAAATGTACACACACATTGAGAGGGAGACCTGACCTTTGCGGGCTCAAATATCCAAGTTTCTGTTGCCTTTTTTACATTCAGTTAGAATTATCTTTTTAATTTACGATCAAGTGATTATATAACATCTGAATAAAGTACCATAAACCTTTATGGAAATTGAGTTTTCATTGTGGAGTAGGACGGGTTACATATAGACTGATTCTATAAGCTTTCTAATTTTATGTATCGTTAATTTTAAGCAGTTATAGACCGGTAAGATAATTTCTCCAAATCTGATTAAATTCTTCCATCTTATTATAAAAGATTGCTTCTTCTTTGCATATATTGTATTTATTCAGGACATATACAATAGAACCACTTACTGATGGCAGGCAGTTTGTTTTTCTGCATTGAAGAATGTACATTTTAATGAAAATTGAGATTATATTTTTTGCTTTTTGAAACATTTCTGTACTTCCAAATAAAACCATCTGTAAATCCATAGACATAAATGAACGTTTTTGAAATCTAAGCAAGCTTGTAAATAACGGTTTTGTTAAGTCACATTCCCAAAAGAGGTGCTCAATTGTTTCTAATTTCTCTTTGCAGAAAGTGCATAACGGGTTTACGATATATCCTTTTTTTCTGCAAGTAATGGGTTGTACCTAATATTCTGTGCAAAATTCTTGTTTGGAACCATTGGATTTTCGTGTTACTAGCAATGCTAAACGGTATTGAAAAAATTAATTTCCAGTCGTCAGGGCATTTAATTTTTGGTTCCATCATTTTATACAGATTGGCACTTCTTTGTTTTTATTCAATATCTTATACATTTCTTTGGAACCTGTAGAATTGATTGACAAGGGTTTTACTAGTGGTGGAATAATAGATCTTTGGTTAGAAGTTAACGAGTAATCAATTACGTTATTTTCTTTTAGAAAGGTTTTAATCGCTGCTGTTATAGCGGCATTATGTTAGGAAGTTAACCTTTAAGTCATATTTCGATTCGAATTCTCTTAAGCTGTAAAAAGTTCCACGTGACAGAATATATCTCTTAAACTAATGTGTGTCCTTTTTTTTTTTTTTTTTTGCAAACAAAGCGCACAGGGTCAATAGAGGGTAAATAGGGCCAGTAGAGGCCAAAAGTAAGCAATTCATGTTTAATTTGCATTTAAATTTAAATCATACACTTTAAAAGTATGGAAATTATTGTAAAGATGACTTTCTTTTATTGTACGTTGGGTCAAAGTGCTAGCCGCTGGCAGAAAAAAAAAAAGAATTTTAAAACCAGACACAAAATAAACAAGATAGAGCGATAATTTTTGTCAGCGACTAACATTTGGACCGACTAGACAACAACATGGTATGGTTTAAATTATAACGCATTTAAACTTTCGACTTGTTTACCTTTGCCCGCCATTGGACTTTTAACCAGTTACCGAACCAATCCCGTATTTTAGCGACGCAAAAGACAGGCTTTCGAAAATGCATGTATTGTGGAAAAAAGGATAAGATGCTGGTAACCAGCACTTATTTCTTTAACCACAATACATGATTTTTCTACCTTTTCAAAGACAAATCATACTGTTAGAGCCACATTTACTTTGTATATCGCGGCTATCATTTACTAGTAATACGCACAGTATTCTTTCCAAGCCACTGGTTGCTTTTCCACATAACCATCGTCGAAACAATGGTCAGCGGTGAGCCAGGAATAAATCCTGTTGCAATGACTATCATCAATCCTCGGAAAGAAACTGGCCGAGCCGAGGATCGAACCAGCGACCCCCTGTTCTCAAGTCCTGTAAGCTACCGACATAGCTACCGGGGCTCGGCACACATAAACGCACGGACCCTTTAACACGCAATACCAAGTTTTAACGAACCTGTGGAAGAAGGCCCTGGAAAACAATGTGCAAAGCAGAGAATAGGTTTTGGTCAGTGTTTTCTCCCTTTGCCTGAATGTTTTCCACACTATAAGCCACAAATCTTATAATTTGAACCACATCTGATAATTATGTCGTCTGCAAATGCTTTCAATTTAAACAAGTCTTTAATTTTGTCGTCTGGTAAAGAGTTTGGTTGACAAGTTTCTATAATAAGAATACTTTCATATTACATGAACCCTACTTCGGTAGGGTTCGTCCGTCGAACAGGGTTGTTTTCTTTAACTATCGAACAGTCGAAATATACTTTTAAGCGTGTGATTCGCAATCTTGTTCACGGCCGCTATTTCTAAATATGCAAATTACATTGAGTTTTTGTATAAGCTGTTGGTTATCGTGTATCGTACCGTGGACGAAACGACTGTTTAAAAGATGTAAGCCGTTGAGTAGTTCAGTCTTATATACAGACATATTCGTGATTGCAAAAGGCACAATTTGTAAGTTATTGACAACGGAATAAACTGACTTATTTACCGAATAATTACAAAACTGTTTTCCCTCTCGCAAACCGGAACTTGGACAGAAGCAGTACAAGGCCGGGGGTATTCTTACGTCACCCATATATCAATATGATAACTGGTTGCTTCTCAAAAACCAGATGAAGTTGTCTGGCTACTGTAGCCTTGTAGAGTAACAACTTCTCGAATTTGGCACAGGTATCATCAGTAAGGCGCCATACGTGACCGACCTCGTTCCGGGCAGGGGTCGTATATTACACGATCCCTGTTCCGGGTGATCAAAAATGACTACTCCTGCACAGGATTGTCACATCCGGTTACGTTATTTTCGGGAAATATTTGCAACTGTGCATCGACTTCTTGTACAGCGCATCATATCGCAATATTTTGGACTTTGTCATTGACTAGAAATTCACGTTTATCTGTTTAAATTGTAGCATGAACTTTACTAAACGACAAACTTTGAGAATCGTACACGTCATTGGTAGCGTTTGCAGAGGACAAATTAGCGTAAGACTTAACCCTTTCCCAAACGACAAATTTTAGACCCTTCCAAACTGAAAGAGTTTGCAGACGACAATTTTAGATTTGATGAAAATGGCAGAAAGTTCTCGAAAAGGGTAGAAAACACTGTGGGAAAAGGAGAAATTGCTCGTTCCGAGCAATTTCTCCTTTCCCCACAGTGTTTTCAAAAGACTTGTACTGCAGACACTTGAAAACCAGGGCTTGCTTGGGAAAGGGTTATTCGGTGGGACTTTTCTTGGAAAGGTAAGAAAACAATATAGAAAATGGAAACTGCTGGTAACAAGCGTTTTTTCGTTCTCCCACAATGTTTTCAAAAGCCCGCTTCTTCGGGGTCTTGAAAACACGGGATTAAATCTTTACCACACAACAAAAATATAGACTTGCCCAAATTGAAAGCATTTGCAGAGGACAAAGTAAAAACTAATGAAAAATTAAAACTTGTTTTGGGAAGGGTAAAAAACGTGGGAAAAGTAGAAAATGCTAGTTACCAGCATTTTCTCCTTTCCCCACAATGTTTTCAAAAGGCTTCTTTCTCAGGGTCGTTGAAACACGGGATTGCGTGGTAAAGGGTTAATCGGTAAATAGTTGATAAAAGGGATAAAGAAGGCCAATACCATATACATGTATATACGGTGATGTTATGTAGGGTACGGGAAGGTTTTAAACCTTTACCACACTGTTCCGAGTTTTCACGATCCTGAGAAAGACGGGTTTTAAAAACATTGCCGAAAAAAAAAAAAGAAAATGCTGGTAACCAGCATTTTCTCCTTCTCTCTCACAATTCTTTGTAACATATTTAAGACAAATCCATTTAATGGAGCCACATTTAATTTGTCGCCTGTAAAATGCTTTCAATTTGGACGTCTGGTAAAAATTTAATTTGGTAACAATTCGTAACACATTGAAACATTACCTGTGACGCAACACAAACCGATATGACGCGATTTCAATTCTTTTGGCGACATTAAGTGTAAATAAATGGAATAATGTTGTTATATAGATCTACTATGTTATGTTTTAAACCTTTATGTAACGATTCGACTGTTCAAGACCTTGTGAGGGAACGCTTTAGAAAACATTGATTGATTCTATGTTTTTTAGTGCCGTTTTCAACATTATTTCAGTAATATCACGGCAGCCAGTGCACATAACCTTTCTTTCCTGGAGTTACTTAACCAGTACTTCGCACTATATTCTTCCCAAGTCATTGGCTGCTTTCTCACATAACCATCTTGGAAACAATGATGAGCGATGAGAGAGGAATGGATCCCGTCGCAATGACTATCATCATTCTCCAGAAAGAAATTAGCTGAGCTGGGGATTCGAACCAGCGATCCCCTGTTCTCAAGTGCTGAATTTTGAAAACAATGTGGGGGAAAAGGAGAAAACAGACGTAGTGAGCGTTTTCTCCATCCCCCACAATGTTCTTTTTTACCCTATCATAGACGAATTTCAAACATTTGACCACAGTTATTTTGCCATCTGCAAATTATTTCAATATGGCTGAGTCTAAAAATTCGTCGTCTATCGCTCTCACTCGGTAAACCTTTTGTTATTAGTTTATATTATTGTTTATGTTTTGGATAACAGGTTTTTAAAATAACATAGGCCCTACCGTGACGAGATAATTTATAAACCCAACTCGATCATAGGTCGCTGGTTCGATCCCCGGCTCGGCCAATTTCTTTCCGAGAATAATTGATGATAGTCATTGCAACAGGATTCATTCCTCTCTCACCGCTGACCATTGTTTCGACGATGGTTATGTGGGAAAGCAGCCGGTGGCTTGGAAAGAATATTGTGCGTAGTACTGGTAAAAGAAACTCCAGGAAAGCATGGATATGTGCACTGGTCGCCGCTATATAACTGAAATAATGTTGAAAACGGCGTTAAACACTATACAATCTATCAATCAACCAACTCGATCATGTTTGTATTATCTCATACGGTTCGTGGTTTTAAATGTGTTCCCAAAAAACAATCAATAATATAAACTGTTGATGAACGGTTTATCGAGTTATAGTAAAGAGTTAAGGGCAAGTTTTTACCCAGGTAACAAATCATAACATCGTTCCGCTATTCCTTTTACCATGTAATGACGCAACACGATGGAACATTACGTAATTTTTGCATAGGTATAACTATCTTAGGTAACACTTTACCCAAATTTTACCAAAGAAAAAAAAAAAATCACCCTTTTACAACACTGCAGGTATAGGAAAAAATGCTGGTAACCAGTCACATGATTTTCTCCATTTCCGACGATGTTTTATAAGCCTTTTTAAAATAAATTCCATCAATTTAGTTGTCGTCTGCTAATGCTTTCAGTTTGGACAAATCTAAAAGTTTGTCGTCTGGTAAAGTTTTAACCCTTTACGGAACCAACAGCGTTTTGTTCACCTAAAATAGACAGCTTATAAAAACTTTTTGGGTAATTGGGAAATGCTGGAGACCAAAATTCTTCTTTTCCTTTTTCCCCAGATGATGTTTTCTATCATTTCAAAGACAAACCCCATCATTTCAGTCATATTTAACTCTGTAACGGTGAAATTTTGGACGAGTTCAAACTGAAAGCATTTGCAGACGGTATTTATGCGACTCAGGTATGGAATTGATAGAAAAAATAAGGGGAAAAGGAGAAAACGCGGGTTATCAGCATTTTCTCCTTTTCCAACAAAAAGCTTCTTATCTCAGAAAGGTTAAAATTCGGAACTGTATGGTAGGGAGTCAATCTCTCGTCTGCAAATGCCTTAAAACCCTTTGCCACACAATCCCGACTTTTAACGACCCTGAGAGTAGAAATTTTGAAAATATTGTGGGAAAGGAGAAAATGCTAATAAGAAGCATTTTCTCCTTTTCCCACAAAGTTTTCTACTTTTCCCAAAACAAATTTCAATCTTTAAGTCACATATATTTTGTTGTCTGCAAATGCTTTCAAGTTTGACTTGTCTGAAATTTCTTCGTTCGGTAGAGTTAATGCCGTTCGGTCTCCAATTTTGTTGTAGGCCTATGAGTTGAGCGTTTGGGTTTGGACTACAAAATAAGTGAAATATGTTTATCTATTTGTTGACAAAAGGTCCATTAATTCCTTTTTCAAAAGGTCCATTAATTCCTTTCTCAAAGTCTCCCCCTTTTTTTCACACTATATCAAAATATGACAGACAATGTACATGTAGATTCAGAATCAGACACGGCTCTGTTTATTTTGATCAAGATGTGAATTAGATTTATTAGCACAATCTATAATCTATAATCGCCTTTGGCGGAAAAAAATGAAATACCGTACGTTAATTTATATTGTTCTTTTCTTGTATTTAGCGTGTAACGGCGATAGAATGTCACTTGAAAGGATTACCATTTGGACTTTGATTGGGTCCTGTGTTGACTCGTAACATGGAGGCCTCGGGTTTGAGCTGACTGGAAGCACTGGGGCTTTCGTGGGAGTGTTCTTGGGCAAGAACCCTGGTCTAGTATTGGTGAAACTCAAGCCCAGAACATACAAAGTGGCTTGAAGCACCACTTAAGTACTACAGTAATAAATGGACTAAGACAGAGCTTGTATAAAACAATTTTCTCTCTCTCAGATCTAGCCGTTTGAGCCACATTTCATTTATTAACTGCAAATCTTGTGTATTTGGACAAGTCCAAACTTTTGTTGTTTGGTAATGGATTAACCTACATGCGATTACAGTAAAACTGAAAAACTGTAAGAGAAAAGACGCAACAGAAGTACATCACCCTGCTTGCAACAAGTGCACCTATCCATGCTGTCCTAGAGTTTCTTTTACCAGTACTTCGCACAATATTCTTCCCAAACCACGCACTGACTGCTCTCCCATAACCATCGTGGAAACACTGATCAGCGGTGAGATAGGAATTGTCATTAATCCTCAGAAAGCAATTTGCCGAGTTCTGGAATCAAACCCCAGTAAAGTCAGTAATAAATTACACATACAGTATGATTAAGCGTTTGTCTTCATTGGAAAAAAAGTCAAAAGGTTACGCATCAGTTCAAGGTTTCTCTTACACTCCGAACAACTCTGAAAGGATTCAACTTTTCATACTTATCCGGGTCGATAGTTAAGTATATGCAATATAACACTAAATCTCTTGATGAGCTCAATGATCATGATTTATTTATGTCTGGCGATCGTAAAATTTTCGAGTGGTATTTAAAGATCTATCAAGATTTATCTTAACCCTAAAAACTGCTGAATTCACCTCCTTGGATAGTCTTGCAGACACAAAACGGGCTCGTTCCACACTGGTCTTTCTTACACACAAACAGTGTTTATAGTTTTCCTTTATCTTTACCGCACGTACTGCAAGTTCACCAAGTAGGCTATTTTTTCGGTGCGGAAGAGTAAAGTGTGTGATGTCAGTCCATGGCAGTACTGAAAATCTACAAACATTTTGAATTTAAGTTCAGGGGCAATTCTTTGATGCAAAGGTTGATTGAAATATTTGTAATTCCAGAATAAAATCACTAATGTTAACAACATGTGCTCGACGGCCACGACAGCAACATTTCATGCAATTGTGAACAAAACAGAACTGACGTGAAACAACGCTGGAGAAAGAGATGAGCGAACGTGAAAGAGCGTGGTTGCCTGGGCTACTGTATCAGATTTTTAAACCGTCAAAAAATTTTCACAAGGCAGTCCCAGTCCAGATGATAAACTGGACAGACCCTTTTAAAAATGGTTGATCGCAACAGAACATATCAGCACGTAATAGGCCGTAATAGGACTTGAGGGCGATCCTGAGTGAGACATCAGCCGTTTTGTTGCGTTGTATCAAGACGTGTCCCGGCATGTGACTTCATGAGACGGTTTACAAATCCGGTGTATCACTGTGAGTTGCGTTCTTCCACGGTCTGATGGGGCGGGCACGGTCTAGAGAGTGTAAAAGCTGCGATTGCAAAATAATAATCATTTGAGTCTAGTAAGAACTCGAAAGTTAACATTATGCCAGCCAAAAAACTAAAAACGCTCAAGCGCAATCCGACCTGCACCACCAATGTCACCAGTAGATGATCGGGTTCAATCTGGTGATCCTCGCAGGCCCGATGTCTCTAAGCTCATAAGTCAGGGCTCTCCACTCATTTGGTTTCACAGAAAGTGCACACATTTCGTTCTTGTAAGCTTCTACAATGGCATTGATTACCTCATGCACCGCTATGACAAAGAGTCGCTTTACTGTGTACACCGAATGCATAGAAAAGTGACTAGTAATTGTTCCCTCGTGTCTCAGAGTCAGGAATAACTTCAGACCAGGTTGTAACGTAGAGAGGCACCCATTGTCTTTTCTCTCAATGACTGGTGTTACTGTATTCAGAATTTCGTGACAGAACTCTGGAGTCATCCTTAGATAGTTCTGGAAGGTGTCGATGTATTCAAAGCTAAGTTCTTTTTATCAAGCAGTGGCCGAGCTGTTGCCTCCTTTTTTATCTGATAACCAATTGGTATTATTAAATGTTTGATATTATAACCTAGGACCGGAAACAGAATGGTTTGAAATTATAAGGACCGCGGTATAAATATATGGATGATAGGTATCTCACACATAAAAGAATATAATAGCATTCTCATGAATTGTTATTATCTCGTCTTGGCTGCCTTACCGTGGCATTTCCTCATGATGTAATTCTTTTTATTTCACGCTTTTCGGTAGTTTATCAGGAAATAATGGTGAATTATGGTTACCGATGAGGTTCACTCGAAGAAATAAATTTCGATCTTACATAAAAGTATATACATATCCTCTAAATCAAACCGAGAAAAAATATAGTTGAAGTATTATATTACAATGATTATTATTACTGCTTGTGGTGCATTTCTTTTATACTGTGAACAAAGAGATCCAAAAAACCCATTCACTTCGTCCCATCCCTTCAAATTATTGACAAAGGTAACTTTACCTTGTCAGACCTTGCTTGAAAAGTTAGGAACGTGAGAGATCTAATCAGATTTTGGTGGGTTAGGAAGGATTGTACTAGCATCCGTGGTAGACCACAAGCAGCATCGAAGTAGATCTTTATATCCCTGGAATTTAGTAGCCCCGTTTCTTGGATATCGTGTGATACCGTGAAGAAATTTGGCTAGACTTAACTGAAGTTGGTAAACCTACGTTTACACCATCTTCCCGGCGACCACGGCAGCCCTGTTTGTCCGAAACGTAGTGTGCCGTGAGATTTCGGTAGTTTTTTCCTCCATTTAAGAAGTTCAGAGAGGTCTAGCTAGGTTTCTTTACCTCATGGTATCCGTGAAAAGCTGTGAAGGAAAAGGTTGAACAGTTCCACGGTGCCCATAGATCTACTACGGTTCGGCCTGCGTTCTCCCACGGATACGAGTACGTTTTATCCCGGGCCGTCAAGTTCTGATAAGCACCCTCACGTTTCTAACGTTTCTGCCAAGGTTTTTTACGTTCCTCGCGTTCTGTCAAGGTGAAAGAGGGGTGGAACGTGGTGTATGGACAGTTTTGGACCACGTTTGTGTACACGGTATAAGAAGGCCTCCCAAACAGTAATTATCTTTGTAGTCTAATACTTCAACTTGTCAACATGACATACAAAGATGAAGAACATTTTGTTTTTTGTATATTTGCTTTGGGCATACATGTAATCTTTATCTCATAACGAGAGAGAATACAGTAGGGACGGAATGCAATATTGCAGTAGGCAAGAGGAAAGAGAAGAAGAAGGCGGAGAAAGCCAATATCATATTTGGCATAAAGGTGTCATTTGATCCCTTCAAATAAATTTAGGAAGGCAAATATCTAAATTTTGGGGGACATTTAGCAAATTTAGGGGTCCGAATTCAAAGGAACTGGGGTTCAGGGAAAACTCTGAAAGATCCATGTTTCTGAGCGATTGGATATAGAAAAAAGGAAGCAACAAAGGAAGTTCAACAATTATCACCACAGAGTTTTGCAATGACGATATAAACACATTCCAGAACTATCTAAGGGTGACTCCAGTGCTCCTTAGACGAAATCCTGAAAAGGGCATCACCAGTCATTGAGAGAAAAGACACGAGGTACCGCTTTGCATAACAACCTTGTCGAAAGTTATTCCTGACCCTGAGACATCTGGTTAAAGAAGACAATCACTCATCACTTTCCTATGCAATTTAGTGTAGAAAATCAGCCAGATCTGCCACAAGGTGTGAGAAGTGTGCAATGCCATTGTAGAAGCGTGCACTGATGAAGTATTTGCTGTTTCTGTGCAGCCTGATGTTTTAACAGACCTGGCACAGAACTATTAGAGGCATCAGGCCCTCGAGGATCATCAGGTTGAACCTGTTCCTCCACTGGTAGCACTGGTGGTGGGGCAGTTAGTTTAAACATATTTATCATACATCGATTGAGAAACAAGTTCTTACAATTTATACTAATCTCTCTCAATTCTGCATCCTGGGAACTACACCAGTACTCGCGCCGAATGTGTGGGTCAAAGAACCATTCCAAAGTTGACATCCGCTCCCGGGTTTCGAACTCGAGGCCTTATGGTTACGAGGCCGACGCTCTAACTCAACCACCGACACCACACAGTGGCGCAGTTAAGATGGACCTTGAGCGTTTTTGATTTTTGGCACCCACAATGCGAACTTTGGCTTCTTGAATTCATTTTCTTATCGCAGCTTTTATATGCTCCGAGACTGTGCACATCCAGTCAAGCCGTAGAAGAGTGCACCGTGCCTGATCCTAACCGACACAAACCGAGATTGCCTTAATAGAACGCAACGAAATGGCTGGGACATAGTTTAGCTTGCTGGGAGAACCGCGAAGCAACACAACAAAAGCTGACAAAACTTGAAAGAAGCGTGAGATAACGATGAGAACAGTGCTCTACGTCCCAACAGGGTCGTCTCTTGGTCTTGTTACGGCTTATCACGTGCTGGTAAGTTCTGTTTCGATCGACCCGTTCCGCTACGGTCTGTAAGGTTTCTCATCTGCACCGGGACTGCCGTGGCAAATTTTTTGACAGTCTAAAAATCTGAAAATCTGGCAACCACGGAAATCACAGTCTGTCAAGTTTGCATATCTAGTCCTCTGCCGTGCCTTACGTCAATACCGTTTCGTCCACGGTTGTCATGAACATGGCTGCCTGGCTGCAATGAAAATGGTGTAAACGTAGCATATGCTACGTTTACACCATTTTTCCGGCGACCACGGCAGCCCCGTTTGTCCAAAACGTAGTGTGCCGTGAGATTTTGGTATTTCTTTTTTTTTTCTCTATTTACCAGGTTCAGTTAGGTCTAGCCAGGCTTCTTTACGGTACCTCATGGTGTCCGTGACAAGCCATGAAAGGAAGGATGCATAAAGATCTACTACGGTTCGCCCTGCGTTCTACAACGGATGGGAGTACTATTATCCCGGCCCGTCAAGTTCTCATACGTTCTATCAAGAGGGATGGAACGTGGTGGACGGGCAGTTTTGGAGCACGTTTTTGCCAACGGTATAAGAAGGCCTCCCAAGCAGTAATTGTCATTGTAGTCTAATACTTCAACTTGTCAACATGACATGCAAAGATGAAGAAGATTTTGTTCTTGTATATTTGTTTGGGACATACATACAATCTTTGTCTCGGAATGAGAGAGAATAAAATAGGGAAAGAATGCCACATTGCAATAGGCAAGACGAAATAGAAGAAGAAGGCGGAGAAAACCAAGATCATATTTGTCATAGGGGTGTCATTTGACCCCCTTCAAATGAATTTAAGAAGGCAAATATCTAAATTTTGGGGTTAAGGGAAAACTCTGAAAGATCCATGTTGCTGCGCCAAAAGTTATAGAAAAAGGAAGCATCATACCTGCCACAGCTCAAGAATTCTCACCAGGAAATTTTGCAATGACGATGTATAAACACATTCCAGAATTATCTAAGGGTGCCTCCAGTGCTCCTTAGACGAAATCGTAGAAAGGGTAACACCAGTCATTTAGGGATAGGACACGAGGTACTGCTTCGCATTACAACCTTGTCGAAAGTTATTCCTGACTCCGAGACATCTTGTTAAAGAAGACAATCACTCATCACTTCCCTATACATTTTAGTGAGAAAATCAGCCAGATCTGCGACAAGGTGTGAGAAGTGTGCAATGCCATTGTAGAAGCGTACACTGATGAAGTATTTGCTGTTCCTGTGGCGCCTAATGTTTTGAGAGTCCTGGCACAGAACTATGAGAGACATCAGGTCCTCGAGGATCATCAGATTGAACCTGGTGCTCCACTTGTAGCACTGGTGTAGGGGCAGTAAATTTAAACATATTTATTTTACATCGATATAAAAACGAGTTTTTACAATTTATAGATCTACTAATCTGTCTCGATTCTGCATCACTACAACTTCCCCAGTACTCGCACCGAATGTACTGGCAAAATGTACAATCCCAAAATGACATCCGTTCCCGGGTTTCGAACTTGAGACCTTACATCCACGGACACCACACAGTGAGGCAGTTAAGATGGACCTTGAGCGTGTTTGTATTTTGGCTCGCACAATACGAACGTTGACTTCTTGAGTTCATTTTCTTATCACAGCTTTTATATGTTCCCAGACAGTGAACGTCCGGTCAGGTCGTAGTACAGCGCAACGCGCCATAACACGCCGGATCCATAACCGGCACAAACCGAGATGTCCCTTGATAGAACGCAACGAAACGGCTAGGGCATAGCTAAGCTTGCCGGGAGAACCGCGAAGCAACGCAATAAAACCTTACAAAACTTGAAAGAACCGTGCGATACCGGTGGGAACAGTGCTTGGAACCACGTCCCAACACGGATCGTCTCCGAGTCTTGTTACGGCTTACTACGTGCTGGTAAGTTCTGTTGCAATCGACCAGTTCGCTACGATTTGTAAGGTTTCTCATCTGTACCGGGACTGCCATGGTAAATTTTTTGACAGTCTAAAAATCTAACACGGCAATCATGACAAACCAAGGAAATCCAGGTCTGTCAAGTTTGTATATCCCATTCCTCTGCGTTGCCTTACGTCAATCCCGTTTCGTCTACAGTTGTCTGAAACGTGGCTGCCGTAGCTACCGGGAACATTGTGTAAACGTAGTTTAAATGAACTTGTTAAATGGAGAAAAAACTACAAAAATAATCTGTACACAATGTCTTGGACACACGGGGCTGTCGTGGTCGCCGAGAACATGTTGTAAACGTAGCATAATAGAGGGAACAATTACCGAAATCTTACGGCGCATTACGTTTGGACAAACGGGCTGCCGTGGCCACAGGGAATATGGTTTAAGCATACCATAAGCTCCATTCTCACGGTCCTAAAAAGTCTCACCTGATTAGTGATACGGGGGAAACCGTATTGAATCGGAAGAACTACCCTGATGGCATCGTGATAATCCGTGACGATCCTGGATGTTGTTAATGCATATCATATTTTTCGAAGATATACCTGTCTGCTGTGAGACATCACTATCCAGTACAGGATAAATATTAATACGTGATGCTCATAACTCAAAACTCTGCCGCCAAGCTGAAAATGGTAGTAAATAATTTACGTTTGTGGAGAAATTAAGCCTGTATTTCGTTCTATATATATTAAAATATTTTTAATTTCAAACACTAAAACCAATTTAAATCAAAGCACTGAAAGTACTGGTAAATTAAGTTTTTACTAGTCGACCATTTTATCAAATATTGTTTTTACGACCAATAAACAAGACATTTTAGTCACAACTCTATAGGCCTACATTGGCAGTGATTGGTGCTACACTAATTTAAATGGCTTCCTTACATCTGTACTCCACACAACCGTCTTTCCGAGGCCCAAGCTGGTTTTCAATGGAGGCTTCGATCACAAGTTTGAAAAACATTTGGTTGAAGGCAATTACGCAGGATACTATGAGTTTTGTCAGGTGCTAAAAAGATGCTTGTTGAACCAGTGAATCCTGGATTAGAAATCCAGTGATCTAGCCACTGAGCTACAGGGAGCGGCACGAAATTCCCAAATCTTTCCCAAATCTACCCAAATCTTTGCCATAAAGATTTGTGAATTTCGTACTGCCTATGGGGGCGGCACGAAATTCCCAACTCTACC
This sequence comes from Tridacna gigas, assembly GCA_945859785.2. Taxonomy (NCBI): domain Eukaryota; kingdom Metazoa; phylum Mollusca; class Bivalvia; order Cardiida; family Cardiidae; genus Tridacna; species Tridacna gigas. The sequence goes on from OX244034.2 coordinate 32,629,555, forward strand.
AAAACCTTTCCCATATTCCCCCATATTTAACAAATACCATTTCAAAATGGTTCAAAATTTCGAACTATTATCTGATTAAAAGACGCAAAGTGTTTTTTTCCTGATTCTAAGCATCTTATTTTCAGAAGTTTTAACATGATTGTGATGCATATGAGAAGATATTTTTCATAAAATTCCCGAACTCAAGTTTAAGAAAGCGGTCGATCAAAGCTTACATTTTAAGTTTGTTAATATATGGGGAAAAGTTTGGTGGTGTCCGTGCGATATATCAGAGGGTCGATATGTAATAACCCTGAGAAAAAAAGGCTATTGAAAACATTGTAACCTGCATTTTCTCGTTGTTCCGCATTATTTTCTAACTTTCAAAGGCTAATCAAAACATTTTAGTTACACTGATTTTGTGGTCTCCAAATGCTTTCTAAAATTTTATCGTGTGGTAACGAGCTAAAAACACCAACTTTTTTTATTTGTTTTCCATAGTGTTGATGAGAAGAACTGAATAAGCATTATTATCGCATACCACAAGTAACAAAGAGAGTATTTACTCGCTTGACAAAACCGACTAGACTTTTCAGGCATTTTACTGACTAAAATGGTTTAACATTTTTAAACAAGAGGCCCATAAAAGAGGTCCTTGAAGGCGCCGAGGACGTTTAGCCTTTTCATTGCTGAATGGTAAAAAGTCTGTGATTTTGATGCAACCCCATTGCATTTAATTAGTAAGTTGTCCAAATATGCCTAAGTGATAAGTGAATAATATGAAAAAATATGAATCATGTCTGTAAATTTCAATACTTCCATGTAATGAAGTTGAAACCTTTTTGGTCTAAGGGGATATTGCACATTATGAGTAACATCTCTTTTAGCCACAATATTTTCAGAAATCATCTTCTGAAAGGCTGAATGTCAAACACTGCAAATTCAGATCAGTCAACTTCTGAAGATCTTGTACAGTACTTGCAGAGACGGGCAGCAGGCCAAGAGAAAAGGTGAAAAGGTAAAATTCAAAGTTCTGTTTAAATACATGTATATGTACATGTAGTTTGCATAAAACTAATGTTTCAGCCCATTACTGCATACAAAAATGTCTCTCTAGGGCACTGCCTTATGCGCGTGACACTGAAACCATAAATTCTCAAATTAGGGCCCCTGCACCATTTTTGATTGCTTTAGTAGCGATGAAATTTTTTTTCCCTACAGATATTTACAATGACTTGAAAATAATGATCATCTTTATATAAAAACTATGGTAAATCTAAGAGCCTATACTCAAAATTGCTATTCGACGTTATTATGAACATTTTTCAAACCAATCAGAGATGGAAGGTAAATTACTTATTCATCCACAATATAGGTTTTATAAACTAGGTCATGTCAAATGCTCCGAAACGAGGCTAATTTCAAATCTAGAGCTAATTCTGTGACATTCTGAAGTTCATTGTTTGTGTAACTGACTTGCATAGCTTTTCAGTCCGCATGTTGTTTTTACCTCTGAAATGACTGTGTAACATGCAACGGCCTGGTCACCCAGCCAGGCACTACGCTAATGCACGTTGCTTAACTATCACGGAGAGAAATGCACCAAACCGCATCGCTGTAAAAGCTAGCTCAACAGCAAGGCAGATTTGAAGTGCTCATATATCCAACCTCTCTCCGTGACATTACTCTCCCCTACGAGAAGTCTCGACCCCAATACATATGTGCAAATAAACCAGGGGAAAATAAGAGGGTAAGGCAATTCAAATCTAGTCTGGTACCCAGCTGTACTTCAAAAGTACGTCAGGCAAAGCGGAATAATGGCGGCCCCCGTTTGTAATATGCAGAAGTAACGGATTATTGTTATTTCACTTGATCAAACCCCACCAGAGACTGAATTTAAAACAGAACGGTTGCAAAAAAAGTAATGGCAGTTAGTTTTTTTAATTGTCATTCTTATTTAGCGAGAAAAAACTACGTATCAGAAAAGCTTCAAGTATCCGGAATTTCAATGGACCGATATAAAGTCCGAAAACAAGGGCTATTTTTAAAATGATTCATGGTCAAATTTATATTTAAACCATATCCCGAAAGCACGTTTTAGGTTCAGTAATGTATATTTTGTACAAAATTGATCTCATTATATTCACTGATCAAACTGGATCACATGAAATTAAGAAAAACAGGAAAGTATTTAGTGCTAGGCTTGAGGTCCCCATGGAGGCCGCCATTATTGCGCTTTGCCTGCCCCAATAACGTAGTGGCAAGGGCAGGTAATCCAGACAAACTCCAATCCGGCAGTTGTCTTTATCCCACCTCTGCCACCAAATGTAACGTGCAACGGCCCGGTCACCAAGCCAGGCACTAACCTAAATGCACGTTGCCTAAGTATCACGGAGAGAAATGCACCAAACCGCATTGCTGTAAAAGCTAGCTCAACAGCAAGGCAAGTTTGAAGTGCTTATATATCCAATCTCTCTCCGTGACAACAGAGACGTGGATACCTGTTCATTAATCCATGAGGAACTTTTTTCTTAAAACACAGGAGTATGGGACCAGGGATCGTGTATATAATGTCATTTACGATCCCTGATGGGACTTTAGTCTAACGGTTGTCATGAGACCTGAAAGGTCATCACCTTCTAAAAATCTATTGTTTATTACAAATCTTTGTTTGTAGTTTTTAGATCTATATAGATCTAGATTTAGCGGAAACCGCCAAACCGATATATCTTGTACGTGCCTAATCAAATTAATGAAAAAAAAAAAAAAAAAATATATATTATATTCCACTAAAACATCAAACAAATCGATTAAATTCCAATTTGACACGTTTGTGACTGACATTTTCGTTACAAAGAAATTAAAACACTCAAAGCTTCTTGTTACTTTCTCTTCTAATTTGATGAATATTTAATGCAACATCATATTTTTCGATGAAAGAGACAAAATTACGTTTGTTTGAACCAAAGATCGTGTATGACATGTAATACGATCCCTGTTTGAATCTTTCAGACAGAGTGTCTTTGTTCTTAATGGTAGTAATCAGTTGATCTCAGCCTTGTAAGTTTCTATATTATATTTATGAACTTATAATTAAATATACCCTCTAGTCACCTGATATTTCGAGTTTAGAAACATTAATTTAACACATATTCCTTTTATTCACCTGATATCTTGGAAATAAGCGTTAATAATAACAAAGACACGTACACTACAAAACAGTAACGAAGATGTCGGTCCTTTGTAATCCTCTGAAACTTTTCAATGGTACGCAGTTGAACTGTGTAAAAGGACCAGATTTGCAGACATAATATATGACAAATAAAGGAACTCCGGGTTCCAACTTGGAATCAGGTATTTTTATTCTTAATTTGAGTGTAGGCAGTGTGGCCTTGGAACTTTAAAATACTTAATAGACATAAAGATTTTGAATGTTTGTTGCGTTTCAAGCACAAATGGCAGTTTCTACCCTTCCCAAAACAAATTTCAGTTTTTGAGTCGTACCTATTTCGTCGTCCGCAAATGCTTTCAATTTGAACTTGTCAAACACTGGGTCGTTTGGTAAAGAGTTAAATGAATGGACTTTTCATAGTCAAGAAAAAAATGCAAGGGAGTTCGTGCCACTAGAGCCTAGGCATATTTGTAATGAAATAGCGGATCTATGAGTGTAGAAATAGCTGGTAGTGTGGATACAAGATCAGACAGCACTCTTATAGCAGTCTTATCTAAATCTTCACTGTCAGCAGAAGTGAGTCTGAGTGGTTGCTTATAAAATTTTTTTTCACGTTCAACTCGGATGAGCATAAAATTTGAAAATAATATAGGATTCATTTGATTCACCTCGTCGAAAAGAGCAATTATTTTTCAACTTTTCGAACACCTCTTATTGTCTTCTTTCTGAATAAAAGTTTTTATTTCGCGTTGTTGTCCTTGAAGAAGCACTACAGAAATTGAAAGTTTGAGCATAAACTCAGCTGATCATGAAGTTTTATAGTCCTAAATAAGCATTGGCAAAGATCACGGTGACCAGCCCGCATAGCTCAGGTGGTAGAGCCGCGTAGGACTTGTAAACATTAAGTCTTGGGCCACTGAGGGTTTGGGTTTGAGCCCCACGGCTGGCCATCTAAAATTACTAATAGTCTTTCGGATGAGACGTTAAACCGAGGTCCCGTGTGACGGTGCTGTACACCGAGCACGTTAAAGAACGAGGCGTAACTTAGGATGGGTTTCGTCCTGTATCTTGCACTATCCCCAATAACAAAACTAACTGTCTTCAGGGGGCGTCGCCCATATAGGCAACCGGTGGCGACGATAAATAAACGCAAAGTCAATCAGTCAATCACGGTCCACATAGGGACCGTATATAATACATAATATGTAATTTACGATCCCTGATCCACATTGTCCATATGAAAATAAAAAAAAGTTGTGCTAAAACATTTCCAATCCGATCCCATTTTTTTTTTTTTTTTTTTAATATTAAAATTAATTTCGATACACGATTACACAGGGTAACACCATTAATCTAGTCTCACATCTTGCATTCTTTTAGATGTACTTTTAAGCACACTTCTTAGAAAGGAAACTTTTACGTATACTTTTTCGAAAGGAAAGAGCGAAAAAGAAGTGAGCGAAAGCCCTTTACTTGCCTTCATTGGCGTGGAACAACAACAACGGAGAGGCAGAAGGTAACAAGAAGATGGGATCCGGTAAACCGCCCTGCGTCATTTCGGCTGATGACGTAGTCTGATTCATGAATATGCAAATGAAAGATCGGCATTTTCCGTCATCCGGATTGGACTACAAAACTGCAGCCTGAAATCTATCTAATGCAGGGAAAACAAACTTTCTGGAGGATTTCATAGAGTAATGGGAATATCTCTGCACATAATGAAAAATACTTAAAGAAAACCTTTTGATTAGTTTTTACCGTTTTACGTTATTTTACGTGATTTCAGATAATTAGCCCGAAATTGAAAGTAAAAGTAGTTGATTCAACGAAAAGGAATAAAAACAAGTTACATTTTTCTTTATTGAACCGAAGGATTGGTAAAAAAATAAGACGCAATTCATCTATTTAGAGGCCAGATATATTATTTCGGACCTCATAGTGAGAACTGCTAGTACCCAGATATACTGAATTTACTAAGACAATCAATAAAGACAGTCACTGTTTACAAGAACCTACCTTTCAGCATCGAGCCAATGAATTTAACATAATGAATATACTAGACCTGTCCATACATCTTAACCCTTCAAATGGAGTCAGATAAGCTCTTTAAGACCCCAGTATAAAAGTTCCTAATTCCCTGAGAACGCTCCTACTAAAAAAAAAAAAATACGAAAAAGACATGGGCGGTTTACTGGATCCCACAGGGCGGTTTACTGGATCCCCCATCTTACTTTCTTTTTAAAACCTTATGGACTAGTTACTTATATAACTTAACCAGTGCAAATGGGTAAGATATGCAATTTTGGATTTGGGACCAAAAAGTTGATCCCCGAGCCTGCTGACGAACTTACTCTACGAAGAAAATGAAAAAAGACGAGGGCGGTTTACTGGATCCCACAGGGCGGTTTACTGGATCCCCCACCTTACTATCTTTTAAAAACATTATAAAGTACTTACTAATTGGACTTGGACTATGCATATCTGTAAGATATGCAATTTTGGACCAAAAGGTTGATGCTCGAGCCTTCTAACAAATCTACTCTTCTAAGAAAATAAATAAAGACAAGGGCGGTTTACTGGATCCCACAGGGCGGTTTACTGGATCCCCCATCTTACTATCTTTAAAAAATAATAATAAGTAGTTATTAATATGACTTGGACTGTGCAAATGGCTAAAATATGCCATTTTGAACCAAAAGGTTGACAGTCGAGCCTGCTGACAAACTTACACAACTGAGACAATGTATAAAGACTAGGTCGGTTTACTGGATCCCACAGGGCGGTTTACTGGATCCCCCATCTTACTGTCTTTTAAAAAGAATATGAAGTAGTTACTAATTTGACCTGGACTATGCAAATGGGTAAGATATGCAATTTTGGACAAAAACGTTGATGCTCGGGTCTGCCGACAAACCAACTCTAGTAAGAAAATGAATAAAGACAAGAGCGGTTTACTGGATTCCCCCATCTAACTTTCTTTTTAAAAAATTATGAACTGTTACTTATTTAACTTTAGCAGTGCAAATGGGTAGGATATGCAATTTCGGACCCAATGGTGGATGCTCGAGCCTGCTGACAAACTTACTCTACAAAGGCAAGGAAAAAAAAGGCTAGGGCAGTTTACTGGATCCCACAGGTCGGTTTACTGGATCCCCTATCTTACTTTCTTTTTAAAACAATATGAAGTATTTTCTTAATAACTTTACCGTTGCAAATAGGTAAGATATGCATTTTGTTACCAAAAGGTTGATGCTCGAGTCTGCTGACAAACATACACAACTGAAACAATGAATAAAGACAAGGGCGGTTTACTGGATCCCACAGGGCAGTTTACTGGATCCCCCATCTTACTACCTTTTAAAAACATTATGAAGTAGTTACTGATTTGACTTGGACTATGCAAATGGGTAAGATATGTAATTTTGGACAAAAACGTTGATGCTCCGGCCTGCTGACAAACCTACTCTACTAAGAAAATGAATAAAGACAAGGGCGGTTTACTGGATCCCCCATCTAACTTTCTTTTTAAAACATTATGAAGTCGTTATTTATATAACTTTACCAGTGCAAATGGGTAAGAAGATATGCAATTTCGGACCCAATGGTGGATGCTCGAGCCTGCTGACAAACTTACTCTACTAAGACAAGGAAAAAAAACTAGGGCGGTTTACTGGATCCCACAGGTCGGTTTACTGGATCCCCTATCTTACTTTCTTTTTAAAACAATATGAAGTATTTTCTTAATAACTTTACCGTTGCAAATAGGTAAGATATGCATTTTGTTACCAAAAGGTTGATGCTCGAGCTTGCTGACAAACATACACAACTGATACAATGAACAAAGACAAGGGCGGTTTACTGGATCCCACAGGGCAGTTTACTGGATCCCTTATCTTACTACCTTTTAAAAACACAATGAAGTAGTTACTACTATAACTTGGACTATGCAAATGGGTAAGATATGTAATTTTGGACCAAAACGTTGATGCTCGGGCCTGCTGACTAATCTACTCTACTAAGAAAATGAATAAAGACAAGGGCGGTTTACTGGATTCCACAGGGCGGTTTACTGAATTCCCCATCTTACTTTCTATTTAAACATGATGAAGTAGGCACTAATATAACTTAATCAGTGCAAAGTGGTAAGATATGCAATTTTGGACCCGAATGTTGATGCTCGAGCCTGCTGACAAACTTGCTCTACAAAAACAATGAATAAAGGCAAAGGCTGTCTACTAGATCCCCCATCTTACTTTATTTTAAAAACACTATGAAGTAGTTACTAATATAACTTAGAGTGTGAAAAAGGGTAAGATATGCAATTTTGGACCAAAACGTTGTTCGAGCCTGTTGACAAACTTACACAACTGAGACACTGAATGAAGACGAGGGCGGCTTACTGGATCCCACAGGGCGGTTTACTGGATCCCCCACCTTACTTTCTTTGTAAAACAATATTAAGTAGTTACTAATTTGACTTGGACTATGCAAATGGGTAAGATATGCAATTTCGGACTCAAATGTTGATGCTCGAGCTTGCTGAAAAACTTACCCAATTAAGACAACAAATAAAGACAAGAGTGGTTTACTGGACCCCTCAGGTCTTTTTATCGGATCCCCCATCTTACTTTCTTTTTAAAACATTATGAAGTAGTTACTCGTACTTATATAAGTTAACCAGCACAAATAGGTAAGATATGCAATTTTGGACCCAAAGGTTGATGCTCGTAGCTGCTGACAAACTTACTAAGACAATGATTGAAGACCAAGGCGGTTAACTAGATCCCACAGGTCATTTCGGTGGATCCCCCACTGACCATTTTTGTACTAAAACTGCAGTTCTTGTTTCTAGAGTTTAACAAATGTAAATAAGGCAACTTTATTAATTTAGCCACGATTGTCAACTCTCATGGCCAGCTGACAAACCAACCAGGGCGGGTTACTAGATCCCCCAAGTTGTTTGGATACCCCGTCTTTCTATTTTTCAAACACATTTTAAGTTCTTGTTCAAAGGCGCACAATTTACGCAATTGCATAATATAGAAAAAAAAATGGGAGCAGGCGAAACATTCTTTTGTCACTTTTTAGAACAACCCCTTCTTCATGTAATTAAACATTAAACCGCTAAAACTTGAAGATTTCCAATCGAGTCTAAAAAGCCAAATATTGCTATTCCTATTTCTGTTTGACGGAAAATCTAATTGCATTGGACTACACTTTCTATGCTGCCTGATCTTGAGTTACGTTGTCTACTAAAGCGCACTGCGTCGCGCTTAGCAGCCTAAGGATGACATAGCACTCCCAAATTGGCGGCCTAATGATCTGAACCTCTTGGTTACGCCCCTGTTGTTTATATAATAATAAACCAATGCAGAGAAATCAAATATGATATTTTAGCCACGAGGGTCAATGCTGTTAGTCCTCTGGAAAACTTATTGATCTAAAAAAATGATTAACGACATGGGCGGTTTACTGGATACCCAGGTCGTTTAACTGGACCCCCCTACTATTTTTCCCCCAAACATAAATACAGTACATGTACTTGTTTATTCATTTTAACCAATGCAAATAGGTCAAAAATTTTATTTACGCCACGATGGTCAACTCTTTTTGCCCGCTAACAATTTGCGACGAAAACGATGAAAAATGAAAACGTTGGTTTATTTGATCCCCCAGGTCGTTTCACTGGATGCCCGCCTTGCCGTCTACTCGAGCCGATAATCCAATTACTTGCTTATGTATCTAACCAAAGCAAATATGTAAGACATGCTTTTTCGGGCTTATTAGTCAGTGCCCACTTACAAGTTTACTAGACTAAGGCACTGAACAGAGATAAGTGTGGTTTATTGGACCCCCAAGTTCCTTTCATGACCCTCGTACTGCTCTCTGTCTAACATATTGAATAACTTGCGTTACTCATGCAAATGGGTCAGACATGATATTTTGGTGCTTTACTGGACCTGCATGTCTTTCTGACTCTCCATCTAACGTAACTGAGGTACATGTAGTTTATACATATATAATCTTACCTATAGAATGGAATCAATTGTAATGCTATTTACGCGTTTACGAGTAATGTTTATTATTATTTGTCCCCTCATTGTCTTTCTATCAATTTAATGTAACTTAAGTATTTGTTCGTATCTTGGAAATGGTCACATGCCAATTTGGACCCTATTTCAACACTCCTTTATCGTCAACAGAATAATTCAAATGAAACAAAGAATAAAGGCAGAGGTGGTGTACTTGACCCAAGATCGTTTTGCCTGACATCTCACTTACCAATAACGTAAATAAAGAAACCAAGAAACTCTACGTATGTTCTAACTCATGGAATGGAATCTGGATTTAGATATGCTATTCTAAACTCCATTATGAACGTTTCTTAGTTCCCGAGAAACTCGCTCAGCTGAAACGAATGAATTCATGGGCGGTTAACTGGACCCGAGGTCGCTTTACTGCTCCCACTCCCCTTGTATTCCAACCTAGACTTTCCATTTATAAATTTTATACCATGCAAGAGGGTCACCTAAGATATATGACAAGACCCTGAAGTGAGCGTTTGTGTATCCCTCGACATACTTTTTCAGCTCAATGGTAAGAAGAGAAAGAGCGATTTACTACCCCGAGGTTGTTTGATATCTTATGTTTTACTATCCGCTTTTATACCTCGTGTTTTACTATCCATTTAACGTTACTGAAGTAATAATTGTTCATATATCTTTTCCAATGGAATTGGATCAGCTATGCTATTTTAGACCCCACGTGAACGTTAATTAGTTCACTGACAAACTATTCAACTCAAACAATAAAAAGTGACAAGGGCAACGACGTACATCCCCTCTCCCTGGATCTCCCTCCTTAATCCAAGGACAAACATTTTCATCTGAAACAGTAGAGGTTGGTAGGTAAGATGTGAGTTGGAAGATAGTTAGGTGTGTAGGTATGTGTGTAGGTAGGTTTGAAGGAGTGTAAGTAGGTGTGTTTAGGTGTATAGGTAACTAGGTAGTTAAGTATATAGATGTTTAGGTGTGCAGGTTGAAGGCAGATACATGTATGTAGGTAGGTAGGTAGGTAGGTAAATGGATGACTTGGTAAGAGGGTGGTTGGGTTGGTGGATGTGTAGGTAGGTGGCTCGGTAGGTAAATAAATGGGTTGGTTATTAGTTTGGGTGTTTGTAGGAAGATGGGTAGTTGCAGTGGTAGGCAGGTGAATGGAAAGATAGGTAGGTAGACAGAGACTTACCTTGGGAGGTATATAGGTAGGAAGCTGTGTGAATAGGTGTGTAGATAACTAGCTGTCTAGGTATATATTTGTGTAGGTAGTTATGTGTTTAGGGAGGTAAGTGAGGATAAAGTTAAGGGGTTGTAGGTAGTTTGAAGTAGAGGACTGTGTTTAGGTAAGTCAGTATGCTGGCTGGTCGGTTTGTATATTGGTTGGTGTGTAGGTAGGTATGTGTGTAAGTAGGTAAGTAGGCTGGTGGATACATGTAAACGTAGGTGAGTAGGTAGGTATGTGGCTAGGTAGGTGTGGATAAAAAAAAGTTACTTCGTAGGTGTGTATGTAGGTGGGTGTATGGGAAGGTTTGAAGGTCTGTAGGTTGATATGTAGATAGGGAAGTGTGTAAAAGGGTAGTTGTGTATATGGACGGTAGGTGTGTAGGTAGGTAGATGCGCAGGTGTTTGGATGGTGTGTAGGTAGGGAGATGTGTAGGAAGAAAATTGTGTGGGTAGGTCTGTAGGTAGGTTGGTGTGTAGGTAAGTAATTAAGTTAGTTACATAGGAATGTAGGTAGGTATTCAGGAAGGTATGTATGTAGGTATGTAGGTAGTTGTAGGTACGGAAGAAGTTGTGCAGGTTGGTAGGGTTTATGTGGGTGTGAAGGTATGTGAATAGATAGGAGTTTAAGTAAGTGTAGCTCGGTACCGAGGTGTGTAGGTAGTTTTACAGGTATGTGTATAGGTAGGTATTTAGGTAGGTGAATGTATAGATAGGTGTAGGTAGTTGGATAGTATGTGTATAGCATGTGTAGGAAAGCGAGTAGATTAAAGTGTTCGTAGGTTTTTTTTCGTAGGTGTGAAGGTTGGTGTATAGGTGGGTCTGTATGTAGGGAGGTAGGTGAGTAGGTTGGTGTATAGGGCGTAGGTATGTTGATAGGTTTATAGGTAGGTATGTAGATAGATGTGTAGGTTGGTGTGTGAAGGTAAGTGTTAGGTGTTTAGGGTAGTTTATAGATAGGTGTGTAAGGTGCTTTGTAGGTTGGTGTTAAGGTAGGTGTGTAGTTGATGTATATTTAGGTAGATGTGTATGTAGCTGTAAAGGTGTGTAGGTGGGAATGTAGATACATGTATGTGTAAATATAGATGTGTAGGTAGGAATGTAGATATGTGTAAATATAGGTGTGTACATGTAGGTAGGACTGTTGGTAGGTGTATATGTAGTGTATTCAGTTGTGTAGGTAGATGTACAGGTAGGTGTATACAAAGGTGTGTGGGTAGGTGTATAGTAGATGTGTAGGCATGTGTATGTAGGTTGGTGTATACATAGGTGTATAGGTTTGTTTTTGTCACATAAGAAATAACTGTTATAGGATATACCCCTCTCCAATGGGTTACCATTCAGCACTCCAGGTCATGACTCCTACACTTTACCACAGAGTCATGCAGGACCCCCAGCTGGAAACAAACTCAGGGATAAAAAAATTAAAAGGGCCATTGCTGTAACAAAAATCACCAAACCAGAACATGCTAACAATATGCAATGACCTTCTAATGGGACAGCTTTCCACAAAGTTCTGGGGGTCCTGTGTAGCTCAATGGTAAAGTCTAGGACTCATGACCTGGAGGTCCTGGGTTCAATCCTCACTAGATCCATCGGTTTTTTCGTGGGAGTGCCCTTGGGCAAGACACTTCAGAGCCCTAGCCTAGTACTGGTGGAACCCAGGAAATATATCAATATGTGAGCTGTTGCCCTGATGTAACTGAAATAGTGTTGAAAGCAGCATAAAACACCGTTCAATCCATGAAGTTCTGTTGAATTCCATCCAGGGATGAGAGAACTATTGTGGAAAAGAAGTTAGGAACTTAAGATACAAAGGACCATAAAAAAAGATAAATTCCAAACATTCCTATCATGTGTGAACGTCTTTCTTACATGCGCTTATTATTGCACACACATTATAAAGAACAAAGCACACATCTACAGATGTACTTTGCAGCACTGTTACAACAAAAATTATGGTGTAAAACCCAAAGAAAAGATCATTTTCAATGTCTTTGGTAGGGGACAAGCATGACTTTAAGTGGAAATTGCCAACTTCATAACTCATTATAAATGCACAGCACTAAATAGTGGCTCATATATGTTTTCTCTCATCTATTCCAGACTAAATGATAATACATTCATTAAAATTCAATGAGACAATTCGCAATCATTGAGACATTTGAAAGTTTGAAATACTTCTATTCCAATGGCAAAAACAGTGGATGCTCACCAGAAGTGCTACTTTGCAGCATTTGATCTACCAGTAGATCTACAGTTTTCCTCTCATCCTTTTTATAGAAATAAATCAAACAATATTATCTCATATAACCATGTATGATCAGATCTCTGTCAGGGTAAAGTATTTTGGGTCTCCATGCATTGAAAAACTTGGACAAGATATAGTGATTTTAAGTTTATTCATAAGTTTACACGAAAACTGTTTAATTTTCATGTAAATAAGGCACACAAACAAATCACAGAAAAGATATAAACAATATTGCTACTGAATTTATCAAAATTAACTAAGAACTCTTGAAACTACTAAAATGTAATGTATTTGATCTCTTTCTTAGTACTGTATTGGCTCCAGTGGTTAAGCTCTAAGAGCAAAACTTTGTGTCCTTCAACTCTTTACCATATGACAGGCTTTTTTGCCCATTTCTAGTTTAAAAGCATTTTAAGACAATTTCAATTTGAATCAAATAATGGGACTGATCATTGAAAGGGTTATAAAAAAAAAAAAATCGCAGTATATGTATATAATTAGCAGTTTCTGCCTATCTCTCCGTGTTTGCAAAAGCGTTCTCCTTAAGGTCTTAAAAGTGCATTTGCTGAGAAAAGGGTAAGAAAAACAATAGGGTTGAAAAATAAAGAAAATATTCCAAAGCAGGTTCAATTTCAAGTCTGCCAAAAAAGGCCTGCAGCTTTCAATTTTTTTGAAATAAACTTTAAAGCTAACTGACACAGCTTTGGTCAGTGCACCTCTGCATGTGTTTCCTGGTTTTCTCCCACCAGCACTGACACAAGTTTCTTTCAAAGTCACTGACTACTTTTCTCACATGCATCAGAGGTGAGAGGTGAAAAATCGCCTGAAAGAAAGTTTGCCTCAACCAGGTATCGAACTCACAAGCACCAGGTCATGAGTCGGATACACTAACCCCTGAGCTACCTGGGCAGGCAGCTTTAAGATATACAATACAGCCATGGTGTCTTTAGATCACTCACCTAATCAAACAAGATGTTTCATTGAGAAGTGACTAATGCCCCTGAAAACAAGAGGGCAGTCTGAAAAATCCCCTCAAATTTCTCTTTTTAAATATATTTGACCTTGCTAAGACCTTGACCTACTGATATGGTTCTTGTGCCCACTCACCATTTATATGTGGTTCACAATACTGCAAAGTTATACTGAAATGCATTCATAATTGAAAAAGTTGCAGGCCTGACACAAACACTACCCCTGCCTTGAAAATGCAATTGACCTTGCTGTGACCTTGACCTTTATCCTACAGACATGACTCTTGGGTATGATAGATCACCTTGATGTGGCTAACATTTGTGCAAAGTTATTTTTTAATTACAGTAATAGGATAAAAATCTATGGCCCAGACACAAATCGGACATTTGACATTTTTGTGACTTTGATCTACAGACACGATTCTTGCCGTGATGTGCTCTTTATGTGGTTGACCATTCTGCGGATATATATGTTGAAATTCATTCACAATTAAAAGTTACAGGCCTGACAAAAACACTAACACCCCCTCCCCCCCCCAACACATTAGACCTTGCTGTGACCTTGGCATTTAACCTACAGACATGACTTGTGAATGACACATCATCTTGACATTTTTTGCCAAGTTATTTTGCGCCTAACACAAACACTACTCCTCCCTTGAAAACACACATGACCTTGCTGTGATCCTGATCTTAACCTATGGACATGAGTCTTGTGCATGACAAGTCATCCTGATGTGGTTAACATTTGTGCAAAGTTGTTTTACATTTAAAAAACAGGAAAAAAATTGTGACCCCAAACATGAAAACATATTTGATATTGCTGTGACCTTGACCACTGAACGTTGTTCTTGCACACTGCAGGTTGTCTTTATGTAATTGACCATTGTGCAATTATACTGAAATTTGGTCACAATTAAAAACAAGCTGTTGATGATACAAAGCAAGCGTGCAAGTTTCATGAAAATCCAAGCACAAATACAGACTGTATCGTGAAAACAATTGATTGTGGTTGGATTTTCGTGTTTATCACCGTTTTCAACATTATTTCAGTTATATCGCGGCGGTCAGTGTACCTATCCATGCTTTCTTGGGAGTTTCTTTAACCAGTACTCCACACAATATTCTTTCCAAGCCACTGGCTGCTTTCCCACATAACCATCGTCGAAACAATTATCAGCGGTGAGAGAGGAATGAATCCTGTTGCACTGACTATCATCAATTCTCGGAAAGAAATTGGCCAAGCCCGGGATCGAACCTCCTGTTCTCAAGTCCTGTACGATACCGACTGAACTATGGGGCTTGGCGCTGCATAAACAAGAAATGGAAATTTTCAACTTTAAATGGGTACTTTTCCTATACTGATTGTGCGATTTTTTTCAAAATCAATAGGGTTCCAGCTATTAATAAAATAAACAAACCATGAAAGTTTCACAAAAATCCGACCACAAATGTAGACTTACTGCATAAACAAGAAAAAGACGGGGGACGGATGGACGGACAGAAACCACGCCTTGACATGAACCCTGTTGGCTTACAGCCAGTAGAGCTAAAAATTACAGGCTAGACTTGACCATACCCCAATTTTCTTTTTTTAAAGATATATATAGTAAATATGCGTTTTCTGCCAGTTTTTAGCCCATTTCATCATTAGTTTATGAAACTATTATCATTCTTTTGTCTTCATGACAAATCTTGCCACTGATGGTTGCAAGGTTGCACAGATTACGACTGATAGAAAATGTTTTTCATTTTCTGGAGGCCTTCAAAGAAATCACTTTTGCCGTTTCCAGTTTTGAATCGAAGACAAACCCCTTGAGTTTTTTTTATCCCCCACACCATATATATTGGTAATTTATCTATGTTTATACAGCTGACTAAATTCTGTACTATTCTACACACTATCAAGTTTTAACAGTGTTTTTTTCCCTCTGACCCTAAAGGTGTATCTTTAAACAAATTTGACTTTGCTGTGACCTTGACCTTTCTCCTACTGACATGATTCTTGACATGACATATTGTTTATAAGTGGTTCACAATTCTGCAAATTTATACAGAATTTCATATATTATTACAAAATTTTTGTGCCAGATACAACACATTTGACATTCCTGTGACATTGACCTTTAACCTTTGGACCTGAATTTTGTGTCAGTTTTGTGTGAAAAAAGTCATTGCCTCAAACAGGAAAAAGGTTATTGCCCTGACACAAAACAGACCATGGACTATGCAAAAACTAGTTTATATGCTCCCAATTTTTTTTTTTTTTTAAGGGACATAAAAAGTAAAGTTGCTATCACAGTTAATATAAGGTGCATTATGATATTCTTTTTCAGCTTGATAAAACACGTTGAGCATTTTTGGTACAAAAAAACCAAAGGAATGCCCATCTAATTTCTCTATCCCTTTGCATAAAAGAATTGCTTCTACCTTTTGTCTACATGTATTCAGCTAGAGTGATCATCTCGTTCAATGGAGCTGAACAGTTCTAAGTTAAGACCCATTTTGTGCAGAACAGGCAAAGCAACACTTCTGTGAAACTGCTTTGGAAAAGAAGATAAAATTAAGCAAAAGTTGACAAGGACTGAGAAGGTAAAGGCCAATCACAATAGGCCCCCCTCCCAAGAAATTTATGATTAGGCCAGCTAAAAAACATTTTTGACTGATTTTATTATACGGAAAAAGTGATTGTTTTACTGAACATTATGATCTTTCCTTTAAATTATTCGCAATTTAACCCTTTACTACACAGCAATATTTTTGACTCATCCAAATTAAAAGCATTTTGACTCATCTAAATTAAAAGCATTTGCTGGCCTCAAATTAAATGAGGTTCAAATAATAGGGCTTGTCTTTGACAGGGTGGAAAACGTAGTGGAAAAAGAAGAAAATGCTGGTTACCAGCATTTTCTCCTTATCCCACAATGTTTTCAAAACCCTTCTTCTTCGGGGTTGTTAAAAGGCGCATTGTGTGGTAAAGGGTTAAATACCACCAGTCCTAGTTTAAGTCTCTAAGACAGCAACAACCTTCTACACACACAATACATGGAATACCAGCATAACACAGATACTGATTTAAACTTCGTGGTGATGAACATGTCCTATATATCACTGGGATCCACTCGTCTCCTAAGCTGTTACTGATCATATTGCTCCACAGTCAAAGTAGTCAAAGAAGTAAAGAAATCATTGCAGCACATCTGTCAGATTACTTGTTTCTCCACCAACACATTCCGAAGGGTTCCATAGCTGTATAAATGTGTACACAGTTTTTCATTTGGCTGCCATTGAGGTTTCCATTTTGTTGATTTTGTTTACAAACTGAAAATGTATGATTGGAAATCTGGTTAGAAAATCCTATTGGCTCTTTACTGACCGTCAAAATCTTGTCCAAGTTGAAAGCATTTGCAGACAACAAAGAAAATATGTCTCAAACAAAAGGATTTGTCTTCAAAAGGGTTGAAAACATTGTGGGAAAGGAGGAAATAAATGCTTAATACAAGCATTTTCTCTTTTTCACTATTTTCAGAAGCCTTCTTTGTCAGGGTCATAAACAATCAGGATTGTTTGGTAAAGGGTGAAAGGTTTACAGATAGGACAGTATCAAAGTAAACAGAAGACCAATTTCAGGATCAATTCAGTCTTTTTAACAAATACATCACATGCTTTGAAAATATTCTTTTTCATCACCAAGAAGCCATTTCCAACATGCAGACTAATTTTCTGGGTATTTTCCCCCCTATGAATAGAATTTAAGTTAGTTAAAAGCAGCTTAAAAGCACTATTTTAAAGTAGTCCTTTTAGTAGTGGAAACATTATCTTGTTGCTGGAATACTAACTATGAAAAAATCGTCTTTATCCTAAGTTCTATCACTCTCACTGTGTCACAGTCTTAGGCATTATATGGCTTAGGCTTGATACAATGATCTCCAAACTCTCTACGGGAGTTTAAGCCTCATGATCTAGATGCATTTTCTACCAGTAGACCGAAGGATAAATGGCTATTGGCGACAATTTTAATAGGCACTTTTCAGACACTTCTGTAACTAAAACTCTTGTTTGAAAACGACTTGAACACTACCAATAACAATTCAGCAACATGTGTCAGATGAGCACTTAAAAGGCCCAAAGGCCCATGAGGGCAAATAACACTGTCAGTTACTAATATATCATAATGTGAAGTAAAGACGTAAGAATTAAAATAATTATAAATTTTCCCATGAACTATCAGCTGTAACCGATATATGGAAATTCTATTTCAGAGTTCAAACAGTCCGTCCTGATGTCACATTTAAAGATATCATATTCATAAAAGTATTCCAGACTTGGAAGATGTCTAAATTTCGCTATTTCCTAACATCTGTATTGAACTTATAATGAAAAATAACAGAACACACCCCCCCCCCCTGCGAAAAAAAAAAAAAAAAAAACATAAAAATAATGGGAGAGGGAAAGTTTGAGGTAGGCTTGAGGTGAATCCATGCCTGTCAGGGTGACAGCATTATGACAGCATGTTGATTTGTTTGATTTGCTAGTTCAATTTTTTCCTGTTTCATACACTTCAATGCATTATGATACAAATGATCCTAGATCAAATTCAAAGGAAATGGATAAAATGCAGACTTCAGTGGTAAACTTATGTAATTTTTCAGTTATAAACTAGAGCTGTCCCAAAGCCGACAAATACCCTCCGCCAGCACCTAGTCACTGAATCAACACAATCTGATAACAGAAATGATTTTCAAAACAAAGTTCACCTGTGGCATTGACCTTTGACCCATGCGACCCAATGGGGCACCTCCTTAGGTCATGAGCAACACTTGTATAAAGTTTCAGGGTCCCAGGTCAAATGGCTTTTGAGTTAGAGCAAGGAAACCATTTTCAAATAAAGTTTGTCCGTGACCTTGGCCTTTGACCCATGCAACCCAAAAACAATAGGGCACCTCCTTGGGTCATGAGCAACATTTGTATAAAGTTTCATGTTCATTGGTCAACTGGCTGTTGTGTTAAGAGCACAAAACAATTTTCAAAAAAAAGTTCACCCACAACCTTGACCTTTAACCTATGTGACCTAAAAACGAACAGGGCACCTCCTTGGGTCATGAGCAAACTTGTATAAAGTTTCAGGATCCTAGGTCAAACAGCTTTTGACTTAGAGCATGGAAATGAAAAGATGGTCGGACTGACAGAAGGACAGACAGACAGACATGGTGAAACCAGTATACTCCCCCTCTACTTTGTAGGTGGGGGGTATAATAAATGGCTACTTATTGATACTAAATGGTCCAATGTTCCAACAAATTCAACAAGATTCAAACTGTAGATGATATGAACAAACTTTGAAGTTTCAGGAAAATCTGACAACAAATGCCTACTTAACTGTGTACACAAGAAGAAGACAAACAGGCAGCTAGATTGACATAACACAACTGAAACCAGATCATGACACAAGGTCTTTTGGCCGTAAGCAAATAGAGATCAACTACAAAGTTGCCCATGGGCAACATATGTCTAGCCCGCCATGTGGGAGTTAGTAAAGAACCTCATAAGCTGCACATGGAAAAAAAGTAACTAATCACTCAATACACATCTATCTTATTTCAGATCCCTTTGTTTTCAAATTTGCATGAGGATAGGAGTATTTCCTATTTATGAACAAAAAGAAGCTTAATTTTTGACCTTCAAATATGACATCTACCTTGAAGCCACTGAAGTGAATAATTGAGAGAGACAAGCTCTAAACATGACAACTTTATTTGACCTTCAAGTGTGACCTTGACCTTGGACTTACCAGAAGAAATGCTTCAAATGGCAATTCTAAACATAACGGAGAACAATTGTGCCAAATTATTTTGAATCCATCCATAAATAGAGAAGTTGTAGCTTGGACAGGCTTTATGAATGACAATTTTTATCATTTGTCTTCAAGTGTGACCTTGACCTTGTACCTGCCAGAGCAAATGTTTCAAATGGCGCTCCTAAAAGACAACAATTGTGCCAAATCATTTTGAAATCCACCCATAAATGTAAGTTGTAGTACAGAAAAGCTATATGTAGGACAATTTTATCATTTGACCTTCAAGTGCGACCCTGACAGTGGACCTACCTGAACAAATGATTCAAATGACACTTCTACTAGTGATTACAATTAGCAAAAGATTTATAAAGGATAAATGTTGAGTCCAAATTACAAACTATTTTACCTTCCTTTTGAGCCAACTATGTCCTCTAGTCACTTTATTCACATCCCAGAGTACAACTTTGTATAATGGCACAGTGCAAATTACCATTTTCTTCTTGTCTCTTTAGACCACAGCAATGACCTACAACAAAGAAATAAGTATTTTCAGAAGAAGAAGGGGGGAATGCTATAGAAAAAAATATGGCTGCAATGTCAATCTTGTATGATATTTATAAACTCCTTTGCCAGGGCTTGAGACCACCTAAGAATAATTCTTAGGCAGGTTTATATTTTGCTGTTTATTTTATTTCAGTTCAACTTTTCACTTAACTTTTTAAAGCTTTGACTAGAAGGGGGAAAATGGTTTGGCCATCTAATGAGTTTAAGCTTTCAAAAGTTTCCTAAACCTGTTCCTACTGTCCTGTAACACATTTTACCTTTTTGTTACCAGTATTTGTAATTCAACAACCCTTAAATAAGAAGAACCAGTATTCTGAGTGTTTTGACTTGGTACATTTCATGAATTTTGAAAATACCATAAACTAACCTTTTTCCATTTCAAGTATGGTGGTGTCATTGCCTTGATTATATTGACTACTAGCATGAGATAGTTGTTACACTGTCTGGTGCAGAGGTTCACTGTTTTGATCCCCATTCAGGTCATAATAAAAAGGCAAATACTACATAACAAACAGACGTAATGGCGTTCCCAATGTAGTCTAGGTCTCCTGTGTCAATAGCATAACCATTGAGCCATTAACTGAGAATCTTAATGGGACTTGCTTCAAAATGGTCCAATACAGCTGAGTCCATGAAAGCATGATTACATGTATTTGAATGAAAGTAATCTTCATTCAGCTATTGAGTAAAAAGTTTACCATGTCATCCTGCCAGTTGCTTTATAATAAACTTATGGTGACATCAAACTTTGTCCACTCAATACCCACTACACACATTTTGCTGTTTTCAGCTAAATGAACACTCAAAATAGGCAATAGTATTTCTGTCAGTTTCATTTTCATTGTATCTGAAAAAGATCAAAAAGTTGAATTGGCTAAATGTTAAATGTTGTTGTAAGAAAGAACACACACACACATGTATAGATCATAAAAGGTGATCAGGTAGTTTAGTCATTAAAGTATTGATAAGAATTCGGTTCCAATATGTGGGCAGACTGCAAGTTTTTATTCTCCCAATGGCATTTAATACCCACTGTGGGACAAGGCAGTACAAATAAGTGACCATTTACGCTAGAATTTAAGTGCACAAAGAAATGTGGGGATATTTTTTTTCAAGAAAAGCACATTATACAGTCATATACCACTGTCAGAGTATCACTCAGTAAGCCAAAATATGACTCTTTCTGTAGAGTACATAGTCGACCTGTGATCTGGTTTCATCTCACTATTTATTGTTAATGCAGCAGGTCCTGCATGGCCTGCTTAGTCCAAATCAAAGGTGACGGCCGAAATACTAGCTCAGGTCATGAAGCATGTATTGTAAATGAAAAGTCTCTGGCCACTTTAGGGTGTCGGTTTGATTCCCAGGGCTGGCAATCTAACATTACTTAGTCTTTCTATCCCCCATAACATGTCTATGGAGGGATGGGGAATCGACCCTATGGTGTCAACTATAAATTAACAAAAGATTTGATCAATCCTGCATGGCCAAGTGGATAGGGTGAGAAAGTAGATACCCAGGGGTCCAGAGTTTGATCCTCAGCTCGGGTGATAGGTTTGCCACAAGTGTTCTTGGGCAAGGCATTCAACATATGTGGAAATTATAAAATATGTGAATGACTGAATGGTGTTTTACGCCGCTTTCAACATTGTATCATGGTGACAGCTCACATATTCACGTATTTCCTGGGTTCCACCAGTACTAGGCTAGTGCTCTGAAGTGTCTTGACCAGGGACACTCCCACGAAAAGCCCAGCGGATCAGATGGGGCTCGAACCCAGGGCCTCCGGATCACAAGTCCCACACTTTACCACTGAACCACGCAGGACCCCATAAAATATGTGAAAAGAGATGAGCTGTTACTCAGTGTAGGCTAACTGAATTTTAGCTAAGGTATAAAACTATCACTCAACAGGATTAATTCTCCATCACACACTGCACTCAACCAATTTTTTTTCCACTGTAGAAAAGCAGCCAGTGGCTTGAGTGCTTGTATACAACATTTACGGAATGCCTAAATCTTTACCAAATGACAAAATTTAAGACCAGTCCAAATTTAAAGAATTAGCAGACGACCAAAAAATGTGGCTGAAAAATCGAAATTTGTTTTTTTGAAGGGTAGAAAACATTGTGGAAAAAGGAGAAAATGCTGGTTACCAGCATTTTCTCCTTTTTCCATTCTGTTTTCAAAAGTCATCTTCCTTTTGTTGTTAGAATACGGGATTGAGCTGTACAGGGTGAAATACGAGCACTGGCATTTGCTGAGTCGGCAGGTGGATTTAACCGTTATTTGGGTCAAAATACGCTATAGTATAAGATATTTTGATAAAACATTTTATGTATTCCATCAATATGACAAAAACGACATGAAAAATGGAATATTTGGGCCTGTGACGCTTCCTGACATTTCCTGACACTTCCTGACATTTCCTGACGCTGATTAGGGAGACCCGATCCCATCTTCTTGTCACCGAGGCAGAAAGGTAAACAAACCATATCAAAGAGGACCTGTAGTTGATGCCACACACTTGCATCAGCATTTGGCTTTTATATGTCGTCCTGATAGACTTTTTTGACCGACGTTTCATTCAATGAGTTTGAATTAGGAAAAAAAATGAGCAAAAAAATACGTGTTAACGAAAATTAAAGTTTGGCGCTCATTCTAGGATGGATATATGTTCATCCAATTCACTTACATTTTGTGAAAAGAAGAGCATGTGACTTCGTTTTGTGTGTAAATGCAGAATGCAAAGTAGTTCTAATATTTAAAACTTTTCACAGACTGAATGAGACAATCTATAAATATTTCAAAATGCTTGTAATATACAGGGCTTTAGTTAGACCCGTAAACCCGGGTTTTGACGCACAAAAATCTTCCAATTCCCTTTTTTGACGCACAGAAAATTCCGAACAAGGGGACATTTTGACCCCCAAAAATTTTCAGAGATGCATCACAAATATATTAAACAACAATCACATCAAAACATAATCATGTTAAAGGCGTGAAAATCGTCAGAATGGTGTTAAACTGCTGCATATAATCAGCAAAGTGTGACCGGAAGGTGATAATGGGCCTGCCTAATTACAGGAATGTTACGGAATGTAGGTGCCTAATTCACGGAATGTAACAAAATGTTACAAAATGTTACAGAATGTAGATGCCTAATTCACGGAATGTTACGGAATGTGGAAGCAGCAACAACGAAATGTAACAAAATGTACTTTTAAAAGCCTAAATACCGGAATGTAGCTAAATGTATATAACACACACGCCCACACACGCACGCACGCTAAAAACAGACCTTACGAGAATGTAACTAGATAAAGAATAAATGTAGGTAACACACACGCACGCACGCACGCTCCCAAAACAGATACAAAATTGTGAATTTTCTCAAATGGAATATTAAAATAGCCAGATTTGGAAAATGTTACGGAATGTAGATTTAATTATGGAATATAAATATGAGCCATGCTCTGGCAAAAAGGGGCTTAATGCATCTTCGTGATGCATGATACCTAGCAAGTCATCACATGATAATGGATCCATATAATCCATTTTGTCTTACAACAGACTAACTGATGAGGCAGAATGGTCCTTGGGCATACCAAAATTGACCATGTCAAAACATGTCGGCCCAGGTCAGCCTGCGCGTATTGCCTGGGTCGATTTTTTTTTTTTTTTTTTTTTTTTTTTTGCAGATGCATCAAGCCCTCTTTTCACAGAGAATGGCTCATATCTAATTACTAGCATGTTACGGAATGTGGAAGCGGCAACGACGAAATGTAGTTTAAAAGCCTGGATACCGGAATGTAGCTAAATGTAGATAACACACACACACACATACACGCACACGCGCACGCTAATAAAAACAGTCCAGAAATGTAAATTTTCATCAGTGGAACATTAAACAGCCAGAGAAAGAAAATGTTTACGGAATGTAGATACCTAATTACCGGAATGTTACGGAATGTGGAAACGGCATCAACAAAATGTAACAAAATGTAATTTTAAAAGCCTTCATACCAGAATGTAGCTAAATTAAGAATAAATGTTGATAACACACACGCACGCATGCACACATGCACGCTCGCACGCTCACAAAACGGACCCGAAATGTAAACTTTCCATCAATGGAACATTTGGAAAATGTTACGGAATGTAGATCCCTAATTCACGGAATGTTACGGAATGTGGAGGTGGCAACAACGAAATTTTACTGAAAAAGCCTAAATACCGGTATGTAGGTTACTGAAGAATAAATGTAAGTTATAGACACACAGACACAATCCAGTCCTGTAATTAAAATTTTGATCAACCTGATAGGCGAAAATGTAGCTACATATATGCAGTGACTTAACACCGGAACGTTGCAAAATGTACCCAAATCTCGATTTTACACGCAAAACTGTATATCGAAATGTGGAATTATCATCGTCGACATTTATAATTTTTTTTTTTGTGAAATGGACTCTTAGATGTGAAGCTTCAACAACAACATGTTACGAAATGTATTTCAGTGTAATTTCAAAAGCTAATAAGTAACGGAATGTAGCAAAAAAAGAATTAGTATTAATCAATTATAAAAAAAAAAAAGAAAAAAAAAAAAAAAAAAAAAATCAGGCTCGAAACAGGAGTTTTGATCAAAGGAAAACAAATACATGTATAGTAAGAATGGTTTTCCATATATAGTGACTTTCGGTATTTCTTTATTTTCCATGGAAAACAAAAATTTACATTTTTGTACAACATTGTGCCCTGTATTTTCCGTCTCACTACATTCCCGTGTTGAAGGACCTTCATTTCGTGACATTACACATACACTTTAAACAGTCGTTTTTACGAATGGCAAATTTTGGAAGCGAATAGGCGCAGCATGATTTTTATATTTTTTTCCGCGCGGTGAATATGTGGATCAGAATCTCCGGACGATTGCTGCAGAGACCAACCTCTGACTTTCTCGCATCAGCAGTTTAGCATCCAGTGTTTTCAATAAAAATACCAGCGAAGAAGGACAAATAACAATCAAACGACAAGGCTTTGGTACCAGTTGCCAGTTGCCAAGAAGCGCAGGGAAATGGCGGGCTTCGGACCCGGGTCAAGTGAAGATCGCCATTACTAACTCCTAGTAATGCAAGGCGCCGACCTTGCGAACCTTTCTCTGAGGCCATATTTTTCACATTGCAGACAGAATTATAGACCATAGAAAATTCATTGCAAGAACTTGAGCTACATAGCAGTTCATAGTTACAATACTAAGAACAACACGGCATACATGAAACAGTGACATGATAAACTGGAGAAATTCTATCAAATTTTAGATATGATTCGTTTCAATGTAAATTCTAGGATTTCATCAAATTCGATTTGATTTGATTTGCGGAAATAACGTATGTTAATTACTTATCTCAAAATTAAATCTTTTTTTTTTTTATGTATAACTCACTCTTCGCTTATATTCATGTATGCCCGATCATTCTATTAATTGTAAGTACATGCACACATATAAATGAAGAACTCATGAAATTACTTTGATTTAATGTGATATTTCGTGAAACAAATATGCAGCGGACGGCTTAGAAACTGTCCGTATACATGTATAAGAAAGTCAACATAAATTGGTGATTGATACATGGGTAATACATCCTGAAATTAATATGCAGCAGACGGCTTTGAAACACTTCGTATTATAAGATAAACTTGTACCGGTGAACAATACAAAGGTGGTGCAATATAAAACAAAATTGCAGCAGACGGCTTTGAACTATCCGTATATAATACAGTCAACGTGAATGAGAAAGAAACCGCAAATATAGAAACTGAAACAAGTTTGCAGCAGACGGCCTTGAAAATATCTGTATACAACACAATCAACATGAATGGGACAGCATTGTCGCAAATGGAGAAGCTGCTCACGGCGAGCAATTTCTCCATTCCGCCACAGTCCTGTAAGGAATAGTCTGTCGGGCTACAGAAGAAGGTCGTCTGTAAGCATACGATGGATCAATAAAATTAAATTAAACCCCGGCTCGAGCGACCTCTCTAACTGCCACGATGTTTTTATATAGGTATACGCCCTCTCACACCAATGATGTAAAAAAGCAAGCCTTACTGTTCCTGAAATTTTAGACTTTTGGGAACATTGTGATGGACCGATAGCATTTTACTGCACACCCAAAGCCTCCCGTAAATAGGAATACATGTACTAATAACATCATGTTTTCTTCAACTTCTTACTAACAAAAATCACATAGACAAAATTATAACAAGATATAATGTTGATGACTGCAGTATTCATTGGTCATGCCAACATAAAAGCCAGGCAACGCCCGCCAGACAAAACAGCCGCCGCCCTGTGCCTCGATACCCTGACGATAATTTATACGAGTGTGTATCGGGCGGTGCCTTTCCGAGCGCTTCATGGGGCCTGAAAGGTACCCGCGCGATGGCCATTAGGACCAGCAGATTTTTGAAAAGGAAATTCTCGTACGGCCACCATCCGATCGAAACAAGCGTCTTCTAGGCGCCGGGTCCGGCCGGGTAGCTCAGTGGAAACTAGCGTATCCGTCTCGTGACCTGCAGGTTGCGAGTTCGATACCCGGTTGAGGCAAACTTTCTTTCCGGCGATTTTTCGCCTCTCACCTCTGATGCATGTGAGAAAAGTAGTCAATGACTTGGAAAGAAAGTTGTGTCAGTACTAGTGTGAGAAAGCCAGGAAGCACGAGCGTTGGTGCACTGACCGCCGTGATATGACCTAAGCTGTTACAACGGCGTTAAACTGCAATACAAACGAAATCCAAGCGTCAGACAGAGATCGAATGGTACTCGACCAACGTGCTTTTATCATTATCCAATGACCCTCCCCTCGGTAACACCCCCCCCCCCCCACGCCCCGTGAAAAAGGCGCGGTCGCCGTGAAGTTTAAAATAGTGGCTTAGAAACTTTCGACAGGGTGCTGTCCGACGACCAAATTTGCAGCTGCCAAAGCTCGATTTCGGAACATTTCGTTGTACGATTCTGGGGTTTAGGCTTACATTTCAGTGCAAGCTTTAAGATTGATTGATCGATCGATCGATTCATCGATCGATCGATTCATCGCTCGATCGATTGATTGATTTTCGGGCAGCTTTTAACATCTCACGGCGACAGCTCCCTTGTTCATGTTCGTCCTTGGTTTCGCGAGTTCTTGCGGCCAATTTTCTACTCAATGTACGAGAGCAATCAAAGAAGCTAAGGTAAACAATGGTTTCCCCCCTCTACCACCCTACCCCTTAAATCTGGCTATCTGTATGTTTCATTAATGAAAATTTACAATTCGGGCCTGTTTTGCGCGCGTGCGTTCGTGTACGTGTATGAGCGTTATCTACATTAATTCTTCATTGAGCCACATTCCGATATTTAGGCTTTTAAAATTACATTTTATTACATTTTGTTTATGCCGCTTTCACATTCCGTTATGTTTCACTGGTGAAAATTTACATTTCGGGTCTGATTCGCGTGCGTGCGTGCGTGCCCGCGCCCGTGCAAGTGCGCGCATGTGAGTTATCTACATTCATTTACTTGTATTCCGGTACTTAGGCTTTTAAAATTATATTTTGTTACATTTTGTTGTCGCCGTTTCCATATTCCGTAACATTCCGTGAATTGGGCTCCTACATTCCGTAACATTTTCTAAATGTTCCATTAATGAAAATGTACATTTTGGGCCTGTTTGTGAGCGTGCGTTCGCGCGTGCGCGCGTGCGCGCGCGTGTGTGTGTTATCTTAATTTATTCATTCAATTCAATTCAATAAGCTTTATTTTATCCACGTATGTACAACATACAGTATGGAAATATAAAAAATAAATAAATGACAGAAATAATAATGTGATTGGACCTTGTGAGTATAAAAAAAGAGAAAGAGT
Organism: Tridacna gigas; assembly: GCA_945859785.2. Classification (NCBI taxonomy): domain Eukaryota; kingdom Metazoa; phylum Mollusca; class Bivalvia; order Cardiida; family Cardiidae; genus Tridacna; species Tridacna gigas. The sequence continues at coordinate 32,657,471 of OX244034.2, forward strand.
AGAAAGTTTAGAGTAAGGTTAACATAAATTGTCTAAATTGGGAAAATCAGTAATTTTAAGCTTGTAACAGGTACATAACTGTTTACCAAACGTCACAATTTTCAACTAGTCCAAACTGAAGGCATTTGCAGATGACAAAATAAATGTGAATCACAACTTGAAATCGGCTGCACTGCATATGATGTATAAATAAATAAATAAAGTGCATTCTGATCTGGAATATCTAGAGCTAAAAATAGCAAAAATAATCATGGGAAGAAGTACAGTTACAACAAATTTGCTAACTATAATTAGGTTTAGTGATGAACGAAATCAACGTATGTAGTGTGTACAGCCAGTCACAACTTAAAAAAATTACTAAGCTAATTACAACAATAAATTTCTGAAATACACAACTCGTGTGATCCGTATATAACGGATACCGTAACTAATCTTTCATTGGGCCAGGTACCGTGATATTTTAGGCTCATCCGGGTCATTCGCATGCTGCACGCTGTTTTCCTGAGAACGTTCTAGTCGAGACAGTCAATGAAGACATTCCATTCGTTTGTAAACGTAAAATTTTGTCGTCAGGAGAATGTGTAGATATGGTGAAACGAGGAATATTGACTATAGTTAAAGGTAAGGTTTTTTTTTAGTTATTTTTGTTCCTTTTTTTTTTAGACTAGTCTTATTTCGTTTATTACTCAAGTATAAAATGTGCATTCGTGATTCTTGCCCTACGTCATATCCGGCGAATTCGGAATACCACGGATTCTATTTCTGCTTAGTAACGCCTTAGCAACGCGTTACTCGGTGGACGCTACCCGAAATAGACAATTTGCTACTGTAAAAAAAGAAGCTGCATTCGACAGCAAATCGTTATTTGCGCGTCAAAATTTTGTTTGAACATGATGTACGATTATCATGGCCGTCTTCCGGATGTAGTTCAAGTGCGGTGTAATTGAATTTGATGATTGTTAATGAATAACTCTATTGTCTACCCTCTGAATAATCAAAGGTTTCACTGATATTTCTCTAACCTATTTCAGATTTATATCAAAGCCAAAACTATAGAAATTATTACAAGAGCAACGTCGGGCATCCGAGTATTTTCGAGAATCATAATCAAGTAGATCGACACTGAATTGGTAGATCTACGGAGAATAAGAACGAACATACCTCTGTGATTTGTGTAAAATTCCAAATCCTATCCACAAATAATCAACATAAGGGTAAATTAAGATCAAGAACTGATAAGATAAAACAATTTAAAGTGACACGTGTGCGTTAAATTGTGTGAATTAATCAACCACATTACAGCTGTAAGGTCTGCCACCCAGCTGTGCGATACCGAGATCAAAGGAGCACCGAGCTAACCCTTCATCCAATTTTCATGAAAAATAATATGACACATGTTTCCTTTATACATGTTTCTGAAAAATATAGATAGAATATAAATATCTTGGAATGGAAGGTTTAAAATTTGAGCTCAAGCTTCTTTTCTTATGTTCATGATCTAGACTCTATTACAGCTATTCGTCTGTAGGAACATGACTAAAGTTGCAACAAAGAAGGTTCTTTTTTTTTAGATCGGAATTTTCTTAAAGGCCAAATTAGGACTCGTCCATATCCAAAGAATGTGGGTGAAATGGTGGAAATTGTTATAATATGCATATAGTGCTGTAAGTTTAGTTAAGAAGCTAAACAGTCCCGAGTTTTAATGACCCTAAGAAAGAAGGTGTTAAAAAAATATTGGAAAAAGAGGAAATGTTTGTAACTAAGAGTTTTTACCTTTTCCCACAATACTTTCTACTTTTTCAAAGACAATTGCCTCCATTTCACCCACATTTAATCTGTCGGCTTAACATTCTTTGGATTTGGACGAGTCCTAATTTGGCCATTTGGTAAAAGGTTTTAATCGAATAAGCTCTCACTTTTACCGTTTAACTTATGAAGGTCCAATGTCGTGAAAAAAGGGCGAACCTGGTAGCTAAGTCGGTAACGCACCTGTAGGTCTTGATACCATGGGATCGTTGGTTCAATTTATTTAGACCTATATAAAGCTATCGATATGATGATTTTTTTTTTATTAAAAATGTCAGTGTCTGCAAAAAGACGGACAGTCCATTTACCAAAAAAAAAAACCCCAAAACTTTAACACCATATTATTGAGAAAATCTCGACCCAAAACATATCTTTTTTGTCACGTTCCTGTTTAAACTACCTTAAGATGACGATCGTAAAAAAAAAATGAAGGTCAGGACAAATTAAAAACCTTCCTTTCATCCTCCAAAATATGTAATTTCAGCTTCATTTTGAGTCGGGAAATATCTGCTATAGTTGTTTTCGTTGAAAAGCTGATAAAGGGTTAGCCGAGTATTCTTTTGATCTCGGTATTTCACTGCCAAAGTGGGCGACATGTAGAAGCGCTGCACATGATGTACTTGCTAGGGGCAGATTAATACACACGTGTTATGGTTTCTATCCTGTTCAATCGAATTATGATCATTTGCAAAAATAGGGTCTGGAATTATTAAAATCTGTTATTGAGGGTAAGTCCATTTTAATTTCTGACCCGAAAAGATGCATTTCTTTTTTTTTTTTTTTTTTGTCCAAACACATTTTTCTTTCAAATGCAAAGGTATGGATAACTGTTTTTTTTTTTTAAATTTTTCTCAGTTCTTGCCCTGTATAACCAAGGCAGTATGCCGTGATGTTTAATGCTTCTATCTGGATGCTTCATTTTGACTCCATAATAATGTAGTCTGCACACGAAAACTTTTATCATACCGCCCAACAGGAGACAGGGCTTGTCTTAAACTTGTATATGACTCCTCTTTCTGTAGGCTATATCGTGATATTGATAATAAGACATTTCTTTTTTGTCTCTTCAAAAGTGATAGTATTCATAATTGGAAACGGTTTTAGAAATCTTTATCACAATTGCCCGAGAAATCCAACAGAACTTTACTGAAAAAATATGACGCTGACAGTGTCCGATTACATGCAGTGTCCGATTATATGTGTACACAGTAATGTTATCACCGAGTAAAAATTTCTGAGTGCGAGATATTGCGATTTAGTAAAAGTACCCGGATGACAAGAATCACGAATGGCTGTACTACCTTCAGTCTGAAGGTGTCTGCTCCGATGCTAATTTTGTGACTGTTCTTCGCATACACCTTCAGACCAACCTTCATTTAAGGTATCTGGAAAAAATACGATTTTACCCGCATCTTTTCGAACGGCTCTATGCGGCATAATTTCCAATGACAACTGATAAAATGGGCATGGATCGATAGATAAATGATTAATCTTTACAAAAAAAACTGATGTTAGTTAAAATCTAAATCTTACCTTCGTGCAAATCTGTACTTTTCAACGTAAATAACCGTTGACCTACTTCTCCGGAAATCAAAACATGGCGATATCATCAATGCGCATGTCTCGGCAGGGTTCGGTGGAAATCGCAATATCTCTGACACGCTACAGGACGGTTCATTTGAGAATTCCAGTGTGGACAAAGGCACCTTGTACATAAAACGGTCTTTTATGCTAACTTAGTTTTTATAGGGGGGAACAAAATAATGTAGAAGATTTAGGTACTTTTATGTAAGGGAAATAATGTATTCTGATTGTTTCTTGAAACAAATTTTAAATGCTTATTCACAACAGAAATGGCTATTTATGTTTATCCAGCTGGTAGAATATTGAAAATATTGTAGACAAAACGTACGACAAAATGTTACATTGGTGTAAATATATTTTGAATGGATTTTAAGAAGACAAATAGATTACATTTTAAATCACAAAACAAACAACTGTGAACTAGAAAACGTTGATTAAAAAAAAATAAATAAATAAATAAAACTGACATACAGTATCTGCTGTGATCATAACATTTTCTGAACGTCTTTATCGTATCAATACAGTGTACATATACATGCCATGCTCTGGCAAAAGTGGGACTTAATGCATGCACAATGGCAGGCAAGTCATGCACGTGTGGATCCACTGTAGCCATCTTTTAAAGAATGGACTAAATTATGCGGTAGACTATGCCTTGGACAAACAGAGAATTGACCGATAGCGAAAAGCTTCAATCCAAATCAGCCTAGATGGGCTGACCTTGGTCAATAGTTTTAGTAGAAGCATTAAGCCCCTTTTTGCCAGAGTATGACTGAAATCAGACTTCTTTGTCTTGACCGTACCCCCAAATGCAAGTGAAGTAGTGAATCTCGCTTTTAGTGCCATCATACAACCTCTTTTCTATTTGCCAGATGATAGAAGTAATTGGCTGTAAAATATTTCTGATACATATATATTAGTGGTGAAACGGTTTACCGATTAACCGATTAACCGCGGTCTATTCAAAGAAAAAACCGAAACCGGTTCGAATTTTACCGTATCGGTATTTCTGCAATATGTCAACTTCTCTTAATTGCATCAGAAAGTCCGGTTTTCCCAAAAATTCTGTCAGAAATCGATCGTTTTTCAACTTACAGTTCTAAAGATTTCCGAAAGCGAAAGTTGTTTATTTTTTTCCACAGGCGGTGTCACCGGTGTTTAGGTAAAACTATGACCACATAAAATTCACGACACGAACTCCAAATAAACGTCGAGCTTTAATGCTTTTGGATCAATGGAGTTTGTATGTTATTCATTTCTTATAACTTTGCTCACACTTATTTTTGCGTTTTCCAGTAGTTAAGCTGCAAAGTATTAGTGTTAGTGCAGTAAGCAACTGAGTAAGTTAATGCATCGCACTGTCTACTCTGTTGAGCCATGTCCCGAAGTTCGGTATAGTAGCGCTGGTTTTTATATAAACAAGTACGCTCTTGAAGAAAAAAAATGGCAGACGAAAATCGTCAAGATAGCGAGTGTTAAAGACTAGTCAATTTTAGTTTGTTTTTATTTGTTCATGCGAAACAATTGATTTTTAGTTCATTATCTTGAAAGAATGGAAGAGTTCCAAGCACATGTACTAGTTTTCTTTATCACCTTTTGAGCATATGCTACCCTAACAGTGACTACAAGTGGTCAGATATGCTAAATGTCAGCATATACAGCATATTGCAATACGTATTGCAATACGGGTCAGCCGTATTGCAATATATTGCAATACGCTTTTTACCGTATTGTTTCACCCCTAATATATATATAACAGCATAAACAAATTACCTTTAATCACGAAAAAAACAAACAAACAAAAGCCAAATACTGCATATTCCATGCAGGCGTAAGTATTTTAGGAATTCAAAATTTCGACAGTCGAGTTGTTTCTTTAAAAAAAAATGCTGTAAGTGCAGTGAATCGATGGATTTGGCTTCGTCACTCGCGACAGCAGACGATATATCTAGCATTGCATTTATTTTAAACCATAAAATGTACACATCAGGTATGCTGAGCACTTAAAAATTTTCACTGACGGAAGTAAAAACGAAAATCTAGCAGTTTCCGCGGCAATGGTTATACCAGCCCTTAAGGTTAAAACATCAAAAAGACTCAGCGACAGGTTATCTATATATGCCGCGGAACTGACAGCTATAAATTATGCATTAGACTGGATATTGGTCAACAAACCACACAAAGTTGCTATTCTATCTGATTCTGTTTCGGCCCTCCAATCTTTATCTTTAAGGAATAGCAACTCCCGGCCTGATCTTTTAGAAAATATTCTGTCCATTTATGATCAGTGCCAGCTGAATAACTCAGAGGTTACCTTTGTGTGGTGTCCAGCCCATGTCGGTTTTGTTGGGAATGAGGTAGCGGACGATGCGGCGAGGCGCGCTCTGAAGGGACCCATTGGAGATAAAATACCCCTGGCAACCACTGAAGTATACTCCATTTTGAAAACTTCAGTTAAAAAAAAGTGGTCAAAGGGGCTGGCGGACAGACTTAAGAGCCACCCCTTTTATGGAAATGGAGTGAGTTTCAGACCGCCACACAGGTATTCAACCAATAAAAGGGTGGATAAATGTGTGACGCGTCTGAGGCTGGGCTATAATTTATTGCCAGGGAGCCTAGGGCACCACATATTTGGGGGTTCGTCCATTTGCCCCACATGTGGTGTCCGAAACTCCACGGAGCACTTTCTGCTGGACTGTGGCGTCCATCTGGTTGCGAGGCAGAAACTCTCAAGTGCGATTTTTCGGGAGGACGTAGACTTCAATATCCAAAACATTTTATTTCCATCCAAAGCTCTACGGTCCTCCACTTTCAAAGCACTTGAGACATATTTATTGGACTGTCAGATGACGGACAAGATTTAAGTCCCAAGCCCATTCAAACCAGAGCACGAAAATCGAAATTCTCAGGCATTTTTTTTTTTTATATATATACTTTTATTTCATAACAAGGCGCTCCCCAACAAATCCGCCCCAGTTCAGTTCCCAATTTTTTGACTGAGATTTCAGAGAGCTCTCATGACCGTACTTTTTCCTTTTCTTTCTCCATATACCAATTTTTCATATTGGTATGGTTTCTTTTATATGCATTTTTTAAATTTGTATAGCCCCTTGTGTTCATTCATAAACTAAATCTTGTATTATAAAACACAGGGACTCCTTTTATAATTATATATTATACCCCCATATACTAAGTATTTGGGGGGATTTACAGGTCACCAAGCCAAGCATGGGTGTTCCCCTATTTACAAGGGAATTTTACTTTTTCTTCCTCCTTGCTCAACCCATGCAGGTTTTTGTTTCTGTTTTTGGTGACTAGGTATAGAAATTTTCTTTTATTTCTTTTTTTTTTTTTTAAATCCTTTGATTTATATCTCTAACTGTTAAGTGATCGTCAGTCAGTTCGCCACGGATCTGATCCGTGTCGATAATTGATCTTTTAAGCTATTTTTTATTGACACGGGGGCTTTTATATATGTCCGCTCTGAGCCCCCGTAGTCCTACCTTTTAGGGTTGTATTTTTGGTGAAAGTTTACCTTTTCTTTTTATGGCAGTTTTTACTCCTTGTGGGACCTGCTGTGGATAGGGCGGCAGGGAAAGAACTAGCACCCCAGTAGTCTTGGCTTTATGCCCCTACTGAATGGTGTCGTCCTGATCGCCCTGCACAGCAGGCAGGACTAACGGTCGCTCCACAGTTTTTACGTGTATATATTTTTGTCTTGTATAATTTCTTTTCTTTTTTGAGAGAGAGCTCTCTGAAAAATCTTGGCCTCGACACAATACGAATTTGAACTATTTAGTTTAAATTTAATTTTTTGTCATTATCAAAAATTATGGGAAAAGCATATTATTTATCTATCATAAAATAGTACAACACAATGACCTTTTTACACGACAATTATGAAGCGCCAACACTGTAGAATCCAACACTTTCGCGAAAAAGAAAATAGACAAGTTTAAAATGTAGTGATAAAACGAGACCGGCAACGCTCCACGAGTTGTACATCTTGTAAATATGTGTGTATATATATATATTTTTTTTAAATTAATATTTTAAAAGTGGTCCTGAAAGGGTTCGTTGCGGCTAGCCCGGTGTAACCTTTTACTTGTTTTTCTTATTTGTGTCTTTTTAAACCGTGGAGCGTTGCCGTTTGAACAAAATCTAACTTAATTGAAAAAGTATTTATAGTCTCGCAATAATACGGAGAAAAAAACCAATAGCTGCTCGCCACATGGCTTTATGCCGCATGGCGAGGGTAAATAAGCCCCCTCCCCCATAGCTGAGCAACCCGGCGAAGGACCCTGGTCGTCAGGGGGGGATAGCCGGGTCAGCAACCAGGGGGAGGGGGGAAACGAACGAACGAACACATCACGTAGTGGATAGTGTCTATTCAGGATCAACGGGCATGTCCTGTACAATTTGATCATTATATTCAATACTCGTAACAGGCAGTCTAATCTAGATCTAAATCATATACCAGATCATCTTGATTAAACACATGCACAATATAAACACAAGGTAAAGAGTTACGGCACATTTCAGCCTGCACAGAATGCGCGGGCCGACATGTGTCGGTGTTTTTTGTATTTGCCCTTTCTTCTCAGAGCATGGCTCATATATTGAACACTTGGATCAAGGATCCCGGAGAGTTGGGTTGTCATTGATTTTAGTTCGACGATGAAGTCCGCTTTTTGCCGGAAAAATCCGATGTTAAAAGAACCAAGATGGACTTTATCGAAAAGGACTCCTTTCCTTCTAATTTCACATACAATTATTGGCAGCATTTACCAAACGTCAAATTAGCTTGAAAAACGGTAATAGTGTTTAAAAGGGTAGAACATATGGTGGGAAAAGGATAAAATGTCGGTCATCTACATATTTTCTTTTCCCACTATTTCATCAGGGTTGCCTAACAAAAGATTGTTTGGTTATTTTCTTTTCGTGATTGTTTTACCTAACCCTTCACACAGTATCCCGGATTTGCACTATCCTGTGGAAGAAAGCTTTTGAAGACACTGTGTTGCTGGTAGCCAGAAATTTCTCCTTTTCCAACATTTTCTTTACCCTCATAGAAATAAATTCCATTATTTATATTGTCGTCCGCAAACGCTTCAAATCTGGCATTTCCTAATTTTTGTTGTGTGATAAAGGATTAGACCTAGGGTTATGTTATTTACTCCTTTCATTTCCCAATTCACCTGTTATTACCATATTGAAAATACAGAAAATCTTGAATATTTAACATGGACTCAAATTTATGGTTAAAAATGATCGATCTAGATACAGATCTAATGAATATAAAAGTTTAATTTGCTTTTTTCACCCGTTAGCAAATTAAAGTGAACAAAAGAACGAAACATCCAGGCTTCTTAACGGTTACCCATTCTTGGTCTTATTGAATGATTTTAACTATTTCTAAACAAAAACTCGGCATTTCCAACTGTATTTCATATCGAAGTTGGTGAACTGAATGAGTTCAGGGCTAGAAATTGAACTAGATATTTTCGTGTAAATACGTGGAATGCTTATTGTGAACCTGACTGTACAGAATTCAAATTCCTTTCAGTGCGCATGTCTGTTCAACGGAAGTCGCCATGTAAGTTGTTTACAAATGATACTGGATTTATTTACGTTGGGAAAAAGGTAAATTTCCATCGATTTTATTGGTATTTTGTAGCACAGTTTGTGTGATGTTAAAGATTAATCATTTATCTAACGATCCATGCCCATTTTATTAGCTGTCATTGGAAATTATGTCGCATAGAGCCGTTCGAAAAGATGCAGGTAAAATCGTATTTTTTCCAGATACCTTAAATGAAGGTTGGTCTGAAGGTGTATGCGAAGAACAGTCACAAAATTAGCATCGGAGCAGACACCTTCAGACTGAAGGTAATGGCTGTACCAGTAAGTTTCTTACAGTGTGTGATATTTAATGAAGTTACTAGATCTACTCCTATAAGATTGACCCAAAATAGCATTAGCGACGGTGGAAACGGTAAGTCCGTTCAGTGCTCACAGTGCAAACTAGATCAGACTACAAGTAATATGCCATCCGATCAGAAACTCACAATGCGTGCACTAAACAGGTTCTTGGTAGGTAACTAATCACATTTCTACAACACATAAATCTAAGTTACTTTTAACTAAACAATGATGAAATAAGATGTGATCAACTAAACCCCTTACCACACAATCTCGGGTTTTATATGATGACGAGAAAGAGGACATACTGATTTGAGAGAGGGAGAAAATACTAGTAACTAGTCTTCTCTCCCTCTAACACAGTATTCCACTATCATCCAAGCTGAGTCTCTTCTGATGTTTGCAAATGCCACCAAATTGGGCAAGTCTGAAGTTCTGTCGTCTGCCAAAAGGACGACTGCTCTCAGCATAGCCAATATCAAGTAGCGGATGATGTGCAATATGAACTTCAACTTTCTACCAAACGACAAAATCTCAGACCTGTCCAAATTGAAAGCATTCTGCAAATAACCAAACAATTGTAACTGAAAAAAAAATGAAACTTGATCTAGAGAGAGTAGAAAACACTGCCCACAATGGCTTCAAACAACTACTCTCCCAGGGTCGTCGAGAGTCAGGATTGTGTGGTAATGGGTTAAACCATGCTATGCCGTTTATCATGTACTCAAAAGGGTAGCTATTTACAATGTACAACATATCAAATACTCAAAATAAACACTAGTGGGAAATAAATAACCACATGTTGCATGTGACAGTGTATGTACAATCGGGCTGCATATTAGGTGCCTCCTCACCCAGGATCTACATTGTATGCATGGTTGAAGCCTAAGTGTTTATATAAATATATACAAAATATCGGTCATCAAGATGAACAATGGTGCCATTTTACTCATTACCAGACGACAAAATTTCAGGTTTGTCCAAATTGAAAACTCTTGCAAACAACAAAATAAAAGCGACTGAAAATTTTAGATTTGTTTTGTGAAGAAAAGAAAACATTGTGGGTAAAGGAGAAAAACGCCGGTTACCGGCATTTTCTTCTTTTTCCACAATGCCTTCTATACGCCTCCTTCTCAGGGTCATCAAAAGAAGGGATTGTGTGGTAATGGGTCAAATTATATATACATGTATCTATTACTGTTTATAGTATGTACATATATTTATACATTTTACAGATTATAGTATATACATTATCATGCTGCACACACTGTGCCAGCTGACCCAAGATCTGCACTCTTACAGATATTAATTTTGAAATTGTGATTAAGTTGAATAGAGACAACAGTGAATCGGGTCAAATGCTTACAGTATAGACAGTATCAGGCTGCACTGCATATGCTGCCTGGTCAAAAATCAGAGCTAGATATTTGTCATATCCTGAATTAGTACTTGTTTTGCATTTGTAATCAATGTCAACAATAATAACATTATAATTGAATTGTGCTCACAGTGCAGGCAATGTAAGGCTGCACACAACGTGCCGCCCAACCACGAACCCACACAGTGGGCATTTTCTTTTTCATCAAAGGATTATTGTTTATGTAGATTTGTTTGTACTAAGAAAAATAAAATAGTGGCAATAGTGGGTCAGTTAAAGCGGGCACACCGAAAATATTACATGGATGCAGATTCACTTGATATGCTGCCGTCTAAAGTCTATACTGGCTGCATCAAGCCAAATTTCTATGAATGACCATTTACTTTGGTAGAACAATGTTTGGTATGTGTTACCCCATATTAACAAAATTAGCAAAGGGTCAGGTAAACAAAGGGTCAGATAAACAAATGCTGCTCACAGTGTAAAAAATGTCAGCTTGCACAGTGTCTACATTATGCATCTCATCAAAAAATTTCTCTATGTAAGTATATCAGAGTTTCAGTGAATAGCTTTTTATAATTACCTATGCTGGGTTCCATCACAAGTGTTTTGTAATTCTTTCATTATTTGTGACATGAATTTACTTAAATTATATAGACGGCCTTGATTCTCTGTTTTCATTAGTTTTGAGAATGTGTGTGTATTATTTGTGAGATATTGTTGGCCTAGGAAATAAGAGCGGGATGTTGAGAATGCGGGGCAAGATAATAAATAGTGCATTTCATCACCTATTTTCAATTGTTGACATAGTTTACATGTTCTTTCAGGAAGGGCTGTGCCATTCCATCTTCCAGTTTCAACTGGTAGCTTATGGTTAGATGTTCTAAACAGAAACATGTTGACTGCAAGAGACTTGGGTAGTTTTGTCAGGTAAGATTCAAAACCAGAGTCACTCTTATAGAGTCTATAGTTTTTACCTTTGCTTGAAAGGCTGGAGAGATTTGACCATTCTTGCACAAATTGGTCCTTTAAGGATTGTTCAATAATTTTATGTATGTTTTTCACCTTCTTTTGATTTTGTGTTAGCCATATTATGCCATTTCCTGTATTGTTAAAGATATTAGCTATGTAGGAAAGCCATTTGTACTCATGTAGGAAAGCCATTTGTACTCATGTCTTGTATCATTTAGAATGAAGTTATATATTTGGTTTGACAGCTTATTCTTTGTACTGCAGACAAGTCTATTCCAAAAGCTTATCATTCTTGATTTTATATTAATACAGTCGAACCTGCTTTAAGAGACCACTCAAGGGAAATCTGAAAAGTGGTCTCTTACAGCAGGTGGTCTCTTAATAAAGGTGTGCCAAGCAATGACTTTTTTGGGGGGTGGGGGGGGGAGGTGTGGCATAATTCTCTGCTAGGGCTCTGTTCCTTGCATCTTTTTGGTATTACAGTTATTTAATAATCAAACAAAGGATAAAATTAAAAACTCAAGTTTTGTTTATTACTTTAATTAAATCTTTGTGCAACTTCTTTTGACACATTTTATACTAGCATTGTAAAAAGAATTGTAAGTGAAAAACTTTCAAGAATTTTTTTAGAAAAAATTTCCCTTTCTTATTCCTAAATCATTTCTATACAGCCATTTACACATGCATGTTGACAATCATAAATGCTTTCAAAAAATGAAGAAATTGCATTTTGTTAGCTTAAACCCAAAAGACACTTTGAAAACATTCTGAAGAACAAACAGAAATCAATGTGAATAATGGAGGCAAAACTCCTCATGAGCAATTTCTCGGTTTTTCACATGATTTCTACATTAATAGAAGGAAGCCATATTAACAATTGTACCCCAAGACATTTTGAAAACATTCAGCAGCTCTACAGATAAACATTGTGAGAAATGGAGAAAAAAACTCATGATAAGCAATTTCTCTGTTTTTCACATGATTTCCACATTGATAGAAGGAGGCCATATCAACAATTTTACCCTAAGGGTAACCCGCTCTTCAAGCGTTAAACATTTTCTTGAAGCCATTGTAGCACGTTGATAATATCCGATTGTTATAACTTGCAACACGAGATCATGAATGAATGTGACTTTGTTTTCCATTTCCATTTCGATTAGGATTTTACTCAACAAAATCTGTGAAAAACTGCAACAATGGCACAATTTACCATTCCTTAAACCCTCCGATAATTAGCAAATCAAATAACATTTGTACTAGCTTTGAAGTAAAACAATTAAAAGACCGCCATTTTAAGTCAGGTGATAAAGCTAACCTCAAAATATCCGATCATTAATCCAAATTGGCTTAATCCATTAATTACTGATTTACAATTGTGCAGACTGAAAAACATGATAAACAATTTACACCCTATATCAGCTGTAATTGTATCTACAAGATATCGATTTTCCAGTTTAATGCACAAAGCTGTGTAATACACCTCGTGGTTATTTTTAGCACAGTGCTTTACCTTTACTCTTTTTGACATGGTGCCTTACCCTTATTCCCGGGTGATTTGTGAGACATTTTGGGAACACTGAAGTCGCTTATTACAGGTTTTTGGTCCAAAAAAGTCATGATTTCGGCGGTCGCTAGTCGCAGACAGTAGGGAGTCACTTATTGCAAGTTCATAATAGAGCAAATTTCGTCGGGGGGAATTTCATGTGGTCGTTTACAGCGGGGGGGTCGCTTATAGCAAGTGGGCGTTAGTGCAGGTTCGACTGTAGATAAAGGAAACCTTCCTAGTTCTCCGTACAGCATGTAATGTGGAGTTGATTTTTTTGATTTTGTAATTTTTCTCAGAAATTCTATGTGTATCTTTTCCAGGACATTATGACTCTCGTAGCCCCAGATCTCCGAGGCATAGAGCAAAATAGGGACAACAGTATGATCAAATAATTTAAGTTGAAGATCGATGGGGAGCTCCAGGCTCTGAGATTTTATAAGGACTGAGTACATTGCTTTTTGTGCCTGTTCAGCCAGAGATTTCCTAGCATTCAGGAATGAGCCATTGCTTGTAAAGGTAAGACCTAGATATTTGTATGTTAAGTTGATTTCAATTTCATTATTATTGTATGTGAATTTATAGTTTTGCAGATTTCGAGCTCCAAAGACTATTATTTTTGTTTTACTTAGGTTCACTTTAAGCTTCCACTGGTCACAGTACTGGCTAAAACTGTTCAAGCTATTTTGCATATCCTTTGCTGAGTCTGTTACAATAATAGTGTCATCTGCATATAATAACACTAGAATCTTTAGCCATATAGTTGCATTAAAATTGCATGGGAAAGCAATTCCACTGCTTCCAGTGAATATTAAATGTGATTCTAGGTCATTAAGGAAAATAGAAAACAGTATTGGGGATAGATTTTCACCTTGTCTGACACCATTTTCACAAGGGAAAAAAGATGATGTATGACCACTGACAGATACGCATGACTTGATACTTAGATACATATTATAGATTACTTTGAATATCTTTCCTTTGATATTATAGGATAATAACTTATACCATAGTCCATTTCTCCACACTTTGTCAAATGCCTGAGAAAAGTCTATGAAACAACAGAAAAGTTTCTTCTTTCTCTTTTTCAAAGCTTGTATAAGACATTTGAGAGTGAAAATATGGTCAGAGCATGAATAGTCCTTTCTAAATCCAGCTTGGTTTTGCATTAGGATGTCGTTGTCTTCTAAAAAGAGGTTTAATCTTTTGTTCAAAATTGCAGTAAATAGTTTTCCAAAACATGAGAGGATGGTGATGGGTCTATAATTGCTTGGGTCCTTTGGATTACCTTTTCCTTTGTAAATTGGGTGTATTGTTCCACTTAGCCATGACTCTGGTAAATATCCAGTTTCCAAAATGGCATTAAAAAGGAATTTATATACTGGTAAAAGTTTATCTTTTGTTGTTTTCAAATATTTGTTAAGTATATTATCAGATTTACTTGGTGCCTTTGAGTTACTTAAATTATTAATGGCTTTTTCTATTTCGTCATTACTTATCTCTTTATTAAGATTTGATTCATCAAAGATATCATTTTGGTCAATTTCATCCAATGGTGTGAAAGAATCTCCTGTAGGATTTGCATTTACATTTTTGAAAAAGTCATAAAAGTGTGATAATGGAGGAGTTGTTTCATCTTGCCCAGATTGCGTCTTGGTATTTTTTAGTATTTTCCAGTATTTTTTTGGATTTTTCGCACTAAGTTGTCTTAATTTTTTTGCAGTTTTTTGCTTATATGTATTGATGAAATAATTCATTGTCTTTTTATACTCTTTGCTAGCTTTATTCAAATTTTCTCTATTTCTTTGGTTTCTTGACTTGGAATAATTTGATCTACACTTATGATACGCTTTCCTTAGTTTCTTACATTTTGTACCAAACCAGGGTTTTTTATTTTTGACATGTAAAGAAGGAGTAGTATTGGGTTGAAATGTTTTGTTTGCTGTTGTATTTAATAAATTACTAATATCTTTTGTTACCTTTTCAATAGATTCAGGTGAGTTCCCACAGTTTTCTATATATTCAAAAATATATTGCAATTCTTCTGTGTCAATATTCTTTTTATAAAGTTCAATTTTTTTTTCATCCCATTGTTGAATATAGTTAGGTTTTAGTTTTTTATTGCTTTTGTCTGGTTTACTTTTATTGTAGGCTCTAAATGACCATTCAAGGAGGGCATGACCATCTGAAAATAGTGGATCAGTTTCCTGTACAGCGAAGTTATCCACGAATTTGAGACAGTCAGCAGATGAGATGACATAATCTATCAAGGATGTATTTCTAAAGGTAAGTTCTCCAATGTTTTTGTCTCTACCAACACGGCCATTTAGGATAAATAGTTCATTATTTCTACAAATATCTAGTAGAGTGAGACCATGACTATTACTTTTGCGATCTCTGGACACCCTTTGTAAGGGGATATTCATGTTTTCAAGGGTTTTAAGCTTGTCTGGGCTGGTGAAATTATGCTCATCCAATGACAATTCTGTTAACAGAAAATTATCATGTTCAACATAATCCCTCAGCTCAGCAGTTCTTGCATTCCAGTCGCCTGCTATCAAAACATTGAAATGGTTGCTACATTTAAATGCTATTTCATCTTGTAAATCTGATAAGTCATTTTCATTAAGGTACTTTGATTTATCTGGGGGAAGGTAAACAATGCCTAAATGTACATCATTATCAGCACAAAAAAGGGATTTACACAATCTAATCCACAAGATATATTCGCATTCTGTCATAACTTCCAAGATATATTTTGAGATAGTTTCTTTTATGAAAACTCCTAAGCCGCCTGATTTTCTGGAGTGAAAAGATTTTCTGCACTTAGAATAAAACACATAACCTGGTATACCTACTTCATCAAAAGAGTCAATGTTAGTTTCTGCGATACCTATCACATCATACTTCATTAAGTGTTCTAAGAAATCGGGGTAATGTAGCCTACGCTTAAGACCATTTACGTTTATAAATCCACATTGAATAGTATCACTGACACTAACGCTGTTTTTCGAATTATTACAGATTTTCCCTGGCCTGTCCTACCCACTGTCTCCGTCGTGCTGTAGAATACCAGTATCCCATGGGCGAAAGTTAGCCTGAGTAGCATTAGGACTCATTGGTTGATCCTGTTTGGCTTCAGGGCGTGATGTAACTGGAGAAGATGTATTTTCAGTACCAGAGTGGGAAGATTCAATCTCAACAAGGGCCTGTGGTTTTATGTGCTTCTTCACTGGACGAGTAATAGTGTGTGTACTAGGTGTAGTGTTTATACAAGGCTTTACACGTGGTGTGTTTACATATTCATCCCAGTCCGGAAACATGTCATCTGCTACTTTTCCGTTCACGACAATCTTGGCTGGGAAAACAAGTTTAACATTAGTGTTTCCGTGTTTTGACCTTAGGTCCTTGTAAATCGGCCATAGTGCTTTGCGGGCTTGAGTTATTTCCGGAGGGTAATCTCGGCTTACTCCGTACCCTGTGTTGGCTAGGGATCGGGCTGAAGACATAATCAATTCAGTATCAGCATAGTCGCGGAAAGCTACTATAATGGGCCTGGTAAAGTCCCTCTTAAACCTGCCTAGTCTATGTGCTCGATCAATGACAATATCATCAAGGATATTCATTTTCATGCGGACAAAGGACACTATGTTTTCTTTACAGTTCTCATGAAAACTCTCGCTAATGCCACGAAAAATGAGATTTTTTCTACGGGATCGTGCCTCAAGGTTGATGGATTTATACTCCAAAACCGTGATTCATTTCTCTTGAGCCGTTATTGTGTTTTCAAGTTCTATAACTCTAGACTGATCAACCGCAGAATTCAGTTTTTCTTCAAATGATCTCACTAATTGTTCATTTTTATTTAGCTTATCTAGGATAAGGGAAAACTTTTCGCTGTTGGTCAAATTGTTTTGTGTACATGGGCTCTCACCTGTGTTTTGACTGTCTCCCGTGTTAACCCGTTTTCGTTTTTCATTTCGTTTTTCATTTCTCACAATTCGATATCCAGTATCTGTATCACTGTCATCAATAAATGCACTTGATTCACAATCACTAGCTTGTACATTTGTTGTAACCTTTGTTGACGACACTCTTTGTCCTGTTCCCGCCAAAATGAGCGCCATATTTGCAGCTCCATCGTTGATTGCGCTCTGACCAGACCCTTTATTTCCTCGATTCTCCTTGCTTCTCCCTGATTGTTTTCCTCTGTTACTCATGTTGCAAAGTCCAAAATTTTATCGAGCAAGAGATCGACGCAAAGACGCGCAAAAAACACGAAATAGATGACAGATCAGCAATTATTGACAGAGCTGTTTTAAATCATGTCCGCCTCGGTCCAACCACCGGTATTTAGACTTTTGAGATTACATTTTGTAACATTTCGTTGTTGCCATTTCCACATTCTGTAACATTCCGTCAATAAGGTATCTACATTCCGTAAGATTTTCTAAATCTGGCAATTTCAGTGTTTTTTTTTTTTTTTTTTTGTTAGCGTGTGAGCGTGGGTGTGTGTATTTTGTCTAATCAATTATTAACTTCACATCTTTATTGCAATATTATTAATAAATCCAACAACAACAACAAATTGTTGACTCTATAATTTTCCATTTTGACTCTTGAATTTTTTTGGTTTGACTCATAAAAAATTAGATTTGACCCCTAAAATTTTAGGGTCAAGGGGTCAATGACTCCTGAATTTCAGAGGCTAGCTAAAACCCTGAATATAGTGTAATTTATTATCGAATACGATGTTGAGACAATCTAAAAAGCCTTACAAAAATATTAATCATCTTTAATTCTATTATTTTTAAGCAAAACTGCAGAGGATTATGAGTTGTTTCATTCTTTCTCGTAGAAGTTCAAAACTTACCTGGCACATGTATTACATTGTCAGTAGCCCCTGAAATTCACACTTTTTGTACAAATCCTTGTGTAAATATGTTCAAGTATCCATATATTTCTTGTCGATTGATTGATTGATTGATTGAATGGTGTTTTACGCTGCTTTCAACATTATTTCAGTCATATCACGGCGACAGCTCACATATTCATGTATTTCCTGGGTTTTACCAGTACTAGGCTGGGGCTCTGAAGTGTCTTGCCCAAGGACACACCCACGAAAAACCCAGCGGATCAGGTGGGACTCGAACCCGGGGCCTCCAGGTTACGAGTCCCACACTCCACCACTGAGCCACGCAGGACCCCTATTTCTTGTCGAGAATCCATCATCGGCAGAAACATATGAAAAAGGTTATTTTTCCGTAATATAATCGAAAGAAACAGGTATGACAGCACGATTTAAGTAGCCTTTCTGATATGTATTTACTGTGTTTGTTTGTGAGCCCTTAACGATGGTAACCAAGGAAGTCGGTTTATCTCATCCCCACGGATCCATGTATATTGAATTTATTGCCGTCTATCACTTTTAGCACAGTTAGTGCCAGTGGTAAACCTACTATGATAATCTACGATTATCATAGGTAATAAGTCAGTTGTAAAAACTTTAATTATTCAGGCCCAAGAAAATTATGATACTTTACATATTTCTGGATGGTACTAGAAATTGGATGATAAATCTTATCTTCATTTCAGCAAAGTTTTAAAAAGGTATTCTGAGTGAAATTTATTAACCATATTTTTCATTGATTGTTTAGGTTGACAAGGTTTTAACTTTAGCCTCCTTGAACATACTGTGTGTGGAGGGGGTGGGGGGAAGAAAGCGAGGGGGGCGGGGTCAAGCTCAGTGTTATGTTTATGGAGCAGAAAGAGCAGAAACAGACAAAAAGGACCGTAATTTGCAGAATGGTTCTTTTATGATCGAGTGGGCCTGATGGGCCCGAGGTTGGTTTAGAATTGCGCCATCTTGGACTTTAAGGGGGACCTAGGGCGAAATGGCACGCTCTAAATTAAACACTGCACACATGCATTTTGTTTTGGCCTTATTCTAAAATGTGATTTTCATATTAATTTATAATTGAATGAACTTGATTACTGAAGGTAATCAATGATGAATTAGTATTTTTTGCAATGTTGCACAAGTAGTATACTCTTGAAAATACCCAAGAAACAGCATTAGAGAACAACACACAGAAAGTACATGCATCTAAAAGTTCATTCAAAGTCACAGTCTGATGTTATAATTACTATAATATATTGTATGACAATTTGGGAAACAAGTAACAACTGAATAAGTTTATTTATAAATTTGCTTTCAATTAATTATGACAGTTTAACCATTTACCAAACAATCCTGTGTTTTAATGAACTTCGGGAAAAAGGCTTCTGGAAACATTTTAAGAAAAAAGAAAATGCTGGTAACCACTATTTTCCTCTTTTCCCACAATGTTTTGTACCTTTTTAAAAGATACGATAAGGAACCATCTATCAAGCCACATGTCATTTTTTTTTTTTTGTCAGCTTTCAATTAGGTTGAATCCACAATTTTAATATTGTTTGTCAAAGACTTAAACACTGCAGCAGCTGAGCTGAATTATGAAATGTAACGAATAGTATATATCATTAATTCATAATCATTAATTCATGAATTTGAAGGTACAAACATAATTATTTAAATCATTGTGGCAACATGAGAATTGCTTGTGTGAAGCACATCACACCCTTATTAACTTTTTACTGAAAGACATTTAGACAAACTGAAAGCATTTGCACTCGACAAAATAATTTTAAGTCATAAATTGAAACTTGTTACTTAGAGGGTAGAAAACATTGTGGAAAAAGGGGAATGTGTCATCTCCAGCAGGGTTGTTCAAACTCAGGATTGTTGTCTTTACGAAGAGTTAATTTATGTGCATCAACTATACATTACAAGGATATTGTCAGCATTTCAGAAAGTCTGCGTTTTTTCGTTTTTGACGCGCAAAATGAAAGCCTGACGCAACAAAATTAGTACATCGCGTCTTCCTTGACACAACATAAATCAGAATAAAAAAGGAACATAAAGGATTGATTCAATGAATATATCTTACAAAATCGTCAAGTTATTAACTGCAAAATCATATCGAACCCGCTTTCTAACACTGAATTATTCATTTCCGTATTCTCTGTGACATCGCTGTCGTCTCGTCTATATTACTGTATGGAATCCGTACTTAAACTTTTTGTCCACGTTTTAGACCCTGCTCGGAAATGGTCACTGACTTGCTGCTGGAGTAATCAGGGTAACAGACGACAGTTTTTACGAGGTCATTGTTTTCTACTTTTACCTTTAATACCACACTGTCATTTAAAACTTTTAGCGTTATGCAACATCTACAAACTGGCAAAGGCAAACAACATGTGAAAAAAAAAAAAAAAAAGGTTATAGATCATGACGCATAAAATTTCTGAATGACCCCCGAAATTCCAAAAAGCGAGTCCCAGATGACCCTCAAAATGAGCTAGTAGAAACACTGTATTCTGAAATTAGTTTGCTGTAATTTGGTTTCAGGAGGTTACAAGATTGAACCATTCTCTTTGAAAAGGGGACTTAATGCATCTGCAAAAAGGATCCAGTCCATCTATGATGTCAGTCTGCAGAGTCTGCGCAGGCTGACGTCGTTCAAAAGTTTTTGCTGTTTGTAAATTTTCTGCATGTTACAGGACACTCAACCTCCAGATCCAGTTGCTTGTCAGACTTAATGGATTTTATAAACCTGTAATTATATGATGGCTTGGTATAAATCCTATAATCCATCACTGAAATGTATTAAACCCCATTATGCCAGAGCATGGCACATTTATTCTTTAACTCTGTACCATAGAAAAACTATAGCCCCTTCAAAATTGAAAGTTTCTATAGAAAGCAAATGTAAAAGTGATGCAAATGAACTGAAGTTCTTTGACAGGGTAGAAAACATTGTGGGAAACAAAGAAAATGCTGTTAATCAGCATTTTCTCATTTTTCCACTAAGTTAACTACCTTTTAAATCTTTACCACATTTATATATATATATAAGCAAAATACATGCATAGACTTGTCCAAATTGAAAGTGTTTGTAGATGACATTTAACTCTTTACTAAACAACAAAATTTTAGACTAGTCCAAATTGAAAGCATTTGCAGACCACAAAATAAATTCCGACTGAACAACTGAAATTTGTTTTGGGAAGGATAGAAAACATTGTGCGAAAAGGAGTAAATGCTGGTTACCAGCATTTTCTCCTTTTCCCTCAATGTTTTCAACAGGCTTCTCTTTTCGGGTCATTAAAAATCGGGATTGTGTGGTAAAGGGTTAAAAGGTAATTCAATGGAAGAGGTTTGTCTTTGAAAGGATGGAAAACATTGTGGAAAAAGAAGAAAATGTTGGTTACCAGAATTTTCTCCTCTTCCCACAATGTTTTCAAAAGGCTACTTTCTTGGGGTAATTAAAACTCGTGATTGTGTGGTAAAAGGTTAAAGACAATACCTATAATTGTTTGAGTTATATTTATTAATCTCTTGTCAGAAAATGCTTTCAGAACGGACTAGACAAATTTGAAAGTGATACAAATGAACTGATATTTTTTGACAGGGTAGAAAACATTGTGGGAAAAGGAGAAAATCATGGTAACCAGCGTTTTCTCATTTAACCAACTAAGTTTTCTACCCTTTAACTCTTTACCACATAATCCCGAGTTTTAACGACCCTGAAATAGAAGCCTTTTGAAAACATTATGGGAAAAGGAGAAAATGCTGGTAACATTTTCTCCTTTTCTCATAATGTTTTCGATCCTATCAAAGATAAGTTCAATCGTTTGAGCCACATTTAAATTGCCATCTGCAAATGCTTTCAATTTGGACCAGTCTAAAATTTTGTCTTTTGGTCAAGAGTTAGAGACAGTGCCTATTGTTTTAGCTACATATATTAACCTTTTGTCTGAAAATGCTTTGAAAACGGACTAGTCCCAATTTTTTGTCATCAGGTGAACGGTTAACCCTTTACCACACATCAAAAATTTGGACTAAACCAAATTTGAAGCATTTGCAGATGACAATTCAAGTGTTTTTCAAATTTAGCATTTGATCTGGAATAGGCAGAAAGCATTGTGGGAAAAGGAGAAAATTCTGGTTTCCAGCTTTTTCTCCTTTTACCATTATGTTTTTAAAAATGCCTCTCTCTATGGGTTTTTAAAACTTGGGATTGTGTGGTAAGGGGTTAAGAGTTATGGATTCCAATTGCTCAAAGCAAGAGTATTGGAATATCCATATTTGCAAAACTTTAATGCAGTATTCTGTTCTATTTCAGAGGTCATTCGGAATGTGGTTGATGTGATAGTCCAGTAACTTCCTTCTTATTCATGGATGCGTTCCCTTTTTCCATACAGTTTGGATAATCAGCATTTGCATTTAAACCTTTACGACACAATCTCGAGTTTTAACAACCCTGAGGAAAGAGGTTTTGAAAACATTGTGGGAAAAGGAGAAAATGCTGGTCACCAGCATTTTCTCTTTTTCCCACAATGTTTCCTATCCTATCAAAGACAAATCTTACAATTTGAGCAATATTCAATTTTTGACCTGCAATTGTTTCAACATGGACCAGTCTAAAATTTTGTCGTTTAGTTAAGGGTTACACATCTAGGAACTTGCATCGATCACTTGTTACAACTCTTCCTATTTTGTAACTGCATCTAACCATGTCTGTATCATGGAGGTTTCTATTGGAAACACTTTCAGTCAGTCACACTTTCAATTACATGATCATAAATAGAGGGGCAACCATGAAACTTGTTTATCAACAACAACTTCAATGCAGTTATTCCTATCTATCGATCTGTTGGTCAAAAGTGACACAAAATCAATGATTCACATTGAAAAGATGGAAATGTGTTTACATGTACGTTAGATTGACTTCAAGTGAAAATTGTGACTCATATTTTCTTTTTAGCTCACCTGAGCATGAAGTGCTCAAGGTGAGCTTTTGTGACCGTTCTGTGCCTGTTGTCAGTTGTGCGTCATCGGCAGTGCATTGTCGTCTGTCGCCTGGGTCATCAACATTTACCTTGTGTGCCCTCTAGATGCCACAATTTCAGTCGGATAATCATGAAACTTGGCCAGAATGTTTGTCTTGATAAAATCTTGGACAAGTTCGAAATTGGGTCATATGGGGTCAAAAAGTTGGTCATCATGGGCTAAATCTTATGAAACCTTTTGTGTACTCTAGAGGCCATATTTTCAGCCTGATGCTCTTGAAACTTGGTCAGAATGTTTTTCTTAACAGGCTTGGATGGATTCCTACACTGTAGAACTAGTGTATATTTTTGGCTTGGCTGTTCCGTGTTTAAAAATATAAACTGGTCCTTCAGCATTATCCAATTGATTTCTGTGTTGTACTCAAGCTTGTCAAATAACTTCATTATATTATCAGATTCTAGAAAGATGATTTTTTTTTTGGGGGGGGGGGGATTTTATAATCATAATCAGTAATTAGCCTGTCTGTAGGCATGCCTTTTTTCAAACTCATTCAGTTTTGCTGTCATTTGAATGAAACTGTGCATAACTGGTACTGTATACTGCAAAAAGTACTGCTAGATGTGAAAGATGCAATTTTCTGAATGATTGCTTTTAAGCCTTCTTTTAACCCTTTGCCACATAATCCAGATTTTTAACAACTATGAGGAAGAGGGCTTTAGTCGTTGGAAATGGAGAAAATGTCTGTAACCCCTTTTACCAGATATGATATGGATGCCAAATTGTATTGTATAGGGAGGTAACTGCACACATATCACCTTTTACCTTAGTTCCAGCGACCAGCATTTTACAAATAGAAATTGTTGCAAAAAGTAGATTCATCAAGAGTAATCTTTCTAAAGTTTGTATCAAGAAGAGCATTTATATAGGAAGAAGAATATCACAAGTCCTGGGGCAGACATTGTTTAAAGTTTATGAATGAAAGCATGGTGAAGGAAGCATTTAGTCGTTTGTGGACATTGTGAAGGAGACTGTACAGAGCACACTGGCCAGATGCCTAATCTACACTGCCTTATATTTTGTAATTGACATAGTCTCATCCACCACACAGCCATGATGACTTGGCATACATTGCACATGAATGTAACCCAGTACACGTATAACAAAACTATTCTCAACGCTATAATGGCCATTGAGTCAGGCAGAATCTTACTTTAAATCTTTAAAAAATGACAAAATTTTAGAGTAACTACAGTCCAAATTGAAAGCATTGACAACAGATTTAAAGGAAGCCCAAATGACAAAATTGGTCCTCGATATGGTAGAAAACATTGTGGGAAAAGGAGGAGGAGACCTTGTTATCAGCATTTTCTCCTTTTCCCACAATGTTTTCAAAAGCCTTCCTCCTCAGGGTCGTTAAAAGTCGGGATTGTGTGGAAATGGGTTATCCATTACCACTCTGTCCCAGCTTGTAACAACCCTATGGTAGAAGGCTTTTGAAAGCATTGCTGGTAAGCAGCATTTTCTCCTTCTGACAGTGTTCTCAACCCTATCAGAAAGCTCATTTTAGCTCCAGTTAATATGTTGTAGACCTGCAAATACTTTTAATTTGGACAAGTCTACACTTTTGTAATTGAGTAGAAAATAAACAGGATGTATTTTCTTCTAGATATCAAATATTCAGAATAGGCCTTTCATGAGAATTTCTCATACATAGACATAAATGTATCTTGGCAAGACCGGTTATGTATTCCTTTACAAAAATGTTGAATAAGAAGTGATATTTGGTATTAATTATCATCCACAGCTGCAGAAGACATAAACATTTTTAGCTGCACTGGCTGAAGGCCAGCAGGCTTATGTCATGGCCCTGTGTCCAGCGTGCGTCTGTCCGTCCATGCTTGCATTAACTTTTATTTCAAACATCTTCTATGAAACTGCCCATCGAATTTTAATGAAACTTCACAGAAATGATCCTCCCATGGCCCTCTTCAGAAACTCTTCAAAGAATTTGATTCCTATGAAAACTCTGGTTGCCATGGCAACAAAACTGAAAAATATTTAGAATCTTTAAAAATCTTCTTGTCTGAAACCATAAAGCCTAGGGTTTCCAAAATTGGTGCGTAGCTTCATCTAATGGACCTCTACAAGAACTCTTCAAATTATAGCCCTGCGATCAAAAATGGCCCTGCCCTCGGGGTCACAAGTTTTGCATAGATTTATGTAGTGAAGACTTTAAATATCTTCTTGTCCTAAACCATATGGCCCAGGACTACCAAATTTGGCATGTACTTTCATCTAATAGACCTCTACAAAAACTCGTCAAATTATAGCACCAGGGTCACAATTGGTAGATTTCTTTCATGAAAAGCTCTGTCTGGAAGGAAAATTTGAGCCACAATTCGTCTGGGTTAGGATAAGGGTCAGGGCTCGGGATCGTTTTTGACGAACTTGATTTTCGACGAAATGTCACGGATCCCATTAATCCGGATAAAAATTAAACAAAAGATCTTTCATGAGGAGTATTGGGTAATGGGTTCTGACCAAGGTCAAACCTTTGTAGGATTAAATATTGACAGACATTTACCTAGTGATCATTCAGTAAGCTGTCATGTATCCTTTCGTCAGGCCCGTTATATCAGTCGGTAACGTATACTATAGGACCACAAACCAACTAGTCTAGGTCCTTATAAAACTTTTTTTTCATACAAGTTTAACAAAGGTTTATATAGTGAAAACTTTAACTATTTTCTTGTCCTAAACCATATGGCCAAGGACTATCAAATTTGGCCTGTAGCTTCATCTAATAGAACTCTACAAAAACTCATCAAATTATAGCCCTGGGGTCAAATTTGGCCCTGCCCCAAGGGTCACAAGTTTTACTTCGGTTTATGTAGTGAAAACTTTAAATATCTTCTTGTCCTAAACCATATTGCCTAGGGCTACCAAATTTGGCATGTAGCTTCATCTAATGGACTTCTACAAAAACTCATCAACTTATAGCCCTAGGGTCAAAATTGGCCCCACCTGTGGGGCCACAAGTTTTACATAGGCTTCTATGGTGGAAACTTTAAGTCTTTTAGTCCTAAACCATATTGCCTAACAGGGCCATCATGGTCCTCTTGTTATAGAACATGATACATTAGCCACCTACTGGTACTCTCTGTCCTGTGGTATTTGTTTATTTTCACTGGTTACTTTTTCAGATATCCCCTTTTACCTTTAAATTTGTAGATTCCTGAAAAAATATATTGTAGCGGAAAAAGGGGACAGGTGCACATATCACCCTTTTTACCATGCAATTGAAACTCATTTTGTAGATATCACCTAATACCTTTGGCCACATCTCTTAAAGTTTTCATTTTACAGCTGAGATATTTTTACACATGATAAATATACAATACTTTTTCAATTTGTTTTTGTGCAAAAAAGTGAATTTTGGCCAAAAGTGCAGAATCTGGTACCCTCTTTTACCTGTAACCCATCAGATGTACAAAACTGTTACCTTACTTTCCAAACACCCTGTACAACATCGTTAAACAATATAAGCCTGAACATATGTAGAAATTGATGAACATTTGAAAAAAGCTTGTCATAAGATTGTCAGACTGCCCCCATGTCATTATGATCTTAATCCTATCGAAATGATATGGGCATTTTAAAAAACAGAGTTGGAAAAGACAGTACTAGTGACACATATAACTCTTTAGCACACAATCACGACTTTTATGGGACTTAGAATGTTTGTCTTGATATGGAAAATGGGTCATGTTATGTCAAAAACTAGGTCACTGGGTCAGATCTCTGCAGAAACTTTTGTACTCTCTAGAGTACTGTTTAATACTCATGAAAGATGGTCAAACAGTTTGTCTTGTTAATATCTACAACAAATTTGAAAATTGGCCATGTTAGGCTAAAAAGTTGGTCCCTCGGACACATTCTAGAAAAAGCTTGTGTTTTTCTAGAGGCCACATTTTCAGTTCAACACTCATGGAAATTTGTTATAATGCTTGTCATAATGTCTCTGAAGAAATTGGAAATGGTTCATGTTTGGTCAAAAGGCTCAGGTGAGCAACTGCAGGGCCATCAGGGCCCTCTTGTTAACTTGTAAAGAATTTGTTGTTAGACCCACATCGGTGCAAACAAAATAAATAGACAGACAGATAGATTAGATACCTCATTGTGTGGATTGACTTTTAGTATTAACTCATTGCTTTCATTTACAGTAGACAACTTTGGAAAATATGGCTGCCAAAAAGACAAATTGCTTGTAGCAAGCAGTTTCTCTTTTGCCTTGATGTTTTTACATTAATTCATGAAATAAACCTTGAATTCATTTTTGGTGCTGTTTTTCAAAGTTGTATACTGCAAGAGCATGTGGTAAAAATTTGATTAACTCTTTACCAGACAAAATTTCAGACTTGTCCAAATTGTCCAAATTGAAAGCATTTGCCGACGATAAATTAAAAGTGACTGAAAAATTGTAATTTGTTTTGGGAAGGGTAGAAAACATTGTGGGAAAAGGAGAAAATGCTGGTTACCAGCATTTTCTCCTTTTCCCACCTTGTTTTCAAAAGGCTTCTTTCTCAGGGTTGTTAAAAGTCGGGATTGTATGGTAAAGGGTTAATCTCAGAAATACTATAAAAATTGTACTTTCTGAACTTCAAGAATAAACTGATAGGCTTGTTGTAAATGAGACAAAGGTATAGTAAATTTTTATCTTTTTTTCTGAAATGTCTAATTAATTAATGTTTTTTTTTTAATAAGATTTACGAAAAAAAGGCCCTTCAGTATCCTTTAACCCTTAAACCCTTAAGCTGCTAAGTGCAACTCACTTTTCTTTTGCAGACAATGGAGATCAAGATCAGGCATCTCAGAATGTGTAGTCTGATCTTGGATCTACACTATCTGATAAGGAGATACTTTTTTCTCTGAAAAATAAGTGTAAAATATCCTTATTTGGCTTTTAACAATCTAATTGAAAGTTTCATTCAATTTATTTTTCAGGATAAGGTTTAAGGACTGACTTTTCATGTCTTGATTTATTGTTGTTTTGAATTTTAATAGAAAAAAAAGATTCCATGAAGACTGATGAAACAAGATAAATTGACAAAGTAATACATAAGCTTTCAACCCATTAGCCAACAATTCTGTATTTGACCGTTTACCACACAGTCCCGACTTTTAACGACCCTGTGAAAGAAGCCTTTTGAAAACATTGGGGAAAAATGAGAAAATGCTGGTTACCAGCATTTTCTCCTTTTCCCTCGAATGTTTTCTACCCTGTCCAAAACAAATTTCAATTTTTCAGTCACATTTATTTTGTCATCTGCAAATGCTTTTGATTTGGACCAGTCTAAAATTTTGTCGTTTGGTAAAGAGTTAAACAACCCTGAAGAAGAAGGCTTTTGAACATTATGGGAAAAGGAGGAAATGTCAGCACATTCTCTTTTTCTCAGAATGTTTTCTACCCTTCCAATTACATAGTCAATATTTGAGCCTTATTTAATTTGTCATCTGCAAAAGGCATGTCAAAATAGTGAAGTCTGTTAACCCTTTAGCTCACAACAAAGTTTAAACTTTAAGACTCATCAAAAGTGAAAATATTTGCAGACATCAAATAAAAAGTGTCGCAAACAAGGTAGATTTTCTGGAAAAGGGCAGAAAACATTGTGGTGAGAGGAGAAAATGATGGTTACCAGCATTTTCTCCTTTTCCCACAATGCTTTCAAAAGCTTTTTCCCCAGGGTCATTAACTCTGTACCAAACGACACAATTTTAGACTGGTCCGAATTGAAAGCAGTTACAGACGACAAATGTGGCTCAAAAATTGAAATTTGTTTCGGGAAAGGTAGAAAACATTGTGGGAAAAGGAAGAAATGCTGGTCACCAGCATTTTCTCCTTCTCCCACAATGTTTTCAAAAGGCTTCTTTCTCAGGGTCGTTAAAAGTCGGGATTGTGTGGTAAAGAGTTAAAGGTCAGTTTTGTGTGGGAAAGGGTTAAGTTGTTAACCTTTTACCAAACAATTCCTGGTAAAGAGGGCTATTGCAGGGTTCGAAATTAGCAGTAGCAAGTAGCAAATTTGCTACCTG
This sequence comes from Tridacna gigas, assembly GCA_945859785.2. NCBI lineage: Eukaryota > Metazoa > Mollusca > Bivalvia > Cardiida > Cardiidae > Tridacna > Tridacna gigas. The sequence continues at coordinate 32,686,661 of OX244034.2, forward strand.
AAAAACAAATGTTGCTACCTGGGCACAAAAGCAGTAGCAAAAGGTTGCTACCTGGTAATCCTGTCTGCTTGAAGTGTTTTGCCAATTTTCAATGAAAAAAATCTTCCACTTATTGATTTAGAAATCTGTTGAAATTTTCTTCTCAATTGTTTGCATAGGTAAAAAAAATGCAAGAATCACTGAGTCAGGCAATTTAACCCGTCTGTGCTTGATGATAACTTAATATTGAATACAGTCGAATCTTGTTTATCCGGACACTCTGTTTCCTATGAATGTTTCTGGATCAGCGGTATTTCGGGATCAACGAACTGGGATTGTTGGCATGGCATCCAAGTTAAGCTAGGTCAGTAACCTCCATGTTGATAAGGGACACACTGCATCGTAAGAATTACAACACCGTATGCTTTACACAAGCACTTGTATACATGTCATTATTGCTGCTACAATTGTTCAGATTTATAACATAAAGGGTGTCATGAATTAGCATTTTGCCTTTTTGATATTTGTGTGTTTTTGTACATGACTTTTTCCTTGTACTAATTACATGCACATGCATACCTTTTGTGCAAACAGGTGCGCTTGTAAACCTCAGCACATTTATGACTTTGGAAAACACCATGAAAAAAAACGAAACTAAAAGAAAACATGACATGCACAGTAGTTTAAATGTATTTGACGTGTTCTTGAATTCCAGCGATAGTGGTTATTTGGATAGTCTTCTTTGTACTGACAAATGTCTTTTTTCACGGAAGTCAAAACTTCAACTCATTGTCTTTTGCTGGTGGTGTAGATATTCTGTTGACTTCTGATAATCATACTTTCAGAGTGGTAAAATGGCAAAGAGTAATTGAGAATATGGATTGCCAATTGATTCGATATGAAAGACAGGGATATTTTCAATCATCTTAATAGTCTGTTAGGAGTAAAATATTTTAAAAAAGTCTTACAAAATTTATTGTGTTTGGCAGCCATTTTGTGTGTACTTTGGGGAACATAAACATCTCGAGTAATGCATGAATCAAACTGTTTTTTTTTTCTTATGGTTTACCATTTAAATTCAAAATATTTGTTTTTGAAACGAAGAATTATTGAATATGCAAGCAGCTGATATGTTCATATTTTAGTTTTGCCTTTAATTTTGAAAGATGAGTTTAAACATGTTCACAAAATCTTTGCGGACATTTCAGCTATTTTTTTAGCGATCGTTAGTGTAATCAAGTAGATCAAGTAATAATTAAACAACAAAAGCTTGGAATTGTCACTTCAGTACTATGTGTATGGATAATCTGTTAAAGTGACAATTATCGATGGCACAAGAATGTCATTTAACAGTTTCAAAAACAGTGCTTATTAACGTGTGTTTTCAAAACGTGTGAAAATCGTCTGCAACAAATGACACTAATTAGACTGATACCCGTGTTATTCACAAATGCACCAGTCCGAAATCACTCGAAGTTGACTGTATTTATGATATTTATGATAACCAGTCTATGGTATCGGGGAAAATAACAAGTCTAAATTGTGTGTAAACTGGTAGTTTGTTATCGAATTTTGTATCTATCGGAGGGTTACAGGAGTAACAACGTGTACCAGTTTAAATTGTGTGATACACAGTCAGGCCGCGTTCAGTTTATCAGATGAGGTTTGTACTAATTTTTAGCCCTTCGTTCCGGATTTTTTCATTCCGGTTCCGGAACGCGGATTTCCGGAATAAAAAGTAAAATTTATACAGAAAATATCTGTTCCCTGATGTTTTTGTCCGGATCCTGAGATTTCCAGAATTACGAGCCCGGATAAACGCAGCTCAACTGTACCTATATTTATAGGTACCTTTGTGAATCTTTGCTAGTGCCCATTTGAAATTGGCCTGCATTATAACAAACGGGCAAAAACATGCAAGTATAAATGAGCTACCTCAAATGGCAATTGCCAAACAGCACAGTCTCTATGCCCATATTTTTGAGGACATGTTGTTTTTACTTCTGCCAAGCAATTCATGGGCAAAGGCAGTAATTCAAGCATCATTTTGTTAGTGGGAGGGAGGGCCATTATTTGTCTGCCCCTATTTGCTACCAGGAACCTTCGCTTTGCTACCTTTATTTAAGCCAGGTAGCAAGTACTTGCTACCTGAAAAATGTTAAATTCTAACACTGCTATTGAAAGGATTGCTGAAAAAGGAGAAAATGCTGGTAACCAGTATTTCCTCTTTTCATGCAATATTATCACCCTTCAATTTCAAAAGACAAATTTCAGTTCTTGAGACATCTAGTTTGTCGTCTGCAAATGCTTTCAACTTGGATAGGCCTAAAATTTTGTCTTTTGGTAAAAAGTTAAAGAGTTGAGTCCTACTAGTATTAACCCTGTATCACACAATCCCAGGTTTTAATGACCCTGTTGAAAAGGACCTGGGAAAACATTGTGGGAAAAGGAGAAAATACAGGTAACCAGAATTTTCTCCTTTTCCCACAATGTTTTCTACTTTTTCAGACACAAATTCCATCACATTGGCCACATTTAATTTATCAACTGCAAATCCTTGCAATTTGAAACTGTCTAAAATTTTGTCATGTGGTAAAGATTGGTAAGCGTAAGATTGGTAAATACGAAAATAGATAAATTCATGGACTTTGTCCTCTTATCTTTAAATCCTTTATATATGAATAGTCTAAAGGAGACAGTTTTGTTAATTGATATTTCCCAGAGGTATATTATATGTTACATTATGTTTTTGCATTTTTATTCTCTTTTTAAAGATAAAATGTTTTTAGTATTCTAAACTGTCTCGGAGCAAATGGCAAATGAACCTAAAACAGAATTATCCTACATTATTCCTACATATACTTACATATACTTATTCTTTTTATTCTATCACTTGCAGTAGTTTCAAGAACAGGGTGCCATGTATTCTTTTTGTTGTCTGTCAGTTGGTCATGTGACCATAAAATTGCTCAGCTGCAAACTGGAACTACTTCTATATAGGACAAATGGTCTGAACCTAAGCAAATACCAAGTTCAAAAATGGTTTTGAGATAACTGTTGATAACCCCTAATTGCTTTTGATACTGTCCAGTAACATAATTACTCTCTAAATGAAAATTGTCCAGCTTATCTTCTTGATTTACTTGTTTAATTTACAAATAATCGCGAGCAAAATTGCTCCCTGTTCTCCTCACTGGTACGTGAGAAAATGTCCTTTTCATTTGTATTCATTTGTGAAACGGCAGGTAGTAGGCTTCTACCCTTCTCCCTCTTTTGGAGCTCAACTTCAGTTGGAACCGTCTCATGTTGCTTAGTCCTCCATACATTACGCAACCATTCTGGCAGCCAGGCACGTTCACGTGCATATTTATATTTACAACAACACAAAATGATAATGATGACGACCACTAGGCTTAGGCTAACATAGGGCCATACAGACCATAACTGGTTAGGATCAGAATCAACAACTTTGGCCATTTGAAGTTCTCTGAGTAACGAGTTAAGGGGCATGTTGTCAATTTCAGAAAGAGTTGGTGGTAGGTGAATGACAGTATCATTGGGAAATTTTTCCCGAAAGGGTTTCCAAACCGCAGTATCCAAGAAATTAGCAGTAATCAAGTCCGAATTGCTTCTTTCAGTGATATTAGATCTTCCCACGACAAAAGGGGTATTGATAGTAAAATATTTATTTGAAGCGACACATCTAGGTGGAATATCTATTATACTAAAGGGTGGATCTGACCTAAGCTCTTGAATGTCTGCAGCACACACAAGGGAAAAGATCAGACGTGTTTTAGCCAAAATTAACCAGTTCATCCCAAATAAGGATTGTGTCGTAGGCAACAGGGTCTTGACAACCTCGGTCGTACAAAATGAGGAAACATCATTTCCTATATTCATAAAAAGGTTAATGATGCACAAATGACTTAACCCTACAGGGTAGACCGCGCCTTGTACATTGCAAAACTGAAAGTTCACTTGACTGCAAGTTTCAATTTGGTTATCTGTGTGTAACAGATAATTTTTTCGAGCTTTATCTATGAGAAAACCGTTAGCCTCTAATTTGTACTTAGCCAATAAACTAAGCTTCTGCGAACCATTGATAGGTACAGGTGGTGGTACAGGTACAGACTTAACTTTGTAAACTTCATAGATTTGGTCTCTTCTTATCATAGGGATAGACAAGACAACGATAATTTTGCCATTCCAAAAATAAGTGGTACCCCTCAGATATCTATAGTACATCCATAAATTTTTCCTAGGATCACAAATCAGAGAGAGAGATTTAGGTGCAGCTTCTTGGATATCCAATAATAATTTTCTCAATCGCAAAGGGTTTATAGTTCTTATTGAAATTTTGCCAACCGCTAACGAGTCTATCTGGGCTTGCAAGTTGAAAAGATAATATTTTGCATCCTTAAGAAGCATTTTGATCTCGTCTAAAACTAAATTTAAGCGCGCAAATACTTCAACGAAACGCCTATTTTCAGTGATTTTCTGCTCAAGTTCATGTTTAATTTTGGTAAATTTTGAGTCCATTTCATGAATGCCTTTTGTAATGCTGATTATTGATTGTCGATTCTCTTTAACAAACACCCTTGACTCATTCATTATCGAAAGTGCTTGTTCTACTACATGTATGACCTGTTTTTGATTCCGTGAGAGAACTGATACCTGATGCCTGATTTGAATTAAATCAGCATCTGTAACAACTCTGAATAACCAAGATAAACCTTCGCCTAGAAAGGAAGGAGTGATCTTTTTGCATGCGATGTGGGAAGTTTATGCATTTGCATGATTTGTTCCACCTCAGTTTTGATACTGGCCTTTAATTTCTTAAGAAAATCAATTTCTTTTTGTAAACCCAGGAGTGCATTTTTAAAAGCCTCAAAATCTTCAGTCTCTCTATTTGGTAAGGCTATGCTTATGACTGCCTCAGCCTGCTTCATGTCCTCACGCGTCAAAGACATAAAGTGCTCAAAGTCATCAAAGTCAATTATAATAGAAAGTAGCCACTTTGCTCTAGCTATCGAAACCTCATTAGTTTTATCAAAAATAACATTATCCCTAACAAGAAACGCACATGAAAAATAATTCTGACTGATGAAACACACTGCCAGAATGATTAACATTAATTGCCACATGGTTATCTGAAACGATAATTGTATATACAGTTATTTACATTTTATCTTATCGTGAAGCCTGTTAGAAGCACCACAAACCCAGTAGTATTAATTAGGCACTGTGATAGGACCATGTCCGAACTTTCTGTAACATTTGTGTGTTTTTCTTCTCATACTTCGACCTTGAGATGTTAGATATAGGGCAGGAAATATCATTTACTTCCATATTTTCAGAACCGGTAAAGTATGACTCAAATCTCCAGTCGAATCTCCAGAATTTATGGGCATATGTTTTTCTTCCTCATTAACCCAGTTTTGTCTTGACCGAATTTTGTCTCTTAATTCAGCCAAAGGTATATCATCCTCCGAACTGCTATCAGAGCATGCTCTCCTATATCTCCTAGTAACATAACCTCGCCTTTTAGGGCAATGACCTTGATCTGAATCTGATTCAGAACTTGAACTCGCACCTGGTGGTACTACGTAACTAGACCCGGTCTTAACCTTTTTCCTGTTCTATCTTTAGGAATTTACCATTCGTTTATATTTGCATATCTAAGATGTTGGGTGTGAACTTTCACCGTTGACCCATCTAATTGGTTTTTGATAACAAAGGTCACTGGTGAAGTCTGTTCAAGGATACGGTAGTAAGGTTGCCACTTTGGATCAAGTTTTGACTTCCTCGTGTGATTCCGATATTAAACAGGGTCACCTACTTTTAAGGTCACATCCTTAGCTTTGCAATTGATAACCTGATTTCTTTTTTTCATTGCTTTTCTCCTATTCTGGTGTACAAGGAGAAATGCCTTATGTTGTTGTTCCAAAGCTATTTTATGAGGTTCTTCACCTTGATATTTGCGTCTTGGTTTTAACAAGTTATCTATTGGTACCACAACTTCTCTGTTAAATAAGAGGAAGAATGGTGACATTTTAGTGCTTTCATTTACACCAAATCTTATTGCAGCAAGCGCTTGGTTGAGGTATAAATCCCACAATGAGCCATTTGCTTTGACCTTTTTAGAGATGACGTCAACAAGTGTTCTGTGATATCTCTCTATTAACCCATTACTTTGTGGATGATAAAAGGAGGTTGTGACATGATGAATGTTCATAAATGCCAAAGTTTCCTTTACAACTGAATTTACATTTTCTGAACCATTATCGGATAGAATTTCAAGTGGACAAGAATATCTTGGAAATATTTCATCTATAATTAGATTTACTATGGTTTGAGCTGACTTGTTTGGGCATGCAAAGGCCTCTGGGTAACCTGAGAATAAGTCAATGAAGGACACAATGTACTTATTTCCTGAAAGCGAAGTAGGATAAGGACCACTCGTGTCGATTGCACACTTAGCCCAGGCAAATGGAGGAATGTCCATTTCTTGAACAGGTGGTTTACTTTTTTGACTGCTCCGTAATTGACAGGTAACGCACTTATTCACAAAAGAAGAAACATCGTTGAAAAGATTGGGCCAATAGTATTTAGAGTGTATAGCATCATGTGTTTTGTCCATACCTAAGTGCCCTAATGTAGTATGATATTCGACCATAATCTTGTTTCTCAAGTGTTCTGGTATGTATAGTCTCAAAATTGGATCAATATCGGTTTTGGATATATAGTACAGGATATTATCAAGGACAATGAACTTTTTAGCCACGGACGGAGAAAGTGTATCATTTTTAAGACTATCTTTAATCTTCAGCAATGTTTCATCTTTTTCTTGCTCTTCAACCATGTTAAGGGTTGAGTTTAATGCGGGTTTCTTAACTTTGTCATTTAACTTAGGTCGACATCTTGCAAACTCCTTTGGATTAAATCGGTTAGAGTTCAACGCACTGATTTCATAGGTTTTTTCACTAATGTCAGGGTCGTTTAACAATTCAGTTTGGTCAGTGGTCAAATGTGGCACACGTGATAGGAGATCGGCGACCGAATTATCCGTGCCTGCAAGATACTCTATCTTACAGTTATAGCCAGCGATTGACAACGCCCATAATGATATCTTCTTATTTTGAATTGGTGACTCCAACAAGTATTTTAGAGGTCGATGGTCACACTTTATGGTGAACTCTGCATTATGCAGATAATGATCTAGTTTCTGCAAACTATAGTAAATAGCATATGCTTCTTTTTCAATAGTAGACCAAAGCGTATGAGTATTACTCAATCTGTGGGAGAGGTAATACACTGGGCGTTCTATTTTAGACCCGGATTCTTCAAAAACCCGAGTCAGACAAGCTCCAATGCATTTATCACTTGCATCAGTGTAAAGGGTGTAAAGTAATTGTGGATCAGGGAAGGACAAGAGAGGTAACTGAACTAAGGTATCCTTTAACTTATCAAATGCTAATTGACACTCCACTCCCCATTTGAACTTTGCGTACTTTCTGGTCAATGCTATTATTGGTTCAGCTGTTTGGGAAAACTGAGGAATAAATCTTCTGTAATAACTACACGTGCCTATAAAGCTTCGGACTTCCCTAACACTTGCAGGTGGGGGTAATGACCTGATTACATTTATCTTGTTTTGTTCTGGCTGAACGCCATTCTCATTGATAACAAAGCCTAAATAATTGGTTTCCTTTTTCAGAAAGCTACATTTCTTTAGTTTGAGACGTAGATTGTGTTTACGTAAACGGTCAAAGACCATCTGTATGTGCTTCATATGATCGGTCAATGACTCGGAATAAATGAGGATGTCATCTAAGTATGCCACTGAAAATTCGGTCAGGCCTTCAAGGACGTGATTCATTAGTTCTTGGAAGATAGCTGGAGCATTTGTGAGTCCAACATTGAACTCGAACAACCCTTTATGAGATGTGAAAGCCGTTTTCTCTTTATCAGCGTCATCCATTAACACTTGCCAGTAACCCGATTTCAAGTCTAATGAAGTAAAGTACTTAGCCTTGCCTAATAGGGCTAGAATGTCATCAATTACCGGAAGGGGATAAGAGTTCAGTTTTGTAATGTTATTCAATTTCCGAAAATCAACACAGAAGCGTTTTGTTCCATCTTTCTTATCTACAATTACCACAGGGAATGACCAGTCAGACCTACTTCTGCTTATAATCTTCGCCTCTAGCATTTCATCAACTGCTTTATCAATTACCTTCCTATTATTTAATTGGGCCAGATAAGGCTTCAACTTTATAGGAGAATGACCTTGGATATCAATTTTCATACGAACGGTATCAGTGTGACAAAGTTCAGCATCTGTTTTCACAAACAAGTCACGATTTCTTTTCAACAACCTAATTACCTGTGACCTATGTTCTAATGGGACATTAACCTTATCAAACTCATTAGTGTCAGTAATTGAGCCAATTTGAATGTTATCAGTTTTATGGACAGAAGTAATTTCCGAGACACTAATTGGACTGATATGAGCTATAGGGGTGCCTGGTTTAATTGATAAGGTCTTGTTGGTGGTGTTTATCAACAGGAGAGGTACTCTACGATTTTTCGAGAGTTTGGCTACAGTATTTGTAATCAACAAACCTGGCTCACTTCCAAGAGACCTACTTTCAAAAGGCGAAACTTCATAATCTTTCTCAGTCAAGAAAGCAGGGTGATTACGAACTTTACACTGGCAAATATGAGCTGTTTGTGGGGGAATTTTAACCTTGGTCTTAACTCGAGCAATGGACGCTATGTGTATATCATCAACTAAAGGGATGTAAGTCTCATGAACACGGATACAAGAGAGATCATGGTACACTCGTACTCCACATGATTTCAACCAATCTAACCCAATTATAACATTACGGTTGAGATTTTGAACAACATAGAACTTGTGACTCATTTTTAGTCCTCCTAACATAAACTTGAAATCTGCATAACCATCAACATGGAGTGGCGTGTTTCCAGCAGTTGCCAAATTTAGACTGTGTTTATAAAGTTTTGGTTTTATTTTAAAAGAGTCATAAACACGACGACTTATGAGTGATACTTCAGCCCCAGAGTCCAATAAAGCCCTATACTTTTGTTTTTCAAATTTAATCAAAAGAGAATTAGGTCCATTTAAAACAGAATTTATAAAAACTTTGGGTTTGTGTTGCTTTTTCTTACTTCTCGAATCGGCTTCTACATTCAAGAAGGCTCCGAGTTTAAAGACTCTTTATTGTATTTGGCACATTCGTCTGCATAGTGGCCCAATTTCCCACATTTGAAACAAGTAATCTGATCACGACGTCTTGACTGTTTAGTTTTAGCCTCATTAACACTAACTGACTGTAACTGTTTCAGCCGTTTCCTACAATCTTTAATGTGATGCCCACGTTTTTTACAATAGTGGCATTCGCCTTTATTTCTGGCGTGGTCAACTTCCATAGGCATTTGACTCTGACTACCAGAATCTGCCTGCTCATGTTTGGATTGATTTAACCGTAGCTGAAATCGTTTTTGCAAATTTTGCTCCCTTGAGGCAATTGTCACAGCTGCATTTAAGGTGTCTGGGTTATCTCTCATTACTTTCAATTTCATTCCATCCCGGTACAAGCCGTCTATAAAGTACCCAACCAATTGTTTTTGAATGGCATCATTAGCCTGCCCCTCAAAAGCGTCCTCTCCCAAAGCCAAAAGTCTTTCCACATAGACATGGACAGTTTCCTGAGGTTTTTGCTTAACTTTACGGAGCAACAACAATGCATGTTGAGAATCTACAACCTCCCCAAAACTAGACTTTAGATCGACCTTAATTCGATTCCAATCAAAAGTAGGGTGTTCATCCATGTAACGTTTCATGTAATCGCTAACAGGGCCTCGACTAGCTTGATAAGCTATCAATTTTATCTTTTCATCTTGAATCCCCGTCGAAGTTGCAAATTTTTCAATACTCTTAACCCAATCCTTAAATTCCTTGGGGTTGCTACCATCAAAATTTTGGACAACTTTAGCAATGCCTTGAGCCCCCATAGTGGTTGTCAAATGGTATATCTGTTCATCCACAGATTTGAAAAGTTGGAGAAATACCTGTTCTGCCATAATGAGTCACGAAATGAAAAGGAAAACGACTTACGGTTTTCTGCTCCAAATCCAAGATTACTTGAAACACAATTAAATGCCCGTTTTCACCTGTTTTCACAGAGTCCAAAGCATTGTCCACAAACCAGGTTCTATCAGTTCTTATTCCAAAATTTATGGAAATTTTGGAAATATCTGCCGGCACGGCACCAAAATTAACATGTCTACCCCTTATGTGATCTTATTGCTTCTTGGGGTAGAAGGAAAAAATGCGTTGTGTTTTTCTTTAAAACTGCATTTTATTAGTCTACATCAATATCGTCTAGTGGTTTACATCTTTCAAAGAGCAACTCAAATGCTAAAATCCCTCCTCTTAGCTGCGGGCGCCGGTATTTATAGTTCTGTAACCTGAGCCCCACCTGGATACCATAGCAGCTGATCACGTTGGACATTCACGGGTCAGAACGTGATATAAATTGAATCATGCATTTATGGAGTGTACCCTGGATGTTCAATATGGGTCTTTGTCCTGCAGTTAATAGGTTAATTAGGTGGTAGATATTCAAATTTTGACTCTTATAGTTTCACATCTGTTCATACACTCCTTGGTATACTGATATGCCCCTGGGCATTCTTCTGCCCTTTCCTCAATTGGAAATTCTGTGTCCTCTCCATATCTCTCAAACCCCTTGTGTGATTGTGAAAATTCTTCATGCATGTGCACCATAATGAGTTAGTGTGCAACACAAAGTTTTCAGACATCAAGGGCGTATTAGGGGGGTCAAAAGTCACATGCTCATAAGTCTGCTCAGTATCTCTTGAACCCCTTGAACAACATGCAGAGTAGAGGTTTCATTTGCTAGGCTCCAAAGTCAAGGACACAAGAAGGTCAAAGATAACACACTCTTGATGGCTTCCTTTCAGTGTATTAATTGAGCTTGTATGACTTGTTGGTGCATGCATAAATTTCAGGTGAAACCTCAATTTTCAGAATTTCTTGCTATAATTCAGACATTATCTTTGTCCTCTCAGATATTTTCAGGTTGTTTTGCTGTAGTCATAAAAAGTCACAACATTAAAACTTTATCCTTTTTTATTTCCTCTGGAATGGCAAATGGATGTTGTTTTTGTGTTTGCTATCTGTCTGCCCAATTCAGCTGTCCATTCATTTGTCCATCCCTCCATAGGAACAAGTTGTCTTCTGTACAAAAGAATGCCACCTTCAGTGTGGTCTGTTTTCACTTTACTTTCATGTATGATCTATACCCAGGAGAAAATAGCTTAGCCTGCTAGCTCACTTGGTTAATATATGTGGCTTGAAACCATGGGGTCACTAGTTTGAATCCACGCCATGGCCTATTTCTTGCCAAGGATTGATGGTTGTTGCTATAGTAGGATTCATTCTTTAATCACTGCCTATCATTCTTTTGACAATGGTCAAGTAGCTAGTGACTTGGGAAGAATATTATGTGAAGGACTGGTGAAAGAAACTTTAGGAAAAGCATTGATAGGTGCACTGGCAGCTGTCATACTACTTCAATACTGTTAAACAGTGGGATAAGATTATTGGATTCTTGCTCCTGAACGGAATGCACACATTGATCATATAGGGACTTTTTTTTTTTTGACCCCCATCTACAAAGTAGGGTTGGGTATACCAATTTCACTAGTGTCTATCTGTCTGTCCATCAATCCATCCATGTTTTTGTCTCCATGGTCTAACTCAAAAGTGGTTTGACCTGAAACTTTATACAAGTTTTGCACATGACCCAAAGAGGTGCCCTATTGTTTTTGGGTCACATTGGTCAAAGGTCAAGGTCACAGATGAACTTAGTTTCGAAAATCATTTCCATTCTCCGATTGTGCTTTTCCAGTGACAAGGTGCTGGTGAGGGGTATTTGTCAGCCATGCAACAGTTCTGATTTATCTTGCATCCCAAGTCATCCAAACCAAGAATCCCAATATTTTGAGATTGTCTCCGAATCCTTTCTGAATCTGCAGGATTCAGAAATTCTCTTTTCACATAACTACTCTTGTTTTCAGTAAATACAGCGATTGCAAATTTTTGAGGCCAGCAAATTGAGTGCTGTATTTGGTCAAGGCTCTGTAATCATATGCCTCATTTCTAACTCATTGCAGACCCAGATTTCTTTTCAAAATTATCTGTCAAAATATGCAATCATGACAAAGCTATGAATTTTATCATCTTGAAATACAAATTGTAATCAATTCAATGCAAATGTCTTCAGAACTGTTTTTGTTCATAATGTACCTGCCAAAGAAACGAATATGCTTCATCTAAATTTCCATATACATGTTAATGTAGGCCTAAATTTTAACACATTACAAACTATAAATCTTGATAAATAGTTAAGGTATGTGAAAAAAAAAACATACATTTGTTGACTTTCGAGGTGAAATTTTATTAACTCCTTACCACACAACAAAAATGAAAACATGTCCAAAGTGAAAGCATTTGCAGATCACAATTTAAATGTGGCTTAAATGATGGAATTTGCCTTAGATAGGGTAGAAAACATTGTTGGAAAAGGAGAAAATGCTGGGTACCAGCATTTCTTTTCCTACAATATTTTCAAAAGGATTTCTCTTTCAGGGTTTTTAGCTCACCTTAGCACAACGTGCTAAAGGTGAGCTATTGTGATCGCCCTATGTCCGGCATCCGTCGTCCAGCGTCTGTCGTCCGTCGTCCATCAACAATTTCTTTAAACATCTTCTTCTCCTAAACCACTGGGCCAATCTTGATGAGACTTGGCAGGGATGTTCCTTGGGTGAAGCTCTACCAAAATTGTTCAAAGAATTGAATTCCACCCACAACTCTGGTTGCCATGGCAACAAAAAGGGAAAAAAAGCAAAATCTTGGAAAATCTTCTTCTCTGAAACTAGAAGGCGCAGAGCTTTGATATTTGGTATGTAGCATCTCCTAGTGGACCTCTACCAAGTTTGTTCATTTGATGCCCCTGGGGTCAAAACTGGCCCCGCCCCAGGGGTCACAAATTTGAGCATAGTAACAAAGAAGGAAACCTTTAAAAATCTTCTTCTCTGAAATTTGAAGGCGTAGAGCTTTGATATTTCGCATGTAGCATCTCCTAGTGGACCTCTACCAAGTTTGTTCATATGATGCCCCTGGGGTCAAAACTGGCCCCGCCCCGGGGGTCACAATTTCCAACATAGCAACAAAGAAGGAAAACTTTAAGAATCATCTTCTCTGAAACTGAAAGGAGTAGAGCTTTGATATTTTATATGTAGCATTGCCTAGAAGACCTCTACTAAGTTTGTTCATATGATGCCCTTGGGGTCAAAACTGGCCCGGCCCCGGGGGTCACAAGTTTGAGCATAGTAACAAAGAAGGAAAACATTAAAAATCTTCTTCTCTGAAACTTGAAGGCGTAGAGCTTTGATATTTGGTATGTAGCATCTCCTAGTGGACTTCTACCAAGTTTGTTCCAAGGATGCTGCTTGGGTCAAAACTGGCCCAGCCCCTGGGGTCACAAGTTCGAACATAGGAACAAAGAAGGAAAACTTTAAAATTCTTCTTTTCTGAAACCGAAAGGTGTGGAGCTTTGATATTTGGTATGTTGCATCTCAGAGTGGACCTCTACCAAGTTTGTTCATATGATGCCCCTGGGTCAAAACTGGCCCCGCCCCAGGGGTCACAAGTTCGAACATAGGAACAAAGAAGGAAAACTTTAAATTTCTTTTTCTCTTAAACGGGAAGGTGTAGAGCTTTGATATTTGGTATGTAGCATCTCCTAGTGGACCTCTACCAAGTTTGTTCCAAGGATGCTGCTTGGGTCAAAACTGGCCCAGCCCCGGGTGTCACAAGTTCGAACATAGGAACAAAGAAGGAAAACTTTAAAATTCTTCTTTAAAACTGGAAGGCTTAGAGCTTTGATATTTGGTATGTAGTGATTCTCTTCTAAGTTTGTTTGCCCATCTAAGCACAACAAGTTCATTGAGTTTAAAATTGGGTCATCTTGGGTCTTAAACTAGGTCACTAGGTCAAATTAAAGAAATACCTTGTTGGCACTCTCGAGGCCACATTATTTGCTCAATTGCCTTGAAAATTAGTTAGAAAGTTTGTCTTTATAAAGTCTCACATAAGATTAATTTGGGTCAACTTGGGTCATAAACTAGTTTACTGGGTCAATTTAAAGAAATACCTTGTTTGCACTCTGGAGGCCACGTTTATTGCTCAAATGACCTGAAATTTGGCCAGAATGTTTGTCTTGATGAAATACCAGATGAGTTTGGATTTGGGTCACCTGGAACCATAAACTAGGTCACTAGGTCAAATTAAAGAAATTCCTTGTGGGCACTCTAGAAGCCACATTATTTGCTTAATTGCCTTGAAAATTGGTCAGAATGTTTGTCTTTATAAAATCTCACATGAGTCTGAATTTGGGTCAACTGGGGTCATAAACTAGGTCACTTGGTCAAATTAAAGAAATAGCTAGTGGGCTCTCTAGAGGCCACATTTATTATTCAGGTGATTTGAAAATTGGTTAAAATGTTTCTTTTGATATAGTCCAAGACCAGTTCAAATTTGGGTCACCTGGGGTCATAATCTAGGTCACTAGGTCAAATTAAAAAGATACCGTTAGGGCACTCGAGGCCACATTTTTTGCTCACTTGACTTGAAAATTGGTCAGAATGTTTGTCTTCATGAAATTTGAGTTTGAAATTGGGTCACCTGAGGTCAAAAACTAGGTCACATGGTCAAATTAAAGAAATACCTTTAAGGCACTATACTAAGGTGAGCGACCCAGGGCCATCATGGCCCTCTTGTTTAAACTTGGGATTGTATTGAAAAGGGTTAAACTCATTTGCAGAAGACATGTTATCAAGATTAATAAAGTAAAGGCTTGCCAAATAAAATTGTTTCTAGACTTGTTTGATAAAATATTTTAATCTGTAGTGCAAACCCAGACATGTCAGATCCCACATCTTACATTTTTTTTTCAGATTAATGGGACTCAGGTCAATCACTATTGAAATTTGGATTCAAGTTTAATTTGACTGTATTTCCCAGTTTGATATTTATACCCCCCACCTACAAGGTAGAAGGGGGTATACTGTTTTCACCATGTCTGTCTGTCCATCTATCCATCTGCTTATTTTTCAATCTGTTCATGTTTTTGTTTCTGTGCTCTATCTCAAAAGCTGTCTGACCTAGGACCCTGAAACTGCATAAAAGTCTTGCGCAGGACCCAAGGAGGTGTCCTAGTATTTTTGGGTCACATTGGTCAAAGGTCAAGGTCACAGGTGAACTTGGCTTTCTCTGATTGTGCTGCTTCAGTGACAGAGTTCTGCCGGGGGTGGGGTATCTGTCCACTTTGCAACAGTTCAAGTCAAATCTTATTTCCACATACTTCATGTGAGTTTTAAGTTTGCATTACTGGATGCGCCTTGCAGAATAAATTATCAACATCGAGTTATCTAAGTTACACGTAAGATATAAATCTTTACTGGACAACAAAATATTACTCTGGTCTGAAATGAGAGCATTAATTTTTGGGAAAAGGAGAAACTGATGCTACCCACATTTTCTCCTTTTTTGCACAATGTTTTCAAAATCCTTTCTTCCTAAGGGTTGTTAAAACTTAGGATTGTGCAGTAAATGATAAAAGCTTTATGTTGCAATTGAGTGTGATAACCACCCATAAGAGGAAAAGTTGTTTTGAAATAAGAAAATGCTAGTAACCAGCATTCTCTCCTTTCCAAGCAGTGTTTTTACTCTCGCACAACTTCTAGTTCATAGAAATAATTTAGAAGACTGTCTCCTGATGGCTCTTCACAAAAAATGGATCAAATGTAGTTTGAAATAATTTTCAGTGATGTTAGGTTGAAATGTTTGAGTTAGCCCTTTACCATATAATCCCGAGTTTTAACAATGTTGAAGGCTTTTGGAACGTTGTGGGAAAGGAGAAAATGCTGGTAACCAGCATCTTTTCCTTTTCCCACAGCGTTTTCTACCCTATCAAAGACAAAAATAATCAGTTTAGCATTTATTTTGTTGTCTGCAAATACTTTCAATTTGGTCAAGTCAAAGATTTTGTCATTTGGTGAAGAGTTAATATATTTTGAAATAATTTTTAAGTAATGCTCCTTGAATGACTCTTCAAAAAAAGAGGTTGAAATGCGTCAGATTGATAAATGCATCATGAAATAACTTTGAGTGATGTTCCATGGATGACTCTTCACAAAAAAAGGTCAAAATGTGTGGATTAGATTGATAAATACATTTCGAAATAATTTTGAGTGATGTTTGCTAGATGACTCTTCAAAAAAGAGGTTGAAATGTATGGGTAAAACTGATACATGCATTTTAAAATAGCCCGCCTGGGTGGCTCAGTGGTGAGCGTGTCGGACTCATGACCTGGTGGTTGTGAGTTTGATGCCCGGTTGAGGCGAACTTTCTTTCCGGTGTATTTTCGCCTCTCACCTCTGCTGAAGCATGTGAGAAAAGTAGTCGATGGCTTTGGAAAGAAAGTTGTGTTAGTACTGGTGTGAGAAAGCCAGGAAACACATGTGCGTCACCGACTGCCATGATATGACCTTAGCTGTTAAAGTGGCGTTAAACCCCAATATAACCTAACCTAATCTAACATTTTAAAATAATCTTGAGTGATGCGCCTTCAATGACTCTTCACAGAAAGAGGTTGAATTATGTGGCACTGCCGTAAAAGTTGACCACCAGAGCTTCTTGTAAATCTCTTTACTAAATGAACCTGTTTTTGGAACTCTGAGGTAGAGGACTTTTGAAAACACAGTTGGAAAGCAGAAAATACTTGTAACAAGTAAAGTTCAACTGAGCACAAAGTACTGTAGGCTATTTTTTGTGATCATGCCTTGAAACTTGTCAGAATACTTGTCTTGCTAATACCTCAAACAATTTGAAAAGTGGGTCATCACTGTTCAAAAGAAGGTCACTGGGCCAAAATTCAAAAAATATTGTTTGCACTTTCTTGGCCACATTTTTGGTCAAATGCTCATGACCACAGTGTCCTCTTCCCCTTGAATGACAAATCTCAATGTTTAGGTTAAGGTTTCCTCCATCTAAGAATGCTTTTGATGTTGAACTTGATTTAAACTTTCCAGTCATTAATTGTTAGAGCTTTCTATATTAAGAAAAATCATAAATCTCACCTGCTGAAAAAGACAGAGCTTGCACCAATGACTTATACTTCAAAGTTGAATTTGGTTTGCTATCACATTGCAGTAAGCAAAGCAGTATGGCAACATGGATACCAGACTCACAAGATTTCATAGACAGCTCCCAGGAAGAGGAACTTCCTCCAGCAAAGCGGTCCCGCCTGAATGATAATGGTCCTACCTCAAACGCTTCACCAAAGAAGAGCTGGGAGGTATGGAACTGTGACATGGTTGCTGAAATATTGAATGAAAAGGGATTCAGAGACTTGGCAAAGAGATGTAAAGGTAGGAAATAAATCGCCAAGTTATATCTTACTATTAAACTCTGTACCATACAACAAAATTTCAGACAATCCAAATTAAAAACATTTTCAGACAAAAAGTCACAAATGGGTCAAATGATGGATTGTGTGTTTAATATTGTAGTAAATATTGTGGGAAAAGGATCTGATGCTGGAATGCACATCTGTGTGTGCCGGTGTTAACTTCAATTTCATACCCTCTGGAACTGCCTTTTTAATTTTGACCAAACTTCACAAAAATAATCCTGCCATGATTTTCTTCAGAATTTCTTCAAAGAAATTTTTATTCAATAAATAGCTCTGGTTGCCTGTGCAACAAAACTGAAAAATATTGAAAATCTTTTAAAGGAAACAATTTTTTTCGTAGCAAGTATTTTCTTCTTTTCCCATAATATTTTCTGCCTTTTCAAAGATGATTTTACTTTGGTTTTGGTCAAGGTCATTTTTTCTGGTGGTAAAGACTTAAGAGTGTCGACAGATCCTGATGTACTTCACAGATAGACATCTTTCACACCAAACTGTCCAACTAAATATAAACATCTGATAACATAATTCACTTCAGGGTCCGTATTCACCTACCATTCTTAAGAACATTCATAATCTTATTCTCAAGAATGTTCTAAATTTGAAAGTAACACAATTTCTGATTGCCTAAACCATTTGGGTTAGCCAATCAGAAGTTGTGTTACTTAAATCTAAATCTAGAATAAGACATAAGAATGAAATTAAGACTCTTCAGTGAATACAAATCCTGGTAGCATAAAACAGCATCAACTAACTTGGAAGAAATTTTAAATAAAGAAAATATTGAAGAGCATTGTCACTGATTAATCACAAATACTTATCATTGTCAGATACATTGATGATTGGACGTTAAATCAGCAGGGGTGTGATTTTTCCTCCTTTCAGAGGATTTCCTACCTTTGAACTTAACACTGAAAATTCATAACTGACCGAGCTCATAAGGATCTGCAATCTGCTCAGAAATGATATACAATGTACATGTATTTACTGAGGTATTGAGGGGGGGGGGGGGGGTCCTGGGAATTTTCTTTCCCTCTCATATTTCATCTATCAGAATTGGGCGATATAGAGTTGATGATCTTGAGCTAAAGTTATGAATTACAATGGTATTAGTTTTATAATGACACTTTGTATGTGTAGAGATCTTGATAATTATGCTTTGTTCATAATGTTCCTTTTCTGACCAGAGTAAAATCAAGGTCACTGTTTCGAGAAATAGTAATAAAGGAAGTTTGCATTGACATTGACAGTCTTTGAGCAAGTTTTCTGAAAATTGACCGGCTTGGTGATTTTGATATGACTAATAATTTGCTCTAGGGATAAAAAGGCTGGACAATGTGGTAAAAAATTTAAACTCAAGATAGAAGAGAACTTTTGCCTCTGTTCTAAAGTTACACATCTATATTATCATAAAAATGTAAGCTTTAGATAATATCATTACCTTGAGTCATAATTTTCTCAATCTTCAATACTCCTGTTGAAAGTCGCGTAACAGGACAGACATTTTTACCAGATCATAATCAGTGACAAAAACTGGGTTTTAAATAGATCTAAAACACATGTAATGCATTGTGTCATAATCATAAACTAATCTGTGTCTCAAGATAGGCAAACTTGTCAGACTATAACACTTACATTAAGAATTTCCCTAGTCGGAAATTTTAAGCGTTGTACAAATTTTTCAATTTCCTGACAATATTTTTAATTTTTTTTCCTATCAGTTAAAGTCTATTTTGTCATCACCATGAACAGAAAAGACAAAATAGAAACCTTTCAACAGAACATCTTAAGACAAAGAAAGCTGAATTGTGAAACTAATGTGACATTGCTGTGACATTTCAAAACTGTTTGACTAAGCCCCTGTCACGTAACAGGACAGACATGTATTCTGAGAACAATCATTACAGTATTAGAAAGTTAAAAACACAATGATGTAACACTATTTTCTCACATACCTACCCATTTCTTCAATGACAAACAGCCAGAACAAATATTCCTGTCTTAACCCTTTACAACACGACAAAATTTTAGACTGGTCCAAATTGAAAGCATTTACAGTCAACAAGATAAATGTGACTGAAAAATTGAATTTTTTGGGGGGAAGGGTAAAAAAACATTGTGGGAATAGGAGAGAATGCTGGTTTCCAGCATTTTTTCCTTTTCCCACAATGTTTTCAAAAGGTTTCTTTTTCATGGTCGTTAAAAGTCGGAATTGTGTGGTAAAGAGTTGAATATGTGTCGAATCATTAAGAAACAATGTCAATATTTGATCAAAATGACCTCATTTGCATTGCTTTGTTTCAAAGAAGTTTAGTAAAATACTCAAAACTGGGCTATTATGTGAGAAAAAGAATTTTCACTTGTCATTCTTTGAGACAAGCTGATCTTAACTTCGTCTAGGATAGAAATGTAATTTAGCTTGACAAGGCTCACCCCATAACGTTCACCAGTATTCTAGACTCGGTTAAGATCAGCTTGTCTCAAACAAAGACTCATAACAGATCCTATATCAGTTTGGTATTAGACATTATACAGTTCAAATCAGATAAGCCATGCCCCATAGCTCAGTCAGTAGCATACAGGACTTAAGAACAGGAGGTCGATGGTTCGATCCCCGGCTTGGCCAATATTCTTTCCGAGGATTGATGATAGTCATTGCGACAGGATTCATTCCTCTCTCACCACTGTCCATTGTTTCGACGATGGTTACATGGGAAAGCAGCCAGTGGCTTGGAAAGAATATTGTGCGAAATACTGGTCAAAAGAACTCCAGAAAAGCATGGATAGGTGCACTGGCCGCCACGCTATAACTGAAATACTGTTGAAAACGGCGTTAAACACCATACAATCAATCAATCAAATTAGATAAATCTGTAAACTTGGATCCTTGTTGTGCTTTTATCTTCCACCAGAATTGGACCACTAATTTTTTGACTAGCGAAGCTAGTCTATAGGCATCAAGACTGACCTAGATTCAAAGTAAAACCCCATAGTTGCCAAATACTGCCTCACAGAAAATACTTCTTTCTGTTAGAAATCTTAATTCTGTCATATATGACAATTTAGACAAAAACAACTAAATCTCTTCCTCTCTAAGTTGAACATATTGTCTTACAAAGTAACTAAGTGAACAAGATGTCATATATAAGGTACATGATCTTTGCTTATATGTAAATTACGTGACCTATGAAAAGCAGAGAATCACTTATTCCTACACCACTGTAACATTATGAATGAATCTATTAATGGATACACCTAGGTATCAACTTGTAGCAAATGCCAGACTATATGAACCTCACTGGACAGAGAACCCTTGTCATTCATTATTTAGATCATTGTGTACAGTTAAACTGTTATGCTGAACTGTTAGACTACTTCTTGAATATTAACCCTTTACCAAACAATTCCAAGTTTTAATGACACTGGGGAAGAATCCCATTGAAAATATTGCAGGAAAAGGAGAAAATGCCGATAACCATCATTTTCTTCTATTCTCACATTTTTTTTCTGCCCTTTTGGAATCACGTTTCATCAGTTCATCCGCATTTAATTATGGTCTGCAACAGCTTTGAATTTGGACAAGTGTAAAATTTTTGGTTTTGTAAAAAGAGTTAAATAGTTAACTACATCTTGTGCTACTGGATATTGACTGACTGATTGTATTGTGTTTAACGCCGTTTTCAGCATTATTTCATTGATATTGCGGCAGCCAGAGCACCCATCCAGGCTTTCCTGTAGTTTCTTTCACAGCACTACTGCAACTCAATGACCTTTTGCATACAGTGTGGATCAAGATCAGACAGCACAGAGCATGCTGTCTGATCTTGGATCTACACTGTCCGATAAGTGGATATTTTTTTCCAAAATGTAACTTTGAAATAGCAATAATCAGGTGTTTACCATCAGCTTGAAAGTTTCATTTAACATTTTTAGCAGGTCAGTGGTCAAACTTATATTGGATTATAGTTGAACAATAGCATGCATAGCCCTGGCAGCTCAGTCAGTAGCGTACAGGACTTGAGAACAATAGGCCGCTGGTTCGATCCCCGACTCTGCAAATTTCTTTCTGAGGATTGATGATAGTCATTGCGACAGGATTCATTTCTCTCTCACATTTCGACCATGGTTATGTGGAAAGCAGCCAGTGGCTTGGAAAGAATGTTGTGCTGAGTATTGGTAGAAGAAACTCAAGGAAAGCATGGATATACATGTATGCACTGTCCACCGCTACATAACTGAAATAATGTTGAAAACGGTCAAACACCATACAAACAATCAATCAATTAAATTCGCTAGTCTGTCAGTACTTTCAGTACTTTGATTTAACAATTGAGTCTCTAATTCTTATTTTTTTCTGAGACGAAACCTGTGCACTTTATCGTCTTCTGTACTCTGCATGATTTTTTTTCCTTTCTAGTTCTTTCTGTTTTGCTTGTCTTGTTTGCCTTTCATTACCAGGCGATGATTTGGTATTCATAATCATTTCTTGCTTCAGCTTGTCTCTTCTTTTTCTCATGCGCAATCTTGACAGCTGTCTATTTCTTTCTTTCTCCTCTTCAGTCCATGAATTGCACTTCTGACGCATATAAGCGGCATGACATTTCTTCCTGACATTTTCCTCTGTAATATGTGGTGCTTCTGACATTTTAAGTCTGACATGAGTTTGACTGTGGACAATTTTAGGGTCTGAAAAAAGTAAATATGTTTTTGAAATAGTGCATAATTTTTCAGTTACATCCCATCTTGTGTTTCACTTGAAACCCTTCAAAAAGTACAGATTCAGTTGCAGACAGTAGTGGTAAATTGAGTGTTACCTAGAACATAAATGCTTTCAGTGGATAAAAAACATTGTGGAAAAGCAGACAATGCCTGTTAAAAGCATTCCCTTCTTTTCCCACAATGCTTTCAAAAGTTTACTTTCTCTGAGTTGTTAAAACCCCAATTTGTTTGGTAAAGGATTTATCTAGAAACACTAGATAATCATACAAAATAAACAGATCTAAAATAAAAGACTGTACAGTTAGGTAAAATGGCCATTAACAAACATATAATCTTGCCAAGGGTGAAAATTTTCATTCTAGGAAGGTCATACAAAAGTCTGGGCTGATCAGATTTTTTTGCTTTTCTTAGGTACCATTTAGCATAGAAGGTAATCCAGAGCTCCAGAGATGGCATGCCAAATCTATTACATGTATTTCTATTCCAAACTCTATGTTGACAGTACTCATTAGAATCATCTTGATGAGACAGTTCTAATGAGTACCCACAACATATGGTTAGATGGACTATATGTGATTTTTGCATTTTTAAATCTCATCACACCCTTCTATCTGGAGCTTTGCATACCAGAGAGCTGTTTAGGGGGCTATAATCACTCTTCCAAACCATGTCAGTTGTTTCCAACGTAAGGCGCTTACATTATAATTAAACTTTAGCTAATGTTTTTGTAGGTGAGTGTAATACCGGTTTTAATCATAAAATGGCAAAAATGTATCTAATGGCATTGCATTCACCTATCTATTCTTATAAAATGACAGTAATCTAAGAATCTCCTGTGAAAATTTCCATAAATAAAGGCAAATGATATCTGTCCAGGTTCTAGTACCATCCAGAAACTAGTATACTATTGAGATTCTGACCAATTAAATGCAAAATCATTAATTTCGAATACTAACAAATTGCATCTTAATTAAATAAATGTGTAAGAAAATAATTTCATTCCTGTTTTTACTGAATTTTCATCGAAAAGCAAAGTATGATAATCACGTAACTAAGACAGACTGTGTGGTAGCATTCACGTAAACAGGACAGACAACGAATCTGTCGTGTTACGTGATACGAGAAAATTTTAAAATACGCATGATCATAAAACTATTTTTCACAAAAGAGTTGGGCGAAAATAACATTTAACTCTGCTGTAACAGTATATATCTTTACAGACAGTCAACTTGACTCTATCAATTAATATGAGCTTGTTATGCAAAAATTTCCCGTCTGTCAAGTTACGTGAGCATAATGCCGAGAGTCTGTCCAAATTTTAAAGACAGCACTGAAAATAGGTCTTTACTCAAATTAATGTATTTCGGCTGAATTACAGCATTAATATCACAATTCAACAAATCGTGCACCAAGATTATAAAAATACAGTCAGTTCACGTAACTTACCTTTTCATGTAACTTTCGGACAGATTTGTCTTCAGTGGGTAAATACTGATTCACGAATGAGCTCCGTGGTTTAGATTTGTTTTGAGATTGCCTGGATGAACAATAATTCTTGTCAACGATTGGATAATGATGCTAGCCGGCATGACGCAATGAGGTCAATAGTTCAACACCTCACATAACATCAAAGTGTGGACAGACATCAAGGTATGCGGTTTGAAGCACGAATATTTCAGATTTTACTGCATGAAATCGGGTTTGGCTTATCATATTCAAAGATGTCAAGGTGCTGTTAAATTACAGATAAAAAAGCATGTGATAATTTCATAATAACTAAAACTGTTAAGGTTGAATATTGGTTGTATCAATGGACAGACGTTACGTTAAAAAGGGTAGCCGAAAAGAAAGATTATTTGTGTGAATAAAAATGACTCCAGATTAATTTTTTTAACTGAAACAAGTAGTGTAGACCTTAATTATTTAAATGGATACTAGCATGCATGTGTAGACATTCTGTAAGGCTAGCAATCCGTTGTTGAAATCATGCTAAGTAGTTTGTCCATTTTATCCAAGCATTAAAATGCCATTTTCTACACATAAATAGTATGCTGAAATGAAACAAAATAACACAAGTCGATGAAATTGTTTTTATTTTCTCTTTAGTATATAAACATTAGATAAAAAAGAAAACATCAACAATATATATGCATAAATTATAATAATATTCAGCATTTAAATAGCAGTTTGGTAAAATACCCTAGAGCAAATTACGAGTCTTATGCAGGTTAGGCTGGTATTGGTACTATAAATGTGAAACAAGATAAAGAAAGATACAAGCTAGTACATGTATCACGAAAGAACCAGTCTGTTAGGGTGCAAAACATCAAACTCCTGTTGACCCTTTACCAAACAGTCCCGAGTTTTAACAACCCTAACAGAAAAATAACTTTTAATATGATTGTGGGATGAAGGAGAAAATGCTAGTAACATGCATTTTCTCCTTTTCCCCTCAATATTTTTTCTGTTTCCACAGACAAATCTCATTATTTGAACCTGATTTATTTATTTGTCTTCTGCAAATGCTTTCAAAATGGACATGTCTACAGTTTTGTTGTCTGGCAGTTACTAACATTTTGTCTTTTTCCCACCATGTTTTCAAAAGCCCCTTCTTCAGGATTGTTCAAACTCGGGATTATTTTGTAAAGGGTAAACATATGCACCTAATACCAAAGAATCCTACCCTTTTTAGCTCACCTGAGCATGTAGTGCTCAGGGTGAGCTATTATGATTGATCACCGTCTGGTATCCGTCCATCCGTCCGTCCGTCTGTACGTCCGTCTGTCCGTCCGTCCGTCCGTCCATGAACAATTACTTGAAAAATCTTCTCCTCTGAAACCGGCAAACAGATTTCAATGAAACTTAACAGAAATGATCTTTAGGTGATGCACTTTCAGACTACTTCAAAGATTTGAATTTCATGAAGAATTCTGGTTAACATGGCAACCAAAAGAAAAAAAACTTTAAAAATCTTCTTGTCCCAAACCGTAAGGGCTAGAGCTTTCATGTATGGCATGTAGCATCATCTAGTGACCCTCTACCAAAATACTTCAAATTATGGCCCTGGTGTGGAAATTGGCCCAAGGTTGTGGGGTCTCGGATTTCACATAGAGATTAAGAAGGAAATCTTTAAAAATCTTTGTGTCCTAAATCCTAAGGGCTACAGCTTTCATATTTGGCATGTAGCATCATCTAGTGGACCTCAACCGAAATACTTCAAATGATAGCCCTTGTGTGGAAATTGGCCCTTTGTTGTGGGGTCACAGATTTTACATAGAGATAAAGAAGGAAATCTTTAAAAATCTTCTTGTCCCGCACCTTAAGGGCTAGAGCTGTCATAAAAAATCTTCTCCTCTGAAACCGGCAAACAGATTTCAATGAAACTTAACAGAAATGATCCTTGGGTGATGCACTTTCAGAACACTTCAAAGATTTGAATTCCATGAAGAACTCTGGTTGCCATGGCAGCCGAAAGAAAAAAACTTTAAAAATCTTCTTGTCCCAAACTGTAAGGGCTAGAACTTTCATATATGGCATGTAGCATCATCTAGTGATCCTCTACCAAAATACTTCAAATTATGGCCCTGGTGTGGAAATTGGCCCTATGTTGTGGGGTCTCGGATTTCACATAGAGATAAAGAAGGAAATCTTTAAAAATCTTCGTGTCCTAAATCCTAAGGGCTACAGCTTTCATATTTGGCATGTAGCATCATCTAGTGGACCTCAACTGAAATACTTCAAATGATAGCCCTTGTGTGGAAATTGGCCCTTTGTTGTGGGGTCACAGATTTTACATAGAGATAAAGAAGGAAATCTTTAAAAATCTTCTTGTCCCGAACCTTAAGGGCTAGAGCTGTCATAAAAAATCTTCTCCTCTGAAACCGGCAAACAGATTTCAATGAAACTTAACAGAAATGATCCTTAGTTGATGCACTTTCAGAACACTTCAAAGATTTGAGTTCCATGAAGAACTCTGGTTGCCATGGCAGCCGAAAGAAAAATTTTTAAAAATCTTCTTGTCCCAAACTGTAAGGGCTAGAACTTTCATATATGGCATGTAGCATCATCTAGTGATCCTCTAGCAAAATACTTCAAATTATGGCCCTGGTGTTGAAATTGGCCCTATGTTGTGGGGTCTCGGATTTCACATAGAGATAAAGAAGAAAATCTTTAAAAATCTTCGTGTCCTAAATCCTAAGGGCTACAGCTTTCATATTTGGCATGTAGCATCATCTAGTGGACTTCTACCGAAATACTTCAAATGATGGCCCTTGTGTGGAAATTGGCCCTTTGTTGTGGGGTCACAGATTTTACATAGAGATAAAGAAGGAAATCTTTAAAAATCTTCTTATCCCGAACCTTAAGGGCTAGAGCTCTCATATATGGCATGTAGCATTGTCTGGTGGACCCCTTCTAAAAGACTTCAAATTATAACCATAGTGTCATAATGAGCCCTATGTTGTGGGTTCCCAGATTTTAGATAGAGATAAACGAAGGAAATTTTTTAAAAATCGTTAAAAATCTCAAACTTTTTGGCTAAAGCTTTCATATTTGGGTTGTAGCTTTGTCTAGTGGATCTGTACCAAAGTGCTACAGATTTTGGTCCAGGGATGAAATTGGCCCACTGTTGCCGGGTTCAGGATTTTATAAAGAGATAAAGCAGGAAATCTTAAAAAATCATCTTCTCCTGAACCATAAGGGCTAGAACTGTCATATTTTGCATTTAGCATCGTCTAGTAGACATCTACCAAAATACCTTGAATTATGGACGTTGGATGGAAGTTTGCCCTATCTTGTGGGATCCTTGATTTTCCTGTACCTCCAGAATTATTTGCCCTTGAATTTGAAAAATCGCTTAAATTTGCTGTGTTTACACTTTAAGCTCCTTTACTTTTTCACCAAACCTAATCATATTTTAACAGAATATATTTGACAATAAGATGTCAGATGAGTTCCTTTTGAGCGTGATTGGAGTAGTATGTCCAGAGTTATTTGCCCTTGAATTTTGAAAAATTGCTGAATTTGACTTCATTTAGACTCTAGCTCCTTCAGTTTTTCTTCAAACCTAATCACATTTTAACATAATGTACACCAAACCTAATCATATTTTAACAGAATATACATGACAATAAGATGTCAGATGAGTTCCTTTTGAGTGGGATTGGGGAAGTATGTCCTGAGTTATTTGCCCTTGAATTTTGAAAAGTGCTTTATTTGACTTTGTTTACACTCTAGCTCCTTCATTTTTTCACCAAACCTAATCATCGGATGAGTTCCATTTTGAGCATGATTGGACCAGTATGTCCGCAGTGATTAGCCCTTGAATTTTGAAAATTTGCTTAATTTGATTTTGTTTACTCTGTAGCTCCTTCACTTTTTCACCAAACCTAATCATATTTGAAGAGAATTTCCATGATCTTAAAATCTCGGATGAATTCCATTTTGAGCATGATTGGACCAGTATGTCAGCAGCGATTTGCACTTTAATTTTGAAAAATTGCTTAATTTAACTTTGTTTACGCTTTAGCTCCTTCATTTTTTGATTAAACATAACCATATTTGAATTGAACAGAAAATCTAGGACATGTTTGATTTTGAGTGTGATTTAGAAATTCCCAGGTTGCAGCGAAAATGTGTCCTTTAAAGGAATGTTGTTATGCATGCGTCAGGGATGAGAAAAAGACTTGCCTTTAATGAAATGGTATAATAGGTAATAATGAAGTCAATGCAAGTTGTGTTGCTGATGAGGGTCAAGATACAATTAGCTCTACAGATTTATTGTGGGGTGTTCCTGATGTGACTTCTTTGACAGGCCATCTGTGGAGGGCGCAAATGAAAAACAGATGGAGGTTGAAGTCCGCCTCTTTAAGCCCTTTGGGTCATCTGTGCATGATGATTTGCTTCATGGGTTGCTGAACGATTTACTAGATGATCTGATTAATGAAGTCACTAAGACGATGCTTATCGGAAAACCTACAGACTTCCCAAATATAGCTAAATCTGCTAATGTTGGAGTTGACCATTGCAAATGTTTGAGTAAGTAGGCTAAGAGCTGTGACCAATGAAAGATGCCTACAGAAATAGCATTCATTTTTTTCAGCCTAGCTGAATGATCTCACTTTTGACCCACTTTAAGTAGTAGAATGAAATGAATGGTTACTCATTATGTGATTGAATAAATATAGGTATACTATTCAAAAACTTAACGATCACTGTAGTAGTCTACCAACATTTGATAAAGTGGTCATGACTAAACAATTACATATTGATCACATTTACCTTTGTAAATTTGTAATATATAGCCATGCTGATGTTAAATGCTATAAAATCATCTATAATCCAAATAATATTGGTAAAATAATAGTGTATGTGGCACAAGGCTAGCTAACCATGGCTCGATGAATAATTTTAAAACAATTTGAAATAATGTCCACAATATGCTGGGCTAATACCGGAGCTATTTACAAAGCCTATATGGGCTATGTTTAGAAATGAATGGTGTATATGGTATAATGCTAGCTAACCGTGGTTAGATGAATAATTTTGAAATTTGCTCCATTGGTTGTCATGGTGAAAATTTGTCCATTTCTGTACCCAGAATGTGCGAGGTTGACCTGTATGTATTTGTAAATATGCCACCTAGTGGAAGATAATGCATGTGTACAAGAACTTATTTCGTTTCTTGTCACAATGAAAGGAGGTAGGCTTACTTTTTATGTGCAACATGAATAGAACTTTATGCCTTCCCAGAAGCAGCAATTCGCATGAATATGTATCATCTGTCAAAAGAATGAAGTCGAGCTTTGCATCAGAAATGGCTGAAAGACTTTACTTGGTTGGAAATTGTAGGTGAAATGTATTGAAATCCCTGCTTAAGATGAGGAGACCAATTTATCTAGTGATCCCCAAAATTAAAGAAATGACCCCCAACCAAAGAGATTGGGG
The DNA here is from genome assembly GCA_945859785.2 of Tridacna gigas. Classification (NCBI taxonomy): domain Eukaryota; kingdom Metazoa; phylum Mollusca; class Bivalvia; order Cardiida; family Cardiidae; genus Tridacna; species Tridacna gigas. The sequence goes on from OX244034.2 coordinate 32,715,892, forward strand.
TCACAATGACCCCAAATTTTGAATGCCAGGGGAATTGGTCATGTTGGGTTAAAAACTAGGTCAAAAGGTCAAATCTTAGAAAAACTTGTGTACAATGGAATATGGATTAAATTGGTCAAAAGACTCAGGTGAGCAACTTTAGGGCCATCATGGCCCTCTTGTTTCATAACCCTGTTGATGAATTTTTCTTAACTCTTTACAAAACAACAAAATTTTAGACTGGTCCAAATTGAAAGCATTTGCAGATAACAAATCAATTGTTGCTCAAATGATGAAATTCATGTCTGAAAGAGTAGAAAACATTGTGTGCAAAGGAGAAAATGCTGGTTACTGGCATTTTCTCCTTTTTCCCCCCACAATGATTTCAAAAGTTTTATTTTTAGGGTTGTTAAAACTCAATGATTGCTTTCGTAAAGGGGTTGAATGTGGCTTATATAAGAGATTTTTTACTCAATGGGCATATGTTTTGAGGAAAGAAAAATATTTGTTCATTTTTTTGATGCATTTTTTAACGTTATATAAGTCATATCACAGCTGCCAGTGTACATAACATGTTCCTGGAATTCCTGTTCATTTGCACAACATTCTTGCTTAGCCACTGGCTGCTGTCCTGCATACATATTTTTTTAAACAATGTTCAACTGGAAACGAAAGATGGATCCTCTTGCAATGACAATTATCAGTCTTGGAAAAGTGCTTGGCCAAGCCAGTAGCCAGAAATCTTTTCCTTTTCCCACATTTTATTTACCCTTTGAAAGACAAATCCCATCATTTCATCCATATTAAATTTGTGGTCTGCAGATGCTTTCAAGTTGACCAAGTGTAAAATTTTATCATCTGCTGAATAATTAAAATATGAGCCATGCTCTCTGTAAAGGGGGCTTAATGCATACGCAAAAAGTATCGACTCAGGTCAGGCTGATCTTGGCTGAAACTTTTTGCTACTTGTCAATTTTCTGCTAGTCAAAGGACTATTCTACCTCACAATTAAGACCTTTTTTTGTTTGGAATGGATTTTATGGAATCATCGCTATGTGATGACTTGCTTGGTATAATGCATCACAGAGATGCATTGAGCCCCCTTTTGCCAGAGCATGGCTCATATATATATTTTTAGGATATGAGGTCAAAAGTTGCGTATTTCACAATATTTTTTTTTTTTTTTTTCAGAGGAGAAGATAGATGGCAAGCATCTTCCACAGATTGATGAAGACAGGCTGGAAAAACTTGGAGTGCCGTAAGTAGGGTGTTGGCATTGGCTTGTATGCTTCTTTCCGCATAACATGGAGTTTTCATCACTAATTTGTATTAACTAATTACTTGAATGTGAAAAAAACAGTCATGCTCCTGATCATCATTGAAATGCGACAAAAACAAGGAAGTAGAGGGTCAGTATTCACCAGCCTTATTCTTCTTCTTCTTCAGAATTTTCTAAATTTTGAAGTAACACAACTTCTGATTGGCTAAACCATTTGGTTTAGCCAGTCAGAGGTTGTGTTACTTTCAAATGTTGCAAATCTTGAAGAATAAGAATATTCTGAAGAATGGTTGGTGAATACAGACTCAGATGTCTTGTGTGCATGAAGATGATTTTTACCACAAGTATCTCTATATCAAACGACCAAATTTTTGAGTTGTCTAGATTGAAAGCATTTGCAGACAACAATAGAGATATAACAAAATGATTGCACTTCCCTCTGAAAGGGTGAAAAACATAGTGGTAACCAGCATTTTCTTATTTTCCCACAATGTTCTTAAAATGAAATTTCATCCCAGGGTCATTAAAACCTGGGATCTTTCTGTAAAGGGCTATCCTACTACTTTAGCTGACCCAGTAAAACCCCCTTTAACCCTTTACCACACGATCCCAAGTTTTAACAAACCGGAGGAAAGAGACTTTGGGAAAACATTGTGGGAAAGGAGAAAATGCTGGTAAACAGCATTTTTTTGTTTCCTCACAATGTTTTCCACCCTCTCAAAAATAAATTCCACCTAAGGAGTAGAATTTAATTTGTCACCTGCAAATGCTTTTGCATTTGGACAAGTACAAAATTTTGGCATTTGGTAAAGAGGTAAATCTTTACCAGACAAGAAAGTTGTATATGCAGATACATCCAAATTAAAATTGCTTGCAGACAACAAAGGGTTTTTTTTTTCAGTCGTCTGCAGAGACTTGTTTCAAAAAGTATTGTGTTTTACTCTCTAACACATAATCTAAAGTTTTGAGGAACATGAACTTGTAGGCTTTTGAAAGCACTTTGAAAAAAGGAACAGCTGCTTGCAGTGAGCATTTTCTCCTTTTCTAACAATGTTTTTAAATATCTTGTTCCTATGGGTCATTAAAATTGGGGATTGTTTGACAAAGAGTTGATTACGTGTATTACTTTCCATTTTTTGCATTGAGGACTTTAAATGACAGATGCCACCATTTAAGCGTAATTTAATTTGTGATCTGAAAATCTTTCAATTTGAATTGGTCTAAAAATTTGCCGTTTGGGTTAGAGTAAACCCTTTCCAGCAGAATCCAGAGTTGACCCTGAAAGAGAAGGCTTTTAAAAACATAGTTGGAAAAGGAGAAAAGGTAACCAGCATTTTCTCCTTTTCCCAAAATATTTTCTACCCTATCAAAGACAGAAATCATTATTTTAAAAGCATTTATTGTCTGCAAATGTTTTCAGTTTGGTCTGGGCAAAAATAATACCATTTGGTAAAGTACTTCTTACAGTTGTGCTCTCTCTTGTCTCTTATCTAGCACTATGGGTGAAAGGATGACCATTATGAGCTTTTTAGATGAAGTAGTGCAAGAAAACTTTCCTGACAATAGAAAGGTATGGAGTAATTAGTGTAGATTTTTCACCCTTGAAGTCGGATCTAGTTGCTTCTCAAGACAGAGTGGATCAAGATCAGACGGCACAGACTCTGCCATCAGATTTTGATCTATGCCCCTTACGATATAAGAACGTCCATGCCATTCATATAGCACTAGAAAAGTTGATATCTATTACTACCAATTAACTGTTTACCACGCGACAAAATTGTGGACTTGTCCAAATTGAAAGCGTTTGTAAATGACAAGTTAAATGTGCCTCAAATGATTGAATTTGTTTCTGAAAGGTTAGAAAACCTTGTGGGAAAAAGTGAAAATGCTGATTACCAGCATTTTCTCTTTTTCTCACATTTTTTTCAAAAGGCTTCTTCAGGGTTGTTAAAACCTGGGATTACTAGACAAACTCTTTACCAGAAGACAAAATATTTAAGACTGGTCAAAACTCAAAACAGTTGCAGACATCAAATTCAGTGCTGCTCAGATGATTGGATTTGTCTTAGAAGTGGTGGAAAACATGGTCGGAAAAGGAGAAATGGCTGGTTACTATGTTGTATTATATGTTTAATGAACTGAGTCATGGATACAGGTGTTTAAAATGCTAAGTATCGTTCGAAGTTATGTATTTTCTGTATTAAATGATCCTATGTATGGACACAAGGGTTTAAAATGCTTATTTATGGTGTATTGTGTACTGTGTATTTATATATTTAAGGTATTCAGTGACCCAATTCATGGACACAAGGGTTTCAAATGCTTATTCATATTTTGTACTTATGTATTTTACATGTTTAATAACTCAATTCATGGATACAAGGGTTTGAAATGCTTATTTATAGTATATTTTGAATTTATGTATTTCCTGTGTTAAATGATCCAATTTATGGACACAAAGGTTTCAAATGCTTATTTATAGTGTATTGTGTACTTAGGTATTTAAGGTGTTCAGTGACCCAATTCTTGGATGCAAGGGTTGTAAACCCTTATTCCTGGTACATGTATATTTTGCACTTATGTATCTTACATGTTTAATGACTCAATTCATGGACACAAGGGTTTGAAATGCTTATTTATAGTGTATTGTGTACTTATGTCTTTAAGGTGTTCAGTGACCCAATTCATGGATGCAAGGGTTTCAAATACTTATTCATAGAATATTTTGTACTTACATATTTTACATGTTAAGAGACTCAATTCATGGACAAATGCTTATTGTTTTAATATATTTTGAACTTATGTATTTTATGTGGTAAATGATCCAATTCATGGACACAAGGATTTGAAATGATTATTTCTTATGTATTGTAACATTATACACGTCTAAGTCATCATCATATTTAATTAATGAGTATCATGGATATTGATACAGCGGCAGATAATGGGCGGTTATGATGTTCCTATAATGAACAATAATGTCTTGGTGGGACGTCCACAGAGAATTTGGCGATTTAAAAGCAGACGCTCTGCCGGAAAAAGGGGAGAGAAAGAGATAGATTGGTTATTGAATTGTAGACCCGCGCCAGCGGTCTCTGTTTAGCAGGGATGACTTTCCCCTGGATATTTTCTCTCGTATATTGTGGGTAGTTGCCTTTACCCCGTAGAATTATAGAGAATGGATTTATGTTGTTAATAAACATTTGTTCGTCACCTTCAGACCCTGTTTCTTTCCTCCAAATTATAATATTCCACTATACGATCACATAGATTCATTCCGAGGTAGTAAAGACTGCCACTATGTTACATAATGAGGAAGAAAATATTTTGGTGCCGTGACCAGGATTGGTGATCCACCAAGTAGCGAACAGGGGACTATCGTTTTCGGAATACTTAAAAAAAAAAAAAAAAAAATTGGATTTGTTCACAATAAGCACAAATGGAGAAGAAAACCCCAACGTCAAAAAATACTTTCGAAATTCCGGTGACGGAGGATTGGGACGCCGAGTATCAAACGGACAAACAGGAGGCGAAAAAAAATGCACACCCGTCTTTCAAAAACATTAAGATTACTTGGGTTGCTTGTCCCTTGTGTCGAAGTTTTTTATGTCATGGACAAAAGTGCGGCCGCTCGGTATTCGATTAACATTGGTACATATTTGTTCCGTTGCTAGTGAAGCCGAAGTGCGGATGAGAAGCCAGAGCTCTAGACCTAACAACCGAAGCCAAAATTGTAAGTAATATTTTTTTGTCCTGAATTATTGCAAAATGACCAGCCAAGTACCTGATTTAGGGATGGCATTAAAATGTTTTGCCGAAAAATTAGGTGGTCTGAGAGATGCTTTTCAGGCTCAGGGAGTCTCCCATGTCGTTCCAAATTTTGACGGAAAACAGGCAGAATTTCATAATTGGATTAAAGCTATAGAAAAATATGCTTTGTTGGCACGGCTACCCGACGATCAAAAACGCTTCATTGCTTTACAATCTTCCTCTGGCCTCGTAGCTGATTTTCTACAAAGATATTTGAACTCTCACCCAGGTTGTAAATGGGACATTTTGAAACAAGAGTTAAGTGCACGGTTTGCTCTCGTGTCGGACTCAATGCACGCCCTTACCTTGTTAGGATGCATAAGACAAAGTAGAAATGAGAAGGTACAGATATTTGCGGAAAGATTGCTTAACTTAGCACAGCAAGCTTTCCAAGATCAAGGGGGACCCGTAATGGAGCAACAGTTAATAGGTTTTTTTATCGATGGCCTTGTGTCAAATGCCATCAAAATGAAAATTTTGAGTCCTAACACGTTTCAAGAAGCTATCAAAATTGCGACGGCCGAGCAAAATCTTATAAATAGGTTCAATTTAAGAGTACGTGGTCATGGTTTTAGTGGGCAAAACCCAGAACCAATGGAAATCGATCATAGCCGACCACCGGGGTTTGGTCACGGGCGGCCAATTCAAAATTGGAACGGAAGGCGACTGGGACATGGTCAAAGGGAGTATAAAAGGAGACCTTTTGATCGAAAAAACTAGGTGGGCCTGTTCGGATTGAAGCCGACGGACGGGCAGAACATTAGGTACATAAATATAACATTAATATATCAGGTAGTCCAAACTCGATTTTATTGAATGTGGGTAAACAAAAATATAGAGCTCTCGTAGATTCTGGAGCTGAATTATCATTAATGCGACGCTCGGTCTATAATAACCTTAATAATAAACCTAAGCTGTTCAAGAAAAATATTTGTTTACAATCTGTCAGCGGCCAAGCACTGAAAATCGATGGCTGTGTTAATCTCACCTTCCTCGTTAAAGGACTAACCCTGACCCATACATTTGTGGTAGTAAAAGATATGAATCGGAACTTAATTTTAGGACGTGATTGGTTAAAACAAAATGGGGTTAGGATGTATTTTGATTTGAGTTTGTTAAGAATCGACAAAACGTATGTTCAATTACAAGAAGATATACATATTTCGTCCGTAGTTAGGTTGAGAAATAAACTCGTTTTAAAACCTTTGACGAGTTACGCGGTTGATTGTAGGCTCCAAAAGAATTTGAGCTTAGACAAAGAAGTTTTATGTGAACTGTCTGAAGCAGAAAAGGGGTTTATCTCTAACCAGGCGTTAAGTTAGTGGGGTCTGTTTCAAAAAGTAAAAATAGGAGATTGCCGATCATGATAATGAATACTACTCAGAAAACAATTAAGCTGCGTAGGGGATGTGTGGTTGCAGTTGCAACTCCCGTTAGTGAGCATTGTTGTGTCTCTGTAAACAGAGAAATTGCTACTAACGACCAGAAATTTGATTTGTCAGAGTTGAAATGCGCAGACGAATATAGACGGCAAGTTAGTAAATTAATTCAAAGGAATAGAGACCTTTTTCCAACAAGTTTCAAAGACTTGACTGGGACTGATACTGTACAAATGGCAATAGATACCGGGGACCACCCTCCTATTAAGTGTAACCCTTATCGTTGTCCGTTAAGTGATAGGCAACGGGTAGAAGATGCTGTTGATGAAATGTTGAAGGCCGAAATAATTGAAAAATCAAGGTCACCATGGGCTTTTCCGATTGTTGTAGTGCGTAAACCAGATGGGTCTACTAGATTTTGCTGTGACTTTAGAAAATTAAACCGGATTACGAAGAAAATATCTTACCCTTTACCGGTCATAGAGGACATTTTATCATTACTAAGTCGCGGAAAAATATATTCAACATTTGATCTTTTCAGTGGTTATTGGAACGTAAAGTTGGATCCGAAAACTAAAGAAAAAGCTACCTTCACTTGTCACATGGGAACTTATACTTTTGGTTGTTTACCGTTTGGATTGGTAAATGCAGGTGCATTGTTTCAAGAGCTCATGAATACCGTTTTAGAGGGATTACCGTTTGCCTTTCCATATATAGATGATATAGCCATTGTTTCAGAAACACCAGAGCAACATTTGGAACATATAAAATTAGTTTTTGAAAGGTTGCGTGAGCATAAATTGAAACTGAAATTGAAGAAATGTAATTTCTTTAGAGAAGAGATTAAATATTTAGGCTTTCTTGTAAATAAAAATGGAATTGCTCCTGATCCAGAAAAAGTCAAAGCTATAAGGGAAATCAGCCCACCTACTACTGTAAAACAGGTAAGATCATTTTTAGGTTGTGTAGGATGGTATAGAAAACTTATTCCAAATTTTTCGGAAGTAGCAGAACCTCTGATTGTATTAACTAGAAAATATCAGAAATTTCGTTGGGGAGAAGCTGAAGAGCTTGCGTTTAAAGAGTTAAAGATACGTTTAACAGTCATTCCGTTATTGGCTTACCCAGATCCTTCAAAACCTTATGTTATATACTGACAGTAGTAATTACACCATTGCGGCATGTTTGACGCAGGAATGTGAGGAAGATTTTCTGTTTCACAAATTAAGTAAAACACAACAACGGTATTCTGTAATCGAAAAGGAGGCATATTCCGTCGTCTATGCTTTGCAAAAGCTTCACCATTTCTTGCACAATAGTAAATTCACAATTTATACAGATCATGCTCCGTTACAGTACCTTTTAAAAGGAGATATTAGGAATAAAAGAATTCAACAATGGGCTTTAGCGATTGCTGGGTATGATTGCGAAATTCAATATATTAAAGGCAGTATGAATAATGTTGCCGATTTCTTGTCTAGAACGCCAGTACAAGTTGGCGAACAAAATCAAATTTTGACGGAAAATGCGTCAGGGAATGAGGAACCACAAATTGACGACAGATATTTAGAGGTAAATGTAATTAATTCGGACAAAATTGATCCAAAAGCATTTGTAGCAAGCAAATTACCGGACGTAGATTTATTGGATGAGCCTTTGCCAAAATTAGGCCATTTTGATATGTCGGTAGAACAAAATAAAGATAAATCGATTGTAGAAATAAAAAAACATTTAGAGGAAAATACCGGAACGAACACCGTACAGAATAATTATATTCATTTAGATAATGTTGTTTATTATCTGTCTAATGCAGACGCCGATCCTGTCTTACGATTGTATGTACCCAGTCATTTACGAAAATATGTAATTAGACAATACCATGATTTAAATGGTCATATCGGGACAGAAAGATGTTTTTATACGATAAAGAGCAAATATTTTTGGCCAAATTTGTTCAAAGATTTACACGCCTACATTAATAATTGCATTCCATGCCAAACTCGCAATGCGAGGCAAATTAGAGCCCCTTTACAAGAAACAGAAATACCTCCATTTCCGTTTAGTAGGGTAAGCTTGGATGTCAGTGGACCGTATCCGGAGAGCTTGTCAGGGAATAAGTACATTGTTACTTTCATTTGTATGTACTCCGGTTATATAAAGTGTTTCCCAACACCGGAAAAATCCAGCTCTGTCATTGCTCATTTGATAGTAGAAGAAATCATACCGAGATATGGGTGTTGTTTAGAGGTGTTACACGACAATGGGTTAGAAAATATAGCAAAGCAAGTGCAAGATTTGTTATCATACATGAAGATAAACAGCGTAAAAACTTCATATTATAGCCCCCGTTCAAATGGTTTATGCGAAAAATCCCATTCTACACTGTTAAGTGTTATAGGGAAACTTATGAATGAAAATTCATCGTGGGAATTATTGATTCCTCAGGCCTTGGCAAGTGTGAGATTTACTGTAAATTTGTCTACAGGCTATAGCCCTTATTTCCTATTGTTTGGCCGAGACGTGATATTTCCGTTAGATACTGTTTTGCAACCTAGACGCAAATATCAGGGGGAAGATCCCATTCACTCAATATTGCAATTACAACATCAGGCATTCACGCACATGCATAGAAATTTGCAGAAGGCTAGGAAAAGACAAAAACGATACGCTGATAAAAACGCACAAAGGGTGGAATTTAAAGTAGGTTCGCCGGTGTACTATAAGAATTTTAGGAGAACTTCAAAATTTGCGCCCAAGTTCCTACCGTATTATAGAATTATTGAGCAAAAAGGGCCAGTAACGTTCATAATAAAATCTCAGTTGGACGGCACGACTACCAAGGCAACTGCTGATCAACTCAGGTTAGCTAATTTAGATTGGGGTGACTTAAGGCAAGGAAATATTTATAACCCGACAGGGAGACCACTTAGAAAAGCACAATTAGCAATGTCCCCAGAGCAATCTTTAAGTGATTCGGAAACGTCTGACTCCGAACGTGAGTTGCAGAGAGGAAAGGGAAAATTTACAAGGCATTATCGGATGATGCGGTCAAGTTCGGACGACGAAGAAAATATACCCTTATATGAGCTAAAACAAAGGTTACAGGCTAGGAAGGAGAGAAATGAATCTCTGAATAAATTAGAATCAGATCAGTCCATGGACGAGAGTGAAAATCAATATTTTACTTCAGAAGAGCAAGATGACATGAAAATGGACATTGACCTAGTTGACAGACAGACTAAAAACCCAGGATTAATCTTGTTGGAAAAGGGTGATCAGAAGAAAGAGTCTGTAGGGTCAGAGATTAGTCCAATAGAGCAAGAAATTGACCTTAAATAGAGTAAGGTTAATCTTTTCTCTGAGTTATTGCGTTAACTTTATGTACTTTATGAAAAAGGCTTTATATAATGAGGAAAATTTGTATTATTATTTGTATTTTACAGAGGGAGTAAAGTGTTCTTCCGCGAACCAATATATTTGCAATACCACCATTTACTCCTTAATGATGAAGTTTGTAGGCTTGTTAGTATTGTGTGGCATGTGTGTTATTGCCACAGATTGGAAGAATTCTGTGTTCTTTCAAAAGAGGAAAACATTTAACGTTGTACGATCAACATGGTTTGTTAGTATTATATTGGATTTAAAACCATACGTGGGTTTTCTAAACGAAGTAGGAAATAACTGTGCATATACACAAAGGTTGATTGCTAGCACTCAAATGAAATTCAGGAGTACAGTACAAAATAGTAGTTTTATCAAACAATTTGAGTTTTTAGGGAAAGAAGTGAGAGAATTGGAATTGGGGCATGAAAATTTAAATATTTTGCTCAGGGAGTATCAAATTCTCATGACGCGGTCAAAAAGAAGTATTCTCCCGTTTGTAGGAAAGTTAAGCACATTTTTATTTGGTACGGTAAACGAAGATCAACTACGGGAATTAAAAGTAGCCATCAATCAGTTGGGACGGCAGCAATCCAATTTAGTTCATGTTGTCCAAGAACAAATAACGGTTATGAATCGCTCGAGGGAGCTAATGTCGGAAAACAGGTTGGCTATAAACCAAATTAATCTAAAGCTCAGGGATCTTGATATGAAAATGGATAATATAACTCAATATCTCATCCACCAGATTTTTGACCTTAATGATTTCCTGGAATGTTACACTCAGTTACTTCATACTGTCAGTGTTTTAAGGCAAATGATCCAGAATGCGTATGTATTCAATGATCACTTAAAGTCTGAATTAAATGTTCTCGGTACAGGGAAAATATCTCCTGAAATAATATCTCCAAAACAACTTAGAGGTTTGCTTTTGAGCATTAAATCGAAAATACCACGCTTAGCAAAATTACCTTTTAACCCGGAGCGTCGTCTATGGCAATATTATGAAATCTTAGAGGCAAGTACGTTTATGGATACTGATCAAATAGTTATCGTACTAAAGATTCCTTTGAGGGACAGTAGGGTTCAATTCGAGCTATATAAAGTGTTGAACTTAGAAATGGCATTGAATTATACCCCTCGAGATATGACGGCATACATTGCCCTGCAAAGTCAATGCCTGGCTATCAATTTAGAACGTACCAAATACATGTTATTAGACGAAGAAAATGTAAAAAAATGTAGTCGCCCATTGCTGAAGTATTGTGAAGTATCGAATCCAATTTATAATGTTGTTTCAAGACAACAATGCCTGGTAGCGTTGTTTTTGAATCAAACGGAGAACATTGAGAAGTTATGTGTCAAAATGATAAATGTGAATGCGAGGTTGCCATTGATTACCGAAATTAATCCACAACTTTGGGCGGTGACTACAAAGAGCCCGTTACAATTTTCCGTAGTCTGTTATGACAAGAAGGCTGTGACTAAAGAGATAATTATAAACCCCCCTTTGGGAGTTCTCTATCTAAATTCGTCTTGTAGTGCCAACAATGATTTTGTATCATTAATCGCGGGATCAGATACGAGTATTACTTTTAAGATTGACGACCCATTCATACGACTCCTACGGAAAATTAATTTCACTGGTATTTCTTTGTACAGGGAAGTTAATCAAGAATTACCAAAATTCATGAATAGTTCTCTTTTGCTCCCACCCATTCTGGATACCGTGGATAAAATTCCCATGAATAAATTACTCACGGAACTAAGAAATGTACAATCCCCACAGTTTACGTTTTTGGAACAATATGGATTTTGGGGCCTCCCTGGTCTGATCCTTATCGTTTTGGTTATTAGCTCCACTGGCCGAAGGCCAGCGGGCTAATGTCATGGCCCGGTGTCCGTCGTGCATCTGTCCGTCCGTCCGTCCGTCCGTTCGTCCGTCCGTCCGTTAACTTTTATTTCAAACATCTTCTTCTCTGAAACTACCCATCCAATTTTCATGAAACTTCACAGAAATGATCCTGCCATGGTCCTCTTCAGAATTTCTTGAAAGAATTTGATTCCTTCAAAAACTCTGGTTGCCATGGCAACAAAACTGAAAAATATGGGAAATCTTTAAAAATCTTCTTGTCGGAAACCATAAGGCATAGGGCTACCAAATTTGGCATGTAGCTTTATGTAGTAGACCTCTATCAAGTTTCTTCAAATTATAGCCCTGGGGTCAAAATTGGCTCTGCCCCAGGGGTCACAAGTTTTACATAGGCTTACATAGAGAAATCTTTAAAAATCTTCTTGTTCGAAACCATAAGGCATAGGGCTACCAAATTTGGCATGTAGCTTTATGTAGTAGACCTCTATCAAGTTTCTTCAAATTATAGCCCTGGGGTCAAAATTGGCTCTGCCCCAGGGGTCACAAATTTTACATAGGCTTATATAGAGAAAACTTTAAAAATCTTCCTGTACCTAGCCATAAGGCCTAGAGCTACCAAATTTTGCATGTAGCTATATCTAGTGGGCCTCTACCAAGTGGGCCAAAATTTTAGCCCTGGGGTCAAAATTGGTCCCACCGCAGGGGTCACAAGTTTTACATGGGCTTACATAGTGACAACTTAAGAAATCTTCCTGTTTTGATTTTTTTTTTAAATTAGCCTTGCATCAGGGGTCTTATGTTTTACAGAGGCTTCATATGGACAAAACTTGAAAATCACCTTATTTTTATGGCTTTATCTTGTGGACCTCTACCAGGGTTCAAGTAATTAAATAGCTCTGGGATCAAAAATGGCTTTGCCCTGCGGGTCTCAACTTTCATATGGGCTTTTACAGAGAAAACTTTGTAAGTCTTCATTTTGAAACCATTTGGCTCAGCATTGAAATGTTTATTATTTATGGTTTATATTTATAAGCCAGTGGAGCAATACAGGGCCATCATGGCCCTCTTGTAATAATAATTGTTATCTTGGTAAAGAATCGTAAGAGAATAAAAGGGTGCTTGGTTGGTGGAATGCAAGGTTCAGGGCGGAAGAATATTACTGAAAGTTGGGAGCTTCACGAGATGAAGGGTGAAAGAAACTCATCACCTGGGATCACGGGAAACCAGTCCACTTCCAACCAACAACATAGAGGAGAAGAAACACAGGTGGTACATCTATATCCACAAATTGACCTTTCCAGTGAGGGAGATGGTGAAAATAGAAGTCGCCATGAATAGATACTCTTAACTCTTTTTCTTATATTACTGATATATGTGTGTTGTATATTTAGATATCTTTCAGTGGTTAAAGTGTTTATGGATATAAACAGAGATAGTGAGATTAATGAAGTTTCACGTATTATTCATTAAAGTGAATTGCCTGAACTGTAAGAGATGGCAGTGTTTATATAACGGTGACTCTCAATGTTTTTTTTCAATTATTGATGCATCTTTTATTGTTATACATGTTTCTCTTATATACATGTATATTCCTGTTGTAGGTGTATTGAATCTGTAATTTCTATTTAGATATTATGAGATATGATGGTTCAGCGTGTATGTTACTGGTTTAATTGGTTGTCTGTCTATATAGACATACATCCTCAGGTAAGGGGTGTGTGTAACATTATACACGTCTAAGTCATCATCATATTTAATTAATGAGTATCATGAATATTGATACAGCGGCAGATAATGGGCGGTTATGATGTTCCTATAATGAACAATAATGTCTTGGTGGGACGTCCACAGAGAATTTGGCTATTTAAAAGCAGACGCTCTGCTGGAAAAAGGGGAGAGAAGGAGATAGATTGGTTATTGAATTGTAGACCCGCGCCAGCGGTCTCTGTTTAGCAGGGATGACTTTCCCCTGGATATTTTCTCTCGTATATTGTGGGTAGTTGCCTTTACCCCGTAGAATTATAGAGAATGGATTTATGTTGTTAATAAACGTTTGTTCGTCACCTTCAGACCCTGTTTCTTTCCTCCAAATTATAATATTCCACTATACGATCACATAGATTCATTCCGAGGTAGTAAAGACTGCCACTATGTTACAGTATCTTGAACTTATGTTTTTTATATGTTTAATGACCCAATTCATGGACACAAGGGTTTAAAATACTTATTTATAGTATGTCTTCACTCTTGTACTCATATATTGTCAAAGAGTTTACATGGTCACAAGGGTTTTAAATAATTATTTATAGTATATTTTGTACTAGTGAATTTCCAGATGTTAAACTCATTACCACACATGCTCAAGATTTAATGACCTTGAGGAAAAAGGCTTTTGAAAATATTGCGGAAAAAAAAGAGAAAATGCTGTTAACCAGTATTTTCTGCGTTTTGTACATTTTTTTCTACAGTGTTGTCAAATGTCAAATCCTATCATTTAAGCCATATTAAAGTGCACACAAGGGTTTGAAATTTTTTTTCTATGGTGTATTTTGTATGGATTTGTTTCAAGTTGCTTCTTGACCCAAGACATGAACGTAGAGGTTTAACTCTTTACCATTTTGACGATGGTTGTGTGGGAAAGCAGCCAGTGGCTTTGAAAGAATATTGTGCAGACGACTGGTAAATGAAACTGCAGGTAAGTATGGATAGGTGCACTGGCCGCCGTGATCTAACTTAAATAATGTTGAAAACGGCGTTAAACACCATACAATCAATCAATCAACTCTTTACCAGACAAAATATTAGTCTTGGTTTTGTCGAAAGCAAATGCAGATGAGAAGTCAAATATTGCATGAATAATGGGATTTATTTTGTACTCATGTAAATCCAGGTGTTTAATGACCCAATCCATGGACACATAGATCTCCATCCACTCTGTGTTAGAATCATTGACACTTCTGAGTTCCAGAGATTACGTTTCTTGAAACAGTTGGGCAATTGCTACTTTGTCTACCCAGGAGCCTCTCACAACAGATTTGAACATTGTATAGGGTAAGTGTTCTCAAGGTGTTATAAAGCTATGTTCAAGCTCATGGTTGAGCATAAAATTTCAAAGTTACAAAAGTACTATTTGATACAACTAATTCAGAACTTTTGTTGCAATTCTTCTCTCTTCTCCTTAGATTAGTGTCTATTTTCCAAATTTTCTCACTGTCTGAAGCATTAATGGAAATTAAAGTTGAGCATGAATTCAACTTATATCATCAGTGAGCTGGATTTGGAAATTCTGTAGGCTAAGTCTCCACCCATGTGCATCTCACAACTCTGGGATATTTAAAACTGTATCTACCATGTGCCTTTCACACAAGATTTAGAAATCCTGTGAAATATAAGTGTCTACCAAGGTTTCTGTCACAACAGATTTGGACCTTCTAAAGGGTAAGTATCTGCCATTTGCCTCACATACGGTTTAGACGTTCTATGAATGGTAATTATATACCAGGTGCCTATCACAACAAATTTGGACATTAGGTAGACTAGGTTTGTACCATGTGCCTCCCACACAAGATTAAGAAAATCATCTGAAGCTTTCAAAAACAGGTTTGGACATAAGATAGAGTAAGTGTCAGATTTAGACTTTCTTAAATGTACTTGTCCAGGAGGGTGCCTACCACATCCGATTTGGACATTCTTTAATTTACTTGTCCACTATGGTGCCTATCTCAACATATTTGGACATTCTGTGTGCAGTTAATGTCATGCAAGATGCTTCTTTCAAAGTCATAAATTAAGCTGCATCTTGTTTATAAATAGGTAATACTCTTAACCTCAAGCAAATTTGAAAACAAAGGGTTCTGAACTAAGATTGATGTGCATTGAGTGATTGGTTACTTTTTTCTCAAGTGCAGTTTATAAAGTTCTAAACTAACTCTCCCTTGGTGGGCTTGACATGTTGCACCTGAGCAATCTTCTTTTATGTAATATCTATATTTTTTTATGCAGAATTTGTATTTTACCCAGTGGCGGGCTTGATATCTTGGCCCAGGGCAATCCTGTAGTGTTTTACCTTTTATCTTATTTTTTTTCTGCAGAGTTTGTTTTTTAGCTGGGCAGCTGGTTCGAGCCTTGCAGAAACGTCAGCCTAGTCTTGGTATCACAGACAAAGACATCCTATGTGTCGAAATTGCAGGTCTATGTCATGATTTAGGTGAGTTTAGCCTTCAACTCTATACCGTAAAGGGTTGAGCAGGGTAGCTCAGTAATGAACCGGGCTTGATACCAGGGTGTTGGTGGTTCGTATCCCCAGCTTGGCAATTTCCTTCTGAGGATTGTCTATAATCATTGTGATAAGATTCATTCCTGTCTCACTGCTGATCAATGTTATGAGAGGTTGGTTATGTGGGAAAGCAGCCATTGGCTTTGGAAGAATTTTGTGCAAAGTAATGATAAAGGATACTCCAGGAGACATGGAAAGGTGCATTGACCAAATTGATATAACTGAAGGAATATTGAAAACTGGACATAATTGAAATAATGTTGAAAAGGTTGTTGAACTCTTTAAGACGGGACTATTCAGTTGTGGTTAAAATGATGATCTTGTCTTTGAATAGGTAGACCAATTGTGGGAAAAGGAGGAAAGATGGATACCAGCATTTTCTCCTATTCTCACAATGTGTTCAAAAGTTTTTTCAGTTCTAGTGATTGAAAGCCAGCAGAACTTATGTCATTGTGTGGTTTCTGTCACTTGTCTGTCAGTCTATTAGTCTTTTTCTTGTTTACCCGATAAAGTTCACATTTGTGGTTGCATTTTCATGAAACTTGCACTGTTTCTTTATATCATCAGTAGCTTAAACCCTTGACCTTTAAGGATTGTTTAATATAATGAAGACTTAAAACCCTATCAAATATGGCTGAATTTCAAACAATTGGCTTTGAGAAATTGTACTTTAATTACTAAACTATTTGTTCAATTAACCATGCCTACTTGTCATCCTTTCTTATTGGGTTCAAACCCATTTGCAACAACCCCCGCCCCTCCCCTTTTTGTGTGTGTGTGTATTTGTCTTTTTCATATTTTCAACATCACTTTGCGCTGTTTGCTAGAAAATGAGCAAAATCACTGCCGGGAGAGTGATTCAGGCCCTCAAGGGCCTCTTGTTTTTGATTGTTACAGCTTGGGAGTATGTGGTAAAGGGTTAAATGGGAATCAAAACTTCTATTAAACACTGATAAATTCTACTACTGGTAAAAATATTATTTCTCTGGAAGCTTAAAGAAACTGGATGGTTACTTTCAGTTAAATGATACAATTTTAGCTTCTACTTCGATGGACATTTTGCAAATGGGAACTCAATCTAGCTTTATTGTCGAGCCTGCTTTTAGTGAGCGAGACATAGCTGTCACATTGTCGCTTCCGTGTATGTGTGTTGTTGTGTGTGTCTGTGCATGTGGGTGTCCATCTGTCCATATTTGTCTGGCCATAACCTATACATTTGTGGATGGATTTCAAATGATTTGGCGCAATTGTTCTGCTGTATTAGTAGACATGCCATATGAAACATTTATTCTTGTAGGTCTAAGGTCAAGGTCACACTTGAAGGCCAAGTGATAAAACTGTTATACATATGTCAGAGCTACAACTTATACATTTATGAATGGATTTCAAAATAATTTGGCACAATTGTTCTCCTTCGTAAGTAGATGTGCCATTTAAATTATTGGATCATATAGCACCAAGGTTAAGGTTGCACTTTAAGGTCAAATGATAAAATGAATAGATCTTGTCAGAGCCTTAATTTTTACATATATAGGTGGATTTCAAAATGAATCTGCACAATTGTTCTCCTTATGAGTAGATGTGCCATTCTAAATTTGTTCAGGTAGGTCCAGGGTCAAGGTCACACTTGATGGTCAGATGATAAAATTTATGACAACTTTTCTACTTAATGAGTAGTAAGTGTCTCTATGTATTATTCACCAATTAAGTGGTTTCAGGGTAAAGGTCATACTTGAAGGCCATAAATGACTCTTCTACTTGTTCATAAATAGGGAATACTTCTATCCTCATGCAAATTTGAAAGCAAAGGAATCTGAAATAAGACAGATGTACATTGAGTGATTGTTTCTTTTTTTTTTTTCCACATGCAGCTTATGAGGTTCTTTGCTAACTCCCACATGGTGGGCTCGACATGTTGCCACTGGGCAGTCTTCTAGTTAGACTAGTGTTGTCAGTGTATGTGCTTGTTATTGTACATAGTGGATGCATGTTATTGATCACGTAGCATTTTCCCACAAACCACAGTGAAATTCTGGGCAGACTGACTATTACATGTATCTACAATGGCTGCATAGGCTATTAAAATTTCAGCTCAGCCCTCAAAGGTTAAAGATCAAATTACGTTAAAACATTATCCATACAAGGGGATCAATTTTTTTTGTCAATTGTTTTCATAAATTTTTTCTGATATATAAAATGGGTGAATATTATATATGTTATTTAAGTTGTTGGGTATGCCATTTGGAATTGAAAGTGTAATATTTCAGGTCATGGACCTTTTTCTCACCTATTTGATGGAAAGTTTATTCCTTCAGTGAGACCTGACGTGAAATGGAAGGTAACTATCTTGTCGTTCCTTGTTAGTTCCAGATACGTGCATGCAGCATTGACTATTATTACATGTACTTTTCCAGGTTGGGTAATTACATTTTTTTTGGTTTGATATGCTGATAGATTAGCCCTTTACTGCACAGTCCTGAGTTTTAATGACCCTGAGGAAGAAATCTTCGTTGGAAAACAAACCAGTATTTTCTCTTTTTCTGACAATGTTTATACCCAGTCAAAAACAATTTCCATCATGTGAGCAATATTTAAATTGTTGTCTGCTAATGCTTTTAATTTGGACAAGTCTACGTTTTGTCATGTGGTAAAGAGTTAATGAATTTAATAATTTAATGAAATGCTGAGGTAAAAGGCTTTTTATAGATTGATCTAGTGAACCCATGGCAGGATTTAATGATACCGTAATGGTGTCATAAAAATTCACTCTCTTGGCAAACACCGTGTCAAAAGAGTTTTACTTTCATGATAAGGTGTTTGTGAAAGATGTTGAACTTCTATGACAACATAATGGTACAATTTAGTCCGGACTTAAATCGCTGGAATATGATGCATAGCTCAATAGTTAGACTTGCCAGAAGGCAGAAAGACAGGAAAAGCCATTTACCATAGCATTTTGTCAAAATTCCACAATTAATCTATGCAGTGTATCAAAGTTAAAATCCAATCTTACATAAATCTCCCATTTCTCTTTGGCACCAGTGATTTCCACATTATGAAAGGCAACCAGCATATTACAGATAAAAAAATATATTATCTTTCTTGATAATAACCCTATAGAATATAATAGGGTTACAAAAATTAACAGAAAGGACACTAGAAGACGTGCAGAAAAAACTGGCATATATTCTTGTATGGTTCATGTCCATATGAATATTTTCAGCATGAAGATGCATCCAAGGACATGTTTCACTATATGATAGAAAAGAACAGCCTGAGGGAGGACTTTGAGGAATATGGTCTGTATGACAAGGATATAAAATTCATTGTAGAGCAAGTTACTGGCCCTTTGAGGAAATCAGAAACGGAGGTAAGGTGGTTCCATCTTTAGTACATTAATTTTTTGTATAAAAACCTCTTTTTAAGGGACATGTACAGGATTACAAGTTGAAGAAACTTACTGTGAACAAAGTGCACAGCTCAAAAACACACATAACTCCAACAAGTTTCTTCATTTGGGGTGCACATAATAAACTAAATACAAACTTGAAATGACACCAGAACAAGTTCAGAAATATGTGTCATAAAGTATTAACAACAAAGAGGAAATGTCTACAATATCCCAAAGAACATTTAACTTGATGTACATGCTGTCTGTCTGTGTTCTGAATAAAATAGTATAAAAAATGTTAAAGGAACACTTTGAGTTCTTTAGTAATGCACTGAAATTTGTCAGTACAAATGCCCCTGTAGAGTTAATAAACCATTGCCATACTGCTGAAAATGGATCTGTTTGCATTGCAAAGTTGGCATATCGATTGTTTGTCAGCATATGTCAACAAATTTGTAGATACATGGTTACCAGCATTTTCTTCTTTTCCAACATTGTTTTCAAAAGTTAACCTTCTCAGAGTTGTTAAAACATGGGATTGTATGGTAAAGGGTAGTTTAGTACATGTGACAATAAAAAAAAATGTATTTAAAGGTAAGGATGACTTAATCATGATATAGAAAACATTGTAGGGAACAGGAGCAATTAATTGTTTAATGCAAATACTCCTTGTCCCTAATGTTTTGAAAAACTTCACCATACACAGTTGGGCTTTGTTTGATTATACCCATCTGTTTAATTAATAGAACAATGTCTACATAATATAGAGATAGATGACCTGTGTTTATACCTGTACGTAGACCTTTGACCACTTATGACTTGTCAATGGCCATCAATAAAACATGCTTGATTATTCCTCACTAACTTAAAAAAGACAAGGTTCGGTAGGCCTAAAGTATGCAATGGAAATATTATGGAGCAATGGGTGCAATTGAAAAGAAAGTATGCAATGGAAATGTATTACATATATGTTAATGATAAAAGTAAGTATGTGTAATGTAAAACATGTTTATTTGTACTCATTAATCTTTTATAAGGTACATCTACAGGTATAAACCAAAAATATTGATTTTTATACTGCAAAAAATGGCCCATGCTTGGGACAATAAAAAATGGTCGCTAAATAAATTGGTCGCTTAATAAATCAGTAGGGGGATGCAAATTACATTTTTCACACATTAATTATTTAAATATATTCTAGATTCTATGCTAAAAGCATATGTTTCAATTTTTAGGTAAGTATCAAGAAAATGCTTTAATATTTAAAAGAAAACAAAATTATCAGACCAACAGCAATTTCTGTTAGTGAAAGAACAAATCGAAAGTAGGCCAAAGTAGTCACCATGAAATATCATGTGAACAAACCTTTATAACAAAATTTCTCTTTGTTTGTGGGATACATGGCAAGGCATTTGTGAAATAGACAAGCACTGTGTAAATATAAGAATGTGTGAAAGACTCATCGTAATCAAAAACAACTTTTTACTCTACGGCGTTTCCAGGTTGAATTTGCCAATGAAGGACACGCTTGATTTGTAGTGCCTATTTATAACCGAACAAAAAATCACTTTCATATAGTGGTAATGGAACAAAGTTCTACTCCATTTAGGGAGACCACAAGGATAAATAAACGGGATTCCCCAGCCTTTTCACACGTTCACACACTAGCAGATTAGGGATTTAGTTCGTAATTATGACATGGTTCTGCATCGTTGCAGCTATTGTCAAAGGGTAATTAATAGTTAGACATGTAAATGTGTTAATCCTTTAATTGACACATGCTGTTATGTCTTGATTAGGATCCTCTATACTGTCAATTAAGGATCCACAATTTTTACGTGTTGATGGGACGCTTAATGAAAGATATAGTGGGCTTTTGGGCTAGCACAAAAGTCGCTTAATACAACATGAAATTAGAGGAAAATAGCTCGGGCGGACTTTTAAACGGTCGTTTAGCACAAAAGTCGCTTAAAACACGTGGTCGCATATACAAGATTGACTGTATTTTAGTACATAAAGTAACTATTTGTGCTTTCGAAGTTGTTTATAAGTACTCATTGGTCTTTTGTAAGGTACATTTACAGGTACAAACCGAATATAATGTTGTTACTGCTAAAAATGTATTTGTAGAGATATTTTTCCCCATTATGCATGCAAGGATCCCTGATGCAGGTAATCTAAGATGGCGAAATGGAAAATGTGCCAAAGTCAAACTAGTACTATATATTGTACCCAAAACAAGTTTTAATGTCTAGGTTGTGTTTTAAAATGGACAGGTACTTGAATCAGAAATGTTGAAACTTTTTTTTTTCACCTATACAAATGATGAAACTTCCGTTTAAATTTCCATTGCGTGGGACTGACTCAATGGAAAAGAAAGTACGCAATGGAAATATATATATATGTTGTTAAATAAAGTAACTATGTATGATTATAAACATGTCTATTTGTACTCATTGATCGTTTATAAGGTACATCTGCAGGTATCAACCAAAAATATTTTTGTACAACTGAAAATTTTATTTGTAGTGATATTTTTTCCCATTATGCCTGTAATCTTAGATGGCAAAATGGAAAACTGGAAAGTATGCAATGGAAATGTAGTCAAAAAAATTATTTTGTGAAAATACCTTTTTTGGTGGTAACTGAATCACTATAAAGTATCTATTATAATATATTATAGATATTTAACTGAATAGTTTATACATGTTACCAGAACAGAACAGAATCTTTGTTTTGACTTAAAGCACAGTCTCATAGACACAAATACATACATATATGCATGTTATGTTTGTTATCGATATAGTTGATTGATTCAAATGTACTCTGAATTACCATTGTGCAGGACTGGTGAAATAGGGAGCAAAGATCACAAATTAAATGTGCTAATTACTTGACGTCTCACAAACTACAGATTGTCATTAAAATCCAAAGTCTGACTCTAGTTAATTTTTGGTTTTAATTGATTGATTGTTACTTAAAATAATGTACGGATTTATAAAGTGTAAAATGTTATGAATTGTGTGTTTGCTTGTAAGAGAGAATAAGTATTCCTGTCATACATAGTTCATTGTGGAAAACATTGTGGAAAGTGTAACAAAATGTGAATTTGCTTGTCAGAGGGAATAAGTATGTCCATCACATTTAGAACATTATGTAAAATATTATGGAAAGAGTAGCCAATCATGTGTTTGCTTGTAAGAGGGGATATTCCAGTCATACATAGTTCATTGTAGAAAACGCAATGGAAAGATTAGCGCTCGATTGTGTGGGTGCTGGTAAGAGAATGAATATTCCCGT
Source organism: Tridacna gigas (assembly GCA_945859785.2). Taxonomy (NCBI): domain Eukaryota; kingdom Metazoa; phylum Mollusca; class Bivalvia; order Cardiida; family Cardiidae; genus Tridacna; species Tridacna gigas. Next base: position 32,738,560 of record OX244034.2, read on the forward strand.
CAAATAAATATTCCCGTCATAAGTAGTTCATTGTGGAAAACATTGTGGAAAGAGTAGCCATTTGTTTGCGTGTTTGTAAGGGAGAATAAATATTTCCGACATAGGTAATGCATTGTGGTTCAAAACATTGTGGAAAGATTAGCCATTTGTGAGCTTCCTTGTAAGAGAGAATAAATATTCCCAACATACGTAATGCATTGTGGAAAACATTGTGGAAAGAGTAGCCATTTGTGTGCTTGCTTGTAAGAGAGAATAAATATTCCCGTCATACATAGTGCACTGTGGAAAACATTGTGGAAAGAGTAGCAATTTGTGTGCTTGCTCATAAGAGAGGAAAAATATTGCCGTCATGCCTAGTTCATTGGGGAAAGCATTATGTAAAGAGAAGCAAATTGTATGTTTGCTCACAGGATAGAATAAATATTCCCGTCCTTCATACATCATGGTGGAAAAAAGAGTAGCCAATTGCATGTTTGCTCGAAAGAGAGATTAATATTCCCATCATACATAGTTCATTGAGGAAATCATTGTGGCAAGAATAGTCAATTATTGTGCTTATTTGTAAAAGAGGATAAAAAATTGCTGTCAAACGTAGTTCATTGCAGAAAACATTGTGGCAAGAGTAGCCAATTTTTGTGATTGCTTCTAAAAGGGGATAAATATTCTAGTCATACGTAGTTCATCGTGGAAAGAGTTGCTAATTGTTTGTTTTTTTGGTTATACCTGTAAATGTTCCTAATAAAAGATCAATGCTTACAAATAAACATGTTTGAAATCATACATAGATATTTTATTGAGAAACATATCTACATAATATATTTCCGTTGAGTACGTCTACTTTCTTTTTCATAGCGCCAGTCCCGAGCAATGGAAATTTAAAAGGAAGTTTTAACATCTATATAAAAAAAAAATATATATATATATATTCTAAATTTATGCTTCAATTAGCTATCCATTTAAAAACACCTTAAGACTTTAAGACACATTGTGGTTACAATATATTGCACTAGTTTGAATTTGGTAAATTTTTCATTACGCCATCTGAGAATACCTGTATAATTGGGAAAAAATCACTACAAATAGTTTTTTAGCGGCACAAAAACATTTTTTTAGTTTATACCTGTATATTTACCTTATAATAAATCAGTGGGTACAAATAAACACATTTGATATCATACATAGTTACTTTATTTAATTAGATATTTATAATGTATTTCCATTGCATACTTTATTTCCATTGCTGCAGTCCAGCTCAATGGAAATTTAAGAGGGAGTTTCAACATCTGTATAAGTACAAATAAAAGTTTCTGAATTTATGCTTCAATTAACTATCCATTTTAAGAAACATTTTGTACTATAAGACACTTTCTGGGTACACTTTTTACACGTTTGAATTTGGTACTTTTTCCATTTTGCCATTTGAGGATACCTGCATATACTGTAATGGAAAAAATATCAACACAAATAGATTTTTTAGTGATAAAAAAAAAATATTTTTGGTTTATACCTGTAGATGTAACTTATAAAAGATCAATGAGTACAAATAAACACATTTGAAATCATATGTAGCCACTTTATTTAATAACATGTAAATAAATTATTTCCATTGCGTACTTTCTTTTCCATTGCGCCCATTGCTCCAAAATATTTCCATTGCGTACTTAAGGCCCACCTGACAAAGTTGGTTTTGACCACTTACAAATTCTTAGTTGATGCTTTGAATTTATAGACATGGTTGACACTAAATTGACAACTTATACAAACACAATTGACTTTTAAATGACCCCCCTTGACCTTTAAATGACCCTAATCTAAGACCCAATTAATCTAAAATTAGAAACTTACAAAGACAATTAGCTATTAAATTATCCATGATATTTGATCGAAAACCAATTCATCAAAAACCATTTTGTTGAAAATCATCTCCTAAAAACAATTTCATGAAAAAGGCCTATCTACCTGAAACAATGTTTCCCTGAATATGATGTTTCATCAAAGTGACACATGGCTATTTCAACATAAAAAAATGTCCAGGAGTACAATGGAAGATAATACATATGCATAAAATTTCAAAATAAATCTCTCACTGTAACATTATCATTTTGGTGGTTTGGTTTTGTTCAATTTATTGGGGTTATACAGAAGAAAACAATATTCAACTGAGTAACAAGATGACGCCACAACTTTGTTCAGCCAAAAGTCCATCAAACACTAAAAAGTCCTGCTCCGATCATTTATTTTTTCTTCATGAAAAACTCTACAAAGACACGATTGACATGTCATTTACCAATGAAAAAGACTTCACTTTTAAATGAGCTCTTTTAGAGGAATATATTAAACATTTCATTGGCTGTCTGGAAAGACAAAGGTGTAGTGTCTTGCACCACTTACAGATGAATGCTTGATATTCTATTAACCACTTGAAAAGACAATGTTGTACATATCATTTCTCCTGTTACAAAGACATGATTAACCTGTCAGTCCCCACCTATACAGACATCATTGATGAGCTATTCCTTGCTGACAAAAACACATTCTTTTCCCCAACATATAGCAACATGGTTGAAGTTTTATTGGCTCAACTACAAAAAACCCCAGCCGTTTACAGTGTTGCATCGAGGGTAGGCGATCCTGCAAATCTGGCAGTCTACGTAAATAACCTCCAGTGCTAAAAGTAGAAACACACTAATGTTGAGCTATGTGGAAATACCAATCTGAATATTCAAATCAAGAGACTGTGAGGCCTAGAGGATAATAATGCCTTGGGTGTAATTTCAACTTGTGTGTGTCAGTGAGAAAGTTTGTCAAACTGTGTGAAAATGTTAAATTTGTAGTGCAGGTTGAATTTGAAATATCCATAGAATCACGCCACCTGAATGCAGTTAGTCAGTGTAAACCAAATTATGCTTATTCAAATTGAGGGAGGGCAATCAGCATCATTTGACTTTGAAGGGGCACTGGCATTGTGAAAAAGTAAGAAAGGAAGATGCTTATTTCAAAAGTGTGAATGCGAGTGTTTTTTTCAAAGGTGTGCTAATTTAAGGTTATTGAGAGAAGTTTCATCTGCAGTGTGCTCAAACTCTTCACTCCCCCCCTTTTTGATTCCAAAATGGTTGATCTTCCCATCTCTGGACGCAACACTCTGTTTATATGTCGCTCACCGCTGTCAAATGCATGACTGACATGTCATTTCCTGTATAATGATGGCTTACATGTTGTGTCTCACTTTTGAAAACATGGTTAATGTATCATTTCCCACTGGCAATAGTTTGGTTTACATTTTCTTTCCTCACTTCATAAAGACATGTTATTTCTCCACATTTTATAGACATGGGTGATGGGTCATTTCTAAATTCCAAAGACTTGGTTCAAATAGTGTTGTTCATTTCAAAAGATACTGTTACTTTTTTTCATTTTCTCACCTGCAAAGACACTATTATCCTGTTTTCCTCAATTATGAAAACATGATTGATTTTTAGCTCCACTGGCAAAAGGCCAGTGAGCTTATATAATGGCCCTGTGTCCGTCTTGCGTCCTGGTTTCTGTGTGTTAACCTTTTTAGCTCACCTGAGCACGAAGTGCTCAGGGTGAGTTATTGTGACCGGTCATCGTCTGTCGTCCGTCCGTCTGTCCGTCCGTCCGTCCATCTGTCCATCCGTCCGTTAACAATTTCTTTAAAAATCTTCTCCTCCAAAACCAGACGGCCAATCTTGATAAAACTTGGCAGGAATGTTCCTTGGATGAAGCTCTACAAAAAATAGTAAAAGAATTTAATTCCATGAAAAACTGTGGTTGCCATGGCAACAAAATGGCTGAAAATGGGAAAAATCTTTAAAAATCTTCTTGTGACAAACCATAAGGCCGAAAGCATTCATATTTTGTATGAAGCATCATTGGGTGACCCTTTACCAAAATTGTTAAAATTAATCCCCTAGGGTCATATTTGGGCTTTGCCCGGGTGCACCCTATTTCACATAATAATAAAAAAGGAAATCTTTGAAAATCTTCTTCTCTGAAACTGGAAGGCATGGAGCTTTGATAGTTGGCATGTAGCATCTCCTAGTGGACCTCTACCAAGTTTGTTCATATGACGCCCCTGGGGTCAAAACTGGCCCCGCCCCGGGGGTCACAAGTTTCGAACATAGGAACAAAGAAGGAAAACTTTAAAATTCTTCTTCTCTGAAACTGGAAGGCGTGAAGCTTTGATATTTGGCATGTAGCATCTCCTTGTGGACTTCTACCAAGTTTGTTCATATGATGCCCCTGGGGTCAAAACTGGCCCCGCCCTGGGGGTCACAAGTTTCAAACATAGGAACAAAGAATGAAAACTTTAAAATTCTTCTTCTCTGAAACTGGAAGGCGTAGAGCTTTGATATTTGGCATGTAGCATCTCATAGCGGACCTGTACCAAGTTTGTTCATATGATGTCCCTGGGGTCAAAACTGGCCCCGCCATGGGGGTCACAAGTTTCGAACATAGGAACAAAGAATGAAAACTTTAAAATTCTTCTTATCTGAAAATGGAAAGGGTGGAGCTTTGATATTTGGCATGTAGCATCTCCTAGTGGACCTCTACCAAGTTTGTTCATATGATGTCCCTGGGGTCAAAACTGGCCCCACCCCGAGGGTCACAAATTTCGAACATAGGAACAAAGAAGGAAAACTTTAAAGTTCTTCTTCTCTAAAACTGGTAGGCGTGGAGCTTTGATATTTGGCATGTAGCATCTCCTAGTGGACCTCTACCAAGTTTGTTCATATGACGCCCCTGGGGTCAAAACTGGCCCCGCCCCGGGTGTCACAAGTTTCGAACATAGGAACAAAGAAGGAAAACTTTAAAATTCTTCTTCTCTGAAACTCGAAGGCGTGGAGCTTTGATATTTGGCATGTAGCATCTCCTTGTGGACTTCAACCAAGTTTGTTCATATGACGCCCCTGGGGTCAAAACTGGCCCCGCCCTGGGGGTCACTAGTTTCGAACATAGGAACAAAGAATGAAAACTTTAAAATTCTTCTTCTCTGAAACTGGAAGGCATGAAGCTTTGATATTTGGCCTGTAGCATCTCCTAGTGGACCTCTACCAAGTTTGTTCATATGATGTCCCTGGGGTCAAAACTGGCCCCACCCTGGGGGTCACAAGTTTCAAACATAGGAACAAAGAATGAAAACTTTAAAATTCTTCTTCTCTGAAAATGGAAAGCATGGAGCTTTGATATTTGGCATGTAGCATCTCCTAGTGGACCTGTACCAAGTTTGTTCATATGATGTCCCTGGGGTCAAAACTGGCCCAGCCCCGGGGGTCACAAGTTTCAAACATAGGAACAAAGAAGGAAAACTTTAAAATTCTTCTTCTCTGAAACTGGAAGGTGTGGATCTTTGATATTTGGCATGTAGCATCTCCTTGTGGACCTCTACCAAGTTTGTTCATATGATGTCCCTGGGGTCAAAACTGGCCCCGCCCTGGGGGTCACAAGTTTCAAACGTAGGAACAAAGAAGGAAAACTTTAAAATTCTTCTTCTCTGAAACTGGAAGGCGTAGAACTTTGATATTTGGTATGTAGCATCTCCTAGTAAACCTCTAACAAATTTGTTCATATGATGCCCCTGGGGTCAAAACTGGCCCTGCCCCGGGGGTCGCAAGTTCAAACATAGGAACAAAGAAGGAAAACTTTAAAGTTCTTCTTCTCTGAAACTGGAAGGCGTGGAGCTTTGATATTTGATATTTGGCATGTAGCATCTCCTAGTGGACCTCTACCAAGTTTGTTCATATGATGTCCCTGGGGTCAAAACTGGCCCCGCCCTGGGGGTCACAAGTTTCAAACATAGGAACAAAGAATGAAAACTTTAAAATTCTTCTTCTCTGAAACTGGGAGGCATAGAGCTTTGATATTTGGCATCTAGCATTTCCTAGCAGACCTCTACCAAGTTATTGTGACCGGTCATCGTCTGTCGTCCGTCCGTCTGTCCGTCCATCTGTCCGTCCGTCCGTTAACAATTTCTTTAATAATCTTCTCCTCCAAAACCAGATGGCCAATCTTGATAAAACTTTGCAGGAATGTTCCTTGGATGAAGCTCTACAAAAATTGTTAAAAGAATTTAATTCCATGAAAAACTGTGGTTGCCATGGCAACAAAATGGCTGAAAATGGAAAAAAATCTTTAAAAATCTTCTTGTGACAAACCATAAGGCCGAAAGCATTCATATTTCGTATGAAGCATCATTGGGTGACCCTTTACCAAAATTGTTAAAATTAATCCCCTAGGGTCATATTTGGGCTTTGCCCGGGCGCACCCTATTTCACATAATAACAAAGAAGGAAATCTTTAAAAAATCTTCTTGTGACAAACCATATTGGCTTGAGCATTCATATTTGGTTTGTAGCATTATATGATGATCCTCTACCAAAATTGTGAAAATTAAACCTCAGTGGTCATATTTGGGCTCTGCCAGGGCACACCCTATTTTACATGGAAACAAAGAAGGAAATCTTTTAAAATCTTCTTGTGACAAACCATATTGGCTTGAGCATTCATATTTTGCATGTAGCATCATCTAGTGACCCTTTACAAAATTTGTTATAATTATCCCTATGGGGTCATATTTGGGCTCTGGCCGGGCGCACACTATTTTACATAGAATTAAAGTTGGAAATCTTTTAAAATCTTTTTGTGACAAACCATAAGGGCCAAAGCATTCATATTTTGCATGTAGCATCATTTGGTGACCCTTTATAAAAATTGTTAAAATTATCTCTTTTGGGTCATATTTGGGCTCTGCTCGGGTAACCCCCTCCCCCCTTTTTTTTTTCGACCCCCTTTTTTTTTGCTCATCTGAGCACATAGTGCTCAGGGTGAGCTATTGTGATCGATCGTTGTCCGGCGTCCGTCTGTCCGTCCGTGTGTCCGTCCATCCGTCCATCCGTCTGTGAACAATTACTTAAAAAATCTTCTCTTCTGAAACCGCACTACAGATTTCAGTGAAACTTTACAGAAATGATCCTTAGGTGATGCACTTTCAGAATACTTCAAAGATTTGAATTCCATGAAGAACTCTGGTTGCCATGGCAACCGAGAGAAAAAACTTTAAAAATCTTCTTGTCCCAAACCATAAGGGCTAGAGCTCTCATATTTGGCATGTAGCATCATCTAGTGGCCCTCTACCAAAACACTTCAAATTATGGCCCTAGTGTTGAAAATGGCCCTATGTTGTGGGTTCTTGGATTTCACATAGAGATAAAGAAGGAAATCTTTAAAAATCTTCTTGTCCCAAACCATAAGGGCTAGAGCTGTCATATATGGCATGTAGTATCATCTAGTAGCCCTCTACCAAAATACTTCAAATAATGGCCCTAGTATGGAAATTGGCCGTATGTTGTGGGTTCTCGGATTTCACATGGAGATAAAGAAGGAAATCTGTAAAAATCTTCTTGTCCCAAACCGTAATGGCCAGAGCCTTCATATTTGGCATGTAGCATCATCTAGTGGTCCTCTACCAAAATACTTCAAATTACGGCCCTAGTGTTGAAAATGGCCCTATGTTGTGGGTTCTTGGATTTCACATAGAGATAAAGAAGGAAATCTTTAAAAATCTTCTTGTCCCAAACCATAAGGGCTAGAGCTCTCATATATGGCATGTAGTATCATCTAGTGGCCCTCTACCAAAATACTTCAAATTATGGCCCTAGTGTTGAAAATGGCCATATGTTGTGGGTTCTCAGATTTCACACAAAGATAAAGAAGGAAATCTGTAAAAATCTTCTTGTCCCAAACCATAAGGGCTAGAGCTCTCATATTTGGCATGTAGTATCATCTAGTGGCCCTCTACCAAAATACTTCAAATAATGGCCCTAGTGTGGAAATTGGCCCCATGTTGTGGGTTCTCGGATTTCACATAGAGATAAAGAAGGAAATCTGTAAAAATCTTCTTGTCCCAAACCTTAAGGGCTAGAGCTTTCATATTTGGCATGTAGCATCATCTAGTGGCCCTCTACCAAAATACTTCAAATTATGGCCCTAGTGTTGAAAATGGCCCTATGTTGTGGGTTCTCGGATTTCACATAGAGATAAAGAAGGAAATCTTTAAAAATCTTCTTGTCCCAAACCATAAAGACTAGAGCTCTCATATTTGGCTTGTAGTATCATCTAGTGGCCCTCTACCAAAATGCTTCAAATAATGGCCCTAGTGTGGAAAATGGCCCTATGTTGTGGGTTCTCGGATTTCACATAGAGATAAAGAAGGAAATCTGTAAAAATCTTCTTGTCCCAAACCATAAGGGCTAGAGCTCTCATATATGGCATGTAGTATCATCTAGTGGCCCTCTACCAAAATACTTCAAATAATGGCCCTAGTGTGGAAATTGGCCGTATGTTGTGGGTTCTCGGATTTCACATAGAGATGAAGAAGGAAATCTGTAAAAATCTTCTTGTCCCAAACCATAAGGGCTAGAGCTCTCATATATGGCATGTAGTATCATCTAGTGGCCCTCTACCAAAATACTTCAAATTATGGCCCTAGTGTTGAAAATGGCCCCATGTTGTGAGTTCTCGGATTTCACACAGAGATAAAGAAGGAAATCTGTAAAAATCTTCTTGTCCCAAACCATAAGGGCTAGAGCTCTCATATATGGCATGTAGTATCATCTAGTGGCCCTCTACCAAAATACTTCAAATAATGGCCCTAGTGTGGAAATTGGCCCTATGTTGTGGGTTCTCGGATTTCACATAGAGATAAAGAAGGAAATCTGTAAAAATCTTCTTGTCCCAAACCTTAAGGGCTAGAGCTTTCATATTTGGCATGTAGCATCATCTAGTGGCCCTCTACCAAAATACTTCAAATTATGGCCCTAGTATTGAACATGGCCGTATGTTGTGGGTTCTCGGATTTCACATAGAGATAAAGAAGGAAATCTTTAAAAATCTTCTTGTCCCAAACCATAAAGACTAGAGCTCTCATATTTGGCTTCTAGTATCATCTAGTGGCCCTCTACCAAAATACTTCAGATAATGGCCCTAGTGTGGAAATTGGCCGTATGTTGTGGGTTCTCGGATTTCATATAGAGATAAAGAAGGAAATCTGTAAAAATCTTCTTGTCCCAAACCGTAAGGGCTAGAGCTTTCATATTTGGCATGTAGCATCATCTAGTGGCCCTCTACCAAAATACTTCAAATAATGGCCCTAGTGTGGAAATTGGCGCTATGTTGTGGGTTCTCGGATTTCACATAGAGATAAAGAAGGAAATCTTTAAAAGTCTTCTTGTCCCAAACCGTAAGGGCCAGAGCTTTCATATTTGGCATGTAGTATCATCTAGTGGCCCTCTACCAAAATACTTCAAATTATGGCCCTAGTGTTGAAAATGGCCCTATGTTGTGGGTTCTCGGATTTCACATAGAGATAAAGAAGGAAATCTTTAAAAATCTTCTTGTCCCAAACCATAAGGGCTAGAGCTCTCATATATGGCATGTAGTATCATCTAGTGGCCCTCTACCAAAATACTTCAAATAATGGCCCTAGTGTGGAAATTGGCCGTATGTTGTGGGTTCTCGGATTTCACATAGAGATAAAGAAGGAAATCTGTAAAAATCTTCTTGTCCCAAACCGTAATGGCTAGAGCTTTCATATATGGCATGTAGCATCATCTAGTGACCCTCTACCAAAATACTTCAAAGTATGGCCCTGGTGTTAAAAATTGACCCTATGTTGTTGGTTCTTGGATTTCACATAGAGATAAAGAAGGAAATCTTTAAAAATCTTCTTTTCCCAAACCATAAGGGCTCGTAGCATTATGGTGTTGAGCTGAGTTGCATTTCAGGTGAGCGATTTAGGACCATCATGGTCCTCTTGTTTCAAACATCTTCTCCTCTGAAACTACCCATCCAATTTGACAAAACTGCACAGAAATGATCCTGTCATGGTCCTCTTCAGAATTTTTTGAAAGACTTTAATTCCTTCAAAAACTGTGAATGCCATGGCACAGGTTTTACATGGGCTTATATAATGAAAACTTTAAAAATCTGCTGGTTCTAAGTCATAAGTCCTAGGACTACCAAATTTGGCATGTAGCTTCATCTAGTGAGCCTCTGCCAAGATTATTGAAACTATAGCCCTAGGGTCCTGGGGTCAAAGTTGGCCCCACCCTGGCAGTCACAATTTTTACTTGGGCTTATATACTGAAAACTTTTAAGATCTTCTGTTTCTAAAACATAAGGCCTAGGGCTACCAATTTTTGTTTGTATATTTATCTAATGGTCCTCCATGGAGATTGTTCAAATTATAGCCCTGGGGTCTAAACTGGTTCTGCCTCTGGCTTATTAAGTAGTAAAAACTTTCAAGATCTTCTTGTTCCTTATCTTCAGATACAGCAGTAATATTTTGTGAGTGTCATCAAATAGCAGACCTCTTCCAAAATTGTTCAAATTAAAGCCCTAGTGTCCAAATTGGTCCCACCCAATGGGTCATAAATTCAACATGTGAAAATTTTCAGTCTTCTTGCTCCTAGGGCTACCAAATATTTTTTATCACTTCTGAATTTGTTTTGAATTAGCCCTGGGATCTAAATTAGCCCAGCCTCAGGGTTCTCATGTTTTACAGGGGCTTAATATTGAGGAAGCTTTGAAAGTCTTCTTGTTTATAACCATTTGGCATGTGGCTTTATCTTGTGGATTTTTACTACGATTCAAGTAATTATAATTCTTATGCTCAAGTATGGCTTTGCCCTAGGGTCACAACTTTCACATGGGCTTTTATAGAGAAAACTTTGTAAGTCCTCTTCTTTAAAACCATCTGGCCTAGAATTCTAATGTTTGCTATGTATGGTCTGTACTTATTAGCCAATGGAGTGATACAGGGCCATCATGGCCCTCTTGTACATCTTATAAAGACACAAGTTATATATCATATCCTCACTTGAATATGGTTGATGTCATTTCCTCACTTAGAAATGGTTTAATGTGTCATTTCCAACTTTCAATAACTGATTTGTAATGTGGCTTTCTCATTTACAAGGCTATTCCAAACTTTAAGCAACATTTTTCATGGCATTTTCTTACTAACAAAGACATGGTTTAAGTGCCATTCCTCTGAGCCAAGCCCCCTTAGCTCAGTCAGTAGTGTACAGGACTTGAGACAGGAGGTCGCTGGTTCGATCCCCGGCTTGGCCATTTTCTTTCCGTGGATTGATGATAGTCATCGCGACAGGATTCATTCCTCTCTCACCGCTGACCATTGTTTTGATGATGGTTATGTGGGAAAGCAGCCAGTGGCTTGGAAAGAATATTGTGTGGAGTACTGGTAAATGAAACTCCAGGAAAGCATGGATAGGTGCACTGGCTGCCATGATATAACTGAAATAATGTTGAAAATGGCATTAAACACCATGCAATCAATCAGCACCATTCCTCACTTTTGAAGACAGTTTGGTTGTTTGATTTTTCACTAAAAAAGACATGGTTGACATGTCATCTCAATTACAGGTTGCTGTGTCATTTACCACTTTCAAAGCCATGGTTTACAGGTCCTTCCTCTTGTACAAAGACATAGTGGAAATGATGTCTCTTCATTTACCAAGAAAATAGAAAATGATTTTCTGTTGCCAACTTTCAAAAGTGTCATTTTCTCACTTACAAAGACATTGGTGTGTGACATTTTCTTCATTACAAAAGCTGTGCATACATGCCGTCTTTTTTATGAAGGTGTAGTTCGTGAATAGTTTCTTTACTTGCAAAAACAAAGTTGATATATCTTTCCCTACTTTCAGAATCAGGTTTGAAATGTCATTTCCTCCTTCACAAAGAAATGATTGTCCTTCATGAAGACATAATTGGTGTTTCATTCCATATCTACTTAAAAAGTAACATGCCATTCTCCTTTTTACAAAGGCATGTCTTGGAATGCCATTTCCCTCATACAAAGACATGATTGGTGTATCTTTCCAAACTTACAAAGAAAGGGTTGGCTTGTCATTTTCCAATTACAAAGACATTGTTGACATGTCACTGAATGGCATTTCTCTTCAAAGACATGATTGATGTGTCATTTCAAACTTACATAGAAAGGGTTTGCATGTCATTCTCCACTTTCAGAGACATGGTTGACATGTAATAGAAAGGTGATTCTCTTACAAATATATGATTGATGTGTTGTTCCAAACGAAAAAGAAAGGGTTTGCATGTCATTCTCCACTTATAATGGCATGTCATAGAATGGTGTTTCTCTTGTGAAGACATGATGTGTCATTCCAAACTTAAAGAGGGAGTGTTGGCGTGTTATTCTCCATTTGCAAAGACATGACTGACATGTCTTAGAATGTCATTTCTCCCTTACAAATACATGACTGATGCCTTATTCTAAACCTAGAAAAGGTTGGCATGTTATTCTCCCCTTATAAAGACCTAGCGACATGTTAAAGACTCCCTTTAAACTCATTACCATACAATCCGGAGTTCAAGTGACCCTGAGAAGGATTTTGAAAACATTTTAGGAAAAGGAGAATATGCTGATAACTAGTATTTTCTCCTTTTCCCACAATATTTTCTACCCTGTGGAAGACAGATTCCATCTTTAAGCTCATTTAATTTGTCATTTGCAATTTTGTTGTTTTGTAAAGGGTTAAAGATATGATTCTTTGATCACAGAGACAAGGTTGATGTTTTACTGCTCAAGAGTGACTAGAGTAAAGAAATGAGTGGTACTCTGATAAAAGGGAGTTTAATGCATCTCTGTAAGGCATCATACCAAGCAAGTCATCACGTAACTGGATCCATAAAACCCATTTTGTCTAACAAACAGCAGAATCATGAGGTAGAATGATCCTTCGACATGCAGAAAATTTACAAATGGCAAAAAATGACCACCCATGTCTGACATGGGTTTATACTTCTTGCAGAAGCATGAAACCCCCTTTTCACAGAGCATGACTCAAATGCTTTTGCTGTTGTTTTTATTTGCAGAGTTGGCAATATGAAGGCAGAGGCAAAGATAAAAGCTTCTTGTATGAGGTAATTAGAACTTAACTTCTTTCAACCCGTTCACACAGAATTGGTTTGTCTATGACTCATTGGTTAACCTTTTACCACTTAACCCTCTCCCAAACAAGCCCAGGTTTTCAAGTGTCTGCAGTACAAGTCTTTTTAAAACACTGTGGGAAAAGGAGAAATTGCTCATAACGAGCAATTTCTCCTTTTCCCACAGTGTTTTCTCCCCTTTTTGATAATTTTCTGCCATTTTCATCAAATTTAAAATTGTTGTCTGCAAACTCTTTCAGTTTGGAGGAGTCCAAAATTTGTCGTTTGGGAAAGGGTTAATCCTGATTTTGGCTTGACTGTTGTCAAAGAAAACATTGATATAATTATTGTAGCCATGGCATCATCTGTGTTGTCATCTGCATTGTTGTGTAGAAACTTTGACATCATATAATATCTCTGTTATTATCGAAGATATTTACTTCAAACTCAGACAAGTTGTAATCTATTAAAAGGGGAACCAATACAGCAAGGACAGGTAACCAAAGTATTTTTGACATAGTTATGTCCCTTGTTTGACTTAGAAGTTTGACTGAAAATCAAGCAACCACACTCCATTGGCACCCACATGCTGTGCTCTTGTTAAAGACTCTTCAGTATGAAAAAAAGAATGGGAAAAAAGAAGAAAAGTGCTGGTAACCAGCCTTTTCTTCTTTCCCCACAATATTTTTAAGCCTTTCAAAAAGGTAGCACATCATTTAAGCCAGATTTAATGTGTTGTCTGCCAATGCTTTCATTTTGGGTGTGCCAAAAATTTTATCACTCTGAGAAAGAGTTATGGTGTTGAATTTGTAATCAGTAAATCCAGAGATCAATTCCCATGGTGGTTCTGATCACTTGAGTGTCATTGGGCCTTTTGCAAGGTAAAGCACTACAGAGTCTCAGTCTAGTAGAGGCGACAGTCATCAATTGGTTGGTTGGTTGTATGGTGTTTAAGGCTGCTTTCAACATTATCTCAGTCATATCCCAGCAGCCAGTGCACCTATCCATGCTTTCCTGGAGTTTCTTTTACCAGTACTCCGCAGAATACTCTTTCAAAGCTACTGACTGCTTTTCCACATAACCATCGTCTAAAGAATGATCAGTGGCGAGAAAGAAATGAATCATGGCGCAATGACTATCATCAATCCTCGGAAAAAAATTGGCCGAGCCAGAGATCAAACCAACGACCTCCTGTTCTCAAGTCTTTAACGCTACCGACTGAGCTACCGCGGCTCGGCGAGAGACTTCAATAATGGATTTTTTATGTGGTACTATAACTGAAGTATTGTGGAAATTATGTAAAAATCAACCTATTCACATACATCCTGTATTTAGATACCACTGATCAGTGCAGTATCGCAAACAATATTGATAATTTGAATATATTTTATAAATTAAACCTTTACCAAATGACAAAATTTTAGACCTGTCCAAACTGAAAGCATTTTGCAGGCGACAAAATAAATGTTACCAAAAAACTGAAGTTTGTCTTTGGAAAGGTAGAAAACGTGGGAAAAGGAGAAAATGCTGGTTACCAGCATTTTCTCGTTTTCGCACAATGTTTTCAAAAGGCTTCTTCCTCAGGGTCGTTAAAAGTCAGGATTGTGTGGTAAAGGGTTAATTCCTTGGTGTCAAAGTTCTTGTCAAACCACACTTTTTAACGAAAAAGTCAAAAACTTTGTTGTTTTGTAAAGACTTAAAAATGGTATCCATGTTTTAATGGGGTAATGTTTGCTTGATTGAAGATTGTAGCCAACAAGAGAAATGGCATCGATGTTGACAAGTGGGATTACTTTGCCAGGGATTGCCACATGCTTGGAATCAAAAACAATTTTGACCATAACCGGTGTATACAGTTTGCTAGGGTGATAGAGGTGGAAGGGCAGAAGCAGATATGCTCTAGGGATAAGGTAAGGTTTTATACACCTATGAAGCCTTTACCAAATAGCCCCGAGTTTCAGCAAACCTCATAAAGACTACTTTTGAAAAGATTGTAGGAAAAAGGAAAAAATGCTGGTAACAAGCATTTTCCCTTTTGCCCCATAATGTTTTCTACCTGTTCAAAGACAAATTTCTGGATTTTAAGCAAATACAATTTGCTGCTTGCAAAAGGTTTCAGTTTGGCAAGCTATCAATTTTGTCATCTTTTGAAGTGTGAATTAACATTTTACCAATCTACAAAAAAAGACAAATTCAAAGCATTTGCTGAGGACAAATAAGATGATTTCTGTTTTTTTATTGGGTAGAAAACATTGTGGGAAAAGGAGAAAATGCTGGTTACCAGTATTTTCTTTATTTCCCACAATGTTTTCAAAAGGCTTCTTCCTCTGGGTCATTAAAACTCTGGTCTGTTTGGTAAAGGGTTAATTAGTCTGAATACAGTCAATTCTGTGCTATACCCCTGTTACTCTTGACTTGCATAGTACTATTTTTCTATTGTTGGTCATCGCATTAAGAACATAAATGATGTTTAAATTTTCCCAAGTTTTCACACAATCACACTGGAGTCTTGCTGTTTGTCATATTTGCACAAACGTAACTTACAGTGACATTGTCCACACATTTAATAGCCACTTGTCTAGCGAGGGAAATGCTGTTTCCCTTTGATGAAAACATGATGGCAGATTCAGAAATTGCTTGATTAGCAGCAAGTTTCCTTTTCCCACTTGTTTTCAAAAATTGATTCAAGTTGTTCTTAGGTGATAGGAGTTTACTTGGTTTTAGTAAACGTAAGGGTCATTTTTAGAGGGGGATCTGACTTTAAATATATGTAGCCCCAAAAATAAAGGAACCCTGTGACTTGTTTCTTCTGACATAATATGACAGGGTGACTTTACTTCTCAATATTTTAGCAGATTCCAAGAGCAGTAGTACACTGTATCATCTCCAGTATGTCAGCCAGGTGATGTGCAAGTGTTGCTGCACTTGAAGGTCACACCCAATATTGACTTGGATTCCATATCTGTTATATGTTTTATTTAAAATAAAGAACGACCTCAAGATGAAATATAAGGGTTCCCATATCTTTCATTCTACCTATATTTTCTGGAGGGAGGCTTCCTTACAAAATGGGGCCCCTGAGAAAATCCTTATAGCTGTTCTATAGCCTATGGCAACCCTGTATTTATTTGCAGAAATACATGATTTAATCATTGCAGGATCTAGTATATAGTATAATTCAGAATCTGTATTTTTTTGCTGAGGCTTGGAAAAAGTTCATTTTTTGGTGTTTATGTGGTTTATGTGATGCATTGAAATATCAAGAGCCAAGCCCCCGTGGTTCAGTCAGCAGCATACAGGACTTGAGAACAGGAGGTTGCTGGTTCAATCCCTGGCTTGGCCAATTTCTTTCCGAGGATTGATGATCGTCATCGCGACAGGATTCATTCCTCTCTCACCGCTGACCATTGTTTCGACTATGGTTATGTGGGAAAGCAGCCAGTGGCTTGGAAAGAATATTGTGCAGAGTACTGGTAAATGAAACTCTAGGAAAGCATGGATAGGTGCACTGGTCGCAGTGATAGAACTGAAATAATGTTGAAAACGGTGTTAAACACCATGCAATCAATTAAAATGTCAAGAACAAATATTTGAGAGCTGCATTAACCCTTTACCACATAATTCCGACATTTAACAACCCTGAGAAAAAAGCCTTTTGAAAACATTGTGTGAAAAGGAGAAAATGCTGGTAACCAGCATTTCCTCCTTTTCCCACAATGTTTTCTACCCTTTCCAAATCCAACTTTAATTTTTTAATCACCTTTATTTTGTCGTCTGCAAATGCTCTCAATTTGGACCAATCCAAAATTTTGTTGTTTGGTAAAGAGTTAATACACTCAGCTGTGGCCTTCTAAAAGTGACAAGCCTTTGTGTATGTCTTACTTTCATAGGAAGTTGGCAACCTATACGACATGTTCCATACAAGAAGCACCCTCCATAGAAGAGCTTATCAACACAGAGTTACAAACATAATTGACACCATGTAAGTTAGGTCATCACTAAGTAATCTTGAGTTTTATCACAGTGTGGGACATGGAGAAAGTTTCCCATTATGTTGACAAATGATACTTTCCTTTTCTGTTAAAACTTGTCTTTTGTGTCCCAGGTGTGATTCTTACTCAAGGCATTGGGTTTTTATGGGATTGTCCTTGGGCAAGACACTTCAGAACCTTAGCCTTGTATTAGTGAAACCTGGGACACACATGAATAAGTGAGTCACCATGACATGACTAAGTAATGTTGAAAATGGCCTCAAGCATCATTCAGTCAGTTAATTCAGTGTTTGAAAGAAACACTTAAGGAAACATTTACAGCCAAAGAGCATCTAGATCCATTCTCTCTTTTTATCCCCTGCCAAAGGCAGAGGGAATAAAGTTTTTACATTGTCTGTCCGTCCTTACTTCCGTCAGGACTCATATCTTCTAAAATCCTTGTCAAAAATTGATGAAACTTCATACATGTGTTTTTTATAATAGTCCACCGGTAGAATTTTTTATTTTTTTTTTTTTTCAATGCCCTGTCATGAAAAAAGGGGGCTTGATGTATATTTCCATTATGGACGAAGATCTCTTTAACTACCGGACAAAATTTTATGACACTTCATATTCATATTGTTTATCATAAGCTACAGACAATCATTACTTGTTAGCTCTACAGGCTTTAAGCCAGCTGAGCTTATGTCATGGCGTGGTTTCTGTCGTCCATCCATCTGTCTGTCCGTCCGGCTGTTTTTCTTGTTTATGCAGTAAAGTCTGCATTTAAGGTCAAATCTTTGTGAAACTTGCACAGATTGTTTATCTCATCAATAGGTTGTACCCAATTGATTTTGAAAAAAATCTGACAATCAGTGTGGGAAAAGTAGCCATTTAAAGTTCAAAATTTCAATTTCTTGTTTACGCGATAAAGTCTGCATTTTGTGGTCTGATTTTCATGAAACTTGCACAGTTTGTTTATCTCATCAATAGGTTGTACCCAATTGATTTTGAAAAAAAATCGACAATCAGTGTGGGAAAAGTAGCCATTTAAAGTTCAAAAATTCAATTTTTTGTTTATGCGATAAAGTCTGCATATGTGGTCTGATTTTCGTGAAACTAGCACAGTTTGTTTATCTCATCAATAGTTTGAATCCTATCGATTTTGAAAAAAAATCTGACTGTCAATGTGGGAAAAGTAGCCATTTAAAGTTCAGAATTTCAGTTTCTTGTTTATGCAATAAAGTCTGCATTTGTAGTCAGGTAAAGGTAGCTATTTAAAGATCAAAATTTCCTTTTCTTGTTTACGCAATTAAGTCTGTATTTGTGGTCGGATTTTCGTGAAACTTGCACAGTTGCTTTGAATCATCAACAGCTTGAACCCTAATGATTTGGAAAAAAAAAATCACAATTGGTATGGGAAAACTAGTCATTTAAATTTGAAAATTTACAACTATAGTTTATGCGATAATGTCGGCATTTGTGGTTGAATTTTCATGAAACTTGCGTAGTTGCTTCATATTATCAATAGCTTGAACCCTATGGATTTAAAAAAAAAAAAAAAAAAAACATTTGAAAATCAGTATGGGAAAAGGAGCCATTTAAAGTTGAAAATTTACATTTCTTGTTACGCATTGAAGTCACATTTTTGATTCAGTCTTTTGAAACTTGCAAAGATTATTTGTATCATCAAGGGATTGAACTCTATTAAGAATGAAGAAAATCTAGCTGTTGGTTTAGGAAAAGCAGCCATTTGATGACTTAGTATTAATTACTCAACACAGTCAACATTATTGGTCACATTTCTTTGAAACTTGCAGGGATTGTTTAAAACAGTGAATACTGAAACCCTATCAAATTTGACTGGATTCCACACAATTGGTTTTTAGAAATTGTACTTCAATTTCAGTTTTTTTTTTTTTTTTTTTTTTTCATTATTAATTTTGTTCAATTCACCATGCCTACTTGTGCTATCTTGGTGGGTTCAAGCCCTGTTGCAACAACCCTTGCCCATATTTTTTTGAGTGTTTGCTTTTTCCCTTTTTGCATCATGAATTCATAGCGTATGCTATAAAAAACAGCACAATCATACCAGTGATTCAGGCCCTCAAGGGCCTCTAGTTTTTATTTAATGAAATGCCATGTCATGGAAAAAGAGGGCTTAACCAAACAATCCCAGGTTTTAATGACTCTTGGAAAAGGCCTTTTAAAGACATTGAAGGAAAAGGAGAAAATGCTGGTAACCAGCATTTTCTCCTTTTCCCACAATGTTTTCTGCTCTATCAAGGACAAATTTCACCATTTGAGCCACCTTTTTTTGTCGTATGCATATGCTTTCAATTTGGACGAGTCTAAAATTTTGTCATTAGGCAAAGAGTTATATATAATTTCATGATGGACCAATTACAAAAAGGCCCGGTTTACATGCTAAACACAATACCTCATATATGCTTTTATAAAAAAAAAAAGGTCTTTTCGGCAGAGAATATCATTTCAACAAAACAACTTGTTTGTTATTTTGATTATGATCTGATTGCAATTTTGTAGGGTTGCTGAGGCCATGATGCTTGCTGACAATCACATCAAATTCAAAGGAATGCATGGGTATGTGATAGGTGGCTACTTATTTTCACACTATGATTTTAACTCACCAGAGCACAAAGTGCCCAAAGTAAGCTATTATGATGGCTTTCTGTCTGTTATACCTTGTCCATAATTGTGAAACATCACATTGTTATAGGTCTTGGTATTCAAAATATGTACATACCTTCATTTTTAGGACTGTTAATGTTGGTGTTACTAAATAAAGAACAAGAGAGCCATGGTGGCCATGAAGGAAACAGTTATGAGTACTGAAACTTGGGATATCTATGATCTCGAGTGTAGGTAAAGAAAAACTTCTAAAATAAGGTCCAGCTCTGCTGAATTTGAAATTATATGGAGGTATCATCATAGCATGGTTGTTAGCTTCTCATAGTCTTGTGAAAACTTGGACATTTTCTTCTCATATTTCTGTTATTACTGAAGATATTTACTTCAAACTTAAGCAAGCTGTTTACTATAAAAGGGGAACCCACACCTGAAGGGCAGGTAACTCCCACCACATTCTTGACACGGTAATATAATACCCCTTTATAAGTAAGAATTTTTATGGAAAAGCACCTGCTGCCAGGCCTTTGCATCCACATGAGATGCTTTTGTTTCCTTGTTGTGACTGTGTTTTGCAGGGAGGATGTGAAAATGTCGGAGGCCATTCATGATATGAAGGCATTTAGCCAGATGACGGACAATGTCTTCTTCCAAATTCTACATTCTACCGGTGATCATCCAGATCTCGTGGCTGCTCGTGAAATCCTTCAAAACATACTACACAGGAAGTTGTACAAATGTGTCGGACAGACTCAGTTGAAACCGAAACATTTGATAAAAAAGGTTCCTCTCATATCTTGCAACCCATCACTGTACAAGCTCATTGTTTGACAATCTGTAACAGAAAAATAGAAGGTGGTTGCGCATTCGATACCAGGTTGAAGCAAACTTTTTTCCGGCAATTTTTCGCCCCTCACCTCTGATGCATGTGAGAAAAGTAGTCAGTAGCTTTGGAAAGAAAGTTGTGCCAGCACTGGTGTGAATAAGCCTGGAAGCACATGGGTGCATCACTTCTCACCACGATATGACTTGAGCTGTTCAAATGGCGTTAAACTCCAATAGACAAAAACAAATCCTTTTCCTACAATGTTTTCAAAAGTTGTTTTCCTTTGTCGTCAAAACTCGGGATAGCATGGTAAAGGGATAATCATGAAAAATATGTAGGACTATAGGGCAGCAATATTGTCAGTTTTTATCCCCCACCCAAGGTGTGGCGATACAGTTTTTGCGTTGTCTGTCAGTTTGTTTGTCCACCCGGACAGATAACTTCTAAAATCCTTGATGAAATGTGATGAAATTTCAACATATATTCCAAATGATAGTCCACTGAAATACTGTTTTTTCGTTTTTTTTTTTTTTTTTTTTTTATTCATGGAAAATGGGGGCTTTTTTTGGTGGGGGATATCACTTCAATGAGATAGGTTGTTTCTTTGTTATTCATGTTGAAGTTTTGAGAGCTTTTTTAACCAGGGTAGTGCTGATTTTGGGTTTGATTGCTGATGCAGACAGTAATGATCAAAATCAGACTGCACAGAAAGTTCAGTCTGATCTTAGATCTACACTGTCTGCTCTTTTGCCAGATATACTAACAAAAACACCTTTGAAATTCCAAAATCTGCATCTTTAGTGCTGAGAATGGCTATTTCATTTATTTAAGTCTAGAGGTGTTAGTGAACCAAAGACAATAACAAGTAAAACTAATTCCATGGAACTGCACAAAATTGAATTATAAATATGTTACTGTACTTTAGTTTATATACCGCTAAATTGTTATTTGATTTACTCCAGGGAGAAGAAAACAAAATTAAAGAAGAAATCTTTTCTAATATTGATGAAGATGAATTGGCCAACTCCCCTATGGAAAGGAAAGATGTCATTGTTCTTGTAAGAATTAATCATTTATGGCATTCTTGAAACTTATATCAATCTTACTAGTGAAACATGGGAGCTTCCTTCTGAAAC
Organism: Tridacna gigas; assembly: GCA_945859785.2. Classification (NCBI taxonomy): domain Eukaryota; kingdom Metazoa; phylum Mollusca; class Bivalvia; order Cardiida; family Cardiidae; genus Tridacna; species Tridacna gigas. The sequence goes on from OX244034.2 coordinate 32,760,135, forward strand.
ATGTTAACTTCTCACTATAACCTGTAACGGATAACTGTTTACCAAACAACAAAATTTTAGACTAGCCCAAATTGAAAGTATTTGCAGACCACAAAATAAATGTGATTGAAAAAGTTTAAATTTGTTTTGGAAAGGTAGAAAACATCATGGAAAAAGGAGAAATTGCTGGTTACCAGCATTTTCTCCTTTTCCCACAATGTTTTCAAAGGGCCTCTTCCTCTGGGTCATTAAATTTCAGGATTGTGTAGTTAAGGGTTAACACATCACATACTTGAAGGTGTGATTGAAGCATGTGGTTCTAAATATACTGAAACTACATGAGTCATGCTCTTGAAAAAGGGGATTGCATCCATCTGTAAAAAGTATCCACCCATTTCAGGTTGCGCAGTCTGTGCAAGCTGACATTGGTCAAAACTTTGTAAATTTCTTGCTTGTCAAACGACAATTCCAACTAGGGATTCATTTGGTTGTTGGACAAAATGGATTTTATGAATCCATAGTGATCTGATGATATGCTTGGTATAATGTATCACAGAGATGAAAACCTGGGACTGTTTGGTAAAGGGTTGAAATATATTAAAATACAGGTACCACCTGTGTCCTAGACTGCTCATTAAAACAGCTTGTGGAAAGAAGTTATCTCTTGTCAAAAGTAATAGCTCCTTTAGCCTTGATGTTTTCTATATCAGACCTAAAGAGACATTTCTTCTCTCAGTCAAATTTTTATCCTTTTGTTCTAGATACTATTTACTGGGGCCTATTTAGATTTTTTGTCATGAAACAAAATTTGGAAAATACTGATTAATACTACTGCATGTATTTCTGTTAGCAAGCATAAAGAAATGGGATAGTTGCAAATTTGACACTTAAATCTCTACCAAATGACAAACTTTTGGACTCAGCCAAGTTGAAAGCATGTGTAGATGACAAAATGGGATTGTGTTGTAAAGAGTCAAGTTTAATATGATTTTAAAAATTGGATTAGCCAACTTTATTATAATGCATGCCTTAGTGACTAAGTCGTTCTTGTGATAACTGAATATTTTGTTTCCTTACAAACAGGTGGCTAACCTTGACTATGGGATGAAGGAGAAAAATCCAATTGATGAAGTGAGGTTTTATTGCAAAAGCAGTCCTGGCAAGGCTACACGAGTCAGGAAGGATCAGGTAGACCCCCATAGTCCTGAGTTTAATTCACCCTTAACCAGATGACAAAATTTTAGACTCATCCAAATGAAAAGCATTTGTAGAAAACGAACTAAGTGTGGCTTAACTCTGTACCACAGGACAATAATTTTAGACTGGTCCAAATTGAAAGCATTTGCAGACTGCAAATTAAAAGTGGCTGAAACCATGGAATTTGTAAAGGAGTTGAAAATATGGGAAAAGGAGAAAATACTGGTTACCAGCATTACCCCTTTTCCCACAGTGTTTTTAAAAGCCATCTCTTTCTGTGTTAAAACTCGCAATTGTATGGTAAAAGCTTGACTAGATGACAAAATTTTGGACTTAATCCAAATTAAAAGTATTTGCAGAAAACAAATTATATGTGGCTTAAATGATTGGATTTGTCTTTGACAGGGTAGAAAAAATTGTGGTAAAAGGAGAAAATGCTGGTTACCAGTTTTTTATCCTCTTTCCACCTCGGGTCAAAAAACTAGGTCACTAGGTCAAATCTTTGAAAAACCTTGTGTATGCTCTAGAGGCCACATTTTCAGGTCAATACTCTTGAAAGTTGGTCAGATGATATGTCAGATGAGTTTGAAATTGGGTCATGTTGGATCCAAAACTAGGTCACTAGGTCAAATCAAAACCTTGTGTTCACAGTCAAGGCCACATTTTTGGTTCAATACTCATGAAACTTTGTCAGAATGTTTGTCTTGATAATATCTCAAATGAGTTTAAAAATTGTTCACATCAGGTCCAAAACTAAGTAATGGAGACAAATCTTTGAAAAACCTTGTGTAAGATTTAGAGGCCACATTTTAGTCCAGTACTCATGAAAGTTGGTCTGAATGTTTGTCTTGAAGATAGTCAGGATTAGTTTGGAAATGGGTCATGTCAGGTCAAAAAGTAGGTCACAGGCCTCAATCTTTGAAAAACCTTGTACTGACAGTAGAGTCTACATTTTCAGTCCTATTCTCATGAAAGTTATTCAGAATGTTTGTTTTGATGATTTCTTTGATGAGTTTGAAAATGGTTCACATGTGCTCAAAAACTATGTCAATGAAGACAAATCTTTTAAAAAAACCTTGTGTACCCTCTAGAAGCCACATTTTCAGTCCAATTATCATGAAAATTTGTTAGAATGCTTGTCTTATTATCTGGAAAGAGAATGGAAATGGGTCATATTTGGTCAAAAGGTGAGTGACTTCAGGGCCATCACGGCTCTCTTGTCTTCTTTTCCCACAGTGTTTTTTACCCTTTTGAAAACAAATTTCATAATTTGTGCGACATTTGTGGTATGCAAATGTTTTCAATTTGGACCAGTCTAATACTTTGTTGTTCAGTGAGAGTTTAAAAGTTTCCAAAAAATTGGCAGCAGCGGATATAGTTGTCCTTTAGACTGCCATTTTGTCTTATCATACAGTATGCATGTTTGAGGTAAGATTTTGTAATGTCATAGATGCATTAAAGGATAAATTATCATAAAGTATCATTGTGTTCCTGTCCATTACTTCTTAAGCAATTGACCTTTCTGCCAATTTTGATTGACTGGTCCTATTAGCCAATCAAAACACAGTATAGCTCATCATGTAATCGCAAGGGTCAGACAAAGTGATAGACTTTACTATTGACAATGTAATTGTTTTTCTTTTTGTTTAAATCATAGTTCTAGGACTGGATTATACAATAATTATTTCAAAATGGATTAAAGTTACACGTAAGAATCATGTGGTCAGGTATTTGTAAAATTATATACCTTGAAAGAAAAACTAAATTTATATATTCCAAAAACCTAGATCTACATAAAATGTCACTGGTAGATTTAACCAGGATTCTGAAAAACCAGCAACTCTACCAAAACCAGCAGGTTTTTTTCCCTAGTCTTTCGGGAAAGAAAGAACGGTTATGCCAAACTGTTTAATTAAACTACCTGTATTGAAATCTAACTGCACGTGCATCTTTCAAATTCCAAACCATTAATTGTAGACAGTTGTAATCATTACATACGAAACAAGCGACAGGAAGGAGGATATTTTATTGACAGCTACTTGTCAACCTGTTTCAAAAATAAGTTGACATTGTGAACGTCATCATATGATTCTTGTTGTAATACTTTAGAGAGCATTCATATTTTATTCCTGTTTCATAAAGACGATTGCATGTGACTGTTAATGATGTTTGTTTGTTTTCGCAACGATTGTCGCATGACTGATAAATGCACATCCATTCCAAATCAGTATAATCCTTACAATCACCCAAGTGACCAAATATACCCCCCAATTTAAAAGTTTATTACAAAAGTACGACAAACCATCTAATTGATTACTTACAATAAACTTCTTGATTTTCACTCAAACAGGTGTTAGAGACGTTAATTAAATCTTTAAGAGACAACAAAAGATTAGATTTGCCTGTTTTGAAAACATATACTGTCGACAAATTAAACATTAAACATTGCTCCTATGATGAGATTTGTCTCTGAAAGGGTAGAAAACATCTAGGAAAAAGAGAAAGTTTTCAAAAATTTCCTTTTCTCTTATTGTTTACTGTCAAACTGACATGTTATATATTGACGAAATGTCTTAAAAATTTATGCCCCTCTTATAAGTTATGGGATAATGCCGACAGCAATCTACTCAATGTATTTTTAGTTTAGATGCTGTGACCAAACACGGAATTACGAACATATTTGCGCTATTTTCATTTTTCGATTTCTCATAAATATGACATTATTCAAAGTATTTTTTCTTGTTACTTTGCCATTTTAGTCCGAACTGAAAAGAACATTGGGAAAAAAGCTTTGGGTACTTTAATTATAGCGAGACATAAGGTAGAATAAAACTCAAATAATTGCTCTTTCTCTATGTATTCGATGCCATTTTCTGGTTTGTTTGTCGGGCATAACGACCAAAATACCGCATTACTAAGGTGGGCGTGCCAAACTCGCTTTTGCAGAAAGGTCAATATGACTGTCAAATTTGATGATTGGGGTAGAGCTGAGGTGTTTTATGTTGATATCTAAATACAAATAGTGTTATGTTGCTTTTTGACAATTAGGTTTGTCCTGATGCAGTGCTCCAGCCAGGGTCAAAAAAGGGCAAGGTGCTTGGGCTAAGAAGGGCACTTCAAGGTGCAAAGTGCCGAGTCGGAGAGAGTGTGGAAGGGGGTGGTCCCCCCCCCCCCCCCGAGTGGGGTCTGGGAGGCTTTTCCCAAGAAAACATTGAAGTGTTGACCAAATTGACCCAACTGGTTTCAATTAAGGCTTTTGAAAACATTAAGGAAAACAGAGAAGTAGAAAATGCTGGTAACCAGCAAAGACAAAGTTCTTCATTTTAGCCACATTTCATTGTAGCCTTAAAATACTTCCATTTTGGCGTAGTCTGAAATGCTGTTTGGTAAAAGATTAATTGGACTTGTAGAAAGAGATCACCAGCTATAGAAGACCTTTTTCTGACTTCCCTGGGGTGGTCACTGAATACATGTTTAACTTTGCTCTTTTTCTAGGTTTCCCAAATGCTACCTGAAACATTTGCAGAGCAGCATCTTCGTGTCTACTGTAAGAAAAGGGACATGCGCTCAGTAAATATGATCAGGGATGCGTTTGTAAAGTGGTGCAAAGATAAAGATTACCCACTACCTAAGGTAATTCTTCTTTCAAATAATAATTTTGGTCATACATTCTTGTCAAATTAAGGATCTTTAATTTGAAATCAGTAATCAGTAATTGTTAACTTTGCTCTGTGAGAAAGTAATCAGCGGCTCTGAAAATAATATGTGGTATCGTCTAATCATCTAAAATCACGATATGTCCCAAGTACACAGCCATTTTGTTTTTCTTTTAAATCGTGTGAAAAGTTCAAAATTGAGGCTGATGATGTCAAGCAGTTTGTTGATATTAACATTGTGTGCAAGAATCGCAGAAAAAATGAGATTTGAACAGGGAAATCGGCGAACTTTGAAAATTTATATTCAAAACATGTGATTGCACTAATACAAAAACACTTCTCCATAAAAACTATGTATTATTTCGGGACAAAACAGGTATGAAAGAAATTTTCGCTTCCAACAGAATTGCCGTTGATGGCTGTCACATTAATGTGTCTGAGGAGGTTTTAGGTCAGTCTATTTTTAAAATGCTGGTTTATTCCAATATCGTCGAATATACCTGCATGACAGAATGGCTGCTCTGTGTCATTACTTACTGAAATGATTTTGTGAATAATAGAAAAAAAATGGATATGTCTTGTATACTTGAAGGGCATTAATTAACACACACTTACAGGTAAGTGCAGTTTTATTTTTACCCCTGCAATTTAAATAAACAGAAACTGTGGCTTCGTATCGCAATTGTCAGTGTGATGATGGTAATTACCATGGACACTTCTCTCTGAGGCTCATATAAGAAGTTTATTAGATAAAAGGGTAAACTTTGTACCAGACAACCCTGAGTTTTTTTGGTTTTGTTTTTGAAAACCTCGTCATAAAAGGGGAAAATGCTGGATCAGCATTTCTCCATTTTGCCACAATGTTTTATAGTACTCTTTCAAAGACAGATTCCTTTATTTGAACCATATTTAATTCTTTACCACACAATCCTGAGTTTTGATGGCATTGCAGAAGCTGAAAACATTGTGGGAAAGGAGAAATGGTGGCCAGCATTTTGTCCTTTACCCACAATGTTTTCTACCCAGTCAAACACAATTTTCATCATTTAGGGATCATTTAATTTGTCATCTGTAAAGACTTTCAATTCAGACCAGTCTAAGATTTTGTGGTTTGGTAAAGAGTGAATGTGCCATTGCTGTCAATATGTTTTAGTAAAAAACTTTGTCCTTTTGGAAAGAGTTACTCACTTAACCTTTTACCAAACATCTCCATGTTTTGACAATCCTGAAGGAGACAGCTTTTGAAAACGTTAGGAAAGGAGAGAATGCTGGTAAGCAGCATCTTGTAAAGAATTAATTTATTCAACAGATGCACAAAAAAATAATGAGACTTATTTATCACATAAAACCACACTCAATAATGTCCTTTATACATATTAAGATCTCACACAATCCTTCTTAATCAGTGCTCTTATTAAGGGCTGATTTCTAGAATTTTATAATTCCAGGTCAGAATTTCAGGAATTTTTGGTGAAAATTCAGGAAGTTTTGTTGTCGCGGTAACAACAAAATCAACATCAGTATTACATGTGCGTTTGCATAGTACAAATATCAGAGGTCAACTCATTACCAGAAAACAAATATTTGGACTCGTCCCAATGGAAAGTTTATAAAGACGACAAAATACATATATTTACATGTATGACTCAAAGGATGTAATTTATATTTCAAAGGGTTGTAAACATTGTAAGAAAAAGGAAAATAATCGCCATAAGCATTTTCTCTTTTTCCCTCACCGTTTCCAATGGCCTTTTTCTCCCGGTGGTAAAACAAGGGCTTGTCTGGGAAAGGGTTAATACCTGTCATTGATACTTTGGTAGTACTCAGTCTGAGACGAAGGGAAAAACTGATTCTCATTTTGATGTTCTAGGTCCCAGTTTGTACGATTAGATATTAAAATCTAGTTGAATTAATTATTTTAAGGCTTTCTTGATATTTTTTTAAAATCCTGCTAATGACGACTTGAGGTTCACATGACAACCTAAGGAGCAACTATATGCCGACTTTAAAGAGTCATTCAACCTAATGTCATCAGGCCTCGCCTCCCTCTGTTTTTATGCTGTAATTTATGATTTAACGCGATTTCTGCTTGTAGGGAAAGGGTAGCTTTAAATATTTAAAGCATACCGGGAACCGCAAGCTCCGCATTATTAACCAACGTGTGAATAAATGACAACTTTAAGTCACCGTACGTTATTACTCGTCAAAGTATTTTTCTTTATCATAAAGAAAATCGTTAATCTTAATTTTTCTAATTTGGAAAAATTAGTAAGAAAAGTGTTAATTAGATAAATCACCGACTTTTTCGGCATTCTGATTAAGGATAAGTAATTTACTGACCGTTGCCTTTATAGGACAAACTTCGAAACAATAAGCATAATCCGTTTATATCGCCGTCCTTAATTATCAAGAGCTGGAGTCGGTTGTCAAGGTAACACCCGGTTTTAAATCAGTTTAGAACACATGTATGCGATGATGAAATTACCGAAGGGTGTAAAGTTTGTGGTGTGTACGTAACGGGTGCTTGATTAGATTTATGTATCCACACGTCCTGCCAGATGTTTGTTTTAACCCTTAGTTTTATTAATACAGGTAAACGCCAAGGTCTGAATTTGCGGACGTTTTTGGAAATTTCTTGACGTACGAAAAACGTCCAGTTCCATTTTTTCGGACGTTTTGGGGAATGTACCGGACGTATATTACGTCTACGTCCGCTTAATGAAAGCACTATTAATTCAACTCTTTTACTATTATAAATATATTCAAACCTTTTTCAGTTTATGATCCCATTTTTACTATCTTTTAACATAGGTATGCGCGCTAAATGACCAAAGCTGTCGATGCACCATAAAACAACATTCATTCATTCATTCACATAAAACCTCCCCCAAGCAGAGTATTTTATCCATGATTTTTAGCTCACCTGAGCACCACCTGAGCACAAGGTGCTCAAGTGTAGCTTTTGTGAATTTGCTGTGTCCGTCATACGTCATCATCCATCCCTAGTCTAGGCGTCAACAATTACCTTGTGTGCATTGTAGAGGCTATATGTTCAGTCCAATACTTTTGAAAGTTGGTCAAAATGTTTGTCTTGATAATATCTCAGGCAAGTTCTAAATTGGGTCACTTTGGGTCAAAGAATGGGTCATTTTGACGAATCTTATAAATACCTTGCTTGCACTCTAGAGGCCACATTTTCAGCCAGTTACTCATGAAACTTGGTCAGAATGTTTTGTTTTAATAGTTATCTCGGACAAGTTCGAAATTTGTCACCTCTGATCGAAAACTAGTTCACTGGAACAAATCTTAGTCTGATACTCATTAAACTTGATCAAAATATTTGTCTTGATGCTACCTTGGACAGATTTGAAATTGGGTCATGTCGGGTCAAAATGTATGTCATTGGAGCAAATCTTAGAAAAATCTTGTGTGTGCTCCAGAGGCCACATTTTCAGCCCCATACTGTTGAAACATGGTCAGAATATTTGACTTGATGATACCTAGTACAATTTCAAAATTGGATCACACCTGGCCAAAAGTAGGTCATTGGGACAAATGGTAGAAAAACCTTGTGTGCACTCTAGAAGCCATATTAACAGTCATACTCATGAGTATTGGCCAGTATGTTTGTCTTGATGATACTTCGTACAACTTTGAAATTAGGTCACATTCTGATTAACTCTTTACCAAACGGCAAAAATTTTAGTCTAGGCCAAAGTGAAAGCATTTACAGACAACAAAATACATGTAACCCAGAAATTGAAATTTGTTTTTGAAAGGGTAGAAAACATTGTGGAAAAAGGAGAAACTGCTGGTTACCAACATTTTCTAGTTTACCTACAATGTTTTGAAAAGTTCCAAAGGGTGGTTAAAAGTCGGGATTGTGTTGTAAAGTGTTTAACACTTATGTGTTTACACTATCACAAGCAGGATATCTTCAACTTTATCGATCCAAGACGACTTTACTCGGTTGGGCGCTTTAGGGCCAATGACCCTCTTGTTATTTGATAGTGTGTACAAATTGTGTCTGGGTCCAGGGCTTGGTTTCAGAAAAAGACTTTAAGCCTACCATTTGCTCAGATTGGCTAACAAACTCATTTTCCAACTCCAGTTGAGTTCATTATTCGAGATGCATTTCAGTAACATTAATAGACTTTAGTAACATTTTCTAATTCTCAGTTTACACAACGTTTCAGACTCGATAATGGACTTAAGTCGGTTAATAGAGTTATTTTTTTTTGCTGAGTTATGTCTGAAATGTGATGTCTCAGGATCTAAAAACAAATTCTGTAAATGTTAGAAAAACATCTTTTGCAACAAATTCTACTTAACTCTTTACCACACAAAAAAATTTCAGACGGGTCCAAATTGAAAGCATTTGCAGATGACAAATTAATTGTGGCTCAAATGATGAAACCTGTCCTTGATAGAGTGGAAAACATTGTGGAAAAAGGAGAAAATGCTGGTTACCAGCATTTTATCCTTTTTCCACAATGTTTTCAAAAGGTTTCTTTTTCAGGGTCGTCAAAACTTGGGATTGTGTGGTAAAAAGTTAAGCAGGTGAGTGGAGTACATCAGCCAGTTCGAGCAAAATTAGAGACTTAACCCTTTACCAGACGACAAAATTTTAGCCTTGTCCAAATTGAAAGCATTTGCAGATGACAATTTCGATGTGGCTCAAATGGTGCAACTTTTCTTAGATAGGGTAGAAAACATTGTTGGAAAAGGAGAAAATGCTGGTTACCTGCATTTTCTCCTTTTCCCACAATGTTTTCAAAAGGCTTCTTTCCCAGGGGCGTCAAAAGGCATCATTGTACGGTAAAGGGTTAAGTTTTTTTGTTTAACCAGGCCCAGGTTCTTGTTGATGGATGTGTGAATCCAGAGGAACAAATCTCAGCATGAGCCAAGTTTTGTATTACTTAGCCATTTTGTAGGAAAATGACTTGTTTTACTCATTTTTTACGTGTGTAAAAGTTTTTATATTTCCCATTTTAAATGCTATACTAAATGACAAAATGGACATATCCATATTGAAATCTGTGGCAAAAGTCAAATTAAATGTGGCTCAAAGAATCATATTTGTCTGTGAAAGGGAAGAAAACATTGTGGGAAAAGGAGAAAATGCTGGTTACCTGCATTTCATTGTTTTCTCACAATGCTTTCTAAAGCTTTCACAGCCAGAATCTTTAAAACCCAGGATTGTGTGGAAAAGGGGTAACTTTTCACCAAACAACAAAATTTTATACTCATTGACAATTGAAAACATTTGCAGTTTGACCCAGATGAAGGATTTGCTCCTGAAAATCCAGAAAATTTTGTGGGAAAAGGATAAAATGTTGGTTACAAGCATTTTCTTCTTTCCCCACTGCAAAAGCTGTCTTCCTCAGGGTTGTGAAAACTTGGGATTGTTTGGTATTGGGTTCAACAGTATGAATACTACAATACTTGTTTTAAGTTTATAGACAAGTGAAAATAACTTAAATCAGTCTTCCCAGAAACTTATTCATTCTGTTTTTAATGTAAATGTCATGAAGGTATCTTTTTGTGCATGTACGTATTCCAATTCAAACCGTAAACATGGACCTGTAAACAGAATATTGGCAGGATGCATTTTTTGTCAGTCATTAGTTTCAATAGTTAGCTTGGCTGTTTTTGAAAAAATGTCAAGGTATTGTTATAGTCCTGTTGTCTGCATCATCGTACGAAAACTGCCATTTTATAATACCTCTGTCATTACTGAATATATTTACTTCAAACTAGAGCTAGTTGTTAACTATAAAAAGGGGAACCCATACAACATGGGCAGGTAATGATCAAAATATTTTTTATTCAATTATGCTTCTTTTGATCCCCCGCCGAAGGCAGGGGGATATAGTTTTTGCATCTGTCTGTTCGTCCGTCCATCCTGACAGATATCTTCTAAAATCCTTGACAAAATTTAATGAAACTTTATACATGTGTACCTTATATAGTTCACCAGTACTTTTTTTCTTCTTTCTTACTTAACGCCGTGTCAGGGACTTCATGTATATTTCCATCATGGACCAATATCTCTTTAACTATTGGACAAAATTTTATGAAACTTCATATTTATACTGTTTATCATAGCCACAGACGATCATTATTTGGTTTTTATTTAATGAAATGCTGTGTCATGGAAAAAGGGGGCTTAAGGCCATGCATAAATGCAAAACACAATGCCTCATATGTTTCTATCAAAGAACGTTTTATTGATAGCGGATATCATTTCAACGAAATAACTTGTCAGACTTGAAATTCTTTATGCAGAAACTGACACTTTATATCTCTCACATTACTAAGATATTTATCTTAAGCCCGGACTGGTTCTTAACTATCAAAAGGGGAACCAATGCAACAAGGGCAGGTAACCATCAAATTTTTTGGAAACATTTATGCCCCTTGTTTGACTAAGTATTTTCTCTAAAATATATCAGTTTCTAAAAGCAACTGCAGCCAAGCATTGACACCTGCTTGCAGTGCTTTTTTCGGTAGAAGGTCCTTTGATACTAAAAACAAAAAGCTATGACCAAGGTCACACTTGAAGGTCAAATGATAAAATTGTCATAAATAAAGCTTCTAGAAGCCATGATTTATATATTTATGGATGCATTTAAAGATTACAGTATTTAGCACAATTATCCTTCTTTACCAGTAGAAGTACTGTTTGTATCATTTGATCAGGTAGGTCCAGGGTCAAGGTCACACTAGAAGGTCAAATGATGAAATTGTCTTTAATAGATCATCCGAGAGCCATAAATTCTCAGCATTTCAGAAAGTCCGCGTTCTTGTGTTTTTGACGCACAAAATGGGAGCCTGACGCTACAAAATTAATACATCGCGTCTTCCTTGGCGCAACATAAATCAGAATAAAAAAGGAACATAAGGAATGATTCAATATATCTTACAAAATCGTCAAGTTTGTAACTGCAAAATCATATCGAACCGACTTTCTAACACTGAATTATTTGTTTCTGGTTTACACTGAATAGGTCTAAAACACGACATTATCCTGTGTGCCATCGATGTCGCCTCATCTATATTACTGTATAGAATCCGTACTTAAACTTTTTTTCCGCATTTTATACCCTGCCCAGTAATGGTCACCAACTAATCGATAACAGGCTGCCAGTTTAGGTCACTGACTTGCTGGAGTAATCGGGATGACAGGCGACAGTTTCTACGAGGTCATTGTTTTCTACTTTTACCTTTAATACCACACTGTCATTTAAAACTCTTAGCATTATGCGACATCTACAATCTGGCAAAGGCAAACAACACATGAACAAAAAAAAAAGGTTACAGAGCATGACGCGTAACATTTCTGAATGACCCCCGAAATTCCAAACAGCGAGTCACAGATGACCCCCAAAATTTATGAGCTAGCAGATACACTGAATTCTGCGTATTTTATGGATTTCTAAATAATTTGGCTTAATTATTCACATTCATGAGTAGATGTTCACTTTAAAATATTTGATCATATAGGTCCAAGATCAAGGTAACACATGGGTGCGTCACTGACCACCATGATATGACCTGAGCTGTTAAAATGGTGTTAAACTCCAATACAAACAAACAAAATCAAGATAACACTTTAAGGTCAAAAGATAGAATTATTATAAATAGGTCCAGCCTGAGCCATAACTTTACACATATTTATGGATTTCAAAATAAATTTGCACAACTGTTCTACTTTATGAGTAGCTGTGCCATTTCAAAAATTTGTCCAGGTAGGTCAAAGGTCAAGTTCGCACATGATGGTCAAATGATAGAATTTATGACAACTTTCATATTTGTAGTAAGTGTATCTCTGAATTGTACTTCAGTAGTTTCAAGGTCAAGGTCATACTTGAAGGTCATAATTACGCTTCTACTTTTTCATGAATAGAGAATACTCCTGTCCTCATGAAAATTGGGAAAAAAGGGATCAGAAATAAGATAGATGTACATTGAATGATTGGTTATTTTTTTTTCCAAGTGCAGCTAATGAGGTTCTATACTAACTCACTCATGACGGGCTTGACATGTTGTCCCTGGGCAAAGTTCTGGTTGCATATCCATTAAACCACCTTTTCACACACCATGACTCATTTCTGTATTCAGGGAGGGAGTGTGGATGATGTGGAGCTTACTCCTGTTACCAAAAAGAACCAACAAGGGCCAAGGACTCCAGACAATGCTGTCCAAAACCACTCCCATGATACAACCCCAGAGTCAGCTGGAAAGTTTAAATCCAGGCTCTCTTTTTAGATTTGTGTCAACTTTGATGCAAGTACACAACTAATTTTTGTGTGTGTTTATTTTCTTTATATATTGCACTGGCTTCGCTCTATATTCTGATTTGTTATATTCACATTTTATTTTATTTAACTTAAAATTTTAAGTTTAGATATTGCTTGAAATCGCATGAACCAATGTCTTCAAAGAGTATGAAGTTTTATGACACAATTGTTGTTTTATTAAATCCAGACATAAGCTTGCTGGAATACGATGATTACCATCGCATTTTGTCAAAGTTCCACCAGTTTTACATGCAGCATATAAAAAAAAACAAACAACATGATTGTGAATGTCTCCCTTGATTATAGCAATATTTTTGTAATTTGATTGTGAATTGACCTACAAACTGATGTCAATTATAAATGTGTTGCAGGATCTCTATCGTTTCCTTTTATCAAATGGGCATTAACTCTTCACCAAACGACAAAACTTTAGACTTGTCAAAATAGAAATTATTTGTAGAAGAAAAAAAATTGTTACTCAAAAATGGAAATTTGGTTTGGGAAGGACAGAAAACATTGTGGGAAAAAGAGAAAATGCCGGTTACCAGCTTTTTCTCCTTTATTCACAACTTTTTCAAATGCACTTTTTCTCAGGGTAGTTAAAAGTTTGGATTGTGTTGTAAAGGGTTAAGCAGGAACACTGACATAATGGTAAAATTCCATTAATCTTTTACCAAACAATTCTGTGTTTTAACCAGAATAAGAAAGAAAGCCTTTTGTAACTTTGTGGTGTCCTTGGTTTTGAGGTAGAGCGTTGGCCTTGTGACTATAAGGTTCGGAGTTGAATACCCAGGAGTGGGTGTCAACATTTGGATTGTTAATTGGCCCACACATTCGGCATGAGTACTTGTGAAGTTGCCAGGAAGCAGAATCAAGAGAAATTAGTATAAGTTGTAAGAGCTTGTTTCTCAATTGATGTAAAATGAATGTGTTTAACTCTTTACCAAACAACAAAATTTTGGCTCAAATGATGAAATTCATCCTTAATAGGGTAGAAAACATTGTTGGAAAGGGAGAAAATGCTGGTTTCCAGCATTTTCTCTTTTTCCAACAATGTTTTCAAAAGCTTTCTCCCTCAGGGTCGTTAAAAGTCGGGATTGTGTGGTAAAAAGGGTTAAACTAGCTTTGTTGGAAAAAAAAGAAAAGGCTGGTGCCCTGCCATTCCCCCTTTTTCCTGAATGTTTGCTGCTCATTCAAATACAAGCCCTATGGTTTTAACCATATTTGATTTAGATATTTCCAAATGCTTTTGAATTGGATGAGAAAAAAAATGCTGTGTGGTAAAGAGGTAATTTTGATAGGAGAAGGACTTATCACAGTAAACTCTATTTCAGGTGATATGAGAAGGAAGAAGTTCTAAAGACCCTATAAACAAAAAAGGCTTTTGAAGACAGTGTTGGAAAAGAAATGTGGTGTGCAAGTCCTTTCAGTGTGGATGAGTCTAAAGATTTGTTGTCTGTGAAAGGGTTAGAACATCAGCGTGTGTGAATTACAGAGATTTCATTTAACCCTTTACCACACAATCCCGACTTTAAACGACCCTGTGAAAGAAGCCTTTTGAAAACATTGTGAGAAAAGGAGAAAATGCTGGTAACCAGCATTTTCTCCTTTTCCCACAATGTTTTCTACCCTTTCCAAAACAAATTTCAATTTTCCAGTCACATTTATTTTGTCGTCTGCAAATGCTTTCAATTTGGACCAGTCTGAAATTTTGTCGTTTGGTAAAGAGTTAACTTTTTACAAAGGACAAATTCTAGACTATTCCAAATTGAAAGCATCTGCAGATGACAAAACCTTAAGTTGTACAAATGAACCAAATTTCTTTTACAGGGAAGAAAACATTGTTGGAAAAGGAGAAAATGCTAGTGACCAGCATTTTCTCCTTTTCCCAGAGTGTTTTCAAAAGCCCTCTCCTTCAGGGTCATTAAAACTCAGGATTATGTGTCTAAGAGTTAAAACATAAAAGTGTAAAACAGATTTGTAGCTATTATTATTTTGTTTTCCTCTCTTTCCTGTTACCTATATTTGAGCCATGCTTAGGCAAAAAGGGGCTTAATGCATCACCGCATTATACCAAGCAGGTTGTCACATAATTATATCTATTTTGTCTAACTACTGTCTGAACCATGAGGTAGAATGGTCCTTTGACATGCAGAAAATTGACCAATAGCAAAAGGTTTCGGCCCAGGTCAGCCTGTGCGGACTGTGCAGGCTGACCTCGGTCAATACTTTTTGCAGATGCATTAAGCCCCCTTTTCACAGAGCATGGCTCATTTAAATAGGTAAACTTTCTAGTTGTTTTTTGATTTATTTCCTTAGAATTGTAATATTTATGCATAATTTGTTTAAAATGAATTCCATTAGTACAAAAAAATTAATGTACTATGTATATAAGGAAGGTATATTTGTCATAAACTGATAGCATATTATCAATCTTCATATCAACAGCAGGTAACTTCCACTGCTACAAGGAAAATCTGCCTAGTTCACAGCATCATTTGATAGCACAAGACTTGGAAATTTAAATTGTGATACTATTCATGCACAGAGATAGTCTTTTCACCCCCCCAAAAAAATTTGAATTTTCTACCTAGTTTGATGAATTGATCCTGGTCAAAATAATCTTTGTCTGTCATGACAGTTTCAACCAAAAATAGAATTGCTCTGTTAATTTAACCCTTTACCACACAATCCCGACTTTTAATGACCTTGAGGAAAAAGTGTTTTGAAAACATTGTGGGAAAAGGAGAAAATGCTGGTTACATGCGATTGCCACATGAGCAAACAATGTTTTCCATCCTATCAGTATCATAGACAAATTCCATCATTTGAGTCACATTTGAATTGTCGTCTACGAATGCTTTCAATTTTGACAATTTTACATTTTTCTTTTGTGGAAGAGAGTTAAAACAGGAATAAAGGCATTCTGTTAGCTGCTGTTTGATTTGTGTTTAAGGTAACCAATAACTGCGAACAGTAAAACATGACATTGTTTTTTCTGTTGTCTATCAGACATTTGCAAGAGATACAACAGGTACCAGTTTACCTCTCTCAGATTTGAATCCAATGTAACCCTTAAAGTGCCTTTCACAACTATAGTTGCCTTTGCTGCTAGTGTAGATCAAGATCAGACTGCATAAAATGTTCATTCTTTTTTCTGATCAACACTTTCTACTTTAATGAAACTTTATAGACAAAAGGAACCTTGAAATTTCCATTATGTGGGTCTTATTTCTAGACTGTAAACATTGGTTGGGTTTACTGGGGGCCTTAAGGGTCAATTAAACAAGTGTATTTCTATGAAGGCCATTGATGGCAGTTACCATTGCACTTTGACATTTTGTTCACTTCTCTTTGCTTTCAAGGAAAACAAATACATGGGCCATGCTCTGCCAAAAGGGAGCTTGATGCATCACCATGATGCATGATACGAATACGGAATATTATGTTGTAGTGTGTTTCCTGGGGCTTGTATTTACTTCTCGCTGCGTGGGAAAATTTGATATCGCGCGAGACAAAGGTCTCGCGCAATATCAAATTTTCCCACGCAGAGAGAAGTAAATACAAGCCCCAGGAAACACACTACAACATAATATTCCATTTATTATATACCTAAACTACCAAAAACCAAAATATATGCATTTAGTGACAATTTTATTCGAAAACGAAGCATAGTTATAAGAAAAATTGGTTTAGTAGGCGTTAACATCTTTTTTTCATGAATGGCGGACGAATTTTATTTAGTATTATTTCCACCACGCCCATTGTGTTAACATATAAAACAATCAAAATGGCTGCCGTGTTCACATGGATACAGTGTGACGTCATCATACCATATTTGGAACCATATTCCACTGAGTGGGATACGGATTTTTTTTCCATCGTGTGTGATTTTAGCCGCATGCGACGCATGTATTTAACCCGGAAAACTTACAGGTATATAATAAAGCAAGTTATCACAGTACTATACAGCCCAAAAATCTGTTTTGTATAACATCCTACTGAATCATAGGGTACACTGGTCCTTTGACATGTAGAAAATTGACGAAAAGCAATGTTTCAGCCCAGGTCAGCCTGTGCAGATTGCGCAGGCTGACCTGGGACGATACCTTTTGCAAATGCATTATGCCCCCTTTTCATAAAGCATGGCACACATTCATGTGTCTTGTTTTTTGAACAGGAATTACTGTTCTGTATCAATTGCTTAAAATGCACAAATTTTTTTTTAATCTTGCACCCACTGACAGATGACCTTCTTGCAAAAGACCTATTCAATATGAATACATTGTAGGAATCCCTACCTATTTGTATGGTATTCTAATGCTGTTTTCAGCATTGTTTCATATATTATGGAAGCCAGTGTACCTATTCATGCTTCCTAGAGTTTCTGTTACCAGTACTTTGCACGATGTTCTTCTCAAGCCGATGGCTGCTTTCCTACATACCCAATATCAAACCGTGATCGGCAGTCAGAGAGGAATGAATGCTGTCATAATCACTGTCATTAATCCTTGGAAAGAAATTGGGCAAGCTAAGGATTATTGTACATAACTCACTGAGCTACTGAGCTCGATAATCCCTGCATAGACTGATTGATTGATTGATTGATTGTATGGTGTTTAATGCCAAATTCAGCATTATTTCAGTTATATCTTGGCGGCCAGTGCTCCTATCTATGCTTTCTTGGAGTTTCTTTTACCAGTACTCCATACAATATTCTTTCCAACCCACTGGCTGCTTTCCCACATAACCATCATCTAAACATTGATCAGAGTTGAGAGAGGGATGAATCCTGTTGCAATGACTATAGACAATCCTCAGAAAGATTTTTCTGCATAGACAGAGATCCCTGTAATTTGAGAAAAGAGCAACCTAGACATTAATCAGTCAAGCGTTTGAAATTTCCGAAAGGTCTATTTTATGCTAAAAAAGGCTTTTTTTATTTCCAGTCAGATTCTTTTGATTCAGTCTTATCAGTCTTATTGCTTTAACTCTTTACCGCACTACGAAATTTAGGATCTCTCTAACATTGAAAGCATTGCAGACAACAACTTGAATATGGCTAAACTGATGGAATTCTTTAATAAAAGGGTTGGAAAACATTTCAGGAAAATTTTCAGCATTTTCTCCTTTTCCTACAAAGTTTTCCAAGGACTTCTTCCTCAAAGTTGCTCAAACTTAGGATTGTGTGGTCAAGGGTTAAAGTAGACCAACTCTTTATTGCAGTTCTAGCCATTTCATGCTTTGTCAATGTAAAAAAACAGGAGTTTCAAAGTTGCCTGCTGCCAAGTCTTGATAAAACTACTAGTTTGAAAGAAGAAAAATATTTGGTGTTTAAACTGTCCATAGTATCTGTTAAGAGATTTTATGTTCATCTGCCTATCATTGATTTTACTTGCATCTTACTATTGTTTTATATTATGACTAGTAACAGCTTTTTTTTTTCTTTCTAAACTCAGGAATTATTTTTCCTTAAGACAATGATTCTGTTCAGAAAAATGAAATCATAGTAACAATATCTAACCAAGATTTTACCATTTACATATTGTTTTATTTTTAACCCTTTACCAAATTTACATACTGTTTTGTTTTTAACGCGTTACCAATCCGGGTGATTAACATTTTTTCCTTTTTTCACAATGTTTTCAAGCCTCTCAAAGACAAGTCTTAACTTTTGAGTCACACTTGTCATCTGCAACAGAGTAGAAAAGTCTTTAACCCTTAAAGTGCTGAATTAATGATTTGGATCTTTTTAATTAGGAAAAACAGTTCAATATATTGCTATTTTAAGGTTGTTTCCATTGGAATATGGAACATAGTAGCAGACAGTGTAGATCAAAGATCAGACTGCACGTTCTGTGCAGTCTGATCTTGATCTACACTGTCTGCAAAACAACTTACGTTGGTTCCAGGGCTTTAAGGGTTAATATTGCTGTTCCATTAAGAGTTAAACTCTTCCTTAGTTGTACTCTGTATCATCCTTTTGTACAACTTTCAACCCAATACACTATACATGTTTACCTTTTTAGCTCGTCATAGTACAAAGTTTTCATGGTGAGATGGTTTGTAAAGGGTTATATACTATGTAAAATGTTGTGATCTTTTCAAAGTCTTAAATGAATTTCAATCTTCACCCTTGGAGTGCCAAAGAGTAAGCAAAAAGGATACTGAGGAAAAAGGCCGCTGAAAGCTTTGTGGGAAGAGAAGAGAAACAGCATTTTTTCCCTTTTCACGCAATGCTTTCTGCTCTTTCAAAGACAAATATCACAATTTAACTCTTTACCCCTTAGCAAAATATAGACTTGGTCAAACTGAAAGCTCTTGCAGATGATAATTTTAATGTGGTGCAAATGATGGAATTTGCACATTTGCAATTTGATTAACATACACCCTATCAAAATAGGGTATATGTTAGGGTAGAAAAGTTACTGGAAAAAGGAGATAGGGTAGAAAAGTTACTAGAAAAAGGAGAAAATGCTGGTTACCAGCATTTTCTCTTTTTCCCACTATGCCTTCAATTTGGGCTTAAACAGCGTCTTGTGGTAGAGAGTTGAAGAGACCTACACATTTCATTGTTAAGGGTCCTTTGCCTGCAGTATCTGAGAAAGTTTTGTAGTTTATATCCAAGATCAAACTGCACATATTTCACAATTTGATCATAATCTACATTGATTTGCATTCCATGGGTTGAAACTGTATGTTTGGTGAACGAAAAACAATATTGTTAATTGTTTTCATGGGCATACCGGTGTGTGTTCTATTACAAGTGCCAAATTTCTTGTTATTAGATTTGTCTTTTTCTGTCCCGTTTTATTGATCCTAAACAATATTATATTCTACACAATGAAGCTTTGTTTGTTTATGTTTTTGCCTGGCTGGTTTTTAGAAGTAAAGAGGTAACAATATTGAATCTCTTTCGCCTGTCAGATGCCTGAATTTACATTTCTATTGGACGAAAGTACAAGTCCATTGCAAACAGAGACTGAAGTCAGAGTTTACTAACAAACACTGTAAATACAAGATCATACTCCAAATCTGTACATTCTGATCTTCATCTACGCTATCATGAAGACATACTATCAGTGGACTTTTTATATCAAACTTCAGTTTCATATGTCATATGGACTCTTTATTTGCTGTACATAACTGGACATATTTAGCTCTTTCACTGCTAATGTAGCTTTGGATAGCTATTGCAGATGGGGTAGATCAAGATCAAACAGCACAAAAAGTGCAGTCTGACCTTTGATCTACACTATCCGCTACCTGATGTTAATCTTAAACCGGAGTCTGCTTTAATCACAACAAAAGCATACTCCTAGCTTTTGAGAAAAAGTTTAATCCATTTAGTTGGCAACAAAAGAGTAAGTGGATAGTGCAGACCCAAGATCAGGCTGCATGTATGTGCAGTCTGTTCTTGGTCTGCACTTCCTGCTCCTCCACCAAAGGTTTTAAGTCGCTTAACTCTTTACCAAACGACAGATTTTAAACTTTTCCAAACTGAAAGTAATTGCAGACCACAAAATAAATATGATTCAAAAATTGAAATTTGTTCTTGAAAGAATTGAAAACATTTTGGGAAAGGAGAAAATGCAGATTACCAACAATGCTTTTGAAAGCCTTATTCCTCAAGACTATTAAAACTCGAGATTGTTTGGGAATAGGTTTTAGTCGCCATTAATGCCTGTAAACTTTACTTTCAATGTCTGTAAACTTTACAATGTTTTCAAAAGCCTTCAAAAGGAAACGTCATGTTTTGAGTTACATAAAGTCTGTCATCTACAAATTCTTTGAATTTTGACTAGGGTAAAATTTTGTTGTTCGGTAACGCAATGTTTACATTGTGCATGTACTTATAAGAGCAGTTATAACTCAAACTCGATAAACCTTTCATTAACAGTTAATACGGGAAAAGCCGTTTTACGGGTTTTCCCGCTTTTAGGTAACGCGAAAAATATAAGTAAATATATACCCGTGATAGTCAAATCTCAGTTCCCATTTCATGGAGCCATCTTGGATTTTACCATAATTCCGGCGATAGTACCCTTTTCAAGTCATTCAGTTTAATCGTTTGAATTGAAAACGGGTTACCATAGCGGTGTTACCGTTAGAATCGATCAGGTGTTTCCGTCAGAATAGATAGATTGTAAAAGAATTAACTAACGGGAAAAATCGTACCCCTAGCGAACTTTGACGTCATCCTGACATCATACAACATTCAAAGAATGATAACTCTTTTAAATTTGGTTGACAAGAGTTTTTTAAACGGCTCGAAAACTAAATAGATCTTGCTTTCACCTCATTGATTATCAAAATTCATTGTAATGAAAATAGAAATGGTGGATTTTGATTGCAAGCAGAAAAATGAATAAATAAAACGATAGATACAGTACATAAAAAGCTACAGTAAAATTATTTTCTGGGGTGTACATTTGCCGAATTTCTTTGTGTCAATCTATGGGCTTCGGAGTGCCACAGTGTAGAGCACAATCGGACTGCATAGAACATTCATTGTTGTCGTAGGACTACAGTACAAACATGATGATATTTTTCTTTAAAGAAATAATCGTTTGAAATGCAATATTTAGGTAGATCTAGATCTATAATATTTCAATATTGGCAGGAAATTTCCATCGATTGTCGATGTTAAATATAAAGTGTGCCGGGTGTTTTGGGGCTGATACCTGTCCTTTATGTGGTGAATAATACAAACTGTTCACTTCGATAGTGGCTGGCTGTATCTCTGTAGCTTCTGACTTGGTGGACGTCCACACAGTTCGCTGTCAGGTGAGAGAGTGATCCACGAGAAATACTGGTTCCCTATATCGACTTTTCCCGCCACTTCGGTTTCGAGGCAGTGCTGGTACCCAGCATCACTACACTCCCCCCGACTTTCTCCAAGAAGGCCTCGGCGGTAGCTGACGGATTCTTATTTCGGGGGACTACTTCCAAAATGGGGTGGGAATCATTCCCTGGATCTCAACTCAAAAAAACCTGGGGCTAGAAGCCGCTGAAATTGCCCCTTAAGTGGGCTAGAAGCCGCACAAGAATTTTTAAGCTAGAAGCTTTTGAATAAGTGGGCTAGAAGCCGCACAAAACTGGAAAACTGGAAAACAACAAGCTCAAGTGGAACTAATACAGGAAAAAGGAGCTAGAAGCTCTACTTTGGATGGCTAGAAGCCACGGAGAAGATTTAATCAATCTTCATAGTTCCTTTGATGTCTTAAGCGATAGCACACTAACCTCATGCTGGGTATCCGACCAGTACGTTGCTAAGAATAGGAGAGAATTCCTCCACCAGAATGCAGTTGGCTAGAAGCCAAATCGAGAAGACAGCTTCCGGCGCAGCCACTGCTATATGGACTTTAATCGCCCCAGTACACCCGGTGGGCATTTGACACAGTCAATTCGCACACCCTGTCCACTGGGAGCTCCCGGTATCTTGCCATCTCCTTTGCACAGGCAAGGAGGTGGCCCGGGGTAGAAACCTTGTGCTTGCCGACCGTAAAATACGGGGCATCAGACTCTAGCAGCAGCCGGTCCTCCCGCAACGACTTCAAGGCCTCAACCTGATCTGGGCTAAAAGTCCTGATCTTGTTGGTGAAGCCAAAGAAGGTATTGGGAAACTCCTTCAGCCATCTGTCTACCACATACTGGTTCCCGGTGAAGCAGTGTAGATGGATCCTTTGGTGAGGCTTAACATGCTTCCGTGTAAAACACAGAAGCTGAAGAAAAGCCTCAGTTCCGCAATCTCCATCCACTCCTCTGCAATGCAACACCAGAACTTGCGACTCCTTGAGCAAGGGCAAAACTCTCTCCAGCAGCATCAGTTGGCTTGACCAGGCCTCCACTGGTTCGGTTCTGTCAAGGCCTACCTCTCCTAGAGCTCTGACACGGGGGTGGTCCAAAAGGGGCTTGAGTGTATCCAGCACCCCGGTCAGGCGTTCTCTTGTAAGGGATGAGGCATGCCTTGGATGGATGCCCACCGCAACCGCAATACCCTCCTCTAGGTCTAGAAGACGCTGAGGGGAAGGGTACGTTTTAGGGTCGCAGTAAACAGCCACTGACCTAGTCACCGACACCTGCTCTGATGGTGACACCGGAACAGCCTGAAGGATGTCCCTCAGGAGAGAGTAAGAGAGAGAGTGCAAACGCAAAATATAGAGTTTCATGCGGATAATGTGTATATATAACCGAGAGCCCCTTTTTTTTTTCAGCGGGTTACGTTTCAGCGTAGGTTGCCCATCCACCCAATACGCACCTGCACCTGCACCCTCCACACATTTGCACTCCCCTCCCCATTGCCCCCATTTGCCGTTTAGGCAGCTGCCTCCGTTAGCCAGCTTTCTCAGTTTTCTCAGCTTACTCGGCTTACTCGACTTAGTTAGTTAGCCGGTTTAGCCAATTAGCCGGCTTAGCCATTTAGCCAAACCTAGCTTTTAGCCAGTCTAGCCGGTTTTGCCGGGCATTGGGATCCTGGGCTAAAGGGCAAGTGAGGCTGGCGGACTAGCGGACTAAAGGACTAGCTGGGAATGGGGAGCCTAACAAAACAAACGGGGGAAACTGGGTTAACAAAATTATTTTTAAAAAAAATGAGTGATAAATTATTAAATGAAGACAAAAATGAGGTTAACAAAATTGCCCCTCTTACATTATATGAAGAAGAAAGAGAAATAGAAGAATTTACTGAGAATATGTTTAGAAAATTTTCTGATGATGTTTATTCTAAAGTTAAAAGAGAAATTGAAATTGAAGAACAAAAGCTTATGAAAAAGGCAAGAAAAGACCTCTATAGTTTTATTCATTGCGATAGATACACATTAGAATATAAACCAATCCAAGAATTAAAGGAAGAATTAAAGGAAGAAAGAAGAGAAAGAGCAGAAAAATTTATAAAAAAATTTTTAGATTTAGTAGTGCCAAACATTGCAATAAAAATACTAAAACCACAAACCCCGGTAAGTAAATATGATGGAAATCAAGGTTATTTAGAATTCATTGGCTCGCTTTTCTTCGATGACACATTATTTAAAAAATAGGTGGGTAATAAAAAACATTTTACGCATCCATTTACTAATAAAAATGTGCATATATTATGTTATATATACACATTATCCGCATGAAACTCTATATTTTGCGTTTGCACTCTCTCTCTTACTCTCTCATTTGATGATGTTATGAAAAATAGCCAATTGGCACTGTATTAATCCCATTTTCTAAAATATACCTCACATCTTGCTGAGGATTTAAAGTAACTTTAACAAATTCTTCTGTATATATTTTATGGTCTGTACTTCTAAAACCTGAAAATTTAACAGTCTTTTCTTTTTCATTAAAAATACAATCAAGGTAATCATTGAAAACAATATCTTGATTTTTAATACAACATTCTACAACTCCTTTCAATTTTAATGTTTCTTTTGTTTTTCCATTTACTTCTTCTGTGTAAGCGTATGATTAGCACATGTGGCAGCATATTCTTTAATTGGAACTCCCTTTGTTTCATCTTTAAAAAATCCAAGTTTGTTTTTATTTTCCATGCTGTGTAGTGGATGGCTTTCCGGATATTTCCAAGTATCAAAACAAACATTTAAATCTTCTTTCATTTCTTCATAAATGTCCTCTGTTTGTATATCCAAAATGAAACTGTCCGTATCTGTATACAGCAGCTTTACTCGATTTCCGAATTTTGGTATTAAATAGTCATAGTACAACTGATACATTTTTAATTTTGAAAGTTCCAAAACAACAAAACCGATATATATTGGTTTGTTAGCATTTACGAGTGTTTTCTTTTTTGTTACAGCAACAAGATGAGGATTAAACATTTTAAAGCCTGTGTATTCTGGACTTTTTAAAAGTTTTTCAGCTCTTTTCTCGTTGTTTATTATCTCCACATTTGATCGTTTACGTGGGTTTTCAATTGTCTTACCATAGATACTATTAATGGATTTTTTAAAATATTCTTGTTTACTCTTCTCTGTTGCTTCTCTGTGCTTAATGTTGGTTTTGATACAAGACAAAAATTAATTTTGGGAGGAAGAACACCTGGAAATTTTTCCTTCTTAATTCCCATATCTCATATTTTTGGATTTTTTGAAGATTACAACAAAATTATATATGGAGTAAAACAAGAAATCAGTTTAATACGAAAAGGAGATGGAGAAGCCATTCATATTGCAGGAGGAAGCCGACTAGTAGGAGGAGCAGATAAAGACTATGGAAGAGCAGAAGTGAAAATTACAAAGCTTTCTTGGTTTGTTCCCCATGTATTACCTTCAGATGAAGCGAGATTTGCACTATACAAACAAATAGACAGTAAAATTCAAACAAAGATTGGTTTTAAAAGTAGGCAGTGTGAAAGTATCATAGTTCCACAAACAACAGAGTTCGTATGGAGGCTTGCAGTAAAATCAGCAGCAGAAAAACCGCGGTTTTTAGTTCTTGGATTTCAAACGGGGGACAAAGACCTTCAAACAAACAACGCTGCTATTTTTAATCATCTAAAGATGACGAATGCACATGTATATTTAAATACTGAACGATATCCTGAAATAGACTATAATATAAATTTTGAAGAAAATGAATTTTCAAGAGCCTTTTTTGAAACTGCCAACTTTAGATATATGACGCAACACATACCAGAAGTAAATTCAAACTTTTCTATAAATTCAATAGACTTTAAAAATTTATATCCTCTTTTTGTTTTTGATTTGTCAAAACAAAAATCAAGATTAAGGGCCTCAATTGTTGATATTCAAATTAGGGCTAAGTTTGCAGAAAATGTACCACCAGAAACAAAAGCTTACGCTGTTGTATTGTCTGATAAAATATTTAGTCTTCAATCTGACGGAAAGAAGATGAACCCAGTATTTTAAACAATTAATTAAAAAATCTATATATGATAATTTTATCATATGTAGATTATAACATTTCATAATATAGAGTGGTAGTCTTGTCTTTGCCCTTTTTTACTTTGTGATATTTCTCTTCATCAATTAATATTTTTATTGGAGCTTTAACCTTTGTTAAATCTGATATTTTGTTTAATTCATCTTGTAAAAAACAACCTTTAATTGGATATTCTTCCTGTCCTTTTTTTGATATATACAATGCCATATGTATTTTATTTCTGAATTCTATTTCTGTAAATGCATATGCTTCATATTCACCAGGTTCAACACCTTTTGTACTTGTGTCATATGTCTCTTTATAGGTCGGTGGTGTTTTTCTTTGTAATGGTTGATCAATTTTTTTTTAATTCTTTGTGCATTTCTCTATATTTAGCTTTTGATGTTTCCAAATCTTCCAAAGTTAATTTATTAAATTTTGTTTTAAAAGAATTAATCCAGTTTTCAGATATTAACATTTGATATGGATTATAAAAATCTGGGGTTTTCTTCTTTTGAAAATGAAATTTTAAACTATGTATTGGCATGCAAAAAATATAAACACCTTTTTTTTTATCAGCCGGGTTTTTTACTTCAATTTCTTTAAAAAATTTATTTCTTTCTTCTTTGGTGTTTAAAAAATGTTTTAATTCTTTAGTTGGAAAACAAACACCTTTTTCTTCAGTATCACCGTAAGTAAAAAGAATCCTAAAAGGTCTTTCTTTGGTTTTTTCATTAAATTCACACATTTTAAAAGCAAACAGTCTAAAAGTTTTTACTTCTAATAATTTTTTTTCTACTTCTTTTTGATTTCCGATTTTTTTAAATTCTTTTTCTACTTCTTTGTTTCTTTCGTCTGCCCTTTCCTTTTTTTCTATATATGCTTTAGTTTCATCAATTTCTTTTTTAATTTGTATTTTTCGTTTTTCTTCTTCTTTTTCTTCTTCTTCTCTCAATTCTTTAACTTTTTTCCACCACCACAATGTTTTAATAATTAACAGTTTTCATTTTCCTCCAGTGCTTCTCTTCTTTTTCTTGTAGACAGTAAAACAATATTAAAATTAGCTTCAGTTTTAAAAGGTTTGTATTTAATTGTTTTTCCACCTGCTCCGTGGTGGCTTCTCTTTTTTCTAAACATGAATTTAATATTTTCAGTAGGTGGACAAAAATCAGACATTTTAGGTAAATCTTTTAATTTTTCAGGATCATAAATTTTATTTGGTTGTTTTGTTGGTGTAAGTATTGTTGGCCCAGTTCTTAAATAACATTTTTCAGGTTTAAATATTATTACTTTGTCATTTTTTACTGTTTTAACTTCAAATTCAACAGCATTTATAGGCAACTGATTAAATCCAAAATCACTCATTACTTCTTTTTTTGCTCGTTTCCATCGTTTTAAAAATTGATCTTCTGTTTCATTTTTAAGATGTAAAACAGGATATCTAACCCCGCAAACTCTATTTGTAGCACTCGAACCATACCAAGCCATAAATAAAGCACCTGTTGTTTTATTAGCAATTAAACAAGTTTTTGTAATATTGGAAGCTAAATTTAACCACTGCTGGGCCGGTGGTTGAATATGGAAAATTTTTTCATGTTTAATAAAATCATATTCTTCATTAATCAAACTTAAAAAATTTGTTTTTGTTCTTGTAGTACAAACTGAAACTTCAAGGCGTGTCAATCCACATTCTTTAACTTGTGGGTGATTTAAAAGGTTTTTAAGATATGGATCATTGTGATTATAAGCATATTCAGCAAGATGAGAACCAAATTTTTTCTGTGTGTCTCCTGCTTCAAAGTTAGAAACAATTTTGTTATAAAATTTAACTCTGATGTATAGTCCATTAATTTTTTTTGTATATTTTACTATATTAAAACCGGCTGTTTTTTCGACTTTCCGCCTGTTTAATAGTTTTGCTTTTTCTTCCCCTTCATCCATAAAATTAATATATTCATAATCACCATTTTCAATAGCTTCACGCTTTAATTTAGTTTTTTCTTCTTTTTCTTCTTTTTCTTCTATAAAACTACTAGTATGAGAAAGAAAAAAGTTATATAGTGCGCCTCTTTCAAGTGTACCAGCAAAATCACGCGTTATATCAGTTTGAAAATTTGCAAAACCTTTTCTGTTTAATGATTCATTTACACGGTCTAAATTTTCGAAAACTGTTTTAAAAGGAATATTAGAAACATCAACTTTAACAGCAACAAGCCCCACCGGCTCATATTTAGTATTTTTAAATTTTTTAGCATTTTCCAAAATTTTATTATTGCTTTTTCTGTTAATATCCCACATAGCAGGGATTATAACGCTTTTAGATCTTGTTGAAAATTCGGGTGTAGCAAATATTTTTGTTTTTTTACATTCTTCATTAAAAAAGTGTTTACATTCATCTTTGACAACATCTAAATATTTTTTAGCTGCTCCTTTTACACTGCTTGCATAGTTTCCTTTTGTATCATCTTTTAAATCTTTCTGACCTTTAAGCCTGATCCCTCCGCCTGGGTTTCTTTCAATATCATCTTGAAAAATGAAACCGCAAAAATATATATCATCAAAAAACACAGAAACACCTTCTAAAGGTTCAAGTTTCATTCTACCTTTTGAATGTTCTGTATATGAAATACCTGCAATATCATTAATTAAATTAGAGTCGTATGTATTTTCTGTTGCTAAATGATAAGCAATACTTTCAATACTACGAAGCCCAACCTCTTTCATTTTTATCATTAAAGGTTTTTTAATATCCCCTGTGATATTTTTTATTTCAACGTTTTTTCCCGTTAACGGCATTCTTTTTAAATATTTAGAAAAAAAAACTTTAAATTGTTTTAATTTTGCGTTTAAAACTTTGTTTTTTCTGCCTTTGCTCTGTTTGTTCTGTTCTTTTGTTTCCCCCAGTTTCCCCCGTTTGTTTTGTTAGGCTTCCCATTCCCAGCTAGTCCGCTAGTCCGCCAGCCTCACTTGCCCTTTAGCCCAGGATCCCAATGCCCGGCAAAACCGGCTAGACTGGCTAAAAGCTAGGTTTGGCTAAATGGCTAAGCCGGCTAATTGGCTAAACCGGCTAACTAACTAAGTCGAGTAAGCCGAGTAAGCTGAGAAAACTGAGAAAACTGAGAAAGCTGGCTAACGGAGGCAGCTGGCTAAACGGCAAATGGGGGCAATGGGGAGGGGAGTGCAAATGTGTGGAGGGTGCAGGTGCAGGTGCGTATTGGGTGGATGGGCAACCTACGCTGAAACGTAACCCGCTGAAAAAAAAAGGGGCTCTCGGTTATATATACACATTATCCACATGAAACTCTATATTTTGCGTTTGCACTCTCTCTCTTACTCTCAGGGTGCCATTGGCTGGCAGACGCAACCTGCCCAAAGTCCGGTCCAGGTGAAAATGACTATCTATGACAATCGGGTACACCTGTTCCTGACCCCGAGCGGTCGCATCTGTAGCCTCCGGCTCCCCTTGGTCCATCGGGACAGAGGAGAAATTAGCCCTCCAATATCCCCTTTCTTCAGGGCTCAGTGTTGCCGCAATGAGCAACACCACCTTCCAGTGCACCAGAACACCAGGGGAGTTGGGCTCTGCAAGGTTGAACTCCTGTGGGGGTGAGGCTTTTACTTGGTGGCACATGCCAAGCATAGCCGCTTTTTGTTTGGCTGACACCTCACTCCCAGCTACACTGGCTAGAAGCCGTTGCATCCTTAAAAAGGAAAGGAGATCAAGGACCGTAGCTGGTCGACCCAACAACCACCTCGCAGCCTGTTCGAGAGCCTTGACCCGGCGGCTACATACATTGGGATCATCGGCGGGCAGATCTTCTCGAAAAACATCAGGGATATGCTCCTTAAAGGCATGGACTTTAAGGAATTTCTTCTCAGAGGAATCACAACCAGGGACGGCACAGAATCTTTGCCTGGCCCCCCTGTTTCCTCGGGCCGATTTCACCCTTTGTACCGCCGCGCTCACCCTAGCCCTTTTTGCGGGGAGCACAACTTCCGAGTCATCCAAACCATGCTTCTGGGGTCACAAACAGCTGACCTTTACTTGGAGATCTGAGCCAACCGATGTTACTGTGCGCTTCGCAGCAACACCTGCATTCAGCGGGCTCTTCGGGGAGCTAGAAGCCCCCGCCTTAGAGGCCGACTTACGAGTGCCTGCTGAGGGCTGCGGGCTCTTCGGGGAGCTAGAAGCCCCAGCCTTAGAGACCGACTTATGCCCTGCAGCTGAAGTCTGCGGGCCCTTCGGGGAGCTAGAAGCCCCAGCCTTAGAGGCCGCCTTACGACTTCTTTTATTTCGCCTGTTTTTCCTCTTACCTCCCCCCTCTCCCCCTTTTTTAGGAGCCGCCTCTCCGGGGGCCCTCCCGGGGCTGGAGGCAGCGGGACTAAACCCAACTGGAGTGGGAGGCAGAGGATTTTCTGGCGGAGCGGGTAAATCCGTCAGCAAGGCCTCGGCCTGGCTGGAGGATGGGCTAGAAGCCACATCCATGGGCACCTCTGCAAAGAAAGACGGGCTAGAAGCCGCATCAGTCTCCGCAGTCGGCACCCCCTCAGCCATGGATAGGTCGGAGAGAAGTTCTATAATAGCAGGGTGGTCCATGAATGCGAGTAATCTGAAAAAATAAAGGAGCATTCAGTATGCGACCTCCACCGTTCTTTCCTTCTTGCAGGCCTTGCATTTATATTTGTCAATAGCCAATGCATCTGACACACTGATATTGACACATGAACCATGGAACCACTCATCACAATAATCGCATTGTATCATGAAGCGACCATTCCAGGGCTGGCGGCACAAGCAATACTTGGTGCCCTCCTCACTGTCAGGAATGATTGCTGAATCCTCTGGTAAGGATTTATGCTTTGTGATCCAAGTTGGGAGAGTCCTATCCCTACAGGGCATTAGCCTGTCATGGTTCACTACAAACACAGACTTATGGAGCTTCACACGGTATAGGTATGAAGACAATTTCTTTATAATTATGGCTGGTCCCTTCCAAGGAGATGATAGTTTTCTGGACTTTCCCTTAATAACTGCTGTATCTAGTAGATACACAACATCTCCTTCAGCATATGGTCTTAAAAGAATTTTAAGATCGTAATTCTTTTTCATGCGCTTCAGCGAAGTTTTCAGATTCCGGCGAGCAGCGTCATGAGCCGACTGTATATTTTTGACCAGATCATTGACATAGTCACCGTAATCCACCGACTGACCTTTGGGACAAGGGAACATTAAATTTGCAGGTGTATTAATTTCCCGTCCCAACATCAATCTATTTGGGGTAAAACCCGTACTTCTGTTAACTGAAGCCCTTATTGCCATAGCTATTTGCTGGAGGTACTTGTCCCATTGATCCTGCTTTTTACCTAAAAAGCAACGGACAGCATCCATTAAAGTACGATTGAATCGTTCTACTTGTCCGTTTGCTGCAGGTCTATAAGGAGTGGTTCTAGCCTTATGGATCTGCAAAGCTTTACATAAAGCTTCGAATAGTTTTCCGTCAAAGTTCCTGCCTTGATCGGAGAAAATTTGTAGTGGAAGACCAAAACGCGAGAAAAAGTCAATGGCCGCCTGAGCCGTTTCCTCCGCGCGCTGAGTAGGCAAAGGGACACATTCAACCCACTTCGTGAACTGGTCCACCATCATTAGACAGTGAACATTACCGAGCTTTGTTTTAGGTAAAGGACCAATAAAATCTATATGTACCCGCTCCATTGGTACCCCAGCTTGAAATTCTGTTAATGGGACCTTTCCATAAGCCTTGTTCTTTTTATTCTGGTTACAGACATTGCAAGACAGTACATAGGACTCCACATCCTTTGACATACGAAACCAGAAAAACTTTTCCTTGAGTTTTGCCTTAGTCCTAGCGACACCCTGATGCCCAGCTGATGGTATATCATGATGCAAGGACAAGACAGACTCTTTTAGACTTTCGGGGACGACTAAAAGCCAATCACCCATGTCTTCGTCTGGTTTCTGTCTGTATAAGACTCCATCTATGAGCCTGAACAGTTCTTTATCCAGCCAGTAACTTTTTGCCTCAATGCTGGCAATGAACAACTCATTTTCGGCTGGTTCTTGATTTTTCTCGAACCACGCTAGAAGC
Source organism: Tridacna gigas (assembly GCA_945859785.2). Taxonomy (NCBI): domain Eukaryota; kingdom Metazoa; phylum Mollusca; class Bivalvia; order Cardiida; family Cardiidae; genus Tridacna; species Tridacna gigas. Next base: position 32,792,268 of record OX244034.2, read on the forward strand.
ATGGTGAGATTTTCATCATTGTGTTGCGCGTCCCACAGTTCACCGAGGGAATAGCCCCAGCACGTTCTTGTGGTTGTGCTGTCAGCCGGACCCCCTAGGGAGACGGTGCAACACCCGATGTGGCTCACACTTCTTTCCTTACGGAATGTTATGTCAAAGTGCGCTTCTGTACTACCTAACCCGTCAATGTCTCCAGAACCAATGACGTCTAGAAGACGGTCATTTCCTGTAAATATGACAGCGTCTAGAAGACGGCCGTCTTTACAGTGAGCATCGTCCATTGGCTGGTCTAGAAGACCTGAGCCCAGACTGCTCTTTTTGCCTGGATACTGCCCTGAATGGTCTAGAAGACCTGATTCAGGCTTCAACTCATTAGCAGTACAAGATCTTTCTGAAAAAACCCGGCGGACTCCCACTGACCTGGCTTCCCCTTTCCTTGCACCTACCACTCTTCGGTTAACCTCTGTCAGAGGTGCCCCCTTTTCCTGCACGACCAGACTGACAGCCTCATCCACTTCCTCAGTGAACTTAGCCCACTGGTTATGCGCCCTCGTGCAGTAATGGCATCCTCCGCATGGCAGGTCCGCAAGCTTTATGCCAGAAATATACTTGAAACATGGACTTAAAGGATCTGGGATCCGTGAAAGTGCATCCGCATTTCCATGTTTTGATCCTTCTCGATGCTTGACCACCATATGGTATTGAGAAAGTTCCTCAATCCATCGAGCTAGCTGGCCCTGTGGTTCTTTGAACCTTAATAACCAGGTTAAACTGGAGTGGTATGTCCTTACTGTAAAGATCTTACCAAGCAGATAAAACCTGAACTGTCTAGTAAACCTAACAATGGCCAACAATTCCCTACGTGTGGTGCAATAATTCTGTTGCTCAGGAGTCAGAGAAAAACTGCTAAAGGCAATCACCTTCTCGACCCCATTCTGCACTTGTATTAACTCAGCACCTATTGCAAACTGAGATGCATCCACATCCAAAATGAAAGAATCATTGACGTTTGGTAAAGCTAGAACAGGTGGACTTGTAAGTACTGCTTTCAACTTTTCAAAAGCACCTTGCTGCTCTTCACCCCAAGAAAAAGGTTTTCCCCCTGTCAATTTGTACAGAGGACGAGCAATTTCTGCAAAATCTTTTACGAACATTCTATGGTAGTTAGCTAGCCCCAGAAACCGTTCAACATCTTTGTAGTTTGTTGGCTTGGGCCAATTTCTCAAAGTTTCTGTGTCCTTCTCCGTCATGGATAAAGAATTACCACTGACAGATCTGCCAAGAAACTCTACTTCATTTTGAAAGAAGAGGCATTTCTTTGGCTTTATCTTCATACCATGTGTTCTGAATCTATCCAGGACTTGACACAGATTTTGCAAGTGCTCTTCGAAAGTTTTTCCCATCACAAGAATGTCATCTAGGAAGGCAAGTACAATCTTCCAGGTCAGTCCCTTCAAAATGAAGTTGACAACCCGAGAGAATGTGGCAGGCGCATTGGTTAGTCCAAAGCCCATCTTGATATGCTCAAAGAGTCCAAACTTTGTAAGAAAAGCTGTCTTCTTACGGTCGTCCTCCTTGACTTTAACTTGCCAATAAGCAGAATTTGCATCTAGTTTAGAAAACCAAATGTTTCCTGCTAATGTATCAAGACAATCTTCTACTAAAGGTAATGGGAATGTGTCCTTAACTGTGACGTCATTCAAAGCCCGGTAGTCTATGCACCACCGAACTGAGCCATCTCTTTTCCTGATTAAGACAGGAGAAGATGCCCATTCCGAAACAGATTCCTGAATGACGCCGGCACCCAACATTTTCTTCAGGTGAGCTTCTTCCTCCTCAACAAAACACGCAGGGGTTCTGCGCATTCTTTGTTTGATAGGTTTTGCGTCACCTGTATCTATTGCATGCTCAATAGCTGTGAATTGACCCAGATCGAAATCACTTTGAGCAAAGACATCAGAATAGCTACGTAGAACGCCAGCTAATTTCGATTCTTGCTCTTCATTAAGGCGAGTTCTGGATGCCTCGAACACACCTTGTAAATGAGATGGTAATTCTACAGCTAAATCCCTCTCACCTTTTGGGCTAAAAGCCGCAAAATTTATTGATCCGTGACTCTTGAGTTTTCCTGTTGGGCTAGAAGCCGCAGCAGGCCCGAACCCATGGCTTATTTCAGTTGGGCTAGAAGCCGCAACAGACCTTGATCCATGATTTAACTTAGTTGGGCTAGAAGCCGCAACATAACTAGACCCTTTTTTAGATTGGCTAGAAGCCACTCCTGTATCTGCACTGTGCATGTCCCCTAAAACGGTGTCAATTTCGTGTGCATTTGCAATAATCTCATTCTTTTTCAATGTTTTGAAATTATCAGTGGGATTGACCAGACAAATGATTGGTCTATCACCGGCAGATCTGACAATGCAAGGCATAAGGACCTTTCTTTGATGTATCAGATCACCAGGTTCAAGATAATAATCGCCAAGCTGGTCATCCAATTTACATGCGACACGAACAACAGAATTGGGAGGGACCACCACCCTTTTTGTCAAAGACACTCTAGCAACAACAGGTTTTATATCCTGCAAATGGGTAATGACAGGGACTTTTTCTCCATTCACCACAAGGGTATCGGACTTCATATCATGTAGGACACCCAAATGGTGCATAATGTCATGGCCCAATAACATGTCATCTGAAATAGGGGCGACATAAAGTCTTTCCCTAATTATCTGGGAGCCAAGACGTAACTGTACAGGTTTAATAATAAAACCTGGTAAAACATTATCCCTATCTGCCATCTGCATTACAATATCCTTGATCTTTTTGGGTTTTTGTTTCAAGGAATCATAGACCTGTTTGGAGAGAATAGTAATTTCTGCTCCCGAGTCAATCCTAGCCTGAATATCTCTCCCCCTGACTTTCAAATTGATGAAAGAAGAGCCTGCACAAACAACGTGCACTTTAACTGGCTCGTCTGTATGGGTAGAAGGATTAGGATTAACAATGGTTACAGCATTACTATCCACTTTAGTCTGGTTAGAAACCGAGACAGTCTCCATTGTCGGGTTAGAAACCGCGACTGACTCAGTTGCCCGGTTAGAAACCGTGACATCAGACTGAGTATGACCACTTTTTTCAGTTGCCTTGACAGTAGTTTTAGTCTGGTTAGAAACCGAGACTGACTCAGATGTCAGGTTAGAAACCTTGACTGTAGACTGAGTTTGACCACTGTATTTTGTTGCCTTGACAGTGGACTGAGTGGCGTGGTCCTTACCCTCAGTCCTTACCCGTTTAAATTCTGCTCTTTCTTTGACTCCTTGCGCTTCTTTTGCAACCAGGCCTTGTACCTTCTACAATCTTTCTTGAAATGGTCGGCCTTTTTGCAAAAGAAACAAGGGTCACTTGGTTTGGCCTTCTTTTCATTTTCTGCTTTGATTGCTTCAGCAATGACCTTCTTTACTTCTTCTAAGGTAACCTCATTGACGGATACTTCGTCTTTAGATCGACGGTTTTTATTTCTCTGTCCGTCAACAGCCTTGGTAATGTATTGGTGATGTTTCACCAAATTTAAGGCATGCTGAATGTTTTTAGGGTTTTCTAGGCATGCATGTTTGGCTGCCTCCTTATCTAAACAACCCTGGCTAAATTTGGCAACAGCCTCCTGAATTCTGTGACTTTCAGGCAAGTCTTTGTAGGCTGATGTAGCAAGGGTCATAACCCTATCTGCCCAGTCTTCTAATGTTTCCTCTGGATTTTGTGAGGCTTGTTGGAAGTTGACTCGGGCAGTCTCAATCAAATCAATGGAGCCAAACCTACTTTCAAGTTTCTTAATGATTTCCTTGAAAGTAAACTCTTCATCCATTCTAACAGTAATGGTGAAGAAATCTAGCGCCTTGCCTTCTAGACTCCAAGTCAAATAGTCTTTGCATTCTTGCTCTCCCCAGTTAAAAACCGACCTATAGCTTTCGAACATTTTCCTGAAAGAGAACCAGCTCGTTTTGCCATTATTTAAATGTAAATTTTTTGGCAGCAAAGCCGGATTTCCTCTTCTTGGGTCAGCGGGTCTAGAAGACGCCTGCAATTCGGAAGCATTGATAGGTTTTGGAGAACTTGAACTTGAATTTGAGGAAGACTCGTCCGGATAGAATCCAGTCTGTCTTCTGTGAACCCTCAATTTCCTAGACTTTTTGCTTGTGCTGGTGAGTCTTGGACTAGGCGTTTGAGCCAATTCCTCTGGTCTTTTATTAGGAATTTTCTTTGGCACATGTTCCTCCAGATTTTCAAACTCCTGTGTGAGGGGCTTGAACCCTGGAGGGACATGTGGTGCAGCAGTGCGGATAGGTGATGGTCTAGAAGACACATCATCAACAGCAGCCTGTTGTCTAGAAGACAAGTCAAAAGTAGTCGGTTGCTGTACCAGCGACTGTTGCAGCTCCAATTGTGTCCTAATAAGTTTCTGCAAGTCTTGAATTTGTTGTGAAGTCTGCTCTTGGAGTACTTGCAAAGTGACCATATCCATTTGCCTCTTTAATGGACTTTGCCTATGTGGGGTCAAAGGTGATTGAGGCGGAAGCAAATGAAGTGTTGGTTTGGGTGGGGAAACCAACTGTGGGAATTGCTCTTTTTCTGCAGAATGTTTTTTGGGTATTTCTGTTTTTTGCACAGTAGGTCTAGTGTGATGGGGTGGGGTTTGTGGGGTGGCAGCATGTTTCGTAGCCTTGGGCAATTCTGAAAAGAGCTGCTGAAAACCCTGAGCTTTCCTTGATGGCTTTGGCTCACTGCGTGACAGGAGCCTGCGGAGCTGATCCTCAGTCTCGCTAATCTGAGATTCAAGCTCAGCCGCCGCAGCCTCTAATGAAGTTAAAGGAGGAAGTGGCAAACTTTTATCCGCCCTTTCTCTCTTTAACTGTGTTCTGGAAGGAACACTGAAATCTAATTGATCCCAGGTTTCTTCATCTACTGCTCCCATCAACATCATGGAGAAAGCCATTTTTGTCACTGGACCATACATTTCTCTATGGTAGACAATGGCCTCAGCTCTTTTTCGGCCAATGCCTTTAACATTGCAGAGTTGGTCAACTGTTGCAGTGTTGATATTTATTCTGCTCATGTTTTCAAAGAGAAACTTTACACAGGTAGATTTGAAGTTTAATCTGAAATTCAGTTAAACAAAATGCAAAACCTGCAAAGAAGAAAGCATGCAAATATAAATTAAACAAGTTAATTAAATTAAATTACTGGCAGTTAACTCAAGTGCTTAGAAAGCGTACCTGAAATTAACCGAAAACTTTCTAATTGTAAACAGGTGTGTGGGGTAAGTACTGGCTTTACAGTAAATTGGGCGCTGCCTGCCTGTAAAGATTAACTGGCATACCCTAACCTGAATTTAAATTAGTCTTTCCTTATACTGTGTAGACCAAAATAAAGATTCTGACATGTGAAACCACTTTAGCTAGAAGCCAAATTAGGTAACACAAGAAGACCAAGACTAAACAAATAGAATTCGTTAAGTCTCAAAGTCAAAAGCTGTACTGAATGAATAAAACTCAATTCAATACACTGAATCCACGACAGGTGCCTTGTTTTCAAACTGTTTTCAAGCGAGACTAAGTCTTTCTGGAATTTATAGAAGGTTCGCGAAAACACAATACCAACAACCAAAAAAGACCGAAAACAATTGAAAATTTTCTTGTTTTAATCCTCGTCGCCAATAAAGTGTGCCGGGTGTTTTGGGGCAGATACCTGTCCTTTATGTGGTGAATAATACAAACTGTTCACTTCGATAGTGGCTGGCTGTATCTCTGTAGCTTCTGACTTGGTGGACGTCCACACAGTTCGCTGTCAGGTGAGAGAGTGATCCACGAGAAATACTGGTTCCCTATATCGACTTTTCCCGCCACTTCGGTTTCGAGGCAGTGCTGGTACCGAGCATCACTACATCTAACAAAGTGTGCCGGGTGTTTTGGGGCTGATACCTGTCCTTTATGTGGTGAATAAGATTTCAAAGGTAGGCCTACGCTTCATAAACTATCTATAAAGGGTCTCGAAACCAGATCGGGCTCCTTTTCTAAAGGTTTTAAAGATCTTTTTTGTCATGTAACAGTCTTAATCAGCATTCTGTTTGCTTGCATGGTGTTTTATCCTGCTTTCAACAGTACTTCATAAACATCATGGTGCTAATTCACTAGTCGCAAATTACCAATGTTTCACAGGTTCTAGGCTTCATCTGAAAATGGAATACCATTTGGACAAATACATGTAAATCAAGATGTGGAAAAATGTTACGGGATATGCATATCCAGTATTTGCTTATCTGTGATTTTCTAAACAGTTGTACATGTACTTGAGCCATGCTCTGTGAAAAGAGGGCTTAATACATCTGTAAACAGTATCGACCCATGTCAGCCTGCGTAGTCCACGCAGGCTGACGCATATCCACACTTTTTGCTATCTGTAAGCTTTCTGTGTGTTCGAGGACCATTCTACTTCTAGCTTCAGTAGATTGTAAGCCAAAATGGATGTATGTACCCACAATTATGTGATAATATGCTTGGTATAATGCATCACGGAGATGCATTTTATAAGCTCCATTCTGCCGGAGCGTGGCTAACTAATAAATGAGCCAGTTCACGCAGCCAGACCGGGGTTGAAACTTTTTGTTTTTGGTAAATTCCTGCATGTCAAGGGACAAGCCTACCACATGATTGAGCTGGTTGTTAGACTAAATAAAATTTTAGCATCCAATCCATAGATCTAATTATGTGACGACTTGCTTGGTACAATGGATCACGGAGATGCATTAAGTCCCTTTTGCCAAAGCATGGCTCAAATTTTATGTATTTGATAATCAAGGTCAATACATGTAGATGGTACATGCATATATCTCAATATCTTTTTAGATGGGTAAGAACTTAATATGTAACGTATCATTATATATACGGCAGTTCGAAATGTCATCTACATAGTGTAGCTTATAGGAATGGTACTTTCTCTCTTTAAAAATTTTGCTCAAGAAATAAAAGTGTTTGACGATTGAGTGTTGACACTCAACAGGTAGCTCTATCCGAACATTAGATCGCAGGGAAGTTTACATATAAGAGAGGTGCAAATCTACTTGAGAATAAGGCAGTTGAACAGTGAAAAACGAATCTGTATTGGGAAAACGTATTGACAGATCTAATCACAGCGATCGGTCTGTTTCTAGGTTAATCATTTGCCGTTTTTGTCACCAGCAAAAAAGGTTGTAAAATAGCTTCGATTGCTATGGGCAAGCTTTTAACAACACAGTGATCTAAACTTCAACGGAGTTTCATTCGTTCTGTGTACATAAAAATTACAAGAAAATTGAAAAGATGTAGATATCTAGTTCAAATGTCTGATAATTCATTCTGAAACAATGATAAAAACTTTTGAAAATAACAAATTGTTAACCCAATAGCAGGTTACTTCCAATGCATATGACAGAACTTTATTGTAATGCATGTATTCTGAATATAAAAAAGTTCTAAACTATGTGGATTCAGCAATTATTTAAAAAGTAAATTTCATCCAGTTTTACAAATGATGTCTGTTGCCTCAGCCTTGAATATTTTCTGTACAATGTACTCTTGCGCCTAGTCCTTCCAACAAATGACTTTGACATTAGATCTTTTTCTCATTTACTAATAAAATAAAATGGGTGATAGAGCAGAAAATGTGACAGTATATTCATCCACTGTTTTTGCCATGAAAATATATGTATCTGTAACCCTTTAAGAGATTCATTCACTTGTTTTGTACCCCTGTCTTACTGTAGATCGCCAACAGTTATAAATAACCATATCATCGGTATAGAGTACTAAGGGTAGGCTATGCCAAATAGGACAGTGGTCTGATGGCCCAAAGCTGTCTTTTTCTCTGATATAATACATCTGGCAGAATCGAAAAAGGCTCTGCGGTCTGCAATATTACAGAATATACATGTACAGTAACTAGTAGCATACAAGCACATCTCTTCACTATTTAGCAGCACCTTAGAGAACATTTTGTTCTTTTAATCGAGGTTGACATAAAACTTAGATCTAGCAAGTGGTTAAAAAATCCTTTTTCCTGAGCGTTCTGAAGAAGCAGATAGATCTACACTAGTTTACCTTTGAATACAAAGTAAGGAAAAGTTTTTATTTCAGGGTAAAAAGCCTTTTCATTCACAACAAATGGTTGACTTTTTTGGATAATCAACAGCTAAACTCACTATGTTGTAAGCTGTGCGGGACGAAATGTGTAGTCACTTCCAAGATGGCGGACTGTTTACATGGAGAAAGGTGGGTGTCACATTTTATCATCAATAACTTTTTTTCTTGAAACCTTCTAGTCATGATACTTATAATATATTGTGGGGGAATGATATGGTAAGCCTCGGTGCAATGTAGCAAAGAGCCAGTGCCATTATTCGATACGTCATATCGGCTTAAACATTGCCATTCGGTAAAATTTAAATTTTAAGCGTAAAACTTGCGTCGTTTTTAGTTATAGAATAGAAAATAAGCTAATGCAGTGGATGAAGGTTGCTATTTCTGTAGATATTGATCACGTACTTTCCAATGATTACGGTAATTTTTGTGAAATATGTCTAGAAAGACTCGAAAACATGTGTTTTGTATATCGCTAATGCAGCGGTGTAGTCCACATCAACAATTTCACACACAGCGGTGTAGACACGTTGTTTTCTGAACGGTGTATACACAATTTAAAGCACAATATATGTACGGTTTAGACACAATTGGCTTGGTCTTGAAACGAATCTATTCTTTTCTGAATATAACGTAACTTTGCGTTAATCCAGAATCCTGAAAATTGGCACCAACAGTTCGAGACAGTCTCCATTATTACCGACACTCGCCGAAGGAACCGTTTGGAACCGACAAGAGATCATCGTGGAACGAAAAGAGATAGTTTGGAACAAAAGAGTGCATCAAGTGATTATTTACAATATTATTTATGTAATAGTCAGTATTATATCACGAAAAAATAAATTATGAAATTACTAATGAAAGTTTGTGCAATTATAAATCAATTCCAGCATGCTGGCAGCCATAATTTCAACCATTTACTTAGGATGATAATTACCATCCCGGACTAGCCAATCATTTTTATTTCGGAGTTGTTTGAAATACTTTCGCTGATTTGTATCTTGGTATCTGTTTGTTTAATATCTAGTTAAATGTTTTTGGTTCCTGTGCCACTGTTTGAGTAAAATATGACCGGTAGATTAACAGGGGATGGGGGATCTACAAAAATTCCGTCTGGAGTAAAAAGTATGTTATGTAATTGTTGTTTTTACCCCTAAAGGAAAAATCGTAAGATGGAATTCCGTGTAATCGATATTCACAATTTTCATTTACCATTGTACATTTTGATTTCATAATATACGGGTCATGGATTTATATTTATAAAATCGAATGTTACCCATTAGGATAAGTTACCTTATAAAGTTTTTTATTTATTCTTATCGTTTCCCGAATGTTTCTTTCGGCCCCGGACTACATCTGGTAGGTGAATAGGCAGACCTGTTCGCGAAGTACCGAAGAAATTTCAATTTCCCATATTTTGATAGGAAGACAGTCGATGATTAGCGAAACACTTTCAAAACATGAATAATTCCCGTGGCATCTTATTAGTCCCCTACTGGCGAAGCCGAAGGGGACTTTAGGTTTGCACTCCGTCCGTCCGTCAGTCCTGCAATTCAGTTTTCCGGACTTTTTTTCTAAACGCTGGTACATATTGAGCTGAGTGTTGTTGTGTAAATCACCCACCATCACTTACAGATCAAGTTTGAGTTTCGTTCTGGTCCACTCGTTTTTCACGGATTTATTGGCCTTGGAGTTACAAAATTTCACCGATAAATCAGTTTTCCGGACTTTTTTCCTAAACGCTGGTAGGTATTGATCTCAGATTTGCTGTGTAATTCAACCACCATGACTTACAGATCAAGTTCGACTTTCGTTCCGGTCAACTGGTTTTTCACGGATTTACGGGCCTTGGACTTACAAAATTTCACTGATAAATCAGTTTTCCGGACTTTTTTTTCTAAATGCTGCTAGATATTCACCTGACTTTTGTTGTGTAAGTCAACCACCATGACTTACAGATCAAGTTCGAGTTTCGTCCCGCTCCACTGCTTTTTCACGCATTTACGGGCCTTGGACTTACAAAATTTCACTGATAAAACATTTTTCCGCACTTTTTTTCTAAACACTGCTACATATAGAGCTGATTTTTGGTGTGTACATCAACTACCATGACTTACACATCAAGTTCGAGTTTCGTCCCGGTCCACTGCTTTTTGACGCATTTACGGGCCTTGGACTTAAAAAAATTCACTGATAAAACAGTTTTCCGGACTTTTTTTCTACATGCTGACAGATATTGAGCTGTTTTTTGGTATGTGAATTTACCACCATTGCATGCAAACCCATATATACATCCTCCCTCAGGTGGGTCCTAGGTAACTCATAGTATAGCATACCATTCCTTCTGTCATACTCCCCATCATTCATTTTTTCTGGTTGCATCATTTAGATTTCATATTCCTTTGTGTCATAAAATTTTGTGAAAATGGAACTGAGTGAACATCCAGACTATTTCATGTTGTAATGTTCATGTAAGTTACAACGCAAATCATTAAGCCAATTAAACTGTTCATTTTTATGCCCAGATATCGAAAGATTGGGGGCATATAATTTGACCGTTTTCCGTCTTTCTGTCTGTCCAAACTTTAAACAAAAAAACCTTACCATTTCCCTTTAACTTCAAAAGTCTTCCACTGACAACACTCATATTTCGTATGTAGGTACCTGTTATCAATACCAATCTTCTGAGGGTAATATGTCCAAGGTCAAGGTCAAAATTCTAACCCTTATCATGGATCTTATTCTCAAAACTTAACATTACCATTTGTCTTCAAAAGTCTTTCACTTACAACGCTCATATTTGGTATTTATACCTGTCATCGATACCAATCTTTTGCAGCTAATATGTCCAAGGTCAAGGACAAAATTTCCTTTTCCTCAAAACCTAACCAAAAAAACTTAACATTTCCATATATCTTCAAAATCCTTTCACTCACAATGCTCATGTTCGGTATGTAGGTACCTGTCATTGATACTGATCTTCTGTGGGTTATACGTCCAAGGTCAAGGTAAAAAAATGTTAACCCTTATTATGACAACTTGTCCTCAAAACTTTTCATAGTCATTTCTCTCTATATTCAAAGTACTTAAGTTATAAAACTTATGCTTGGCAAGCTGGTGCGTCTCATTGGTACACACCTGCTGATGATAAGGTCAAGGTCATCTCACAAGGTAAAGGTCATATTTCCGAAAATTTGCATTTACAGGGACATTTGTATTTCACAAACACATCTTGTCCGAGTAAAACTTCTACTGTGAACTTTAACAAGGAAAATGTTTATATAGCTGGCTTTCACTCAAGCATTGCATACAAAAGCAGACACGATGCTTATAATTCTGAAAGGGGGTCAAATATTTCTCCTCCACAGAGTTTCACTAACTATACATGCCAGCGATACATACGGCCGGTAGGGGACTGGGTGTTGCTGTGCAATACTATCAGAATGCTTGTTTGATATAAGTTTGTCTTTTAGAATTAGAATTGGTAGCACGTGAATGGCGTGCAACTGAAATGTAAGATAGACAAAGTGTTTTTTAAAGCAGGTAAATGGTATGTAACACAAATATCAGAAGACAAAGTCTTTCCATTTCATGTCTAGACCACAGATACTGTCAAATTTTATGTCTAAACCCTACAGAATATAAAGCTTATGTCTGTGTCTAAACCGTTCAGAAAACAACGTGTCTACACCGCTGTGTGTGAAATTGTTGATGTGGACTACACCGCTGCATTGGCGATTTACATAACACATGTTTTCGGGTCTTTCTAATCATATTTCACAAAAATTACCGTAATAATTGGAAAGCACGTGATGAATACCTACAGAAACAACAACATTCATCCACTGCATTAGCTTTTTTTCCATTTTATAACTAAAAACGATGCAAGTTCCACGCTTAAAATTTAGATTTTACCGAATGGCAATGTTTACGCCGATATAACGTATCGAATAATGGCACTGGCTCTTTGCTATATAGCACCGAGGCTTACCATATCATTCTCCCACAATATATTATAAGTATCATGACTCGAAGGTTTCAAGAAAAAAAGTTATTGATGATAAAATGTGACACCCACCTTTCTCCATGTAAACGGTCCGCCATCTTGGAAGTGACTACACATTTCGTCCCGCACAGCTTACAACATAGTGAAACTGTATCTAACTGGTTAATGGTTTTATGCTTTTCCCGCTTATAGGTAGCACCTATAATTATATTATTATTGTTGATTTCTGGGCATACATCTTTAAAACCACAAACCATGATTAGATAATATAAGCATTATCGAGTTGGGTTTATAAATTATCTCGTCACGGTAGGCGATTTTAAACCTGTAATCCCAAACATAAATAATAATAGCGAGCAGCGCACACGAAGCGTCGCGAAGCGACGCCTCGCGTAAGCGAGAGCTTATTGGTAGAGATGGTGTCAAAAATGTACATACCTTATGCCGTTGAAAAAGTGGTGGACCGGAAGTAAACAAATTCAAATATGGCGGACGGAAGTGACGTAAAAGACTGGTACTAAGAGCGTACCTACCCTATGATTTCTGACAACGTTGACAATCACGTGATTTCAAACAGCGTTCCAGTCTGTAAACGAGACTCTCGCGAGATTTTGTCAAATACGAAGGAGTTCGGGGTTTTCCGTATCTGTCCGAGGTAGGATATTTCCGAATACATAAAAAAAAAAACGTTACGTGAATTAATAAGCAGCTGAACCTTTCGGGTGAGCCAATCGATCTTTTCCTACAAGTTTTTTCGCGCTCTTGCCAATGAATACTTTGTTCATGTTTCATTTGTACGTTTTCCCTAATTTTTAAAATCCATCTATGTATGTATCTATCTATTTATCTACCTTGTTCGGTAAAATAGCGAAACAACTCGGCCAGTAGGCTACTTAACTAGTCCCCAGGTCAACTCGGCCCGAGAAAACTCTTAAGTTTGTTTATCTATGTAGATATTGACGGATTGATTGGCGTGTCTTTTATTCTGAACAGAACTTAACAAAATTCGATTCTCATCGAGATCTACATCTGCTTTAGGGTTAGAATGACTGCCTCTGGAGAATGCCCTCATTGACTGAACTAATCTTTATCATCCAATCTATGATATCTGTCATGCATGTTTAAATGTACTTAGAACTACCCTGTTACAGTGAGTTAACGGTTAAAACATTTGCAGAAAAATGGGATATTCATTTAGGTATTTTCTCTAGAAATGATATTTAAATTTAACCCTTTACCACACAATCATGAGTTTTATCGACCCTATAGGAGAAAGTTCTGAAAACATTGAGGGAAAAGGGGAAAATGCTGGTGACCACTATTTTCTCCTTTGTCCACAATGTTTTCAATCTATCAGAGAACTTAAGTATATTTGCACCAATTCTAAATTTGTCATTTGCAGGTGTTTTGAATTTGGACAAGTAAAAAATTTGTTGTGTGGTAAAGAGTTATAGGCCTCTTTTTGTAGAATGATATTGCTTATCAGTTTTTAACTTCTCAAAACAAAATCTGGTTTTACGCCTTTTTGACAGGCCTGGTTTAAATCAGCTTTCAACAAATTTAAGTTTATTTTATCACCACCAATCCATTAGCTGCATTTACCTGCATAGTCATAAAAAAACATATGAGTATGATCGATGAATTGATAGTTAAGAGTAGATTTGCGGCAAAGTAATGACAACGACTTGTGAGCTGCTGAAATTTTTTTTTTCTACAGATTTGTTTTTGTGGGTGACTGTATTGTATCCATTGGATGATCTGCAGACTGCAGCCATTTGATCATGGCAAAGGGTTTGTTGTCTGGAAATCCTGTCTCAACCCCAGATTGCACTTAGAGTCATGTAGGATTATCCTTGAGCAAGGCACACCGTAGCCACAGCTAGTGCTGGTTAAAACATTACTAAGAAAGATGTTAATGACAATAAGTAAGCTAAGTTGCTGTGGAAAGCAACATAAAACTCTATACAAGTATCTACAAAGATTGAGATCTACAAACTTAAATCTCTGAAAATTCTTTATTTTCTTCCTAGATCCATGCAAGTAAAACGTTTTTTGTTCATAACTTTAATTAAGAAATAGAAATACTCTGTTGTCAAAGCAATGACTAAGTAGAAATTAATTCAATTTGAATACCAATGTCAGATAATGATTAAAAAAAGGATCACGATTTTTAACTAGCCTCTTTTGGCCTTATCTATTTTGATACTAGGACTTTTTTAGATTGATCAGTTGGTGTTTTACTCTCCTTTCAAAATTACTTCAGTCATATCAGGCTGACAGCTCACTCTTTATTGTAGTTTCCTTGGTTTTAAACATAGTCCATGCTTGGAATGTACCTTGCCTTGCCCATAGACACCCCCATAAAACCAAAACTTTATCATGGAGGATCAAATCCAAGGCCCTAAGATTACTTATTCAACACCTTAAGCGCTGAACCACTCAAACCCCTTGGAGGGTGCCATTTTGACCCAGATCCTACAAACTCTTAAAAAACTTTTTAAGTTCTACTCTGATTTTGTTTAACCTTGTTTATCCCTGATCAGTCTGTTTGTCTGTCCATCCATTGTATCAAACAGGTCCAATGATAAATTAAGTCTTTTCCAAACGGCAAAATTTCAGACCTGTCAAAATTAAAGCATTTGCAGATGATAAATCTATTTCACATGATAGGTTTTGTCTTTGAAAGGATAGAAATGTTGGACACCAACATTTTCTTCTTTTCTCACAATGGTTTCAAATGCTTTCTTCCTCAGGATCGTTAAAACTTTGGATTGTGTGGTAAAGGGGGAAAATGGTGGCTGTTGCAACATGTTACTTCTGGCTAACAGGGCATTGCTGTACATACATGTACTTGGAGGCAACAAAGCTGATATAACAACTCCTAGTTTCTGTTTGTTATATCCCCTGATTAAGAACACCTGCCAACATGTTTTTCTTTTTTCGGAGGGTGGAGTGGCGTGACTTATTGTATGCATTTGTCTAGGCCTATATTCTTTACTGGTGGTGTGCTTTGCTAATTCTGCTCAAGATGAATTATATTTGAACTTTAGTGAGATTATATAAAAAATCAGAAATAGATCTAGATCTACCCCCCACAATTTGTAGGCATTTGATTTGGAGATTTTCTTTCATCAAAGTAGCGCTGCTCGCCTTTAGGCTTTGCCTATATTCATATTATAAACTGATAATGAAACGTTTATCGAGTAGGAGCTATATATACTTAAACGGCTGTCCCCTGTCACTTGTATACAAGTGAAAGTCCAAAACAAAAACAAAAACAAAAAAAAACCAGAATAGGTATAGTGAAACCGCTTTGACTTGTCACTACTTTGTTTCCGTGACCGTGTTCGGTTTTCCGGTATTCGTGATTCTTGCCCTACGTCATATCCGGCGAATTCGGAATACCACGGATTCTATTTCCGCTTAGTAACGCCATAGCAACGCCCAACTAGTAATGGGCTATTTGCTACTGTATGAAAAGAAGCTACATTCGACAGCAAATTGCTATTTGGGCTTCAAAATTGTATTTGAACATAATGTATATTTATCATGGCAGTCTTCCAGACGTAGTTCAAGCGCCGTATAATTGGATTTGATGAATGTTAGTGAATAACACTTTATTGTCAACCCTCAGAATAATCGAAATTTTCATTGGTATTTTTTGTTTTTCATCTCAAATACTTCAGATTTATATCACAGCTAAAACCAGAGAAACTATATGGGCAACATCGGACATCCGGGCATTTTCGAGAATCATTTTAGGGATCATAATCAATAGATCTAGATCTACATGAATTTAGTAAGGAAAAAAA
The DNA here is from genome assembly GCA_945859785.2 of Tridacna gigas. Lineage (NCBI taxonomy): Eukaryota > Metazoa > Mollusca > Bivalvia > Cardiida > Cardiidae > Tridacna > Tridacna gigas. Next base: position 32,808,254 of record OX244034.2, read on the forward strand.
GAACGAACATAACTCTATGACCTGTGTAAATTTCCAAATCCTATCCACAAATAGTCAACACAAGGGTGAACAAGTTGGCTTCTTTAAAAAAGAAGCCAGGAGAGGTCGGCATCAATGTTTTCCAATAGTTTTTTGGCTTTTAATTCAATATATTTTGGTAGATTTAAACAAACAAGTTAGGCATTAAATGAATGAGAAAAAACATTTTCTTTTTCAATTTGCTGGTGTAAGGGCACAAAACAGTACATGTTCCACATTGTTATAATATTCTAGGAATTGTAGGCCATATGCTATCAACATGCTCAGAAATGCATATTTTTTTCAAAATCCAAGGACACAAAACTGAAGACGATGATCCAATTTGGCTCATTTTCAAAAGGAACAAACCTCTAATGAATGTTTTTAATGTGTGCTCAGATAAGCCAAAATATTTTTGGAAAGGAGAAATCGTTCAATTGAAATTTGATACAATATGCTAACTCCACTGAATAGGCAAGAATCTTACCTGATGACAATGAATAACGGTGGCCTATACATAATACTAGTACCAGACATGTTAAAAATAAATGTAACATTGTTTTTTCAGTCTTTTAACAGCAATTTTTGGACTGTCCCAAACAGAAAAAGCATGCAGACGACAATTGAAACTTAGTTTAAACATATTTTATTCAGTATATTTCCATATGTTACATCATGTACAACAAAGCATTACGAAAAGGATTGGAACGGAAGCATAAAAGCTTATATAGTTCTTCTCCCTAAAAACAGTCATGTGATATAACAAGTGCAGTAAGTCAAATAAAATGAATAAACACCAAAAATTTAAACTGATAGTGAAGATTTCAGAGAGTGATTGTAAGAAAAGAAGTATGAAGAAAGGAATGATCTTAGGAGATTGAGCAGAGTGAAGGGAAAAATTGAAAAATTAAATTGTATATGTGTATCTATGTCCGCGGCAGTACAATGTGAAAAAAGAGGCATCGTCGGTATATTCAGTATAAATTGAAACTCAAGCGAAATCTACCACTTCTCTCAATGAAAACAGAGAAATATATATGGGCAACATCGGACATCCGGGCATTTTCGAGAATCATTTTAGGGATCATAATCAATAGATCTAGATCTACATGAATTTAGTAAGGAAAAAAAGAACGAACATAACTCTATGACCTGTGTAAATTTCCAAATCCTATCCACAAATAGTCAACACAAGGGTGAACAAGTTGGCTTCTTTAAAAAAAAAGCCAGGAGAGGTCGGCATCAATGTTTTCCAATAATTTTTTGGCTTTTAATTCAATATATTTTGGTAGATTTAAACAAACAAGTTAGGCATTAAATGAATGAGAAAAAACATTTTCTTTTTCAATTTGCTGGTGTAAGGGCACAAAACAGTACATGTTCCACATTGTTATAATATTCTAGGAATTGTAGGCCATATGCTATCAACATGCTCAGAAATGCATATTTTTTTCAAAATCCAAGGATACAAAACTGAAGACGATGATCGAATTTGGCTCATTTTCAAAAGGAACAAACCTCTAATGAATGTTTTTAATGTGTGCTCAGATAAGCCAAAATATTTTTGGAAAGGAGAAATCGTTCAATTGAAATTTGATACAATATGCTAATTCCACTGAATAGGCAAGAATCTTACCTGATGACAATGAATAACGGTGGCCTATACATAATACTAGTACCAGACATGTTAAAAATAAATGTAACATTGTTTTTTCAGTCTTTTAACAGCAATTTTTGGACTGTCCCAAACAGAAAAAGCATGCAGACGACAATTGAAACTTAGTTTAAACATATTTTATTCAGTATATTTCCATATGTTACATCATGTACAACAAAGCATTACGAAAAGGATTAGAACGGAAGCATAAAAGCTTATATAGTTCTTCTCCCTAAAAACAGTCATGTGATATAACAAGTGCAGTAAGTCAAATAAAATAAATAAGCACCAAAAATTTAAACTGATAGTGAAGATTTCAGAGAGTGATTGTAAGAAAAGAAGTATGAAGAAAGGAATGATCTTAGGAGATTGAGCAGAGTGAAGGGAAAAATTGAAAAATTAAATTGTATATGTGTATCTATGTCCGCGGCAGTACAATGTGAAAAAAGAGGCATCGTCGGTATATTCAGTATAAATTGAAACTCAAGCGAATCTACCACTTCTCTCAATGAAAACATGAACTGCATTAAATATTTTTTCATTTTCTGCAAGGGAGAGATTGTTATCACCAAATAGGACGGTATTAATATTATAATCACATATTTCACTGATACATTGTCTGAATGCTACCCTGATATTACGATATAATCTGCAATCGAAAAAGTAGTGTTTATTAGATTCTATTTCCCCACAATTACAAAGAGGGGTTTCTACAATATTTTTCCAGAAGAGGTGTTGTTTTAATTCACTACATTTATTTCTAAGACGAGTATGTATAACCTGCAGTCTTCTTTCACCATAGAAAAACAGTTTGTAGGGAACCGGTTTATCTCTATCCAACATGCGTTTAAAAGATGAGAGAGAGTCTGTTTCTCTTATAGATTGTGGCAAACAGTTCCACGCATCTACTGCTGATGGTAGAAACGATTTCATATAAAAGTTAGTTTTGCAGACGATATTTGCCAAATCGTTCGAATTACGAAGATTGTAATTCGTACTACTGCCAATGGTATTCGGTACAAGAGAACATAAGTAGTTTGGAACAAGACCATGTACCATTTTGAAAAAAAGAATAAGTTTGTGTTTCTTCCTACGCTCTCTCAGTGTTTCCCAACCTGATTCTTTACTAAGGTCTGCAATAGACACGAGCTTAGTACACCCTGTAACAATCCTGGCTGCCTCGTTTTGAATCTTGTCAAGTTCTTCTTTTTGGTACTCATGCATGTTGTCCCAAATGGTGTCTCCATATTCGAGAATTGGTCTTATAAATGAGAAATATATGGTTTGAAGTGAGAATCGATCAAGCTGAAATTTCAAACATCGTAAGACACCTATTCTTTTCCACGCCTTTTCAGCAACAGTCTGCATTTGTTGGTCCCAGGTTCCATCACAAGATAGATAAATACCAAGATGTTTATGAAATTGAACTGACGGAATAACAACATTTGACATAGAGAGAACCGGATGAGCAGGTTTAATACGTTTACGGGATATTAACAAAGACTTTGATTTAATGGGATTAAATTTCACCAGCCAGTTGTCTGCCCATTTACTAACCTTTTCTATGTCCGATTGTTGAATTGCTCCCGAAACAGTTGGGGTATCAACTACTATAGAAAGACTGGTGTCGTCAGCAAACAAATTGATTCCAGATTCAATATCTGTTACAATATCATTGATATAAACCAAAAACATCAAAGGACCCAATACCGAACCCTGCGGAACTCCAGCTTTTACAAATGATAAATCGGAAGAACCACCAGGAAGGACCACTTTCTGAGTTCTGTTGGTCAGATAATCCTGTAAAAATGATAGAACCTTGCCATCTATACCTGCAGCCTGTAATTTAAAGATAAGACCCTTATGCCACACCTTGTCAAATGCTTTACTTATGTCGAAAAAAACCATCCTTATTTCAAAGCCATTATCTAAAGCACTACAAATTTTATTGTACAAGTATGTCAGTTGGTTAATAGTGGAGTCCCCTGGCAGGAAACCAGACTGATGTGGTGTGAAGAAATTTGTTTGTTTAAGGTGATTAAAAATATGCTTGTAAATTACTTTCTCTAAAACCTTTTCCATCGTGTTTAAGAGTGAAACAGGTCTATAATTAGATGGAATAGAGGGATCACCGCTTTTAAAAATAGGACAAACCAGGGATGTTTTCCACGCGGTAGGAATGACACACTTATCGAGGCAAAGATTAAATAATCGACAAAGAGGAAGTCAAATCTGATATGCTGATTCTGCCAAGATTTTGTTATTGATACCGTCTGGACCAGATGCTTTTCCGGTACTAAGAGTTTGTAATACATCGGAAACCTCTGCAGGCGAGATGACAATACGATTTAACTTTTCTCCTTGTTATGTTTTGAGTCCGGCCCGCTAATCGGTATCTAATCGCAGTTGTTCAGGAAGTCTTAATTGTAAACAAAGACAATGGCGTACACTTTCGAGACTACTTTTTTATTCTCTATATATTCATACACATTCCCGCGCTTACTCTTTATGAATGAAACTACTTTTTGTGTATTACGTACTATAGCGTAGTATTTCTACTATGGAATGTCATTCATAACATACCTCCCCTGATAGTTATCAGTCTCACTTGTTTCTCAATCAAATGATTAAATGTTAAAATGCTACTTGGCTTTTGAAGACTAAAAGTAAATGATTACATGTGTAATAAAAAAGAAAATATATGAAACACACAGATCAGAATTTTCACTGATGGTAATAACATAGGGATTATTATGCCCTTTTCACATGTTATTACTTTCACAAATCAAGACGAACCGGCTTTTTCCTAACTCTTTGTGGATAGCGCGTAGTCTTTGGCTTTTCAGTTATCTCCCTTGGGTAAGTCTTTTCCTGGCCTTTATTTGGAGAAACGTTAACACTGTTTTCACTTTGAGAAATTTCTGATGGCACTGAAACTGCAGTAGTGGTAACCATTGGAGTTTGAACAGTTGGTATGGTAACTGTTGGTTTCGGATCTACAGATGTCTCTGATGTGGAAACAAGTTGATCTGAATGCCTTCTCCATAAGATGTCATTACCAACATTGACTTTATATGATAGAGGACCTGTTCTACTATGTATGTGTCCCTTTTCCCATTTTTGTGGATTTGCTCTATAATCTCGAACAAGCACTGGTTCACCCACCTCGTACTGTTTAATTGTAGGTTCTACTTGTTTAGAATCCATCATCTTAAGTTGCTTTCGATTGACGATGTTTCTAATTTCGGGTTTCAGAATGTCTATTCGTGTACGGATATTTCGACCATAAAGTAACATTGATGGTGATTCATTTGTTGTCACATGTGGCGTAATGCGATATTTACACAGAAATGCATTGAGCTTCTGATTTAATGTCAAGTCTGGATTACTCGATTTAATAGCATTTTTGAATGATTGTACAAATCGTTCTGCTTGTCCATTTGTCCTTGGATGGAATGGAGCAGAAGTCATATGGCGAATAGCGTTTGCGTCCATAAATGCTTTGAATTCCTCCGAACGAAATTGAGGTCCGTTATCCGAAACTATTTCACAAGGAATACCTTGACGTGCAAAAAGAGTCCTCAACACATTTATTGTTGTTGTTGTTGTAGTCGATTGCATATGAAATACTTCCGGCCACTTCGAATATGCATCTACGACAATGAGGAACATGGCACCCTTGAAAGGACCGGCAAAATCTATATGTAGACGGTACCATGGACTGCTTGGCCAACTCCATGGATGAACTTGACTTCTTGGCGGCGCATTTTTCACATAACTGCACCCTGCATATGTTTTGCATAACTTTTCAATGTCTTTGTCCAAGCCTGGCCACCATACATATGTCCTAGATAAAGATTTCATCTTTACAACACCAACATGACCTGAATGTATTTCATTTAGCACATTTTCACGCAACTTATCTGGTATGACAACGCGATTTCCCCATAGTATACAACCTTGATGAACATTCAACTCAGTTGACCTTTGTTGATATGGTTTGAGTGTAGGATCCTCACTTTTTGGAAAATATCCCTGCATAACCATATCTAAAACTTGAGATAATACATGATCTCTCTGTGTCTCCCTGCGAATAACAGCACTCGTAATAGGTAAATCATTGAAATGCTCACTATAAAAAATATCAGTAGGGTCATCAAGGTCATCTGAATCCCCCGGAAGTGGTAAACGCGACATGGCATCAGCATTACCGTGATATTTTGTTCCTTTGTATTGTATGTTATATGTATACCCTGACAGAAACACTGCATAGCGCTGTAATCTGGCAGCAGTCATTACTGGTAACTGTTTTTCGGGATTAAATATACTCAAAAGTGGCTTATGATCTGTAATGAGGGTAAACTTCCTTCCATAGAGGTAAGTATTAAATTTTCTAACACCCCAGTATAGTGACAATGCTTCTTTATCAATTTGAGAATAACCCTTTTCCGCACTGTTTAACGTCCTTGAAACGAATGCAATGGGTCTTTCAGTACCATCTTGGAAAGTATGGGACAGTACACATCCAATTCCATAAGCAGATGCATCACATGCTAAGGTAAGTGGTTTCTCTGGATCATAGTGACACAAAACTTGCTCAGAACAGATTGCTTCTTTAATCTGAAGAAATGCTTTCTCACAATGTTCAGTCCACTTCCACTTTTTATCATTCTGGAGTAATTCGTGTAGTGGAGCAGCAATTATTGACAGATTCTCAACGAAACGATGGTAATAATTGACTAATCCTAAGAATGAGCGCAACTGTGATACATTTTCTGGCCTTTTTGCTTCATTCATAGCTTTGACCTTGTCTGGAGATTTGTGAAGCCCATTTTTATCTATTTCATGGCCACAATAACTAATTTTCTCTTGGAAAAATACACATTTACTCAAATTTGCCCTGAGTCCGTACGATTCCAACCGTTCAAGCACCAAATTCAAGTTGTTTAAATGTTCTTCATCATTGCTTCCGGTTATGATAATGTCGTCCAAAATACACTGGGTATATGGAATGTTCTGAAGGACTTGATCAATCGCGTGTTGCCATAGCGACGGAGCTGAAGCAATCCCAAAAACAAGTCTATTGAAACGGTATAAGCCTTTGTGTGTGTTCAATGTTAGATATTGTTTTGAACTGTCATTGACCTCCATTTGTAAATATGCTTGTGTAAGATCAATTTTCGAAAATTTTTCGCCTCCGGACAAACTCGCAAAAATATCCTCGATCTTTGGAAGTGGATATTTGTCAACACACATTACAGAGTTCAACGTAACGCGGTAATCACCACAAATTCTCACATTACCATTGGATTTCATGACAGGCACTATCGGCGTTGCCCATTCACTGTATTCAATTGGCTCTATTACCCCTTCCTTCTGTACCCTATCCAATTCCGCTTCAATTTTCGGGCGTAAAGAATATGGTACATTTCTAGCTTTGAGAAATTTCGGTTTTGCTCTCTCTTTCAGTGTCAAATTAGCTTTAATGTCTTTAAGTTTTCCAATCCCTTCAGAAAATACAGATTTGTGCATTTCCAAAATTGAAGATAACCTCCCTTGTGAATGTAGTGATTTAACTTCGACCCAGTTAAGCTTCAACTTTTCTAGCCAATCTCTCCCAAAAAGTGATGGTACATTTTGTGGCACAACATACAAATCCAGATTAGCCGTCTGATCATGAATCGAAACATCAACTCTCAGTCTTCCTATCGGTTTGATAGTATGTCCCGAATAACTTCTCAAGATTGTTGTAGTCTGTTCCAACTTATAATCCTTGAATTTCAAGTCATACAGATTTTTAGAAATTAAAGATAGGGCTGTCCCTGTATCTAATTCCATCTGTACCTCAGTTTTACCTATTCTTGGATTCAGAGTAATTGGATTTGTGTGTGACTTATTCTCAGACAAATGTAAAATGGGTTGTTCTGCTGTGACCTGGTGTACTTTGTTTTGACGCTTCTTAGAAAGACAAGCTCGCTCAATATGTCCCTTTTTGTGACAAAAATTACAAATTGTTTCTATATGTTTACACTTATCTGGCGAATGTTCCCCATTACATCTGAAACACAATTTCTTTTGTTGAAATTTGTTAACAGGCTGTGATCTGTTTTTCTCATGACGCTTCTGTTTCTTCTGTTGCTTCCTAAAATTTAGACTATGAACCTGTTCCTGTACACCTTGTACCTCGGCTGCGTCCTTCGAAGCGGTTTCCATAGCAACAGATATTTTGATAGCCTTATCCAAGTCCAGCTCACTTTCTGACAGCAAACGTTTCTGGATATATTCATGACGAAGCCCACAAACTAATCTATCTCTCAATGTGTCACTAAGAGTGGCGTTGAAATTACAGTTAACTGAAAGTCGTCTTAGTTCAGCAACATAATCCATGACAGTCTCATTTGCACTTTGATTTCGCTTATGAAACCTGTAGCGTTCGGCGATGACTGATGGTTTGGGGTTTAATTGCGCATTGAGTAATTGTACAAGTTCATCGTATGATTTCTCAGACGGCTTATGTGGGGCACATAAATTCCGTAACAATGTGTAAGTCTTGGGGCCAATCAAACTAAGCAATGATGCCTTCTTTTTGTCGTCGCCTACCTCGTTTGCAACGAAAAACTGACCCAGACGCTCGCAATAAGAATCCCACGTCTCCAAATTTGCATCGAAACTGTCAATATTCCCGATAGTCGACGAAGCCATTCTCCAATCAGATGCACCGTTATCCGTTTTACCTCGTCGCCAATGTTATGTTTTGAGTCCGGCCCGCTAATCGGTATCTAATCGCAGTTGTTCAGGAAGTCTAATTGTAAACAAAGACAATGGCGTACACTTTCGAGACTACTTTTTTATTCTCTATATATTCATACACATTCCCGCGCTTACTCTTTATGAATGAAACTACTTTTTGTGTATTACGTACTATAGCGTAGTATTTCTACTATGGAATGTCATTCATAACACTCCTACATGTTGCTGATAATCACATTGAAGAGAATTTGAAGAATCGTCTATCATAGACTGACTAGAGAAAAAAGAATTCAAGACATTTGCCTTTTCATAATCATCTACTGCAAATCTGTCACAAGTAGAGTCAAAAATAGGCGGAAGTGTTGACGCTGAAGTTGAAGTTGGGCAAATAAAAGACTTAAGAATTTTCCACCAATCACGTGGATTTAAATTGCTAGATTTTAGTTTAAGTGCCATTTGATCAAAGTAATCTTTTTTCGCATGTCGAATACTGGAAATCACTTCATTTCTTAACCGTTTAAACTTTATCCAGTGCTGATCGAGGTTAGTCCTCTTTGCTCTTTGATAATATCTTTTTCGTTTACGGATTTTTCTTTTTATCTCTGATGTTATCCAAGGCGGGTCGTGGGGATTTATAGTAACAGTTTTATTCGGAAATGACTGGGAGGCTTTTTCAATTAAGATATTTGAAATATTCTGTGTGTAGATGTCTTCATCATCGTTATAAACTGTATCCCAGTCTACCTCGGACAAAATTCTCCTAAACTGACAGTAATCACCGTCATCATATTTCCAAATTCTGCGTTTAAACGACTTATATTTTGGCTTTAAAAAATTGAAAACACCAAAAATGGGACAATGATAACGAACATTCAAGTCAAGACATGGTTTCCCTACTCCTGAAGTTAGAATAGATTCTCTATTTTTCACAAAAAGAAGATCAATGACTGACATTGAGTTTTCAGTGAAATGAGTAGGTTCCTCAATGCATTGCGTAAGATTGAACTGTTTACAGATCGAATCTGTTTTTCTAAAATGAGTCTGATCCATAGTGTTTAGATTGAAATCACCCATTATAATAATGTCAGTGATGTTGGTATCTATTGCAAGACCGATAGAGTCTTCAATAAGGGAGGTATACATCGCGTCTGAATTAGGTGGTCTATAAAATACACCATATAGAACATTCCTACTGTTACTCAATTTCAACTCAATCCAAATGCACTCTAATCTATTAAGTTCTAAGTCAAGTCTACGCTTGTATACAATTGTATCTTTCACGTATAAAATCACACCACCGTACCTATCCCCGGTTCTGTCCTTGCGTTCTGGTGGGTGAAAAGTAGGAAAAAGGAAATCGTTAGTTGCGTAGTTACTATGTAACCACGTTTCTGTAAAGGACAGCACGTCAAAATAAGAGAATTCCGAGATCAAAATATCCACCTTATTTGAAATACTCTGTACATTGTAATGAACAATGGACAGATGATTTGGGAGACTCGGGAAACTGTATAAGTCGTTGGTGCAAAATGAGGTCGATGAAATATCTGAGTTAGGGCCAGGATTAAGTTAAACGTCACCGCAAAGAAGCAACAAAGACATTGACACAATTAAAATATATGCAATATCGAAAAATACAAAATTCAAAAGGGAAAGAGAAAATATAACATTCTGAGTATGTTTCTGGCTTTTATCATGATTTTCAATTAATCTGAACATGGTGGATGAATGCCTGAAACTCCAGTGCGCAGAAAAGAGATGCAGGGGAGACAACTGTACTGCACACAATAGTACCATAGTTATGCTGAGGCAAAACGGAAAGTTCGGACGGTATGTCGGCTTTGCAAAATCTAAGAAATTTTTAGTCAAGTGATTCCACTAAGCAAATAAAGAAACGTGTGAAAGCACGACATACGCCGAAAACATTTCAGCATATTAATCAAGTGTACATTGACTACGCTACACAGACACACATATCTGACCCTTACAAGATGGCACTCTGCACAATCACGAAAAGAAAAGGAACAGTAAGACAAAAAATAAGTAATGGAAAATGTGAAAAAAAACTGCATATAAACAAGTACTATAATAATAGCGTCATTGAACTGTTATACGTATTTTCAAAATTTGAATGAGATATTTAATCGCTTGAAAGCACAGCAAGACAAAGGCAATGACCGATTACTAATTACCACAGTAAATGTGAAAATCATATATGATGCTGAGAGATACTGGTCACGAACACAACTTGATGAATAAACTAGAAACTAGCATAATATCACAAATTAACAGAGATAGAGAGCGGGAGAGATAGAGAAAAAGGGAAGAGAGAGAGCGAGAGAGAGAGAGAAAGTGTGGGCGTAGAATACTAATGAAATATTTATATGGGTGCATAATGAACCAAATGAAATACTGGTTATAAACAAAACTTGATGGACTGACCAGAAACTAGCATAATATCACTGATTAACACAGAGAGAGAGAGAGAGAGAGAGAGAGGTATACTATTGAAATAGATAAATTCAAACTTTGATAATTAATGTGGAAGATGGTGCTTTGATGTGATGGAAACCATTGTGACAAAAGGAGAAACTGCAGTGACTAGCAGCTTCTCCTCTTCCCACAATATTTTGAAAAGTTGTCTGCTGCAGACATGTGAAATGAAGAGATTGTTTGTCTAAACGTTAAAAATTTAAGAAAGTATATAAATGAGCCATGCTCTGAGAAAAGGGTGTTTAGTGCATCTGCAAAAAGTATCGACTCATGTCAGCCTACAAAATCCGCCCAAAACCAAAGGACCACGGACTCTATTGAGGTGTGCGGTACGTAGGGCGTAGAGACACGACTTTTTTTTCCGACCGTAAGTTGATTTTCGCGGGATTCTCGCAATCCCGCATAATAGAAGCAACTCTGTGTATTATTTCATCAAATCTTTATCATTATAAATCCATAGAATTTTGTATGAAACTGAGAAAAATGCTACAGTCTAGTCAGTGTTGAAAAATAGAACTTGAAAACATACTGATCAACCTATGTATATCTATTTGTGCGGTACGAGTTCTCCAGAGAACTCGTGCTCTCGAGATTAGGGTACGAATTCTGCAGGGTACGAATTCTCCAGATAGTATCAAGTCACGTGATTTTTCCCGCGGTGTTCTTTTCTCTTTTTTTAACGAAATTTTATTTTCTTTGCTTAGATTTATTTGTTTAATGAAAAATTGCAATTATTGGAGAGATCATTTACAATCAATATAGTATAATAAATCTTTTTGGAAATCCGTCATATAAAAAAAAAAAAACTTTTATTTCCTATTTCAGTTTTTTGATTTCGGTTTGTTTATAAAACCATGACGAAATAGACTGTGTATCAGAACAATTTCGCTAAAACAAATGGATTTAGACAGCGATTTCTCTGGCAGTCTGCCTTTTAAACTCAACACTGTTGGAGAGGTCTGCTGACCTCTCCAATGAAGATCAAGAATTGATAAGAAGTAACAGTTTAAAGTGACACGTGTGCGTTAAATTGTGTGAATCAATTAACCACAATACAGGTCTAAGGCCTCCCACCCACCTGTGCGATACCGAAATCAAAGGGGCACCGAGTTAACCCTTCATCCATTTTTTATGAAAAATAATATGACGCGTTTCTTTTACGTCTGAAAAATATTGATGGAATATAAATATCTTGGAATGGAAGGTTTAAAATAAATTTGAGCTCAAGCTACTTTGCTTTATGTTCACGATCTAGACTCTAAATTAACACTTATTCGTCTGTAGGAACATGACTAAAGTTGCAACAAAGAAGGTTCGATTTTTTGTCAGATCGGAATTTTTTAAATGGCCAAATTAGGACTCGTCCATATCCAAACAATGTGGGCGAAATGGTGGAAACTGTCATATGCAGATAGTGCTGTAAGTTTAGTTGAGAACCTTATAAACCCGATATATAGTAGACATTCCCGATTTTTAACGACCCTGTGAAAGAACGCGTTAAAAAAAATATTGGAAAAAGAGGGAATTTTAGTAACTAGCGTTTTCACTTTTTCCCACATTACTTTCTACTTTTTCAAAGACAATTCCCTCCATTTAACCCACATTTAATCTGTCGGCCTCACATTTTTTGGATTTGGACGATTCCTAATTTGGCCATATGGTAAAAAGTTTTAATCGGATAAGCTCTCACTTTTACTATTTGACTTATGAAGATCCAGTGTCGTGAAAAAAGAGGGAAGAGGGGAAGAAAAGAATAGTTGAAGTACCATAGTATTTTTTTTTTTATTTGATAATCTCATTGTTAAATCCATGGATGATTGCAGAACCCAGTAGCTTCCATATTTGCCGAACCTGGTAGCTAAGTCGGTAACACACAGGGCTTGACACCTTGGGATCGTTGATTCGATTTATTTAGGCCTATTTGATATTTTTTTTTTCTAATAAAAAAAGTTTCAGTGTCGACAAAAAGACAGGAACAGTCCAATTACAAAAAAAAGTTAAACACCATATAATTGAGAAAATCCCGACACCAAAAGTGCCCTTTTTAGCTCACCTTAGCACAACGTGCTAAAGGTGAGCTATTGTGATCGCCCTATGTCCGGCGTCCGTCGTCCGTCAACAATTTCTTCAAACATCTTCTTCTCCTAAACCACTGGGCCAATCTTGATGAAACTTGGCAGGGATGTTCCTTGGGTGAAGCTCTACCAAAATTGTTCAAAGAATTGAATTCCACCCACAACTCTGGTTGCCATGGCAACAAAAAGGAAAAAAAAGCAAATTTTTTTGAAAATCTTCTTCTCTGAAACTAGAAGGCGCAGAGCTTTGATATTTGGTATGTAGCATCTCCTAGTGGACCTCTACCAAGTTGGTTCATTTGATGCCCCTGGGGTCAAAACTGGCCCCGCCCCGGGGGTCACAAGTTTGAGCATAGTCATAAAGAAGGAAAACTTTAAAAATCTTCTTCTCTAAAACTTGAAGGCGTAGAGCTTTGATATTTGGCATGTAGCATCTCCTAGTGGACCTCTACCAAGTTTGTTCATATGATGCCCTTGGGGTCAAAACTGGCCCCGCCCAGGGGGTCACAAGTTCGAACATAGGAACAAAGTAGGAAAACTTTAAAAATCTTCTTCCCTAAAACTAGAAGGCATAGAGCTTTGATATTTGGCATGAAGCATCTCCTAGTGGACCTCTACCAAGTTTATTCATATGATGTCCTTGGGGTCAAAACTCGCCCTGCCCCGGGGGTCACAAGTTCGAACATAGGAACAAAGAGGAGAAACTTTAAAAACCATCTTCTCTGAAACTGGAAGGCGTAGAGCTTTGATATTTGGTATGTAGCATTGCCTAGTGGACCTCTACCAAGTTTGTTCATATGATGCCCCTGGGGTCAAAACTGGCCCCGCCCCGGGGGTCACAAGTTTGAGCATAGTAACAAAGAAGGAAAACTTTAAAAATCTTCTTCTCTGAAACTTGAAAGCGTAGAGCTTTGATATTTGGCATGTAGTATCTCCTAGTGGACCTCTACCAAGTTTGTTCCATATGATGCCCTTTGGGTCAAAACTCGCCCTGCCCTGGGGGTCACAAGTTCGAACATAGGAACAAAGAGGGGAAACTTTAAAAATCATCTTCTCTGAAACTGGAACGCATAGAGCTTTGATATTTGGTATGTAGCATTGCCTAGTGGACCTCTACCAAGTTTGTTCATATGATGCCCCTGGGGTCAAAACTGGTCCCGCCCCGGGGTCACAAGTTTGAGCATAGTAACAAAGAAGGAAAATTTTAAAATCTTCTTCTCTTAAACTTGAAAGTGTAGAGCTTTGATATTTGGCATGTAGCATCTCCTAGTGGACCTCTACCAAGTTTGTTCATATGATGGCCCTGGGGTCAAAACTGGCCCCGCCCCGGGGGTCACAATTTCCAACATAGGAACAAAGAAGGAAAACTTTAAAAATCTTCTTCTCTAAAACTAGAAGGCATAGATATTTGGCATGAAGCATCTCCTAGTGGATCTCTACTAAGTCTGTGCATATGATGCCCTTAGGGCAGAAGTTGGCCCTGCCCTGGGGGTCACAAGTTTGAACATAGGAACAGAGAAGGAAAATTTTAAGAATCATCTTCTCTGAAACTGGAAGGCGTAGAGCTTTGATATTTGGTATGTAGCATCGCCTACTAGACCTCTACTAAGTTTGTTCATATGATGCCCTTGGGGTCAAAATTGGCCCTGCCCCGGGGGTCACAAGTTCAAACATAGGAACAAAGAAGGAAAACTTTAATTTTCTTTTTCTCTTAAATGGGAAGGCATAGAGCTTTGATATTTGGTATGTAGCATCTCCTAGTGGACTTCTACCAAGTTTGTTCCAAGGATGCTACTTGGGTCAAAACTGGCCCAGCCCCTGGGGTCACAAGTTCGAACATAGGAACAAAGAAGGAAAACTTTAAAATTCTTATTTTCTGAAACCGAAAGGTGTGGAGCTTTGATATTTGGTATGTCGCATCTCAGAGTGGACCTCTACCAAGTTTGTTCATATGATGCCCCTGGGTCAAAACTGGCCCCGCCCAGGGGGTCACAAGTTGGAAGATAGGAACAAAGAAGGAAAACTTAAAATTTCTTTTTCTCTTAAATGGGAAGGTGTAGAGCTTTTATATTTGGTATGTAGCATTTCCTAGTGGATCTCTACCAAGTTTGTTCATATGATGCCCCTGGGTCAAAACTGGCCCAGCCCCGGGGGTCACAAGTTCGAACATAGGAACAAAGAAGGAAAACTTTAAAATTCTTCTGTAAAACTGGAAGGCATAGTGCTTTGATATTTGGTATGTAGTGATTCTCTTCTAAGTTTGTTTGCCCACCTAAGAGCAACAAGTTCATTGAGTTCAAAATTGGGTCATCTTGGGTCATAAAGTAGGTCACTAGGTCAAATTAAAGAAATACCTTGTTGGCACTCTCGAGGCCACATTATTTGCTCAATTGCCTTGAAAATTAGTTAGAAAGTTTGCCTTTATAAAGTCTCACATAAGATTAATTTGGGTCAACTTGGGTCATAAACTAGTTCACTGGGTCAAATTGAAGAAATAACCTTGTTTGCACTCTGGAGGCCACATTTATTGCTCAAATGACCTGAAATTTGGCCAGAATGTTTGTCTTGATGAAATACCAGATGAGTTGGGATTTGGGTCACCTGGAACCATAAACTAGGTCACTAGGTCAAAATAAAGAAATACCTTGTGGGCACTCTAGAGGCCACATTATTTGCTTAATTGCCTTGAAAATTGGTCAGAATATTTGTCTTTGTAAAATCTCACATGAGTCTGAATTTGGGTCAACTGGGGTCATAAACTAGTTCACTTGGTCAAATTAAAGAAATAGCTAGTGGGCACTCTAGAGGCCACATTTATTATTCATTTGATTTGGAAACTGGTTAAAATGTTTTTTTTTTGATATAGTCAAAGACCAGTTCAAATTTGGGTCACCTGGGGGTCATAATCTAGGTTACTAGGTCAAATTAAAGAAATATCTTTAGGGCACTCGAGGCCACATTTTTTGCTCAATTGACTTGAAAATTGGTCAGAATGTTTGTCTTCATGAAATATGAGTTTGAAATTGGGTCACCTGCGGTCAAAAACTAGGTCACATGGTCAAATTAAAGAAAAAACTTTAAGGCACTCTACTAAGGTGAGCGACCCAGGGCCATTATGGCCTTTTTTTTTTTTTTTTTTGTCACTACCTTAAGATGACTATCGTAAAAGATGAAGGTCATGTCAAATTTCAACCTTCCTTTCACCCTCCAAAAAAGGTAATTTCAGCTTCATTTTGAGTCGGGAAATATCTGCTATAATTGTTTTCGTTGAAAAGCTGATAAAGGGTTAGCCGTATGTTCTTTTGATCTCGGTATTTCAGTGCCAAAGTGGGCGACATGTAGACGCGCTGTGATGTACTTGCTAGGGGCAGATTAACACACACGTGTCATGAAAAAGTTTCTACCGTTTTCAATCGTAATTTGATCATTTGTAAGTTTAGGATCTGGAATTATTTAACTCTGTTACAGAGCGTAAGTCCATTTTAATTTCTGACCCCAAATTGAACGATGCTTTTTTTTTTTGTCCGAACACCTTTTTCGTTCAAATGCAATGGTATGTATGGATAGTCGGGGTTCATTATTTTTTCAATTCTAGCCAAGTTCCCGTGATGTTTAATATTTCTCTTTCTCGATGCTTCGTTTTGATTCCATAATATTTAATGTAGTCTGCGTCGTTAAAACTTTTATCATATACCGCCCGACAGGGCTCGTCTTAAACTTGTATGACTCCTCTTTCTGTAGGCTATATACCGTGGTATTGATAATACGACGTTTCTTTTTTGTCTCTTCGAAAGTGATAGTATTCATAACTGGAAAAAGTTTTAGAAATCTTTATCAAAAGTGCCCGAGAAATCAAACAGAATTTTACTGAACAAACATGACGCTGACCGTGTCCAATTACATGTAATGTCCGATTACATGCGTACAGAGTAAGTTTATCACCGAGTAAAAATTTCCGAGTGCGAGATATTGTGATTTAGCAAAAGTACCCGGATGACAAGAATCACGAATTTGCCTCGTTCTAATTTGCGTGCCCATGGTCACGGTGGGTACACGTACACCGGATATAGCCCCCTGTTTGAGTAAAAAACAACTGTGTTTCACGTTACTGCAGGTAAGAGTTTTCCAAATATTTCGTCAGAACAACATTTAATATATTATTGCATTGTTGAACCGAAATGCTAAGATATTAGTAAATCTTTAGGACTACAAGGAACGTTATTTTAAGCCTTGAAAATTCTGAAAAGTGTCAGTAAAGTCGACTGCTCGCTGCAGATTTCAGAGATTTCAAGAAACGATTTATCTGCAAAGCCGTTTTTTTTTTTCGCAATAAAAAAAGTTTGAGTCGAAAAGTTGTTTAATATTTTACTCTAATTTCATGACATCATTGCATTTTTTCTGTATCTGATGGATTTCTCTAGAAAATACCCGTTATTTGTCGGCAATGGTGTACCGAGGATAGTTGTTGTTATGAAAGAACTGTACGGAGGATAGTATTTTACTGTACCGAGGATAGTATAATAATGTACTGGGGATAGTATGATTTTTCCTACATAGAACCTTGAGGGTAATTATATGCTACACTTAGATTGGTCTTTACTTGGGCTGAAAGGTTTTTGCGCATGATATTTCATAACATCTTTTTTATGCAATGTTTTCTCTTATTCAGATGGATAATACAGACGCTTCCATAGATATTTCGGGTATATCTATGCCTGATGAATGTACGCAGACTACACCCCCCAAACGCTTTGTATGTGAAATATGTGCGTACTCGACAGATAGAAGGGCAAATTTGACACGTCATTTCAAAGTGCACGAGGACACGAGTGAGCCACTGACTAGTACGCCAGAGAAGAGTGGAGGGCAGGATTTCATGTGCGACCAGTGTGCGAAAAGATTTAAGACTAGATATGGACTGAACATACATAAGAAGCAGCATGACGGTATTTTCAAGCATGTATGCCAAGTGTGTAAAAAAGGATACAACCAAACTACACAGTTTAGGTTTCACTATGCAAGACATCAAAACTTCCCATCCGCATCCTGCAGGTTTTGCAAGAAGACATTTACTGGACATTCATCTCTACAAAGACACTTAACCATCTGTTCTTCAAATCCAGATGCAGTTACCAAGATTAACCAAGAGTTTACATGTGCAGAGTGCAGCCAAACATTTTCAAGCAAAGATGCACTATCATATCATACAAAAGGAAAGCACGGTACCGCTCGTTACGTATGCGACAGGTGCGGGAAGGCGTATTCGTGGCGATCGTCTTTGAGGGCCCATAAAGCCTTGTGTAAATAGATATAGGCTGGATAATACTGACTGTACCTATGAAGTTGAACTTACAGGTCATCTACATGTCGTTTTATAACAAGTTTTCAAGACAATATCTTAATGGCAAAGTTCATCTTCAGGCAAGGTTGCCTCTTTTAAATGTGCTGTAGGGATCTAGAAAAATGTATTTGTATCTAGTCTTGAGTGCATCTAGTCTCCGCACTGGTTTCCCTCATAAATAAACGCAAGTTTGGAATACTCTGGAGATGAGCGAACTTTCCGAACAAAACCTTCTTTTCGGATGTTGCAACTCTTTACCAAATGACAAAATTTTGAACTGGGTCAAATTAAAAGCATTTGCAGACGACAAAACTAACGTGACTAAAAAAAAATGAAATTTCTTCTGGGAGAAAATGCTGGTTACCGGCATGTCCTCCTTTTCCCACAATGTTCTCAAAAGGCTTCTTTTCCAGGATCGTGAATACCAGGGATTGTTTGGGAAAGCTTCTCTCCCAGTGTTGGCTCTGTTCTTTGATTCTGAACAGGTTTTTTTCTCGTGGTTAAGAGTTACACACATAGGTTTTTTTAACCCTTATCTTTGCAAATGACATTTGACCCGACGACAGGAGAGGACTTTGAAAATTTTGCGATAAATGAAGATACTGCACCTAGCGAGCAATTTCTTCATTTGTCACTTTGTTTTTCTCTGTCTTACCATTCCGCCTTAACCCTTTACCAAACAATCTGTGGTTTTAACGACTCTGAGAAAGAAAGCCCTTTGAAAAGATTTTCAAACCAGCATTTTCTCCTTTTCCCACGTTGTTTTCTATCCTGCTGGAAACTAATTTCGATTTTTGAGTTATGTTTAATTTGTTGTCTGCTTTCAATTTGGACCAGTCTAAACTTTTGTCGTTTGGTAAAGAGTTAACCTCCTGCAAGTATCATTCTTTCATATCATACTTTAAGTTCGGATAATCTTAACATGGTAAAACAGGGAAAGGGTTAAGAGTGTTGAAATATCAGAGTAATGCCAAACACAGAAATATTAAAATTTTTATTCAGAATTTTACAAATGAAAGACTGGTGGTGGCTTTCAGACTTAACACTTCGTTATGTGTCATGTAGGCTCGTCCAAAGTCAAAGCACGGCAAATGTCTATTCAAATTTAACAGAAACGACTTTGATAGGATAGGAAAAATTGAGGGAAAGTGAGAAAATGCTGGTTACCAGCATTTTCTCCTTTTCCCAAAATCTTTTCGGAAGGCTTTCTTTCTCATGGTCGTAAAAACCAGGGATTGCGTGGTAAATTAAAAGTTTAAAGATAATACATGTATGAGGTGTGACGTTTGAAGTCTGAAATTACTACTCATGAGTCACGTTTGAAATCAGATTTCTTATGTCATGGATGATGTTTGTAAGAGTTCAGACTTAATAGTTCAAAGTTCAGACAATTCATCTGAAGTATGTAGTTTAGAGGTCACCATCGGTCTTTCATAATAACATGTCATTTGGCAAAGATGAATGTAACAGGACTGTGTTTTATATATACACTACATTCAGTTACCAGTATAACCTATGTATAGTTATATATATTTTTTTTTTGTGTGTGTTGCCAATCAAAATGAGAGATACTCATTATATCATTATATATAATTTAAGTTTCGGAAAAATTTGTGAATGATTCTGTGATATAAATCTTATTTTAGTTTTTATCAAGTTTATTTTTATACAATTTATAGTTTCAGAGAAACAGAGTTTTACGAACGTTTCTGTTAGTTATTATTTAACCTTGACCTACTTCCACGACCTCATCTATGTAGTGCCATCTCGGTCTAAATACTTCTGTAACACTTAAGGAAATTGCCAATGGGTCAAGAGGAATGACCTACCTTCATGACAATGTATAAAAAAAAGTAGACATAGACACACTGTTTATTCCCATATCGTTTAAGAAATTGATGTTCAAGCACATTTGTACACGAGCTTAATAGTAAGTGTAATGAATGATAATTATGGATTAACATTATGACAAACAACCCTTTAATGTTCAAGACTTCGGCTACTGCCTTTTTCAAGTATTAAAAAACACTTTATCCGCCAGATCATTTTTTAGCGTGTACCACTGCAGCAATATCGTTTTTCTAATCGGTAAATTAGTAAAACAGTATGGCTGCAATGATATTCGCCAAAACAATATTCCAGTGGATAGTGTTTCTGACTCTTGAAAAAGGCAGTAGCCGAAGTATTAAACATTAGAGTGTTGTTTTAGTGTTTTAATTATTGCCCAAGGAATTCAAAGTTTCAACGATATGGGTTAAGATCGGAATAAGCAAATGTGATATCTGATCACAGCCCGTATTATTCATTACTCTAAACTATGTCAAAGCATATTTACACAAATGAACGATAGAATCAGGTAAGATATTCGACGAAGCGTATAAATTCAGATCAGAAGACGTAAATGTAATGTCTGATCTCATTCCATATCAGCTTATATTGTCAAGAACATATAAACATTATACAAACATGTTATTCATGAATCGATTGGCGATATAGGCCTACAAGTATCTTCTGTTCACATTTTATATCGAACAAAACCCCAAACTGTTTTCAACACATTTACACACGTGAATCAAAAATTGGTGCATAGTTTAAGATCAGAAGATGACAATGTTTTTTGACCACACATCTAAACGATTTTCCAGAGTACTTACTCGGAGAACAAGTTGAACGAAATCTGTAGACAGATCGGAACAGACGCGTATTAATCTTCTGATTTAACCTCAATCGCGACATAGCGACTCTGAATGAACCTTGTACAGTCGCATTATTGTGGGAATATAATGTTCAACAGAACAGTACATCTGCATTATTGTAATGCTGAAAGAAAGTATTCACAGGTCTATTCCAAGTCTTTTATGGGGAAGAATTTTGCTTTCATCATACTTATGAAACTGTCGCACACCTTGCACTCCCCTGGCAGCGTCGTCAGGACCCGATACAGTAACGATTTTCCTTTTTGCCTTCCTCTTTCCTCTTGCTTTGACGTCAAACATGTGGTTTCTGAAAGATGGGTTAAACACAGTTTAACGCCTTTTTCAACATTGTAGCAAAGAAATTTTGCCGAAATTCACTTCTTATTTTTATCTGGTTTTCACAGATGTTAGACTAGATATCTGAAGTGACTTGAATTTATCACGAGTAAAGTGTGTGAAATTTTCGATCCTTAATAGACTTTCTGGAACTCTATGACTACTAATATAATACAAGAGACCCTGCAATCTCAATTAAAATCAAAGGTTCAAGAATTCTTTTCAGTGTGAGCAGACCAGATACGACATATTGCGTCCTTACATCTGACAACTTTATAAAACATTGTGGAAAAACGAGATACTACTTAGAATGAGCGATATCTCTTTTGGCCAAAATGTTTAATTTGCAATTAATATTCATATGCAGTATGCATATCTGCAAGTTGTCTCCTACATATAGCTAATTTGTCAAGTGAGTCTTCAAAACGATTAGAGAATATGATACAAAATTATATAGTTTTACATCATTCTTGATTGCTTAACTCTCCAACGATTCCACTGCAGACGACTGTAAAACAATAAAGTTAAGTATAGAACATTTCAATAAATATCCATTTCATTAGTAAAACAGTGTGTGAAAACAATGAGGCTAAAGCAGTCAGGTTCATCATGAGCATTTGCTTCTTTTGCCTTACTGTTTTCAAAAATCATCTGCTGCAGGATGCATAACTGTGCGCTAAAGACTCCATGTGAAAAGTTGGAATATGGGTAAGATAACATAAATCATTCTTACTTCAAAGTTATCTCTGAAACATGCCATGGATACAGATAGGCCGAGGTGAAAGCAGTCTCACTTTCAGCCAGAAGTTCGTTAACAGGATAGACCTTTTGCTTGCTAAGCGTCATATGGAATGGGCGATCAGGAAGTAGCCGAACTTTTAGGAGTTGACAGGCTGCCTCAAGAGCAGCTGGGACCTCTTCAGCTTTAACAACACCAGTTCCCTTTGGATCCAAGTCCTGGAACTGTCCGAATAAATTTTCAGCCACAAGGCTTCCTAGGGAACGAACATTGTAAGAGCCACACTTTACGTAGGGGAAAAGTTGTAATCGTCTATCAATGTTGGTTAGGAAGTCCTGGAACATAATGTTAGGAATACCATTTATGTGTGATCCGTAAGGCGGAAATTGGCAAAAGTTAACACCATCCAAGAGCCAGTCTCTCAGAGCTAGACGTCGAGCGCTCCTGTCGTAAACGGTGATTCCAGGATCATCTTCGGCTTCATAGAACTCTCTCATAAGCCTACAAAGCTTCGCTTCTCTTGGATATTTGTCCTTCATAAATTTTTCAACGTCTTTGGAAAATGTTTCTCGCGCAATTGCATCACTTTGTTTGTCTATCAAGTCTTCAACATGAGGTAACCTCAGGTTTGTTGTATTTGACTTTGCCACATCTAACCAAGCTTGCCTGCTTATTCCCCTAGCTGGTATTCCATCTTTGCATACTTTAACCCTGCAGTTCGTTAATAGATGATGCACATCAATGAATGAGAAAATGTATGACAGCGTCCCAGGGTTGTACTCGGGGCATGAAAACCAAGTTAACTCTGTATCACCTAATTTTGTGATTGGGCTAAAAGGCGATTTCCTCCTCCAAATTTCTATCTTTTCTGGCATAAGATTTTCTGCAATTACAGCATTTAGTATTGCTTTCGGTAATTTACTGATAGATTTTTTACAAAGATTTTTCAACTTCTCCGGCGTTCTTTTCCTCCTAATTCTTCCCATATCAGTTTCAAAATCGTCGGATTTTTTTGTTTGCAAAGAAAAGAGGAATTCTGATAACTTCGCTTTGCTCCAACTCTTTGCAAACTTTAACTTCACAGAATGAAGCATCGACTGTGCCGAAGTTATGCACTTTATAATTTCATAATGGGTGAAATGTTTTTCAATGGAAGATTTTGCACTGAGGTATGATTCAAAACTTTCTTGGTCTATGTTTGTCCATTTTTTGCCAACTTCATCACTCTTTAGAAGCAGCAGCATTCCCATTTTTTCTTTGCGTCCCAACATGGTTTCTACCGTATTCTCACTAAGCATTTGATCAGAATCAATGCATCTCATCACCGTGTTATCAGTTTTTTCAGTTTCCACATTGATCTCTGATATATCTTCATCAACAGAAAACATTGCAGCTAACACTTCATTCATATCTTCATTCAGACCACTCTCAGCTGCTGTCAAATTAACGGGATCCGGTGCACCTTCAGCTTCCTTTATGGCTTCAACCTCATCTGCATCCATAGTTTCTAGTATATCAACTGGCAGTGATGACAAAATTATATTGCTTTCGGTCTGACAACTACTATCGACATTATTGTCTTTTTTTTCTCATTTTCTTTATCTCTTTGTTATTGCGAAGCAACTGACACATGTACTCCGAAGTTTTGAATAACTTTGTTTCGGCTTTCGTTGCAATTGTCAAAGACTTCTTGTCACTGTCGTATGCATATTTTATTTTTTCCAAAAGTTCTACGTATGAATTTGAATTCACCGAAGCCATTTTGAAAATAAGTCCGGTTAATTCACATTTTGTTCTTTTTTTTATGTCATTGTAAACCTGCTTTTGAAGTTCTAGAAGTGTAAGTGTGTCGCCATGTTCATCCTTGAAAGCTAAAGAAGCCCACTGTCCATCATAGGACACAACAGAGGTGTATAATCCCTGCATGAATAATTCTTTTAGAACATCTTGGATCATCTTTCGCATCGATTCTGATGTCATACTATAGCCTTTAAATGCGTATGCCACAGGAAATGCATGAGGAACATCTGGCTTGTACATGCGATCTAGATCGGCAAGTAAAAAAACTAAAACCTCACTTGCCTTTTTTGAGCACAAGTTGTGAGAAATTTCTATCGCCTCGATTGCTCTGGTGAAGCTCCTCTGAATATCTTGTAAAAGAACTGTCTCCTTAATAATTTTGGATGGCTTGTGAAAGATTCTACCACGTTCTTCACTTGAATGACTACATGTCTTACCGATTTTTGATTTGAGCACTGCCACAAGTGAGGTGTTCGCACTACAGAAGTTTTTAACTTTCATTCTCAAAGGCTCAATATTTAGACCAAGTCGTCTAGGTGTGTGATTTATATCAAGATGTTTGATTTCTTCCAGTATTTCTGACCAGAGATCCCCATTGAACCGAATATTGTGGATTGCAGTAGACTGTTTGCTGTACGAAACAAAATACAACGAGTCAACATTGAGACTAGGCATTTCACTCAGTACCTGAGATACATAGTAATGGGGTAAATTATAATGTACTGGTGTTGTGAATTCTTTTCCCGGCATTGGGCATTTTATTTCTATGCCAGTATATATACAGCAATGGTCATCATGCTTTCGAAGGCTACCGTCAGGGCTCACAACCAAGTATGGAGTTTCATTTGATTTAAGCACAAAACAGCCTTCTTCATAAAAGGAAGCTTCAGGGTGAAAAGCCGGCAAGAAAGTTGAGCAAATCGTTGCCACCGCGTTCAACTCGTTCTGTGATCCATAATCAAATCTGGCCTGCATTTCTTTTGATACTTCCTCAGGTTCTTTCCGTCCGGTTTTTGTCTCAAAGTAGTCTCTCTGGCTCTTCAGACCATTTAATCCTATGGCTTTATTAATGGCACTTCCGGTTACAAAGCATTCTTTTCTTATTTTGAACCATTCTTCTGATCTCTGTTTTACAATAGACACATCACCTTCCGGTTCAAATACTTCAGCTAAACATACGTAATTCTGCTGGTTCTGAAGCTCTACTTCATCTTTTTGTACAAAACAACCACGGTTAGACTGGGCCGATACAGCTGCAGCTTTGCAAATATTTTCATTTGTGTTAAGCATATCTTCGATACAATTTTCGATCCTATAGATGCTAGTTCTTATGCTGCTTATTACCATGGCATATGTACTGTTTCTCCAATCGCCTTCACATTTCATTTGAAATTTTTTTAACGCCAAGACTTTTTTCACTTTCAGCTCTCGCAGATCCTTTATCCTGTTACTCAAAAGGCCAACAGTAGATTTACATCTGTTATGGAGCAATTCGCGCTCTTCGATATGCAAGTCACTCACAAGTACATGTGACAAAATAATTTGCCTCTCAATAAGTTTCAGGTACCTGCGTAATGTTTCAATCTCTTCTTTCAATCTTTGGCTCTTTATGTCAAATGAAGGTGGCGCCTCATAGCCCCATAAATTGACCGCTCCTTGGGATGAAGCATTGATTTTTTTACCATCTACACAAAATTTGTAAGTTAGAATCTGCTCCCTGTCATTTTCTGCAATGATTTCAATCATTTTCTTTATTATACCAGGACCTTGAATTGGGACCATTCTACATTCGTCTCTTAGACATTTTTTTGAAGGCACAACGAAATTGATGTTTGAAGTATCTGATGAAAATTGTCCAGGAATTCCATTTTCTTCAACTTCTTGTCCTTTATGTTTTGGTCCTCCCATAAACCGTAGAAATCTCCCTCTAAATAATTTATATCCTGTGTTCCAAAACAGTTTACACTCATCACTGTACCTGAAAAGTGTAGTTGGTTGCTGTAAAGCAAACCATCTCACAACATCTAAAAATAACAAGAATGCTATGTTATCTAGTGGGAAAGTGTCTTCATGCACAAGTCTGTTAAAAGCTATATAATAGTCTAATTTTCCACATCGTTTTAACGATTCAATTACACTTGGTAAAATTTCTACTAATTCTGTTAATATTCCTGTATCTTCGCTCACGTCTTCCTCGGAAAACTGAGAGGAAATATCAGAGCTACAAAAGTATTTTTCACCAAGATTTTCGGTTTTCACTATTTTCTTAAAAGGACTGTCTTTGGGTGCAACATCTCTTTTTGAAATGTGAATTCTTCTATTTTCTTCGTCGATAGTGATTGTCCGTCCTTGTTCACGACATAACTCTGCACAAACTCTGTAATTTATAATTGTTTTTGCTTTTCCTTCGATTCGTCGAACCTTGATTTCTTTGTCAGGATGGGTGTGAATAACGTGAAGTATTGTTCCCTTGAAGTCAAGTGACGGTGTGCTGGAGCAGTAGCAACACTTGTATGTAAAACCTGTATTAAAAACAAGAAAACAGTTTATTTAACGGTCAGCTATGAACACTGAAAAGTACAATTTCCCTTTACATAACTGATATTAAGGGGTATTTCGATATATCTGACCTGTGCGGCTTTCCAAGAGGCATATGGCGTTAAATCAATAGTGGTTAGCAAGAAATTTTGATATTCTCAATAGCGATTTCAATACCTAATGTGACTATCCTCAGTACACAAATTTCTAAAATTTAGCTATCCACAGTACAGAAAGGAACTATCCTCGGTACACCGGTCGTGATCTTCTCCGACATATAGCAACATAAAAATTAAATCTTGTTACTAGATTTTTTATGTACATAATACTTTAAGTATTAGAAAGAAATCGTACGCGTCAAAATTTCATTTACTTTTCTCTTTCTGATAAAATTCCAGTGTTTGAGCAGTCAGGTCAAAATTGTCCGTGAGTTTAACTTTCGGACAACGAATTTACGCCGTTATTTAACTGATTGAGGTGTTTCATTAACAGCACAGAAATCAATAAAGATTTAGGTAATTAAATCATCAATATATGACTCATGTATGTTAGAAACAGGAGTATAATATATGAATTCTTACCTGTTGAGCGAGCAGTAATTTCCTCCATTGGTAAATATTTACTCAAACAGGGGGCTATATCCGGTGTACGTGTACCCACCGTGATGGTATAGAGGTAAAATAGCTGGCCACATGATCCCAAAGTAAACGTCCTATAAAATCGTAAATTTTTCGGATATCTATAAATAGTTCAGGTAAAAAGACGGAATATGCATTAAGTGACGTGTGAAAGCGGTTTCACTACACAGTTTATTGTCAATCGGTGACTGGACATTTCGGCCCATAACAATTTCGGCCCATTACAATTTCGGCCCTTAATAATTTCGGCCCATACAATTTCGGCCCATAACGATTTCGGCCTATGGTTGGTGTATCATAAATATTGCACGACCTGACGAGTCGTTTTACTAACTGTTTGGCGGATAAAATTCCACTTTTGAATATTGTTTGTTTTGCATCAATAAACATTTTGGATATTTGTTTTACGTCCTGGTAGAATGTTTACACCTGGTAAAAGAGTATGTACAATATGAGCAAAGGAAAACCAATATAATCATACGGCAGACGTTAAACCTTGGTTTGTATCGAAGATCAGACTGTAAATATCATATGTAATCCGGTGTAGACCTACGCCATCCACAAAAGATACTATGTTGCCATCGACTGTGGAAGAGTTGAGAACTAAATTTCCCATCTCCTAAATTTTGAATTATCTAAGTTTAACATCAGGTAGCGAACGTTATAAATTGAAGAGTTTTCATCACTTTAAAAGTACAATCTGATCTTGATCTAAGCTGTCCACGACGGATACTTAGGTCTCCGTCGGAACTGAAATGGTCAAGTTAAATCCGTTGTTTATTGATCTTTTTACCTTCTTTTTTGCAGGCAAATTTAATCATACTCTCTTTTTGGGGTCCTCCAATCTGGGTTAAGGGTTTAAACCATCCAGTATCCGTAATGTCATAATATCGTCTAAGATATCCGTCGAATTTAGGTACACGCTTCGTCGCGTTTTATTATCTTGGGTGTTGTGAATCTAGTCTCCATGACAACCCAGTACATGTGGTATTTTATAATCATATTGTGCTAATTAGAAGTAGCAGTGTAATTAGTAATAACACTGTCATAATTGCCCTAAAATAGTGGTGATCAAAGACAACTGATATCAATAGAACTTCCAAGTTCCTGACATGTATACTGTAACAATTTTGCGCTAAATTTCTCCTCCAAATCACTTTTTCTGGAGTCTTGAAATACTTGTATCACAATGTCACTCTGTTTTTCAATTCTTAGTGTGTATGTGAAAACGCGCTGTTCTAAATGCTTTTTTAAAATACTACAAGGCATAGGTTAAAAAAAAAAAACATGAAAACCCATGACAAACCTAGTATCAAATTGACATCGTCCGATCATAGCCCCTTCAAACTGACTATTTTTTTTTAACCTAGATAACAACTTTATATAGCTGACTTGTATAGACGCTATATAATTTATAATGTTGAAGCTGGGATATCAATTACTACGAAAAAGGTTGGAAAATTTCTTATGAAATAAAGTCTATTATCGAACAACGTAGATCGGAAAGAGGGGAGGTGTTTAGTTGGCGGCGTGAGAGCTCTAAAATTTGTGTAATTTAAGACGGGGGAAAATAATTGAATGGATGTAACTTCAGTAATTATTTTCAATAATAATTGGCACAATAAGTCTTGTTTGTTGCATTTTATTTATTCGTGATAATGGATTGTTTTACCAAGGAGTCATGTTTTTAACCCTTTACCACACAATCCCGAGTTATAACGACCCCCAAGGAAACAGACTTTTGAAAACATTGTCGGAAAAGGAGAAAATGCTGATAACCAGCCTTGCCTCCTTTTATCACCATGTTTTCTACCCACTCAAAGACAGATTTCATAATTTGTGCAACACTTACTTCGACGTCTGAAATTACTTTCAATTTCGATCAGTCTATAATTTTGTCGTTTGGTAAAAAGTTCAAAGAAATGGTAAGGTAACTGTTTTTCAATTTATTTCACTATCGCATCCAGATCAGAGAAGAATTTAATTGCTTAGTTAGCACTTGATTTTTCTCCTGACCTCAGTTAAGAGGGAAACATTCAAGTGTCGTTCAATTGGTATTTAGACTATGGGCCGAAATTGTAATGGGTCGAAATTGTTATCGGCCGAAATTGTTATGGGCCGAAATGTCCTCGTCAATCGAGTGTCACCTGGTTAAAGTTAAACCATTAGAACTTCAGGTAAAGCAGACCTGTACAAATCATGCTTCGATAGTGCAATGACGCAGTCGGTTAACCTTTTACCACAGTCCCGGGTTTTAACGACCCTGAAGAAGAATGCTATCGATAACATTGTGGGAAATGAAGAAAATGCTGGCTTACCAGCATTTTCTCCTTTTCCCACAATGTTTTCTACCTTTCTGAGACGAATTTTGTCTTTTGAGACACACGTGGTTTATCGTCTGCAAATGCTTTCAATTTGGACCAGTCTAACATGTTTTCGTTGGTAAAGAGTAAGGCGATTACAAATGATGACATAAATATACCCATTCTGTGTTTTTGTTGTCGACTTTAGTTTGTATACAAGTGACAAAGGACCGCCATTTAAGTATAGCTCTTACTCGATTAACGTTTCATTGTCAGTTTATATGATTGTTTATGTTTGGGATAACATCACGTATAACTCCAACTCGATAAACCTTTCATTAACAGTTAATATTATTGTTTATTTTTTGGGAATACACGTTTAAAACCACGGACAAAGATGAGATAATACAAACATTATCGAGTTGGGTTTGTAAATTATCTCGTCATAGTACGTGATTTTAAACCTGTTATCCCAAACATAAACAATAAACAAATAATATAAACTGATAATGAAACGTTTATCAAGTAAGAGTTATACCATGACGAGATAATTTATAAACCCAACTTGATAATTTTTATATTGTCACATCATGGTTAGTGGTTTTAAACATGTATTCCCAAAAAACAAACAATTATGTTAACTGTTAATGAAAGGTTTATCAAGCTGGATTTATATAACTCAGGGTATATTTATGTCAGCATTTGTAACCGCTCAACTCTTTTTCGAAAAAAAAAAAAAAACTGACTGGTCCAAATTGAAAGCATTTGCAGACGATAAATCAAATGTGTCTCGTGTAACAAAATGCGTCTCAGAAACGGTAGAAAACACTATGAGAAAAGGAGAAAATGCTGGTAACCAGCAATTTCTCCCTTTCCTACAATGTTTTCAAAAGCATTCTTTTTCAGGGTCGTTAAACTGGGGACTGTTTGGTAAAGGGTTAACCAACTGCGTCATCGTACATAGGTAAGTTACTGTCGAAGCGTGGTTTATTCCTGCTCTACCTAAAGTTCTGATGACTTAAGTTGAACCAGGTAACACTCTATCGACGATTAAGTATACAACCTAGTATCAAGACTTCATAAATGTTGATAAGCACACGAAGGACAAGCCTTTAGAGGAAAAGAAATATATTAAGCTCAATTGGGCAAAGGCCAGCAAACTTTTGTTATGGCCTTTTGTTTGCAGTCACCTTTGTTTCAAACACCCACTGGATGGGATTTTTAGGCATTTTATTCTTCCCCCCCCCCCCCCTCAAAAAAAAAAAAAAAAAAAATGAATCTTGTTTCCACATTGTCCATGCATTGCGTCCGACCTACTGAACGTTTATGTGTCCACATGCTTACAGTGTCAGCATGTTCTGGTTCGATGAAGTTGTCTCAGCAACCACCCACTGGAAATCAATGAAGCATACGGGAAGCTTTCCTGTAGGGAAGACATGGGCATACTGTCAGCATTTTTTTGTTCGATGATTTTTCTCACACTTGCGGTCCTTTGAATACTTAGTTCCAAATTTTGTTTCTGCGCTATTTCTCAGCAAACAATGAATGGAATCTAACGAAACTTCATTGGAAAAGAAAACATGCGCATATTGTCAGCATTTTATGGTTCAGTGATTTTCGTTTGAGGTAGAGGTTCTTTGATTTTTTTTCCATGATCAAAATATGAATGGTTAATGGTTATCCATGTAGAGAGATTACATCTTATTCCAATAGATATCAGATCTTCTCTTGTGACAAAAGCATGTTAAGTGAGCATCACCGTTCTTGTTCGATAGAGTCCTGGGTCCATATTCACCAACCATTCTTAAGAACATTCCTAGTCTTAATACCTGAGATTTTCTAAATTTGAAAGTAACACAACATCTGACTGGCTAAACCAAATGGTTTGATCTATTCAAACAAAATGGCTAGGTTTCTTGGTTTTCTTAGTCATGCCCATTATGTAATTATTAAAATCTGACAGATTTCGATGTAATACCACAAAACGTTGCACATATTATAGGCTTCTGATAAATAGTTTTCACTAAAAATAAACTTTTAGGTAAGTGGAGCGATAAAGGGCTAGTAAGACCCTCTTGTTTATGACGAGGAGGAGGAGGAGGCGGTTGGAACTTTGTTTTTCAAGTATTAGTTCTTTGATACAAAACAAGTGTTTCTTGCATTTAAAAGAAAAAAAATAAAGAAATGCAGATGCTTGTTTCCCTTTATCTCTCCCTTTAGTACAACGTTTTCAGCTGGAGTTTTCATGGTTTAAGATTCTTTTCGTGTTCTCTCACAGATATGTTAAGTTAAAGTTGAACCAGTCACTTATCATAAGAAAGCGGGGAATAACCTGTATCTCCCCTAGTGTCTAATTTTAGCTTCCTGTAATTCTAGGATTTGTTACAAGGAATTTTCAGGTAAACACATTTTATATCTATTACATTTCTAGCATATAAAAAAGATAATGGGGATTTTTTTTTTTCTAGAAATACCGTAAAGTAGATCTTTAAACTTTATACACAGTGAACGATGATGACGTTTATGCTGTACGTGTTTAAAAAAAAAAAGAGTCATTTCTGTGTAGAGATTTCTGGAGGTTTATGAGTTGGTCGTTATAAATTTGCCTCCATTTCATAAAGCATTTTTTTTAGGTGTTGGTGAAATGCTGATGAGGTTCGCGGTAGGGCAGTATTTTAGAGTTTCAGAACAAAATTCTCCACAATTATTTACCAAAACCTAATTTTGGGTACTCATTAGAGTTGTCAAATTAATGCGTACTCAAAATATAGTTTTTTTTTTTTTTAAAGAAACGATGTTCTAATTTTTTCCTCATCCCTACTTCCTCCCTTTGGGAACCTCATACATGTGGATCTATTTTATGTAGAGTTTGTGTGTACACAACTCCGACAGAGTTCTTCAAAACAAGTTCTAGGAAGCAATGCTTGTTAAAGGTTAAGGTAACATTTAGGAAGAGGTCGACTGTTTTTAGATCGGAGGGTCAGCCACTCACATCAAAGGTTCCGGGTTAGAGTCCCGTGATGAGCGGAATACATCATGGCACGTGCAGTGTCAGTTTTCCAGGAAAAAAAAATCTTCGGCACCGATTGATATTCGTTGTATGAATTTGTAATTATATACCTGACGACAAAATTTTAGACCAGTCCAACTTGAAAGCGTAGGCAGACTCAAATCATGGTTTTTGTCTGTGATAGTGTAGAAAAAATTGTGGGATACGAAGGAGAAAATTCAGGACACAGCATTTTCTCCTTTTCCCACAGTGTGTTAAAAACTTGTCCAAATCGAAAGCATGAGCAGACAATATTTGACTCAAATGATGGATTTTTTGTGTGATGGTGTAGAAAACATCGTGGAAATAGAATAAAATGGTGATCACCAGCATTTAATCCTTTTCCCACAATGCTTTAAAGTAGCTTCTTTCTCAGGGTCGTTAAAAGTCGGGCTCGAGTGGTAAAGGATGAAGGATCAAAATTATATAAGTTTTTACAACCTAGATAGATCTAAAAAATTAGGTGTCGGATATATTCAGAAACCACTGCTCAAGACCAAGAGGGCAGTACGACCCGCTTTAATGGCAAACGAACACTTGTTTTGTACTACCTTAACCCTTTCCCAAACGACAAATTTTGGACTGGTCCAAATTGAAAGAGTTTGCAGATGACAACTTTAAATTTGATGAAAATGGCAGAAAGTTCTCAAAAAGGGTAGAAAACACCGTGGGAAAAGGAGAAATTGCTCGTTACGAGCAATTTCTCCTTTTCCCACGGTGTTTTCAAAAGACTTGTACTGCAGACACGTGAAAACCAGGGCTTGTTTGGGAAAGGGTTAAAAAAGAAAGCTTTTGAAAACATTCTGGACAAAAGAGAAAATACTGGTAACGGACATTTTCTCCTTTCCACATAAAATTCTCCATCTTGAAGGCAAAAATTGTCGACGATAACTGAAATGTGAATTAAATGGCGCAGTGTGTTTCTAAAGGATACAAAACATTGTGGGGTAAAAAAGAGACAATGTTGGTCACCACAGCCTTACGTCCTTAGTGTCGTGAGAACATGGAATTGTGTGGTCAAGGGTAGCCTGGGTTCCAGTCTGAATAAAAAAGGGGAAAGAATGATCGTTGAGTGTGGTATGGACTTGCATTAGATACGCTACAAAAAGTTCGTTTTTGGAGTGTAGTTAGCACTGTTTTCAATATTTTGAATTAAGTCCAATCATGGCAGCCTGCGCACCTACAGATCTATCCGTTCCTCGAGTTTTTCGATTGCTTTTTTGCCAGTACTCTCCACAACATCCTGTTCATGCCTCTGGCTGCTTTCACACGGTCGAAATAATGATCAGCTATCAGCAAACAAGATGAAGACCAACTTACTAATAAAGCCAGAGGTCCAATTAAAGCTCGACAGTTTGACTGCTAAAAATAGTATTAGCTTTTGAAAGCCATATATTGGTGGTAATCATTATAGAATCACCAACACAATTTCTATTGAGTGCCTAAAACATATGGCTCAGTGAAGCCATATGAGAAATACACGGCTTCACTGTAGCCCCTAAAGCGCAGTCGGTAGCGTACTGTACTTGAAACTAGTGGGTCGCTGGTGCGAATCCCCAGCTCGGTTAATTTCTTTCCAAGAATTGATAATAGTCATATTGGTAGGATTCATTCCTCTCTCACCACTGATCATTGTTTCCACGAGGGCTATGTGGGAAAGCAGCTAATGGTGAGTACTGGTAAAAGAAACTCCATGAAAGCACGGATTGGCGCACTGGTCGCCGCGATATAGCTGAAATGATGGTGAAAACGGCCATTTAAAAAAAGAAAGTCAAATCAATGAAGAACTACGGTGATTGTTACCACATGCATCTCCAAATTTTCCCCTTACCTCAGCCAGCCACTGTTATAAGCTTTAGAATGATTTTTATGTTTAACTAATTAGAAGTACGTGTACATGTACTGAAATATCTCGAACATTTGAAATACATGTACGAATCAGACCAAGAAATTCGTTTGAACTATCGGCGCATATCCATTATTTTCGCCTTATTTAATTTGTCGTCTGCAAAAGCTTTCGATTGAGACAAGTCAAAAATTGTGTCGTTTTGAAAAGACTTTACTCCCACTAACCGAATAAATTTTAGACTTGTCAAAATTCAAAGCATTTGTAGACGACAAAATCAGTTGCTATCTACCAGCATTTTCTCCTTTTCCCACAACTTTTGTTAAAAACCTTTCTCAGGGTTGTTAAAATTTGGGATTGTTTGGGGACGGTTTAAACTAATGCCAAGTGCTATTGCACCGAAACTGGGTCAGACATCTGTTTTAAATTTAAGTTCAGAAAAATATTACCAAACTATCCTGTGTTTAACGGCCCTGAGAAAAGAAACTTTCAAAAACACTGTTGGAAATGTAGAAAAAGCAAGAACCAGCAATTTGTCCCTTATCCACAATGTTTTCAAATTCACTTTTCCTCGGGGTCGTAAAAGGGACCGTGTGTTTTCTGGTTACGGGTTAAAATCCACGCACTCTGATCTTGTTTCTGCAAGTTTGAAATAGGATAAAAAGAAAAAAAAAAAAAAAAAAACTTTGGCAAAAATGGATTTTAATCTGATGTATTGACAGAAAATGCAAATATACATAGAAAACACGATGGATATATAATTTGTTTCGTTTTTCTCTTGAACGTTTTGCTCCGTCTGCTGCAGATTAACTGATATATAATTGCATTTAACAAGGACTAAATACTTAAAGCAAAAATATATATATATATATTTTTTTAAAACAAAGCAGATAAACGGCGTAAGCAGTACTGAAGTATGAATATTGAAACTCTTTTGTGGTTCAATTTGAATAGAAACAATGAAAAGTAACCTCGCCATCGATTGCCTCTTTTCCCTCAATATTTTTGCATATTGTTGGGAGATATTTTCAAAGAAAAAAATAAATTTGATGTATTTTTCAAGATTATAATATTAATCCAAATTATCAATGAAAAGGAAGAAATTGCCCCTAAAATTGTTTGTTTAAATATGACCCACATGTGTGCTTTGCTAAGTCTTGGTCATCCATCAAAACACTGACCTTGCTGTTGGACACTTAGCTGTCCCATGGGGGTGGGGGACATGCAACAAACCGTACCGCTCTATAAACGCTTCCTCTGTTGTAACGTTGGTTTTAGGTACATAGTTATTTATCAAATTACCAATTGGGAGAAGATAAGGATTATCTCCTATCATTTTCATTTGCTATGGTGTGAATAAGCACCCCGGTTATCGATCAGCGGCAGCAACGCTTGTCTTTTCGGTTTCATTTATGTGCAAATAGGCCATAGTGGTGCTCCGCCGAATAAACATGTCCACGTTTTCATAAGGTGTAGATTGGTTACCTCCCCTGATACAGCGAGTGTATAGGGATCGGTCCAGGCTACGAAAAACGGGCAGTATTCTGCCCATCTATCTTGACCGCTGAAACAAGCGAATTAAATACATGGCATCACCTTTTAATACCATTTTTTTTTTCCCTGAAATTCTTCTAGTTTCGATTGCTAATTTCAAATTGTGCGAAAAGTCCGCTATATTAGATATACTGCCAAACTCGAAATGCATAAGATGCACCGAATAGCTGTCCAATGATATTCACGTAACCCAATGAAAACTAATATCACAATAGCCTCTACCAGTTGTAATATGTATATCTACAACGGAGACCAGTTTATAGAAAGTGATGACCTTTCAGATATCAGCCTTTTATGTCAACCGTCAAACTGAAACCCTGTGAAGAGGAATCACACCTCTATCCAAGAAAAAATAGGTCCTCATAGATCAATGAACAGTCGCCCCTGTGTCATTTGACTTTGAAAATAACATGCGGACTGAAACACTGTACAAGCCAAATACATAAACAATGAACTTAAAGAGTTAAATGTCATAGAATTTGCTTTTGATTTGAAATTGGCCTCGTTTTGTTGCTTTGACATGTCCTAGTTAATAAAGTCTACATGGCGGACGAATAAGGAGAATACCCCCCCCCACCTCCACCCGAACACCCCAGACCGCTTGAAAAATACCCCAAACCACTCTCATCACACCCAAAAACACTTTCCTATCACCTAAAACCACATTCAAAACGCTTCGATATACGATTCTAACACGACTTTAATAATCATGGAATTTTTACATTGTTATAAGTCATTCTATAACAAATTAAAGTCATGCGTCAAAATTGATGGCAAGTTGACACGGTATATTGACTGTACTACTGGCACTAGGTAAGGATGTGTTGGAAGTCCAAAAATTTTCTCATTATTCATTAACGACTTAGTTAGCTTTTTAAATAGTGATAATGAACGTGGAATATTTGTTTCAAATGAAATAAATGACCTTAATGTTTTAATGTTTGCCGACGACGTCTCAAGTTTTGCAGATACGATTATTCAATTACAGCTTCAAATAAAGAAAATAGAACAATTTAGTAAAGGTGTTGGACATGACGTCAACCTTGACAAAGCTAAAATTGTTGTATTTAGAAATGGAGGCGTCGTCAAGCAAACTAAGAAGTGGTTTTACAACAACAATATAATAGATATAGTTCCATGTTATAGGTACTTGGGCGTGTATTTTACAAGCACTTTGTCTTGGTCTGAAACGCACACAGTTCTATCAATGCAAGCCAAGAAAGCTATAAATTATATTTTGAGATTGCGTAAATACTTTGGAAACATAGATATAAAAGATATGTTGAAAATTTTTGATGCCTCTGTTAAACCTATTCTGTGTTACGGGTCTCAGATTTGGGGTCATCAGCACGTAGAAAAAGTGGAAAAGGTTCACAGACAGTTTTGTAAAAAAATAAGTTATCTTCCTTTGAAAACGTGTGATTCTTTTGCACTAGGCGAATGTGGAAGGTTACCACTATGTACTACTTACATGCCAAATTGCATCAAGTACTGGTTAAGTATAATTCGTATGGAAAATTGCAGATATCCAATGTTATTATATGTTATTCCAATTAGATGAAGCAGGCAGGCAAAATTGGGTTAGCTGCATAAAGGACCTTTTAAAAATTTATATACGTTTGGTTTCGGTCATATATGGATGGTTCATGACGTAGGAAACGATAACGAATTCCTGAAATTGTTGAAAGAAAGAATATCAGATTGTTCTAGACAGAAGTGGTGCGTAAATATAAATGATACGCCAAAATCTCTTTATTATATTATTATTCAATCATAGCAAGACCCAGAATTTTATTTGAGTGTGACTTGCCGCATACCTTGAAAAGAACGTTGGCTAACTTTAGATGTTCATCAAATAATCTCATGATTGAAAAGGGGAGACATTTGTCTATTGATAAAGAATTTCGCCACTGTCAAATATGTCAGAAGCAAAATATCTTTGCCATAGATGAATTTCATTTTGTTTTCCAGTGTAGTATTTATGAAAATTTAAGGGGAAAAAAAAAAGGTTCACAAGCATTGGTTAAAAAATAGAAGTTTACAATGTTTTTACTCCATCTTTTCATGTGAAACCCAAAATGCCGTTCAAAAGATTTCTAGATATCTATTCAAAGCATTTCAGCTTAGAAATGAAATTTTTCAGGAGCTAAGTTAACCCTTAAGTTGCTAAACATGATTTTGATTCGTTTTAACGAATAGTTCGTATCTATCTTGATGAGACGGTACACTACGTGCTGTCTGATCCTTAAACATCTCTGTCCGATACGGCAGCTGTTTTTCAGCCAGGATGACTTTTTTAATCTTAATTTCAATAATGCGTATCGTCCTTGATTTTTTTCTTTTCGCTTTTCGCTGTATTTTTCTATTCTGTCTTTAGTATTTAAGGGTCGATCTATGTCGTTATGCTAAAGTCACGAGCATGTACTCGATTCTCGAAAGACACGAAAAAAATATGTTAAGTTTTCCTAAGAAATTTAATAGTTACTCTCTGTAAGTTATTATGTATTTTATTTCACTGTATTATGGGTCGGTGGTCTAGATACTGAATAAAGATGTCTGTCTGTGTCTGAAGAGTGCTATAAATCTTCAGATGCATGAACTCTTAATAAAATGGTCCACCATTAAAACCTATCTTCCAGGAAATTTCTACCTTTACCTTCTATTTGTACTTTCAGTACTTCGATTTATCAATCGCAAATGACCACATATTCATTCAGATAAATCAGTGAATCCTTGAACTAGGTGAAAACCCAGCCTATTCAGCTACGCCCCCCCGCCCTCCCCCCAAAAATACTCAATGCTACGATTGTGTATTGAATTACTTTGAAGGAAAAAAACGCTATAATTTCGTAATGAATTGAAATTTAAAAGCATTGCATTAAGACATATTGCTCAGTAAATTTGTCTATCTACTCTAAAAACTCTCGGTAGTTATGTAGAGTGGTTCTGTGAAGCGCTGGAGACGCCAAACTGTAGTTTTTGAGATCGCGAGTTCGTACCTCAGGGACTAGCTAGGGTTCCAGTCTGATCATTTTTTCCCTTTTATTGGGCTGGGATCTAGCGAAAGGGGGTTTAATGCATCGCCGTGATACATTGTAAGAAGTACGTGGTCACACAATTATGGATCAATAAAATCCGTTTAGCCCAACAACCGACTAAATCTGGAGGTAGAATGGTCTTTGGACAAGCAGAAAGTTTACAGAATAGAAAAAGTTTCAACCCATAGAAGTGATTAAAACATTATAACCACCTGGACTCAAGGTACCCAGAGAGGGCACTGCATTCTGTGTGCCCCCTCTCCCCCCGTCTCCTTTCCCACACCCTACCCGGCTGAGATATCAAGCTGTTTGAAGATTTCGTCGAAACTTTGTCGGAACGAAATCTGTTTGGGAGTCACCCTCCTAGCTTACTGTCTTGTAGATAACGAGCACATAACATAATACTTAAACGTTTACCAAACAATCCTGAATCCTTAACGACCCCGAGGGAGAAGCTTTATGAAAACACTGCGGGGAAAAAAAAGAAGAAAATGCTATTAATCAGCATTTCCACTCTTTCCCTAAGTTTTCCACCGTAAAAAAGAAAAATACGATTACGTGATTTCCGACCAATTTTATCGACTGTAAACGCTTTTACTATAGAAGAGCCGAAAAATTTGTCGCCTGGTAATTCTAAGAGCTACTCGTAATAGTGTCTTTATTCTACTTTGTTCCAGAATTATACCCAAGTTCATGCAATTTGGTGTTTATGACAGCACAGAAGCATGCATCGCTATCGTCTTCTACAGGTTTGTTAATGTTTTTAAACATACATAGTAAAGGTAGTGTTGCACCCCCTGTGTTTTTACCGGGTTTGATTTTCCGGCGTGAATAATATGAAATGGGTTGAAAATCAGAATCTTGCTGCTGCATACACCAACAAACCAGTCTGTTGCCTTTCAAAATGAACTAAACTGATATATCATGGCAGCGACTACTGGTCGAGCTTTTCATCCTCTTGTATGAGGTATGAGACGAAGACTGCGAGCTGTTCTGTAAGCCCTGTGTGCCCATTCTCTGCAGGTTACTTTTAACCTATAGTAGCTTTTATTTCCACATTAACTTACAACCAAACTTTTAACCAAACTTGACTGCTTCCCTTTTTTTTTTTTTTTTTAATTTGAAAGCAATATCTAAGATATCTAAGCAAAAAATCATACTTACCATGAGATCAAGGGATACTCCAATTCAGTTTATTTCATAGCCAAAAGACTGGTCTGTTGGTGTATGCAGCAGGCGGATTCTAGATTTCACCCTATTTTATATTATTCACGTCAGTAAATCACACCCAGTAAAAAACGCGGGGGGATGGGGGGGGGGTAGAAAACTTTTTATACTATTAATAGAAAATAGATGGTTGTGTCTTTTATTTTGGACAATAAACTTTCCAAATCCGAGACTTCAGCTATCTATTCTATTGATCATCTTTCTCAATTATATTCACTGATCATATCCGATTAAATCGTAACTAACGTCATGAATGATATTGATTACGCAATTAGCATGACTTACCGGTGGAAAAGTGTTGTGTCGATATAGGACAAATATTTCTCTGTATGTAGTGCCTTTATATGTTAGAAAAAGAAAAAATGCCGATTTAAATGTTGAAGCTTTTACAAAAAAATATCATTCAGCAACTTTTTTCGCTGTGGATACTTACATTCAGTCACTGAGATGCTTATTTAAAAGTATTCCCAGTTGGCAGATGTGCACTTCTACGGTTACATGACCAACTAACGGATAACAAAGTGACGGGATAAAGTTTGATAATTCATACTTGCAGTGTCACGGGTGTGTTTTAATTCAATTGAAAACATTTATAAATTGTTTTTCTTAATGGTTTAGAACTTATCCTGAGTTTTTTATTTTGTCAGGTTAAGGGATAGGTTGAAGGCCCACTAGCGGCCATAGGTGAACGATTCGGGATCCAAAATGCAGGAATATATAATTCATACCAGGGTGCCAAATACTGTAGCTAGTTGTGGTAAATGTTTTTGAATGTACCATAGTCTCCATAGATGCAAAGAATGTAAAAACAGCTTTTGGTTTATATTTATGATTGCACTGTACGAACCCATAGTTCTTTAGACTGGCTGTACTTCAGGTATGCCCGTCTGTACTTCAGGTATGCGTACATACGTTCACATTTTTGTGTGCACTTAAGTGATCACAGTTACTCGTGGGTGTTAGTGAAAACTTCAAGGAGTGACCCAGACAAATTTAAGATTTGCTTTGGCTGTAATGTACGTTTGGGTGTTGTATGTTTTAAATGTTTGGTTTTAAAATATGTTACAGGTTTTCATCATACTGGTGGTAGCTGTTGCTATAAATATCGGACTACAAGTCCGTGAGCCGGAAAGAAAAAGGCATGGAAGAGGCAGACTTCATCAGCTTTGTAAAAAGATCCTAACAGGTATAAATACGAATTATATGCCTATAAATTTCCGACTCAAATATATGCATCGCATGCCTACACAGAGTCTAATACGGTTTGAAATACAGGATGATGACGTAATCTGCGTGCGGATTATGTTAAGACTGGTTTACGATTTGATTGGTTAAAATGTCGTACTAAAATATATCCTGGAATTTCACTGGTCAAAGATTTAGTTTGTAGGCCTAATTTTTATCCGCCATTTATAAAACGACGTTATCACCCACTGAACCAATATTTCTTTTGATTTTTTACCGTTATCAAATAAAACTGTCAATCATTTAGTTTGTTGTTGAACTTTGTAAATGGATTATTATTAGAGAAATATTATGTCATAGTAACTTACTTTTCTGGTTCTTGTACTTGCTTCTTTGACATCTCGCTCGACTTGTGATCTCGCGTGAAATCAAATTTTCACGCGTAGTTCGAAGCAAATGGAAGCACTAGAAAAGTTAGCCTACTATAACATACGAGCAATATTCCGTATAAATGACACTGTTAAAGTCTGTTATCCTTTGACTGTTATTAAAACTACGGAACAATAGTCTCTACCCCCTCTCTCTCTCTCTCTCTCTCTGGTAAAACGCATATTTCGCGATTTCAGAGTTTTTTTTTTTTCCGTATAAAGAAAAAAGTAAGTGCATCGGTATTGTAAATGATATATGAGACAACACGTTTGTACAGTCTGATATTCTTGTACAAAGTTGGCAAGAGAGGCTTTAGTTGCTCTTGGCAGCATCGGTGACCTATTTATAAATAAAACTTTTTGCTGTTTTTGTTTGTGTTTAGGTGATGCTCAGACTTCGAAGAACGTTCATACAGCTCATGATCGGATCAAACATCGTCGATTGAAGGCTAAATGCCGGTATCACATGCAAGCTGAGGAGGGTAAGTTCTCTTTAGTGCCTAGACCCCTGAGCGAATAGAATATCTACCAAAGGTAAACTTAGTAAGGGGCGTATATGTATATCTCGTCATGACCCATTTAATTCTTTACCAGGCGTCACCATTTTAGAGTAGTCCAAATTTAATGCATTTGCAGACGACAAATTAATTGTGGTTCAAATGATAAGGATTTTCGACGAAAGGTTAGAGGACATTGAGCGGAAAGAAGAGATGCTGGTTACCTACATTTTCTCATTTTCCTACAATGTTTCGAAACCTATCTGTCTCGGGATTTTTAAAGAAAAAGACTGTGTTCATCATGCATTTCTGTGTGGTCAGACCAACTCAAGTTGCGTGTGTAAAGTGCTACGTATTGGATGATCCGAAGGTCAAATCCAATGCAAACATCTTTACACATGCAATGAGACCTGACCCGACCACACGGAAACGCATGCTGTTGTAATGTTCCTTTTATTATATAGCTCTACATTGGTTCTAGCAAACAACAGACAACGTTTGTGTATCTAGAAACAGACTAAAATTGATTTCAGTGCTTGTAATTTGAATGCAGCACACTTTTGGAATTTGATTGAAAGAACCGAATGTGAATATATAAAAGTAGCCAATAAACACGATTATGTTCTACACAGAATACATCTGTGATATCTAATGAAAACCTAGAGGAAATGTTTGACACGGTAAACGTATTCTGAAATGATCTGACGTTACGGACGTTATCTGACACACATGTATGTACAACATGTGTGTCAGATAACGTCCGTAACGTCAGATCATTTATATGTATATACTCGTACATGTAATAAAAGTCAATATGTAGATCCGCAATACTAGTTGTTTAGATAAAAGTCCGTTTCTGTAAGATTGTAGCAAATTCTATCTGAAACATAAACAGCACTTACTGTTTCAAGCTTGATTGGACAAGATGTTACGTTATACTATTCGTTGGCCATTCGTATAAAAAAGTTATTACCCACTTACAGTATCTGTTTCAGTTTAGTACCGTTTTCGAATAACATTGTCAATAGTGTAGTATTTTGTTGTTGTAATTTGTAGGTATAGAACAAAAGAAATGATTATTTGTAACTTTTATTGGACTTGTATTTGCATCTCGCAGCGTAGGAATATTTTGTACATATCGCTTGACGTTCTGTCTCGCGAGATATCAGATTTTTCAATGCAGCAGGAAGCAGCTACATGCTCCAGGGAAATTACTACAACATAATATACCGTATGTAACCAGTTAGATTTAGACTTAACGAACTTGCAAACTTAACTTGATCTAGATCTACTTTATGTATGCAACGAACAGTAGAATTCATAAAAGGTTTTATAATATAGAACAACGTCGGGTATTGTCGACCGTCGGCAGTAATCGTCAAACTAGCATGACAAAGCACGAAAACCCCATGTAAGTGTATTTATAGGTACTTCAACTGTTATTTGTTACCTACTTTTTTCATAATCGATTTTATGGAGAACTTGATTTTGTCCGATATCAATGCCCATTACATAAACATGTGTTGTTTCCAAAGGACATCAACCTCCATTTTTAAATGCATACTAATCTATGCAGACTTACCGTTATCTATGTATATTCATCCGCCATTAATAAATATGGTACATATTTGTACAATAAAATGTAGTTCTCTGTTCTTTTGGTTATTCATATTGATTTCGTGATGTTTCTCTACAATTATATTGGTGAGGTATATAATAAAAGAAATATTACAACAGTCTGCATTTCTGCGTGGTCGGATCATGTCGAGTTGCATGTGTAGAGAGGTGTGCATCGGATTTGACATTCGGTCGAATCTGATCCGCGCCTCATTACACACGCAACTCGACATGTGGTCGGATCATGTAGAATTGCGTGTTGTCGTCGGATCATGTCGAGTTGTGCACCTCTTTACACACACAACTCGACATGATCCGACCACGAAGAAATGCAGACTATTGTAATATTCCATATTTATATGCAGGATGTGATTGATGCATGAAAGGGATAGAAACTGCTCTGAACCCTCCTTCTCACATACCTCAGTAAATACACCATTTCTGAACAGATCTGTCTTGGCTGAAGAAGTTATGAATTTTCTGTTTCAGTTTCAAAAGATGGAAATCCTCTAAAAGGAGGAAAAATCACACTCTTGCATGAGTGCTGATGCGAAAATAGATTGTTGAAAAGTACAGGGCTATTGGAATTGACCAGAATTTTCAAAGCAATCTTATTCATCGATTCTGTATCTATTATAACAAATATCGAGGATAAATACATTTTCAGATTGTCGTCAAAAGTATAGGCCGAACAATGGAACCCTTCATTCATTCCATGATAACTTCTATGGCTGGGTGGTTAACGTGATTTGTCACCGTGGATATAAACTTCAAGGCAGAACCTCTATCTTATGTTATGAGGACCTGCGAGAGGATGAATACCCCCGTTGTCAAATTAAAGGTAAATCTAAGTTTTTACTTTATCTTTACATGTTGAACAGTTTGAGTCGTCATTTTTTTCTGGCAAAGAGTTAAAGAGTTTTCCGGTACAATGCTTTAGGAATATGATTCAAAAAAGCTCTAAGGAATTTCTTTTTTTGCAACAATATTCCGATTTCCATAATGCTACCAAATTTCAAAGTAAACTAACTATGGTGTATTGGCACGATTGTTTTTCAGTTGTGTGTGTAT
Organism: Tridacna gigas; assembly: GCA_945859785.2. NCBI lineage: Eukaryota > Metazoa > Mollusca > Bivalvia > Cardiida > Cardiidae > Tridacna > Tridacna gigas. The sequence continues at coordinate 32,853,150 of OX244034.2, forward strand.
GGATAAAAATTTGGCACTCTTAAGATGACAATTAATGTCATATTTTAAAAGACAGTTTTGCTTGATATTAAACTCATGTAACTAGATTCTTTAAAGGCCTTTGTGTATCCCTTTTTCCCTGCGAAAATGTTTAAATCTACATAATTTGTAAATGTCCCCACTTAGTGTCAAAGCTATGTAATGCTAACACTACTCTCACGTGATGCACGTACTGTTATGTGTCATGAAGTGATAGAAGATGCTGGTGAATAAAAGTTTGGTCCATTACGAACACACGCCTTTCTTTGTTTGATTTTTTTTTAAATCAATACATGAGTGTGATATAAAAGGTCCATTAACATGCTATGATACAACACTACATTTGACTGGATTTTTACACTTCAGAATCAGTCCTTATCATGGACTCAGCTGTCGCTCCGTCCAAAATATAAATGGTTCTGCATTGTGCTCTTCCGAAAGAATTCAAAATTCTATTATATAGAGATCTACCTATACATTTTTCGATTCAAATGTGTGCATAGCAAACGGATATATCCGGACTCGACGGGACAAATCCGTATCTACGCTGCCTCAAATACTGTTCCATATATGGCATGATGACGTAAACCTGCGTGCGGACTACTTTCAGCTTGTAGTCTGATTTGATTGTTCAAAATTTTAGAAAAATACGTAATTATATTTATCTAAAATTTGGTATTTGTTTTTAATTTCGTACTATTTTCAGGTAACATTAACCATAATTGCAATATTTTGTTCATAGGTATATAATAAAAAAAAATATCATTTTGTAGTAGATGTAACTTTTCCGATGCTTGTATTTGCTTCTCGCTGAGAATAAGATTTTTCACGTCTCGCTTAACCTTCGATCTCAGAAGATATCAAAATTTCCGACGCAGCTGGAAGCAAATACAAGCCAAAGTAAAGTTACTAGAAAACAATGTACAGCGTGTATCCTGGCGTTTTGAATAATCACATACTAGGAAATGGTCAATACATGGTCTTGTTTACAAGAATGTATGCACTTTACTACAGCGTATTGCTCGTTACATATATACACGCGATGTGTGCATAGGTGTACCTACCGACATGACTGAACTGAAATGATTAGTTTTAAAAAGTAAATAAATTAAATATATAATGATACTACTTCTCAATCTGTATCTTTCGATGTTTTGCGAATTTTTAATTAAAAAGCGTCGAACTGACAATATTTTGTGGTGCCGAAAGAGCAAGTTTAAATTATACATACGGTTTATAGCACAAAGGTTTAAGTATTTGTAGGTTTAGAAGTAGATTGGTGCTTACGTTACTTCTTCTGTCTCACAGACATTACCTCTACTGTCTCACAGACATTACCTCTACTGTCTCACAGACATTACCTCTGCTGTCTCACAGACATAACCTCTACTGTCTCACAGACATTACTTCTACATTCCACAGACATTACCTCTACTGTCTCACAGATATGACTTCTAAAGTCTCACAGTCATTACTTCTGCTGTCTCACGGGCATTACTTCTACTGTTTCAGAGACATGACTTCTACCGTTTCACAGACATGACTTCTACTGTCTCACAGACATTACTTCTGTCTCACAGACATTACTTCTACTGACACACAGACATTACTTCTGCTGTCTCACAGGCATTACTTCTACTGTCACACAGACATTACTTCTGCTGTCTCACAGGCGTTACTCCTACTGTCTCACAGGCATGACTTCTACCGTCTCACAGACATAACTTCTACCGTTTCACAAACATTATTACTGTCTCACAGACATTACTTCTACTGTCACACGACATTACTTCTGCTGTCTTACAGACATGACTTCTATTGTCTCACAGATTGTGGTCATCCAAGCTTCCATGATAACACCACATTCATATATAATACTACAACTTATGGATCCAGATTGAGAGTTCAATGTGATGAGGAATTTAATCTCACCGGATCTGCTAAATCAAAATGTTTGGCGTCTGGCAGCTGGTCCAGAATCGCTAGATGTGAACGTAAAAGTAAGTTCTCCTTTACCAATAAAAATCAAATGCTCCTTTTTAACTGTAAGTATGAATTCAGGTTAATCGATAACAATTGAAAGCTTACGGTGTTTCTTGTATTTTTTTCCCTGTAGACATCCTGATTCTAGATACAATCTGCTTTCGTGTTTTCTTTTTTTTTTTTACCCTTCGATAGCTCACTCCTTTCTATGGTAAACAATGTAGATGTTCGGCATGAATAAAATGACAATGCAGTTTCGCTAAGCATTTTGTTTACAACCTCAATAATGTATTACGTTGAACTTCATATTATATATCATATAGTCGTTTGTGTAGAAGATCTGCAACTTACATGATAGAGACAGAGCTTTAACACAGGCGCCCCTTCAACAATTTTAACTCCTACAGAAAAGAGACAATTATTTGTGAAATATAAATCCGGAGAAAGGAAAATAATATGTGTAAAGGAATTTCATTAAGCTCACTGATACCCTTCGGAGGTGACATAACAGCTAGGTCAATGATTTGTAAACCCGGCCCATATTCACCTACCATTTTTAATAACATTCTTTGTCTAGGTCTCGAGAATTTTCTAAATTTGAAAGTAACGCAAGTAGTTCTGATTGGCTAAACCATATGGTTTAGCCAATCAGAACATGCATTACTTTTTTATTCTGGAATTGGATTAGGAATGCAATTTAGAATCGTTGGTGAATGAGGTCTCTGATGCTATTCGTATGAAATAGTATTTCTACTGGAGAAATAAAGAATGAGTTAACTGGTAGTCTACCCTAGGGATGTCGGAAGATATAATTCGAATACAAACAAGACCAAGATATTTATTCCAATCATCAGAGTATACAGCTTATCAAAAATCTCAATAAAACCACAATGTACTCGTAAGAGATACATGTAAAATCAATATAAAGGTTATGCTCTGTGAATGCATTTGCATAAAGTATCGACTCATGTTAGCCTGCGCTGTCCGCGACATGGGTCAAAATATTTTGCTATTTTTACTGTTTTACTGTCATGTTCTAGGACTATACTACCACATATTCTAGTCTGTTGTTAGAAAAAATAGTTTTTATGGATCCATAATTATGTGATGACTTGCTTGGTATAATGCACCACGGAGATACATTAAACCCCATTTTGCCACAGCACGCTTCATACATATTTACCATAATTAGAGCGCAATACACGAAAAGGGGCCTTCGGACATATGTGTAAAAGTGTGACGTCCCAGGTCAGCCTGTGTAGTCTGTGTCTTATCCGAGACGACACTTCCCGTTTTTGTGCGATTTTCTGTTTCACGACAGTCTACCGGTACTGTATAAAAAAATCTTATGTAGTCGTAAAGTGCCGTCTCGGATTAGCCTGCGTGGACACTTTACGTAAATGTCCGAAGGTCTCATTTCGCATGTTGCAGACCATATCTTGATGTTATACATGTATAATTATATATCAACCTTTCCTTTCTTCCATTTGGCTAAAGTAATGTTAAGAGTCAGCCAACTTTTATTTTTTTCTGCAGAAATAAAAGAAAACGCAGCATTCATTTTTGGCTCGTATTAGCAGCTACTGCTACGCTTTTTGCTTGGTGCATATCAGTGTCATCTAACACTTAGAATTCATCTACATGTTCAAGTTATGGTATGAAAGAAAGAATATACATTTTGTCACTGTTTCCGTATGTGATGTAAAGAGTTTGTGGTTTTGCCTTGAATAAAGCTTGTCCCGAGATGAAGAATCCAGCTTTTGGAGTGATTCACAAAATCAAAAAGGCTGATGGGATCGATACAGTAGTGTTTGAGTGTGCCCCAGGTTACACCCTTGAAGGACACGATCAAAGTTCCTGTCGTTACGGTGCATGGACATTTCCGGAACCCAGATGCCTTCAGAAAACAGGTCAGAAAGCAATCATCTTTCAAACTTGACTTTCAGCGTCCTTTTTCAGACATTTTGAGGTTATCAAATATAGAGGGTATATATTTTAATAAACTGAAAAATGAAATATCATCAGTCTAAAAAATCTTGATCTAGTTATTAAACATCAAACAATTTCTCAACGATCGATGGTATTTAAATATTCAATTGGATTAATAGAGTTTAAAATGAATTTCAGGTCCAGAAATGTCTAGGAATCTAGTTATTTTTACAGCTCTAATTCTTCTAATTTTTCAAGTTAATAGCTAGATAATGTATTTCGAATGGCTTCAGTTTAATTACTAGAACATTAAAAGAGAAATGTAGGTCATCATGGTTTCTATTCAGCTACTATAATTCAAATTCGAGAAATGATTGTAAATAAAGGCAAAAATTGCATCAGTTAAAATGGGGGAGGGGGAAAGAAAAATCAAGTAAAGGTAAGATGAATAAACAATGAATGCAATGAAAGAAAGCAATTCAGTGAAGAAAAAAAAAGTAATCTGCGGGTAAATGTTTTAATATGAGTGTATATAAAAGCAGGTAAAAAGCAATTTATAATAGTATTTCTTCGATTCAAAAGAAATGTGAAATAAACAGTGAATAATCAATTAAATCATGACTTCAACGAAATCAAACGAAAGAAACAAGGCAAGATAACAGTGAATAATAGATACTATTACTTTGTATGGCTTCCGTTCATTTTCTATAAAAGGAAAAGGAGTTAAGATAGAGTCAAAGATTCGAGATAATCTAACAGCCAGTGGCAAAAATCTATATAAGGTTATTAGATATACTTTAATATGATCTCACTGTAGTTGTTAGAAATCCAGAGGGGATATAAGTAAAAAATAAACAGTGTACTTTGAGACTGCTTCAATTCATTTGCTAGAGATGAAATTGAAACGATAATCAAAGGTATCCTTTAAGATGGTTTCAATTGAATTGCTTAATACTAGTATTAATCAGATGGAGACAACAGAAAAAAATAACAATGTATTGTCGTTGATTGATTGATTGACTGATTGATTGTATGGTGTTTAACGCCGTTTTCAACATTATTTCAGTTACATCGCAGCGGCCAGTGCACCTAACCATGCTTTCCTGGAGTTTCTTTTTACCAGTTTTCAGCACAATATTCTTTCCAAACCACTGGCTGCTTTCTCACATAACCATCGTCGAAACAATGGTCAGCGGTGAGAGAGGAATGAATCCTGTCGCGATGACTATCATCAATCCTCCGAAAGAAATTGGCCAAGCCGGAGATCGAACCAGCGACCTCCTGTTCTCAAGTCCTGTTCGCTACCGACTGAGCTACGGGGGCTTGGCAACAATGCATTGTAACGCGGATTCAATTTAATAGACAGAAATCAATTCGGGGGAAAAGGGTTGAACTATTATGGATATTTAGCATTGCTTGCATACATAGTTTGAGGTTAAAATTTGTATTCTGATGCGTAAAAAGAATCAGAAGAATCAACCTTTGCCCGACATCAAAGAAATCAGAGGAAAAATTAGTTTAAACCTAGGGCCTCCTTTAAGTCGATGAAGGAAGCAATGCCAGATAAACAATGCTTCTATTCTCACATGGCTTAGAAATAGTTTAGAATCTTGAACATCTTGCTGGATCGAAATACTCAACATAACCCACCGTTGTTAAGGACCAAATTGTTGATTTTAAGAAGCAGTAAAACTTTGAGTAAACTTTCCTCGATAAGGTTACCAGTGTTCGGAATACGCTGGAGATGGTTGTTGTTGAGTTGAACTTGTTCCATGAAATAAATAAACTTCTTCAGTTGCTTTAAATACTATTCCATTTGAAACCAAAGGATATTTTGATCGTCATTTAGACTGCATTAGTGGACGGTGTAAATGGAAGGTCAGAAAACACGTTCTATAAAGTCTGACCTTGATCAAAGCGAAAGCTATTTTTGATGCTAAACGGTCACAATATTTGTATTCCATTACAGATAAAAGGGAAAACAGCTATATCGAGTTACTGTATACCTTGGGTGTTGTGATGGTATTCATTTTGTTCATTGTTTGCACCATATTTATTTTACGCAGACGTTTAAACTGCAGACGGTAAGTTTTAGCTACTTCATCGCCTTAATTCCAAATCAAATTTTCTTTGAAATTCAGGCGAACACTTTAGAAGAACAAACGTTGAAAGAGATGATAAAAATTAATGAGAAATAATTTATGGCAATATTTCTTGGACCAGAATCAAGAATTGGAAATCGCTCTAAGATGTTAGTGTATCAGTTTACCAGTATATCAAAACAACAATATTGAATTAGAGAAGTGCTCTATGAAAAGAAGAGAGAATTACCACAGACGTATACTTATGGAACATTGTTCTTTAACCGTTTACCCCTCTAACGACCCTGAAGAAATTTTTTTTTTCTTTATAAACATTGTGGGAAAAGAGAAAACGCTGGTTACCAGCATTTTTTCTTTTTCCTACAATGTTTTCGACCCTATGAATCACGATGTTTTCGACCCTATGAATCACGAATATCGTGTTTTGAGACATCTAAAATTGTCATCTGCAAATGCTATCAATTTGGACAAGGCTAAAACTGTCGTTTGGTAAAGAGTGAAAAAAAAAAAAATGCGCTGTAGATCTGCCTTGAACCATTTCAAAAGGTATCTAGGTAAATGGACGTTTTTGTAGAGCTGTGGTCTACTTAATATACCACAACTCAAATTGTTCAATTACGTAATCGTAAGCTGAAATGGTTTTCGCGAAAGTCAATGAGTTTTTTAAAGTTTACACAAGTAAATCTGTAAAATCTGTAAATTCTGACCGGCATAAATCTTAAAGGCCCAGTGACGGCCAAAAATAAATAATGCGGGTCTTAGATTCATTGAAATTTAAATCATACCGTTTAAAAGTATGGAACTTATTGTGAAGATGACAGTCTGTTATTGTGCAATAGGTCCAAGTATTAGTCGATGGTTGAAAAGTGAACTTCAACACTAGGTAAACAGTTGCTGGCTCACTCTTTTGTTTATTTTTTACCAGATTTTAAAATTCCTTTTTCTGCCAGCAACTAGCATTTGAACTGACAGTACAATAATATAATTATTGTCATCTTCGCAATATTTCCCATACTTTTAAACAGTGTGATTTAAATTCCGATGCATTTAACACGTCTTTCGTTTACTTTTGGCTGCTTCTGGGCTTTTAAGGTATAGAACCTCGATATTTAGTAAGAAGTATTTCCAAATGAAGGTGAACAAAGATGTAACACATTGGAACTCTTTGGATGAAAAAAGTAGCCCCGCTATATGGATCAGATATATTAATTAGAATTGAGTCATGCTATGTGAAAAGGGGGATTAATGCATATACCAAAGAGTATCTGGCCTTGGTCGAAACATTATTGGTCATTTTCTGCATATCAAAGGATCATGATTTAAAATTGTCGGTTGTTAGCCAAATGGGTTTTATGGATCCATAATTATATGATGACTTGCTGGGAATAAAGGGTCACGGAGATGCATTAATCCCTCTTTTGTTAGAGCGTCGCTTAGTTATAAAACAATGAATATCAGATGGTGGAATTTAGTGAAAAAATTTGATCACCGCCGTTGCCATTTTGTTTAGTTACGTCATAATTGCGTCAGACAGTTTTCCCATCATATATTATGCTTACTAAAATTTCAATAATTGGGCTGCCGCCGATCAGCTACACAACAGCATCATATTGGTGCAACGATGTATTTGTGATTAACTGCCTATACTTTGTTGTTTTCTTGGGACTGAACAACCTTTCTTGCTACGACCAAACACTCAGAAATCGCTCAATGGTAAAGGTTTGTTTTGGTTTTGTTTTCAGTAAAAGAAGTTCTTCCTCCAAATTCCATTACTTTTCTAATATCGAGGAAAAGTTTCAAAACGTTGCTATGGATTTGGATGTCCATGTAGCTATAGATGCAAAGAAAACTACAAACATATCGCTGGAAAACTCAACCATGCATCTGTATGAAAACAAATTCATACCGTTGGAAGAATCAACTATATATTTCAAAGAAACAGCAGAGAATGTAAACGTCCATCACACCTTACAGGGTACGAAGCAAGAAGAAACACACTCCAGTGGGCTGGAAACTGACGATATACCCATTGCTGAGCTTGTAACTAAAGATATACCCACCGGAATCGTTTGTAAAGAGAAGTTATTCTCCATCCCAAAAGAAACAGCAGCGAATGTTTGCTTGGTCACCCCTCTTCAAGCAGGAGATGACTGTGTTGGTAAAACAGCCGAGAGTATGGACGAGAGCCATGAAACAGGTGACAAGTTCTTTGATAAGAGCAACGGTTAAAACAAGTAAACACCTTGGTTAACTATATTGTCTATTTGAGGTGGTTCCAAATAACCAGATATTTTCATCGCATCGCCAGTGAATAAATAGAGGATATTTGTTTTTTTTCGGTGAAAGATCGAAATTTATTTTATAGAGTGAACATCATTGTTAATATTTTCACGAGTGGCGCAGCTACAAGTGAAAATATTACCGATAATGTTCACGAGATGAAATAAATTTCGATCTTTCACCGAAAAGAAAATCTATTTGTTTCATGCTTCTAATCCCTATTTTGTTGGAACTTTCATCAAAATCCAGTGCAGTTGTTTTCGGTAATTCCCCGTGGCGTACCCCCTCAGATAACAACGCATTACAATTTGACGTGAAGAAATATAGCGTAAAATACGATATATTTCCCTCCAATTTGAATGGCACGTGCTGATTACCCAGGTAACTACTGCGCGGGAACTACTGTTTCCGCCTTCAATTGAAGAGTTAGAAAATATAAAATCGGTATTTTCACTGGTCGTAACCATGAAATATCGAACCATAATTCACCATTATTTCTCGATAAACTTCCGAAAACTATGAAATAAATGAAAGTAATGGGCTTAGAGCAAACTATCACGGATTTTCTCCCTTTCATATCGTAAAATAGCTCCAAACCATAGCTTGGTCTGCAATAGGTCGTTTTTGCTGTATAATTGTGTGCTCCTTTAAATTATTCAGTCTAACATTGCAGCCGAAATTTGTGACAAATCGTATGCTTGACATCCTTTTACTGTAGACGAGTCAATTGTTTAAAGTACACCTCTGTCTCAATGCCTGAGGTATATCTGTAGTACACATCATGTAATTATCTCTGTATAATATAATGACACGCTGTTATACTGACCGCCTTAAATCTGTACTTACACAGGACTAGAAACAGTCAACACAAGCCTGGAAAACGCTACAGCGGTCGTCCCGGCACTTAACTGGCATAAACTGTTCGCTTTTCTTATCCCAAAAGTCTGTACAGATAATTGGAAACTCTTTGCGATTAATCTACTAGGTAAGATTCTGCTATAAATCTGCAATATGGTAAGTTTTCTGCTGACAATGGAATGTTGGTAACAGCTAAGTATTCAACTATCATTTGATCAGATTTTGGGAGAAAAAAAGGAAAAAATAATTGATATTAGTGGCAGCCTTGCAAAAGGGAATTAAATGCATCTCCGTGATGCATTATACCAAGCAAGTCATCACATAATCATGGATACATAAAATCCATTTTGTCCAACCGACGACGAAAACATGGGGTCCTTTGACATGCAGAAAATTGACCAATCGCAAAATGTTTCCATCCAGGTCAGCGTTGACTGCGCAGGCTGACCTTGGTCGATACTTTTTGCAGATGCATTAAACCACTTTTTACAGAGCATGTCTCATGTTTAAATAGATCTACACAGTATCAATTAATTTCCTACAGAGCTGTTAATCTACAACTAAAATAACTACAATATCATCTTTACCAGACTTCCTCGTCTCAAATTCCGTTTCTAGCAGACACATACAATAAACATTCATCTGAAGTCTTCGTACCGAAAGGAAGTCATCTATGAGAATAACAAAGACTTTCTGGAGTCTGTTTCCTCACAACGACTACCAGTCATCAGACATTGGATATGCTGTTGGAGATGACAGGATTAAAAGCAGATTTATTTAAAATCAAAGTTTTATTTCTTATCTTAAACAGCTAACAATATTGCTGGACAGAATGCATCCCGAGATCAATTTGCCATTGACTGGTGGATTTATTTTGAGATATATTCAGCACTGTACATTCTAATGTCTGGATAAATTAACTTTATCTCATTTTGCAATATTCGTGAATCATACACCAAACTCTTTTATGTATTTCTAAACCAGGTGCGCGACTTCCTCATGGACAGAGTGCGAGTTCTACGATTAGTCGAATCGAAAATAGTTCAAAAACCCAGCCTGGTGGAGAAAAAATTGAAGTTATTCTGTATAATATACTTTGGTATTGGAAAAGTCTACACCCATCGACTAGTCTGGAAGACATCGAGAATGCTTTAAGGTGGTCCTTTCACGAGGATGTCCTCGCTGATATGAAAACTGAGGTCCAGTAAGTTCACCATAATTATAGTCTCTCTAACCATTAATTTATATACAATGTACAACATTTAGAGTGGAGATACCACACTAATATTAATGAGCAAAAAGCAAGAATACTGCATATACCTAGAATCAGAAAAACAGTGCTGCAATTGAAAAAGGTCATACCGGTATCCTTTTTGCTATTTGGTGTGCGGATGTAAAAATACGCGTAAGTCATGCTCTGGCTAAAGGGGGTTTAATACGTCTCCGTGACGCACACTACAAGCAAGTCATTACATAATTATGGATCCATAAAATCGATTTTATTTAAATCCCCTCTTACACGAGCGTGTCTCGTTTGTATCATTAATTTTGAGTATCAGATGAACAAAGTCATTGGACAAATTAACAAACGTTATTTGCATATACCTAAGCCAATGCCGCTTTTAATCACACAAATAAAGAATGACAATGAAAAACATGTATCTAAGACATATAGACAAAAAAGATGAAAGTAGAGATTCGTGCTCGGATTACAAGATTTACATTATTTCAACACTATATTTGATATGAGCCATGCTCTGGCAATAGGGGTTTAATGCATCTCAATGATGCATAGCACCAAGCAAGTCATCACATAATTATGGATCCATAAAAGCATATATCTATAACAACCCACTGAATGATGACACATTGGTCTTTTGACGTGCTGAAATTCGACTCTTAAGAAAAAGATTCGACCATTTGAAATGCGCAGGCTGATCTGAATCGATACCTTTTTGCAGATGTATTAAGCCCCTTTTCATAGAGCACGGCTCATATCATCTTAAACGTCATTTGACCACAGTATGGTTTACTTTTGGGTAAATTGTGGCTCCTTGACATTTAGTTAATTCTATAAAGGAGTCGGCATACGACAATAATTAGTGCGAAAAAATAGCCGGTGATGATTTAAAGGGAAAAAATCAAAACACCCTGTAAATTGTTTTCATTTAAATATTCACAGAAAATTCTACATATACAGCGATGGGTCAGGACAAGAAACTTGCGTTAAGAACCCAGAATTATCGGGAATCCCAGAATTGGACTACAGAATAAGTTTCCGGAGAACGGATATGTCGGTGCTGCCATGCTTTGAGACAAGACAGGACACCGGGGAAAGTCACGTGATCACACCAGTAACACAGGAGGAGCTGCTGACATGCGACTACAAAAGTACCGAGAGGCACGGACGTTATTATCGAAGAGGGAAACAATTTTATAGAATAAGAAGACAATACAGTTATCCCCCTTTTAGAAGACTGCGTTACAAATACATGTATAAATTCCCCCGAAAAAGCAAAATCCCCAACAACACAATAAAATCGAAAGAGAAACAAGAGTTGTGTAAAACTGCAATGGAAGTGGACCTTGGCAGAATCCCGTTCACCGAGAAAGATATAATGTGTGTGAATTTGATCCAGCGAATACTGCAATTAGATCAGTGTAAAAAATTAAACGAGGCTGAATTCCGATTGTTTACTAAATTTATGTTACATAAAATACAACAAACTTGCTTTGTTGGCACTGAACTCCAGGAGTTGCTAGACATCAGTTTTGAGGATTTTATGATTTGTGAGACCGTAACAACTCGACGAAATGGGACCCTTCACATTATAGATACAGGTGGTAGAAAGGTGATTTTATTCGAAGCTGAGTGGAAAATGTTAGATATCTACGTAGAGAGAATGCGACAAGAGGTGTTACACCGGGTGCAAGATGCTGACCGACAGTTTTTGTTTCTAACGTACGACGGGAATCAGGTATTTCACATATCTGTGTCTTTTTCACTTTATGTCCATGTCAGATGCTGAATATAGATTTCTGCAGGAATGATAAATGCCAGGGGCGGAGCACATGATCGTCCGCGGCGTTTATTGTTCCTTTAGAATTCGCTTTTAGCCTCTATCTTAGTGTTCGACACACTGTTGGTCAATTGTAACAGTACGCGCATTATTGATTTTATGGTGTTTAATACCGTTTTCACCATTATTTCAGTTATGGCGGCGGCCAGAGCACATATCCTTAATTTCCTGGAGTTTATTTTTACCAGTACTACGCACAGGTGAACGGCGAGCGACAATGTAAATCCTATATTACACACTAATATACTGAAAGGTAAACAACTCGTAATGTATTTTCAATACCCCAGTCATGCATTCCATGCTGTTTACAAGTCATTTTACTACCAATATTAACATCCATAGTACCAATCGATAGCGGAAACATTGTTCTACAAGAAAATCATATCACAATTTGAGCCATTTCAAGCTGCTAAGAAATATCTAGCTCGTAATTTGGCAGTCGGTTAGTGTATTCCATAACTCGCTACCATATAACGCTTTAGACAATACCACTGTTTCATATATTTTTTTAAGTGACATTGGATGCAAACAATCACGACTTATTCCGGCAGCATTTAAGCTGAAGTAGGTACTTCGAAGTTTGGAGCAACACTCTTGCACCGAGTCATCAAGAGACATATTTTTATCATTTAAAATACCCAGATGGTTGAATTGACGTGATTCGTCTACACTGTCCGGACCGAGAGCCCATATTCTTTCTTGCTGGCGGTAGTCAGCATCGGTCTCGTTGTATACAACAACCTTACTCTTTGAGGAATTGTACGTATAATCGTTTTGCATAGAATTGATGTAACATTTTGTCATAAGACGTTGTAAGCCACTTTTTGTGTATGACATTAACATCATGTCGTCTGCAACTGTAGACTTAATCATGACGTAGACTGGTCCTTGAACATGCAGAAAATTGACTAATAGCGAAAAGTTTCGGCCCAGGTCAGCCTGCGCGTACTGCGTAGGCTGACCTGGGCCGATACTTTTCGCAGATGTATTAAGCCACCATTTCACAGAGCATGGCTCATTTTTTTTTTTTTTTTTTTGGTCAAATTGTCAGTTCGATCATTATAATCTATTGCCAGGTCTAATTTGCTTCTTTGTTTTTGTCAGTTCCAAAAAGCAAAGTTTTCGTGGCTGTATATGAGCCATGCCATGTGAAAAGGGGGCTAAATGCATCTGCGAAAACTATCTACCCAGGTCAGCCTGTGCAGTACGCGCAGGCTGACCTGGGCCGAAACTTTTCGCTACTGGTCAATTTTCTGTATGTGCAAAGATAAGTCCACCCCAAAGTGGCTATTATGGATCCATAATTATGTGATGTCTTGCCTGGTATCATGCATCACGGAGATGCATTAAGCCCCCTTTTGCCAGAGCATGCCTCATATTTATCTGTGTATTGTAAAGGTGTCAAGGGCATACATAGACTCGGGAGACTCAGAGACAATCAAGAAAACCAATGTAACAGAGTGTCCAGCGGACAGGACGCACACAAGCCAAAACTTTCAGTCGAATGCCAGGCAAACAAGCAGCATGGAAACGCCAGATGCTAAAAAGTGTGAACCAAAGACAGCTAAAGTTATTGGTCTGAAGCGAAAACTTCCTGTATCACGGTCCACGAGCTATGCCAACTCTTTCAACGAGGTTTGGGAATCATATCCAACCATTTTAAATTGTTCTCTTAGTCTAATTATCTAAACGTAGAAAAGTAACACATTTTCTCATTTCTCAAACCATTTGAGCAGCGCTCTCGCAAAAGGGGGTTTATTACACCTCCGTTGCAGTTTACCAAGCAAGTCATCACAGAATTATGGACCCAGAAAATCCCTTTTGTCTAACAATCGGCTAAATCGTGAGGAAGAATGGCCCTTGAACATGCAGAAAATTTAATGTTACCAAAAAATTTCGATTGATGTCAGCCTGCACAGACTGCGCAGGGTGACATAAGTCGATACTTTTTACAGATGCATTAAACAGAGAATGATTCATTTGGTTGAACCAGTGAGGAGTTGTGTTACTTTGAAGTTAAGGGACTTTTTGAGAGTTTGACTAAGAATGGAACTTAGAATGGTTTATGGATACAGGACCGGCACTCTTTTTTTAGCACATAATTATTTACTTACGTTGCTTTTCTGGATAGTGTAGATCAAATCAGGATCCGTATGCACCAACCATTCTTAACAAAATGCATAGTCTTATTCTCCAAGATTTTCTAAATTTGAAAGTAACACAACTCCTGATTTGCTAAAGCATTTGGTTTACGCATTCGAATATATTGTTATGTGGTCCGACTAGAAACTGTATGGAAGTCAGTAGTCTAGGGGCAGAGCTTCGGCCTCTCATATCGAAGGTTCCGGGTTCGAATCCCGTGATGAGCTGAGTTAACCGTTGGAACTACATATACCTATAATATGGCGCGAGTAATGGTTAAGGTTTACATGAAAAATTAACCAAAAGTGATTAATATTAATTGTAAGAACTTGTTTCACAATCGACTTAACCCCTCCTAAATAAATTAAATGAAACTTTCAAGCCGGTTGTAAAAAAAAAAAAAAAAAAACTGCTATTTCAAACTTATTTTTTGAAGAAAAAAAATCCTTATCAACAGTGTAACAGTGCACGTTCTGTGCGGTCTGATCTTGATCTACAGTGTCCGCAAAAGGTCAGTGGGTCGCGCTTAGCAGCCTAAGGGTTAACATTAATTAGTACGTTGTTGTTCAAATCTGTAGGTATATGTTAAAAGGAATATGATGGTGTAATAACTTTCCTTTGGCTTGTATGTCCTTCTCAACGGTTGGGAAAATTTCAACAGTTTCCAATTTTCCGCAGGCTGCTTGAAACATGCACAAGCCCCATGAAAGTTACTTTAACACAATATACCGTATGTATGATTGAGCCATGCTCTTTGAAAAGATGATTTAATGCATCTGCAAAAATATCGATTCAAATCAGCCTGCACAAGCCGTGCAGGCTGTCCTTGGTCGAAACTTATCTCTGTCGGTCAACTTTCGTCGTGTCAAACGACAAGTCCACTTTATGATTCAGTCGCCTTTTAGACGAAATGGATTTTATGAATCCATAATTATGAGATGACTTGCTTGGTAAAATGCACCTCGGAGATGCCTTAATCGCCCTTTTGCCTGAGTGCGGCTCATTTGTAATAAATGATTGTCTTGTCTTTATTAGATGCCACATCAAGAGACTGAAGGTCATGCTCAACACAGGAGACGCTATTTCTGTAAAGACCAAGCAGATACCATAGAGAAAGTTTTCCGACAGGAAATTAGCCAAGGGTCGATAAAAGAGAGTGCTATCTACGCCCGGTTTCATGATAGCCCTCAGTTACGAGTAGCGTTTGGTGTAACACCGAATGAAATCAGTAAAATCCTTGTGAAAAAGATCGCTGACAGAGTGCGGTGTTTTATTCGAAACTATGTGAAATCAAAGCGCTGAAAGCTCTGGATATTGTACGGTCTTGAAAAAAAAAAAAAAAAAAAAAGAATATGTCATTGAATATGATCAATCAGCGGAAACTGAAGAAGTTTTAGAGATAATTGTGGCTCTATGTAAAAGACATTTTTTAAACTTGCTTATTTCTTTTGAATTCTTCCTAATGCTTTCAAAATCATTAAAACATTTTGACACGTTTTGTAACAGAATGATGCATTGTAGCTAAAGAAATAGAAAGTAAATTTCACGTTGAAATAATCCAAGATGGATAAGTGAAAAAGTTTGACAAATATTTAGAAAAGTAAATTTTTGATGAGTAAGATTTTAAAAAAATATATTAAAAAATGACATTTTCTGCCCCAAGGGCAATGATATGTAATGGTCATTCGGTAAAAACAAATTGCTAAGGCCCACACCTGTCATTCAATTTCAGCAATCATGAAAAATTTTGATCGAAGAGTACAATATGTTGCTACATGTATACATATGAAAGTTTAGTGCTTTCTTCTTGAACTCCTTAACAGAAGTCAAGTTTTTTGACTTTTCCAAATTAAAGGGATTTATTCTGACTTTCACACCCTCACCAAACGAAATATGACTTATCACTGAATTATAGATAGAAAATAAATAGATAGAAAATCATTAGCAAAGAAGAACGATAATTAGAAAAAAAAGGCTTTTAATGGTACTTCCTTAATGTGCTACATAGCTTCTTTGCAAAGAAATATATATCTAGTATTTATTGGCATATGACAAGAAATTTTGATTTGTGCCATGGAAACTAGATGGCTCCCTTTTTAAAGGATTTACAGACAGTTAATTAAATATGGCTCAAATTATGTGATTTGTTTTTATAACGGGTAGATTACATTCTGGAAAAAGGCGAAAATACCGGTTTCTTGTTTTCCCACCAAGTTTTTTTGAGCACCTCTCTCAAGGCTATTAAAACATAGGGTTTATTTTGTGGTAAAAGGTTTAAAAAAAAAAAAAAAAAAAAAAAAAAAAAAAAAAATGCTGTAAGCACTGTAATCGGTCGACACTGAATAATTACAGTGGTTTGAAATCACAAATCAAATGGTAGATGTTTGAACTATGTATGGGACAAAAAGTCCTACACCGTTACAAATTAGCCACGCAGGATCCCACTTTTTTAAACTGTCTTTTACAAATTAGTAGTTAAACGATTGGTTAAAATATAGGCTATGTTTGCCAGCCGACAGCAATAGAACGTAAAAGATATGTGACAATTCTGATCAGCAATACCCATTATCAAGTTTTAGATATCACTCATCATGAACAGCAATACCAACCAACCCTTTAAAAGAGTAAAAAAAAAATACATATATTCTTTTCTGTAACTTTGGCAACTTTGGTAACTGTATTGTAACATATAAAAGCCGTAAAAAATATGCCTGAATTATAACTTTGGAAATGTTTACTTTTGGCTGCTTGTGGGCCTTTCATTTTTCCATTTTTAACAAGAAATCGTATTCATCTTGACAAACTTTCCTGCCTATTTTTTAGCGGGCCAAATCGTCCAGTCCAAACGTCTTCTGGCAAGTTTCTCCTACATTATACTTTCAAAGAATGTAGATACCCAATAGCTCCCTAACCGTCAACTCTTTACCAAATGATAAAATTTTAGACTTGACCAAATCAAAAGCATCTGCACATGTCGAATTAAATGTAGACCAAATGATGATTTGAATCGTTGAAAGGATAAAAAACCATGGGAAAAGGAGAAAATGGTAATCTGCATTTTCCCCTTTTCTCACGATGTTTTCAACTTCTTTCTCATGGCCATTAACAAAGAATAGTTTGGTTAAGAGTTAAAACACTCAGTTAATCGACTAGCCTTTTACAGTCAGGAAAACAATATCAAACATTAGGCTACAATTTCATAGTCGTTTCCACGACCCCCCCCTCCCCCATATACATCCCAAATAAACAGACAAGTAGATCTAAGATATGAACGTCTGTGATATTGGATTGCATTGCGTTCAAAGGACAGTCTGATCTTTATATTTTATTGTCTTCAAAAGCGACTTTACTTGTCCATAGCCAACACAGGTAATTGTATTTGAGTCATTCTAATCAGCAAGAGCATAACTGCGGTAGCCTTGATCTCTTTATCTGAAATGTGGAAAGGATGAGAATCGACCAGTATGGAATAGCTGATGAGACAAACATGTTGCTGACCTTTGCACGCTTAGAGCGCTAAATTGTTAAAATAGACATGTTACACTTGGAAAAGCAGCCTAAATATTGCAGGACCATTGCTGTCTTGAGTAGAAGAACTCGGAAAACTGACATGACAGATCCAAGATCTGAGTGCATGTTCTGAGCAGTCTGGTCTGCATCTGAACTCTCTGCAAAGACTTTTTCCCTGGTCCGTTGATTCAGATATGGAGAATATAACAGTAAGTGAGCTTATTTGTGTTACAGTTTCAGCGTTTTTTATCCTCGATGAAAATGTTCTATTTGACAAAATTTTGAAAATCTTTCAAATGGGTGAAAAACGCTGTGGAAAAAAGAGAACATGCTGAATACATGCAGTTTCTCCAACTATATTTTCAAAGCCCCACAGGATTGTTTGGTCAAGGGTTAACAGACTGATTCTAGTCTAAAGAAACTCACCAAGAAGAAACATGCAAGTGACTTTGTAAAATGGTAGTGCCATGGCTGGAAGGAGAGGAAGAGGGGTTGTGAAAACAATTTAACCCTTATCCCGCTAAAACATTGAAATGAAATTTCAAAACGGTAGTAAAACCCGAATAATTCTATGTCAAACTTATTCTTTTTTGGAAAAAGAAATATCTCCCTATCGGACAGTATAGATCCAAGATCAGACTGCACGTTCTGTGCAGTCTGATCTATACTATCCGCAAAAAGGTCAGTGAGTCGCACTTAGCAGCCTAAGGGTTAATACATCATACGCTGAAAGATGCTTAATCAGTCAGTATTGTGAATGGACAATCTGGGTACTAAGGTTGCAAGCGGTGAATCGCCAGTCCATTCTGAAAATGTTTACGTAGTTGCCTCTCCGCGAGGGCCATAACCTTTACACAACTCTATACCCTTTGTACCCACAGCTTCACACGCTTCGCCCCACATATACGATCCCTGCACTAAACGACCAACGGCCGGTAACTATTTTAAACTTACGGCTGTTACAAGTTGCATTTACATCAGTTTTCTCTTAGGCAGAGCAATCTAAATTTTCAATTTTTTTAAAGCAATGTTTCCTCACAAACGCCTTTCTGTTGCGATTTTATTCCTCTCAAGACCAAAATGACCTATCATCTTTTCAACACCTACTACATATACGGAGAGCACTCGTCACAACTCGGCCGATCCCGTAAGTACGTATAACTATCAACGGATCACTCGAAATTTGCCGAATGATATAGACAGCAGACGACTACAAGATGTGTTCACATCACCCCTATACACTTGATTCGCACTCGTTTCATTCATAAAGTTGCTGCTAATCACTGACTCTATTTCTTATAATCGTGTTGAAAGTAAACTGCTCCAGTGATTTTGATGATAGTGTAATTATGACATACTTCAATACTAAACAAATTGTAACCGCCGTTTATTACATAATTTAAAAATTATTATGGGATTACTTGACACTACTTAAGGCCTGTTTACCGCTAATTACTATTCTTGCGCTTATCTGGGTCAAAAGTGCGGTTATCTGGGTCGAAAGTAGTTTTTGTAATAAGGTCATCACAGCAGGTATAAGCGTTAAAACGCTGTAAGTAAAAGCTGTTACGAGTTTTAGTTACATCAGTTTGCCCTGAGCGGACGGGTTTCCGAAGTTTGCCATCTCTCTAATCGGTCTACCGACCGATTAAAAATAATTCAAAAGTTCTCCGAATGTATTTTTGTATAACACAAAGGTCCAAAGGTCAAATATAGACCATGTTTGGATAAACCATAAAGTATTCGGAATACTGATTACAGGTATCCATGCCAAGTTTCCTTGGCGTCGGACGACCGGATCTGGAGAAATTTTTGATCAGAGTTTATTCTTACACAGCGTTTTTTTTATCAAGTTTGCTAAAACTGAAGGTTAAAGAGCTCAAAAGGAAAATAAATTGCACAGGATCTCTGGCAGCCGACAAGGATTTATCTTCCCTGAACAAGTTTCACGAGTCCCCAAGTTTGTGTTTTATATGCCTTTTATGGAAGTGTTCATATAAAAAGGGTTTTAGGTTTATAAAAGGAACTTGCGTTAACAGAATACGTATGTTGACTATAAGTGTTCAGGAAAAAGAATGGCAAATACTCAAAATCTAAAGCAATTTCTTTGATGACATAGATAATAATTGGCTCTTGCCCTGTGAAAAGGGGGTTCAATACATCTGCTAAAAAGTGTCGACTCAGGTCAGCCTGCGCAGTCCGCGCAGGCTGATCTTGGTCGATACTTTTTGCTGTTGATAATTTCGTACCTTATGTTTCACTCCGTTTTAGGAAAAGTAGGTTTATTTATATGCAACGACTTGCTAGGTACAATGCATACGAGGATGTAGTAAACTTTTTTCGCAGAGCTTCGACCAATTGAGATGTTTGAAAAAATATTTTGTCGCCTACAACAACAAAATTAAACAACCAAAAAAATAAAGTTTAAAGGATTTAATCATTATCAAGGAAAAATGAGAGAGAGAGAGAGAGAGAGAGAGAGGGAGAGAGAGAGAGAGAGAGAGAGAGAGAGAGCGAGCGAGAGAGTGGGGGGGGGGGGAAATTCACGCCTTTTACCGACTGGTTGCATTATTTGCGTATTTTGCTATAATTTTTAAAATACAAGAAATTTATATGTTTCATTAAAATTGTAATATTGTTTTAACCAACGACAACGTTGAAAGAATTTATTTTTCTCAGCACAAGGTTTTTTTTTTTTGTTATTCGTCTGTTTATATTAATCATTTTTTTTTTGCAATTTTATGTGTAAGTGTGTGTGTGTTTTCCTTGTATCTACAACACGTTTGATCTTGGATAGCTAAGCGATGTTTGCTTCATTATTATTCAAAAGCTGTTTTGCAGTGTTACAAGCTTTTTTTTATATGAGCCATGCTCTGGCAAAAGGGGGTTTAATGCATATCCGTGATGCATTATACTAAGCAAGGCGTCACAATTATAGCCTCATGAAAACCTGTTGGAAAAAAAAGAAAATGCTCTCTTTTTTCCTACAAGGTTTTCTGCACTTTCACAGCCAATAACCAACATTTCAGCTAAATCTAACTTGCCGTTTGCAAATGTTTTCAATTTAGACAAGTCTAAAATTTCATCGTTTTTTAATATGTTTGGTAATCAGCATTTTATATTTTTTTCCCACAATGCTTTCTGAGCTTTCGGAGACATATCTAATCGTTTTAACCACACTTGATTTGTTGACTGCAAATGCTTTCAATTTGGGCTAGTCAAAAAGTTTGTCGTCTTGTAAACAAGTAGAATTGTATAATGTGATCGGTGTAGTTAACCATTTTTCCATCTCCCACCATGTTTTATTAGCTCTACATGGTGTGAGGCTATCAAGCTTACTGCCAAATCATTTTTTGCATGGAAAATGTGAAAATCAGCATCTGTGAGGTAAATTTATTTATTTATTTATTCATCGTTAATTTTCCGTCACAGACCACTCATTCTGATGTTTTTCCTGGACTGTTCGATATTTTATAGACGCATGTATAAGCTAAAGAGATGGTTCTTTTGGTAACGAAAATTAACTACAAAGAGAAATCCCTTTCTGCAATAGAAACCATTAAATAAGAGGTTTCTTTTTGTTGTAGAAACTATGCTGCATAAAAGTTTCTTTTTGTACTAGAAACTAAACTCAAATACTGGTTATTTTATAATACAAATTACACAGAAAAGAGTTTTTGTTTTTCTTTTTTAAATAGAAACTAAACTAAATTAGAGGTTTCCTTTTGTGATAGAAACTAAACTAAATGAAAGGTTGCCGTTTTTTATAGAAATTAAACCAAATAAAAGATTTCTTTTTGTAATAGAAACAAAATTGGTTTATATTTAAGAGAAACTGAATTGAATGAAGGGTTTCTTTTTGTAACAGAAACAAAACCAAACAAAATCTTTTCTTTAATAGAAAGTAAATTTAATCAGAGGTTTCGTTTTGTACTAGAAACTAAACTACATTAGAGGTTTCTTAATGTAAAAGAAATCAAAGTAAATAAGAAATTTCTTTTTAAAATAGAAACTAAAGTAAATAAGATATTTCTCTTTGAAAAAAGAAAAGAAAGCAAACTAAAATGAATTTTCTTTTTGTAATAGAACCAAATCAGAGGTTTTCTTTTTAGCTCACCTGAGCACAAAGTGCTTATGGTGAGCTATTGTGATCGTGCTGTGTTCGTCGTCCGTCGTGCGGTGTGCGTCGTCCGTCGTCAACTTTTTACCTTGTGTACGCTCTAGAGGCCACATTTTCAGTCCAATCCTCATGAAACTTGGTCAGAATGTTTGTCTTGATATAATCTCGGACAAGTTCGAAATTGGGTCATGTGGAGTCAAAAACTAGATCACTAGGTCAAATCTTAGAAAAACCTTGTGTACGCTCTAGAGGCCACATTTTCGGTCAGATACTTGTGAAATGTGATCAGAATGTTTGTCTTGATAAAATCTCGGACGAGTTTGAAATTGGGTCATGTGGGGTCAAAATCTAGGTCACTAGGTCAAATCTTAGAAAAAACCTTGTGTACGCTCTAGAGGCCACATTTTCAGTCCAATCCTCATGAAACTTGGTCAGAATGTTTGTCTTGATAAAATCTCGGACGAGTTCGAAATTGGGTAATGTGGGGTCAAAAACTAGGTCACTAGGTCAAATCTTAGTAAAACCTTGTGTATGCTCTAGAGGCCACATTTTCAGTCAGATACTTGTGAAATGTGGTCAGAATGTTTGTCTTGATAAAATCTCTGACAAGTTTGAAATTGAGTCATGTGGGGTCAAAAACTAGGTCACTAGATCAAATCTTAGAAAAACCTTTTGTACACTATAGAGGCCACATTTTCAGTCCAATACTCTTGAAAAATGGTCAGAATGTTTGTCTTGAAAAATCTCGGACAAGTTTGAAAGTAGGTCATGTGGGGTCAAAAACTAGGTCACCAGGTCAAATCTAAGAAAAACGTTGTGTATGCTGTAGAGGCCATATTTTCTGTCTAGTACTCTTGAAAGTTGGTCAGAATGTTTGCCTTGATAATATCTTTGACTAGTTTGAAAATGGGTCATGTCGGGTGAAAAACTAGATCACTAGGTCAAATCTTAGAAAAACCTTGTGTAAACTCCAGAAGCCACATTTTCTGTCTAATACACTTGAAAGTTGGTCAGAATGTTTGTCTCGATGATATCTCAATAGAATTTGAAAATGGGTCATGTCGGGTCGAAAACTAGGTCACCTGGTCAAATCTTAGAAAAACCATGTGTACACTGTTGTGGCCACATTTTTTGTTCAATACTTTTCTAAAGTTGCTCAGAATGTTTGCCTTGGTAATATCTTGGATGAGTTTGAAAATGGGTCATGTTGGGTCAAAATCTAGGTCACTAGGTCAGATCTTAGAAAAACCTTGTGTACGCTGTAGAGGCCACATTTTCAGTCCAATACTCTTGAAATTTGGTAAGAATGTTTGTCCTGATGATATCTTGGACCAGTTTGACAATGTGTCATGTTGGCTGAAAAACTAGGTCACTAGGTCAAATCTTAGAAAAACCTAGTGTACGAATGACTCTCAGGAAGAAGCCTTTTGAAAACACTGTTTGAAAATGAGAAAATGCTGGTATCCAGCATTTTTTCCCTTTTTTACAATGTTTTCTACCCCTTTGAGAGACCAATTCCACAGCTTGATCCACATATTATTTGTTTTATGCAGAAGGTTCAGACTGATGAGTTTAAAATTTTATTGTTTGGTAATACATATATCTAACAAGACGTTGGAAATTGGTTGTGCTTGGTCAAAAGGCTCAGGTGAGTGACTCCAGGGCCATCATGGCCCTCTTGTTTGCAATAGGGGCTAAACTAAATAAGAAGTTTCTTTTTGAATACTAAACTAAATAAGAGGTTTCCTTTTGTAGTAAAAACTGAACTAAATAAGAAGGTTAATTTTTCTTGTAAAAGAAACTACATGTACATGTACTAAATAAGAGATTTCTTTCTGCAATTGAAACTTATTCAAATAAATTCCTTTTGTACCAAAAACCAAACTACAATAGAGGTTTCTTTTGTAAATGAAACAAAATTAAACAAAAAATTCTTTTTTCAATAGAAACCAAATTGAATGAGAGGTTTCTTATCCTACAAGAACTAAACTCTTAAGACGTTTCTTTTGTAGTAAAAACTAAATAAGATATTTTTTAAAAAAGAAGCTGAACTTATACGATTTTTTTTCTTTGTCAAAGACACCAAACTAAATAAACGGTTTCTTTTCTTAAAAGAACTACACTAAAAATGAGTTTTCTTTTGTAGAATCTAAACTAAAAGGGGAGGGGGTGGTCGATAAAGGAAACTAAATAAGGGTGAGGGTCAATAAAGGCCACTAAACTAAATATGAGGTTTCTTTTCGTAATAGAACTCAGTTATCTAATTTGTCGTCTGCAAATGCTTCCGATTTGTACCATAACAAAATTTTGTCGTATGACAAAGCGTTAAAATGAAGTTTAACACGAAATAGAAGCAATCATAATCATGATATTTATTGCAGTCTTTCAATTACTGTTTCAGGGGTACATCGCGGTTGGTGGAACATTAACAAAGACCAATCCAGAGCACGACACCACTCCGTACCACAGTCTCACTTGGGTCAGTTTCCCGCCTGTTTATCTCACTCCAGCACATGCGACTGGACTGACCGTCCAAAACTGCACAGTCCCAAAACCAGTGTCTTCGTCCCAAACCATAGGGACTCCGTTCAAGTCTGTTGGCATGACCACAATATCTCTCGTGCTCTACCTCCTGTCAGGTGTTGCATCCGGGTAACTCCTTACAAAAAATGGATTAAAGATCTCTTGTTTTTCTTGTTTTTTACGATCCTGGTGAAGATGACTTTTGAAAAAAAATCTTGGGAGAAAAAAAAAAGTATCTTTTTTCCATTTTCCGACAAAATATTTTTTTTAACCATGTAAATCCCGTAATTTAAGCCACATTAAATATTTCGTTTACAAATGCTTTCAATATAGAAATGTCTAAAACTTTGTCATCTGGTAAAAATTAAGAACTCGCTGATGATCACATCACTCATCAATAACTACTTAAGTATAAATCAGACAAGAAAATGGTTACCATTAACATAAAGCGCCATTCAAGCTAAAAAGGTGTATATGCTTGGTTTGACTAGCGACCGCTAATCTATTGCCATCGAGAGTGACCAAGATTCAAGTGTAAACAAAACACACACACACACATACACACAGAGTCGCTAATTGCTGTCACACAGATTTTTTTTTTACGTTAAAAATCGTAATTATGTGAAATATGACACTGTCGACATGAACTATAAAATCTCTACCACTTCGATTTGAACGAGTTCTAATTATACATCCATAGACTGATCGATAAGATACAAATTGTTTGCTTATATGTAAATTACCACAGTGACCTATGCACATCAGATTCATCTGTACTTATGCCAACCAGACAAGAGTTAAATTCAGATTGGGTCGGATAGCCCTGGAACGATCTTAAACCAGATTGGATAATTTTCTTCAATCTTGTATGGACCAACCAAGTTTTATCTTACCGAGATAACTTATTCAATATTTGTTAGTCTTTCAGTACTTTAAGTACTTTTATTTTTCAAGGATTTAACGTCACTTATAAAAACTCACGAAAGGCACACATATAACTACATTTGTTTTGTGTTTCCTAACAATAAGTGAATTTAAACCTGTATTCCAAAATAAGAACAATAGCGCAAACTGATAATGAAAGATTTATCTTGCAATATTTATACACGGCTTTTGGAAACATTGTTAAATGCAAGTGTTTTTTACTGCCGTTTTTGTTCTATGTAGTAAACACATTTGAGCCATGCTCTGTGAAAAGGGATCTGCAAAATGTATCGACCCAGGTTTCTCTTCACAGGCCGCACAGGCTTACCCGGGCCAAAACCTTTTGCCTATGGTAAATTTTCTGCATGTGCAAGGACCATTCTACATATTGAATACTATTGTTGTTGTTATCAGCCATTAGGACGTCACCATTTGGCATACATCATATTCCAGTTATCCAGGTAGTAGTTGCCATTTGCTGTCTGTATTCCACTTTAATTTCACGCAGTTTTATGAATTGCCTTGACAGTTTGCGTGACATTACAATTTTTTTATCTTGAAATTTAATTCATAGATGCATTAAAAACTTGATCGTATACATTCTATTTGAATGAATTTACAACGAATTTCAATTGAATAGACCTTTTCATATATATGTTAGTTTTGCATGTATGAATATGAGCAGTGCTCTGTGAAAGGGAGTTTAATGCACCTCCAAAAAGTATCGTCCAGATTAGCCTTCGCGGACTGCAAAGGCTGATTTGAGTCGAAGCCTTTTGCTAATGGTCAGTTTTCTGCATGTTAAAGGGCCAGTCTGCCTTATGATTCAGTCGGTTGTGAGACAAATTGACTTTATGGATCTATAATTATGAGACAACTTTCTTGGTATAGTATCACGGGAATCTATTAAACCCCTTTTTTGCCAGAGAGTGTCTCTTATGCTATTTTTGTAATAGACTCCGCATTCAAATGAATTTTCAACCAATGACATTTTCAAGCAATGGTATTGCATTTGTTCAAAAGATTCATTATTCATTGTGATAGTACAGATTTGAAGCCAGAGAAGGTAAAACGTGGTATCGGGAAAGGGTTTTGCTTACTGATTCTTGAAGCACGCTTTATCTCTAAATTCTTTCTTAACTCTTTACCACATTACAGAATTTTGGACTTTTCTAAATCTAACTCATGTGCAGACAACAAATTATATGTAGCTTAATTCGTGGGATTTGTCTTTGAAACGATAGAAACCATTGTGGGAAAAGGAGAAAATGCTGGTAACCATTACTTTCTACTTTTCCTCAATGTTTTCAAGGCCTTCTTCCTCGAGGTTGTTAAAACTCAGGATTGTGTGGTAACGGGTTTATCAATTTATCAGAAGACAAAACAATAGGATGATAATATAAATTGAATACATATATATACGACACACTGTATGTTGTTCAAATGGCGGAACTCGTCTTCCAGACGATGAAAAACCTTAGGGGAAAGGGTAAAATGGCTGACCAGCATTTCACACATTTTTCTTTTAAAACTAGTCTTCCACAGGCTAGTAAAATAATGGTGGGGTATTAATTAGACCACACAATTTCAGATCTGTCAAAGTTGAAAGCATTTCCAAATTGAACTTGGTTTAAATGGTTGGATTGTGAAATCGAACACAACAGGCTGATCTCAACGGAAGATCCAAAAATTATGAAAAATGTTTTGTCTATCTCTTAATCAAAAGACGGAAGGCATATATTAACCAATAATGTATTAAGTCTTTTCATAGTATCAAATTTATGTGTCAAGCGTCAAGCCAAAATGGGTTTTCTTCCTTAACAATTATGTGAACAATATATAGATACATTGTAAAAAAAAAAAAAAAAATCAAGTACATACAAGTCAAAGTGTAGAACGAGTTACATTTAGCCATGCTCTGTGAAAAAGGGGCTTAATGCATCTCTACAAAGAATTATACCATGCAGGTCATCGCATAATTATGAATCCATAAAATCCATTTTGTCTAACAACCGACTGTATCACCAGGTACACTGGTCCCATGACATACAGAACATTTTCCAATAGCAAAAAGTTTTAGCCCAGTTCAGCTTGCAGCGCAGGCTGACCTGAATCGATACTTTTTGCAGATGGATTAAAAGCCCCTTTTTACACAGCATGGCTCATATGGTTACTAATTATACTTACATCATGAAAGAAATTTGAAGCAGATAACTTTGAAAATGTTTCTTGCTTCAATGTGTTGAGAAAAATCTTCTGCAATAACAACCACCTTACTTACAATGATGCGATTGAAAAGTTTCCAAAATATTATGGGAAAGGGACGATGAATTGTAATTACTGTACATACTGTCCCTTGTCCCCTTTTCTTTTATATTATTCAAATAAAATTTCTTCTTTAGTCGTTCAAATGTTTATTTAATCAAATTGTGAGTTTTTTTCTATAATACGTTAACATCCTGCAGTTGATTTTTTCGGCCTAGCTGAATGCGCTGGCTTTTGGCCTACTTCTTGTTATCACATATTCGAATTATTGAACAGTATTTTTCTATTGTTCAAGACTGGGCCGGTATATACATGGATCCGTGGCGATGAGATAAACCGACTTCCTTGTGATATAATGAAGACAACTGGTGGTCGAGTGGATTACAGGGGCAGTAAACACATATCCTATCAGTTAAAAGTTTACTGACATACCTTCTGAAATGGCAGATGTGCTAATCCACTTAAATATGGCTAAGTTAAAAGCTGATTTAATTAACATAAGCTGCCTTTTGAGCTGAACTTCCAAAACTGTACAATGCAAAACTTAGTCTGTTTCATAATTGAAATCTACATGTACCTTCAGTAAAGAATACACGTAAATGTACCTAATTTAAGAAGCAGATGGTTTGAATCCAAGGATAAACTGCTTTTTTTTTTGTTGCACTCTGTATAGATCTACACATTCAGCACTCTTCACGCACCAAGGGATAATGTTAACGTCAAATTGAAACATTGATGACACGTTCCGTGCCCTTTTTTGGATGTGCAGAGGTTATTTAAACAAGGTTAGCTATTTTAGTGAATGTAGGCTACTTTCTTTTTATCAGTATTTCATATATTTTACCTTTGTTTTCCACTGTTAAACAGTTTTTTTTTTTTTTTTTTTTCAGAGAGTTTCAGAGAAAAAAAAAAAAAAAAAAAAGAAGAACTAATTAATCCATTTCGTAATATAACGTTGATCTAAACTCTTTGCTCATGTCCCATTGTCAATCATAATCATAATGAAAACTTGTAATCTCTTCGTATATCTCACGTGAGCCGTGCACAAGCACATCTTTAAAACTTTTTCCTAAAATTCAAGCGTTGTAAACACACACAATGTCGCATTTCTCTAACATTAACAGTCACTTGTTTGTGAGCCGAAATAGCAGACAGCAAGGCTGCACATCGAGTCAAATAAATGCGATGACCTGATTGGTCAAATATCGATTTCCACGGATCCATGTATTCGGCGGGCCCCTGTTAGCCTGTAAGCCAGTACATTTGTAACACTGATACAGAGTCGTTGCCACTGCTAAGCGATAGTGTGGGCCCGGTTTCACGAAAAAACTTAACTCTCTTAATTTAGTCAAATTCATTCACTCTGTCAGATTCCGACTTGAGTTGATTTCACTTCTAGCGACGCCTTTCACTAACATCAACATACTGTAGTGGAGTTCTCAAATCCTTACTTGACACAAAGATTCACACTCAACTTAGCAAAATAAACAAATTTAACGTAGTTTAAAGACTGAAGTCCATTATTTTGCTGAGTAGAATCTGAATTGTTGTGTCAGCTCAAGATTTGAGAACGTTATTCAAGTCTGTTAATGTTACAGAAATGAATCTCATATAACGAATTCAACTTTAGTCACATACAACATAATTCCGTTAGCGGATTTGGGTAAAGTAAGAGACTTAAGTCTTTTTCGTGAAACCAGGTGCTTATTCACAACATAGCAAATGATATTGATAGGGGGAAATCTCCCGCTTTTGCTAAAAGGTAATTTTTTTTTTATCGCAATCCTTTAGAAAAGTCTTTAATGCATGTCTAAAAGAGACACGAAGAGCGGTCGTGTGAACTGGCGGTGCGCTGGCAAATACGGTTTTAATGTAACTCCTGGTCAGATTATACCGAGCGAGTCATTTGAAGAGTTCATTGAACAAACATTATGGGGGGGGGGGGAAACAACGTTCCAGCTTTGTAAAGAAAAGAGCTGCTGAGGGTCAAAGCGATTGATTTTCACTGTAATTTAAGACTTTACCACGCAATCCCAAGTTTTAACGATCTCCAAGAAGAAGGATGAAAACATTGCGTGAAAAGGAGAAACTGCTGGTAACCAGCATTTTATTGTTTTTCCGCAATGTTTTCGAACTTTTTAATCACAAATTTAAATCTAAATTGCTGTATGTAAATGCTTTCAAAATGGGCCTAAATAAATTTATCCAGTCTTTTATAGGGTAAAGTGTAATAAAACGTAACCGCTGTGACATCATCATGTGTCTGTCTGATGTAGTCCGTCTTCTGGTGAAACCCAATAAATACATAAGACTTGTCTCCGTGATACAACCGGAATACAGTTAAAAACGAAGTGAAACACCAATGCAACAGTATCCACCATATCGTCGTCTCGTCCCTTTTTCTTAATCCTTGGGACGTCTCTGGTCACGTGGGAGTCTGTCCGATAACCTGGGTACGTATCAACCAACGATTCTTAAGAAAGTTCTTAGTCTTACTCTCTAGAATTTTCTAAATTTGAAAGTAATACATCCGCTGATTGGATAAACCATTTATAAATGGTTTAGTCAATAAGAAGTTGTGCTATTTTGTAAATGTAGAAAATCTTGAAGAAAAAGACTGAGAACGTTCTTAAGAATGGTCGGTGAATACGAACCGAAGAAACACATGAATAAGTGCTCTGTCCGCGTTATATACCCGAAATTCCGCTGATTCGGGGCAAACTACGAATCAAACAAAACTCAACATTTTGACGGCCGTTTTCTTTCCTGTACACCCCATCGGTTTGTGAAAGAGACACCGTGAATTCGAGCCTAGTTCCAGTGAAACCCAGAAAAAACGTGAATAATACCCTTGTCAACTTGCGGAAATTATAAGTATATATCATAAATAAATACTGTTGAAATTGTAACATGTTTTCGGTATATGGAGCACAAGACAATATATAATGGTCGATGAGAATGATTGATATTTTCACCATGAGTATGGATAGGTTATTTGGCCTAAAAAAAGGAGTTATACAAAATCACAAACTTTAAATTATCAATTCCTAAAATAGTTTATAGACTACCTACATGTATCTATAAAAATTAACAAATGATCTGTAAAATAGTAATAATAATTAAGCTAAAACCTTATAAAAAGTAGCTGAGTCTATTTTTTGACCGTCAGTCTATATCATCCATCGCCCAAGTCGCTCAACTAACCACTATATGCTCATCTACTATAGCCGTTCAACAGTGCCCAGCAATATTGGAAGAGAATATGCTTGTCGTTTGCCACTTTTCGGGCGATCAGAGAATTTACTAAGATGAATACAAGTGTTCACTTTTCTATTCCGTCACTCTACTACGATGGCAACTCGCAGAGCGGTTTAATCCCATTTGTCCCACATTTTGATTTT
Organism: Tridacna gigas; assembly: GCA_945859785.2. Taxonomy (NCBI): domain Eukaryota; kingdom Metazoa; phylum Mollusca; class Bivalvia; order Cardiida; family Cardiidae; genus Tridacna; species Tridacna gigas. Next base: position 32,884,285 of record OX244034.2, read on the forward strand.
TAGACCAAAATATAAATGCAGGACAAATGGGAATTGGTACAGGTACGGGCACAGATAATCCCTGTTTGGGGCTATTTTATAAGTATAGTCTGTATCAGTACTAGTAGTTATAGGCAAATAATGTATGGAAGAATCCAATTCTTTTATTCATTTCTTTTACTCATTTATAAAACATAAATGTTATAGATTTTGTTTATTGTCTTTAGCTTTAAGAAATACATTTAAGATAGAAAAAAGAGTAGAAATACAAATTCTTTTCAAAATAATATATCTCTTTTGGTTACGACGAAGAAGGATCTTATCATTTATCATTGAACTAAACTCAGTCTCTCTGTCTCTGTCTCTCTCTCTCTCTTTTTCTCTCTTTCTCGCTCTTAAAAATTCAAAGCTAAACACTTTACGGAAATGGAAAAAACAAACATTATCAAAGCGTTCTCCCCTGTTATCCTCTTTTCACCTACATAAAGGAAATAAGATGCCTTTAAAATGTTATATTTGAATGCTGGATTTAAAGTAGAAAAATAAATCCGGCATTGAAACTGGACTTTCATGAGAATACTGGCAGTCATAAAACACCTTGAAAAAATTTGAAATTGATAAAACCATTTTTTTTTTTTTTTTTTTCTTTTATACACCTTAAATGTGAGTTTTCTACTAACCGTATCTGTATCTATTTTGAACCAAACGGAATCCTCTATTTCTATATTCACAAGGGCATTTGCCGTGTTTGTAATTTGTTGCTGATTTATTGATTGTATGCTGTTTAACGCCGTTTTCAGGATTATTTCAGTCATATCGCAGCGACCAGTGCACCTATCCATGCTTTCCTGGTGTTTCTTTTACTAGTACTTCACACAATATTCTTTCCAAGCCACCGGTTGCTTTCCCATATAACCATCGTGGAAACAAAGGTCAGGGGTTACAGAGGAATGAATCCTGTCACAAGGACCTATCCTCTAACAACTGAGGAATCCTCAGAAAGAAATTGGCCAAGCCGGGGATCGAACCAGTGACCCCCTGTTCTCAAGTCCTCTATGCTGCCGACTGAGCTACCGCGGCTGGGCATTATTATTCATTTAATAAAAACACTGCAAACTGCCTTTAATTACAGCCATCAAAAATATGAAGGTATGTTTGCATGAACTTCTTAACATATCAATGAAGGCATTTGCTATAGGTAATATGTAATTCTATGGTTTTTAAAAGGTGGAAAAAATGTTAGCGTGAAAAGATATATTTCTTCAATTTGTTCTAAGTTCCAAACTATGCAAAACTAGAGCTCCCCAAATAAATCTGTTTGATACAGACTATATTCACACTTATCCTTACATCAGCCCTAACCCATACAGGTAACTGCGTTATTTTTTTTTTTTTTTTTTTTCAAAATGTGGGAAAGATGGGAAGACACCCACAGAACAATTCAACTTATACGTACAGCTACATGTGTTTGCCAACTGTAGAATGTGACCTGTTTCTCTCGCTGCTAGAAACAGACTGACTGAATGGAGCGAATATCTCGCTTTGTATACTACTTTTTACCTAGACCCGGCATACGGTGGTTTCCGGTTTATAATGAGTGCAAAGTACCCAACAAGTTGGCTTCTTTAAAAAAGAAGCCAGGAGAGGTCGGCATTAATGATTTCAAATAGTTTATTGGCTTTTGATTTCAATATACTTTGGTAGTAAACAAACAAGTTAGGAATTAAATGAATGAGAAAAAACATCTTTTTTTTTTTCAATTTTGCTGGTGTAAAGGCACAAAACAGTACATGTTCCACATTGTTATAATATTCTAGGAATTGTAGGTCATATGCTATTAACATGCTCAGAAATGCATATTTTTTCAAAATTCAAGGACACAAAACTGAAGATGATGACCCATTTGGCTCATTTTCAAAAGGAACAAACCTCTAATGAACGTTTGTTATGTGTGCTCAGATAAGCCAAATTATTTTTGGAAAGGAGAAATCGTTCAATTAAAATTTGATACAATATGCTAATTCCACTGAATAGGCAAGAATCTTACCTGATGACAATAAATAAAGGTGGCCTATATACATAATACTAGTACCAGACATGTTAAAAATAAATGTAAAATTTTTTAATCCTTTAACAAACAGCAATTTTTTTTAACTGTCCCAAACAGAAAAAGCATGCAGACGACAATTTAAACTTTGATAAATAATGTGGAAATGGTGCTTTGATGCGATGGAAACCATTGTGACAAAGGGAGAAACTGCAGTGACTTGCAGCTTCTCCTCTTCCCCCAATATTTTGAAAAGTTGTCTGCTGCAGACATGTAAAATGAAGAGGTTGTTTGTCTAAACGTTAAAAATTTAAGAAAGTAGATAAATGAGCCATGCTCTGAGAAAAGGGTGCTTAATGCATCTGCAAAAAGTATCGACCATGTCAGCCTGCTCAATCCGCCCAAAACCAAAGAACCACGGTCTCTTTTGAGGTGTGCGGTACGTAGGGCGAAGAGGCACGACTTTTTTTTCCGCTCATAAGTTGATTTTCGCGGGATTCTCGCAATCCCGCATAATAGAGGCAACTCTGTGTGTTATTTCATCAAATCTATATCATTATAAATCCATAGAATTTTTGTATAAAACTGAGAAAAATGCAAGAGTCTGATCAGTTTTGAAAAATAGAACTTGAAAACATAATGATCAACCTATTTATATCTATTTGTGGGGTACGAGTTCTCCAGAGAACTCGTGCTTTTGAGATTAGGGTACGAGTTCTCCAGGGTACGAATTCTCCAGATAGTATCAAGTCATGTGATCTTTTCCCGCGGTGTTCTTTCTCTTTTTAACGAATTTTTTTTCTCTTTGCTAAGATTTATTTGTTTAATGAAAAATTGCAATTATTGGAGAGATCATTTACAATCAATATAGTATAATAAATCTTTTTGGAAATCCGTCATATAAAAAAACCCCGCTTATTTCCTATTTCAGTTTTTTGATTTCGCTTTGTTTATAAAACCATGACGAAACGGACTGTGTATCAGAACAATTTCGCAAAAACAAATGGATTTAGACAGCGATTTGTGTGGCAGTCTGCCTTTTAAACTCACCACTGTTGGAGAGGTCTGATGACCTCTCCAATAACAGACGCCTTTCTGTAGGAAACAAAGCGCTTGATTGAAGCTCCGTTTCAATGGTGATTACTCATTAAAAATACAGTGTCATATAATATAAACTAACGGGAATTATTTCCGATAATTTTATCAAGTGAAATATCTAATTAAAAATTACTGCAAAAAGAATTATCATTGAATTTACATATCCTAGACTTGCATTCAGTTTCCGTCTTCTTGTTATCACTTTGGGCAAAGAATAATACGTACTCAAATAATGCGGTTATGGGACCAAAACTCGTCACAAAATTATGTGTAAAATTTTTAAAACAAAATCATACACATGCTATAAGCGCTGGTTCCCTTTGTTTTGTATTGCGATTTGTATTCCTGTCAGGTGAGCGTGTTTTTTGGTGGGCAAAACGCCACAAAGCATTGGCATAGAACTTGTGAAACCAAGAGGACACAAGAACTAGTGAACTCCCGCCGTGAATTCAGCAAAAAGACTTTTGACAGCGGCAGAAAACACCCCCCCCCCCCACACACACACACACAAATCTATCTCTTGCAGAGAGTATTAGACATATTGAAAGTCGACGTAGAGGGCGCAGAATGGACAGCTCTGAATGAAATCATAGAGAGCGGTGTAATATCTCAAGTAAAACAACTTCTAGTAGAACTACATTTTGGAAGAATAGGGAAGAAAACAGCTAAAGTGATGGTTTTGAAGAAGCTATATGACGCAGGATTGAGAATATTTAACAGGGAGAGAAACGTTTTCTGTTCCTCCTGCGTTATGGTGAACGAGGAATTTGGATTTCTGGTTTCTAGTAACGTTGAAATGTGTTTTATTAATACTCGATTTATCTAGAATGAATATAAATGATATATCGGTTAGTTGTACATGCAGTATTTCGAATATGTGAATAGCTTGTAATTCGAATGGCAATGAGACCTAGGAATTAATTCGAATGATTGGTATAGGTGGATCACAGAAATAAAAAATAAATAAATAAATAAAAATAATAATAATAATAATAAAAGAAAAATAACCCTTTACTCAACTATCCCACGTTTTATGATCCCCTGAGAAAATTGTGACAAAAAGTCGAAAAATGCTGGTATCCAGCTTTTCAATCTTACCGTACAGTGCTTCCAACCTTTTCATGGGCAAAGGTTATCATCTGAACCACGTAAATTATGATATGTTGTTTGCTATGTTTTGAATCAAAACCTTATTCCTCCAGTAAAGATGTAAAAGATAAAAGATGCACTGGGGCGTTGGTTGTGTTACATATGAACCATGCTCTGTCAAAAGGCGGTTTTATACATCTTTGTGATGCTCTCTACCAAACCATTCTTCACATAATAAGGGTTACACCAATTCCATTTTGTGTAACAACCGACTGAATCACGAGGTTGACTGCTCCTTAATCCTTAGGCTGCTTGTCGCGACTCACTGACCTTTTGCGGACAGCGTAGATCAAGATCAGACTGCACAGAACGTGCAGTCTGATCTTTGATCTACACTGTCCGATAAGGAAATATCTTTCCTCCAAAAATCCCTTTGAAACAAGAACGTTTTGGGCTTATACTATCGGCTTGAACGTTTCATTTCTTTTATTCAGCAGGATAAGGGTTAAATAGGCAGAAAATTTAAAAATAGTAAAAAAGTTTCGGTTCATGTCATCCTGTACGGACTGCGCAGACTGACATGGGTCAATACTTTTTCAGCTCAATTGCAAATTTAGCCATCTATGGCCCAGACATCAGTCCGTCAATTCATTTTCCTAGAATTTGGATTCAGAACTGAATTAAGAATAAGTGGTTTGCCCTGTCACTGTCATAGGCGAAAACAAAGGCCTTTTTAGACGTGATACAAAAAGATCAAACTGCACAGAACGTGCATACTGCACGTATCTCTTCTCGGTTTTTCAAATCTTATAGTATTTCCGCTGTATAAAGTATACGACGTGATGCGAAAAAACGCATAGCACCTTACCATTCGCTACGTCGTATCTGTCGTTTTCCATACTTGTTCTGTTTTACATCCCCCAGAAAGGTGAATGGCGAAACAGCCAAAAAATCTATTTCATTTTCTTTTTCTTTTCGTTTCGGTGAAGTTTTTTTTTTTTTCAATTTAAATAGAATGTACAAGAAACCCAGAGTGATACGGCCCCACACGCGGTGAGTTTCTGCCCTACGGTTGATAACAGTCATTGCGACAGGATTCATTCCTCTCTCACTGTTGATCATCATTTCGACGATAGTTATGTGGAAAGTAACGTGTGGTTTGGAAAGAATATTTTCGGAAGAACTTGTACAAACAACTTTAGGAAAGCATGGTTCACTGTCAGCCTCCGTATAAGTGAAATAGGTAAAACACCACACGAACAATCAAACAAATAGACAAACAAACCAAAATGATACGTAGCCTTTATTGTTGTCTATAAACATCAATGCAGAGTTGATACATGTCTGTACTATGTGTTTTTGTGTAACTTGATTTAGAATATGGACCTGTTCTTTTGCCAAAGGTAACCATTTTCAAATGCATTTTAAATATTCCCTAGACAAACATCCTGACTAAATTTCATGAGTATTTGAAAAAGAATTCGCTACCGACGTGCAAATGGTTTTTCTCCTGTTACTTTTTAACGAAGGAGACATTTTCATATTCGTTCAACAAATTATTCAAACCAAACATTTCCAACTTGTGTCCCTTTGATCAAGACGGGCCAGGCCAGAGGGTCACACACATATATATATCTCCTCGCGTGAAATCAAAAGCCTAGTTTGTCGATTTTGGAATGTTCTATCTAAAAGTAATTAAGAAAATTATTCAGTTTGTTTGCACGGGTTTTCAAAATGTTCAACCCTGACCCCATTCCCCATGAGTAGAAATAATCATGGATATAGATATCTTACATGCGTGTTGGTGTATTATCATTTCTTTATGAAACGAGTTGATTAAAATCATATGAAACGACCGTTTTCCAGCATCAGTATGTATTTCAATCAACAAGTTCAATGAAAATGATAATACATAAACATGAATGTCAGAATATCACATAGACCAAATGACAGACATACAAGGGGTGTTCAATAAATAGGCGAAAAGGTACTGTCATTCTCTCAAATATTGTTTAAATATAGTACAATTAATACATATTGTAGACAAACTGATTCTGTATTGACAGTATAAATTTCATGTACATGTAAATATCTAAACAGCTTATAAAGATATGGTAGTTATAGCAACGTCATCGCTAAAAAACCGGCCCAAAGTCATCCAGTTTTACGTTTGCATTATTTATTGAGCGTTTCTTTCACATACCTAGGTGAGATAACTTGTCTAAAGAATTTCATCTTTTTCAAAATATTCTCCTCGAAATGTAATACATGTACACTTGTTTTACCCATGAATAGAAGCTTTTCCAGTGGTCACGAGATTCAACGGAAGCAATCGCAGACTGCACTGCACTCTTTTACCTTGTGGTATCGACATCCCCTGTCAGCTTCTCAGGTCATCTGTCACACTTTCATGACCGTCTTCGTAACGCGCATACTATTTGCATGAAGCCATATTCTTCATCGCTGAATAGCCGTATGCTTTGTTTAACATTTCCATTCTTTCTTTTCTGTATCTTCCATTTAAAACACAAAAGTTTAACTGCAATTCTCTGTTCGGTACTCATTTTGACGCACATGAATAATCATTATGGCTGCCCGTCATGCCGAGAATTGGCAGATTGTGACAAATTTTGTTGACGATATCTGATCAGTCACAAAAAAGCACGTCGTTTCCGGAACGGCAAATGCTTTTGTTTTATTGTATTTTGGGCTGGGTTTTGGGACACGACGTTGCCATAACTACTATATCTTTATAAGATGTTGAAAGAATAACTTGAAAGCTATTCTTTCAGTACAGTATTAATTTGTCTACAATATCTATTTCGATTTCGCTGTATTCACGCAATATCGGAGAGGATTACTGTACTTTTCAGAGTAGGATCTGACTAAAGTTTGCATTTTAGAAAAAAATATTATTAAACGTGTCTAGAATAAATATTATCATGTGAGCCTTTGGCGAGGTTAATAACCGCTACAGAATGACAGAATGACGCTGGGTAGTACGGAATACCGGTAGGGCCTTCGCCTTTGAATGTATCAATTTAAAACGCGATACTCGATAGTATGATGATGATTATGCGAAATCACGAAACTAGGATGATGAAAACGCGACAGTGCAATGACGATAACGCGATACCACGATGGTGAAAACGCGACAATACGATAGTGCGATGATGAAAGTGCGATATAATATCGTGTTTTCACCATCGTACTTTCGCGTTTTCATCATCGTAGTATCATACTGTTGCGTTATCATCATCGAACTATCGTGTTCTCATCATCGTACTATCGTGTTTACATCATCGTACTTTCATGTTTTAACCATCGCACTATCGTGATTCCATCATCGTACTGTCGTGTTATCATCATCGTACTATCGCGTTTTCACCGTCGCACTGTCGTATTTTCATCATCGTACTGTCGCGTTATCATCATCGTACTATTGTGTTTTCATCATCGTACTTTCGCGTTTTCACCATCGTACTATTGCCTTCCGGTGCGCATGCGCATACACATATAAAGGCGATTGTTCTAATGGTACACCGTATAACCCTACTAGGCTGCAATTCTTTTTTGGCCACGCAGAAAACTTTACGGGAAAATGAGAAAATTCTGGTTACCAGCATTTTCTTATTTCTCTCAAGGTTTGCAAAAGCCTTCTTCCTTAAGATCCTTAAATCTGTGGGTTGTTGTAGGGGAAAGGGTTAACTTGTTTGCTTGTAAAAAATGTAAGAAGATTAACGCATTAGTCCTTATCCTGCCGATTGGAATAATGGATTTACTTTGTGGAAAGTGTAAGGCAAGATCAGTCTGCATGTACGTGCAGTCTGATATTGCTCCGCACTCTCCGCTGGTCTATCATTAATTTCTGTCAACGAAACCCCATCCATTGCCATTTAATCAGTTGATATTTAGGTGCAATGCTAACAATTTAAAATTCCGTAGGATAAGGGTTAATACATCTGAATTTTAGACGAAGACCTTTTTTAATCAATTTCGCTGGGGAAATCAGTGTTATTTCACGTGTTCCATTTGCCAAACTGTGAAGTGTTTTTTTGTTTTTGTTTTTTAATTATTATAGCCAAAGAATTTGCGATTTGTTTTTTTGGTGTTTAATGCCGTTTTCAACATCATTTCAACTATATTGCCACGGCGAGTGCACTTATCAATGATTTCTTGGAGTTTCATATACCAGTACATTGAAGAATATCATTTCCAAGCTGATATCCAGCATTTTCTCCATTTCCCACAGTTTCTTCTACCCTATATAACACAGAAGTAAGATTTTGAGCATTTTAGTTGTCGTCCGCAAATACTTTCTGTTTGATCAAGAAAATAAGTTTTGTCGTTTGGTTAAGAGTTAAGATGGAACTCAACAAAACGTGTAGTGTGATCTAATTCTACACCGTCCGGTGTGTTGTGAGATATTTTGGCTCAAGCAGTCTCATCTCACGTAATGTCTCACAGAATATCCGACAATGAAGATTCAAGATCACTATGCAGCAGTAGTAGTAGTAGTTTATTATAGTGACATGTGTACAAAATAACATACAGAAGATAAACTCATTGACAAACATACACCCGGCCCCCATGGGCCTATAAGTCACTTTCAGTTTCAAATGTGTTTTCGTATATTAAATCTCACGTTGGATAATTGGTCAGAACAGACAAAATTATAGACTTCCAGAAATTAGCAGTAGGAAAATTTTCGTCGCTTCTCGAATGCATGAACAATAAATTTTGCAAGTGAACGTACATGATTCTTCATAAGATATGACAGTTTGTGTATATGCATGTCCGTAGCGGTCTGATTTTGACCTACAATGTCGATTTCACCTCTTTAAGTACTACAAAATCCCGAGTTTAGATGACTCTTAGAAATAAGGATTTGGAAAACATTGTGAGAAAAAAATGCTGGTCACCAGCATTTTTTCCTCTTCCCATAATATTTTTTACCCGTTCTAAGACAAATATGTCCATTTGAACCACAATTAATATGTCGTCTGCAAATGCTTTCAGTTTAGACAAGTATGAAGTTTTGTCCATTGGTAGCTTGAAAGTAAATGTACAGTCTAGCGCTCTGTGAGTTAAAAAAAAATCTTTAGATTGCCATTAACCAAATGGACATTTTCATTCTATATACAAATAAAGAAATAAGACATAAATGAAAGCAACCTCAAGGTTGGCTTTGTGCATAATGTCTCTGCAAAGCAGTCAGTATTAATTAAAGATCAGACTTCATATTTTATGCAGTCTGATTCTTAGAGGTTATTACATGGCTGATGAGTACGGAATACCGTTGGGGCAATCGCCTTTGAATGTGTACGTGCATGCGCACCGAAAGGCGATAGTACGATGATGATAGCACGATAGTACGATGGTGAAAACACAATAGTACGATGATGAAAACACGATAGAACGATGGTGAAAACACGATGGTACGATGATGAAAGCACGATAGTACGATGGTGAAAACGCGAAAGTACGATGGTGAAACACGATAGTGAATACACGAAAGTAGGATGGTGAAAACACGATATTACGATGATGATAACGCGACAGTGCGATGGTGATAACGCGACAATACGACATTGCGATGGTGAAAACGCGACAGTACGATGATGAAAACACACTTTTATCATCATACTATCGTAGTGTCGCGTTTTCAACATCGTAATATCAAGTTATCGTCATCCTACTATCGCGTTTTCATCATCGTAGTTTCGTTATTTCGCGTTATCATCATAGTGCTATCGAGCATCGCGTTTCAAATTAACACATTTATAGGCGATGGCCCTAAGGGTATTCCGTAGGGTATCGGCGTAGTAGCCCCGAAAACGAAGTGGTGGGAAAATCGACAAAGGAAACCACTGGGTCTCGTAGATCACTCTCTCATCTTACAAAATGCTGTGTGGACGTCCTCCAAATCAGAGGCTACCAGACGACAATCTGGAGATTATATTACATTATATAAAGCGAACAGCTATCCCTAAAGGACAGATATAAGCCCCAAACACGCTTGGAACGCTTCATCGCACAAGCCTTTATATAGTTTACGCGTTCATCTTTACATGACATTGTGTAGTCCGGTTTGAAATGGACACATACGCAAGAACATAGATCAATCATATTTACATCGAAATTAAAGGAAAAAAAGTTTCCTGAAGAATCAAATCAGGTTATTTCCACATAACTGTTGACTTAAAAACCTATTACAGCGTTCCATATTGTTAATGAACATGCAAGTCATAAAGTCTTTTCAAACGTTTATGTCATATCTATTATGAAACCATTTTCCCACGAAAACTGAAAAAAACAAAAAGTGCTATAGATGCTGTAGTTGGTTCCTCCGAATTCACACGCTTATATTTAAAATATTTACAAACCAACCAGAATAGGGACTCCAAACAAACGATTTTATACATTAGCGTATTATCAAAAATAAGTCATGGGCTAAATACACTTTTGATGATATTTAATGTGGTTTGAGTAAAATCACTTTGCTGATTGGTGGTTATAAAGCAGTTCAAATTATGTGGCTGGAGAGGAACCTGCATAGAAAGGCGGAATATAATGGGCAAGTATATTTTTAAATAAAGTTACACTGTATACAGGAAAATTCTAAAAATGTTTCCACGAAAAAATCGTATGAAAGGCTATTGTACATGTCTAATGTCACCTGATGTCCATTTTTCACCCTTTTAAGCCTGTGCTCAGATGTGGCTCTCTCTTGGGAAGGGGTTATGTTTTGCATATAGTTCTATAAAAAGCGATCGAAATACACATTACCTTTTTAACAAAGAACTCTAAAAAAGAATTCCTGAAGAAATCAAGTTTCTAATCTGAAACCACAAGACATAGATGCTCTAATGGTGATAGCTTGTAAGCACGAGATAGAACCATCTAGCTTAACAATATTGATCAAATTAATATTCAGTCGAGTTTTGGACAAGCTGGATCCATTTTATGCATTGACTCATTCTTCAAAAGAAACCGCTCACCTGTACCTTAGAACTTCCTGTCTGAATCCACAAGGAATTTAGACTGATTATTTTGTATACATGAAACATAAACAAACGTTTTTTTTTTTTATTAAAGTAGGTAAGACTATGTGCTTAAGCCATAGATTGTTCTGTATGCTACAGTCACATTTTATGGCCCACGTTCTTGCAAAAGGAGGCTTAATGCACCTCCGTGATGCATTATACCAAGCAAGCCATCACAGAATTATGGATCCATAATGGCCACCTTTTGAACATCCGACTGCATCATGAGGAAGACTGGTCCTTTGACATACAGAAAATTGACCAATAGCGAAGAGTTTCGGCCCAGGTCAGCCTGCGCGGACTGCGCAGGCTGGCCTGGGTCTATACTTTTCGCAGATACATTAAGCCCCCTTTTTACAGAGCATGGCTCGATTATTGTTGAGAATGGACAGGTGCTATAATTATATTCTTAACATTGTAGGAAATAGACCCATGTTTCAAAATAAATGAATAAATAAATATGAATAAAATCTTTAAAACATCCACGTCGTTCGTTATGAAGGTTTGCCTTATCAATATTAAATGTCTGTGGTATGCCATACGGATATTCAAAGTGTCTACGAGCGTCTACCAACAATGATGATGATGTCTGAGGGAACGTTTTGTCGAAGCCGGTGACATTTTGCTGTGTTTATTGTTAAGGATCCGAGGGTGTGATGACAGACAATTTCTGCCTTTTTCTTGGACAGGGCCTGATCGGTATATTTAATTAATTGTCTTATAGGATTATTATTATTATTATTATTATTTTTTTGTTGCACCTTTCTTTCTTTCTTGAAGTTTAAAGCAGCCACATTTGCGACGTTTTCCGTCAAAGGAAGCAGACCTTTCAGGCAGGCAGGCTTTTTCAGATACAGGACCTGATCCTTCAACTATCCATCTAGCTTGATAATACGCAGTGTTCCCACAGTTTTTTCAGTCAAGGGTTTTTTGTCAACCCCCTATATAAACAAGTTAAAAAAAAAATTGGGCGTTTCTGAAAAAGTTGGGAGTTTCACTCTACTTTTACCAGCATATATAACTAATTACCTGCAGAAAAATATCATACTGTAGGTGTCGTTAATTTAATGCTAATGTAGATACTGTTTCATTATGTTATTCATGCTAGATGGCGAGGGCTTCCCGCGTGTACTTACATCATATATGACGAACGATAATTGAGATTGAGATCTAAAAGTCACGTGTTTACGTTGTTATTTATATTTCTGGGAGAAAAAGTTATTATTAAAATCAATCAATCCCAAAATTCAAAAATTTTGTAAGGAAAGATTCTTGTTTCAGACTATTAATGTTTACTCGATCGTTACGTAAGGATTAATGGAATTAAAACTTTATTGGAATGAATTTCCCAAATATTGCAATATTTACTATGTTCGCATGCTGCAGTTCCACGTGATTGAAAATCCGCGAAATTACTGAAATTCTGCCCCACTAATTTGTGGGTTGTCTGATATTTTCATTTCATAAAATCATCGAAGTTTTTTCCTAGTCTTTAGACAGATATTTTAACATCCACTTATTGTTTTATATCGATACATGTATACATGTAAATTTACGACTTGAAGTCTTTGTTAAAGCTTAAGTGACTCGAATGTCAAACCGACATTTTGTTGCGTCATGGGTTTTTTTTTTTTGCAGCGATCTATATTTCAAGTTAACTTATTTTTGGATAAGTTTTTCAGCATGAATTGACATAAATTTGACTATAAAAATGAAAGGCAACTTAAACACCTGTAATTTTACACTAGAGTAGCCGATTGATCATTTACACGTTTTCCTTGATTAACTGTTATAAACAGTGACGCATGCGTCTTTCATCCTTGATACTTATTATTTACTAGGACTAGGACCTTTCGAATATCATGTACAGGAATTATTTGTCACAAGAAAATTAGCCGTTGTTTCAATTTTGGAGACACTTTTTCTAAATTGTTCATGGAACTCACTCAGAAACGAAAACCCGGGCGAAATTATTGATGCCATACATATTGCTAATAATAGTACATGTATGCACTATCCATTGGAATTTCCGATTTCCAAAAATAATCTTACTTCTTTGTTTTAAGTCAATGTTTTGATTCACAATTTTTGGGCTTATCAACATGCGCGTATGTGATCGGATGAGTTTGAAGTTATATGAGCGTGACTTTTTCACTTTTGCCGTGTGTGACATGCACATAATTATAGGACATGGTTAGTTGGAAATTTAGTACGCGACTTTGATGTTTTGTACATGATTTACATATGTACGTGAATGGAAACCCTGTTAATATGTACGTTTACCTTTCGTTGTTTGTTTGTTTCTTTCTTTCTTGCTTGCTTGCCGTGCGTGATATGCACATATAAGACAAGGTCAGTTGGAAATTTAGTATGCGACTTTCATGTTTTGTACATGATTAACGCACATACATGTATGTACATGTACGTGAATGAAAACCCTCTTATTTTCTTTTTTTTCTTTCTTTCTTTCTCTCTTAAAGTGTGGGACTCGTAACCTTGAGGTCCCGGGTTCGAGCCCCACCTGGTCCGCTGCTTTTTTCCTGGAAGTGTCCTTGGGCAAGACACTTCAGAACCTAGCCTAGTGCTGGTGAAACCCGGGAAATACATGAATTTGTAAGCTGTCGCCGTGATATGACTAAAATAATGTTGAAAGCGGAGTAAAACACCATTCAATCAATTAATCAACCAATCAATCAATCAATCAATCAATCAATTCTTTCTTTCTTTCTTTCTTTCTTTTGATAAAGGTCCAGTGTATCTGTTTCTCAGGGCAGGTATTGCCTGTTTTTTTTTTTTCCCAGACCCAGAGCCCTGTCAGTTAAACTTTTTTTATTCAGACTGATAATGTGTAATTTATCGTTGCTAATTTACATGCATTCTACCTAGCCTTAAATACATAACGAGACTTAAAATTTCATTTACTTTATTCGCCAGTTAATATATTTCCCCTTCATCAAAAGAACTAGCGATTTTCATGACCATGAAAGATCCTGAAAACATCGCGAGAAAAGGAGAAAATGCTGGTGACCAGCATTTTTCCTTTTCCTGCAATGTTTTCTTTCTTGTCACAGACAAATTCTATCATTCTGACTACAACTGATTGAAATGTGTTGTGGTCTGCAAATACTTTCACTATTTGAGTTAGTTAAATATCTGTCGTCTTGGAAAATGTTAAGAGCCAACTCCTGTTGCATCGATTAAAAATAGGGGCGTAGCAGGTGTTTTATAGATCGTAATCAGTCCTGTATCAAAACATTGGATTTTGTACCTGATCTGTTTTAAAACTTAAAAGGTAAGACTTTTTTGTAAATGAACATAGTATTTCACATTCATTCTTTTATGCATTTTGCTGTAAAAAAAATGTTTTTTCGTTTGTGCAGATCGAAAGATATTTTACCTAGAATAATATAGGAAAGAAACAAAATTATAAAAAAAAAATATGTCGTCCAAAATTATTATAATTATTATTATTAATATTATTATTATTAACATCTTTTAACCGTTACGCTATGACGTAAAATGACTCATGTGTCCAATTATATACATACATATGCGCGCACACACACATATATATATACATACATACATACATATGCGCGCACACACATATATATATATATATACATACATATGTATGTATATATATATATGTGTGTGCGCGCATATGTATGTATATAATTGGACACATGAGTCATTTTACGTCATAGCGTAACGGTTAAAAGATGTTAATAATAATAATATTAATAATAATAATTATAATAATTTTGGACGACATATTTTTTATATAGCAACTCATGTATCCAAGTATATATATAAATGAGTTGAGATATATACACACACACACACACACACACACACACACACACACATTCGTATATATATATATATATATGTGTGTGTGTGTGTGTGTGTGTGTGCTGAACAAAATAAGTAACTTCCGCTATGTTTAAAGGGCAAATCCAAAGATTTTTTGACTTATCCAAAGGTTTTTGACTTAGCTTATTTTCCCCTTCAATCACCTATAAATGATGTCAGTAATGCATCTGTGTGTCATTTTCCACAATTACTATCCGGTAACATATCATAAACCACGGTTCAATTGTCACGATGATTTACGGCCCGAAAATGGTGTATCGCTTACTTCCCTTATTTTGCTTATCTCCCGTCCTTGTGTGACGTCATAGAAGCATTCAGTCTTCTACCTTTACATAGGGATGCTGATACTCGGACGAGTTTATCCAAGTGTGAAACGGAAATTTACACCGAAAAAATGACAATTTGTGCAGCGTTTGGCTGTAACGTCAAATCGGGAATTCACAGAATTAGTATGTTCAAATTTCCAAGATAATTAAAAAAGGAGAAAGCTATAGATTCAACGTTTAAACCGGGGTTTGACGGCAACGACGCATTTCGTGCCAACGAGTAATTCTAAACTGTGTCTGAAACACTTTGAGGACAGTCAGTTTTTAATATGTCCAAATCTAGCAAAGACAGTTGGTTATAGTAATTTTAGGCTACGATTGAAACCTGACGCATTATTCGAAATTCCAAATCGGAGAGAGGAAAAACCCACACACTCCGCGAGAGCCATTTCCAAAAAGAAACTTTGGCATGAGGTAAAAAAAAAAAAAAAATTCTTGAAATGAAGATAGTTTGATTGGTATTTGTACTCTTTTACCGTTTTCTGCATTATCTCTTCATTGTGAGAAAAGTAGAAAATGCTCCTAACTAGATCTAGCTGATTTTTTTTTTCCCGAAATGTTTTCAAATTCATGTTGTGGCGTATTTTTGTGTCACCCGTTTTCAAAAGCATAATTCCTCAAGGTTTGGGGTTGGGCTATGTGCTAAAGCGTAACTCTTTACCAGAAAACGAAATTTTTAGATTCATCTGATTTCAAAATTTTGCTGACAACATATTCAGTTTTGATCATATGATTTATGGTAACACTTTACCAGACCACAAAATATTACACTTGCCCAAATTGAAAGCATTTGCAGACGACAAAATGAAAGTCACTAAAATGATGGTTTTGTCGTTGGGTTGTATAGAAAACATTGCAAAGAGAAAATGCTGGTTACCAATATTTTCTCGATTTCCCTCTATGTGTTCAAAAGTCAATATCCCTAAGGGCCGTTAAAAGTCAGGGTTATGTAGTAAAGGGTTTACTGTCTTTCAGAAGGTAACAATCATTGGAAAAGCAAAAAAAGCAAAAAATGCTGGTTACTTTTTTGAAGGGCTTTTGCCTCGTTCCCCCCCCCCCCCCCCCGGTTTCCTTGACTTCGGACGTCCAAATTTTCTTAATGACCTCCCAAAATTCGAATGTTTGCCTTCTTTTATGCATTTGAAAGGAGATCAATAAACCCCATATTAGAAATTGAAGGGAAAACCCTGCACATTAAGTATCTTTTTCTCCCCAGAATGATTTTCAAACACTTTTTAAGGGCATGTGTAGTCAAAACTAGGTTTGTTTGGTAAAGGGTGAACTCAGGCCCTTGCTTCCCATGTTCATGGTCATAAATGTTAATTGGTTATCACCAGGGATCGTATATTACACGATCGTATATTAGACGATCCCTGTTATCACCAACCAGTTAAAACAATACAGGAAATGATTACATAACATTTGCATATCTCACCCCTTTACACTGTTATGTTTGTTTGTGACAGTGTCACTCTCTTCACTTTGGTTGATTTGTAACCTCTTTTTGAACAACCTCTGTATATGATTCTGGTTTTTGTAAAATATTCCCTTGTTCGCAGCCATATGAAATCTTCCAAACTATTTAGACCAATCTTTTTAATTCATGTGACAGTATAAAAATTGTAAAATTTGAACTTTAGATACAAGTCATGCCGTCTGGTAATCTGAAAGAAGTGTGCATATGGGGATATTACAGATCTGCATTTTGCTGAAATTACACTGCATCACACGATCCTTGGTTTTAACGACCCCAAGAAAGAAAGCCTTGAAAAACATTGTGGGAATAGGAGAAAATGATGGTAATCAGTATTTTCTCTTTTTGTCACGATGTTTCTACCCTTTTCAAGACAAACTTCATCATTTGAAACACAGTAAATTTGTTGTTTGCAAATGCTTTCAGTTTGGACAATTTAGATTTTGTAAAGTGGAATAAAAGTTAATCGGAATCAGAATGTTCCTGACCAGCTTTACCAATTAATGCTTTTGCTCTTTACCTCACAGTCCGGACTTATAACCAGGCTTACGGAGACGGCTTTCGAGAACATGGTTGGAAAAAGAGAAACTCCTGGAAACCAGCATCTGTTCCTTTTATTACGATGCTTTTTATCTTTTGTCAGACCCTTCCCATTGTCAAAGCCACATTTGTTGTCTGCAAATACTTTCAGTGTGGACAAGTCTAAAATTCTGTCGTTTAGTAAAGGGAGTAAAGGGTTAAACCTTTACCGAATTATTTAAGGAATGAAGATAATTTTTTTTTTTCCATGGAGGTATGAAAAAAAAAAAAGTAAAATAAAATAAAAAACATAATCACACTGTATGAAAAAAACAAAAAACAAAAAAAACCCTCTTTATTCCTTATAATTTGATATTACAGACAACATACACCCACGGAAATAATTCAAACTGCATTCATTTTCTTTCTTTTTAAATATAACGTTGGAGGTTCTAAAGCCCCTTCCACTCATGTTAGTATGGCGCAAGAATACAATAGGGAAGCAGTTTTCAGATCCCCAAGACTAACGTGTCCTGAAAATCAACCAATAAAACGAAAGTAAATCAAATATCCATGAAAACAATTGATATTAAATTATAAGTTTGTAGAATTGTCCAAATCCAAAGCATTTGAATATAACAAATAAAATGTGGATCTCAGTTTGTCTTTGAAAGGACAGAAAATATTGTAAAGGTATAAAGCTTTCCCCAATGTTTGAAAAGCTTTTTTTCCTTGGGTTGTTGATACTGGGGAATTTGTGGTTAGTGTTAACATTGACTTTTGCTGTCTGTGCAGAGGAGTTTGATTTTGAGAACGGGGAAAAAAATTCTGTGAGTTGATTAAAATTATTCTAATTCTAGCAAGCATGCAAAACCTACTTTTCTAATGTGAATCCTTTAGACCAGTAAATAATCAACCTGAATGTTGTCCCACTCTGCAGTCACTTGATGCTGTTTGACATTATCCTAATACTCTGCAGTATTACATTACAGATTATATAATACAATATAAGGCTACCTTTCCTCTACCTTTTCTTAACTCTTTCCCAAACGACAAAATTTTGGACTCAACCAAATTGAAATCGTTTGCCGAAGACAAATTAAACATAGTTCGAATGACAATTTGAGTCCTTGATAGGGCAGAAAGCATCGTGGGAAAAGGGGAAAATGCTGGTTACAGCATTTTCCTTTCCCACAATGTTTTCGAAAGCCTTCTTCTACAGGGTCGTTAAAAGTAGGGATTGTGTGGTAAAGGGTTAATCAATAGCGATACAAACCTCATTGCAAGGAAATTCGTCACGTATATATACATAGTAAAATTAGTGTTGCACCCCTGTGTTTTTTACCGGGTTTGATTTTCTGACGTGAATGAGATAAAATTGGAATTCGGCTGCTGCATACACCAACAGACACGTCATTTGCCTATAAAATGAACTGAACTGAGGTATCCCTTGACCTCATGGTAAGTGGGAATCTTTTGCCTAGATGTTGCTTTCAAATTTAAGAAAAACGAGAAGCGTTTAAGTTTGGTTAAAACAGGGAATTTAATGTCGAAACAAAACTTACGACAGGTTGAAAGTGACCTGCAGAGAATAGACACACAAATTCAGGCAATATTGCGTACTTCCGCCGGGAGCATGCAAAACAGCTTGCAGTCTTTGTCTCACACCTCTCACGAGAGGTTAAAACAGCTCGATCAGTAGCTGCTGCCATGAGGTTAAGGGATACCTCAGTTGATTCCATTTCAGAGACAACAGACTTGTTTGTTCTTGTATACAGCAACCAGATTCTAATTTCCAACCCATTTCATATTATTCACGCCAGAAAATTAAACACGTTAAAACACAGGGGGTGCAACACTAATTTTACTATGTATATATCTCCGTAGACGTATAATTAGATGAAACAATTGTTCCTAAAATCGAAACAGAAATTAACAATACAGAAATTATGAAAGTACATCAAAACTATTTCACAAGGTTTTTTTTTTCCTAATTCCGCCCGTCGACAGACTGAAACTTCTTCAAAGGAAACAAATTTTATGCGATATATTTAATTCTATCACGTATAAATCATTTTTTTTTTCCAATAAGCAATATCCGCCTCATCGTATCCAAATTTTACCGATGCGCGATACTCACCATGTTGAAACGTCCGCCACAAACTCGTCAATTTCATAGTCTTCAACAAACGAAGAATTACTCTCATCCTCATCCTCTGAAACTAATCATTTTCTCTACGAATTAGTCCATACATGTACGGCCTTACGCCACCAGAATCGTCTATTTCTTCGTCTTCAGTACTGCTCAAATCGCTATCAAACACAACGTCCATTTTGAAACAAGTACGCCTATGACTTCACAAATCAAGGGACGCAACAATAAGTGAGGGAGATAAGCGATGTCGTAAAAACTAATGAGCAGAAATACAAATTGGAATAAAGTATTTTTTCCGATTTTTTTTTTTTTTTTTTTTTTAATTACAACATTACCAGGTTAGCAACTGATAAATGTAGTTTTGAAAATTAACATTTTCTGAAACCTGTTGATTTGCCCTTTAAGTGAAGATATACATGTACGTAGATATCGAAAGAAGGGTTAAATTATTTTTACTTGTATTCCAAGAGTATTTCGATGTGAATGTGTGTGTAAAATGTTATCGCTCTACGTTCACGGAAAACTGATGAACTGGTTGATTAAATGTGGTAGGGGTCGTAGACCAAAATCACATACTAATACCGGGTATGGCCACCTTTAGCATCGAGTACTGCCTGGCATCGTTAACGCATAGAACCGACAAGTGATTTCTTCCTTCTTCCTGTGGAATGTTGTTCCACTCCTGGATTAAGGCTTGTGTTACTTCATTGATGTTCGACGGTGGAATAGGTCGACGTCTAACACGCTGGTCCAAGTTATCCCACAGGTGTTCGGTGGGATTCAGATCTGGATTTTTGGCGGGCCAGTCATTAATGCATGCAATATTATTCGTCCTGAGGAAATTCACAGTATCTCTAGCTGTATGGCTTGTGGCATTATTATGTTGAAACAGAGTGATATTGGCATTATTTTGAAACAGTGGGATGACGTGCCTCACATGAATCTTATCTCGGTAGCGTTGGGTATTCAAATTCCCATCGATCACGACAAGAGGTTTTGCGATAACCATGCTCAATGCCTGCCCGGACCAAGACGGAACCTGCTTCTCCAAAACGATCGCGTTCAAGTACATAAAAGTCGGAATAACGTTCATTTATTCTACGGTATACACGGACCCTGCCATCACTTCGTTGAATAGTAAATCTCGACTCGTCGGAGAAAAGAACGCTATTCCATTGTTGACTTATCCAGCGATGGCGTGTACGTGCCCAGTTAACACGATTTACGCGGTTAAGTCGCGTCGATACACAGCCAACGTAAGGACGACGTCTGCGTAGACCACCTTCGCGCAAACGATCGCGTACAGTTTGGGCAGATATTCGGTTGTTACTGTATGTGTACCAGGGGTGTTAGCAGTAGTGGCAGTAGCAGTTTGAAAACGACTGCATAGGTGTGTGTTCATGATATAGCGGTCTTGACCAGGCGTCGTGACGCGCGAACGCCCACTACGTGGTAAATCTTCCGTACACCCTATTGCTTGGAAACGTTGCTTAGGGTATCAAATAGAACGGCTAGGACTGCCAACAACCCCAGCAACCTCATTCGTCGCTATACCAGCATTAAGCATTCCAATGGCACGTTCTCGTAGATTTGGTAAAATTCTGGGCATATCTAAAAGAAAAAAAACTTCGTATTTTTTTCAACGTCTTTTTCTGATTGACAACAAAGTCTATAAAATCAGACTGAAAGGTTTGTTTTTATAAACACGGATTATACTGATCCGTACACACACGACACAATCGAGTTAACATAAAGCCTGAAACCCACGATTTGAGAGAAGCTTGGTGAGCGTATGGAGTCGAGGAATCAAACAATGTTGATCTTGAGAAATTTGGTCCTATCGGAACGATCGTAAGGATCGGGACAAAAGTTTTGACGATCAATCATTTTGCCACGATTACGCCGATTTAAAGGCCGAGTAGCGTCAAAAAAGACAATGCAGGTGTTAGAATGCATTTCAATTTAATTAAACCATTCAAAAGTATGGAAAATATTGTGAAGATGACAATCTGTAATTTTGTGGTCGGTCCAAGTGTTAGCCGATTTCTCACGAAATGGATGGGTTTGAAAAATTTACAGCCTGAAGCTATACAAAATTGGACACGTGGTGCGGTTTGTACCTATGGCCTCACGGGCTCATATTTGAACAAATATCAAAACTGGGATCAAAAACCGATAAAACACAAGCGTATTACCAGAGATGATTAATGTGTTTTTGTACAAAGCTGTTGCAGGTTTTATGTTATAAATACCGTATTTTTCCTGACTAAAACAAGTAACGAAATTGAGGACGGTTGGACAGTAAGGAAACTTGCTTTGCCTAAATGTTTATACATGTAAAAGCACTGACGGAAAAAGGAGTAGACATTTTTAAAATCTAGATCCACTCTCTCTATTTGGCTGTAAAACAATGCATTTGAGTCACATTGTGGCAAAAGGGGGGGGGGGGCTTAATACATTTCCGCGATCCACTATACTAAGCAGGTAATAATAGATCCATTTTGTCTAATAAGCAACTCAACCATCGGGTAGAATGGTTCTTAGACATGTAAATAATTGATAAATAGCGCGCGGACTTTCGCAGGCTTACATGGG
Source organism: Tridacna gigas (assembly GCA_945859785.2). Classification (NCBI taxonomy): domain Eukaryota; kingdom Metazoa; phylum Mollusca; class Bivalvia; order Cardiida; family Cardiidae; genus Tridacna; species Tridacna gigas. The sequence goes on from OX244034.2 coordinate 32,906,489, forward strand.
TCATTTGCAGATGCATTAAGCCTCCTTTTCACAGAGTATGGCTCATTTGTATGGTGATGTTATGAATTTCTCAGAAACATTCTTCAATAACTCATCTTAGATCGATTTAGACCATGGTGCATGTACTTTGAATCGGATGTAGATTATTAGCTCGGCTACACTGTAATAACCCTGTTGTCTTCCGCGTCATGCGGAAATGGCACTTACTCTTACCTCTGGTATTAGATCACGGCGGTCAGTGCACCTAAGCATGTGTTTCCTGGCTTTCTGTCACCGGTACTGGCATAACTTTCTTTCCAACTCACTGACTACTTTTCCCACATGAATCAGAGGTGAGAGGCGAAAACTAGTCGGAAAGAAAGTTTGCCTCAACCGTGTACCGAACTCACAAGCACCAGGTCATGAGTCAGATACGCTAACCAATGGGCTACCCGGGCGGGCGGTATTAGATGTGCGCTATATTTCCTTCAGATTAGGCAGTTCGATTAGATCTAGTAACTAACTGCCAAAAGGGCAACGTTTAGCAACAGGGCTATCTTATCAGAGAACTTCAGCTAATTGGTACAGATTTCATTTTTTGTCGTCTGCAGATAATAACGAGTTATAAACTCTATAAAGGGAAATTAGACATATCAACTTGAAAGTATTTGCAGTTTACATCTCGAATTTTGCTTGAATAATGGGAATTCTCTTCGAAATGGTGGGAAACATTGTGGGAAAAGAAGAAAATGCTGGTTACCAATATTTCCTTCTTTTCCCAGAGTAATTTCAAAGGCTTTCTTATTTCTTAATACAAGGGATTGTTTGGTAAGAGATTAAAGTATGTCCTTTTGGACGGAGTAAAGATACAGAGTAAATGGAGAAACGCATTTGAGATGAAGTTTTTTTACCTCTACTGGCTTTAAGCCAGCAAAGCTTATGACATGGCGTGGTTTCCGTTGTCCGTTCCTCTGTACGTCCGTCCCTCTGTCCGCCCGCCTTTTAGCCTTTTACTCTTTTCGTGTTTATGCGATAAAGTCTGCATTTGTAGAAGTATTTTTGTGAAATTTGCACAGTTTGTTTTTATCATCAATAGCTTGAACCCCATTGATTTTCAAAACATTCTGTAGATCAGAATGGGAAAAATAAGCATTTAAAGTTTAAAATTTGCATTTCTTGTTTATGCGATAAAGTCTGCATTTGTAGTCGGATTTTCATGAAACTTGCACAGTTTGTTTATCTCATTAATAGCTTGAATCCTATTGATTTTGAAAACGTCTGACGATTAGTATGAGAAAGCAGCCATTTAAAGTTGAAATATTATTCTTGTTTACGCGATGAAGCCAGTATTTGTAACCAGATTTTCATGAAACTTGTACACTTGCTTTCCATCGTCAACAGCTTGAACCCTATTGATTATGGAAATAAAAAATCCGACAATCGTTATGGGAAAAGGAAGTTGCCATTTAAAGTTGAAAATTCAAATGTCGTGTTTACGCGATAAAATCGGTATTTGTGGTTGAATGTTCACACGAAACTTTCACAGTTGCTGTATATCATCAATAGCTTGAACCCTATTGATTTGAAAAAAATGCACAATCAGTATCGGTAAAGTTGCCATTTAAAGCTGAAAATCCACATTTCTTGTTTACACAAATGAGTCCGCATTTTTTATCATTCTTTTTTTTTAACTTGCAAAGATTCTTTCTATCATCAAGAAATTGAACCCTATAGAAAATGAAGAAAATTTAGCCATCAGTTTAGGAAAAGCAGCCATTTGATGACTTAGAACTCTTAAGTTAACAGAGTCCACATTATTGTTTACATTTCTTTGAAACTTGCCGGGATTGTTTAATAAAATGAGTACTAAAACCCTATCAATTTTGACTGGATTCCAAACAATTGGTTTTGAGAAATTGTACTTTATTTTGTTTCACTTTCTGTTCGAATCACCATGCCTACTTATGCTGTCTAAGTGGGTTCAAGCTCAGTTGCTACACCCCATTTGTTTTGTGTGTGTGAGTGTGTGTGTGTGTGTGTGTGTGTGTGTGTGTTAATTATACGATTAATTCATAATTTATGCTAGATACTTAGATAACTAAACAATTGAAGAATATATATTTATACATGCAACTACAAAACCTCCCATTAGCCAACGATGTAGGACAATATCTCTTTTTAAAAAAATCCTCCACCTACATGTTTTTTTTTTTCTCTCTTTTTTTCTTCTCGTGAACTCTCTCCCACCTCCAACCTAAAAACAAGGTTTAGTGCCGCATACTTTTTTTCTAAATATCTTATTCATAAGGATCTTTGTGAGTTTGCATTTGGATATGTATATATGGTGGAATCATAAGGTATGCTTTTTTGTGTATTTTTACAGAATTCTGATCATGGGACCGATTAGGAAACTTGGTTTTCTGATCCTAGCTTTACTCATTGCTGCGACCGTGTTAGCGCTTGGAACCTACTATAGAAAAAAACTCGGTGTGTAGCATTTATATTATTCTTATATATATAAATCTTTTCATCGTGTTATGAGCGACGTAATGTGCTGATTGTGGACGGTATACGAGTACATATAGATAAAGATCACAATCAGAACTAATTTTTCAGAGCGTAAGTATTGCTTTGAAAGGGTTCCATTGAAAATTTCTTTTAATTACTATTCACCCAAGATAAAATCCGTGTAACATAGGATATCGCCGAAAAATATCCCCTGCTTTATTTTTTTTTTATCCCCTACAAAAAATCTCTCGGAAATTAACGTATTCAGATGACCTGGACTGCGGCCTCTGAATTACACATGAGCATTAAAATTACAATTTTTTTTTTTAGATTCTTGCACACACAGATGTATTAATATTGTGTACTTAATACATTAGGATGGATAGCGTTGTCCGTGGGGTGTTATTTGATAGTGATAATTGAACCGAGTGTACCTGAACATTTGTCTGCATTTTGTGGGGCCCAAAAAGGGGTATTTAGCGGTTCCTTGCAAGACTGCTCTATAATCTCGATACATCCTTAATGTTAGGTAAGCAAACTTCAGAGCAAAAACTCTGTTTCATGTTTATTTTTATAACCGAGAGCTGACTGATCGATTGTTTGATTGAATGATGTTTTTAACGCTGAATTCAACCTTATTTCAGTCACACCACGGTAAAACACAACATATGCAGTTTCAATGTAAACGTGATATTATCCCACGCTTAAAGAATCCTTTACCTAGGTTAGCCTCAGACAATCTACTTCTTTTTATTTTCATTTCAAAACTTAGGGCTATAGAAACCAAACTGTCCAATTTTATTAGGGCCAACTTTATCTTCTTTGGTGACAAGCTGTTCTATATAGGGTCGTTTGGTTAACTCTGTCTCTTTCTGTTGTACAAACATCAGTAACTAAAGCAAAAAGTACAGTAATCTCTTTCATCACATAAAACTACCTCCAGCGGTGTAGTAAACCCATAAGCTATTTTCGATAATACACTAGTGTATTATCTTTTTTGGGGTCCAGGCTCCGATTATTTTTGTATTTGTGAGCGCGTGAAGCAGGCGAAACCAACCACAGCACGTGCCGGAATTCGGACTACTTCGCCATATCGTGGGAAAATGATGTCGTCTTTACTGAGACGTATACGTGTGGAAAATGCAATGATTGTCATGTATAATAACAACAAGAAATAACGTAGAAGTTGTTTAAAATCAACAAAGTTGATGGATCATGTTGATTTATGCCCTATATAAACTGTTTCATTCTACTTTCGATTTAAATGTCACAGAGCTATTTCCTTAAGCATGTAAACATTTCAAACCGAACTAAATCTGTTAAACATGGACCCGTGAACGGTATAAAAGGCTGAAAGTGATGATACAGAATACTAATTAGTCAGTCATTAGTTTTATGTAATAAATAAAATCTAACATTCGTGTTTATTTATTATCATTTTTATCAAACTCGTTGACGCGAGGCTTTGGCAATTTTAGTCAACTCGTTTTAGAAAAATGATATAACATAAACACTCGCGTAAGATCTTCTATTTATCAAAGTAGGATTTCATAAATATGGGGGTGATATCTCGAGATAGCTATTCGAATATTTTTGTATTAAAATAAAATTTTCTTATGACGAACTCATAGTTCATTTTCTTCGAATTAGCATTTCGTTTTCATGAAATAAAACGTGTGTGACAAATGACATCTACGGGACACTGTATGCTAATTTAGGTTTTTTTTTTTTTTTTTCTGCTTTTGAGGACATTGTAGATCTCGATTAGATTGCACATCATATGCAGTCTATTCTTTTTTTTTTTTCAAAAGTACTTCCCTATTTTGCCATTTTTTTAAAACAAATTCAGCCAAAATGTATTTGAGCCATGCTCAGTGAAAAGGGGGTTTAATGGATCTGCGAAAAGTATCGACCCAGGTCAGCCTGCGCAGTCCTCACAGGCTGAGCTGGGCCGAAACTTTTCGCTATTTTTCAATTTTCTGTATGCCAAAGGACAATTCTACCTCATGATTAGGCCGGTTGTTAAAAAGTGGGTATTATGGGTCCATAATAATGAGATGACTTGATTGGTATCATGCATTGCGGAGATGCATTAAGTCCCCTTTTGCTAGAGCATGGCTCATTTGTATCTGTATCTGCACTGACTGAGATTATCCATTTATTTTTTTTAGCCTTGTAAGTGTATATATGTATTCATGTAAGTGTTGTCATATTGTTTGTTTATATACCGCGGTGGCAAGTGAACTTATCGATGCTTTCCAGGTGTTTCTCTTACTAGTACTTCGCACGATATTCTTCCCAAGTCACCGGCTGCTTTTCAACAGGAACATCGTCGAGACAACATTCAATGGAGAGAAAGAGGAAGAATTCCTGTCGCAAATACTGTCATTATTTCTTGGAAAGAAACTGGTCGAGCTGGGTAAGTGAACCAGCGACCCCTGGTTTTGAACATTGTACTTTACCGACCAGACTGCCGGCCGCTCGGCTTCAGATTTTTATTTTCTCTATTTGTGATACAGGTCAACCCTCTGGACTTTTTCGTGTTTCGAGTACTTTTGATGAGAATACTGTTGGAAAAGAAATAACGCTGTTTCCAACAATGGACAAGCTTGCATCACTAAACCGGTCAGCGTTCATTAAGCTCATTCATAGGTAAGCAACTTGTTTTGCTTTTTGTTTTTGTTCATAAAGCAACGATTACATAATCCATGATCTGTTAACCCTTTCAACATTTAAGGCGAAAACGGGGGCTTTAACTGATGAAATAGATCGAGCAGGGCTAGCACTGGCTCAAAAAACTTCTGAGCCACTCTTTGTGCCACTTTGAAAAATCTTGAGCCACTTTGGTACCACTTGAGCCAATTGCTTTTTTTTGGGCCAAAGAATTTTCTTTAAAGATACCACGCTTTTGCATGTGACACTTTATAAAACATTGGTGCCATACAGGAGATAATGCTGAAAATAACCATTATTTTCTTTGGCACAATGCAGCATACATGATGTGTCTAATAGCTATTTTTTGTTGGACAAATAAAAAAAACATTGTCATTATCATGTTTCTTCTTTTTATTCTTTCATTAAATCAAGATACTACAATTCATGCAATCATTTAACTCTTTACCAAACAACATAATTATAGACTTGTCCATATTGGAAGCACTTGCACACAACAAAATTAATGTGACTCAAAAATTGAAAATTGTTTCCAGCAGGTTAGAAAACATTGTGGGGAAAAAGAGAAAAAGCTGATTACCAGCATTTTCTCCTTTCTCACACTGTTTTCAGAAGGCTTCTATCTCAGGGTAGTAAAAACCAGGGCTTGTTTGGGAAAAGAATAAGTTACAGGTTTTAAAATATTTCTTCTCCTTAAATTGACAAGTGTAAATTACTATTTATACTTATACTAATGTAATCATATCATGTCATATCAAATAAGTTGTTTTTAAATTTTTCTTCCCTTAACTCCTTACCAATTGACAAAATTTTAGATTGGTCCAAATTCAAAGCATTTGCAGACGACAAAATAAAAGTGACTGAAAATTTGAAATTTGTTTTGTGAAGGGTAGAAAACATTCTGGGAGCAGGAGAAAATGCTGGTTACCAGCATTTTCTCCTTTTCCCACAATGTTTTCTAAAGGCTTCTTTCTCATGGTTGTCAAAAGTAGGGGTTGTGTGGTAATGGGTTAAACTGACAAAATTGAAATGTCATTTTGAGAGTGCAAATGATGAAGCCATATTTCATTTAATTGAAAATACGTCTGGATTTTATTTTTGCCCAAACCCCAAAAGCCCTTTTATAGTCCATTTTTTTTGCCCCAGGCCCATTAATGCCTATAGTCAAAAGGTTATTTAGAGTATGTGTAGACATGCTGTTCCTTAATGCAGTTTTGATTAAATTTTGTCTGCTAAATCCCCTCTCACAATCAACAGTGGAAATGGGCATGACTAAAAGGCGCTCAGCAGCCTCTGCAGATGCAGGAAAGATCTTTGTTTCTAATGGCCAGATTTAAACATGTGTTGATATCCTTAACTGACTGATTCCCATTCTCATGGTACTCTCTAGCATAATCAGCAAAATTCACCAGTTCGGATCTGTATCCCTCCATGCCAATACAGCTTAAATAATCTGTGATTTCCTCAATGTCTCCCTCAACATTATTTAGAACAGGGTTAAAGAAATTACTGAGGGAGGTTAGGACTAGACCATCGGCATTGTTGCTGAATCTCTCCTGAAGACTTTTTACCATCATGGTTATGAACTGGGAACAATGTTTGTCAGATTCTATCCTTTGGGCCAAGCTATCTCTGATGGTATGACCGTGGAACTGAAATGTAACCAGACCATCATGGTCAGTTTGTGGAGATTCAGGGACTGTTTCTAAAAATCTAGCCAAAACCTCTCCTTTCTTCTCATCCCTTAACCTCTCTAATCTTTCAATGGTGGTTTTAAGAAGGGGCATAACCTCTGAGAAATTCTGGTTTGAAGACTGGTACATTTTGGACAATATTGCAAGGGGTTTCAATGCATCACAAAGGAAATGAGCAGTGTAAAGAAACTTATATGTTGTTATTGGTTTATGTAAGCTGAGCGCCTTGCCACTGTTTTCCTCTAAAAAGACCGAAACTAAAATTGCATAGTTTGCCACCAAGGCATCAACAGCCCCTTCAAAACTTAACCATCTGGTGTGGAAGATCTCTTTAAACCGTCTGGAGTGTACATTAAGAACTTCTTGGATTTTACTGAGGGAAGCCATGTTTTTAGGTGAATTGTGAAAGTACTTGTAAACAGAATTCAAAATTTCTTGGAATTTAACAAGATATGGGATAGAGTCTGCCCCAGAACAGCAGCTTAATGCTAACCGGTGTGCTATACAGTGGGTGGCAAGAACTCCAGGGACAGACTCCTTAAATCTAGTAACCACTCCAGACTTATTACCGACCATGATTGCTGCACCATCAGTGCTTATCCCACATAAACCTTTCAATAGAATACCCTTTTGCCCTAGCATGTCAACAACTTTTCCATAGATAGTTTCAGCATTTGCTCTCTGCAAGTCTGCAATACCCAAGAAATATGTGCACGGAGAAACACTACCAAAACAGTCACTTTCTAACACTCTTATATATACAATCACATTCTGACTTACAGAAATGTCAGTTGACTCATCCAACATAATACTAAATTTACCTGACTTAGACACTTTATCAACGATATCTGACATGATCACTTCAACCAGAGAATCTTGAAATTCACAAATACTTGAGTGATGCTCATAGGTAGTGTGTTTGTCAACCTTCAGATCAAGTAGCTGGGTGGCACCCTGCATATGAAGGAAAAAAATGTATTCACCATGCCCCATTACCTCTTTGCCACAAAATTTTAGACGACTCCAAATTGACAGAATTTGCAGACGACAAAAACAATGTGACTGAAATTAAATTTGGGAACGGTTGTAGGAAAAGGAGAAAATGCTGGCCACTTTTGTGGTAAAGGGTTTTATATTTTACAAGATTATTTATTTGACCTTGTTGACCTTCTAATATATCCCTGACTGAGAATGCTTTCTTACTCAGTAAAGTACTAAACTCATGACCACAGATTAAGGCTTAACCCTTCCCCAAACGACAAATTTTAGACTCTTTCAAACTGAAAGAGTTTGCAGACAAGCAATTTCTCCTGTTCCCTCTGTGTTTTCAAGTCTTGTACTGCAGACACGTAAAAACAAGGGCTTGTTTGGGAAAGGGTTAAAATATTTTCTCATGCCTTAATTTATAAGAATTATTGTAAAAGTTGAAATTACACATTCTTACTTTTTCCTTTTCCTATGCTATTTTATGTTTCCATGTGCGATACATTCCATAATTTTTACCAGCCGATATAGCTCAGTAGGTAGAGCGTAGGACTTGTGAACACAATGTCCTACAGATTGTGGGTTCGTATCCCCGGCTGGCCAACTAAAAAATTACTAATAGTCTTTCGGATGAGACATTAAACCGAGGTCCCATGTGACGGTGCTATACGCCGAGCACGTTAAAGAACCAGGCGAAGCTCTCAGTAGTTTCGACCTGTATCCTTGCACTATCCCCCGTAACAACTAACCGTCTTCTGGGGGCGTCGCTCAGATGGGCAACCGGTAGCGACGATAAATAAACGGAAATAACCAACCAACATTCCATAATCAAGTAATACAATCTGAGATGAAAATGTATTAATTGTATTTACCTGGTCTATACAGAGATCATTCAAATCAGGTATGATGGAATTAGGCAAGTTGTGTTGTACCCCAAAGTAGACGTTTTTCAAGGCAGCTGTGACAGCTTTTTCATTTTTGTTAATGACGTTAAGTCGTGCTGATTCCATACTGACAGACTCATTTTTTGCAGACACCGCTTGGAGATGGTCTGTTAAATACATGAAATAGGACTTCTTAATCTTAGTGAACAAAAGAACAATTATCAGCCTTAAGAACACAATCACGAATCATTTCCAAACAACAAAAATTTAGGTTTGTCCAAATTGAAAACCTTTGCAGACAACAAAAAAAAAAAGTGACCAAAAATTTGAATTTCGTTTTGTGGAAACTATTACAGAAAAAGGAGAAAATGCTGGTAACCAGCATTTTCTCCTTTTCCAACAATGTTTTCAAAATGCTTTTCAGTCAGGGTCGTTAAAACTCGGGACTGTATAGTTAAGGGTTAAATAACCCAGTGTAAGAAGCCTTTGAAAACATGGCCACCAGCTTTTTCTACTTTTCCCACAAAATTTTCAACTCTTTCAAAAACTATTTTCAATTTTTCAGCATCGTTTATTTTGTCGTGTGCAAATGCTTTCAATTTGAATCGGTCTAAAAGTTTATTGTTTCGTAAAGAGTTAATCACATGTTCAATAAGTATATATGCAGAATGAAGATTTATTGTAAAGCTTTGAACAACTTCTTTCATTCATTTCATGATCAACTCTTAGTTATTTGTTTAATCAATTAATTTGTTAATACTAAGATATGGATCAGGAAAAAAAAAAAAAATGTCGTGTAATTTATAACTTGGAGTATTTACCTTTGCATTTTGCATGTTTAGAAACTGAATCCCTTTTCAGTACATTACATCCAGTGGTAAAGGAATTAGATTTTTGCACTTTGACACAAAAGTCACAAAACATTGATTTAGATGTTGGCTCATATCTAAGCCAAGGATGACCAATTTTCCAGTTTTCCTGAAATTGTCTACATGGTGAATTCACTGACATTAATTTAGGTTTTTTAGAAGGTGGAGTATCACTTAAATCCAATGAGCGTTTCGAAGCCATTCTGAGAATTGACAACCTGACCCTGCAAATCTCTCATTTTATATAGATATTCATTTTGATGCACTTGTTTGGAATTTCATAATTCTGATAATTAACACTGATTAAAGAAGTAATCAAATGAATTAAGTAAACTTACCTTCAAATTAACAGATCAAAAACCATCCCGGAATTTTCCGACATCATCGAAGCAATCGCCAAAAGATTTGTCAGCGCAAACTGTCATCCTGTATCTTGTATCCTTCATACGAGATTAACCATAATCGGGATCAATTAATAGAATAATTGCTTCATAATAAGTGTCCAATTAAAGTCAAGCTGCAATCGTAATCAAGGGTTATATATATCACAATTAAGTTTGATAAACATGTATGCAGACAATAGCTGACCCGCTGGACAGGTTAAAGATTTTACTTGTGTAATGTAGTACTGTATACGGTGTATTTAGTACACACGTGTGCGAACCAGTCTAGAGCAGACGATTATTGATTTTTGTGTATCTCACCGAGACAGCTTTCACACGCTTGTTATGGGCATTTTTAACAGTAGAATAGGAAAACAGGTAAATTGATACTGTGAAACAGTTGGAGCCACACTTTGAGCCATTATCATTTATTTTGAGCCACTTATTCAAAATTGTCGCCAATGGCTCAAGTGGCGATCGCCAGCGCGAGCCCTGTCAAGATCTCGCAGCACAGAATGTTCAGTCCGATCTTGGATCTATACAGTCCGTTTGTTTTGTTAGGTCAATAAAAAAAAAAAAGTCTCAGAAAAATGTACTTTTAGTCGTCGAAAGAGGTCGAGACTATATTTGGTGCTGAAAGATTTAACATTAAGGTTCGTTGTCTGTGCATGTCATACTCTTCGAAGATAAACTTGTCTGCTATGACGCATCACTACCCTGTACAGGATAAATATTAATTTGCAGTGCGTAAATTGCGGCTAAAAATAGCAAGCGGAAATTGCTAGCAATAATACGTCTGTGGTAAAATCAAGCCGTTTTTTCGCTTCAATCTTTTTTTAAGTATTTTTTTTTCAAACGGGAAAAATATTTTGCTAAGATACCATTCATTACTGCAACTCTGTGCATACAATTTCTAAATACAGACATCGGGAAAACCGGGATTTGTGCAGCAGACTGAAAACGAAAATAACGTCCCCACAACGCTAGGCTCATACCGGGGATATTTCCCAAGCTTATAGGGGCTACATTTATAAATGACTGGTGCATAGGTTATATGCTATCTAAACATGGCTGGATGAATCGTACCAGGTAGCGTTTTAGTGAGTAGACATATTTTATTTTGAAAATCGCTGCTTAGATTGCCGCCTTGAAAAGTAGTCCGGTTCTGTACCCAGAATGCCCAAACCAGATAGCTATGTATATGAAAAATGCCTTCTAACCTTTAAGCTGCTAAGCACGACTCACTGCCTTTTGCAAACAATGTACATCAAGATCTTGGCTCTACATTGTCGGATAAGGAGATTCTCTCTCTCTCTCTCTCTCTCAAAAAAAAAGGGGGGGATATATTATTCGGGTTTCAACTATCGGATTTGACGGTTTTATTTAACTTATATAGCAGAAAAAGGGTTAATATTGGGCCGCTGATACCTCAACACTGAGGAAGAAAACTTTAGAAAACAATTGTGGTAAATGAGGAAAAAAATAATGGTAACAAGCATTTTCTATTTCCCACCCAATGCTTTCTAACCATAAAAAAAGAACGAAAGAAAAAAAGAAAGAATCCAAGATTTTAGTATGACCTATGCCACAGTTTCTTTTCCTACTATTACGGAGTCTTGGATACCGAATGGCTACGGCTTAAATGACTGTGTAATAGATTAAAAAAGAACAGAAGAGTTCCACTAAACTATGTTTTAAAATTTGATAATTCAAAACACAGTGATTTATAATACAAATGATAAATTCCTACTTGCACTTCACAGAGTCTAAACAATTTAAAATATCCTAAACTATCACAATTCCGTTGATCCAAAAAATGAAGAACAAATAAAATTCCTGGTCTCAATAGATCTCCAAAAGCCTGAGAATCCAACGATGATATTGACAGCGTATGTTTCAACGGTGATGCCAAGTATTTAATCCTTTTCAAAATTCAGTCACAATCGCCAATCTCCCCCTTTTCTGACCAACTGGGGGGCCTTTATATATCACAATCGAGTGCTCCTAAAAACTCCCGGTAGTACATTCGAGAAAAACACAGGGAAATTCCCAATAAACATATACGCTGGATTACTCAATAATAACATCAAGTTTTCTTTGAGACCAGGATATGGACCTATCAAAAAACATTTAAGTACCTATATTACTATCGATTAAAATCATTCGCTAATTACAAAGTCATAATGAAAATTGATGTTCGTTCTAGACTATTCTGCATTCATCAAGTTTTGTAAACAAAACATCGAAAGTACAAGAAATATCTTGACATTAATACTAAAATTAGAACACCAAATAAACATAACTAACATAACTAGATTATTCACGGACATTCTGTAACACCTTAAAAAAGAGACCTTAAGTGAAGAAAGATTTCTTTCAACCTCAATAAAAAAAAAAAAAAAAAAAAATCATACAGCATTATAATACAACATAACAATACTAAAATAGTCTTTAAACATAATTTACAGAGTAAATTAACTACTCCGATCTGGAGAGTGCATCTGCTTTAACATTATCTGTACCCCTTATGTGCTTTAGGTTGAGACCATGCTCCTGTAGAAAAGGACTCCACCACAATAGCCTCTGGTTTTTATTCTTCATCTAATGAAGAAAAGTGAGAGGATTGTGATCGGTGAAGATAGTCATAGGGAAAGGAGAGGATCAAACATAGACTTCAAAGAATTGAAGAGAAAGAATAAGAGCAAGACATTTTTTTTCAATGGTGGAAAACACTTTCTGATGTTTATTAAATTATGTGAGAAATAACAAACAGGATAATCAACACCACTTTAATCTTGCAAAAGCACGCCCCCTGCACCAATATCACTAGCATCTACAGCAAGTTTAAATGGTTTATAGAAATTTGGAGCCAAAAGCACGGGTGCAGTTCTTAGCATGGCTTTGATACTCTCAAATGAAAACACCGAAAATCTAGGCAGGTAAAAAAGTGTATGATCGTGAGCCTGAGAGTTGTGGTTGTAACTAAATAATGAGGGCGTTTCAAATGAAATTTAGCGCAGTTAAATGTATTTGGAACAGCCCTTCATTTTGATTGGTTGTTTGGGGTTGTGAAACAGCCTCTGCAAATTCTTCAGTGGGTCGCCATCTTTGAACAACAAAAGACCCACCACCATACCCCTACCACCACCTTTCAGAGCTACCGAAGGATGTTTTGTTAATTCTTTTTAAAATACATGTAATGCGTGTGTTAGCTGCTGAGGAATGTTTTGTGAATTTCTTTTTATTTATTTATTTTTTTTTTTTTTTTTGAAACAGTGTATGTGTTGTATTTTGCCTATTTCAGTAACATTGCGGAAACTTTTCAGCAGAGCGAAAGGATTAGTCGTCTTGCAAAATTTAGACTTGTTTTTGGACTAAGGTTGTAGTATATCACACAAACTTGAATTTCACATTGATATTGTGTACTGTGATTGTGTACCCACCTTTGAGTCGGCAACAAAAGATGTTTCTGCCTTTAACTTAAGTCTTATCTTATTTTAGAATTGGGCATTTAATGTTACTGAGATTTCTGAATTTACTTTTGTCACCTAAGATAAGACTTATGCGTCATTTGTGTACCCACCTTTGAGTCGGCAACATAAAGATGTTTCTGCCTTTAACTTAAGTCTTATCTTATTTTAGAATTTGGCATTTAATGTTACTGAGATTTTTTAATTTACTTTTGTCACCTAAGATAAGACTTATGCGTCATTTTCATTAAATGACAATCTCAACAAATCGCTGTCTTGTTTATTTTGTTGCGACAAAAATGAACTCACACCGAAAATCTAGGCAGGTAAAAAAGTGTATGATCGTGAGCCTGAGAGTTGTGGTTGTAACTAAATAATGAGGGCGTTTCAAATGAGTTTTGACAAATTTCAGACCAAACGAATTTACGATATTTCTTTAACATATCAGTTAATGGAGCTGAAACAGTAGAAAAAATAATATAGAATTTTCTGTAATAACCAGCCATACCCAGAAAGCTTGCTTTTTGCTCGAGGGTACAGGGAAATCATTGAATGCTTGAATTTTCACAGAAATTGGTTTCACCTGACCCTGTCCCACTACATGTCCTAAGAAAGTTACAGTTCCATGACAGACCTCACTTTCGCTCAGATTTACTGTCCATAGATATTCCGAAAGTCTGTTGAAGAAAGATCGAATGCTGCAAAGATGTTCCTTCCAAGTGTCACTGTAGATAATGACATCATCGATGTAAGCTCCAACACCATCAAGTCCAGAAATAACCATTTTGAAAAAAAAAAGTTGAAATGTAGCAGGCGAATTCTTCATACGAAATGGCATTACTTTGTATTGGAATAAATCATCTGGAGTAACAATTTTTTTTTTTTTTTTTTTTTTTTTTTGTTTATTCGGTTAAATGAATCTGCCAAAGTCCCTTTAATAAGTCAAATTTTGAAACAAATTTTGACTTCCCAATTTTGTCAGTACAGTCGTCAATTCTTGGAAATGGAAAAGTGTCTGCTTTAGTGACATTGTTGACTTTCCGATAATTTGTACACATACGAAAGCTTCCATCAGACTTTGGAACCAAAATGCAAGCCGACGACCACTCACTTTTTGATGGTTCAATAAAATCATTTTCTGATAAATACTGTATTTCCCCCTTCAAATATTGCTGTTTCAAAGAATGTGTGCGATAAGGAGGTTGTGTTATTGGTTTTGCATCACCAATGTCCACATCATGAAAAATCTTGTTAGTTCTTGAAGGCACATCAGGAAAAATGTGTTCGTATTCACAAATAAGTTTCTTGGGTTGTTGCTTTTGAAAAATGTCCAAGTTTTGAATTCAAACCTGAAGAATATTAGAGTTTCGAAGACGTGAGGAACCAGGAATTTTATTTTCAAAGTCCCGTGAATGCTGAGTATCACACGAAGTATCACTAATTTGTGGAACAGGTGAAACAATATAAGCAGTTTGAACAGTATTACTTTTATTTCTGCCAACATTAGATTTTAACATGTTAATATGACATAATTGAGTATTCTCACGTCTATCAGGTGTGCAGGCAACATAATTTACACCACTGACCTTTTCCTGTATAATATGAGGACCAAAATACTTTGCTTGCAAAGGCTTACCAGGGACAGGTAAAAGAACTAAAACTTGGTCTCCCGGTTTGAAAAATCTTGATTTAGACTTCTTATCATATCGTTCTTTCATTTTTGTTTGAGTAAAGCGAAGATTGTTTTGAGCAAGTTCATAAGCTTTAGATAATTTGAGTCTAAAGTCAGAAACATGATTTAAAAGGTTTAAAGAAGTGTTATCTACAGAGAGAAGTTTTTCTTTATAGAGTTTTAAATGACCTCTGACAGAATGTCCGAAAACTAATTCAGATAGATTGAACCCAAGAGATTCCTGAACAGATTCTCTATCAATAAGACATCTGCTAACAGGCTCTTCAAAAGCTGAAATAGGATGAAGAGGCGCTCGAGGAATTTTCTGATTTGGCTTCCCTTGGCAATTATGACTAGACCTGCAAAACTTAGAAACATCCTTTTTTATGCATGGCCAAAAGAAATGATTAAGTACCTTATGGTAAGTCTTAGTAACTCCAAGATGACCAGCTAAAGGATTTTCATGAGCAATTGACAGTACTTCATTTCTAAAATTTTGGGGTAAAACAATCTGATGTTTAACAGCCCATTCAGCATCTGCTGGTACGTTAGTGGGTATCCACTTACGCATAAGAACACCATTCTTGAAATAATATCCAACAGGAACTGAAAAATAAAAAAATCATTTTCAGGCAAGATCTTATTGAACATATCAGAAATCTCAGGGTCTTTTTCCTGTTCATTAATTAAATTCTCACGAGAGAAAACTTGACATCCATGAGAAGTCTCACTGGTAGAATTAACATCTGGTTTATGAGAATCTAAATCATGTGAAGTAGACGAAACATTCTTTTTATGTAAGTTACCGTGAGGTGTTAAAGTAGTAGGGTCACTACTAGTAGAATTGACATCTGAAAAGCGAGGAAAACCGTGGACTACACTGGAATTATTATCCCCAGTAACGACCAAGGGTTTTGAAAAATCCTTAAAAGGATGAGAAGAAAACTGTTTTTTGTGAGAATGAGGCAAAGAAGCTAGAAAACTATCATCCTCATCAGAAAAAAATCTGAGATAAGAATGTGTCAGCCAGATCGTACTCTGAAGAACTCTTATTACAAGGAGTTTTAGACAAAATGGCTTCTTGGGCCATAGCACGAGTCAACGCACATAAAGGGTACAAGTCAGAAATTTCTTCCTCCATTGGATCAATGACCTTGTCCATATTCGGCTTGTCAGTAACGATTGGGTTTGCAATAACCTTTCCACCTGCTAGGTCATTTCCCGATAACAAATGTACTCCATCAATGGGTAAAGAAGATCGAATACCAACAGTTACAGGACAAGAAACTAAGTCTGACTGAAGACTAACATAATGGAGGGGAACACTGACTAGGCCACACTCAACACCTTGAAGTAAAACACACTGACCGGAAGAGGACTTCTCAGAAAAAGGCAGAGTATCTGCTAATAATAAAGATTGAGAAGCGCCCGTATCTCTCAAATTTTTACTCTTCTTTCCATTGGCTTCGTCATTCAATAAAAAAAATAAAACCCTCCGAAATAAAAGCTTCATAGACATCCGAAAGTGAGAAGTCAGATGAAACACACATGTCCTTACCTTTAGGTAAATCCTGGGAAACAGACATAAGGTTCCCATTGCCGGATAATAAATCTTCATTACAGGGTACAGAATCCCCATAACTGGGAACAATATCCTTACTAGACCTAGAGAAACGGATTGGCATAAGTTATCCTTCACTTGAAGGTAAGGAGAAATCCCAGAGGCATAAAATCTACAGTGGGTGAAAGCTCGACTGAATTTAAAAAAAATGCACCTCTAGGTTTCTTCTCTTTCTTATCAGTAAGAACTTGGCAATCAGAAAGTAAGTGTCCTCGTCTTTTGCTATAAATACAAAAGACAGAATGCATTTTGTCCTGTGAACTTGACTCAGAAACAGAAGTTTTCTGAGAAGAACGAGAATGATTTTGATTGTTTGAAGCATGAACGTTTTTCTTCTCAGTATGTGAAGTAGAAGGATGGAAACGAGAAGTATTTTTCTCTTGGTAGAAATTTTTCTTTCTGTAAGTGGAACTTTGGGAACTCTTCTAAAAATATGCTTGTGAGAGAGAAAGAGCTCATCAACCATTTCCGATGCCTTAAGAAACGTCTGCGCTTTATGTTCTGTAATGTGGTTTTTAATAGAGATGAATGAACACAATTTTTTAAATTCTTCAAGTAAAATCATTTCTTTCAAATTTCCAAAATTTTCATCTACCCTTTCACTCATACACCACATGTCTCTCTTGCAGACTCAACAGGTGTTTTGTCTGCTTCCTTTCTAACATTTCTAAATGTTTGTCTATAAGCTTCCGGAACTAACCCATATAAGCCCAAAGAATTGTTTCTGTTACAGTTTTGTAATCACTGGCCAGTTCCGGACTCAAAGCCAAATAAACTGCTGAAGGTTTTCCCGTTAAAACACTTTGAAGTAATAAAGTGTATTTGTCTAATGTCCAGTTAAGATCTTTAGCTACTTTTTCAAAGAGAAGGAAACACTTGTCTACTTCCTTTTCTTGAAAAACAAAACGAATGTGTTTGATAACATCAACATAGTTTAATTTTTCTTTTTCAATTAAAATGCGAGCTTCTATTTCTCTTTTTCTCATTTCTTTTTCTAGTGCTAGTTTTTCTCTCTCTATTTCTAATTGAGGTTTCCTTTCTGCCTCTATTTTCTTTTCTTCTATTTCTTTTTTATCTTCTTTTTTATTTGCTTCTATTTCTAATTGAAATTTCCTATCTGCCTGTATTTTCTTTTCTTCTATTTCTTTTTTGAAAAACAATTCCATTTCTTTAATTTAATAGCATCCGAAACTTCTTCTCTTGAAACAGATGCCATAGCACTCCTCAATCCTTTCATTTTCTTCCGAATGAATGATTATGACATCTAAAATTTGCTGTTTTTTAAAGTATCTTTTGGTAAAAGTCCTAACTGATCAACTAAATCCAAAAGTTCAGTTCTTTTTAATTTAAAAAGCTGTTAGATACAGATGGATTTCCCAAAAATTTTTCAACACTTGAAGCCATTTTTATTCAACAGGAACGACGCAATAAAAGAAATAATTGCGAAGAATTCTGACAAATATAGATGTAAAAATTCACTTCTTTGACAATAAAATAGTTGTTACAGACTTACTTGGATACAGTTATACAATAACTATAAAAAAGATGAAAAAAAAAAAAAAAAAAGAAAAAACTCTATTTATTCGTATCCCGGACGAGCCCCCAACAATCTATTACGGTGTCTTGGATACCAAATGGCTACGGCTTAAATTACTGTGTAATAGATTAAAAAAGAACAGAAGAGTTTCACTAAAATATATTTCAAAATTTAATCATTCAAAACACAGTAATTTATAATACAAATGTTAAATTCCTACTTACACTTCACAGAGTCTAAACAATTTAAACTGTCCTAAACTATCACAATTCCGTTGATCCAAAAAGCCGAGTAAGCCACGAAGAACAAATAAATTTCCTGGTCTCAATAGATCTTCAAAACACGAGAATCAAACCATGATAATGACAGCGTATGTTTCAACGGTCATGCATAATTTGGCAGGTATTAATCATTTTCAAACTCAAATTACAATCGCCATATCCTCCTTTTCTGACCCAACTGTAAGGGGAGGGGGGCTTTATATATATCAATTGAGTTCTCCCGAAAACTCTCGGAAGTACATTCGAGAAAAACACACGGGAATTCCCAATAAACATATACGCTGGATTACTCAATATTTACATCAATTTTTCGTTCAGACCAGTATATGGGCCTATCATACGAACAGTTAAAGACCTATATTACTATCGATCAAAATCATTCGCTAATTACAAAGTAATTATGAAAATTGATGTTCATTCTAGACTATTCTGCATTCATCATGTTTTGTAAACAAAACATCGAAAGTACAAGAAATCTCTTGACACTGTTACTAAAATTAGAACACCAAATAAACATAACTAGATTATTCACGGACATTCCGTAACACTACGGACAAATTGTTTTCATTTTCGCTCAGCTGAAAATACAATGTATGCAATGTAATTACAAAAAAGCATATGTTGCGGAGCAAAGAAAACGAAATTGTTCTTCTAATAGGATAACTCTTGTCAATAGGCTTTAATTCCAAACCTAAAAAGGAAAGATAGGTTATGATAGTAAAAATACTGCTCCAATAAATGATAATTCTTAGAAATGTGATGTTTGCCAATAGTAAAAATGACGAATGGAAAGAATTAAAGCAGTATACAGATCACAGTAGCAATTAATAATGTTCTTACTTACGTGTCAACAAAGACTTATTTTCTTATCAATTTTCTTGGAAAAAAAAAGGGGGGGGGGGAGAGACGGTGGTTTTTTGTAAATTTTGCTCAGAAATAGTGCTATCTTATATCTTGTTACACAATTCAAAAAAGTCTATCAAGCGGGGTACATTCAAGAGATGCGGTGTATTTTAAAAGTTTTTGCCACAGTGAATTACCTCCCTTTAAAATAAATGTCTATTTTTAAACGTAATTTGACTTCATGGTCACTTATAAATTTCCCATTTTTCTTCTGCGTCTGTGATTTCCTGATATTTAAAAAGGCAACCGACATATTACAGATGAAAATATACAATGACCCAGTGGAATATAAATAGAATTTATGAAAAAGAAACATGCATAAAACGATGTGCAGGAAAAACCGTAGCATATGTGCTTAATTTGTGGTCTGCAAATCCTTTCAAGTTGGACGAGTCTAAAATTTTGCCGTTTGGTAAAGAGTTAAACTAAACAATTTTCTTTGAAAAGTCATTGACATATTTTTTATATGAGGTTGAAATTGAAATAATTATTTAGATAGCAATGGTCAATAGCATGAGATATATACATTCTTACCATGCGTATGTTAGATAGCAATGGTCAATAGCATGAGATATATACATTCTTACCATGCGTATGTTGATTTGAAATCGCATTTACTGCTTCTGATTTGCTTTTTTTCTGGTTTGTAAATAACTATTCTATTTTAACTGTATCTGTCGTTTGCTTGTGTAACATCTCTAAAACATTTAAAGGGGCATCGAACCAAAGTTTGTCCATTTTTCTTTCTTTGCGGAAGAAAACGGGTGTTTGTAAGGATCAATTCTAGGGCTTTGACAGTTTACCTTTAGTTAGGGAAAATTAATCCTCTTTAGGGATTCGAAACCAATACCATCAAAACTGCACTTAGCGACTCAAATAACTGTAGAAACAACTGACAGACTAATGTGTTAAGAAGGTTTTCTTTCCTATAATGAAATTACCACTATACCCGCTGTTTTTCTATAAGTAGGTCCCTGTCATGAACACAAGTACGGAAAAAGGAACTTTCTGGTAAGGTGATATCACCAATGTCAAACACACCATATCTGTAGAAATTTGTCTGAAAATTTTGAATGCATTGCTTGTCTGGTTTAGGAGATATTGCATATCTAATAGAGAACATGTCTTTTCCTAAATTTCTGTTAAACATAACCTTCGTGACAAAGCTCTTCTGGTTTTAGATCCCGCTTCTGACAGCAAATATGTGTAAAACTTAGATGAAATAAGTTCCAAACCACGGAGACGCACATTAATTCCGACAAAGGGGAATCAAACATATATTTTCTCCGATACAATTCTGCTATAACCTCTAAACAAAAGGGTCTACTTCAAATATAAGATGATTAACTTATGAATTCAGCTTTTTTTACACAATCCATGGAACAAAATATTCAAAAC
This sequence comes from Tridacna gigas, assembly GCA_945859785.2. Lineage (NCBI taxonomy): Eukaryota > Metazoa > Mollusca > Bivalvia > Cardiida > Cardiidae > Tridacna > Tridacna gigas. The sequence goes on from OX244034.2 coordinate 32,927,345, forward strand.
TTACAAATATTCTTTACTTTTCATCATTTGGCACGTATTATTCCTAAACAAGTAAATTTGCATTGCTTTACCAACTAAGGCACAAAGTGTACACTGCTATCAATGACACGCCATACTGGAGTAACGAAAGTTTAATACAAATTCTGACATCACACGTGAATTTGGCTCTATAAACACTGTGCAACGGAAGCGTGATAAAATCAACGCCATTCTATATTTTATTTAAAATAGGAATTAATCCGCATGCGCTTTTGTATACCAAGTATGAACTTGATTTCCTCTTATCAAGAGTTGGTCATGTTAGAATCGAAATTAGCTTCTTTCTATCGTGGTTTATCGTTCAATAAGCCACGGCAGTGAGTTATGAGGCTCAAAGTATAAACCACTCGAGCTATCGCCCTCGTGGATTATTTGTGCCTCATAGTTCACAACCGTGGTTTTCTGAACGTTGAACCACGATCGAAAGAAGAGTATTTGCTAATTTGAAAACAACTGTAAACTTCCTTGAATGTGAATTAAACAATTGCTCATTTCTGGTTCGTTGTTGTTCTACACACAAAAAAGAAAACAAAATATTGTGTTTTATGTCACAGCAGATTATTTTTCGATCTTAGACCTTCTTTACGCCGACAAAACCTTCGTTACTGAAGGACATGCATAAATTTCGGATCAAGTATATATCGAAAGAATCGTTGGTCTGCTGTAAACTGTTATCGACATTTCTTAAAATTAAATGAGATGCTGCTTAGATGGCAGGATACAAATTATAAAATATTAACTACGTAAGAGGCACTGCTGCAGGGAAAATGAAATCATTTCCTTGACAAGTGTGTCGAAAGCTCGGTATGCAAGTTTACACTGCTATATTATACGTGCACGGCGCTCTGGGAAAAGGGGGTTTAAACCTTTATCAGCCGACAAAATTTTGGATGTGTCCAAATTGAAAGAAATCACAGACGATAAATAAAACAGCGTCAGATAATTGGATACTTCAAACGTTAGAATGCATTATTAGGAAAAGGAGAAAATGCCGGTAACCAGCATTTTCTTCTTTTCCCACAATGTTTTCAATAGGCTTATTTCTCAGGGTCTTTAACACTCGAGATTGTGTGATAAAGAGTTAAACTTTGTTGTACTAGGGGAGGTAACCGATCTAGAAACACTTCACTGATGTACCGAGTATTTTAGACTGGTTACCTCCCTTCATACAGTATATACCGCGTATCTTTGTGAGGCGAGGACCAGCTTTGGGAAATGTTTTGCAGAGAAAACCTTGTTCCCCATAGATAGTTCACAGACAAATTCCATTATTTGAGCCACCTTTAAAGTGTAAATATGCAAATGCTTTCAATTTTGGCAAATCTTCATTTTTGTCGCGTGTTAAAGAGTTAAACATAGGTATATATATATAACTGTATCTGTATCAGGAGGACCAGTTTAAGGTGATTAAAGGTATCGTGGCTCATCGACTATGGTAAAAGGTATGTAAAACAATTATTTCCAGGTATACGAATACTTACCAAATCCTTTGTCGAAACCAGCTTCGAGCTGGGACGATATATGACGGTGGAAAGGAAGTGTGCATAGACGAGCCTGTATTACCGAGAAAACCTTGTTTAGTCTATTCCTTTGGGTAAGCCAGATTTATTAGTTATGAATTTCTCCTTTGTTCTCTGGTTTCTCACTAACGTTGTATTTTGCGGGAAGTATGGATCAAAGTCATATTGCTCATATACATCTATGTGCAGTGTGATCCTAGTCCACGCTTCCCTCGTGTCTACTAATGATTTCAGTCTTCGGTCATATAGTCCCAATTAAATGCCGATAAGATTAATATCTACAACAGTCAAAACTATGATCATGGTAGGATAAGGCCAATGATACATTGACTATAGCTTTGCCGTGTCCAAGTTCAATTACCTGTAATCTGTGGCAAAACCAAACTCATCCACACGTACATTTGTTTGAATGGTGTAAAAAACGCCGTTTTCAACATCGTTTCAATTATATCGCGGCGGCTACTACCCATGTTTCCCCAAGGTTTCTTCTACCAGCACTTCGCTTGATATTTCTCCCAATCCACTGTCTGTTTTTCAAATATCCAAACAATGATCAGCGATGACAGAGGAATGAATCATGTAGCAATGATTATCTCCAATCCTCGGAAAGAACTTCGCCGAGCTAGGTATTCGAACAAGCGACCTCCCGATTTCAATTTCTGTACGCAACCGACTGCACTACCGGACTTGGCCAGGCAGTCTGTCATCCATCATAAACAAGGTGTCATTTTCCACAGACGGACGGGCCAGTCCACTGCACGACCGAAAGCATTCGTTCTCAAGGGGTATAAATAGACGACAAATACAAAGAAAAGTCGGACAAAACTCCGCAGCATATATTTGCCTAGGTGAGCACAGTGTAACATTTGTCAGTTTTACGGAGGGATTGGATCCGACGTCGTAGATCATGCAGTTTGATTTGGAACCTACACCGCACAAAATTTTTGTTGGATGTTTTAACAGATTAACCTTAAAGGCACAATAGTAACTATAAATACAAAGCAGGTGTTAAAATGCATTTAAATTTAAATCATGCCGTTTAAACGTATAGAAAATATTGTGAAGATAACAATCTGTCATTGTGTGGTCGGTGAAAGTGTTCGTCGCTGGCAGAAAAATGAATTTTAAAATCAGGCAAAAAGTAAACAAACAATAGAGTGACCTTACAACTTTTAACCTCGTTTTGAAATTAATTTCTCTGCCAGCGACTAACACATGGACCGACCGTACAACAGATTGTCATCTTCACAATAATTTCCATACTTTCGAATGGAATGATCTAGATTGAAAGGCATTTTAGCGCCCGTTTTGTATACTTTTGGCAGCAATTGTTACTTTAAGTTTAGGAGCTTTAAGCTTGACTTTAACCCTTTCATTTACAATCCCGACTTTTAAGGACTTTTGGGAAGGAGACTTTTGAAAACATTATGGGAAAAGGAGAAAATGCTGGTAACCAGCACTTTCTCCTTTCCCCACAATTATTTCTACCTTGTAGATATTGAGAGACATTTACTTTGTCGTCTGCAAATGCTTTCAATTTGGAAAAGTCTAACATTTTGTCATCTGGCAATGAGTTAATGATTATTGTTTTTACAGACAGGTTAGATCAAAAGTAGGCTTTTTTTCGCAGATTGCGAAGATCTAGATCAGATTGTAGAAGGTTTACAATCTGATCTTAAGTAAGCACAGTCCGATATTTTGGGAAAAATCCTGGCAAAATACTTTTGACACTAGTGCTTTTTTGGGTCGTTGTGGTGTTCGTGGTCATGTGGTAGAGCGTCGGCCCCGCAACTGTAAGGTCCTGAGTTCGATTATCGGTAGCGGGTGTCAACCGCAGGACTGTTGATTGGCCCACACATTCGGCGCGAGACTCGTACTTGCGTAGTTTCCAGGAAGCAGAATCGAGAGAGATTAGTATAAATTGCAAGATCTTGTTTCTCAATCGATGGGAAATAAATATGTTTAAACTAAACTAATGTTTTTTTTTTTTTTTTTTTTCTTGGTTTTTTTTTTTTTTCCTCTTTCCCTGACTGAAAAAGTCGATTTGATTTTCTCAGAGCTCCAAAAGTCTACGACGACTACTAGACAACAAACTTTCGGACTTACATTGACAGCACTTACAGACCGCAAAATTTAATGAAATATGGCTAAAATGACACGATTTCTATGTAAAAGAGAAGAAAACATGAGGGAAAAGGAGAAAATGCTGCTTACAAGCATTTTCCTCTTTCCCCACAATGTTTTCAAAAGTCTGCTTTTTTACGGTCGTTAAAACTCGGGATTGTTTGGTGAAGGGTTAAATTTACGTATCTTAGGGTCTTGGACTGATTATGTTATTCATCTGGTACACTAACAGATTACATTACAAAATAGAGGAATTAGACGTTTCGTTTATGGTAAAGGTCATTTGCCTAACTATCGAAAATGCATAGTGATATGGTTTATGTGGCAACATGAAACATTTGAGCCATGCTCTGGCAAAAAGGAGCTTAATGCATCGCCGTGATCCATGGTATCCAGAAAGCTATCACATACTTATGGATCCATAATAGCTACGTTTTTGAACAATCGACTTAATCATAAGGTAGACTGGCCCTTGGATATACAGAAATTTGACCAGTAGCGAAAAGTTCCGGTCCAGGTCAGCTTGCGCGGATTGCGCAGGCTGACCTGGTCGATACGTTTCGCAGATACATTAAACCCCTTTTCACAGAGCATGGCTCATTTTGTTTTGTTTTGTAGATCTCATAACAACTTTCGTTTCGAGGGAGATGTGATAAAGTGGTTTGGATGCGAAGTTCATACGTTCGATCCAAGGTATTGAGTTACTTTATATGGCCCGAAACATGCGAAATGAGACCTGCTGACATTTGCGTAAAGTGTCGTCTCGGATTAGCCTGCGCTGTCTGCGAAGGCTAATCCGAGACGGCACTTCACGACTACATATGATTTACGACTACATAAGACTACATAAGTGGTTTGGATGTGAAGTTCATACGTTCGATCCAAGGTATGGGATATTCTTATATACAAATGTAATTTGAACACACAATTTCACATGCGGTAAAGGCCCTATGATACATCCAACTAGGAGTGTAAATAAACGATCGATCGATCCATCGATCGATAGATTAATTGACCGATCAAATCGATCCATCCATCGATCCATCCACCGATTGATTGACCGATCAAATCGATCGATCCATCCATCCACCGATCGATTTGATCGATCGAGATTGATTGATTGATTGATTGATCGATCGATTGATTGATAGTAATTAGTCACGGAAACGGTAATGCAGATTTGTTGTTGCAGCAACTCATAATGTAAAATAGAAATGAGCCACGTTCTAACGAAAATGGTTTTTTATGCATCTACGTCATGCAATATAACAAGCAGGTTCTCACAAAGTTAGGTATGCCAAAAGTCCATTTTGTCTAACAATCGCTTGAATTCTGCAGTAGAAGGGTCGTTTGACAAACAGAAAATTACCGATAGGAAAACAAATCTGACACGGGTCTACCTGCGCAAACTGCACAGGCTTATCTGAATCGATACCTTTTTGCAGATACATTAAACCCCTTTTGATAGAGCATGGCTCAGTTAATATACATAAAAATAATGATTCAATCTCGTTTTATCAATTACTGTTATATTCCTATAATGAAATGACAGCACGTTAAGGAAATACTCGATGAAAATATTTTTTTAGTATGGTCAATTTAGACGAGGCTAAGGTAAAAAACCCTCCAGGCTGTACATTTCACCGGACTGGTTTAGGCAATGAGAATACCGTCACGGACAAGAACTGGACGCTAAGAACACTTGGAACGACAATGAAAGCTTTGCATCATGAAAATGTACGTATGAAAAAACGAAATGAGCCATGCTCTTTGAAAAGGGGGCTTAAGGCATCTCCAAAAAATAAAAAAAGTATCGATCCAGATCAGGCTGCGCAGTTCGCGCCTGTTGACCTGTGTCGAAAGACCCTTCTATCTCGGAATTTAGGCGGTGGTTAGACAAAATAGAGTTTATGCATTCCTAATAATGTGATTACTTGCTTGGTACATTGCAAACCCTCCAGACTGTACATTTCCTCGGACTGGTTTTGCTGGTTTAGCCAATGAGAACGCTTAGAACGACAATGGTAGTTTTGAATCATAAAAAAATGAACGTATACAAAAAAGAAAGAAATGAGCCATGCTCTGAGAAAAAGGGGGCTTAATGCAAAAGCATAACGTTTCGGCCCCGGTCAGCCTGCACAGTCCGTGCAGGCTGACCGGGGCCGAAACGTTTTGCTTTTGTTCAATTTTCTACATGGCCAAGGACCATTCTACCTCAGGATTCCGTCATTTGTTAGAAAAATGGATTTAATGAATCCATCATTATGTGATGACTTGCTTGGTATCATGCATTATGGGGATGAGTTAAGCCCCCCTTGTGCTAGAGCATGGTTCAAATGATTCTCTGGTGTTCTTCATACTTGTTAGATCACTCACTCACTCACTCTCTCTCTCTCTCTCGGAAGTTTCTCAAATGACTGATTTTTGTCGTTGTGGTTTGTTACATGCCACAAATATCTTTGAAGATCGTTGAAAATGACCGTGAAAAAAAGAATGACGGCGTAAATGGCTCTGGAATACGAACATTAATCTATATTAAATATTATCATCTAATTTCTAATCTGTGTAAGAGTTTCGAGCAAAGTCAGCCTGTGCGAACTGCGCAGGCTGACATTGGTCGGTATTTTTTGCAGATGCATTAAACCCTCTTTTTACAGAGCATGGCCCATATATTATAAATAATAATTAAATTTCTAATCTCTTTAAGACTATTCCCATTATTTAACCCTTTACCACACACTATCGTGTTTTAACGACCTGGAGGAAGAATGCCTTCGCAAACAATGTGGGAAAAAGAGATAAAACATGTACTGACAACAAGCATTTTCTCTTATGATCTACCGTTTCAAAGACAAATTCTACAACTTGATTCACATGTGATTTGTCGTCTATGAATGCTTTGGATTGGACAAGTCCAATCTTTGTCGTTTGATAATGAGTTTGAAAGTAAAGAACAGAAGATAAAAACAGGCCGTCGGTGTGTTACAGAAGACATTTCTTGGGAGACAAGCGAAAACTGCTGAATCTAATACGGTACGCACACGTGATGTATTTTATGACTATATTGAAGCAACGTTTGAAAATGCTTCTAAGATGACCGTTTTCGTCTGTAATATTTCCAAGACCTATGAGTGGCCAAAGCTTTTTCGTTCAAAAGAATTGAAACATTTATGTTTTGGGACAGGTTGATTTCGTCGATAACCGAGTTTGTCGACAGGGTTTTAAATTAAAATAAAATGTGACCGGACGGGTCTAAAATTGCGTTTGGTTTTGATTTGATCATTTCTTGAGGGAGTTTTTGTAGTTTTAGCTATTTGTTGGGAACTCTGTTATATCTCTAACCCCATCAAGAGCATGGCCCAATTCTTTCTCTTGCAGAGAGTATTAGACATTTTGAAAATCGACGTAGATGGCGCAGAATGGACAGCTCTGGATGAAATCATAGAGAGCGGTGTAATATCTCAAGTAAAACAACTTGTGGTAGAACTACATTTCCGAAGAATAGGGAAGGAAAGAGCAAAAGTGATGGTTTTGAAGAAGCTATATGACGCAGGATTGAGAATATTTAATAGGGAGAGAAACATGAGTTGTGCTCCCTGCATTTTTGAGAAGGAGGAAATTGGATTCGTCGTTTCTAGTAACGTTGAAATGAGTTATATTAATACTCGATTTATTTAGAATGAATGAAGGAATATCTCGATTACTCGCACATGCAGTATTTCTGTTAATCGAATAACTTATAATTCGAAAAGCAATGGGACCTAGAAATTTCGTTTGAATGGTCGGTATAAACTGATTAAAGAAAATTACAAAAAAAAAATAATTCTAAAATCCCACGTTTTATGATCCTGTGAGAAAATTGTGGCAAAAAGGCAAATATGCTGGTATCCAGCTTTTCAGTCGTACCGTACAGTGCTTCCAACCTTTTCATGGGCAAAGGTTATCATTTGATTCACGTAAATTATGGTATGTTGTCTGCTAATGTTTTGAGTCAAAACTTTCTTCCTCCAGTAAAGCGTTAAAAATACACAGGGGCGTTGGTTGCCTTACATATGAGCCATGCTCTGTCAAAAGGCGGTTTTATGCATCTCCGTTATGCATTCTACCAAAACAAGTTATCACATAATCAGGGATACATGAATTCCATTTGTCCTACAATCGACTGAATCACGAGGTTCACTGGTCCTTGGATATGCAGAAAATTTACAAATAGTAAACAAGTTTCGGTTCATGTCAGCATGTGTGGACTGCGCAGACTGACACGGGTCGAGACTTTTTGCAGCTCAATTGCAAATCTAGCCATCTAAATGGCCCCGACGTCAGTCCGTCAGTTCATTTGCCCTAGAATTTAGACTCAGAACTGAATTTAGAATAATCGGTTTGCCCTTTCAATGTCATAGACGAATACAAAAAGTCTTTGTGGACGGGATACAAAAAGATCAAACTGCACAGAACGTGCAGTCTGGTCTTCAGTCTATACCGTCTGCAACTGTAAACATGGACCCGTGAATGGTGTATAGGCTAAAAGTGATGATGTAGGATATTTTTTGAGTGTCATTTGTTTTATGTGATAAATAGAATCTCACATTCGTGTTTATGTATCATCATTTTATCAAAATTGTTGATTAAAATGTATTTAACGCTCACCAAGGCTCGCGTCATACATTTTAGTCAACTCGCTCGATAAAAATGATAATACATAAACACTCATGTAAGATACTCTATATAGAACACTCTTGCATCAGTAATACAACTGAAATGCGATGCATTCCCCACAATTAATACATAACAATGGCATACTGCCAGTAAAGTATTCAAAAGAAAGTATTTACCATACTTTGATACCTTAGAAAGAACCATTTTATAATGTAAATTTGAAAGAAAATCCTAATCTAAAAACAATATGAGACCTTAAAATACTCACGCGCGCATGCGCGCGCGCGCGCTCACACACACACACACACACACAGAGTCGCCAATTGCTGTCCACAGAGTTTTTCTTTTTTATTTATGTTAAACATCGTTATTATGTTAAATATGACACTGTCGACATGAACTATAGAATCTCTACCACTTCGATTTGAACGAGTTCTAATTATACATCCATAGACTGATCTATAAGATACAAATTGTTTGCTTATATGTAAATTACCACAGTGACCTATGCACATCAGATTCATCTTTACTTATGCCAACCAGACAGGAGTTAAATTCAGATTGGGTCGGATCGACCTGAAACGATCTTAAACCAGATTGGATCATTTTCTTCAACCTTGTATGATGACACTAGGGCTATGAAAATACTATGCCTCATCTCAATGCCACGATAATTCTGGAAGTAGTCCATTTTTAATGTAGGCCGGTGCACTACCCTGTTTTGTCTAGAATAAGAATAGTTAATTGACAAACAGATAATCTGTTATCGCAGAAATATACATGAGATGTCATCGCATGTTTTCTGCAACACAAAAATATCAGGCACGACTCTAGTTTTCCTACACACTGCGGAATGTGTCAGTACCGCGTGGCACTTGAAACCAATACCTGGCCGGCGTTTACAGCAATTCGTAAGTTAAGCAATACAATATATGCTTGGATAAATAACCACCAAGCTGTTGCATATTACGAATTTGTTGCATATTACGAAAAAAAATATCGCATTTATAAACACGTTTCCAATTCAATGTTTAATCGTTTTCATTCAGTATTTGTCAACAAGCAGTCAGCTGCACCCAGTATTTATGAGTGTTAAATCATTAGACATCGAGAAATTGAGAAGACAATAATTATGACATTTAGAAACTACAGTCAAGACTAGACCTTGTTAGCCCCTGTTAACAGAGGTTTTTTATGGGACGCAGACGACGACAGCGGAATTTATGCGGGGTTGTCTCAAAAAGAATTATACACTTTCTATTAGCTAAGAGTCTTACAAATTACCCGTTCACTTTACTTAATTATATACTACGTGTCATTTCCATCAATGAAATGCTCTGTATTCTAAATTTTACCCGGGTCCGTATTCATCAACCATTCTTAAGAATATGCTTAGTCTTATTCTCCAAGATTTTCTACTTTTGAAAGTAACACAACTCCTGATTGGCTAAACCAAACGGTTGTGCCAATCAGGGGTTGTAGTACTTTCAAATGTAAAAAAATTCTGGAGAACAAGACCTAGAACATTCTTAAGAATGGTTGGTGAATACGGACGCTGTACTTTTGCGCAATATCTCACTTCATGATATTCCATAAGCATTTAATCCGACAAAACTAGGACAGAAATATGGCACCATTGAGTCAGACTCTACTTGTTGGAAGTGACTGCTGTGCTCTGAGGAGGAGGATTACCACCCTGTCTATTCAAACAACAACTCCCTTCTCTGAAATGATGTTTCTAAATAAAAGTAAAGGATACAATTCTGTAACCTAATTTAACGATAGATTTTTAAGTAGTTCCCCTCGATTTCTCAGAATTTCAACACGAACAAGTAGCTAACACTCCATTCTTTTAACACGCATTTCATAATATCTGTATGCTCGAATTAAGCTCAAGTTTCATAAATCTCGCGCCTTACAAACTTATACCCATTACGGATTCCATTTCTTTTTCAAGTTATAAGTAATGTGTCCAGTGACCTTGACCTTCGCTTCCGCCTAAAGCTAACGTAATAGCTAGCATAATCTGTATATCAAGATCTATCACAGGTTGATGATGCCACTTACCACATATTTCCAGTCCATGCCTTGCAGCTTTAGATTAGAAGATTTTTGAAAATCTCCATATAACTTAATCTGTGAAAATTTGTGACCTTTGGAACTTGTGACCTTTGGAATTTGTGACCATTGGAACAGGTTCGTTCTTCGGTGAGAACATAATTTGGACATTGACAGGTGACCACAAGATGATACGTAGGCAATAAGGCTGTGTTATTTCAGACATTTTGTCTTTTAATTCTCCATTAAATTACTCCACGTAAAATCTGTGGCCTCTAAGATAGTGCTATGTGGACTATATGGATATTAGTCAACATACTTGAACAACCATCACCTTTGATCAAGGATCTCTCTAGGTGGTGGCACGTACAGAATGTATACTTTCTAGACCTTACTGTTTTAGAAAAGATTTATGTTTTCTGTGATATAAACAAAAGAAAATGTATCCCAAGTTTACCTTCCAAAAGTAGGTAGAAAGTCATGTAGTACTTTTGATAGTGATGATCAGTAATAAGATTGAACGGCATCTGATTCGGTGTTCGAGAGGAGATCATTTTTAAAAGCTTCTGATTGATGGTAACAGCGACCATCTTGGTCACTTGATCAAGACCATTTAAACAATGTGTCTAAATAACATCCAACAAGAGTTTATGAAAGATATTTGATTTGAATTTATCAAACACTATCTGAAGAGAAAATACCTAAAGTAATTGTAGACGAACGTACAAAATGTACGTGGACGAACGACGGACAACAAGCGATCACAGTTACTCATCTCAAGCATATTCCTCTCGCGTAAGCTGAACAGATCAGAACATTTCTTTAATTCACTCAAAAGGTACATATAGTACAACTAGAGGATTTGAAACAATATTCGAACATAGAAAAAAAAAAAAAAAAAAAGAAATAGCAGTTCCGGTAAACGACAAGAGAATTAAAGAGTGGAGAAAAAGGGGAGAAAGAGAGACACAAGTCAAAAGGGTTTACATAGGGACATTACGTGGTATGGGTGTTATGACAGTGGGCCGGAAAAAAATACCGTAAGGAGGCGTGGTCTCGCTATAATCTGGCCCACGGGATGGACGTCCATAATAATGAGTTTGGGGTAAGTACACTTTCTAAAACAATTGGACACGTTTTGATACCGATACATAAATATTTGATAATCAAACAAGACGTTCCTCCATCAAGTCCCAATACTGAGTTTTGGCTGAGAAACAGCATGCCTAATACTTTAAAGCTTGAGTTGGGATGACGACCACCTTACAGTAAAATAGACAAAAATAAGATGTTGCACTTCCGTTTGGCCCCTTATCAAACACTCTCATATTTTCGGAATTTGACGGAAAAAATACAAGACAAACAACCTGTGGAAAAAAAGTGGGAAGACTAGAAAATGTGGGTAACCGACATTCTCTCCTCTTGCCACCATGTCCACTACCAGTATTGAGGGCTGAAAAAAAAATCTTATGTCGTCTGGAAATGCTTTTAATTTGGTCTATTTTGTCGTTTGATGTTAAAATATGTTGAAATTTCTACGCTAGCAAAAATTAAACATAATTATTTGGGAACAAGCAACAATGCGAGATAATACATTTTCTGTTGCAAGGATACATTCAGTCAAAATTTTGAAATATTGAAGGTACTTGTATATGGTTTTGACAAGTAAGTTAGGTAAAAGGCGATGTAGACCAAGATCAGAATTCACTTCTGTGTAGGATTATTTCTGTCTATACCGCTAACAAAAGTGACGTATGTCCGCAGGCATTCTGGACAGCTTCATCAGGAGGCATAGGAAAACTATGTTTGATTTATCGCTTAAATGATTTCATTATTATCGTGACAAATTGACCGAGTTTTTGTAAGTTTAGTAATGAAGTAAGGGTTCATAATTGTTTGAAAATTTCTGTTATTACTATTTTTCAAATACAAGTTTATTTCATTATCAAAGGAAATACATTCGAGGACATAATGCTTTCGTCTCCAACTTTATCAAGATTTCAGGGGTTGCATTTTCTTTCCTAAGAAGGTGTGCCGTCATAATTATCTGCCTGTTCGACGGGTAAAAAGTGATCTGCAGTTCTAAATTTTAGGAGGGGCGTGTAATCGTGTCTGCTTAACTTTTTTAGGTAATCGACGAATTCATGGTTTACTTTGAGAGAGAGGTATATTTTGCCTTTATTGCTTGACCTAAATTGCTAACGACAATTTTGTTTAAACTGATCAATAAGTGTTTGTTTAACCATTTTATGAATGTTTTCTTGGGTAATTTGAAACTGGTTATCCCACAAATCGGGTCGGCCTACTTTATGGAGTATTTCTCGAATTATATTTGACCATTTGAAGTTATTATCTTGGAGATGCATCATCTATTTATATATCTTTAAACTGATCTTTTCATTTTTACCTACTAAAATGCGATTCCAAAAAGAGATCATGCGACTTTGTATATTTATTGAGATATGGTATCGACCGACCTTTCCGTAAAGAAATGACATAGGCGTAGATTTCCTAGAATTTGTAATTTTGCGTAGGAAGTTGTTATGAATACGTTCTAAGATGTCGGTGTTTTCATAGCCAAAAAATCTCATATCCATAAAGTAGAATAGGGAGCACAGTATGATCGAATAATTTCAGCGATAAGTCAAGAGGGAGATCAGCATTGTAAATCCTAGTATATAAATAGTGCATAGCTTTATTTGCCTGTTCGGCGATATGTTTGCGAGCATTAAGGAAGAATTCGTTGTTCGTAAAGGTGAGTCCGAGATAATGGTATTTATTGGTCACTTCAAGAGACTGTGTACCAATTTTAAATAAATAATGTTGGAGAGTTCTGGCTCCGAAAACTACAACTTTAATATTGTTAACATTAATATCTAAATACCAGGTTTTACAGTATTCATAAAAAAAATTGAGGTTGTTTTGCAGGTCTTCTTGGCTGGTTGATAAAATAACGGTATCATCTGCATAGAGTAAGATCAACAGTTTAAGCCATGAAGTTAGACCATTCGGCTCCTTTAGCTCCACTCCAGCTGAACCTCTTGATTCCATGTTTGACTGCAGATCGTTAGGTAAAGAGAAAATAGTACAGGAGATAAATTTTCGCTTTGTCTTACTGCAACTTCTGATATGAAACTGGGCGAGATAGAACCACTATGTTTGATACAGGACTTGATATTTTGATACATATTGTAAATTGCCTTAAAGAATTTGCCATTTATTTCATAGTTTAAAAGTTTATGCCAGAGTCCGGGCCTCTATATTATCTTATCAAATGCCTGTGAAAAATCGACGAAGGCGGCAAATTAAATTTGCGTCTTTTTTTTTTTTTTTTCAAATAATGAATGAAGGGTGAAAATATGATCAGTGCACGAGTATTGTCTTCGGAAGCCAACTTGATTTTCTTCGAGTACCGCATGTTCATCGAGAAAAACCGTTAGTCTACGGTTTAGTACAGACGTAAACAATTTACCCAGACAGCTTAATATTGTGATAGGATGGTAATTGGAAGGGTCATTCGGATCGTCTTTTTTTTTAAATGTTGGAATAATTGCTCCTTCTAGCCAAGTTGTTGGTATTAAACCGTTGTCTAACACGCAGGTGAATAACTTACAGTATAGGGGTAGTATTATTTGCTTTGTGGATTTGATATATTCGTTAACGATACTGTCGAAAGGGCTGGCGGCTTTCGAATTCTTTAAATTATTTATGCAGTAATTTATTTCTTGTTCCGTGATTTCTGAATTTAGATAGATATCTTGGTTTTGTGCATTTTGATTTTGCGTATTCACATCCATGTCTGAAAATCGTTCATCTTTTACATCGTTTATCTTTTTAAAATGGTTGTAGAGGTCATCCGATGAAATAGGCTCAGTAGGCTTCCCTTTCGGTTTTAGATTATTTAGGTATTTCCAGTACTGTTTTGGATTTTTTTTTTTTTTTTTTTGTCGAAATTTTCCCTAAGCTTTTTGGACTTTTCATGTTTTTCTTTCCTTATGAAATAGTTCATTGTTCTTTTGTATTTTTTAGTTGCTAATTTTAATGTTAAGCTGTTTTGAGTATTCTTATTCTTGCTGTAATTGCTTTTTGCTTTCAGGTAATCTTTCCTAGCTTGGTGGCACTTTTGGCCAAACCATGTTTTACTTCCTGTATTATTTTTTAGATTTTGTTTGCGAACAGGCATCTTTGGAAAGGTAATGTCAGTTGAATTTTGAAAAATGACATTTAGCTCTTGCGTAATGCAATCTATTGTTTCTTGTGACTGGGAATATGTGTTTAACTGGTCACTTAACTTCTGTAACTTTTCTTGATCTACATTTCTGCAGAAATCAAGGTGCATATTAGGAACCCAGTTTGGGCGAGTTATTGTACATGGATTTTCAGTTAAATTTAAAGATGCTTTAGATACTTTGATACACCACGATAATAGACTATGACCGTCGGAGAAAAGCCCGTCTGTCTCTGTAATTTCAAAGTGGGATATTTCTTTAAAGCATTCGGCAGTAGCCATTATATGGTCAATTGTTGATTTCCCGCGAAATTTGAAGCTACCGATTTCTCCATCGAGGGACATTCTGCCGTTAAGAAGAAATAAGTCATTGTATTTGAAAATGTCTAATAATTTGAAACCGTTTGTATTTGTTTTATTATCTTTAGCTTTTCTTTTCAGGTTGATTTAGAGATTTTCAAGAATCTTATATTTATTGAGAGTTGACTGTATATCAAGTTCGATATCGAATATACTGTTCAAAGGAGGGTCAGAAGGGACGTAGTCGTTCATGCTGCCTACTCTAGAATTTGTGTCGCCTGCAAGGTAAACGTTTTTATTATTAATACATTTTTCTGATATTTCATTTTCTAAGTTCATAAATTGTTCTTCCGTAAGAAATCTGGAATTTTCGGGGGGAATATACATAACACCTGGGATAGAATTTTCATCAGCTTTTGTGAGATCTTTACAAATTGAAATCCACAATACGTGTTCAGAATCGTTTTTAACAAGATTAAAATATTTTACTATTGAATCTTTCACATAAATGCATATGCCCCCAGATTTACGCTTGTAAGATTGCGATCTTTTTTAAGAAAAAAATGTATAATGCTCTTTATCAACCAAATCTGTATTGTCCAAATTGGTTTCACAAACACAGAAAACATCATAATTGTTTATAAGTTCAATAAACTCAGGGTAGGGCAGACGACGTTTAAGACCGTTAACGTTTAAACACCCACATTTCAGTGATTATTTATTCACAGGGTTGATTGGTGCACCTTTCTCCGACCTGTCCTATTTAGGATTACCGTTAGTGGGATTTACAGTTTGTGTATGGGTTTGGCTAGAGTTCATGTGTTGATAATTTCCTGGGTTTGGATCATCTGTAGTCCACGGACATTGGAAGCTATGGCCGGTTTTGGGATCAGACTGCATTGATGGATGAGACTGTTTTGAATGAGATGCGCCAGTTCTTGGTGGAGCGTGATTGCGCCCTCTATTTGGATGAGGTGAAGGTGACTGAGTTCTGGATTTGTGCTGGGGAACGTTGTTGGTAGACGATGTTTTGTCACTACGAGTAGGTGAACCGTTACTGGGGGGAGTGGTGGCACAGGGAAAACTGGTTTGAGTGACGTCACTGCTCGTGGATGCGCCCCCTTTCTGGAAATATGATCAGGATTGGTTGATTTCCTTTATAATGCAAAACGGGGCCCCAGTCGGGGAATTTGTCTCTGATTGTTCTGCCATCCATGACAATTTTTGCGGGATAAACAATATTGACCGTTTTTCCGGGATTGGAATTTTTAAGATCTTTGTACTCAGGCCAAAGTTTTCGACGTGCATTTGCTATTTCCTTTAGGAAGTCTCTATTTATGTTAAAGTCAGTGCCCTTAAGCTTGTTAACGTTCTCCAACACATAACCGACATCTCTATAGTCAAGGAAATACACAATCATTTGCCTGGTGCTGCCTCTTTTGTACTGGCCCTGACGATGTGCACGAGGGATCACCGGGCAGGGTCAATAAGAAGATGATTTTTATGAAAAGTGGCTATCGTTGAGTGGCAATCCTCGTATTTTTGTTCAGGGATTCCTCCAAAAAGTAAATTATTTCGGCGTGACCGTGCTTCTAAATCAATAGCCATATATTCAAGTCTCTATACGTCTATCATGATTTCCTAGGGATATCCCGGGTCCGTATTCACCAACCATTCTTAAGAACGTTCTTAGACATATTATTCAAACTTTTCCAAGTTTGGAAGTAACACAATTTCTGATTGGCTAAACCCTATGGTTTAGCCAATCAGAAGGTGTGTTACTTTCAAATTTGAAAATTTTGAAGAACAAGACCAAGAATGTTCCCAAGAATGGTTGGTGAATACGGACCCCGATAGAGTTAACATTATTGCTTAACGAGAGACACGCGTCGACCTTTTGGCTTATCCCTTTATTTTCTTGAAACATGACTGATAATTTGCCGTCAATAGAGAGATCCTTATATTCAATCTCACTCATGGAGCATGAGCTTTTATCACCTGTACTTTTTCTTAACCGTTTTCTGTTTGTAGTTGCTAGATTTTCACTACTTACAGTTTCTTTGTTACCAACATTTGTTTTGGCGCCATTTAACTGATAACGATTTTGTGTCAAAATTCCGTTATATTCTACATTTTGTTCATTGTTTGAGAATAAACAATCGCTCATATCACTGTTATCCATTTTGGTATCACTTTTAATCACTGTATCCAACTTTAAAGTAATAATTCTATTTTCCCTGACTAGACTAAAAATTTTGACCAGTGTTTAACCCGAACCGGAAACATTATAAGCTTATAAAACCAGATTCAAATGTACTTACGATTTCCGATATCTCCATGCAGGTAGTAAAATGTGCACGTGCTTTTAAGGAAAATCCATGCTCCATTGAAAGGGGAAGTTGGTTGAACATAAATTGTGCTCATCAACATGTTCTAGTGTCTAGAAAAAATTAGACCAAATAAAAAGCTCTTGTTCTTGGTTTGTTTTTCCTTTTTTAAAATGGGTTTTATTATTTTAAAAGCTTTAAAGCGGCCTGTTTTAGACGATGACGTGTAAGGCGTATGTGAATATCACTGTGTGTGCATGTGTGTGTGTGTGTGTGTGTGTGTGTGTGTGTTTGTGTTAAGCCCCCTTTTGCCAGAGCATGGCTCATATGTATGGAAAATCTCAAACTGTATTTAAACTTTTAGAGGGACACTATTGATCTCACGGGAAATCTGTACTTTCGATTTTGAGACACCAAAGGTGTTTATGTGTCAAAGCAGTACACATGTTTAATGACCTAGTCTACATGAGGAATGAAGGTGATTGAAATGCTAATTATTTACAGTACATGCTTTGACAACAAATTTTGAAACAGTTTCACTCTAAATACAGCAATTATCCGTTTGCGGTTTTTTGAGACAACCCCGCATAAAAGTCGTCAGTCCGCTGTCCGCTCTCGTCCGGCGTCCGCTAAAAAACTCTAAGAAGATCTATTTCTCCAAATATCGAAATGGTAGTATAGTAATCATACTGCATATCCAGTCCACTCTGACTTTGATCTACAATGTCTGGGGAGAGAAATGGAGAATTGATGGTTGGTGTCTTGCATTTGAAAAGTTTATCGGACAGGGCGTAGAAATTTTACCCGGTGAGCTGAAGGCAAATGGGATGTAATTCCGGCGCCTAGCCCGATAGATTTTCCCAATCCAAGACACCATCTATTCTATTTATCCTGAGTATTTATAATCCGTACCCGTCAAAATTGAAAATGTTGCTCGAAATAACGCACGTATTTTTCCCATCTTTTTCGCTCTGAGTAAAATTCAAGGACAATGTAAACTATCCTTATACTTCATGTTCATTATGTAGTTGTAATAATTACGTCATAAAATTAGTAATGACTTCGTCATAAAACGTGACGTGTACCCGCGCGAAAAACGAAAAACTTCTGTAGACGAAGACAGATATTTGTATGTTTTTCTAGTGTTTCATACCTACAGATAAAAGAGCAGAAAGCCGCTTAACATGCTGAAACTATTTACAGAATTCTAAAATTCAACAGTTTCGTTGACAACACTTTTACGCAATCATTGAGGTGCTTAGTTTAAACATATTTTATTCATCAGTATATATAACAATCTATAGCAAACAGTATAATCATATTACACATATACTGAAGAAATGGATCAGAACGGAAGCGGAAGCTTATAAAGTTCTTCTCCAAATTCCGGTCAACGGTTATATATTATGATGATTTCGATAAGAAAAAATTCGGAGTAAATAATGTAGAAAAACAACAAAAATAAAAGACAAAAACATCAAAGCAGAATGGTGTGGAGCGTTAATGTAAAGGTTTTCACTGCCGATATATATATGGGCTGAGGACAGTAGCAACTTCCAGCTTGACCAGCATCTCTTTTTCAAAAGGAGTAAATGGTGACATAAATCATAGTTAATGAGAATACTAGAAGACGAAGTAAAATGAATAAAAGATAATGCACTAACATGGTTTCGCAATAAATAAAAAGAGGGAAAGTAAATGGTAGAAATTCGATTTTAATGCAGAAACATAAAACTTACGTATTGCTAGTAAATCTTCTACTGTTACGGATATAAGCATGCACCGCACTAAGTATTCTTTGATTATCAAGAAGGCTAAGATTTTCATCCCCAAAAAGAATAGTTTGAAGATTAAGTGTTGTAATGCCATGTAGGCTTTGACTTAGACTAAATCTTAAGTCACGATAAAATAAACAGTCTAAAAAGTAGTGTTGCGTCGATTCGACAGCACCGCATCTACAGAGAGGTGAATGCACCAAACTTTTTAAGTACAGATGCTCATTAAGACTGCTACATCTGTTACGTAACCTTGTTTGAATGACTTGCATTTTCCTGTTTCCAAAAAAATAAAGCTTTCGTGGAATAGGTTTATCTACATTCAAACGGTAGTTAAAAGATGACAGAGATTCCACGTTCTTGATTTCATTTGGTAGCTTGTTCCAATCATTCATTACAGTTGGCAAAAATGAATTGCTATACAAGCTGGTTCTACATGCAATGTTTCTCAGATTATTTGGTCTTCGAAGATTATAAGTTGAAGAATCGCCGACCGTTGGCGGAACATTGGAGCAAATCCATTCAACATTTTATAGAAGAGAATGAGCTTGTGTTTTCGCCTTCTTTGACTTAGAGATTCCCAACTAGCCTCCCGATTAAGATCAGCGATGGCAACAAGTTTGGTACAACCGGTAACTATCCGAGCAGCTTCGTTTTGCACTTTATCCAATTGATCTTTTAACCCTTGGGAGAGATTATCCCATGTCACATCTCCATGTTCAAGAATGGGTCTGATAAATGAGAAGTAAATTATTTGAAGTGAAAGGCGATCAAGGCGTGTTTTCAAAAGTCGCATGACTCCTATTCTCTTCTATGCTTTTTCAATAGACTTGTTAATGTGTAAGTCCCAAGATCCATCTTTAGTGAGGTATATACCTAAGTGTTTATGGTTTGTTTTTTTACAGACGGAATCTCGGTATTTAACATAAAAAGACTGGGATGGTTGGGTTTGAAGCGTTTACGAGATATTACTAAGGGTTCAGACTTGGATGGATTAAACTTGACCGACCACTTTTGTGCCCACCGAGAAATTTTGTCAATATCAGATTGTAAAATAGTTCCAGAACCAGCCGGATCACCTACAACACAGATAAACTAGTGTCATCTGCGAAAAGATTAATGCTTGCCTGGATGTCATCAACAATATCGTTAATATAAATAAAAAATAACAGAGGTCCTAAAATGGATCCTTGAGGCACACCGGCTTATATATGGCATAAATTTGAAACACCACCTGGCAGAACAACTCTTTAAAAACGATCGGATAGATAATCAGAAAACCAGTTTAACAGTTTTCCACTGATCCCTGCTCTTCTCAACTTAAACAATAATCCTTTATGCCAGACTGTCAAATGATTTGCTGATATCGAAAAATACAACTCTAAATTCTAAACCATCATCCAAAGCCTTACATATATTGTTATACTAGTTACTTGATTAACAGTAGCGTCACAAGGCATGAAACCTGACTGATAAGTTGTAAAGAAATTGTTATCCTTTAAATGATTATCATCCCATTAACCCAGTTCCGATGTATTCCGTAAACTACATTCATCGCCCCTGGGTTATCTCGCGTATGTTTCCTCGTTCTCATGAATTATTCATGTGGCATTTTGATTGGTAATCTCATTTTTTCAGTGAGAAGATTTAATCTATTTCTATCAACCACATGCCATCATTTCTATTTTTACCTCGTCTACAACCAATCAAATCGATGAATGTAGTTTACGAATTACATCGGAACTGGGTCAACGAGGATGACGTCACCCCTGCTATATACCCCTAAGGACTGCTGCAGAATGCTGTATTGATAAGCCCTGCTTACCAGAGATTGATTTGCTTGTCTTAAACATGCAAACTGGTGGGGGAATACAATAAATGCTAACCTGTCTAGCATTGTCGTTTTCCCTCATTGGTTCTCAGGATGTTATTGTTGAAGGGGGAGCACAGTGGGAGGGGCATATTTGCCTGTGTGGCAACAGACTCCTCACATTGTGTTATCCCTCAGCAATGTGCCTTTCAATTTAGGTTATTTACTTGTTACTATGCTGTTATTTGTAAATAAGCAGTTGTAGTAGTTTTACCTTATATCCATAGGGTATTAGGTCGAACTCAGTCATTATGGAAGAATCAGTGCGGCGTATGACAGACAATACATTTCTTATTACGAGATTGACCCAGGGTAAATTCACGGCCAACCTGCATAAACCGAACGTCTTGTCAGTCAATCTCTCTCCCATTCCTGCAATAATTGTCTTTAATCCTTTTCTCAGCTCTGTAAAATGGCTGGACTTCTTGGTGATCTCCATCCAAGTTACGGCGAATCTAGGTCATTGTCATGTAAGCCTTATCGATTCACTTGTTTACGTCTTTTTCACTTTGCTTATGAAATGTTAAAAGCAGAAATTGTATTCTATCGTAATATAGAATTGGGGAATACCTCTCCGTCGATGAATGAGCTCCAACGTGTCTGTATCAAGGCGCAGAAACATTTTTATCCTTTTCTGAAATCCACATGTCTGTCGAGGTCAGCCATGTTTTCCGGTGCTGCGCGCTATGCAGTGTGGGAAGATATTCGCTGAATCATCGAAGGAGTTATCCAACCGCGTAAATCCCAAATCTATTTACGGTACGGAGTTTATCAAGTGCAATGTTTTACTAGCGGACCTCAGAGTTAGGTTCGGACCCCGTTTCCCGCATTGTTGACTCTGCTGGACTTGAACTCGGTCACTTGTGACACGTTTGGTCACAATTGACCGGTTTAGGGTCACAGACGTCGGTAGAAGTGGCCGACACGACGTTGTGGCCAGATTTTGGTCACTACCGCCGTTAGCGGCTATATAAGGACCGATTTTCGGTCACAACGTCAGTCTATTCAGTCTACTCAGTCTGGTCAGCCACTCCGTTTAACTGTGCTCTCCAAGAAAACTTAGAAGATTTAACATTACTCTCTCAACTATTAGCTCAACTGAATTGCGATGTCAGCATCCTTTACTGGTACGATCATAAGTTGTGCTTGTGACTAATAGACTCACTTTTATTGGAACTACCGTTACCCCACAGGCGGTCGCATTATAGTGTAACGGGGGTTCCATTAAATTATATTCTTAGTGGACGTAACGTAAACCTGATGTGCTCCCTTTTACATTTTGCTTCAACTTATTGTTAACCCTGTGGGTGCTCGTCCCGAGCTAGTTAAGGGGAGGTCACCACTGTTGTACATGTCTTGAAGACAATCTTAGTTGTCTCCCTTAATAAATAAACGGCCTACCCCGTTGTTGAAAGTGAAGATAAGCTTTCTCGTTTTAATTTCACCTCCGTCTCATAAGCCAGTCGGCCCGTAACAAAACTGGTGTCAGAAGTGGGATCTGTTATTTCCCGACAGATCCAGTGATACGTAGCCACGCCGGATAAGCGACGTTCGGAAGACCTTTTGATTGACGCTCAATATTTAAACCGGTCGAGCCGTTCAATAGATCTTAATTGCATTGGGTTGACGGTGTGAAAGGGAGAGTGAGTCAAAATCTGTGTGGCCCCAAAGGTATACACTGCTGTACCTAGAGCTTGAAGTCATTTTGTACTTACTGTACGTAAAAATCTTGATCTCGAGACGCAATGAGTACTCCAACTCGGGTTGACAGTGAAATAAGTTTTAGGGCAGGAGCAGTTCCTGACCAGCTTAAGGTGACGGAAGACAGTGGTACTGGTGAGTCTTCCATACAACAAACCATAGGTGATATGGCGAGCGTGTTAAAGGATGTAATGAGGGAGCTACAGGGTCTTAAGGAGCAGCGCTCCCCAATAAGTGCAGGTAGAAATCAGCATGCACAACACATAGTGGGCTCGCGCGAGCCAGGCTGCTCGCAGGGTCAGACTAACGACCAACAGGACACTGGTGATACCCCGTATCACACTAATGAATGCGAGAGGAACGGTGTAGGCCGGGATCAAACGACATATGTAGGGAACGCTAACAGAAATAACCGGCTGCACTTTTCCAATCAAGACACCAGGAATACGGATGAAAACCAGAGTTACGATTTTCCAGGGCGAAGACCGCGTTTTGCTCAGGTTAAATTGCCAGTCTTTGACGGCAAGGAAGACTGGGTTACATGGATAACGAGGTTTGAGGTTATCGCTGACAGATACAGATGGTCCGAAGATGACAGATTGGACCAATTATTACCCAAACTAGAGGGTTTAGCCGCAGATTTTGCGTTTTCACAGCTCTCACCAGAAGTGCTGAACAACTATCGGGAGCTGACCTGTGAAATGACTAGCCGATTTAGGGTTGTTGAAACAGCGAGATCTTTTGCGGCTAAGTTTAGCCGTCGTACCCAAAAGCCAAATGAAAGAATAGAGGATTTTGCCGCAGATCTGAAGCGTCTTTATGATAAGGCGCATGGCTACAGAGATCGGCAGACTCGGGATGAAGACCTTGTGCGCCGTTCCTGGACGGTTTGCACGATGAGGACGTAAGGTTCGAACTTGAGTTCAACAAAGAACCCCGCCATATTGACGAGGCCGTTTACTATGCCGTGAACCTTATTCAAATAAAGAGTGCTAGTCGAAGTGAAAAACGTTTCAGATCGCACGCAAAAAGAACTTATGACGATGAAGACACACTTAAATTGGAAGCGGCCCGAGATGGGGCAGACTCAATTAACGTTGTTAAGGGAAACTCCTTTAATTCGAACAAAAATGGGAAAAAACAGAGTGGACTCAGCGATAAAACGGACTTGAGCGAAAAGGAATTGCTCATGCAGCTTTTAGATAGGGTTAAAAGACTGGAAAGGGCCGACAAAAGAGGCTCGGATCAGAAGCCCTTAAATAGAGGATGTTTCAGGTGCCATCAGATCGGTTACTATATCCGTGATTGCCCTTTTCCCGATAACGAGGGTAAACGTGCAAACATTGCGGATGACAGTCAAAAAGGTAAAGTTCAGATGCCTTTAAACTCCCAGGGACCAGCCCTTGCGGCCAAAGGGAGGTCCCAGTAAGAGAGAACTTAAGTAACACGACAGGCCAACAGAATAAAGAAAGCAACATAAGAGTTGGGGTCCAGATCGGAAGGGGTAAAGGTAGGGTTCAGACAGATGGTATCTACGTCGAGGGGTACGTGGGTAGCGAGCCGGTTATCTTTACCGCCGATACTGGGGCCTCAAAAACTATTGTTTCCAGCAACCTGTACAAGCGTATGGAGATAGAGAGTAGACCGGAGCTAAGAGGGTCGTCCAGTCTTAGGGGGGCTGGAGGCTCACCCATTAAGGGAATGGGAAAGGGCTCTTTCAAATTTAGGCTGGGAGCATTAGAGCTGGAGAGAGAGGCAATGGTTGCCGACATCGAAGATGAAGTGTTGCTCGGATACGATATTCTGGGTGGTGGGAAGGACGGTCCTGCAGACATCCTTCTGAGTAAAAATGTTATAGTTCTGGGTGGAATGGAAATTCCATGTCTACAAAGGGAGAAAAGGCCGGAATCGCGCCGGGTTGTAGTGGCAGATGATACCTTAGTACCCGGTCAAGCAGAAACGCTTATTGATGTGTATGTCGACAGGTACGTCGATGATGATCGGCAAACGGCACATTTCCTAGTGGAGCCGACTCACTCATTTCAGGAGCGGTATCCATTAAGAATGGCGTCCACGTTAGTAGATCTTAATGGTGGACCTACTTGTAAGGTGAGGGTCCTGAACCCTTTACCAACAGAAGTGAAGCTTTGGCAAGATGCAGAGATAGGGAAGGCCGAGAGAATTGAAAGAATAGTAAGTGTTGTCTCGGAGGCAGAAAACCTTGACGAACAAAGTAAAATGAACGTTCCGACGAGGCGTATCCAACTGCAGCCAGTAGATGAACAAATGAACGAATGTAAAGTACATTTAGCTGACGAGAATGAAATTCCCGATCACTTACGGTCGCTTTATCAAAAATCTACTAGGGGTAAATCTCTCTATGAAAAGAGGGTTGTAGCAGGACTTCTCAAAAAGCATGAACATACATTTTCAAAATCCGACTGGGATTTAGGTTTAACCCGCATTGCCGAACACCCAATCGATACGGGCGATGCTCGTCCTATAAAGCAAAGGCCAAGGAGGGTGCCCCTGGCCTATGCCGAGGAGGAGAAGAGCGCTATCGAGGAGCTGTTGAAAAAGGGGGTTATCCGGAAGAGTACCTCCCCCTGGGCCTCTCCGATTCTTCTAGCAAGAAAAAAATCTGGAGAAGTAAGACCGTGCGTGGATTACAGGCGGGTTAACGCCCTTGTTAAACCAGACGGTTTCCCACTTCCTCGTGTTCAGGACTGCTTAGACGCGGTTGCGGGAGCCTCCCTGTTCAGCAGTTTCGACCTCACTAGTGGATACTTTCAAATCCCGCTGAAAGAAGAAGACATTCCCAAAAGCGCGTTCTGTTGCAAGTTTGGACACTACGAGATGACCCGCATGCCGTTTGGGCTGAACAATGCAGCCAGCACTTTCCAGCGTACAATGGAGCTCGTACTCCAGGGACTACAGTGGTCCACCTGTTTAGTCTACATCGACGACATTATAGTCTATGGGATCGACTTTGATCAGCACATACAGAGGGTGGACGAAGTACTGGAACGAATCTCGAAGGCAGGGTTAAAGCTGAAGCCAGAGAAATGCAACTTGATACAAACAGAAGTTGTCTTTTTAGGTCACGTCGTTTCGAGCCAAGGTGTAAAACCGACCCTATGAATCTCGCAAAAATCACCGGTTGGCCCCGTCCGACAAATGCGAAAGAGGTGAAACAGTTTGTGGCGACTGGTTCATATTATCGACGCTTCATTAGAAACTTTGCAAAAATAGCAAGGCCGCTTTTTGATCTCACGAAGAAGGATGTCGAATTTAACTGGTGTGACACCTGCGAATCTGCTTTTACGAAAATTAAAGAAGCCCTCATTGGACCAGAGGTAATGGGACACCCATTAAATGACGGAACTTTTTACCTGGATACCGACGCGTGCGGAACAGGTATCGGGGCTGTGCTCAGCCAGGTGCAGGCTGACCGAGAGAGAGTGATTGCTTATGCTAGTCGTTCCACCAGTAAGAGTGAACGGAACTACTGTATAACAGAGCAAGAGCTGTTAGCAGTGGTCTATTTCACACAGTATTTCCGTCAGTACTTGTTAGGTCGCAAATTCATAGTAAGAAGTGACCACCAGGCCTCAGTATGGCTCTTTAGCCTAAAAGAGCCCAGCGGGAAAATAGCCCGTTGGATAGAAATCCTCGCACCGTTTGACTTTACGATAGAGTATCGTGCTGGCTCGAAGCAGGGTCATTGCGACGCCCTGTCTAGATGCCGCTCCCCTAAAGATTGCGACTGTTCAGAGGTGGATATGAGCGAACCGTTAAAGTGTGGACCCTGCTCAAGGTGCCGACGCAGAGCAGAATCAATGGTCTACGCACCACTAGCAAAACATGATTCCTCGGGCGCAGCAGCTACCCGACCGGATATAGCGCGATCCGCCCGTGGGCTGACTAATGACAAGCCCAAACCCGGAACCTCGGGATGTGTCCAGCCCCCAGCCGGACCCCCAACTAATTGGTTGTGGGTAGAACACCCCGAGGATGTGGCACAAAAACAACAACAGGACCCCGACATTGAACCCATTTTTACGGCAAAACATAGTGGACAAAAGCCTAGTCATAACGACATGTTAATGAAAAGCCCATGTGCAAGGCATTACTGGATCATATGGGATGATCTACACCTATGCAAGGGAGTCCTCTGTAGAAGGTTTAGAAAATTAAATGGGACTGGCGACTTTACTCAAATTATCCTGCCACAAGTATCCCAAAAGGACTTAATTAGGCAAATGCACAATTCCTTATTATCTGGGCATCTTGGTGTTAAGAAAACCAAGGAAAAACTGGCACAGGGTTACTATTGGTATAACTTTAAGAAGGACATACAGATGTACATAAGGAGCTGTGACACATGTGCATCTGACAAGGTGCCCTCTAAATCACCAAAGGCACCTATGGGTCACTTGCAGAGTGGCGCACCCTGGGACATGATAGCGCTGGACTATTTGGGCCCATTTCCAGTCACAGCCAGGGGAAATAGATATATTTTGGTTTTAACGGACCATTTTACCAAATATGTTGAGGTAATTGCGGTCCCAAATCAAAAAGCAGAAGATTGTGCTTATAGGATAATAAACGATGTAATATCCAGGTGGGGAACTCCTTTAAAGATACACACAGATCAGGGGGCTGCTTTTGAGAGCACTGTCTTTAAGGAGCTATGTCGCTTATTACAAGTCAAGAAGACTAGGACCAGCCCAAGGAATGCAAGGGGCAACGGTCAGACAGAAAGGTTTAACCGAACTCTTTTGAAAATGATTAGGGCATACCTGACAGGTAACAAAGGCAATTGGGACCTTTACCTGGGGTGTTTAGCCGGGGCTTATAGGGCCACTCCTAATGAATCCTCTCAGCTAACACCAAACCTTATGGGTCTTGGTAGGGAAATAAGGCTCCCTGCAGATATAGTGTATGGTCACTATGCCACGGCGCGAGAAGAGGTGCACTCAAAGTTCTGTGAGTATGTGGAAACTCTGCAGAACAAAATGTTGGAGGCTCATCGTGTAGCTCGAAAGTACTTGAAGAGAAGTGCTGAGCGTAGTAAAGAGATATATGATACTGGCACTGTATTACATGAGTATAAACCAGGGGATCTCGTGTGGTGTCTGCATGAGGGGCGCAAGAAGGGTGTAACCCCTAAACTTGAAAAGCGATACGACGGACCATTTGTGGTGGTAGAAGCTCCGTCTGCCATCAATTTTTCAGTCCAGACCTCTAGAGAGGGTTCAGAGAAAACACTACATCATAACAAGCTAAAACCCTACCAGGGAGAAAACCAGCCTAAATGGGTTTCCATGTTATCAGAGAGATTGAGATCAGCCTAAGCATATTTTAGGTCTGAATATTCAAAACCTTTTTGCTGATCTGTTATTTTTATAATTGCCATTGTTTAAATATGAAGCTAATAGAGAAATAAATTTGCTAATCTCAATATTCCCAAGGTCCTGTAGTGTCTGAGAGCAAGGTGTGTGAAAGCTAGTTGAACCGAGCCACGAATAAGGGACCAAGACATGCTTCGCCGCTACCGCGATCGATGATGGCAGCGAGCCAAGTCTATGTACGAGGAAACGGCCAACTTTGACTCCGAGAACTAGCTTATATAGCAAGACTTATGTCCTCTCTTCTATTTTCCAGAAATGGCCTCCACCAACAGCGACAGGCACAAGAGGTACAGGTGCAAAAGTTGTTCGAAGGAAGACAGGAAGGGGCGCATGGTGGCCCACGTTCTGAAGCACCACGTGTCGATGGATCAGGCCCCCTTCTACTGCAGTCTTTGCAGTTTCCGCTGCACGGAGAAGAAGCAGCTGACGGACCACTTAACCAAATACAAGCGGCACCGGGAGGAAGCAGCCAAGCGGGAGCCCCAGCCCTTGAGGGATATACTGCACTTCTCCCTCAACCCAGTGAATGTAGACGAGCATATGGTTCCGGTGGCGAAGGGAACCACTACGCCGACGGTGGAAGAGGATATCTTCGCTCAAGACGAAGAAGAGCCTAGCCTCCCTGACTGGTTGCTGGAGACAACCATTCCTCCTGCCAGACCAGGAACCCAGTCAACGAGCGTTGTCAGTATTAAGGGTCCTACAGAGACTGAGATGATGCCTTTACGTGGCCATAGGATCCAAGGTGAGGTCCAAAGACCTGCATTGCCTACCCCTGTCCCAGTGCTGATGACGCCACCTATTCACCAGGGACCCATATTGTCTACCCCTGCCCCTGTACTGAGGACACCGCAAATACAGAGCCAAGTAAATATTCCCCAGTTGTCACAGCCGGCATGTCAGCTTGAGTCACCAGGCATGTCAGCGACTCCCTGGTCGACAGTCACAACAGAAGCTCCAGCTGACCCTTTCCCAACCATAGACAGTTTTTGCTGGGGCGGACTTCTGGATGCCCCAGCACTTTCTATCCCATCTGCACAGCCCAACCCACCTCCAAGCGTGACGGTGAATCTAAGGAAGGGTCAGATCATTCCGTCCAAATGCATGGTCCTGGCGCCAGAGTCACCTGAATCCCCTCAAGAAGACCCAGGGACGCCGTTACAGGATGAGCCTGAGGGACGTCCTGTAGATCTGCAACCGACACTTTCTGCAGAAGAGGAGAAAGACCCTTTGTGCGTGGAGGGCAGGAAGGTGGAACAGTCCAAGAAGTCTGCAATCATCTCAGACGTACCTGAGAACAAGGAGGAGGGAGAGACGAAAACATCTTTAGTGATCCCACCAGAAATGTTGGACCTTTTTAAAGCCTCCCTGGAGACGCAGAGGGCAATTTTGGAGGAAGTGAAGAGCACCAAGAACGAGGTGAGGCGCCTGTCCAAAACGGTGAACTATCTGTGGGACGAGGTAAAGGACGTGCGTAGAAACGTGGCTTCTTTGGAGAATGCAAGGTGGACAGCTTTAAAGCGAGCCCGGTCCCCACTTAAGTCTGTGGTAGTAAAACCGAAGAAACAGAAGACAAACTAAGGAAAGGAAAATTAAGCCTGGACTTCTTCTATCCCGTTAAACTTGCTCTTATATGGATTGGATCGCTTGCCAGTGGTGCAAGTCCGCACACTACTTTACCTGGGCCAGTAGAGTGCGGATAAGTCGCCTGCTATGAAGGCTATAGTAGGTCCACATTATGCATGGCCACCATGAGTAGCGTAATGTGGGTAGGGTTCATACAGTTTGGTTGTCATCTCCCAGATCTTCTTTAGAATTAAACTAGAAACACTAATCAGGGACTTTAGGAATATTATATCTAAGTTTCATTAAGATACCCAATAGTTTTCAAGTTACAAGACTCTAGTATGGTGCTACTTTAACATTACTAGTTAATTATTATTAAAGAATACGTGGTGACAATTCACTTTTAGGATTTTTCAGTTATTGCTAATAATAGTGAATAGTTCTATATAATGAGTGCCTAATACTGTGCAAGTAATGAAGTATGATTCAGTGAATCTAAGACAGTGTGTTTAATGGTCATGAGAGCCATATTTTAATTAGTTCTTGTTTTATAACACTAAGGAAAGTGTTAACTGTGACACAGTGAATTTCTTCTTTAAGTGAGTCGTCTGACAGCCAGCCAGAACAGTGTAAAATATTCATTCTAGCGGTTTTACCATTAATTGTGAAAAGAGTTGCTAATGTTAACACTGCTCAAATTTGGCAATAGTGAATAACTAGTCATGTTGAACAATAATTGTGTCCAACTATATTTATTTTTTAGAAAACCAGTATAATGTATTATGTTATCTGCTTTAGCAGTCAATTTTAAAATCAAAAGTCTGCATTCCAATGTTATTGTCTAGTATTGGCAACAGGAGTAGTGCCAATTTAAAAGGGGGGTAATGATAAGCCCTGCTTACCAGAGATTGATTTGCTTGTCTTAAACATGCAAACTGGTGGGGGAATACAATAAATGCTAACCTGTCTAGCATTGTCGTTTTCCCTCATTGGTTCTCAGGATGTTATTGTTGAAGGGGGAGCACAGTGGGAGGGGCATATTTGCCTGTGTGGCAACAGACTCCTCACATTGTGTTATCCCTCAGCAATGTGCCTTTCAATTTAGGTTATTTACTTGTTACTATGCTGTTATTTGTAAATAAGCAGTTGTAGTAGTTTTACCTTATATCCATAGGGTATTAGGTCGAACTCAGTCATTATGGAAGAATCAGTGCGGCGTATGACAGACAATACATTTCTTATTACGAGATTGACCCAGGGTAAATTCACGGCCAACCTGCATAAACCGAACGTCTTGTCAGTCAATCTCTCTCCCATTCCTGCAATAATTGTCTTTAATCCTTTTCTCAGCTCTGTAAAATGGCTGGACTTCTTGGTGATCTCCATCCAAGTTACGGCGAATCTAGGTCATTGTCATGTAAGCCTTATCGATTCACTTGTTTACGTCTTTTTCACTTTGCTTATGAAATGTTAAAAGCAGAAATTGTATTCTATCGTAATATAGAATTGGGGAATACCTCTCCGTCGATGAATGAGCTCCAACGTGTCTGTATCAAGGCGCAGAAACATTTTTATCCTTTTCTGAAATCCACATGTCTGTCGAGGTCAGCCATGTTTTCCGGTGCTGCGCGCTATGCAGTGTGGGAAGATATTCGCTGAATCATCGAAGGAGTTATCCAACCGCGTAAATCCCAAATCTATTTACGGTACGGAGTTTATCAAGTGCAATGTTTTACTAGCGGACCTCAGAGTTAGGTTCGGACCCCGTTTCCCGCATTGTTGACTCTGCTGGACTTGAACTCGGTCACTTGTGACACGTTTGGTCACAATTGACCGGTTTAGGGTCACAGACGTCGGTAGAAGTGGCCGACACGACGTTGTGGCCAGATTTTGGTCACTACCGCCGTTAGCGGCTATATAAGGACCGATTTTCGGTCACAACGTCAGTCTATTCAGTCTACTCAGTCTGGTCAGCCACTCCGTTTAACTGTGCTCTCCAAGAAAACTTAGAAGATTTAACATTACTCTCTCAACTATTAGCTCAACTGAATTGCGATGTCAGCATCCTTTACTGGTACGATCATAAGTTGTGCTTGTGACTAATAGACTCACTTTTATTGGAACTACCGTTACCCCACAGGCGGTCGCATTATAGTGTAACGGGGGTTCCAGTAAATTTTATTCTTAGTGGACGTAACGTAAACCTGATGTGCTCCCTTTTACATTTTGCTTCAACTTATTGTTAACCCTGTGGGTGCTCGTCCCGAGCTAGTTAAGGGGAGGTCACACTGTTGTACATGTCTTGAAGACAATCTTAGTTGTCTCCCTTAATAAATAAACGGCCTACCCCGTTGTTGAAAGTGAAGATAAGCTTTCTCGTTTTAATTTCACCTCCGTCTCATAAGCCAGTCGGCCCGTAACAAAACTTCTGAATATTTGCCTTTATATACAAGGATCTATAATGTCTGCCCAGGATTGTCGTAAGGCAAATGCCACAGAAGGAAGGCACACCGGTGGCCGCCATATTCGTTGATAATGATGTGGGTTTTACCCGCTTTATTGATATTAACGGAAGAAATGTGATTATCCTCCACTAAAAGAGAGTATCGTTATGTTATCGACAAATTCGATTGGCTATTGGGTGTAATTCGCAATCTTATGAATATTCATAGAAACGACGGTTTCGCCGTTGAATGTCCCAGGGGTGATGAATGGTAATACTTTACACCTGGGTTAACGAGGGTGGATGATTATAAACATGCTTGAGTACAATACGTTCTAAAACTTTTTTCAATGTTATTTGATAATGAAACGGGTCTGTAATTAGAAGGAAGGGAAGGATCACCGGACTTAAACATCGGGCATACATTGGATATTTTCCATGAATTTGGAACAGAACTAGCATTTAATGAGAAATTGAACAGTTCGGACAGATGTGGTGCTAATTGATGAGCTGTTTCGTTAAGAATTCTATTATTTATGCCATCAGGGCCGGAAGCTTTACCAGTTTGAAGAGCATTAAGGACATCCAATACCTCAGATGGCATGACATTGATAGTATCTGAAGTATCTTGTATGAAATGAAAACGTTCATCAGGTATGTTACTGAAAGAATCATCTATACATGATTGATTTGCAAAATAAAGATTCAATATATTTGCTTTCTCATGATTATCAACAGTCAATGAATCAGTGGAAACATCAAAAAGGGAAGGAACAGACGTTGTGGTATGCGGAGATATCATGGACTTGAGAGTTTTCCACCAATCACGCGAAGATAGGTTACCAGATTTCAACTTCAAAGACAACCGTTCGTAATAACTTTCTTTACTCTGTCGAATTAATGAAATTACTCGATTCCTGACAGACTTAAATTTTGTCCAGTGACTGGCATCGTTTGATAGTTTAGCTTTACTATATAACCTTTTGCGACGACGGATTTCCTGTTTAATAATACAATTCATCCAGGGTGGTTCTTGCGGACTGACAATAATTTTTTTGTTAGGAATAAACCTAAGCACGTTTTCAGAAATGGTATTTGGTAAGTTTTCAGCATAAATGTTGATGTTAATGTCATATAAAGAATCCCAATTAAAATGAGCAAAATTATTTCTTAGCTCATTGTAATTTCCTAGCTCATATTTCCAAATAGTTCGATGGATATTTTTAAATTTGGGTTTAAGGAAATTAAAAACGCCAAAAACAGGGCAGTGATAACGCATTGTAAGACCGAGACATGGTTCTCCAACGCCAGTTGTAAGGACTTATTCTTCATTGGTAACGAAAAGTAGGTCAATGGTTGATATAGAATTTTCTGTGAAATGAGTTGGTTCGTCTATACATTGAATCATGTTGTATTCATTGCACAGGGATTCAATTTTACGGAACTCGTAATGTTTCATTACATTCAGATTGAAATCTGTAATAATTACATCAGAAATATTCGAGTTCATCGCAAGACCAATGGAATCTTCGATAAGTGAATAATAAGCAGAGTCAGAGTTCGGTGGTCTATAGAATACACCGTACAAAGTATTTCTATTGTTGCTAGACTTGATTTGAATCTAAATACACTCAAGTCCGTTAGTTTCAAGATCATGTCTTCGAATATAAGACAGGGTATTTTTGACATGCAAAATAACACCTCCATATCTGTCACAAGCTCTGTCTTTTCGCTCACGTGGATAGAAAGAAGGGAAGACTAGTTCGTTTGATAAGTAACCATCGTGCAACCAAGTCTCGGAGAATGAAACAATGTCAAAGAATGAAATTTCAGTAATCAAGGTATCTAGCTTATTAGCGATACTTTGAACATTATAATGGACAGTTGAGAGGTGATTTGGTAGAATAGAAAATAGTGCTCCGGTCAAGTGGAAGTGAAGATGAGGACAGTAAGTCGGCTTGTAACATAAATACGTGAAAAATCTACAACTCCTCATGTAACAGCACATACAAAGTACAGGAACAATATGTAGAAGCACAACACCTGTCCAAATCGACATAATTTGTGATACCTTAAAGTTTTACCGTAAATCAAATCAATCAAAATCACCACAATCTCCACACCATCTAGAAAAAGAAATAAGAGCAATAATAGAGAAAGATATAAACAAAACTTGAGACAATAGTTAGAAAACCGGTAAAGTATACAATACATGGATCTACAGTCATGAAATTAGAGTGGTCAAAATATATACATAAAAGAAATAAGTGAATCAGTTTCTTACAGTATGTACAGATCTATGTAATCAATGAGAGAAACGGATATCAGACATAATTTATACCATCACCGTTCAGAGAGTAGATTTTATACACTCAACTATTATATTGCACGTGATACATCATCACAGGTCATCATCATTGTTACTTCAAAGTACATTTCTTTCTATTTTTCAATTTTTCATCAATGTAAAACACTAAGTTCACAAAGCTATATGAAACATGGAAAGATCCTTGCCATTTATAACCTGCAATATTAGTATGTTCATTCAAATTACGGACATTAATTATTTAAGAGAATTAATTAAGCATAGGAAATAAACACATGAATAACAGAAAGAAAAAATGTTGCATATATATATAGATATAACATATAGACATAACAATAATACTGGTATCGATAACGAAATGACATAACACCAGACACGAAAGCAAGCCAGTGAAGACTGGCGAAAAGACAGACAGACAGGCATACAAACAGACAGACAGACAGACAGACAGACCAAGACTGTATCGTCTGTGTGAGCGTGTGTATATTGAAGACTGGTTAACGAACAGACAGACAGACAGACAGACCAAGACTATCGTCTGTGTGAGCGTGTGTATATTGAAGACTGGATAAAGAACAGATAGACAGACAGACCAAGACTATCGTATGTGTGAGCGTGTGTATATTGAAGACTGGATAACGAACAGACAGACAGACAGACCGACCGACCGACCGACCGAGACTGTGTCATATGTGTGAGCGTGTGTATAGCGAAGACAGGAGAACAGACAGTCAGTCAGACAGACAGACCAAGATTGTATCGTGTGTTTGAACATGTGTAGTGAAGACTGGAGAACAGACAGACAGACAGATAGACAGACCAAGATTGTATCGTGTGTGTGAGCGTGTGTGTAGTGAAGACTGGAGAAAAAACAGACAGACAGACAGACAGGCAGGCATGCAGGTAAGCCAAAATTGTATCGTGTGTGTGAGCGTGCGTGTAGTGAAACTGGAGAAAAGACAGACAGGCAGACCAAGATTGTATCCTGTGCTTAAGCGTGTGTGTGTAGGAGGACGGGGTGTGACGAGACTCTATGTACGTTGGTGAAAGCAAGACAGTTAGTTTATAAACAAAATCTGGCCAGCAGTCGCAGACGTAATTGCTCAACTGCCCTATAGATAGACAAACACATGGATAAACAGACAGAACAGTAATCATATGCACAATCAATACAATAAATAAAATTTCTATTTTCTAAGTAATCACATATTGTTACAACATGGCTTTGAAGACATCCCTGAATGAAAGTATGAGAAAAAGCTGGTAACCATCCATTTTTCCCTTCCCACATTGTTATTTGTTATATATACATACATACATACATACACATATATATATATATATATATATATATAACTGAACAGAATTCACAACCACAACCACTCAAGTCTGAAAGAAACTCAATGATTGTTGAGGAGGCCGCGTTAAGAATTAAGGCATCAATATCTAATCTCTGGGAAATTAAACTCCAAAAACGCAGGGATGCGTACTGGGGCATGGTTAAAAATAATGGCCACAGCGAAATATACAAACGTTGGATTGCCGAGGAACCACTTGTACTACCGGGTTATTTGCAGAAAAAGGCCATTAGAAATGAACCGGAAGAACAGAAGAAAATAAAAGAGCGTTCAGTAAGAAAAGATTTCGAAGCCGAAATCGAGCTTCAACTCTTGAGGTCAGAACAACACAGAGAGAGGTACCAAACAATTGACACATCTGTTTACGGAATAATCGCTGACAAAGCACACGGAGAAGTAGCCAAGCTCCTTAAACAATGGTGGAGTGAACAAACCGCTCGGAACGAAGCCATCTCCCAGCGGCGATGGAAAAAGAATGAGCATTGGCTTGCAGAGTATGAACAATCATTCAAATTAGAATTTAGAAATAGAAGCCCTTTCTTCAAAATCAAGGTGGAAAATCAATACACAAACAAGCAGTTATTTTCCAATGAACATTTACCTGCAAAACGACCGATAACATCACAACCTCAACAAACCACTAGCATAAAGCAGTACCAACAGACCTAGCAACGGCAATTCTCTGCACAGACAAGAAATCATCAAGAACAGACCCATACAAACGAATTTGAACATATGAGACAAGAACGTAGAAGAAACATTACAAAAACAAATGATTTAACAAGTAACGTTACTGACGAGTCTGACAATGAGCCTTTTTTAGGTCCCAGCGACAGTACATCAACCCTAACCTGACTGAAACAGACAAATCTAACAAACATGTAAATATATTTAATCTCTCAAACAGAAAACTCACCGATACTGAAATCTGTCTACTTTCAAAAGGCTTCAAATTCACCCCAACTCCAACTAAGTCAAACTATCACGAATTAGATTCCGACATAGCTGAATTCCATAGAAAACTTAAACTTAAAGAATTTTTTCACGATAAAAACTCTGTGGAAGACAACTCACTTGTTAGAAATAAAAGTGACTTTCAACCGCAAAAAGGAAGAAACTTAGCTCTGGATACTTTTATAAATTTTACTAAAATCATACCAGTCAACAAACATATCTTCAAGCCCAATATTTCAAAAAAAGAGCGCGAGGCCATTAACTCTTTACGTGATGATCAAACTATTGTAATTAAAGAGGCTGACAAAGGTGGGGGCATTGTCATAATGAACAGGGAATTTTATAAAACACGGATCTTGAACATGTTACAAGATAAAAATTTCTACGAAGAAGTCCCACACGATTGCTCCAAAATAACTATGGAGAAAATACAAAATGTAATACGAACAGCTCATGAGATAACTCGAAACGAAATCGATTATTTGTTGAATTTTGAATTCAAACCAAGTTCATTTTATGGCTTGCCAAAAATTCACAAAAGTAATCTAATCAAAAGTGTTTGCTCGGAGAAACCTGACAAATACGTTGAAATAAGTAATCCCGAAGATTTAAAATTCAGACCTATTGTAGCAGGACCAGTATGTGAAACACATAGATTAAGCAACTTTGTGGATATACTACTGAAAC
This sequence comes from Tridacna gigas, assembly GCA_945859785.2. NCBI lineage: Eukaryota > Metazoa > Mollusca > Bivalvia > Cardiida > Cardiidae > Tridacna > Tridacna gigas. Next base: position 32,964,691 of record OX244034.2, read on the forward strand.
CATTTCTCAAACACGTCAAAAGTTATGTAAGAGATGACATAGATTTCCTCCAATATATTCCCAAAAGAATCAGCGAAGACACAATTTTAGTATCGTTTGATGTGATAAGTTTATATACCAGCATATCACATGAGCTTGGGGTGCAAGCAATAACATTTTGGCTAGACAAGTATCCGAAGTTAATCAACGGTAGGTTCACAAAAGAATTCTTGATAGAAAGTATGAAAATTATTCTAGAGAATAATAATTTCTCCTTTAATGACAAATTCTACAATCAAAAAAGAGGCACAGCAATGGGAACAAAGTTTGCACCAACATACGCAACTCTAGTCTTAGGGTTTTTAGAGGAAAAATTGTATCACCAAGCAGAAGAAATTTTTGAAAACGGCTTTGGCGAGATGCTTAAAGCCGACTGGAGAAGATTTCTAGATGACTGCTTTGTCTTCTGGAAAAAATCCAGACAAGATCTAATCCTCTTTTTTGACCTTCTGAATAATCTTCACCAAGACATTAAATTCACCATGGAGATGAATGAAAAATCTCTACCGTTCCTCGATATTCTGATAATTAAAGAACATACTGAAATAATTACAGACATATATTTTAAAGAAACAGACACTAAACAATATCTTAATTATTTTTCTTGCCATCCTAAACACACAAAGAATAGTATTCCGTATAATCTAGCCCGTAGAATATGCACAATTGTTTCTAATTCAGACATCAGAATGACACGACTACAAGAACTTAAACACTCACTTATCTCAAGAAAATACCCGATATCGCTTATTGAATCGGGTATAAAGAAGGCTCTTAGTATCCCAAGGGATACCCTAATACAAGTCAAGACCCACTCCAAAGAAAATACCATCCCTTATGTCTCAACCTTCAACCCAAATAATGCAGAAATGTTTGGCATATTCACAAATAACTTACATATTCTTTATTCTGATGATAAAATGAAAGACGTTTTAAATGGAACCAAATTAATAAAAAGTAAAAGACAACCACCTAACTTAAAGAAACTATTAACATGTGCAAAATTCACAGAAGAGAGTAAAGATCAGAGAAAAGTTACAAATTGTGGTCGTCCAAATTGCAGTTTATGCTTATATATGCCAAGTGGTAGTTCATACAATTTCAATGGAAAAGTCTTCCAAGTTAATGCAGACATGACCTGTGGTGTACAAAATGTGATATATGTTATCACGTGCAATGGGTGTGGAGAATACTACATTGGTCAAACAGGTGACAAACTAAGAACCCGTAGAACAATTCATGCACAACAAATAAGAGATCCCTCAACCAGACAAATTCCACTCAGCCATCATTTAGACTTATGCAGTAAAGACGAATTAAAGTTTAAAATATTCCCATTCTATAAAGTTAATTCCGAAAGTATCTCAGTCAGGTTAGCCAACGAGAAATACTTCATAAATTGCTTTAAGCCCAAATTAAACCGTCTTCGTTGAAATGATTAGTTATCTCCCCTGAGTGCTCGTCAATAACGTTGCTAACGTCATGTAATTATCTCCCTTCCGATTACATGACGTCACTCCATAGTTACATACCACTGATGAGGCGTTAGCCGAAACATGTTTGGTTTTTTATACAGTTTATTAAATTGAAAATATTGAGAGGCGTGTGACGTTTTAATAACACAGTTCACCTACTAAACCTTGTGTCGGACCGGCATTTGCCGACTTTTCTGTTTCCGTCTATATATATATATATATAAATGAGAAATATAATGTGCTTCTCATTTATATTTAATTAAACCATTTGTGTTCATGTATCCTCTGGATCCAGTTGTCTTAAAGGTAATTCGTTGATGTTCTTTACCATCTTTCACCACTTTATATATATATATATATATAAAGGGTTACTTCGACACGAGGAAAAGGCCTTTGAAAACGCTGTTAGCCTAGGCCTATCCTGCCGTTCGCGACCGTGGATTTATTATGTGTAGAGTGCAGAGCTAGATCTCACTGCACATACGTGCAGTATGATCTTGCTCTGCACTATCCGCTGCTCTGTTATTGCTTTCTGTCAACGAAACCCCAACCAATGCCATTAGCCAATTAAAATATGTTTATGTAATCGTCCTCACTTTGAATTCGACAGGACAGGGGTTAAAAAAGAGACAATGATAAGACAGCAATTTCTGCCCCCTACACACCGTCCCCTAACACCTCATAGACACATCTAATCATATGAGCTCTATTGAAGTAGCAGTCCACAATCATTTCAATATCTGACAAGTCCAAAATTTTGTCATCTGCTGGGGTAAAAAGTAATGGACATGGATGGACAGACGGTGTTTAAGTCAAAACAGGCTGTCAGTCGGACATGCAATTTAACTAATAAACTAACCAATCGACAGACAAACAGAAATAACAGTATCATATTTACAAACATTGAAATAAATAATATCCATTTTTATCAAGCAATACCATGATTTTATGACTCGGAGCAAGCGGCTTGAAAACATTGTTATAAATTGAGAAACAGCTGTAAAAAAGTATTTTCTCCTTTTACTACACTGTTTCCGCCTAACAAATAACCACATATAGACTCGAGGAAAAAAATCCTGATTTTTTTTTTTTAGAAGAGAAGAAACTGATATACCAGCAGTTTCTCGCTCCGCTACAATGTTCCTGACCTTTTTCAAAGAACCATCTCATCATTTGAGCCACATTTAGTAGCCGTCCATAATGCCCCCGACCTCAGACGAGTCCAAAACCTGCCTTATGGTGAAGAATTAGTCAGTTAGACAAACAGAATTGTGTCCCTTTCAAAACATGTTTATTCATATGACTCGATTTCTACAGTACCATTCAAAAGGATTAAAATTTTAGCCTCGTCCAAATTGAAGGCATTTGCAGACGACAGTTTCGATGTGGCTCAAACGGCGCATTTTTTTCATTGATAGGGTAGAAAACATTGTGGGAAAAGGAGAAAATGCTGGTTACCAGCATTTTCTCCTTTTTTCACAATGTCCTCAAAAGGGTTTCTCTCCCAGGGTGGTTAAAAGTCGGCATGGTGCCGTAAGGGTTTAATCCCGAAATGTATACAGCATGAAGTAATAAACACACTACCTGGAGAGTACTTTAAGTTAATTCGAATAGCAATACGAAGGAGAGATCGATCAAACAAAATGAGTCAAAGTTCTCTCGTCCACGGTGCTCAATTACCAGATAAGTTCCAATGCTCTCTGTTAATCGCCAAAAAGTGAAAGAAAGTGAAAGAAATTGGACATTTTCAGCGCTTAGTGCAAATCAAAAATAAGAAGTATTCCCAAGGATATTGTCATGCGCAAAGTCGGAACTGGTACAGTTCTAGAATTGTCTAGCCAAAGTTGCAATTGGTACAGTTCTAGAATTGTTCTGCGCAAAGTGGGAACTGGTACAAATCTAGAATTGTCCAGCACAAAGTGGGAATTGGTATAATTTTAGAATTGTCCTTCGCAAAGTGGGAATAGGTACATTTTTAGAATTGTCCTGCGTAAAGGCGAAATTCACACTTTATTGCCCTATGTAAGAATTCTAACTTTGCGCAGTACAATTCTAGAATTGCTCATGCGTAATGTGGGAATATCGCACAAGGTGATAATCTAATCTTACCTCGTTAAATTGCTGAACACATTTTCCTTAATTGATGTTAATCGGAATGTCTATAGTAGCTGACAACATAATATACATTTACTTTATCGTTGGCAGCCGTTTTATTTACCATGTCTTTTAGTTCTGACAGAAAAATGAATTCTTCTTGGCGGAGACATCGATAGGAAAAATAAGGTAATGCATTTTTATTCACCTTCGGACCCCACTTTCGAGTAATTGTCAAAATGGAGCCATTCTCATTAGTGTATAGCTAATTGTATACCAATTAAAACACCTTTTAAAAACTTTACAGCGAGACAGCAACATTTTAGCGGTTAAAGGAAAAAAAATAATTTATATGAAATTTACTTTTCCCACAATGTTTTCCACAGCGGTAAATTCTGGGGCTTATACAATCGTATATGTGCTGTAGTGTTAATCCTTGAGGCTCAGAAAATGCAATGGAAAATTTCAGTTACGAAAAAGGATCTAATACTTCGTGACTAAAAGACTCTTTCCGGTCAGAATTCTTCACAAATACTGGAGAGTGTACCTAGATCAGAGGATAAAAAGTTCTCTGCAGACTGGTCTTCATCTATACCGTCTACAAAAAAAAGCTAAGGTTATGCTTAGCACTCCAATGGTTAGGGAAACAGTGCTAAAAGCATATCGCCGCCCCCTGTAGTTTTGTTTTTTTTTAAACAAGATAGCACATTTTGATAGAAAAAAAAAAAACTCTCTTCAAATCGAATACTAGTATTTATTGAAAGTTTTATGTTTACATGACATTGTCTCCAATTGTTTTTAGGGCTAATTGCGTAACTCAGTAATCTTCTAGTAGACGATTATAGAGGTCTATGGCCATGTTCGTGACAGGTTAAACATTAATAAGGTTCATATATGTAATATTATCATCTTGGTCATGTAATACTGGCTACCAAATTTGTGTGAAAGCTTATCTGATACCGACGACATAAATATTTTCTCGGTTTAACCCTAAATCTTCTAATTTCCTTTTAGACCTAAAAATGAGAGGTAAGTAATGTTTAACACACAAACACGAGCAACGAAATTCCCAAAGAGGAGAGAAAAATGTTATATAAGAATGAGATAATCATTTTTCTATGTTAAATCGGTTTAAGATTCTTTTTCAAGCATACCTACTTTGCACAGAGACTCTACTAAACTGGCTTATGGGAAAAATCGATAAAATACCTTGCGTAATTCTAGAAATGTACCGATGCAATTCTAGAATTGTGCAACCTGGGAATTCCCTTTTGTTGAAAAAATATCTCCATATCGGAGAGTGTAGATCCAAGATCACACTGCACATTCTCTGCAGTCTTGATCTTGATCTACACTATCCGCAAAAGGTCAATGGGTCGCACCTAGCAGCCTAGGGGTTAAAATCAACAATATTTACGATAATTCTTGTTATTAATTAACTATTCACTGGTGAATTCAGTTTTCATTAGCCTTGTAAGCAAAGGATAAACGAGGACGGCAGAACGTAAATAAGGATGTTAACACCTATATTGCTAAATAGATTAAATAAAAATGTCAAGTCGATAGCAAAAATCCAAATATTACTATTTCAAAGTCATGTTTAATTGAAAAACATATCTCCTTATCGGGCAGTGTAGATTCCAGATCAGACTGCACTGTCTGGAAAAGGTCAGTGAGTCGCGCTTAGCAGCCTTAGGGTTAAATAATATAGGATAAACAGGAAGTAAGGCGAACCGCAAAATGGGCAAAAATGGCAGTAAAAGAAATAACCGTGAACGAGACGACAAAATTATAAACTTGTCCAAATTGAAAGATATGCAGACAACAGCTTAAATATGATCTAAATGACGGGAATTGTTTTTGTAAGGGCCGAGCCCCAGTAGCGCATTCATTAATGCACAGGAATTGAGAACAGGGAATCGCTGGTTTGAATCTCCAGCTTGGCCAGGCTACTTCCGTGGATTGATGATAGTCATGGCGACTGGATTCTGTCCTCTCTTACTGCTGATCATCTTTTCGACGATGGTTATGCGGGAAAGCAGCGAGTGGCTTGGGAAGACTATTGTAGTACTGGTAAAAGAAGCTACAGAAAAGCATGGGTAGGTGCACTGGCAGCCACCATTTAGCTAAAATAATGTTGAAAACGACGGTAGACATCAATCAAGTATCGTTTAGAAGGATAAAAAAGAACATTTGAAAAGGAGAATATGTCGGTTACCCACAATGTCCCCTTTTCCCAAATTGTTTTCAGATATTTTTTAGGATCATTAAAGTGCAGGGTTGTTTTGTGAAGGGTTAAAATGCACTCGTTGAAGACAGTATTGAATATAAACGGCTTTTTACCCTTAAGCTGTTAAGTGCGACTAACTGTCCTTTTGCGGATAGTGTAGATCAAGATCAGACTGCATAAAACGTGCAGTAAGATCTTGAATCTACACAGTCCGATAAGGAGATATTTTTCCCTCCAAAAAATACCTTTGAAATACCAAAATTTTGAGTTTTACGATCGCCTTAAAAGTTTCATTTTATTTATTTAGCAGTATTAAGGTTATTTTTCATCGGACTTATTTCAATATTTCACAGGAGTCCTGCGTTTATTAGTGGTTAAATCGTTGGAAATTAAACAAGTAAGTCCTGTCTTGATACATATCTAGTGTTGCCAGCCGCCTGGGATGTTGTTGGACAAGATACATGCAGCTTGAGAGCTTAGCACATTTAGAAACTAGTGGATACTCATGAATACGTGGACGTACTTTCACTTCAAACCGTTTTCTTCTCTAAACCTACGGAGCCAATCTTAACACTACCATCAGAGTCTGATCACTAAATTTGATTAATTGTCTTATAAGATTATTTTTATGGTTGCTTCTGCTTTTCTGCCTTTCTTTCTTTCTTTCTTTCTTTCTTTATTTCGAAAGTTTAAAGCGGCCACATTGCAAGGTTTATCTTCCAAGCTACCAGTCCTTTCAGACAGGCCGGCGTTTTCAGACACAGAACCTGATTAGTAAACTATTCATTTAGATTAATAATGTGCACATTTTTCTTTCTTTTGTTCCTCCTTTCTTATTCAAATTTAAATCAGCGACATTTTCGTTTACCGTCCAGTGTATCAGTCTGTCAGGGCAGATATTGCCTGTTTTCTTTTCAGACACTGAGTCCAGTCAGACTTTTCATTTAGACAATGTTTACTTTTATCGTTGCTGATCTACAGTCATGTATTCTACCTTGCCTTGAAGATGTTCTTTGGCAGGATGCACGAGGAACTGAAAGCGAAGCGCTGATAAACCCAGGAAACTCACGAATTATTGAGCTTCATTTCCTGCTTTTCGACAATTTATCGGGAAATAATGGTGGATTATACGTTTTGATAATTCATGGTTACGACCTGTGAAATTAACCAAAAAAATTTCCATTACTTTTCAAATGAAGGCGGCACACTGATTGCCTAGGTAAACAGTGTGTGTCATTGAACCAGACGGAAATGTGATGTAATTTACGCGTATATACCCTACATATTTGGCGCCTTACGTAATATTGTAATGCATTCTTATGTGGGGGGAGGTACGTCTCGGGGAAGTACCGAAAACAACTATACTGGATTTTGATGAAAGTCCAAACAAAAAAAAAAGGGTTAGAAGCATAAAATAAATAGACTATTTTTTTTAAGTGAAAGATTGAAATTTATTTCATCGAGTGAACATCGTCGGTAATATTTTCACGCGTGGCTGCGCTACGGTGACATAAATTTCGGTCTTCAATCGAAAAAAGAAAAATCCTGTATGTCACTGTGATATAACTGAAATATTGTTGCAAGCTGTGTAAAATACTTTGTTAACAAAATAAGCATTAAATTTTTGTTTCTTCACGTTAAATTTTGTACAAATATTAAGAGGAAGTGATTCTAAAAACTTTTTATCATTACCTATCGGACCTACAGCCTGAGGGGTTTTAAAATGACAGTCATTAACGTAGAAGTCCAAATTTAGTCAAAGGAAAATTTACGATCACTTTTACAAGGAATAAAAGCAGCTTTGAATGTCTTCTCCGGACAACATTGATTAAATAGTAGTCTGATCTTTAATCTCTACAGTACGAAATTTTGTCGGTCAAAAAACAGTTTTCAACGCTGTAGTCGTCGAGACATTAAAGTCCATTTACTTTATCCAACACTTTAACCCTTTATCAAGCGATTCCCCGATTTCCATGACCCCGAAAAATAAAGATTCTGATAACATCGCGTAGAATAAGAGAAAAATACCAGTAATAGCCATTTATCCTTTTCTCCCGATGTTTTCTATTTTGTCACATTCAAACCTTATTATTTAAATTTCATCTGATTAAAATTCGTGGTCTGCAAATGCTTTCAATACTTATTTCTCGTCATGTTAAAAGTTAAGGGTGAATTCCCGTTGCCTCAGTTAAGGGTGGACACGTAGCAGGTGTTTTATAGATCGTAGTAAATCGGACTCAGTCCTGTATCGATACATAGGATTTTGGGCCTTGCATGTCTTGAACATTAAAAGGTATGTCTTATTTGTATATAAACATTTTTTTTTTCTGTCAGTTACTAATCACAAGCACTTTTTTTTTTTCTGTCTAATGGCCGATTTTGGGATAACCATGTACACAATTCAATTTAAATATGATGGAAAAGAATTGAAGTTGTGCAGCATCTAAAGTTAGGGCTCGGTCCTCCGTCAATTTCATTCGGTTAACAAATTCTGTCAACAAGCCAATTCTGGAGTACAGTGATGCTATATGGTCGTTCGACGGAATTAAACCTTAGGCCGCTGAGCGTGACTCAAGGACCTTTTGCGGACAGTGTAGATCAAGATCAGACTGCACAGAACGTGCAGTCTGATCGTGGATCTACACTGTCCGATAAGGAGATATCTTCCCCCTCTCCCCCAAAAAATACCTTTGAAATAGCAGCATTTGGGTTTTTACTATCAGTCTATAAGTTTCATTTCACTTATGTAGCAGGATAAGGGTTAAAGGATCAGCTAGACGAAGTTCAAAAAGAAACTGGATTTACACTTACAGGCTGTGCTAGTTACACATGTTGCTATCCTTGATCTGCATCAGGAAAACTCGTTGAAAAACTTGAAGCATAAGAAACCGAAAACATAAGCTGATTCACTTTTGCAAAATGGTCAATTTATGGACTTTCTCCGAATTATCTTAACCGTTAAGCTGCTAAATAAATGAAACGAAAATTTCCACTGAATAGTAAAATGACTAGAATCCCAAATGGTGCTTTTTTTTTTTTTTTTTTTTTTTTTTTTTTGAGGAGGGGGGGGGGGTAATCTTCTTATCAGACAGTGCAGATCCAAGATCAGAATGCACGTTCTCTGCAGTCTGACCTTGACCTGCACTGTCCACAAAAGGTTCTTGAATCGTGCTTAGCAGCCCAGGGGGTCAAATTTTCTTGCTTCCCCAACGGGTGGTAATTGATCAGCTTATAATCTGCGTACCTTTAATAATTTGCGAAACATTGCTTTCAGTACTGGCTTGAGTCACAATTCATTTCTGTCCACTGAAATTAATGATCTGAATTCACTACCAGATGATATTAAGAACACAGAATCACCAACATTTTTTAAGATCCACTTGAACCTAGACAAGCCTCTTGCAGGACGGCTGTATTTCATTAATGAAAGAAAAACTTTTTATCATGTTAGGTTACGCAACAGGTGCGCCTGTTTTAATCCTTATCCTGCTAAATAAATTAACTTTTTCTCTATTAACTCCGGAAATTCCGCTTTTTTCTACGTTCTGAAAATGGATTTCCACTCCTATTGAATACAACTTTCGTCGTAGTTTAAAGACAGGTTAGCGGACGGTGTAGATCCAAGATCAGACTGCACTCAAGTCGTCATTAGTAGTGAAAGAGTTAATAAATCGAACTTTTAAGCCGATAGTAAAAACCAGAATAATCTTATTTCAAACTTATTGTTTGGAGAAAAATATCTCCTTATCGGACAGCGTAGACCCAAGATCAGACTGCACGTTCTATGCAGTCTGATCTTGATTTACACTATCCGTAAAAGGTCAGTGAGTGGCGTTCAGCAGCTTAAGGCTTAATCAAGTGTACTTGAAAAATTTAGTGCAATCGCCTCTCTGTTGATGTTGCTTTGTTGAATCAACTCGACTTCGCTGTCTATAATGTCCATTTTTAATAGCTAAAGAAATGGGCCATGCTCTCACAAAAGGGGACTTTATGCATTTCCGCGATGCATGATGCATCACACTATTATGGATACGTAAAATCTATTTCGTATAACAACGGACTGAATTCTGAGGTACACTGGTCCTTTGAGCTGCAGAAAATTGACTAATAACAAAAAGTTTCGGCCCAGGTCAGACTGCGCAGGCTGACCTGGGTTTATACTTTTTGCAGATACATTCAGCCCCCTTTTGACAGAGAACAGCTTAGCTCTCCAAACGATGCTATGTAGTGATTAAAGTGTAAAGGTTGCATGGTAATGAAAGAATATTTACTGCAGTGATAATAATATAATATAATGAAAAAAAAAACCTTTAAAATAGTATTGGCCCCAATCGATTCTTTTGTCTTCTCAGCGATAATGCAACAATACCCTAAAGTAACTGGCTGGAGACTTGTTTAATGGTTGTGTTGCGCAAACTTGATTTGAAACACTGGGTATCTATTACGTTATACCTACTTATTCTTACCAAGTACATATAAAGAGAATCTTACATGAGTGTTTATGTATTACCATTTTTATCAAACGAGTTGAATAAAAATGTATGACTCGAGCCTTGGCGAGCGTCAAATACATTTTAGTCAACGAGTTTGATAAAAAATGATAGTACATAAACACGAATGTGAGTTTCTATTTATCACATAAAACCAATGACAGGCAAAAAATATACTGTATCATCACATTTTGCCTATACACCATTCACGGATTCATGTTTAAACTTGTAGTTTAGTTTCAAATGTGTACATACAAAGTACATGTAGATAGTTCTTTGACATTTACACCGAAAGTAGAATTTAATAGTTTCTAGAGGGGATAAGTCAACATATTTCTGCAATTTTCTTAAATTTTAAAGATTTTCGATGCATTTCTTGGTTTTTATTAAACCTGTAAATCAAATAATCAAATCAAATAATTTCCACGCGTAAACGTCTGAACAACAATTACGTCATTTTCCGCGAAACGGCGTAGTCGTACAAATTCCGGTACGCGCTTTGGCTGGTTTCTCCGGCCTAACGCGCTCATGACTAAAAACTGATCAGAACCGGGACCCAAAAACCGATAATAAACTAGTGTATTATCAAAAATAAGTCATGGCTTTATTACACTGCCGGGGGAGGTTTTATGTGATAAATTATGATCATCCCTATTAAGCATTTGTATTTTCATTTATACAACCTGCATTAAGAAACACTTAGGTAGTAAGTGACGGTCAGGTAGTAATGTAGTCATTTTCTAAACAAACGTCTGGAGGTTTGTTTATGGGTGACACCTTTCCCAGTAGGCCTATCACTCCACACCCATCTGTCCTACGTTTCTTTTCGTAGTTGAACGTGCTGAGTTTTTACCTCCTTTTTGGTAACTAATGAATAGATAGAAAATTGTGATCAGTCCAAAATATAAACATGTTTACCCTGCCTATTTGTTGGCAAGAAATTTGTGATTGGTCAAAAATGTAGACATGTTTGTCCTAGGGGGCTGCTGTCTATTTGCAAGCAAATTTACGCCGTCTTTTTTAAAGATATTTCTTGTTTCACCTTTTTTTGTCTTTCCATTTTTTTTTTTTTTTTTTACAAACGTGAGGTGAAATATATATACAAATTGATCATGTTGTGCAGTTGGTAACTCTTGCTTCACGTGCTTATAATTAACGTTTTTCCACACCATCCTTAGTTTTAACGACCCTGAAGAAAACGTTAAGAAACGGAAAATATATTGATAAACAGCATTATCTCCATTTCCCACAATGTTTTCTATCTTATCAATGAGGAAAAACATTATCTTAGCTTTATTTATTTTGTAGCTTGCAAATGCTTTCAATTTGGTCGAGTCCAAAATTTTGTTGTATGGTAAAGGGTAAAAAAAAGACCAACACCGGGGTCCTTATTCACCAACCATTCTTAAGAACGTTCTTTGTCTTGTTCTCCAGAATTTTCTATATTTGAAAGTAACAGAACTACTGATAAGCTAAACCAAATGGTTTAGCCAATCATGAGTTGTGTTACTTTCAAATGTAGAAAATCTTGGAGAATAAAACTAAGAATATTATTAAGAATGGTTGGTGAATACAGACCCGGGATTCAAAACCGATAAAGCACAAGTGTATGGAATGCCATAGCAGAAAATATTCAAGACATAAAAACACTATCAAGATATTTAAAATATTCAATCAAGATAGTCGCAATTATACCAAAATGGTATATAATTCTGATATATGACAGCAAAATTATCATATCAAAACATAAAACCACTTCAAGACAAATAAATATACTTCAAGATGTAAAAACTGCATCAACATTTTAAAAACCACACCAAGACTTATAAATATACTTCAAGATGTAAAAACAGTATCAACATTTTAAAAACAACACCAAGACTCACGTGACCAATCAAGACTCACGTGACCACAAAATCCATGACGTCATCACTTGGCGAAAAGTGTCCGTATTCCGTGATGATAAGGAAACAACTTGATAAAATTAAGAATTGAGACCAGAATATGGGCTAGAAATTACTTGCCTTCATTAAAAAAAATCATTTCTGGTCACTCTCGTATCAAAAGAATAACTTAGATAACTATTTTCATGTTCAATGTGCATAAATAAAGAACATACCGTCGGCCTTCTTGTGCAAACATGGCGTGACCTAATTCCGGTAGCTCGGTAGTATTTACTGCAGAAAGTCGATGATCTTTGCATTTTTTTGAGAAGTAACACTACTTCGCATCAAGAAAAAAGAAGTAGATTTCTTTAACATACGATAATTAGTTTATTTTCCGGTGTATTTGTCTTGTATTTGTCTGAAATTCAAGGGCAATGAGACATTCGAATATTGGTAAGGGTTACGAGCAGAAATACCGTGTGACGTCATCAAAATATGTGCTCTACGAGATGTACACAAAAATCACCGGTTCAAGGACACTCACGGAATAAGGACACTCGACGATATATGCACAGCACTTCTAGTAATAGAGGCCTACCATACATACGATACGGTATCTGGCATTGCCATTGCATTGTTACGATTGTGTAGCAAAAGATCAGACTGCAGGCCTTCAGTATCTTTTCAAATGCCTGTGTCTTTTCTGTCTGCATTTCCTATCTGTCTGTCTGCCTGTTCGTCCGTCCGTGTATATGTATGTGTGTCTGTCTGCCCTCCGTAGGTCAATTCATCTGTCGGTCTGTGCGTCTGTCTTTTTGCCTGTCTGTCTGTATCTTTATGTCGGCCTTCCCTATGTCCGTCTGTCTGCTCATCCGTCCGTACGTCTATATGTATGTGTGTCTGTTAGTCTGTCCGTCTGTCAAAATGTAATCGTGTCCGTTTGCCCACTGTGTGTCCCTTACTCTGTCGGTCTGTGCGTCTGTCTGTCTTTCTTTTCTTTGGCTGTCTGTCTGTGTCCTTCTTTCTGTTGGTCTTCCCTATATCTGTCTATCTGTTGGTCCGTCAGTCTATTTTGTATGTGTGTCTTTGTATTCGTCTGTCCGTCTGTCCATATGTATGGGTGTCTGTCTGCTCTTCGTTGGTCCGTTAACCTTTCGGATCTTTTGGAGGATCAGACTGCACAGTGTTTTTCTGTCCGTCTTCCCACGTTTTTCTATTTTTTCGTCCGTTCGTCCGTCCGTCCATCTGTTCATGTGCACGTCTGTCTGTTTCTCCGTGGGTCTGTTTATCTGTCGGTCTGTGCGTCTATCTCTCTTTTTGTTTGTGTGTCTGTGTTTAACTGTCGGTATTCCCTATGACTGTCTGTTTGCTCGTCCGTCCGTCCGTCCGTCTGTCTGCCCTTCGTGTGTTCGTTCATCTATCTGATCTTTAGGAGGCTCAGGCTGCACAAACATGCAGTATGATCTTACACTTTATGCTTTAATGAATGAAACAACATCACGGACATTTGAAGGGGCATCTGAAACACTCCTCCTGAGGTCTCTCATGAGATCTTGGAACTGCGAATGTCTAAAGAGCCGAGTAACTTCGTCTGGGTAGTCCATGATTAAAGTTAATACGCCGAATAAAAAATGACAGTGTGACTGTCAGCAGTCAAGCAGTGTGTGTACGTTCTTTTCGCCAAGTGATGACGTCGTGGATTTTCTGGTCACGTGAGTCTTGATTGGTCACGTGAGTCTTGGTGTGGTTTTTAAGATGTTGATGCTGTTTTACATCTTGAAGTATATTTATTTGTCTTGGTGTAGTTTTTAAAATGTTGATGCAGTTTTTACATCTTGAAGTATATTTATTTGTCTTGAAGTGGTTTTATGTTGTGATATGATAATTTTGCTGTCATATATCAGAATTATATACCATTTTGGTATAATTGCGACTATCTTGATTGAATATTTTAAATATCTTGATAGTGTTTTTATGTCTTGAATATCTTCTGCTATGGCATTCCATACAAGTGTACTACCAAAGATCATCATTGTGTTTTATACAAAGCTGCTGGGGGTATCATGTAATGAAATACCATAATTTTCTTGCTAGTAGATCTCGTACAAATGAGAGCGATTTGTAACGATTTTTTCCTGTGTCCGTAATCACCAACCATTCTTAAGAACGTTCTCGATCTTATTTTCCAGAATTTTCTAGATTTAGAAGTAACACAGATTCTGATTGGCTAAACCATTTTGGTTTAGCCAATTAGAGAGTGTGTTACTTTCAACTTTAGAAAATCTTGTAGATTAGGACTAATAATGCTCTTAAAAATGGTTGGTGAATACGGACCCTGCAGGTGTTTATCTAAAAGACTGACAGAAAAAGAATGGTCGCTCTAGAATTTTAAGATGACCACTTGCTCCTTTCCCAATTATTGCTAAAATACTAATCCGAGTAAATTTAGATCTATTTGACTTCTTTGGGTATAAAGTTATGCATATTTGCACGGTACCGTAATGACTTCATCGGAAAAATTCGTCACTAGATCTAACAAGATCTATTTAGGTATATCTAGATAGGTCTATTTTTAAAGTGGACTTAGTCTGTTTAGTAGTTATGCAGTAAATCAAACTTCTCGTAAAGTAACGAAAACAGCATGATTTTCCAACTTTCGGATTACTTGATTCAATGATAAATCATTAAATTGAAGTTTGGTGAGATTGCAAAAATCGAAATGGCTCGCTTTAACTCTTTTCCTGCTAAATAAGTTAAAACTTTCAAGCCGATAGTAAATTCGGGTATGTTGCTAGATCTATTTCAGTTATTTGGGGAAAAAATATATCTTTATCGGACAGTGAATGCTCTGTGCAGTCTGATCTTGATCTACACTGTCCGCAAAAGGTCATTGAGTCGCGGCCTAAGCAAGGGTGAAATCGATTTTAGAATGTTAGTTTTGCTATTTTGCGACGGATGGGGCCCTACCGCCGTCTGCGTCATACAGATATGGCATTTTTTGTTATGACTGTCATTAGATCTAGATCTAATCTGGGGATGTTGGGGTAATTTTAGCCTTGGGTCCAGCCCGATCTTTTTTTCCTCATATACATTCCGGACGTTATTTTATCAAAAATGAGGGTGATAATAACAGAAGCGATATACCGTTCTGCCACAGATCTGTATGGACCGTGAAAGGAGACCGCGATAAGGAATAATTAAATGTTTATTACCACCTGGACCGAGGCTATGGTAGATCTAGTTGTTACATGTAAATATCAATAAACCTAAGACTGTTAAGCGCGACCAAAGAACCTTTAGCGGACAGTGAAGATCAAGATCAGACTGCACAGAATGTGCAGTCTGATCTTGATCTTCACTGTCCGATAAGGAGATACTTCCCCCAAAATACCTCTGAGATAGCAGAATTTCGGTTTCAACTATGAGTTTGAAAGTTTCATTCAACCCGCACCAAAAGGGCTATCCTACCAGAGAGCCTGAGCTCATCTGGGGTACTTTCTCTAAACTGCATACACATGAAATTTGCGTACGCAGTTTAGGTAAGCAAGCATCACGTTTGAAAACAAGTTTTACTGAACTGCATATCTTTACGATTTGAGTAAATATTCACATAACCTTACGCCAGCTCATACCTTTGTATAAAGCAATGATCGTACGTGTTTATATTCAATCCTAGAATATATGTATATATCTACACAGTTTAGTGAAAGGTGCCCCTAAACCGACTTCAAAAATTGCCGTCTGCAGATGCTTTCAAATTGGGAGAGTTTAAAGTTTGTCATTTTGAGCAGAGTAGAGATAAAGTTCTACAACGAGTTAACTCTTTACCACACAATCCCGACTTTTAACGGCCCTAAGAAAAAAGCCTTTTGAAAACACTGTGGGAAAAGAAGAAAATGCTGGTAACCAGCATTTTCTCCTTTTCCCACAATGTTTTCTACTCTACCCAAAGCAAATTTCCATTTTTCATTCGCATTTATTTTGTCATCTGCCACTGCTTTCAATTTGAACTAATCTAAAATTTTGTCGTTTGGTAAAGAGTTACGGGGAAATGCATTTGAAATACAGAGTTTACCAGCACAGCTCTGTGTTCTTTATAATATACTTTCTGTATTTTTCACGATATAGATCTTGCATCCCTACAGCCAAAGAGAGAGAGAGAGACAGAGAGAGAGAGAGACAGAGAGAGAGAGAGAAATGCTGCTAACACTTGAAAGTGTGTAAAATGTCTCAGAATTTGGTCAGCTGTGTAAACACAGATAAATTACCAATGTACATGGTGTAAGCGATGGAGAAATCTCAAGAGTTTTGTCCTCATTTGAAACCGAAAACGGCAACAGTGATTTATTTCTTTGAAGGCCACCAAAAATGAAATGCATTTTGTATCCGTCGTAATCTTTGCAACCTTGCAGCCGGGAGACGCAATATTTGGCACGAAGATACAAGAATGATTATTGTTCCATAAATTAAAGATGAAATGGGTTAAAAACTGGCTGAAAACGAGTATAGATGTATCTTAAAAAAACAAAAAACGGCATTCGGGTGCAATGGTGCAAGAAGTATAGGATTTCACGTTACGATGATCAGGTATTTAGATGCAAATATTTTGTAAGAAATGGGGCGAAAGGACGACATAAAATATTGTTTTGAACTTGAACAAAAAAGGTAAAAACAACAAATACTTTTCTTCATCTACAACAGGATCCTTACACAGTAGACTTCTTTAATGTAAATAAATAAATAAATAAACCAGTTCAGGATATATATATATATATATATATATATATATATATATATATATATTATATACTTCCCCGGAGTTTCTTTTACCATTACTTTCCATAGCATTCTTCCCTGGCCACTTTCGGCGTTCCAACATTACCACCGTCGAAACAACAATTAGCGGTGAGAGTAATCCTGTCGTAATGAATAGCTTTAATCCTCGGAAAAAATCAAAGTACTGAAAGTACTGAGAGACTAGCGAATTTGATTGATTGATTGATTGTATGGTATTTAACCCTAATTTCAACATTATTTCAGTTATTTAGCAGTAGCCAGCGTACATATCTATGCTTTCCTGCATAGATTTTCTTTTACCAGTACTCAGCACACTATTCTTTCCAAGCCACTGGCTGCTTTCCCACATAACCATCGTCAAAACTTGAGAGAGGAATTAATCCTGTCGCAATGACTATCATCAATCCTCGGAAAGAAATTGGCCAAGCCAGGGATCGAACCAGCGACCTCCTGTTCTCAAGTCCTGTACACTACCGACTGAGCTACCGGGGCTATGCATGCTATTGATTAACTATAATCCAGTTTAAGTTTAACCCTTAACCTGCTAGAAAAAATTAAATGAAACTTTCAAGCCATTGTAAACACCTGAATATTGCTATTTCAAAGTTACATTTTGGAGAAAATATATCCTCTTATCAGACAGTGTAGATCCAAAAACAGACTGGACATTCTATGCAGTCTGATTTTTAATTCGCTCTGTCCACAAAAGTTCACTGAGTCGCGGTGGTGCTGGTAAAAGAAACTCCAGGAAAACATGGATAGGTGCACTGGCCGCCATGATATCACTGAAATAATGTTGAAAACGGCGTTAAACACCATACAATCAATAAATCAATAACTAATAGCACAAGATGCAGTGAACTATTTAACTCTTTACAAAATGAAATTCAAAGATTTTTGCAGACCACAAATTAAATGTGAAACCAGATTCCAAAAGGTCAGAAAACAATGTGGAAAAAGGAAAAAATGATGGTTTCTTCCCCAGTGGTATTAAAACTTGCGATTGTGTGGTAAAGGGTTAATATTCAAGATGTAAAATAACAGTTTAACATGACACTTTAAATGTACACAATGGTCTGAAGGAATCATGAGGGTTCCTTGTCCAGTGAGGGTTAATGCAGCTGGGATTTGCTACAAGTTACCTCGGTGTATCTATATTTAGATTCATTCATAATGTTACAGTGGTGTAGGAATGTGATAATAGCCTGCTTTACATAGGTCACTTAATTTACATATAAGCAAAGATCTTCTACCTTATAAATGACATGTTCAGTCTATTACTTTGTAAGAGGACATGTTCAAAGTGGAGTGGTAGAGATTTAGTGGTTTTTGTCAAAACTGTCATATACAACAGAATTAAGATTTCTAATAGAAAGAAGTATTTTCTGTGAGGCAGTATTTGGCAACTGTGGATTTTTTTTTTTTTTTATTTTGAATCTGGGTCAATCATGATGCCTATAGACTAGCTTCTCTAAAAAGGGGCCGAGCCAGGGATGCGAGCCAATAACCTCCTTTATGTAAGACTGGGAAGAATAGAGAGAAACAGAGAGACTAAAAGAACAGTAGAGAGAAAAAAAAAAGGGGGGGGGGGCTTGAGGGCCTAGATCGGTCTACTGAACTGGTTTATTTATTTATTTATTTATTTACATTAAAGAAGTCTACTATGTAAGGATCCTGTTGGACTTACCACACAACAACAGATTGTCATCCTCACAATATTTTCCATACTTTGATTTGGTATGATTTAAACTGAAATGTATTTTAACACCAGCATTGTGATTTTTGCCGCCATTGGGCCTTTAGTTTTTATAACTGTCACATAGACAGCAATTTTGCATAAAAAGAGCGAATCTTTCCATTGATAATTTCAAAATAGTCATGTAGTAGTGTAGTGTCATATTTTTCTTTCATAGAAAATAGTAACCTTACTGCTGTCGTGCGAAAAATTATCCTTAACCGCTGTAAGTCTTGCGAATAAGGATTCTTATTCGCCAGTGGTGCTGCAACCCACTTGACAATTTCAGATGACTTTAAATCAAGCTACTGCTTACCGTCAGATCATGTGCGAATGTTCAGATTCATTTATAAACATGCTGTACATTTATTGGTAACAAAGTAATGGCTGTGAAACTTAAAATGATTTCTTCTGGACTGAATTTATCTCCCTCTGCTGATGTAGCCATTCACCACAAATCGGTTCTAACCAACAGCCCTACCCATTTTTCTCTTGTCAGACCTGAAGCCATCTCTTTATCTTACAGGTTCTTATAGACTTATTAATATGGGAAAAATGGGCAAAAAAAAAAAAAAAAAACACACACACACACACACATCTGTGGGGACTCTATACTCGCAAGTGTCGACTGAAAGCATCTTGAAGGGCATCGACTCAGCACCTCAAAGGTATTGACAGCATAATATGGCGTTCATGCGAAATATGACGGCACCCTGCAAAAGTAATATGTTATAAAAAATGATTAATTGGATGGCGTTAAAGGCCGTTTTCAACATTATTTCTGTTATATCGCGGCGGCCAGTGAATCTATCCATGCTTTCATGGAGTTTCTTTTGACAGTAATACGCAAAATATTCTTTCCAAGCCACTGGCTGCTTAACCACGTAGCAATCAGCGAAATAATGGTCAGCGGTGAGAGAGGAGTGAATCCTGTCGCAATAACTATCATCAATCCTCGGAAAGAAATTAGCCGAGCCGGGGATCGAACCAGCGACCCCCTGTTCTCAAGTCCTGTACGCTCCCAACTGAGTTACAGGGGCTCGGTACCAAAATGAAAGAAGAACAGAATAGAAAGAAAATAAGATTTAATTTCTATCTAAAATCTTGCATCGAATATGTTGGAGTTAGTGCAACTTTCCGAAACACGGGTCCTGGTAAGGGATTATAGTTTGGATCAACTAATTCTGATTCTGACTAGATTTTCAAACTCGCAAACCACACATAAGATGACGCGAACATCCAGCAATTGTTTCTGTGTGCTCTACACATAAAACGTGGGATAAAGCAATAAGAAATGATACAAAAGATATACGATAAATGGAGGAAAAAAAATAGTAAAATAAAAATCACTTTGCTAGATTTCGTTCTATTTCGTTTTGTTTCGTTGGGTCTGGTTCCGTTTCGTTTCGTTCCGTTCAGTTTAGCTTCGTTGCATTCTGTTCCGTTTCGTTGCGTTTCGTTCCGTTTCGTTCCATTTCGTTGCGTTTCGTTTGGTTGCGTTTCGTTTCGGTTCTGTGTCTAAGTTTATCGGGACCCAATAATTATTTCATAAGGGTTTTAGTAGCCATTGTACTCATTGTATTAAAAAAATCCCTGTCATTTTCAATAAAATCGGACCAGTGATGTGGATTGCGTTGAGTAAACAAGACTCAGCCATCAAATATCTGCTTTTCCTAAATCGATTCCTGGATTTTCTTCATTTTCAATACGATTTAATATCTTGATTATATAAATGATCTATGCAAGTTTCAAAAGATTTGAGTCAAAAATGCTGACTTTATCGCGTAAACAAGAAATAATACTTTTCAACTTTAAATGGCTACTTTTCTCTTTCTGTCAGATTGATTTTTTTTTTTTTCAATAGGATTCAAGCTATTGATACTATAAAGAAACTGTAATTTTCATGAAAATTGAACAACAAAGTGGGGACTTCATCCAATAAACATGAAATGTAAACGTTCGAATTTATATGGCTACTTTTCCCTTACTAGTTGGCAGATTTTCTTTCAAAATCAATAGGATTCAGGCTATTGATAAAATAATAAAACTGCAAGTTGCACAAAAATCAAACTGTAAGTACAGACTTTATTCCATAAACAAATAAAGTAAATTTTCAACTTTCAATGACTACTTTTCCTTACTAATTATCAGATTTTTTTTTTTTTTTTTTTTTTAATTGATAGGGTTCAAGCTATTGGTAATATGAAAAATGTTAAAGTTTCACAAAAAATGGACCACAAATGAGAATTTAATCGCGTAAACAATAAGTGTGTGTGTGTGTGTGTGTGTGTGTGTGTGTGTGTGTGTGTGTGTGTGTGGTTTTTTTTTTTAACTTTAAATGGTACATTTCACTTATTAACTGTCAGATTTTTTCCCAAAAACATTGATGATATACAAAAACTGTGGAAGTTTCATGAAAATCCGACTACAAAATTAATGCAGGCTTTATTGCGTAAACAAGAATTGTAAAGTTTCAGCTTTATAAGCTTCTTATTCCTTCGGACTTTCTTTCAAAATCAATAGGATTCAAGCTTTTAGCGATATAAACAAACTGTGTGAGTTTCACGAATATCCGAAAACAAATGCAGACCTCATCGCTTAAACAAGAGATAGACTAACAGACGGACGGACAGAAGATGAAAACCACGCCATGACACAAGCTCTGCTGGCCTTCGACCAGTACATCTAAAGAGAGACAAACAGAAAAAAAATGTGTTCCTAAATTATTATTTTAATTTATAATTTTACTAGATTCACAAAATAAGTTTCTAAACAAAGTGAGACAAAGAAGCAGTATTGAAAAAAAAAGTTATTTGGATATGGACATGTATTTCTTCAGAGGGATAGTAGTAAGTTAAGCTACTTTTAATTTTCGAATTTTGAAAGGGCTAGGAACTGTAAGTATTTTGATCGGTACAATTCAAGAATTGTTCTGCGCAAAGTAAGAGATCTCACGTTGTTGCGCAATTCTAGAACTGTATCGGACCAATGGGAGAAAAGAGACAGTTACTTCCCTTAATAAACCTCCACTTCTCCATATGGTCTTGAATAAAGTACGAGGGCTGTTCGATAAATTCGTGGAATTTTGTTGTTAAAACCACTTGTCCTGATATTTTCATTGAGAACACAAAGTTGAAAAAGTGGCATAACTTGATAGTTATTTACCCCTATTGTTATGATATTTGAAGCTAAAACTTTGCCAGCGATAGCATGAACATATAACATACTTGATACAAATATTTTGCAGTTTAAACGCAAAATATTCGTTACCATGGTAACCCATGTAATGTGCATTGCCGGGCTCAAATTTTCTCCCGATTCGAAACATGTAATTTTGAGTAAAATGTACAATCAGGAATGTGTAATCAAAACAATGAAGGCGCTGGAGGCCTGGGCATCAGAACGGGTGAAGAGGATGGAAGAAGAGGCCCAGAAGCTCAAAGTTGCTATCACATTTGTACAGGCTTAAAAACTGCTAACACATTTGTACATACTAATCAAAAATATCTACATGTCTCACACTAACAGTCTGTGGAGTTGACATCAGAATGGAAGAAACGTAAATTTGTAAAGGCCAATATAATGGGTACTTTTGTATAGCCTTAGCCTCATGGTCTCTAGGGATTGAAAGGAGATCATTTTCAAAGGATTTTCTGTTTCTTACGTTCTTCACAAATCAAAATGTTAACAAACCAAAACAAGAGCGGCAAATTGTCGCAAGATACGCCCGTCCCACCGCCAGTTGTTGAGGGGGATAATAATCGTAAAGGGCAGGTAGAGGAAAATAGTAGTGCAGCAGAAATCATGTAAGTGATTGAAATAGGCATGGATGTCTCCGGCCAGAGCATAACTTTGTCATCTCCAGTCTGAACATCTTCAAATTTGGAATGCATGATCGTTGAAAAATTACGGAGTGCAGTGCACAAGAACTATAACTCTCTCTAGCACGAATTTTGAGTTATTTCCCCTTTGAAAATTTTGGAATGATATTTGACAAGGCAGTGCGAATCATACAACAAATCACCGAATGTAAATGTGTTTGATATAATAAAATAGTTGTGGCTAGCGCCTTGACCAATATTACACTATTTGGTGAATATATCATCATATCCAATGGAAGTGATGTCCATAACTGTATAATATCATGTAAACATTTTAAATTGTTTCCATTTATCTACATATTAACTTCCATTTACATAAATATAAACTGTCATCTCTGCTGCGCCCATATAATATTTGTGCAAAGCAAGCTACATCCAACGTCACAACAGTACTGTTGTACAGGTTGTAAAAACACTCAGATACCTACTTGTATAAAGTTTGACATCCACTGCAAACTTGCAATGCTACAAAACGTGCCTGGAATAAATCTTACTCAGAATTGTTCACTAAGAAAATAGTGAAATAATTAAAAAACTACAAATAAGATGGTTAAGTTGTGCGGTACGAAGATCAAAGGGGGGATAACTCAAAATTCATGCTAGGAAGAGTTATGGTTCTTGTGCACTGTACTCCATAATTTTTCAACAATCATGCATGCTAAATTTGAAGATGTTCAGACTAGAGATGACAAAGTTCTGCTCCGGACAAGCAAGAAATGCTGTAAAAAATGAAGATCAAAGGGGGAAAACTCAAAATTTGTGCTAGGAAGAGTTAGGGTTCTTGTGCGCTGCACTCCATAATTTTTCAACAATCATGCATACCAAATTTGAAGATGTTCCGACTAGAGATGACAAAGTTATACACCGGACAAGCAGAAAATGCTGTAAAAATGACAATCAAAGGGAAATAACTCAAAGACAGCACGAGGTAGAGTTATGGTTCTTTCGCACTGAACTCGGTATTATTGCAACAAACACAAATGCCAAGTTTCAAGTCAATCGGACTGAAGATGACAAAGTTATGCTCCGGACAAGCAGAAAATGCTGTAGAAATGACAATCAAAGGGAAATAACTCAAAGACAGCACGAGGTAGAGTTATGGTTCTTTCGCACTGAACTCGGTATTACTACAACAAACACAAATACCAAGTTTCAAGTCAATCAGACTGAAGATGACAAAGTTATGCTCCGGACAAGCAGAAAATGCTCTAAAAATGACAATCAAAGGGAAATAACTCAAAGACAGCACGAGGTAGAGTTATGGTTCTTTCGCACTGCACTCCGTATTATTGCAACAAACACAAATACCAAGTTTCAAGTCAATCGGACTGAATATGACAAAGTTATGCTCCGGACAAGAACTCGACGCCGCCCGCCCGGACGCCCGCCCGCCCGTACGCCATGGGTGATCCCATAATACGGCCCGTCTTCGACGGGCGTATAATGAGCAGCATGCAAAAAACTGCTGATAGAGGACAACTCTGGGAAACATTTCTGGAAACTGCAAAAAATCCACAGTGGCCAAGCAATGAATCATATTTTTTCTTTCATTTTACCATACTCAGTCTATAAGTTGAAATAGTAAATATTTCCTTTGGGCAATATCGATGAAAAACACAAAGTCTTTAAAGGTTAATATCACAGAGCAAGATTTGGTGTCTGAGAAGACATTTTTTTAGGTATTTCTTTTTATTTTTGCATTTTGGTTTCTATGGCAACAAATAAAAATACGTTCACATTCGGACGCCAATACTCGGCAACAGTTGTGTGTGGTAACAACAGCACCACATGCCGGTGCTAACGCTCGGCTGCAGTTGCTTGATTTTCACTGAGAACACAAAGTTGAAAAAGGGGCATAACTTGATAGTTATTTACCCCTATTTTTATGCTTCCCTTTTGATGGTTAACAACTTGTCCAAGTTTTAAGTAAACATCTTCAGTAATAACAAAGATATTGTAAAATGTCAAATAGTTCCATGACGACGACACAAACGACGAAGATGGTGAAGAAGGCTATGAAAATACCATGCCTCTAAAAACAGCTGAGCTAGAAGTTCTTAGTCGAAAAACTAGCATATTAACTAATTACTTTGCCAAAATTATTTGGTGGTTACCTGCCTCTGCTGTATTGATATAAGTTCTCCTTTTAATAGTTAACAAAAAGTCCAAGTTTGCAGTAGGTATCTTCATTACTGACAGATATGATAAAATGTCAAAGGTTCTAAAAATCCAAAGTAATAAAAAGGGTGTAACTGTGTCAAAAATATTTTGATGGTTACCTGCCCGTGTTATATGGGTACCCCTTTTTGACAGTAAATAACTTGTTTAAGTCTGAAGTAAATATCTTCAAGAATACGAGAGATGTTATAAAATGTCAAAGTTTTTGCACGACAACAATGACGTAGGCTTTGGCAATAGCTTGACGTTTTCTTCGTAAACAAATGAGATAAAGACTACCAGTTGAATAAAATCATATGGATGATACAAGACTGTTCAAGGAACATTTCCAGAAAAGTTTTGTCAAAATATCTGCTGTAAATGCCACTTTTCAATTTTCCCCATTGAAAGTCTTCGGAATCTCTAAGTTGCCATGATCAACCAAGTTGGAGAGCCGAATTTAATAAACAAGAGGGCCGTTTGACCTAAAGCCCTCATCTGAGTAAAGTCATCTAGGATTGATAAATTTGAAGAGTTCCTGGTTGTGATTATGTAAAACACAAATGAGCCATGCTCTGACGATAGGGGTTTTAATAAATCTTCATGATCCATCATTCCAAACGAGCCGTCACATATCTATGGATCCATAAAATCCATTTTGTTGAACAACCGACTGAATTATGAGTTACACTGGTCTTTTGACAAACAGGAAATTTGCCAATAGCAAAAAGTTTCGGCCCAGGTCAGCCTAAATACCTATGGAGATCAATATCAGATTGCCCTGAATGTCAAGTCTAATCTTCGATATAAAACGCCTACCAATTACTTAACTCTTTACCACACAATCCCGAGTTTTACGGACCCTTAAGGATATAGCCTCATGAATACCTTTTGGAAAGAGAAGAAAATGCTCTCTTTTTACCTACAAGGTTTTCTGCACTTTCACAACCAATAACCAACATTTCAGCTAAATCTAACTTGCCGTCCGCAAATGTTTTCAATTTAGACAAGTCTAAAATTTCATCTTTTTATAAAGATTAACTGATTTTCAATGGCTAATGTTTCAAACTTTAATATACTGTGTCACGTTACATATTTGATATTGTATGCTCCGAGTTTATTATGGGTCGAAATGGGCCGAGATGTCATATCTGGACAACTCTGACAGGAAGAAAAATGGCATATATATCAATCAAATGCATAGTCAGACACGAGGTGCACAGTAATTTTATGAAAATTAAAATCTTACCGAGGTTTTGAGACCGCTGCTTTAGAGAAAGAGCACACCGTCTGCGTAAAATACGCTATCATTATTTGTCATTCACATGGTGTCTAGAAAAGGGACAAACAAACGATCCCGATTAGTGCTCGGCAACAGCACTCGTCACAACTTGGTCGATTGCGTTCCAACATCTAATCATTTGATCAACGATCATCCGAGGTTTGCCAACTGTTTCTTTCACTGTTAAGCGCACGAATTTGCCGTTATGAATAGGCTCACTAGGGCCTAAAATTGTCAGTCAACACTTTCGTGCGATTAATAATGGATATTCTATCAAAGTTCGTAGTGAAATTCAACCTTACGATGATTTTCAAATCGAAATATTTTTATTATTTTAAGGGATCGTTTCTTTCAACGTAGTGAGATGAATAGCAGGCGGTACTTTTCACTTTTACTCGGTTTTTTTTTTTCGTAAATGCTTGGATAGGGTTGAAATTTTGGTATACGATTCCTATGGTCATGGGCTTAGCGAGCTAAGGCCAGGCCAAAAATGCCGCCAGTTGTGGAAACGGTCAAATAGCATCATAACGGCATTTCTGTAAAACTTCAAAGGTGTGGCACTTCAGGTTACTGTAATAACATAGTTTTAGTCTTGTCAGTACAAGGTAATTTTTGACGCAGTGACATCTTCATTAGATGTTAAGATTCACGCATTAATGGGGTTTTGCGTTGGACTAGGCAAAATACCGAAAAAGACCATAGAATTGAGTTAGGAGTGGACATTTTGAAGTTCCTGTAGTATTTTATTTGTGTAAAAATGGCTCGAGCGATTAGGGATTTTATCCATTTTTTATCGGTAAACCCCGAAGTCTGTGTTCCAGCTCGATCATTTTTCTTGTAAAATATACTGACGTGACTGTGTCAAAAAATGAGGTAATAATTACGGAAACGATAAACCGTTTTGCCACAGATCTGTATGGACTGTGAAAGGAGACCGCGTCAAGGAATATTTATAGTTTATTATCGCCAGGACCCACGATATGTAGGGAGAGTTTCTGTGCAAAGCATGAATGTGGAGGACAGAGTAAGCATCTTACCACTTAAGCTGCTGAATAAAAACCGAGTAAAAGTGAAAAGTACCGCCTGCTATTCATCTCACTACGTTGAAAGAAACGATCCCTTAAAATAATAAAAATATTTCGATTTGAAAATCATAGTAAGGTTGAATTTCACTACAAACTCGCAAGAAAGTGTTGACTGAAAATTTTAGGCCCTAGTGAGCCTATTCATAACGGCAAATTCGTGGAGGACAAAGTAAGCATCTTAACACTTAAGCTGCTGAATAAATGAAACACAAATTTCTACTCAATACTAAAAGCCCGAACATTGCGGTTTCAATGTTAATTTCACCGGAAAGAAAATACCGTATCGGACAGTGTAGATCAAAGATCAGACTGCACGTTCTGTGCAGTCTGATCTTTGATCTACACTGTCCGCAAAAGGTCAGTGGGTCGCGATTAGCAGCTTAAGGGTTAAACCAGCTATCAACAGAAAACATGATTATCTTTATCTCTTGTGCAACATTCTCCCCCTTCTTTGAGTAAACAAGAGAATTCCACAAAAAATTTGCCGTCGACATAGATGAACAGGGGTGACAACTAAATTATGCAGCTTTTAACTGTTTTACCTATCATGGTCATTGTCACAGATCTTTATAATTGTGTATTAGAAGATTATTTTTTTCGCAGTTAGCCGCCTGCCCCCACCCACACTCACACACAAAACAACTTTGAGATAACGCCATAAACAATTAATAAAACTGTGATTTGACAGAATTGCTGATGATAAGAAATGTAATAACTGATTTAACCCTTTATCACACAGTCTCGCTCGGGTTTTAATGACTCTGAGAAAGAAAACTTGTGAAAATATTGTGGGAAAAGGAAAAAAATGATGGTAACCAGCATTTTGCCCTTTTACCACAATGTTTTCTAACCTTTCACAACATATCCATTCATTTTTGGCACATTTTTATGTCGTCTGCAAATGCTTTCACTTTAGTGCAGTCCAAACTTTTGGTGCGTGGAAAAGATGTAAAGAAAGTCTCCCGATGTGGATTTTATATGAAAATATTGTTTCCCTAAACCTAGGAGTGTCAATCCAAATCGAAGTTCTTTTTGTTGTGAGTGTAGATAAAGCCCAGGAAACACAGAACGTGCAGTCTAACTTCAAAACTAAGAACAATCTTCGGTGTATGTGAGATATTCTGGTGCGAAACTATCGCGCAGTTACAACATTAGATCCATGATTGAATGGTGTTTTTTCTGAGTTCCACCAGTACTAGACTTGGGCTCTGAAGTCTCTTGGATATTAAATCCAAGATTTTTCCGCATTAAATCTGTCCTTTTTTAGAGATCTAAGATGAACACAACCAAACAAATACCCGTAGTTTATCAATGTGGGAAAATGAGCAAATGATATTTTTCCAGCAACAATGTTTTAGCCAACTAAAATGACATATTTTTTTCGGGGGGGGGGGGTATTTTTTTTTTACGGGTTTTCGGGTTGTTGTTGTTGTTATTGTTCTCCATGTTTTTTTCTTTTTGTCTCAAATTAGCCCATTCAGTGATGGTCTGGATGCTTAAGATGAAGAATAAACAAAAATGGGTTTCGACCTTGAACAAAGTTGCAAGATCTAAGTTTGCCCATGATTCCACCATAGAAGAGTTGAGTGTTGCTCGTACAAACGGGGGTTTAATGCATCTCCGTGATGCATAAAAACAAGCAAGTCACCACGTAATAATGGATAAAAAGAATAAACTGTGACATTTTTTGTAACAACGTACTGAATGGAGGTAGAATGGTCCTTTGACATGCAGAAAATATGACCAAAAGTAAAAAGTTTCGACCCATTTCAGCCTGCACGGACTGCGCAGGCTGACATGGGTCGATACTTTTTGCAGATACAATGACCCCTTTTCACACAGCATGGCTGATTTATTTGCGACTATGATTCTTTCATTAAAGAATACTGTCACTATTTAACGCCTGCCGAGGAACAACATAACATTTATCCCTACATGTACGAGTAGAGACGTGGAATAAAAGATAAGGAGAGCCTTATATTTCATCTTGAGGTAATTCTTTAGTTTACCTAAAACATATAACAGATATGGAATCCATATCGTGTGTGACCACCATGTGCAGAAACACCTGCACGACACCTGGCGGGTATACTCGAGATGATGCGGCATATCGTTGCGCTTGGAATCTGCCAAAATATTGAGAGGTAAAGTCACCCTGTCATGTCTTGTCAGAAGAAACAAGTAACAGGGTTCCCTTATTTTTAGGGCTACGTATATATTTCGTCGTTTGCTACGTACTTTATTATCAGAGTACGACAGCAGTCATTCGAGCGAAGTAATACATTAATCCTCTAGATAGGATATATAGTAGCTGGCATGAGTTGGTGTTAGAGATAAACATTTTATTAAACGAGTATACAAAAAAATGGTATTAAGCAAGCCTTTGGCGAGCTTTGAAAGGTACATTACGAAAGAAAAATAGTTCCAAAGAAACTTACTTATTTTGATTTTGTTTTGAATTTAAAAATGATAAAATCCGCAACTTTATCATGGTTACCAATCTTGAACGTTAATTTCACAAGGGAATCTATGTCAGCAATGATTTAGAAACGAGGTGTATAATTACATCGTGTTGACCAAATACGGCACTATTTTCTTATCTGAAACGTGTGTGAGACAAGAAAATTCATAATGGCTATATTACATGGAAAAGAAGGGAAGTTATGTGATAAAAGATTATCACTTCGTCCAATATTCCTATTTTGTGCAGAAGCAATTTTACAATTGTACTGCTGCACAAAGTAGGAATTCACACATTGGGCAACAAAGGAGGAATTACCACTTTACGCATGACAATTCTAGAATTTTGCAGTTTTATGCTCTGTTAAGGACTAAATTAAAACACATTCGGCAAACATTGGGTGACCTGTATACCAAATCCCCAGGCTGTACTATGATCGGTGATATGCATATGGTACATTACATTTTTTTTTTTTTTTCACCGGAAACACACCGCTTTACCATTCTTAAAATTGTAAGGCTCCACTTAAAAATGATAGAATGAGTCACAATTTCCATCGAATTTTTTCTCAAAACATACCCGTTGACAAACAGTTTATACATCCAACTTTTTAACGTGGTCTACCATTTCCATTGGCAGATTTCACAGGTTGACAGATGTGAAAAAAATTCATCGTGGTCGTTGATGTCGTCGATGCCAATCGAAATCCATCGGCTGTACTACAGTAGTTGATATGCATCGTACATTTTTACCCGGGAATACATGTATACCGCCTTACCATTCTTAAAATTGTAAGGCTCCACTTAAAAATGAGAATATGTGTCACAATTTTCTATCGAAATCTTATCCTTTTAACGTGGTTTTCCATTTCCCTGGGCAGTTTTCACCCACAGATCGATATATGGGATAACATTCACCGTGGTTTTTGATGTGGTTGCTAATGGTGGAACGTGGGCGCCTCCACATTTAAGATGTGACTGACAATACTTCAAAGTGGACCCTTGATACAGACGAGGTTAGATGTAGTTACGGAATCTGCCGAGTTGTCACGAGTGATTTAATACGTAGATGCCCCGATGAGCTATTGGTCAGTTTTCTGCGTGTCAAAAGGCTAGGCTACCTCATGATCCAGTCAGTTGTTAAAAAGATGGTCTTTATGGATCCATCTTTATGGGATGACTTGCTTAGTATCATGGATCACGGGGATGTACTAAGCCCCGTTTTGCCAGAGCGCGGCTCATATGCAAGTTCCAGTACATTATAGAAGTATCGCTAAGTTAAAGGCACAAAAGCTGCCAAAACTGCAAGTGTTAAAATGCATTTGAATTTAAATCATACCGTTTAAAAGTATGGAAATTACTGTGGAGATGACAAATTGTCATTATGCGGTCGATCCAAGTGTTAGTCGCTTGAGGAAAAAAATATTTGAAAACTAAACTAAAAGTTGCCCGGTCAGCCTATCTTTTATTTACGTTTTGCCTGATTTTACAATTCATTTTTCTGCTAGCGACTAAAACGTGGACCGACCACACAATAATAGCTTGTCATCTTCACAATATTTTCCATTTTAAATTGATATGATTTAAATTTAAATACATTTTAACATTTACAATTTTGGCGCTATTGGGCCTTTAAAGGAACTAATTACATATTGCTCGATAAGGGGCTCTTACAAAAATGCTTCACCGAAAACGTACCACCATGTTCCAAAAAGTTGCTATTTGTGAAAAGCGTTACTAGGCAACGGCTAGACAGCGAAGAGAACTCTACCAATAATCAATGGAAAGGTACCGTGTTTTTCTCCTTGTTCATTGAGAGAGTGCTATATTTGTGTGAAATCTTTTCTATGTAGATGGAGCCGGAAAATATGATATGAATATCCACCATGGCGCGGTCGCAGATCAAAAGGTTTTTTTTTTTAACTTGAATTCTTTCTACTTGCATTTTTTTTTTTCATAACTGATTTTGATTCTATAATCTGTAAATACCCTATGAGTTTTCGTCTTTTTTTACTTTTTTATCGCGACAGACAAACACAACAGGGGCAATTGTGGACGGTATAGATTCGGATCAGATTACAAAAAAATGTGCAGTCTGATCGTAATTCTATTTCGTCAGCTTGTTTGCTTAAAGATTCATCTTTACTCTCTTTCAGCCATTCTTTAACCCATTTCATCTTTATTTTACCAAACTATAATCATTCCTGTATCTTCACGCCACATGTTGCCCCTGACGGTTCCAAGGTTGCACAGATTACGACCGTCAGAAAATGAATTTCATTTTCTAGAGGCCATCAAAGAAATCACTGTTGTTACGTTTCCAGCTTTAAATCGAATAAATATATTTATCCCTTACACCATTGCATCGGTAATTTATCCATGTTAACAAAACTGACTTAATTCTAAACCATTTTACAGTCTATCAAATTTTTACAGCGTCTTTTTTTTTCTCTTTGGCTGTAAGAATGTATCTTTAAGCCTGTAAGATAAAGGTATGTTTGAGTTTCTGTGGTCTGTATGTTCAGTATAGGAAAATGGCTTAAACCCTCTACCACACAATCCCGTGTTCTAAAGACCCTGAAGGAGTTTTTTTTTTTTTTTTAATTGTGGAAAAAGGTGAAAATGCTGGTAACCAACATTTTCTCCTTCTCCAACAATGTTTTCTATTCTTTCAAATACAAATTCCAACATTTTAGCAACAAAACTATTATCATCTACAAATCTTTCACTTCAGACACATCAGAAATTGTGACGTTTGGAAAAGGGTTGAATGCCATACAAAGAAACAAAAAAATAATGTAAATGCATTGAAAAGCTCAATAATTTTGAAACGAGTAGTATGAAGAAAATCAACTTCTTAGTATCACTGTATTCGTTTCGTCGAAATTCGAAACTCAAACGCGAAAGTAACATATAAAATGGATTTTTAAGTTATCAAGGGCTCAAATTTCTCTGAAAATAGTGATCCCAACCAGTCGCTCGTTCGTTTACGCACATACCTCGAAACCCAGGGCTCTCTGTTTCGATTTCTAACTTTCTTAAAGGCCCAATAGCTGCCAAAAGTAAACAATAGGGTAGCGAACTGCATTGTAATTTGAATCATACTATTTAAATGCATGGAATTATTGTGAAGATGACATTCTGTTTTTATACGGTCGGTGCAAGTATTGGTCGCTAGCAGAATCAAAGGACTGAGAGTCCTGAGAGTCGCCTTGTGTGTAATAGTTTGTAAGTTTTCCACATGGTACGACGGAAATATGACTTGGGTGAAATTTCTTCTGATTTACATCATCTTTTTATTTTATTATTATTTTTATTTTATTTTATTTATTTATTTATTTATTTATTTATTTATTTATTTATTTATTTATTTTTTATTTATTTATTTATTTTTATTTATTTATTTATTTATTTTTTTTTTATTTTAAAACAAAATTCTATTAAAAAAGTATTCAAGGTACAAAATAACCTAACTGCAAAATGATTTTTTATATGCAAGCATAAGTTCTGAATTGTCATCCTAACATTACAAACAGCGGACATCAGACTTGGTGGTAATGCTTACTTTGATTAAATACTGCACATGTTGGAAATTGTTTTGCCTCTGGTAAAAATATTGCTCACTAGGCCAGACATTAGAGACAGGTTGTGTGGTCTTCAGAGGCCGATTTATTGGGCCATATTGTTTGGCTTGAGCTGTAGCAGCCACATTTCTAAACGATTGGTTATCTTGTATCCAAGTGGACGAAATGATTGTTCCAAAGATTCGAATAGTTCAGTCTTTATAGACATATTCATATCACAAAATGCACCATTTATGAGTCATAAATTTTACAACGGAAAAAATTGCTTGTTCGCCGAATAATTACAAAACTACGTTACATTTGTACGTCTCGCAAACCGGAATAGGGACAGGAAGCAGTACAAGGCCGGAGGTATGCTTACGTCACCCCACGGATCACGATAATAACAATGAAAGCCTGGTTGCTACGCAACCAGGCGACTCAAAAATAAATGTTCAAATCAGGTATAGAGTAAACAAAAGATAAAGCGACCTGGCAACTTTTTATCTAGTTTTAGATTGCATTTTTTCTGCCAGCCGCTAACAAATGGACTGACTGTACAGTAACTGATTGCCATCTTCACAATAATTTACATACGTTTTAAAGGTGTAAGTTTAAATCTAAATGCACTTTGACACCCGCATTGTTTACCTTTAGCAGCTATAGGGCCTTTAACTAATTGTCTCTGACGATTGATGATAGTCCTTGCCTCATGATACATTTATTCCCTCTCTTAGCGCTGAATATTGTCTCAAAAATTCTTGTACAGAAATTCAGCCGGTAACTTGGAAGGAATATGCTAAATATCGATACAGAAAATCAAACATAGAATGGATAGTTGCCTCCACGTCACAAATGAAACAGTGCTGTAAACGGCGTAAAACAAAAACAAGCAGACAAACGAAAATACTGATACTGTAATTCTGAACACTCAATCAAAACCGCTGCCACACTTCTTTCACAGACACATATTTTCCAACTAACAATTCGAATCAAGCGAATGTGTTCGAATAATTAAGAGCTGACTGGCACTACAGGTTAACATTTAAAGATACATGTACATGTACATCCTCACAGCCAGAGAGAGAGAGAGAGAGAGAAAACGCTTTTAAAATTTGATTGACTGTAGAATGTTTCAGAAGTACTCAGCCGGGTAAACATAAAAAAATTACCGACATATATGATGTAAAGGACAAATACATACATCGGAAATCTTCGATTTAAAACCGGAAACGTCATTTCCGATTTCGTTGAAGACCTCCAGAAAATAAAATGCATTTGTTTAATTCGTAATCTATGCAACCTTGCAACCGTCAAGGTTAACATGTGGCATAAAGATACAAGAATGATCACAGTTTGATGAAATAATGAAATGCGTTAAAAACTGGCTGGAAACAAGTATAGATGTATCTTTAAATTAGAAAGACTTGTGATACATGTGCCAATTGCTACAAGACAAGACGTTTGCCTCAGATTAGTTATCGAACACTTGTATTGCATCATAGCTCAACGCTTTTACCATTTTCCAAAGTCAAAACTTCTGGAGAGGACAAATTCAAAATTGGTGCAGAATGCAGATGAACTTAAGTTCTCCGATAGGGTAGAATACATTGTGGGAAAAGGAGAAAATGCTGGTAACCAACATTTTCTCCTTTTCCCACAATGTTTTCCGAGGGCTTCTTCCACAGGGTTGTTAAAATTCCGGGATTGTTTGATAAAGAATTAAGCTATAGAAGAAAAATAATGTCCTTGTATGTCCCTTGCAATGGTTTTGTTGTTGAATGAATTAAAGATTTGGCGACTGGACAGCTATGGGGCATGTTAAGATTTTTTTCCCGGTAATCAAGCACGGATAAATTTAAAAAAGCCATGCTCTGGCAAAAGGGGGCTTATTGCATATCCGTGATGCCTGACAGCTATTAAGCCATCACATAAGTATGGATCCATGATAGCCACTTTTTTTAACATCCGACTTAATCATGAGATAGACTGGTCAGATATACAGAACATTGACCAATAGCGAAAAATTTCGGTTCAGATTAGCCTGCGAGGGCTGCGAGGGCTGACCTGGGTCGATGCTTTTCGCAGATGCATTAAGCGTCCTTTTCACAGAGCGTAGCTCAAGTGTATTTTTCATTGCAAGTGCAAAGAAACTGCACATTTACATTGAGAAAAAGGGGCTGTTTGGACATTTAGAAGAGCCTGGTTAGTTTTTTGACGCAAATAAAATTTCTTGTTGACACTGATTAATACAACCAGATTTATTTTTCTTTAAAATTGGGAAAAAAAAAACTGTGTTCATGATTGCTACATGACAGACTACTCTCGACATATTCTGTTCACGATCTCCACGACCGACTACCTTCGACATTTTCCGTTCACCATAGCCTCTGCCGACTACTATCGGCTTATTCAGTTCACGGTTGCCATGGCCGACTGCTCTCGGTATAATATTATTCTGTTCCTGATTGCAATGGTTGACTACCATCGGCATAGTCTGTGCGTTCTCGCCGTCTACTCTCGTCCACTTAAATAGGCAGTGAGAGGTCGCAATACGCAATATTTGGTTTAAATCGTAGTTTTTCGATATGCAGTGTAAATGATACTCGTTCCCGAGCGGTTTTCTGTATCAGTGGTTCGTATTCTGTTCAGCCATAAAATGATGGACAAGATTTTAGCTTTCTATTTAGACATTATCTTCCACTTGGTGGCATTTTTAAAATACATAACCTATCTGATATGGGCATTCTGGGTACAGAACCGGACTTCTTTTCAAGGCGGCAATCAATGCAATGAATTTCAAAATAAAATATACGTTTACTCACTAAAACCTACCTTGTACGATTCTTCCAGCCATGGTTAGCTAGCATATAACCTATGCACCTGCCAGTTATAAACATAGCTTATAATTTTGAGCTTGGGAAAAAGCCCCGGTATAAGCTCAGCAATGCGGGGACTTTATTTTGTTGTAAGTCTGTTGCACAAATCCCGGTTTTCCACATGTCTATATATAGAAACTATCAATAGAGATTTGCAGTCAACAACTGCAGTACAGAATTTCCCTGTTGAAATCATTTTGATTTTTGAGAAATTTATAGCGAAACACTAGCTTGATATTTCCACAGACGTATTATTTATTGCCATTTCCCGCCTGCACCTTTTTACGCACCGCGTATTAATATTTATCCTGTCCAGGATAATGATGCGTCAAGCTTACTCCTAGAGGCAAATAAACGATAATCAGACTGACTTACTTGCTAAGGGTTCAGTAACGTGGAAGAAAACGATCCGTATTTTGGTGACACTATAAGACGAAGACGTCAAAAAAAACCGTGTCATTATCAAAGGAAATGTTAACCGACCCCAGGCAGTAACAGACAAACCCCATGAAGCATGGACTGGAACACTGCGGGAATGGGAAAATGCATGTTACCAGCACTTTTTACCTTTTACCGTGGTGTTTCCACAAGCCCATTGATGTAGGTTCGTTAATTAAGATGAGGGAGAGATAGGTAAAAGGGTTTATAAAGGGTAGCCATCTGATATATCACATACTTTTTAGTTATCGACGATACAGTGGATATTTTAGTTTAATTTCAATGGCGGGGAGAATGGTTGAATGAATGAATGAATGAACGAGCGGATGGATGGATGAACTAACGAACAACTGTATATTGCCCTGCTGTCGTCTGTGGCTTCTCTTTTCCAAAATTGCTTTCCACCAGGGATCGTATGTAACATGTAATTTAAAAATATTCCTTTTCCGAAAACAGTGTTGGAAAATGTTGAAATGATGTTTACCAGCATGTTCTCCTATTCTCACAATGTTTGATAAGCTTTCTTTTCTCTTGGTCGTTAAGACTTGTGATTGTTGGGTAAAGGGTTAAATGTAAATTGTAACAGTAATTAGTTGAGCACATTGTATACGGGGAGGCATTTTAGCGTGTCATATACATGATAATGTAGGGAAACAATATGGACCTTAGCCTTAACCCTTAGCCTCCTTTACGTGACGATGATCTTGAATTTACTTTGCGAAAAGCATAATGAGAGATCTGTTTGCACATAAGGGTAGCGTGGTCTTGAAATACACGGTTACAAATCCTAATTATGGTTTAAGTAATACTAATTAAGAATTATGACATAAACTTAATGTGAATTCCTCTTGTGCTGGTAAAAAATATAAGTACGGCAGGATATGGGTCAAAAATCAATAATATTAAATGACAATGGTCAATAAAATACGACAGTGAAAAATCTCTTTAAAAACATACAAGATCAAACAAATAATTTGAATAAAATATACGGGGATGCGTTTAAGGGACGTTTTAACCAATTCGGCATGGAAATTGCAGACGTTTTAACCAAAGGTAGGATGTTTTGACTCTTGGATGTTTAAGCCAGATACCAATTAACTAATCTGTTTGTACATCCCGGTACACAGCATGATAACGGCATCCTGTAACACAATTAATTTTTACAGATTTTAGCAGGAAAATCTTTCGACAAAGCCAAAACACTGCGTGTGAAAATAGCTTTCAATAATGGCGATATTGAACTTTTTGCCCTACAAACAGTGCGCATGCGCGGAAAGTGGAATTCTGGGATCGTATTTCCTTGGCAACGAACGGCGTTGTAAACTATAGATTAGGTCAGAGTGCACAGAACACCTAGAGTGACACTTGATCTGCACAGTCCAATATCTTGTAAAAACCCTTGTGAAATGTGCTCATGATTGGTGTTATTGGGTAGAATGAAATCAGCACATTTCATTTACAATTGCCACTGGCGACTTCTCTCGGCACTTTCCGTACAATATAGTCGTCTTCTCGGTTTGAAAAGGCTATCAGAGTTCTCGATATGATAAGCAGGAAATTAGTTGTAAAAAATGTTTAACTCTTTCAGCGTCAAAACTATAAAATCGACATCTTTCGTCGGCTGAAAATACAATCCAGCGAAACTCAAAATATTCTTTTTATTTGATAGGCTTGACTATATAGGTCCCTAATTCGATACCCGTAAGCGGGTTTCAATTTTGGGACTGTTTGGCCCACACATTCTGCGCGAGTACTGGTGTAGTTTCCAAGAAGCAGAATCAAGAGATATTAGTATAAACTGCAAGAACTTCTTTCTCAATCCAGCTAAAAAAATTATGTTTCAGCTAAACAAACGGACAATATATATGAGCCGCGCTCTTTGAAAAGGGGCTTAATGCATCTGCGAAAAGTATCGATCGAGGTCAGCCTGCGCAGTCCGCGCAGGTTGACCTGGGCCGAAACTTTCACTATTTGTCAATTTTCTATATGTCAAGGGACCAGTCTTCCTCATGATTTAGACAGGTGTTCGACAAAATGGATTTTATGCATCCATAACAACATGACTTGATCGGTATCATCCATCACGGAGATGCATTAAGCCCCCTTTTGTCGGAACCCCGCTCATATACAAGATCATGCTTTGCGTTCTGTGCAGTCTGATCTTGATGTATGCAGTCCTGAAAAGGCACGTATCGTAGCCTTTGCGCTTTAGGGATGGAGGAGGCAGAGCATGGTAAAAATTACACGCTTTTGTATTGTATCGAACATTTCATATGGCATCAACTCCTCATCCCCTTACCAAACAAATCACAGTTTTAACGACCTTATTGGAGAAAGTTTTTAAAAGCATTGTTGGAAAAGGACAAAATGCTGGTAACCAGCATTTTCTCCTTTTCCAACAGAGTTTTCCACGCTATCAGAAAATATCAGTTTATTTTTTTATCACGTTTGAATTTGTCGTCTACAGTTGTTTTGAATCTTAAGACTTGTCGTGTTGGGACGGGTGAAACCGGTAAGCTCCTGCTAAAAGGCCCAAATAACAGCCAAAAATAACAAAAGGGGCAGTAAAATGCATTCAAATTTAAATCATACCATTAAGAAGTATAGGTATTATTGTGAAGGTGGCAATCTGCTGTTGTACGGTCGGTCCAGGTGCTAGTCACTGGCGGGAAAATTGATTTCAAAACTAGGTCAAAACCAGGTTGCTCCCTTTTGTTTACTTTCTACCGGATTTTTCAATGGATTTGTCCTCATTTAAAACCGGAAACGTCAACAGTGATTTCTTTAAAGGCTGCCATAAAATGAAAGGCATTTTCTATCGGACGTAATATCTGCAACCTTGCAACTGTTAGGGGTAACATGATGATACAAGAGTGGTTCTAGATTCATGACGTAAGATAAAGATAAACTGGGTTAAAAGCTGGTCGAATACGAATATAGATGTATCTTTAAGCAAACACAAAGGGAAGTTCAAATTGTGTTTGCTTTAAAGCAGGTGCTCGCAATATTTTAAATTATTTGTCTACTCTTGGATGTAATCCAGTATACGGTAACACTTGACTCTTTTGATAAATGGAGCCGACTTTTCTAGAGGTCTATAAGTACATGTACCTTGTTCGTTTCACTTGAACCTGTTACCAGTTGAAGATTAGCATCTGCTTGCAGACGGTGTAGATCCAAGATCAGAGTGCACGTTTTGTGCAGTCTGATCGCGATCTACGTCGTTTGCAGAAGATATCGAAGGCGAAATTGGCAGTGAAAGGATTACTACAGTTGGCTTGCTTGATAGAGGTGATCAATAAAGAAAAAAGATTTACTGTATATCTAAGAGAAGACGGTTTGGCAGTCTGGTAGAATATAGATGGCTCAAAAGAATGACATTTCAAGACTTCGAAGAGGTGTCTTTCTTGACTGATATGAATAAAGTTGTGGGAGAATGGGCATTTGCTTATAGAAAAGAAAACATTCTCGCATTTTGAAAAAAAAGACAACTTTTTCAGGGAGTGAAGTGTGTTGAAACGCGCATTGTAGTGATAACGGGTCAATTTGTTATCTTCTTATCAGACATTTACCCTTAACGCGCCAAATAAAAACAAACGGATCATTTAGTTCAGTAGACCAAATAATACCACAGAACTACCAACTTTAAAACTGCGTTTTACAAACCATCACAGATAATATTCTAAAACGAAGGTCATGACGCTAACCCTAATCCTGGACTACATTGTCCTTAAGGGCAAAATAAAGTTACATCAGGCGAACTTGTAAAGACTATGAAAGTATTTGACGTAACGCCACGAGCACCTGAGTGTAACGCGGAAGAATAACTTATCTTAACGTTTATGTGTTCTGTTTTTGTCCGTTTGTACAGAATTCTGATGGACAGACTGATCCTGAAACGTGGCTTGCTGATCTCAGCTTTACTTATTGCTGCGACTGTGTTAGCATTTGGAACCTACTATCAAACAAATCCAGGTTTGTGACACTTTTGTTTTCTTATAAATCCTTTAATGGCGTCATAAGCGACATAATGCTGCGGATGGTATAGATTAAGATTACGTGAATCGAACATGTAGGCTAGTTTTATCCTAGACCTATTCCGTCTTTGTGTTGATTCGATACACATCCTTTAGAAATTCATTCTTGGTATGTTACTGAACAAATACTGTTCGTCTTGATATTCATCTTATCGCTGTAGTCCATGCTTGTTCACCTTTCAACATGTATCTATCGGACATATCTTTATTTTGCATGTCTTAATAACTAATGGACATTTCATTCAGAATTTAATCAAACAACTTTCATGTCGGACTGCCGACGGAGTCTCTGCAATGTTTTTCAGTCATGCAGACGGTTGCATAACAAACCAGAATTCACTTAAGAATTTTTACACGAAATCTGTTTCAGTAATCAAACAAGACCGTGCCAAACAAAATTTTGTTTAAAAAAAAAAAGACATAATACCATTCTGTAAGTTGCATTACACGATTTATGGTGGTTCATTCGGAATAATCGTATCTCTTCCACGGACATTGATAACAAAATAGAGAGGTGTTAAATCAGTATGGATTTAGCTCATAAATAGGCAAGAATTGTACAAACATCCTTATTTCAATCGAGAAATTATTTATCAGTCTTACTTATGATGTATATTTTATTGAACAAGCACAGTCAAAAGTATCCAAATTTGCCGTTCAAACAGCGACAAAGTTCCATGTCGGAGTTTGCTAAAGGAAACTATGAAGGAACCGATAAGACCTACGAGCACGATGACTGTCAAAATGAAAAACAATGTACGTCAGGGCTTATAAATAGGACTACATGTCGCTGCTGTTTGCAGGACTTACATGGCAACGACAGAGCAACGAGGCTTATAGACTTATTCGTCCCTAAAGCTTATCGTCACTTCGAAACTATTTCTGCATGGACTAATAATACCAGCCATCGATTGGTCTTATTTTAAACCTTAGGCCGCTAAGCGTGACTCAGTTGCCTTTTGCGGACAGTGTAGATTAAGATCAGAATGCACAAAACGTGTAGTCTGATCTTGGATCAACACTGTCCGATATGGAGATATTTTTCTCAAAGAAAAAAAATCGAAATAGCATCATTCGCTATTAGATTCCTTATCGACGAAAG
This sequence comes from Tridacna gigas, assembly GCA_945859785.2. NCBI lineage: Eukaryota > Metazoa > Mollusca > Bivalvia > Cardiida > Cardiidae > Tridacna > Tridacna gigas. The sequence continues at coordinate 33,006,321 of OX244034.2, forward strand.
CGAAACTAGGTCATATTTACAGATTTCGAGACTATTCTCACTAAAATCTGTTCGTAATATTTCTTGTTCACCTTGGGACCATCCACCCTAATTCACTTTCAGCGGTCAGACAAGGGTAAATCCTATCAAACTGAGTTTTCTCAGTTATCAGACAGAGCTGTGGCAAGGACTCTAGCTTACAATCCCTGATAGCTCGGTCGGTAGTGTTGCCATCTATGAAGTTCGAGGGTTCAAGTCCCACCGAAGGCATTATTAGTTGTCGGGTCAGTTGGCGGCGCACCTCGAAACTTGTTCACGGCTGAGGCGAATCATGTCGCCCCGAGCCGATGGCGAGTGCTTGCTATGGATTTATTGGATTTGCTATGGACAATGGATTTATTGTACTGCAAAGTTTTACCATTCCAACGTGTATTCAAGCAAAATTCGTTTTATTGTTTCACAAATCGAATACGCTTACAAAATCTAATTCCCGTCTGAGTGTCCAAACGCATTGCAAAATGACTTCACTGAAAACTGAGATCACTTAAACCTGGATAAAAGGTGCAGATTGGTGCATGAAGTCACTGCGATAGATATTCGATGCATTTTTATTCAAAGGTGGATTTTAATAACTTGAAGGTAAGTAACTTTTCATTTTATGATTTGTTGGGAACAGTAAACGACCATTAGTTGTTTCAAACGACCATTAGTTTAGTATTATTTTTAAGGTAACAATGCATAACCTTTAACACTGCACGGTTTTCTACATGAGGATTCGACGCCGCCATCTTGGATTTTTCGTTGAAGTGTATAAGTATATACAGTTCTCCCGACACAGGGAAACTATGTTGTACTCTGGGAGCTGCTAGCGTACAGCAATATATACTCGGAGCATATTATCCAATCAGGTCGTGAGAAATATCTTTGCAGTATGATAGTATTCTTTTCGGGTTTTTTTTTTTTCCGAACTAAGAATAAACAGTTACGTCCTATTGATTTTTTATACAAAATATCAACCCCAGGTCCACAATACCCCCTCAAGAATCAATGCGTTGAAAGCACTGGTGTGGCATTTATGAAGATAGCCAGTGTGTGGAATTAATGATTTGAAAAATAAACAAACAAGAATGTGGGACGAACAAGCCCGGACGAATTAGCCCAGGGACAAACTGGTTTTGGGACGAACACAGTCAGGAAACAAAGGTTGTATGTATCATTGCACCAAGAGAAGGCCATAGAGGATGTAAATATTTTCAATGAAAAAAGAAGTATTCCCATGATCGATGCCCTAATCAAGTTCATTTTAATACGTCGTTGTTAATTATGAATTTGAGCGCTATCGAAACACTTATTTGTTTTAGAAAAAGCGAGTTTGATTGGGTTTACTTCCTCGGTTTTGCACAAACTACGATACATGGTTTTTAAAAAACCGTATTGAACTCATAGTGGCATTGTCTTCGACAAATGCCACAAAAAATGGGGGTCAAAATCTGGTCCATTGTCCCGTTAAAATTAGGCATAGGTAATGAAGAATAGCTTTGTCTGTTATAAGGGTATCCTGAGAAATCTGACAGTGTTAAAACTTGAAACAGTTGCATGAACTTTACCTTGCCTTTTTACTATCGGCTTGAAAGTTTCATTTCACTTATTTAGCAGGACAAGGGTTAATGGTTTATTGTATGGGTACCAGTGTCGTTAAAGTGGCTGGACTGTGGATCTGAAGGTCGCAGGTTCGAATTTCATGTTGATAAATAAGTTTTTCGTTTTTCCCCAACTACATGTTTACAAACGGTAACAGTGTAATGACTTTTCCCAAAATACTAACTTTCTTCTTTTTTTCTGTCTTTTTCTTTTTTTTATTCAAATCTAGTTTTATCTTTCATTATTAACCTTTCCCTACAGAAAAATAAACTCTCTATCAGACGACAACTTTTTTTTTTCAGATTTTTTTCTGTTTTTCTGACGACAAATTACACATACATGTTATTGTCGTTGGAAGATAAAAATTAGACTGTGCGAAAAGAAAAAAAATGTTGTCCATCATTTTCTCCTGTTAATGTAATATTTCGACGCATTTTAGCCGTAGGGTAAAGAAATCATGGGAATATTCTCTCAAGAGATTAGGATGAGCACCGTTTTCTAGCCCTCTAACAAACGACAAAATTGTAGCCCGGTCTGGATCGAAAGCAATTGCAGACGACAAATGAAAGTGTGGCTCAAATGATAGATTTTTTAAGAAAGGATACAAAACATAGTGGGAAAAGGAGAAAATGCTGGTTACCAGCATTTTCTCCTTTTACCACAATGTTTTCAAAGCTTTCTTCCTCGGAGTCGTTTAAACTTCGGATTGATAGGTAAAGGGTCTATAATTCTAAATTCAACACCAACTTTTTTTTCTCATTTTCAGGACGCTTTCAGTCTATTTTAAGAGTACCACAGTACTATGAAAAAGAGATCATTGGAAGAGAAATATTGCTTCTTCCGTCTGTGGACAAAATAAATGCACTGAACACTTCAGCAGTTCTAGCTCTGATTCACCAGTAAGTCGACCGTCTGTGGTTGTTTCATTTTTTTTTTTTTGCCTTAGGTTATTGTTTTCCTATCCATTCTTTCATTTTTTTTTTCAATAATTCGATATCTTTTTAATGATCGATTTCCTTATTCAGTCATTCGTTTGTTTTATGTCTTGATATACAGTCGCTGAAACTGAAACGTTTTTATTACCCGCCGAATTTCAAGGGGGGGGGGGGGGGGGAATTAGCTTTTGCGTTGTCCGTCCGTCCGTCCGTCCGTCCTTGACGAAATTTGATGACACTTCACACATATGTTCCTTATAATGGTCCGCCGATACACTTTTACACTTTTTTTGTTTTTTTCTATTAAATGTCGTGCCATAGAAAAAGAGGGTTTGATGTATATTTCCATTATGGGCCAATATCTCTTTAACTATTGGACAAAATTTTATGAAACTTCATATTTATATTGTTTATCATAAGGCAATCATTATTTGTTTTTATTTAATGAACTTTCATCTCATGGAAAAAGCGGGCTTAATGTAGACTATAATTTTATTATGGACCAATAACAGTCTTCTAGTCCCTCCGTCCAATAATAAAAAGCCCATGTGTACATGCAAAACACAATACCTCTTATATGTTTCTATCAAAAAAATGTCTTTTTCGGCGGAGGATACAATTCCAACGAAATAACTTGTTTTCCATACAAGCAACACGGCGTATCTGTTTCAGTCGAAATTTGTCAAGCTACATGTATCCATCTGATTAACCCTTTACTAAAAGACAAAATTTTAGACTGGTTCAATATGAAACCATTTGCTGACGATATTTTAAATCTGGCACAACGAATGAGACTTCTATCAGCAAGAGTAGAAAACTTTGCGGGGACAGCAGAAAATGCTGGTTACCAGCATTTTTTTCGTTTTCCCACAAATGTTTTCAAAAACCATCTTCGTCAATGCGTTAAAAGTTGTGATTGTGTGGTAAAGGGTCAATCTCACTCTGTAGGCCACTGGGTACCCACAGTACATGAGAGTCATGCTCTGTGAAAAGGGGGTTTAATGCATCTGCAAAACGTATCAACCCAGGTCAGCCTGCACAGTCCGCGTAGGCTGACCAGGGTCCGTATTCACCAACCATTCTTAAGAACGTTCTTAGTCTTATTCTTCAAAATATTCTACATTTGAAAGTAACACAACTTCTGATTGGCTAAACCATTTGGTTTAGCCAATCAGAATTTATGTTACTTTCAAATGTAGAAAATCTTGGAGAACAAGACTAAGAATATTCTTAAAAATGGTTGGTGAATACGGACCCTGGACTGAGACTTTTCGCTATTGGTCAATTTTCTGCATGTCAGAGGATTAGTTAACCTTATGAAGCAGTCGGTTGTTTGACAAAATTAATATCATGACTGGCTTAGCACGATGCATCACAGAGACGCATTAAATCACCTTTTGCTAGAACATGGCTCTTATTTTAGTGACGAATCAATGCACGTAGAATTCAAATACATTATTTTATCTAAACCTCAGCCTCAGGGTAACTTACAATGAATTAGAATTGATGAAAGCTCTACACATTGTAAAGAAAATTTGGAATAACAGATTTTGTTTGTTTGTATCGGAGTTAAACGCCATTTTTACAACCTAGGTCATATCACGACGGTCAGTGCACCTACGCGTGTGTTTCCTAGCTTTCACACACCAGTACTGACACAAATTTCTTTCAAAGTCAGTGACTACTTTTCCCACATGTAATAGAGGTAAGAAGCGAAAAATCGCCGGAAAGAAATTTTGCCTTAAAAGGGTATCAAAACCGCAACCACCAGGTCTGAAATAACACATACAATGATGATTGCTTGAAAACAACAAAGAGAACAGATGGAATAAAGTTACTCATTCTGTAACTGTGATAATTGTAGGCCAAATTAAAGCTTTTCAACACAATCCTGAGTTTTAACGACCCCAAGGAAAAGGCCTTTTTGGTAAAGGACGAAATGCTGGTTACAAGCATTTTCTCCTTTTTCGACAGTGTTTTCTAGTTTAGAAACACAGATCTCATAATTTGCCCAACAATTAATTCGTCGTTTGGAATTGCTTTCAGTTTGGACAAGTCTAATTTTTTTGTCGTTTGCTAAAGAGTTAATGGCCCTACAGAAATTCTCCATGTATTTCGAACATACTATTTTGTATGAAATGTTGAAAAAAAAAAATACAATACACATTGAGGGTTGGTTGGTTGGTTGTATGGTGTTTAATAACGCCGTTTTCAACATTATTTCAGTTATATCACGGCGGCCATTGCACCTATCCATGCTTTCCTGGAGTTTCATTTACCAGTACTCCGCACAATACTCTTTCAAAGCCACTGGCTGCTTTCCCACATAACCATCGTCGAAACAATGGTCAACGATGAGAGAGGAATGAATCCTGTCGCAATGACTATCATCAATCTTCGGAAAGAAATTGGCCAAGCTGGGGATCGAACCAGCGACCTCCTGTTCTCCAGTCCTTTACGCTACCGAGTGAGCTACGGGGACTTGGCACACATCGAGGGATGAATATGTCCAACTTAAGCAGATATAGACACGTGTCGTTTATTGCACATATTCGTCAGTCAGTACCGCAGATAATGGCAAAATTTACATAATATAGTCGTCAGCCAGTCAAGCAGATAACAAGTAGTTGTACACAATGGTTCATAGCGAATATATGTTAGCCAGTCAAGAGATAATGGCACACCACAGTTTATCGCAGTATAAAGCGGCAATTCAAGAGGTAATGGCACATCACGATTTATTTCAGTATTTGTAAGATAGTTAAGAGATAATTGCATACTGCAGTTAATTGCAATATTAGTCAGTCATACATAAGGTAATGGCACACCATGGTTAATTGTAATCCTAGTATTAGTCATCCAGTCAAGAGATGATAACACACCGCGGTATTTGTCAGCTAGTTGAAAGGTAATGGCACACCACGGTTTAATGCACCTTTATTCATAGTATTAGTCATCCAGTCAAAAGATAATGGCACACCACGGCTTATTGTAATATTGGTCAAGCAATCAAGCATATACATGTGGTTGCATACCATGGTTAATTGAAAATCCAACTTTATTTTGCGATATCTGACTCCATTTTTTATGTTTTTTTTTTCCCCATTTCAATTACTAAGAATGAATCAGATATTTTAACTGTTCCCAGGCTTCCTTTAGCCACACTATGTTCAGCAAGTCAGACTTGTAAAATACAAAAGCACTGATATGCAATTTCTTTTTTATGCCCCCGCCATGAAATGGGGGCATATAGTGTTACACCTGTCCCTGTTTATGTATGTATGTATGTATGTATGTGCGTGTGTTCGCTAAGTAGTGGTATTAGTGTCCGGCCATTAACTTCCAGGTGCATGATCCGATAAAAAAATGCCACAAATGGTCACGATAGATAGACAACGTGTGGCGTGCAATATTCGTGTCGCCAGCTTAAAAGTCAAGGTCACAGCGCTTAGTTGAACTTTGTCAATATTTTCTACAATTATAGTGATACCAGGTGCTCATGTCCGGCAAATAACTTCCAGATGTAAGTTCGATTCTAAAATAATTTGGCAGAAATGATCACCGTGGATAGAAAACGTGTTGAGTGTAAATCAGTGTCACCAACGTACAAGTCAAGGTTACAGCGTTTGGTTAAACTTCGTCGATATTTGTTACAATTATAGTGATGACAGGTGTTCCTATCCGGCCAATAACTTCCAGATGTATGGACCGATTCTAAAATACTTCGGCACAACTGATGACCATGGATAGAGAATTTGTGGCATGCAACGACCGTGTCGCCATCGAAAAGGTCAATGTCACTGTGCTTAGTTTAACTTTGTCAATATTTGCTACAATTACAGTGATGTCAGGTGTTTATGTCCGGCCCATAAGTATGACATGCATTCTTGGATTTCTGAATAATATGGTACAAATGATCACCAAAGGTAGACGATGTGTCACAGGTCACAGTACTCAGTTGAACTTTTGCTACATTCATAGTAATGAAGCTTGTTCGTGTCCAGCCAACTTGGTTGCATTTCGAAATTATTTGGCAGAATAGATCACCACGGATAGATGATGTATTGCATGCAATAACTGTGTCACTAAGTTGAAAGTCAAAGTCTCAGCTGTCAGTCGACTCTTTGAGTTACCTCCCATATACTCAGCGTATATTTTCATGATACATCAAGCTGTAAAGGTTATAAGTAGGGAAATTTTATATAAAAAAAAAAGACAAGTCTGACTCTATTTTTGAGTTATCTCCCATAGTTGTTAAATTTTCTTAAGGTCAAAACTCCTCTACCAGTCGGGATATTTTGGTAATAATGAGTAGGGATGCTTGGGACAGTCATCAAGAAGAAGAGGTTTTTTTTCAAGATTGTTTTACTCTGACTTACTCAATCTGTTTTCGGTGATCTCCCCAAGGTGGTAAAATCTTGTGTAAGCCAGAAGTCTTTAACCAGTGGAGTCATTTTAATGGTTGTGAGTAGAGCTGCTAAAAACATGAATAAGGGTGTCATGATGTATCAGGATAACTCTGGCCTGATTGTTGGAGTTATCTCCCTTACTTATACTTTTGATGCAGATTATCATCAGTGCAGGCAGCAGTCCATATTTTTTCTCTCATGATTTTAGGATTTTTTGCTAAAAATTACTTGCTACCAAACACAAAATTGGGTTTCTCAGAATTATGCTTCGAGAGTTATTATCTTTGCAGGCAACTGCCCTCATTATGCCCCTGCCATAAAGATGCAAATGAGTATATAGTGATATTCCTGTGTGTGTTCTTAGGACAGCTGGTGTTCATGTCCGGCCTTTAACTCTGATGTCCACTGTTGGATTTCAAAATGATTTAGAACAAATGATTGCCATGAAAAGACAGCATGTTGCAAGCAAAACAGTGTTGCGAGCTCAAAGGTCAAGGTCACAATGCTTGTGAAAATTTTTGCGAATACAGTGTATAAAATGTTTTCGTCAATTAGTTTGGCTATATGTCCTTGTTTGAGTTTGGAATTACACCATGACCTTGACCTTTGTCAAGTGGCAGGGGCATATGTGTGAGGTAGTTCACTCCAAGTGACAGTGTGCGTTTCAAGATGCCTGGTTGATGACACATCATAACGGAACATTGCACACACTTTGTAAACCGCTCATGTAGTGTTGTGTGGTAACACGATTCTGTACACAGAATGACGATGATCAAGCCATGTGAACGGAGTTTGAATGATAAAAAGTTGAGAGGGTAATCAGAACATGCTTGGGATAAATGGATAAATGAACTAGTGTAAAAGTTTCAGAAAATAATTTGAACACGATATTATCTTTCATAAGATAGACGGCGTAAGAGATACTAGAATATGAATACTGAAACTCTTTTGTGGCTCAATATAAAGTAAAATAATGAAAAGTGACCTCACGAGCAATTGCCTCTTTTTCCTCACTGTTTTTTTTTTTTTTTTTTTTTTTTTGAAAAGTGGCATTGGGTTATAGGGTAACGCTTATGAAAATATTAATCTCCAAATAGTACAAGAAAGGAATCATTCTCTACTACATTATTTTGCTATCAAGGCCCTAGGGTATCTATTAGCAGTAGTAACGCTTGTAAATAATGGTCTCATAAATGTGTGAGCAAACATGCCAGTAGAGGCCCACCGAATAAACGTGTGCATATTTTTACCCATCGCAAATTACCATCTATTCATTCTTTACCAGTACCAATAAGTAGGTCTTCGCATTCAGCTACGCCTGAAAAACGGAAACGGTTGACTTAAGAAATTGCGATTGAAAACAGTCCAAAATATCTGAAATTCTATTTCATTTAAAAACAATTACTTCCAGGTATACCAACACATACCAAATCCTTTGTCGAAACCAGCTTCGGATAGGAACTGTTTATGACGGTGGAAAGGAAGTGTGCATAGATGAGCCTGTTGCACCGAAAAAGCCTTGTTTAGTCTACTCCTTTGGGTAAGCTACTTGTGTTACTAGTTTTGACATTTGATAAACATATAAATGGCCCATGCTCTGTGAAAAGGTGGCCTCATGCATTTGCGAAAGGTTTCGGCCCAGGTCAGCCTGCACAGTCCGCGCTGTGGTCAATTTTCTGTATGTCTATCAGTTGTTCAGAATGGATTTTATGGATCCATAATCACATTACGACTAGCTTGGTATTATGAATCACGGAGATGCATTACGCTCCCTTTTGCCAGAGCATGGCTTATTTATGTATGCAGCATTATATAATGGATCTCGAGTATGACCCAACTACAACCAAGTGGCTGAAACTGGCTCTTTCCAAAACCGTTGATCGCAGAGCAGTTGCAAATATTCGATAAGTTTCTTGATAGGTCATTATGACCGAGTGCAGGCGCAATTCTATGAACCACAGATATTACTATATATATAAGTCCAACGACTTTACGACTGTACATTTTATCAAATTTAAACACGACTGAAGGACAAAATTTCCGCATGGAAACACGGATTAACTATAAGAATGACCATTACAATGTTATTTATGGGCAGTTTTAGTCAGGGAAAAAACGATATGTTTTAGACAGAGTTTGTTAACCCTTATGCTGCTAAGCGCGACTCAATGACCTTTTGAAGACAGTGTAGATCAAGATCAGACTGCACAGAACGTACAGTCTGATCTCGGACGTACGCTGTCCGATGAGGAGATTTTTTCCCTCATTTTTTTTTTTTTTTTTTAATCCTAATAGCTTGAAACTTTTATTTCTTTTATTCAGCAGGTTAAGGGTTAAAAAGTTGCTGACAATGTAGATCTAAGATCAGGCTGCACATATGAAATGTAATCTTGATCTACGTTGATCTTCTGTTTTGCACCCAGTTAGTGATGCCAGCGTCATTTGTTTCTTTCACAGGTCGAACAACAAGTTTGATTTTGAAGCAGATGTCATTCGATGGTTTGGTTGCGAAGTTCATACATTTGACCCGAGGTAAACGTCTCGAGAATGCGTCTTTTCATTTCATCCTTCTGCCAGTGCCGAATTAATCACTGTGACTATACAGAAATGATTTCGCTAATTTTATAGACATGGATTTTGGAATGGTGCAAGTAACACAACTTCTGATTGGCTAAACCATTGGTTTAGCCAATCAGAAGCGGTGTGTTACTTTCAAATTTAGAAAATATTGAAGAGTAACTCTAAGAAAGTTCTTAACCTTTAGGCTTCTAAGCGCGACTCAATACCTTTGCGGACAGTGTAGATCAAGATCAGATTGCACAGAAAGTGCAGAAGAAGAGGAAATGGCTATGGTATCTTTAAAACGATAGATATATATGACATGACATGAGTTGGCATTTGAGATAAAATTTTATTACATGAGTCTAGAAAAAAAATGTTTGTAAGCGAGCCTTTGGCGATCTTGATAACATTGTTTTTGTAGACGAGTTTAATAAAATTTAACCTCAAAAGCCAACGAACATCAGATCTTTTTTTTAATTACATAACTGTATGACAAGAATTACAGTCCATGATGTGTTAAAACCTAGGCATATATGTACAATCGGTACTGAAATTTACATGAATCCTATTCGGTTCTTTGACAGGTCCGTGACGAGTGAAACATAGTTCCAAAGAAACTTGCATATAATGATTTTGTTTTGAATCTAAAAATGATTAAATTCGCAACTTTTATCTTGACTAACAATTTTGACAGTTAATTTCACACTGGAATCTAGGTCAGCAATGTTTCAGAAATGAGGTGTATGATTACAAAGTGCATTCGGCATACCTCGGGTGATCCGGTGATCAAATCCCTTGGCTGTATCACGTAGCTTGATTTGCACCTACACGGTACATTTCGCACGTCTCCGGAAGCACACAGCTTTACCGTTATTGAAATTGTAAGACTCCTCTTAAAAAAGAAAACATGAGTAAATTTTCTATCGTTATCTTTCTAAGAATATTTCAGTCGGCAAACAGTTTGTACATTCAATTTTTAGCGTGGTTTATCAATTCTGTTGGGAGCTTTCATCGACAGATCGATAGAAGTGAATAACTTCACCGTGGTTGTTCATGTCGTTGCTAAGCGATCTACAGGGACGCCGCCATGTTTAAGATCATGTGATCGGTAGATGAAAATGGAATCCTCCTTTATACGGGCGAGGTTAGATGTAGGTACGGAATCGGCCGAGTTGTGACGAGTGTACAAAGTGTTGACCAAATACAGCACTATTTTCTTATCTCAAACGTATGTAAGATAAGAAAATTCGTTATGGCTGTATTACATTGAAAACACGGGAGTTATGTGATAAATACATTTCTTTAAATAACTAACAAGTGTATCTTTACACTTGGATATTTCTATTTTATGTTATATATCTATATAAAAACCTGGGTCCGTATTCACCAACCATTCTTAAGAACGTTCTTAGACTTATTCTTCAAGATTTTCCAATTTTGAAAGTAAAACACCTTCTGATTGGCTATACCGTACGGTTTAGCGGACCCTGGATGTAAAAACCTTTAAGATTTAACATAGAATTGGATCCAAGTATTGTGACTCTTGCTCAAGATGGGATCATAACATTTACTCGTGATGACATATTATCAAGACCTTTTCCTATCTTGAATTTTCTGCTCTTTAAAGGATCATTCTACCTTAAGATGAAGCCGGTTGTTTGACAAAATGGATTTTATGAATTCATACTTGTGTGATGACTTTCTTGGTGAAGTGTACCACAGAATATGCATTAAGTCCCCTTTTGTCAGAACAAGGCTTACATGTATCAAACGTCTCTTTCAGTATGAATCACATACCGATGAACCAAGTCAAAACCCCTCGTGGATGTAGATTTCATCGTACCGGCTTATCCAATGAGACCAAAGTCACAGATAAAGGCTGGCAGCTTCAAACTCTGGGACAGACTGTGAAATACTTGAACCATGAAAATGTATGTAGACAAAATAGAAAGCTAATTGTGTGTAAGCCATGCTGTGTGACAAGGGGGCTCAATGTATGTGAAATAAAATATCGACACAGGTCAGCCTGCGCGGACTGCGCAGGCTGACCTGGGTCGAAACTTTTCGCTCTTGGAAAATTTTCTACATGTCAGAGGGCCAGTATATCTCAGGATTCAGTAGATTGTTAAACACAAAGGATTTTATGGATCCACGGTTGTATAATGACTTGCTTCGTATAGTGCATCACGGAGATGCATGAAAACCCCTTTTGCTAGAGCGTGGCTTGTGTATTTAAAATTCCAAACAGTTTAAAAGAAGAACACTTGAAAGATGCCGGGCTTATTGCACTTAATATGTGACTCAAACTTCCAGATTCCAGACACGAACACGGAAAAGAAATTCAGAAACGTACAAAGAAAACAACAGAGAAAATAGCAAATTAATCAAGTTGTACAAAAAACTCGAGTTCTTTATTATATTGGTTTAACTCTCAAAATCTTCATATTTCGGATTCAAATAAAATTAACAATGAGGATGAAAAAATCAGTGATTTAAGGATTTAAACAAAAAATCAATCAATATTTGTGCCATACTCTTTGAAATAGGGGCTTAATGCATCTGCGAAAAATATCGACGCAGGTCAGCCTGCGCAGTCCGCGCAGGCTGACCTGCGCGGAAACTTTTCGCTATTAGTCCAATTTTATATATGTCAAAGGACCGGTGAAGGTCATGATTCAGTCGGTTCTTAGACAAAATGGATTTAATGGATTCATGATCATGTGATGACTTGCTTGGTATAATGCCTCACGGAGCTGCATTAAGCCCCCTTTTGCCAGAGCATGGCTCGATTCTTTTTGCGCTAAAAGGCTAGGTGGAAATATAGACAACAATTCAGATTGTACACAAGAGCACCCTGAACTGTCAGTACACTGTTTTTTATCCCCAAAAATTAATACAGATAACTGTACCCGAATGCCATTTTGATTTTGATTTTTGACGGGTCGCATCCGGGTATAGAGACAATTGCGAAAATAATAGGAGAAATCCTCAAACATTTTTTTTTTTTTTTGTGAGAACGTTTAAACTCTCGCGTTGTCGCAAATCGACGACAAAACTAGATTTTGAGCATACCTGTTGCTTGTGTATTCAGTCCACATGTTAAGGTTTCCCAAAATAGACAGGAAATTGTTGCCAAAAATGAAAGATTTAGAGATTTACACGCTAATAATTTAATATCAATTGTTTTCATGAATTTTGGCGAGTTCTGATTGGCTGAAAAAATTTTTTCATAGCTCCATGAAAAAAAACTGACGTTGTGCCGAACTACTTTAGCTGTCAAACTAATATAAACAAACATGTATACAATATTCCACATTTTTTTTAAACAGTTTCAGATACTCGTCAAAACCAAGCCAATGTCGCTGTCTCGAACCAAATTTCAAATAAAAGCAGAAGTAATCTAATATCTGCTGGTATAATGTCCAACTGTTCCTCCGAAAATTGTTCAATCCAATTTTTCGGGAATCATGAATTCCCACTGCAATATTCACCATGCTTCTACTCAGAGTGAAGGTTACTCATTGCGGGTTCTACACACTGCCGTGTTAATACTTGCATTTTATTGGTTGATTTTCAGGACATATTCTTGAGCCATACAAATATGAGTGGAAGGGGCTAAACTCAGACGTTATATTTAAAAATAAAGAAAATAAATGCAGTTTGAATTATTTCGGTGGGCGTATGTTGTCTGTAATATTAAATTATAAGGAATGAAGAGAATTTTTTTTTTTTTTCATGGAAGTATGAAAAAAAAAACTTAATCACACTTTTGTATGAAACCGCGAAGCAGTTTCATACAAAAGTGTGATTAAGTTTTTTTTTTCATACCTTCATGAAAAAAAAAATTCTCTTCATTCCTTAATTAAGGACTTCTAAAAGCGCTTTAGGCAATACGACGTTTACTAATTTGTCCGTGGTGATGTGTGTCACTGAAAATTAATTGCATTTCGATGCAACAAAGATTAATCTGACGAAACAGAAAGTCAGTACAGCGCTGTAGATTTTCTTCCGTAAAATTCAAGATGGACTTGACACCTTACGGTGCTCAACTAACGTCCAGATATGAAAAGAAGCATCGTAACCGTTTTATTATTGTGACTATCCAAAAGTTATGTCCATTGCTCTCATTATTTTACTATTATCGATATTTGTTATCTAAAGCTTCTTAACACTTAGGCTGATAAGCACGACTTTGTAGGCTTTTGTGGACAGTGTAGATCCAAGATCAGACGGCAGAGAACGTGCAGTCTGATCTTGGATCTACACTGTCCGATACGGTGAGATTTCTCCTGCGAGCATAATTTTAAATCGTTATCTACAGGTTGTCACTACTGACTGGAAATCTTTTGTTTACTTTATTTAGCAACTTAAGGGTTATCTCATTTAGACAATGTCTTCCTCTCAGTGTAAACATCATAGCGTAAATTTCTAAACCAATCAAATCGCAAATCAATACGTTTGGATCCGTATTTCGCAGTGTGAAGATACGAGTTTTTTCCTATCGTGTGTGTTGTTTTACCTGCATGCGACGCATATTTGAGCCGGAATTTTTAAGGTATATAAGGAATATATATTCCTTTTACTTAAAAGGTAACGGCTATTCATCACTTCCTGTTTTCTTTCAGAGAACCTTAGACATTCTCAAAATGGACGCAGAGGGAGCAGAGTGGCGGTCAATCAGCCAAATGATAGAAAGTGGTGATATTAATCGAATCAGACAGCTTCAAGTAGAACTTCATTTTCCAATCAAAGGAAAAAACTTCACAAACCATTTGACAGTATTAAAGAAACTCTATGATTCTGGCTTCAGAGTGTTTAACCGAGAGAGAAACGTGTTTTGTCCAATGTGTAATGTGTTTTACAAGGAACTTGGATATCAAGTTTCGTTCAATGTAGAGATGTGCTATATTAATACGAATCTTCTTTAGTCTTTTACTACACAATCCCAATTTTTAACTCTTATCCTGCTAAATTACTTAAATGAAAATTTCAAGCGATAGAAAAAAACCCAGAATAATTCTATTTCAAACTTATTTTTTGGAGGAAAATATCTCCACAACGGACAGTGTAGATCAAAGATCAGACTGCACGTTCTGTGCAGTCTGATCTTGCTCTGCACTGTCCGCGAAAGATCAGTTTGTCGCCCTTAGCAGCCTAAGGGTTAATAACCTCCAGAAAGAAGGTTTTTGAAAACATTCTGCGAAAAGGAGAAAATGCTGGTTATTTTTTCTACCCCTTCACGGGAAAATCACTTATTTTTAATAACATTGATTTGTTGTCTGCAAATGCTTTCAATTTGAACCAGCCTTAAATCTTGTTTAGTTGTGGAAGGAAGGGAGATGTTTACGCATAAACAATTAAATCCTCCCTACCACGATATCGATTTAAAGGTCCGTATTCACCAACCATTCTTAAGAATATATTTAGTCTTATCAGTCTCCAAAATTTTCTACATTTGGTAGTAAAACAACTCCTGATTGGGTAAACCAAATGGTTTAGCCAGTCAGGAATTAGGTTACTTTCAAATGTAGATAATTCTGAAGAACAAGGCACAGAACGTTCTTCAGAATGGTTGATGAATACGGGCCCAAGTTTAAGTTATTTCAGTTTTTCTAGGCTACAGTACCCACAAACCTTTCTGCATGTGATTTTACTTCTAACATTAAAGATTATTACCCTGCCAAGAAATATCTAGCGATCAAATGGCCATTTGAAACAAATAATGGTCGTTTACTTTTGCCAACAAATCATAAAACGAATAGTTACTGTCGTTCGAGTTGTTTAAATCCATGTTTAGATAAAAATACGGTGAATATCTATCGCAGTGACTTCATGCACCAAACTGCACGTTTTACCAAGATTTCACTGACGTCACTTGTCAGTGACGTCAGTTTTCAGTGTGACTGGGCATTCAGAAGGAAAATTCATTTTAGATTTGTGAGGCCATAAAACAGGGAAATTTCACTCGAACACATACTGGAATGGTAAAATTCTGTAGTAAAATAAATTCATTGTCCGGTCAGGTGGCAGGACAGTTAGAAACTTGTTCACAGCTATTGCGAATCATGTCGCCGCCTCGCCTTCGGCTCAGGGGGACATGATTCACCACAGCAGTAAACATGTTTCCAACTCAGTGCCCTGCCACCTGTCCCTACAAAAATAATAGCTATCTGATTGGATAAGACAGGCTGTCTCAGCCATATAATTCATTTTTCTTTGTGGACGAGTTTAATATTTTTTACCACAAAAGCCAACGAATGTCAGATTCTTTTTATCACATAACTCTATAACAAGAATAATAATCTAGTCAATAATGTGTTAAAACACGTGTAATGTGTAATGAAATTTACCTAACACCTATTCGCTTGTTTGAAATTACGAAGGAAAAATAGTTCCAAAGAAACTTGCATATATTGATTTTGTTTTGAATCTAAAAACGATTAAATTCGCAACTTTATCATGATTACTAATTTTGACCTTTAATTTAACACAGAAATCTGAGCAATGCTTTAGAAATGAGGTGTATAATAACAGAGTGTTGACCAAATACGGCACTATTTTCTTAATTCACACGTATGTGAGACAAGAAAATTCGTAATGGCTGTCTCACATTGAAGGGGAGTTATACGATAAAATTAGTATCGAAATAAGTCGGTAGCGTACAGGACTTGAGAACAGGAGGTCGCTGGTTCGATCCCCGGCTCGGCCAATTTCTTTCCGAGGATTGATGATAGTCATTTCGACAGGATTCATTCCTCTCTCACCGCTGACCATTGTTTCGACGATGGTTATGTGGGAAAGTAGTCAGTGGCTTGGAAAGAATATTGTGCGTAGTACTGGTAAAGGAAGTCCCAGGAAAGTATGGATAGGTGCACTGGCTGCGGCGACATAACTGAAATAATATTGAAAACGGCGTTAAACACCATACAATACAATCAAGTATCGAAATAAAGCAATATAAACTCACGAATACTTGTAAACCACCCAAGACCATTTTGAAAAATTACGGTTTAAACCGATTAGCAAAATCAACGAATTGCAACGTAATGGGTTACTCCATTTTACTGTATTACGTGTTAAGAATGTTATTAAAGAAATATTTGATAAGCATGTGGTATGACCTTTCAATGTTATTTGAGCAAGTGTAGAATAGTTCATAATTTGTAAAGCGGCGTTTTACTCGAATAAGTTTTGTTAAGTTTATTCGAACTGGGGCATAATTTTAAAAAGAATCGACGTTTTTACAGTACAATATAATGTGTAAATACTTTTTTTTTTCATTATCATTATCAACTAACATTATGTTTTAGATAACGTTTACATTCCAGTGTTTAAAGATTTATAGTTGGATATGTGTACTCTTTAGAATGTAGTGTTCTTAATTGTTTATACTTCTTTTTTCATGCATTTCTTCCAAGTGGCTGACGTCATCATCTAGTAACTTCTCTGGAAATAATAAGATGGGCCGTGCACTGTGAAAAAGGAGCTTAATGCATCTGCAAAAAGTTTCGGCCGATGTCAGCCTGCGCAGTCCGTGCAGGCTGACATGGTTTGAAACTGTTTGCTACGTGTGAATGTTTTGCATGTCCAGGGCCCTTTCTAATTTCAGATCCAGTCGAGTGTTAGACTACATGGATTTTATGGTTCTACAATTAGATAATGATTTCCTTGGTATAATGCATCACGGAGGTGCATTAAGCCCCCTTTTGCCAGAATGAAACAAAAAACAAAAAGCAACGACGCTTTAACTGTCTAAGTGCCATGGGCGAAACCATGGGCTTTTGCAGGCAGCATAGATCAAGATCAGACTGCACAGAACTTTCAGTCTCACATTACATTTATACCGCCAACTTGTTCAGTGAAACCCATAATTTAAAAAAAAATCTTTCTCCGTTTCATTGGATCGTATCTTTAGTCGCTGATAGTGGCTGGGTTTACACAATGTGAGTCATGCTCTGTTAAAAGTGGGTTTAATGCACCTGCAAAAAGTTTCGACCCATGTCAGCCAGCGCAGTCCGCACAAGCTGACTTGGGTCGAACTTTGTGTAAAGAGTAAATTTGCTACGAGTCCAAGGATAATTCAACCTTCATAACGAAGGTCATAGATATCACGATTTATTTCTATTTATAGCTCAAATATAATGTTATAAGAATAAAGTTATGTTCAAGATATGTCTTTGCATACTTTCTTTCCACGTCGGTAAACAGAGATATTATTGTCAAAGTACCGCTGCTCGTACCCGAAACACCGAGTGTCACTTGTATACTTTAAGGCCTAGTGGCGGCCACAAGTAAACGGATGTTAAAATGCATTTAGATTTAAATAATACCATTTAAAAGTACGGAAAATATCGGGTAGATAACAATCTATTATTGTGCCGTCGGCCCAAGTGTTAATCCCTGGCAGGAAAAAAAAAAATCTAAAATTAGATAAAAAGTAAATTAACTTTTGACTTTGATTTACGTGAGATATCTAGCCCCTATCATTAAGATTTTATTGTGTATCTGATCGACATTATTTTTTACAAAAGCTTTCAAAGTTAATATGATAAACTTTCAGATTGTATAAATTAACTAAAAAATGATGCATGTGTTTTTGAATTGTATGCGTTTGAATTGATCACTCTTTCTCCCTCTTTCGCTGATTTCTATCCACTGGTTACCGATATCGGTTTCAACAAAAAAGTTACAAAGAAAAAAAATAGACCACTAAACAGACATGCATCATTGGCCCGCAACATGCGAAATGAGACCTTCGAACATTTGCGTAAAGTGTCGTACCGGATTAGCCTGCGCAGTCCGCGCAGGCTAATCCGAGACGGCACGTTACGACTACATAAGATTTGTTCATACAGTAAACTTTCGTGAAACAGAAAATCGCACAAAAACGGGAAGCGTCGTCTCGGATTAGTCACAGACTGCACAGGCTGATCTGGGACGATACAATTTTAAGCATATGTCCAAAGGCTCCTATTCGTGTGTTGCACGCCATATAATGATAGGCCAAAAGTCAGCATCTTCTCCGTTTCCGCCGCGTTCTTCCACGGGGTCGTAAAACGCCGGGATTGTTCGGTAAATGGTTAACCCTTTACCAGACGACAAAATTTTAGCCTTGTCCAAATTGAACGCATTTGCAGACGACAATTTCAGTGTGGCTCAAATGGTGTAATTTTTATTTGATAGGATAGAAAACATTGTGGGAAAAGGAGAAAATGCTGGTTACCAGCATTTTCTCCTTTTCCCACAATGTTTTCAAAAGGCCTCTTTCCCAGGGGCGTTAAAAGGCGTCATTGTGTGGTAAAGGGTTAAACGCGCGCTGTCACTTACGATCAGTCTGATAGATTATCAATGCATCATTTCATTCAAGTATTCCATCTCTTTCACATGAAATATCTCTTAAAGTGTTTGGACGACAGTATTTGTATTTTGTATCATATGAAAGATTAACACATGAGCTTTCATTTGAAATTAATTTTATTAAAATAAAAAATGATCTAAAAAATAATACTAGCGGAGGGGGCGTACGGGCAATGAATAACCGTCAATTTTCTCAGTTGGGACCGGAAATACACTTTACCCTGGGCCTTTAAACGTGGGTATTGCGTTACTTATTCAGTGTATGTATACACAGAATAATTCAAAACAGCTCTACAGAACGACTCTCACGCGATGAACCTTCCATTATCATTTTATATTATTGTTAGTGTTTGGGAACACAAGTTTGAAATCACGTATCGTGATGAGAGAATGTAAAAACACCACTCGATGATATTTATATTATCTCGTCACGGTATGTGAATTTGAACCTGTATTCCCAAACACAAACAATAATATAAACTGATAATGAAAGGTTTATCGCGTGAGAGTTATACTATGAATTTCGAAGTTTTTGTATATGAGCCATGCTCTGTGAAAAGGGCATTTGCAAAAAGTAACGACTTAGTTCTGCCTGGACCAAAACTTTTTGCTTTTGAATTCTATCACGTGATTCAATAGGCTGTTATACAAAACGGATTTTAGAGATGTATAATAAATACCTCGTATGACGACCTGCTTGGTCACAGAGATTCATTAAGCCCCTATTTTCACAGAGCGTGACTCATATAGGTTATGAATAGTAATTTAGTTAATCGTTTATAGGATTTATTCAAGTTATTTCTCATATAAATTTCTACAGGAAAACCTTTTGGTTTAACCTTACCATAGCCAAATTGGATTCTAGTTTTTCTAGGCTAAAACGAAATTCTAATCTGGACAAGAACAAAAAAAAAAAATCCGATCTGACCTGGGCAGGTTCCAACCTGGCCTACGACATGTACACAAGCTATCAAAAGTTAAATGCTGGTATCTGTTCTAAGACAAAACCACGACACCATTGTATACATATATCACCATTCAATCAGCAGGTGGGAGTCTGTTTAAATACTTACACGGCTGCTTATCTCCTGAATCACAACAATGTGTTGTGAATGGAAAAATGTTCAGGGGACACCTGGTTGAACTTCAAGGGACTATAAATTAGGCGATTCGAGGGTGAATGTTATGGCTGAACCGGATTTTTTTCTGCTCCAGGGTCAAATATCAATCAAAGCGCTGAAGGCGCTGAAGGCCTGGGCATCAGAACCGGTGAAGAGGTAGGAAAATAAAATGAGGCCCAGAAGCTCAAAGTTGCTATCACATTTGTACAGGCTTAAAAACTGCTATCACATTTGTACAGACTAATAAAAAAATATCTACATGTCTCACACTGACAGTCTGTGGAGGTGACAACAGAATAGAAAATCATAAATTTGTAAAGGCCATTATAATGAGTATTTTTGTATAGCCTTGGTATCATGGTCTTTATGGATCGAAAGGAGATAATTTTCAAAGGATTTTCTGCTTCCTATTTTCTTCCTTTGGCAACAAATCATGGTAACAAACCAAAATGAGCAGCGTGCAACAGCAGAGAATATTTCTGGAGAGTGCAAAAATCCACAATGGCCAAGCAATGAGTCATATTTTTCTTTCATTTTACTACACTCGGTCTATAGGTTGAAATAGTAACCATGTCCTTTGAGCAATGACAAGGAAAAACACAAAATCTTTAAAGGCTAATATCGCAGAGCACGAGTTGGTGTCTGAGAATAAAATCTTTTACGTATTTCTTTTTATTTTTAAGTTTTGGTTTCTATGGCAACAAATAAAAAGACGTCCGCATTCGGGCGCCAGTGCTCGGTTGATTTTCAGTGAATACACAAAGATGAAAAAGGGGCATGACTTGATGGTTATTTACCCTTATTATTTATGTTTCCCTTTTGATAGTAAACAACTTGTCCAAGTTTTAAGTAAACATTTTCAGTAATAACAAAGGTATTGTAAAATGTCAAATATTTTGCATGACGACGACACAAACGACGAAAATGATGACACTAGGGCTATGAAAATACCATGTCTCTAAAAACAGTCAAGCTAAAAGTTCTCAGTCGAAAAAGGGGCATAACTAATTACTTTGCCAAAAATATTTTGGTGGTTACCTACCTCTGTTGTACTGAATAAAATCCCCTTTTAATAGTTATCGAAAAGCTCAAGTTTGAAGTAAGTATCTTCATTAATGACAGATATGATAAAATGTCAAAGGTTCTGAAAATTTAAAGCGATAAAAAAAGGGCGTAACTGTGTCAAAAATATTTTGATGGTTACCTGGCCTGTTATATGGGTACCCCTTTTGACAGTAAATAACTTGTACAAGGTTGAAGTAAATATCTTCAAGAGTAACAGAGATGTTAAAAAATGTCGAAGTTTTTGCACGACGACAATGACTCATAGGCTTTGACAATAGCATGACGCTTTCTTCGTAAACAGATGAGCTTAAGACTACCAGTTGAATAAAATCATATGGATGATACAAGACTGCCTAAGGAACATTTCTATAAAAGTTTTGTCAAAATATCTGCTGTAAATGGCACTTTTCAACTTTCGCATTGAAAGTCTATGGAATCTCTAAGTTGTCATGATCAACCAAGTTGGAAAGCCGATTTTCATGAACAAGAGGGCCGTTGGAACTAAAGCCCTCATCTGAGTAAAGTCATCTAGGATTGATAAATTTGAAGAGCTCCTGGTTGTAATTATGGAAAACACAGATGGGCCATGCTCTGGAAAAAGGGGGTTTAATGCATCTCCGTGATCCATCAATCGAAACGAACCATTATATATTAATGGATCCATAAAATCCATTTTGTGGAACAACCGACTGAATCATGAGGTACACTGGTCCTTTGACATGCAGAAAATTTGCTAAAAGCAAAAAGTTTCGACCCAGGTCAGCCTAAATACCTATGGAGATCAAGATCAGATTGCACTGAATAACAAGTCTGATCTTCGATATAAAAAGCCCACCAGTTACTTAACTCTTGACCACACATTCTCGAGTTTTAGGGACTCCAAGAATATAGCCTCATGAAAACCTTTTGGAAAAAGAAAAAGAAAATGCCCTCTTTTTTCTTACAAGGTTTTCTGCACTTTCACAACCAATAACCAACATTTCAGCGAAATCTAACTCGCCGTTCGCAAATGTTTTCAATTAGACAAGTCTAAAATTTCATCGTTTTTTAAAGATTACTGGTTTTCAATGGCTCATGTTACAAACTTTAATACATATTTGGTATTGTATGCTCCGAGTTTGCTATGGGTCGAAATGGTTATGGCCGAGATGTCATATCTGGAGAATTCCGACAGGAAGAATAAAGGCATATGTACCAATCAAATACATACTTATAACTTCAGACACGAGGTGAACAGTAATTTTACGAAAATTAAAATCTTGCCGAGGTTTTGAGACGCCTTTTTCAGAGAAAGAACACGTCGTCTGCGTAAAATATGCTATCAGTATTTGTCATTCAAATGGTGTGTAGAAAAAGGATAATCGAACGATCCCGATTAGTGCTCGGCAACAGCACTCGTCACAACTCGGTCGATTGCGTACCTACATCAAAATATTTGATCAACGATTACCCGAAGTTTGCCAATTGTTTTTTTCAATGTTAAGCGCACGAATTTGCAGTTATGAATAACCTCAAGAGAGCCGAAAATTCTCAGTCAACACTTTCGTACGATTAAAATCGCACATCTATCATTATGTTAAATTAAACCTTACTGTGATGTCCAAATCGAAATATTTTATTATTTAAATGGGTCGTTTCCTTCAGCGTATTGAGATGGATTACAGGCGTTACTTTTCACTTTTATTTGGGGTTTTCCGTAATTGCGTGGCTCGGGTTTTTCCGTAAATGCTTGGATGGGGTTGAAATTTTGGTATACGATTCCTATGGCCTTGGGCTTGGCAAGCCAAGCCGAGACCAAAAATTGGAGAATGTCATGCAACCCTCTATTTGTTTTTCTACAAATATGACGCTTGTTCGAAGGCAGATTACGAATCGTTCAGCAGAATTTTTTCCCGGAACAAGGATGGTCGGAAGTAGGTCATTTTGATGGCATGCTAGCAATTTAATCCATGATCTTGAAGTCGCCGAGCTCAAATGGTTACATCCATCAGCGTCTATTTAAAGGTCGCTCAGTTTACTGTAATTTACGACCAAAACTATATTCCCTTACTGTCCTTCTTCCAAGAAATTTTGATTTTTAATGAAACGTGTGATTGAGGGGATCCGTGGTGATTAAAGGGATAGGCTGCGATTTAGCGGACGAAGTAGTACAGCACCAGTAATCAAGACAATATTGTACACGATCTAATCTCGTTCATGTCCTTATTTACGTAGACCTACAATGTACATATATTTTGGGCAGCTAAAATGGCACATTGGCAGGAAAGATAACATCGAAGTGGCTTTAGGAACGCTGTGCAGACTACACTAATACAGCACATGGATACCGTCGCAATATTCTTTTTAAACATGTTTGGTCGGTTGCATAACAAAAGTTTATACAAGACTGGAACAAGGCCTTTTCCAGGTCTAGGTAGACCAGGCTTTTAAGTTGGTTTGCATAAAACAGGTTTAGCTTGTACCTACCTAGCCCCAGTCTATCCAGACAAGGGTACTTATCCCCGTAATAGGACCTAAGACGATGGGTAGATTTTGTTTAGAGCGCCGTTGTAGTCTACGCAACAACACTCGTTTGGACGTGATGATTATGGTGTCGCACCACAATTATCTTCCGCTAGGTGACATTTCTCAAATACATAACTATCTGATATGGGCATTCTAGGAACAGAACCGGATTTAATTTCAAAGCCGGAAATCAATGCAGCGAATTTCAAAATAAATTATACGTTTATTCACTAAAACCTACCTTGTACGATTCGTCCAGCCACGGTTGGCTAGCATATAACCTATGCACCAGCCATTTATAAATATAGCCCCTGTAAGTTTGGAAAAAATGCCGCGATATAAGCTCAGCAAGGTGGGGACGTTATTTTTGTTGTCAGTCTATTGCTCAAATCCCGGTTTTCCCCATGTCTATATTTAGAAACTGTCTACAGAGATTTGCAGTATGCAATGGTATCTTATAAAATTATTTTCCCTGTTTGAAATCCTTATGTTTTTAAGAAATTTGTAAAGGAAAAAGTGGCTTGACTTTTCCACCGACGTATTATTTATAGCCATTTTCCGCTTGCTATTTTAAGCGTCAATTTACGCACCGCGTACCAATATTTATCCTGTTCAGGATAGTGATGCATCATAGCAGACAGGTCCAATCTTCGAAGAATATTGACATGCACAGACAACGGTCGCACCACTGCGAGATTGCACAGGGTGAAAACATATCACCATAGAAAGAGACGATGGCAGGCAATATTCTATTTTGGGTTAAATATGCCAGAATGCGGAATAGCCTCAGAGCTCTGGCCTAATACAGTTGAAACCAAGAACATTTTAAGTATGAGAGTGATATGACTGAAATAACGTTGAAAACGGCTAGAACAACGTTCAATCAATCAAACCATAAAGATTAGTCACGTATATCATAATCTAACCCCAAAACATCGTTTTTCTCCCTTTTAAACCCACTTTAAAAACAGTAACGGTCTTTGGGCCGATGTATAAAAGATGTATACAAAATACGTTTGAAAATGTTGCGAGAAAAGGAAACATTGCCCGTAACGAGCAAACTTTCCTTTCCAACAAAGCGTTTTCGTGCCTCCAAAAAACTTCTAAAAATCTTGCCGAAAAAAAGGATCACAGACTATAGTCCGAATATTTTTGGGGGACAATGGACGAATGTCTCAGTCTAATGTGGCTAGGTTAGCCCGCCCGGGTAGGTCAGAGATTAGCGTATCTAATTCGTGACCTGGTGGTTGCGAGTTCAATACCCGGTTGAGGCAAACTTTCTTTCCGGCGACTTTTCGCCTCTCACCTCTGATGCACGTGAGAAAAGTAGTCATTGACTTGAAAGAAAGTTGTGTCAGTACTGATATTAGAAAGCCAAGAAACACATGCTTACGTGCACTAACCGCCGTGATATGACCTAAGCTGTTAAAACGGCGTTTAACTCCAATACAATCAATCGATCAATCAATCGATCAATCAATCAATCTAATGTGGTTAGGATAACTAGTAATAACATTCATCTGACTAAATTGTTTTGCATCCAAAGAAGACATTTTCCTTACCTGTATCTCTGACGTAGAGAGGGTAAACGAGATGAACAATGACCATAATCATTATCAAATTTGAGCATTGTTAACCTTTATCGTTCCTTTCATGTAGACAATATAGACAACCATCTGCCTACACATCTCAGTCCATATTTTCCACGTTTTCAATAAATTCGGGAAAAAATAATATTGTCCGCATAATGAGAATAACTTAATTCTAACTCGTCCTTTTTTTTTTTTTTCGAAAGGAAAGTAGTTTATAAATCAAAGGGTTAGAGATACATTCCCAGTGTAGATAAGAGCCTTCATGTAATTTCTTTTTACAATCAAAATCAGAATGATTTAGTGCAAGACAGTATACAACTACTTTGGAATCTGACCTTAGTCTAGGCCTCAGTCAAATTCAACCGATGTATTGCAGTGTCATGAAAGGCTTTGGTGATTATTTTTTCTGGATAGACGCACTTCTTTATCGCTTTACCAGAAAAGCCATGGTTTTTATGTCTCTGGAGAAGAATAAATTTTGAAAACATCTTGGAAAAAAGAGAAATGCTCGTGCCCAGCGTTACCCAAGAGATCGATCAGTATATCTGTGTCGTCTGATCTCGGTTGACCTTCTTTCGCATTTTTGTATTCTCTGATTCAGAAATGATAATCTTCTAGTCAAAAACAAATATAGTGCGAGAGTATCCTTGTGATGTAGTGTGCTGTCGCCTAGGCATGTTCTTCGGTACGCTTAACAAAATCTACCCATCGTTTTAGGTCCCACCACGGGAATAGCTACACCATTCGGCAAACCTCGGGTAATCTGATGATCAAGTCCCTCGGCTGTATCACGTAGCTTGATATGCACCTACACGGTACATTTCTTCGCCGGATGTACACCGTTTTACTATTATTAGAATTGTAAGGCTCCTCTTAAAAACGAGAACATAAGTCACAATTTTCTATCGATATCTGTAAGAATATTTTCGTCGGCAAACAGTTTGTTACATTCAATTCTTAGCGTGGTTTATCAATTCCGCTGGGAGCTTCCATCGACAGATCGATAGATGTTTACAAATAACTGCACCGTGGTTGTTCATGTCGTTGCTAAGTGATTTACGTGGCCGCAGTCATGTTTAAGATCATATGGATGGTAGTTCAAAATGGAAACCTCCTTTATACGGACTAGGTTAGATGTTATTTTTGTAGATACGGAATCGGCCAAGTTGTGACGAGTGATAGCTACCCTAGTCTGATAGGCTGTGGCTAGGTAGATTCGAGCTAAACTAGTTTTATGCAAACCAGCTTAAAACCCTGGTCTACCTGGCTACTTTCCCTCATAGCCATCGTCGAACTAATGATCAGCGGTGAGAGAGGAATGAATCCTGCCGCACTGAGTGTGATCAATTCTCAAAAACAAATTGGCCGAGCCGGGGATTCGACTTACAATCCCCTATTCTCATGTCCTGTGCTGTACCGACCGGGCTACCGAGCTCAGAGCCCTAAAACGAGCCAACAAGGAATCAGAAGTGATGAAGCTCGGCTCTCTCATACGAGCCGACGAGCAAATGGAAGTGATAAAGGTTTATTTCCTACCAAAAACAAAAAGATCAATCACGCATGAGTCATGATCTGTGAAAAGGGGGCTTATTGCATCCGAAAAAAAAGTTTCGGTTCGTGTCAGCCTGCGCAGTCTGACATGAACCGAAACTTTTTTTTTATTTGCTATTTGTAATCATTTTGCACATCCAGGGACCATTTCAACCCCTTTATTCAGTCGGTTGTTAGACTAAATGGTATTCATGTATCCCTAATTATGTCATGACTTGCTTGGTAGAATGCATCACGGAGATGCATAAAACTGCCTTTTGCTAGTGCATGGCTGATATGTAAGACAACCAACGCCTCTGTGCATTTCTTTTTTTAGGAACAAAGTTTTGACTCAAAACATTAGCAGACAACATATCATAATTTACGTGATTCAAATGATAACCTTTGCCCATGAAAAGGTTGAAAGCACTGTACGGTAAGATTGAAAAGCTGGATACCAGCATTTTTGCCTTTTTGCCACAATATTCTCAGAGGATCATAAAACGTGGGATCGTTGAGTTTAGGGTTAAAATATTTGTAATTTTTCTTTAATCAAGAAGTTATACCAACCATTCGACCAAAATTTCTACGTCCCTTTGCTTTTCGAATTATAACTTAATTGATCAACGATTAAAACTTCCAAACTGATAGTAAAAAACCCAAATGTTGCCATTTCAAAGTTATATTTTGGGGGGAAAATATCCCCTTTTGCGGACAGTATTTATCAAAAGCAGACTGCACAGAACGTGCAGTTTGATCTTGGATTTACACTGTCCGATAAGGGGATATTTTCCCCCCAAAATATAACTTTGAAATGGCAACATTTGGGTTTTTTACTATCAGTTTGGAAGTTTTTTTTTTTTTTTTTCTTTTAGCGGGATAAGGGTTAATAGAAATACTGCATGTGCGAGTAATCGAGATATTCCTTGATTCATTCTAAATAAATCGAGTATTAATATAACACATTTCAACGTTACTAGAAACGACGAATCCAAGTTCGTCCTTCTCAAAAATGCAGGAAGCACAAATCATGTTTCTCTCCCTGTTAAATATTCTCAATCCCGCGTCATATAGCTTCTTCAATACTATCAGGTTGGCTGTTTTCTTCCATATCTTTCGGAAATGTAGTTCTACTTGAAGTTGCTTTACATGAGATATTACACCGCTCTCTATGATTTCATCCAGAGCTGTCCATTCTGCGCCCTCTACGTCGATTTTCAAAATGTCTAATACTCTCTGCAAGAGAAAGAATTGGGTCGTGCTCTTGATGTGGTAGGGGTCCTGCGTTGCTCAGTGGTATAGTGTAGGACTCATGACCTAAAGGCATCAGGTTCCAACCTTACTGGATCCACTGGGTTTTTCGTGGGAGTGTCCTTGGGCAAGACACTTCAGAGCCCTAGTCTAATATTGTGAAAACCAGGAAATACATGAATGTATAAGCTGTCCCCGTGATGTGACTAAAGTTACGTTACGTCGAAAGCGGCGTAAAACACGATTCAATTAATCAGTCTTGATGTGGTTACACATTATATAGTTCCCAACAAATATAAGCCCGGCCAAGTAGCTCAGTGGTTAGCGTATCTGACTCGTGACCTGGCGGTTGCAGGTTCAATACTCGGTTGAGGCAGACTTTCCACCTTGCGATATTTCGCCTCTCACCCCTGATGCATGTTAGAAAAGTAGCCAGTGGCTGGGAAAGAAAGTTGTGTCAGTAATGGGGTTAGAAAGCCAGCAAACACATGCGTAGGTGCACTGACGACCATGACATGACCTAAGCTGTTAAAACGGAAGTTAACTCTAATACAATCAATCTATCGATCGATCAATCAATCAATCAATCAATCAATCCATCCCAACAAATAGCAAAACTACACATACTCCATCAAGAAGTAATCAAATCAACACCAAAAGCAATTTTAGACCCGTCCTGTCACATTTTCCTTATTATAAAACACTGTATCAGAAGTGCCTTTGTCTAACTTTCAGGCGATACTTCTTTTGACCACTACACCCCGGAAGCTTTCCGTTTTATATCCGTATTTACCAACCATTCTTCAGAATATTCTTAGTGTTACTGTTCAAGATTTTCTAAATTTGAAAGTAACACAACTTCTGTTCGGCTAATCCATTGGGTTTAGCCAATCAGAAGTTGTGTAACTTTCAAAGTTATTGCCCATGGTTGGTGAATACGGCACATGGTGTCACATCTATTAACTCGGCAAACTTAGTTATCGATCTGTCCCAGAACTTAATCATTTGAATTTCATTACACCAAAAGGTTTCGGTACTCATGAGTAGGCTTTGAAAAAACATTACAACAGGCGAAACCTTAAAAGCAATTTCACCTGTCGTTTCAATGTTTTATGTCATGAAATAAGTCAGGTGTGCGTATTAGATTCAGCAGTTTTTATTTGTCTCCCAAGAGAAGTGTTCCGTAACACAAATTACGAAATGGTTTCTTTTCTTCTGTTTTTTTTTTTACTTTCAAACTCGTCACCAAACGACAAACTTTGGACGTGTCAAATCCAAAGCATTTGCAGACAACAAATTAACTCTATACCAAACGACAAAATTTTGCACACGACCAAGTTGAAAGCATTTGTAGACGACAATTTAAACGTTGCTCAGATGATGATTTCTGTCCTTGAAGGGGTAGAAAACATTGGGTGAAAAAGAGATGGTTTCCGGTATTTTCTACTTTTCCCACAATGTTTTGAAAAGGCTTCTTCCTCAGAGTCGTTAAAACTCGTGATTGTGTGGTAAAGGGTTAAATATGAATCAAGTTGTAATATTTCTCTTTAAAACGGTAGATAATAATCGAGAAAATGTTTGTTGTCAGTACACGTTTTATCTTTTTTCCCGCATTGTTTTCGAAAGCCTGTTTCCTCTAGTCCTTTAAAACATGAGAATGTGGGGTAAAGGGTTAAATAATGGGAAAAGTTTTAAAGAGATTAGAAATGATCCATGCTCTGTGAAAAGGAGGATTAATGCATCTGCGAAAAGTTTCGACCCGGGTCAGCCTGCGCAGTCCGCGCAGGCTGACCTGGGCCGAAATTTTTCGCCATTGGTCAATTTTCTGTGTGTCAGAGAACCGGCCTACCTTACAGTGTTACAGTTGGTTGTTAGACATAACGGATTTTATGGATCACCAATTATATGATGACTTGCTTGGTATCATGCATTACGGAGATGCATTAAGCCCACTTTTGCCAGAGCATGGCTCAATTTTAATTATTATTTTGAATATGTGGGCCATGCTTTGTGAAAAGAGGGTTCAACCATTGTCGAGCCTGCGCAGTCCGCTAAGGCTTACATGGCTCGAAATTCTCAAAAATATTAAAATCTTAATTATTATCTTTAATATGAATTCATCTTCATATTCTAGTGCTTCTTAGTCATTCTTTTATTTAATAAAGCATAGCTACACAAATCATAGTCATTTGAGAAGCTTCTAAGAGAGACAGACAGACAGACAGACAGACAGACAGATAGACGGACGGACGGACGGACGGACGGACGGACAGGCAGGCAGGCAGACAGACAGACCCAACAAACATAAAGGATAACAGAATATCATTTCTTTCTTCATACGTACATTTTCATGATGCAAAGCTTTCATTGTCGTTCCAAGTGTTCTTAGCGTCCAGTTCTTGTGCGTGACGGTATTCTCATTGCCTAGACCAGTCCGGTGAAATGTACAGCCTGGAGGGTTTTTTACCTTAGCCTCGTCTAAATTGCCCATACTAAAAATATTTCAAACAAATGAGCCATGCTCTGGCAAAAGGGGGCTTAATGCATCTCCGCAATGCATCATACCAAGCAAGTCATCAGATAATTAAGAATCCATAAAATCCATTATACATGTATCTAACAACCAACTGTATCATAAGGTAGACTGGTCCTTTGACATATAGAAAACTGACTAATATCGAAAGGTTTCGTTCCCGGTCAGCCTGTGCGGACTGCTCAGACTGATCTGGTCGATTCTTTTCGCAGATGCATTAAATCCTCTTTTCGAAGGAGATTGGTTCAAATGTTTTCTTCGTGTGCTTTCATTTCAACATCAGATTATAACCGTAACTGATAAAACGAGACTGAATCATTTCTACGTATTTAAATTTAGACATGCTGTGTGAAAATGGGGTTTAGTGCATCTACCAAACGTATCAATTCAGATCAGTTTGCGCTCGGAAATTTTCCTTTCAGTAAATTTCCTGTATGTCAAGGGACCATTCTACCTCAAGATTCAGCCGGTTATTAGAAAAAATGGATTTTATGCATCCCTAATTATGTAGCTTGATATGCACCTATACGGTGCTTTTCTTCGCCGGAAATACGCCTTTTTACCGTTCTGAAAATTGTAACGCTTCTCTTAAAAAAAGAAAACACGAATCAAAATTTTCTGTCGAAACCTTTCTAAATGTATTTCCGTAATGGTTGTAAAACAGTTTGTACATTCACTTTTTACCATAGTTTATCAATGTCGCTGGAAGTTTTCACCGACAGATTGATAGACGTGAGTAACTTCACCGTGATTGTTTATATCGTTGCTAGTCGATATACATGGGC
This sequence comes from Tridacna gigas, assembly GCA_945859785.2. Lineage (NCBI taxonomy): Eukaryota > Metazoa > Mollusca > Bivalvia > Cardiida > Cardiidae > Tridacna > Tridacna gigas. Next base: position 33,037,586 of record OX244034.2, read on the forward strand.
GCCGCGATGTTTAAGATCATGTGATTGGCAGTTTAAAACGGAAACCTCCTTGATACGGAAGAGGTTAGATGTAGTTGCGGAATAGGCCGAGTTGTGACAAGTGTTTACATCTATTTTCACATGATCGACCCATCATTCAATCAGTTAATCAATCGATCAACCGACCGATCGATCAATATCTTTACACTAATAGTTGGATGTATCATACGGCCTTTAATGCATGCGAATTTGTGAGTTCACAGTACATTTGTATATGGCGTTCAACACACGAAAAGGGGCCTTCGGACATATGCGTAAGTATGTCGTCCCAGATCAGCCTGTGCAGTCCGTATTGACTTATCCGAAACGACACTTTCCGTTCTTATGTGATTTTCTGTTTCACGAAAGTCTACTGTATGGCAAAATCTCATGTGGTCGTAAAGTGCCGTCTCGGATTAGCCTGCGCAGTCCGCGCAGGCTAATCCGAGACACTTTACGCAAATGTCAGCAGGTTTCATTTCGCATGTTGCGGGCCATATAAAGTAACTCCATACCTTGGATCGAACGTATGAACTTCACATCCTAACCACTTTATCACATCTTCCTCGAAACGAAAGTTGTTACGAGATCTGCAAAACAAAACAAAATGTTTCATAATGACACATAAATCCTATCACTATGTATTTTTCGATATTCAGGCAAATTACCTTTATCATTAACGAAACAGCTAGTTCCTTCATTTCGAAATGTTATCACAAATTTCTGAATTCATCTCATAGTGTTTCAGATTATTGATATAATCAGTCCAAGACCCCAAGATATGTAAATTTTACTATTTAACATCCCGAGTTTTGAAGACCCTAAGAAAGCAGGCTTTCGAAAACATTGTGGGGAAAAGAGAAAATGCGTGTAACCAGCATTTTCACCTTTTCTTTCATTTTGGCCACATTAAACTATTTTTGCTGTCTTTTGTTGGCCATCAGTATGGGTCTAAAATTTTGTTGTATGGTATTGATTATTCTTTGATTAAATCAAATGATTTTTTGCAGTCCGAGATTAAGGAACAAAAGACTGCTGTGAAAGGTATTTTGCCAGGACGGTTAACAAAATAACGTAAAGTGTAGACCTAAGATCAGAATGCAAGCTCTTTGCAACCTGATCTTAATCTACTCAGTCCCCAAAAGGCACTATAACTTTTTATCTAAGTTGTCTGTAAAAATCTCGACGACAGAATTTTAGACTTATCCAAATTAAAAGCATTCGCAGAAGACAGGGTAAATCCTGTTAAAATCTGAAATTTGTCTTTAGAAGGATGAAAAAGCATAGTGGGAAAAGGAGAAAATGCTGGTAACCAGTATTTTCTCCTTTTCCTACAATGTTTTCAAAAGCCGTCTTTCCCGGGGTTGTTAAAAGTCGGGATTGTTAGGAAAAAGACTATAGTCTAGCTTAACGCTCAAGAGGTCAAATATAATGTTAAAGTATCCAACAAATTACTAGTATTGGGCAGTGTAGACCCAAGATCAAACTGCACGATCTACGAGCTCGGATCTTGATCCAACCGCTCTGCAAAACTGACAAAAGTTAGGCAAAGGTGTGCTGCAGAGTTTTTTTTTTCTGTGACTTTTTTTTTTTTTTATTAATTTATCTTTCATTTACATCTCTAGAGAATGAACGTTTTCGGCGGTACAGCAGACAATCTGTCCGCCCGTCCTTAGAAATTGCCACCTTTATATTTGATAGATTAGGCTGCTAAGCGCAACTCACTGACCTTTTGCGAACAACGTAGATCAAGATCAGACTGTAGGGAACGTGCAGTCTGATCGTTCATCTACTCTGTTCGATAAGGAGATATCTTTCTTCCAAAAGTACCGTTGAAATAGGAAAATTTGGGTTTGTACTATCGCTTTGAAAGTTTCAATTCTTTTAGTTAGCACGATAAGGGTTAACATGGTGCGCTATCAACTGTGTTGCCAAGTCCAGCAACGCAGTCGGTTTTGTACAGGACTCGAGTTTGGGTCGCTGGTTCGAATCCACAGCTCGGCGGAAACCTCTCCCAGGATCCATTCCTCTCTCCTTGCTGATCATTATTTCAACAATGGATATTTAGGAAAGCAGTTAGTTGCATGGAAGGAATGTCAAGCGAAGCACTTGTAAAAGAAACTTTATGGAAGCAAGTATAGCTGCGCTGGCTGCCACGATGTAAATAAAATAATGATGAAAAGGGCGTTAAACACCATTCAAACAAATTTGAATCATGCTCTGTGAAAAGGGGACTTAGAACATCTGCAAAAAATATCGACTGCGCAGGCTGACGTGGGTCAAAACCTTTTGCCATAGGTTAATTTTCTGCATGGCAAAGGACTTTCTACCTCCAGATCCATCGATTGTTAGCAAAAAATGGGTTTTATGGATCTAAAATTATATGACACCCTGCTTGGTATTACGCTCCACGGAAGTGCATTTAACCCCTTCTTCCCACAGCACGGTCCATTTATAGATGGATAAATTTCGTCCTGACAAAGAATAATTAAACCAAGACAATGCCAAGCTATCGTATAGATACCATTAGCCTTTATCCCACCATGGTAATAGTTTTAACTGTTGTAGATTTCCACCTCATTGGCATTTAAAGATATATCCTTACAGCCAAAGAGAAAGAACACTGTTAAAGTATGATATCATGTAGGATGGTTCAGAATTTAGTCAGCTGTGTAAACATAGATAAGTTATCGATATATATGGTGCAAGGGATAAATACATGTATAAGGAATCTTCAATTTAAAACCGTACAATCACAATAGTGATTTCTTTCCTGGCCATCAGAAAATGAAATGCTTTTTCTATAGATGGTAATCTATGCAACCTTGCAACCGTCAGGGACAACATTTGGCATGAAGATACAAGAATGATTATAGTTTGATAAAATAAAGATGAAATGGGTTTAAAACTGACTGAAGGCAAGTATAGACATGTCTATAATTGGGACTCTATGGCCGAATACGGAAGTCATTACTAGACACTAGGGGAGTGTGGACTAGGATCACACCGCAGGTATAGGCAGAATGATCTTGATCCATACTTCCCGCACAATACAACCTTAGTGGGTAACCACAGAACAAAGGGTATATTGATAACTGATAAACGTGTCTTACCCAAAGGAATAGACTAAGCAAGGCTTTTTCGGTAAAATTGGCTCGTCTATGCACACTTCCTTTCCACCTTCATATATCGTCCCTACTCGAAGCTGATTTCGACAAAGGATTTGGTAAGTATTGGTATACCTTGAAAGAAAAAAAAAAAGGGGGGGGGGGCTATATGCAGCTCCGTGATCATAGATACCTAGCAAGCCATCACATCATTATGGATCCATAATATGCACTTTTTTAACAACCAACTTAATCATGAGATAGACTGGTCCTTGGACATTTGAAAACTGACCAAGAGCGAAAAGTTTCGGCACTCCACGCAGGCTGACCTGGGTCGATACTTTTCGCAGATGCATTAACCCCCTTTTTTACAGAGCATGGCTCAACTGTTTTGTATACGTTTCATCGTCGTCGGTCAGATATGATACTTTCATTATTTCATGCTTTTCGGTAGTTTATCGAGAAAAAGCGGTGGTTTGATATTGCATGTTTACGACCAGTGAAAAATGCCGATTTCACATTTCCGTACTCTCCAATTAAAGGGAGAAACAGTAGTTCCCGCGCTCTAGTTACCTAGGTGAACAGTGCGTGTCATTCAACCAGAGGGGAACATGACGTAATTTACACGCATTTACCCTACATTTCTCGCCCTAAAACGTAATATTGTAATGCATTGTTATGTGGAGGGGATACGCCATGGGTAATTACGGAAAATAACTGTACCCGATTTTAACGAAAGTCCCAACAAAAAGGGGGTTAGACGCATAAAATAAATAGATTTTTTGTTTGTGAAAGATCGAAATTATTTCATCTCATGAACATCATCGGTAATATTTTCACTCGTGGCTGCGCCACTCGTGAAAATATTACTGGTGATGTTCACTCGATGAAATAAATTTTGATATTTCACCGAAAAAAAAAAACAAACAAACAAATATCGTCTATGTATACGTTTCATCGTCATTAGACATGATACTTTCAATGTGTTACAGCAGATCACTCCTTCCATACAGCAATATGATATACTTATTTGTCACATAAGATCTCCTCCAGCAGTGTATTAAACCCATTCCTTATGTTTGATAATACTAGTGTTTTTTTTTTGGGGGGGGGGGGGGCCGGAGGGAGGTTCCGGCCTGGTTATTTTTGTAGTTATGAGCACGTGAAACCAGCGAAACCAACCACAGCACGTGCCGGAATTTGCACTACTTCGCCATTTTGAGAGACAATGACGACGCTATTGCTAAGATGTATGCATGCAGAAAATGCCATGATTTTCATGTTTAATAACAAAAATAATGGCAGCAAAAGTTGTGTAAAGGCAATGAGATTGTGGAAAAGATTCAATTTAATCCCTCTATAAACTGTTTCATTCTACTTTCGATGTAAATATCAGACAGTTACCTTCTTGTGTATGTAGGAATACACATTTCAAACAATATCTGTTACACATGGACCCGTGAAAGGTGTATAGGCTGAAAGTGATGATGCATAAAACTGTATGTCATTCGTTTTATGTGATAAATAGAATTTCACATTCGTGTTTATGTATTATCATTTATATCAAACTCATTGACCAAAATGTATATGACGCTCGCCAAGGCTCGCGTCATATTATTTTAGTCAACTCGTTTGATACAAATGATAATACATAAACACTTATGTATGGCCCTCTATTAATGTGGGGAGAGGGGAGGGGTTATATTTGTTAGCTCCCCTCATACAGCTATTCGCGGGTATATGTACATGTACTAAGACTTGTTCGGGGAAGACGGGGGAGAGATATGGCTGACGAAGTCTTGTCCTCATAAATAATCAAGCCAAACATTTCATTGACTGCATTAAGATATTTTACGGAACTCCTGACCAATGGATTGACAAGCTACAATTACGATGGGATTCCCTGGCCTAATTTTGGTAACAAAATCCCGAACTTGAAAAGTTTGAAACTAGAGTTTTGATTTGAATAGTCGCGTTTTTGCCCCATGAGTAACTACAGAGGTGAGATTTTGGCACACAAAGCTCACTTGGCTAGGAATAGAGTGTGAACAGAAAAAAATGGAGTGGTGTATAACTTACTGGAATTGTGGTAAGCAAGCATCTAAAGCATACTCAAACTGTACTTGATTCTTAGTAAAGGTACAATTTAAAATGACATATTCAAAGTGTACTTGATTCTTAGTAAAGGTACAATTTAAAATGACATGCTCAAACTACACTTGATTCTTAGTAAAGGTACAATTTAAAATGACATGCTCAAACTACACTTGATTCTTAGTAAAGGTACAATTTAAAATGACATGCTCAAACTACACTTGATTCTTAGTAAAGGTACAATTTAAAATGACATGCTCAAACTACACTTAATTCTTAGTAAAGGTACAATTTAAAATGACATGCTCAAACTACACTTGATTCTTAGTAAAGGTACAATTTAAAATGACATGCTGAAACTGTACTTGATTCTTAGTAAAGGTACAATTCAAAGTTACATACTTAAACTATGCTTGATTCTAAGTAAATGTACAATTTAAAATCACATACTCAAACTGTGCTTGATTCTTAGTAAAGATACAATTTAAAATTACATCGGCCATACTGTATCTGGCAACTCAATATAGATAACTGAAATAACATGGGCCATGCTCTGTAAAAAAAAAACGAGATTACATGCATCTCCAAAGAGTATCGGTCATGTCAGCCTCAGTAGTCCACGAAGGCTGATCTAGTTAGAACAGTTTTGCTAAAGGTAAATTTTCTGCACGTCTGCGGACCATTCTACCTCATGAATTAGCCGACTTTTAACTTTTACGCTGCTAAGCGCGACCCACTGACCTTTTGCGGACAGCGTAGATCAAGATCAGACTGCACAGAACGTGCATTCTGATCTTGAATCTACACTGTCCGATAAGGAGATGTCTATATATACCAAAATAGCTTTGAAAACGGAAAATTTGGGTTTTTACTATAGACTAGAAAGTCTTATTTTTGTTAATTAGCAGGATAAGAGTTTAACAAAATAGATCCATGCCATGCCATGTCTCGTCGATGCATCACAACCATTTTTTCCCAGAGCGCCGCTCAAGTGTAATACCGGTGGAAGTACAGTGAGGTTCGAAAAGTTGCCATGGAAATGAATTCATTTCCTCTTTATGAGTCCCGTAAAGGTTTTGAGGTCTTAGAAACTTTGCCAGAAATTTGTCAAGAGTTACGACGAGACATCTAGCTTTTCGAAGTCGCTTGATCTCTATGATGGTCTATCGGTTTGTTGGTAAGTATGTCTTGACCATTTGCTACACAATGCCGCCTTTTAATGACCCTAGGAAAGAAGCCTTTTGAAAACCTTGTGGGAAAAGGAGAAAATGTTGGTAACCAACATTTTCTTCTTTTTCCCACAATGTTTTCTTCCCTATCAAAGAAAAAATGCACCATTTGAGCCACAATGAAATTGTCACCAACAAATGCTTTCAATTTGGACAAGGCTAAAATTTTGTCGTCTGGTAAAGGGTTAACTGACTGTATGCCCAGCTCCTGTAGAGTAAAAACATCTCTATGTGAAGGACATAATCGTGCCACAAAATTTTCCTACGGTGACTTTTTTTCATTTTCCCTCATACAATGTATGCAAGGTAAAAAAAATGGAAAGAAACATAATTATGTTGCAGAGCAAAATGCAAAGATACAGTTCTTGTATTGCCTACTTCATTTAACCTGCTCCTGACCTTTATGCTGAATATATAAGTAGGCATATAAATAGAAGTCCGACTATTATTCGGGAAGTTAAGTTCGCATTCGCTGAAATTACGGAAGAATAGGGCTAGTTCTCTGTTAGGTATTTATATATATAGGTAAGCAGTTTAATTCGTTTATACCGTACGTAATACTTCCGCAACCATTCGGGACATATGCCGAAGACAGTCCCGTGCTATGCCAAGGGGAAAAATAGAATTTTGATTTATGTAAATGTTGTTTACCTGGGTCAGATTAAATGGTGCAAGCTATAAGGGGATAACAGTTATCAAAATTACAGAAAATAGGCTTTAATTTAAAAAAAAGAAAAGTTCCTACAGTAAAAATACTGTTCAATTAAAAGATTATTATTTCATGCTTTTCGGTAGTTTATCGAGAAATATTGGTGGATTATGGTTTGATATTTTTTGGTTACGACCAGTGAAAAATACCGATTTCATACTTTCTAACTCTTCAACTGGAGGCGGAAACAGTAGTTCCTATGCGCTAGTTACCTAGGCAAACAACGCATGTCTTTCAAATGGAGGGAACTATGACGTTATTTGCACTATATTTCTTGCGCTTTACGTAATATTCTTATTCGTTGTAATGTGGGGGGGGGGGTACGCCACGGTTAATTACCGAAAACAACTGTACTGGATTTTGATGGAAGTCCCAACAAAAAAGGGGTTAGAAGCAAGAAATAAATAGAATATTTTTCCTTTTCGGTGAAAGATCGAAATTTATTTCATCTCGTACACATCATTGGTAATATTTTCACTCGTGGCGCACCCACGAGTGGAAATATTACCAATCATGTTCACGAGATGAAATAAATTTCGATCTTTCACCGAAAAAAAATGCAAATATGCTCTATTTCTTAGATATGTAATGTTCGCCCATAATAAAAAGGATTAATCAAAAGAATTAATGCACCAGACAGATCACAGTAGCAATAAAAAATGGTCTTCAGCAAAGACTTAATTTCTGATCAATTTTCTGCGACTGAAAAAAAAAAAAAAAAAAAAATGCAATGGACAGTTTTTTTTTTTTTTTTTTTTTAAGTTTTGCACAGAAATAGTGCTTTGCAATATTTTGTAAAATGATTGTTTAACAAAGTATATCAAGTGAGACATGTTTAATTTAAACATATTTTATTTTAAAGAAGAACAATATACAAAAACAATACAATACAATCGGTTAACAAATATAAAAAATGGGGGCATGTTTAAGAGATACGGTGCATTTCTAAAAGGTATTGGCTTGATGAATTTCCTCCCTTTTAATAAACGTCTATTTTGGCGTAATTTGTCACCCTTATTATTTATAAATCTCCCATTTTTCTTCCGCGCCGGTGAATTCCAGATATTCAAAAGGCGCGACGGTACAAATATATAGGATCTAGCATGAGTTGGTGTTTCAGATACAATTTTGTTAAAAGAGTTTACAGAAAATTTATGAAGCGAGACTGCCTAATAACATTTTTTTGTGGACGAGTTTCATAAAGTTTTATCTCAAAAGCCAACGAATGGCAGATTCTTTTTATCACATAGGTGTATAGCAAGAATTGTAGTCCATGATGTGTTAAAACCTAAGCATACATGCACAAGGTGTAATGGAATTTACATGAAGCCTACTCGCTTCTTTGACAGGTACATTGCGAACGAAAAATAGTCCCAAAGAAACTCGCATATATTGATTTTGTTTTGAGTCTAAAAGTGAATGAATTCGCGACTTTATCGTGATTACCGATTATGACTGTTAATTTCACAGGTCAGAAATGTTTTAGAAATGATGTGTATAATAACAGAGTGTTGACCAAATACGGCACTATTTTCTTATCTGAGACGTTTGTGAGACAAAAAAATTCCTACTGGCGGTATTACATTAAAAACAAAGGGAGTTATGTGATGAAAGAATATAATATCCCTCTGTCATACTAACACAGTGGAATATAATAGAGTTTACAAAGAAGAAACATGCGCAAACCTCTGAGCAGGGAAAACTGTGGCCAATGTCCTTAACTGGCCTCGTATAGAAACAAAAAACAGAGCACACTATGCAACATATATTACACCAAAACTGTATGCAGATAGAAAATCATGTAAAAAAACACTAGAGATGTCCGATAGACTTTTTTGGTATTTCAACTGTAAATTTTCATATACCGTTAGTAATGGTATAGGCGTCATTGCATAGTAGAATATATGTGCTGTGCTCTGCGAAAAGGGGGCTTAATGCATCAATTTGGTCAGCTGTGTAAACATAGATAAATTACCAATATATACGGTGTGAGGGATAGAGAATCTCAAGAGATTTGTTCTGATTTAAAACCGGAAACGACAGCAATGACTTCTTTGAAGCCTTTCAAAAAATGAAATGCATTTTCTGTCCCACGTAATCTGTGCAACCTTGCAGCTGTCATTGCTATCCAGATAATTATTTGAATTTCAACCTGATATCACAAAACATGTCAAACAATCAATGAACTTTCAAAAAGAATTGTTTAATTTTTTCCGACGCACTTATATTCACTAAAAGGTAAAACTGTTCAAACAGTCTGTCATTACTTATTAAATGTTAATTATTTAACTTAAATTTGAAAGGAATGTATTTTATTCGCAACAATGGCAGTCCCCGTTAGTAATATGCAGAAGTAACGGCATATTGTTATTTCACCCGATCAAATCGGAATGTTGGCTGAACTGAATATAGATTGGTTGCAATAAAGTAATGGCATTGTTTTCTTTTTTTTTGTTTGTCGATCCTATTTAGCAAGAAAAAACTACATACATGTATCAGAAATACACTTTATGTATCCGAAGTGTCAATGGACCTATATAAAACCGAAAATAGGGCTACTTTTAAAAATGAGTCATAGTCCAATTTATATTTAATCCATATTCTGACTGGACATTTTAGATTCGGCAATGTATATTTTGTACAAAACTGATCTCATTGTATTCACTAATGAAACTGGATCACAGGAAATTGGGAAAAACTCGAAAGCATGTAGGGCTACGATTGATGCATCCAAGGAGGCCGCCATTATTGCGCTTTGCCTGACCCGATAACGTAGCGGTAGGGGCAGGAAATCCAGACTATAATGAGTTCTTCCGCCAGAAAGATGTCATCACAAAAGCTTACGCGGGTGAATGATCAGTCAATGGAGGAAATTAGAATTCTTTAGAATTTCAGTAAGAAAATTTAGAAGGGAACACTGCACTTTTTTTTTTGTTGTTGTTTTATTTTTTAGTATCATTTCTTTTAACTCTCATCTTGCTGAATTCTAATCAGTTAAACGATATCTTCAAGTCGATAGTAAAAAAAAACCCAATGTTGCTATTTCAAAAAGTTACTTTTGATGGAGAAATATCTCCTTATCGGACAGCGTAGATCCAAGATCAGAATGCACGTTCTGTGCAGTCTGACCTTGATCCACCTCGTCCATAAAAGCCCCTGTTTACGCCTACAGCGCTTAAAGGGTTAATCCTTTCAGGGCCACAGGCGAAAACATGGTCTTTCACGGACGACATAGATTAAGATCAGACTGCACAGAACGTGCAGGCTGATCTTTGATCTATGCCGTCCGCTTGTTTTGTCAAGCCTATGAGGTACAAATATTTCTCAGTTTCGACAGATGGTATTCCAAGCCGTCGGAAGACGTCAAGTTTATATAAGCCAGGCTCTGTGAAAAGGGGGCTTAATGCATCTGCCAAACAATATCGGCTCAGGTCAGCCTGCGCAGTCCACGCAGGCTGACCTGGGTCGATATTTTTTGCTATGGGTCAATTTTCTGTATGTCCAGGGACCAGTCTAACTCATGATTCAGTCGGTTGTTAGAATTGATTTTATGGATCCATGATCATGTGAGGACTTGTTTGGTATAATGCATCACAGAGATGCATTAAGCCCCCTTTCACCAGAGCATGGCTCAATTATATTTGGTGCTAAAAGAGTTAATAAATCATGGATTATATGATTGCTGTATTATGAACTAAAATAGCGAAACAACACAACTTGCTTACCTATGAACGAGCGCAAGAAACTCTGACTTGTTTAATGACTTGATTTTTTCCGTTGTTGGGAGAAGCGTTACTTCGTTTCCAACAGTATTCTTGGAAAAAGTACTCGAAACACGAAAAAGTCTTGAGGATTCGCCTGTAACGTAAACAGAGACCAATAAATGAGCCATGCTCTGGCAAAAAGGGGCTTAATGCATCTCCGTGAAAGATTACCAAGTCATGTCATAATTATGGATCCATGAAACTATTTTTGTCTAAGAACCGACTGTATCATAGGAAAACTGGTCCTTTGACATACAGAAAATTGACCGATAGCGAAAGGTTTCGGCCCAGGTCAGCCTGCGCGGACTGCGCAGGCTGACTTGGGTCGATACTTTTCGCAGATGCATTAAGCCCCCTTGTCACAGAGCATGGTTCAAATATATTAAGCTGAGCGACCGGCAGCTTAGTCGGTAACATACAGAGTTTGAAACAAAGGGGTTGCAGGTTCGCTTCCCAAACGCGGCCAGTTTCCTTCCAGGAACTGATGATAGTAATTGCGACAGGATTTTTTCCTCTCTCTCTCTCTCTCTCTCTCTCTCTCTCTCTCTGTGTCCTTTGTTTCGACGATGTTCATATTTGGAAGCAGCCAGTGTCTTAGAAAGAATTTCGTGCGAAGTACTGGTAAGAGAAACACCGGGACACCATCGATAGGTACACTTGCCACCACGGTATAACTGAAATAATGGTAAAAAGAGCATTTAACACGATACAAAAAAGAAGCAAACATATCAAAAAACAAATGAGCCATGCTCTGTGAAAATGGGACTTAATGCGTCTGCGAAAAGTATCGACCAAGGTCAGCCTGCGCTGTCCGCGCAGGCTGACCTGGGCCGAAATTTTTCGCTATTGGTTAATTTTCTGCATGTCCATGGACCAGTCTACCTCATGATTGACTCTGTTTAAAAAAAAAAAAAAAATGGCTATTATGGATCCATGATTATGTGATAACTTGATTGGTACAACGTATCACGGAGATGCATTAAGCCCGTTTTGCCAGAGCATGGCTCAAATATGAGGACACTTACAGGACAAAATAAATGAAATTGATAATCTCAGTCAGTGCGGAAGATACAGATGAGTCATGCTTTGTGGAAAGGGGGCTTAACTCTTTACCAGACGACAAAGTTTTACCATTGGACAAATTGAACGCATTTGCAGACGACAAATAAAATGTTGCACAAATTATGAAATCTGTCTTTGAAAGGTAGAAAACATTGTGGGAAAAGGAGAAATTGCTGGTTACCATCATTTTCTCCTTTTCCCACAATGTTTTCAAGGGTCCTTTTCTCTGGGGTTGTTACAAGTCGGGATTGTGTGGTAAAGGGTTTATGCATCTCCGTGATGCATAAATATCAAGCAAGTCATCCATGATCATAGATCCATAATGTACGGAATCCTGTTTCCGCCATCCACTTTTCGACCTACGAGGAACTCCAAAAGTAGAAATTAGGCACACTAACTTCCACTTTTCTAGCAAAAAAGTTACCTCGAAAAGTCGAAAAGTTGAAATATTTGACCTGACAATTGTCAAAAACTTTCGACTTTTCGACCTCACGTTTGTCTAGAAAAGTAGAAATAAGGAAGTACTAACTTCAACTTTTCGCGTTAAACTGCTAGATCGAAAAGTAGAAAGGTGGAAGTTTTTCACATGACAATTGTCAATAAAACTTCCACTTTTCGACCTAGAAAAGTCGAAAAGCTGAAAAGTCGAAAAGTTGAAAAGTCGAAATTAGCCGATTAAAACTTCCACTTTTCTGGTTAAGACTAATTTTTCGTAGGATAAATTGGCCGCGAGACCGGTGACACAGGAATTTTTACCCTAAACTGGCAGCCTGTTATCGATCTTTATTTTATGGTCTATCGGACGGCTACGGGGGATACAACGGGTACCAGTTTATTTTTACGCCTACACCGGCTCCAAAATTATTCAGTGCTGATAAACAAACATCCCGTGATAATCAGTCCTAACTAGACAAGTGGAAGTTTTAATCGGCTAATTTCGACTTTTCAACTTTTCGACTTTTCAACTTTTCGACTTTTCAACTTTTCGACTTTTCTAGGTCGAAAAGTGGAAGTTTTATTGACAATTGTCATGTGAAAAACTTCCACTTTTCTACTTTTCGACCTAGCAGTTTAACGCGAAAAGTTGAAGTTAGTACTTCCTTATTTCTACTTTTCTAGACAAACGTGAGGTCGAAAAGTCGAAAGTTTTTTGACAACTGTCAGGTCAAAAACTTCAACTTTTCGACTTCTCGAGGTAACTTTTTTGCTAGAAAAGTGGAAGTTAGTGTGCCTAATTTCTACTTTTGGAGTTCCTCGTAGGTCGAAAAGTGGATGGCGGAAACAGGATTCCGTAGAAACAGGATTCCGTAATAATGTCCAGTTTGTCTATCAAACAACTGAATAATGAGGTATACTGGTCCTTAACATACAGAAAATTGACCAATAGCGAAAAGTTTCGGTCCGGGTCAGCCTGCTCGGACTGCGCAGGCTGACCTGGGTCGATGCTTTTTTGCAGATGCATTAAGCCCCCTTTTCACAGAGCATGGCTCAGATATTTTTTACTGCCTTTGTAAAAAAAGAAAAAAATGGCAGAATAGCGGACAGTTTTGATAAAAGGATCAGACTGCCTATTCTGTGCAATCTGATCGAGATCTACAATTTCCTCAAGAGCAAGGAAAAACCGAAATGAGCGCACATAGTCCCGTAGATGTCATTTGTCTCACATTTTTCTTTTTTTTTTTAAATTTCATCAGAACAAAACATTACTTCGAAGAAATCGAAATATAAATTTGTTATAAGGAAATTATATTATATATATTTATATTATATATATATATATGAGCCACGCTCTGTGAAAAGGAGGCTTAATGCATCTGCGAAAATTATAGATTCAGGTCAGCCTGCGCAGTCCGCGCAGGCTGACTTGGGCCGAAACTTTTCGCTTTTGGTCAATTTTCTGTATGTCAAAAGACCAGTCTACCTTATGATAGAGACGGTTGTTAGACATAATGGATTTTATGAGTAGTAGTATTTATGGCACTATGCCGGTCAAATTGCCTGCGGCACAATAAAGGTCAGGCTTTGTCTTTGACAGGTCAGACTATTGTTAGAGGCCTTTGTCTTTTGGAGGTCAGACTGCCTGTGGCAGTATGACGTAATCTTGCATACCTTTGTCTGGCTTTCGTTGCCTCCCACCTGCCGAGGCTAGATGACAATTCCTAGCGTGTTTAGGCGCGTTTTGATAACAACGGATCAGACCGGCGCCCGATTGTATAGAACCGTCTGCAAAAATTCAGACAAAGCATTCGCCATCAAAAATGCATGAGACCTTTCTCTCAAAGAGGTCGCTCTACTAAAAATGCTTTTGTCTGTAAACGCTTTTACCCCCTTACCATTCAAAGTCTAGTTTTTGTATTCACTTTAATGAATAAAATCGTATGGTGTTTAACGCCGTTTTCAACATTTTTGTTGCACTTATGTCGCTGCGGCCAGTGCACCTATCCATGCTTTCCAGCAGTATCTTTTACCAGGGCATCATTTTCTTTCCAAGTCACTGACTGCTGTCTCACATAACCATTATTATGGTCAGCTGTGGTAGAGAAATAAATGCTGTCACAATGACTATTTTCAATCCTCGACCTAGCCAGGGATCGAAGCCACGACCCATCCCAAGTCCTGCACACTAGCTATTTAAGAGCTCAGCTTTTAGGTCCTCGCTTCTACATGGAAAAGTTTGCGAAAAACTTACTACGATCCCCAAATAGCGGTGGCATAATATAAAATTCCCTGTTAGTTTGATCATTAGCTTTCTAAGAAATTCAACTAGCTGATTTTTTTATAATTCATGAGACCTTTCGATACTCTCCTGACAGAGTCGCATATCAAAATGATTTAATGTTTGAGAAATGTCGACACTCTTCCACGCGATGTCTGGCCCGATTGTATAATATCGTCTGCAAAAATTCAGACAAAGCATTCGCCTCTCATTAAAAATGCATGAGAAAATGTCGATACTCTTTTAAAATAGGTCGCCTTCCGCTGATTAAAATGCGTGATGTCTGGCGCGATTGTATAATATCGTCTGCAAAAATTCGGACAAAACATTCGCCTCTCATTAAAAATGCATAAGAAATGTCGATACTCTTTTAAAATAGACCGCCTTCCGCTGATTAAAATGCGCGATGTCTGGCCCGATTGTATAATATCGTCTGCAAGAATTCAGACAAAGCATTATCATTTTCACTACCAATTCGAAACGTGTTCAGGCACGTTTTGATAACAACCGATCAGAGCAGCGAATAATCAACTGGTCAGATGGAAGAACAAACTGACCAATCAGAAGAGAGTTTGTGACTATATCAGAAAGCTGAATTTCGTGTCTGGAGTCATAAGAGTTTTGACACTCGAATCAGCAACATGGTTAGATGTAAATTTAGTCTCGGTAACGAACGCTACGTACAGGTCAGTGAATGGAGGGGTGAACTGAGAGTCGATATCAGAGAATGGCAGGAAGACAAACCTACTAAGAAAGGCATTAGTCTTACGCTTATGAGATGGAAGAATTTGATAGATGCCTCTGAGTTTGTTGATCAAGCATTACACGGTAAACGAGCATACAGCGCTCACCTAGGAGGAAACGTCTATTGCAGTATCGGTGAAAACAGCGTTTGTGTAGATATAAGACAGTATTGGAAACCAGACGATGAAGTGGTACCGACCAAAAAGGGTATATGCTTAAGACCCCCTGAATATAACGCTCTTAAAAAACATGTGTCAGAGATTGGTAGGAATCTACCCGAGTTGGACGCTGTCATCCCCTGCTACCTTCAAAGTGATCATATGAACCAGTTAGGGGCGTTGCGGTGTTCTGAATGTAACCCTAACGATAACGGAAACTGGTAAATAGGACCGATTGACAGAATTAACATCACACTAATTGGCACCATGTTCAAAGATTCTACAAAAGTGATTGCATATTCGAAGCCAGCCTTGATGTTATGCGAAGATAGACTACAAACGTATGAACACTGGTCGAAGCAAATAAAGCCTGAGAAATGGTCATTAGCAAAAGCGGGCTTCTTTTACACCGGTACTACAGATAAAGTGACGTGTTTTGCCTGTGGTGTCAACATAATGTCATGGGAGGCAAAGGACGATCCTTGGGAAGAGCACGAGAAATGGTCTCCATCCTGTATATACTTGAAAATGACGGGATACACGAGTCAAATCACTTTAAGGTGTGATACACAACGAAACGCGTCTGCTACCAATAGGAGATTGTCCCGTGACGGTTCTGCATACAACTGGAGTGCTTTGAATTCAGCCTTTTTCTAAAACCGACGTGAATATGTTCGGACTCATTCTTATATTTGTGACAACAATGAATGACTCCGAATTGTGATTGAGATACAGACAATTGCGAAGAGACGCCGCGAAGGGTGTTGAAAGGCTCGTTGACTTGTACATAGAAAACGAAAGAAACCTCTCTATTTACTATTTCTATTTGCTGTAGTAAGAATGTATGCATGTCTATGTAATAAATAAATAAATATGTCTGACTGGCAACAATATTTGTCTTCTTTGTATTTTGACTTTAAATCTCCCGCTAGCTTTGGTGGTCCTGAAAAACTCTATCAACATGTTAAAGACGAGGGTAAATACAAAATTGGTAAACACAGAATACGCCGATGGTTGCAGAATCAAGAAGCGTATTCTCTGACCAGGGGTGCTAGACGCCGCTTTAAACGTTCCAGGGTGATTGTAAATGGCATCGACAGTCAATGGGACATGGATCTTATGGACATGGCCAATTTACAGAAGCATAACGAAGGTGTGAAATACATTTTGATTGTTATCGATGTTTTTTCTCGTTTTCTTTATGCTCAACCTGTTAAGAGTAAGCGAGGCGCTGATGTAGTCATGGCATTGAAACGTATACTGACAGGCCCCAAAAAGCCAAACACAATTCGTACGGACCGAGGAATGGAATTTAGAAGCAAAGAAGTAAATAAATATTTAAATAGTCAAAGTATACATCATATGTATGCATATAATACGGAAACAAAAGCGAATTACGCCGAAAGAGTTATTAAAACCCTAAAACACAAGATTTTTCGATACCTGCTCAAAAACAGAACCAGTAGATACATTGACATTTTACAGCATTTTGTACATAGTTACAATCACACTACCCACAGGAGTCTTGGAGAAAACCCAGCAGCAATTTCCGTGGAAAATGAAGGGGAAAGTCGTCTTCAACAGTATCTCATTAGAACCAAAGGAAGTAAACGAGAAAAACCCGTTATAAAAAAATTCAAATATAAAATCGGTCAGACTGTACGATTGTCGCACATCAGGTCCGTATTTGACAGAGAATACTCGCAAAAATGGACAGGGGAGATTTTCAAAATCAGATCACGTTTCAAAAGACAAGGACTTCCAATTTACACGTTAGTAGACTGGGACTAAACATTCTAACCTTCTAACAAGTAAAGCCATATACTGATAAGCGTAATTCTAGGAAATGTATGCAATGTCACCAGTTCCAGGACAACTAAGGAATGAAACCAATGTTCGTCTTTTTCTTTCATTTTGTGACAGTTTCTATTGATAAAATTTGAGATAACCCTACCTAGTTTGTTTATCTCATCAATAGATTCAACCCTATTGATTTTGAAAAAAAATTCCACCAAATAGTATGGGAAAAGTAGCCATTTCAAGTTGAAAATTTTTATTTCTTGTGTACGCGATAAAGTCTGCATTTGTTGTCAGATTTTCATGAAACTTGCAGAGTTTGTTTATCTCGTCAATAGCTTCAACCCTATAGATTTTGAAAACATTCCAACAAATAGTATGGGAAAAGTAGCCATTTCAAGTTGAAAATTTCTATTTCTTGTTTACGCGATAAAGTCTGCAGTTGTTGTCAGATTTTCAAGAAACTTGCAGAGGTTGTTTATCTCATCAATAGCTTTACCCCTATTGATTTTGAAAAAATCCAACAAATAGTATTGGAAAAGTAGCCATTTCAAGTTGAAACAAAAATGACGCCATTTTCTATAAAAATTGCTACAGAAGATCAGCACAAGACAAAAATAGTTTTGTACATGTAATTATACGTACTGGCACTAGCATTTCAAAAAACCTTACTGACGTCTGACAGGACGATATTGGGTATACCTTTTGAAATTACCCTCTTAGTTTTTGAGGAGAAGATGTTTGAAAATTGAGACAATGGGCAGGTACAGACACGCACGCGCAATAGGTACAGGGCCATAACATAAGCTGGCTGACCTTTGGCTAGTGAAGCTAAAACTTACGTAGTGTAAATAAAAAGTTGAATATATTCTACAAGATACTATTAAACCAAACTGTTGCTACTACCATTAGATGAAATAAATAAAACTTACCTATATAATGCTCGCCTTCCCAACTCCATATCTAAACTTTTCTTATATTAGAAATATCCATAACAAACGTTAACAATGTTTCCAAAAAATCGGCAATTTGCCCACAAATATAACCCATTATCATTGTTCTCATATAGAAAGTTGAGAATTGTAGGTATATATAATTATATGTCTTGTCTTGAGTGACCTGGACAAGTTGTGACAAGCTTCTACAAGTTCTCACATGAAGTCAATCCTCTCTTGGGTTCATTTGTTTTCTATTGTCAGTGTTTTTTGACTTGAGATCGGATCAAGATAGCTCATAAAGGGAGCTGGCTAATGTTTACATAAAACTTCAGAAATGAAATGATTCTTTTTGATCATCCTAACCTTCTGACAAGTAAAGCCGTGTACTGATAAGCCTAATTCTAGGAAATGTAAGCAATGACACCAGATTCTAGGGCAACCAAGCAACGAAACCGATTTTCGTCTTTTTCTTTCATTTCGTGACAGATGCTATTCATGAAATTTGAGATAACCCTACCAAATGATACATGACGTTTTACTCTTTCACTTTGACTCCCCCATTATCGATTCAGTTTTCAGCCGTTTCAGGCCCAATACTCCTTTTCTTACAAAATATCGACTTTTTTATTTGCAGTCAGATCGAATCAATATAGGTATCATTGGAATGAACTTCTCACACTGATCAAGAAAATGTATAGTTTTGTAGGTGTCACTTCAATGACAACTGAGATACAAGGATTAAAATTTTGAGAGATACACGCTTTTGGCATCCACTTGTACCAAAATGGCCCAAATCTTTATTTATTGACCGATCTTTACGTTCTTGGTGTCTATCCACGATAATATTTTCCCTGGGAATTCAAATTTGAAATCAAAATTTCATATACGTTGTTATGAAAGATTTCAGATACGTTATTAATGCACTAACTTTAACAAAAAATGGCTAAAATCGTTGTTTATGAACCGATTTTCATGATCTTGGTGTCTAAGTGTATTAATTTTTTCTCAAGATTCCTTTTACGAGGGTTTCAATCAAGGAAAAAAAAAAAAAAAACCGGAAATGACGTCATTTTTCCTATAAATTGCAATAAAAATGGGACAAAAATAGTTTAGCGCGTGTCCTTACACGTTTCATCGGTTAATTTTAAAAGCTCTTTCATTGGATGATACATTATGAAGTCATTGATAAGTTCATACCTAAAAGACAAGTTTGGGACAATCATTTATTTCGTTTTAAACTCCATCATGAAACTTGCGTTTACACTTTCGACCCATGCCGTCGAAAAGCACTTGGATGCATATAATTTGAGTGCCTCTGTGTTTTTTAGTGAGCGGGTTATGTACAGTGCTGTACAACAGTGTTTAAATAATACCAACACATAGAATCGGAATGGTAAATGTGGGAGGACTGTTTGCTCAATATATTAATACATTTTTGAAATTTAAGCAAGAAGCAAGCGGTCCTCCCGATTGGATTAAATGTTACGATGATATGAATAAGTACATTGCTCAATATATGGAAAAAGAAGGAGTTTTGTTGGATCGAGGAAATATTGAAAAGAACCCAGGGCTTAGAGCTTTGGCCAAACTGTGTCTTAATAGCTTTTTGGGGAAAGTTTGGTCAGAGACTTAATATGCGACAAACGGATTTTTTTCCACGAAAGTCAGGCCAACATGTTTTTTCAACTTTTTTCCGATCCATTGAAAAAGCCCATCGATTTTCATATATTGTCTAATGATACGATACAAGTCGAATGGCAGTATAAGGACGATTGTCAACCCGAAGATAACAAAACTAACATATATTTGGCAACATTCACTACATGTTGGGCCCGACTCAAACTTTACAGTGTACTCGAGGCATTAAACAGAAGAGTCTTGTATTACGATACGGACAGTGTGATATACGTGAATCGCCCTGATGAGTATTATCCTCCTCTAGGTGATTACTTGGTGAACTGACGGATGAACTTCAGAATGGAGAGTACATTGTGAAGTTTGTGTCTGGAGAGCCAAAAAATCATGCTTACAAAACGAATAAAAACAACGAAACTTGTAAAGTGAGGGGAATTACCCTAAATTATAAAAACAGTCAACTCATTAATTTTGATAGCGTGAAAGATATAGCCACAGACCCTCAAAGTAGTTCAAATATCACTGTGACCAATCCTAGTAAAATATGTAAGGACAAAAAAAAATTGTATAATAGAGAAGAACAGAAAAGTTATCAAATGGTTTATACAAAAAGACGAAAAGTAGACCAGTTTGATACAGAACCATATGGGTTTTGATAGTCGTCCTTATACTCTGTCACATTTGCTTCAACAATATTGTGATATCTATGTATAAAACTGTTAGATATTTCTTCATTGTCGCTCATTTTTCAAAATGTGTAGCACAATTTTAAAAAAGTGTTACACAAATATCAAAAAGTGTTCACCAAATTTAAAAAAGTGTCACACAAATATCAAAAAGTGTTCACCAATTTTCAAAAAGTGTCACACATTTTCTTAAAAGTGTCGCTCATTTTTCAAAAAGTATCAATCATTTTCTTAAAAGTGTCACTCATTTTTACGTTTTTGTACTTTAACACGTAAAATCCCATAGGGTCCGTTTCAAAAAGTGTCACTCATTTTTCAAAAAGTGTCACTCATTTTCTTAAAAGTGTCACTCATTTTTCAAAAAGTGTCACTCATTTTCTTAAAAGTGTCACTCATTTTCTTAAAAGTGTCACTCATTTTTCAAAAAGTGTCACTCATTTTCTTATAAGTGTCAATCAAATTCTTAAAAATGTCATTCATTTTTATATTTTTGTACTTTAACACGTAAAATCCCATAGGGTCCGTTTCAAAAAGTGTCACTCATTTTTTCAAAAAGTGTCAGTCATTTTTCAAAACAGTGTTACTCATTTTTCAAAAAGTGTCACTCATTTTCTTAAAAGTGTCACTCATTTTTCAAAAAGTGTTACTCATTTTCGTAAAAGTGTCACTCATTTTCTTAAAAGTATCAATCATTTTCTTAAAAGTGTCACTCATTTTTACGTTTTTGTACTTTAACACGTAAAATCCCATAAGGTCCGTTTCTTAAAAGTGTCACTCATTTTTCAAAAAATGTCACTCATTTTCTTAAAAGTGTCACTCATTTTTCAAAAAGTGTTACTCATTTTCTTAAAAGTGTCAATCATTTTCTTATAAGTGTCAATCAAATTCTTAAAAATATCATTCATTTTTACGTTTTTGTACGTTAACACATAAAATCCCATGATAAAAACGGGCAAATCTCTCTCTCTCCCTCTCATAGGTCAGATCTATTTTAAGAATTCAATTATTTTAGAATGATTCTATTTTTACTCTCCCGGAAGTATACGGAGCTGACTCGTATACTCGATCAAGGGGCTTGAATGGCAGACATTGAAGGCTAGGTCCTGGAGACTTAATTATAAAACATTCTACGTTTAGAAATATAATAAATTATTTAGGTAAAAAAAAACTTGAATAAAAGGCTTACGATGTGACTCCCTCGACGTCCAGCGTTCAAATGACAGGCTACGTTTATGTTTTATTTTTAGTGACCGTATTTCACAATGACTACGGACTATTTCGTCATACGTCTGAACAATGGTCTATTGAAATGTCATAGTTAATCCCTTAAAAAGTCGCCACAAGGTCTGACGTCTGTGTATTGGGTACAGAAAATACGAACAATGGTCTATTGAAATGACAAAGTTAATCCCTTCAAAGTCGACGTAATGTATAGCGTCTGTTCATTTTAAGACCGGATGGGTTAACAATGAGCATGGGATAACTCACGGATGAGCTGAGTGCAGGAGATCACATTGTAGAATTTGTGTCTCGGGATCCAAAAAAATTATGCTAACAGAACTAACAAAAAACAATGAAACATGTAAAGTAAGAGGGTTTACCCTCAATTATATGAATAGTCAACTCATAAATTTCGAAGCAATGAAAGCCTTTGTAACAAATAAAGACAGCTGTAAAAATATTGTTATAACCAACCCTAGTAAAATATGTAGAGATAAAAGAAAAAAGAAAACTGTACAATAGAGAAGAGAAGAAAAGTTATCAGATGGTGTATACCAAGCGCAGACAATTGGTCGATTATGATACATTACTCTACGGATATTAGAATGATTAACCTATGTATTTGTAAAATTGTGTTTACATTGGTAAAAAAGTGTTCTTGTTGTTTATAAAAGTGTCATTGTCTTTTCAACTTTTGTCACTGCCGTTTCAGTTGTTGTCACAATCGTTTCTATTTTTGTCACATGCGTTTCAATTATCGTGTCTCGAGCAGACGATTATAGTCTACGGCAGTAATATTCGATTCGGTCCCGCCGCCGCCGCCCCTAGAGAAAGGAAGGGGTAGGAAAAAGAAGAATAAGAGGGTAAAAGGAAGTTTCTTTTTTTACCTAAATAATTTATTATATTTCTAAACGTAGAATGTTTTATAATTAAGTCCCCAGGACCTAGCCTTCAATGTCCGCCATTCAAGCCCCTTGATCGTGTATACGAGTCAGCTCCGTATACTTCTGGGAAAGTAAAAGTAGATTCATTCTAAAATAATTGAATTCTTAAAATAGATCTGACCTATGAGAGGGAGAGAGAGAGATTTGCCCGTTTTTATCATGGGATTTTATGTGTTAAAGTACAAAAACGTAAAAATGAATGACATTTTTAAGAATTTGATTGACACTTATAAGAAAATGATTGACACTTTTAAGAAAATGAGTAACACTTTTTGAAAAATGAGTGACACTTTTAAGAAAATGAGTGACATTTTTTGAAAAATGAGTGACACTTTTAAGAAACGGACCTTATGGGATTTTACGTGTTAAAGTACAAAAACGTAAAAATGAGTGACACTTTTAAGAAAATGATTGATACTTTTAAGAAAATGAGTGACACTTTTACGAAAATGAGTAACACTTTTTGGAAAATGAGTGACACTTTTAAGAAAATGAGTGACACTTTTTGAAAAATGAGTAACACTGTTTTGAAAAATGAGTGACACTTTTTGAAAAAATGAGTGACACTTTTTGAAACGGACCCTATGGGATTTTACGTGTTAAAGTACAAAAACATAAAAATGAATGACATTTTTAAGAATTTGATTGACACTTATAAGAAAATGAGTGACACTTTTTGAAAAATGAGTGACACTTTTAAGAAAATGAGTGACACTTTTAAGAAAATGAGTGACACTTTTTGAAAAATGAGTGACACTTTTAAGAAAATGAGTGACACTTTTTGAACAATGAGTGACACTTTTTGAAACGGACCCTATGGGATTTTACGTGTTAAAGTACAAAAACGTAAAAATGAGTGACACTTTTAAGAAAATGATTGATACTTTTTGAAAAATGAGTGACACTTTTAAGAAAATGAGTGACACTTTTTGAAAAATGAGTGACACTTTTTGAAACGGACCCTATGGGATTTTACGTGTTAAAGTACAAAAACGTAAAAATGAGTGACACTTTTAAGAAAATGATTGATACTTTTTGAAAAATGAGCGACACTTTTAAGAAAATGTGTGACACTTTTTGAAAATTGGTGAACACTTTTTGATATTTGTGTGACACTTTTTTAAATTTGGTGAACACTTTTTGATATTTGTGTAACACTTTTTTAAAATTGTGCTACACATTTTGAAAAATGAGCGACAATGAAGAAATATCTAACAGTTTTATACATAGATATCACAA
The DNA here is from genome assembly GCA_945859785.2 of Tridacna gigas. Classification (NCBI taxonomy): domain Eukaryota; kingdom Metazoa; phylum Mollusca; class Bivalvia; order Cardiida; family Cardiidae; genus Tridacna; species Tridacna gigas. The sequence continues at coordinate 33,061,647 of OX244034.2, forward strand.
TATTGTTGAAGCAAATGTGACAGAGTATAAGGACGACTATCAAAACCCATATGGTTCTGTATCAAACTGGTCTACTTTTCGTCTTTTTGTATAAACCATTTGATAACTTTTCTGTTCTTCTCTATTATACAATTTTCTTTTGTCCTTACATATTTTACTAGGATTGGTCACAGTGATATTTGAACTACTTTGAGGGTCTGTGGCTATATCTTTCACGCTATCAAAATTAATGAGTTGACTGTTTTTATAATTTAGGGTAATTCCCCTCACTTTACAAGTTTCGTTGTTTTTATTCGTTTTGTAAGCATGATTTTTTGGCTCTCCAGACACAAACTTCACAATGTACTCTCCATTCTGAAGTTCATCCGTCAGTTCACCAAGTAATCACCTAGAGGAGGATAATACTCATCAGGGCGATTCACGTATATCACACTGTCCGTATCGTAATACAAGACTCTTCTGTTTAATGCCTCGAGTACACTGTAAAGTTTGAGTCGGGCCCAACATGTAGTGAATGTTGCCAAATATATGTTAGTTTTGTTATCTTCGGGTTGACAATCGTCCTTATACTGCCATTCGACTTGTATCGTATCATTAGACAATATATGAAAATCGATGGGCTTTTTCAATGGATCGGAAAAAAGTTGAAAAAAACATGTTGGCCTGACTTTCGTGGAAAAAAATCCGTTTGTCGCATATTAAGTCTCTGACCAAACTTTCCCCAAAAAGCTATTAAGACACAGTTTGGCCAAAGCTCTAAGCCCTGGGTTCTTTTCAATATTTCCTCGATCCAACAAAACTCCTTCTTTTTCCATATATTGAGCAATGTACTTATTCATATCATCGTAACATTTAATCCAATCGGGAGGACCGCTTGCTTCTTGCTTAAATTTCAAAAATGTATTAATATATTGAGCAAACAGTCCTCCCACATTTACCATTCCGATTCTATGTGTTGGTATTATTTAAACACTGTTGTACAGCACTGTACATAACCCGCTCACTAAAAAACACAGAGGCACTCAAATTATATGCATCCAAGTGCTTTTCGACGGCATGGGTCGAAAGTGTAAACGCAAGTTTCATGATGGAGTTTAAAACGAAATAAATGATTGTCCCAAACTTGTCTTTTAGGTATGAACTTATCAATGACTTCATAATGTATCATCCAATGAAAGAGCTTTTAAAATTAACCGATGAAACGTGTAAGGACACGCGCTAAACTATTTTTGTCCCATTTTTATTGCAATTTATAGGAAAAATGACGTCATTTCCGGTTTTTTTTTTTTTTTTTTTTCTTGATTGAAACCCTCGTAAAAGGAATCTTGAGAAAAAATTAATACACTTAGACACCAAGATCATGAAAATCGGTTCATAAACAACGATTTTAGCCATTTTTTGTTAAAGTTAGTGCATTAATAACGTATCTGAAATCTTTCATAACAACGTATATGAAATTTTGATTTCAAATTTGAATTCCCAGGGAAAATATTATCGTGGATAGACACCAAGAACGTAAAGATCGGTCAATAAATAAAGATTTGGGCCATTTTGGTACAAGTGGATGCCAAAAGCGTGTATCTCTCAAAATTTTAATCCTTGTATCTCAGTTGTCATTGAAGTGACACCTACAAAACTATACATTTTCTTGATCAGTGTGAGAAGTTCATTCCAATGATACCTATATTGATTCGATCTGACTGCAAATAAAAAAGTCGATATTTTGTAAGAAAAGGAGTATTGGGCCTGAAACGGCTGAAAACTGAATCGATAATGGGGGAGTCAAAGTGAAAGAGTAAAACGTCATGTATCATTTGGTAGGGTTATCTCAAATTTCATGAATAGCATCTGTCACGAAATGAAAGAAAAAGACGAAAATCGGTTTCGTTGCTTGGTTGCCCTAGAATCTGGTGTCATTGCTTACATTTCCTAGAATTAGGCTTATCAGTACACGGCTTTACTTGTCAGAAGGTTAGGATGATCAAAAAGAATCATTTCATTTCTGAAGTTTTATGTAAACATTAGCCAGCTCCCTTTATGAGCTATCTTGATCCGATCTCAAGTCAAAAAACACTGACAATAGAAAACAAATGAACCCAAGAGAGGATTGACTTCATGTGAGAACTTGTAGAAGCTTGTCACAACTTGTCCAGGTCACTCAAGACAAGACATATAATTATATATACCTACAATTCTCAACTTTCTATATGAGAACAATGATAATGGGTTATATTTGTGGGCAAATTGCCGATTTTTTGGAAACATTGTTAACGTTTGTTATGGATATTTCTAATATAAGAAAAGTTTAGATATGGAGTTGGGAAGGCGAGCATTATATAGGTAAGTTTTATTTATTTCATCTAATGGTAGTAGCAACAGTTTGGTTTAATAGTATCTTGTAGAATATATTCAACTTTTTATTTACACTACGTAAGTTTTAGCTTCACTGGCCAAAGGTCAGCCAGCTTATGTTATGGCCCTGTACCTATTGCGCGTGCGTGTCTGTACCTGCCCATTGTCTCAATTTTCAAACATCTTCTCCTCAAAAACTAAGAGGGTAATTTCAAAAGGTATACCCAATATCGTCCTGTCAGACGTCAGTAAGGTTTTTTGAAATGCTAGTGCCAGTACGTATAATTACATGTACAAAACTATTTTTGTCTTGTGCTGATCTTCTGTAGCAATTTTTACAGAAAATGGGGTCATTTTTGTTTCAACTTGAAATGGCTACTTTTCCAATACTATTTGTTGGATTTTTTCAAAATCAATAGGGGTAAAGCTATTGATGAGATAAACAACCTCTGCAAGTTTCTTGAAAACCTGACAACAACTGCAGACTTTATCGCGTAAACAAGAAATAGAAATTTTCAACTTGAAATGGCTACTTTTCCCATACTATTTGTTGGAATGTTTTCAAAATCTATAGGGTTGAAGCTATTGACGAGATAAACAAACTCTGCAAGTTTCATGAAAATCTGACAACAAATGCAGACTTTATCGCGTACACAAGAAATAAAAATTTTCAACTTGAAATGGCTACTTTTCCCATACTATTTGGTGGAATTTTTTTCAAAATCAATAGGGTTGAATCTATTGATGAGATAAACAAACTAGGTAGGGTTATCTCAAATTTTATCAATAGAAACTGTCACAAAATGAAAGAAAAAGACGAACATTGGTTTCATTCCTTAGTTGTCCTGGAACTGGTGACATTGCATACATTTCCTAGAATTACGCTTATCAGTATATGGCTTTACTTGTTAGAAGGTTAGAATGTTTAGTCCCAGTCTACTAACGTGTAAATTGGAAGTCCTTGTCTTTTGAAACGTGATCTGATTTTGAAAATCTCCCCTGTCCATTTTTGCGAGTATTCTCTGTCAAATACGGACCTGATGTGCGACAATCGTACAGTCTGACCGATTTTATATTTGAATTTTTTTATAACGGGTTTTTCTCGTTTACTTCCTTTGGTTCTAATGAGATACTGTTGAAGACGACTTTCCCCTTCATTTTCCACGGAAATTGCTGCTGGGTTTTCTCCAAGACTCCTGTGGGTAGTGTGATTGTAACTATGTACAAAATGCTGTAAAATGTCAATGTATCTACTGGTTCTGTTTTTGAGCAGGTATCGAAAAATCTTGTGTTTTAGGGTTTTAATAACTCTTTCGGCGTAATTCGCTTTTGTTTCCGTATTATATGCATACATATGATGTATACTTTGACTATTTAAATATTTATTTACTTCTTTGCTTCTAAATTCCATTCCTCGGTCCGTACGAATTGTGTTTGGCTTTTTGGGGCCTGTCAGTATACGTTTCAATGCCATGACTACATCAGCGCCTCGCTTACTCTTAACAGGTTGAGCATAAAGAAAACGAGAAAATACATCGATAACAATCAAAATGTATTTCACACCTTCGTTATGCTTCTGTAAATTGGCCATGTCCATAAGATCCATGTCCCATTGACTGTCGATGCCATTTACAATCACCCTGGAACGTTTAAAGCGGCGTCTAGCACCCCTGGTCAGAGAATACGCTTCTTGATTCTGCAACCATCGGCGTATTCTGTGTCTACCAATTTTGTATTTACCCTCGTCTTTAACATGTTGATAGAGTTTTTCAGGACCACCAAAGCTAGCGGGAGATTTAAAGTCAAAATACAAAGAAGACAAATATTGTTGCCAGTCAGACATATTTATTTATTTATTACATAGACATGCATACATTCTTACTACAGCAAATAGAAATAGTAAATAGAGAGGTTTCTTTCGTTTTCTATGTACAAGTCAACGAGCCTTTCAACACCCTTCGCGGCGTCTCTTCGCAATTGTCTGTATCTCAATCACAATTCGGAGTCATTCATTGTTGTCACAAATATAAGAATGAGTCCGAACATATTCACGTCGGTTTTAGAAAAAGGCTGAATTCAAAGCACTCCAGTTGTATGCAGAACCGTCACGGGACAATCTCCTATTGGTAGCAGACGCGTTTCGTTGTGTATCACACCTTAAAGTGATTTGACTCGTGTATCCCGTCATTTTCAAGTATATACAGGATGGAGACCATTTCTCGTGCTCTTCCCAAGGATCGTCCTTTGCCTCCCATGACATTATGTTGACACCACAGGCAAAACACGTCACTTTATCTGTAGTACCGGTGTAAAAGAAGCCCGCTTTTGCTAATGACCATTTCTCAGGCTTTATTTGCTTCGACCAGTGTTCATACGTTTGTAGTCTATCTTCGCATAACATCAAGGCTGGCTTCGAATATGCAATCACTTTTGTAGAATCTTTGAACATGGTGCCAATTAGTGTGATGTTAATTCTGTCAATCGGTCCTATTTACCAGTTTCCGTTATCGTTAGGGTTACATTCAGAACACCGCAACGCCCCTAACTGGTTCATATGATCACTTTGAAGGTAGCAGGGGATGACAGCGTCCAACTCGGGTAAATTCCTACCAATCTCTGACACATGTTTTTTAAGAGCGTTATATTCAGGGGGTCTTAAGCATATACCCTTTTTGGTCGGTACCACTTCATCGTCTGGTTTCCAATACTGTCTTATATCTACACAAACGCTGTTTTCACCGATACTGCAATAGACGTTTCCTCCTAGGTGAGCGCTGTATGCTCGTTTACCGTGTAATGCTTGATCAACAAACTCAGAGGCATCTATCAAATTCTTCCATCTCATAAGCGTAAGACTAATGCCTTTCTTAGTAGGTTTGTCTTCCTGCCATTCTCTGATATCGACTCTCAGTTCACCCCTCCATTCACTGACCTGTACGTAGCGTTCGTTACCGAGACTAAATTTACATCTAACCATGTTGCTGATTCGAGTGTCAAAACTCTTATGACTCCAGACACGAAATTCAGCTTTCTGATATAGTCACAAACTCTCTTCTGATTGGTCAGTTTGTTCTTCCATCTGACCAGTTGATTATTCGCTGCTCTGATCGGTTGTTATCAAAACGTGCCTGAACACGTTTCGAATTGGTAGTGAAAATGATAATGCTTTGTCTGAATTTTTGCAGACGATATTATACAATCGGGCCAGACATCGCGCATTTTAATCAGCGGAAGGCGGTCTATTTTAAAAGAGTATCGACATTTCTCATGCATTTTTAATGAGAGGCGAATGTTTTGTCCGAATTTTTGCAGACGATATTATACAATCGCGCCAGACATCACGCATTTTAATCAGCGGAAGGCGACCTATTTTAAAAGAGTATCGACATTTTCTCATGCATTTTTAATGAGAGGCGAATGCTTTGTCTGAATTTTTGCAGACGATATTATACAATCGGGCCAGACATCGCGTGGAAGAGTGTCGACATTTCTCAAACATTAAATCATTTTGATATGCGACTCTGTCAGGAGAGTATCGAAAGGTCTCATGAATTATAAAAAAATCAGCTAGTTGAATTTCTTAGAAAGCTAATGATCAAACTAACAGGGAATTTTATATTATGCCACCGCTATTTGGGGATCGTAGTAAGTTTTTCGCAAACTTTTCCATGTAGAAGCGAGGACCTAAAAGCTGAGCTCTTAAATAGCTAGTGTGCAGGACTTGGGATGGGTCGTGGCTTCGATCCCTGGCTAGGTCGAGGATTGAAAATAGTCATTGTGACAGCATTTATTTCTCTACCACAGCTGACCATAATAATGGTTATGTGAGACAGCAGTCAGTGACTTGGAAAGAAAATGATGCCCTGGTAAAAGATACTGCTGGAAAGCATGGATAGGTGCACTGGCCGCAGCGACATAAGTGCAACAAAAATGTTGAAAACGGCGTTAAACACCATACGATTTTATTCATTAAAGTAAATACAAAAACTAGACTTTGAATGGTAAGGGGGTAAAAGCGTTTACAGACAAAAGCATTTTTAGTAGAGCGACCTCTTTGAGAGAAAGGTCTCATGCATTTTTGATGGCGAATGCTTTGTCTGAATTTTTGCAGACGGTTCTATACAATCGGGCGCCGGTCTGATCCGTTGTTATCAAAACGCGCCTAAACACGCTAGGAATTGTCATCTAGCCTCGGCAGGTGGGAGGCAACGAAAGCCAGACAAAGGTATGCAAGATTACGTCATACTGCCACAGGCAGTCTGACCTCCAAAAGACAAAGGCCTCTAACAATAGTCTGACCTGTCAAAGACAAAGCCTGACCTTTATTGTGCCGCAGGCAATTTGACCGGCATAGTGCCATAAATACTACTTTTATGGATCCCCAATTATGTGATGACTTGCTAGGTATCATGCATCACGGAGATGCATTAAGCCCCCTTTTGCCAGAGCACGGCTCATTTATATATCATATACAACATGATAATTAGTTACCTCGAAATAGGTTTTAGAAGTTAAAACTCGCTTTAACGGAATATTACCTCATTTTTACGAAATCCTTTTTCGATAAAACGAAATATTATACTGTTCAGACGCACTCGATGCATGGCGGGCGAAAACTATCGAGTGGTCCGAACATACTTATTTTGTTTACTCAAGATAGCATTTCAATAAAACGAATTCCCATTTCGTTTTCAGGAGATAAGACTTTGTTATGATGAATTATTGTTTCGTTTTACAGACTTAGTATTTTATAAAAAAAAAAATGTGTGACATATAACATCGACGGGGCTCCGTATCAGCGCTTTGTGGGTAAGATAACAAAAGTGAGTTGAAAACTTATGCCGTCAGATTCGTTTTTTTTATATTTGAAAAATTATTTAAGATAACGGCAGCTAACTAAAATATGGGGACTTTATTTCAAATTGACGCCATGCATTAAGGTAAAAGGTGGCGATTATTGGGTTCCGTAGTCTATCCATACACAGTAAGTTAATTCGGCGATTAGGTATTAAACCCTTTACTCAGCAAAGTTTACTACTCGTCCAAATTAAAAAGATTTAAACTCTACCTACATCAATCTAGGTGCTTTTTCAAATAATTGGGTTCTTCTCAAATAATTGAACTGGTCTTAGAAAGGGCAGAAAACAATGTTGGAAAAGAAGAAATGCTGGTTAACCTGCATTTTCTTCTTTTCGACAATGTTTTCAAATGCATTCTACCTTAGTATCTTTTTCGTGGGAGTGTCACTGGGTAAGACACTTCAGAGCCCAAGCCTAGTACTGGTGAAACCCAGGAAATACATGAATATGTGAGCTGTCGCCGTGATATGACTGACATAAGGTTGGAGCGGCGTAAAACACCATTCAGTCCATCAATCAACCTCAGGATCGATACGTCATTTGTTTTTGTTTGGCAACGATTTTTAACAAAAATAAGCATTTTATATTTACAGTGAGTTTTAACACTTAATTTCGTTACCCTATTTTCTTATCTCTTGTATTTGTTCATGTTTGTTTGAATTGTACCAAACGCTGTTTTTAATATTATTCCATATATATCGTGACGGCCTGTGCACCTATCCATGCTTTCCTGGAGTTCATTTAACCAGTAATTCGCACAATATTCTTCCCAAGCCACTGGCTGCTTTCCCAAAGAACCATCGTCGAAACAATGATCAGCGGTGAGAGAGGAAACGAATCATGTCGCAATGACTATCATCAATCCTCGGAAAGAAAATGACCAAGCTTGAGTTTTAGATCAACGAAACCATTGTTTCAAGTGCTGCACGATATCAACAGAGCAGGGGGAGGGGAAAAGAGAGGGTAAGTACACTGGTCGTCGTGACATAACTGAAACACTCTTATTTCCCTTCTGCGAAACATTCTAGTGTTTTTTTTTTAGAAAAACGACCCTGAGGAAGAAAGAAAAGATTTTGAAAACATTGTCTATCACAGACACATTTCTTAATTTTCAGCCACATTTAGAATTGTCGTCTGCAAATGTTTTCATTTTGCGCGTGTCTAAAACTTTAGTCGTTTGACAAAGAGTTTAGGAAAAACTAGAGATTTTGAGAGCACTATTGTAAAACCGCTTTAAATTTTCACTACTTTGTATCCGTGCCCGTGTTCGGGTTTTTCCGATATTTGCCGAGGCTCCTTCTAAACGGAGTTCAAATGTTAAACCCTTAGGCTGCTAAGTGCGACTCACTGACCTTTTGTGGACTGTGTAGATCAAGATCAGACCGCACAGAACGTGCAGTCTGATCTTGGATCTACACTGTCCGATAAGAAGATATTTTTCTCCAAAAAATAAGTTTAGAATAACATTATTCTGTTTTTTTTACTATCGACTTTAAAGTTTCATTTAACTTATTTACCAGGATAAGAGTTTATTTATATAATAAACTCATCTTGTCGCCGTGTCCATGGTGTACAGGTAAAATACATAGACACATTATCCTGAAGTAAACTTCTTTTAAATCGTGAATTCATCGGAGATCTTTAAATAGTTCACGTAAAAAGACGAAATATTCAATAAATGACAAGTTAAGGAGGTTTCACTATACCCCTTTCAGTGCTAAATATATAAACCTGACTTCTTTCGACGGCTGATAATTGAACCATACTGACACTCAGGAAGACTTTTATATCTATAGACTTGACTTAACAAGCCGACGGTAGAGATCAAAGGTTAAGACAGTACGTTCAGTGCAGTCTGACCTTGATATATGTCGTCAACCAAAGTCCGGTAAATGGAAAGAATACTCATCATGGAAGTTTTCTAAATTTACGGGGTCATTAACCAATGGGCCATATACACTTTCTTCACGCTAGGTTTCAGTTGAAGGCACTTGGTTTATAACAAAATTCACATCATGTACTACAGTTAGTGACCTATAAAATTTCGTCAATTTCCGAATTCTCATAAATCTAGGTTTTCATGTATTTTTCGGTGTGCAAGATCTATAGGATCTGGCATGAGCTGGTGTTTCAGATAAAATTCTATTAAATGAGCCTACCAGAAATGTTATTATGCCAGCCTTTGGCGAGCTTAATAACATTTGTGTGTGTGTGTTTTGTGTGGACGAGTTTAATGTCAGATTCTTTTTATCACATAACTGTTTAACAACAATTATAGTCCATGATGTGTTAAAAGATGGGCATATATGTACAAAGTGTAATGAAATTTACATGAAGCCTATTCGCCTCTGTGACAGGTCCGTTACGAGCGAAAAATAGGTCCAAAGAAACATGAATAATGATTTTGTTTTGAGTCTAAAAGTCATTAAATTTGCAACTTTATCATGATTACCAGTTTTGGCCGTTACTTCCACACAGGAATCTAGGTCAGCAATGTTGTAGACATAGGGTGTATAATTACAGAGTATTGACCATTACGGCACTATTTTCTTATCTCAAACGTGTGTGAGACAAGAAAATTTGTAATGACTGTATGACATTGAAAACACGTGATAAAATGAAGTACGCTGCTTCTGATCATGCGATCATAAAGAAAACGGTAGTGGTAGAAAGCTTGGTTACTAGAGCTATTTACACCAATTAATACGCCATTAGTTTCCGCCGCGTGACGTCAAAGCTGTAACTCTCAAAAACCTAGTGGTGTTGTTTTTCCGCTAAATTTTGGCAACGTCGCCACTGACGTCAACGTAAAAGCGTTATTTCGGAAATACTAATCACTTTTTAAACAGCTGCATTCACCCTGTTACATTGCATCGAGTCTGAAAATATATATGAGCTATGCTCTGGCAAAAGGATGCCTAATGCATTTCCGTAATGCATTGTACCAAGCAAGACATTACATAATGAGGGATCCATAATATCCACTTTGTCTAACAACGGACTGAATCAGGAGGTAAACTCGTCCTTTTGACATGGAGAAAAAATACCCAAAAGCAAAAAGTTTCGGCCCGGGTGAGCCTGCGAAGGATACCGTTCAGTACCGTTCATTTCGTAGGCAAAATATTAGTTTGTTATGTATGCAGCAACCGGTTTGTAATTTCTACCCCATTTCATATTATTCAAGTCAGAAAATCAATTTCGGTAAAAAATGCAGGGATGCAACACATTTTTACTAGGTATATATTAGTCCGGTACCCCGCCGTACTTCAAAAGTACGTCAAGCAAAGCGCTGTAATGGCGGCCCCCTCGGTAATATGCAGAAGTAACGCATTATTGTTATTTCACTTTATCATATCCGACTATAGACTGAATTGAAAACAGATCGGTTGCAAAAAAGTAATGGCAGTTTTTTTTGTTTTTTTTTTTTTTAATGTTCGTTCTTATTTTGCGAGAAAAACTACATATCAGAATGCTTTAAGTATTCAAAAAGTCAATTGACCGATATAACGTCCGAAAACAGGGCTACTTTTAAAATGATTCATAGTCAAATTTATACTTAAACCATATCCGAAAAGCACGTTTTAGATTTGGTAGTGTATATTTTGTACAAAATTGATCTCATTTTATTCACTAATCAAACTGGATCACACGAAATTAAGGAGAAAAGTAGGAAGGCATATAGAGTTAAGCTCGAGGTCGCCATGGAGGTAGCCATTATTGCGCTTTGCCTGACCCTATAACATAGTGGTAGGGGCAGGTAATCCAGACAATGTATATATTAGGCATACTTGTCGAGGTTGGTAGAAAAAAGGCCAGTGAATGTGGTTTCAAAACAAGCTGGAGCTTTCTGGTGTCTTGCCCAAGATCATTATTTGGAAAAAAAAAACAGTGCCGCGGGTCAAGATCAAACTTTTTTTGTTTGAAAGAGTGCAATACCTTTTCGTTTAAAGCAGTATAAAAAGTATTCAAGCCTATAGATAGTACATTTTCGTAAACGTTAATCCACGTATCAATCCAAGCGTAACAATAAGTCCTTTTATGTTTACAAACACATTTTATTTTCCCAATTCGGCAGGTATTTAACCCATTTCAGCGCCACAGGCAAAAGTAAGAGCTTTTGCTGCCTGCTTCGATCAAGATCAGCCTGCACAGAATGTTGTTCTGTACAGTCCGCTTGTCTAGTCAAGCCTGTAACTTTAAAGAAAAATTCTCTATTTCATTAGGTTGTATTTTCAGCCGTCGGAAAGAGGTCAAGTTTACATAGTTGGAGCTGACAGAGTAAAAGAATCGCACAAGTTTTTGAAAGACATAGTGGAATAGTCATGCTCTGTGAAAAGGGGGCTGAATGCATCTCCGTAATGCATTATACCAAGCAAATCATCACATGATTATGGATCCATAAAATCCATTTTGTATAACGGTAACAACCGATTGAATTTCGAGCTATACTGGTTCTTTGACATGTAGAAAATTGACCAAAAACAAAAAGTTTCGGCCCAGGTCAGCCTGCGCGGACTGCGCAGGCTGACCTGGGTCGATAATTTTTGCAAATGCATTAAGCCCCCCTTTTCACAGAGTATGGCTCAAAGATTTTGCGCTGAGAGAGCAAAGGAAACGCACAAGCTTTTAAAAGTTATAATAAATATTTTTGTTTGTGTGAATACTTTACAGTTCAAACCAATATTTTGATAATCACTTGCAGCGGATTAAATCGTGTCTGTTTTGATATATATTTACGATTAATTTAAGTTGGAAAAAGTTCGAACGAATTTTCAAATGCACCATCACGTTCTAACATATATGAACGGCGCTTTGTTGAATGGGAGTTCTGTGCATCTTTGTACTACATCATCGAGCAAGTCTTTGCATAGTGCGTATCTGAGCCACGCTCTGTGAAAAAGGGGCTTAATGCATCGGCAAAAAGAGTATCAACGCAGGTCGGTCTGCAGTCCGCGCAGGCTGATCTAGGCCGAATCTTTATGCTGCTGGTCAATTTTCTGCATGTCCAAGGACCAGTTTACCTCATGATACAGTCGGTTGTTAGACAAACTGGACTTTACGGACCCATGACCATGTGATGACTTGCTTGGTATCCTGCATCACAGAAGATGCATCAAGTCCCCTTTTGCCAGGGCATGGCTCACATATTTTGTCTAAAAACCGACTGAATCATGCGGTAGAATGGCTTTTGGAAACACGGAAAATTGCAAAAAGTTTCGACTCAGGTCAGTCTGCGCGGACTGCGCAGGCTGACATGGGTCGACACTTTTTACAGATGCATAGTCTTAGCTATACTCCCTGTTAAAAGAACAACTTAAACAATATATGCAATTACCAGGCAGGCTGTATAGGCCAGGCAGGCTGTATTTAAGAGGACCGAATTACAAATGTCTCATTTCAATTGTACTTTAACAAAGAGGTTTTGAAACGAGTAAACAAGGTCGTTATCCATGTATCAGATTTAAATACGTGACGTGAACGAAATACAGCATGTAAAAGTGAAAACCTTGCGATTCGGTTTATATCTAATGTCGCTTTAGCGGTCGACTCGCCCAGGAAAAACCAGAGATCAAAACATCATTATGATGGAAATGCTCTGGAAACCTGTATCCGTTTGTCTAGTGTCGTACCGCGAAGTGTCGGGTCTCACTTTTATGTATTTTAAGTATTCGAAACAGTTCGGCTTTTCCAGATACTTACAATACCCTCCTATGGTAATGCTATGTGCTAAGTGAATTAAAGCGACTGCCTGTGCTGAAAGTGTCTGGTAGAATGACTACATAACCACATACATGTACAAAGCACCGGACTACTGTGCAATATAAGCCATTTTAAACCCTTAACATTTAAGTATCGATAAGACAACCCTTTCTCGCTATACTTCGTAACGCGAGAAAATAATAATACTGTATATTTCGCAGAGCCTGCCTCATATAGGACAGATCCAGATACAGGGCCCGCTTTTACGAAAAACATAAGTCTCTTATTCTACTCACATCTACTAACGGTCTCAGGGTCTTACTTAACTCTTTACCAAACGACAAAATTTAAGACCAGTCCAAATTCAAAGCAGTTGCAGACGACAGAATAACTGTGACTTAAAAAATGAAATATGCTTTTGGAAGAGTAGAAAACACTGTGAGAAAAGGAGAAAATGCTGGTTACCAGCATTTTCTCCTTTTCCCACAATGTTTTCAAAAGGCTCCTTTCTCAGGGTTGTTAAAAGTCGGGATTGTGTGGTAAAGGGTTTAGGTGTGTCCGTTATTTGAAACGCATTTCACTAACACAGACACTTGAAAAACAATCTCAAATCCCGAGCTGACACAACTTTTCAGACTCGACTGAGCAAAATAAACGGGCTCAATTCAGTTAACAGACTTAAGTCCATTATTTTGCTGAGTTAAGTCTGAAAACTTATGTCAGCACAGGATTTGAGAAGTTCAATTAAGTCAGAGAAATGCGCCTCAAACAGCGAACGCAACCTCTGTTGGAAAATAAGTCCATTATCCGATTTGAGTGAAATGAGAGACTTAAGTTTTTTGTTCGAGAAAGCGGGCCTAGGATATTGTCAAATATTAGGTTATCATAGGCAGAAACTAACTGGAGAAAATTGTAGAAATATTCGTTTGTTTATCGTTTAACGCCGTTTTCAACGTTATCCCAGAAATAAAGCGGCGGTCAGTGTGTCTGCCCATGTTTTCCTGGGCTCACTACTCGTACCAGTTCTTCGCAGAATATTCTTTTCATGCTAATAGGTGCTTTTTCATATACAATCTGAGCCATGCTCTGGCAACGGGGTTCTTAATGCATCTCCGTGATGCATCTTATCAATCAAGTCATCACATAATTATGGACCCACAATAGCCACCTTTTTTCAACAACCGACTTAACCATTTGGTAGACTGGCCCCTGGGCATACAGAAAATTGACCGATAGCGAAAAGTTTCGGCCCAGGTCAGCCTGCGCGGACTGCGCAGGCTGACCTGGGTCGATACTTTTCGCAGATGCATTAAGCCCCTTTTCACAGAGCATGGCTCATAAATGAAGGGAGCTCTGGGAAAAAGGAGCTCAGTTCTTCTTTGTACTGCGCCATCAAGCAATTCGTTACATTATACGTGTTTACTGTGTCTCAAGACCGGCTGAATCTTGGTGTACAACAGTCCATTTACACCTAGCCCGGTAGACTAGCCCTTTCTGTCACGCACAGGGCTTGAATCCAGGGGGCGGGGCCGCTGGTTGGAATCCCCACATCAATTTTTTTCCGATGATTGATGATAGTTATTGCGACAGAATTCATTTTTCTCTCTCACCGCTGATCATTATTTCGACGATTGTTATATATCGGAAAGCAACAAAGTGGTTTCGGAAGAATATCGTTATGCGAAGTGCCGGTAACAGAAACTCCAGGAAAGCATGGATAGGTACTCTGGCAGCCGAGATAAAACTGACATTATGCTGAAATGTGCGTAAAACGAAACTAACAACCACACAAATAAATTATCTACTGGGGAGAAAATCTTACCACCAACTATTCCATGATAGCTGCCGAAGGCGAATAACACCACAATAATGGTTATTCCACAGACCAACAGATCGCGTTTCAACACCGTTTGCGACATTTTGAATGAATGAAATATATTTGTCACGTGAATGGAGAATGACCACGCTTTATCACACACTCTTGAGTTTAACTGACCATGGTGAAAAAAAAACTTTTGAAAATATTGACGGAAAGAGCAGAAAATGGTGGAAATCAGCTTTCAAAGAACTATATAGCTCACTTGTACAAATTTTGAATTTCGTACAAGTGAGTGTCGTCTTCACTTAATTCCGAGAGAAGGATAATCTCTAATCCCAGACATCAAGCTTGATGTCGCTCACACAAAATAAGTTGAAAGGCAATGTGTTTTTCCATATTATTTTTATACGCATTAATAGAGACCGTTAAAATGAAATAATTTATACTGCACACAGTATATCGGAAACTTCGCTGTCCAACGTTCCTTGTGACATCAGATTTAATAAGTGAGCCATGCTCTGGCAAAAGGAGGCTTAACGCATCTCTGTGATGCATGATACCAGGCAAGACATCACATTAATTAACCCTTTCCCAAACAAGCCCTGTTTTTCACGTGTCTGCAGTACAAGTCTTTTGAAAACACTGGGAAAAGGAGAAATTGCTCGTAACGAGCAATTTCTCCTTTTCCCACAGTTGTTTTCTACCCTTTTTGATAACTTTCTGCTATTTTCATCAAATTTAGAATTGTCGTCTGTAAAATCTTTCAATTTGGACCAGTCCAAAATTTGTCGTTTGGGAAAGGGTTAATGATCCATAATACCCACTTTTTCTAACAACAAACTGAATCCTGAGGTAGGATGGTCCTTTCACACGTAGAAAACTAACCAATACAGCGAAAAGTTTTGGCCAAGGTCAGCCTGCGCAGTCCGCGCAGGCTGACCTGGGCCGATACGTTTCGCAGATGCATCAAGCCCCCTTTTCACAGGGGCATGGCTCATTAATTCAGCAATGCTCACCTTTAAGGCCATAGAAAAAGAATTATTTGAGTATGTATAAATCTTTATAAATTCATCGACCCTTTACAGACGGCAATTTCATGAAGTGTCATAACCAAACAGATGTGATACAAATAGTTGAGTATTGGTAATATTGTTCCTGAAAGAACACCGTCGGAAAAGAAGATATACTTGATAAGGTCTTTTTTTTTTTTTTTTTTTTTTTTTTGCGGGGGTGGGGTTGTGGGTGGGGGTAGGTTCTTGAAAGGGGCTGTATCCAAACAAGTTAAAATATGTATGTGTAAGGAAAGGATATGTTTAGGAATCCAGTTTTTCAATACTCATGGCCTCCTACGTAATGTTTTAAAATTGACCGTGGGACATAGTGAAACCGCTTTAACTTGTCACCACTTTGTTTCCGTGACCGTGTTCGTTTTTCCGATATTTGCCTCCTTCTAAACGGAGTTAAAATGTTTAATTTTTATTACTCCAACAAATTGACATGAAATGAACGATCTCTATGACCATATATTACACGCTTGAATTACTGTCCAAACTTAGCTTCGGGTATTGTCGTCTAAATCCGGAGCTTTTTTATGCGGCTAATAGATTTATTGTCTTTAAAAATACTTAATTCTATACCTGAAATAAACATGATTTTATTGCTTCAAATCTGAAATTTATACTTGTTCTTATTTTGACTACGGCACTAAAAGTGTCAAACCCGACATTTACCGCTAATAGCATTTCCATACGCGATTATAAAAATATTCACTCTCTAATTTTTCTTTGCATAAAGGTCAGATTCAGGTCGATTTGTTCCAGTAATATGTATAGATTGGTTACCTCCCCTGATACAGCAAGTGTATGGGGATCGGTACAGGCTACTAAAAACAGGCGGAATTCTGCCCGTCTATTTTTAGAACAGCCATGACGCAAGACTAAGAGATTCATGAGAGGTCACTCTCATATCCAGAGCAGATTTTCCGATTCTTTTGACCTCACCAATACGTGAATTGTATTTTTGGTTTCACCTTTTATGTTTACGTCTGCTAACATTCCTTTTAGTTTCCATTTCCAATTTCAAATTGTGCAAAAAGTCCCAATGTTACCTCTGCAGCCAAACTGGAAATGTGTATGCTGCTATGATGGGCTATTCTGTGATATACATGTAGCCCAGTGAAAAGCAACGACATAATAGTCTCTGCCAGTTGTAATATGTATATCTACAACGGGGACCAGTTTATAACGTGTATAATAAACTTTTTGTCGCTGTGTCCATGATGTAGACTTAAACTACCACGACACATGATCCAGAAGTAAACATCCCATCAATCATAAATTCATCGGAGATCTATAAAAATTTAATAGTTCACCGTGACTTCGTTTATTCTAACAAAATTATAAGTTACTGTAAAAAAAAACACACAACAAAATATTTACTTTTGTTTTCCTGGATACGCGTCGGGCATTTGATCATGTTTGGCGCGATGGCCCTATCTTTTAAGCTGCATAATTTGGATATTGGTACGAAACTTTTAAAAGTTGTTATTCCCATGCATAGGGATATGTTAATCAGAGTTCCAGATAGAGGGGTTGATTTTGATTTTAAAACTGAAAATATTAGTTATTCTCCACTAAACCCTATGTAATGGTTACTCATTAGAATCGTCTCACCGAGACGATTCTAATGAGTACCCGCAACATAGGGTTTGGAAGAGAAATAATGGACTTAGAATACAATCACTCCCTCTTATCTGGAGCTCTGTTATTTTAAAGTCAAACATATACAAAATGATATTTCTCCTACTGGTTCCCTGTTTTAAAAGGTACCAACAAAGAGGAGTCTGGTCCTAATTATGCCCCCCTTCAACGAAGTCGGGGTATATTGCTTTGCACATGTCGGTCGGTCCGTCCGTCGGTCGGTCCGTCCGTCGGTCGGTCTGTAGACCTTTACCTTGTCCGGATAATAACTAGACACAGAATTGACCTAGGTTCGTCAAATTTGGCACAGACATGCGTCTTGGAGTGTAGATGATCCCTATTGATTTTGAGGTCAATCGGTCAAATGTAAAGGTCACAGTGACCGTCAACATGTTGATATATAGACCAAACCTTGTCCGGATGGTAACTATACACAGAATTGACCTAGATTCCTCAAATTTGGCACAGACATTTGTCTCGGAGTGTAAATGATTCCTATTAATTTTGAGGTCAATCGGTCAAATGTCAAGGTCACAGTGACCATCAACATGTTGATATATAGACCAAACCTTGTCTGGATGATAACTAGACACAGAATTGACGCTAGTTGGTCAAATTTGGCACAGACATTTGTCTCGGAGTGTAGATGATTCCTATTGATTTTGAGGTCAATCGGTCAAATGTCAAGGTCACAGTGACCGTCAACATGTTGATATATTGACCAAACCTTGTCCGGATGATAACTATACACAGAATTGACCTAGATTCGTCAAATTTGGCACAGATATTTGTCACGGAGTGTAGATGATTCCTATTGATTTTGAGTTCAATCGGTCAAATGTCAAGGTCACAGTGACCGTCAACATGTTGATATATAGACCAAACCTTGTCTGGATGATAACTAGACACAGAATTGACCTATGTTCGTCAAATTTGGCACAGACATTTGCCTTGGAGTGTAGATGATCTCTATTGATTTTGAGGTCAATCGGTCAAATGTCAAGGTCACAGTGACCGTCAACATGTTGATATATAGACCAAACATTGTCTGTATGATAACTAGACACAGAATTGACATAGGTTCTTCAAATTTGGCACAGACATTTATCTCGGAGTGTAGATGATCCTTATCGATTTTGAGATTAATCCATCCAAGGTCAAGGTCACAGTGGCCTTCAACTTAATGATATATAGACCAAAACTTGTCCAGATGATAACTAGACACAGAATTGACATAGGTTCTTCAAATTCTGTACAGATATTCATCTCGGAGTGAAAATGATCCCTATCGATTTTGAGATTAATCTATCAAAGGTCAAGGTCACAGTGACCTTCAACTTAATGATATATAGACCAAACCTTGTCCAGATGATAACTAGACACAGAATTGACCTAGGTCCTTCAAATTCTGTACAGATATTCATCTTGGAGTGTACATGATCCCTATCGATTTTAAGGTTAATCCGTGAAAGGTCAAGGTCACAGTGACCACCAGATGATTCAGGGCCCGCGCTGCCGTTCGCCACTTGAGCCATTTGCTCAAAAAAATTAAAGTGTGTCAAAAATCATCATATGTGGCTCAGCTTGTGGCTCCAACATATTATTCGCGTATTATCGGGGACGTAGTAAGCACCGAAGTCGACTGGGAAAAATCGGAAGTCGAACGCGCGTGCCGATAAGAAAATCGATAACCCAGTCTGTGTATCGGCGACTGTTTATAATGTTGTATGTATACACGCGGCGGTGTGTATAATTATGCAAACTGTTGACAGATTATCACGTTTAACAGTTGAAGTGGGCTATAAATCAGACAATTAAAGGATGTTAATTACTTGATTAGCGATTATTGCCGACGCATGTCGGTACTTTGATCCGTCTCCAATTAAAGATGGACTTGTCAACAAATTATCGGCAATTAAAGGATCGAATTATGTGGATGTTTTTCGGCGACTGATATCAGGTTATGAACTGTGCCACTTCCCTGTATCAATGTAGCAGTAGGGGGGGGGGGGGGGGGGGGGGGCATGACTGTTTTACAAACAGACATCTTTGATCATTCTTGTTTTCACTACCTTCTATAATCTAGGTGAAAAAGTGGATCTGTAGGATCAACTTTACACGAGCCATGCTCTGTCCAAAGGGGGCTTAATGCATCCCCGTGATGCATGGTACTAAGCAAATTATGACATAATTATGTATCCAAAAAGCCCATTTTATCTAACAACTGAATCATGAGGTACACTCGTCCTTAAACTTGCAGAAAAAAATGACCAATCGCGAAAAGTTTCGGCCAAGGTCAGTCTGCGCGGACTGCGCAGGCTGACCTGGGGCAATACTTTTCGCAGATGCATTAAGTCCCCTTTTCACAGAGCATGGCTCATATATTCCTTCCTTGTGAATATTTCTCCCTCCTGTCACGTGTACAAGTTGGTGCTATACCTATACCTAAGTGAAAAGGGGGTGCAATGTATCTTCAAAAAGTATCGACCCATGTCAGCCTGCGCAGTCCAAACTTTTTGCATGTCAATGGACCAGTTTTCCCCTTGATACAGATGAATAGACAAAATTGATTTTATGGATCCGTTATTTAAGAAATAATCGACTTTATATCCTGATATATCTTGTTATAAGGCACAATGAATAATCCGTGACGGCGATAGCCCAAGTGGTTTATTCATTGCGTCTAACAACTCACAACCGTGGTTTATTGAACGATAAACCACGATAGCAGGAAGATTATTTCGATTCTAACACGACCAACTCTTGATAAAAGGAAAACAAGTTCATACTTAGCATACAAAAGAGGATGCGGGTTAATTCTTACTTTACATAGAATATAAACTGGGTCCGTATTTACCAACCATTTTTAAGAACATTCTTAGTCTTATTCCGAAGAATTTTCTAAATTTAAAAGTAACACAATTTCTGATTGGCTAAACCATTTTGGTTTAGCCAATTAGAAGTTGTGTTACTTTCAAATTCAGAAAACCTTGCAAAGTAGGACCAAGAATATTCTTAAGAATGGTTGGTGAATAAGGAACCTGGTCTCCGTTGTAAATATCCATATTACAACTGGCACAGGCTATTGTGTCGATGCTTTTCATTGGGCTACATGAATATCATTGAATAGGGTGTCGGAGCATCTTACACATTTCCAGTTTGGCAGTGTAGGTAGCATGCCGATTTTTTGTATAATTTGAAATTCGTAATCGAAACAGAATTAACAGAAATTAACATTAAAAGGTGATACAGTATATACAATTCACTTATTTTTGAGGTAAAAATACATGGATCCGTCGAAATCCATATTTGACCAATCAGGTCATCGCATTTATTTGGCCCGATATGCAGCGTTGCTGTCTGCTATTTCGGCTCACAAACAAGCGACTGTTAATGTTGGAGAAGTGCGATATTATTTGTGTTTACAACGCTTGAATTTTAGGGAAAAGTTTAAAAAATGCGCTTTGCGATCGTGTACTGCTTACGTGAGATATACGAAGAGATTATAAGTTTGGATTATGATTATGATTGACAATGGGACATCAACAAAGAGTTTCGATCAACGCTATATTACGCAATGGATTAATTAATATTAGTTTGTTTTTTTTTCCCTCTGAAACTCTCCGAAAAAAAACTTAAACTATTTTACAGTGGAAAAACAAAGGTAAAATATATGAAATGCTAATAAAAAGAAAGTACGTTCACTCAAATAGCTTAATCTTGTTTAATAACCTCTGCACATCCAAAAAGGGGCACGTGCCATCAATGTTTCAGTTTGACGTTAACATTAACCCTTGGTGCGTGAAGAATGCTGAATGTGAAGATACAGATCAGAGAGCAAAAAATGCAGTTTATTCTTGGATTCAAACCATCTGCTACTTAAATTAAGTACATTTACGTATATTCTTTACTGAAGGTACGTGTAGATTTCAAACAGACTAATTTCTGTTTTGTACAGGTTTGGAAGTTCTACCTAAAAGGCAACTTATGTTACTTAAATCAGCTTTTGACTTAGCCGTATTTAGGTGTATTAGCACATCTGCCATTTCAAAGGGTATGTCGGTAAACTGTTAACTGGTAAGATGTGTGTTTGATTGCCGCTGTAATCCACTCGACCACCTGTTGTCTTCAGTATATCATAAGATTAAACAAACTACCGCCAATGATATTAACAAGTTTGTTAATTGACAGCACACTTTACACTTTTTTAAATCATCAGGCAACCATTTTCCCTTAACTTAAAATTTAAACATTTCTCAGACTTCGACCTCTCTGTTGAATGAGACAATCTATAAATATTTCAAAATGCTTGTTATTTAGTGTAATTTATTATCGAATACGATGTTGAGACAACCTAACAAGTCTTACAAAAATATTAATCATCTTTAATTGTATTATTTTTAGGCAAATCTGAGGATTATGGGATGTTTCATTCTCTCTGGTAGAAGTTCAAATCTTTGCTGGCATATGTATTACATTGTCCGTAGCCCCTCAAATTCACACTTTTTGTACAAATCCTTGTGTAAATAAGTTCAAGTATCCATATATTTCTTGCCGAGAATCCATCATCGGCAGAAACATATGAAAAGGAATATTTTTCCGGAATTTAATCGAAAGAAACAGTCATGACAGCACGATTTAAGTAGCTTTCTGCTAAACTGTATATGTATTTACTGCGTTTTTTTGTGAGCCCTTAACGACGGTAACCAAGGAAGTCGGTTTATCTCATCGCCACGGATCCATGTATTATCGGAAATTCTGCTACACATGAAGCGAGGGTGATCTCCCCTGAATCTCCCGATATCGCTGTTCTAAAAATAGACGGACAGTATTCTTCCCGTTTTCAGTAGCCTGTATCGATCCCTGCACGCTTGCTGTATCAGGGGAGGTAACCAATCCACACAGAATGACATCGATTTTACCACGCTTCCATTGCACTGTGTTTATACAGCCGAATTCGTGTCATATTAGAAAACGCAATGATTTGCATACTTGATCACAGAGATGTACTAAACCCTATTTTGTCAAAGCGCCGCTCATTTATTTGTTGAAAATAAGAGGTATAATCCATTTTTTTTTTTTTTTTTCATAAAATTTCTTATTCCGTTTGATACGGGGTTGCTTAACAAAGGATAAATGCAATTTGAGTACCTCCCTTATTTTCACTATTATATACCCATTACGAATTTTCTTATCTGATACACATTTGAATCACAATTGTGTGACGTCATTTTGTACATATCTCGCCTTTATCCTTCGCTAGGTGACATTTTTTTTTTTTTCAAATACATAACCTATCTGATATGGGCATTCTGGGTACGGACGATTTTTCAAGGCAAGAATCAATGCAACAAATTTCAAAATAAAATATCAGTTTACTCTCTAAAACCTACCTTGTACGATTCATCCAGCCATGGTTAGCTAGCATATAACCTATGCACCAGCCATTTATAAACATAAGCTCCTATAACCTTGGGAAAAAGCCCCGGTGTAAACCCAGCAAGGTGGGGGGACGTTATTTTTGTTGTCAGTCTGTTGCACAAATCACGGTTTTTGTTGTCAGTCTGTTGCACAAATCACGGTTTTCCCCATGTCTATATTTAGAAACTGTTGACAGATATTTGTAGTCAACAGTTGGTATTCTATAACAACATTTTCCCGGTTTGAAATAATTTCGTCTTCTAAGAAAAACTGGCTTGATTTTTCCAATGACCGTATTATTTATTGCCATTTTCGCCTGTACTTTTTAAGCGGCAATTTACGCACTGCGTATTGATATATGTCCATTTTTTATCAAGTGATGCGTCATAGCAGCCAGGTCAATCTTCGAAAAATATGACATGCTCAGACAACGCATATCTCACAGAAGGAAATGAGTTTCTTATGGCACGTGCATCCATAGATGGTTTTGCATCTTCTGATCTACAGAGATCTAGTTTGTGAAATATTGTTATGTGTTAGAAAGAATTTGACATTCGATGGTTTTTGAGATAAAATCTTATTAACCTCCACAAGAAAAAAATGTTAATAAGCTCGCCAAAGGCTCGCTTAAGAACATTTTTCCTTGACTCGTTTAATGAAGTTTTATCTCAAACGCCAAATCATGTCAGATCCTATATCCATGAAACAATCGAGGCAAATCATTTTTGCAGTATTTCTTTTATTTTTCCGTTTAAGAGTAAACTGTCACTTGCTCTAGTTTTAAGCTACTTTAACTCTCTACCAGACGACAAAACTTTAGACAGGTCCAAATTGAAAGCATTTGCAGATGACAAAAATGACTCAGAATTTGAAATTTGCCTCTGGAAGGAAGAAAACATTGTGGAAAATTGAGAAAATGCTAGTCTTTTTCCCCAAGGTCGTTAAAACTAGGGATTTTATGGTAAAGAGCTAAAGAGGATTTGAGTACGGCTGATAGTAAATATTTCGCAATTTGTTAGTTAAACGGATAAATAAATAGAGTATAGGGTAAAACTGGGTGGTCAGTGGGGCATAAACAATACTTGTAGTAATAAATTATGGGAGATAAGACCCAACTTTTTTTTTTTTTTTTTTATTTATAGACACATGTAGCTTACAAGTATTCACTATTTATGTTATATAGAAATAGTCCTCATGAAGCAGGTTACAACGGTTTAAGATAAAGTCCAACAATCAGTCAATCAATCAATCAATTACATGTGTACATGCGTACAAAACTTTAAATAAAATTACAACTGTGAATTGGCATTGAAGCGAAAATCCATCAACACTGTCATTATCATTATCTTATTTGCCAAGATCATCTGTTACAGCATTACAGAAATCACCACCATGAAGAAGAAGAGGACCACAGTAGCTTCGTATCGCTCTCCGGCTGCTAACATTTGGGAGCTATAATTTGCATCCGAAAGATGGCCAAGATTTTACACAAATCAATATCGCATCAAGAAATATATGAGAGATATACCAAAGGACCATCCAAACCAACTACTGGCAAACTCTGTCAAGCCAACAGTTTTTGAGAATGATTCTTGCTTTTAAAAACTGATTCATGGCAGATAGAGAATTTAAAACCCACGCCCTCGCCGGCCATTTTTTTCAAGGGATCAAGATTTTTTTACCAAAGCTGGAAAAAAAGTCTTCCGAAGAATCATTCATGCAAATCTGTAAAGAATTCCAATTTGAAGATATTGGTTTTTGGACTAGCGAAGCTAGTCTATAGGCATCAAGACTGACCTAGAGTCAAAAGTAGACAAAAAACCTCACAGTTGCCAAATACTGCCTCAGAGAAAAATACTTCTTTCTGTTATAAATCTTAATTCTGTTATATATGACAATTTTGACAAAAACCACGAAATCTCTACCACTCCAATTTGAACATGTCGTCTTACAAAGTAATAAACTGAACAAGATGTCATTTACAAGGTACAAGATCTTTGCTTATATGTAAATTAAGTGACCTATGCGAAGCAGAGAATCACTTTTTCCTACACAACTGTAACATTATGAATGAATCTATTAATAGATACACCTACGTAACTTGTAGCAAACGCAGTTACATCAATCCTCACTGGACAAGGAACCCTTGTCATTCCTTCAGTCATTCATTATTTAGATCATTGTGTATAGTTACACTGTTATTCTAGTTTTGAATATTAACCCTTTACCAAACAATCCCAAGTTTTAACGACACTGGGGAAAAATCCCTTTGAAAACATTGCGGGAAAAGGAGAAAATGCTGAAAACCATCATTTTCTCCTTTCCCCACAATGTTTTCTACCCTTTTGGAATCAGGTTTCATCAGTTCAGCCGCTTTTAATTTATGTCTGCAACAGCTTTAAATTTGGACTGGCATAAAATTTTTCTTTTTGTAAAGAGAGTTAAATAATTAACTACATCTTGCGGTATTGGATATTGACTAATTGACTGCATGGTGTTTAACGCCGTTTTCAACATTATTTCAGTGATATTGCGGCGGCCAGAGCACCCATCCATGCTTTCCTGGAGTTTCTTTTACCAGCACTACCGTGACTCAATGATGTTTAGCGGACAGTGTGGATTAAGATCAGACTGCGCAGAGCATGCAGTCTGACCTTGGATCTACACTGTCCGATAAGAGGATATATTTTTTTCTCCAAAATGTAACTTTGAAATAGCAATATTCAGGTGTTTACCCTCGGCGTGAAAATTTCGTTTTACATTTTGAGCAGGTTAAAGGTTAAACTTAAAAACTGGATTACAGTTAACCAATAGCACGCATAGCCCCAGCAGCTTAGTCGGTAGTGCACAGGACTTGGGAACAGGCGGTCGCTGGTTCGGTTTCCGACTCGGCAAGTTTCTTTCCGAGGATTGATGATAGTCATTGTGACAGGATTCATTTCTCTCTCACGTTTCGACAATGGTTATAATATAAATGTGGGAAAGCAGCCAGTGGCTTGGAAAGAATATTGTGCGGAGTACTGGTAAAAGAAACTTCAGGAAAGCATGGATATCTGCACTGTCCACTGTTACATAACTGAAATAATGTTGAAAACAGGGTTAAACACCATACAAACAATCAATCAATCAAATTCGCTAGTCTTTCAGTACTTTATTTTCCTTTTCTTTTTTCTCATTTTGTTGCCAGGGCAATCAGAGTTCTTTATGTAACATTTTTTCCTAGAAATCCGAGAACGAACCGTGGCAATGGTACTAGATCTGGCACTACAGAGCATCGACCTTGTACTGGTGAGACCAAAGGCCGGTATTACCAACCATTCTTAGTTTTAGAAAGTAACGCAACTTCCGATTGGCCGGTTGTGTTACTCTACAATTCAGAAAATTCTTGCGAATAAGATTAAGAATGTTCTTAAGAATGGTTTGTGAATAAGGACCCAGGAATGATGAAACAGCTTTTGCTGTGAAACGATTAATATACTTCTGAAAGCGACGTAACACATTAAATGTGCAAATTTCTGTCTGGATTACTGAAGGCCGGACAATGCCTTTGTATGATTTAAGTTAAGTCTAACTGAACGGGGAATTAAGTTATATACTTCCTTCGATATATGAAAAGAAAAAAGAAATCCTCTATCGAAGTCGAACTTTACCGAATATAATTTATAAATGATGAGCCTTGTATTGAAGGAGTTTAGCAGGGATGCCTTTTTCAGTCTCACCATTCCTTGATTATTAAACGCTATGTATCCGAAGACTGGTGTCGTTTGGTCAGTTTATGTCGAAGAGGTAGCTCTCTAAAGTAAACAAGGCAAGTGGCTGTTGTTTCACCAGGATATTGCCCCTGTTGGCAAGTCTGTCATTCCCAGGCTGCCATTAACGATTATGGCTTTGAATTTATTGAGCATCCGCCTTATTCGCCTTATTTCGCTCCATCAGACTTTCAACTATTTACATAATCGACGAAAGGCCATTTCCTATACCCCTTTGCGGCCAGATGATGATATTATAAATCGCACGAATGAATGTTGTTTTCAGGCACACAGCAACGGGCATTTAGTGTGCATGTCTGTGTTAAAAGACGATTTAGCGTCTTGCGAACATGAAAGTTCGCAACAAGTGCATAGCTCAAATATAAACCGCTCCGGCTAGGATTCGAACCCGTGCGGCAAAGATCCTCGTTTATCGAGGTTTAAAAGACCAATATACTAACAACTGAGCTAAAGAGAATTCTTCTGAACGCAGTTGTCAGGTATTGATTTTTCTACGGGAAGAAGCTATGCTGTAAGGAAGGGGTGATCTCCCGCAACAAGCGGAATTTTTTAGCTGAAAAAGATTTGAACAAAATGATGACCGTAAAACGAATTAAATTAAGGAGAATTATGTGTGATCTTGATATGCAAAAAAGACATTACTGAGTGACAGGGCAATCCCTATCTACTCACGAGTTTTAAATGATGAAAGGATGCGATAAAAAGATCTCAACAAAATCTTAAATTGATAGTAAAATTTCTTTAAATGAAGAAGGATTATGTGTAATTTTTATTGTCATAAACTATATTGAATTGCTGTGTGTTCCTGCCTACTCAGAAGTTTTAAATGAAAAAGTTAAGACTGCGGAGGTAGCTTCAAGGGAATAAGAGCTAAAATTGAGAAAGTGTGGAGCCTCCACTAGGATCAAAACACTCCCTTTAAAGAGGTACTTATTACAATGAGATAAGATGCCCCGAAGAGAGCTAATCCACCCTTTAAAGAGTTGCACA
Organism: Tridacna gigas; assembly: GCA_945859785.2. Lineage (NCBI taxonomy): Eukaryota > Metazoa > Mollusca > Bivalvia > Cardiida > Cardiidae > Tridacna > Tridacna gigas. The sequence goes on from OX244034.2 coordinate 33,089,257, forward strand.
ATGAAGATAAAAAGGATTAAGTGGCAGGCAGAAATATGGGATTAAACACCAGCTTGAAAAGATAATTAAGGAAATATCGCAGCCTGTTGTATAAACCAATCTCTTTGATGAAGGTGATAATTGAGACAATGTTGACTGTTTCAAAAAGATTGTGCATACTGCCAACATTGTAGTATTTCTCACGAATTTGCCGAAAGTCAATGCAATCTAATAAAATATGTTTTATTGTAAGGTTTTCGTTGCATTGAAAATATTCTGGTGCATCTTCTCTCGCTAATAGCCAGGAGTTTGTTAACCGATTAATAAACCAATTAAATGCCTTGTCATTATCACCTCTTCTCGACGAACAGACCTCTAAGGGTTGGTTTCACAGAATGACGTTTGTTGAAATGATCTGCACCCCATCGGGATTGCCAAAGAGTTTGGATGAAAGGTAAAAAGGATGCTTTAAAATCTGTGTAAGGTATTTTAAAATGGGATATGGGTACAGATAATGTCGACTTGGCAAGTTAATCAGCCTTTTTCTTGCCTCGAATAGCCATGTGACCAGGAAGCCAGCAAAATACAAACTTGTTTGTGTCAAAGAGAGGGGAAATTCTCTCAAGAACAGCACAAATAGATGGACTTTCAATGTGCTGGTTATAGAGAGCCTGGAGGGTAGAACGAGAATCTGACAACAGAAGAAAGCAGTTAAACCCACTCTTCACTGCTAGATTAAAAGCAAGATCAATTGCCTTCACTTCAGCAGAAATGATTGAAGGTTGTCAGGAAGGCGACATTTTCATCTTCTTTTTCTACCAAATACTGCTGCTGCTGACACAGCGTGTCCATACTGAGATCCATATGTATAAATGGGTTTATACTACTTGTACTGTTCTTTTATTTCCTGATATTGAGTTTGGAAAACAACTCTATCTGTGGTTGATTTCTTGTGAGCTAGATGGTCAAAGCGAAATTCAGCAGCTTTTATCAACCATGGAGGAGTATCAGGAATTTCGTTTTAACAAACGGCATCCATGTCAACATGGATATTGTGTACATGTGGTTCCAAGCGAATCCCAAATGGAGAAATTACATTTAACTTCCAACCAATACGTTTTTTACACCAAGGCTTAATCAAAGTGCTGTAAGCACTGTAATCGGTCGATACTGAATAAATACAGTGGTTTGAAATCATAAATCAGATGGTAGATGTTTTAACTATGTATGGACAAAAAATCCTACACCGTTACAAATGAGCCACGTAGGATCCCACTTTTTTTAACTGTCTTTTACAAATTAGTAGCTTAACGATTGGTTAAAATATAGGCTATGTTTGCCAGCCGACAGCAATAGAACGTAAAAAATATGTGACAATTCTGATCAGCAATACCCATTATCAAGTTTTAGATATCACTCATCATGAACAGCAGTACCTACCAACCCTTTAAAAGAGTGAAAAAATACATATATTCTTTTCTGTAACTTTGGCAACTTTGGTAACTGTATTGTAACATATTCAAGCCGTATAAAATATGCCTGCATTATAACTTTGGAATTGTTTACTTTTGGCTGTTTGTGGGCCTTTCATTTTTCCATTTTTAACAAGACATCGTATTCATCTTGACAAACTGTCCTACCTATTTCTAGCGGACCAAATCGTCCAGTCCAAACGTCTGCTGGCAAATTTCTCCTACATCATACTTTCAAAGAAAGTAGATACCCAATAGCTCCCTAACCGTCAACTCTTTACCAAATGATAAGATTTTAGACTTGTCCAAATCAAAAGCACCTGCACATGACGAATTAAATGTAGACCAAATGATGATTTAAATCGTTGAAAGGGTAAAAAAAAAAAAAAAAAAAAAGACAAGAGGACCATGATGGTCCTAAATCGCTCACCTGAATTCCACTCAGCTGTCATAAGATTTCCCTCTTTATCTCTATGTGAAATCCAAGACCAACAAAATATGGCTAATTTTCACACCAGGACCATAATTTGAAGTGTTTTGGTAGAGGGCCACTAGATGATGCTACATGCCAAATATGAAAGCTCTAGCCCTTACGGTTGGGACAAGAAGATTTTTAAAGATTTCCTTCTTTATCTCTATGTGAAATCCGAGACCCCACGACAACATAGGGCCAATTTTTAACACCAGGGCCATATTTTGAAGTATTTTGGTAGAGGATCACTAGATGATGCTACATGCCATATATGAAAGCTCTAGCCCTTACGGTTTGGGACAAGAAGAATTTTAAAGATTTCCTTCTTTATCTCTATGTGAAATCCGAGAACCCACAACATAGGGCCAATTTCCACACTAGGGCCATAATTTGAAGTATTTTGGTAGAGGGCCACTAGATGATACTACATGCCATATATGAGAGCTCTAGCCCTTACGGTTTGGGACAAGAAGATTTTTAAAGATTTCCTTCTTTATCTCTATGTGAAATCCGAGACCCCACAACATAGGGCCAATTTTTAACACCAGGGCCATAATTTGAAGTATTCTTGTAGAGGGTCACTAGATGATGCTACATGCCATATATGAAAGCTCTAGCCCTTACGGTTTGGGACAAGAAGAATTTTAAAGATTTCCTTCTTTATCTCTATGTGAAATCCGAGAACCCACAACATAGGGCCAATTTCCATACTAGGGCCATAATTTGAAGTATTTTGGTAGAGGGCCATTTGACAATACTACATACCAAATATGAACGCTCTAGGCCTTACGGTTTTGGAGAAGAAGATTTTTTAAGTTTTTTCATTCTGTTGCCATGGCAACCACAGTTCTTCACTGATTTCAATTCTTTGAAGTATTTTGAAAGAGCATGACCTAAGGATCATTTCTGTGAAGTTTGATTGAAATCTGATTGTTAGTTTAGTAGGAGAAGATTTTTTTCGTAATTGTGAACGGACGGACGGACGGACATTGACCGATCACAATAGCTCACCTCGAGCACTTCGTGCTCAGGTGAGCTAAAAACATGGGAAAAGGAGAAAAAGGTAACCAGCATTTTCCCCTTTTCTCACAATGTTTTCATCATCTTTCTCATGGGCATTAAAAAAGGATAGTTTGGTTAAGAGTTAAAACACTCAGTTAATCGACTAGCCTTTTACAGTCAGGAAAACAATATCAAACATTAGGCTACAATTTCATGGTCGGTTTTTAGACTAGCGAAGCTAGTCTGTAGGCATCAAGACTGACCTAGAGTCAAAGTAAACAAAAAACCCCACACTTGCCAAATACTGTCTCACAGAAAACACTTCTTTTTGTTAGAATTCTTTAATTCTGTTATATATGACAATTTTGACAAAAACTACCAAATTTCTAACACTCCAGTTTGAACATGTAGACTTACAAAGTAAGAAACTTTACAGGATAACTTTTATAAGGAACAAGATCTTTGCTTATATGTAAATTAGGTGACCTATGCACAGCAGAGAATCACTTATTCCTACACCACTATAACATTATGAATGAATCTATTAATAGATACACCTAGGTAACTTGTAGCAAATCTCAGCTATATTAACCCTCACCGGACAGGGAACTCTTGTCATTCCTTCATTCATTCATTATTTAGATCATTGTGTACCGTTAAACTATTATGCTAAACTGCTATTCATTGTCTTAACCTTTTACCAAACAATCACAAGTTTTAACGACACTGAGGACGAATCCCTTTGAAAACATTGCAGGAAAAGGAGAAACTGCTGGTAACCATCATTTTCTCCTTTTCCCACATTGTTTTCTGCCCATTTGGAATCAGGTTTCATCAGTTCAACCACATTTAATCTATGGTCTGCAACAGCTTTGAATTTGGACAGTGTAAATTTTCATGTTGTAAAGAGGGTTAGATAGTAAACTACATCTTGTGCTACTGGATATTGACTAATTGATTGCATGGTGTTCAACGCCGTTTTGCAACATTGCTTTAGTGATGTTGCGGAGGCCAGAGCACCTATCCATGCTTTCTTGAAGCTTCTTTTACCAGCACTACCGTGGCCAAGCCCCGGTGGCTCAGTCGGTAGCGCACAGGACTTGAGAACAGGAGGTCGCTGGTTCGATCCCCGGCTTGGTCAATTTCTTTCCGAGGATTGAAGATAGTCAGCGAGAGGATTCATTCCTCTCTCACCGCTGACCATTGTTTCGACGATGGTTATGTGGGAAAGCAGCCAGTGGCTTGGAAAGAATATTGTGCGGAGTACTGGTAAAAGAAACTCCAGGAAAGCATGGATAGGTGCACTGGCCGCCGTGATATAACTGAAATAGTGTTGAAAACGGCGTTAAACACCAATCAATCAATCAATCAACCAGCACTACCGCGAATCAATGACCTTTTGTGGACAGTGTGGATTACAATTAGACTGCACAGAGCGTGCAGTCTGGTCTTTGATCTACACTGTCAGATAAGAGGATGTATTTTCTCCAAAATGTAACTCTGAAATAACAATATTCAGGTGTTTACCATCGGCTTGAAAGTTTCATTTAAAATTTTGTAGCAGGTTAAGGGTTAAACTTAAACTGGATTATAGTTAACCAATAGCACGCATAGCCCCGGCAGCTCAGTCGGTAGCGTACAGGACTTGAGAATAGGAGGTCGCTGGTTCGATTCCTGACTCGGAAAATTCCTTTTTGACGATTGATAATAGTCATTGCGACAGGATTCATTTCTCTCTCACGTTTCGTCGATGGTTATGTGGGAAAGTAGGCAGTGGCTTGGAAAGAATATTGTGGTTAGTACTGGTAAAGGAAACACCAGGAAAGCATGGATATGTGCACTGGCCACCGCTACATAACTGAAATAATGTTGAAAACAGGAATAAACACCATACAAACCATCAATCTATCAAATTCGCTAGTCTGTCGGTACTTTCAGTACTTTGATTTCTTTCCACATACATCCCAAATAAACAGACAATCAGATATGAACATCTGTGATATTGAATTGCATTGCCTTCAAAGGACAGTCTGATCTTTATCTTTTATTGTCTTCAAAAGCGACTTTACTTGTCCATAGCCAGCAAAGGTAATTGTATTCGAGTCATTCTAATTAGCACGAGCATAACTGCAGTAGCCTTGATCTCTTTATCTGAAATGTGGAAAGGATGAGAATCGATCAATGTGGAATAGCTGATGAGACAAACATGTTGCTGATATTTGCACGTTTAGAGCGCTAAATTGTTAATGTAGACATGTTAAGCTTGGAAAAGAAGCCTAAATATTGCAGGACCATTGCTGTCTTGAGTAGAATAACTCGGAAAACTGGCATGACAGATCCAAGATCTGACTGCATGTTTTGAGCAGTCTGGTCTGAATCTGCACTCTCTGCAAAGACTTTTTCCCTGGTCCGTTTATTCAGATATGGAGAATATAACAGTAAGTGAGCTTGTGTTACAGTTTCAGGGTTTTTTTTTTTTTTTATCCTCGATGAAAATATTCTATTTGACAAAATTTTGAAAATCTTTCAAATGGGTGAAAAACGCTGTGGAAAAAAGAGAACATGCTGTATACATGCAGTTTCTCCAACTACATTTTCAAAGCCCCACAGGATTGTTTGGTCAAGGGTTAACAGACTGATTCTAGTCGGTAGAAATTCATCAAGACGAAATATGTTAGTTACCGAGTAAAATGGTAGTGCCATGGCTGGAAGGAGAGGAAGAGGGGCTGTGAAAACAATTTAACCCTTATCCCGCTAAAACACTGAAATGAAATTTCAAACCGGTAGTAAAACCCGAATAATTCTGTGTCAAACTTATTCTTTTTTTGGAAAAAGAAATATCTCCTTATTGGACAATATAGATCCAAGATCAGACTGCACGTTCTGTGCTGTCTGATCTTGATCTATACTATCGTCAAAACGGTCAGTGAGTCGCACTTAGCAGCCTAAGGGTTCATACATCATACGCTGAAAGATGCGTAATCAGTCAGTATTGTAAACGGACAGTCTGGACTAAGGTTGCCAGCCGTAAATCGCCAGTCCATTTTGAAAATTTTTACGTAATGGCCTCTCTGCTAGGGGCATAACCTTTACACAACCCTATACCCTTTGTCCCCACAGCTTCACACGCTTCGCCTCACATATGCGATCCCTGCATTAAACGACCAACGGCTGGTTACTATTTTAAACTTACGGCTGTTACGAGTTGCATTTATATCAGTTCTCTCTTAGGCAGAGCAATCTAAATTTTCAAATTCTTTTAAAGCAATGTTCCCTTACAAACTCCTTTCTGTTGCGATTTTATTCCTCTCAAGACCAAAATGACCTATCATCCTTTCAACACCTGCTACATATACGTGGAGCACTCGTCACAACTCGGCCGATCCCGTAACTACGTATAACTATCAACGGATCACTCGAAATTTGCCGAATGATATGGACAGCAGACGACTACAAGATGTGTTCACATCACCCCATTCGGCATACCACGGGTGATCCGGCGATCAAATCCCTTAGATGTATGTACAGAATCGGCCGACTTGTGACGAGTACACATCACCCGATACACTTAATTCGCACTCGTTTCATTCATGAAGTTGCTGCTAATCACTGACCCTATGTCTTATAATCGTGTTGAAAGTAAACTGCTCCAGTTTTTGCTGGCCAGAGATTTTGATAATACTGTAATTATGACCTACTTTAACACTAAACAAATTGTAACCGCCGTTTATTATAATATTTAAAAGTTATTATGGGATTACTTGACATTACTTAACGCCTGTTTACCGCTAATTACTATTCCTGCGCTTATCTGGGTCAAAAGTGCGTTTATCAGGGTCAAAAGTAGTTTTTGTAATAAGGTCATCACAGCAGGTATAAGCGTTAAAACGCTGTAAGTAAAAGCTGTTACGAGTTGCAGTTACATCAGTTTGCCCTGAGCGGACGGGTTTCCGAAGTTTGCCATCTCTCTAATCGGTCTACAGACCGATTAAAAACTACTTTATGTCTGGGGTTGGATGGATTTGCTTTCAATTTAAAAAGATACTAGAAAGATAGCTTGAGCCTTCTATGAGAAAGAGAGAAGGCTCACTGGCCTCAATATACAGGCTGTTAATCGAAGAGGTTCGAAAAGCCCCAAGAGCCAAGCATGAACCCTGATTGTGGATTGTGTTAAGGATCTTTAAGTATGATTTGCGGGCTCAGCAATGCACAATGCAGCTAAAGTCTAACTTGAAGCGAATGAGGGAGCGATAGAGACGTAGATGGACTTTCCTATCAGCAACTAAATGAGCAACTGTTTTGAGAAGATTGAGGGCTTATAGCACTTCTTTTCAAGTGCTTTAATGTGAAACAAGAAGGTCAATTTCCTTTTAAAAAATGACAACTAAAAAATTGATTTCTGGTACAACTTCAGTCCTTGTATTGTCAAGATGTAGCTCCGGGTCTGAATGATGACCTCTTAAAGCCCCAATAAAGTCCAAAATTAGAATTTTTTTATGCTTGAAAAAAGGCACGAATCTGTTAGATTTACTCTTATTTGTCGCCAAGGGGATAGGGGCGTTCATTGCAGCATCGGTTGATGTCACAGAACCATACAAAAAATCCTATTTTTTTTTTTATCAATTCTCCCAAGTGACGTTGCCACGCACTATTCGGAATCATTCTGGTGTCCTATTTGTAGACACCATGTGACCGATGACGTATTACAGAGACGATGTGCTTTCTCTCCTTAGAAAACGTTGCGAAACTTCGGTAAGTCTTTAATTTTCGTTAAATTACCTTCGCCCATCGTATCTAATTTATTTGTATGCATTTGATTGGTAAATCGGAGTTGTGATATATTTATTTCGATCATGATATGCCTATTTCTTCTTGTCAAGAGTCGTCCAAACATCGAATGACATCTCGGCCTATAACACTTTCGGCCTATTACAATTTCGACTAGTATGAAATTCGGCGCATACAAAATCGAATGTCTACACAGGGTATAAAGGTTTGTAATATGAGCCATGGAGAGTAAGTCAAACAAAATGTGGACGGTTTATAACGAAGATCAGACTTTACATTATGTGCGATCTGATCTTGATCTTCGTAGGTAATGAAAAAGTTAAGAACTTTGTGGGGTTTTTTTTTTTTTTGTCTGTAATTACTAGCGAATTTTGACCTGAGTTTAGCATCAGTGGTGGACGTTTTATATCAAAGGTCAGACCTCTTACTAGATGCAATCTGATCTCGATCTATGCTGTCAACAAAGGATATTTCTCAACTTTCAAGAGTTTAGTAAAACACATTGCTTATAGTTATTTTTACTGCTAGTTTTTGAAGACAGAGTTGATGTTACTTCATCAGTCAAGTTATTGCATGCAGATGAACCATACTTTTCAAAATTATAGATACATATTCCAAAGCTGATAAATACATGTACTTCAAGTTGTTGGAGTGCAAGACAATTGAAGACAAAAGAAGAAGTTTACAAGTACTCAAGTAATATTTATCTACCACATTGTGATTAAGAAAAATATTTTTTATCTCATTTTTTACCAGTCTCTTTTCTTTCCAATCTAAAAACAGTGTATCTTTTTAGGGTGTGATACAGAGAGACCAAGATGTTTGTTAACCGACAAATAGATATCCCAGTCTGGTGTTATTATATCTCTGTTGTACGACGATTTTTTTTCACAGATTTTAGCACAGTCCATGTCAACAGGTATTTGAATGATATTTAGATCTACATCTATTACACATTAATGTTAGAACTTTGAAGTCTATTATATTTTAAGCTTAGAAAGGATAAGCTGCTGAAGGGATGATTGATCAAATACAACTTTTTTACACCCTTGCCATAAATTTTTGAAAGGAGCAATTGTTTGCTACAAGCAACTGCTCCTTTCTCATTTCTCCAATTAGTTTTTTTTTTGTGAATATTCCCCAGTTGTCAGTTGTTTAATGCCATTTTCAACATTATTTCAGTTTTATCACAGCAGCCAGTGCACCTGTCCATGCTTATCAAGGGTTTTTGTTTCCAGTACTTTGCATAATATCCCACTGACTGCTTTTCCACGTAATCATTGTCAATACACTTATTAGCATTGAGAGGGGAATGTATCCTGTTGCAATGACTATCATCAATCCTGGGAAAGAAAGTGGCTGAGCTAGGGATTTGAAGCAGCAATCCCCCAATCTCAAGTCCTTTATGCGACTAGCTGCACCACTAGGGCTCTGCAGTAGTATTTCGTAAAAGTAATGTACTCTTGAGAGAGAAAAAGGCATGCCTTGGGGCTAAAACAAATTAAAGTCCAACTTTTAGTAAGCAAGCACAAAAGGTACATTCAAAAGCTGCTTTGTATTAAGCCAGCACCAAAGAGACTCTCAAATTGTGTGGTTTTTTTTTTACCTTGAAAAAGAAGGCTTTTGAAACATAATGAAAAAAGGTGAAAAGCATCATTTTCTATTTCCAAAAGTGATTTTACCTTTTTAGACAAGTTCCGTCATTTGAGCCACATTCAATTTGTTGTCCACAAATGCTTTCAATTTGGACAAGTTAGAAATTTTATCAGCTTGAAAAGAATTAGTATAAAGGTGGCCACAAGGGCAGGGTTTACTGAATAAAGAAATGAACATATCTTGTAAAATAGTTCTAGAGATACAATCTGAGACTAGAAGATTAAAAATACATGTGTTTTTTCAATCTAAATTTACTTGATTGATTGAATGGTGTTTAATGCGGCATTCAACATTATATCAGTCATTTCATTGTGTCAGTTTGCTTGTTCATGTATACCCTGGGTTTAAATGGTGCAAGGCTATGGCTCTGTAGTGTCATGCCCAAGGACACTCTTATGAAAAACCCATTGCTTCCAGTGAGGCTCAAAGCTCAGACCTCCAGGTTATGAGTGCTACACTTTACCACTGAGCCAGGGAGACCTTATATAAATTTGTATTTCAGACTCAAAATGCGAATGCAGTCTCAATGGCAGTGTAAGATACAAGGACATAGTTGTTAAATGGCCTCTTTAGGATTTCATTTAACTCTACCAAACAAGTTGAAACAACAAAATTTTGGACTAGTCCAAATTCAAAGTATTTGCAGCCAAAAATTTAACTGTGGCTCAAATGATGGAATTTGTTTTTATTAGGGTAGAAAACATAGTGTGGAATCAAGAAAATGCTGGTTACCTGCATTTTCTCCTTTTCTCACAATGTTTTCAAAACACCTAGAGATGCATTAAGCCCCCTTTTGCCCGAGCATGGCCCATACATACTTTGCATTATTTAACTCTTTACCAAACGACAAAATTTTAGACTGAACCAAATCGAAATCATTAATTTTGCAGACGACAAATTAAGTGTTGCTAAATTGATGATTTCTCTTTTTGATAGGGTAGTAAACATTGTTGGAAAAGGAGAAAATGGTAGTTACCAGCATTTTCTCCTTTTCCCACAATGTTTTCAAAAGCCTTTTCTTTCAGGGTTGTTAAAAGTCGGGATTGTGTGGTAAAGAGTTAAAAAGAAATTTATGTTCTTGTCATTTCAGTGTCTCATTTTGGACAGAGTGACGTGACATTTGAACTGTGTGGACAGGGAAAAAATCGCTCTCAGTTTATAGACAAATATGGATAATATTAGTGCATCTACTAACTTAACAATATACCAGTAACATCGGAACAGACTTCTGCAGTGAGTGGTGATCGTAATTTTAGAATTTTGGATCAAAATTGTGGATTTTGGAGGTTTCTTTTGGAACAATTTGAGTAAGACTCAGTGAAATTCAAAATAAGAACTCTACCTATACATATACATGTACCTATACACATCATCTACAGACAATAAAGCTAGAAAACAAGTTTGGACAGATACAGTTACGAGCTATTGCTTTCTGAGTGCTGGAATATATAATGGGTATAAGATGACTGATTTTGCTTATGAGCTATGCTCTGTAATAAGGGGGTTTAATGCATCTGTGAAAAGTATCGACCCAGGTCAGCCTGTGCGGACTGCACAGGCTGACCTGAGACGAAACTTTTCACTATTGGACAATTTTCTGTATGTAATAGGACCATTCCACCTCATGATTCAGTCAGTTGTTAGAAAAAAATGTACTCTGTGGATCCATGATCATGTTATGACTTGCTAGGTATCATGCATCACAGAGGTGCCCTAAGCCCCTTTTGCCATAGCCTGGTTCATGTTACTATACACAGGTATTTACTTATGAACAGGACAAAGCCCAGGTAGCTCAGTCAAGGACTTGAGAACAGGGGGTCAGTGGTTTGATTCCTGGCTTTTCCAATTTGTTAGAATTGATGATATTCATTGAGACATGTGGGAAAGCAGCCAGTGGCTTGGAAATACTATTGTGTGAGGTACTTTAAAAAGGGTTTTTGTCGGTTTAACCCTTTACTAAACAATCTTTACTAAAAATTCTCTGGTTACCAGCATTTTTTTTCATTTTCCCATAATATTTTCTACCCTTTCAAAAGCAAATTTCAATACTTGAGTCCCATTTATCATCTGCAAATACTTTCAAGTCTAAAATTTTGTTGTTTGTCAAGAGTTAAAAACTATGTGCAGAAATGGGTTAACCATTTACCAGATGACAGACTTTGGACAAGTCCAAATTGGAAGTGTTTTTTGACAACTACTGTAATTCAGTGTGGTGGAAAGGATTAGATTTGTCATTGAAATGGTAGAAATCATTGAGGGAATAGAAGAAAATGCTGGTTACCCACATTTTCTCCTTCACCCATGAAGTTTCTAAAGCTATCTCCTGGGGGTCATTAAAAGACGAGATTGTTTGCTAAAGGACCATTGTATACTTGATTTAAAAGCTTGAAAATATGTAGATAGTGAAAACAATTGCAGTTTGCTCAAATGTACTTTTTATTGGTCTCGAACTTTGTAAGATATGGTTTTGTTTTAAAATTCATAAACATGAATTAAAACTGTAACCCTTTCCCAAATGACAAAATTTTATGCTAGACCATATTGAAAGCATTTGCAGTTGACAAAATAATTGTGACTCTAAAATTAAGATTCTTTTTGGAAGGGAAGAAAACACCATGGGAAAAGGAGAAAATGCTGGTTACCAACATTTTCTCCTTTTCCTACAATGTTTTCAAAGGGCTTCTCTCTCAGGGCTGTTAAAAACTGTGAGTGTGTGGTAAAGGCTTAAACTGGAAATAGAGTTTAGTATCTTTCAATAATTTTCCTTTTAGTAATAAAAAACAATGGTCACAAAAATATCACACTCAACTCTTTACCACACAAACCCGGATTTTAATGACCCTGAAGAAGACGGCTTTTGAAAACATTGTGGGAAAAGGAGAAAATGCTGGTAACCAGCATTTTCTCCTTTTCCCACAATGTTTTCTATCCTTCCCAAAACAAATTTCAATTTTTCAATCATATTTATTTTGTCGTCTGCAAGTGCTTTCAATTTGGACCAGTCTAAAATTTTGTCGTTTGGTAAAGAGTTAATCATATTGGTAATCTTAATTCAATATTCTTCATGACTGTTGTAAAAACTTAATACTGGCTATCTGTATCTTGGGCAAAAATACTGTTCACGTAAAACTTTCCATCATAGAGCACAACTAAGGTAGGAAGAGAAACAGAAACAAGTAAATGTATTTGACTGATATATGTCACAATGCAATAAATCTGTTTTCAACAGTATTTCAACTGTATAGCAGTAGCTGTACACTTACTCATGTTCACTTGATCAATAACTGATATCCCTTTACCACACAATCCCGACTTTTAATGTCCCTGAGAATGAAGCCTTTTGAAAACATTGTGAGAAAAGGAGGAAATGCTGGTAACCAGCATTTTCTCCTTTTCCCACAGTGTTTTCTACCCTTCCCAAAACAAATTTCAATTTTTCAGTCACATTTATTTGGTTGTCTGCAACTGCTTTCAATTTGGACCAGTCTAAAATTTTGTTGTTTTGTAAAGAGATATTACTGGCAATAAAGCCGGGGGAGGTTACTTTTTGTAGGAAACTACCTATCAAGCTCCAGCTACAGTTGAATTTTGAACACATGTTTTACAAATCATATCAACCAAAAGGCCATGGTTGGCTTGCAAGCATCTTCACACTCCTTGTTTATTAACCCTTAAACACACAATTCCGGGCTTAAACGAACCTATGGAAGATGCCTTCTGAAAACATTCCGAGAAAAGGAGAAAATGCTCGTTACCAGCATTTTCTCCTTTTCCCACTGTGTTTTCTACCCTACCAGAAACAGATATAAATTTTGAATCACATTTATTTTGTCGTCTGTAAATGCTTTCAATTTGGACCAATCTAAAATATTGCTGTGTGGTAAAGAGTTAAGTGTCATTGCAACAGGATTTGATCCTCTCAAACTCCTGAACATGATTTGGGTTTGCTCATGGGGGAAACAGCCAGTGAATTTTAGAGAATTTGCTGAGAATTACTAGTATATGAAATATAGGTAAAAGGCGCATTATTAAATTTAAACCTTTTTCAAACAATCCAAGTTTTAAAAACTCTTAGTAAGACAGCCTCTCCAAATATTGTGGGATAAAGAGGAAATTTTGGTACAATATAGCCTGTAGAAAAAGCAGAAAATGTTGGTAGCCTGCATTTTTTTCTTTTTTCCCCACACTGTTTTCTACCCTTCCAGAGAGACATTTATTGTGTTGAGTTACATGTACTTTTTCATCTGCAAAAAGTTTCAATTTAGATGAGACTAAAATGTTCTTCTCTTGTATAGATTGGGTGTTTATTTGTTGGAGCATTTTGCACCACTTTGAACATTATTTCAGATATTTATTCATGTCGGTGTGACAACTCATTACTGTCTTTTCTGTATTTCACCAGCACAAAGCTGGGGCTCTGCAATGTCTTGCCTAAGGACATTCCTTAACCCTTAAAGCCCTAGATTGATTGATTCTATAGTGTTTAATGCCATTTTCAACAGTATTTCAGTTATATCGTGGTGGCCTGTGCACCTATCCATGCTTTCCTAGCGTTTCTTTTAGCAGTGCTTCGCACAGTATTCTTTCCAAGCCACTGGCTGCTTTTCCCACATAGCCATTGTCAAAACAATGGTCAGCGGTGAGAGAGGAATGAATCCTGTCGCAATGACTATCATCAATCAGCGGAAAGAAATTGGCCGAGCCGGGAATCGAACCAGCGACCTCCAGTTCTCAAGTCCCTTACGCTACAGACTGAGCTACAGGGTGCAGCTTAATGCCCTGGAACCAACTTAAGTTGTTTTTGCAGACAAAAGTTGTTTTTGCAGACAAAAGTTGTTTTTGCAGACAGTGTAGATAAAGATCAGACTGCACATAACATGTAGTCTGATTTAAGATCTATACTTTCTGCTACTATGAAACAAGTTTTGTCAAAATAAAGCAAGACGGCTACCATTTTCTTACTTTCCAAGCAGGTGCACAACCCTTTACCAGTTGGTAAAATTTTAGTTCAATTGTTCAAATTGGAAACAATTGCAGATGAAAAATTGGACATAGTAGCTCAAATGAAAAGATTTGCTTCAAGAAGAATAGTAAACATTATGAGAAAAGGAAAAAATACTGGTAACCAGCAATTCTGCTATTTCCATAATGTTTCAAAAGCATTTTTCTTTGTTAAAATGATTAAATAGTGCTTTACATAATAACTTGGATGTTTTGGTTAATCCTTTACCACACAATCCCAACTTTTAAAGACCCTGGGAAAGAAGCCTTTTGAAAACATTGTGGGAAAAGGAGAAAATGCTGGTAACCAGCATTTTCTCTTTTTCCCACAATGTTTTCTATCCTTCCCAAAACAAATTTCAGTTTTTGAGTCACATTTATTTTGTCATCTGCAAATGCTTTCATTTTGGAAATGTCCAAAATATTGTTGTTTGGTAAAGAGTTAAGGGTTGAGGGCAAGCAATAGCTTCTAACATTGCTCTGTATGTATGAATATATTTTTTTATTTTTTGTCCACAAATTCTTCTTGTAGGACTATTGTGATGTACATGTATTTAAAATAATAAAATAATATTACACTATATTGCCTTGATTGTTGCATGAAACATATCTGTCTTTGTAAGAGCTGTGATCTGAACCAGCCAGTTTTATATCGTAGGACTGAAGGCTAGCTTTTCACATGCTACATATTCTTCAGCAACACCACAGAATATGTCTTTGGAAATCTGATTATTCTGCTGTATATCTGAAAAATTAAAAAAAGACATATTCTCTTTTTTAATTCATCTCAATCTGAAACTGTAAAAAAAAAAAGACAGCAGTATAGTAATAGGAGTAGGTTTACTCCAACTTCATTCCATTTGATAACAGAATTGATTGCAGCATTTGTCCAGCATGTGGTTGAACTTAAATAATGTTGAAAACTGTACATGTATGAAGTCATAACTGTACAAATACAGCTTTTAACAAAACTGTTTCAAAACAGCATTGGTAATTACTTACCATTTGTAGGGAAGAATCATGTGATCCATCTTCGACACTGTTACTTTTTCATATGGATCAAAATTGACTGCTGCTGCATTTCCAACCTTTTAATAATTTTCTTCACATGTTCTTTACTCTAGTATGGCATATGTCTCAAACCCCGAATAGTAGCAAAAAGTACACAAAAAGTAGGTCAGCAGTCGCTATGCTGCTCTATCTTTTGTTAACTTTTTACTTGATTTCAATTTTTTTTTTTTTTGCCATTGACTTGCACTTGGATTGACTGTACAACAACAGATTGTCATCTTCCCAACAATTTCGTACTTTCAAAAGGTATGACTTAAAATGCATTTTAACACCCACTTTGTTTACTTTTGGTGGCTGCTGGGCCTTTAAACAATAGCACATACAATCATGGGTATGGGCTATACATCAAACAAATGAATGAAGTTTTTAGCCTTTCAATTTCTGACAATCATTCTGTTTACATGTATGATACATGTAAATTCTAGAACAGTGTAATGCAGTATCTTATACTTAGTTATCAGCACTTTTGCAAATGAAGCCCAGTTTGATTGACTGAGTGATACATACGTGTAGCTTTCAACATTATATCAGTCATACCATTTTGACAGATCATTTATTCATATGTTTCCTGACTTTTAACAATATCTGAAGTAACTTGCCCATGGACATCCCAACGAAACCCAGTGAGAATTGAATCCGAGTCATGGATTACTTATATTATGCATTTACCACTGAGACATGAAGTAATCCTTGAGCCCTTTACAACTGTTCAGTTGAATAAAACTTGTGGCATTACTAGTATCACAAGGGTCAGCTCAAGTAATATAGGAGAACTGTGAAGCCCTAAGTGACAAAATAAAATTCAGTCGCATAAGCACAGTAGTAGCTTAATCAGCTGTCTACCGGTATTTTGTCCAACAGCATATTTTCAAGAATTCTGCTCCATTTTCATCCTGGCCTATAATAAGGGTTTCATTCAAGATCTAGCAAAATGAGACAGCAAAAACTTCTTGCATCTACACTGCTTCCTTAAAGGTATAGCCCATGCGGTGGGTTGAGGTGAATCCCTGAAACTGCAATACATGTACATTGTTTTGAATTTTTATTACTTTACCAGTCATGTAAATTTTGTGAATTCGGCTATTGAAAATAAAATTTGTTTTATCTGATTAAGACATATGTACCTGAAAAGTGGTTGCCAAATTCTGAATCTACTGGGATGGAATCACAATCATAATAGAGTCAGAAACCAAGGCTCACCTGCATCTGCACAGTCAGTATAATTCAGTATGTGTATCATCGTGTAGGAGGATCCATTCACATTGGCCAGAGATGTGTAAAGTAATTATCTCCATACTCTGGAATATCATTTACATATCATTTAACATTCTGTGCTAGAAATTTAATGGTGTTTTACTCCGCTTTCAACAGTATTTCAGTCATATCATGGCAGCATCACACAAATTCATGTATTTCCTGGGATTCACCAGTACTAGGCTAGGGCTCTGAAGTGTCTTGCCCAAAGACACTCCCATGAAAAAACCAGCAGATCGAACCCCAAACCTAATAATGTGCAAATTCATCTTTTACTCTTTACCAAACGACAAAAATTTAGACTTGTCCAAATTGAAAGCATTTGCAGATGACAATTTGATGTGGACCAAACGATAGAATATGCCTTTGATTGGGGAGAAAATATTGTGGGAAAAGGAGAAAATGCTGGTTACCAACATTTTCTCCTTTTCCTACAATGTTTTCAAAAGGCTTATTTCTCAGGGTCGTAAAAACTCGGGATTGTGTAGTAAAGGGTTAACATACAATCCAGTGCTGTAATGACCCAGAGGCATAAACCTTTTCAGAACATTGTAGGAAAAGGAGAAAATGCTGCTGGTGACTAGTATTTACCTTTAATTCAACAATTGTTTCTCCTGTTTCAAATACAAATCATGTAGATCCAATACAAGCTATGTCGTCTGCAAATGGCTTCAATCTAGACAAGTCCAAAATTTTGTCATCTGCTAAAAAAAAAACACCAAGATTCCATTGATATGTGCACTGACCAGATTAAGGAAAGATAATTGGTTTCTACGTTCAAATTTGTGTCACCCAAGAAATTCAGCCATTTTTTTTTTTAAATGGTGCAGATTTAATTCAACACATTGAGTTTCAATTGCATTTCTAAAGTGTTATACACACACACACACACACACACACACACACCAAATATTTAGCCCTGTCCAACACTAAGGCATTTGCGGAAAAACAAATATTTCTCAAACAATGAAATTTGTCTGTGATACAAGAAAAATATTGTGAAAATAGGTGAAAATGTCGGCTACCAACTTTTTCTCATATTTCCACCATGTTTTTTTTTTCGATATCTAAAAACTAGGGATTGCTAGGTAAATGGCCAATCTCCGAATAAATATGCGTCGCGTATATCCGAGGTTCAGACTACATTCATACACATTTAATCATTATCTGCATTCTCTGCAAAGAAAATGGGTCAATCGGGTGCTGCGCAAAAATGAAAGATCATATTCATCTCACAGGTGAACGGCGAGCGACAGTATAATTCATGTATTACACACTAAGTAATAGTAAATTAGTGTGTAATATATGAATTATACTGTCGCTCGCCGTTCACCTGTATTTCATCTTACTAGCCGATATTCATTAATCAGAAAGTGCTTACGTATCCTGTTCCAACAGTAAATGGGGAAATCAACACAGATATATAGCGATAAATCTGTTTTTAACACAATAAATATAAGATGAACGTAAGGCGACTTACCGATTCAAGAATGCGAACTGAAATCCGCATCTGTTTTCAGACAGTTCTCTCATTCTGTATATTTACACGGGGCTTCTTGTTCAAAACAAAAGAAACAAATCCTAAAATAGACGCCCGTTTGTTCTTTCTGTGTCGCTCTTCGGCAAATTCGGTCAACGAACTTGGTTTTCTGTCGAATATGATTCTCACACCGTCACACCGTCCTCCATTTTGTTTTTCGTTTACCTTAGCTCCAAGGTATCACGTGGTGTACCTACGCCATCGTTATTGATGTAAACAGAAGTTAGAGATACCTGGTAGTATTTCTTGTAGTTTTGAAAGTAATTCTTCTGCCAGCGAATGGAACTTTGACCAATCGCACATTAAGAGAGCGTCATCGTTATATTAATTTACATAGTTTTAAATGGTATGATTAAAATTTAACTTCATTTTTTACCCCGCATTGTTTACATTTGGACTTTATTGGGACTTTAACTAACAAAATGAACACATTTTGGTTTGGTCTTTGAAAAGTTTTCATCACACCATATTTGGAGTTTGTTCAAACATTGTTGAAGTTGTCTTTCAATGATGGCCATAATTATGGCTCGATCTAAAACATATGGCAAACTCGTCCACATATAAGCGGCAATCCACACCAAAGTTAATAGCCTAAATTATACTGTCTAGCTTAATACTAAAAAGTACCAGAGAGAGAGAGAGAGGATACATTTTTGTGGCACACCCATTTCTTGTTGCTTTGCATAGGAAAAGGTGATTATTTGAATAAGGAAAATATAAAACAAGGTACACGGCCTCAGAGACCGAAGTCATGCAACTTACATGTCCTTTAAAATTCCATATTTCCAGGTAGTGTAATAAGCACTCTCAAGGTCAAAAAATACTGATATAATATGTTGCTTCTTTATGAATGCTGATATAACATGTTGCTTCTTTATGAATGCTTCTCTAAGAAAAGCGTACAAGAGGGTCGACTGTAGCGCGTTGACGTCTAAATCTGCTTTGAACATCAACAATGAGATTATTCTTTCCAAAAACTAAACAAGGTGGGTGTTGACCATTCTCTCTCTCTAAAGTTTTACAAAGGCAACTTGTGAGAGCTATGGGTCTGTAGCTGTTTGGGTCAGAAGTATCTTTCTCTGGTTTTGGAATAGGAATCACTAAAGATTCTTTCCGGTGGTATCTGGTAACTGCTTCAGGAATTGATAATGTATTTTGTCTTGATCTGGGGAGGAATCATGGGCTTTATCTAAAGCGGACTTGAGTTCTTTGAATGAAGACAATTTATTGTAAAACTCGAGATTGTTGGATTTGAAATTCAGCCTTTTCGTTTCTTCTTTAACTCTATTCTTCTGGAGCTTTTCACAGTAGTTCTCAGAGGAGGACTTTTTGGCAAAAGAATCAGCTAGAGTGTCTGCAATTTCTTTAGGGTTTTCAATATTAGTATTGCTTGTAGAAAGATGCTTAATTGGCGATGATACACTACCTTTGATCTTTCTGATTATGTCCCAGATTTTTTTTGTAGAAATTCTAGCATTTAGTCTGGAAACAAAATGTCTCAAAGACTTACGCTAACTACTTTTTATTGTTTGTCGGGCCTTTGCCCTGGAAATACAAAGGTTTACGGTTTTGCGGAGTGGGTCTCATATTGAATTTTCTGAGAACCTTTTTCCTTTCTTTTATAGTCGATTTACATTCATCACTGAACCACGCCTTGTTTGGGTGTTTTGCCTTTGTCGAGGTCTGTGGTACTGACTGTTTTGCTGCATCTATTAGCAGCCAGGAAAACAATTCTGCAGGATCAGTTCAATCTACAAGTTTTTTTTTTTTTTTTTTTCTTTTAATTTGTAATGTTCTGTTCATAAAGAATTTGAAGGAAAGGGTCATTGGCCCTAAAGCGCTCCCCTGAGTTAAGTCATTTAGGACTGATAAAGCCAGAGAAATCCTGGATGTAATGACGTAAGACACACGAGTGTCCGTGACCTACTTTTGACCTTCTTGACCTATTTTTCAATTTGCCAGAGATACCATCTAGACAAACATTCTGACAATATTTCATCAGTATCGAACGCAATATGTAGCTTCCAGATTGCACACAAGATTTTTCTGAGATTTGTCCCAATGACCTACTTTTTGACCCCACATGACCGAATTTTGTACTTGTCTGATTTATCATTAAGACAAACATTCTGACCAATTTTCATTAGAACTGATCTGAAAATCTACTAGAGTGCTCACAAGTTTTTTCTAAGATTTGGCCCAATGACCTAATTTTTTACCTGACCTGTCCTAATGTTGTGCTTAAGTTAAATTTCATTAAGACAGACATTCTGACCAAGTTTCAAGGGTATTGGGATGCACACACATTTTTTTTTTTTTTTTTTTCCCTTAAATTTGGCAGAGTGACCTAGTTTTTGATCCGACATAATCCGATTTTAAACCTGTCAAAGACATCATCACAACAAACATTCCAACTACTTTTCATGAGTTCCCGGCTGGAAATATGGCCTCTAGTGTGCACACAAGGCTTTTCTAAGATTTGTCCCAATGACCTACTTTTTGACCCGATTTGTCCTAGTGACATATTTTTTGACCCGACATAACCCAGTTTCAAACCTGTCCGAGATATCATCAAGACAAACATTCTGACCATGTTTCGTAAGTATTAGACTGAAAAATGTGGACTCAAAAGTGCACACATGGTTTTTCTAAAATTTGACCAGGTGAACTTCTTTTTGATCCGATATGACCCACGTTTGCACTTGTCCTGTAAATTATAAAGATCATTCTGACCAAGTTTAATGAGTATTTGACTGAAAATGTGGCATCTATAGTGCACACAAGGTAATTTTTGACGCCTTGACAGCGGACGACTGTCGACGCAAGACGGACGCCACACGACACACGATGGACGACGGACACAGCACATCAAAAAAGCTCGCCTTGAGCACTTCGTGTTCGGGTGAGCTAAAAAAGGTCTCACTTAACTTTGGAGAATTTCCATCTCTTGGGGCTTTCATAATGTAGATGGCTCAGAAGATGTAATAAGAATTGGAAAGTGGTTACTCCCACAAACGTCGTCTCCCACTTTCCACTTCAAATCCTGAAGCAAAGCATGGGAAAGGGCAAGGGCAAGGGAAGAGTAAGACCCAGTTCATGGATGAAAATATGTTTTTGAAGTGCTTTGGGTCATAATTAACAAAGAGTAATTAGAAATAAAGTTTTCTAGCTGTAAGCCTCTTTGATTAGTATCACTGACACCCCAGATAATGTTATGACTATTCACCTGCCAGTATGAAAGGAGATGGCAACAGTGAAATAAGATCATTGATCTTGTTTTCATTGATGAGAGAACTTTGGGGGAAGGTAAATAGAGCATAGGGTAATGGTTTTTATGAAGAGAAAGGCGAACAGCAACAACTTGTAGACTTTAATTGTATTTGTGTATAGGGAATGCTGTTATTCACAATAACAGACAAACCGCTCTGGGCCTGATCACCCTCCTTGTATATCTTATTATAAATTGAGTGACATCTGAAAGAGACAGTGTCCGATTCCATCAGAAAAGTTTCCTGTACACAAATTGCTACAGGATTGTGGTCATTAATTAGAAGTGAAATCTCTTAATGATTTGACTTCTAGACCTCCACAGTTCCATGGTATGATATTGTGAGCCATTATGCCAATTAAAAGAATGTAAACATGGGTTATGAAATTTTTCTACAGGTATTTCATATACCCTATGAATTTATATGGACAATGACATCAGTCTCGGATTTTGAGGTTGACCGGGATTCTATGTCCTTATGCCGGTCAGTTTTTCATTTTCAAGAATCTAAAAGTTCTCCCTCCGATTCCGCCTCTTCCATGGATTCTCCCTGTTCATTTCCGTCCTTCAGATGTTCACACCTATTTGAAATAGGTAATGAATCCTTAAATTTTGGATCTCTTGTCATCAGAAGAGATGGAAGCTTTAGACTTCTGTGTGGATGTCTTTTGCTTTGGTGATTTTTATTGTAGTTTTGTTCGAATCTTTTAGGTAGGAGAGACAGTTGGCCGTTGGTTTACTGATTTGAGTTTTTGTGAGTTAGATGTGGAGTTTGTTTCATGTGAACTAAATTTATTTTCAATTTGGGAAGAGGTCGATCTTTTTTTTGGTGTGTGTGTGTGTGTGTGTGTGTGTGTGTGGTGGTAGTGGTGGATGGAGTAGTGGATTTGGGTGCAGGTTGTGTCTGTTTTAGAGGTTTGGAAGGTTGAGTGTCTGGGGCTAAGCTCTTCAACTCACTGGCCATTTCTGGAAACTTTTCAAGAAGTTTTTGCTAAGAGTTCACAGGTTGAGCAATGTCCCTGTGCAGATATAGGAGATTTGACTTAGTGACAGAGACAGACTTATTTGACAGAGTGATTAAAGGGCCTTACTCTGAATCCACTCAACTACCAGGGTCCCGTAATCAAATGACACGAGTTGCGGCCCACGACAAACGGGCTGGCACAGTGTGTGTGTGTGTGCGCGCGGGGGGGGGGGGGTTCTTACCCATCTGTAGTGCGACAGCTAGGTGTATCTTCAGGTAAACGTTGGAAGTACAAGCCCTGTGTGCATGAGCATTTTCGTCCATAAAAATGAAATCTTGTTCTATTGCACCAGCGTATGAGCGAACATTTAGAATTCATTTAAGCATCTGCTTGTCGTCACAGAACCTTTCTAAAAATATGGAGTTCGGCTTTGCTCTTGAATCTGATTCCAGTCCGAACTTTACATGTCCCTCGGCGGAATAGATTAAGGTCATCAATACAGTCCGGTGTGAAAGGTTCGTTTCTCATTTTCAAGACTCAGGCTCGCTATCTGGGTACGTACTCACCAAATATTATGTTGATCGGAACTGTTTCCTTATAGAATTGCAAGCACAGACTATGAAGTGAAGTTTTAATGTGCTTGGATTAGCGGGACCAACTTGGAATAATAAAAAAAGGATTAATAAATAAAGCATATTAAAACCAAATGCAAACAAGGAACAATCAGTAACAGGGTTCAGCCGTTAATTGCCCATTCCTAATACAAGCTCCATACTAGGTAGTTCTGTTCCCTTATCTGTTTGTTAAATGTACATGTATATTGCAAACATGCCAATACGATTTCGTGATTCAGATAACAATGGATGTGATTCTTGAAAGAAATCTTCTGTCCCAATCCTCTATTAGTAGTGGCTTTTTCAGCAACAATACATTGTTACTTATGAAAGCTTGTTTGTCTATTTGGCAGGAATCACAAGACAAACTTATGCTACTGCTACAATTAAGAGAGACGAGGAGGAGACAGTGCAAAGAAGGGAAAAGCCTATCTATGCTGGTGGCGTCTACGTAGAAATCAGAGGGAAAATGTGGACGTCAGGTAAAGCTCTTGTCATGAAAGACCAACTCAGACGTGACGAAACACTAATTTATTGCTAACTGTGCCGCTTCCGTTGTACCAGACACAAAGAGTTGGTTCATCATTTTGGTCGATATCTGAAGCAACAAGTTTTGACTCAGCAGGCGGGCGTGGGGCACTGTGATATTACATGCCTGACAGCGATGTACAACAGTCACATCATCGGACCATGAGACTATCTGGTTTATGATAAGGAGGAGTCATTCAGCTACTGAAAGTGAGCGATCCAGAAAAGACAGGTGCCACCAGGATCGGGACCAGACTGCTCAGGCTTTAGCAGAAACTTTTGGTGATAATGATTTCGTCGAGGACAGCCTTTTAGGAAGGATATGTGTAACTGCCAACAAAGGCCGGTGTCAAGGGAAGTCACCCCATCATCCCCGCAGGCACCCTGAGGGCTTCCCTCATTGGTGAAGGGGCAGTTACAGAAGCTGCACATGGACAACTTACGATGCCTAGTCAACTACCCTCTGTCGGAAGTTTTCCAAGGGTCCATTCCGGCAAAGGTAACACCAACTCAGGACTCTAACTTCTCCAGATTCTACATTTTCCCTGCTACCCCAGAATTCAGAACCCTAACAAATGATGATCTTAGGCAAGTGCTGAGCCAAGTTCTGACCAAGCTTATAACCTTGGTCCAGCCTGTGGCATACACTAAGCGACCTGCTGCGAGAGCAAGAACAAAACTCCAACTGCATACGCAGTCAGGTCAAGAGTTAGTCATCTTCAACAAAGGTTTTTGACGACACAAACACTCTGGATACCCCTTAAAAAGTGTCCAGGGTCTTTAAGCAGCTGTACGGGAACTGACAGTCGTCCTGAAGCAAAAGGCTATGACTGGAAAGGATGGAAAACCAAGGACAGAAATTTCAAGATCACTTAAAGAGAATGGGGAAGGAGCAAAAGATAGACAGGAGAGGCAAATGCCGAAAGAGAAAATACCTCATTATCACCGAAATGACTTTTGGAGAATTGGCGGCAAAAACAACGGAAACAAACAAGACAGAAAGTGAAGCAGATGGCTGTAGTTTAAGTTAAAAATCACAGAAACTCTACGCAGTTAAGAAAATAGGGTGATGGAATCCATTTTACCACTCACACTACAATTAAGGTGATGCTAGGATAGGCTTACAATCTCAATGGAACAACGGAGAATGCGGCGGTCCAAACTTGTCTGTTACAACTAGTACTTTCGCTCAATTCAAGCTCTGTTTGGTACCCGTGTAATACTGTAAGC
Organism: Tridacna gigas; assembly: GCA_945859785.2. Classification (NCBI taxonomy): domain Eukaryota; kingdom Metazoa; phylum Mollusca; class Bivalvia; order Cardiida; family Cardiidae; genus Tridacna; species Tridacna gigas. The sequence continues at coordinate 33,114,097 of OX244034.2, forward strand.
CATATCAACCAAAATTAAAATGAAACCTTCTCCGTTGTAATTGGTATTATTACACTCCAGCAATCTTGTGTCCGGAACTGATTCGCCTGCCTTAATGGCAGCCCTGACCACACATAACTATCCAGGGCCAGTGGACATGTCGGTCACTATGAGGGCAGTAGTGAGCCCACATTTGGCTTTTTCGAACTCAGACGAGCATTTTGTGGGCAGGTAGATTTGGTACAACGCAAGACTATGACAGCCTTTACATATATAATAAACTAGGACTTTATCATTTGTGCATCAATTTAGAGATTTATCTAAGTAACCCTAGATATGCTTTCGTTATTCATACTCATGTATGACGATTTCTTGTGCAATGAGATCAGTGAACAATAGTTCTGGTGATGAAAAAGTTTGAAACTTTTGGCCGCGATAGTGTCCTTATTGTTAAAGAGAAGTTTACAGTAAACTCTTTTTAAACACATATCAGGCTTTCGCCTTTTGTTGGCAGCAGGAGTTTTGCCAATTTAAGAGGAGGGGTAATGTTATGCCACATAAATGTGTGTGTCTATCTCTCTCTGTTATTATTACGGGAATAGCCGTTCTACGGATTTTCAAGTTTTTAGGCAACACAAAAAATATAACTGAACATGTGCCAGTGACAGTCAAATCTCTATTGCAACTTCATGGAGCCATCTTGGATTTTAGTAAACTGCCGGTGGTAGTACACGTTTTAAGTGACGCATGTTGTTTGTTCGAATATAGAAAAAGTTGCCAGTCTAACGCTGTTTCCGTTAAAATAGATACGGTGTTTCTGCAAGCGCAGATAAGTCGCAAAAAAGTTGCATTTTTATTTTCTTTTCTTAAAGCAACAAATTTAAAAAAAAAAGGGGGGGCGAAATGATAACTACTAATTCAGTAAGCTGCAGCATGAAAAAACAAACTAAAAAAAAAAAAAGAAAAAGAAAATTTTCTGGAGGTAGGAATCATACTTAGAGCGAACAATCACATTATCCTGATATCAGCGATATAAAATGACTTCACATAAGCTTTAAGGAATGAGAACTCTTTTCAAATAATGTTTTTAATGTTAGAGTACTGCCAGTGGAAAACAAAATCTGGTCTCTAGATGTCAAATTCAAAGCTGTTATCAGTACCGTGTAAATGAAGACTCATTCAGGGCATGTAACCAAATTGTATTTGTGCTCAGTTTAAGTGAAACCCACAGTACAAACAACATGAATGGGTGAACTGTCGCAACCATGAAACTGATATACGATTTACCGCACAGTAAAACACCATTTGAACAAATAAATTGAGATGTGGAAATGTGGTATAGAATATATAGTTGTGAACTTCTAATACTTTCATCAACGGTAACTAATTTATACATGCTTTGGATGATTAAGGGCCAATATATCCTTGTCCGTTTTGTGTTGGAGTTTAATGCCATTTTAACAGCTCAGGTCATCTCATGGCAGTCAGTGACGCACTCATGTGTTTCCTGGCTTTCTCATACCAATAACGACACAACTTTTCTCACATGCATCACAGGTGAGAGGCGAAGATAAAGTTTGCCTCAACCGGGTATCAAACTCGCAACCACCAGGTCACGAGTCAGATACGCTAACCACTAAGCTACCCGGGTGGACTCTTGTCAGTAAATACATGTATATGTAGTTCTATATCGTTTTTAATGGGTAAGGACTAATGTAACATGTACTTGTTAGAAACGTCAGTAATACTGAAGCTTAGGGAATGGGTACTTTCTCTCTTTCAAAATTTTGTTCAAGAAATAACATGTGTTTGACCATTAGGTATCCACTCTCAGCAAGAGCTCTATCCAAATATTAGATCTCATGCAAGTTAACAGGTAATGCAAACGTTTCAGAAAAGGGCTGTCAAACAGATGGTAAAACACACTAATCTATCTGGGGAAAGCTTATTGATAGATATAAAAATATCAAGAGCATTTCAGATATCAGTTTATTTCCTTTCTTCCCCTTTTTTGATAAGAGATAGCCTGTTGAATAGCCGTATATGTTTTGAATGAGTATGGGCAAGCTCTTAAAAGCACAATGATCTAAACTCCAAAGGAATTTCATTTCTTTCTGTATACACATAGGTATAAAAGGAAACAAGAAATTTTTAAAAGATGTTCAAATGTCAGACATTCCATACTAACTGTAACAATGATAGACATTTCTAAAATTATATATTATCAAACCAATTAACAAGTCAAATTCATTGTATTAAACAGAACTTTATTGCAATGCATGTATGAGCTTTGCATATGAAAACCTAATCATCGAAAAAAAGCCTGAGCTACCAATCCTTTTACTACACTGACAACTACTAAACTGTTTGGTTTGGGCAATCGTTTCCAAAATAAATGTTACCCAGTTTTACATATAATTTCTCAGCATTCTATATTTTGTGTACCTACATAAATAGGGCCAAATTTGTACTAATTCTGATTTAATTCTGAACATTGCATTCTCATGCCAAGTCCTTTCAACAGTTACATTTAAACTTGTAACTAAATTTAAAACATTACATCTAGATACTTTTCTAATTCATGAATAAAACAATGGCAGAAGAAAAAAAAAATGACAACGTAACCATTCTTGCCATGAAAGTATATTTGTAGATCATTCAGAGATTCATTTTCGTATTCAGTTCCTGTGTTTTATAGTTGATCGCCAACAATTATGAATATCTTATCATCGGTCTTGGGTCGACTATGCCAAATGGGGCAGTTGTCAAGCTTTTTCAGTTCTCTTATGCCCAAAAGCTGTCTTTTTCTCTGATAAAATACGTATGATACAATCCCAACTTAGATGGCTCTGCAGTCTGCAATTCTAAAAAAAAATACAATTCTATCCAGTGAATAAATCATTTCTCTATTTGGCTGCAACTTGGAGAACATTCCGTTTCTTTATCGTGGTTCACAGAAAAAGTAGGTCTAGCAACTGATTATAAAAATTCTCCTTTTTCATGGGTTCTACAATATGATGATGTTTCTCGCTGAGGGTTTTTTATCACTGAATAACTCTACAAAGTTGTGCTAAGTTTTTATTCCAGAGTAAAAAATATTTTCAATTTAAACGATACTTATACTGCTTTTCCCGTTCATAGGTAGCACCTATAATTATATTACATGCCAGTATACACAGAAAATTTAATGTGTTCAAGCTCGCTATTCATAGTCATCTCCTACAAATTCTGTTAATGATATATTTACCAGTGCATGAGAAGCATTACTCTACATCAGATCTGGATTATTTGAATTTTCCATTGTTAAGCTGCAAATATGATTCCGTGTGCAAATTCACTTCATCAATGTGTAACACTTATTATTTACAGCCAATAACACTGCTAGTACTGCTTTTTCACTAGTGTATGGGGCCGTCAATATTACTCCTCATTTACGAGGCACAAACTTTCCTTACAAGCAGAATTACATACATGGTAAACTTTGATTTATGTGACCAGACCTACCATACTACTTGGTCACAGTAGATAGTAAGTATAATAAACTAAGCCAGATACATTTCTTGTCAATTCAAACCGTTATTGTAAATAGCTTTCGTTGTCCATAACGTAAATTACAAGTCTGAAAAACATAGATTACAGTACAGTTCTACAGATTACTGTATGGTCTCATGAGCAAGATAAGAAATATAATTTCATTGCCTTAATATGATTGTAATTAAACTTCTACAAACAATTTTATTTAGGTTTTTCTGCAAACACATGAATTCTGTGTACACATAACGTAGATTACATTTTATTGAAAGGATTACACATACACCAATTCCGAACCTGACACAGGGATGTTTCATTACCTGCTAAGTATTTTTTCATAGGTTTTAGTATTTCATACTGGTGAACTGACAAATATTTAGACAAAATTAACAACAGGTGATCTTTTTTTGACTTGTGTGAAAAGTTCAAGTACAAAGTATGGTCAAATTTGAATCTCTTTTATCAAACCCGTTACCAGACAAAAATGACTTTTTCTGTCCCTCCAAAGGACAGCTTTTGAAACACAGAGGGAAAGGGGTCATTCCTTTTTTAAAGTATGGATTCAAATATTTTCCACAGGGTCATTTGTAATATTCAACGATAAATCTTGAAAAAAAAGCGTGTCCCGTAATGGGCAGCCAACATCACCAACATTTGTTTAATTTTGTACACAACTTTCAGCTTTTAAGTAAAACACTTTGTTTAAACGGAAAGCAATTGTGTCCAGTTTATAAAGGGTGTATTATATATACGACAATTCTGTGCAAATGGAACATAGATGTGAGCTCTATTTCTCAGAGATCAGATAACTAGAACCATGGCTTAGCTAGGTCCTGGCAAATACATGTAGCATGATTGCTTTTATTCCATCTTTGTTCATTACGAATATCTGTCAGATATTCATTTGCATGAACCATTCTCTCTCTACTTTTCACAGGCACTCTGTTGGTTGACTTGACCGAGATTTCAAGTCAATCGAATCTGGTATAGTTTCTTTTGACTCTCACTCTCTCTTCGTTTTTCAGAGCTCCAGAATTGTAGGCCCTTCTTTGGCCGTTTTCCTCTTTTCCCAGGCTTTCTTATGTTGACTAAGGGTTTTACCAGTGTGTGAGGGAACATAAAACGTTGAAAAGTTCGTGTTTTGTTGTTTATTCAAAGTGAAGCCGATTTCTAAGTTTGGTAAGCTACGTTATCATACTTAGTAATCTACGTTACACCTTCCCAAGTTCCATCTGTACTCACTATCCGAGATAAAATCATTTAAACACCTAAAATCAATTCAATAACTTATTTCAATAGTTATAATTGGGATGACTTTGAACTTAACTCCCCATTAGGGTAAAATGATAACATGTAGTACAGATGCACGTTATTATACGAATATGAAGCTACCTGCAGTTTTCTACACAGTAAATGGAGTAAAAACTACGAAAAGGGAGGTCACTGTGTATAAGAACTAGTATCAGTTTATCCGTTACAATTTGTTTTTGAAGCGCACATAGAAATTTAGGCCATACTATATATTGCGCACCAAGGTAGATTTCATAACGTAGATTTCCTTCGAGGTAACAACAAACTAGTTTCTGTAAAATTCAGAACCGACTTGTTCCTCTTCCATTCTGGCACAGTGTGCCATTTTTCATCTTACCGACCACCATAAAAGAATTTCGTTTCTGACTTAAACACAAGAGTTGCGAAGCTAACGTAGCTTACAGGCTTAACACAACTGTCACTGGTATGCTATATATTCAGTCTATTTGCAATGAACTGATCTGAAATCTTTGTTAAGTTGTGCATACAGAGATCGCTAATCTATCATAAATTTTAAATCATTCAGTCATTTCTAAAGGCACATTATTACTACAGAAGGGTTACATAACGTACATTACACTAATCCAGCATAAATCAAAATTTTCACTGGGTAAAATAGCTTTGGCGTTTCTAAGCACGAGTTGTATTTTGATGGAGTTATATATACGTGCTACAATTGTTGTCGAGCTAAATATTTGATTACATAGGGTTTATTTTTTCTATAAGTGATAGTTGAAAAATGAAGGTGTGACGAGCAACATCTTAAAATTGGGCATTTTCGGATGTTAAAGTAAGTTTTTTTTCTTCGCTGTTCCATTATACAGAACTAATTTCATGGTTTAAGAGAATAAACATGTTTAGTCTACAGGCAGAAACAGTATTTTAAATGAGAAATTCCACATAAGGTATGAAAGACACAAGCGACTAGCTTTTAATGTAAATGACCACTTATTCTGAGAATGAGTGTTAAGCAATTTTCATGTTTCTTTGCCGTTATTATTACTTGAAATCACAATTATTCTCTGAGAAACATGAACTGTTCGTGGAGGCTGCCATCGTGGTTGTTGTTGTCGCCGACTATGTCAGGACAGCCTTACTTAGATACCATCTTGCGTGCATGCAGCTAAACTGTCAAAGTCTGTTGTTAGTATTATATACTTCATGGACCATTTTTTTTTTAAAAAAATGTTTTTGCAAGAAAAAGCCTTTAACTGAAATTGTACTATAAAGGTCCTGTTGATTAATCACATTAGTTTTTGTTCACAATATTTCTCTGTAACTTTTCATTCAATGTCCTTTTAAGTCTTATCTCATTAATCTTGGAGTAGGCTTTAGTTTAATTTTTATCTTTGAGTCCCTTTTTTCTTTCTAAACAAACTTGTATGTATCAGTATCCGTTGCGAACTATGTACAGATTTGAGCTTGCAACAATACTGCTTGCAAATATCTGCAAATGCTTTAGATTTGGGCTGCTCTAAAATTGTATGATAAAGAATTAAGTATATGTAGTAGAGCTCCAGATAGAGGGAGTGACTTTGATTTCATAATAGAAAATATTAATCACTCTCCACTAAACCCTATGTTATGGACACTCATAGAAAGAATCGTCTCATTAAGACGATTCTAATGAGTACACACAACATAAAAGTTTGGAAGAGAAATAATGGATTTAGAATACTATCACTCCCTCTTATCTGGACGTCTTATGTAGAGTGATAGATGTCACTACTTTGACAATGACATAAACAAACTCTTATGCCAGGCACAACAGAACACTATTACAAGCTATCCACTTAGAGACCCAATAGTGGCCAAAAAGACAATGCAGGTGTTAAAATGCATTTGAATTTAAATCATACCATTTGAAAGTATGGAAAATATTGTGAAGATGACAATCTGTTATCGTGTGGTTGGTCCAGGTGTTCGTTGCTGACAGAAAAATCAATTTTAAAATTAGGTAAAAAGTAAACAAAAGGTAGAGTGATCTGACAACTTTTAACCTAGTTTTGAAATTAATTTCAATGCCTACGACTAACATTTGGACCAACCATAGAATAACAGATTGTCATCTGCACAATAATTTCCTTACCTTTAACCCTTTACCAAACAATCCCGTCTCTTAACAACCCTTAGAAAGAAGCCTATTGAAAACATTGTGAGAAAAGTAGAAAATGCTGGTAACGAGCATTTTCTCCTTTTCCCACATTGTTTTCTAGCTTCCCGAAAAAAAATCAACTTTTTTGTTACATCTATTTTGTTGTCTGAAAAATGCTTTCGATTTGGACTAGTCTAAAAATTTGTTGTATGGGAAAGGGTTAATTGATATGATTTAAATTTAAATACATTTTAGCATTTGCTTACTATAGACAGCTATTGTTAATTTAATTTCAAAAGTTCATGGTATCACATGAGGCTCACTCATTTACAGTTTTGCAAATTTACACACAGAGGCAAAGCTCTAAAAAGATTTACAGCAAATGGTCATGTGACCGTGGCATTACATGTCCAGTTTTAAAAATGATGTATAAACTAACATAATCATAATTATCATGATGACTTAAGTTTCTCTCCCTCTTTCTCTTTCTTACATTTAAGTATAATGGAGTCAAAGCTAGCCAGGTAAAACAGTCCAACCACACGAAGAAGTCCCATTAGCATAAACTGAAAGAGAACGGAATCTGACATTAATTTCAAACCATTACCAAACAATCCATAGTTTTATCAACCCTGAGCAAGATGGGCTTTTGAAAACATTGTGGGAAAAGGACAAAATGCTGATAACCAGCATTTTCTCCTTTTCTCATTACGTTTTCTACCTTGTCAAAGAATTTAACCCCTTACAATACAATCCAGATTTTCAACGACCCTGGAAATAAAAGATTTTGAAAACACAGTGCTGGTAACCAGCATTTTTTCCTTTTTCCCACAATGATTTCTATCTTATCATACCATACAAGAATGATAAATGTGTCATCCTCAAATGCTTTTAATTTGGACCAGCATAGAATTTTGTTGTTTGGGAAAGAATTAACCCTTTACCAAACAATGCTGACTTTTAACGACCCTGAGGAAGCTTTTTGAAGCCTGGTGACCAGTATTTTCTCCTTTTCCAACAATGTTTTCTACTCTAACAAGGACAAATTTCATCATTTGAGCCACCTTTGTCATCTGCAAATACTTTCAATTTGGACAACTCTAAATTTTTGTTGCTTGGTCAAGAGTTAAGCAATAATATTACTCAAAATATAAGCAGTGTTCTACCATGAGAGACAGTGGTGTACAGCTTGCACATCAGCTGCCTACTTTATGGCAAAGGCACTGGATAGGATTTCCAGGGTGCAAGTCATCAAGAGTGAAGCAAGTTATAAAACTTGTGCCAGAATTGATGTAAAGTAACTACAGTAGCTATTTTCTAAGGTGTAGTTTAAACATATCTATTTTACATCAATTAAGAAACAACTTCTTACAACTTATACTATCTCTCCCAATTCTGACAATCCCAAAGTTGACACCCACTCCCAGGTATGGAACTCGGGGCCTTATGGTCATGAGGCCAACACTCTGACAACCACGGACACCACATACTCTACCTCACAACCACAGTTGTGGTTGTATGGTAGTTAATGCAGTTTTCAACATTACTTCAGTTGTATTGTAGCGGCTAGTGCACCTATCCATGCTTTCCTGGAGTTTCTTTTACCAGTACTACATACAATATTCTTTCCAAGCCACTGGCTGCTTTCCCACTTAACCATGGTCGAAACAATGGTCAGGGGTCAGACAGAAATGAATCCTCATACACTGACTATCATCAATCCTCGGAAAGAAATTGGCCGAGCTGGGGATCGAACAAGCGACCCCTGTTCTCAACTCCTGTTTGTTACAGACTGAGCTACTGGGGCTCTTGAAACTATGGATTATTCTGAGAGTGAAAAACTGGTCAGTTGGAATAATCATGAACAAGAGCACCTCATGTGGGTGCCAACACTTGGCTACAGATGCTTGATTTTTAGTTAAAACTCTAAGTCAGAAAAGGGGCATAACTCTGTCAAAAATACTTTGATGGTTACCTGTCCTTGCTGTATAGGTTCCTCTTTTGATAATTAACAATTTTTCCATGTTTGAAGCAAATATCTTCAGCAATATCAGAGATATCATAAAATGTCAAAGTTTTCGCACGAAGACAGAGACAATGACACAGATGAAGCCAGGGACTATGGCGTTACCTCAACGTTTTATTCAAAACCAGCCAAGCTAATACAAGGACACTTTCAGAACCAGCATGACAGAATAGTCTTCAGATTTAAAATACACAGCAGAACATTGTATAAAGTTAACGCTTTACTAGAAGATCCTGTTTTTTTACCCTTTACTACATTATCCCAAGTTTTAACGACCCAGTGGAGGAAGGCTTTTGAAAACATTGAGGGAAAAGGAGAACATGCTGGTTACCAGCATGTTCTCCTTTTCCCACAATGTTTTCTAACCCATGATAGACAAATTTCTTATTTTAGGATACATTTGTCATCTGCAGATGCTTTCATTTTTAACAAGTCTATATTTTTGTCCTTTGGTAAAGAGTAAATGACCCTGAAAAAAAAGGGGGTTTTGAAAACATTGTGGGAAAATGGTGCTTACCAGTATTTCCCCCTTTTTCTAAGTTCTCTACCCTTTTGCAGGAAAAGTCAATCATTATAGACACAATATATTTGTCACCTGGGACTCCTTTTGCCAACATTGGGAGACAGAGGTATAATGGTGGAGCATTAGATTCTTGCACCAAAGGTTTGAATCCCCTGATGAGCAAGGTCAACCTTGGGAACAACCCACTTTACATCGCAATTACTGGTTAAGGTTTCTAGGAGGCAATTACTGAGAGTGATTAATATAAGTTGTAAGAACTTTCACATATAATGTAAAATAATGAGGTTTAACTCTTTACCAAACAAAAGATTTTAGAATAGTCCAAATTGACAGCATTTGCAGGTGACAAAATAAATGTGACTGAAAAATTGAAATTTGTTTTGGGAAGGGTAGGAAACATTGTGGGAAAAGTTGAAAATGCTAGTTACCAGCATTTTCTCCTTTTCCCACAATGTTTCAAAAGGCTTCTTGGTAAGGGTCGTTCAAAGTCGGCATTGTGTGGTATAGGGTTAAACTAAACTAAATACAACATTTTTCAATTTGGTAAAGAGTTGACCAGCATTGGTATAACTTTTATTTGTGCTCTTTTCACTCATAACATCCTTGGAAAAATTTGCATCCGACGAAAATATCCTCATTACATAGGGATATTCAGTGCAAAACAAAGATTTATTGAATGAATACTTGTAAAGGATTAATTGAAAATTTCTACCAATATTTTATAACAAACACCCATAGCCATGCAAAGATCTTCAACGAAAACCCTGAAAGATTTATCTGGGTAAAAAAGTTACATAAGAGCCACGCACTACACAAAGGAGTTTCTTGCATCTGCAAAAAGTATCAACTCAAGTTAGCCTGCGCAGTCAGCGCATGCTAACCTGTGTTGAAACTTTTTCCTATTGGTCAATTTTCTGCATTTTAACTCTTTAACACACAATCCCGACTTTTAACGACCCTAAAAAGGAAGCCTTTTGAAAACATTGTGGGAAAAGGAGAAAATGCTGGTATCCAGCATTTTCTCCTTTTCCCACAATGTTTTCTACCTGTCCCATTGCAAATTTCAATTCTTAAGTCACATTTAATTTGTCGTCTGCAAATACTTTGAATTTGGACCAGTCTAAAATTTTGTCATTTGGTAAAGGGTTAAAGGACCAGTCTACCTCAGGATCCATTCAGTTGTTAGACATAATATGATGACTTGCTTGGTATAGTGGCTCAATGAGATGAATTGACTCTTTACCACACAATCCCGACTTTTAACGACCCTATGAAAGAAGCCTTTCGAAAACCTTGTGGTAACCAGCATTTTCTCCTTTTCCCACAAGGTTTTCTACCCTTCCCAAAACAAATTTCAATGTTTCAGTCACATTTATATTGTCGTCTGTAAATACTTTCAAGTTGGAGCCAGTCTAAAATTTTGTTGTTTGGGGAAAGAGTTAAAGAGTTAAACCCCCATTTTACCAGAGTAAGGTTCATATGGATCAGACCACATATCTTTTACCTGTACAATAACTTCCCCCAAAGATGTTGTGGGGGACATGGCAGCTCCACCCATGGCTAGCAGCCACCCATCTAGCCCAAAATAACTAACAAACTTCCCATTCTACAACAGAGAAATAAAGGTTGACTGTTAGTTTATATATAGCGATATATCTGAAACTAACAATGTTTGCTTGTAATTCAGTATTAAATGCTGCTTTCAACAATACTTCAATCATATCACACAGTCAGTGCACCTATAGATACACTCCCTAGATTTTTCAAACAAGTACTTCTCAAAAACACACTCTCTTTGCTACTTACTGAATGCTTTCTCACATAAACATTGTCAAGCAGTAAGAAAAGAATGATTCGTGTTGTAATTACTTTTAGAATCACTCCTGGGAAAAGCTTCGCTGAGCTGGGATCGAACTCAGGATCTCTGGATATAAAGTACTGTGTTTTACTGACCAAGTAACCAGGCTTAACTCTTTACCGCACAACAAATATGTAGACTTGGCCAAATTGAAAGCATTTGCAGACGACAATTCAAATGTGGTTCAAGTGATAAAATTTGTCTTAGATGGTTACCAGCATTCTCGCCTTTTCCCACAATGTTTTCTCAAGGCTTCTTTCTCAGGGTCATTAAAACTCGGGATTGTGTGGTAAAGGGATTTGTATCAAAAAAAAATAAATAGACATAAATATATTCTGGCCTTTTCATAAAAGCTAAACATAACCAGTAGTTTATTCTAGCATGTCAAGCCTTGACCAAAGTACAAAGCTATAGACTTGTCAGAACTAAATGCAAATGCACCCAACATTTTAAATATGGCTCAAAATAAGGGATTTGTTTTTGAATGAGTACAAAACATTGTGGGGGAAAAAAGAGGGAATGCCTGTTTCCAGATATTTTTCAGATTTTCCAAAACAGCAAAATTTCAAACTGGTCTAAATAGATAGTAATTGCAGATGACAAACTCATTGTTGCTCAAATAATGAAATTTGTCTTTGAATGGGAAGGAAACATTGTGGGAAAAGGAGAAAATGCTGGCTAGCTGCATTTTCTCCTTTTCCCACAGTGTTTTTAAAAGTCTTCTTTCTAGGGGTCATTTAAATTCAGGATTGTGTGGTAAAGGGTAAAATTTTGTCATTGTTTCAGCAAAGTGCATACCAAACTGTCCTTTAAAATTGTTCTAGCCACATCTTCCGCTTTTAGAAGTCCAGCTGTTTCTGATATCAACAGTGTTTCTTTAGGCTGTAAAGAAAATAAGCCATGCTCTGTGAAAAGGGGGTTTAATACATCTGCAAAAAAAAAAATTGACCCAGGTCAGCCTGTGCAGTCAGTGCAGGCTAACCTAGGACATAACTTTTTGAAAATGAAAAGGATTTTACGAGATATCTGTCTGGATCTTCAGTAATAACACACACACACACACACACACACACACACATATATATATGAATGAGCCATGCTCTGGCAAAAGGGGGCTTAATGCATCTCTGTAATGCATTGTACCAAGCAAATTGTCACATAATTATGGATCCATAAGAACCAATTTTTCAAAACAACCAACTGAATCATGAGATAGAATGGTCTTTGAACATACAAAAAAACTGACCTATAGCGAAAAGTTTCGGGCCAGGTCAGCCTGCGCGGACTGGGCAGGCTGACCTGGGTCGATACTTTTCGCAGATGCATTAAGCCCCCATTTCAAAGAACACAGCTCATATAAAACATCAAAGTTTTCGCAGGATGAGGCAGACAACGATGCTGTGACTGTGACAATACTTCACTGTTTTTCTTCAAAAAGAGCCAAGCTAAAAATGTGGGCTGGTATTCGATAAACATACTAATCACCCATCCTAGTTTAACCCTTTACCAAACTATCCCGAGACTCTGAGAAAGAAGCCTTTTGAAAACATTGTGGAAAAGGGAGAAAATGCTGGTTACCAGCATTTTCTCCTTTTCCAACAATGTTTTCCACCCTTTCAGAGGTCACCAATCATTTGAGCCACATTCTATGTGTCATCAGCAAATGCTTTCAATTTGGACCAGTATGAAATGTTTTTCTTCTTTCATTTGATTAAGTTAGGAAATACCAAGTAACACAATTTCTGATTGGCTAAATCATTTGGTTTGCCCTACCAGAAATTGTTTTACTTTAAAAGTACAGAATTCAGGACACTGATACTATCATAACTATTTATAACAGTTGGTGAATATGGGCCCAAAACTGTTCTGTTTGGTCTTGATCTATACTGTCCAAAAAAGCAGATGCTTACCTGGAGGGGTCATAAAAATACTGGGTTGTTTGGTGAAGTAATTCAAAACACTGTTTACTTACTTTTCCCTCCAATTCCTGTTTAAAGCCTGGGGTGTCTGTATCCGGAGGGAAGGCCACTGTTACTCTAATATTGTGTGGAGTCATCTGGACATAGATTTGTTTGTTTGTTAGATATGAGCCATGCTCTGGGAAAAGGGAGTTTCATGCATCTCGGTGATGCATTATACCAAGCCATTAATCACATAATCATGGATCCATAAAATCAATTTTGTCTCACAACTGACTGAATCATGAGGTGCATAGGTCTTTGGACATGCAGAAAACTGACCAATAGCGAAAACTTTCCAGCCAGGTCCAGTCCTGCGCTGACTGCCCAGTCTGACCCGAGTCGACACTTTCTGCAAATGCAAAAAGCCCCTATTTCACAGAGCATGGCTCATATTCAAAGCTATTTTCCAAACACTATTTTAATTACATGTCTGTGGCCTGTGACATATCCATGGATCCCTGGGATTTTATTCATCAATGCTTTGCACAACACCTTTTGCAAGCCATTGGCTGCTTTCCCACAACATTATCATTTTAAACCATGTTCAGCTGAGAAGGAGGAATAAATCCTGTCATGGTGTGAATCATCAACAGTTTGGACAAGCTGGAAATCAGCACCTAGTTTCTTTGATTACAAGCTCTGTGTTTGTACTGACTGAGCTGCAGGGCTCAGCTTGGTATAGAAAAATAAATTTACCATTTATCTTTGTTTAGTTCTTTACTGGTCCAGGAAATGTTTGACAAATTATTTGACTGAAATATTTTGACTTGTCTCAAATAAAATAAGCATTGTGAAAAAAGGGAGAAAAAGTCTGGTCACCAGCATTTTCTCCTTTTCCCACAATGTCTTCAAAAGCCGTCTTCCTTGGAAATGTAGAAACACAGGACTACTCTGTGAAGTCCTAAGCTGCCTTAGTATTTGCCTGTAAGACAGCCATATAAAGGAGACAAAAATTGCATATCCACAGAAGATATATATCATAAATACCTCCATCTGAAGAGCCTCAGCAAAGCCTCTTAAGGCAAATTTAGACGCTGAATATGCAGTAAAACCAAACAGTCCTATCTGCCCTGCTTGGGATGATAACAACACAATTCTTCCTCCCTGTTGTCTTACCATGGATGGTACTACCGCTTTTGTAGTATGGGCTGCACTGAGGTAATTAGCGTCCATTTGTTGCTACAACATAAATAATAATTTAACCTTTCAACCTTTTACCACATGGAAGTTGTCTTTGGTAAGGTAGAAAACACTATGGGAAAAGGAAAAAATGCTGGTTACCAGCATTTTCTTCTTTTCCCATAATTTTTTCAAACAGTTTCTTTCTCAGGGTCATAAAAAGTCAGAATTGTGTGGTAAATGATTAACAAACAACCCAAACCTTTAATGTCTTGAGACTTGTTTCACAATCAATGTAAACGAAAATAGCGCATGCGGGTGCCAATGCTTGGTTGCAGTTGGTTTTAGAATAGATTGACCTTCAATGAAAATTCTAAATTAAAAAAAGGGCATAACTGTGTCAAAAATATTTTGATGGTTACCTGCTTTTGTTGTTTGGGTTCTTCTTTTGATAGTTAACAACAAATCCGAGTTTGAAATAAATATTGACAGTAATGTTACAGATATTATAAAATGTCAAACTTTTTGCATGATGCAGATGCAGACAACAATTGGGCTATGACTATCCCTTGATGTTTTCTTCAAAACTAGTTTGGCAAAAATGAATAGGTTTAAACTACACTCACTAGAAATATGACAGAAATGAAAAGTTTTCATGATGTTTTTAAACCTTCTATCAACTGATTTTTGTGTCAAATATCTTTGTTTATTTATTTTGTGTTTAATGCATTATTCAACATTATTCCAGTTATATCACAGTGGCCAAGGCATCCATCCATATTTCCTGGAGTTTCCTATACATAAACTTTGCATAATAATATTCTTCTAAGCCACTGGCTGCTTTCCCACATAATCATCATCAAAACATGGATCTGCAGTGAGAGAGTAATTAATCCTGTCATAGTGACTACTATATTCCTCAAAAAAGAAATTGGCCGAGCTAGTGATTTGAACCAACGACCCCAGTTCTCAAGCCCTGCACTATACTGAAGAGGGCACATAATTAGCCAATCAGGGGCCTTTGTTTTGTTTTCTCAAGGACTGGAAACAGCTCAATTACGTCCACCTATTTCTGGAAAGTTTTACAAATTTTACCACCAGTCTTTCATAGATAATCATAAAATCTCTTTAAAAAAAAAAATTTCTAAGCACCATAATGGTAACATCGTGAGAAAGGAAGATATTCCTTGTATAAAGCAGAAATTGCTTTTTTTACGAAAATGTTTTCAAAAACTTTATACAGCACAGGTGAAAAATAAAGCAAATGGTAAATTTACACCTACTTTGAAAACCACTGGGTCTATATCTTGAATAGATCTACTAACTGCCATTCCTGCTGAATTGACTAGCATGAATATCGGTCCTAGCTTCTCTTCTGCCTGTAAAGGAAAAGAAAATGCACGGTAAATTTTCAAAGTTTGAAGCATGCTATCAATTTACCATTTACCAAAAACTCCATGTTGTTATGACCCTGAGGAAAAAGACTTTCATAAGCTGTTGTGGGAAAAGGAGAAAATGCTGGTAACAAGCATTTTCTCCTTTTTCTCTAAATGTTTCCTTGCCTTTCAAATACAAGCTCTATCATATAAGACGTTCAGCAGATGCATTCAAATACAATTTTTAGAAGTCTGGTGTTTGGAGTATATTACCAGTATGTCACCTGGTAATGAGTTAATTCTGAAATATATCCAGTAATCTAGTAATCAGATTCTATCTTTATGAATAATGTACCATCAGTTCTGATTGCACAAGCATGTTTTGAGCACTGCTGCACTTTTTTTTTCTAATCTATAATTTTCACTCTGAACCACACAACAAAATTTACATACTTTTCCATACCAAAACCTTTTGCAATGACAATTCATATGTGGCACAAATGACGGGATTTGTCTTTGAAAAGGAAAAAAAAAGCATTGTGGGAAAAGGAGGAAATGCTACTTAAAATGTACATGTGCAAGCATTTTTTCCTTTTCCCATATTTTTTTCCTCTGTCTATTTTCTCAAAGTAATTAACCCTTACCATACAATGCCAGCTTTTAACAACCTTGAGAAAAAAAGATCTTTAAAAACACTGTTGGAAAAGGAGAAAATGCTGGTAACCAGCATTTTCTCCTTTTCCCACAGTGTTTTCTTACCTTTCAATGACAGCTTCCACAATTTTAGCTGCATTTAACTTCGCATCTGCATGTGCTTCGGGATTGGACAAGTAAAAAATTTTGTCCTGTGGTAAAGGCTTAAAACACAAGATTGTCTAATTAAAGGTTACAATCCATACCTCACGTATAGCTTTATTGACCAATTCAAAATCTGATGACAGGTCCACAGATACACAGTGAACTTTCCTATTGGCCCGTAGAATTTCCTGTAATTCTGTTTTGGTTTCTTCTAACTTAAGCTGTGGAAACACCATGTAAAATTGTTACGTATCTTTTTTCCAACTGACAAAAATCATAGATTTCTCAAACTTTAAATCATCTGCAGAAGCAACAATAAGTCTTTCACTACCAACATCAGAAATTCCACATTTTTCCAAGTTCTAAAAGTCGATTTCCAACAGCTTTTGAAGATGACTATTGTCATAATTTAGAACAAGGTAAAGAACATATTGATCCAAGATCAGACTACACATTCTGTGCAGTCCGATCTCGATCAACACGGTCCCCAAAAGCTACTCAAGTTGTCATTGGAAGTACAAGAGTTTAGTGTGGCTAAATTGAAGGATTTGTTCTTTGAAAGGAAAAAACATTGTGGAAAAAAACATCACCAGCAGTTTCTCCTTTTGCCACAGAGTTTACCAGTGAATTCCTCCCATTGGTCATTAAGACTTAGATAATTTGGTAAAAGGTTCATCTCAATTTATCTCTAAGTTATTAGGAAAGAAGTCTATATAATTTTGACTTTTGAGTAATGAAGCATTACTATAGGCCATTGGAATTCTTTGGGAATTATATTATTGATCGTGATAGTGTAGTTCACGAGTGTAGAATTTTGAAATACCCTTTTGAAACCATATGTAGTGTCTATATAATGTAATGGGTATTGATATCGGACAAAATCAAGTTCTGCATTAAAATAATTTCTGGAAAACATAGATGACAAATAACAGGTGAAGTATCTATAAATACACTAAAATGGGGTTTTCATGCTTTGTCATGGTAGCCAAACACTTTAGGGATTTGGCTGAAAGACTGGAACATTAATATGCAAAAATTAGTCCGTGGATGTGATTATGTTCTACACACAGTAGTGTATGACTGAGTATTTACAGATACTTCATCTGCTATTTGTCATCTACTTTTTTTCAAAAATAATTAGTGTTTTTTATGCAGAACTTGATTTCGTCCTAGATCAATGCCCATTACATAATCATGCGTGGTTTTGAAAGGGTATTTCAAAATGGTACATTCGTGAACTTCACTATAACGGTTAATAATCACAAGCTTGACTCAACCCCTGAGTTCAAACGAAAAAGAACCATACTGTTCTTGACAGTGACAGTGAATAATAACCAATGACTATGAAAGGGTATTTCCAAATGCTAAACTCATGAATTTCAACTCCACAATCAATAATGACAAGCTTAATCTTGATCTCAGCACAAGCATCTATGGTTCTTGGTACTCTAAGATTTAACCCATTACCACACAACCCAGGCTTTTAAGAACCCTGACAAAGAAGGCTGGTAATCAGCATTTTTTCCTTTTCCCCCAATTTCTTCTACCATTTCAATGTCAGAAATCATCCTTTTAGCTACACTGTATCTGTTGTCTGCAAGTTCTTTCATTTTGGTAGAGTCTAAACTTTTGTTTTTGTTTTTAAAAGAGTTATAGATTTAATATTGCTTATATTCTGATCTTAACCCTTAGGTTGCTAAGCACAACCCACTGACCGTTTGCGGACAGCGTAGATCAAGATCAGACTGCACAGAACGTGCAGTTTGATCTTGGATCTATACTGTCCGATAAGGAAACATCTTTCCCCAAAAATACCTTTGAAATAGCAAAGTTTGTGTTTTTACTATCGGCTTGACAGTTTCATTTCTTTTATTTAGCAGGATAAGGGTTAATTACTTTGTTTCTGGCTATAATTGTAACACTGGCTCCTCTCTGAACCGCTTGGATGGCAAGAGCTTTCCCAATGCCACTTGAGCCACCAGTTATCTGAAGTGAAATTTGTTGACCTTGTTTGAATGAGTTTGAATTCCACTTGAAAGAGCATTTTAGTCTTAATTATCACAGAAACAGCTCAGTTATTCATGTCTTTCTTGGTTTGACTGATGCTAGGCTATGCCTCTACAATGATTTGACCAAGGGCACTCACATATGACCAGTGCCATCAGCAGAGATCAAATCAGAATTTCCTGTTTTAACCCTAAAGCACCTTTCACAACTATAGCTGCTTTTGTGGCCAGTATAGATCAAGATCATACTGCACGAAATGTGCAGTCTAATCTCTGATCTACACTGTGTGCTTTTCTCAAACATGATTGACAACAAGAAACTTGATGTCAAAAAGATTGGTCCTATTGCTAAAATGTCAGTTAGGTTTAACCTGCCTAAGTAGATCAGTGGTTAGTATATCTGACTCATGATCTGGTGGTTGCGAGTTTGATACTCGGTACAGGCAAACTTTCTTTGTGGCGATTTTTGCCTCTCACCTCTGATGCATGTGAGAAAAGTAGTCAGTGGCTCTGGAATGAAAGTTGTGTCAGTACTAGTGTGAAAAAGCCAGGAAACACACTGGTGCATCACTGACCGCCATGATATGACCTGAGCTGTTAAAATGGCAATAAACTCCAATACAAACAATACAAATCAGTTGGTTGTATCTGGCACTCTAAGGGTTATAAATGGAACAAACTAATCATTAAGTCACATAGAAAATATCTGTGAAATGAATGTAGTTACAAAAGTAAAAGAAAAAAAGAGTGTTCTGATGACAACTTGCAGATGAAAAATCAAATATTGCTCAAATGGTGTGATTTGTCTTT
Source organism: Tridacna gigas (assembly GCA_945859785.2). Taxonomy (NCBI): domain Eukaryota; kingdom Metazoa; phylum Mollusca; class Bivalvia; order Cardiida; family Cardiidae; genus Tridacna; species Tridacna gigas. The sequence goes on from OX244034.2 coordinate 33,133,490, forward strand.
AATTGAATAGAAAACTTTGTAGGAAAAGGAGAAAATGCAAGTTATAATGAAAGGTAAATAAGAATGAATACGTCTAAATATTTGGACTACCCCCTGTGGCTCTAGAGAGATAAGCCATTATCTACTTTTTGCATTTGATAACATACATTCATTAAATATGCATGAATAACACGCGTTAAAACTGGTTTAGCCTATTGCTCATGAGCTTTAAAGAAATGTATAAAATCAGAACAAATTACCAATTACGAATATCTCGTAAATATGCATAACCCAAATAAAGTGCGAAAACACATGAAAAAATACTCACCACGACATGTTTACCGTCAATATCAACTGAAGTAGGAGAAATGCGAATAGAAATGAATGTTAAGGCAACACAAAGAATGACAATACATATTAGCCAAATCATGATGAGTAATTCAGCACGAAACATCAATCAATCACCAACTCTTGGTCAGGTTCGGTCTGGACCGGGTCCGTTTGTTAAGATGAATTGTTCGCCCAGGCGTCTTTCGCTCCTTATATGCGTTCGTTCGCCCCTTCCCCGCTACTATTTTATGTAGATCCTGAAAGAACGGGATATTATAACAATAATTCAGATCTTTTTATTTTTAGATCATGATAAGGTTGTATGTTGTTTTTATCAGAAAGTGATTGAAAACCGTAGTGCAGTCATGGTTCATTTGATTTGTTTTGTCCGAGAAAGTGAATGAATCATGTTATATGAAAGTCTGAAGTTTAACAGTTAATTATTTGATGCAAATATAAGATACATGTAACGTCAAATACATGTTACTGAATTGAAGGATTTCCCATATGTCTTAATTTCAGTTGTGCTGCATATGAATTGACGATTGACAAGCCGTCACAATAGTTAAGTATCTATTTAAAACAAAAAGAAGAAGAAAAAAAGAAACGTGGACAGGTATAATGCATGAATGACATTCAGTCACTGATCTTATCATGCGACGATTGAAAGGGTCTGACGGATTAAGATTAACCCTTATCCTGCGAAATAAAAGAAATGAGACTTTCAAGCCGAAGGTAGAAACTCAGATTTTCCTATTTCAAAGGGTTTTTTGGAGGAGAGATATCTTCCAATCGGACAGAGTAGATCCAAGATCAGACTGCACGTTCTGTGCAGTCTGATCTTGATTTATGCTGTCCGCAAGAGGTCAACGAGTCGCGCTTAGCAGCGCAAGGGTTAATCAAGATTACTGACGGAGACAATGATTGGCGTCTCTCACAACATGTCGGCTACAATTACTAATAAGTGAAAGGAAACAAATTAATGGTAAGAAAGATTCTCTTCTGTTGACAGTTACTTACCTTGGTTAAATTTCCGCACAGTTCCCGCCTTTCTGTATCAAAGGATCGAAAGTCCTGAAAAGCGAATTTATACAATGGGTATATACCCCTTTCTACATAATGCCGCCTTTGAACGACCCTGATGAAGAAGACTTTTGAAGACATTGTGGGAAAAGGAGAGCATGCTGGTAACCAGCATTTTGTCCTTTTCCCACAATGTTTTCTGTCCTGGTTTCAAAAACAATTTTCATTTTTTCAGTCGTATTTGTTTTGTCGTCTGCAAATGCTTTCAATTTGGAAATGTCTAAAATATTGCCGTGTGGTAAAGGGATACGTGTATATATGAGCCAGGTCCTGGCAAGGGGGGGGTGGGGGGGGTGGGCTTAATGCATCTCCGTAATGCATTGTACCAAGCAAGACGTCAAAGGATTATGGCTCCATAAAATCCACTTTGTCTAACAACTGATTGAATCATGAAGTAGACTCGTCCTTTGACAAGCAGAAAATTGACCAATAGCAAAAAGTTTCGGCCCAGGTCAGCCTGCGCAGTCCGCGCAGGCTGACCTGAATCGATACTTTTTACAAATGCACTAAGCTCCCTTTTCACAGAGCGTGTCTCATATGAATTTGATCATGAAAATTAAGGGAGAATAAAATATAGCTGTACAGAACATGTAATACTTGATGGAACAGGCAGGGAAAAGGAAAATCAGTGTTGGTTGGCCCAGAAGGCTAAAGTTCTGTGATGTTATTGCTAATGGATATTTCACTGATCCAGCAGACTTTTAAAGGGGGATATTCAGGTTTTTTTTTTTTTTCAATCTTACTTAACTTAAAAATTTATCCATTACTGAATGAAGTAACGTAAATTGTTTTCAATGGTAATTCCTTAATTGGCTACGTATCCTGTCAAGGTACTTTTAGATTTTGCGCCAGAGTTTTAGAAAGACGTGTATACCATTAGTATTATAGGAGGCCTTTGTACTTTGAACTGAATAAATGTTGTCATTGTCATTTGGCTCAGAAAAGAGTTTAAGATGGTACTGAACTTAAAATCTCAACCTAAATGGCGGGTGATCTAACACAGTATACCATTTGTTCAAAGTCTTATTGCTGAAATGGTTTAAAGATACATGCACATCTATACTTATTTTCAGTCAGTTTTTCACCCATTTCGTTTTTGTTTTATAAACTATGATCATTCTTGTATCTTCATGTCAAATGTTGCCCCTGACGGCTGCAAGGTTGAACAGATTACGACAGATAGAAAATGCATTTCATTTTTTGGAGGCCTTCAACGAATTCACTGTTGCCGTTTCCGATCTGAAATGAGGACAAGTCCCTTGACTTTCTCTATCCCTTATACCATTTAATTATATTGGTAATTTATATTTACACAGCTGACCAAATTCTGAGCCATTCAACCCACTTTCAAGTTTTAACCGCGTTTTTTTTTTTTTTTTTTCTTCTTTCTAACTGTAAGAATGTATCTTTAAATCTGTGAATTTTCTATTCAACTTCCAGCCACCTTAACTCGTTACCACACAATCCCGTCTTTCAATGATCCTGAGAAAAATGCTTTTGAAAACATTGTGGAAAAAGGAGAAAATGCTGGTAACCAGCATTTTCTCCTTTTCCCACAATGTTTTCTTTTAGCTTTTCAGGGACTTATCCTACCATTTGAGACAAATTTCATTTGTCGTCTGCAAATGCATCCATTTACAACAAGTCTAAAGTTGTTTCTTTCGGTTTAAACACGGTTTAAATAATCTACGGCAGACGACTTTACAATCATCATTATTTGTTTGGATAAATACTAATCAAGGTTAAAGTAGCAATAGCTGCCAAAAGTAAACAAAGTGGTTGTTAAAATGCACTTAAATTTATCTTGTACCAGTTAAAAGTATGGAAATTATTGTGAAATTATTGTATACAGTCGGTTTAAGTGTTAGTCGCTGGCAGAGAAATTAATTTCAAAACTAGGTTAAAAGTTGCCAAGTCGCTCTTATTTCGTTTATTTTTTGCCTGATTTTGAAATTCAGTTTTCTGCCAGCGACTAACACTTGGACCGACCACACAATAACAGATTGTCATCTTCACAATATTTTCCATTCTTTCAAATGGTATGATTTAAATTTAAATACATTTTAACTCCAACTTTTTTTTGCCGCTATTTGGCCTTTAGATACAACAATACATTTAAAATAACGAGTCCAAAAGAAACATGCTTCTTTCCTGGAATTTCTCCTGTTTCCACAAAGTTTTGCAAAGCTGTCGACTGCAGAACAAAACAAAAAAAATCGTTTGCATGAAGGAAATTTGTGAAATCGATACAGCACATCGTAACACCTGCGCTAATTCAAAAGGTTTAGAACGGGCATGTACTAAAACAATTAAAGTTTTCCTTATGACGCGTACGTGAGTCATGAATGGTATCAGATATCAGTGACGAAAGTACGTTTAACCCTGTACCAAACAATCCCAGGTCTTAACGAACCTAGAAAAGAAAGCATTCGAAAACATTGTGGGAAAAGGAGAAATTGCTTGTTACAAGCAATTTCTCCTTTTCCCACAATGTTTTCTAACCTATCAGAGAACTTCAGCTCATTTGAACCAATTTCAAATTTGTCGGCTATATATGCTTTCAATTTGGACATGCACAAAATTTGTCGTTTTGGAAAAGTTTAACTTAAAGATACAGTCTATAATCGTTTTCAGCCAGTTTTTATTGTACCTATTTCGTCTTTATTCTATGACACTATACTTATTTTTGTGTCTTCATGCCAAATGTTGCCCCTGACAGATGCAAGGTTGCACAGATTACGACCGATATAAAATGCATTTCATTTTCTAGAGGCCTTCAAAGAAATTACTGTTGCTGTTTCCGGTTTTAAATCGAACACAAATCCCTCGAGTTTCCTTATTCCTTACCCTCTAGCCTATATTATATGGGTAATTTACCCATATTTACACAACTGACTAATTCTGAACCATTCTACACACTATCAAATGTTAACAGCGTTTTTTCTCTCTCTCTCTCTCTCTCTCTCTCTCTCTCTCTGGCTGTAAGGGTGTATCCTTAAAATCAGATGACAAAGTTTTAGACTAGACCGTATCGGAAGCATTTTGCAGACTACAAACTGAAATGTGTCTCAAATGTTGGGATTTATCTTATAACGAGAAGGAAAAAAGCCTGATGGAAAAGAAGAAAATGCGGGTAACCAGCGTTTCCTCTTTTTCCCAAGGCTTTTTCGAAAGACCGTTTTTTAGGGTCACTGACACAAGGATTTTTTTTTTGTGTTAAGTGTTTTATTCAATATCAAACGATACTAAAATTTCACATTGTTCAAATCGAAAGTACTTGAATCATGCTCTTTGAAGAGCAGGTTTAATGCATTTAACAAACAGTATCAACTCTGACCTGGGTCGAAACTTTTTGCTTTTGGTAAATTTTGTCCATATCTAAGGACCATTCTACTTCAGGATTCAGTTTGTTGTTTGCCAAAATGGATTTTATGGATCCATAATTCTATGCATCACGTAGATGCATTAAACTCTCTTATGCCAGAGTTTGGTTCATTCGCATTTCAAAAATTAAACACGGCTCTGATGATGTGGTTTATCATTGAAGCGTAGAAAAAAATCGTGGGAAATGGAGAAAATGCAGGTTACCAAGTCATAAAACGTTCTTTGAAATCTGATGCATCTATATGCAATGTGGCGGTTTTTATTGCTAACACGTCAAATTTATGATGGGGACAAATACCTTTTCCTAGGGAAAATACCTGCGACTCGGACCAGACGCGGTGTATTAGCTTATAAATAGTTAGGTTCTTTCAAGCATTGCTCAGTACTTCCCCACAAATCCGTTTATTCTTATTGGTCAATATTCTTTACCCTTAAGCTGCTAGGTGCGACTCACTGACCTTTTGCGGACAGTGCAGATCAAGATCAGACTGCACAGAACGTACAGTCTGATCTTGGAGCTACACTGTCCGATATTGAGATATTTTTCTCCCAAAAGTAAATTTGAAATAGCATAATTCAGGATTATACTATCGGCTTGAAAGTTTTATTTAACTTATTTAGCAGGATAAGAATTAAGATGACTCCATTTAGAAACAGACCGAATGAATTGGCTTATTAACCCTTAAGCTGCTTATCGCGACCCCCTGACCTTTTGCGGACAGTGTAGATCAAGATCAGACTGCACAGAACGTGCAGTCTGATCTTTGATCTACACTGTCCGATACGGTATTTTCTTTCCGGTGAAATCAACTTTGAAACCGAATTGTTCGGGCTTTTAGTGTTGAGAAGAAATTTGCGTTTCATTTATTCAGCGGCTTAAGTGTTAACGCTGGTTACCAAAAACAACGTTGCAGCAGACGAAATTTGAAACACGCTCAAAAATATAGACAATCAACCTGAATTAACCCTTTAACTCCTTACCAAACAATAATATTTCAGACTTTTACAAATGAAAAAAAACTTCGCAGACGACAATTTAACTCTTTACCACACGACAAAAAAAAAAAAATTTACTTGTCCAAACTGAAAGCATTTGCAGACGACGAATTAAATGTTGTGCAAATGATGGAAATTTCCTTTGAACGGGTAGGAAACACTGTGGGAAAATGGGAAAATGCAGGTTACCAGTATTTTCTCATTTTCCCACAATGTTTTCCAAAGGCTTCTTCATCACGGTCGTTTAAATTCGAGATTATGTGCTGAAGGATTAAAGTGTGGCTTAACGGATGAGATTTCTCTCTCTAGAGGGGCAGAAAACATCGTGGGAAAAAGAGAAAATGCTGGTTACCAGCATTTTCTCCTTTTCCCATAATGTTTTTCAAAGCCTTCTTCCTCTGGGACGTTGAAACTCGGAATTGTTTGGTAAAGGGTTGGGGTTGTAGCCAGCAATACACGCGGAAACATCGTGGCAGCAGGAAAACTTGCTTATTTCGGGGAAATACGCGCAGAAGCGTAAGAGCAAAGTATTTCTAACAATTAACTACATGGCCGAACCCCGGATCCTTAGCTCAGTCGGTAGGGTACAGGACTTGAGAACAAGGGGTCGCTGGTTCGATCCTCGGCTGGGCCAATTTCCTTCCGAGGATTGTTGATAATCATTGGGACAGGATTCATTCCTTTCTCACCGCTGACCATTGTTTGGACAATGGTTATGTGGGAAAGCAGCCAGCGACTTGGAAAGAATATTGTGCTGAGTACAGATAACAGCAACTCGAGGAAAGCATGGATAGGTGCACTGGCCGCCGCGATATAATGAAATAATGTTGAAAACGGCGTCCAACACCATACAATCAATCAATCAATCAATCAATCAATCGATCGATCGATCCGATCCAATCCAATCAACCAACCAACCAACCACCCAACCAATAAATCTATCTATCTATCTATCTATCTATCTATCTACATGTATGACTGAGTCATGCTCTGTGAAAAGGGGTTAAAATCCTCGACAAAAGGCATTGGCAATGTCAGCCTGCACAGTTCGCAGAGGCTGACCTAGATCGGACTTTCTTGCTTTGGTTACATTTTCTGCATGCAAAAGGACCACTCTTACTCGTGTTTGCCGGTTTTTAGATAAAATGGAAAGTATGGTGCATCATGACGATACAGTATACCTCTTTTGTCAGAGCACTGCCCATTTACAAATTAATATCCCGAAGAAATCTCTTGTGATCTACGTCATGAAGATAGAAAAAGGGGCGCCTTCTGAGGCAAACAATAACGGATCAAACGCGTAAATTGTTCCTTCTTGACTGAGCTGCGGAAAGTGAAGAGCAAGGCCAGACTGCACTTATAAGCACGCTGATCTTTCTTCACACTCTACGCAAAATACCTCTTTGGTAGCAAACGGTGGTACAAGACTTGAAAATGCGGAAACGCGTTTTTCACAACTCGCTTATTCAAGGTTGTCATTGTGACATGATTCATTTCTCTCTCTCTCTCTCTCTCTCTCTCTCTCTCTCTCTCTCTCTCCGCTGATCATCGTTTCGACGAAAGTTAAGCGGGAAACGAGCTTATTGCTTTGGAAGAATGTTTTGTGAAGTACCGGTAAAAGAAACTTCGGGGCAGCATGGATAGGCCCACAGGCCGCTGCGATTTAACAACAATAATGTTGAAAACGGCGTTAAAGGCAAACAATTCACTGACGCGCATGAACTCTAAACATAATGAGTATGTGCACTGAGAACGTTTATCAGCCCTATCACGTGACTAATTACAAAAAGAGGCAGGTGTTCTGATAGACAATGCACTGTCATTAACCTTATGCCACACAGACCAGAGTTTTAACGACCCCAAAGGAAGAAAGGAAAGCTTTTGAAAACATTGTGGGGAAAGGAGAAAATGCTGGTAACCAGCATTTTCGCCTTTTCCCACAATGTTTTCGACCATTGGAGAGACAAATTTCACGTTTTGATTAACATTTTACGTGTTGTCTGCAAATTATGCTTTGAATTTGGACTAGTCTAAAACTTTGCCCTGTGGTAAAGAGTAACTATTACAGAGTAAAACAAGGGAAACGTAGAACTTTAGTCAGATAAACGACCCGATCCGATACTTGCAAATTCCAAAGCCAATTTGGGGCGGAAAAGGGAAGAAAGGGTTTGATTGTATAGATTCAAGATCAGATTACACGTTTATGGAGTCTGATCATGATCTGTACGGTCTACAAAAACAGCCAAAGTTTTCCCTGGCAAGGTAATGTTTAAGACAATAAGTCAATTTTTTTTTTATAACGCGTATCTATTACGGAAAACCTGGTAATCAGGACCAGGTTTCACGAAAAACTAAAGTCTCGTTTTTTGCTCAAATCCGCTAAAAGGACTCGACTTCTTAGTTTACTGGAATTCACAGACGTTACCAGACTCTAGGATTTTTTTTTTAAATCTTGAGCTGACACGTTTCTGACACAGTTCAGCGAAAAAAAAACAGGACTGAACTCATTTACCCTTGACCAAACGACACAAATTTACACTGGTCCAAACTGAAAGCATTTACATATGAAAAATTAAAAGTATCTCAAATGATCATTTCTGCTTTTGATTGGGTAGATAACATTGTGAGAAAAAGGAGAAAATGCTGGTTACCAAGATTTTCTCCTTTTCTCACGATGTTTTCAAAGGACCTTTTTCTCAGGGTCGTTAAAACTCGGGACTGTGTGATAAAGGGTTTAGGCTTAAGTCCATTACCTTGCTGACTTGAGTCAGAAACGTTAGGTCAACTCAGGATTTGACAATGTTACTTAAGTTTGTTAATGTTTGTGAAATGCATCTCAAAAAAAACGAACCAAAATCACCTAAATCAGAAAAAAGGTCTGTAGACAGATTTGAACAAAATAAGAGACGCTAAGTTTTTTTCGTGTAACCGGGGCCTTGGTCCCTTTTCACCAACAACTCTTAAGAACATCCTTCGTCTAATTCTTGATTCTGAAAATAACACAACTTCTGACTGGCTAAACCAATTGGTTCAGCCAATCAGAAGTTGTGTTACTTTCAAGTTCAGAAAGTTTTTGAAAATAAGACTAAGAACGTTCTTAAGAATGGTTGGTGAATATAAACTGGTCCCCGTTTTAGATATACATATTACAACTGGCGCAGGTTATTGTGTCGTTGCTTTTCATTGGGCTAAATGTATATCACAGAATAGCCAATCAGAGCAGCATACACATTACCAGTTTGGCTGTAGAGGTAGCATTGCGATTTTTTTGCACAGTTTGAAATTGGTAAACGAAACTAACAAGAATATTAGCAGACATAAACATAAAAAGTGATACCAAAAACACAATTCACTTATTCGTGAGGTCAAAAATATGGGAAAATCTACTGCTCTGGAGGTGAGAGTGACCTCCCCTGAATCTCTATTAGTGTAGTGTCATGCTGTTCTGAAAATAGACGGGCAGAATTCCGCCCGTTTTTAGTAGCTTTAGTAGTCAAAAATAGAAGTCATCAGTTAAGCTAGACTTATTGTGCCGTTTGCAAATACTTTTAATTTGGTTGAGTGCAAAATTTAGTCCTTTCATGGATAAAGGGTTATGGATTAAGTTGTTTAAAATTCAAATGCATTTCGATTTCAAAGGCCGTTTTCAGACAAATTTGTACTGGTATCGCAACGTATTGGACGGGAAAAGCCACTAAAATATCACAATGCAAGTTTTTGTGTTGTCTGATCTTTGCTTAAACTAGCTACAAAAGAAAATCTCTGGAGATGAAAGGTTTTATGGCTTTCGAAATTCTTAACCCGTTACCAATCGACAAAATTTTAGACTAGTCCAGACTGAGAGCATATACAGATGGCAAAATAATGGTGACTCAAAAAGTGAGATTTGTTTTGGGAAGGGTAGAAAATAATGTGGGAAAATGAGAAAATGCCAGCATTTTCTCCTTTTCCCACATTGTTTTCAAAAGGCTTCTTTCTCAAGGTCGTTAAAAGTTAGGATCGGGTGGTAAAGAGTTAAAGATATATCTATACTCGTTTTCAGGCAGTGTTTTACCTATTTCATCTTTTTCTTAAAATCAAACTATAATCATTCTTGTATATTCATGCGAAACGTTGCCCCTAACGGTTACAAGGTTGCTTAGATTACGACGGATAGAAAATGTATTTCATTTTCTGGAGGTCATCAAAGAAATCACAGTTGTGACGTTTCCGGTTTTAAATCGAAGATTTCCGATAAATATATTTATCCCTTACGCCATATTATATTGGTAATTTATCTATGTTTGCACAACTGACTAAATTCTAAACCATTTTACAGTCTATAAAGCTTTAACAGGTTTTTTCTCTCCGGCTATAAGGATGTATCGTCAAAAGACGTCAGTACAGTAATGTTTGACGTGATATGAAGAAATTTCGTTTGTGGGAGGGCCCTGTAAACATTGAAATGCCGAACACGTCATTCTAAAATGCTTCCTACGGACAGTGTTGATTCAAGATCAGCGGTCTGATCTTCGATCTACACTGTCCGGTTATTTTTTGAGATGCTATGACAAAGAACAGCCTGAAACTAACAAAAATGTCAGTGCATGTGACTTTGTCGTTTCTTTAACCCTTAGGCTGCTAAGCGCGACTCAATGACCTTTTGCCGACAGTGTAGATCAAGATCAGACTGCACGAACGTGCAGTCTGATCTTGGATCTACACTGTTCAATAAGGAGATACCACCCCCCCCCCCCTCGAAATACCTTTGAAATCTTGGTTTATACTATCGACTTGAAAGTTTCATTCAATTTATTTAGCAAGATAAGGGTTACCCAAAAGAAAAAAAAGACCAAATTATTCACAAAGCACTGAAAGGGAAAACAGGGGTTATTTATGGAAGAGGTAAGAAAAGTTTACTATGATTCACAGACGCCTAAATTCACTAAGTCATGATTTGCTAAAAGATATATGTATCATGTCCGGTTGTTTCTTACACCTCCAAAAGCCAAGCCCCCGTAGCTCAGTCGGTAGCGTACAGGACTTGAGAACAGGAGGTCTCTGGATCGATCCCCGGCTTGGCCAATTTCTTTCCGAGGATTGATGATAGTCACTGCTCTCTCACCGCTGACCATTGTTTCAACGATGGTTATGTGGGAAAGCAGCCAATGGCTTGGAAAGAATATTTTGCGGTAAAAGAAACTCCAGGAAAGCATGGATAGGTGCACTGGCCGCCGCGATATAACTGAAATAATGTTGAAATCGGCGTTAAACACAATACAATCAATCAATCAATCTTACACCTCCAAAAGCTGTAGTTAAAAACAGCTGAACGAAGTTGATGATGATGATGATGATGATGAAGGCCCTACTAAGTAACTCAGGCGACACTACGATTGGCTTGGGTTCCAGTCCGTTCATTTTTTTTTTCCACTTCAATCATTCTGACGTTACTTTGTTAAAAATGACGGCCTGGGGACACTCGAAAACCGATCAGGGCCCGTATTCACCAACCATTCTTAAGAATAATCTTAGTCTTATTCTCCAAGATTGTCCAAATTAGAAAGTAACACAACTTCTGATTGGCTAAACCACATGGTTTAGCCAATCAGAAGTTGTGTTACTTTCAAATTTGGACATTCTTGGAGAATAAGACTAAGAATGTTCTTAAAAACGATTGGTGAATACGGACCCAGAGCGCCATCTACTTTACCCCATCTAACTTCGAAAAAAGTTTCATTTAACTTATTTAGCAGTTTAAGGGTTAAATGCTGTGTAAACACTTTACCAGACGACAAAAATTTGGACTTGTCCAATATGAAAGTTTTTTTTTTTACAAACGACAAATTTTGTGTGAATCAAATGATAAGACTTGTATATGAAAAGGTAGAAAACATTATGGGAAAAGGAGAAAATGCTGGTTTCCAGCATTTCTCCTTTTCCCATAATGTTTTCAAAAGCCTTCTTCTTCAGGGTGGTTAAAATCCAGAATTATGTGGTTAAGAGTTAAAGACAACAGTGAGAGGTAGATGGGTGCCCCTACTGTACAAAATGGCTTATCAGATCGAGGTAATTCCTACTTAATCTCATGTTATGAACTATTCGAGACTTTTTGCCAGAAAACCGTATCTTAGAGACAGCATCCTACAGAGTCCGTCATACACAACAATAGCTCTTTGTTTATGAACAAAGCTTTGTGATTCACAGTACTGTTTCTCCTTTGTTTGTTTTGTTTTCTAAACAAGTCAATGTACATGTATAACTCTAACTCGATAAACCTTTCAGAGTTTATATTATTGTTTGTTTTTGGGAATACATGTTTCAAACCACAAACCGTGACGAGATAATATAAACGTCATCGAGTTGGGTTTATAAATTATCTCGTCACGATACATGATTTTAAACCTCTTATCCCAAACATAAACAATAACATAAACTGATAATGTAAGGTTTATCGTTTGAGAGCTATAGTACAACTGCTTGCAATTATCGTTGGTCTTAAAAGAAGCTATTCAATTCTTTATACCGTAACCTCTCCAAAACATAAAAAAAAAATCATCTCAAAAGGGAGATAGGCGTTAGTTTGCAGGTCATCAGACAGGAAGAAACAAAAAAGTATGGAAAAAAGTCCTTAAAGGGCTACGTAGCCTCTTACGTTATTTTTAGATTTTGCGCAAGAGTTTCGAAAAGACTTGTTGAAATGGCACATGATCAATCACACGTCGATTACGAGAATTCGTATTCAAATCAGTTTCATTACGTCATATCTGATGTTAATGAAAATATATGGAATTACCGATTGCATAACGACCACCCCTTCATTTTAACGCCAAAGAATTGCATCTTTTTGTAAGAAATGCAACCGAACAGATTATACTGTTGCAATGAAACCATCTTTTTGTAAGAAATGCAACCGAACAGATTATACTGTTGCAATGAAACCATCTTTTTGTAAGAAATGCAACCGAACAGATTATACTGTTGCAATGAAACCACCTTTTTGTAAGAAATGCAACCGAACAGATTATACTGTTGCAATGAAACCATCTTTTTTAAGAAATGCAACCGAACAGATTATACTGTTGCAATGAAACCACCTTTTTGTAAGAAATGCAACCGAACAGATTATACTGTTGCAATGAAACCACCTTTTTGTAAGAAATGCAACCGAACAGATTATACTGTTGCAATGAAAAGCATCTTTTTTAAGAAATGCAACCGAACAGATTATACTGTTGCAATGAAAAGCATCTTTTTTAAGAAATGCAACCGAACAGATTATACTGTTGCAATGAAAAGCATCTTTTTTAAGAAATGCAACCGAACAGATTATACTGTTGCAATGAAACCATCTTTTTTAAGAAATGCAACCGAACAGATTATACTGTTGCAATGAAACCATCTTTTTGTAAGAAATGCAACCGAACAGATTATACTGTTGCAATGAAACCATCTTTTTTAAGAAATGCAACCGAACAGATTATACTGTTGCAATGAAACCATCTTTTTGTAAGAAATGCAACCGAACAGATTATACTGTTGCAATGAAAAGCATCTTTTTGTAAGAAATGCAACCGAACAGATTATACTGTTGCAAGAAAAGCATATGAGCCATGTTCTAACAAAAGGAGGTTAATGCATGTCCGTGATGCGTTATGCCATGCAAGTCATCATAATTATTTTGGATCCGCTAAATCAATTTTCTGTAACAAATGACTAAATACTGAGAGTGGTCCTGACATGCAGAAAATGGAATGACATGCAGAAAATTGACCAAAAGCAAAAAGTTTCGGCCTAGGGAAGCCTGGGCGGACTGAGCAGGCTGACCTGGGTCGATACTTATTGCAGATGCATTGAGCCACCTTTTCACAGAGCATGACTCATACATATTTGTATTCATCGGTGTTTTACACGAGATTTTGATTTACGGAAGGAAAAAACAAAGAGGCCCCTTTAACTCATTAACAGACTATTAAACGCTAGATATGTGCGGCTTGTAAGCATTTGACAAAAATGAATATGGAAAAAATAAAAGGATTCGTCTATGACAGAACAGAAATATCGTGGATAAAGGTTTTTCAGGATCATAAATTCAAGAAAATATTTGATAACTGTTTTGCTGTGTGAGGGGGGGATGCAAAATTTTGCAGCCGGAAGCACAAAACTTATCAATATATTAGAAAGCACTATTTCTGTACACTGTTTTCAAAAATTCTGTCCACTGAATTTTTGTTTTTTGCTTGAAATTCAGAAAATAAGTCTTTAGAACATTTCTAAGTACTACTGTGACCGTCTAAGTGCTTTAATTTTTTCCATTCATACTTTTTACTATTGGTAAGCATCACATTTCTAAGAATAATCATTTATTTGAGGACTTTTTTTTTTTCTCTAAGAACCTTTTTATTTTCGTTTGAAATTAAAGGCTATTTTATGTAATTTTGACAAGAGTTATCCCCTTAGAAGAACTGTATCTTTGTAGTTTGTTCCGCAACATGTTTCGGAACAAACTACAAAGATACAGTTCTTCTAAGGGGATCATGTGTCTATGATCTTCCCTCTGTTTGCTAAGAATTCGCACCCCCACCCCGTAGATTACAGTAGGATTTATAACCCGGATGTCAAAGTAAAAAAATGAAAAGAAAACTTTGCATACATAATATTATCATCTGAGCGAAAATGAAAAAAAAAAATATATATATATGTCCGTTGGAAAAAACTGTGGAGTATATCCTTAAGGAAATACCGCTGAAAGATCTGAATCTAAATGACGTAAACGTTTACGTACATCTGATATTCGACACCGTTTTTCTTATAGGAACTCACCAACAAGATCTAGGGTTTTGCCAAGGTACCCAGGTCACATCCACCATGACATGCTACGTGTTTATCTGTGGTGACATCCGGGTTATAAATCCTACTGTAATCTACGGGGTGGGGGTGCGAATTCTTAGCAAACAGAGGTTTTGTAAATTTCCCTTTATCGGACGGAACCTCAGCATATCGAAAATCGAGAATGACAGACAAGAAAACTGAAAATCGTCCATTCCAAAGGTTCAATGCTTTACAACTATTTCAGTGACAGGAAAAGTTGAAGATACGTTTGAGGACAGTGTAAATTAAGATGAGCCATAATGTGTGATAAGGGGGCTTACTGCATCTGCAAAAAAGTATCGATCCATGCCTGCCTGCGCAGTCCACGACATGGGTCGAACCTTTTTACAATTTGTGAATTTTTCTGCATTTCAAAGGATCGTTCTACCTCCAGCTGCAGTTGATTGTTAATCTAAATGGATTTCAATGATTCTTATAATTAATGTGACGAGTTGCTTAGTATTCTGCATCATGTAGATGCGTTAAGTCCCTTTTTGCAAGAGCACGGTTCATATCAGACCGCACAGGACGTTCAACCGAATCGTAGATCAACACAGGGTAAAAAAAAGTGAAAGTGAAATATTCTGGGCCATCGAGGGCATTGAAAGTGAAACTGTGTGTCTCTCTGACTTGCTAAATATAATGAATCACGTCACGATCCCAGGGTAAGTTTCTTTTGTGAGGGTCCAATATAGATGCCACATGCTCTGTGAAAAGGGGGCTTAGTGCATCTGCAAAAAGTATCGACCCAGCTGTCCATTTTGTCCTAGCACCAAAATGAATCATGAGGAAGAACGGTCCTTTGACATGCAGGATATATACCAGTCAACAAGCAAAAGCTGTCGACCCAGGTCAGCCTGCCCGGAATACGCAGGATGACAAAGGTCGATATTTTTTGCAGATGCAATAAACTACATTTTTTGCACAGATACTGACTCACATTCATGAGGTTGAAAGGATGTAAGTACGGGGCTTTTTTGCGTTTATCATGCGGTTCCTGGTGAACACCTTGTAATTATTTCTTGTTTTATTCCCACGTCAAATGATACCGATTATCATAAATCTGCCGGGATTACAGAAAACAAAGGCGTAGACCTCTGAAGCTTGTATCACTGGGTACAACAGAAAGGTCAGACCACATCAAAAGTTTTACCTTTCATTTCACCTAATTGTTCCTGTCAAAGACGAAGACATCTTTGTGAAATGATCAATCGAAAATGGGCAATTGTTACCAGCAATTGGTCCTTTACGAACAATTGTTTTCTCTTTCAATCAAAAACGACATGTTATTTAATGTCTTTTTGTTACTCTCCATGTCCGTATTCACCCGCCGTTCTGAATTATATTCTTAATCTAATCCAAGACTTAGAAAGTAACTAAAACGTCTGACTAACTGAAACATTTGAGTCATGCTTCGTGAAACGGGGTATTAATGCATCTGCAAAAAGTATCGATTCAGGTCAGCCTGCACAGTCCTTGCAGGCTGACCTGAGCCGAAACATTTTGCTATTGGCCAATTTTCTGCTTTGACAAGGACCTGTTTACATCGTGATTCAGTCGATTGTTAGACAAACTGGATTTTATGCATCTGTAGTTACGTGATGTCTTGCTTGGTACAATGCATTACGGAGATGCATTAAGCTCCCTTTTGCCAGAGCATGATTCATTTTGGTTATGCCTATTAGAAGTTGCGTTACTGTCAAATTAAGAAAATTCTCGAGAATAACTGTTCCTAAGCATGCTTGGTGAATACGGACCCTGGAGGTCATTTTTACCGGTAGAGGTTAGATAGTAATTTTGTTGATAGCTATGGATGTCAAATTTTTAGATGAGACTACTTTTCAAGCTTTTCGTCATGGTGCGACACCATACATCTCGATAATGTTGACAGCTATGGATGTCAAAGTTTTAGAGGGGACTACTTCTCAAGCATTATGGTGTCACGCCGTATATCCTGATAATTCGCTTGCGATATACTTATAATGAAACTGTTGCAGTCTAACCCGCAGAAATAAAGTTGTCTTATCGGCTGAAACAGACAGTAGCAGAGCACGTAGTACAATATCACCGGTAGTAACCTTGACATTAACTGCTTTATCTAGCGTTCTCACCACTTAAGCTGCTGAATAAATGAAACGTAAATTTTTACTCAATACTAAAAGCCCAAACATTGCGGTTTCAAAGTTGATTTCACCGGAAAGAAAATACCCTATCGGACAGTGTAGATCAAAGATCAGACTGCACGTTCTGTGCAGTCTGATCTTGATCTGCAGTGTCCGCAAAAGATCAGTGAGTCGCGATAAGCAGCTTAAGGGTTAACAATTCAATTCAATTCTTTAATCAGTACATATTAGGCCTCTGGCCCATTGTACAAACAATTCAAAAGTTCAAAACCCTCTGGAGTGTTGTCATATCTACCATATGCACGAAATAAAACAAAAAACAAAAAACAACTTGGGGAGCCTTTTGCGCACGAACTAAGCATTACAAACATTTACATAAGTTTTTCGCTTTCGCGTATGCTAAATATAACAATTTTGACAGTTTATGCATTACATGAGGCTCGTTGCTGGACATTATAGCTATAAAATCCTGCATGGCTTTATGGTTTGAGATTAAGTCTCCAAAAATATTTCTCCTTAACTCCTTATATGCCTCGCACTCAATCAGGAAATGGAATTCTGTTTCTACATTGTGAGGATCAATGGACAGACAATAGATGCAAAATCTATAGTTACGATCACTTCCCATGTGACGGTCTTTTTCTATCATAGGATCATGTGTTGATCATCTAAATCTTGCAAGTGCATGTTTAAATCGAAAAGGTAGGTCGATGTAAAGGTATTTTTATGGTTTGAGAAGCGATTTATAGCATTTGTAAGATTGTGCCTTGCTAGTTTCACGTAATGTTTGATTCCATTTTTTGTGTATGGATATCAATTGTTCGCTGTTTAAATGCTGAAATAAACTGAATGCTGTCTCGCACATCTTGGGCTAGCCATACATAACCAAAGCCAAATGAAAAAAAAAAGATGTCTTATATTACTAGCCCATGTTTTTCTACCAGGATCGTCCAGCTGTTTTAACATTTTGTAGCACTGGTACGGGTAGCGGTGAATATCCATATGTAGAAGTTTAATCCAATACATTACAGATTGGGTCATATAATAGATACAAAGAGGTAGTCGGCCACATTCGCCGTAGACGAAAACATTAGAAGTTTGTTGTGGAAGAGACCAGTAGCGTTTAAAAAAGTTGAAGTGCACTGATATAACTTTTTCATTATACTGGTAACCCCACACTTGGGCCCCGTAGCATAAGATTGGTCTGACCATACTATCAAATAACTTGAAACTTTCGTTTGGTCTGAAATAGCCAAAAGACATTTGATAATTAAAGATACATGTAATACCTTTGTTTGCTTGCTTAATTGAACATTCATGAGTTTTAGTCTGTGATAATTTAGGGGTCATATACACTCCAAGATACTTGTAAAAGGAAACGCTTTCTAGTGGGACATTTTTATAATACCATTTTTCGTATTTTCTTAGGAGTCCCCCGTTTCTAAAAACAACTACCTTCGTTTTATCTATGTTAACTTGCATTTTTACTATATCACAAAAATCTGCAATACAATTTATTTGTCTTTGTAGTTGTATACTATTGTCACTCATGCTAGATACACCGTCTGCATACATAAGTGCATATAGGTCACCTGTATCTTCTGATATAAAAATACCTTTGTTGAATGTATTTTTTAAGTGGTCAACTAAATCGTTAATCACAAGACAAAAAAATAGAGGACTTGACCCACAGCCTTGTCGGGTACCAACCGTGCAAGAAAAATAGTCAGATAACCCCTGTTCAGTTCTAACACATAATTTAAGTTTTGCATATAGCGATTGTAGAACGGTCAAAAAACTTCCATTAATACTCTTATTTCGCAGACAATTCCATAAGATTTGATGTTGAATAGAAGGAATCATGCAGGAAGATTTTAAAAACATTTTGAAAACACGAAGGCATTTCAACTGCTGTGGATGTACTTAATTCTTCATAAAAGGAGCTCATCAATTCAGAAAAAGTGTGGTCAAATCTCTCAGTATCTTCTGTGTTGATATCAGTCCTATTTTCTGTGCGTACACCCGTTTGACGAAAAGAGAGGGTACAAACGAGAGGGCAATGCACTGAAAATATACAATTATCAACTCTAAAGAAGTCAACATATTTAAAAACGGATGAAGAAGAGAGCATGTAATCTACCACGCTTGCCCCCCTCGTTTGCAAAGCATGTAAACTCGCCATTCTTGTCATCGTACAATCTTCCGTTAAATACATGTAAGTTGTATGAGCAACAAAGATCGATTAGAGATAACCCAAACTTGTTAAGACTTTATCTTTTGATTTCCTTGGGATTTCGAAATTGTCGGACGGACATGCTACACCGTCATCAAATACGCAACATACATCATCATTTGGAATGCAATCTAGCAAATCTCTAATGCGACTGTTCAAATCTCCCAATATAACAAAGCAGTATTGTTATAAATATTTGAGATGTGTGCAATTTTCTCTCTGAAAATGTCAATTCCATTATTGGAGTGAATATCATCGACTGGCGACTTTTCTGGCGAGATGTAGACAAAAATAAGTATAATATCTATACCATAACTCAAAATTGACCCACTGAAGAAAATCCTCTACAATTCAAATACTGCTATGTTCTTTTGTAGGTCCGGTATTCTTGCGGTGTGTGCGATATGTAGTGAGCACAGTATCACGATCTTTAAAGAAAGAGAATTTCACTACTATAGGTTTAGGCGACGGGCCACCAGGTAGCCTGTGCGCTCTTTCGATTGAAACGGAGGATTCGTCTAGTCCGAGTCGTGAAATCTCGCGTCGAACTTTATTCTCAGTATCTTCCCACGTTTCATTTCTCTCTTCCTCAACACCGTAGAATTTCAAATTATCGCGCCTGGATTGCGCTTCTAACCGCTCACTTCGCTTCTCAGACTCAAAATCTATTTTCCTAACCTCGTCGATGCAATTTGACAAATGTTCAACTTTTTGTAAAAGCTTTCTATTCTCTTTTAACAGAATGTTTTCTGATTTAAGAGTGGCCACTGATTTCTCAAGATTGTCGAACTTCATATTCTTTACGTCGCTACGGATTTCTAGTAATAAGGCATTTGTATCTAGCCTAGACGGATCTTTTGATAAATTAAACGCAAATGCGTGGGATTATTTGTTAATGTACAGCTTGTTTACCGTTCGAGCGGTGTGTTCGGCTTTAGAAAACTAGTACCAGTTGTATCTCTCGTAACCGTCCGATAGACAACAAGTAACACCCGATTTATCGAAGGCAGCTATTCGTTTTTGGCAGCGGGTGAAACCCGCTGTCATAGTCCCCAGGTATGAGTTACTGATTTTCAACGCTTACGATATTTATCTAGGTCGAGAATTCTTGCATCCGGCAGCTTTTTCCTGGATACGCGAGGTAAACAAAACTTGATTCCTACACTTGACTAAATAGTTCCTCCATGAATACACAAACGATCATGTATAAATACGCGCTACTCGCGCAGACGACACCCTTTCAAAACTGCCTTACACCTTACGAGTTCATCCGTAATGTTACTGTAGAATAGAAACGGAAAGAGGGCGTCGGTATCTACATAGACCGAAAAAGTGCAAAAGAAAATATTTTCAGAGCAAAAGTTTTTATTAGTCGCCGCGCAGAAGCGCGCGACTATATTTTTAATAGTTTTTCGAGTTAGGACATGGACAATGGGAATTTCTTTTTTATAGGGGTGTTAAGGTTAACAAGGAATCTTTCTACTTCGCCTTAAACTGGCTTTTTAATTCATTCTTAAACTACAAAGTATATACAATACGATACTATTTTTGCTCTGTTAATACTTACAACATCAAAAAATCCGCCCAAGTATTACTTTTATTTTCGCTATTCGCGAGACATGGACTCATCCAAATAAATGCCTTGTTTCCATTGGTCAAGGCTGTACAGGTTTCCAGTCATTTCGTACCTAGTTAATTTCGTACCTAGGTCATTTCGTAGATACGATTTTGGTCATTTCGTACCTACCTATACTTTCTATTTTGGTCATTTCGTATCCAGTTGGTCATTTCGTATCCACTTTCGTCATTTCGTACACAGATTTAATTATCATTTTGATTATTTAGTACCTAGTTTTTCCTACTATTTGTGTTTTTTGTTGAATGACCACCGCTAAAATTGTACATTGCTGAAATTGTGTTAAATTCCGCCGAAGAACGAGTATGATGGTTATGATTGTATCTAACCATTATTGGTTACTTCTTTCTAAGTTTAGTTTTTAAAACAAAGATTGTTTAGAACCCTTTTGTTTATTTCTCACCAAGTTCTAGATAAATTTACATGTACTTTGTTGGAAAAAATCTGGAAAGAGGCCAGTTTTTCGCTTTGTTGTTCATAAATCGCAATGCAAAACCAATATTCTTTATTAACAGCGCTCACCAAACAGTATAGTTTTAGACTTGTTTAAATTGAAAACATGCCTTGCAAACTTACGTTCTCTTGAATCATACTATCCTAGGACAGCAACATTTTAGTAACTTGGCCCTGTTTTCAACACTTTCCCAAACAAACGCGGGTTATCACGTGCGCTGTCAAATTCTTTTGGAAAAACATGTTGGATAAGGAGAAATTACTCGTTATAAGCAATTTCTCCTTTAACAAATACTTTTCCCCCCACTACTAGCGAATTTTCTACCATTTTTGCAGCTTTTTAAATTGTCGTCTGTCAACTCTTTGAATTTGGAAGAGTCTGATATTTTTCGTTTGGAAAAGAGTTCAGAGAGCGCTATGCGAGGGTATTAGATACTGTAACAGAAGACAACTTTTGATATAGATTCACAGTCACATCAATTTCATAATGTGTTAAAAAATCTGCTGATGAAAACTGACATTTACTTATTTGCCCTGGCTTTCTTGAAGCATTAAATAAAAAAAATTTGCGACGACTTTGATTCTTTGCATCGACTTTTTCTTGTCGGTGTTTGTTTGCATGATGAATTTTGAGCATAGGGCATCGTAATGGGATTCGTGTAACATCGCCTTTTATCGCCAAAGTCGTACGGATTCGGCTATGACAGGCGATGTTACACGAAAAGTCACCCATTAAGCCTTTGGCAGACGGCAAAATTTCAGCTGTGTTCAAACTGAAAGCATTTTCAGACGACAATTTCATTGTGGCTCAAATGGTACAAGTTTTATTTTATAGGATAGAAAACATTGTGGATAATAGAGAAAATGCTGGTTCCCAGCATTTTCTCCTTTCCCAGACTGTTTTCACAAGGCTTTTTTCTCAAGGTTGTTAGAAGTCGGCATTGAGTGGTAAAGAGTTAAAAGTAGTTATAACTGCAAATTATATTATGCATTTACTTGTACAACACAATCTCAAGTTTTAAAGACCCTTAGAACATTACTTTTTACAAACATTGTAGGAATGGGAGAAAATGCTGGTAAGCAGCATTTTCTCCTTTTCCAACAATGTTTTCTACCCTATCAAAAATGTACACTGTTTTTGAGCCATGTTTCAATTTTTGTCTGCAAATGGCTTCTTTCAGTATAATTTATTAGCAGTTAATGAAATTTAAACAGCTTGGGTCATAACAGCTGCCAGCGTACCTATGCATGCGTTTCTTGGCTATTTCCTTAAGGTCATGCACTGAATAACAACATGGCATAAATGATAAGTGGATCAGAAAGAAGACCATGCTGGAAATTTAAACCAGCGGTACCAACTTCAAGTCTTTGAGCTACAAACTCCTTAAAAGGGATCGGCAAAACTTTTATAAAGCACATTATTTGGCCTACAAGGATTCTGAGGTGTAAAACCTCAAAATTATACTAAGACTGGTTTTCAGTACTTTAAGATACCTTTCAAGAATTTCATAAATGTTACGGATTGATATAATAGAAAACATTGGTTAGAAGCACTTTCTCCATTTCCACAAATGTCTTTAAAGGCCTCTTCCACAGGTTCATAAAAACTTGGGATTGTTTTGGAAAGGATTAATATCATTTATTCAAGTCTTGTTTTCTGCCTGTGCTCATGTACTAGATTTTATCTTTATTTTAGCCACAAACAAATGAGCTGTGCTTTGGCAAAAGGGGGCTTCTTGCATCCTCGTGATGGATTATACCAAGCAAGACATAAATAATTATTGATCCATAGACCGACCCTTCGATGTACAGAAAATGGACCAATGGCGAAAAGTTTCAGCCCAGGTCAGCCTGTGAAGACTGCACAGACTGACTGCCTGCACAGGCTGACCTAAGTCTATACTGTTTGCAGATCGATTAAGGCACCTTTTTACTTCAAGTCAAGTATAAAGGAAACCTGTGCAAAGAAAGTAATAAGATCTGTAGCTGGCACAAACCCGCTGCCTTCAGTGCGTCAGCGCTTTGATTATATGTATCATATCCACCAATCAGGCAGCCCGTAACAGAATCCCTTAACTTTTGTTTTGACCTTTATCCTGCTGAACAAGTTAATTGAAACTTTCAAGTCGATAGTAAACACCCAAATTTTGCTAGTTGAAAGGCATTTTGTGGGGGAAAATATCTCCTTATAGGACAGTGTAGATCCAAGATCAGACCGTACGTTCAGAGCAGTCTGATCTTGATCTACACTGTCCGCAAAAGGTAAGTGAGTCGCGCTTAGCAGCCTGAGGGTTAAAATAATCGAGTAATTTCTATCTCTTACTAAGATCTTCATGACAGACAAAGATTTTTTTCTGACCTCTATCAATTTATCAAACTCGTTGAAGAATTGAATCCTTATTGATAAGGTCTATCTCTGCGCATAGATAATGTCACAATTTAAATTTCCAAGTCTCGCGTTATCTCACGAAATCTCGAACCGGGCAAAAACCTGACTTGTAAACGTAGGGTGTTACCTGTTGTTGATACGAAGATCGAAAACCGGTTGCCAGCTGACAGCTGTAGCTGCTTATGCCGACTATGTTGATCAAGATCAGACAGCTCAGAAGATGAAGTTTTAGATCAACACTGTCCACTGACATTATGAAGTATTCTGTCCTAGAAAGCTTTAAAGTTTGATAATAGAGGTAACTTTAATTTTCATCCCCGACTGAAAATATTTATGCCCAAAAGTTTTACGCGTGGTTAAAGTGTAGCATTCGCAATCCAGGGGTCCGTGGTTCCTTGGTTTGATCATCATCTGGCTTTTCGTGAGCGTGTCGCTGAGAAAATCACTTCAAAGTTCGTGCCTGGCATAACATTGTCGAAACCGAAAAAACGCATAAATGATGGTCTGTATGTCTTGCCCGCAGATACTCTCAGGAGAAAGCCAAGGCGACGGACAAGGAGCAAACCCAGGACATCTGGATTAAATGTACAGCATTTCAGTCGCTGAGCCAAGCTGAGATCCCTTAACTCCTCCAGGGTCAAATTGATGAGCCAAGCTCTGGCAAAAGGGGGCTTAATGCATCTACGTGATGCATTGTAACATGCAAGTCATCACATAATTATGCACCCGTAAAATCCGGGGTTTTTTTTAACAATCGACTGGATCTGGAGATAGAATGGTCCTTTGACATACAGAAAAACTGACAAAAGCAAAAGGTTTCGGTCCAGATCAGCCTGCGCGGACCGCGCAGTCTGACCTGGAGCGATAATTTTTGCAAGTACATTAAGCCCCCTTTTCACAGAGTATGTCTCTTTGTTAATAAACTCGACTTCATTTGAAAGTTAGAAATACAATCCACTGAAACCCATAAATATATGTGAGCAACGCTCTGGCATAAGGGGGCTTAATGTATTTCCGTAATACATTATACCAAGTAAGACATCACATGGTAATGGACCCCCCTAAAATCCATTTTGTTTAATAACCGACTGAATCCTGAGGTAGACTGGTCCTTAGACAAGCAGAAAATTTAAAGATAGCAAAAAGTTTCGGCCCATGTCAGCCTGCGCGAACTGCGCAGGCTGACATGGGTCGATACTTTTTGCAGATGCAATAAGCCCCCTGTTCACGTAGCATGGCTCATGTCTTTTTATCTAATAGGCTTGACTAAACAAGCGGATGGTGTGGATCCAAGATCAGACTGCACGTCCTGTGCAGTCTGATCTTGATCTATACCGTCTACAAAAAGTCCCCGTTTCCGCCTATGGCATTGAAAGAGTTAAGGGTGGGAGAGGGGTTTTTTTTAATGAAAGATTATAGAAAATTCTGTGGGAAAATAATGTTTTTTTTTCTAGTCAAGTGTCATCCGATGACTCGAAAGACATTAATTTAATTCTTTATTGCACAAAGGGAAGACATTTAAAATAATGCAATAAAATACGAACGCATTTTAGATAAGGACCTAATTATGAGGGAAGGAGTACTTGCTTGTAAAAATCAATTCCTCCTTTTCTCACAATGCTTTCTACAGCTGTCTACTACATGTATTTAGCGCATGAGAACTCGTATTTGTATTATAATAGAAGAACTCTTTTAGCGTCACATATGTAGACTGGACCTCTTTTACAGGCTGAAAATCCGATCCTCTGAAACTCGTACAGATTTTATATATTTTGCAGGCTTGACTAAACAAGAGGAAGGTATAGATCCAAGATCAGACTGCGCGTTCTATGCGGTTTGATCTTGATCTATACTGTCCGCAAAGCCCCTGTTGTTTTCGCCCTATAGCTCTGACAGGGCTAAAATGATAAAATTTAGAATAGAGAGGTAAAACTGATTGCTTTCCAAATGATTTATGCGAGGTAGATAACTCCAGGGCATGTTTTACACGGGAGATTGAGAAACAAGACCATGGCCACCCAAATACAGTCTAAGATTTTGATTTCGGTTTGTAAAAAAAATACCCGTCCTTTAGAGACCTCGTATTAATTTGGGGCTAAATCAAGTATTTCACGAAGGAATGATAAAACTGTAAGAGGACTAGCGACGGCCATAAGAAGTCGATATCATCGTATTTTTGCACCATTTGAAAACTTATAAACCTATTATATTAACAGTAAAATTCCATTTGTTTCGTCCCTCCACATGACAACCTTTAAAAATAAAGTACATATCTTAATTTCAGAAACTTTAAAGGATGACCTGACGTAACTGGTGAAATACTAACGATAAAACCCAATACAAGATTTTGATTTCAACATGTAAAATATTTTACCCGACTTTTGGGGATATTGTATTTTCCATGTAATAAAATAGAATATTTCATGAGTGTGTGAAAAAGAAACTGAAGGGACGGGAGGGGTGCTTGCAAAGGGTTCTCTTTCTTTTACTCGTACTCTCTCTCCCATCCAAGATCAACACCATTCGATAACTGATGAACCAGTTTCCGTCAGAATTCTTCTTTGTAAGTCCTTTCACTCGACAGCTTTTTGAAATGACATACTCTGTATTTTAAAGGGAGAGAACTCCTGAGAGAACCCGAAACAGCCGATATTATCTTCCTTGTAAATTTTCCGTCAGTCTTGAAGAACCAATTGAAAGGTTTAAACTTTACTTTGACTCTTTGAATTCAAACACTTTAAACTGTGGCGGATTTCATTTGTTAAATCAGTGTATATGGCGATGTCCTTCGAAGTGAACAATAGCAAAGAAAGGCAGAAAACAACATTATCTTTCCCTCTAAAGAGGTATAGATGTCTCTTGCATAAACTATATGATTCATGCTCCTTGAAAAGGGGGTTGAATGCATCTGCAAAAAGTATCGATCCAGGTCAGCCTGCGCAGTCCGCGCAGGCTGACCTGGATCGAAACTTTTTGCTGCCGGTAAATTTTCTGGATGTTTAAGGATCACTCTAACACACGATTCAGCCGTTTTTTTTTTTTAGAAGACTAACCCATATTATAAGATGACTTGTCAGGTTTAATCCAATGTTAAGATGCGGGAAAACCTATTTTTGCCAGTGCGCCGCTCAAACGTATTTGTAGAAAAGGAAAGATGGCGTCATCAGTAAAATTTTAAGATTTAATCGAAAAAAAAAAAATTAGCACGAACTCTTCATTAGACAATCTGTTTTTAGAACACTAAAGAAGGATACTTCTTACGATATTGTTAGGAAGTAAAGACAAAGCTGGTAATTCTGTTCAGGATAGATTACATTGTTTGTGGTCTGAAAATGCTTTACAATTTGCAAGAGCCAAAATATGTCGATTGCTAAAGAGAAAAGAGCTCTTTTTTTTATTTCTTTCAGGTTGACTAGATCTATTTTGATATTTACATTGCTATGACCTTTTGCAATCATACATCCAACATTTACTGCCAGGTAAAAACATTTTTAAAAAAAAAGTATCCGTACTTTCAGTGCTTTGATTTCCTTTAAAGTAGCCAAACCATCTTTGTCTTGTGAACGTCATCAATAGTGTAGTGTATCTGTTTTAATGTTCAGATTTTCATCGAGTAGGAAAATCGTCAGTTCAATTTCATGTTATCCGACCGTATTATGCATAATGTTATTATAAAGGCATCTTAGGATATCAGAAAAGCCGTCAAAAATCAAGACGTTTTGTTTTTCCAGGTCCCCTAAAAAAGTTTATGAGCCATGCTCTGGCAAAAGGGGCCTTAATGCATTTCCTTGATCCATGATACCAAGCAGGTCATCATGTAATTGTAGACCCGAAAAAAAAAATCTCTATTAACCGACTTAATCTTGAGGTAGAATGGTCCTTTAGCATACAGAAAATTGACCAATAGCAAAAAGTTTCGGTCTAGGTCAGCCTGCGCGGACTACGCCCTTTTCACAGTGCATGGCTCATGTTTTTGCCACGTACATCATAGTCTAGCCTTACATATTGAGAAACAAACAAAACACGTAAAAAAACATCACAATCTTGCAGATCTCTGGCCGTTCAATGAGAACATAAGGTCTTCAGACTTTCACTTTTTTATCTTCACTCGAGAAAACAGTTGTAGATGACGTCATCATTTAATAAAATCTCCTACTACAGCGTAACCAAAATACTGATAAGAAAACGAGGTTGTACATTTCACACGCTCGTTACCTTTACCGCGCAAAAAAAAAACGGACGTAAAAGAAATAAATGCGCCATGCTCTGGCAAAAGGGGGCTTGATGCATCTCCGTATTGCATTGTACCAATCAAACCATCACATAGTTATGGATCCATAATGGCCACTTTTTTTTTCACAACCGACTTAATCATTAGGTACAGACTGGTTCTTGGACATGCAGAAAAACGTCCAATAGCGAAAATTTTTTGGCCCAGGTCAGCAGCCTGTGCGGACTGCGCAGGCTGACCTGAGTCGATACTTCTCGCAGATGTATTAAGCCCCTTTTCACAGAGCATGGCTCAAAATATTGCAATTCTAAAGCCTTTTAGACCGAAATAGTCGTCAAGATATCGGACAATGTAGAGCAAGATCAGACTGCGCGTTTTGTGTAGTCTGATCTTGCTCTACATTGTCCGCAAAAACATCAGATATCGTGCACTGCTAAAGTCCTAAAAGTGTAGATTTATAGCCAATTAGTTGAAGACTGGGTAATGGTGTAAGATTTTCTCAGAAACCTGGGGCGTGGCCATTGTTTATGTTTACGTCTGGTCTCATTTTGTACCTTTTTTTTACCCCGCTTATCGACCGTTTCAGACGAGAAAGTACATTGTAGCCTATTAACCCTTATCCTGCTAAATAACTCAAATAAAACTTTCAAGTCGATAGTAAAAACCTCCGAATAATGTTATTTCAAACTTATCTTTTGGTGAAAAATATCTCCTTATCGGACAGTGTAGATCCAAGATCAGACTCCACGTTCTGTGCAGTCTGATCTTGGATCTTCACCGTTCGCAAAAGGTCAGTGGATCGCGCTTAGCAGCTAAAGGATTAAAACTTTACCAGACTAGAATTCTGTACTGTAGAGTCAGCCGAATTCAGAGAAGTTGCAGACGACAATTTAAATGTGGCTTAAACAAAGAGATTTGTCACTGAAAGGATATAAAAAATTATGGGAAAAGAGGAAAAAGCTGGTTACCAGTATTTTCTCCCTTTACAACAAAGGGGCCCCGCATGGTCTATTGGTAAAGTGTATATGACTCGTGACTTGGAGGCCCCGGGTTCGAGCCTCACTGGATCCACTGGGTTTTTCGTGGGAGTGTCCTTGGGCAAGACACTTCAAAGCCCTAGCCTAGTACTTGTGGAATCCATGAAATACATGAATATGTGAGCTGTCGCCGTGATATGACTGAAATATTGTTGAAAGCGGCGTAAAAAACACCATTCAATGCATCAGTTAATCCTTTTACCATAATGTTTTAAGGTACAGGGTTATACCCTCTCATACCCGTTATATAAGGAATTCATCCTTTTTCCACAGCTGAAAACACAATCCTCTGAAAAGTTTCCTGAGGCTTCACTGAACACTTAGGCTGTTAAGCACGACTTTGTGGGCTTTTGCGGAAAGCGTAAATCAAGATCAGACTGCACGTTCTGTGCAGTCTGATCTTTGATCTACACTGTCCGATACGCTGAGGTCTCTCCGTAGAGCTAAGTTTTTAAATCGTGAACCATAGCACTATCAACTGTAAATCTTAAGTTTGATTTATTGAGCAGCTTAGGGGTTAAAGACACATCTATACTCGTTTTCGGTCAGCTTTTAACCCATTTCATCTATATTTTATCAAAGTATAATCATTCTTGTACCTTCATGCCGAATGTTGCTCCTAACGGTTGTACGGTGACATAGATTACTACCGAAAGAAAAATGTATTTTATATTCTGGAGGCCATCAAAGAAATCATTGATGTGGCGTTTCCCGTTTTAAATCGAAGATTTCCGATATAATGTATATATTTTATCTCTTACACCCTTATATTATATGCTGGTCATTTAGCTATGTTTACACAGCTGACTAAAAAATCTGAACCATTCTTCAGTATATCATATTCTAACAGTTTTTTTTTTTTTTTAACAAGGGGACGATATCAGATATCAATATCAGAATCAATATCAGACTGAATCGTCCGTGCCGTCTTTTAAAGCTCTTGCTTTTGCCAGTTTCGTTGAAAGGGTTAAAGGAACATTGTAGCACAATCTTATTTCACACTTGCCCCGAAAAAAAATGAAGGATTAGCGTAACCAGGAAATCCAGGCTCGTTTCCTGTTAGTGGCTACGTATACACAAGAGTTTCCTTTGGCAAGGCACAGAGAAACCCCGGGCTGGTCTGATGAAGCTCTAGACACATGAACAAGTGAGCTGTCGCCGCTACATGAGTAGAAAGCTGTTATGCTCTCACGTGACCGGAGCCGCTGTTGGAGATCGAACGGGGTTTTCCTGATTACAAAAAAAGGCCTCTATCCTTTACTCAGGACGAAGACTATTGGAAACACTGCTGAAAAGAAGAAAATGCTCGTAACCAGTTTTTCATCCTTTTCCACAATGTTTTCCACCATTTAAAGACCAATAAAATCATCGGAGACATTTGACTCTTCAGTGGTTAAGGTGTAAAATATGCAACCTGGAAATCCGGGTTCGACTCCAACTTGTGTTACTGGTAGCTAGGTAGCATTTGTGAAACCCGGGAAACAGATGAATAGGTGACCCACCTTGGCGTGACTGAAATTGGATTTTTTTTCCTAAATAGGCATTAAATACTATTCAGACAAATCAAACCTAGACCATTCAAAGATTTAAAAAAAAAAAAGTGTTGCCGTTTTGGCTTTACACCAGACGACAAAGTTTTCGAGATTTTCGATGTTGAAGACATTTTCAGATGACCCATTAAATTTAGTTCTTATGATGCAAACTGGTTTTGACAGGGTAGAAAAAAAATGTGAGAAACATGAGAAAATGCTGTTTACCAACATTTTCTCCTTTTCCTATAATATTACATGCAGCCTACTTTCTTATGGAATTGTCAACAAGCAGAACTCCTCATACTCAGCCTGGAACTGTGAAACTCAGTACATACATGTGATTTGTGATCGTAATATGACTAAAATAATAATAAGAATGGCGTAAATCAATCAATCAATCAATCAATCATCAAAGGGATAATTAAGAATCATAACCATGCATGAGAATTTAGTAGTTTCTCAGGACAGAAACTGTTTGAAAAAAAAAAATGCATGCTGGTTGAACTGTAGACGTGAAATATCGGAAAGAGAAAAAAAAGAAGAAAAAATAATGTTATGGTGGTTTAAAATATTGCACTTCCAAATCATGTATAGGGTTCACTCTTTTACCACATTTTTTTTTTGCGATGTTTTAATGTTCTGTATTAAATTGGGTTTTTGGTCAAATTAAGTAACCAAGCACCGGAATGTATACATCTACAATCAGATTGTACGGTCTTTGAAGTCTGATTTTGATCTCCGCCGAAATCTTAAGTCCGTCGTGTAATCTATCGTGGTTAAAGGGTAAACTTAGGCAGAGCGCAATCGATGTACGAGAGAAAATACTCTCGGTACCGTGATTTACCGATACGGTATAAAACCGCGAACGTAATCGGACTGGATGGTATTATCGTCTAGACGACATCTCGTGCAACAAGTTACAGTATTACCGAGTCGTTGAACCATTGAAAGAGTGTGTTTGATAGCTGAAAATTAAGCGTTAATGCATGAAGGTTTAATATCAGTGTCAACTTGAAAGGGTATTAATTTTTTCGCTGCAAGACAGACGATATAGATGTGTTTTTAGTTTGCTGGATTTTATGTTGTGTTGAACGTATTTTTCATATCAGGAAATAGGTTGTATTTTAGAGTTAGATTCTAATTTGCATTTGAAGTTCTGATGATTTATGAATGCGCCAGATATGACTCAAAGGACTTTCTATTTAAAGATGCATCTTTAAAAGCAGGACAAATTTGGTCGTTATATTTTTTTTATGAATAATAAATCATACATAGAATTATTGTTCCGCATTACAATTGATAGTATAGAATTAAGCATGGAAATGAAGTCTGTATTTGCGTGTGTGTTACGGGTGTTATTTCTGGGTTATTGTGTAGCAATAGACTTGGACCAGGACCTCAGGAGGCTGGCCGAAATGTTACCGGGTATCTATGCAAACACTCAGCGAAATTTTAGAAATTATAGAAAAGGGTTCAAAGACTTTCCCTGGCAGCCCCACTCCCCGGCGGAAGCTCTCACCACGATGCCTATAAACGCAATTTATCAGCCAGTAGAGGTGTCGTTTTTACCTGACTGTTTTAATTTATACGTGGAACAGACTCTTTATGGAAGCAAGAAGCCGAGGATCTGGATCTACAGTTTTTCAGCGGAACATTCCACCCGATCTATTAGGTTAAAAATTTACGATATTTTACACGCATCTGTGATAGATAAGATTAGCAAAAGTCCCCATTCTGTAAAATATCTGTCGGAGAGTGACGTCACAACGAGCAGTGAATGTGATATGTACTGGAGACGTCTAAAGGATATGTTTGTGGGGACGACGTCACGTCAATGTCTAGCAACGGTCGGAGATTCTCAGGTCAGTGGTGTTTTAGTCCCACTCCCCCGTTCTTACAAAAAATTATCTTCATATAAAAGTTTTTATTGTTAAAGTCAGACTTGAAATTAGCAAGCACTTTAGGGACACTTAAACAGTGTTATTGCTTTACTCTTAAACTCTTCCATTTCAAAATAAAAAATGAGCGAAAAGGGAGTTTAATGTATCTGCAAAAAGTATTGACCCAGGTCAGCCTGCGCAGTCCGCGCAGGCTGACCTGGGTCGAAACGTTTTGCTTTTGGTAAATTTTCTCTATGTCTAAGGACCATTCTACCTCAGGATTCAGCCGGTTGTTAGACAAAATGGATTTTATGGATCCAAAATTATTGTGATGACTTGCTTAGTACGAGGGACACTTTTTAAGTTCGTAGAGTAAGCCTATACCTTTTTAACGCGATTATGAAGTTGCACGAATTTTTACACAGAACTTGCGTAATCATTCCTCTCTCGAACGGTGTCACGGTATGCGGCGCACGAGGTCCACGTGCGCGCTGCGCTGGGTATTTTCAACACGTGGTTTTATACACTATAGTAAAATATAGCGTTCAATATGGATGGAAAAATCTCTGAACAGAGGGTATATTGTAAGATTCGAGCACAGCTCGGGTTTCCGCCAACAGAAATTCATGCTGATTTGCAAAAAGTTTATGGGACTGGTGCTTTAAAATATGCTACAGTTTGCAAGTGGGTGCGTCGTTTTAATGATGGTCGGGAGTCAATTGAAAATGACCCTCGGGTGGGTAGGCCGGTTTCTGTTTTGACGGAAAAGAACGTTGCTACTGTGAAAACGTTAATTGAGGAAGACGCACGTTATACCGTGCAAGAGATAGAAGAATTAAGTGGCATTCATTCGTCAAGTGTTTTGAAGATCTTACGTGAACGACTTGGGCTACGTAAGATCTGCGCGCGCTGGGTGCCCCATTTGCTTACTGACGAGCAGAAACAAAGTCGGGTTAGACTTGCATCGCAAGTTATAGAAAAATATGATAAATGTGACCCACGTCGTTTGGAAGAGATAGTTACAGGTGATGAAAACTGGATCTATCATTTTCAACCCGATTCTAAGGCTAAAAATAAGGTTTGGGTTTCATCTGAGGGCGACAGACCTGTCATTGCGCCCCGTTGCAAAACATCAAATCGCATGTTGTATGCGATATTCTTTGATTCGAAAGGTCCAGTCCTTCAAATTCCAGTCCCGAAAGGTAGTTCTGTCACTGGAAAGTTTTACAGAGAAAGTGTTCTTACTCAACTTGTTGATTTCTATCAGAAACGCAGACCGCGCACCGGTGTCCGCGGCATCAAATTACTCCATGATAACGCACCGGCCCATAAATCCGCTACGGTACAGGAATATCTGAAAGAATCTGGGCTCGATGTCTTAGATCATCCCCCATACAGCCCTGACCTGTCCCCCTGTGACTTTCGGTTGTTCCCAAGACTAAAGGAAATGCTGGCAGGGCACCGTTTTGAATCCCGTTGTGGTATAGGCAGTGCGGTCTACCAGTGTCTGCAACATATACCTAAAGAGGACTACCGGGCGGCGTTCCGGAAATGGGTAGATTGGTGTAAAATGTGTGTGGAGGCAGACGGGGCATATTTCGAAGGTCTTAGATAAATAAAATTTTGATATTTCAAGCGGTTTTAAAAAGACCGTCCTACTCTACGAACTTAAAAAGTGTCCCTCGTATAATGGATCACGGAGATGCATTAAGCTCCCTTTCCCAAACGACAAATTTTGGACCGGTCCAAATTGAAAGAGTTTACAGACGACAATTTTAAATTTGATGAAAATGGCAGAAAGTTCTCCAAAAGGGTAGAAAACACTGTGGGAAAAGGAGAAATTGCTCGTTACGAGCATTTTCTCCTTTTCCCACAGTGTTTTCAAAGGACTTGTACTGCAGACACGTGAAAACCAGGGCTTGTTTGGGAAGGGGTTAAACAAATTACACCTTTTCAACGGCAACAAACACAGTTCTGCTGCAAGATGAGGAGACATTTCGGTTATAATCTACAATAGAGTAGTGGACTGTGTAGATCAGAGATCAGATGTACTTTCTGCGCAGTCTGATCTCGATCTACATGTCCACAAAAGCTTCCTGTGTCGCCTATGGTAAGGAAAAAGTTAACTATTAGGCTGCTAAGCGCAACTTAAGGACCTTATGCGGCCAGTGTAGATCAAAGTCAGACTGCACAGAACGTGCTGTCTGATCTTTGATCTACATTATCCGATAAAGAGAGACATGTATTTGAAGACCTTTGAAATAGCAAATTTTGAGTTATCACTTTGGTCTGATAGTTTCATTTAACTTGTTTAGCAGGTTACTAAAGTGATAGGTTACTACAGTTTCATTTAACTTGTTTAGCAGGTTACTAAAGTTGACTTTAATGTGTAGAATGGTACCCAGCATTTTCTCCTTTTCCCGGACAATTGGCCCTTTTCCAAACTCGTGAAATCACGGGATTGTTTGGTAAAGTATTGAGACAGGGGCCCGCTTAGTACAGATATAAACATATAAGCCTTCTTTGGGACTTATTTATGCTTGCTCAATACAGGTTACTTGCGTTATAGAGGTGGCCGCTAAGAAAGGCCTTACTGTACTTTGCAAAGTTCAAATCCTTTAATGCAATGGATATCTGCAATATATGACCCATGCTCTGGAAAAAGGGGGCTTAATGCATATCCATCACATAATTTTGGATCCTATAAATCCATTTTCTCTCTAACAAATTACTGAATCCAGTGGTGGAATGGTCCTTGAACATACAGAAAAGATGGCCAAAAGCAAAAAGTTTCTGTCCAGGTCAGCCTGCCCGCACTGCAGAGGCTGACCTGAGTCGATACTTTTTGCAGAAGCATTAAGCCCCTTTTTCACAAAGCATGGCTCATATTGTAAAACTCACGACGTGAAAGGGTTCGATTCCACCTAGTCTAGAATGCAACGCCACCAAATGCAAAGAAACGATAAAACCAATTTTTGCTTTCGCAGCAGATCTTAATTAGTTTAAAACCTTATCATTTCACCGTGGAATTTATGTTTTGCGGTGATACTATAAAAATATAATTCACGAAGAAATTCCTATAACCCACAAAATATCGTGTAAAAAGCCATTTTAGTGCTAACTTTCGAATCAAAGTCGCCCTATTGACTCGAATAGTTTGTAAGGGGTATTTTGGCAAACGCTAGCATCTTTAAACTGCTTAATTAATGGAATAGAACGTTTCGGCCGATTGTAAAAATGAAAATATTGCCATTTCAAAGTTCTTTTTGCCAAAAATTCTCACCGTCTTCCTTTGCAGTCTGATCTTGATCCACACTGCCTCTTTGATCAAGTAACCAGGTGTATAAAGCAACCATTTTTTCGTTAAGTTCCAAAGTTTTAGTTTACAATAAAAAGTGAGTGTTTAATCCTTAGGCTGCTAAGCGCGACTCGGAGCGTTTTTGCAGACAGTGTAGATCAAGATCAGACTGCACAGAACGTGCAGTCTGATCTTATATCTGCATTGTCCGATATGATATTTTATTTTCCAGTGAAATCAACTTTAAAATCGCAGTACTTTAATTGGTTTGTTACCATTGAGTGGAAATTTTCGTTTCATTTATTTAGCAATATTAAGGTTAAGACCAACTTGCCCTTAGAGATCAGGGTCCGTATTCACCAACCATTCTCAAGAGCGTTCTCAGTCTTATTCTCCATAATTTTCAAAATTTGAAAGTAACACAACCTCTGATTGGCTAAACCGAATGGTTTAGCCAATCAGAGGTTGTGTTACATTCAAATTTTGAAAATTTTGGAGAATAAGACAAAGAATGTTTTTAAGAATGGTTGGTGAATACGGATCCAGGATCCGTATTTAGAAGAACACAACTTCTGATTGGCTAAACCATTCGGTTTAGCCAATTGGAAGTTGTGTTTCTTTCAAATTTACAAAATCCTGGAGAATAAGACTAAGAAAATTCATAAGAATGGTTGGTGAATACGGACCAAGTTTTAAGTGCTCCACTGGATCGTCCATCAAGACAAGTTTAACCCTTAAGCTGCTTATCGCGACACACCGACCTTTTGCGGACAGCGTAGATCAAGATCAGACTGCACAGAACGTGCAGTCTGATCTTTGATCTACACTGTCCGATAAGGAGATATCTTTCCTCCAAAAATACCTTTGAAACAAGAAAGTTTTGGGCTTCTACTAATTACTATAAAGTTTCATTTCTTTTATTCAGCAGGATAAGGGTTAATAGTGCTTGGAACAAACTTCGCTAAATCGAGTTTATAACCGACAGATATGACTCTTACAGATGGATTTATGTTCCTGAATTAGAATAGAGATAATGGATATAAACAGAATCTCATCAAGAAGGTTAATTACCAACGTTTGAACTTAACGTAATTGCGCATTGTTTCGTGCCGACAACTTTTTACGTCGTGTGTACTGCAGATCGCTTTTGAAAACGTTGTGGCTGATGGAGAACTCCTTTTAACAAGCAGTTTCTTCTTCTACCACGATGTTTTTTTTCATGTATTCGCATCCTTACTCTTTAACAGATGTTATTTTTTCCTAAATGCAGTTGTAAAATGCTACCTTGCAGAAAAACTGGTCAGTAGGCAAAGATTAAGTTCCGTCTATTATTTCCGTCTATTATGTTAAAGTAACAATAGCTACCAAAAGTAAACAAAGCGTGCTTTAAAATGCATTTAAATTTAAATAATAACATTCTGAAATTTTTTGTGAAGAAGGCAATCTGTTAATGCACAATCGGCCAAAGTGTAAGTCGCTGGCAGAGAAATTAATTTCAAACAAGGTTAAAAGTTGCCAGACTGCATTTTTCCATTTAGTCTGATCTTGATCTATACTGCCCAGCGGCAAAACACATTGAGTCATGCTAAACAACATAAATGGTTAAAAGAGAGGGGGGAAAAACCCCGAATATTCGAATAATTTGTTGCGAGGTAGAGTTACAAAAAAAATAAAACTGAGTTTTGGAAAGTTAATTGATTATAATTGTAACTTCTATCGATAACATAATAAAGAGGTGCGCCTTTACGGGTAAATAAGTTTTGGAGTGTATTTCTTTTTTACCATTTCGTTTGAAAAAAATCAGTTTATCAATTCATCTATAATCCCGCCTCACCGCTCCACCCTTTACCCAATTTCAACAGAAAAAAATAATGTCAATCTTGCAGAAAACTAATTAATAGTTTACTAAATTTTACGGACAGCTTGGATCAAAATCAGACTGCAAAGAACGGAACGTACAGTTTGATCATGGATCCACACCATCCGCTCATCTATTACCCTCTATTCACATACAGAAAAAGGAGAAGTCTAACACTTAAGCTGCTGAATAAATGAAACGCAAATTTCTACTCACACTAAAAGGCCAAACGTTGCGATTTCAAAACTGATTTCACCGGAAAAAAATACCGTATCGGACAGTGTAGATCAAAGATCAGACTGCACGTTCTGTGCAGTCTGATCTTGATCTACACTGTCCGCAAAAAGTCAGTAGGTCGCGATTAGCAACTTAAGGGTTAAGATTTCGCCTTTGATTAAAATTTTGCAATTGACGATTTTGAAGACATTCTTGTAAAATATGACTAGACAATTAGATTTAAGCCTTAAGCTGTTGAGCGCGATTAGGGGACCTTTTACGGACAGTGTAGATCAATATCAGACTGCACAAAACGTGTAGTCTGATCATTAATCTACACTGTCCGATAAGGAGATATTTTTTCCCCAAAGAAATACCTATAAAATAGCGAAAATTGGGTTGTTTTTTTTTCACGATCGGCTTGAAAGTTTCGTTTCATTTATTTAGCAGGTTAAGAGTTAACACTTAACCCCTTACCAAACGACAATAATCTGGACTTGTCCGAATTGAAAGTACTTGCAGACGACAAATCTAACGTGGCTCAAAGGACAGACTTTATCTTTGAAAGGGTAGAAAACACAGTGGGAAATGCAGAACATGTTGCCTACCAGCTTTTTTTTTTCTGCTTTTCCCACCATGTTTTCAAGAGCTTTCTTCCCCAGGGTCGTTTAAATCGGGATTGTGGTAAAAGTTTTTCTTTCTGATTAAACATATTTATTTAACATAGACTGAGAAACAAGTTCTTACAACTTATACTAATCTCTCTCAATTCTGCTTCCTGGGAACTACATCAGTGCTCGCGCCGAATGTGTGAGCCAATGAACGATCCAACTCGGGACCTTATGGTTACGAGGCCGTCGCAGGGACACCACTGGTGAAGGGTTACAAGATATGAGTCATGCTCTGTGAAAAGGGGGCTTACTACATCTGCGAAACGTATCGACCCAGGTCAGCCTGCGCAGTCCGCGCAGGCTGACCTGGCCGAAACGTTTCGCTATTGGTCGATTTTCTGTATTGTTCAAGGATCAGTCTACCCCATGGAAAAGTTGGGGTTTTTTTTTAAAAAAAGTGGCTATTCTTATTCGAAATTATGTTATGGCTTGCTAGGTATCATGTATCACAGAGATGCATTAAGCCCTTTTTGTCATAGCATGGCTC
The DNA here is from genome assembly GCA_945859785.2 of Tridacna gigas. Classification (NCBI taxonomy): domain Eukaryota; kingdom Metazoa; phylum Mollusca; class Bivalvia; order Cardiida; family Cardiidae; genus Tridacna; species Tridacna gigas. The sequence goes on from OX244034.2 coordinate 33,172,156, forward strand.
ATATTTATTAAAATATTGTGATATTGCATTTTTTTTTTCATTTGAACAGTAACCCATGTAGACCGAGTTCAATTCTAGCTTAATGTCCTAAAACATGAGATAACACGGGAAACATTGATAGTAGTGCTTCCGACATGATATAATGATAACTGAAATACGGTTGAAAACGGCGTTAGACACCGCGACATACAGCACTGAAATACGGTTGAAAACGGCGTTAGACACCGCGACATACAGCTGAACAGCTGTCTCTGATATCACGTGTCGCAATTTCTTTCAAGGTCGATTATATTCGATATGTTTGACATTTAGGATGGGTCTTATAACAACGACCAATAATTTACTATAGCATTGATAATGTGTATATTTCTGTAGTATAATTTCACACCTAACCACTACTTATTTATAATGTATTATTTGTTGATATAAACTGGCACACAGTCACACAGGATTGTCTAAGGACACACGACAAATCATTCACAAATTTACCCAAGAAACCTTTTGAAAGGGACCCTGACTGCCTTTTAACTCTTTACCAGACGACAAAATTTTATCCTTGTCCAAATTGAAAGCATTTGCAGACGTCAATTTCAATGTGGTTCAAATGGTGCAACTTTTCTTTGATAGGGCAGAAAACATTGTGGGAAAAGGAGAAAATGCTGGTTACCAGCATTTTCTCCTTTTCCCACAATGTTTTCAAAAGGTTTCTTTCCCTGGGGCGTCAAAAGGCGTTAACTCCTTCGGTACCAAATATATAAGCCATGCTCTGTGAAAAGGAGGCTCAATGCATCTGCAAAGAGTATCGACTCATGTCAGCCTGCACAGTCAGTGCAGGCTGACATGAGTCGATATTTTTTGCTATCTTTGAATTTCCTGCATGTCATTCTACCCAATTATTCAGTCGGTTTTAAGTCAAAATGGATTTCAATAATCCATAAGCATGTGGTGACATGCTTGGTATGATGGATCACGGAGATGTATTAAGACCCCTTTTGCCAGAGCATGGCTCATTTATTTTATATGCTGGTTTTGAGTTAGACGCTGAAAAAAAAAAAAGCCTAGTTCTGATGAAGCCCTGGCAATGCATGTAGAGTTAAGTTGTAGCCGTTATATGAATGAATGAATGAATGACTTTATTGACTTATACATCCTGTACATAGTCAGTTACAATCAAAATAATTTTCAAAGTGCCCCACGTGATACAACTCTTTCTCTCTCTCTCACATTGACTGGAATATTATTGAAAGCGGCGTAAACACCATTTAAACAAACAAACAAACAAACCCTTTGCTGTCAATTGGTGTACTTTTCACCAATCATTCTAAATTGCATTCCAAGTCTGATACTAAAGAATTTTCCAAACTTCAAAGCAACCCAATTTCTGATTGGCTAAACCAAACGGCTTAACTAATCAGAAATCTCGTTACTTTCTAAATAGAGAATTAGACTGACATAATGTCACTTCAGATGCATGTGAGAAAAGTAGTCAGTGACTTGGAAAGAAAGTTGTGTCAGTGCTGGTGTGAAAAAGCCAGGAAGCACATGCGTAGGTGTGCTGACCGCCGTGATATGACCTAAGCTGTTAAAACGGCGCACAAACGAATAAACCCCCGTCTGTCGTCGAGTCCCGGTAGCCCAGTTTGTCACTTATAGGGCTTGAGACTAGGGGTCGCTGGTTCGAATCCCAAGCTCGGTGACTTTCTTTCCAAGGACTGACGAGAGTCATTGCGACAGGATTCATTCCTGTCCAACCTCTGATCATCGTTTTGACGATGCCAGCGGCTTAAAAAGAACATTGTGGGACATACTGGTAAACAGAAATTCCAGGAAAGTATGGATAGGTGCACTGGCCGCCGCGATTTAACTTAATTAATTCTGAACGCGGCGTTTAACCAAATACCAACAAACACACAAATTTCCCTTCTATCTGTATGAAAACTATATCAAACATTTAACCAAGTTTACCCAAAAAAGAAACAAAACCTTTTTTATACTCTCTTAAGAAAGAAATTTTGAAAATTAAACAACTATCAGTGTTATGACTCACACTGTTTTCCATATGATATAACTCTTTACCATACAAATAAAATTTTCGACTCGAACAAACTGAAGGGGTATTTACAGACAACAAATAAAATGTGGCTAAAATGGGGATATTTGTCTGTTAATAAGTAGAAAACATTGTGGGAAAAAGGAGAAAATGCTAGTTACCAGCATTTTCTCATTTTCGCATGTTTTCAAAAGGCTTCTTTCCCAAGGTTGTTAAAACTCGAGATCGTTTGGTAAAGGGTTAAAATGGCAATATCCTATCTATCATGCTATTTTCTGTTGAGTTACGTCACAAGTGTCGGTAAAGTTCAGAGCTCCAGATAGAGGGAATAATTTTGATTATGGAATTGAAAATACGAATTATTCTCAACTAAACCCTATGTTATGGGTACTCATTAGAATCGTCTCATCGAGACGATTCTAATGAGTACCCACAACATAGGGTTTGGAAGAGAGATAATGGATTTAGAATACCATCGCTCCCTCTTATATGGAGCTCTGAGTTTGTAGGAAAGCCTACATACTAGCCTGTGTCGTTAAGGTGTAAACCGAATGTCACATCGTAAATTGTCGTTATCTGGTGTCAACTCTCTATATTTTTGTCTACAAGTGCACTTCAATCATACATTTTTTATACAAAATGCATGTATAATAATTTTGAAGTAGGTATCACAGCTGTTTTCTGTCCCTGTGTTCTCTGTAGGCAAATGGTTAGAAATGGACGAACTAACTAAGGTTCGATAACAAACGCCCCAACTAATGGATCGACAAAGCAACGATTGAATGAATGAATGAATGAATGAATGTGAGCCATGCTCTGTTAATAAGGGGGTTTAATGCATCTACAACAAGCATTGACACAGGTCAGCCTGCGCAGTTCGTGCAGTCGAAACTTTTTGCTATCGGTCAATTTTCTGCATGTCAAAGGATCAGTCTACCTATTCAATCGGTTACAATTTAAAAATACTTAACCCTTACAAAACGACAAAACTTTAGTCTTGTCCAAACTGAGAGTAGTTGCATAAGCCAAAATAAAGGCCAAGTCGGGTAGCTCAGTGGTTAGCGTACCTGACTCTTGACCTGGTGATTGCGAGTTCGATACCCGGTTGAGGCAAACTTTCTTCCCGGCGATTTTTCCCCTCTCACCTCTGATGCATGTTAGAAAAGTAGTCAGTGGATTGGAAAGAAAGTTGTGTCAGTACTGGTGTGAAAAAGCCAAGAAACACATACATGGGTGCACTGACCTCCGTGATATGACCTAAGCTGTTAAAACGGCTTTAAACTAAAGACGCGACTCAAAAATTAAAACCTGTCGTTCTCAAGTCCTGTAAGCTACCGACGGTGCTACCGGGGCTCGATTTAGACAATATGGATCCATATACATGTAACTGGCAAAGATGGCATGGTATAATCCATTACCAAGATACATTAAACTACCTTTTTCCATAGTGCCGCTCACTCATTTTTTTTTTCATCTGGGTCCGTATTCACCAACCATTCTTAAGAATGCTTTTTGTCTTGTTCTCCAGAATTTTCTATATTTGAAAGTAACACAGCTCCTGATTGGTTAAACCATTTGGTTCAGCCAATCAGGAGTTGTGTTACTTTCAAATAAGGAAAATCTTGGAGAATAAGACTAAGAATATTCTTAAGAATGGTTGGTGAATACGGGCCCTGATCGCAAAAAGGAAACGGGACGTCTTCATAATTCGGGCATACACTGGGTAAACAATCACATAGAGCAAAGGTAAATGTTTGCTTAGGTAACATAAACCGAAACCCTTAAAGTTTTGTGGGTTTTTTTTTTTGTAGAAGATGAATATTCAAGATTAGAATGCCTTTACGGACAGTGTAGAGCTAAGATCAGCCTGCACAAAACGTGCAGTTTGATCTTAGTTCTACACTGTCCGCTACAGTGTGAAATATTCTGGCAAGAAGGTCCTTTGAACTTGGAACAGTTTAGGACTTTCCCCCCGAGACCAGCCCGAATAGCTCTAGTGGTAGAGCGTGAGACTCGTAAACACTTGAAGGTGTGGGTTCGAGCCCCAAGACTGGTCATCAGAAAATACTTACAGTCTTTCGGATGAGGCTTTCGCCCTTAGACTCACTGACCTGTTGCGGACAGCGTAGATTAAGCGTAGCTTAAGATCAGACTGCACAGAACGTGAAGTTTGATCTTCGATCTACACTGTTCGATATGGAGATACCTTCGCTCCCAAAAAAACTTTGAAATAGGAAAATTGGGGCTTATACTATTGCTTTGAAAGTTTCATTTCTTTTATTTAGCAGGATAAGGGTTAAAACAACGTCCCGTGTGGTGCTTCTATATGCTAAGCACAGACCAAAACCAGGCGTAATTTAAGTCGATATATGCCGCTCTTGACAATGAAAAGTGTTAATTTTTTACCAAACGACAACATTTTAGATTTGTCCAAATTGAAGGCATACGACAAATTGAATATGACTGACAACTTGAAATTTGTTTCTGGAAGGGTAGAAATCTTTTTTAAGAAAAGAAGGAAATGCATGTTTTCAAAAGGTTTCTTTCTCAGGGTCTTTAAAAGTCGGGACTGCATGGTAAAAGGTTAAGGGTAAAATACTATGGGAGGTTTCAGAAAGTCAAACAACATACGTGTAGTTCGTTTTGAAATACATGGGGGGTGTCGAACTTTGTGTGAGCCGAGCTCTTGCAAAAGGGGGCTTAAAGCATCTTCTGATCACATGTTTTCTTGCACTATGGACCGAGTCTTGTATCAGTGGCATTCGGCAAACCTAGGGTGATCCGATAATCAAGTCCCTCAGCTGTATCACTTAGCTTGATATCTACCAACACGGTACATTTCTTCGCCGGAAGCACACCATTTTACCCTTATTAAAATTGTAAGGCTCCTAATGAGTCACAATTTTCTATCGATATCTTTTCAAGACCATTTTTTGTCGGCAAAAAGTTTGTACATTCAATTTTTAGCGTAGTTCATCGATTCCGATGGGAGCTTTCATCGACAGATCGATAGATGTGAATAATTTCACCGTGGTTGTTCATGTCGTTGCTGAGCGATTTACATGGGCACCGCCATGTTTAAGATCATGTGATTGGTAGTTCAAAATCGAACCCTCCTTTATGCGGACGAGGGTAGATGTAGGTACGGAATCGGCCGAGTTGTGACGAGTGGTATCAGTGGGTAACGGATAGGACCCGTATCCCAGGAGACGTAGGATAGAATCTAAGTTACGCCAAACTCTTTTTCAGGGCTCATGATAGCAATTTCGATATGATAAGCAATTGTTGTTTGATGTGTAAACCGGAAATCTCTTTAAGATTTCGACCTGCTAAAGGTGTTCGTATGTGGTGTCCTTTGGTAAGGCACTGCAGAGCTCCAAGTCTAGAGCTTGTAAAACCCAGGAAAAAAAACATGAAAAAGTGAGCTGTCGCTAGAACACAACGGAAAAAATCATTGAAAACGGCATAAATTTCCATTCAAATGAATACTTAAACGGAAGAAACCAAATCGCTAACTTTATGAAAAAAAAAAATATGTCGAATCTGTCCAATGCAAGCTTGGATATTCCAGATTAGTACCTTTATCTGACACTGTGCGCTACGTTGTGGGTATTCTAAGGGATTGTATCTCGGAGTGATTGCAAAGGATATCCACAAAATAGGTTTTTGTGAAAATCCGAACCGCTAAATGGAAAAAAATATATATGAGTCATGCTCTGGCAAAGGGGGCCTTAATGCATCCCCATGATGCATAATACCAAGCAAATCATCACATAATTATGGATCCATAATAGCCACCTTTTTTAACAACTGATTGTATCATGAGGTAGACTGGTCCACGGACATACAGAAAATAGACCAGTGGCGAAAAGTTTCGGCTCAGGTCAGCCTGCGCGGACTGCGCAGGCTGACCTGAGTCGATACTTTTCGCAGATGCATTAAGCCCCCTTTTCACTGAGCATGGCTCATATATACTCGCCAAGCTATGTGTACAGCTCTGCATCATTATATCATGTAATACACCTGGGTCCATCAAAGCATTCTTCCAGCAGGTGTTTTCTTTACCCTTGCCGCGCTGATTGTAATTGAAATTACCTCTACGGACTGTGTAGTTCTGTGCAGCCTTATCTTGGATCTTGGATCTACATCGTCCGATGCTAGTGTACAGCCTAACCAGTGCATGCCGTAAAAATTGGAATGTCATAATATTTTAGTTTCTGACAAAACTGATCAATTTTACTGTGTCGCCTCCTGAAGGGCCAAAGTGAAAACCGATTTGTGGAGACTCTCGTTTGTCCATCTTTCAACTACTGTCTATTTTTCTCATTCAGAATTTACAGCTTGGCATCGTGAGAATGTTTACGTATATCTATTATGTCCAATTATCAGAGAGAGAGAAACAGAGAGAGAGACACAGACAGACAGACAGACAGACAGCAGACAGACAGACAGACGGATAGATACTGAAAGGGTTTGGTGCGTCGATAATCAGGACCTCCGATAATACGAGCATAAACGTTCATGAACGAGCAGGGCAAAGACATGAGTTCGAATTATCAGGGTATTCGGATAATCGAGAAAAAGAATCGTGAAAAAGAATGCGAAAGATATTTCTTCATGAAAATGGATAAGTATATATATATATATATTATTTCATAAGCTCATTACGTAAATACACTATAAATAAACTGTTTTTCCATAAGAAATGATTTATCATCTGTTCGGACTGCCCCATTGCACTATATCAGGGTTGGAAATAAGGGTTTCTGCGCTGTAAGGGTTATTCAAATCTATACAACCATGTTCCCACCTCCACCCTGCACTAATATGTCGAATTCCATACCTGCCTGTGAAATATACAGACATCTGTCATATCTAGGTTATAAATAGCTTTTAGTGATATTTATAGGAGACATCTGTTGGTAGTAAAACGGGAGGTTCCCTCCATCTGTATTTGAATATCTGCAGTTGCTTTTAGCGGACTGTGTAGATCAAGACCAGATTTGCAGACAGTGTAGATACAAGATCAGACGGCATAGAACGTGCATTGAACATGCAGTCTGATATTGTAACTACACTGTCTGCGTTTTTATGTAAGATTTTTTATCTACATGTAGATCGGCCCTCGGCGGCAAAGCCTGGCATTTTGCTACTAATTCATTTCATTTCACACCATGCAGCGACAGGGTAAAAGGAAAACATTCAAAACATCGAGAAATATGCACTTTAATAGTATGCTTTAAAAAAAAAAAGAAAAACGTCATCTAATTTATTCAGAATATCTCACAGAAGATTGGGCACGTTTTGTGATTGTCTGATCTTGACCTACACTGACGGCAAAACCTTCTTAACTCTTTACCAGACCAGAAAGAATTAGACTTCCCTAAATTTGAACGAACGAGTGGACGAGAATCCAAATCTGGCTCATATGATGGGATTTGTGACATCAAGGGTTGAAAATATTATGATAAAAGGAGGAAATACTCCTGTTTGCGCAGTGTTTTCAAAAGATCTCCTCTCAAGGGTCATTAAAATTCGGGTTTGTGTAGTAAAGGACTGAAAGGATCTTTGGTGCCGAAAGTGTTCACTCTAAGAGACTTTGAATTGCTACATGGATGATACTATTTTAAAAATTTAGAGGTATGATGAAAATGCGTATACCCCCCCCCCCCCCTTCTTTAATCCTTAAGGTGCTGAATTAATGAAATGGATGCTTACAATTAGAAATACGGCTGAAATATTGCCATTTGAAGTTAGTTTGCAAGAATATGTAACCATGTAGATCCAAGATCAGACTGCACGCTCTGTAACCAGCATTTTCTCCTTTTCCCACAATATTTTCGACCCTATCCAATACATAATCACAATTTACTACATTTGTTATTTATTATCTCTTTACCACACAATCCCGAGTTTAAATGACCCTGAAAGACAAGTCTTTTGAAAACATTGTGGGAAAAGGAGAAAATGCAGGTAACCAGCATTTTCTCCTTTTCCCACAATGTTTTCTACTCTATCCAATACATAAATCACATTTTAAGCTACATTTAATTTGTCGTCTGCAAATACTTTAAATTTGGTCAAGTCCAAAATTTTGTCGTTTTGTAAAGCAATAATATGTGCCCTAAATAGCCTTATATGGATGTAAATTAATTAGTTTTTGAATTCTGTTCGAATCAAAGGCAGATTTCTTTCTCTTTAGAAAGTGCTGCGGTTTGATTCTTCAGTCTATGATCACGCAGGCTACTTTCAGAATCGCTTAAAACCAATAAGTCATGCTCCGTGAAAAGGGTGTTTAATGCATCTACAAAAAGGATCGATTCATGTCAGGCTGCGCGGACTGTCGAACCTTTTTCGCCCTTTGTAAAGTTTCTGCATCTAGAAAAGGGCATCTGCAAAAACTATCGACCCATGTCAGCCTGTTGCTTTTGGTCAAATTTCTGCGTGTCAAATGATCAGTTCCTCATGGCTCAGTCCGCTTTTAGACAAAATTTTGTTGTTATTTAAACACTTAAACCACTGTCATTCACTTTAATATTAATATTAACATTAATAATACGTGTAATTATTGTTTATTTTTTCCATAAACGTAGATCTATTTGCTTTCATTATTTTCATCGTGATCTGTAATTTCATAAATGATCTCTGCAGCCGAGCCCCCGTAGCTCAGTCGGTAGCACACAGGACTGTAGAACAGGAGGTCGCTGGTTCGATCCCCGGCTAGGACTATTTCTTTCCGATGATTGATGATAGTCATTCCGACAGGATTCATTCCTCTCTCACCGCTGACCTTTCTTTCGACGATGGTTATGTGGGAAAGCAACCAGTGGTTTGGAAAGAATAGTGTGCGTAGTGCTGCTAAAAGAAATTCCAGGAAAGCATGGATAGGTGCACTGGCCGCCGCGATATAACTGAAATAATGTTGAAAACGGCGTTAAACACCATACAAACAACCAACCAACAACCAACGAATGATTTCTGCAAGGCTGTTCAATCGTATTTGATCTTCGAAAAGGGGGTTTAATGCATCTGTGGAAAATATCGACCCAGGCTAGCCTGCGCAGTCCGCGCAGGCTGACCTGAGCCGAAACTTTTCGCTGTTGGTCAGTTTTCTGTATGTTCAAGGACCAGTCTACCTTATGATTAAGTCGGTTATTAAAAAAAGTGGCTATTATTGATCCATAGTTATGTGATAACTTCATCGGATTCCTTTATCACGGAGATGCATTAAGCCCCCTTTTGCCAGAGCATGGCTCGTTTTTAGTTCTGCATGCATGACGAGAAACTGTAAAAGTCAAGTCAATAAAGTATTGTCCATTGTCTATTTTTAATAATTCTTAATCTTTCACCACGATGTTTTTTTCTAAGTCGTCTGTTGCAAGTTTATGTCAGGAAGTAATGAATGTAACCTATTTCAGTGTCGCCTGTATTATTCGTCTGCAATTTATTGCGACAGTTGAACGCTGAAATGTCAGACCATTTGCTACAGGGATTAAAGTGTCGCAATTACTGAACTCTTTACCAAATGATAAATTTTTAGACTTGCCCAAATTGAAAGCATATGCAAACGACAAATATTATTCACCAACCATTCTTATGAACATTCTTTGTCTTATTCTCTGGAATTTTCTAAATTTGAAAGTAACACAACTTCTGATTGGCTAAACCATTCGGTTTAGCCAATCAGAAGTTGTGTTACTTTCAAATTTAGAAAATCTTGAATAATAACACTAGGAACGTTTTTTAAGAATGGTCGGTGAATACGGACCCTGATAACTTAAAAACTAACTCTGGACTTGCCCAGTTTGAATACTGGTTAATAACGTCGGACTTGCCCTGTTTGAAGACTGCTAACAGAATGAGCAAATAGAAATTGCAAACAGTGCGAAACCCAACAAGATAAGTAGTTATGTGTCATCAGCAAGTACACCAATTTCAGAGATAAGATTCATTTAGTTTTATTTCGCTTTTTTTCTATTCTCTGTTAAATGTCAAAACGAATGATTTATTATGTGAATCCATTGAAAAAGCTATAAACGTTTCTTTGTACAGGATTGATATTGTGTATTTCTTACGTTCGATGTGTTTTTAACAATTAGTTCATAAGATATTTCTTTTTTTACGGCCCTTTTTTTTCTCGCTTTACTTTTTCATTGCAAATGGATTTTATTGTTCTATTTGCTAACTTTTTATCAAACAATGTCGACTTTTAAAGACCCTGAGAACGAAGGCTTTTGAAACATTGTGGGACAATGTGCAATGTTTTCTACCCTATGAAAGACATCTTTTTAGCTCACCTGAGCACGAAGTGCTCATGGTGAGCTATTGTGATCGTGCTGTGTCCGTCGTCCGTCGTCCGTCGTGCGGTGTGCGTCGTCCGTCGTCCGTCGTCAACTTTTTACCTTGTGTACGCTCTAGAGGCCACATTTTCAGTCCAGTCCTCATGAAACTTGGTCAGAATGTTTGTCTTGATAAAATCTCGGACGAGTTCGAAATTGGGTCATGTGAGGTCAAAAACTAGGTCACTAGGTCAAATCTTAGAAAAACCTTGTGTACGCTCTAGAGGCCACATTTTCGGTCAGATACTTGTGAAATTTGGTCAGAATGTTTGTCTTGAAAAAATCTCGGACGAGTTCGAAATTGGGTCATGTGGGGTCAAAAACTAGGTCACTAGGTCAAATCTTAGAAAAACCTTGTGTACGCTCTAGAGGCCACATTTTCGGTCAGATACTTGTGAAATTTGGTCAGAATGTTTGTATTGATAAAATCTCGGACGAGTTTGAAATTGGATCATGTAGGGTTAAAAACTAGGTCACTAGGTCAAATCTTAGAAAAACCTTGTGTACGCTCTAGAGGCCACATTTTCAGTCCGATCCTCATGAAACTTGGTCAGAATGTTTGTATTGATAAAATCTCGGACGAGTTCGAAATTGGGTCATGTGGAGTCAAAAACTAGGTCACTATGTCAAATCTAAGTAAAACCTTGTGTATGCTCTAGAGGCCACATTTTCAGTCAGATACTTGTGAAACTTGTTCAGAATGTTTTTCTTGATAAAATCTCAGACAAGTTTGAAATTGGGTCATATGGGATCAAAAACTAGGTCACTAGGTCAAATCTTCAAAAAACCTTGTGTACGCTCTAGTGGCCACAGTTTCAGTCAGATACTTGTGAAACTTAGTCAGAATGTTTGTCTTGATAAAATCTCAGACGAGTTCCAAATTGGGTCATGTGGGGTTGAAAACTAGGTCACTAGGTCAAATCTTAGAAAAACCTTGTGTACGCTCTAGAGGCCACATTTTCAGTCCAATCCTCATGAAACTTGGTAAGAATGTTTTTCTTGATAAAATCTCAGACAAGTTTGAAATTGGGTCGTGTGGGGTCAAAAACTAGGTCACTAGGTCAAATCTTAGAAAAACCTTTTGTACACTACAGAGGCCACATTTTCAGTCCAATACTCTTGAAAAATGACCAGAATGTTTGTCTTGATTATATCTTGAAATAGTACGAAAATGTGCCATGTTGGGTCAAAAACTAGGTCACCAGGTCAAATCTAAGAAAAACGTTGTGTACGCTCTAGAGGCCATATTTTCTGTCCAGTACTCTTGAAAGTTGGTCAGAATGTTTGCCTTGATAATATCTCTGACTAGTTTGAAAATAGGTCATGTCGGGTGAAAAACTAGGTCACTAGGTCAAATCTTAGAAAAACCTTGTGTAAGCTCCAGAAGCCACATTTTCTGTCTGATACTCTTGAAAGTTGGTCAGAGTGTTTGTCTCGATGATATCTCAGTCTAATTTGAAAATGGGTCATGTTGGGTCAAAAACTAGGTCACCTGGTCAAATCTTAGAAAAACCAAGTGTACACTGTTGTGGCCACATTTTTTGTTCAATACTCTTTTAAAGTTGCTCAGAATGTTTGCCTTGGTAATATCTTGGATGAGTTTGAAAATGGGTCATGTTGGGTCGAAATCTAGGTCACTAGGTCAGATCTTAGAAAAACCTTGTGTATGCTGTAGAGGCCACATTTTCAGTCCAATACTCTTGAAATTTGGTAAGAATGTTTGTCCTGATGATATCTTGGACCAGTTTGAAAATGTGTCATGTTGGCTGAAAAACTAGGTCACTAGGTCAAATCTTAGAAAAACCTAGTGTACGAATGACTCTCAGAAAGAAACCTTTTGAAAACACTGTTTGAAAATGAGAAAATGCTAGTATCCAGCATTTTTTCCCTTTTTCACAATGTTTTCTACCCCTTTGAGAGACCAATTCCACAGCTTGATCCACATATTATTTGTTTCATGCAGAAGGTTCAGACTGATGAATTTAAAATTTTATTGTTTGGTAATACATATATCTCACAAGACGTTGGAAATTGGTTGTGCTTGGTCAAAAGGCTCAGGTGAGCGACTCCAGGGCCATCATGGCCCTCTTGTTTTTAAATGTTTTGAGTAATATTTAACTCTTTACCACACAATCCCGACTTTTAACGACCCTGAGGAAGAAGGCCTTTGGTAACCAGCATTTTCACCTTTTCCCATAATGTTTTCTACCCTTCCTAAAACAAATTTAAATTTTTCAGTCACATTTATTTTGTCGTCTGCAAATGCTTTCAATTTGGACAAGGCTAAAATTTGTTGTTTGGTAAAGGGTTAATTTGTCGTCTGCAAATGCTTTCAATTTGGACAAGGCTAAAATTTTGTCGTCTGGTAAAGATTTAACTCTTTATCAAACCATCCCGAGTTTGAACGACTCCAGTGAGAAAGAATTTTAAAAATAATGTGGCAAAAGGAGGAAATGCTGGTAACCAGCATTTTCACTTTTTCCCACAATGTTTTCTAACCTTGTCAGAACCAATCCCACCATTTCACCAACATTTAATATGTCGTCTGCACATGCCTTTGATTTGGACGAGTCCAACATTTCGTCATGTGGCAAAGAGTTAATTTAGGGTAAAGATGAAAGTGCAAATGGCCCATGTATCAGTTTTCATTTCCAAACTTTACATAACTTTATATACTTGTCTCTTTGCCATACGACAAAATTTTTAGACTTATCCAATATCAGAGAACTTGCAGATGAAAAATAAAAATTGGTTCAAATGCTGGGTTTCAATGTCTTTCAAGGAAAGGAGCATTGTGGGATAAAGGAGAAAATGCTGGTTACCAGCATTTTCTCCTTTTTCCCACAATGTTGTCAGAAACCTTTTTTTTTTCTTAGGGTCGTGATAGCTCTGGATCGTTTGGTAGAGGGCTAAATGCAACGTTGCAATTAAAGTTACAAAAGATTGGCACATAAACTTGTTACAGGTCGGACGACATAACGTTGTATGTTGTATAACGGTCTAGGTCGTGTCGTTTCTCAAACAGAACTATGTCGGGGTCTAGGCATCTTTGTGTAAACCGTGCAGGCAAGTCTTGCGTCTCAATCGGTAACATACAGGGCCTGAAAACAGGGGCCATAGCCCCTAACGTTGTCCATATCATAATACGGGAAAAGGAGCAATAACTGGTTACAAAAATTACAACGTTTTATGTTTACCAAGACTCACCCTGATTTATTTCTCGCTATTTGTTTAGGCTGTTTAGTGTTACGAAAGAATAAAATAAATAGCTGACAGTTTTGCACATTGTCAAGTATCTGTGACCTCCAGTTTGTGCTGGTGACGATTTATATACATGAGTGGCGCTCTGGGAAAACAGGGTTCAATGCAACTGACCCTTATCCTGCTAAATAAGTGAAATGAAACCTTTCAACCCGATAGTAAAACCAAGAATTTGCTGTTCTAAAGGTATTTTTGAGGAAAGATATCTTTTTATCGGACAGTGTAGAATCAAGATCAGACTGCACATTCTGTGCAGTCTGATCTTGATCTACGCTGTCCGCAAAAGGTCCCTGAGCCGCGCATAGTAGCCTAAGGATTAAAACTGCATTACACCAAGTCATTTATCACATAATATGGGCACTCATCTCAACTCGGCCGATTCCGTAACTACATCTAACCTCGTTTGTATCAATGGGGTTTCCATTTCAAAATATTCCTAGTCACATGATCTTAAACATGGCCGCGCCCATGTGATTCTGTTAGCAACGGCAACAACAGCTACCTTTATAAGCAACCTGTCCCTGAAAAATGCCTATCGGTACTGAATTGATAGACAGAGTTAGAAAATATATATACAAAGTGTTTGTCAACGGAAATGTGTTAAAGAAGATTCTAATAGAAAACCGTGACTCGTGTTTTCTTTTTCTAACTGCATTGCGATTTAAGAACGGTAAAGCGGTGTACTTCCGGCGAAGAAATGTGCCGTGTAGGTTCGTTATCAAGCTACGTGATACAGATGAGGGACTTGATCACCGGATCACCCGAGGTTTGCCGAGTGATAATTTATGAATCTATGTCGAAAAAACCGAAATGAATCATGCATTAAAGTAATCCTGTGACGTTTACTAATGGTTAAAAGATTCTACCCAGGTCAGCCTGAGCGACCTGGTGCATTAAACTACCTTTTCACAGGGTATTATGGCCCATGATTATATATACGAGTATTTATGACATTTTATGTTTCCCAAAGATTAAAGCAAAACAAGAATACAAGCTCGACGAAGAGACATTATATAAAAGATTGCCATTTTTTTAACACACATCCCGTCATTAAAGCACGTTTTTGCTGCAACGTTTATGGTGTAAAGTTCTTTTGCGAACAGTGTGGATATAGATCAGAATGTACAAAAATTGCAGTTTGATCCAGGATCTATGGCGAGCGAAAGTTTGAGACCTTCCGAGCTCCTAAGAGGCTTTGAAAAGTACATACAATTGTCTGATTCCATTGACTACAATATCCTTTACAACTGCGGGCAGTATAAGGGTTGTATAAGGGTAAGGTTTGAATTTTGTAAAGCTGCACAGGTGCACAGTGCAGTTAAAAGTCATGAATTCAACAATGAATGACATCTGATATTTCATTAACGACACCTTTTTATGTGTTGGGCCCTTAGCCGTTAGAGCTCTGAATTAATTGAGTGGATCATGTCAACTGGCAAAAACGGCTGAAATATATGAGCAATGCTCTGTAATGCTCTGTAAAAAAGGTGGCTTAACGCATTTGCAAAAAGTATCGACCAAGGTCAGCCTGCGCAGTCCGCGCAGCCTGACCTGGGCCGAAGCTTTTTTGCTGTTGGCCAATTTTCTGCATGCCAAAGGACCATTCTACCTCATGATTCAGTTGGCTGTTATACAAAACAGATTTTATGGATCCATAATTATGTGATGACTTGCTTGGTACGATGCATCACGGAGATGCATTAAGCCCCCTTTTCCCAGTGCATGGCTCATTTCTATTTCAAGATTCTTCTTGGCTAGAGTATGTATGCAAGTAGCGGAAAGTGTAGATCAAGATCAGACCGCACATTCTTTACAGTCTGATCTTAATCTATGATGTCTGCAATAGCAACTTAAGCCGTTTTCAAGTCTGTAATGATAAACATTTAGTGTCATTTAAGTTGATGTAACGGATAGTTTTGACATGAAAAAAATGTGCAGTCTGATCTTTGATCTACAATGACCGATGTAATTTGTTGAAGTCTGCGGAAAATGGCAACAAGCATTCGGCAAACCTCGGGCGATCCGTTGATTCATCTTGTCACGCCGCTGGGTTTTCGCTTCATAGAAAATCGGAGGAAAGTCACCATTTATTATCCTCTGCTGTACTTTTGTTGGCAAAGCCAGAGTTTTGCTGTTTGTTTCTTTCAAACATGTGTTCAGTGACCTGAACAAGAAATGAAAAAAGAGAGGTTGTAACCGATTGCGGTTTTTCGTTGTTCCGTCTAAAGTCCAGCTTGAAATATAACGATGAGAAAAGGGCCGTTCTTTGTGGTACACCGTGTTCCTTTATGAGGTCACAGGCATAAAATAGTTTCCCAAGAAGAAACAAGCTCGCTTTCATTTTCCACAGAAATCATCAATTCAGCATCAGAAACAAATTCTAGCCCCGGCCTTTAATTTTCTCTGATGAAACAGTACAGCAAACTTGCTTGTCTCATTTACAAAACGGGATTTCTTTTGACAATAATGACCCGGAAGCAGTTCGCAGTTGTGCTACACCAAGGTTTGTATTCACCAACCATTCTTAGGTACATTCTTGGTCTTATTCTCAAAACTTTTCTTATATGAAAGTAACACAACTTCTGATTGGCAAAACCAAATGGTTTAGCCAATCAGAAGTTGTGTTACTTTCAAAATCCATAATTAAACCAAAAAAGTTCTTTAGAATAATTGGTGAATGCGTAGTTTGATATTCTCATATACCTACACCTTACATTTATTGTGCTGCAAGGGATTGGGATATAGAGAAACAATGTTGAAAAGGGCGAGGTTGCAAGTAACGAGTAGCCTCTCCGCTCTCGTTTTCCCTCAATGTTTTCAAAAGCCGTTTCTTGCAGGGACGTAGGGTTCGATCGTTCATCACTTTAGCAAACAGTCACGTGTTCTCATGACCATAGCATCTTTGTGGGAGTAGGAGAAAATACTTGTGACCAGCATTTTCATCTTTTTTTCACACTGCGTCCTCTCCTCTTACAGACAAATCCTAGCCCTTTATCCACATTTCATCTGTCGACATGCAAATGCTTTCAGCCACGTGGGACCAGTCTAAAATTTTGTCTTAAAGCGAAGGGTTAAAGAAACTGCCAACAGAATCGTAATATAGAAATGACATTATAATTGGCATGCAACACACGAAAACGGGCCTTCGGACATATGCGTAAAAGTGTGTCGTCCCAGATCAGCCTGTGCAGTCTGTGACTAATCCGAGACGACACTTCCCGTTTTTGTGCGATTTTCTGTTTCACGAAAGTCTACTGTATGAAAAAATCTTATATAGTCGTAAAGTGCTAACCCGGATTAGCCTGCGCGGACTGCGCAGGCTAATCCGGGATAGCATTTTACGCAATTGTCCGAAAGCCCCTTTTCGTGTGTTGCACGCCAATTATTTTAGCAGTGCTCTTGCAAAAGGCGGTTTAATGTATCTCCGTGATGCAATATACCAGGCAAGTCATCACATAATTATGGATCCAAAGAATTAATTTTGTCTAACAACCGACTGAATTATGAGATAGAATGGTCCCGAAAAATGGAGAAAATTTACTTTTAGAGCAAATAAAAATTCAAACTGTCAGTCTGCGCGGACAGCGCAGGCTGACATGGGTCGATACTTTTTTTTTTTGGCAGGAACATTAAATCCCCTTCTCACAGGGCACGACACGTCTTATTTGTACCACATAGGTAGAAATAATTGCGAAACAGTATACCATAAACATTTTGACCGACACGCAAACTGTATTGTGTTAATCCTTTAACGGTCGACGACAAATATAGCTACTATTCCTGACAGCATCGATGAAGATCACCCTACACAAATCGTGCAGTCTGATCTTGATTGAAACTGTCCGATACTTTGCAATAAACTATTGCATTCCCTCATCTACCCCAAATGCCATGAGATCCATATATCTCCGTCTTTCAACCGACTGAATAATTACGACCATAATTTTGTCTTTTATAGTTTTGAATAATGACGACGAAAATTAGTCTTTTGTAGTTTAAGGAGTACAGGTATAATGCAGACACTTTGCATTGTGCATGGATTTTCATGTTACATCGAGCGTTGTAACGATTTATAATGAATATTTTATAGTTTTCATACACGTAATGGGGGATTCCTGTCTTTTTTTATTAACCTATTCCCTCGTGAAAAAGGAAAAACAACTGCTGTAGACTAATTAAAAACATCGTTGTAAAATGTGGATAATTTTTATGATATAAGGTATAACCCTTGTCCTGCCCAAGTTAAATTATTGGCGATTACAAAATTAGTTTTCTTTCAGATTATATGGCATTAAATAAGATTTACATGACAGAAACTTCACAAAAGTGCAGGTTGATCTAGCTTTACAATCTTGACAAAATATGGTGAAATTTGTATCCAAGAGCACAGATAACAAATTGGGAAACTAAGAAAATGCTGGTCACCAGCATTTTCTCCTTTTTCCACAATGTTTTCAAAAGCCTTCTTCCTTATGGTCGTTAGAACTGCAAACTGAGTAGTACAGGGGTAATAGTATAAGAGCCATACTCTGTGAAAAGTTGGTTTAACGAATCTCCGTGATGAATCATGCTAAGCAAGTCATTACATGATCATTCACGGGATAAAGGCGGGGGGGGGGGGGGGGGGGGGAAGTTCTGTATGAGTTTTACGATTTTTCTTTTGGAAAAAAATATGCCTCAGGCTTTGGGTTGTTGTACAAATAAATTGACAGAGAATTATTGTGACTTTCCTTGTTTGCTATTTCTCATGGTACAAGTACGATAATACTTTCACTTTTTTATCAAACATAAAGAATTCGTTTAGCTCATGACAGATATCCTCATGATTAAAGATACAATCTCACAGCCAGTGAGGAAAAATGCTGTTAAAACTTGAAAGTCTGTAGAATAAGAAGTTGGTCAGCTGTGTAAACATAGATAAATTACCAATATATATGAGCTAAGGGATAGAGAAACTCAAAGGATTTGTCCCCATTTAAAACTGGAAACAACAACAGTGATTTCTTTGATGGCTGCCAAAAAATGAAATGCATTTTCTCTCCGTCGTAATCTCTGCAGCCGTCAGAGGCAGCATTTAGCATGAATATAAAAGAATGATTATTGTTTCATAAAATAAAAATGGAATGAATTAGAAACTGACGGAAAACGAGTATAGATGTATTTTTGAGCAATCTTTCATTCTATAGTTTTTATTCTCTGACTTGAACATGGTTCCTCGTCACTTAGACGAGCAATTTTCTATGCAGAACAGCCAGACAAAAAAGAATAAAAAGGGAATCAATCAAAAGAACAACAAAAAACTTAAAACAATAGGATTTTATAATCTTCCCAAATTAATTGTATTGATGTCATTATTTATGGCAGAGGGGGGTCAAACAACTGTTTTTGAGATAAAATAAGAGTCTTAATTACACATTGCGTTCTTTGGCATTATACCAAATTTCTACTCCTGTTTGTTGTTTCTTTTTCCGTAGGCATGTGAGTTTTACTTTTGTTATGAAAAAAAAAACATAATTTTACTAATAGTTGTATCTTTGCTTGAAAGCAAAATTATATAAGCCATGCTCTGGTAAAAGGGGGCTTAATGTCTGCGTGATGCATGATAGCAAGCAAGTCATCACATGATCATGGATCCATAAAGTTTATTTTGTCTAATAACCGACTAAATCAGGAGTTACAGTGGTCATTAGACATGCAGAAAACTGACCAATAGCAAAAAGTTTCGGCCCAGGTCAGCCTGCGCAGACTGCGCAGGCTGACCTGAATCGATACTTTTTGCAGATGCATTAAGACCCCTTTTCACAGAGCATGGCCCGTATGGAGTGAAACAGACTTTGATCTGCACCGTCCGCTGAAGAACATGTCAAGTCTGACTGGTCTAACTTTTTTTTTTCTTTTTCACGAGAAAGAATTAAAGTGGTCTCAAAAGAAATTTTATACAGTGTTAAATAAAGAAGGCACATTTTGTAATGAAAAAAAAAATAATGCAATATGATGATCCATGTCGACCAATACATCTCAAAAATTGTAGATCCAAAATCCAACTGCATGTTCTGTACAGACGGATCTCTATCTACACTGTCTGCAAAAAGCTAAAATAATGTCGTGCTGAACATTCTAAATGATAAAATAAGTGTTTTGCTGTATTTTCACGGATTTTTAATTCAGCGAATATAACCTTACTGTAAAAAAAAGTAAGGTGGGGTAACATAATGTGTGAAGTCCTTTTGAAATATAATTCTAAGGTAAAAGTGAAACAAAGATATGGGCCTTGCTCTGTAAAAAAGGGGGCTTAATACATCTGTTAAAAAGTATCGACCCATGCCAGCCTGCGCAATCTGCGCAGGCTGACATGGGTCGAAACTTTTTGCTATCTTTAAATTTTGTGCATGTCAAAAGACCAGTCTAACCTTGATTCAGATGGCTGTTAAATCGATTTTATGGGTCCATGATTATGTGACAACTTGCTTAGTACGATGCATCACGGAGATGCATTTAGCCCCCTTTTGCCAGGGTATGGTTCATATGTTAATTACGTCTCCTTCAGGAAATGTAAAAATGCATTGTTTGCGAAAATTCGTGTTAATTATGTCAGAGAAAAACAGGTTAATATCTTATGTCATTTTCTGCATAATATTATGAACATTTTGCCCGAAAAATCTTTTTTTTTTTTCTTCTCAGAGATTAAGAAAACTTTGAGCGACCACGTGATCAACTTTTGATATGCTTTAGCATACTCCGGGTAGCAATTGGTACTATACAGCAAAATGAAAATCAAGATCAGAATGCACGGCACTTTTGAGGACAGTGTGATCAAGATCAGACTACACAAAACGTGCAGCCTGGTCTTTGATCTACACTGTCCGATACGGTATGTTCTTTCCGGTGAAATCAACCTTAAAACTGCAATATTTCGGCCTTTTACTACTGGATGAAAATTTTCGTTACATTTATTTAGCCGTTTTTGGATTAGTATTTCGTAAGCATTTCCCAATAACCCAGTAAGTACTCCTTTTCAACAAAATGAAAAACGGTGAGGAAAAAGGGGCAATTTCTCGCGAAATTAGTTTTCATTATTTCACCTCATATTGAACCACAGAAAAATTTCAGTATTCATATTCCAGTATCTCTTACGCCGTCTGTCTTTTTTACAGCTATTTCTTGTTTCTTATTTTTTCAATCTACATAGAGGGTAAAAAAAAAAAGGTAGAACTGCAGACGACATGGTCTACCTGACAGGAAGCAGAAAGACAGACTGAACAATGTAGAAACTACATTGTTAACAGAATAAAGAATTGAGCCATGTTCTGTAAAAAGGGATTTTAATGCATCTGCAAAAAGTATCGACTCAGGTTAGCCTGCGCAGTTCGTGCAGGCTAACCTGAGTTGAAAGTTTTTCCTATCACTAAATTTTCTACATGTCCAAGGACCAGTGTACTTATAATACAGTCGATTGTTGTGCAAAATGGATTTTATGGGTCCATACTTCTTTGATGACTTGCTTGGTATCATACATCACGGAGATGAATTAAACCCCCTTTTGCTAGAGTATGGCCCATATGAAGAAATAATTCGACCTTGAACTTTATAAAACTCGTGTATGCTAATGAATGAGATTGTTAAGTGTTATGTCACAAGGCATTTCAACGTGTTGTTAACGTAACCGAATGATCAAACAGTAAGGTACGCTCTGATAAGGAAATACCGAGTAATTTCAATAACTAGATAATTCTTTCTAGCTTTTTCCTGCTGGAGCGTCTAATTAACGACTGGCATGTTGTGTTAAGAAAAGTAGCCAACGTATTGCTATTTCGAGGTTGTTTTGGCCAGAATATGTAGCATGGTAGCGAACACTGTAGATCCAAGATCAGACGTCATGGTTTTTGAAGTCTGATCTTGGTCTACACTGTCGGCAAGGGCAAATTTAACCGAGTTGAGCGCCGAAAGGGAAAATGAAAAAAAAAAAAAAAATGGGTATCCATTCTTTATGTAACGAAGTCCTGGATATTGGGTCTTACAGTATTATTTTCACCAAAAGATCATGCAAAAAGTCAAACAATGTTGATCGAAGGTCAGACAGTGCGTTCTGTGCATTCTGATCTAAATCTCCACCGTAAAAGAGATACAGAGTTCTATGGATGAAAGCGTACGTTTTCAAACCGAATTTTCGACTGAAAATTGGAGGGGGTCACCTATACACCAAAAATTCAAACTTGTTCTCTTTCCAGGGCTGAAAATGTAATAACTCCTTATTGCAGTCTCCTTGCACGGCCGGAGCAGATCTATGATAAAACTGTATGTCGGTTCCGGAGAATATATAGAAGGAAAAAAAGATCGGTATGAAACCCAGGGTATACTTTAGATGGCATTTGCATGCCCTAGAACACGAAGTAAAATATTACTAGCAGACGATACTTACATCTCTACTCGTTTTTCGCCAGTTTTTAACCCATTTCACCTTAATTTTATAAAACTATGATCATTATCGTATCTTCATATCAATGCTATGACAGTTGCTATAGAAAATGCATTTCATTTTCTTTTTCGGTCTCCAAAGAAATCGCTGTTGTCTTTTCCAGCTACAAATGAGGAGATTCTCTATCCCTTATATCATATACATGTATATCGGTAATTTATCTAGGTCTTCACAACTGACCAAATTCTGAGCCATTCTACACACTTTTTATTTAACAGCTTTTTTTCCTCTTTCTAGCTGTAAGGATGTATTTTTAAATGGTTGTAGAAATAGGTTCATATCGGAAACTAGAGTAACATGTTAAAGCCAGATCTGAATAACACCTTGCCACACAATCCCGAATTTTAACCGTCCGGTTGAACAAGGCTTTTGGTAACATTGTGGGACAAGGAGAAAATGCTGGTAACCAGCATTTTCTTCTATTCCTACAGTGTTTTTAATCTTTTGACTCTTTACCAAATAAAAAAGAACGTTCGACTGGTCCAAACTCAAAGCATTGGCATTGGAAATTGACAAATTAAATGTAGCTCAAATAATGATATTTGTCTTTGAAAGAGAAGAAAACAATTTGGGAAAAGGAGAAAATACTGGTTACCAGCATTTTCTCCTTTTCCCAAATTGTCTTCAAAAGCCCTTTCTGTCAGAGTCGTTAAAACTCAGGATAGTGTGGTAAAGGGTTAAATGATTGATTGATTGTATGGTGTTATAAGCCGTTTTCAACGTTATTTCAGTTATATCACGGCGGCCAGTGCACCTATCCATGCTTTCCTGGAGTTTCTTTTTACCAGTACTCCGCACAATATTCTTTCCAAGCCACTGGCTGCTTTCCCACATAACAATAGTCGAAACAATGGTCAGCGGTGAGAGAGGAATAAATCCTGTCGCTATCACTATCATCAATTCTCGGAAAGAAATTGTCCTAGCCGAGGATCGAACCAGCCACCTCCTGTTCTTAAGTCCTGTACGCTCCTGACTGAGGTACGGGGGCTTGGCAAAGGGTTAAAAGACATTTACCACCATTTAACCACATATGATTCGTCGTCTGCAAATGCTTATGAGTTGGACTATTCTAAACTTTCGTAGTTTGGTAGAGAATACAGCGGTCTTTGAACTACCAATTTCCTTGATCGCGGAAGACCTTTATAGAATGTCGAGAACACGAACGATGTACGTAACAGTTTCATAAGTATTATAATTATTGTCACATTCGTATTACCGTGACAATTTATTGCAAGGTCGATTTTATACTGGGAAGGGATTCCAAGCGCTTGTGCACTAGAATGTTAAGTCCAAAGATGCACGTAAAAACTACAGATTGAAACTACTAGCATAAATCATAAATTTTGAAAATGTATTGTACATTTTTTTTTTTTTTTTTGTAATAGCAACAACATTGTATTATGTTATGCTAATAAAATATTGAATTGAAATGAATTGTTAAGTACTATAATGTTAAGCTATGATCTGGCAAAAGGGGGCTTAATACATCTCTGTGATGCGTGATACCAAGCAAGTCATCACATAATTATGGATCCATAAAGTCCATTGCGTATAACATTCGACTTAATCATGAGATACATAATGTCCTTTGACATGCAGAAAATTGACCGATAGCAAAAAGTTTCGACCTAGGTCAGCCGGCGCGGAATGCTCAGGCTGACCTTGGTCGATACTTTTTGCAGATGCATTAAGCCCCCTTTCCACAGAGCCTGGCTTATATGTATGTGGTACTATGTTACAAGGTAACTCTTGAACAAACGACAAAATTTCAGACATGTCCAAATTGAAAGCATTTGCAGACGACAAATTAAAGGTGACTCATATGTTACTAGATTTCATATCATAAAGGGTAGAAAACATTATGGAGAAAGGGAGAAAATTATTTTCTTTTCCCACAATGTTTTCAAATGCGTTCTTTCCCGAGTTCGCTACAACACAGGATGTAGCAAAGGGTCAAAACATGTTCAATTTCTTGTTTTGCGGTTTCAGGCCATGTTAACCTTATCCTGCTAAATATGTCAAATGAAACTTTCAAACCGATAGTAAAAACTCAAATTTTGCAATTTCAAAGTTAGTCTTTTCGGGGAAAAGTATCTCCTTATCGGAAAGTGTAGATCCAAGATCAGACTGCATGTTTTGTGCAGTCTGATCTTGATCTACACTGTCCGCAAAAGGTTTTTGAGTCACGCTTTCCAGCCTAAGGATTAAGTTCAGTGGATAACACGACATACAGACGAATTTAGCGCAGGAATTCGACATGACATCATAATGGTCCCAAATTATATGACATACATGTACATGTATTTGAATATGAATTATAAGTTATGGCGCGAGCCCTGTAGCTCTCTCGGAAGCGTATAGGACTTGAGAACTATGGCTCGCTGGTTCGAACCCCATGTTTCACCTATTTCCTTCCGAGGATTGATGATAGTCATTGCCACAGGATTAATTCCTCTCTCACCGCTGATCACCTTTTTTTTGACGATGGTATGTGAGAAAGCAGGCAATGGCTTTGGAAGAATATTGCGCGACGTACTGGTAAAAGAAACCTCATGAAAGCATGGATATATATATATATATAAAGCCCCCTTTTCACAGAGCATGACTCACCACTGGTTGACCATATGGGCGACTCCCCCTAAAGGCCGTTACTTATGTTAGGAGGGACAGTGCAAGATACAGGACGAAAACAATTCTTAGTTACGCCTGGTAATTCAACGTGCTCGGTGTGCAGCGCCGTAACACGGGACCTCGGTTTAATGTCTCATCCGAAAGAGTATTAGTAATTTTAGATGGCCAGCCAAGGGGCTCGAACTCACACCATCAAGTGGCCCAAGACTTGACGTTGATAAGTCCTTCGCTCTACCAATTGAGCTGCTCGGGCTGGTCTATTTCTGATTGGCAAAACCATTCAGTTTGGCAAATCAGAAATCGCGATGCTTTGAAATTTAGACAATCTGGAGAAGTAGACTAAGAATACAATTTAGAATGGGTTGTTAATATGGGACCTATTGTAAAAACTGCAAGGGTATGTGTTGTACAAATAGTTTTGATCAACTGTGATAGACAAGTTGACAATATTATTTCCAAAGTTGAATTTAAGGTCAGCGATGTTTTATTCTGAAATGTCTAAACAGTTTGACACACATTTGTTATCAGCCAATCAAATAATCGGTTACAATTGTTCTGCCATCGATGTGTCATAAACCGGAAGTTGATATTGTGGTACAACGCTGACACGCTGAAAATAAGACTACATACTGGTTATTACTCTGCTTCAGAAATATCTCAAATTTAACTCTTTCAGGGCCAAATAAACGAGTCATGCTCTGACAAAAGGGAGCTTAATGCGTCTCCGTGATGCATTATACCATGCAAGTCATCATATAATTATGGATCCATAAAATCCGTTTTCTCTTACAAATGACAGAATCCTAAGATAGAATGTTCCTTAGGAATGCAGAAAATTGACCGATAGCAAAAACGTTTCGGCCCAGGTCAGCCTGCGGGGACTGCGCAGGCTGACCTGAATCGATACGTTTTGCAGATGCATTAAGGCCCCTTTTCACAGAGCACGGCTCATATTAACCCAACCTCTTTCGACGGCTGAAAATGCAATAAAATTCAACTTAGAACGAATTTCTATCTTAAAGTCGTGGCTCAACAAGCGGACGGTATAGATCTAAGATCAGACTGCACGTTCTGTGCAGTCTGATCTTGATCTATGCCGTCCGCAAAAACCCCTGTCTTCACCCGTGAAGCTAGAAAGGTTTGGAAGCACATAGATTTGATCATGGATCATCTTAGGTAGAAAAATAAGAGAGTACCGTCACCGTTCATAGCACTCATTCACATATAAGCTTTTGTATCAATAAACTAAGTTTTCTGTATAAATAAGTGCATTAAAGATCTTATAGAAGCAAATATTTGTTAATGAACCCTTTGGGTACCACTGGAGAAATTATTACTGAGGGGCTAAAAAAAGGAAATGTTTATTATTTTCAATCTCTGAAACGACCAATACACTGAAACTGGTTTCATATATAACCTGTAACACGCGAAAAAGGGACCTTTGGACATTTCCGTACAAGTGTGTCGCCCCGGATCAGCCTGCACAGTCCGCACAGACTAGTCTGAGACGACACTGTCCATTCTCATGTGATCTTTTGTTTTATAGAAGTCTATTGTAGGACAAAATGTAATCTATTGTAAAGTGCCGTCTTGGATTAGCCCGAGTGGACTGCGCTGGCTTACTCGGGACGACACTTTACGCAAATGTCCGAAGGCCCCAGTTCATATGTTGCAGGCCATGTTGATTTGATTGGGCACTGAGTTCCAAATTTAAATCTCATATATTCTCACAATGAAAATAGTTCGAAAAGACCTATTTTTCCTCCGACGGTAAAACGACTCTCCACAAAAAAGAGTTCCGAACCCGGTAGCTCAGTCAGTAACGTCTAGGGCTCGAAACCAGGCGGTCGCTGGTTCGAATATCCTGCACGGCCAATTTCTTTCCGAGGATTGATGCTATTATTGCAACAGGATTCATTCCTCTCTCACTTCTTGTCATTGCTTCGACGATGCTAATCTGGTAAAGGAGCCTGTTGCGTGGGACGAAAATTAAGCCTGACATGGATGGCTGCACTGGCCGCCGTAATTTAAGTGAAATAATGTTGAAAACGGCGTTTAACATCATACAAACCACACCACAAGACGAATGTGATCATACTGGCTAGATCAAATCAAACTGTAGTTGTCAGTTATACTTAAGTTATTTTCTATGGCTACACAAACCATATCACAAATAGCTAGACAACTCGTAAGAAATCCACAAAAGTCAACAATACGTGCATCATATCCTTTCGTTTATTGTAAATCCCTTTGTCAATCTTTTTTTTTCAGTGGTCCAAATTAAACCTGAATTATAAAATACAAAGAAACTTCAGAAATAATGACAGAAATAATGGGAAAATTCTGAAAAACAAGGTCTCATGAAAACCTGCATATACATGTATCAGCAAAGTATCGAAATCGTCTATTTTCGTGTTAGAATATTTTTATAAATCATTTCATCAGATGAGCCAAACTACGTCTTCCTCTCTCATTAAGGTAGGAATTAACCTTTTACCAAATAAGAACGAGTTTTAGAGACCCAGAGGAAGAAGGCTTTTGGAAACATCGTGGGAAAGGAAGAAAATGCTGGTAACCAGCATTTTCTTCTTTTCCCACAATATTTTCTATCCCGTCAAAAACAAAACCCATGCTTTACGCCACATTTGATATGTCGTCCGTAAATGCTTTCAATTTGGACATACCTTAATTTTGTCGTTTGGTAAAGAGTTAATTCTTTACCAAACGACAAAATTATAACTTTGTCTCAGTTGAAAGTATTTACAGACAACAAATTACTTGTTATTCAAAACATGAAATTTCCACTGAAAAGAGTGAAAAATATCATAGCAAAAGAAGGAAATGCTGGTTAGTAGCATTTTCTCTTTTTCTGACAATGTTTTTTTTTTCAAAAGCCTTCTTCCTCAGGGTTGTTAAAATTCGGAATTGTGTGGTAAAGGGCTAAATGATTCTGGCTATATGTCACAACAATCACAGTGACACGTTGACCTGCACTCTTACTGTTTGGCTATCACTTTCAATTGGATGAATATGGAGAAAAGTCATACAGCGCTATGTTTCATCCTGTTTTTTTTCTTACATGAATGTGCTTTGTTGTGCTTTTCGAAACTGTAACGTGCACATCAGATTGTTTGCAAATGCAAGGCTTCACACCACTGAAATTGACATCTGTGTAGCATTTTTTTTTTTTACCATAGACGACACAAGAAGCCTTTTATGGACAGTGTAGATCAGAGATCAGACTGCACAGAACGTGCAGTCTGATCTCTAATCTATGCTGTCCACTTCTTAAATCTGATCTATGCTGTCCACTTCTTAAATACCGAACCAGAGCTCCGGATAGAGGGAGTGATTTTGATTTCAAAATTGAAAATTTTAATCACTCTCCACTAAACCCCTTGTTATGGGTACTCATTAGAATCGTCTCATCGAGACGATTCTAATGGGCACCTACAACATAGGGTTTGGAAGAGAAATACTGAATTTAGAATGCTATCACTCCCTCTTATCTGGAGATCTGACCGAACTGTCTTATCATCATCTTGCAGCGTAACAGTATTTATAGCCTTTGAAGAGGTGTCATTAATTTGTTTGGTGGGAAATAATTGTTGGAAAAGGAGCTGTTGGTTGTGTCAAAGGAGTTCTCCCTCTTTTGTGACAACATTTTCCAAACTCTTGAAACACTTTTTTTTTCTTTCAAGATGTTTTTCCCCCTATGTTTAAACAAATAAAAATCTAATAGTTTTGGCAGGTCGACACTATTCTTCAGAGTAATAGAATTAATGATAGCACCGTGTCTTTCTACAATGAAAGCTTTCGTTCGTAAACAGTCAGGTAAGGGCCGTCATCACATGGTCTCCAAGTCAATGAAATGACGGATGATCCGGAAATTAAAAAAAAAAAGAAAGGTGAACATTTTCGATGATACTCTTGTTAATTGCTCTTTTTTCCACAATGTTTTGAATATCTCTCGACAGCAGGTTCTTAAATGTCATGTTTTTAGCAGAATGTAAGGTTCAACCTACTCCATTTTCCGATGTTTATTGTTATTATTTTCTCATAAATTCGACGGCCAATAAATCAAAAGTTTAATGGCGAAGACCCACGTCGGTGGTTACGCACGAAAACTGATTAAGATGTTTGTCATGCGGTTGTTAAAAGAACGTAATTTTGAATGAAAAGTGATATTATAATTTTAATAATGTAATATGTGTTTAATCCTTAATGACACTATCTCGAGTTTTAACGGCCCTGGAGAAAGAAGCCTTTTGAAAACATTGTGGAAAAAGGAGAAAATGTTGGTAACCAGCATTTTCTCCTTTTCCACAATGTTTTCAAAAGCATTGACCTTAGGGCTCTTTCAAAGAAGGGATTGTATGATTGAGGGTTAATGCATATTCAAATTCCAAATTCCGAGACCAACAATTAAATTGAGTAAGGCCGAGCAGCTTTCAACCAATCAGATAGCCAGTCCTGGAATATAGATTTGGAACAATGTATGAGCCATGCCATGGCAAAGAGGGTCTTAATGCATCTCCGTGGTGCATAACAACAAGAAATTCTTCCCATAGCCACGGATCCATAAAATTCGTTTTGTCTCACAACCGTCTGAATCTCGAGGAAGAATAGTCCATCAACATACAGAGAACTGACCAATAGCAACAAGTTTCGGCCGCGCAGGCTGACCTGACCATTTTGCAGAAGCATTAAGCCCCCTTTTCATAGACCATGGCTCATTGAAAATGTTGGTGACCTGTGACCTGTGTACCCAGGTCAGGATGTGTATTCAACAACAATTTTAAATTGCCTTCGTCTTTATTTAGAAAGCAATACAAGTTCTGATTGGCTAAACCCGGATCAGAGTCAATACTCACCAACCATATGTAATTTCTTAAGTAGAATTATTCTACGTTGAGAAAGTAACGCAACTTCTGATTGGCTAAACCCGTATCAGAGCCAATACTCACCAGCCATATTTAATTGCCTCCGTAGTCTTATTCTAAATTTAGAAAGTAACGCAACTTCTGATTGGCTAACCTTTTGGACTGACACTCTGGCAAGAGGGAGTTTAATGCATCTCCGTGATACAATAAAAAACCAAGTCATTACATAATTGTTGATCGATAAAATCTATTTAGCCTAACAATTAACTGAATATGAAGGTAGAATGGTCCTTAAAACATGCATAAAATAAGCCAATAAGCAAATTGTTTCGACCCATGTCAGCCTGCGCGGATCGGATTGCTCTGGCAGACTTGGGCCAATACTTTTTGCAGATTCATTAAAACCGCTTTTCACAGAGCATGGCTTATTTGGTTGAGCCAATCAGAGGTTGCGTTACTCTGAAATTTAGAAAATCTTTAAGCAAGAATAAAAGTGCTATTTACACTTGTTGTTGAATATAGACTCTCTTCTTTGGCTTCCACGGTCCGTATTTACAAACCATTCTTAACTTCATTCTGAGGTTAATTCTTGCAAGTAACACAACTTCTGATTGGCTGAACCACTTGAGCCATGCTCTGTGAAACGGGGGCTTAGAGCATCTGCAAAAATTATCAACCCAGGTCAGCATGCGCGGTCCGCGCAGGCTGACTTGGGCCGAAACCTTTTGCCATTGATCAATTTTCTGCATGTCAAAGGACCGGTTTTACGTCAGGAGTCAGCTGATTGTTATACAAAATGGATTTTAAGGATCCATGATCATGTAATTACTTGCTTGGCATCATGTATCACGGAGACGCATAAAACTCCTTTTTGCCAGAGCATGGCTCATTTGTTGTAGCCAATGAAAATTAGTGTTACTTTAGAAAATTCTTTAGAAAAAGACAAAGAGTGTTCTTAAGAATGGTTGGTGGATACGGACCCCGGTGACATTAAATCACCACCTTCAATTATCAAAGTTGATGATGTTGCAAGACTGCATGATTGATTAGGAAGAGGGGGTTTAGTTTTCAAATGAATACATTAATCTGCTAGGCTGATTCATGAACATGCATAAGTAATGATGTTGAAATGCTTTTTTCTTACCTGGCAGGTGAAGATCAAACCCCTTTTGAAAACCTCGCGGAAAAAGGAGAAAATGCTGGTAACCAGCATTTTCTCCTTTTCCCACAATGTTTTCTACCCTTCCAAACACAGATTTCAATTTTTCAGTCCTATTTATTTTGTCGTCTGCGAAAGCTTTCAATGTGAACGGCTCTGGAATTTTGTCGTCTTGTAAAGAGTTAACTCTTTACCAAACGACAAAACTCTGAACTTGTCCAGATAGAAAGCATTTGCTGACGACAAGATAACTGGAACTCAAACACTGAAATGTGTTTTTGGAAGGGTAGAAAGCATTGTGGGAAAAGAAAAAAAATGATGGTTACCAGCTTTTTCTCCTTTTTCCACCATGTTTTCGAAATAGTCTTCGCCCTTACTGTTGTTAAAACTTGGGATTGTGTGGTGAAGAGTGAAGTCAGTTTTGATCAATAGATAGCAACATTAATGCAATAAATTTTTATAAACTGAAGAAAAGACGCCTGAATTTTGCTTAAAACAATAACTATTACAGATCCATGATCAGACAGTACATACTATTGCATTCTGATCTCAGTCTAAGCTGCCCACATAGGCGTTCGGTTAACCTATTCAGCGCATTAGCCGAAAACAGGACCTGAAGACCTGAAAAGCCCTGTAGCTCGTTTGGCAATGTAAAACCTAAGGAGCTTGAAACCAGGGGGGCTGCTTGTTCGAATCTCCAGCTCGGCCAATTTCTTTCCAAGGATTGATGATAGTCTTTGCGACAGGCTTAATTCCTCTCTCACCGCTGATCATTTTTTTCAACAAAGGTTTTGTGAAAAGGCAACCAGTGGCTTGGGAAATACTGGTCAAAGGAATGACAGAAAAAAAAAAAACATGGATATGTGCACTGGCCAACGCGATATAACTGAAATTATGTTGAAAACGGCATTAAACACTATAAAAACAAACAAAACAAAGAAAATCACCGGATACAAAATTTCTTACAGTGGGTAATAAGCTTACGTGCATAACTCTAACTCGATAAACTTTTCATTAACAGTTTATATTATTGTTTGCTTTTGGGAATACATGTTTAAAACCACGAGCCGTGACGATATAACATAAACATTATCTAGTTGGGTTTATAAATTATCTCGTCACAGTACGTGATTTGAAACCTGTCATCCCAAACATAAACAATAATATAAACTGATAATGAAAGGTTTAGCGAGTGAGAACTATACCAAACGATGCGTTTATATTGAGATAATATTAAAATTAAAATCCAATAAATTACAGTTAACTATGGATGATTCATGATTATCGGCGATACGATGTAACGCCATATGTCCAGGTAAGACGGAAGAGGATCGAATCAATTTCTAAAATATTTCATCTACCCTAAAACCGTTGTTGTGGGCACACATTACAAGTATTTATTGTAGAGATAATGAGATATTTACATGTATTTTTAAACATAAAACTGCCTCTTATCTTTATCTCTGATTACCTATATGCTGCTAATACCAACGCTATGAGGTTTTGCGGAAGATGTAAATCAAGATCAAACTACGTAGAATGTCTGATCTTGAGTCTACACTGTCCGATACTGTTATATTCGAATTTGGTAACAACCGTTTTCTCCCTTTTCAACAATGCTTGTGGGGGGGGAGGTTATTTTAACTCAGGGTGGTTTAAACACAGGATTGATTGGTAGGTAATACAGGGTTAAACATTCAGACTCCGAATCACGTTTTAATTACACTAAGTCGAAACCACAACCTCTTATCATGAACATTTTAGTCAGTTTCTGTGAAAACGGGGTTTAATACATCTACAAAAAGTATCGACCAGGTCAGCCTGCGCAGTCCGCGGCTGACCTGGGCCGAAACTTTTTGCTGTCGGTCAAATTTTTGCGTATTAAAGGGCCAGTCTACATCAACATTAGGTAAAATTGACTTATTGGTCCATAATTATGTGATGTCCTACTTGGTACAATGCATTACGGAGGTGCATTAAGCTCCCCCTTTTAACAGGGAACAGCTCATTAACTTCGCCGAATGTAGGAATGTTCTTGTGCAAGGCAATACAGAGCCCCACGGCTTTGTGCAGATAAAACTCACAATAAAATAAACAAAAAGAGAAAATCCCACTGTGGCCGTGTCAAGACATAATTACGGTTGAAAGTTACATAAACCCCTTCCAATCAAGTGGAAATAATTTTGAGCTGAGCTTTTGGAAAAGGGGTTGAATGCATATCCGTGATGCCTTAGACCTCGCGAGTCATTACAAATTTATAGATCCATAAAAGCTATTTTGTCTAACAACCGGCTGAATTATGAAGTAGAACGGTCCTTTGACATGTAGATAATTTTCAAATAGCAAAAATTCTACCCATGTGAGCCTGCACAGTCCGCGCAGATTGACATGGATCGAAACTTTTTGTAGATGCATTAAACTCCCAATTTCTCAAAGGATGGCTTGTTTCTCAATGGCTTTTTTTTTTCAATGAAAGGTCTCTTCCCTTATGATTTAAAAATTTGCCAAATAATTCTCAATTGTAATGACCCTTAGGAATAAAGCTTTTGAAAACAAAGTGGGAAAAGGAAGAAATGCTGGTAACCAGCATTTTTTTCCTTTTCCCACCATGTTTTCAACTTTTTTCTTTAGGTACAAATCTCATCATACGAGCAACAATTTATTTGTCGCCTGCAGGTGCTTTCGAATTGGACAGGTCTGAAAATGTTGTCATAAGTAGTATAGGAGGGTAGCATTCGGACAAATGAGGCATTTTGTCCCTATACTGCCCTCCCTGGAGCCATTTTGTCCCTATACTGCCCGCCACGGGAGGGCAGTATAGGGACAAAATGTCCAAACTGGGTCGAAAAACCGTCCTGGGGAGGCTTTTTTGACCTTTTGGCGGCCATCTTGGATTTGTCCCTATATCCCTCTCCCAGGGAGAGGGATATAGGGACAGAATGGTCCACTGTTGGACTTAGTCTTTTTCTTTTGTCCCTAGCCTCCTTTGCCCGAAATAGACTACCCCAGAGCAGTCTATTTCGGGTATCTTTGGACTTAGTCTTTTCTCCGTCTTTGTTCGGCTTAGGCTTTCTCTGTCGTCGTTGGACTTAGTATTTTTCCACGATATGGGTTATATTCCCTTCTCAACTTGGCCAAGGCAGAAAGTATCGTTGAACTTAGACTTTTTCTCCACGGTATGGGTTATATGAGCTATATGCCGTATTATGACTGCATTAGTCAGACAAGATTTACCTCCCTTTGTGCACTACGTGACTTCCCCGGAAATCAAACATGACGTCATTTTCCGAAAATGTAACGAAATCATGTTTGCTGGGTTTTTCCCACCATTTCCCAGGAATTGGATCATCTAGACTTATCCGATCTTAGTCTTATCCGATCTTAATCTTATTCGTCCCTAGTTTTAATCGTAAAGTTTTTTCTCTCTCTGCAAAACTTTTTATTTGTAAAAATTTTCATTCGAAATTTTTCTCTGTAAGAGTACAACAATGCATCTATGAGATTGACAATTCTCAAAAGATAGACTTTTCTTGGGGAATGGTTAGTCCTGAAAAGGACTGTTTTTGAGTTTTGTTTTTCTCCTCTAATGACCGGATCCAAAATTTGCCTGACAGATAGGACACTCCACCACTCTTCTCCGATCTGCTATCAGCTTTCTTATTTTGTTTATTTTATGTATAGGCAAAGTGGAGTCATGCATCATGGCCAGTAGAAATGTTGTTAGATACCATTTTGTCATCGAGAGAAGTAGAAATTGTACACGATAGTCCATCACCATTTCTTTAACTGTCGTCTATTCGGGAACCGAATGGTTAATGTCCTGGAAATATCATCGTCTTTTATACGCTTGGAGTCAGTTTGCCTTACTTATTCACAATTGTTGAAGATAGCTTTTCTAGGGTTTTGGTTAGTCCTGAAAAGGACTGTTTCTCTTCTATTGAGACGATTTTTTGGTGTCGCTCTTTCAAAGATTTCTTCTCCTTTATCGAGAGCCTTCCTCTGATGACAGCTTTTCTTCTGATGACACCTTTTCTTCTGACGATAGCTTTTCTTCTGATGCCAGCTTTTCTCCTTGTTCTTTCGAGATCATCGGAAAGTTGAATTCCTTGAAGTTGTCAATGTTTTTTCCATATTTTCCCAAGCCTGTTTTTGTTTCTACTCGTGGTGGTATTACAGAGTAGGGATCGAAGCGTTGTTTTTTGTGAAGTTGGTTATCATCTTTCTCTGCTATCTCTGATTTTCGTTTTCTTCCTCTTCTTTTTGGTTTGGGTTCTTCTGTCTGAGTTGACTGATGAGTTGCCTGGTGAGTTGACTGGGGAGTTGACTGGTGAGTTGTCTGACGGTCTACAGGTGTGACGGTAGAAGCTGTTAACTTTTGAAAACTGGTTTTATCAAAGTTAATCTGGGTTGAAATCGTTATAGCTGAATCTTGTCTTACAGACGAATCTTGTTGACTCTGGTAGTTCTGTTGATTTTGTTGGCATAATGTCTCAATGTTTCTATTCAACATCTTCACTTCGTCTAAAATCTGAGTTATTACAGAATTTTGGGTTGAAATCATTTGGGTTATTTCTTCTTCGATTTTGTTAGCTGGTGGTACCATCGGGTCGATGAATGTTGAATTCATAGCTATCGATAGAATATCTCTGCTATTTTCAGGTTGTGGTGAGAAAATGTCTAGGTTGGGATTTTCTTGTGGTAAGGAGTCGTCGTCTAAGTTGGAATCCATGGGATCCATTCTTCCGTGATTACTTTGGTCTAAGTTGGAGCCCATTTTCTGTTAACAGTTTGTTTTTATTCGCACTAGTTAACAAAAAAGTTTGCACTAGTTAACAGGTTTATTCGTACTATTCGAGAATCGAACCTCGAATGATTCTAGTGAGAAAGTTCGCCAGCCTTTTATAGTTTTTGATCGAAGGGGATTTGTCTTGGGACGTAGACTTTTTTCTCTATCTCCGATTAGGTATTGTAGATAGAACATAATGTACTATATGACCTCACATAGAATGTGAGGTCATATAGTACATTTTTCCATCTCTGTTCTTTTCCAAGTTTTTGGTTTCTGTGAGATTTTTCTCTTTGCTCAAGTCTCAAGTTTTTGGGAAGGAATCAAAAACAGACGATTTTTAAAATCATTTCTTTATTCAAAGTTTTTCTCTTCGGCCCAAGTTTTGGTCTCTCTTTGTGAGATTTTTCTCTTTGTCCAAGTTTTTTGGGAAGGAATCAAAACAGACGACCTTTTTAAAATCATTTCTTTATTCAAAAGTTTTTAACTTTATCATGAAAAAAACATCATCATGAAAAACAGGAACATTTCAACCATTCTAAACATATTTACAAAGACAATGTTAGGCAGTTTTAACAAACGTTAAATCTTTTTAACAATTGTTAAATCATTCTAACATTTTTACAAAGAATTGGCAATGTTTACAAAACAATTTCTTTATTCAAGTTTTCTCTTTGCTCAAAGCTGAGCTTTTCTTTTTTGGAAGGAATCAAAAAACAAGCGATCTTTTAAAATCGCTTGTTTATTCAAAGTTTTTTCTCTTTTCCCAAGTCTGAACTTTTTGGGAACATTTTTATATACAAGCCATTGACAATTTTTACAAGATAGTTTTAACAATCGTTAAAAACACTATAACATTTTTTAACAATCGTTACTATAACATTTTTACAAATACATGATTCATTCAAAGTTTTTACAAGACAGTTTTGATCTACAACAAATCTTTACAATGCGAATTCGCAGATCCCTCGATTTTTCCACTTGTCTTCATGTTCCACAATAACTTTATGCAATTGGTCATGACCTAAAAACAATGGAAATTTGCTATCCATCTCGCTATATTCGCGGACTCCACTAAATGGAAAAACATGTTTTAAAACATGTTTTGAAAGATCTTTTGTCGAGAGAGCTGAATATACGGTTTCTTCTGTGACATCTCTATCAAATAGAATATAGCCTTCCATGGTTTCCATTGTTTCCTCACCGTCTTGAATGGAACCTTTTTTGTAGCGTAAGTAAAAGTCAAACAGAACAGATTTCATTTTCAGGATGTTCAGAAAACTTTCTTCTGTTCTTCCTACGATGATGAATACCCATCGACTTGTGGTTCGCATTTGTTTAGCAATATGGTTGTCTTTCAACAGACAAATTGCTAAATAAACTTGGAGAGGAAGATCGAAATTTGTATCATCCCCCATCATCACAATAAAGTTGTGCATTCTATACAACTTGCAGGATGTTTCTCCTTTTGCAACCCCCTTATGCAATTTGTTTATCCAAAGTTTCACACAGGCGAATTTAATGTCAAACTGTAGTTGTTCATCGAGCGTGTGCTGATGGGTGAAATCTCTATCATCTTTTTCACCTAGGTCTATCGGTAAAGATAGCATTTCACTTGACATGATTTCTCACTTTTGATTTTTTCCACTTTTGATTTTTCACTGTTTTTAAAAACTGCTTTTTAGAGCTGTTTTTAAAACTGTTTTTTAAAATCTGATTTTAAATCTGATTTTTAAAGAACGTCTTACTTTGATCGTTCACTTCAATGTAACACGATGTTGTTTTCTTACAGGCTATTTATATATCCTCAAACTTTTATAACCATAGGGGACCGTATCAGTATCGTTTACAATGACTCTTTTGGTATATACAGAGCGAAACGTTTTTGACTGTGGTTCGCTGGTCACTGTTCTGTCTCTATGTCTTTTGATTCTACAGTCATACTGAACTTTAATTTCTACGGTGCGATCCAAAGCACATTTTGAATAGGTGTCGAAATTCACCAGCTGATTTGTATTGTGATCCAAAGTAATTCCCTTGACTTTGCATTTGCTTTTTTCTTTTCCATCTTTTGTTTTCATCTTATAAGCGTAATTCTTGGGTCCTAATCCTCTGAAATGAGTGATTCTACAATCAGGCTCTTCATCGGTCCATTTTCCTAGTCTGCTGTTAATGATGGGAGGGTTCCACAATTCAGGATCATGAATGTACATACAACTATCTGTATCGAAATACAGAACTCTATCCTCCAATCTTTCAAGAACCCTGTACAGTTCCAATCTTGCATAAGCTGTTACGTAGGATGCTACAATAACATTGGCTGTCGCATGTGTTTCGACAAAGTCCATCTTTTCTTCATAGTTGACTAAAATGCATTCACACTCATTGTCAAAGATTTCCACATGTTTCACCGTATATTTCGGGTCGGTAATCAACTCGAAATATTTAGACGGTTCTCTGATGTATTTCGTCTTGCTCATATTTTCACGCTGTGCTAATTTTCCCCAAAGACAGTTCAGCATAATCTTAGCAAATGATCTTTTGCCAGGGTTTTTTTGAATACGTTTGGGGTCAAGCCGAATCCCTTCAGCTTCCTCATACTCACGAATGAATTGGGTCTTTTCTGAATCTGTCTGACACCAGCCGGGATATCCACTAGCTTCTTGCTTGATTTTCAAGAAATTGTCCACATAGCCTTTAAAGAATTGATCTGAAACAGAGTCGAAATGCCAGATTTCATACACTTGCATTAGTCGATAGCCACAATCGAGAGCTTTGAACAGTTCGAATGTAACCCAAGTTCCAACCAAGGCTCTCTCTTCTCTGTCATGATTACAAAAGTTTGAACTTTCTTGTGCACATTTCATACAAAGTGGAAACATCATCTTGCCGTTACAGTGAACTGGTAGAACAGGGTGAAACAAATCCATTGGCGGTAGAACTTTGCATTTAATGAGTCCTTCATACTGACGAATATTCTTCATGTCAATGTTCTCATAAGTCAAGATTGTGGGATGGCCTACAGGATAGAATTTATGTTTGCAGACGTAAGGATACAGAGAGCAAATGTCAATGTACTTGATTTCCTTCTCACTGTTTTCCTCAACATCATAGGCAATTTTTATGGCATTGCATCTGCCTCCAGCCAACCCCTCTCTTGGTTCTATGGGGTCATGGTTCGGGTATAGACTTTCGATGGTTTTTCTGTACTCTTTATCCTTCTTCATCTTGGCGTCGAATTCGTGCTCCCATATGGTCACGACGTTATAGCCCATTCTTTTGATGGTTTCTAGCCGTTCGATAGTACTGTCGTACAATTCAGCCATTGATTTTCCATTGATGGGGTTGATATATTTCCGATCCTTGAAACATGTCTGACAGCCATGAAATAAATCCCCGAGGAATTCATAAACCGTGTTTGATTCCTGGTGAAATCCATCTACAGTGTATTTCCCTATTCGGTATTCACCACCATTTTTGGCGTGTTGAATACGAATCACTTTTTCTCTAGCGATGCTTTGAACCCAGCGTATTGCTTTCATAGAAAACCGCCGTCTGATTGGATCTTTGCATGAAATGATGGCTATCTGATCTTTTGGTAAATAATCTTTTCGCCAAATCTTGTTACAGGCTCCGGCGATGGTAAACGATTCTGTAAATGGACAAATTCCGCTCTGTTCGATGAACAACTTTCTGAATTCACCACAACCTCGTCTTAGGATATCAACATCCGAACGACAGTACATTTCCATCTCTTTTTGAAAATTGAATTCCTCACCATTTTGAACTTTGTCATTGTACCAGACTATGAATTTTGATCGAGCCTCTTCAGACATTGAATCGGGTTTGTAATAAGACATGTCCAGGTATGGGCCAACGTAATCCCAAAATTCGTCTGTATTTGCCCAGTGAGGAAAGTAGCCTTTTTTCATTTCTTGAAGTCCAAACGTAGTCGGAAATTTTGCCAACCCAAAGTTCATGAAACTGAAGGAATCGATCAAACGCACACCGTTCAGTTCTAACTTCAAAATATTATTTCCATTCATGGTTACTTCTGGTTCTTTCATTCCTACGTTGATAATATGATTGAGAATAAATTGACCATCATAGCCTTTGAGATTATGGGCAATAGCTATGATTCCTTTATGATGTTTTGTAAAGAGCCAGCTACAAAATTGACTCAAAGTTTCTTTTCCTTGAAAAATAACTTCTCTTCCTTCTTTGAATTCACTGCATGTGGAACAATGAAAATCAAGTGGTTTATCGATACATTCAGCACAGGCTCGATGTGCAATACAGTAGTTCGGAATGTGTACCCCTGTATCTTGTTGGCATTCGAAATCAAAGAAAATGAACAAAGGTTTTTTATCTACAGAAGAACTCGTCTCATCGTCGCTGTCGTGGTTCATCTTACTCTGGTAAGGCTGAATAAAACAGCGATGAGTATAGTCTACGATTTTCTTGCAAAGGGGACACTTTTTCTTTTCCCTACAGATATGATTTTTCTTTCTGTCAAAAATCTGGCCTCCACATTTTGAACAGAGTTTCACTAATTCACAAATGGTTTTCTTCTCTTTGCCTTGAAGCGTTTTGTGATTTTTCAAGCATGCTACACTGAAAAATCGTCGATGACACTTGTCGCAGACATACTCTTTTGATTCCGATGGACATTTTCCAGCACGAAAGCAACCTTTACAGATCTTTGAGCAAGTATTATGGTCTTCCCGATTCTTATAACGTGTGTCACAGAACTCACAATAATAAGCACAATCAAGAAATCCTGTGATGGATTTGATGTAATCATAATGATTTTGATGAAAGTACAAATGTATAATTTTACTATCGTCTTTCACTTCTGGGTGTTCAAATACTTTCTCCACTTTCGATAGTTGTTGGTGAACTTTAATAACGTAGCCTTTTTCATACAGGAACTCTTGAATTTTTTTGTATTCTTCAAGACCTACAGGCTGTGTTGATGAAAGTCCAACGTCATTCATCAATTTCTCGGCTTCAATCTTTTGAAGGGGTCTGTTTGATCTTTTGATGAGATCCCATCTTCGGTTCCATGCTTGGGTGTTTTCACGT
Organism: Tridacna gigas; assembly: GCA_945859785.2. Classification (NCBI taxonomy): domain Eukaryota; kingdom Metazoa; phylum Mollusca; class Bivalvia; order Cardiida; family Cardiidae; genus Tridacna; species Tridacna gigas. The sequence continues at coordinate 33,212,826 of OX244034.2, forward strand.
TCATGGTAACAAATCCCCACAACAGCCGCTCTTGCAAAACATAGATGGTCACGATTGTTAATTTCAACAACTGAACGTTTCTTCTTTGCGAAAACTTTTGAATCCAATAGTTCTGTGGCCCTAACCCTTTTTCCACTTCCTCTTGGGGGTATCGTATGTGTAATATCAAACGTCATACAGCCATCGTTCAAGACGAATTCTTCATTCGACTGTAGAACTTTTTCAATTTCGTTCAACATCGTATGACTCTCCAACTCCTCCACATATAGAAAGGGAATATGAATCCCCATATCCAATGAGGGGTGATTGACGCTAATTCTAATCATATCCCTCGATTCAGCCTTTAACTTTTGAATGATTTGTTGGATAACATCGTCGAATAAACCGGTCAACTGTTGTGGCTGTAGCTCATCGAATTTCTTAAAAGACGCCTCCAGTAGATGGGATTCTGTTTTGAATTTTCTTGACTTCTTTTTTCCCACTTCTGTTAAGTCGTATAGACTTCTCATATCCAAAGATTTTTTCTCTGAAGAAGATTTGTCTCCACTTTTCTCTGAAGAATATATTTCTTTCTTGGGTAAAAATAGCCCAGCAGGATTCAAAGATTTTCTGTCTTCTTCTTCTTTCAAAGAGTTTTTCTTTTTGGTTAAAAATTTCTCGTCTTCGCTGGTACAATCCACATTCATTTGTACAGATTTCTCCTTCGTTGAGGTTGGCGTTGGGCATCTCTCATCGTTTTCTTCTTTCAAAGATTTTTCATCGGTTAGTCCTGAAAAGGACTGTTTTTGATATAGCTCTTTCAAAGATTTCTCATCGTTTTCTTCTTTCAAAGATTTTTTATCGCTTTCACCGTCACTTTCTTCTTTCAATATTTTTCTCTTTTTGGGCGGAAATTTCTCATCGTCGCTTTCACCATTGCTGCTACTATCTGGGTAGACTAGGATTCTTTTTCTTTTCTTCGCCGGCAACAATTTTTTTCTCTTTTTCGACATGATCTGAATCGCCTCATCGTCGCTTGTGCTGTCCGAATATGGGACTAGTCTTTTAGGCGTTGTTTTATGTCTGTAACTTTTAAACATGTCTGCAATTCAACCAATGATCCAGACATATAATGACCCAGAGCTCAAGAAACCTGACTTTTATATCTTTTTCAGACCGAATGGGCATAAAAAGATGTTACAACCGACAATTCCATCATTCTTCGGAAAGAGTTCAAACAGAACAGTCGATAGAAAAATGAGTGAGTTCAAGCTAAAAAGTACAACACCAAAGAGAGTGTATTTGTATGTTAACCCATACACTCACGATTATGAGATCACCAATATACCACCACGATATCAAGTCTACCATACTGGGAACTACGTGGGATCATTTCTATCCCACCAACGTTTTGCAGAAAAAGGCGTCTATCGTATTACCAGAGTCCTGGATCAAGCGACATTCGACAAACGCCATAGAGTGGATGATGTGACAACGAATAGTTGCTTTACATGCGACAGATCAGGACATTGGGCCAGCCAATGTCCAGAGAAAGAAAATCAAATGTGGAGATTCGTTTTTGTCTTCGTGAACACCCACACCCACGATGTCGAAATTCACCCAATAAAGGAAATGGATTGGGACTCTCAACATATGAAATATGTTGGGTCTCTATTATCCTATAAAGTAGACGAGAATAAACGAAAGACAAAACCGTCACAGCCTACAGCCTCATCGAGTGGAAAGGGACAGAGTTCACAACAAAAACCCCAAAACAACAAACAGAGTTCTCAAAAATCTGAAGAAAAGAAAATCAACGATAAAATCAACGACCCATCGAGTGGAAATCAGATCGATAGGGAGATTGAAAATATGGAGTTTGATAACACAGAAATCAGCGATACAGAAATCTGTAGAATTCAGATAGATTATCCTGTGAAGAAGAAAACCTTTTCAGGGAAACTTTCTTCAGAAAAGAAAATCAACGATAAAATCAACAATCAAAGCAACAAGATTTCTTCAGAAAAGAAAGAGGACACGCTTATACTCGATCAGAAATCTGGAGAAGCCCAAAACAACGAACAGACGGTTCAAAAATCCTCACCGACTGAAGAGGGAAAAGCCAAGATTTCCTCAGAAAAGAAAATCAGCGATAAAAGCAGCGATAAATCTTCAATGATTGGGGACAAGCAGATCAACGAACAGAAGGTTCAGAAATCTTCAACGATTGGGAACAATCAAATCAACGATAAAATCAATAAGAAACCTTCCTCAGTACCTGGAGAGGGGAAAGCCAAGAAACCCTCTTCAGAAAAGAAAATCAACGATAAAATCAACAAGATTTCTTCAGTAAAACCTATTCGACGAGAAGGAAAGAAGATCTGTTCAGATATCGAATTGAGATGTAAATGGAAATCCGGTGTTGTGAAAAATAATGAAAAGAAACGTAAGAGTGAGTGTGAACCTGACATCCCGAAGAAAAAAAGAAAATTGTGCCTGTAATTTTTAACAGAAAGAACTATTTCAAAAGAACTATTTCAAAAGAACTGTTTCAAAACAATTTTCAAAGACTGCGTTGCCTCATCGTCGCTTGTACTGTCCGAATAGGATACTAACTAGGATACTAACTAGGGTACTAGACTTTTAGACCTTGTTTTTAGGGCTGTAACTTTTAAACATGCCTGCAATTCAGACAATGGCCTTTTAGACATGGTTTTAGAAGCGTACTGTCCGAATACAGGACTATACGAATACATTGTTTTATGTCTGTAACTTTTAAACATGCCTGCAATTCAGACAATGGCCTTTTAGACATGGTTTTAGAAGCGTACTGTCCGAATACAGGACTATACGAATACATTGTTTTATGTCTGTAACTTTTAAACATGACTGTAAGTCAAGTCTTTTAAACCTTGTTTTAGGGTTGATGATAAGTCAGCCTTTTAGGCATGGTTTTAGAAGCTGGTTGTAAGCCATAGACTGATTATTGTACATATTTGTTAGTTCAATGTTTTCTAACTGTTCATTGTAATGATTATTGTACATAAAGTTTTTAAATGTTTTAAATAAAAAATTTCATTGTAATAATGATTGTACAGAATGTTTTAACATTATTCAACTTACAATACATGATTCATTCATTGTTTTAAATAAAAATTTCATTGTAAATACTTCTAACAGTTCATTGTAATAATTATCTGACAATAAATAAAAGTTTTAAACATATAGGACTTGACTTTGTTTGTTTGACAATTTGAAGAAAGTAGAAAACTTTCTTGGTCTTGGTTAGGTCTGAATGACTAGGTCTGAAAAGGACAATTTGAAGAAGCAGACTTTTCATAGAACTTTCTGGGTCTTGGTTAGGTCTGAAAAGACTACAACTTCCTTCAAGGTTCCTTCACTTCCTTCCCGAACTTCCATCAGAGAACCCACATCAACTTGGTATTAGCAGTATCTGGACAAGGTTTACTAAGTACTTTCCAATTAGAAACTCAACATGGGAGAAAAAAGACTCACCATGGAGAACAGTGCTCGGACAACTCCATCGTGGAAATGAAATGGGCTATAGAGAAATCGGCCGGCTTTTATAGCCTGGCAGGAGGATTGACCTACTTTGATACAGAATTACCAGAATTCCATTAAAATGAAAGAGCGCGACCATGGGCGAAAACATGTAGGTAGAATATTACATACATTATACTCTATCTACAATGTCTATTAGAGAGAAAAAAGACTAAGTCTATGATCTACAACACCTAATCGAAGATAGAAAAAAGACTAAGTCCAACAGTCTGAGACTCTGGGACAACCACAGCATGGGGACAACCTTGTCAATATGCGTAGAGAGGTGACTCCTCCTCACTCCTCCTCACTCCTCCTCCTCCTCCTCCTCACTCCTCTTTACCTCCTCTTCACGCCTCTTTCGGAGATATAGCCTATATCGTGGAAAAATACTAAGTCCAACGACGACAGAGAAAGCCTAAGCCGAACAAAGACGGAGAAAAGACTAAGTCCAAAGATACCCGAAATAGACTGCTCTGGGGTAGTCTATTTCGGGCAAAGGAGGCTAGGGACAAAAGAAAAAGACTAAGTCCAACAGTGGACCATTCTGTCCCTATATCCCTCTCCCTGGGAGAGGGATATAGGGACAAATCCAAGATGGCCGCCAAAAGGTCAAAAAAGCCTCCCCAGGACGGTTTTTCGACCCAGTTTGGACATTTTGTCCCTATACTGCCCTCCCGTGGCGGGCAGTATAGGGACAAAATGGCTCCAGGGAGGGCAGTATAGGGACAAAATGCCTCATTTGTCCGAATGCTACCCTCCTATACTACTGTCATATGGTAAAGAGTTAAAGATACATCTATACTCGTTTTCAGCCAGCTTTTAACCAATTTCATCTTCACTTTATGAAACTATAATCATTCTTGTATCTTCATGCCATAAATATTGTCCCTTTAGGTTGCAATTTTGCACAGATTACGACGTATAGGAAACGAATTTCTTTTTCTTGGGGCCTTCAAAGACATCACTGTTGTAGTTTCCGGTTTTAAATGGGGACAAATCCCTTGAATTTCTCTATTCCTTACACCATATGTATTGGTGATTTATCTACGTTTACACAGCTGACTAAATTCTGAGCCATCCTACACAGTATCGAGTTTTTTTTGTTTTTTTTTTTCCCTGGCTGTAAGGATGTATCTTTAAAGCAAGACAGTATCTTGCACAACATTTACAAAACGTAATTGGGGGGGGGGGGGGGGGGGGGGGCAGGGGGTAAAGCCCAATTCATACGAGAGCGATCTAAATGAAGATAGCGTTCACTTAAAATGAAATAAAAAACGAATTTAAATTCTTCAAAAACGCCGTAAACTTGTTATTATATTACACTCGAGCCTCCTCTGATTTATTACCTAAGTCCTTCATTATATTGCAAATCCTCTTCATACTGAATGAAACGTCAGTTGAACTCATTGATACCTGCAGACGATATGAGTCATGCTCTGTCAAAAGGGTGTTTAATGCATCTCTGTGATTCATGATACCAAGCAAGTCGTCACACAATAATGAATCCATGAAGTCCATTTTGTCTAACAGCCGGTGTAATGCAGAGAAATGACCCTCCCCTACAAAATGACCCATGGGTCATTTCACTAGGTAGAGGAATGACCCGGGTCATTATTCTACGTAGAGAAATGAACCCAGACGTCTGGGTTCATTTCTCTACGTAGAATAATGACCCGGGTCATTCCTCTACCTAGTGAAATGACCCATGGGTCATTTTGTAGGGGAGGGTCATTTCTCTGCATTACACCGGCTGAATCATGAGGTAGACTGGTCCTTTGACATACAAAAAAATGACCGAGAGCGAAAAGTTTCGGCCCAGGTCAGCCTGCGCGGACTGCATTAAGCCCCCTTTTCACGGGGCATGGCTAATACGTTTTCATCGTGTACCTGACGACTTTTGTAAAACATTATGGGAAAAAGGTGAAATTGCTCCTTTTTCCACAATGTTTTTCCTTTAATTGTGAATAATTCTTCGACGCTTTACTGCACGGTAAAATTTTAGACTTCAACAAATTGAAAGCATTTGCTTTGTTTGTTTGTTTGTTCGTTCGTTCGTTCATTCGTTCGTTCGTTCGTTCGTTCATTTGTTTGACAAACAGGCAGGCAGGCAGGCAGGCAGGCAGGCAGACAGGCAGACAGACAGAGAAAGCAAATCAGGAAAGTCGGTTTCATCTACACCCCCCAAATCCACCCACCCCCGATTTCGAAAAAAAAAAAGAAAATAAAAAGTAATCAAACTCTATATAGACAAAATAGGCGCACTGTCTGAGACCAACGCTGTGTAAGTGGAGGGTATTTAAATCTGTCAACTTCTATGTTTAATAACTTTATTTCATGAAATATGTCAAAGTTTATTATTGCAGGATATATTCTGTACTATTCAGCGAGAATTCAATTGCGATTGTATGATTTAAAAGCGATTAGATTTCGGGTTAAGATTACAAGATCCGTATTGTATATCAACACAGTGCAATAACGTTATTATACGAACATCGAGTTTTCTTTCTCTGTATCTGATAAAAGATCTGTCATTCAAAAAACGTTTTAACCTTTCGAGAAATCAAATCAAATAGTTTCTGTCGGTTAAAATGACACTGTTGGTGTTATAACAAAATTTCATGGCAAGAATAACTAAAAACAATTACGGACAATGTAGAACCAAGATCAGACTGCACGTTATGTGCAGTCTGATCTTGGTTCTACACTGTCCACAATCGCTTCAAAAAGTATAATCTTTTTGTATGATGGAGGCGAGGTGGGATTAGGGGGAGAGGGGTTAACAATGAATTTATTGTGCTTTCACGTAATACTTATTTGACCCTTAGTCTGCTAAATAAAAGAAATGAAGCTTTTAAAGTATAAACCCAAATTTTCCCATTTCAACGGTATTTTGGGGGAAAGATATCTCCTTATCGGACAGTGTAGATCAAAGATCAGACTCCACGTTTTGTGCAGTCTGATCTTGATCTACGCTGTCCGCAAAAGGTCAGTGAGTCGCGTTTAGCAGCCTAGGGGTTAAATGTCCACTCCATTTTTCCTTGATATTTAATGATTCTGACAATATCGAAATTTTATAGTACAGTTTGTGTCGTGCTCGATTGGTCAGTCGGTAACAAACGAAGGTTGGAACAAGGGGTTCGTTGGTTCAAATTCCCTATATTTTCGTGTGTATGTATTGTAATCCTTTTTCAGCGTTATTTCAGTTATATGGCAGCGGCCAATGTATCTATCCATGCTTTCTTGGTGTATGTGTCATTCTTTCTTTCTTTCTTTCTTTCTTTCTTTCTTTCTTTCTTTCTTTCTTTCTTTCTTTCTTCACAAGCCACTGGCTGCTTTCTCACAGATTTATCGTCGAAACAATCATCAGACGTGTGAGTGAAACACATATTGTCGCAAAGACTGTCACCCATTCTCGGAAAGAAATTGGCCGGGCAGGGGATTCACATTAGCGACCCCCCGCCTCCGCCCGGTTTCTAGCCGTGTACGTACCGACTGAGCTTTCAGGCTCGGCGTATTACTCATTGAAATAATCCAGAAATGTCACTCTGCTCTCGCAGCGGGAGAATCAAGAAGTAAAAAAAAAGATACGCACAATGCAAAAATCATAATAAAACGCAAGCCTAGTAACACATTTCCTAAGCCTGGAATTTTTATTAGCACGTAAAAGAAGCGGGAGGAACAATATAATTAACCCCAGAATCGCCGGAGACGCCGTAACAATGGCGTAAAAGAGTCGAGTCTATTATTGTTTCCAACGATCCTTTTCCAAACGACCAGTTTTTAGACAACTAACAAAACTAGAAGCATCTGCAGACGACAATTCCGAAATTGATACAAATTAATACACTGAAGTTCTTTAACAGTGTGGAAAACATTGTGGGGAAAAAAGGAGAAAATGCTGGTAACCAGCATTTTCTCCTTTTCCCACACTGTCTTCAAAAGCCTTTTACTTTGGTCTTTAACATTCGTAACTTTGAGGTAAATGGTTAACTCATTCCAGTGTTATTTTTAGGTATAGAACCAACTTGTACACGTGACATGAAGGAGAAAAAATTCACAAGCAAGGAATATATGAGCCATACTCTGTGAAAAGGGCGCTTAATGCATCTGCGAAAAGTATCGACCCAGGTCAGCCTGCGCAATCCGCGCAGGCTGACCTGGGCCGAAACTTTTCGCAATTTGTCAATTTTCTGTATGTCCAAGGAGCAGTCTACCACCTGAATAAGTGGATATAATGGATCCATAATTATGTGATGACGTGCTCGGTATCATGCATCACGGAGATGCATTAAGCGCCCTTTTGCCAGAGCATGTATGTTGAATGTGATGGGAAATGTTGCAATGTACAATTGTTACTTTTCCCCAGTCTTAACAAAAAGTACCTGCTAAGGGAGGAGAAGAGGGTTTCATGTCGTACGACAGATTTTCCGCTTATTCGTCGTTTTTGCCGCCGGTTGCACATATGGGCAACACCCCAAGAAGGCTTTTAGTTACGTTACGGGGAGGGAGGGGGGAATGCAAACACAGGACAAAACCCATCCTAAATTACGCCTGGTTCTTTAATATGCTCAGTCTATGACACAGTCACACGGGACCTCGGTTTAAATCTCATTTGAAAAGCTATTAGTAATTTTGGAATAGCCAGTCGTGGGGCTCGAACCCAAGCCCTCAAGTGTCCCGAGATTGGTAGCTTACAAGTCTCACGGCCAACCACTCGAGCTAATCTGGATGACCTGTAATGTATTTGCATGGTTATCTCATTAAGTAATTCTTGAAATATATTTGAGTCATGCTTAGGCAAAAGGGGGCTTAATGCATCCCCGTAATGCATTATACCAAGTAAGACATTGCATGATTAGGGATCCATAAAATCCATTTTGTCTACTAACCGACTGAATCATGAGGTAGACTGGTCCTCTGTCATGCAGAAAATTGACTAATAGCAAAAGGTTTCGACTCAGGTCAGCCTGGGTCCGTATTAACCAACCATTCTTAGTATTATTCTTCAGATTTTTCCAAATTTGAAAGTAATACAACTTCTAATTGGCTAAACCAAATGGTTTAGCCAATCAGAAGTTGTGTTACTTTAAAGCTTGGAGACTCTCGGAGAATAAGACAAAGAACGTTCTTAAGAATGATTGGTTAATACGGACCCTGGACGGACTGCGCAGGCTGACCTGGGTCGATACTTTTTTGCAGATGCATTAAGCCCCATTTCATAGAGCATGGCTCAAATATATCTTGTAATTATCAGTCTTGTACATGAAATCTTAACTTCCGGAACAGAAAACTCTTTAAACACATTTCCAGCGGAATGCTTCATATTTAGAGCAGACTATTTTGAACATGTTGTCAAAGCTGGTCCACTGCAAGACCCAAAAAGTCGCCTGCAGAGGCGAAGAGTTAAGTATGACACGTCAAGTCGAAAAAGGCACCATTTTGCTCACGTATAAAACGTTTGCCGACAAGGGGGCCGACGTTGCGAGTGAACATTTTAGTGTCAAGAAGATGACAAAAAATATATATATCCTAATCCTTTCTTACGTTACATAAATAAATTTAAGCATCTGGTGAAATTGTTTGTATATTTGTTTATTTAGGGCTTAATGTTCATTGTTTCTGTTTCATCATTATTTAAGCTATATCACGGCGTCAGTGGACCTGTCATTCAGCTAACCTCGGGTGATCCGGTGATCATGTTCCTCGGCTGTATCGCGTAGCTTGAAATGCACCTACTCGTTACATTTCTTCGCCGGAAGTACACTTTTTTACCGTTATTGAAATTATAAGACTCATCTTAAAAGGACGAGGTATGATGTAGGTACGGAATCGGCCGAGTTGTGGCGAGTGTCTTTAGCAGAGGACAAGACTACTTTTCGGTGAAGTAATACATTTTGTCCACGGTAGTGCGTCCTGTGCTTCCGGTATAAACAAATAACTCCCTAGAGCTGAAAAAAGCTTAAAATCGTAATCCCTCTAAGTGTTACAGTTCTATTACTGACCTGAAAAAAGCCTTTACATTAATGTACGTGAAAAGAATACATGTGTTCGTATATAATACTTGGAAGTCATTGCAAACGCGGCTTTGAACGATATTCTTTTTTAACCTTAAACCTGTACTTGTAGATGATCCACATAGCATGTTACCTGAGTGTCTGGTGGTACTTTATAGCTGAAACTGTTGAAAAAGGTGTTAAGTATCGATCAAGGTCAATAAGAAAGGTTTATAGTTAACGGAAAAAGACATAAAAGTCAACTTTCTCTGTACGAACAGAATGTTAACTTTGTACATGACTACAAAATTTTAAGACTGATCCGGTTCTAACTTCACTGGATCCACTGGGTTTTTCGTAGGAGTGTCCTTGGGAAAGACATTTCAGAGCTCCAACCTAGTACTGGTGAAATCCAGGATATACAATGAATATGTGACCTGTCACCGTTATATGACTAAAATAACGATGAAAGCGGCGTAAAACACCATTCAATCAATCACTTTAAGACCGATCCAAATTGAACGCATTTACAGAAGAAAAGTTAGATATCGCTCAAGAGCTCAATGGACCTATCTTCAAAAAGATAGAAAACATTGTGGTAAATGGAGAAAATGCTGGTAACCAGCATTTTCTCCTTTTCCAACAATGTTTTCTACATCTTTTTTTCCTGTACGGGATTGTTTGGAATGAGATTAATTAGGCAACATTGTCGATGTAATAAAACATCGTAAACGTGTGAGTTTATAGCTTGTTAATTCCTTTACCCACTGACACAAATTGGCAGCAGAAGGGTTTGAAAGTTCGCCGTCAAATGCAATATATTATCTACGCTGATTTAAGCTTCAAGCGTGAAGATGAGTGAGAAAAAGATATAGCAAAAGGAGAAATTGTTAAACAGGAGAATTTGTTATTTAAGAGCTTTTTTTCTTTTGTCACTATGTTTTTGGAAGTGTTATACTACAAGACGAATACACCGTAATGCAACTCTTTACAGTACAAAAATTTAGACTTGTCCAAAATGATAGCCTTTGCAGACGACAAATCATCATGCTACCCAAAACATGAAGCTTGTCTTTCAAAGAGTAGAAAACATCGTGGAAAAAGGAGTGAGAAAATTCTGGTTGCCAGCATTTTCTCCTTTTTCCGAGATGGTTTCAAAAACTTTCAACATCAGGGTCGTTAAAAATTGGGATCGTGCCGGGAAAAGTTACAAGTAAGTCCGTTCTTTTATTTCAGTTTACGTTGGAATGAATGATAAATCCCCTCGTTTTGGTTCTAAAAATAAACTTCGATGTCATTAATTAACCCTTAGGCTGCTAAGCGTGACTCATTGACCTTTTGCTGACAGTGTATATCAAGATCAGGCTGCACAGAACGCACAGTCTGATTTTTGTGTGTACCGTCACCTGTTATAATTGGCAGGAAGAGTAAACTGGCATCAGACCACACGGATGTGCCCTTTTATCTTGATCTATACTCTTAGATACAGAGTTACGTGTAGTCTGATCTTCAAATGTTCACTTTGTTACCAATAGACCTGTACCATGATCGCTGTGTCACTAATTAAAGCCAGGGTCCGTATTCACCCACAATTCTTAAGAACCTTCGCAGTCTTATTCTCCAGAATTTTCTAAATTTGAAAGTAACACAACTTCTGATTGGCTAAACCATTTGGTTCAGCCAATCAGAGGTTGTGTTACTTTCAAATGTGGCAAATCTTGGAGAATACGACAAAGAATGTTCTTAAGAATGGTTGGTGAATACGAAACCTGTATTTGAAGTAAACTTCAGTTAGCCTTGTGCTACCGTGCGAGAAGTGAGTAAACAGAGATCATACTATATAGATGTGACGTCTGATCTTATTTTATTCGCTTCGACACCGCGTGGCATGCAGTCTGATCTCGGTACAATATGTTAAAGCTTGCATTTGTGGAGAAGTTCTCGTTTTGTTCTGCATGACGCGATATCCAATGTCCTTCGTTAAAAGAAGGATTCGAGATCACCTTGCATGGATGTGCCGTCCGATCATCGTCTCTTCAATACACGCTGAAATGCAGTCTGATTTCTAGGTCATTACATATAGATCAATGACCTATATTTTTCGTACCACCAACGCTGATGGCATTTGGAAAGAAATATGAGATCAGCCTGCACAGATGTGCATTCTCATCTCTGTCGTGAATGTACATGTTCGTCAGCGCAGGTTGGTCTTTGTGTCAGTTATAAAAAGGTTGTTCTTTTTGGAAACTCCCGTAGTCTTTTATCTCGAACTCGTTAACCCTTTACCACATAATCCTGACTTTTAACGACCCTGGAGAAAGAAAACTTTTGAAAACAGTGTGGGAAAAGGAGAAAATGCTGTTAACCAGCATTTTCTCCTTTCCCGAAATGTTTTTTTTTTTTACTCTATCAAAAACAAATTTCATCATTTGAATCACATTTAAATTGTCGTCTGCAGATGCTTTCAATTTGGACAAGTCTACATTTTTCTCATATGGTAACGAGTTAAGTATGAATTCAACAGGACTGAATAAACGGATGTGTGTGTTGATTTCACTTTATTAGACTAAAAAAAAATAATCTTTGTAATTGAAGGGTTTTTTTCATTTATTAAAAATAATATAAACATACACGCATCATATCTAGATGATATTTTCCCAGGGTTATTTCGCCATAATCTTTTTTGCTGTTTTTTTTTTCTTTATATTCTTTTCAAAATGTACCTTGACGGAAATTTAAATTTCCTTTGATGTGTTTTAATTCCATCTATTCACTCAGTATGAAATTTCTTTTCTTAATTAATTCGATAATCTTTAGATGAACTGTTTTTGCTTAGATGTGTACTAACTATATGGGGGTGTTTGCGGTCCCTTTGAAACTCATTCGCTACCAATGGCATATCAAATTACCTTTGCGAACGGCGTACATCAAGATCAGACTGCACGGAACGTGCAGTCTGATCTTGAATCTACACCGTCCGTTCCTTTTTTTTTTCTAAATTTTATTCAAAATAAACCTCCGTTGCAGAGGAAATTTTACTTCAAGACTTTGACAAAATTGGAATGAAAATAGTTATCGGTCAGAAAGTTTACCCTTTATAACAAACATTTGCGTGTTTTAACGACCCCGAAGAACAGACCTTTGAAAATGTTGTTGGAAAAGGAGAAAATGCTGGTAACTAGCATCTTGTCCTTTTTCCACAATGCTTTCTGCTCTCTAAGTGACAAATTCCATCAGTTCTGCAACATCTTAATTGTCGTCTGGAAACGATTTCAACTTAGAAGATCTAAAATTTTGCCGTCTGATACTTATCACAGTTCGTTTGTCCTCTATACAAAATAACAAGCTTTTAGACTTGTCCAGGATGACGGCATTTAAATACAACAAATGAAATGTGGTTGATTGAGTTTGGATTTATCTGTAAAGGGATAGAAAACATTTCAGTGAGAGGAGATTCTGGTTACCAGAACTTTCTCCTTTTCCCACAATGTTTTCAAGAGACACATCTCCCAGGGTCGTTAAAGCTCGGCGTTATTTAATCCTTATCCTGCTAAATAAGTTACATAAAACTTTCAAGCCGATAATAAAAACCCGAACTATATTATTTCAAACTTATTTTTTGGAGAAAAATATCTTCTGATCGGACAGGGTAGATCCAAGATCAGACTGCACGTTTTGTGCAGTCTGATCTTGATCCACACTGTCCGCTAAAGGTCAGAGAGTCGCGCTGATTAGCTTAAGGGTAAATAAAGGGTTAAATTTATTTTAAAAAAAAAAATGTAACTTTTTTTTTTCAATGGACTCAATATTGCAATATTACCGTTCGAAAAACTTATGATGGCAGTTCAAATGGTACCAGGTAGAATTTAGATCTAGATTGTCCGAGACCTTGTGAAATTTTCTGTTTAAAATAAGGCTTGAAATTAAAATTTGTAAGTCTTTTTTACTGACAGAATTCTATCAAAATCACTAGTTAGACTTCCAAAGGGTGAAACGTATGATTAATAACTATCATGAATGAGGCGTATTCAACATATAATATGTCAACAAAAATTACCCTTACTTCCGTGGGAAAATTACTTCACGTCAAATGTGCAGACAGCAAGCAAAATTTTCTACACAATGTCAGGCTATTTATTCTTGTTGTTAGTGTTGTTGTTGTTGTCGCTCTTGTTCATGTTGTTGTTGCCACTAGTGTTTCCTCATGTAAAATTTAAGCATCAAGTTGGAGGTAGAAGTAAGAGAAACTGACCTGAGAGTTTACGTCGGATTTTGCCAGGCCGCGTGGCTCAGTGGTTAGCGAAACAAATCACGTCGGATTTTAGTCTTTGTCAAATCCGGTCAAATTTGATAATTTCGAGCTAATGATGATTAAAAAATTAGCAATTTATTCGAAGAAATTTGTTGTAGACAAATTTTCTTTTGGAAAATAGCCAAATAGCAGATACCATTACTAAAGCAAGGAATTAGATCTAAAGCTCCGCTACTTTTCAAGAAAAATAAATATGAGTCATGCTGTGTGAAAAGGGGGCTTAATGCATCTGCGAAAAGTATCGACCCAGGTCAGCCTGCGCAGTCCGCGCAGGCTGACCTGGGCCGAAACTTTTCGCTATTTGTCAATTTTCTGTATGTCCAGGGGCCAGTCTATCTCGTGATGCAGTTGGTTGTTAGACGTACTGGATATTGTGGATCCCTAATTAGCTGATGTCTTGCTTGGTACAATGCATCACGAAGGTGCATTAAGCCCACTTTTCATAGAGCATGGGTCATATACGAATTGTCATATACTTAAGACTTAGTAAGTTTTCCCATTATAACTCCTTTACCAGATGACAAAAATTTAGATTGGTCCGTAATGAAAAAAAGAATGCAGTCGACAATAAGAAAAAAAAAAAAGTAGCTTAAATGTCGAAATTTGTTTAAAACTTATTAAGAGTAGATAATATTTTGGGAAAAAGAAATCATACTGGTTCTCGGCACTTTTTGTTTGTCCCACAATGTTTTCAAAGGTCTTCTTGTTCATGGTCGTGAAAACACATGTTCGTTTGGTAAAGAAATACTGCGTATTGAAGTTAATTCATACTCGCTTATAAGTCGAACTGGGTACGGGGCACTTATTCACTGACCAGTCTTTACTGCATTCTTTGTCTATTAATTTAGAAGGTGACGCATTTTCTGATTGGCTATACCGTTTGATACAGCCATTCAGAAATCATTTTTTTTTTTTGTTTAAATTTGGGAAAAAATATAAATATAACTAGTACTGCAATTTAGAACTGTTGGTGAATACGTATCCTGTACTTGTACTTACATTGTGAAAAGCCCGGCCGGATAGCTCAGTGATTAGCGTCTTTGACTCGTGACATGGTGGTTGCAAGTTTAATACTCGGTTGAGGTAAACTTTCTTTCGGCAATATTTCGCCTTTCACCTCTGATGCATGTGAGAAAACTAGTCAGTGGCTTGGAAGGAAAGTTGTGTCAGTACCGGTGTAAGAAAGCCATGGTACACATACGTAGGTGCTCTGACCGCCATGATATGACCTAAGCTGTTAAAACGGGGTTAAACTCCAATACAAACAAACAAAACATTGTAAAAAGATGCTGATCGGTTTATATACGCTTCTGGTCCTAGAAACTGTCATTTTCTGTTTGAAACTGGTCCAAGCAATGTGCAAAGTCCCGGTTTACAAGTAAGACGTTGACAAGAAAGAGACAGTCTATCTGGTGAAAAGGGTTGGATAAACGTTTTTAATTCACGATGAAGAGCATGTGGGTAAATAAATGAATGAACTGTGGTTTAAAGTAAATCTTGTGGGTGCGATAAACACTGACAGTGTTTTTTGCGTATGAATCTTTTTCAAGTTATGATTGCTGAATGATACTCTTCTCTGTAAAAGTGCAGCAATTCTGATCGCTCAAGCAAGCAACAGGGTACTATATATGTATTGCCAGTAAGAGATGATTATACGTCAGCAGAGCTCTAGACAGAGGAAGTGATTTTGATTTCAAAATTGAAAATATTAACTATTCTACACTAAAACCTGTCTTATGGGTACTCATTAGAATCGTCTCATCGAGACGATTCTAATGATACCCACAACAAAGGGTTTGAAAGAGAAATAATGGATTTAGAATACCGTCACTCCCTTTTATCTGGAACTGTGTGTTAGGACTTTTTTTTTTACATTTCACCGACACCCTTCTTTGGAGTTCTTTTACCGTCATGCAGCAGCGACAGTACTAATTTTTACCGACAAAAATGATAGGTTTTGGTAAAAAAAGGTTGAGAATTTCTTCAAAATGGACTCAGCAACTTCTCTATACATAGTGACAGGCCATGAAACTTGATTCACGATCATCGTAATTTTGCAATAAAGTCTTTATTTTTACTCCATAACAACCAGGTGAATAGACATTGTTTTCCGGTATAAGAATGGGCCATACTCTGGAAAAAAGGGGGCTTATCTCGGTAATGTATTGTACCAAGAAAGACATTACATAATTAGAGACCCATAAAATCCACTTAGTCTAATAACCGATTGAATCATGAGGTAGACTGGTCGTTTGACAGGCAGAAATTTGACCGATAGCAAACAGGATTTTGGCCCAGGTCAGCCTGCGCACAGTGCTCAGGCTGATCTGAGTCGATACTTTTTATAGATGCATCAAGACCCCTTTTCACAGACCATGGCTCAAATGATATTACAATTTGACCAAAGAAAACTTTTGGTCATAGAATTATGGAGCAGACTGGGCACATCGAAGATCAGACTGCACATTTCGTGTAGTCTGATCATTGATCTACACTTTCTGCAAAAACTACTTCCGTCCATCTTCCATGTGAAAGGGTTACATCTACATTAACTCTTTACCATAGGTCAAAAGTTTAAATTTTGAAAGCATCAGCAAGCGACAATTTAGATGTGGCTCATATGATGGAATTTGTCTGTAAAAGGGTAGAAAACTTTGTGGGAAAAGGAGAAAATGCTGGTAACCAGCATTTTTTCCCGCAATGTTTTCAAAAAAAAGAGACATTTTTCACAGGGTCATTAAAACCCGGGATTGTCCGGTAAAAGGTTTAATAGCAAGTTCTATTGACTGAGGATTTACGTCCTGTATTAAATAAAGAGTGCAGACTTCTACGTAAATATGAAGCAGACGACAGTCTATTGAGACAAATATGACAGCCGACATCTATTTATTTTTGTCGTCTGCTTGACATGAATTACAAGGTAAATTAGGTGAATGAACTGGATTGATTTTTAAACTATCGCCCTGATGAACCGACCGTTTGCTAGACTTACTTTTCCTGTTCAGATCCATCGCCGAGGCTGTAAACCTTTTAGCGCATATATATATAACCTTTTTCAGAATCTACTGAAACTCAGAAAGATTCACGTTCTATAGACTCGACAACACAAGCGTTCTTTGCAGTCTGATCTTGATCTATGCCGTCCGCAAAAGCTCCCGTTTTGTATTGACCTCAGCCCAAGCGATACATGTCAATCGCCTGGCTTTTTAAATGATGAACAGCAAAACATTTGCCCTCTAGGAAGATGTTACAGGGATCTACTTTTTACCGCTGCATTATATACTTTTTGGTAGCGGTGTGCATTTTCCACTTCCGGTTACTCACTAAGAGTGCCCTGAAGTATTCCTACTTTAGCTTAAAAACGCATCTAGGTGGAACAGAGTTGAAGGGAAGCACAACTAAACTTTGTAACAGTATACAATTGTCATTGTTTCTCATTTTCGTTTTTTTTTCTGATGCGCATGCGTCAGTAGTCTTAGTACATGTCTCTGCAGGGACAGATTGATAAATCGAGGTTGTCATTTTAACAAAACGAACAAGTTATGTACTGTCGTTCATACATCGTTTTTCACTTAAACAATTTGCCGTTCAAGTTTTTTTTTTTGCAATTACCAGTACTAGTCTGGGGCTCTAAAGGTTTCTTGCCAAAGAACACTTTCATGAGTAATCCAGTGCTTCCACTGAGCTTGGAAATATATGTTCAAACGGAGAAAATTTTATCAATGAAATCCATGGAATTTTACTTATAAACCACAAGAAATATTAATTTGTTTCCAGAGTTAAGCAATTATCATCAACTGATACACGCTTTATGACAAAAAAAGTAAATTTACCATTACAGTGCCAGGATGATCAAAATAGACATTTTTAGTCGATTTTAAAGATCCCCAAATGATTTCAATTTCACGGCTGATATCGGCCGATATGTCTCAGTATCATAGGCATAGCGAAGAGAGTAGATCCAAGGTTAGACTATATGTTTTGTGCAGTCTGATCTTAGTCTATACATATCCTAAAAAGAAACTGTAGTTGTGAAAGGCACTCTCAGCGTGAGGTAAACACGCAAATCGTGAGGCCATTTCGCAGAATTAGAGATCCGTCTACAATACTCGGAACAGACAATTTGTTTTGCGTTTAACGATTTACCAAACGATGAAATTTTAGACCTGTCCGAATTCAAAGCTGTTGCAGACGACTAATTTAACAGATTCAGTGTGATTAAAATGAAAGGATTTTTTCCTCGATAGAGAAGAAAACATTGTGGGGAAAGGTGAAAATGCTGGTTACCAGCATTTTCTCCTTTTTTTTCCCCCCACATTTCTTTTTTTCGAAAGACTGGGTTTCAATAGTGAAAGCCAGCGAATAGGTGGAAAACAGTGCAGTTTCCACTCAATTGTTTGTCTCGTTTTGTGTACGTTAAATGAATCTTTTCCGGATTAGCCATCTGGGCGTTCAGATTTATTGTTTCTTGACTAAGTTATCAAGATAAAGATCTTACTATCAGTTGCTTTTAACCCTCAAACTGTTAAATAAATTAAAGGAAAATTTCCAGTCAAGAGTAAAAACCCAAGTATGGCGGTTTCAAGGTTGATTTCACCGGAAATAAAAATACCGTATCGGACAGTGTAGATCAAAGATCAGACTGCACGTTTTGTGCAGTCTGATCTTGATCTACACTGTCCGCAAAAGGCTCTTTGGTTGCGTTTAAGTTGATTTCACCGGGAAAAAAAACCGTATCGGACAGTGTAGATCAAAGATCAGACTGCACGTTCTGTGCAGTCTGATCTTGATCTACACTGTCCGCAAAAAGGCTCTTTGGTTGCGTTTAGCAGCCTAAGGTTTTAACAAGGCGGACGGGAATCGCTGATAACCCGTTATGTAATTCATTAGCATCTCTGCTCCGTACCTCTTGAAGCAATTTTTCCTACACAAACTTTTAAAAACATTATTATTATATGAGCTATGCTCTGTGAAAAAGGAGTTTAATGCATCTGCAAAAATTGTCGAATTTTTTTTTTGCTTTTGGTTAATTTTCTGCACGTCAAAGGACAATTCTATCTCAGGATTCGGTCGGTTTTTAGACAAAACGGATTTTACGGAACTAAAGTTATGTGATGTGTTGCTTGGCATAATGCATCACGGAGAGATGAGTTAACTCTTTACCAAACGACAAAATTTTAAACCGGTCCAAATTGAAAGCTTTAGCAGACGAGAAAATAAGTGTTACTCAAAAGTTGAAATTTGTTTTGGGAAGAGTAGAAAACATTGTGGGAAAAGAAGAAAATGCTGGTTACCAGCATTTTCCCCTTTTCCCACAATGTTTTCCAAAAGCTTTTTTCTCAGGGTCGTTAAATGTCGGGATTGTGTGGTAAACCTACTTTTGCCAGAACATTGCTAATGTGTATAATATAGAACATAAATAAGAATAGAGGTTTGTTAAATGCGTGCACATGAAACTATCGTGCCAAAGGGGAAGAGAGCTTGTTCCGAGCATTTCCGCTTCTACGACATATTTGTTTTGATGAATAAGTGGGAAAGAAGCATGAAGCTTGGGAAGAAGATTGTGCGAAGTACTGGTAAAAGAAACTGCAGGATAGCATGGATATGTACACTGTCCGCCGCGGCATAATTGAAATAATGTTAAAATTGGATTTAAACGCAATACAAACAAACAAAATCCTCCACCACAAGATTATACTCTTCACAATCAAAGCTTCTGCAGGACGACAATTTCGAAATTTGAATGAGCAATTCTTTGGCAAAAGGAGGCTTAATGCACCTTCGTAGTGCCTTATACCAAGCAAGACATCACATAATTATGGATCCATAAAATGCTCTTTGTCTAACAACCGACCGAATCATGAGGTAGACTGGTCCTTTGACAAGCAGAAGTTTGACTGATAGGAAAACGTTTCGGCCAAGGTCCTGGGTCGATTCCTTTTTCCTTTTGTCGGTACATTAAGCCCCCTTTCCACAAAGCATGGCTCAAAAGAAATTGGCTGAAATTCTCTGATAGGGAAGAAAACATTTTTGGGGACGGAAAAAAAATACTCTCCCTTTTCCCTCAGTGTTTTCAGAGACTCTTCTTCAAGGCAGTTAATACACGGAATTTGTAGGTAAAGTGTTAACTCTTTACCAGACGACAAAATTTTAGACTTGTCCAAATTGAAAGGATTTGCAGACGACAAATTAACCCTTAGGTTGCTAAGCGCGACTTTAGGTTCTTTTGCAGACACAGAAAACAGAATGTGCAGTCTGATCTTTGATCTACACTGTCCGATAAGAAGATATCTTTCTCCTAGAAGAAAAAAAAAACGTTTGAAATAACAAAATTTGGGTTTTTACTATCGGCTTGAAAGTTTCATTCCTCTTATCTGTATTTCCACTTATATTTAGCAAAATAAGATTTAAATATAACCCAAAACATTTAAAGTGTCTTTCGTAGAATAGAAAACATTGTGGGAAAAGGAGAAAATGCTGGTTACCAGCATTTTCTCCTTTTCCCTCAATGTTTTCAAAAAGCTTCTTTCTCAGGGTTGTTAAAAGTCGTCAAAGGGTTTAATGAAACACGTCTACAGACAATTTTTGACGTAAATGGCCGAACGTGGAGATCTAATCAATGCAAACTGATTATGTAATTTGTTGGAGAAGAATAGGGCGTGCCTGTGCGATTGATAAAATCATGCATGAATTCTGTTTTGCGCCAGACATTGGACCATGCTCTGGGAATATGGGGCTAGAAGCATCTCCGTGAATCATTACATACCACGCAAGTCAACACATAATTATGGATCCATAAAATCCATTTTATCTAACAACCAATTGAATCATGAGATAGAATGGTCCTGAGATCTGCAAAAATTGCATCAAAGGCAAAAAGTTTCGACACGGGTCAGCCTGCGCGGACTGCGCAGGCTGACCTGAGTCGATACTTTTTGCAGATGTATTAAACTCCCTTTTCACATAGCATGGCCCATTTATTTCTTTAGTAAGTTGGTCAGTTTCTCATGCCTATTAAAAAAGTATTATGGTACATACATACCAGTTATACCACGGCCAGTGCACCCACCTATCCATGTAGTCCTCGGCCCGTTTTCACCGATCATTCTTCATGCAAAACATCCGGAGTCTAATTCACAAGAATCTTAGAACTAAATTGGAAAGTAACGCAAGAACCGCAGAACAAACATCTCCACATTTTGTACCAATCGCAAATTACTATTTATTAATTCCAGACTTATATCAAAAAGTAGGTCGACAGCGAAATTATACAGATACGCCGAAAAAAGGCGTGTCCCGCAACGGGATCTACTTTAAAGTGAACTGTTTTTAATTCGGCTCTATTTTGAATTCACACTCCAGCTAATGTCCAAAATGTACAGATTTATTTCAAGCTTACGACGAATACCTGCCCTTCAAACGATGCAAATTTTATTCAGAAACGATTGATTTACACGATTTGACAAGGGTGTGTTTCAAGAGGCTTTGGAAAAGATAAATGTCGTCTTGCAAATTATGTAAAACTAATCAATTTATCAAACAAAGTCAGCCCATTTTGTTATCCTTACCATTGTTAGTGATGTTACTCCTCCCAATAACTGTGAAGCTGGCAAAGCAGCCGCTGATCGACAATTGACATTGGTGTCTAGTTACATAATTAGCATTTCAGCTTGATATTAGAAAATCTGGGTCTGTATTCACCAACCATTCTTAAGAATATCCTATGTCGTATTCTCTAGAATTTTCTAAATTTGAAAGTAGCTAAAGCATTTGGGCAAAAGGCAAAAGGGGGCTTAATGCATCTCCGTGATGCATGATACTAGGCAGGTCGCCATGTTATTATGGATCCATAAAATCAATTTTGTAGAAGCCTAAACCTCGAGGTACACTTGTCCTTTGACATACAGGAAACTGACCGATAGCTCTGTGACCGTGCTCCCTGTGGAAACAGAGCTTGATGCATCTGCGAAAAGTATCGACTCAGGTCAGCCTGCGCAGTCCGCGCAGGCTGACCTGGGCCGAAACTTTTCGCTATTGGCCAATTTTCTGTGTGTCAAAGGACCAGTCTACCTTATGATACAATTGGTTGTTAGATATAATGGATTTTATGGGTCCATAATTACATGATATCCTGCTCGTTATAGTAAACCATGGAGATGCATTAAGTCCCCTTTTGTAAGAGCATGGCCCATATATAAGTGACAACTGAAGGTCGCATTTGTTAAGTAACGGGTAAATTTACCACATGACAATATTTTTAGACTGGTTCATATTGAAAGCCGTTGCAAGATCAAAGATCAAACGTTGCTAAACTGATAGAATTTGTCTTTGAAAAATTAGAAAACATTGTAGGAAAAGGAGAAAATGCTGGGTTTCCAGAATTTTCTCGTTTTCCCACAATGTTTATTCAACCTTCTCCTTTGAAGTCGTTCAATCACCGGATTTCTGGTAAAGAATTATTAGCCAAAATTGAGTCATGCCATTTGCGATGGAAATGTATGACCCTGTTTTCTACGGTTTCAGGTTCGAATCTCCGTGTCTACAACACTGACCTCCACCAGTCTGCAGATTGATGAAGGCTGGTACAACACGCATGATGGCAGCAAACTGATCGAGCTCGAAGGACCAATTTTCCTGACCAAAATGGAGAAAATTGCCGATAATCCGTAAGTTTGGTTGCTATTTTCCCCATACTCGAGCCATGCTCCCTGTGAAAAGGGGGGGGGGGGGGCTTAATGCATCTGCAAAAAGTTTCAAGCCAGGTCAGCCTGCGCAGTCCTTTCAGGTTGACCTGGGTCGAAACTTTTTGCTATTTGCTATTTAGCATGTCAAAGAACCAGTGTATCTAATAATTCAGTCGGTTGTTATACAAAATGGAGTTTACGGATCAATAATTAAGCAATGACTTGCTTGGTATAATGCATAAGGCCCCCTTTTGCCAGAGTGCGGCTCGCTTGGTTTGATCTGTTTTAGCGTTTTAGGTCGTGTTCTGCATTATTTCAGTTATGTCATGGCGGTCAGTGTATCTTTCTATGTGCCCCCGGTGTTTTGTCACTTGCATTCTACAATGTATTATTTCTTAGCCACTGTCCTTTTTCCAAATCAGGCTGAGGCGAAACAATTAACTATTCAGCGGTGACAGGGGAAAAAAATCCGTCAAACTGGATTTCATCAGTCCTTCGACAGACTTTAAGCTGACCCCGGGTTCGAACTCGAAACACTTGGATTATTTACCCTGTAAGATACGAGTGCCTTGTGATTTCAAAAACCTGCATGAAAAATTTGTGCAACAGATTAATGGTAACCAATACAGAGATACCCTGCATCAAGCCATCACCAACGAAAAATGTTAAGACAGAAAAGCAAAAGCAAATGAGCCATGCTGTGTGAAAAGGGGGCTTAATGCATCTGCGAAAAGTATCGACTCAGGTCAGCCTGCGCAGTCCGCGCAGGCTGACCTGAGTCGATACTTTTCGCCATTGGTAAATTACCTGTACATTCAAGGACCAGTCTACATCGTCATTAAGATCCGTTATCATGAGATGTCTTGCTTGGTATGATGCGTTAGGGAGATGCATTAAACCCCTTTCGCCAGAGCATGACTCATACTGTTGACGACACGTGCGGAAATATTTATAGAAAAAATAGTCTTAGCTCTAGTAACATCACTCTTCCCATTCACTAAAAAGCTGACTACAGGCAAGGGCGTGTTAGTTTATATGTAAATGTAAATGGTTTTATACATGTTAACTCTTTCGCTGTCACTAAATGGATCCAGCTCTCCTCCGATGTCTTAGGGAGTCTTTTCGTGGACACTGAAGACACTTTTCCTGAAAGTTTGGATTCGCATAGCAGACGATGTAGATCCAAGATCAAACTACTCGTTTTGTACAGTGTGATTTTGATCTACGCAGCCCACAAAAGCTACCCAACACGACCTTGGCAGTGAGTGATTTTAAAATAGATTTTACATTCGTTTGATTTATAGATTCCTGGCTCCCCTCTCAGTAGAGCCTGTTGGTCACAGGCATGGACAAAAGGAAGACGGCAAAACGTTATCACTCCAGAAAGATGGCCGCATCAGACGTCATAGAGGTAGTCACGTGGAGAAAAACACCCTTCCTCAAGGTCACAGCAGAGATATGGCAGAAAGACCGATCTATAGACATCCTGCTAAAAGCAACGACTACGCCTCAAATAATGTACCAGATGACAATCTAGTGAGACACAAGCACAATGAAGTTGAAAAACTCTCGTCTCAAGAAGTCAAATTACTGAAAAACGTCATCAGAAAATCTGGTTTCAAGGCTACTAAAAAAGAAATTCCCAGGCTGATTCCCGATTCTAAATATAACAATGTTGAGACTGTACCAAGCCAATCAGCGGCCCAGAAACCGAAATACACAATGAAATCTACATGGAATATTCAAACGTACAGCGGAATAATTGACGCTTTGGTTAGCGGCCATAAAGTTTATTTCTCCGCGAAAACAAAGAAATGCCACCACACAAATACCCAAGTTAAGGATAGATCAACGTTTGGCGACTATGTTGAGGTGTTTGAAATTCAAAAGGATTTCTCGGAAAAGCAACCCAACGTTTACATATCATTCTCGTTCAGAAGACTGGAACAAACAAAGAAAGGTCAGTACTCTATCGTATTGTCAAGTTAACCCTCTATCACACAATCCCGAGTTTTAACGACCGGAAGGCTTTTGAAAACATTGTGCAAAAAGGAAGAAAATGCTGGTAACCAGCATTTTTTCCTTTTCCAACAATGTTTTTCCATCCCCTTCTAATACAAATCTTATCATTTGAGCCACATCGAATTTTTTTCGTCTGCAAATGCTTTCAGTTTGGACAAGTCTTAGATTTTGTCGTTTGGTAAAGAGATAATCCATTTCCGCATTGCATCCCAAAAGAAAATTACAGGATTCGACTTAGAAAGCATTCTTGTTGAATAAGAAAATCAAGAAAAATGTAGAACATGTGAGGGGCGTTCTGTGAAAAAGACGGTTTAATACCTTCACATAATTATAGATCCTTAAAGTCAATTTTGTCCAACAACCAACTGAATCATGAAGTAGAATGGTACTGAAGCATGTAGAAAATTGATCTATAACGAAAAGTTTCGACCCAAGCCAGCCTACACGGACTGCGGAGACTGACATGGGTCGAAACTTTTTTTGCTATTTGTATTTTTTTCTGCATGTCAAAGGACCGTTTTACCTCCAGATCCAGTCAATTGTTAGACTAAAAGGATTTTATGGATCCATTTTATGGATCCATAATTATATGATTACTTGCTTGGTATAATACCGAAGAAGCACAAAGTCCCCTTTTGCCAGGGCATGGCTCAGTCAAATTATTGTGAGATAGATACCTAGATTATCATAGAAAAAAATAATTATGAGCCGTTCGCTGGCAAAAGGGGCCTTAAAGCACCTCTGTAATTTATGATACCTATCAAGCCATCACATAATTATGGATCCATAATAGCCATTTTTTTTAACAACTGACTTAATCGTGAGGTAGACTGGTCATACTAAAAATTGACTTATAGCGAAAATAGCGAAAAGTTTCGGCCCAGGTCAGCCTGCGCAGATTGCGCAGGCTGACCTGGGTCGATTCTTTTCGCAGATGCATTAAGCCCCCTTTTCACAGAGCATAGCTCTAATTGAAACAGTCATTTATCAGTGGGTGTTTTAACACTTTTGGCAACAAAAACCATCAATGGCACAACATGACCATGTTGTAGGGGAAAACAGATCAACGTGAAAGAGCCCGTAAATCCGCTAAAAGGGTTTTGTGTTGAGACAGGGATTAACTTTAAGGGCGGGCTGATCCTAATTCAAACACTCTGGTCTAGATATAAAAATATGTTTCACTGTTTCTCATAAAATGCTGACTTCGTCACACCTAAGATAACGTTTTTTTTTTTTTTAAATTGCACATTTGCATAAGTTCAAAACTTTCAAAACAACTTTCATCTATTTTACCCGAATATGGGGTTCTTTTACATTACTTGGACTTTTGAAAACATTTTTACCCGGCCTGGTAGCTCGGTGATTAGCGTATCTCACCTTGTGGTTGCAAGTTCGATACCCGGTTGAAGTAAACTTTCTTTCCGGCGATTTTTCGCCTCTCACCCTTGATGCATGTGAGAAAAGTAGTCAGTGACTTGGAAGGAAAGTTCTGTCAGTACTGGTGTGAGAAAGCCAGGAAACACACGCGAGGGTGCACTGAGCACCGTGATATGATCTAAGCTGTTAAAAAATTATGAAACAAAAAGCATAATAATGATAATTGAAAACATTGTGGACAGCTGAGTTAGTTTGTTCTAAGGAACTTCCCTTTTTCTCCACAATGTTTGCAGAGAATTAAAGACTGTTATTCTCCTTTTCCTTGAAATGTATAGCATTTGTGTCACATGTCCCATCATTGGATGGCCGAAAATCAGTTTACACAAAATAGCAAGAAATGCGTTTTAAAAAGATAGACGGCGTAAATTTCCCAGCAAATAGGCAGGAGCCCTTAAAATAAACATGTCTACATTTTTTACCAATCACAAATTTCTATTTATTCATTTGTTATCAGTATCAAAAAAGTAGGTCAAAAGCTAGCACATTCAGCTACGCCGAAGAAAGCAATGATTGAGTTGCACTACATCAACTGTTCTCAAATCATTTACCACAACACTTTACCCCACAGCCTTCTAGAAACATACGTGAACAATGGCACATACGGTAGACGACACGTAATACGTGCTTAGGTCAAGGTCATTTAATTCTTTGATAAATGAGCCATGCTCTGTGAAATGGGGGATTAATGCATCTGCAAAAAAGTATCGACCAGGTCTGCCTAACCCTCTCCCGAGCCAAAACGTTTCGCTTTTGGTCAATTTTCTGCATGTCAAAGGAACGGTGCACCTCATGGTTCAGTCGGTTGTTATAGAAAATGGATTTTATGGATCCACAATTATATAATGACTGGCGTGGTATCCTGGATCATGGCAATTCATTAAGCCCCCTTTTGCCAGAGCAAGGCTTATATCAATATCATTCAGGAAGTACTTTTCATTTCCCCCAAGGATTTATTTATAATTCCAGTCATGTAACATAGTTGTCGTGATAAAAACCAACTTTTCTGTCTCTATCACACCCCACCATCCCTCTCTCCCTCCATCCGTCATCTCTCTCTCTCTCTCTCTCTCTCTCTCTCCCAAACCCTTCTAACGGGGGCTATGCAGATTTAAATACATGTATTTCCAACAACAGACTATTGCTCTTTTTCAAACATCGTATTCAAAAGCTGCCATACGCTAAGTCAGTAGAAAGGGGTATTTAATTTGGCATTTAGCCTGTATTTCTTCTTTCCTGTGGGAGGCTTAAAGATTACGATGAAACAAATCATTATCAGAAATAATCATAAGCGTCATGGCTTATTCACAGGTTTCCAGGAAGTTGTAAAAGACATCCTTGTCCATAGAAACGGAAGTGTACACATAACGACCGTATACATGACAGACAGCGGGGATATAGACAGCCATGCTTTCGCCGATTGCGCCCTCTACAATCAGGACAACGGGTAAGTTTCATTCATCAGTGCTCTGTGAAAAGGGGACTTAATGCATCTGCAAAAAGTATCGTCCCAGGTCAGCCTGCGCAGTCCGCGCAGGCTGACCTGTGCCGAAACTTTTTGCTATCGGTCAATTTTCTGCATGCCCAAGGACCAGGCTGTAAGACAAAATGGATTCTATGTATCCATGATCATGTGATGACTTGCTTGGTATCATACATCACGGAGATGCATTAATCCTTGTCATGGCTCATTTCTTATTTCACGGCGAGCATTCATTTATTCATGTGTTTCCTGGGTTTTACCGGTACTTACCTTGTTTTCTGCTGTGTAATCTTTCTGGAAGTTCCCAAGAAAAGCAAGCCTCACTGGTAAAGATTAAACCCAGAACCGCTAGCAAGAAAAACAGACACCACAGTTAAACATTAAACCAAGAACCAACAGGGCCGCTCACCTATTTCATTTTTAGAGAGTGAATGGCACAATACACACTCATCGCCGATTATTTTTATTTATTTGAATTAACAGTAGGTAGATGTCAGAGAAAATGATGTTATTATTGATACTTATAGATCTAGAAATGCAAAAGGATTACCTATTACTTCATGCTTTTCGGTAGTTTATCGAGAAATAATGATGGATTATGGTTTGATATTTTACGACCCGTGAAAATACCGATTTCATATTTTCTAACTCTTCAGTTGAAGGCAAAAACAGTAGTTCCCGCGCTCTAGTTACCTAGGTAATTAGCGCGTGCCATTCAATGGGGGGGGGGGGGGGGGGGGGGGGAAAGAGAGAATATGACGTAATTTACGCTATATTTCTCGCGATTTACGCAATATTGTAATGCGTTGTTATGTGAGGGGGGTACGTCACGGGGAATTACCGAAAACAACTGTGCTGGATTTTGATGAAAGTCCCGACAAAAAGGGGTTTAAAGCATGAAATAAATAGAATATTTGTTTTTATGGTTGAAAGATCGAAATTTATTTCACCTCGTGAACATCATCGGTAATATTTTAACTGGTGGCTGCGCCACTCGTGAAAATATTACCGATGATGTTCACTCGATGAAATATATTTCGATCTTTCACCGAAAAAAAAAACAAATAGCATCTATTTACTTTACTATTTACTGCCCTAATAGTTATTGAAACTTGCGTTTAATGATAATATGTCAACATAGATCGGTCAGTCATTGTTGATTTCAAATACCATTGACAAGAGTGACAGGTTGTTATCCGAATGGTATGTCCTGTTTATGTGAACTTATTGCGTATGAACCCTTATTCTGCTACATAAGTGAAATGAAACTTTTAAGCCGACAGTAAAAACCCGAATAATGCTTTTTCAAACTTGCGATTTGGACAAAATTATCTCCTTATCGGACACTGTAGATCTAAGATCAGACTTCACGTTCTATGCAGTCTGATCTTGATCTACGCTGCCCGCGAAAGGTCAGTGAGTCGCGTTTAGCAGCCTATGGGTTAATGTAAAGCAGAGCGCGGTTTTACCTCTTTCGACATCATGTGGAACGTTGATAACTTTTAGATGGACCGCGTAGATCAAGATCCAAATGCACAGAGCGTGCAGTCTGATCTTTAATCCACACGGTCCACGGCTGCATTCTAAACCGCGATCCAAACTTTCTAATCATTATAATAGAACAGGACTTACAGCCTTAAAGATAAGCCTTATTTCATTCATTTGCAAGCAAAAGAAATAAACTCCGTAACCCATTACTGTATTCATACAACTTTTTTACAACCATGATTTTGTTAGTTGTTTTAACAAAAAGTTGCTGCTGTGGATTCATAATTACATGTATATGATGGCTTGCTTGGTATAATGCATCACGGAGATGCATTAAGCCCCGTTTTCACAGAGCATGGCTCATTTAGTCTTAAATTAAAACTTCTTGTAAAACACCTTTAAATACCAGACATATTTTTTTCTTTGCAAACATTAGTTACATTAAGTGAGAAGGTTAAATTTTGGATGTTTAGATAACGGGACAGTCGTTTGTAATAAGGCATGACGTCACAATACTGATCTGAATACGAATCCTTGTACTCGGTGCGTCCTGAAAAATACTGATGACATTTTTTTTTCCTTAATATGCCTTTCTTCTTTACTGATGATTTGCCAGCTATCGCCTTGCTTAATTTAGTGGTAAATCATTTTTGAGGTGGGGTGCGAAGCATTCCAGCTCAGATTTACCATGTTGGAAATTGAACCTAAAAAATCTGATTCTGGGGTACCAAACAGTGCAAAATCATTACCTGGTAAAATAGTTCTATTAGGCAAGCATTTTATTCACCTTGGCATCAAGGTATGACTAAAACGTTAACAAAAGGGGAACTTCCATGACTTGGACGATAAAAATGTAAACAAATACACCATTATCATAACACATTTTTAAAAAAGAATGTTAGAACAGACTACCATGAGGCATGCGTAGGTATACGCATTTCTGTATCAGTTCCACCAAATAGCGCCAAAAAGCGTCAACAAGTGCTGTGGGGAGCTTAGAAGCATCATGAGAACTCTTGTGGCAATATTTTTTAATAGGATTGCTTAAATTGTCTAGATATTGCTTGATAATACTTCTCATGTCGTTTTATTTTGACATTCTATTAAACCCTCCCCCCTCTCACACACACACAAAAAAAGAGAATTTCGTTAGATTGCTCCGGGATTTATAGGAGCTCTGTAAATGACTGCTTGCTTTTACGCAATTCTTTCTAGTAGCACTATGTGCTTATTATTTTGTACAACAGTTAGATTTCAATTTGAGCAGGATTAAACGTACCCCACCTCAGCAGCGCTTTCACCGCTTTGATTGAAGTCTGATGAGATTATGAAATCTGAACAACTTAATCTAAACGTAATCCTATCTTTGAAAGGGAAGAACATATTGGGACATTGCGGGGAAAAAACCTGGTTACCAGAATTCAGTCTCTTTCCCACGATACGTTTTAAATAACAATGTCTGCCAAAAGTAAACAAATTGGGTGTTAAAATGCCATTTAAAAGTACTGAAATTATTGTTAAGATGACAATCTGTTATTATATGGCCGGTGCAACTGTTAGTCACTGGCAGAGAAATTAATTTCAAAAGTAGGTTAAAAGTTGCCAAGTCACTCTATCTTTTGTTTACTTTTTGCCCGATTTTGAAATTTATTCATTTGCCAGCGACTAACACTTGTACCGACCACACAATAACGAATTATTATCTTACAATATTTTCCATACTTTTAAATGGTATGTTTTAAGTTTAAATGTATTTTGACACCTGCATTGTTAGTCGCTAATGGGCCCTTAAAAGCCCTTTTCTCTCAAGGTTGTTCAAACTCAGGAGGGTCACAAAGTTTGTAACGGTTTCAATTTAACCAATTCGGTCAAATTTTACAAAATTTGAATCTCCATCATCATACCTTTTTCCAGGGGTCCTGCGTGGCTTAGTGGCAAAGTGTTGGACTCGTGACCTGGAGGCCCCGGATTCGAGCCTCAATGGATCAATTGGGTTTTTGTTGGGGGTGTGCTTGGGCAGGACACTTCAGAGCCCTTGCCTAGTACTGGGTAAACCCAGGAAATACATGAATATGTGAGCTGTCGCCGTGATGTACCTAAAATAATGTTGAAAGCGGCGTAAAACACCATTCAATCAATCAATCAATCAATCAATCAATCAATCTGTCTCATCTCTTTTCCAGTAAAGGTGACGTGCGGTTTTACCTCGACCCGTACAGAGATGTTCATCCCATTCCCAGATACAATAAGCTTAGATCAGCTCTGCAGAAAGGCAAAATGGTTCGTTTGACGACAGAATTCGATAAATGTAATGGCGGCAAAGCAGATCACGTGATTCTGGGCGGAGAAATACGAGGTAGGTAATTCGAAGTGACATTATCCGGTTTTTGACCTTGACCTAAGGTCAGATCTTTGATTATATTGATTAGAAAAGAATTAATCAATATAGACAAAGATATGTCTGAATATTGTTTTCATCGCAAAGTACACCCTTGCTTTAAAGTCTTTACCCTACTTCATTTTTTTTTTAATCTTTCCCCATTCTGAAAGCATTTAAAGATGACGAATGTAATAGGTTTCAATTGATAGGCATAGTTCTGAAAGGACTTAAAACATTGTGGGTAAAAGAGAAAACGCTGGTACGAGCATTTTTCCTTTTACTCACAATGTTTTTATTTTTAATCCTTTTCTCAGAGGGTCTTTGAAATTCGTGATTGCTTGATAAAAGGATAAATTTTTAGTGGCAGATTTCTAGAAAAATGAAAAAACCTTGAGAAAAGGAAATGAATACCGTCAGGTCTTGCTTCTTCAGTCTTTGTGTGGACTAAAGAATAGGTAACAAGATTTAAGCCCTTTACCAAACGACATAATTTCAGACTGGTTCAAATTCAAAGCATTTGCAGACGACAAAACAAACGATGCTGAAATGCTGATTTCTGTCTGTGATAAGGTAGAAAACATTGTAGTAAAAGGAGAAAATGCTGGTAACCAGCATTTTCTCCTTTTCCCACAACGTTTTTAAAAGGCTTTTTCCTCAGGGTCGTTAAAATCGGGATTGTGTGGTAAAGGGTTTAGTGTTGCAGAAAGGTGTCGCAAAGGATGCATCGGAGGCAGGGGCATAGCCAGGCGGAAGCTTTGAAGATCTTGCTTCAACACGATTTTGTGCAAAATATGCATTTTCCGAGGGAAAAAAAAGGCGACAAGTAGCCAAATACATGGAAGCTCAGCCCCGGTGTTAGCCAAATGCTACGTTCCTGTCCACTTTTGCTACGTTCCTGTCCTCTTCGTGCTATAAAGCATTTGGCAAACACGTAATAGAATAAAGTGGGTAAATTTATGTCAAAAGCAAATTCAGTAGCATTCTGCATCGTCAGTGTTAAGATTTCTAAAATTAAAGTTTGGTTCCCTTGTCCGACCTCGTATACTTGTGTCAAAAAGAAATGACGAAACAACAAAAGTGGGGACCAGAGTAAAATACTT
This sequence comes from Tridacna gigas, assembly GCA_945859785.2. Taxonomy (NCBI): domain Eukaryota; kingdom Metazoa; phylum Mollusca; class Bivalvia; order Cardiida; family Cardiidae; genus Tridacna; species Tridacna gigas. The sequence goes on from OX244034.2 coordinate 33,245,265, forward strand.
GAATCCTTAGAAGCACAATTTTGACACCCGTACATAGGTTTATCTCTTGATCTGGCAGCCTTATAATGAGGCACAAAAACTCTTTTTATCAAATGCAATTTGCCGGTACTAATAGCGTCATTTATCCGGTGTCAGGGTCGCTTATGTCATTGATAAGGCCGTTTGTGTCACTGATAAGAGATAACCTCGGCACGCAATCTTTCTTGATCGTGGTGCTAAATTAACACCATAGAACAGGTGAGGTACAGGTATCACTAACTGCCTTTCATAGGGTCCACGATTGGAATGCGATTTCATTTTTCTGCTAATTACCATAATACTGCCTAGACGAAACTTGCAGCGGACGGCTTTGAAAATAAAAAGCCTTAAAAAAAACTTTATCGATAATATTATTAATTTGTTAAACATCATTAGCACCGTGTAAACATGTGGAAAACATTTAGCCATAAGATTTCAAAAATCAGTCCGCTGCGACAGTCGTCTACATGAAGTAAGACAATGAAAGACATAAAGTGCATCAAGAAATTGTGTTGAATGACATTTCTCAATTTGATATCGTAAAAAGTAAGAAAAATTTGTCTGAAACAGCATAAAACATTGTGGGAAATGCTAGCTACAAGCATTTTCTTTTCCCTAAACGGTTTCCAAGTCTCAGTCTTCAAGGTCGTCAAAATACAGTTTTGTTTGTTTGTATTGGAGTGCAACGCCATTTTAACAGCTCAGGTTATATCATGGCAGTCATCACGCAACCATGTGTTTCCTGGCTTTCTCACACCAGTACTGACACAACTTGCTTTTCAAAGCCACTGACTACTTTCCTCACATGCATGGGAGAGGAGAAACGAAAAATCGCCGGAAAGAAAGTTTGCCTCAACCGGGTATCGAACTCAAAACCACCAGTTTACGAGTCAGATACGCTAACCACTGACCTACCCGGATGGGCCGTCAACATACGGGATTGTGTTGTATGAGGATTCATAAGCTAAAATTCCTATCAGCATTCGACTTAAATATTCCAAAGAAATAACTGAGTATGTGTAATTTAATCCTTTACCAGACGACAAAATTTTAGCCTTGTCCAAATTGAAAGCATTTGCAGACGACAATTTAGATGTGGCTGAAATGGTGCAATTTTTCTTTGATAGGGCAGAAAACATTGTGGAAAAAGGAGAAAATGCTGGTTCCCAGCATTTTCTCCTTTTTCCACAATGTTTTCAAAAGGCCTCATTCCCAGGGTCGGTAAAATGCAGCATTGTGCGGTAAAGGGTTATAGGGTCGCAAACAAACACACACACACACACACACACACACACACAAACAAGTAGAACTACGGCCTAGCTACGTGTTTACCTCGTCTGTGATTATTATAATTATTATTTGTAGATGTAAGTCTAGTTATTTTGGTCCTGTTATTTTTTGAGTGTGAAGATTAATAGCGATAACGTTGTGTATCAGTTTAACACTAGACATTCACAACATATGAAACATAGAATAAACCGCACCTTGACTTTGGACCGTCTCAGCTCTTAAGCTTAGAATGCGGTAGTTTATTTCACTGTGCGTATTATACAGAGGATATTTTTTCCGGTGAAAGATCGAAATTTATTTCATGCTTTTCGGTAGCTTGTCGAGAAATTATCGTTTGTTATTTCATGGTTACAACCAGTGAAAAATACCGATTTCATGGTATCAGGAAAACTGTCCCCTGGAAAACTGTCCCCCGGAAAACTGCCCCCCTCCCGAAAACTGCCCACCTAGGACAACTTCACCCCCCCACCCCGGAAAACTGCCCACCACCTAGGAAAACTGCTTCCCCCCCCCCCCCCCCGGGAATTTTTTAACATCGTAATACTGATGCTGTTGACTATTATTTTAATGCATTTTATTTTCATTGATTGAATTTATTCCACGTGATTGCACATTTCTCGAGACATTAAGATTCCTTTTTAGAGGTTTAATCCTGTTTAGGGGAAGTGATTCCTTTGAAAGGTTTACTCCCATTAAAGCTAACCGATTGCTTTTAAGCATTTACTGCTAAGAATTTTGCGCTTCAAACTGTGCCGTGAGCATTTAAAAATACATTGTAAATATATTGTTTGATAAAGATGAGTACTAAAAGGGAAAAAAAAGATGTATGCTTTGCCCAATAAAAAAAAAAAAACACTGAATTAGGAATAAACGGAAAAAAAGATAGATGCTTTGGTTTGGTTTGGAGTTTAACGCCATTTTAACAGCTCAGGTTATATCATGACGGTCAATGATGCACCCATGTGTTTCCTGGCTTTCTCATACCAGTACTGACACAACTTTCTTTCCAAAGCCACTGACTACTTTTCTCACATGCATGAGAGGTGAGAGGTAAAAAATCGCCGGATAGACAGTGTGCCTCAACCGGGTATCGAACTCGCAGTTACCAGGTCACGAGTCGGATACGCTAACCACTGAGCTACCCGGGCGGGCAAAAAGGTAGAAGCACCATATCATTCTTGAAAAGTGCCTATATTTCTTTGTGTATGTATGTTCTATTTTGTTTAATGTTACCATCACAGTATTAGAACTAAAACAATAAAATAAGAGAATTAAAAATTATAATAATAACATAAAGCGAGGATATCTATGGCAGTTTCTATCTTTCTGGTAGAACTTTCCATCACCGCCTGATTAGGCTTGTAGATGAACCAAAATAGTTTTTTTTTAGTAAAACAAGAAATACACATAAAAGTGTGGGCGGGGCAGTTTTCCGGGGAGGGGGCAATTTTCCTATGGGGGCAGATTTCCATGCGGCACTTTTCTCTGTCTTCCGGGGGCAGTTTTCCTATAACCCATTTTCATATTGTCTAACTCTTCAGTTGAAGGTGGAATCAGTAGTTTCCTCGCACTGGTTACGTGGGTACACAGCGTTAACAGAGGACGGGCTGTCCAGTCCTGGGTCTACTCTGATCAACATCTTTTAGATATTCTGGAAAAAAAAAAAATGATTAAAAAGGATACACTGGAGAGATCCAGTATCCTGTTTAATCCATTGTAGTGGGAAATATGAGGTACCAAGATTTTCTCCTTTTCCCACAATGTTTTCAAAATGTTAAAACACGTGATTGTTTGGTAAAGGGATAAGAGGGTGTGGCATATGGACTAAATACAGATCGTTCATATGTAACAAAATGGATGTAGTTAGAGTAATGTCGGCTCTGCACAGAATAGCGTGTCACAAGTAATTTACTTCGTCAATATATAAGTTGCCCTCATGTTAATGAAAAGCCCCTTACCTCGTTTCGTGTAAGCACATCATTAGATCAGGGTCCGTATGCACGAACTATTGTTAAGAATGTCCTAGTCTTATTCACCAGAATTTTTCTGCATTTGAAAGTAATATAACCACTGATTGGCTAAACCGTTTTGTTTAGTCAATCAGTGGTTGTGTTACTTTCTATCTCAAGAATTAGACATGGGTATTCACGAAACCAGTCAGAGCTGCATTCTTAGTCTAATTCTACATTAAGAAAGTAACGCAATTTATGATTGTTTAAGCCGTTTGTTTCTAACCAATATGGAATTGCGTTACTTTCAAATTTAGCAAAATTCTTGAGAATTACACTGAGAACGTTGTAAAGAATGGTTGGTGAAAACTGGCCTAGATCTGTATGGTTATTGATTTCGTAGTCGGCCGACAAAATTTTAGACTTGGTCGAAACTGGATACTTTTGCAGGCGGCAAATTATATATGAGCCTTGCTCTGGCAAAAGGGGGTTTATGCATCTCCGTGATACATAATACAAAGCAAATCATCACATGATCATTGATCCATTTTGTCTAAACACCGATTTTATCAGGAGGTAGACTGGTCCTTTGACAGACATAGAATTGACCAAAGGCAAACATTTTCGGCTCAGGTCAGCCTGCGCGGACTGCCCCAGGCTGACCTGGTTCGATACTCTTTTGCAGATACATTAAGTCCCCTTTTAACATAACATGGTTCAATAATGGTTTCAAGTGAATGAATTTTTCTATGAAAGTATAGAAAACATTGTCTGAAATGAAAAAAAAAATGCCGGTTTCTAGTATTTTCTCCTTTTCCAACGATGTTCAAACGGCACGAGTCAATCCCCGCCGCAGTAAGTTTTGAATGGAGAATGTCCTAATGTCAGAATATAGCATTCCCAGAATCGCAGTACTGGCGGATCGAGCTCTGACATATCAGCCGTACCTCGCAAGGTTAGACTAGTTATCGGGGGGGGGGGGGGGGTTGCGAATTCGAGCCAAACATCTTTCCAGGGATTGATGAAAGACATTGCGACAGGATTTAATCCTTCGGTGATGTAAATCCGCCCTAATGTAACGTGTTTTATTCACGTGATAGTAGAAAGTTTTATTATGGCAAAAACCAGTGAAATAGCTAGATGTCTTTATGGGACAACGAGAATGATTCATCGTATATAGAATTAACAATTTAATGTTTTACTAACCCTTTGGATTCTCATCACAATTGATTTTGGAGCCTGGTCCAACTATCATTGTTTCCCATTTTGAGGGGTTGAGACATGTCATAACTGTCCAAAGCAATATCGTGTCGATTCGGAACATCTTGCCAGCTCAAGCCTGGCAAGCCGTGGGCGTTGTGGTGAAGAAAAAAAAACCAATGGAAATGAATGAAAGTAGATATATAGAGAGCCTGAAAATTTTCACACATTCTTAATGACCTTTTGCGGACAGTGTAGATCAAGATCAGACTGCACAGGACTGTGCAGTCTGATCTTGGATCTACACTTTCCGATAAAGAGATATTTCTTACCGCAAAATAACTTTGGGATAGCAGCCTTTGGGTTTTCATTATCGACTTGAAGGTATTATTTAACTTACTAAGCAGGTTAAGGGTTAACTGCGAATCGAATAGTTTTTGTGGACCGCGTAGATCAAGATCTGACGGCACAGAACGTGCAGTCTGATCTTGACATACACCGTCCGCTACACTGCTGCCTTAACCCTTTACCAGACGACAAAATTTTTGCCTTGTCCAAATTGAAAGCATTTGCAGACGGTAATTTCAGTGTGGCTCATACGGTGCAAGTTTTCTTGTATACAGTGGAAAACATTGTGGGGAAAGGAGAGAATGCCGGTTACCAGCATTTTCTCCTTTTCCCACAGTGTTTTCAAAATGGTTCTTTCCCAGGGTCGTTAAAAGGCGGCATTGTGTGGTAAAAGGTTAATCATCATTAGCTGCAGAGGAATTATACTTTTTGACCTCGAAATAAAGGTGTTTAATGTTGGTATCAACATTGTTTTAGTTATATCGCGGCGGCCAGTGCACCTATCCATGTTTTCATGGTGTTTCTCTTATAAGTACTTCGCAAAATATGACCCACATGACTCTTGCTGTTTTCCTACATAACCAACCGTCATTGAAGAAAAAAAAAAATGAGCAGTGAAAGAGGAATGAATCCTGTCGCCATGACTATCATCGGTCCTCGGAATTATAACTGGCCGAGCTGGCGATTCGAACCAACGACCTCCTGGTTTCAAGCCCGGTTCTTTACCGAGTTATAGGGCCCGGTGAAGGAAAAGTGGAAGATAAGGGCGTGAAAACCTAATTAACATGACAGACTGTGGCAGGTGTATGATAAATATCGAAAATCTATTTGACCCCGAGATTAATATCTATAAAACCCTGATTGATTTTTAAATGATCTGACGTGACTGCATGGAAAAGGAGTGTAATCATTTTCCCCAAGTACCTTTTATCATAAATCATTGTAATTCATGTGATTGGTGGTTTATCCTGCTTTCAACAATATATCAGTCATAGCGCACCGACAGCCCATCTTATCTGCTTTACAAGGTGGCCTCCGCAGTTCACCAATACTCGGCAGGATATCTGCAATGTATTGCCTAAGGACATTCTCATTTGACCAGCGCCGACAGTGGAAATCAGTCTTAGTATTTTCCTGTATAAATCCAGTGTTTTATCCATTTAGCTAGGGAGAACCTCTATTTCTGATAAGAAGATTGTAAATGTATTTTTTTTTTCTGGGAACGAACGTGACATTTGCCGCATAAAGGGATTACAGTTTCTTTTTGCGTTTCGTAATTTATAAGTAGACCAGCGAACAATTTATTAAGCAAAGAAACTGCAGTTTTTGTCGGACTGTTACCCGGCTATTTTGGCGGCGATCTGCCGGAAATAGAGAACAATAGAAATTACTGTTGAAAATCTGAGTATCGCGATTAAAAGAAGATCTGTTACGCCATTCGTGGAAATGAGTAATTCTTAGATTTATTTTGGAAGGAAAAAAATGTTTTCAAATATCAAATGATTTGTACCAAAGCTTGATGACTCTGTAATAACTCCATTGTGAGAAATTCTGTTTCTCTTGTCCTTTAGTATTTTGATTTCTTGATAGGCACATGACATCCAACAAAGACGGAGCATAAGACGTGTTCCTTCTACCTTGCATTGTCTAATTTATCGTCATTTGCGTTGAATTATATTGTTTCGAAGGAAAGTTTAGAGTGACTTGAGAAAGCCGAATTCTTTGAATTAGGAAACTCTTTGTTAACCCTTAACCTGCTAAATAAGTGAAATGAAAATTTCAAACCAATAGTAAGAAACCCAAATGTTGCTATTTCAAAGTTATTTCTAGGGGGAATATATCTCCTTATCGGACAGTGTAGATCCAAGATCAGACTGCACCTTTTGTGCAGTCTGATCTTGATCTTACACTGTCCGCAAAAAGGTCCTTGAATCGGGCTTAGCAGCCTAAAAGTTAAAATAGAGATCATAGAGAAAATGGTATACATTAACTAGAACAATTACGATCAAGAGAACATTTTCAAAAGGCCGCACATATTGCGTTGTGATTAATTTTCTCCCTTGTTTAAAGCTGTCAGGTTGAATTTTCTGTCGGCTTGCCCTGAAAACAATGAAAGACCTTTTCAAAGATTGTTTGGTCTGAGTTCTGGCGCTGAAAAAAAAAAATGGCGTCAGCGTTAATAGAATTGTCTATTTTGATTATAGCATTGTTCCTGATAGGAAACGATTATAAAATATGATATTTATGTCTGCATAATGTCACCTTTCAAATGTCAGGGTCGGCTGTGCTAGACTGGCGACCTATATTTCATAGACAATTGCAGTACACAAAAGGGCAGTGGGTAAGTCATAGAATCGGACCGGATTGGTCTTGATTCTTTCTATACCACAGACGACACAAGATGCTTTGGTGGACAGAGTAGATCAGAAATCAGACTGCACAGAACGTGCAGTCTGATCTCTGATCTACACTGTCCACTACTTTATTGGAGAGGTCATCAGACCTCTCCAACAGTGGTGAGTTTAAAAGGCAGACTGCCACAGAAATCGCTGTCTAAATCCATTTGTTTTTGCGAAATTGTTCTGATACACAGTCTATTTCGTCATGGCTTTATAAACAAACCGAAATCAAAAAACTGGAATAAGAAATAAACGTTTTTTTTTTTTTATGACGGATTTCAAAAAAGATTTATTATACTCTATTGATTGTAAATGATCTCTCCAATAATTGCAATTTTTCATTAAATAAATAAATCTAAGCAAAAAGAAAAAAAGAAGTTCGTTAAAAAAAAGAGAAAGAACACGGCGGGAAAAGATAACGTGACATGATACTGTCTGGAGAATTCGTACCCTGAAGAACTCGTACCCTAATCTCGAAAGCACGAGTTCTCTGGAGAACTCGTGCCCCACAAACAGATAAAAATAGGTTGATCAGTAGGTTTTCAAGTTCTATTTTTCAAAACTGACTAGACTCTAGCATTTTTCTCAGTTTTATACAAAAGATTCTATGGATTTATAATGATATAGATTTGATGAAATAACACAGAGTTGCCTCTATTGCGAGAATCCCGCGAAAATCAACTTATGAGCGGAAAAAAAAGTCGTGCCTCTTCGCCCTACGTACCGCACACCTCAAAAGAGTCCGTGGTCCTTTGGTTTTGGGCGGATTGCGCAGGCTGACATGTGTCGATACTTTTTGCAGATGCATTAAGTGCCGTTTTCTCGGAGCATGGCTCATTTATCTACTTTCTTAAATTTTTAACGTTTAGACAAACAACCTCTTCACTTTACATGTCTGCAGCAGACAACTTTTCAAAATATTGGAGGAAGAGGAGAAGCTGCTAGTCACTGCAGCTTCTCCTTTTGTCACAATGGTTTCCATAGCATCAAAGCACCATCTTCCACATTAATTATCAAAGTTTGAATTGTCGTCTGCATGCTTTTTCTGTTTGGGACAGTCAAAAAATTGCTGTTTGTTAAAAGATTAAAAGATGTTACATTCATTTTTAACATGTCTGGTACTAATATTATGTATGGGCCACCTTTATTTATTGTCATCAGGTAGGATTCTTGCCTATTCAGTGGAATTAGTATATTGTATCAAATTTTAATTGAACGATTTCTGCTTTCCAAAAATATTTTGGCTTATCTGAGCACACATTACAAACATTCATTAGAAGCTTGTTCCTTTTGAAAATGAGCCAAATTGGGTCATCATCTTCAGTTCTGTGTCCTTGAATTTTGAAAAAATATGCATTTCTGAGCATGTTAATAGCATATGGCCTACAATTCCTACAATATTATAACAATGTGGAACATGTACTGTTTTGTGCCTTTACACCAGCAAAATTGAAAAAAAAAAAAATGTTTTTTCTCATTCATTTAATTCCTAACTTGTTTGTTTACATCTACCAAAATATATTGAAATCAAAAGCCAATATACTATTTGAAAACATTGATGCCGACCTCTCCTGGCTTCTTTTTTAAAGAAGCCAACTTGTTCTTGATTATGGTTAAAATGTCTCTATCTTGCAGCTGAACTGTATTTGTTGCCATTGAACAAGAATATCTTATTTCACTTTTGTAGTGAAATATTTAACCCTTAATCTGCTAAGGCCGACTCACTGACATTTTGCGGACAGTGTAGATCAAGATCAGACTGCACAGAACGTGGTCTGATCTTGGATCTACACTGTCCGATAAGGAGATATTTTTCTCCAAAAAATAAATTTGAAATAACATTATTGAGGTTTTCCTATCGGCTCAATAGTTTTATTTAACGTATTTAGCAGGATAAGAGTTAATACGCTTTATCTTAGCTTATCTTTGACTTACTTCTTTTCGAAGATTGATAGCTGACATTGTAACAGCATTCATTCCTCTCTCACCGCTTCTCGTTGTTCCAACGATGGTTATATGGGAAAGCAGCCAGTGAGTTCGGAACAATATTGTGCAAAGTACTGGTAGAATAAACTGCAGAGAAGTATGGATAGGTGCTCTTTAATCATTTTGTTTAACCAATCAGAAACTGTGTTACTTTCTAAAGTTAAATAATGCTATGCCATTTACGATGGTTATAAAGAAATTCCTAATTTTTAACTCGGCTGTTTTTCGAAGAAAAGTTCGAGTTATTGCCGTAGCCCTGTTGTCGTTCGTGTCTGCGTCTGGATTGTCCTCGCCGTTGTGCAAATGCTTTAACATTTTATAATATGTCTGTTATTACTGAAGATATTTATTTCAAACTTTGACAAGTTGTTAACTATCAAAAGGGGAACCAGTACAACAAGGACAGATTAAGACCAAAGCATTTTTACACCTTTTTCGACTTAGAATTTTCACTTAAAATCACACAACTGCAGACGAGCGTTGGCACCCGCATGCGGTGCTCATGTTAATAAGGTATTCCTGATTGGCGGAAACCAACTGATGTATCCTATCAGAAATCGTGTTACATTCAAAATACAGAATTTGACGGAGAAGTTTATTTACGACTGTTGGCCAGTGCAGCCTCTAGGTTGATTTCCAGTTACCAGTAAACTACACATGTATAGCAGCGATTCATGGGCAGGGCTCTGGCAAATGGGGGTTTAAACGGATCTTCGTAATGCTTTATATCAAAGTCGTCGTATGAGAGGAGTCCTCATTGTCTAAACGCCGGCTGAATTCTAGAGTTAGATCGGCCCTTTAAACATGGAAAAAATTAACAATAGCGAAAAGTATCGACCATAGTCATCAGCCTGCGCGGATTGCGTAGGCTGACCTTGGTTGATACTTTTTGCAGAAGTATTAAAACCCCTTTTCACAGAATATGGCTAATGTATTTGAGCCAAGCTCTGGAAAAAAGGGGGCTTAATGCATCTCCGTTATATAGTATACCAAGCAAGTCATCACATGATGATGGACCCATGAAATCCATTTTGTCAAACAAATGACTGAATCATGAGTTAGAATGGTCCTTTGACATACAGAAAATTGACCGCTAGCGAAAAGTTTCGGCCCAGGTCAGCCTTGGCGGACTGGGCAGGCTGATACTTTTGGCAGATGCATTAAGCCCCCTTTTCGCAGAGCATGGCTCATTTTTTTTTTATCGTAATGTACATGTGTACCGATTAATAAAACTAATACTGTATTATGTTTCAAAGAGGAATTGATACGTCGATAAAAATGCATAGCAGGTGTCTTGAGCACTTATTTAACCTAAGACTTTTGTTAACCCCTAGGCTGCTAAGAGTGACTCAGGGACCTTTTTCGGACAATGTAGATCAAGATCAGACTGCACAAAATGTGCAGTCTGATCTTGGAACTTGGATCCGATAATCAGATAATTTTTCCTCCAAAAAACTTAACTTTGAAATAGCAATATTCGGGTTTTTACTGTCGGCTTGAAAGTTTCATTTGATTTATCTGGCACGTTAAAAGTTAACTTCTTCTGTACGAAATTTTAGAGAGAAAAATAAAACAGTAAGAAACAATGACGCTGTTGTTTAATTTTGACATACAGACGGAACAAAAAAAAAACCTGCAACCAGTGTATCTTTTGTTAGGCTTTTGTTGGACACTTTCTGTTTTTTTTTTGTTCCATTCGGTTTTGATTTTAATCTTTATATATTTTTTTGACGAGAGGATAGCTAATGGCTGCTTGAGAATGGGGGAAAAATTCAAGTGGATGTAAAACAATAAATTGTGCTCGCTTACAAATCTGTCAAGGTGCACCTACTTAAATACTCTTTGTTTGAAATAATACCCTCTGCAGAGGTTTTACCCCCACGAAGGGTGTTGTACTACGGGTCCATTGTTTATGACATGTAGGGGCATACAGCCAAATATCAGTTATTCAAACCTTCAATGATTCGAACTATTAGTTCAGCTGATCAGTGTCTAGAAAGCATCCGGTGGTTTAGGAAGAATATCATGCAAGGTACTGATAAAAGAAACCACGAGAAAGCATGGGTTGGTGCACTGACCACCGCAATAAAACTGAAATAACAAGCAGCATTTTCTCCTTCTCCCGCGGTGTATTCTACCCTTTCAAAAATCCAATCATTTGAAACAGGTTTAATTTTTCGTCTGCAAATGATTTCAATATTGATGAGTTTAAAATTTTGTCGTCTGGTACAGAGCTACCGTATTTGGACTTACCGCTATACCCAAGATGGGGTTTTCCATTCTCGTTCTTTTAAGAGCTCAGCCTATTTAGTTTTACATCGTAAACAAAAAACTACACCTACAAATAAAACTACATGTAAGCCATGCTCTGTCAAAAGGGAGCTTAATTGATCTGCAAAAAGTATCGGCCCAGGCCAGCCTGCGCAGTCCGCGCAGGCTGGCCTGGGCCGATACTTTTTGCTTTTGATAAGTTTTCTGTATGCCAAAGGACCACTGTACCTCATGATTCATTCGCTTGTTAGATAGAATGGATTTTATGGATCCATAATTATGTGAGACTTGCTTGGTAAAATGGATCACGGAGATGCATTAAGCCCACTTTTGCCAGAGCATGGCTAATTTATTCTTCTGTACAATGGTATACACTGTATTATGTGTACGGTTATACCAAGGCAAAAACAGTTTTTGGCGTGTTAATTATGGGACGATTGTTTTTTCAATGGCTATTTTTTTTCTTTTACATCAGCTATTACGTCATCATCAGGTATGACGTCATCATACCGAATAGCCTACTAATCTTCGTAATCGACGCTTGTTATTGATCATCTCACATTCCTACAAGGCTTAGCGAATCTCTGGAGCGAAAAATAAAAATACTTAAAGATTAACCCATTAAGGGAATACCAGTGAAAAAAATAAACGTAATCCCAAAAATAAGGGAACCCTGTTACTTGTTTCTTCTGACATGATATGATATTACCTATCAATATTTGAGTAGATTCCAAAAGCAACGACATGTAGTATCATCTCCAGTGTAGTATCATCTCCAGTGTGGCCGCCAGGTGTATTCCAGGCGTTGCTGCACATTGAGGTCACACCCGATATTGACTTGGATTCCATGTCTCTTATATGTTTTACGTAAAATAAAGAATTACCTCAAGATGAAATACAAAAATTCCCGTAGTTTTGATTCTAGATCTACTTATATTTTGTTCTTACTTGTGTCTTTCTTCTTTACTGATGAGTTGCAAGCTATTACCATACTTGATTCAGTGATGAATTATTTTTCGGCGTAGCTGAATGCGCTTGCTTTTGACCTACTTCTTGGTACTGATAAAGAATGAATAGATGGTAATTTGCGATTGGTCAAAAATGTGTACATGTTTATTTGGCGGGCCCTTGCTGGCATATTTGCTCTACGTTTATGAAACCACTATTAACAAGCGATGCCACTGCTAATCGATACTTCGGGCCCTTTGTTCATACCATAGCAAAATAATGTAGGAGAGAATGATTCTTTTCTTGTGCTATTTGGAAATTTAATTTTTTTCATAAGCATTACCTAATAACCCAATACAACTTTTCAACAAAATGAAAAATAGTGAGGAAAAGAGGCAATTGTTCGCGAGGTTACTTTTCATTATTTTACTTTATATTGAGCCGTAGAAGAGTTTAGATATTCCAGTATCTCTTACGACGTCTATCTTTTTTTCAAGATATTTCATGTTTCACGTTTGGCGAAAATATATTTTAAAAAAATCTTAACAGCTCCCTTTAAAACGAATAACCTGATGAACCGAATTTACCTTCTGATTCTTCTAATAGAAGTACATGCTTCTTCTCCATGATTTATACTTATTTATGTGCGCTTCTTTCGTGATTCATAGTTATATCTTATGAATTAAATCACCGCCTTGTCAGTTTAACAATGCACTGATTTTTGATGAGATCGCAACGGAGCAATCAAGTGCGTATATCAATGAATGATACGTCTGTTTTTAGCACTGGTAGCTTTAAGTTCAACTTACGATTACATATGACAAGTTTTGTCGTATTAATAAACCTTTGTCGTACATATGCACCTCTTATTGATAGGTAGATATATTTGAGCTATGCTCTGGGAAAAGGGGGCTCAAAAGATCTGCGAAAAGTATCGACCCAGGTCAGCCTGCGCTGTCCGCGCAGGCTGACCTGGGCCGAAGCTTTTCGCTATTGTTCAATTTTATGAATGTCAAAGGACAAGACTACCTCATGGTTCAGTCGATTGTTAGACAAAGTGGACTTTATGAATCCCTAATTATGCGATCTTTTGCTTGGTATAATGCATGACGGAGATGCATTAAGCCCCCTTTTACCAGAGCATGACTCAGAGTTATGAATTAAATCACTGCGTAGTCAGAGAGACGATGCATTATTTTTTTTAACCCGTTCAGGGCTGTTGGCGAAGACTTAGGTCATTGCCGATGGCAAAGATCAAGATCAGACTGCACAGAACATACAGTCTGATTTTAGATGATCAAACTGCACAGAACTGGCGGTGATCAATTTCCGGGGTCTGTATTCACTAACCATTTTTTAGAATATTGTTTGTCTAATTCTTCAAGATTTTTCTAAATTTGAATGCAACACAACTTCTGATTGGCGAAACCAAATGGTTTAGCCAATAAGAAGTTGTGTTACTTTCAAATTTAGAAAATGCAGGTAAAAAGCATTTTCTCCTTTTTCAACAATGTCATCTACCATTTCAAAGATAAATACATGTACCATTATTTGAGCCACATGTAGTTTTTCGTTGGTAATTTCTTTTAGTTTAGACTAGTCTAATTTTTGTCTTCTGTTAAAGATTTAATAGAACTAAAGTGTTAACCCTTTTCCTGCAAAATAAGTGGAATGAAACTTTAAAGCCAATAGTAAAAACCAAAATTTTGCTAATTCAATGGTATTTCTAGGGGAAAGACATCTCCTTATCGGACAGTGTAGATTCAAGATCAGACTGCACGTTCTGTGCAGTCTGATCTTGATCTACACTGTCCGCAAAAGGCCCTTGAGACGCACTCAGCAGCAAAAGGGTTAATAACCATATGAGTGGATCGAGTTAGAATTAGTCTGTCAAGTTTGAGTGATTGTTAGTACTGTTGAACAAGATTACAGACTAAAAATTTATCGCCAGAACTTTTGGTTTGGTGTTAAGTTTCCTAAATTAAGCGTTTTAGCCATTTGTCACAGTCCTAGAAGTCATTACATTCACGCTCTGACTCATTCAACTGTTTAAAAGATAATTATACCGATGTTGACATTTAGAATTTATCGGGAATAAATCAGCGACGAAAATCCTCGTACATCTAACGTACACAGCGCCTTTGAAAAGTCTTTTTCTACCAAGGTACATGTACATAATTTTTACTTTTTCCTTGGCTACAAAATTAATATGGTCATTATCGCTGCAAGATTAAGGGACAGATCGGTTAGAATCTACAAAAATGAGGTCCACAGGGTAGATCAAAGATCAGACTGCACGTTCTGTGCTGTCTGATCTGAATCTACAGTGTCCACGGAAGCTTCTTGTGATAGTCTATGGTGAGAAAAGAGTTAACTCTTTACCTGAATCGGAAATTTTAGACTCCACCAGATTGACCGTTTTGGTAGGCGAGGCATCAAAAACCGGCTGGAATTCATGGTATTTGTCTGTGAAAGGGTAGAAAAATGGCGACCAGCATTTTCTCATTTTCCCACAATGTTTTCAAAAGCCGTCTTCCTCAGGGTCGTTAAAACCTGGGGTTATGTGGTAAAGGTTTAAGCTAATCTCCCTTTTTACGACCTGAAATCAACAAGTGCCCCCTCAGCGTAGGAATACAAGGTTGACAGACCTGATAGATTTACAACTCCTCGATTGAAAAAATGTAATCCTGAGAACACAGTGGTTGGTAGAACTGTAACGACTCTTTTCCTGGGCAAGAATGACCTCTGACCTATATAGCAGAGGTTATTGACGCTAATAAAAGGGCGTATCCGATTCATAAAGCGAATGGAGGTTATGTTCGATGAACAATTTCGTTGTGTGGAGAAGAATTCTTGTATGTGACACGCTAATTGCATGCACATAGATTAATCACTTGAGGCCTTAAAACATATTACTATTAACAAAACTTTAAACAGAAAACAAATATATGAGCCATTCTCTGTGAAAAGGAAGTTTAATGAAGATGCAAAAAATATCGACCATGTCGCGCAGGCAGGCATGTATTGAAACTTTTTGCTATCGGTCAGTTTTTCTGCATGTCAAAAGACCATTCTGCATCACAATGCTGTCCGTTGCTAGACAAATTGGTTTTTGTGGTACCATAGCTATGTGATGACTTGCTTGGTATAATGCAACACGGAGATGCATTAAAACCCCTTTTTCCGGAACATGACTCGTATTTAAAGTTTTAGTGAAAATCATTTATGCATCCATACAAACGACAGTGATGAAATCGAATTTATTGTATTAAATGAGATAGGCAATCAGGATTGCTTATTGCTTTAGGGTACTCAGTATTTCGATGGGCTGCGTTTAACCCTTTACCACACAAGGCCCTTTTTTTTAACGACCCTGGGAAAGAGGCCTTTTGAAAACATTGTGGGAAAAGGACAAAATGCTGGTAACTAGCATTTTCTCCTTTTCCCACAATGTTTTCTATCCTATCAGAGAGAAATTCAACCATTTGAGCCATATTGAAATTGTCGTCTGCAAACGCTTTCAATTTGGACAAGGCAAAAATTTTGTCGTCTGGTAAAGAATTATAGACATATTTTATTCAATAAACATTTAATGATTACATACACGTTAATATTCTAAAACTTCAAGTTACGCGAAAAGGCTTGGAACGAAAGTTGTAAGCTTATAGAGTTCAGTGGGTTCCGTTTGTCTAAATGAGGTTTTTGCTGTTTAACTTTATACGGAAGCTGAAAAAAATTATGTGTTTGGATAGTGTCTTGAAGCTTGCATTTAAGTTATGCCATAGCTGTACGGTGTTTATTCTGGGTCTTACCATTAAAGAAATCAATGGCCTGTCTGTGCCTTGCCCGAAAACACTTCAACTTGGCGAGCGCCGTGAACTAAGTTGATGGTAAATTTACATGATGCCTTTCGTAAAAAGGGGGCCATATACAGAAAACCTTTAAAGACCGACTTGAACATGAATAGCGAAAGTCATTAATTATCCGTCTGGCGTTGTGTTCGGTATAAGCCCACTTTTCGGTTACGAGGATTTGGCTCAAAAACCCTTAACTCTTTACCAAACGACAAAATTTCAGACCTGTCTAAATTGAAAGCTTTTTCTGGAGGCAAAATAATTGCGACTCAAAAATATAAATTCACTCTTGGAAAGGTAGAAAATACTGTGGGAAAAGGAGAAAATGCTGATTACCAGCATTTTCTCATTTTCCTACAATGTTTTCAAAAGGCTTCGGGTCGTTAAAACTCTGGATTGTGTTGTAACTCTTACAGCGCCAAACAAGTAAAAGTAACATTGTCTGTCAAGGTAAAAAAATAAACTGGGGTTACTCAATCTTGAAATCATTTTCTTAGTTACAAAATCTAATTAAATATCGGACAGTGATTATCCACGACCTGATTTCACATTCTGTGAAGTCTTCTTGTCTAGATCGACACAGCTAGGGGGGAAAAAACACTTTCGTGCGTCGAGAAGGTTTAAGACTATACAAAGACCTACTTGAGACAGTTCAAAAGTCATTCGTTCTATACACTGTTTGATGTATCACTCGAATACGGCCATAAAAAGTAGATCCGGTGACAGCTGAAGGGTATATTTCAATGTTTCTATGTAAGAAGATTGGGCTTTGGTAATTGACAAATTTGATCCTACTTTTTTGTGATCTCTCCTCGTCCATCGTACACCAGAAAAAGAGGTTCCAAAAAAATTGATCCATGATCTGTGAAAAAGGGGGTTTAATGCAACTGCAAAATATATCGACCCAGGTCAGCCTGCGCGGACTGCGCAGGCTGACCTGGGTCGGTAGTTTTTGCTTTTGGTAGATTTTCTCGATATCTAACTTTAGAGTACCAGTCTACCTCTTGATTCAGGCGGTTGTTAGAGAAAATGTATATCACTGATCCATTAGTATGTAATGACTTGCCTGGTATAATGCACCACGGAGATGCATTTAAACTCCCTTTTGTCAGAGCATGCCATGATGGCTCTATTAATCCCCTATATAGTATCGGGTATTAATGAGGGATGCTCTGGGACAAGCGAAGGGCGTGATACTTTTATATTGTGCATTTTTTGGTGGATGAGACAAATAGAAATTGCAAAAAATCCATGGCCATTTAGCTTACAAGAACTACGAAATATTTTTGGTATGTTTACCCAAAACAACTTCTCTCTACTTGCAGGTTTTGACCTCGGCAGGAACGGAAAGTCTGTGCACGCATCAGTCAAACGATACAGAGTCACAAACACACCAACCAACCAATTATCCGTTGAAGAACAATTCACCGTTTTCAAGTTCACAAAACGAGGCGAGACCTCTGTCGTCAAGCATTCTAAAGATGTCACACGTGTTTCCAGAAATTATTCCATAGTGACAGGATTTATACGATATAAGTGCGAAACGGACCCAAACTCAAGTACCAAAGCTATATCCTTGTATAATTCGTGATCACGTGGCTTGGGGTTTGTCGTCAAGGACGCGTGGTTTAAACTTAACAACTCAAAATAAAGTGATGTGGAATTATTCCTAAAATTAGCTTTTGTCGGATGATATTAATCAAAGGATTTTCTACAACAGGAAAAAATTAGAAGAAAGCAGTTTCTGCTTTTAGAGACGGCAAAATTGATGCTCGAGGCAGCTCTGATTAAACATAACTTAATGACTTTCCTGTACATAAATTCATATTTATTTGACTATAATAATGACTGCAAGCGTTTTCAGAGATGTTTTTTTAGATGAGATTCCAGAGCTGCAGATAGAGGGAGTTATTTTGATTTCAAAAACTGAAAATATTAATTATTCCCCACTAAACCCTATGTTATGGGTACTCATTAGAATCGTCTCATCGAGACGACTCTAATGATTACCCATAACATAGGGTTTGGAAGAGAAATAATGGATTTAGAATACCATCACTCCTTCTTATCTGGAGTTCTGACATTTATTCTCACACGTTACTTTTTCCTGGAAAACCACGAACATAACGAAGTTATTTACCACAAGGTAAACCAGTGGACACTATCTGTACTTTTGTGTGTGGACCGGGTGGGGTTTCTTCTCCGAATTACATACAGGTGTATTTTTCGCGTGCTTTACGCGTGTTTTTATGTATTCAATATTTTGCGAAAGACTGAGGAAATTGATGTTCATTTGTCTGGTTTTATCATTGATTATCATGAGTAATTATTGATTACAACGTATTTAATTATCATAAACATATTAGACATAAAAGTGCTATGAATAGTGTGTACACTACACGATGGGAGAGCCACCGGTACTCAGTCGAGGCTTTGGTTCAGCCGATTCAAACTTGTTTGTGTCTAAATACATGATCCATGCTCTGGAAAAAGGGGGCTTAAAGCATCTTTAGGATGCATTATACCAAGCAGGTCATCACATAGCTATGACCACATAAAATCCTCTTTGTATAATAGCTGGCTGAATCATGAGGTAGAATGGTCCTACGACATGCAGAAAATTGACCAATAGCAAAAGGTTTCGGTCCAGGTCAGCCAGCGCGGACTGCGCAGGCTTATCTTGGTCGATACTTTTTGCATATGCATTAAGGTCCCCTTTCCACAGGGCATGGCTCACAACTAATGACTCCGTTTCAGCAAAGGAAAAAAAAAAAGACACTGGGTTTAATGTAATTGTTTTTTAATGTGGTTAGGAAATCCAAAGAAAAACGAAGGATTTACGAACGGTCACTTTCCGAGACTGAAGGCTCCAAGAATTTAAAGAAATTTTCTGTCAGTGACAGCGTAAGTTGTACTAGGATACATGTTTGCTTTGTGTGACAGCGAGGGAACAATTACACCCAGTTCTGAGTTAAAGATGCATCCTGACAGCCAGACAGAAAAACGGCTGTTGGAATTTGAAAGTGCGTAAAATGGTTCTGAATTAAGTCAGCAAATGGGTTAAACACTGCCTGAAAAGGAGTGTAGATATATCATTAAGATGGACAGGGTGAATGTCGTGGGAAAAATAGGAAAGTACCAGTTGTTAGAAATGTGTTGTGTTGATTCGCTTTATTGTTATTAAATTCAGCATTATGAATTTCTTGATTAAGCATTTAAATTTACATGTACCTACCTAATGTTCCACTATTTCTTTTACAGTTAAGCCACGCTCTGTCAAAAGGGGGATAATACATCTGCAAAAGGTATCGACCCATGTCAGCCTGCGCAGTCTGCGCTGGCTGACATGGATCGAAACTTTTTGCCATTTATAAATTTTCTGCGTGATGAAGGACCAACTATGTCCAGATTCAGTCAATTATTAGACTGACTGGATTTTATGATGGGAACTTAATTATGTGATGACTTGCTTGATATACTGCATCTCGGAGATGCATTAAGCCCCTTTCGCCAGAGCATGGCTCAGTTATATTTTATTAATTTGTGGCAATGTGCATCAAGATAGGAGTGTACTAAACTTGGCCTATTATGAATCTACTAGTACACTGGCCCACTATGCAGAGACTTTCTGACCCAAACAATTTTCAAAATACAGTTCAGCCGTGCTCTGGCAAAAGGGCGCTAAATGCATCTCCGTGATCCATGATAACACAAGGATTATAGATCCATTTGGTCCGTTTTGTATAACAACCTACTGAATCATGAGGTACGCTTGTCAATGGACATCCAGAAAACTGACCAATATCAAAAAATTTCAATTCATGTCAGCCTGCGCGGGCTGCGCAGGCTGACCTGAATCGATATTTTTTTGCAGATGCATTAAGCCCCCCTTTCCCAAAGCATGGTTAAGTTATTTTGTTTGTCATTTCTTGACTGATAATTTGATTTTCATTTATTGGACGCTCTGAGAACTGAATAACACCATTGATACACGAAACAGTTTCTCGCGGTTAGCCTTTTCACGACTGATTTATCTTTATATAACTGCCAAAAGTATTGTAAATTACTTAAGGCATTTCAAAATTCTGTTCCGTTCTGTATCGAAACAAGAAATATCTTTAAAAGATAGTCGGCGTAAATTTGCCCGCAAATAAGCAGGGGCCCTTAAAATAAACAGGTCTACATTTTTGACCAATCACAAATTTCTATTTATTCATTTTTTATCAGTACCAAAAAGTAGGTCAAAAGCCAGCACATTCAGTCTCGCCAAAAACTTGTCAGTCACTCTCTCTTCCTAGATTTGTAAAGAACATATAACCCACCATCCTTTTCAAGACGACAAAATTTTAGACCACTCCGTATTGTAAACTTCAATTTGCTAACTAAAAATAAAATGGGACTCAAATGATGGAATTCGTCTTGGATAGAATAGAAAACATTGTGACAAAAGGAGAAAATGCTGGTTACTAGCATTTTCTCCTTTTCTCACAGTGTTTCACAGAAGACTTTCCTCGTAAAAAATCATAAAAAATACGTTGTTGTTTAGTGAAGTGTTACAGTATTTCATAGATTATATTGACATTTTAGTAGGAAAAAGAAGCTACTTGACAGGCCCGCTAACGGATTATCGGAGATTGTAGACTCCAGATCATAACTGCACATTACGTGTGGTGTGGTGTATACTTGATTAGTATTGTTTAGGAAACCCCCCCCCCCCCCCGCACCCTCCACCCGAGCTAAGCATCTCTGGCGTTGTATAATTCTAGGGAATTAAGTTGTTTAAGGTAAGGGGTTTAAAATTTAGGCTTCTTTTCTATTTATTTTTTGTTAAGCCCAGTTAATATTCCTAAGGGAATGAATTATACAAATTTAAAACATTTTTTAACCCTTAAGCTGCTAAGCGCGACTCACTGACCTTTTGCGGACGGTGTAGATCAAGATCAGACTGCACAAAACGTGCAGTCTGATCTTGGATCTACACTGTCCGATAAGGAGATATTTTTCTCCAAAAGTTAAGTTTGTAACAGCATTATTCGGGTTTTATACTATCGGCTTGAAAGTTTCATTTGAGTTATATAGCAGGATAAGGGTTAAATTGTGTATTCATTTTGGATTTGGGTTTTTTTGTGTGTGGATATGTATGTGCTTTTTGTGTATGCATCTCTGGCAGTATTGTGCTGAAATATGGCGATTTTTCGCTTATTTTTAACCATTTTTGTAACTAATTATTTATACTGTACTTTTTATGAATTTCCCGCGAAAGGAGATAATTCCCTAATACGCATGTAATAAAGAAAGTGGATTTTTTAAAAATATAAACAATAGTGCAACGAAAGCCAAAATCAAAATTCTGCCTCGGTAAAGTTAATGTTATTTCGTTGTCGTCGCATGTCATATTCTTCGAAGATTAACCGGGTCCTGCGTGGCTCAGCGGTAAAGTGTAGGATCGTGACCTTGAGGCTCTGGGTTCGAGCTTCACTCGATCCACTGGGTTTCTCGTGTGAGTGTCCTTAGGCAAGACACTTCAGAACCTTGGCCTGTTGTACTGGTGAAACCCAGGAAAACATGAATATATGAGCTGTCGCCTTGATTCGACTGAAATAATGTTGAAAGCGGCGTAAAACACCATTTAATCAATCAGTCAATCGAAGGTTTACCTGTCTGCTAAGACGCATCACTATCCTGTACTGGATAAATATTAATACGCGCCGCGTAAACTAAAACTCTGTCGCTAAAAAAGAAGCAATGGAGAAAATCGATAAACAATACTTCTGTTAAAAAATCTAGCTTGCTTTTCGATTTATATTTCTTTTAAAAAATAGTTATTTCAAACGGGAGAAATGGTTTTCAAAACATCATTGATAACAGCAAATCGTTGTACAGAGTTTCTAAATTTAGATTTCAGGAAACCCAGGATTTGTGCATGTTGGGTTTTCCAGACTTATCAACAAAAAATATACCAGGGCTATTTCCCGAGCCTATAGGTGCTGTGTTTATAAATGACTGGTGCATAGGTTATATGGTAGCTAAGAATGGCTAGGTGAATCGTACGAGGTAGGGTTTTATTCAGTAAATGTATACTTTATGTTGAAATTCGATGCATTGATTGCCGCCTTGAAAAGTAGTTTGGTTCTATACCATGAATGCCCATATCAGATAGGTATGTATTTGAAACAATGCCACTTAACGGTAGATATTGTGTGTTATTGTTTCAAAGTTAAAGGATAATGTGTTGTTATGATTGTAAATAATAACAACAACAACAGCAAGACGAACAAAAAACGCGAACAAGTAAATACAATGTACATGTACATAAAACACAGGGTGTCTATAAATGAACTGGTGCACTGTAAATAATCAATTCATGCATATTTATTTTTGTACTATGTTCTTTGACTGTGTGTGTATATAATAATGAAACCATAAAAATGTTAATTAAAATCCATGAAGTTGTTGAAATGATAACCGTTGCGTTCATTCTTTTATTTCCCCGTTATATAAACCATGCTCTGTGAAAAGGGGGCTCTAATGCATTTGCGAAAAGTATCGATCTAGGTCAGCCTGCGCAGTCCGCGCAGGCTGACCTAGGTTGAAACTTTTCGCTACTGGTCAATTCCCTGTATGTCCAAGGACCAGTCTACCTCATGATTCAATCGGTTGTTTAAAAAATTGCCATTACGGATCCATATTATTGCGATGGCTTGATTGTCACAATGCATGAACGGAGATGCATTAAACTCCCTTTTGTCAGAGCACGGCTCATATCTATTGTAGCTTACTTATGAACTCCTCTGTTTTCGAAGAAAATGTCGAGGTACTGCCAAAGCCCTGTCTTCGTCCGTGCTGTTCTCTGCGTCAGCGGACAAAAGCTTTGACATAATATCTCTGTCTTTACAGAGGACATTTACTTCAAATGCGGATTAGTTTTTAACTGTCAAAAGGGAACCGATACAACAACGGCAAACAATTATAAATTAGTTTTGACACAGTTATGCCCCCTTTTTCGACTGTGAATTGGTCGTGCACAAACTTTAACACTTTACAGTATCTCTGTCATTACTGAAGATACTTTTTTCTTCAAACTCGGACTTGTTGTTAACTGTCAAAAGGAGAACCCAACACGGGCAGGTAACGAGTTATGACTATTTTTAAACATATTGTTTTTTTACTGAGAATAAATCTATTCCTAAAAGCAGCTGCAGCCGAGCGTTGGCACCCGCAAGAGGTTCTCTTGTTTTTTTTTTTATCCTGATGGGGCTTGTGGGAAAGAGAAGTCCTTGGCTGTAGTCTGGATTACCTGCCTCTACCACTACGTTTTTTGGGTCAGCCAAAGCGCAATAATGGCGACCTCCATGGCGATCTTAATATTACCAAAGGGGGGCGCCATTATTGCGCTTTGCCTGACGTACTTTTGAAGTACGGCAGGGTACCAGACTACATCGGCTGTGACATTTGAATTCGTAACCAGGAAAGCCTGAGTCCGTATTCACCAACCATTCATACGAATATTCTTCTGAAGTTAAAAGTAGCACAACTTCTGATTGGCTAAACCAAATGGTTTAGCCAATCAGAAGCTGTGTAACTTTCAAAATCTACAGTGAGACCAAGAATATTCTTAAGAATGGTTGATGAATACGGACAAAGAGTTCACCTGCTGTTGTAAGTACTGGTCATGTGGGGGAGTGCTTTTGTGTAAAGCACTGAAGACTTCCCTAGCTTTCTTCTCTAGACATAAACAAGTCACCTGTCATGATGATTTGACTGAAGTATTGCTGAAAGCAGTGAAAAAAAAAACCCTGTAACCGTTTACCAAAGAATTTCCTGTTGAATGAACGAAAGGAGCGAGATTTCATAAATAAAAAAATATTTTTTGAGAAAAGGAGAAAATGCTGGTAACCAGCACTTTCTCCTTTTCCCACAATGTTTTCAAAAGCCTTCTACCTCAGGGTCGTGAAAACACGAGATTGTTTGGTAAAGAGTCAATTCACATCTGACAAGATAAATCTCCAAGCGATGTATCAACGATGAAACATACCGGTACCACGAGGCTCTGTTACTGAAAAAGAAAACAGGCACCATTCTTGGAACTCGAGCCAAATGAACGCCCTTTGAAGATGAAAATGCTTACGTTCATGTTATTAATATTTTGATGTGTGCCAGTGCATCAAAGGATAGAATATCTTTGACCTTTGAAATGCAATGCACAACTTTAATCGAGTCATGCTCTAGCAAAAGGGGGCTTAATTCATCTCCGTGATGCCTGATACCAAGCAAGTCATCACATCATTACGGATCCATAAAATCCATTTTGTCTAACAAACGACTGAATCATGAGGTAGACTGGTCCTTTGACATACAGAAAATTGACCAATAGCGAAAAGTTTCGGCGCAGGTCAGCCTGCGCCGAAACTTTTCGCTATTGGTCAATTTGTCGCAGGCTGACCTGTGTCGATACTTCTCGTAGATGCATTTAGCCCCCTTTTTACATAGCATGGCTCAATTATTTTCAAGGTCAAGGGAGATTAAGATCAAACTAAAAGAAACGTGCATTGTGGTCTGTATACGAATTAAAAACTGTCAGGATGAATTGGGATAAGTAATATTTACTCTGTCAAGGTGGCAAAAACGTCGATATCACTTATGTAGCATTCAAAGCGGTAACACGGATTGATTGATTGATTGATTGATTGATTGATTGATTGATTCATTCATTCATTCATTCATTCATTCATTCATTCATCGATTGATCGATCCATCGATCTATCAAACGATGTATTGATGGACTGCTTGATTGATTGATCGATCGATGTTTAACACCGTTTCCAACATTATTTGTTATTCCACCAATCCATGTTTTCCTGGATTCTTCCCAAGCCGCTGGCAGCCTTCCTACATAACCGTCGTCGAAACAATGACCAGTGGTGAAAGAGGAATGAATTCGGCGTTAAGCTATAATTGCCGACTTTGATACTGTATTTAACTTTTTATCGGACGACAAAATTTGAATTTAAAGGGCCCGGCCCGGGTAGCTCAGCGGTGAGCGTATCTGACTCGTGACCTGGTGGTTGCGGGTTCGATACCCGGCTAAGGCAAACTTTCTTTCCGGCGATCTTTCGTCTCTTACTTCTGATGCATGTGAGAAAAGTAGTCAGTGGCTTGGAAAGAAAGTTGTGTCAGTACCATTGTGTGAAAGCCAGGAAATACATGCAAAGGTGCACTGACCGCTGTGATATGACGTAGGCTCATTAAACGGCGTTAAACTCAACTACAAACAAAGAAATAGATTAAAAGCATTTGCAAACGACAAATTCAGTGTAACTCAAATTATGGAATTTGCTCAAAAAAGGATAGAAAACATTGTGTGAAAAGGAGAAAATGCTGGGGACCAGCATTTTCTCCTTTTCCCACAATGTTT
This sequence comes from Tridacna gigas, assembly GCA_945859785.2. Lineage (NCBI taxonomy): Eukaryota > Metazoa > Mollusca > Bivalvia > Cardiida > Cardiidae > Tridacna > Tridacna gigas. The sequence continues at coordinate 33,270,943 of OX244034.2, forward strand.
TATAAAGCCTTTTTCTTCAGAGTCGTTAAAAGGCGGGGTTGTTTGATTGAAGATTTAAATACAGAAAGGGTAAAGGTTTGAGATTAAAAAGAAAAAAACGTAATGAGAATTCAAACGTTTAACTTTCCCATGTCTGTCAGGATCAAAAGGTCCCTTGGAGTGGATCCATAAATTATCCAGTTATTACCCCAGCTATTATCGGGCCACAAAAGAAAACTTTATAAAACTATCGAAATTACATTAAACCTGACAGATTAATTTTGTAATTTTATCAAGTACCCATTTTCAAAACGTGTCATGGAAAAATGAGTTCGGGCTCTTTTTTTTTTTTCTACTTTCTTTGTTGTTTGCCCCAGCACCGCATTTGTAATCCGTGTTTTTCATTGTTTGAATGGTGCCCTAACGCATGATGAAACGGTGTGACACACCAAATAAACAAACTAATCATTACTTTAAAGATACATCTACTCGTTATCGGCCAGTTTTGAACCCATTTCATCTTTATTTTATCGGACTATAACAATTCTTGTGTCTTTGTGTCAAATGTTGCCCCTGACAGTTGCTCGGCTGCATGGATTACGACCGATAGAAAATGCATTTCATTTTCTTGAGGCCATCAAAGAAATGACTGTTATGACGTTTCCGGCTTTGAATCGAAGACTTCCGATATGCATTTATCTTTAACACAATATATTCTTACGAACATGAAAGTCCGCAACAAATGCATAGCTCAAATACAAACAGCCTCGGCTGGGATTCGAACCCGTGCGGCAATGTTCCTCGTTTATCGAGGTTTAAAAGACCAATACACTAACCACTGAGCTAAAGAGAATTCTCCCTAACGTAATTGTCAGGTATTGATTTTATGCGGGAAGAAGCTATCCCGTAAGGAAGGGGTGATCTCCCGTAACAACATATTAGCAATTTATCTGTTTTCACAGCTGACTACATTTTGAATCATTCTACAGTCTATAAATTATCTACATCCCCCCCCCTCTCTGGCTGTAAAGATGTACCCTTAAAAATGACCCCATATTCACCTGACGCGATATCCGACTTTTTTAAATACAGACGACATAAACAAAACGCTGCATCTATGTTATATGTCGGCGCCAGAATTACTGTGTTCCTGTCAAATGAAACACTTTCGTTTATCCCCGCATTGCAATTGGATACTTGATGGATTTTTTACAACCGTATCGACACTTGATTTTTAGTGCTGTGAATAAAAACATACCTAACCTGTGAGCATTTACTTTAACTCTTTACCGCACGACAAAAAATTAGACTTGTCCAAATTGAAAGCACTTACAGACGACAACTTAAATGTAACTCACATTATGAAATTCGTTCTTGATAGGGTCGAAAACATTTAGCCCACAACATTCGAAACGAGACTTCGGACATTTGCGTAAAGTGTCGTCCCGGATTAGCCTGCGCAGTCCGCGCAGGCTAATCCGAGACGGCACTTTACGACTACATAATATTTTTACATACATTGACTTTCGTGAAACAGAAAATCGCAAAAAAACGGGAAGTGTCGTCTCAGATTAGTCACAAACTGCACAGGCTGATCTGGGACGTCACACTTTTACGCATATGTCCGAAGGCCCCTTTTTGTGTGTTGCACGCCATTTGCACCCCCCCCCTTTCTTGTGTGTGTGTGTGTGTGGGGGGGGGGGGTGTGTCTTTTTCCCTTTTGCATCATGAATTCATAATGTGTGCTAGAAAAAAAGCAAAATTTCTGCCAGTAGAGCGATTCAGGCACTCAAGGGCCTCTAGTTTGAGTCCCGATTCTAGTTAGTCATGAGCTCGCACAGCCGTAGAAACCAACCACAAAACGTGCCGGAATAATGTAGTCCTACGCCATTTCATGGGAAAATGACGTTGCTAAGGCGTATACGCATGGAATTTTTTTTTAATTTTTATGTTTAATAGAAATGCAGCATTTTTTTTTTTCAAATCAACAAAAAAGGTGGACTTAACCCCTCTTGAAACTGTTTCATTCTGCTTTTGGTGTAAATATCGAAGAGCTATATAGTTGTGTATGTACACATTTGAAACCGAACTACATCTGTAAACATGGACCCGTGAACGGTATATAGTCTAAAGGTGATCATGCAGGATACTTTTTTGTCTGTCATTCGTTTTATGTGATAAATGGAATCTCGCATTTCTGTTTATCTATTATAATACTCATCAAACTAAAATTGACTAAAATGTATTTGCGAGCTTTGGCAAGTTTAGTCAACTCGTTTGATAAAAGTGATAATAGATAAACACCCATGTAAGATCCTCAATATAAAACGACAAAACTATAGACTGGTCCACACTGAAGACATAAGCAGGTAACAAATTACATGTGACTAAAAATGGGGGAGGGGGACTGTATCAAAAAGGATGGGACAGGTAGTAAGAAAAGTAAAGAATGCTGGTTTCCAGCATTTTCTTCTTTTCCTTTAAAGTTTTTAAAAGCCTTCTTCCTCGGGGCTTTTAAAACATGGCATCGTTTGGTAAAGAGTTCAAGAGAGCCAACTATTTGAAATTTAAACAGCTTACTGGGATAAAGTAGAAATGTCGCAAAGCGGATAAATACCCCCTTCAGCACTTTGTCACTGAAGCAGCAAAATCAGAGAACGAAGATGATTTTCAAAACATTGATCATCAGTGACCTTGACCTTTGACCAATGTGACGCAAAAAGAATAGGTAACCTCCTTTGGTCATGAGCAACACTTGTATAAAGTTTCAGGGTCCTAGGTCAAACAGCTTTTGAGTTAGAACACAGAAACGATTTTCAAACAAAATTCTACTGTGGTCTTGACCTTTGGCCCATGTGACCCAAAAAATAGGACACCTCCTTGGGTCATGAGCAACACTTGTATAAAGTTTCATGGTCTTGGGTCAAACGGCTTTTGAGTTAGATCACGGATATTAAAACAAGACGGACGGATGGACGGACGGATAGACGGACGGATGGACGGACGGATGGACGGACAGACAGACATGATGAAACCAGTATACCTTCTTTACTTTGTAGGTGGGGAGATATGAAAAAAAACATTTAAGCCATGATCTTCAACGAAAGGTGGGAGTATTGCATCTCCTTAATGCATTATACCAAGCAAGTCATCACATAATTTTGCATCCATAAAATACAGTTTGAGTATTAATCGACTGAATCCTGAAGTAGAGTAGGCCTTGGACATGTAGAAAATTTAACAAACGCAGAAAAGTTGACACAGGTCTGACTGCACGGGCTGCACATGCTGACCTTCGTCGTTACTTTTTTGCGGATGCATTAAACCTCCTTTACACAGAGCATGGCACATTTACGTCCGAATGTTTTTGAAAAAAATCAGACAAGCTAGATCCAAGATTAGATTACGCGTTCTGCACAGTGTGATCTTAATCTACACCATGCGCAGAGACACACATGTGCAAGCTTGCGCTAAACATGTAGGTTTCCGTGGGATATGAGCACAGACTGGTATCCCACCGGCTAGACAAGTACAATTCATATATCGTAACCAATTTTCTCACAAATAAATTTATCTGATCTATCAAACACCAGACATCAAAGAATATATTATTATTACCCTCAGGCTACTGAGTGCGACCCAAGACGCTTTTACGGCCGATGTAGATCAAGGTCAGACTGCACAGAATGCGCAGTCTGATCTTGAATCTACACTGTCCGTTAAGAAGATCCGCAATAAAATAACATCGATTTTGCATTTTTTTTTTTTCGGGGTGGGGGGTCATTTAAGCCTTTATCACACAATTCCGAGTTTTAAGGACCATCAAGAATGAATTCCGAGTTTTAAGGACCATCTAGAATGAAGCATTTTGAAAACAATGTGGGAAAAGGAGAAAATGCTTGTAAACAGCATCAAATTCCATGATTTGAGCCACATGTAAATTTTCGTCTGAAATGCTTACCATTCGGTAGGAAAACATTGTGGAAAAAGGATATTCTCCTTTTCCCACAATGTTTTCCTACCGTTTCAAATCCAAATTGTATGATTTGAACCACATTTAAATTTTCGTCTGCAAATGCTCTCAGTTTGGACATGTCTGTATTTTTGTTGTCTGGTAGAGACTTAATTTATTTAGCAGGGTAAGGGTCATCTCTCTCACCGCCAAAGTTATACACTAAACAAAACTTCTAAATGGCCACTTTTAAGCTGGAATTTCCTATAGACCTTTTTCTGGAATCCGCTGTCCAGAAAAGAGACAGTTCATTTGATTTCAGTTTTCGGAAAATAACTGACCAGTGTAAAAGCATACCTCAGCCTAATTTGAGAAGAATTTTTTGACTTTTACTTTTGAAAGGAACTTATCTAACATTCATTCACTGAACATTGAAAATTGAAAAATTCTTTTTTTTTTCTGAAAACTACATGTTTCTTCTCTTGGTTTATATTTTTTGTGCAGAAAATTGTTTTCATGTGTTTTCTTATTTTTGACAAAATGGCTAGAATTTGTAATTCTCTTTTTGACCTGTTATGGCTGATTGACACTACACATGCGCAAACCATATGTTTTTCGTTTGTTTGGAAAAAGAAATGCATTTGGAAAAAGAAATGTTTTTTGTTAGACAAAATAGATTTTAGGATCATGCCTCATGGAGATGCATTAAGCCCCCTTTTGCCAAAGTATGACTCATTTCTAATGTTTGTGTGCGGTGGAGGGGATGTGGGGTTGCGGGTGTGTGTTTTCTTCCTTTTTCGTCAACAAAACAATCGCGTGTCAATAATTCAAATCAGAAAATGCAAGGAAAATAATTTTTGAGGGTGAAAAAAACAAAACACTTCATCCTTAACTCTTAACCTCCTAAATAAATGAAATAAAACTTTCAAGTCCATGGTAAAAACTCAAGTGTTGCTATTTCAAAGTTATATTTTGGGGAAAAATATCTCCTTATCGGACAGTGTAGATCCCAGATCAGACTGCACGTTCTGTGCAGTCTGATCTTGATCAACACTGTCCGCAAAAGGCTCTTGAGTCCCGCACAGCAGCCTAAGGCTTAGGTCGATGCCGATCGTGTTACCAAAAATAGAGTGTGTCACTCTTTTCTAAACGACAAAATTTTACGCTTGTCCAAGTTGAAAGAATTTAAAGATAACAAATCAAACCATGGCTAGAATGATACAAATTGTATTTAAACGGATTTGATACTTTGAAACATAGCGGGAAAAAGCAGAAATGCTGGTTACCACTAGTTTCTCCTTTCCTCCGAAAAGTCTTCCACAGGGTCGATAAAATAAACGGGATTGTTTTGGGAATTCGGACAAGCCTACGCGATAAAAGTATACACGTTGAACGAACCGAAAGTTTAAAAACAGAGATCGTGAAAACGAGTTTCCTGAACTTAGAGACTTGGATTTAGTCTGTCTGGCTGATCGAACAGATTGTAGTTCTACCGAACCCACTTTCACACAGCTTGCCCCCTTCCCCTTTTCCTAATATCGTAACTTTGTCATTCAATTCAATTTCACTTCAATTCAAAATACTTTATTAAGCTCAAATCTTAACCAAAAAAAAACATGAGGATTACGAACATTTCATGTTAATTTTTGTGTGACAACGGGGGGGGGGGGGGGGGGGGGGGGGTGTTTCTTTTTTTTTCAGTTGGGTAAGTCTAAATAAGCAAACCTAACAAAGATCCATGCGACACCATAATGTGATAGAGCATTTTAAATCTTTACTCTGCATCCTAAACAATATCAGGAGCTGGAGTAAAGACACAAATGCTTTAGAAAAAATCCCTATGTGTTATTTAGCCTTTACATTGTCAGCAGCCGAATTGTTGCTTATATCTTTATTAAAATAATTAACAAAGATACCGGTACACGTGAATTTGGATACACTACTTAAAATTCGTGAAAAAGGAGTCAGTAAATTGTGTGCAATAGTTGTATTCCCTATTAGATCCACATGAAAAAAAAAACGTTAAAGAGGATACTTTTAAAATTATTGTAACGCTGTCATGGTTGGTTTGTTCTGATCTCAGTCGGGACCGACTGGCTGAAAACATAAGAATCTATTACATAAGTTGTGTTTTCCGGTCCTTGAACCAGTTTTCGGGACAACTCTCGTGACACTATTGTTTCATAACTTTTTTTTCAGGCGACCTTTTTCATTCATCAGTTCTGAAATTATCTTAACCCTTAGGCTGCTGATCGCGATTCACAGACTTTTTGCAGACTGTGTAGATCAAAATCAGACTGCACAGAACGTGCAGTCTGATCTTGGATCTACATTGTCCGGTAAGGAGATGTTTCCCCAATCCCCATAACTTTGAAATACCAACAGTTTGGTTTTTACCATCGCCATGAAAGTTTCATTTAAGTTATCTAGCAGGATAAGGGTTAACAAAAGTAGAATTGTTCGTGGCGAGAAATTTTACTTTTTACCATCAGTTTTCAATCGTTTCTCGTGTGTTTATCATCCAAAATAAATTAAAACGACTTTTTTCATCCCTAAAGAACAAGTTTTTTTTTTTTCTGAAAACATATTAGAAAACGGGAAAAATGCTGGTAATCATCATTTTCTGCTTTTCTTTCATTTTTTTTCTACCTTTTAAAAATCAAATTCTGTCACTTAAGCCACTTTTTTTCCTCGTTGTTGTTGTCTCCCGATGCTTTCAAAACAGCCTAGTCCAAAATTTTGTCGTGTGGTAAAAAAAGAAACCCCATTTGATGTTGTCCATAATTACGAGGAGGGTCTCAAGTCGCCTGCGTTTTTAAAGAGGTAAAGAGTTTCACAGGAAATGACGTCATCATGTGCGTACTCTACAGAGAACTCCTTTAATTCTTTAGCAGACTACAACATTTAAGACGCTTCCATAATGAAAGAATTTGCAGACGACATATCAAAAATGGCTCTACTTTTTTGTAAGAGAGGGAAACACTGTTGGAAATGGAAAAAATACTGGTTACTGGCATGTTCTTCTTTTTCCACAATGTTTTCACGTTGTTCTTTTTCCGTGAAAAGTTATCAACTATCTCAGTTTGTGGAAATAGTTTTTACATATTTCAAGCGAATGTGCAACAAAAATTACGATTTTTCAAGGTCAAGGTCGCTGCAGTGAGCATGGTCGGCCCCAATGTCTTCCCCTTTCTTAATTCTAAATTCATTACCGTGAGAGTTTTGACTACCAAAATCCCATTTTCATCAATAGTTATAAGTTACAGCAGTAACTCATCAAACAAGCAAACAATCAAAACTCATTTTAAAAAAAAAAACGCCCAGTTGACACATTGGGGAATTTGCTATTTAACTCTTTACCACACGACAAAAAGTTTGACTCACTAAAATTCAAAGCTGTTGCAGACGACAAAATAAATGTAGCTCAAATGATGATTTTTTTTTTTCATAGGATAGAAAACATTGTGGGAAAAGGAGAAAATGCTGGTTACCAATATTTTCTGCTTTTCCTACATTTTTTCAACCTTTTAAAAGACAAATTCTGCCACTTTGGTCACTTTTTTTTTTTTCCTCGTCGTTTCCTCTGATTAGCTAAGCCATTTGGTTTAGCCAATCAGAAATACTGTTGTGTTACTTTCAAATTTTGAAAGTCTTGGAGAACGACACTAAGAATATATTCTTAAGAATTCCGTAACATTGATTTGTAAGGTGTAACGTTATTGGTCAAAAACCTTCGTTAAATGTCACTAAGGTTCCTCAGAAAATATTCTGTTGATATATATCCATACGTATGAGATTTTGTCAGTTAAATTTCCCACCACATACGTTCGTTGTTGAAACCCGTCAATGTACGGTGGGCAGTTGCTTAGAAAACATCGGGGAGAAAGGAGTATTTATTCATTACGGGTCACTCGTAGGAACTGCTACATCTCTGACTGGTCGAAAATCGGACAAAGCTTACCTGGCCTTACGCCACCATGGATGCGTGGATAAATGTGCAGTCCGATCCCAATCTAGATTCTCAGCATCTCTTTTGATGTTTTCAAAGCTAAATCCTGATTGATTATAAATGAACCATGCTCTGTGAAAAGGGAGCTTAATTCATCCGCGAAAATATCGACCCAGGTTAGCTTACGCAGACCGCGCAGGCTGACCTGGACCGAGACTTTTCGCTGTAGGTCAATTTTCTGTATGTCCAAGGACCAGTCTCGTGACTGTGTCTGTTGTTTAAAAAAAAAAAGTGTCTATTATGAATCCATTGTTAGGCGATGACTTGGTCTGTGCAATGCATCACTGAGATCCATTAAGCCCCATCAAATCGGCAGGATTTAGGTCAACTGACGAGACACATGAGCCATGTTCTGGCAAAAGGGGGCTTAATGCATCTCCGCGATGCATGATACCAAGCAAGTCATCACAGTATTATACATCCCCAAGATCCGCTTTGTATAACAGCCTACTGAATGATGAGGGACACTGATTCTTTGACATACAGAACATTTACCAAAAGCAAAAAGTTTCGGCCCAGGTCAGCCTGCGCGTACTGCGCAGGCTGACCTGGGTCGAAACTTTTTGTAAATGCATCAGACCCCCTTTTCACAAAGAAGTTTTCATATATATATATTTACAAAAAATGAAAAATGATGACAGTACTTAAAATGCCATATAATGGATTCGGTGTCATTTTAATGCAAAAACAATTGAAGCCACCTTTCAAATGACACTTTAAATGGATGCAGTTAACTGCACAAAAACAGAGTGGCATTTGACTTGTTTAACGTCCCGGCCTATATTAAATGTATATTAACCAAATAAAAGCGCATGTCACTACTTCTATTGCCTTCAGGGCAAGTGTAGACCAGGATCAGATTCAACAAAACGTGCAATCTGATCTTTGATCCACTATCTCCGTTTTGCTAACGCTATCGAGACAAAAGTAACAGAGATATTGAACTTATTAAGGTTTTTTGCTCTGGACTAAAATGTGCGTTGATATCATTTTGACCTTAAAGATACATCCACACTCGTTTTCAGCCAGGTTTTAACCCCATTTCATCTTTATTTTATGAGCCAAGCCACCATAGCTCAGTCGGTAGCGTACAAGACTTGAGAACAGGAGGTCGCTGGTTCGATCCCTGGCTTGGCCAATTTCTTTCCGAGGATTGATGATAGTCATCGCGACAGGATTCATACCTCTCTCACCACTGACCATTGTTTCGAAGATGTGGGAAAGCAGCCAGTGGCTTGGAAAGAATATTGCCCCTGACGGTTGCAAGATTGCACAGATTACGAAGGATAGAAAATGCATTTTCTGGAGGCCTCCAAAGAAATCATATGGTGTGCGAGATAGAGAAACTCAAGGGACTTGGCCTTATTTATATACGGAAACGCCAACAGCTGACTAAATTCTGAGCTATTCTACAAACTATCAAGTTTTAACAGTGTCTCTCTCTCTCTGGCTGTAATGATGCATCTTTAACTCTTTAGCACACGACAAACTTCTATACCGGTCCATATTGCGAGCATTAGTAGAAAGCAAATTAAATTTGGCTCAAATGATGACATTTGTCTATGAAAGGGTAGTAACCATTGTGGAAAAAAAGGAAGAAATTCTGGTTACCAGCATTTTCTCATTTTTTCGTAATGTTTTCAATGGCTCTTTTCTTCAAAACACTGGATTGTGTGGTAAGGAATCAAGGTTTTGTGTATATGAACACGCAACATCCTTTGTTTTAATCGACATTGTGGAGTTAGGAGAAGATGGTCTCGAAAGGCCATTTCTTCTTTTGCCACATTGTTTGATGTATTCATTTACCAGAACGTTATTCATGTTGGCTATATATAGTTTACAATGGTGTTTCAAATTCGGGCCACAATTTTGATCACCAGCATTCCTCCTTTCCCCACAATTTTATTCCTACCCTGTCAAATGCTGGTCACCAACATTTTCCCTTTTTCCTCCGTTTTCTACCCTGTCACAGAAGTTAAGTTATTTTTACCACTTTTGGATATATCGCATGTAGATGCTTTCAATTTTTATGAGAGTCTAAAATTTGTAGTTTGTTAGCTTGTTTTATATGGGCCGCGCTCTGTGAAAAGGAGGCTTAATGACATTGAGATGACGTCGAGAAAATCGCGTTCAAAGTGGCGTCAATATTTTTGTTGTTTACCTGTGGTTTTCATGGGAGCACGTCATTTCAAAACATGATTATCTGTTTTGACGAGACTCTAGAACTATTTTATAATACCAGCAAGGGAACTAGATCATACTACTTGCGTTCTTTAATCCTCGATTTTCAATCGGGCATCGACTGTGAAATTGAGGTTCGTATATATAAGTAGAGCCAAAAATAAGGAAACCCTTGTATTTCATCTTGAGGTAATTCTTTATTTTACCTAAAACATGACAGATATGGAATCCCAGTCAATATCGGATGTGTCCTCCATGTGCAGCAACACCTGCACGACACCTGGCGGGCATACTGGAGATGACATGGCGTATCATTGCTCTTGCAATCTGCCGTAATATTGAGAGGTAAACAAACAAGTAACTGGGTTCCCTTATTCTTGGGGCAACGAACATATGAGCCTTACTCTGGCAAATGGGGGCTTAATGCATCTCCATGATGAGTGATACCTATCAAGCCATCACATAATTATGGATCCATAATAGCCGCTTTTTTTTTTTTTTTTTTTCTTAACAAACGACTTAATCATGAAGTGATATGGTCCTTTGGCATACAAAAAATTGACCAATAGCGAAAGGTTTCAGACTGACCTGGGTCGATACTTTTCGCAGATGCATTAAGCACCCTTTTCACAGAGCATAGCTCATATGTAAAGCATTGAGTTACAGAGGTTTCTTTTTTTATGGTTAAGATCGAACGATAAAATTCTCAAGCAGACTATACGATAAGGATTTGCATAGCTTATTAACCCTTTGGCCGCTACGCGCTACTCAATAACCTTTTGCGGATGGTGTAGATCAAGATCAGACTACACAGAACGTGCAGTCTTATCTTGGATCTACACTGTCCGATAAGGAGATATTTTTTCCCCAAAGAAAATACATATACCTATGAAAATTTGAAAAATTGGGTTTTTACAATCGTCTTGAAAGTATCGTTTCGTTTGTTTAGTATGTCAGGGGTTAAGTATGGAAAACTGTATGTAAACACTTCTTCTACGAGATGGGGTTACCATTTAAGGTTCATATAATACTTCCTGCGAAGTGTCTTAAAGTGGTCCGAAACCCGCTTGTCATTTCGGGAGGTTTTGAGAAATAAAAAAGTACCGACAAAGACGAATAATTTTCGCCTCTGTGTAAGGATAGCCTTAAAGTTAAGACATCGACCGGAAATACATGTCAAAAACACGAAGAATGTCCCAGTTTCTCCAGTTTTTCATGTGAAATTCCTTAAGCCGTTAGTCACGGGATATCTTGACAAATTAAAAGTACATTCTAAATTTATTCGAATTTGAAAGTAACGCAACTTCTGATTGGCTAAACCATTTGGTTTAGCCAGTTCAGCCATTCAGAAGTTGTGTTACATTCAAATTTCGATGATACCTAGCATTCTGGCGTAGAGACACCGAATCAATTTCCAAACTGTTTCGAGTCCCTGTGACGGAATTTCTGTGGTTATATGGTATGACATTTTTCATAATGACTATATGACAACAAATAACAAACATGACATAGCAAATAAGAGTAAAAAGTCACATATGAACGATATTAGCTCAGAAACTGTGAAAGTTTTACCCGGAAAAAAAAAGTCAAAATTTAAGGCTAAAACGGGATGATGAAATGGTTTTGGTTATACTTTGACCTCGCAGAATGCACGTGACAATGATGTTTTTGTTAAAATGTTTAAGTCTAGAATTTCTGATTATTCCATACAACATCACCATGAAAGTTTATCTCCCTGTGCATACTTGTTCTTTTTTAAAGTCACAGATATATCTCTGTGTGGATAGTTCTCTCGATTTAAGAATTTTTTTTTCCAAGATTTAGAAGCTAGCTAAAGTCATAAATTGAATATTAAGCGAGAGCGCCATTGTAACAGATATATTGACAAAGAAGATAGAATATGTCATCATTGTTCATTTTACCACTATCTGTTAACCCTTGTCCTGCTGTAAAACCTAAATGAAGCTTTTAAACCATTGGTAAAAACCAAAATATTAATATTTCAAAGTTATGGGGTTCGAGAAATATCTCCTTATCGGACAATGTAGATCGAAGATCAGACTGCACGTTCTGTGCAGTCTGATCTTGACCTACACTGTCCGCAAAAGGTCAGTGAGTCGCCTAAGGGTTAATACTTGAAAATGAGTATCACTCCTTTTTACACTGTTCCTGTTTAATGCAAAATGGACAGCTTTGATATTTTCTTGGTATAATGGAAGAATTGATTTATTACCATTTTATAATTTGATAATATATAAAAATATCACTATGATAAAATGAAATTTTAAAAAAAGATAAACATTAAAAAATGTCTCAAAGTTTTTATCTGTAATGTATGTAAAGGATTCAGTATAATGCATGAATGATATTTCCTCATATTTATATGCAACTCAAGTACAAAAAATCGATTGTCTTGTATTTTGGGACCTTTCTTTCCAAATAAACTGTATTATATTGTGCTAAAAAAAAACAACTATAACTGAACACAATGCCGTTTATCTTTTTATTTGTGTTTTTTTGTTTCAAATTTTGCATACTTTTTTTTTGTTATGTACAGGACTCATAACTGCATAGAGACAGATTGCGTAAACTCAGCCTTGCGCAATGTATTAAGGATGTTCTACTTTTTAGTACATGTATTTATGAAAGATTTGTAACTATAAACGGCCGTTTAATTATCCAAATTTTAAATTGTATGTGACAAATACATTGATTGATAAGCATCCACGAATAAAACTTTTATTGGCCATTGTGTAGTATATACTAACGTACAAAAATTATGAGCCAAGCTCTGTAAAAGGGGCGCTTAATAAATCTAATAAAGTATCGACTCAGGGGAGCCAGCGCAGTCTGGGTCAAATTTTTTCGCTGTCGGTCAATTTTCTGTATGTTAAAGGACCAGCTCATTCTATGACTCCGTCGGTTGTTAGATAAAATGGATTTTATGGATCCATAATTATGTAATGAATTCCTTGATATAATGCATCACGGAGATGCGTTAAACCTCCTTTTGCTAGAGTATGGCTTATATCTAATGTAATGCATCTTACGACAATAATTCTAATGTCATCACTATGGTAGTCGTTTTGCCATTAACTTGAAAAACAATACACATTATTTTTACCAAGCTTCAACTTTTTAATTAAGGTATTTCTATAATTCATTTATACAGCACCTATTTCGCGTTGCTTCAAATTTGTGCACTTCTATATTTTATTTACATAACTCTCGAAGTAGCAAAACAGACCCAAGCTGAAATATTGCAATCAATGATCAATGAAATGGAGCAGTCGCTGTTAAGAAGGATTCGTCCTTCTTCCACAACGTAATCAAAACTCGTCTACCACACGAGACTAGATATGTATTGGTACTGTGATCTGATAATGTGTTGTAGGTTTGGATGGAACTTCATGCATTCGATACCCAATTTTATTCTGATCAGTTCCAATTATCGTATGTTCATATTTTTTCTGTATTGTTAGGTTAATCCTTTATCAGACGACAGTATATTTTCAGACTTTCCTGTCTGAAGGCATTCCCAGAGTACCTATCGGATGTGGCTCAAATGATGGCATTTGATCTTGACAGGATAGAAAATATTGTGGGAGAAAATAGGAAAATGCTGGGTTTCCAGCATTTTTTTTTTTCCCACAATGTTCTCAATATCCGTTTTTTTTTTCAGGGTTCTTAGAACTCTGGTTTGTTTGGTAATTGTTGTGGAGCTCGTCTCTTGGTATTTTTAAGATGCGGAATACAGTTTTAAAATGCCGATGATGTCTTTAAAAAAAACCTTAGTTTGATTATCCAGTATTGCCCTACTGTAAAAAGAAAAGAGAAACCTCTCGTAGTAATCTATAGTACAGTGTATATGATATTGTATAATGCTCGTATATATTTGTTGTAAATATTGGAGCTCAATAAAGTGCTTTGATGGATGGATGGATGGATGGATGGATAGGTGGGTGGGAGGGTGGATGGATGGATGGATTGATTGATTGATTGATTGATTGATTGATTGATTGATGGACTGACTGACTGACTGACTGACTGATTGGTTGATTGGTATGGCGGTCAATAAAATCAGCGTGATGACAACTGTAGTCCTGTAATGGGCGCAGTCGATAAAGCACGTAAGCGTGCCTTAAGTGCCACAATACCTATCACTTAAAACATGAAAGGAAGTGACTATTTACAAAAATAGCAGAGGCGGGTCATTACAGTTTACTCACTGTTTACAGCAATCAACAAAAACAAATCACTACGTACATAACTGAATGAAATTCCTTAAGGCGTAAGAGTGTTTCCCATTCGTTAAGTTTTCCGGAAGTTCTTAAAGCACGTTTCCTGTTATTGGCATGTTGCTGCAAAATGTGGCATCTAGGATAGTCTAAATAAGGCGACTTCCTGTGTCAAGCGAACGTACATAGAAATGTACAAGTAGTATAGCTCTAATTACTGCCAAACCCCACGCTTGCGGAACGCGAAAGTAGTTCTAAAGTTGTAAAGCACTTCAGCCCATCCCATTTATGCAATCATTATATTTTTTATTTCGGTCGATTCTTGCATACTTTAAGAAAAAAAAGTAAAGAAAAACAAAGTTGTGATCTATCGATTAACACTTTACCAAACGACAAAATTCTAGACTTTACCAAATTGAAAGCATTTGCAGACGACAAAATGAATGTGACTCAAACATTCAAAGTTGTGTTGGGAAAGGTAGAAAACATTATGGGAAAAGGAGAAAATGCTGGTTACCAGCAGTTTGTCCTTTTCCCACAATGTTTTCAAAAGCTTTCTTTCTCAGGGTCCTTAAAAGTTGGGATTGTGTTGTAGATGATTAATATTTTCGAATCCACTCCTTTCATCTCCTCTGTTCAAGGTAAGTCTCTAGTTATCCAATGAGAAAACTATCAAAGTCATAACACTGTTTTTTTTTCGCAAGCGATCCGAAAAAATATCATTTACGAATGAGAATAAAGTTGTTTCAGCAGATTAAGAAAGCGTACTACGCAAATATTCCCTCTTCTTCGGCTTCTATTT
Source organism: Tridacna gigas (assembly GCA_945859785.2). Classification (NCBI taxonomy): domain Eukaryota; kingdom Metazoa; phylum Mollusca; class Bivalvia; order Cardiida; family Cardiidae; genus Tridacna; species Tridacna gigas. The sequence continues at coordinate 33,286,104 of OX244034.2, forward strand.
AGATTGCAAAGCGACAGAGCCACTATGTACATGTTCGATCTAGTTTTACTGAGACAGATAGTCGTAAAGCAGATAAAGGGATTTTTGCTGAGTTGGTACCACATGCATCAGACGTAATTTGATAGGCTTCTTTAGTCACGAGGACATTGCCTCTGTGGTTTCAGAATTGATGTACACATACACATGAACCATGCTCTGTGAAAAGGAGGCTTACTGAACGCTGTCCGCGCAGGCTGACCTGGGCCGAAACTTTTCGCTGTTGGTCAATTTGCTGCATGTCCAAGGACCATTCTACATAATAATTAAGTCTGCTGTTAAAAAAATGGTTGTTGTGGGTTTATAATTATGTGTTGGCTTGATAGGTATCATGCACTAGAGAGATGCATTAAGTCCCTTTTTGCCAAGCCATGGCTCAATCATATATGATCCAGTTCCCACGAAATGCAGAGATGGACGAGAGTGCGTTTCTCGACGACACAGTGAACTGTTGTTGCATTTGTGCCTGTTACGGAGGAGTATGAGTGCTTGAATAAGGTGCAGTTCCTTCCACCAATACATAAATCGCATTGTTGTGCGAGGAAATCCAAGACGGGGTCCTTAGTTATCATGAAAAATATTAGCCGTGCTCTTGCAAAAGGGGGCTGAATGCATCTCTTTGGTGCATGATACCAAGCAAGTCATTACGTAATTATGGATTCATAAAATCCATTGTTTCTAACAATCGACTGAATATTGAGGTAGGCTGGTCCTTTGACATGCAGAAAATGCTTTTTGCTTTAAGAGACTTTCGCTTTCGGTATTGATTTAATTTCGTTTGAAATTTCACCTTTAATTTCATAATTTTGGTAATTCGAAGACAAGGAGAATAATGAAACCAGCATGAGTAATCAGTGGTTTCGTATAATCGACAATTATTCTATCTGTTTAGGATAATAAATGGATGAAATTACGTTTTGATCCATTAGGCATTTAGTCTCTAAACAAGTCTATTTTTTTTTTCTTTGAAAAAAAAAAAAGTGCAGCAGTATTTCTGATAGCACATATGAGCAGTCAGGAAACGCTACCACCCCCTTTTTTTTTTTTTTCAGACTGCGCAGGCTGACAAGGGTCGATACTTTTTTCGTAAATGCATTAAATCCCCTTTTCACAGAGCATAACTCATATCAATCGGACAAATTAAAAGATAAATTCACGTGCGCCATCCTTCAGTTATTTCCCTCGATTCATCTCAAGTTCTCCTGCCAAACCTGATACGGGAATTACTTGGATTTTCTTGCATTACACAAATATGTTTTTTAAGTAATATCTCAATCTGGTTAGATTGTTTTACAAATCTATGTATATACATTTCTCTGGTGATTGAGAACATGATTAGCTTCAAAATTACATGGGGACCTTACATATAATCACAAATCAAATTATATTTATCGCAACATCCGCAAGGGAATCCATGACATAAACAAAGGAACACAGGTAAAAGGTGTCACACCACTGGTTTTTGGCCACATTGAAAATAAAGTGAACTCGACAATGTTTATAGCTACACAGATCGCTTAATGGCAAACTTCTGGTTTCTCGGTCTGTTGCCCTCCAAAGTATGACCATGGTCCTACAAAAATGCAAAGAAAAACAATATGCCAACCGATTACGTTTTTCGCTAAATTCCAACCAGCACAGGCACCGTAAAATTTGCCCCCTGAGAAACACCCCTTCACGGCCATGACCACAACTTTTTGTTTTTCCAGTGATACACAATAGTCCTGTCAAAATACAATACAAATGTATCTAAGTGGTCCCCTTATGCCCAAGTTTGAAGCAAATCTAAAATATACCTCCAAGCCATCTCGGCCTCATGAAACAGTGCAACAGAAGTGCTACTGCAAAATTTTATATGGAACTACTTTTGATACTACGATCCGAAAGCAGTCTCGCAATGGTGCGACACCAAAAGGACAAATCTATTATTTGGTTACTTTAGCCTTTAACTGGCAAGGGAGATAATTTGATTACAGGAATGGTCCTCATTATTGCATGTACGAGATAATCAATTCTTTGAGCACTATAATTAATTATTTTCACCGGGTCAAAGGTATTGTCAAGGGACGATCATCATTTGGGTTGTGAATTCTTCATCGGAATGACCGGCTTAATTTGGGTTTTGAATATTGGTGTTAATATCTCTTTCTTGTCAAATATAGCCACTGTTGTTTCAAGTCCCCATAAATACTAACCCGGGTATCTTTTTATCACTCCTTATCTCGATCTCCCTTCACGATCTATGCATATCTTTGACAATGAATTGTTGACCAATTTCTTACCTCATTTTTGACAAAGAAACGTCCGAATATATAAACGTAAAAGGCAAAATTGACGGACCGGAACCTAAGCTACATATGTACATACACATACGTTCGAGTCATGCTCTGTCAAAAGGTGGCTTAACGCATCTGCAAAAAATATCGACTGAGGTCAGCCTGCGCAGTCCGTGCAGGCTGACCTCGGCCGAAATTTTTTGCTTTTGGTCAATTCACTGCATGACAAAAGACCAGTCTACCGCATGATTCAGTCGGTTGTTAGACAAAAATGGATTATATGGATCCATAATTATGTTATGACTGGTATGGCATAATACATCACGGAGATGCATTAAGCCCCCATTTGCCAGAGCATGGCTCATTTACATTCGAATCGTTGCATGTTCCAGATAATCGACACTTTTGCCAAGTAGACCCTATAAATACTGCAAACATACTCACATAATCGTGTATCGTCAAGTCAAACATGGCCTCACTTTGTTTCTGGCGCAATAAATACAAAGTTTGCCTTGTGTTGAAAGAAAACGTCTTTTGATGTTCATACTATAATTAATGGACGAGATAAGTGCAGTGAAGCACCAAGAAATCAAATTAAAGAAGGACACAGAAATTAGTCGAACCATTTGTGTATTAACCCTTAGGCTGATAAGTGAAACTCATGGGACTTTTGCAGACAGTGTAGACCAAGGTCAGACTGCACAGAACGTGCAGTCTGGTCCTAGATCTACACTGTCAGACAAGGAGATATCCAAAAAATTACCTTTGAAATAGCAAATTTCGGGTTTTTACTACCGACTGGAAAGTTTCATTTCACTTATTTAGCGGGAAAAGGGTTAACCCTTATAAGTGAAATGAAACTCTCAAACCGGTAATAAAAACTAAAATTTTACTATTTAAAAGGTACTTTGGGGTGGGGGGGGAATATATCTCCTGATCGGACAGTGTAGATCTAGGATCAGACTGCACGCTTTGTGCAGTCTGATCTTGATCTAGACTGTTCGCAAAAGGTCAGTGAATCGCGCTTATCAGCTTAAGGGTTAACCCTTTGTCAAACAACCCCGTGTTTTAACAGCCCAGTGAAAAAAAAGGCTTTTTTGAAAACATTGGGGGTGGGGAGGGGGGGAGAGAAAACGCTGGTAACCAGCAAGGAGAAAATGCTGGTAATCAGTATTTTTTTCTCTCTTTCCCAAGATAATCACTGTCCTCTCAAAGACAAGCTCCAATATTTGAGCCACGTTTGATTTGTCGTCAATGCTTCAGTTACGGACAAGTCTAAAGTTTTTTTCGTTTGGTAACGAGCAGTTGTATCGAAGTTGCTGCTGGATTGTTTACTTACGAAAAGGTACCATTTACAATGTTATACAGGAAATGTATTAAAGCCATGCTCCGGGAAAATGGGGTTTAACGCAATTATGTGATGCATTATACCAAGCAAGATATCACATAATAAAGGATCAATAAAATCCATTTTGTCGAACAACCGACAGAATTATGAGATAGAATGTCCTTAGACATGTGCACAAGATTTAAAAATAGCAAAAAGTTTTGAACTCCGCCTGAGCGGACTATTTAAACGTCATATTTCTTTCTAAAATATGAAAATAATATTTCTTATTAAAAAAAAAAACACTTCAAAATCAAATATTTAAAAAAAAAAATCTATTTAAAATAAGACACTAAATTATTTATTTTTAAAGGATTCCTGGTAAAATTTATACCGCAATTTATCATCAAATATGTTTTGATAATATTACTCATAATGTTAATTGCCTTTCATGTCCTTTGAAGATGTAAAGATGTGACAAAAACAGACAAAAAGCTTATTAAAATATTATTCGGAAAAAAAAAAAAAAAACTGGTTGATTAATGTCGCGTTCAACACTATTTCAGCCATATTTCGGCTCACGCAATTCATGTATGTCCTGGTTTCACCAGTGCTAGGCTGGGACTCAAAGGTGTCTTGCCAAAGGACACCTCCACGAAGAAGCAAGTAACATCGAACAATAAAGGCTGCTAACGCCTTTTAACTCTTTCACTACTAACTCTGGAAATTCCACTTTTTTCAGAGTTCTAAAAATAGATTTCCACTGTTATTGAAAACGACTTTCGTCATAGGTCAAAAAGGGGATAGCGGACGGTGTAGATCCAAGGTCAGACTGCACCTTCTGTGCAGTCTGATCTTGATCTACGCCATCCGCAAAAACTACTCAAGCCGACATTAGTAGTGAAAGAGTTAAAAGATCATAACACAGCTAATTCTAAACTTCAAAATGAAGTCCATTTTGAAATACCACGGCATTCAGTCTCTTAACAAAGAGCCGAGCTGACCTGGGCCGAAACTTTTCGCAATTTGTCGATTTTCTGCATATCAAAGGACCAGTGTACCTTATAAACCCCTCGATTGTTACACAGAATGGATTGCATTGATCCATAATTATGTGATGAAAAGCTTAGTATCACGCATCGCGGTGATCCATTAAGTCCCCTTTTGCCAGAGCATGGCTCAAATATTTGTCATGATCTATCTGCACGTCTGGGTTGTAATTAGTCTTCTCTCTCGAACCACTGATACTTTAAGCTCATTCTGTTGTCTGATCCCACCTTACATACCGCACATGTTATAAAACTGTGCTCTGAAAGAGATTGAATGGTATTCAATTTATTATGTTACCTTTATTAACAGACATGTTTGAAAGTGTAACATATATATGTACCCTGTTCTGGCAAAAGGCTTAATGTACCTCCGTAACGCAGCATACCAAGCAGGTCATTTTACACTTATGGATCCCTAAAATTCATTTTTGTCTAACACTCGGATGGATAATGAGGTAGACTGGCAGAAAATTGACCAGTAGCAAAAAGTATCGATCCAGGTCAGCCTGCGCCGACTGCGCAGGCTGACCTGGATCGATACTTTTTACAGATGCATTAAGCCACCTTGTCACAGACCACGGCTCACATGTATTATGAATCACCCTGTATATCTGTTAATCGCTGAAAGGGTTTGTGTGCAAAAACCTACAGTGGTGAATCAACGATTGCGGGCAGGTGATAAAAAAACAGCTTTAATGATCTGTTTTCATCTATGAAATGAAAATGACACATCATAAAGTAAAAAAAACAGTTATAACTCATATTACAAAAATAAGTAAAACAAGAAATATCTTTGAAAAAGATAGACGGCGTAAGATATACTGGAATATGAAACTCGATAATTAGTTTTGCTAAAAATTGTCTCTTTTTCCTCACCGTTTTTCGTTTTGCTGAAAAGGAGTACTTATTGGGTTATCGGGAAACGCTTATGAAATATTATATTTCTAAACAGGACAAGAAAAAGGAACATTCTCCATTACATTTATTTGCTACGGTATAAATCAAGACCGGCATTGATAAGCGGTAGCAACGCTTGTAAACAGTGGTTTCATAAGTGTGCGAGCAAATATGCCAACAGGGGCCCGCCGAATAAACATGTTCATACTTTTGACCAGTCTCAAATTACTATCTATTCATTCTTAATCAGTACCACGAATTAGGTCAAAAAATGCCCAGTGGCCTATAGCTGAAGCTAAAAAAGATGGCACCTTAAGTATTTTGCTATTCCTACTCAGACGAAACTACCCTTGAAAGATACTGGAAAAAAGGCCCTTCCGGTTGGTAGACCATGTTCCTTTATGTGGCTACAAGCACAAATTAGTTTCCCAAGAAATAACAAACTTGCACTCCGTTTTTACAGACATTATCAAATCAACACCAGAAACAGTTTAGACCTGTCCTTCTATTTTCTCTGATAAAACAGTGCAGCAGATGTGCTTGCTCTGAAATTTTCAGACTGGACCACTTTTGACTTCTACGACCCGCAAGGAGTTCGCAGTGGTGAGACACACTGTATAACGATAGGTGATATACATGCCTCATTCGGCAAACCTCGGATGACCCAGTGATCAAGTTCCTCGACTGTATTACATACCTTGATATGCACCTACACGGTATATTTTTTCGACGGAATTACACCTTTTTACCGTTACTACAATTGTATGGTTCCTCTTAAAAAAGAAAACATGAGTCACAATTTTCTATCGATATCTTTCTGAGAATATTTCCGTCGGCAAGTAGTTTGTATATTAAATTTTTAGTGCGGTTATCAATTCCGTTGGGAGCTTTCATCGACAGAGCGATAGATGTGAATAACTTCACCATGTTTGTTTTATATCGTTGCTAAGCGATTTACATTGGCACTGCCATTTTTATGATCATGTGATTGGTAATTCAAAATGGAAACCTCCTTTATACGGACGAAGTTAGATATAGATACGGAATCGAACGAGTTGTGACGAGTGATACACGCCTCACATTTCTTCGCCTGAAATGGGTCGCATTACTGCTTGTAAAATTATTAGACTCCGTTGAAAAAAAAAACACGAGTCAAAATCTTCAGCCGTAATATTTCCAAACACATTGTCGTTGACAAATCGTAAATTTATTTTTAAAGTTTTTTTTATCAATTTCATTGGTATATTTGACTCACAGTATCTTCCGCTAGGTGGTTAGCAACGATATCAAATACATAATCTATCTGATATGGGCATTCTGGGCACAAAACCGGACTACTTTTCAAGGCGGCAATCAAAATAAAATGTACGTTTACTCTCTAAAACCTACCTTGTACTATGCATCCGGCCATGGTTAGCTAGCAAATGGCATATACACCAGCCATTTATAAATATAAGCCCATATAAGCTTGGGAAATACTGGTAGCCCTGGTATAGGCCCAGCAAGGTGGAGACGTTATTTTTGTTGTCAGTCATTTGCATAATCCCGGTTATCCCCATGTCTATATCTAGAAACTGTCTACAGATATTTGCAGTAAACGATTGGCATTTTTTAAAAGTATTTTCCACGTTTGAAATTATTTTGTTTTTGTTTTTTTAAGAAATTTGTAGCGAAAAACTGGCTTCACTTTTCCCCAGCCTGTGACGTATCATTATTGCCATTTTCCGCCTGCACTTTTTACGCGGCAATTTACGCACCGCGTATTAATACCAGTATTTGTCCCGTGCAGGATAGTGATGCGTAATAGCAGACAGGTCAAATTTTCGAAGAATATTGACATGCGCAGACAATGGTTTGACTCACAGATTTATAAATGTGAAAAAAAAAAAATCACAAGAGATATTGTTGTCGTTGCTAATCGATTTTCATGGGTGCCACCATGTTTAAGATTATGTGACTGAAACTATTTCAAAATGGAAACCGCCTTGATTCTGAAACGGTTAAATGCAGTTACGAAATCGGCTGCGTTGTGTCGAGTGTTGGTCTTATGCAACATTTCGCCGAAAATGACTAAAATCCTTTCTAGAGTACGACATTTCGATGAGTGAGTGCAACACTATCCTAAGTGCCTATACAAAGTATAGGCACTTAGGATAGTGTTGCACTCACCCATCGATTTGCTTAAAGGGAAAATTTAGAGTACGACATTTGGTTAAAGTAACAACAGCTGCCAAAAGTAAACAAAACAGGTGTTAACATATATTTAAATTCAAATCATACCATTTAAAAGTATGGAAATTACAGTGAAGGCGACAATCTGTTATAGTACGGTTGGTCCAAGTGTTAGTCCCTGGCAGTGAAATTAATTTGAAAACTAGGTTAAATGCTGTCAAGTCACTCTATCTTTTGTTTACTTTTTGCCTGACTTTGAAATTAATTTTTCTGTCAGCGACTTACACTGGGACTGACCACAGAATAATAGATTGTCATCTTCACAATATTTTCCATAGTTTTAAATGTATGATTTAAATCTAAATGCATTTTAACACATGCATTGAGTTTTTGGCCGCTATTGGGCCTTTAAAGAAGAAAAGAAACCGTTGAATATCAACCTATACCGACCAGCCGGCATAGCTCAACTGGTAGAGAGTAACACTCGTAAACGTCATGTTTCGGGTCACTTGAGGGTGTTGGTTTGATTCCCACGTCTGGCCATAAAACTACTAATCGTCTTTCGGATGAGACGTTAAACCAAGGCCCCGTGTGACGGTGCTATACACCGAGAACGTTAAAGAACCAGGCGTAACTTCCCGTCACATAACTTACAGCCTTCAGGGGGCGTCGCCCCTATGGGCAACCGGTTAACGATAGACAAACGCAAATTCATCAATTAACCTATACCTTTTGTGCATTAATCTGAGCTTTGATGTACTATACACCATGCTTACTGTCAATCCTGTTACCCTACTGCGTAACTTATACTTCACTATGACGAGATCATTTTAATCATTTCACTCTTTACCAAACGACAAAGTTTTCAAAATTCAAAGTATTTGCTGAAATGACAAAGAATTGGGTGTAAAGGGATAGAAAACGTCGTGGAAAAAGGAGAAAATCTCCTTTTCCCACAGTGTTTTCAAACTGAGGCTTCTTTCCCAGGGACGTTGAAACTCGGGATTGTGTGAAAAAAAAAAATGTTTAACAGGAATTTACATGAAAAATGGAGAATCTCTCCAAATGAAAATCTGGGAGAAGAATATGGTAGGGGTAAGCTGTCAATTTCTCTCTTGTCCGTACCCTGATAAGGTCGTTGATGCCCTATCCTTAAATGTGTATATCAAGATCAGCCTGCACATCCGTACTGTCTGATCTTGATCTACACCCTTCGAAGTCCAAATATATGGGCCGTGCTCTGTGAAAAGGGGGCTTAATGCATCAGCAAAAAGTATCGACTCAGGTCAGCCTGCGCAGTCCGCGCAGGCTGACCTGGGCCGAAACTTTTTGCTTTTGGTAAATTTTCTGCATGTCAAAGAACCAGCGTAACTAATAATACACTCAGTTGTTCTCCAAGGTGGATTTTTTTTTTATCCATAATTATATGATGGCTTGCTTGGTATCATGCATCACGGAGATACATTAAGCCCCGTTTTCACAGAGTACGGCTCATATCATTTTTTCCACTTCGTCCATCTACGAGTATAACTAATGGTTAGGTCTAAATTATGAGCCACATCTTCTGACAAAAGGGGGCTTAATGCACCTCTGTGATGCATTATACCAAGCAAATCATCACATAATTATGGGTCCGTAAAATCGATTTTGTCTAATAACGGATTGAGCAATGAGAAAGAATGGATCATGTCGTAGAATGTAGAATAGTCATGCAGAAATTTTGACCCAAAGCAAAAAGTTTCGGTTCAGGTCAGCCTGCACGTACAGCGCAAGCTAAACCTAGGTCGATTCTTTTTGTAGATGTATAAAGCCCCCTTTTTACAGAGCATGGCTCAGATAGATTTTTTTTTTTACTTTGTCTGTCTTCGAGTATTATCAGTGGGTAAATCAAAATTATACCTTATTCCTGCATACTGTTTTAATGCAGAAGGGCCCGGCCGGGTAGCTCAGTGGTTAGCCTATCTGACTCGTGACCTCGTGGTTGCGGGTTCGATACCCGGTTGAAGCAAATTTTCTTTCCGGCGATCTTTCGCCTCTCAGCTCTGTTGCATTTGAGAATAGTTGTCAGTGGCTTTGGAAAAAAAAGTTGTGTCAGTACTGGTGTGAGAAAGCTAGAAAACAGATGCGTAGGTGCACTGACCGCCATGATATGACCTATGCTGTTAGAAAAGGCGTTGAACTCAAATACAATACAAAAACAATTTAATGCAGAAGGAGAAGGTTAATTTATTCTTCAGACAATTAAAAGTGTAATTCTAGACCTTCTTGAGAAATACTTAACTCTTTGACAAACAATCTTGTGTTTTCAACGGACCCCTGGGGAAATTTTTTTTTGAAACTATCGTTGGTTCAGCAGAAAACGCTAACAACCTAATGACTACCATTTTCTCCATTCTTCTACGATGCCTTTTACCATTTGGGAGACAGGGACAAATTTTTGTCAGTCATTTAATATTTTGTCTGCAAACGTTTTCAAATTAGACGAGTCTAACATTTTGACCCTTGGTAAAGAGTTAACCCTTTCCCAAACATCCAGAATTTCAACAACCTTGGAGGGCGAAAAAGCTTTTGAAAACATCTGTCAGTACAGGAGAAAATGCTGGTAAGCAACATTTTCTCCTTTTCCGACAATGTTTTCTACACTTTTAAAGAAATCTACCATATGTACATGTCGTCTGCCATCGTCTTTTATCCCTTTGGCTGCTAAGCGCGATTTAAGGACTGTTTGCGGACAGTGCAGATCCAAGATCAGACTGCACAGAACGTGCAGTCTTATCTTGGATCTACACTGTTCAATAAGGAGATATTCCAGCACCCCCCCCCCAAAAAAAAATTATATATATATAGATAGAGAGAGAGAGAGAGAGAGAGAGAAATATATATATATTCATGTTTTTTTTTTTAATATCGACTGAATAGCTTGACACCTAAGTTATTTAGCAGGTTTCGAGTTAATATCGGCGCGTCTAAACTTTGCCCTTCGGTAACGAGTCAAACAATTATATATATATATCGATTTTTATTAATTTCTGTTCAGAATAAATGACGTGCTACTCAATCCATCAAGATCTACATAAATAAATAAACTTAAGAGTTTGCTCGGTCCAACTTAACCTGGGGTTGAATCACATGCAGAAAATTTAAAGATAGCAAAAAGTTTCGACCAATGCCAGCCTGCGCGGACTACGCATGCTGACATGGTCGATACTTTTCGCAAATGCATTAAACCCCCCGCCCCCACCCAACTTGAGTGTACATCTCGACATAATATATACCATTTTAACACAGTATTATTTCTTATAGATCTGCCTTTGGAAACCTTTAAGTATATTAAGTGAAAGGGGGTAGCTGCTAACAATATCCTTCATATTTCCTCCTTTGTACCAGTGTCTAGTGTATCTGAAGTTAACCAAGCCAATGGTTTGTAAATGGGAATAAGATGAACATAAGAACAAAACGGACAGCTTGGGCCAAGCTTAAAACAGTTTTGGAGACGGGTAGGAAGGCGTGGGGGGCAAAGCCTGTTTTAGCTCCCATTCCCAACCCCATATTTGAAAACGCCTCAAATGATGGGAAATTGCTTTAAAAGAGCGGAAAAAACATTGTAGGAAAAGAAGAAAATGGGGTTCTTTGATAAAGGATAAAGATAATTGCCCTTTTTTTCTTGCATTTCTAAACTGTTCCCTATTGCTGAGAATGAGCCTTGTGTTACTTTCAAGTTTAGAGAATTCTTGAGAATAAGACTAAGAATGTTCTTAAGAATGATTAGTAAATATGGACCAGAAGACTGAACAGATAAGGAATAGATCCTAGGCTGAAAAGTAGGTTACTGAGTATGCAAACTGAAAAAAAACCAATCAGAATTATTTAAAGCTAAATATTTCAACTCTTTACCCTCCAATCCAAACTTTTAATGAAAGAGGGCTTTTGAAAACATGGTGCAAAGTTCCAAAAAAGAGAATATTTTTCACATTTACCTCACGATGTTTCCTATCCTTCGCAAAATAACATTTTTTGAGCCACAGTTATTTTGTTATCTGCAAATGCTTTCAAGTTGGAGAAGTCTTTGCATTTTTAAATGTTTTTACTTTGTGAATTCATGAATGTATGCGCAATCTAGTGTACATGTCCAAGGATACTGGTCCCCCTTCATGCTCATAAATATGATCTTGCCTTTTAAAAGATCAATGTATGGTCATGAAGTATTATCTGCATTAATATTGCAGGGGTGTCATTGGATACCATCCAACTCATTGTAGCCAGCTTTAGGACTATGTGTGCAGGTAGGTCTATGATAGTTTGGTATCATGGCATTTAGAAAGATTGTAATAGTAGATAATGGGAATGTCAACCATGAGTACTAAAATATTTTTATATCTATTACTGGTATACCATAATGTAAAAAGATTATATACAGTAAAACTATGTACAAGAATTATTTACAGTAAAACCATGATTATCTGAGGCCTCAGCTTGATAAAAAAAAAAAAATCTTGTATTATCTTAGTGCTCTGACTACACCATAAGGTACATGAACATGAAAGAGTATTATGGGAAAATAAGTGCATTTTAGTTTGTTTACATGGGAAAGAAGCCAGTGGTTTAGAAAGAATAAAGTGCTTACAAATGTAGGTGGCATGCTAGAGAAAACACTGGCTGACACAATATAAAAACAAGAGGGCGAATGGCCCTAAAGCTTTGCATGTAGTCTCATTAAGGTAGACACATGTGTGAAGTATCTTTATGATTGGACTAGGGGTTCAAGCAATATGGTATGAACACCAAACAAAACAGACCGACTGACAACTGCAACAAACATCTCATGGGGACTTTGAGAGCTTTTGATATTTACTTCAACTATATTTATATTAACATTTCATTGGCATAATGGGTTCAGATAACCTCTATGCATTCCTGTTTGTTATTTAAGCTCAGCTTTACTTAAACTAAATAATTATGTCCACATTTCTTTGGGATAAAGGCCCCTGAGGAATTTTATATAGTAATTCTTGTTCAGTCATTATTAGTTAACCTTTACTTCAAGAATATATATATGCCAAGATCTCATACAGGCAAAGGTCTCAGAACTTTTCATATATTTCTGGTTCTGTTATCCAATATATCTCTTCTATGTAAACTCAGCTGAATTACATGTCAACATCTTACAAGTGTACACACAGCCTCTGGGAAAACTTTTATATAACAATTCTGGTTTTGTTCTCTGATGTAAAATTATCTTTTAATATTTCATACAGACAAAAGTCTCCAGTGGATTTGAATATGGTGATATATTGATAAATTTTGAAAAAACAACACAAAAAACCCTACTAATTGAAGTAAAATTGTATAAATGACACAAAATATTTCAAAACTTATTGCTCAGACTGGTTGTCTTTGATAAATGGGTGAATTCCTTGCACTGGTTAGTATCCAGGAAATAAAGGACATTAGTAGGCAAGAACTGTGCAAATAGACACTGGCTTTCATTTAGAAACAATTTCTTCTTGTAACATGTGCAAGTAGAATGTAAATTTTCCTGACTAACATTAAAACTGGCATCAATGTTAGCTAGCCTAGAAATGATTAAAGTTTGGGGTTTGATAAATTTTGGGGACAGGTTAGATTCTCATCAACATAAGTCATGGTTAGAACAATTGTAGGCAATTATTATTTTATGCAAGCTAATTACTGGTATGGGTCCATGCAAAAGATCCTCATTTAACATGTACCTGTCCTTGTATAGAAGATCTATCCATTCTTCTGACAAGTATCAGGCTATAATTAGGGTCCAAGAAAGCCTAGCATTAGTTTTTCCACACTTGTGCAGTCTGATCTTGATCTATGCTATCTGTAATGCCTACTTATATTGCCTTTAGTGGTAAAAGGCTAAAATAATATATAAATGATTTAATATTTCAGAATCTGACAGGAAAAAGCTTGGATCTGTAAGGTTGACTTTGGGAATGAAACACAGCTGCCCCTGAATAGATCGACAACTTTTCTAGCTTGCCTTGATCCGTCATTGGTGACAGCATCAACTTTCTAGTTGTGGACTATTGTCAACCTGAAAATTACCTGAATTTTTGCCAGAACTAGGGTAGCTTGTATAAAACATCTTGACTAGAATTGTCCTAACTATGACTCATGCTGGTGGGAATCTTACCTTTCCCCAAAACTCACGGATAGATAAAAATATGCTGTGTGGATGAATTCCCAATCTAATTTATACTTCATGTATATCAACCAGTGCATGAACTTACCCATTTGGCCAGGACAACTTTTCTCAGCAATTGATTTCACCAATAATTTTGTTTCATAAAGACACTTTTTACTTCAATTAGGTTTCTTTCCCAAAATTTATTAATGTTATCAAATTAGCCATGCCATTTTCATGCAACAGATCGAACTCGATCAAACTCTTGACTTCAATTTTGTGACTAAAAGAATGTTCAGTTTCTGAAAGAAAATTTTCACAGCAATCTAGGATATTTGTTCTATATGGAACACTTGTTCTCTACTCTAATATATATAGGTGTAGCTTTGCTTCAGCCATATAATTATGTCAACATTCCACAAGGACCTCAGAAGTTTTTATGTAGTTTCAGTTCTGATTTGCTTTGCACTGAAGTTACCCTTTCAGCCATCCCTCTGTTTGTTATCTCATCAATATGAAAACAAGTGTGAAATGTTTTTAAATTAAGATAAGGGGATATGGAATGGACACAAATCCCATGCATACTGCATGTCATCTTATTTAGATAGACGTGTGTTAAATAGTTTTAAAGCCTAATAACAGGTTGACGAGATAATGTAGCATAAACAAAATCCAGATGGATGGACAGACATACAGCCATACTGACAACTTCAACACAAATAGTTTATCTTCCTGAAGTAAATTTTCAGGAGACACAGCCACACATGTCAACATGTCATTGGAACATTAAGGCCTTTGAGAAGTTTTCTCTGCAATACTGGTTCAGATATTGAGTACTAGTGTAAGTTTACTTCAGCTTTATAATTATTTCAACATAATTGTGACAGCCACGGTAAACTGTTTTTGGAACATTTCCATTTGTTACATTATATATGTAAGTTTATTATATAATATATAAGTTTATTATTAATTTTATTGATTGAATACAAGTTATTTATTCGTTATTTAATATAAGTTTAGCTATACATTAATTGTCAACATCTTATCCAGGCAAGTGGCCCCAGAGAAGTTTTATGTGCAATTCTGGTTCTGCAGTTAATTTGTATAAGTTTAGCTTTACTTTAACTACTGAGTAAGGCTCTGTGGAAAGGGGGCATAAATGCATCTGCAAAAAATAGTGATGCATCTCATCATGATACTGGCCTTTTGAAAAGTTTTATAGGCAGTACAAGTTCTGTGATGTGTGCACGATTCTAAAAGTTTTGCAAGGAGTTCAAGGAATACTAATTTGCATCAAATTCAGTGCTTGTGACCTTAAAGCCCATGCAATGACCTTGATCTTATACACAGGTATGTAAAACTTCAGCTCTGCACACTGTTAATGAAGGCTGACATGTGAGTGGAACAGATTTAAGATCAGACATGGGAGTCAAATATATCAGAGCAGATCTGTGATTTATCTTTTAGGAAAACTGACATTGACTTTACAAATTTAAGTATGAAAGGTGATAAGAATTCTAGAAACATACTTTCAAAGTCTCCAGCCCTGTCTTGATCTAAGACTCACCTTTAACCCAAATTTCCGTAACTCCATCGAAAGCGAAAGAGGAGTCACGCAGTTCATGCAGGTAAGGGGAATTATGTCATTTAATTACAGATGTAAGGGGAAGATCTTTTGTGCACACCCCCTACATCTTCCATTAAATAACATAGGTACATGTATGAACTGGAAGCTTCTGCTTTGCTTAACAAATAAGCCTTGGAGTTTAAGACTGGAAGGATTTTAAAAAAGGTTTTCAAGAAAACTCAATCCTATGGACAGATGGGTGGACAGACAGACAGATGGTGAAACCAGTATACCCCCTCTACTATGTAGGTGGGGTATAACGAGCAACACTTGTATAAAGTTTCAGGGTCCTAGGTCTAACTGTTTTTGAGTTATAGCATGGAAATGATTTTCAAAACAAACTTCACCTGTGATCTTGACCTTTGACCCATGTGACCTAAAAATAGTAGGATACCTATTTGGGTCATGAGCAACACTTTTACAAAGTTTAAGTGTCCTAGGTCTAACTGCTTTTAAGTTAGAGCAAGGAAACCTTTTTCAAACAAAGTTCACCTGTGACCTTGATCTTTGACCCATGTGACCCCAAAACAATAGGGTACCTCCTTGGGTCAGGAGCAATAGCTGTATAAAGTTTCAAGGTCCTAGGTCCAATTGCTTTTGAGTTAGTGCGGGAACAAAAATATCTGGGGACAGACAGATATGGTGAAACCGGTATACCCCCCTCTACTTTATAGGTGGGGGTATAATGAATATCAGTGATGTACCCTCAATGGCTTTTAGACACGACAAGAAAAAAGTCCTGAAGAACTCCCTCCCTGCACAATGTACTCTCATTATAACAGGGCCATCTTTGACTTTAGGGGAAAAGTCTGGTCAACTTTGATAAAGAACCATCCAACAATGCTTCATACCAGAATATTAGGAATGTAGGCCAGTAGGCTACATGCTTCTAGACTGGAAGGATTAAAAAAAAAAATCATTAAAACTATGCAAAATATTTGACACCCCTGGGACAAACCTTTTTGACAAAAAGGGCAGGATCTGAACAACCTGGATTAGGGAAATCTGTACCATGCTACATACCATATCCAGTATGTTAATGCAACAAGCTTAATGGTTTCAGACAAAGGCATATTTTAGTTATTTTTCTATATAATTCTTAGTCAAACATCTGACCCTTGGGTTTCAGCAATCCATGACCCCAGAGCAACAACTTGAGCAGCTTTGATAAAAGACAAGCAGCTATAATACTTAATGCCAAATATCAACACTCTAAACTCTATAGTTTTGTATAAATAAAAAAAGATACAAAAAAAGATCCCTATGGAACTTCTAGTGAAAAATGTTAACCCCCGAACACCTTTGATCTAAATAAAATATTTCATGATGCTATAATCAAAATATCAGGGTGATGGCCCCTTGGTTTCAGACAAGAAGATTAAAAAGGAAAAAAGACATCTATGGAACTTAGCAAAACATCTGAACCCTGGGCAGGACCATTTTTGACAATATGAACTTCAATATAAGACCACCATGTAATGTTGTATATTGATTATCAATATAACAGGCCTCATGGTTTAACCCTTGGTAAAACCAAACAAACACAACTTTCAACAACCCTGGGAAAAAAGGTTAAGATCAAATAAAAAAAAAAGAAAACAAGAGCACTGCATGCAGGTTCCAACACTTGGCTTCCGTTGCACGGACAGATATACACTAGAGCAACATTGTGACAACTTTCTCTTGCTCAAAAAAATCCCCAAAATACCATTGTTAATTATATAAGTTCAAACACAGATACATGCTACAAAATACATTTTTTCTCAGTAAGCCTAAAGAAACTGGATGTTCAAATTCCATAAAAAGATGCAATATTGATGTTATAATAAAAGGATTGTCATTTTTTACAACTGAAAATTTTGTCTGTTTTCAAAAGAACAGATGAGATTGTTTGAATGGTGTTTTACGCCTCTTTCAACATTAAAGTGCAGTTTAGTTTTGTACCTCACATATGGTAACTAAATGTATTATTGATGTGACATTCCAAAGGACAATTACTATCAATGTCAAAATGAAAGGAGAGTTAACAGGCTTACACAAATGAAATATCACCTGAGACTTTTTTTAACCTGAGACTTTAGTTTGTCAATTTTTAACCCTAATCCTGCTAAATAAATGAAATGAAACTTTCCAGCCAATAGTAAAACCCAAATTCAACTACATATATTTCAATGGTACCTTATGGGGTAAGATATCTCCTTATCAGACAGTGTACATCAAAGATCAGACTGCATGTTCTGTGCAATCTGATCTTGATCTACCCTGTCCACAAAAATTCCTTGAGCTGCACCTTGCTACCTAAGGGTTAACTCTGTCTTTACACAAATTTTTCTATTCATAGTTTTGCAGGATGATGAAAGCATGAAAAGCCATGAAAATTTTGTAACATCCTACTCAACACACTGGAAAGAACTTATGGACTAAATTTTTTGAACAGCAATGTCTCTGATTAATGGGGAATTCTACTTAATGTCCACCTAAATTGTGTCTACTTAGTAACTT
This sequence comes from Tridacna gigas, assembly GCA_945859785.2. Classification (NCBI taxonomy): domain Eukaryota; kingdom Metazoa; phylum Mollusca; class Bivalvia; order Cardiida; family Cardiidae; genus Tridacna; species Tridacna gigas. The sequence continues at coordinate 33,304,144 of OX244034.2, forward strand.
GACTGTGCAGTAGGTCCATGGATGTTTATTTTAGGGTGTATGTGTGTAGGTGGGTCGGGGGGGTGGTCGCAGAGAAATAGGCAACAATGAAACAATGAAGAATAAACAGTATTTACTTTTGTCTTTCAGGCGAGTTCTAGAGTAGGCCTGTAAATTGCAACTCATAGCAAAATGGACATTGAACTACAAATTTATTTTCTAATGAGGATAAAACTTGAGGAAACTCACTTCCTAATTGAGTCACTAGCCCTTTCTTAACCCAAGAATCATCTTTAACTCTACATCAAAAGCAAAAGTTAATTACCAGTGCCCTGGAAGATTTTATCATGTACAATGCCCCTACATCTTTCATTAAATAACATAGGTTTTCACCATAAAGTTACCCTTCGCTATCCCTTCCCTGTTTGAAACAGTCACCAACCTCATCTTAACCCACGAATCACCTTTAACCCCGCATTCCACAACTCCACATTGAAAGCGAAAGTGGAGTCACAGTTGAGGTAAGGTGAGTCATGTCATTTAATTACAGATGTCGGGGGAGTATCTGATAGAAAAATACAGTTTGAGACATTTACAAGAATAAGTAATACTGAAGAATCATCTTTTAAGGGGGTGGGTGGGGGGTTGTCACCATGTAGGAAATTCCTAAAACAAGTTGACATTGTTGCCCAAGTTTTAGGTGACACCTACAATGAAAGATTGTGTGAGAAAACACTTGTTATCAGCAGTACTTCTGATTTTACCTATGATGATGTTTATGCACATTAAAGAATACTCCTTATTATCAGAGACATTGCTTTTTAATATTTGTTTACTTCAAACTTCTTTCCAGTTTTGTTGAGGCTTTGAATGTTACCTGAAGTAAAAGGCATCTTTTTATAGGACAATGATGTTAAAGATGTGACCCCTGGTGTTGGACTGTCTTTGATCCCAGGGGCACACTTAACCCTTTACCAGATGACAAAATTTTGGCCTTGTCCAAATTGAATGCATTTGCAGACAATTTCAGTGTGGCTCGAATGGTGCAATTTTCTCTTGATAGGGTAGAAAACATTGTGGGAAAAGGAGAAAATGCTGGTTACCTTTGAACAACTCTGACATAGGACCATTCAATGATGCAGATGTACAAAAACTGGAGCGACACCATGAAAACTATATCTCGATTACCGCAGGCGAACTCAACAAAAATGTAACAAATACTGTTGTTCACTATGTAAGTTCAAACACAGATACATGCTATATATTTTTTTTTTTCTCAGCAAGTGTAAAGAAACTGGATGATTAATTTTCATAAAAAAGTGCAATATTGGTGTTATAATTAACCCTTTACCACAAGTCAATATTTTAGACCCATCCAAATTGAAAGCATTTGCAGACGACAATTTCAGTGTGGCTCAAATGATGCGATTTTTCTTTGATAGGGTAGAAAACAATGTGGGAAAAGGAGAAAATGCTGGTTACCAGCATTTTCTCCTTTTCCCACATTGTTTTCCATAGCCTCCTTCCTCAGGGTCATTAAAAGTCTTCACTGTGCGGTAAAGGGTTGAAAGGGTTAAATGATTGTCATTTTTTCAATTGAAAATTTTGTCTGTTTTTGTAAGAACAGATAAGATTGATTGATTGGTGTTTTACACCACTTTCAACATTAAGGAACAGATGAGTTATGTATCTCACATAACTAACATACATTATTGATGTGACATTCCAACAGGCAATTACTATCAATGTGAAAACAAAAGGAGGGTTAACCCTTTACCAGACAACAAAATTTTAGCCTTGTCCAAATCGCAAGCATTTACAGACGACAATTTCAATTTGGCTCAAATGGCACAATTTTTTTAAAGGGTAGAAAACATTGTGGGAAAAGGAGAACACTTAAATAATAATTAAGATAATCTTAAAATTATTACATTGTTTGTGTACATCATTAATCAAATTTTCACACCTTCTGTTTTGAAGGGTGCCTTCAAAGTATGGAATGTCTTTAATGACAATTACATGAAAACTTTAATAGATACTTCATGCACTTTAAGCAACATGGTGTGAAAATTTGATCATAGATATGATTGCAAGTTTGATTTTTTTTTAAATGAAGAAAAGCTTCTTTTCTAATTAGAATAGTTATTTTCTTTCATCTCAAACATACATCAAAGAAATTGTGTACAAACCATTGGGATTTTTGCTTTTTTCTCATTGACAAAGTTTACACAGGTTTTAACTTGCACATTAGGTGTCATAATCCCTTCTCAACACCTGTCTTGCCCAAGTCTGCATAGGTCTGCACAGGTGTTAATATATCAATAGAAAGTATCAACAAACTTGTAGAACAAATTAGAATTAAAATAAGATAATATCTAAATCAATTTTGGGGGGTCAAACTTTTAAATAAATAATTTATTAGTGAAAAACATCACGCAAAAAATAAAATGTAGACGAAATGGGACTACTGGGCAAAACAGGTGTAGACGAAATGGGACTGTTGCGCAAATTTGTAGACGAAATGGGAGTAGACCAAATGGGAGTAGACCAAATGGGATGTTACGTCTTATTAATGGGGAATACTTTTTAATATCCACCTAAATTGTGTCTACTTAGTAAATTGATTGACTATCCAGCAGGTCCATGGGTGTTAATTTTTGGTTGTGTGTGGGGGGGGGAGTGGTTGTGGAGAAACGGGCAACAATGAAGAATGAACAATATTTACTTTTGTCTTTCAGGCGAGTTCTAGAGTAGGCCTGTAAATTGCAACTCATAGCAAAATGGACATTGAACTACAAATTTATTTTCTAATGAGGATAAAACTTGAGGAAACTCACTTCCTAATTGAGTCACTAGCCCTTTCTTAACCCAAGAATCATCTTTAACTCTACATCAAAAGCAAAAGTTAATTACCAGTGCCCTGGAAGATTTTATCATGTACAATGCCCCTACATCTTTCATCTAATAACACAGGTTTTCACTGGAAAGTTACCCTTCCATATTTGAAACAGTCACCAGTCTCATCTTAACCCACGAATCACCTTTAACCCCGCATTCCACAACTCCACAATGAAAGCGAAAGTGGAGTCACAGTTGAGGTAAGGTGAGTCATGTCATTTAATTACAGATGTCGGGGGAGTATCTGATGAAAAAATACAGTTTGAGAAATTTACAAGAATAAGTAATACTGAAGAATCATCTTTTAAGGGGGAGGGCGGGGGGTTGTCACCATGTAGAAAATTCCCAAGACAAGTTGACATTGTTGCCCAAGTTTTAGGTGACACCTACAATGAAACACTTTTTATCAGCAGTACTTCTGATTTTACCTCAGATCATGATGTTTATGCACATTAAAGAATACTCCTTATTATCAGAGACATTGCTCTTTAATATTTGTTTACTTCAAACTTCTTTCCAGTTTTGTTGAGGCTTTGAATGTTACCTGAAGTAAAAGGCATCTTTTTATAGGACAATGATGTTAAAGATGTGACCCCTGGTGTTGGACTGTCTTTGATCCCAGGGGCACACTTAACCCTTTACCAGATGACAAAATTTTGGCCTTGTCCAAATTGAATACATTTGCAGACAATTTCAGTGTGGCTCAAATGGTGCAATTTTCTCTTGATAGGGTAGAAAACATTGTGGGAAAAGGAGAAAATGCTGGTTACCTTTGAACAACTCTGACATAGGACCATTCAACGATGCAGATGTACATAAACCGTAGTGACACTGTGACAACTATATCTCGATTACCGCAGGCGAACTCAACAAAAATGTAACAAATACTGCTGTTCACTATGTAAGTTCAAACACAGATACATGCTATATATTTTTTTTTTCTCAGCAAGTGTAAAGAAACTGGATGATTAATTTTCATAAAAAAGTGCAATATTGGTGTTATAATTAACCCTTTACCACAAGTCAAAATTTTAGACCCATCCAAATTGAAAGCATTTGCAGACGACAATTTCAATGTGGCTCAAATGATGCGGTTTTTCTTTGATAGGGTAGAAAACAATGTGGGAAAAGGAGAAAATGCTGGTTACCAGCATTTTCTCCTTTTCCCACAATGTTTTCCATAGCCTCCTTCCTCAGGGTCATTAAAAGTCTTCACTGTGCGGTAAAGGGTTGAAAGGGTTAAATGATTGTCATTTTTTCAATTGAAAATTTTGTCTGTTTTTGTAAGAACAGATAAGATTGATGAATTGATTGGGTGTTTTACACCACTTTCAACATTAAGGAACAAATGAGTTATGTATCTCACATAACTAACATGTATTATTGATGTGACATCCCAACAGGCAATTACTATCAATGTGAAAACGAAAGGAGGGTTAACCCTTTACCAGACAACAAAATTTTAACCTTGTCTAAATCAAAAGCATTTACAGACGACAATTTCAATTTGGCTCAAATGGCACAATTTCTTTTTTAAAGGGTAGAAAACATTGTGGGAAAAGGAGAAAATGCTGGTTACCAGCATTTTCTCCTTTTCCAACAATGTTTTCAAAAGGTGTCTTTCCTAAGGTCATTAAAAGGCAGAATTGTGCTGTAAAGGGTTAACAGGCTTACACAAATGAAATATCACCTGAGACCCCTTTTTTACTTATGGCTAGTATGTCAAGTTTTAACCCTTATCCTGCTAAGTAAGTAGAATGAAACTTTCAAGCAGACAGTAAAAGTCAAAATTCTACTATTTCAAAGGTACTTTTTGGGGCAAGATATTTCCTTATTGGACAGTGTAGATCCAAGATCAAACTGCCTATTCTGTGCAGTCTTAACTTGATCTACACTGTCTGAAAAAATCCCTGGAGTTAGACATAGCAACGTAAGGATTAACTTCATCTTTACACAAATCTTTTTGTAGGTTGGCTGGATGATGAAAACATGAAAAGCCATGAAAATTTTGTAACATTCTGCTCAACACACTGGAAAGAACTAATGGACAAAAATTATTGAACAGCAATGTCTCTGATTAACGGGGAATACTTTTTAATATCCACCTAAATTGTGTCTACTTAGTAAATTGATCGACTGTCCAGTAGGTCCATGGGTGTTAATTTTTGGGTGTGTGTGTGGGGGGGGGGGGGAATGGTTGTGGAGAAACGGGCAACAATGAAGAATGAACAGTATTTACTTTTGTCTTTCAGGCGAGTTCTAGAGTAGGCCTGTAAATTGCAACTCATAGCAAAATGGACATTGAACTACAAATTTATTTTCTAATGAGGATAAAACTTGAGGAAACTCACTTCCTAATTGAGTCACTAGCCCTTTCTTAACCCAAGAATCATCTTTAACTCTACATCAAAAGCAAACGTTAATTACCAGTGCCCTGGAAGATTTTATCATGTACAATGCCCCTACATCTTTCATTAAATAACATAGGTTTTCACTGGAAAGTTACCCTTCGCTATCCCTTCCCTGTTTGAAACAGTCACCAGCCTCATCTTAACCCACGAATCACCTTTAACCCCGCATTCCACAACTCCACATTGAAAGCGAAAGTGGAGTCACAGTTGAGGTAAGGTGAGTCATGTCATTTAATTACAGATGTCGGGGGAGTATCTGATAGAAAAATACAGTTTGAGACATTTACAAGAATAAGTAATACTGAAGAATCATCTTTTAAGGGGGTGGGTGGGGGGTTGTCACCATGTAGGAAATTCCTAAAACAAGTTGACATTGTTGCCCAAGTTTTAGGTGACACCTACCATGAAAGACTGTGTGAGAAAACACTTGTTGTCAGCAGTACTTCTGATTTTACCTATGATGATGTTTATGCACATTAAAGAATACTCCTTATTATCAGAGACATTGCTTTTTAATATTTGTTTACTTCAAACTTCTTTCCAGTTTTGTTGAGGCTTTGTATGTTACCTGAAGTAAAAGGCATCTTTTTATAGGACAATGATGTTAAAGATGTGACCCCTGGTGTTGGACTGTCTTTGATCCCAGGGGCACACTTAACCCTTTACCAGATGACAAAATTTTGGCCTTGTCCAAATTGAATGCATTTGCAGACAATTTCAATGTGGCTCAAATGGTGCAATTTTCTCTTGATAGGGTAGAAAACATTGTGGGAAAAGGAGAAAATGCTGGTTATCTTTGAACAACTCTGACATAGGACCATTCAACGATGCAGATGTACATAAACCGTAGTGACACTGTGACAAATATATCTCGATTACTGCAGGCGAACTCAACAAAAATGTAACAAATACTGTTGTTCACTATGTAAGTTCAAACACAGATACATGCTATATATTTTTTTTTCTCAGCAAGTGTAAAGAAACTGGATGATCAATTTTCATAAAAAAGTGCAATATTGGTGTTATAATTAACCCTTTACCACAAGTCAATATTTTAGACCCATCCAAATTGAAAGCATTTGCAGACGACAATTTCAATGTGGCTCAAATAATGTGGTTTTTCTTTGATAGGGTAGAAAACAATGAGGGAAAAGGAGAAAATGCTGGTTACCAGCATTTTCTCCTTTTCCCACAATGTTTTCCATAGCCTCCTTCCTTAGGGTCATTAAAAGTCTTCACTGTGCGGTAAAGGGTTGAAAGGGTTAAATGATTGTCATTTTTCCAATTGAAAATTTTTTCTGTTTTTGTAAGAACAGATAAGATTGATTGATTGGTGTTTTACACCACTTTCAACATTAAGGAACAGATGCGTTATGTATCTCACATAACTAACATACATTATTGATGTGACATTCCAACAGACAATTACTATCAATGTGAAAACAAAAGGAGGGTTAACCCTTTACCAGACAAAATTTTAGCCTTGTCCAAATCGAAAGCATTTACAGACGACAATTTCAATTTGGCTCAAATGGCACAATTTCTTTTTTAAAGGGTAGAAAACATTGTGGGAAAAGGAGAAAATGCTGGTTACCAGCATTTTCTCCTTTTCCAACAATGTTTTCCAAAGGTGTCTTTCCCAAGGTCATTAAAAGGCGGCATTGTGCTGTAAAGGGTTAACAGGCTTACACTAATGAAATATCACCTGAGACCCCTCTTTTACTTATGCCTAGTATGTCAAGTTTTAACCCTTATCCTGCTAAGTAAGTAGAATGAAACTTTCAAGCAGACAGTAAAAATCATAATTCTACTATTTCAAAGGTACTTTTTGGGGCAAGATATTTCCTTATTGGACAGTGTAGATCCAAGATCAAACTGCCTATTCTGTGCAGTCTTAACTTGATCTACACTGTCTGAAAAAATCCCTGGAGTTAGACATAGCAACGTAAGGATTAACTTCATCTTTACACAAATCTTTTTGTAGGTTGGATGGATGATGAAAACATGAAATGCCATGAAAATTTTGTAACATTCTGCTCGACACACTGGAAAGAACTAATGGACAAAAATTATTGAACAGCAATGTCTCTGATTAATGGGGAATACTTTTTAATATCCACCTAAATTGTGTCTACTTAGTAAATTGATTGACTGTCCAGTAGGTCCATGGGTGTTAATTTTTGGGTGTGTGTGTGGGGGGGGGGGGGGTGGAAGGCAACAAATGAAGAATGAACAGTATTTACTTTTGTCTTTCAGGCGAAATCTAGGGTAGGCCTGTGAATTGCAACTGGTAACAAAAAAGACATAAACTACAAATTTATTTTCTTAAGAGGATGAAACTTGTGGAAACTAACTTTCTGACTGAGTCACAAGCCCTTTCTTAACCCAAGAATCACCTTTAACCCAGCTTACTGGAACTCCTCATCGAAAGCAAAAGAGTAGTCACAGATGAGGTATGAGGCAAGTGATGTTGTTTAGTTACCAATGCACTGGAAGATTTTATCATGTACAATGCCCCTACATCTTTCATCTAATAACACAGGTTTTCACCATAAAGTTACCCTTCGCTATCCCTTCCCTGTTTGAAACAGTCACCAGCCTCATCTTAACCCACGAATCACCTTTAACCCCGCATTCCACAACTCCACATTGAAAGCGAAAGTGGAGTCACAGTTGAGGTAAGGCGAGTCATGTCATTTAATTATAGATGTAGGGGGAGTACCTAATGAAAAATGCAGTTCAAGACATTTGCATTCTCAAGAATAAGTAATACTGAAGAATCATCTTTTAAGGGGCGGGGCGTGTCACCATGGAAAAATTTCCCGAGACAAGTTGAGACAGTTGCCCAAGTTTTAGTTGATACCTACAGTGAATAGATTGCCTTGTGAGAAAATACTTATGTTAGCTGCAGTTCTTCTGATTTTACCTCATGTCATGATGTTTATGAACATGAAAGAATACTCCTTATTATCAGAGACATTGCTCTTTAATATCTTTTTACTTTAAACTTCTTTCCAGTTTTTTAAGGCTATGAATGTTACTGAAGTAAAAGGCATCTATTTATAGAACTGTTTAAGATGTGATCCCTGGGGCTGGACTATCTTTGATCCCAGGGGCACAATTTAACCCTTTACAAGACAACAAAATTTTAGCCTTGTCCAAATTGAAAGCATTTGCAGACAACAATTTCAGTGTGGCTCAACTGGTGCAATTTCTTCTTGATTAGGTAGAAAACATTGTGGGAAAAGGAGAAAATGATGGTTACCAGCATTTTCTCCTTTTCCCACAATGTTTTTGAAAGGCTCTTTCCAGAGTCATTAGAAGGTGGCATTGTAAAGGGTTAAAGATGTGACCCCTGGGGTTGGACTATCTTTGATCCCAGGAGCACAATTTAAACATGTTTACAGGGCTTGACACTTGAGGGATTTTTGAAAGTGAAAATCTCATAGGACAAGTAAATTTCAAATCTGGTTGATTACAACAAGGAAAAAAGCTGACACAATTTTGACAACTTTGATCAAGGAAAATCTCATCATGACCAAAACCATTATTAAGCTCACATTATGTATCATATTCTTGCCTACCAATGTTTCAACCATGACCTTGATCCGTCATCAGCTCCATATTTATGCACAACACCATAAACCTGGACTTAAACCCTTCACCACATGGCAAATTTTTAGACTGGCCCAAATCCAAACCATTAGCAGACGACATTTTAAATGTGGCTCAAATGACAGGATTTGTTTCTAAAAGGCTAGAAAACATTGTGGGAAAAGGAGAAAATGCTGGTTACCAGCATTTTCTCCTTTTCCTACAATGTTTTCAAAAGTCCTATTTCCCAGAGGTATTAAAACTCATCATTATGTGGTAAAGAATTAACCAGTACTGGGCTGCCTGATATTGGTCCCTCTTTAACCTTTAATAAGTCAGGAGAATTGTAAGCTTGCCAAATCAAAACTTTAAAGTGAATGGTACATGAAGAATTTTCCCTGGACCCAAACCAGTAATTAATCCATGAAAAATGTCTTGTCTACAATTGTTTTAACCCTTGTCTATACTTGTTGGAATGTAACTCTTCCTAAATCTTATGAATAAATCCTTGATTCTAACCAGTACTAGGATTCCTGGCAGTGGCCCTGGTTGTAACATCAGACATGTGCTTGCTATGAGAATTGTAAGGACAACCATAATGTAATGAACACAATTCCTTTCAACCCCTGCTTTGACCTTGACCTTAAAGACTGCTTTGTGAAACCTCTGCATATTGTCTCATCAAGGTGGACAAATATGTAAACTGTTTTTAAAATTCGGAGAAGGGATTTAAGAGATATGGAGCTGAAACAATTCTCATGACATAATTCTAGTACATCATGCATGTGACCTTTCAGCCCTTGTTGTGACCTTGACCTTGTAGACTCTTATGGGAAACCTCAGTCCTGCATGATGTATACTATTAAGGTTGCTATGTGAGTGACATATATTTTCAAAATCGAAAGTCTGGGCTTTGGGGCACACACAAAAATACAACAGATAGACAGACAACTCTATCAAAAAAGAGCAAGCGGAGACAGGTGATGCTCCCTTTTGTCACAACAGAAATAGCTGTTCATGTAGAATGCACGCTCCCCACATGGATAACCATCCAACTATTCATTCTTCAATGACTGAAAAAAAATTCAAAGGGCCAAAACTCATTGAAAAATCATTGAGACAGAACATGCCGAAAATATGCACAAGTCATTCTTATGGAGAAGCTTCCCATTAAGTTTTGTGGAATGCCATCAAGTGGTTGCTGAGAAACAGCATTGAAACCATGTTGGGGACAAAAGTTTCAGTGGGCCATAACTTTGAGAAAAATTATGCAGCCAGAACATGCTGACAAAAGTGTATGTCCTCCTTATAGGATAGCCTTCCCATGAATTTTCATTGAAGTCCATTCAGCAGCTGCAGAGAATTAGCATGGACACAAACTTAGTAACTAAAAATTCAAAGGACCATGTTTGGAAAAAATCTTTAAACCAAAACATTATACATGTCCTCCTTTCAGGGAAGTTTCCCATAAACTTTGTTAAATACCATTCAGTGGATGATGTGAAATAGCTTGAAAATAAAATTTGGGATGGATATGAAAACAAAAATTTTTATTGCTTTCATTGTTTTTCACAATGTAAATAAACTTAAAAACGTCAATTTCTGTCTAGGCCAAGTAATAACAATAGACCTTTTTCTATTGCTAGAGTATCCTTGCCAAACAGAAGTAATTCCTAGCTGTCGTCTAGAGTACAGCAACAGACAGCATGGATCAAAGATCAGACTAAACCTTTCACTGAGGACAAACCATAATGATGCGGCTTAACCCTTTACCACACAATGCCAACTTTTAACAACCCTGAGGAAGAAGCCTTTTGAAAACATTGTGGGAAAAGAAGAGCCAGCATTTTCTCCTTTTCCCACAATGTTTTCTTCCCTATCAAAGAAAAATCACATTTTTTTAGCCACATTGAAATTGTCGTCTACAAATGATTTCAATTTGGATGCGTCTAAAATTTTGTCATGTGGTAAAGCACTTATGTCCTGAATTTATTTAAACTTTTAGTACACCTTTTTACCACACGACAAAACTGTGGACAAATTGAAGGCATTTGCAGACAGCAAGTTGATTGTTGCCCAAATTTGATTGATTAGGTAGAAAGATTGTTGGAAATGGAGGAAACACTGGTTACCAGCATTTCCTCCTTTTTTCCATGGTGTTTCAAAGGGCTTCTACCTCAGGGTCACTCAAACAAGGGATTGTGTGGTATAGAGATGACTGAGTGCCACTGCTGAGCATACATGTATTCAAAGTGGCATCATCCTTGATGTACACTGTATTTTGTGAGGTATTCTGGTGATAGCAGCCTTGAAATTGCATTATCTATTAGGGCCAAAATGATTGTAAACCCTGGTGATTTGGCAGCAAATCCAATCACCTGTAGGAACATACTCTGTTTTGGTAACCTGTTGATGACAGCATGACACTGGCATGGCATTATCGCACAAACGTAGTAAGATGGGACAACTCTGGCAGTCTTCAGAACATCACTGGTGGCAAGCCGTTGGTACTCCATCCCAAGCCGGAGCGCAACTTAGATAGTCTGTGTTCACATCACACAATACAGTTTCTTTACCAGGATAAAACCAGGGAAACATCAGGTATATGAGAATGTTAACCCATGTTTAAGGGGAAAAACACCCCATGATTACCTGCTACACTTCACTGGGAGGAACCTAGCAAACACTACCCTATGATGACTGTGAGAATAGGGCTTTAGTAAGAGACTTGGGCTGATCTTACTTAAAGTAGATTCTGAATCTGTGCTATCGACCCATCATGAATTGCATAACAGATTGCTTACTCAAAAACCATTAGTTGTGACCCTTTAGAGAGCCAAGTACAACTTAAAGTCCATTTTGCAGATACGGTAGATCAAGATCAGATTGCAGAGAACATACAGTATCATCTGTGATGTACAATGTCTGACATTTTGTTTGGTATTCTGGGGAAATCAACCTTGAAATTACATGATCTATGACTGTTCTATTGATTTTAATGGTCCTTTTCTGATTGGGCAGGCACTTTCAAGGGTCAAGCTTATACCATTACCCCATTTAGAAAATTCTATCTACTCAAACTTGCATGCTGCTAAAAAATAATATTCAAGTTTGTAAATATGTTGCTTTAATTGTAGAGACACTTATGACTAAAAATAATGTGCAACAAATAGAAACAACAGGCCCTTGAGGACCTGAATCGCTCTGCTAGCAGTTACTGACCAGTATAATGAAAGAAACAATTAGACTCTTAAATTTTCCTACAGTATGTACCATCAGCTTCAAGTCATGAAGGAAGATTTTCTTTAATAACATTTAATTCTTTTTCAACAATATATCCGGAAATTTTGGTAAATTTCTATTGTCTGTCAGTGACTAATGCTAAAGACCAAGCTAGAGACAAGAAAAGAATATAAATTTAACTTCAGATGTTTGAACTGGGCTTAAATGGATGCCAGTCTGGGCAACAGCATTAACCCTTTCCCAGACAAGCCCTGGTTTTCACGTGTCTGCAGTACAAGTCTTTTGAAAACACTGTGGGAAAAGGAGAAATTGCTCGTAACGAGCAATTTCTCCTTTTCCCACAGTGTTTTCTATCCTTTTTGAGACCTTTCTGCCATTTTCATCAAATTTAGAATAGTCGTCTGCAAACTCTTTTAATTTGGACCAGTCCAAATTTTGTCGTTTGGGAAAGGGTTAAGATGGCCTAATTATGTATACATGTTGAATTGAACAAATTGGGTAATGATCAGAGTGTAAATTCTTAAAGTCCATTTTTTGGAATCAAGCCTAATTTAGTAGGGTTTAAGTAATCATTGTAATAAACACTCGCATCAAGTTTCAAAGAAATGTAACAAATAATTTGGACTTGGTTTAGTAAACAATAATCGGTCCTTAGATAGGTCCTTTACCTACACCAATCATTTTTAATTTTCAACAAGGTTCAACACCTTCCATACAAATAATCTTTGCAAGTTCAGAAATATGCCATAAAAATGTGGACCTTATTATGTAAAAAACAAACAAATTTTCAACTTCCGACTTTTCATCACGTCAGATTTTCTTCAAATTCAATAGAGTCCATGCTATGAATGGTAAGAATAAAATGTGCAAGTTTTAAGAAATTCAAACACAAATGTGGATTTGGACTTTATCACAAATATATAGGTGGATAGACAGACAGATGGATGACAGAAACCATGCTGTCTTAAAATAAATTTTGAATATGGCTTCAATACAGTGGAATAATAAATAAATTGTCAAAAAACCTAACCTAAAAACTTTTGCCAATGACATGAAAGTATTTTTAATTAGAAATAGTGCAGAATTGATAACTCAATGGAATCCAAAATAATGTAAGTTGTATGTCTAAAATGTATAGACCAAGATTTTCAGATTCTCACCACAAAAGTAGAGATATACTACCTCCAAAGATGGACCAAGACAAACCAGAAAGGTTGTTGATCTATTCTGGGGTAGACTTTAGTACAAAACTCATCCTCTCAAAGTTTATTTTCTCTGTCAAAAGCTCCTTTTACATATAATGTAACTAGCGATTTAAAAAAAAAATGTTCAGAGAGTTAGAATCCAACCAGTAAGAGCATTGGTAGGCAAGAATATGATACATAATGTGAGCTTAATACTGGTTTGGGTCCAAGAATAACTCTCCATATAAATGTACTTGAATCTGTTTGGACTTGCAACTATCTTTACAAGTATGTAGTATATAACTACAGCCAATGTCAGATACCCTAATATTGGTAAGAATCCAGGTTCTATCCACACAGTTAAGGAAGAGTTAGATTCCCACCATTTTAAGTCATGGTAAGGACAGTTTTAGGTAAGATATTTCATACAAGCTTATTATTATTTGTTCAAGAAAAAAATTGACATACATTGGGCTATAACTAGCCTAGTACTGGGTTTTACACATTTTTTGCAGTCTGACTTTGATCTATGCTATCTGCAAAATTCATATAAATCACCTTCTGTGATTAAAGGGTAAAAAAAATCCATTATGTAATCTTATAAATGGCCTGTCCTGTAGGTGATTTACTTTCCACTGATTTTTTATTTCTTCACTTTTGAAGAAAAGCTCAGAAGTGTTCATTTTTGAACACAGCTGCCCCTGAATAGACCGACAACTTTTCTAGCTTGCCTTGATCTGTCATTGGTGGCAGCATCATCACCCCATTTGTGGACAGTTGCCAACATGCCATTACCCTTGACTTGAGCCAGTACTAGTCTAGCTTGTATAGAATATCTTGATAACTATAATTGTTCAAATCATAACTTACACTGACTGAAATCTTACCCTTCCCAAAAATTTATGGATAGAGAATAGTAAGGTCTGTTGTAATGAAATATTGCACAATTATGTGCCCTTGAATTGTGACAAATAAACCATGCTCGGATGATTTTCCTACATCTTTCTACCCCTTAATGGATCAACAAGCTTTCTGATGTGCTTTGATTCTTCATTGGTGACAGTTAATCTCGATTTTTGTGTTCACAATTAAACTCCAACTTCAGCTAGGTGCCTGATATAAGATTCTTGATCTTATCAGCCAAGAAGATTTTTTATTTTTCTTTTCCTATAGACTGCTATGACTGCTAAGTACACCATGTTACACTAGGGACAGGACAAACTTTGATGAAAAAGGGGTGGGGGGTGTTGTAAATTTAACCCTTTACTACACAATCCCAAGTTTTAATGACCCTGAGGAAGAAGACTTTTGGAAACATTGTGGGGATAGGAGAAAATGATGGTAACCAGCATTTTCTCCTTTCCCACAATGTTTTCTACCCTATCAAAGACAAAAATTATCATTTTAGTTATATTCGTCGTCTGCAAACACTTTGAATTTGGTGGAGTCCAAAATTTTGTCATTTGGTAGAGTTAAACAATTGTGATAAAGGGCCATATTATAATGATGCTACACACTAAGTATCAACATTTCCACATTTTTTCTGACAAAAAAGCTTTTTGAAATGTTTCCTATGGAGCTCTTTATAATACTTGCAACCAATGGAATCAATTTGAACACCTTTGATAAAAAAAGGACCATTCTTATGATGCTACATGCCAAATATCAAAACTTTATGCCTTGTGTTACAGACAAAAAAAAAAATCCAAGTTTTCAATATGGAACATATTGAACACATACCAACCGGAAACTTTGATCTATTCATAAAAACAGGTAAACTTAAGGTAAACATTTTGATAATTTTTGTGATACCCCGAGTCTGTTTTTACAAACCATTCTTAAGAATATTCCTTGTCTAATTCTCAAGAATGTTCTAGATGTGGAAATAACACAACTTCTGATTGGCTAAACCAAATAGTTTAGCCAATCATAAGTTTGTGTTACTTTAAAATTTAGAAAATTCTGCCACATAAGACATAGAATACTCTCAGGGTTAATTAGTGAATATAGGCCCTGATACTGATCATCCCGGCAAAGTTTGACAACAAGACCATGTTTTTGCTGTCTTAGCACAATAATTCATATTGGTCATTGCCCTGAATGATGATACATTAATGGTAACTTTTGCATGTTATCCTTAAGTTTAAACATAAACTTCATTTCCTTTGATCCAACTGTTTCTAAGGAGACATCACTAATGTAATTATAGATGGACAAACACCCGGACTATGAGCAATGACATCAACTAAAAAGAAACGGTTCCATTGGTTGCCTCTACAGTGACAAATACAGAAACTGATCAATGTGATCAATTTTTCCATTTTTGTCTTGATGTATTTTTATTTATAACTGTGTGTTCATTTTAGGTAAAATTCAGGCAAACTTATTCTTCTTTTCTTTAGCAGCATGCAAGTTAAAGTAGTCAGAACCTAGAGGCCCTTGAGGGCCTGAATCACTCTACTGGCAGTGATTTTGCTTTTTTTTTTCTAGCAAACATTATGAATTCATAATGCAAACAGGAGAAAGACAAATGCACAAAAAATGGGGTGGAGGTGGGTGGAAGGTTGTTGTTGTAATTGGGCTTGAACCCACTAAGACAGCATAAGTAGGCATGATGAACTGAACAAACAGTGAAAAAAACTGAAGTACAATATCTCAAAACCAATTGTTTGGAATTCGGCCAAATTTGATTGGGTTTCAGTACTCACTGTATTAACCCTCTACCACACAACAAAATTTTAGACCTGTCCAAATTGAAAGCATTTACATATGACAATTTCATTATGTCTCAAATAATGCAACTTTTCTTTGATAGGGTAGAAAATATTGTGGGAAAAGGAGAAAATGCTGGTTATCAGCATTTTCTCCCTTTCCCACAATGTTTTCAAAAGGCTTCACTTTCAGGGTCGTTAAAAGTCGGCATTGTGTGGTAAAGGGTTAAACAATCCCTGCAAGTTTCAAAGAAATATGACAAATAATTGGACTGAGGTTAGTAAACAATACCTTGATGACAGAAATAATCTTCGCAAGTTTCAAAGGAATTAGATAAAAAATGCGGACTTGATTGTGTAAACAGGAATTGAAAATTTTCAACTTTAAATGGCTATTTTTCCCATACTGATAGTCAATTTTTTTTCAGAATCGATAGGGTTCAAGCTATTGATGATATAAAGCAACTGTGCAAGTTTCATGAAAATGCAAAAACAAGAAATGTAAATTTTCAACTTTAAATGGCTACTTTTCCCATACTTATTGTCAGATTTTTTTCAAAATCAACAGGGTTCAAGCTGTTGATATACTCATTGTCAGATTTTTTTCAAAATTAACAGGGTTCAAGCTGTTTATACCAAGCAAGTGTGCAAGTTTCATGAAGATCTGATAACACATTCTGACTTTGTTGTGTAAACAAGAAAAAGACTAACAGACAGATGACGGAAATCACGCCATGACATAAGCTCTGCTGGCTTTCAGCCAGTAGAGCTAAAATTATATAAGGTAATGGTATAAGCTTGACCAACTTACTCTCTAAACCCTTTCCCAAACATTCCAAGTTTTAACTGCCCAGAGGAATAAAATTTTGAAAACATTCTTGAAAAAAGGAGAAAATGCTTACTTTTCCTTTTTTTTCTCCACAACGTTTTCTATGATTGCAAAGACAAATTCATTATGTAAGCAAAATTTATATTTGAAAATGCTTTCAATTTAGACAAGTCTTAAAATTTTGCCTTATGGTGAAAAATTAACCCTTTCCCGAACAATAATGTGTTTTTACAATCCCCAGGGAGATTTAGGCAAAAACTGAGAGTAGATGGCATTTTCTTTGTTTTTCTATTGTTTTCCTTTGTTTAAAAGGCAAACCTTATCATTAGAATGGCACCAAACTTGTGATTTGCAAATGCACTGAATTTAGCTGATCCTATTTTTTTTTTTAAGTTGGACCGAGTTTAAGTGCCTGCCAAATGTGAAAAGGACATCTTAAATCAATAGACAAGACACAGATATCGCAACTTCAAGGTTTCTTCCACCATCATACTTCACAAACTGTCAGACAGTGTACATCAAAGATGTGACTGCATGTTCTATCCAGTCTGATCTTGATCTACACCCTGCAAAAGAACTAAAAGTTGTACTTGACTCTCAAAGATTCCAAATCTACTTTACTGAAGATCATCCCAAGTCTTATTAAACCACATTCTCAGGTCACAGTCATATTACTAGTCTGGATTCCTCATGGTGAAGAGTAGCATGTATATCAGGGTGGTTTTCCCCTTAAAAAAGGGGCAACACTCTCATAGACCCAATGTTACCTGGTTTTGTCCCAGTTTAAGAAGCTGGATTGTATGTTATGACTACAGACTACCGAGGTTAAGCTCTGGTTTGTGACAGACTACCGCAGGTTTACCGCCGGTGATGTTCCAAAGATTGCTGGAATCGTCCCATCTCACCACGCTGGTGTGTGGGTGCCACACCGTTGACTTGCTGGCATTCACAGGGGATCAAAACACAGTATGCCCCTAGAGTTGATTCAGTATTAATTCCAAATCACCAGGGTTTATTACTGTTTTGGCCCCAATAGAAAGCTGCTTTCACCACAAAAGGGTTAAAGTGCCTGCCAGATAGATAAAATGACAATTAAAGCAAAAGAATTATAAAATGATAGTCCTACATCGCTCACCTAAGTTCACTGGGGCTGGAACTTTGCATGGCACAAGATACATTCATACTAGCTAAGAACTTTAGTGCTAATTTTTCTATAATCATTAAGTAAGAGCAACGTTTATGTTAAATGGATGGTGTCTTTATAATCTAAATAGCTATACCTATTATCAAGTGAAGTTTCACAAACAGTTCATGGTATGTTAAAGATACAGCAGGTTCCACTTTTTCTATATATTTTCTATTAGTAACAGTGACCATGACAGTGTTTTACTTCAGGCTTACAATTAAGGTGTGAGCATCATCTGCATGTAAAGATCTTCCTCAAAGTGAAGTTTCACAAACATAACTCATAGAAAGTTAAAAAGTCAAGAACCAAAAGGTTTCATGTAAGACTTTTCAAATTCCTTCTGATAGCACACTATGTAAAACATGAGACCCCTAGAATTTAGCCATCTATGGAACTTTGGTGCACAATTTGAACATCTTTGAAGTATCTACATACCACATGTCAACATTATTGTTTTGGGTTTCAGGCAAGATGTTTTTCCCCTTCAGTTTTCCTTTTATTACTCCATGTTTAACCTGTGAACCCTTGGGAAGGGCACTTTTTGACCCCAGGGACACAATTTGAAGAACTTTGATTAGAGACAATCTATCATGCTACATATCAAGTATCAACATTCCAGGTCTTGTGGACCCCAAAATGATCTTTAAAGTTTTCACTTTATATGAAGCACAGAACACAGCATCTCAGAAATAAGAACTGTTACCAGACAGCACAGCTTGCCCGTAAAAGTTAATTGTTTCGGGTGGAAATGCCTTGGAAAGAGCAACAGGGTCCCAGCCTAGGACAGAAAACCAACATCAACTGCAGCACCAGGGTTAACACAATAGCTGTTCCTGTAAATTGTTCAGGAAATTTTTTGTAACCTTGACTGTTAAGCGACTGGCATGGGCAGGCGTATAGCTGAAACTGTGGACCTATATCCATCACCATACAAAATGTTAACCAAACCAAACTAAATCCATTATTGATTTGAAAATATGATCTTAAAAACTTTTAACGTAAAACTTTCATGTAAAACATCAACGTCTACAACCTTGAACACAAGATAATGGGCTTGGGCAGTGGTATTGCTGAAAAAAACTTTGGACATATATCTATCTATCAGTATACAAGATATGGATCAAATCCATCACATGGTTTGGAAAATGTGACCTCTGTAACAAAACTATTAATGTAAATGTGGACCCAGACTTCAAGGCTGATACCCATGCAAGGACCAGTGCAATATCTCTTCCTGGATTTTGCCCAATTGAGCTTAAAATTATAACCCTTCCAAAAATAAGTCAAAGGTCAACTAACCATAACCTTTTGCTAAATCTTGGCGGTGCCTTTGATACTGATTGCCAATGACAACTGGAACATTTTTAAAGGTTTTTGCTTACAGTAAAACTGTTCACACTATTCAAATAATTTTGAACAACTTTTGATTAACTTGTCCTGAGGAATTTGCACATTAAAACTTCCTTTGATCTATTAGTTTCCAAGGGAAGATTTTTTGTTATTGCGGTTGAACAGACATACAGATGTCGGACAGAAAGCAATCACAATGGCTCACTTTAAGCACTCCATGCTCAGGCGAGTTTATCAGTACAAAAGACACATATATTGCAATTTCAAGGCTGCTCTCAAAAGAATACCTCACAAAATATTGGGGCATACATCAAAGATGAGACTGCATCTATTTTGCACCCTGATCTTGATCACTTTCTGTGAGTATGGCTTGTTCAGGGGTAACAACTGATGGTTTTCCACAGAAAAATAAATATACTTCTCTAAACTTGCTCAGGACCACTTTTTCACATTCAATTATGAATATCAAATGATATTGTAATTTTACAATAGCATTGGGGGTTTTCATCTGTATAGTGGGCATTGGAAATTTTAACAATTTGTAAGTACCTAAATTTTCTTACATGCAAGCATTAAAATTTCACATGTATTATTTCACATTGTCTTGGTGACAGATAATATTCCTGTATCTTTTATGGGTAATTAAGGTTCACCAAAGTTTTTAGAAGGCATCTTTTGTATGATGACATGAACAGAACGGTTGGATAATACAGGCAAGCTCGACCTCCACAAGACAGGTCATGCCTCATATATACTATCATCCTACACAAGCTAAAAGTATGTAATTCAATAAACAGTAAAACATATCAATCACATAAACGTGTATATATATAAAAGCTGAAATTCCACATTGATCAATAACCAAAAAAATGACAATACCAAATGTCAACTCCAAATTGCTTGTTTAACCACTCTCTGTCCTTAATTACACCAAAAAAAAAAATACCTAAGTGGGCAAGCAATGACCTCAATGCTTTCAATTGTCATTTTGTAAAACTGCAAACCAAAATGATCAAAGTGGGTATAAAATGACTAGAATGGAGAGTAGGAACAAAATTACCAAAACGATTTGTCCTATGTATGAAATAACCTGGAAATATTTCCTTAATGTATACTCTCATCAGAATTAACCATTTACCGCACAATGCCACCTTTTAATGACCCTGGGTAAGAAGCCTTTTGAAAACATTGTGGGAAAAGGAGAAAATGCTGGTAACCAGCATTTTCTTTTCCCATAATGTTTTCTACCTATCAATAGATAATGGCACCATTTGAGCCACATTGAAATTGTCTGCAAATGCTTTCAATTTGGACAAGGCCAAAATTTTGTCGTCTGCTAAAGGGTTAAGCAGCTGAGCTCCACACAATCCAATTTTGTAGACAGTCTAGATCAAATCAGCTTACACAGAGCAACCTAATCTTGGATCTAAACTGTCTGATAAAGTGAGATTTTTCCAGCAAAACAAACTTATAAATCACAACATTTGGTTATAGTCTTGGCTGGAAATTTTCATTTATTTAAGCAGTTTTAGGGATAATGTGTTAAAAAAATTACTTTTGATGTAAAAGTGGTCCAGAGCAAGTTTTGAGTACTGTAGTATATAGGAGTTGGGATTGTGGAACTCTGATCTCTGAAATCTGTTATGCTATTCAAGATCAGTCCATGTTTTGATGGCCCTGCATGAAAACACTTTTGAAAACATCATGGGAACAGAAAAAAATAGTAGTAACAACTTCTTCCTTTTACCATGATGTTGTCTACCAGTTAAATCTTATCATTGAGCCATACTTGTCAAATGAAAAATTTAATCACATATAAAATACCTTGCCTACAATTGTCCTACACATCACTTAAAATGGAGGGAACCCAATCCCTTTTAACCCTTTACCACACAATCCCAAGCTCTAACAACCCTGAGAAAGATTCCTTTTGAAAACATTGTGGGAAAAGGAGAAAATGCTGGTAACCAACATTTTTCTCCTTTCCCACCATGTTTTTCTGACCCATGAAAGACAAATTTCATCACTTGAGCCACATTGAAATTGTCGTCTGCAAATGCTTTCAATTTGGACAGTTCTAAGATTTTTCGTTTGTTAAAGAGTTAAAATGGTGAGAACCCAACCCTTTTTATACTTTGTGGATAAAATCTGGACACTAATCAGTTTGAGGGTAGCTGCCATTGTCTAACCTAGAGTACTTCTCAGGATAATAGCCAGTTCTACCAAGTTAGAGGACATGTTCTATGCAGAAGTTTTCCTGGATTAAAGCCAGTATTTATCTCATATTATGTATGATATTCCTGCCTATCGATGTTCATACCAGTTGCAATCTAACCATCTCAACAATTGTTTCACTGGCTGTAACAATATCTGTACAAGGGGCTTTGGTCTTTCTGATAAAAGTCAAGGGAATTGAAAGTTCTACCAAAGTACATGTTGTATGGAGGATTTTCCCTGGACTGAAACCAGTATAAAATATCTTGTCAACAATTGTTGTAATCATGACTACATTGGTGAGAATGTAGCTCTTTCCAACATTTACTGATAAAACTTGTATACTTGTCAGTAACAGGATAGCTGACATTGGCCATAGAAACTACCATACATGTCAGGAAAATTGTGAGTCTTACCAATTTAACCTCTTACCACACAATCCTGACTTTTAATGACCCTGTAAAAGAAGCCTTTTGAAAACATGGAGGGAAAAGGAGAAAATGCTGGCACCAGCATTTTCTCCCTTTCCCACAATGTTTTCTACCCTTCCCCAATCATATTTCAATTGTTTGAGTCACATTTATTTTGTCGTCTGCACATGCTTTCAATCAAGTTTAAAATTTTGTCGCTTGGTAAAGAGTTAAAGTGAATCTGTAATGAAGAGTTACTCTTGGACTCAAACCAATCAACAGCTTACATATGTATAATATTCTTGTCTACCAATGTTATCATCTTCAGTTATATTGGTGGGACTCTCAACACCACCAACAACATACAGATAACTACTGTTAATTTCATTTCTGTAAGTGTTTACCTAACCAGTATAAATTTTACTTTTCTATCTTAAATGTTAAGTTACATTTATTTTCACTATGGAAGAGGAAAGCATAAACCATTTCCATGAAACTCTATTTGGTAACCCGAGTAAAACTAGATGTCATACTTATGACTCCATTGTAGTTTCATCCAAATCAAACCAAGATTTTTTTTGGGGGGGGGAGAGAGCCAATAAATCAAAGAAAGACTTAAATACAAAAAGGAACATAACTCTGCAAGCGTTTATTGCAAATAGACATGCTGAAATCAGGCACAACTAGATGTCTTGTTTATTACCTCCTGTACAGTTTTATCAAAATCTGAGGCAGGGTTAATCTGTGATGAACTGACAAATCAAGGACGGCATTTGAAAATGGCTATAACTCTGCAAATATTCATTACAAAGGGACATGCTGACACAAGACACAGCTAGATGTAACTCTGTGAAAATTTCTTCCAAATTGGGCATGGGGTTTTAAGAGGAGAGAAACAACAAATCAAACATCTGATGCCATGTACCAAAAGGCCTTAATTCTGCAAATATAGGTTGCAAAGCAACCTGCCAGCTCTGTGCACAACTACATGTCATACTAATGCATCCTGATGACTTGTGGTTTAATAGAGGAAGAGACAATAAAACATAATATTCTTCTTAGAATATGAAGGGCCAAAACTCTACAAAAAATGCAGTGTGTAGGGACATGCTAAAGCTAGGCATCACAACATGTCTCACTCATCACTCCAATAAGCTTGATCCAAACAGGATGGGGAGTTTAAGAGAAAAGCAGACAAATCAAACATAGTATAGAAATTCTAAAATGAACCCAATTCTGCAAGTTTCTATTATGAAGATGCATGCATAGGCTGGGCACAACATACTGATCACTCCAGCCATGTTTTATCCAAAACATTGTAGGACTCCAGGAGAAGCGTGGACAAATTCATAGTGGTTTTTTTCTTTCCAGTACGAAAAAGGCAATATTTATTAAAGAGGGACACCCTGAAGCTGGAAATAACAACAAACAACATGTTATACTGATCACTTCTATAAAATTTCACATCAATATTGGACCAGGGATTGAAGAGGATAAAAGCAGAGAAATCCAAGACAGCACTTAATTTGTACTACCAAAAGGACCATAACTATGCAAGTGTTAACTGAAAAGGAATATGCTGATGCTAAACACTACATTTCATGTTTACCATCCCTATAAAATGTCACTCAAATTAGATTGGGCTTTTAAAAGAGGACCTGACAAATAAAACATAGCATTTAATACAAAAAGGGCCAAAACTCTTTAAGTTTTCATCTCAAAGGGACATGCTGAGACTGCATGGGCACAGTACAACTGGAATTATACTAGTAATCCAAATAGGTGTTTCAGAGGAAAAGAGTGGTCAAAGTTTCAGGAATGATACACAATGTACACCTTACATCATACCACAGTGGTGTTCACAAAATACTTCCTGTTAGAAGACACACATATGATATTACTTCTTTATCAAACCTGTGTCAGCCTTCATTGGCTTAACTCTTTATCAAATGACAATATTTTAGACTGGTCCAAATTGAAAGCATTTGCAGACGACAGATTAGAGGTGGCTCAAATGACGCAATTTGTTCAAGATAGAGTAGAAAACATTGTGGGAAAAGCATTTTCTCCTTTTCCCACAATGTTTTCAAAAGGCTTCTTGCTCAGGGTCGTTGAAAGTCGGGATTGTTTGGGAAAGAGTTAAAGCAGGCTATTCAGAAATTCATATTATCATAGACCTTCCAAAATGATTTATCACCAAATTAAGTTAGGTGATAGCTGACAAAGCATCAAGACAAAAGACAAATACAAGAAAAAAACATTTTCTGCTGTATTTCCTTAACTCTTTACCAAACAACAAATTTCTAGACTGGTCCATATTGAAAGCGCTTGCAGACAAAAATAACAGGTGGCCCAAATGACAAAATTTGTTCTTAATATGGTAGAAACATTGTGGGAAAAGGATAAAATGTTACCAGCATTTTCTCCTTTTCCAACAATGTTTTCAAAAGCCTTCTTCCTCAGAGTCATTAAAAGTCAGCATTGTGTGGTAAAGAGTTAACAGGCTATTTAGTAGCTTCTCAAGGTATTTATAAATTTCATGCCAGAATTTAAGAAGGGTTTGTGAGAATGTCACATAATTGTTAACATATGGCGGTTATGTGGGATCATACTCAGAAATAAGTATAATAATGTCATATTTGATCTCATTAAAATAGACTAAATGACCAATTGCAAATGACAAAGCAGTATATGAAAGCCAAATTTGTACCTTTTACTGGACCTAAAAACCTAGTTTCTTTAAGTTTGCGGAGAAAAGTACATTTTGCAGTATTTATCTGTGTTTGAAAAAAAAAAATCCATGAGTGGGTTCAGTTATAATATTTTAATTGTTAAAGGGGGCAAAATTATATCATAATCCATAAGAGTGTTTGGATATCAGTATTTTAATTGTTAAAAAATAATTATCCATAAGTGTGTTCAGTTATTGATATTTCAGTTGTTAACCCTTACCAAACAATCCTGGGTTTTCACAACCCTAAGAAAGAAGCCTTTTGAAAACATTGTGGAAGAGGAGAAAATGCTGGTAACCAGCATTTTCTCCTGTTCCTACTATGTTTACTACCCTTCTCAAGACAAATTTCAATATATGAGTCACGTTAATTTTGTCGTCTGCAAATGCTTTGAATTTGGACAAGACTAACATTTTGTCTTTTGGTAAAGAGTTAAAAGGGGCTATTTTAATTGTTATATGGGGCAATAATAAACTGTGTTTTAAAACCTTACCAAAATTTCATGGCTGAATTCAGTAAGGCAATAATTGGCAAATCAATCTATAAGTAAGAAAAGTGTTTTAAAAAAAAAAGTGATGCTATTCCCTTAACTGCTTACCACACAACAAAATCATAGACTTGTCCAAATTGAAAGCATTTGCAGATGACAAATTAGTTCAAATGATCAAATTTGTCTATAATAATGTAGAAAACATTGTGGGAAAAGGAGAAAATGATGGTTACCAGCATTTTCCCCTTTTCCCACAATGTTTTCAAAAGGTTTCTTCATTAAAACACTGGATTGTGTGGTACAGTTTGAAGTGTTAAGGTATTTAAGATTTCACACCTGAATTTCCAAAGGCTCCTGGGAGTGTTACATGATCAATATGATGTACAAATTATGTGGGATCATATTCAAAATAGATATAGTGACATCATATCAGTTTTCATAAAAGTAAATGAGTTTCAAATCCCAAAACAACCATTCCATTATATATCCAGTTTTTTTACACTTACACCAAAATCATATTTACAATAATATGTGCTGCAGTCATTAATTTATCAGTGCTTCACAAGAAATTTTGATTTGCAGCAAAAATTCTAAATGCACTTTTCAAGAGCTTTCTCCATCAAGTACTTTGTAAAAAAAATAAAGTATCAAACTCGCAACCACCTGGTAATAAGTCAGATACACTACTTAAGGTCAGTTAGTCATGCTTAGCAGCCTAAGGGTTAACTCTGATATGAGATTATACCAACCTGGTTCACAAGAGACTTGTAAATATCATCTTGTAAGGTTTTTGTCAGCGCCAATGTTCCAGTCACGCTGTTTACTTCTGAGCAGTCCAATGCAGATGTGTACCCTTCAAGTTTGAATACTAGAACACCCTGTCATAATGTGAAAAAAAAAAATACATAAACTACTTTGTGTATTTTTCATTTTGTTTCTCTTCTAAACCTTAATCCTTTACTAGTAAACACAATTTTAGACCTGTCCAAATAGAAAGCATTTGCGGGAGACTTACACAGATAGGCTCAAATAATTGGATTTATCTCTGAAAGGGTAGAAAACATTGTGGGAAAAGGCAAAGATGCTGGTTACCATTTGCACTGGTTCAATTTGGTCCTATGGTAGCCTGTATCCAGTAAATGGTAAATGTATGTATTCCTTACCTCTTTAGCAGAAGACAAAATTTAAGATTCTTCCATATTGAAAGTATTTGCAGATGACAAATGTTGCTCAAATGATGGGTTTTGTCTGTGAAAGGCAAGGAAAATAATATGGAAAAAGGAGAAAAGGATAATGCTGGTTACCAGCATTTTCCTCTTTTTCAAAAATATTTTCCAAATGGCTTCTTCCTAAAGGTTGATAAAACATTAGACTGTTTGGTATAGGGTTAAAGGATTGACTGAATGGTGTATAAAACATTGTTTTCAACATTATTTCAGTTGTATGGTGGTATCCATTACACCTATCCATGCTTTCCTTGAGTTCCTTTTTACCAGTCTTTCGCGAAATATTCTTCCCAAGTAACTGGCCATGTTCCAACGTAACCATTGTCAAAACACTGATCAGCACAAAGACTATCATCAAACATCAAAAGGAAATTGGCCAAGCTGGGGATTCAAACCAGCAACCACCTGGTCTCAAGTCGTGTCCTACTGACTGTGCTGTTGAGGCTCAACAAGGGTTAAAATTTTTATGGTCATAGTAAACTTCAAAAATGTTTTGATTGAATCACTGAATGTTTCATTAAATATAAAGCGAAGGATTGAAATTTCGATACAGTGAGGTAATTTTCAAGTTATAATTTTCGACAAAAATGTGTCTTTTGCAAGTTTCATTTGTCCAAAGTTTATAAGAAAGGTGTTGTGTATCAGAATTAACTAAAAATGGAATTCAAACATTTAATATTTTACAAGTGGGGTTACATTAGCAGAACTTTTTTAGATGTTAATTTAATATCCTCCCCCTAATTGTTTGTATAGTCTTCTCAACCAATTGGTGCTTAAGTGTAGATGGAGAAAAAACTTCACTTACATGTTGACTGATCTAGTATTTCTCTTTCCAGTCTAAAACAATCACTTCACAAAGTTTGATAATTTACATGCCAACATTTGTATATATATTTTAAACACCAACATTACCCAGCCTTAAAGGGCCTTTAAAATAAATTGCTCTCCCTCACTGGTTGGTTGGTTATTTCCGTTTATTTATCATCGCTACCGGTTGCCCATCTGAGCGACGCCCCCAGAAGACGGTTAGTTGTTACGGGGGATAGTGCAAGGATACAGGTCGAAACTACTGAGAGCTTCGCCTGGTTCTTTAACGTGCTCGGCGTATAGCACCGTCACATGGGACCTCGGTTCAATGTCTCATCCGAAAGACTATTAGTAATTTTTTTAGTTGGCCAGCCGGGGATACGAACCCACAATCTGTAGGACATTGTGTTCACGAGTCCTACGCTCTACCTACTGAGCTATATCGGCTGGTAACTCTCCCTCACTGTTGAACTTTAAATAAAATATATACTACTGATGAAGTTACAATATTTGAAATGGACTGATATTTCATTTCTTTCAAAATATTACAGGGGTCAAGATTACCCACCAGGAAGGGGGGGGGTGTTCGACATAGCCTTCCAAGATTTGATATTGACAGACCTATCAAGCACCATAGTTTTAACTGTTCACAATACATGTATTGCATTTCTGCAGCCAGTTACAAAGTCTTTGATTGGATGAAACGAACCAATAGATGTTTGTTTAACTAGTGCCTTATGACATTTTTAGTACAATTTTCTTAAGGTCAAGAAAAACTTAGATATGTGTTAAGGGGTTGATATTATCCGACTTTGCTCTAGTATGCCAATAGTTTGCAAACCATCAATAAATAAAAAAAGAGAAAACAAAATCATAGTACTTCCTCAAAGTGACACATAACCTCTTCACTCTTTACCACATCACAAAATTTTACTCTTGTCCAAACTGAAAGCATTTGCAGATGACAAATTCGATATAGCTTATATGGTGAGATTTGTCAGTTAAAGGACAGAAAACATTGTGGAAAAAGGAGAAAATGCCAGTGTATACCTCTTGAAGGATCTAAAAATAACCTTTCTTTACCAACAAATAAGACAGCCATTTTTTTAAATCATGGCTGATACCTCCAACACTTCACTGCAGCTGATGCAAGATCCAATGCAGCACAGTTTCTCTAGTAGTACCTCTCACAACTCTATGTCCAAGCTACTGGCTACTTTCCCACATAATCCAAGTCAAAGAAATGTTTAAAAGTATTAAAATAACTATACTCATTCCCCATAAAGCAATTTTGCTCAAGCAAGGTTTAAATTCACAAACTTTGAATCAGTGGCCCTAAAGGTTGCCGCTGGGCCACTGAGACTTACCCTGAATTAAAAGACATGAGACATTGATAACACAAAGTTTAATAACTAACCTGTCTCTATCTCAATCAAATGCATTGGCTGTTAACACTGTTAGAAACTCGGGCTGGATTACATATCACACCCACTCTACATCTGCAATCATGCTCAGTCCCAGTGAATATTGGATGGATATTATCCAGGTTACCAAGACTGCTTTCACTAGCTGTGGCTTGAGCTCTGCAACCTCTTGAATCATCTTCTAGACCAGTCAGCTGTAAATTGCAGAAAACAGGATTGATAAAAATGCATTTTTATGACTGTTCCAACTTGGTCTTCCTATATATTTAAAACTTGATAAAAAGCTTAATATCATTCTTGCATCTAGAGCACCAAGTCACGGGATTTCTGGAATATTCAGCCAAGGCCTACTGGCACAATTTTTCAGGTCCATACCTGCGCAGTTCTAATTTCCTTTTTACTGATTAATTGTAGTCCATATGTGAGCCGTACTTATGTCCTTTCTCCTGATTTGTCAGAAGACTGTCCACGCATGACCCTGGGACAGAAGCCCTTTGAAAACATTGTGGGAAAAGGAGAAAATGCTGGTAACCAGCATTGTTTTCTTTTTCCCACAATGTTTTCTACCCTTCCCAAAACCATTTCCAATTTTTGAATCACGTTTATTTTGTCGTCTGCAAATGCTTTGAATTCGGACTAGTCTAAATTTTTGTCATTTAGTAAAGGGTTAAAGTAAAGCACTTCTGGCCACAGCTAAAGTAAAATTCAGATTTACTATTAAAATCTGTTTTGTAAGAGACAACTATGTCACTTTATTTCATAACATAGTTCTTTTTCATTCTTTACCCTTTACCTTATCTCTGTAACAAACAATTACTAACAACATGCCATGGTAAAAAAAAAAATGGAAAATGTACTTTTGTACATACTTAAAGGCTTTTGAAATTGAAGTCTGAACTCCATGTAATAATGTTTTCAAAAGCATAAATTACAAAATTTCTTTCATGTAATGAAACAGTAAAGTCTATTCCATCAAAAAAGGATTTTCAGCAGATGAAAATGCATTTCTAAAAAGTATTTAGAATGACAAGTAGATTAAAGAAGTCAAACTGTGCATTCTCTACAGTATATCCTTGATCAATGGTGCCTAATGTCTGATTTTAGTTGTCTTTGGAAATAATGGCCATACCTTGTGTTGGTTTTCTGTAGGTTCTCAACCAAAATACATCCAGTCTTGTCAAGTCTGAAGAAAGTAGCTGCCCCACCTGTGATCCAGTTAATCAGAGGATCCTGCACAAAAAGAAACACAAGGAATGCACATAATTCTCATCTAACTAGTCCCCTAGTGCAGATGATTTTTAAGTTTTCAAGGATAGTTTGGCCAGAATATCTCGTACAATGAAAGATGGTATAGATCCAAAATACAAATGAGCCATGCTCTGTGAAAAGGGGGCTTAATGCACCTGCAAAAAGTATCGACCCAGGTCAGCCTGTGCAATCCACGCAGGCTGACCTGGGCCAAAACTTTTCACTCTTGGTCAATTCTCTGTATGTCAAAGGACCAGTCTACCTCCTGATTCAGTCGGTTGTTAGACGAAGACTTTATAGATCATCGATCATGTTGTGACTTGCTTGGTATCACGCATTATGGAAATGTTTTAAGCCCCCTTTTGCCAAAGCATGGCTCAAATTCATTTTCTGTGTAGCTTTAGCCCTTACAGCAGAGCATGTTTTGTGTAGTCTTATCTTAACAGTTACCCTTAAAGCGCCAAATAAACCCAATGGACATTTTCATTCTGGAATAAGAGCAAGATGATTGTAAGTTCATGGCTTCCTTTTGTCTGTAGCATTTCAGCAAAAGGGACAGTGTAAAGTTCAGACTGCAGCCCAATCTTGATCTACATTGGCTGCAGAGGCAGCTATATTAGTGAACAAGGCTTTAAGCTTTATACTTTTACAACCATGGTTGCCTTATTTTTCTTTGATAGGTTAGAATACATTGTGGGAAAAGGCAAAAATGCTGGTTACCAGCATTTTCTCCTTTTCCTATGTTTTCAAAAGGCATCTTTCCGAGGGTTGTCAAAAGGCGGCATTGTGCGGTAAAGGGTTAAGGAAGAAGCTAATATAAACCAGCATTTTCTCCTTTTCAAACAATGTATTCTAAACTTTCAAAGACACACTACATGATTTGAGCAACATTTCAATTTGTCCTCTGCAAATTCTTCCAATATGCAAAGGCTGCAGGCTACAACTTTGTTACCTGGTACAGAATTCAAATAGTTGTCTAGACTCTCTTTGTAAAATTTACTTACACTATCCAAATCAAATTCCCTTACGGTGCCAACAACACCAAGGTATTCTTTTGTTTCAGAATGATGTCATGAAGTGTCCAACTGGTTGACAGATGTACCTGGTTTGACAACCACATTCACTGACAGGGTCTGCATTGGTAAATATTCATCCTCAAAGGCTTCACCAGTCAACTGTTGATCAAGAAACAAAAAATCAGCTGTCAAAGCTCAACCTTAGTTTTTAGGTTATTCCCCCCTGTAAACAACTTTTACCATCTGGCAACTGATCACTGTTTGAAACGGGTGGAAAAAAAAGAAATTGCTTATGCCACTGCCACAATGTTTGTTAAGTCATGTATTCATGTTCCTAGCCTCACTTAATATTAACTAGAACTGTCGCAAGGCAGACAAATACCCCCCACCAGCACCTTGTTACTGAAGCAGTTAACCTGTGACCTTGATCTTTGACCTATGTGACCCAAAAACAATAGGGCACCACCTTGGGTCATGACGACTTGCATAAAGTTTCAGGGTCCTAGGTCAAATGGCTTTTGAGTTAGAGCACAGAAACAAAAACATGGACGGATTGACAGACGGACAGACACCAACTGATGGACGGACAGACATGGTGAAACCAGTATACCCCCCTCTACCATATAGGTGGGGATATAATTATCCATAATTTACAAAAATGTTTTCCAAATTGTCCACTGCAAATAGTGTTTATCACATAAAACTACAACTTTTAACCTTTTACCACATTATCTCTACTTTTAACAATACAAAAGAAAAAGGCTTTTGAAAACATTGTGGGAAAAGGAGAAAATACTGTTAACAAGCATTTTCTTCTTTCCCACAATGTTTTCTACCCTAACAAACAGATATCATCCTCTGCACTACAAATTAATTTGTTATCTGCAATGCTTTCAATATAGTCAAGTCCTTGGTAAACAATTAATGCCCAAGCAGTAGATAGCTTCCAAAAACATTGCTGGGGATTGAGTATATGTATTGCTTTTTATAGGCAGTTCCTCTCTGTCAATATTTCAAATATCATACAATACAGATATGTTTCTTGGCTGTTTACTTCCTTTCAGAATAGTACTTTATCAATATGACAAGTTAATGCTCTATCAAACAATCCCAAGTTTTAAAGACCCTAAGAAAAATGGCTTTTGAAAATATTTTGGAGGAAGGGACAGTGCTAATAACCAGCATTTTCTCCTTTCTCCCCCAAGTTTTTTTTATCCTTTTGAACAATGTTTCAGACATATTACTCCTTTGCCAAACAATCCTGAATTAAAACAACCTGCAATCCATTTAAAACATTGTAGAACAAGAGAAAATACAAGTAATGATCATTTTCTCTTTTACCCTCAATGTTTCCCTCAATCATTGAACTGATCGGCACCAATCGCCAGTTTGCATTTTCCGTTTTTGAAAGAGGACATGGGGTCAAATTTTCTCTGATTTAATTGCACGCTTTTTCTTATCATGTATATGATATAGAGGCAGTTACTAGTGTGCTATTATAAGTAACCGTGTCTGATGATCGACCAATAAAAATTTGGGTTTTTGTGATTGACCAATGCCGTTTCAGTGGCCTATGCTTTAACATACAGTTTACCTTGAGGTAGAATGCTTTTAGAAAACATCATGGGAAAAGGAAAAAAAGATGGTTAATACTTTTTGCACTATGTTTTCTTTCCAAAATTAGAGCCACATTCATTTTAATTTCTGCAAATTCTTTCAATTTGGACTGTTACAAAAATCTTTGGTACTAGATAACATGGACACAAGTGTACATTGAATCCAATTTGAAATCCCTCCAAGATCACTGTATGGCCTTGTGAACTAAATACCTCCAGCTCTGCATCAGATGTGCTTGTAACCCTCACAGTGCATCCAGTGTCTACTCCTTCTAGTAAATTGTGAACAAAGCCATCTGTTTCAAACAGGTTGATAATTACAATAAACAATCTTGTGAACAACAGCAATTGCAGCTCTCATGGACAGTCTCTGATCACTTGCAACCAAAAACTGAAAAGATAACAATCATGTAATGAATTTTTTAACAATGACTTGCCACCAATTCGAGAACGAAATCAGAGGAATGTTCATCCATTTTTTTTTAACCCTTAGACACCATAACCCTTTCAGCGCCATAGGTGGAAACAGGGACTTTTGCGGAGGGCATAGATCAAGATCAGACTGCACAGAACGTGCAGTCTGATCTTTGATCTATGCCCTCCGCTTGTTTTGTCAAACCTATATGATAAAAATCTTCCGGAGACTCAGTGGACTGTATTTACAGCCATCAAAAGAGGCCAAATTAGTTTATTTGGTGCCGTAAGAGTTATGTCTTCACCAAACAAGAAAAAATTAAAGTCATCCAAGCTGAACACTTTTGCAGACGACAAATTTATTGTTGCTCAAATGATGGGATATCTCCATAAAATGGCAACATTGTGGAAAAAAAAGAAAATGTTGGTTACCAGAAATCCCTAGGAGCAATCCCCCTTTTTGCCAAAATCCTTTCAAGAGGATTTGCTGCAAGATGCAATTTAAGCTTGTGTGATAAGGCAACAAACTAAAAGACTATGTGCAGATTGAAGAAATTACACAATAAAATTTATGCACCTTTTGAGACCAATTTGCAGACTTACCTCAAGTACAAGTAAGAATTGATCCATCAAGCTTCTCTTCAATGTAATTGGCCAATTGTTGTAATCAAGCTTCTTTCAATATGATAAGCCCATTCTTAAAATCAGTGTTAAGAGCAGTCTAAAATATTCAGGTGAGTCAGTTCTTGGAGGGACCCTCTAAAACCATCCTGAAATGGAATAGGTATCATCATTCAGAACTATATAAGGAAAACATGGTATCATCAGTGTTTGATTGACAAACACCTGATTATCTCACACTCTCCTGCAGTCAACTCTTTACCTCACCTTGAGGCCATATTTTCATTCAGGTACTTATGGAAATTATTCAGATTTTTTTGTCTTGATGAGATGTTGGACAAGCATAAAACTGGGTTACATATGATCACACATTTTAATCACCCTAGCCAAAGATGCTTTAGAAAGCATTGTGGGAAAAGGATAAAGTGCTGGCAACCAGCATCTTCCCCATTTCTCACAATGTTTTCTGCCATTTCAAAGACAGAAATCAACTTTTAAGCTCAATTCAAAATGTCGTTTAGTGACATGTTAACTGCTGATGATAGTTAATTGTGAAGCAACTGACAAAATTCTAGACTGATCCAAACTGAAAACATATTCAGATGGCAAATAAAATGCAGCTCAAATAATTGTCTTTGAAAGGGTAGAAAACATGTGGGAAAAGGAGAAAATGCTGGCTAGATCTATCAGGATTTTCTCCTCTGTCCACTATGTTTTCAAATTGCCTCTTTCCCACACACAAATTGTCTTTCACCGTTTACCAAACAATCGCAAGTTTTCACACCCCTGAGCAAGGAGACTTCATAAGACTTGACCGTAGAATTTCGTAAGAAAATGGGAGGGCGGGAAACACAACGCATCAAAGCATGGATACGCTCGAGCCAGGAAAAGGCTAGATATTGAAGGAAAACAAAGTAAGATCAATTAACTACGCTGCTAAATCTATTACGATTTATAAAAATCACAGCAAGATAAAGAATGGGTAACATACTTACTTTATTTCCGAAAATCAAAGAAGTTTTCTTTGTCTTCGTTTTGCACCACCGCCTCGCCACAATGTGTGAGTACTCACGTGACCAGTTTTGATTGGTTAATGAGGAAAAACACTAAAAAGCCAGGAAAATTTTCTGTATTGATGTCAGATTTGATATTTGGATAAAATGACGACCCCGTTTCCGTCTACAGATTTTTTAGATCCTTCCTTTTTTAACCCTCCTTTTTTTCCCTTCAAAAACGTCCTCTATTCGACAAATCCCGTGAGTTTCGTTGATCTTCATGGAGTCCTCGTCACAACTCGGCCGATTCCGTAAATTTTTACAGATTGTGTGCTTTGAACTTCCACATATTTTCATGCTTCATCTGTTCCGCAAATTTAAAAGAAAAAAAAAACAGTAAAACGAGTACGAGAAACAAGAAAAGATCTGAAGAGATGAAGAGTAGTTGAAAGACCCTTTACCAGACGACAAAATATTATACTTGTCCATAATTCAAAGTTTTTGCAGACGACAAACACATTCTGTACCAAACAATCCAGTGTTTTCCAGATCCTAGGGAAAAAAGTGACTTGAACACATATGGGATTTGAGGAAAATGCTGCTAACCATCATCTTTTTTCTTTTTCCAACAATGTTGTCTAAGTTGTCACAGATAAATTTCTATCATTTGAACAGGGATCGTATATAACAATTGTGGGTGTAAGTTACGGTCCCTGATTTGAAACACTCACTGTGTGTTTCTATTTGTCGTCTACGATTGCGTTCATAATAGGCCAGTCTTAATCCTTAGGCTGCTAAGCGCGACTCACGGTTCTTTTACGGACAATGTAGATCAAGATCAGACTGCACATAACGTGCAGTCTAATCTTAGATCTGCACGGTCCAATGAGGAGAGATTTCCCAAACCCCCATAACTTTGAAATACCAACATTTTGTTTTTTACCACCGGCTTGAAAGTTTCATTTAACCCTAAAGCTACTAAGCGCAACTTACTGACCTTTGGCGGACAGTGTAGATTAAGATCAGACTGCACAGAACGTGCAGTCTGATCGTGGATCTACGTTGTCCGAGAACGAGATATCTCTCTCCAAGAAATAAGTATGAAGTAACATTATTCAGGTTTTTACTAACGGCTTGAAAGTCTATTTAACTTACTTAGCAGGATAAGGGTTGAATTATTTAGAAGGTTAAGGGTTAATATTTATCGTCAGGTAGATTTCTACATTACCCACAAGATGGGATTTGTTGCTGAACCGGCAGAAATCAAAGTACTGAAAGTACTGACAGACTAGCGAATTTGATCGATTGATTGATTGTATGGTGTTTATTAACCCTGTTTTCAACATTATTTCAGTTATGTAGCTATGGCCAGTGCAGATATCCATGCTTTCCTGGAGTTTGTTTTACCATTACTCCGCACAATATTCTTTCCAAGCCACTGGCTCCTTTCCCACATAACCATCGTCGAAACATGAGCGAGAAATTAATCCTGTCGCAATGACTATCATCAATCCTCGGAAAGAAATTTGTTGAGGATCAAACCAGCGACCTCCTGCTCTCAAGTTCTGTATGCTACCGACTGAACTGCCGGTGCTATATGTGCTATTGGTTAACTATAATCTAGTTTAAGTTTAACCCTTAACCTGCTATAAAATGTTAAATGAAACTTTCAAGCTGATGGTAAACACCTCAATATTGCTATTTCACAGTTACACTTTGGAGGAAATTTATCCTCCTATCGGACAGTGTAGATCCAAGATCAGACTGCACACACTATCTGCAAAAGGTCATTGAGTCGCGGTAGTGCTGGTAAAAGAAACCCGAGGAAAGCATGGACAGGTGCTCTGGCCGCCGCAATATCACTGAAATAATGTTGGAAACGGCGTTAAACACCATGCAGTCAGTTGTCAATATCTAACAGCACAAGATGTAGTTAACTATTTAACTCTCCTTACAAAACGAAAAATTTTACATCCGTCCAAATTCAAAGCTGTTGCTGACCATGAATTAAATGTGGCTGAACTGATGAAACATGATTCCAGAAGGGCAGAAAACAATGTGGGAAAAGGAGAAAATGACGGTTACCAGAATTTTCTCCTTTTCCCACAATGTTTACAAAGGGATCCTTCCCCAGTATCGTTAAAACTTGGGATTGTTTGATAAAAGGTTAATAGAATAACAGTTTAACATAATAGTTCAACTGTACACAATGATCTAAATAATGAATGACTGAAGGAATGACAAGGGTTCCCTGTCCAGTGGGGGTTGATATAGCTGGGATTTGCTGGGAAGTTAACCTAGGTGTATCTATTAATAGATTCGTTCATAATGTTACAGTTATGTAGGAATAAGTGATTCTCTGCTTTGCATAGGTCACTCAATTTATATAAAGCAAAGATCTTGTACCTTATAAATGACATCTTGTTCAGTTTATTACTTTGTAAGACGACATTTTCAAATCGGAGAGGTAGAGATTTAGTGGTTTATGTCTAAATTGTCATGTATAACAGAATTAAGATTTCTAACAGAAAGAAGTATTTTCTGTGTGGCAGTATTTGGCAACTGTGGGGTTTTGAATCTAGGTCAATCTTTATGCCTAAATCGAGCCACCGACGCCAAGGATTAAAGTCCTGTCCATTACAGAGAGACTTGCCTTGCTTAATTAAGCATTATAAGCCTTAATAAATCATGTCCTTGAACGGTTTGGCGACTGTACCACTATTGTTTTGGATGATATTCTCATTTACCCTGGCATGAAAACCTCAAAATGTCTGGAATATGTATATGTTTCGATTGCTCACGTAAATCAAAGTCCTGAAAGTACTGCCAGATTATCGAATTTGATTGATTGATTGTTTGTATGGTGTTTAACCCTGTTTTCAACATTATTTCAGTTATGTAACAGTGGACAGTGCACATATCCATGCTTTCCTGGAATTTCTTTTACCAGTACTCCGCACAATATTCTTTCCAAGCCACTGGCTGCTTTCCCATATTTATATTAGAACCATCGTCGAAACGTGAGAGAGAAATGAATCCGGTCACAATGACTATCATCAATCCTCGGAAAGAAACTTGCCGAGTCGGGGATCGAACCAGCGACCCCTTTGTTCCCAAGTCCTGTACACTACCAATTAAGCTGCTGGGGCTATGCGTGCTATTGGTTAACTGTAATCCAGTTTAAGTTTAACCCTTAACCTGCTAAAAATGTTAAACGAAACTTTCAAGCCGATGTTAAACACATGAATATTGCTATTTCAAAGTTACATTTTGGAGAAAATAATATATCCTCTTATCGGACAGTGTAGATCCAAGATCAGACTGCATGCTCTGCACAGTCTGGTCTTAATCCACACTGTCCGCAAAACGTCATTGAGTCGCGGTAGTGCTGGTAAAAGAAACTCCAGGAAAGCATGGATAGGTGAACTGGCCGCCGCATTATCACTGAAATAATGTTGAAAACGGCGTTAAACACCATGCAATCCATTAGTCAATATCCAATAGCAAAAGATGTAGCTAACTATTTAACTCTCTTTACTAAATGAAAAATTTTACACTTGTCCAAATTCAAAGATGTTGCAGACCAAAAATTAGAAGTGGTTGAACTGATGAAACCTGATTCCAAAAGGGTAGAAAACAACGCGGGAAAAGAAGAAAATGCTGGTTACTAGCATTTTCTCCTTTTCTCGCAATGTTTCCAAAGGGATTTTTCTCCAGTATCGTTAAAACTTGGCATTGTTTGGTAAAGGGTTAATATTCAAGACTAGGATATCAGTTTAACATAACAGTTTAACTGTACACAATGATCTAAATAATGAATGACTGAAGGAATGACAAGGGTTCCCTGTCCAGTGAGGGTTAATGTAACTGGAATTTGCTACAAGTTACCTAAGTGTATCTATTAATAGATTCATTCATAACGTTACAGTGGTGTAGGAAAAAGTGATTCTCTGCTTTGCATAGGTCACTTAATTAACATATAAGCAAAGATCTGGTACCTTGTAAATGACATCTTGTTCAGTTTATTACTTTGTAAGACGACATATTCAAATTGGAGTGGTAGAGATTTAGTGGTTTTTGTCAAAATTTTCATATATTACAGAATTAAGATTTATAACAGAAAGAAGTATTTTTCTGTGAGGCAGTATTTGACAACTGTGGGTTTTTTTATTTACTTTGACTCTAGGTCAGTCTTGATGACTATAGACTAGCTTCGCTAGTCTAAAAATACACACAGCAGTGTTTACATTTTTTTTTTGCGATCATAAACCATTTTAGAATATATCTTGATTCACCGTTGCAAGTTCAAGAAATGTTTCGTTATCGGCTTAAAACATAGCAGGCTCAGACTGTAATTTTGGGTATCTGGAAGAATTAGATCGCAGTTTTTTTTTTGTGTGTGTGCCACCAAATGTACACCGGTCAGATGGCTGTCCCATAGGCCCACGGGAAACAGAATGTTAGTTGTCAAAGTTGTGTTGAGAGAGAGAGAGAGGCAGGCAAATGCTTTGTTGTATACATTATGTAATTTTGACTATCTATACTTATATACGTCCACTAAAATATATGTTCTGTTATGTCAAACAGTTCGAATCAGTGCCTTAAACTCAGTTTGTTTACCACACTCCCAGAAAGAAGTCCTTTGAAAACATTGTACGAAAAGGAGAAAATGTGGTTACCAGCATTGCCTCCTTTTCCCACAGTGTTTTCTACCATATCAAGGACAAATTCTACCATTTGACCTACATCCAGACTGTCGTCTGAAAATGCTTTCAACATGGCCAAGTCTACATTTTTGGCGTTTGATAAAGAGTTAACTATTTACCAAACATTCCCGTGTTTAAATGATCCTGAAAAGAGAAGGCTTTTGAAGATAAACGAAAATGCTGGTACCCATGATCTTTGTGTCCTTTTCTTCTCATACATTTTTCAACCGATTTAGCTGAAAGTTTAACAGAAAGCATTCCTATCATTGAAAATTGTACATCTGCAATATTCATTATGATTAGTCTACTTTTACACGATTAATGAACCTTGGATTTTTTTACCTGATCCAGCAATAGAACAAACACTTGGTTGTATTTGTCGGCCTGCTAGAGGTCTAGTGATCAGCAGAGGTTTCAAAATCCTAGTGCTTAAATAATATGTCTATAGTGAGGTTTGTCTGGTCAAAAAAACCCAAAGCGGCCAAAAGTAATCAATATGGGTGTTAAAATGCATTTGGGCCATGCTCTGGCAAAAGGGGGCTTGATGCATCTCCGTGTGCATTACACCAAGCAAGTCATCCCATGATTAGGGATCCATAAAATCCATTTTGTCTAACAACCAACTGGATCATAAGATAGAATGGTCCTTTGACATACAGATAATTGAATAATAACGAAGAGTTTCGGCACAGATCAGCCTGTGCGGACTTCGCAGGCTGACTTGGATCTATATTTTTCGTAAATGCATTAAGCTCCCTTTTCACAGAGCATGGCTCATTTGAATTTAAATCATACCGTTGAAAAATGTAGAAATTATTGTGAATGACAGTTTGTTTTGTACAGTCGGTCCAAGTGTTCGTCGCCAGTAGAAGAAAAATATCAAAACCAAGTAAAAAGTAAGCAAAAGATAGAGTAACCTGGCAACTTTTGACCTAGATATAGTTTTAAAATTCATTATTCTGCCAGCGACTAACACTTGGACTGACCGTACAATAACAGATCAATTGTCACCTTCAAAGTAATTCCACACTTTAAAATGGTATTATTTAAATTTAAACACATTTTAACATCAACATTGTTTACTTGTGGCCACTGTTGGGACTTTACAACGGTTTCATATGTCGACTGGGGTATAGTAACTAGAGAAGTAGATTACAAGTTGTCTTGATAAACACATTTAAACACCAACATTGTTTACTTGTGGCCGCTGTTGGGACTTTACAACGGTTTCATATGTCGACTGGGGTATGGTAACTAGAGAAGTAGATTACAAGTTGTCTTGATAAACACATTTTAACACCAACGTTGTTTACTTGTGGCCGCTGTTGGGACTTTACAACGGTTTCATATGTCGACCGGGATATAGTAACTAGAGAAGTAGACTACAAGTTGTCTTGATAAACACATTTTAACACCAACATTGTTTACTTGTGGCCGCTGTTGGGACTTTACAACGGTTTCATATGTCGACCGGGATATAGTAACTTGAGAAGTAGACTACAAGTTGTCTTGATAAACACATTTAAACACCAACATTGTTTACTTGTGGCCGCTGTTGGGACTTTACAACGGTTTCATATGTCGACTGAGGTATAGTAACTAGAGAAGTAGATTACAAGTTGTCTTGATAAACACATAGTAACACCAACGTTGTTTACTTGTGGCCGCTGTTGGGACTTTACAACGGTTTCATATGTCGACCGGGATATAGTAACTAGAGAAGTAGACTACAAGTTGTCTTGATAAACACATTTTAACACCAACATTGTTTACTTGTGGCCGCTATTGGGACTTTACAACGGTTTCATATGTTGACCGGAGTATAGTAACTAGAGAAGTAGATAACAAGTTGTCTTGATAAACGCATAGTAACACCAACGTTGTTTACTTGTGGCCGCTGTTGGGACTTTACAACGGTTTCATATGTCGACCGGGATATAGTAACTAGAGAAGTAGACTACAAGTTGTCTTGATAAACACATTTTAACACCAACATTGTTTACTTGTGGCCGCTGTTGGGACTTTACAACGGT
The DNA here is from genome assembly GCA_945859785.2 of Tridacna gigas. NCBI lineage: Eukaryota > Metazoa > Mollusca > Bivalvia > Cardiida > Cardiidae > Tridacna > Tridacna gigas. Next base: position 33,345,481 of record OX244034.2, read on the forward strand.
TTCACGGGGTATAGTAACTAGAGAAGTAGATTACAAGTTGTCTTGATATCGATTCAATATTCCATAATGTAGAGAGAGAAGAAGAAAAATAAGAACTGAAAAGAAAAATACAAAGAAGGTCTTAGAAAGAAGATCCAAGTACAATGTTGAGACTACTAAAATATAAAGCTATTTCTTAGCGGTAAGACAATACATGAAAATGAAATATACTTAGTTTTCTTCCAAAGTAAAATGAGAGAAATGATTCATGAAGCGATACAGATCTACCTACAACAAAATTCCGTCGGTAACTGCTGAAGAACAAAGCGAGGGTGCCCATCAGTGAACAATGTAACAAAGAGCGGCAAATAAAAGAGCGTGAATTAAAAGAGCGGGAAAGATAGGGTACATGATACACGTATGAGAGGATATTATCAAAAATAAAGCCCTGGTTACACCGTGATACATTGACATGTATATGAAACAAAATATTATAGCAGCCTACTAAATCTAGTTCTTGTCGAAGTATATTTAACGGTTACGTTACAATTGCTATCTTTCACCCTTCGCTAGACAATCCTGAAGAAGACAGATCTTGCGAATGCTAATTTTAAGCATTTTCACCTTTCCCACCATGTTTCTCTAGCTTTTCAAAGATTGATGCCTGGCATCTGAACCACATTTGATTTGTCTTTTGCAAAGTCTTAATCTGTCAAAAAGTCAAATCATTGTAATTAACGTTTATTTCTTTGTATGATAGACAGCACCAATCCGTCTTTGAAGCGTGTCTATCACAATGAAAGCTTTCTTGTTCAATTGACACTCCAAGGAAGTGACGTCATAGAACAGAGAAATACATTCGGCTCTCTTCAAGCAATAACGGGTGCAATGTAGAATGTTGAAGGCCTGTTTCAGACTCATTCGCTGGACCAAAAACCCCATCGAAATTTTCCCTTGACGAAACTTGCCGACGTCGACATCATGACTTTCAAAAGATTCATACTTATAAATACAGGCCGAATTCTTTCTTAACCTACTTTATAAAATAATTTACTGCTTATTTTGCCAATAGCGACCTTTGTTTTTCCCTGCGGAGGCGGTACCAAACGTCAAAATTTTAGACTTGTCCAAACTGACAGCATTTGCAGACAACAAAATAAATATAACTCGGATGATGTGATTTTTCTTTGAATGGCCATAAAACATTGTTGGAAAGGGAGAAAATGCTGAATACCAGCATTTTCTCCTTTTACCACAATGTTTTCAAAAGCCTTCTTTCTCAAGGTCGTTCAAACATTCATATTCTAATATTATCTTGAAGACTGTGAGTTCAAAATCAGTAAGTTGTATGACTTTTTCCCCTCTCTCTACCTTTTCTTTCTTTCCGGCGATTTTTCACTTCTGATGCATGTGAGAAAAGTGGTCAGTGACTTGGAAAGAAAGTTTTGTCAGCACTGGTGTGAAAACGCCAGGAAACACATGCATAGGTGCACAGATCACAGTGATATGACCTAAGCTGTTAAAACAGCGTTAAACTCCGATTCAATCAATCAATCAATCCATCTTTCCACTCAGACACAGGACATTCTTACTAAATTTTGCTGAAATCTCATTGCACAATTTAACTTTATTCGACTTTTCTTATGTATATAACTTTAAGGTAGATGTTTCGTACCAAGACTTTTCCAACAGCTGCAATCTAATCAAATTTAAATGAGATCCTAAAATGCGAGAACTGATGAAATGAACCGAATCGAAGAAAATTCTACTGATAGATCAGACCTTGTGGTACATAAGAAAAAAAATCTAATGACATGAAACCGTGTTTAAATTTTTATTTTTCGCAACTTGCCTCTTCACATTAAAATCAAGTAGTCAGTACAGAGCTTTTAATACACGCATACGCCTCTCGAGTATTAAATTTCCGCTTATTGGTACATGGTCATGGTTTCCGATACTATGAGTTTTAAAGTTGTAAGTCATCTTATAAAAAAAGTATCTGACAGGCATTGGTTTGAGAGATGAGGTTTTACGATAATTGTGTAACGAAAACGTTAGTAATCCCCGCTCCAGGCTGATATAGAATCGCTAAATAAAATCATATTGTCAAAACTTGCTTGAATCATGTTCGAAAATTTCTCAGGAAAACGCAGCTTTCGCACACCAAACGTAAAACCAGCATAAGATTATCTCTTCTCTTGTAAGAATGTATCATATCTGGGGAGATATTTCGCGATATTTTGATACACAACTCGTAGTCTGAATATTAACCCTGGTAGTGAGTGCTATAAATGAGGCATGCTCTGTGAAAAGGGGGGCTTAATTCATCTGCAAAAAATATCGACCAAGCAGGCTGACCTGGGCCAATACTTTTCGCTATCGGTCAATTTTCTGTATGTCCAAGGACCAGTCTACCTCATCATTCAGTAGGTTGTTAAACAAAGGGGATTTTATGTATCACTAATTGTGATGTCTTGCTTGGTACAATGTATCACGAAGATACAATAAGCTCCCTCCTTTGAGCATGGCACAAAGGAAATAAAATATCCTCAATCAGTACCAAATATGTTTTTATCAAAATATCAAGCAACGACACGAACGAAGTAGACCCACGATCATACGGCACATTCTGTGCAGTCTGATTTTGATCTACACTGTCAGCATAGGTTATTCATCTATCTGAACAGCGCTACAAGGGTTAAGTAATATAAACATAGAGATGTAACCTGAGATCAACTTTTGTGTATTTTCTGCGTGAAAAATGAATTTACAATTTCATATTGTGATGATTATATATATATATAGTCTCCATAGTTACATACCACTGATGAGGCGTTAGCCGAAACATGTTTGGTTTTTTATACAGTTTATTAAATTGAAAATAGTGAGAGGCGTGTGACGTTTTAATAACACAGTTCACCTACTAAACCTTGTGTCGGACCGGCATTTTCCGACTTTTCTGTTTCCGTCTATATATGTGTGTGTGTGTGTGTGTGTGTGTGTATTTACAATTTCATATATATATATATATATATATATATATATATATATATATATATTCTGTGAAAAGGGGGCTTAATGCATCTGTTAAAAAGGGGGCTTAATGCATCTGCGAAAAGTATCGACCCAGATCAGCCTGCGCAGTCCGCGCAGGCTGACCTGGGCCGAAACTTTTCGCTATTGATCCATGTTCTATACGTCCAAGGGCAATTCTACCTCGTGATTTCGTCGGTTGTTAAAAAAGAAAAAAAAAAAGTGATAATTATGGATCCATAATCACGTAGTTGCTTGACTGGTATAATACATCGCGGAGATGCATTAAATCCCCTTTTGCCAGAGCGTGGCTTATACGTAACTACAAGAGTATCGCTTTTACAAAGAAAACCGTCCGTCCGGTTCATTAGACATTCATTTGTTCTTCTCCAAACGATAAAACTTTTACCTTTGCAAAGTAAAAGCAATGGAAGACGACACATTAAATTCGTTTCATATATTGGAAATTGTCTTTTTTCTTTTTAAAGGTAGATAGTACTGTGGGAAAAGCACCAGCATTTTCTCCTTTTTTCACATTGTTTTGAACCTTAGGCTGTCAAACGCTGACCTTTTGCGGACAGTGTAGATCAAGATCAGACTGCACAGAACGTGCAGTCTGACCTTGGATCTGCACTGTCCAATAAGGAGATTTTTTTCTCCAAAAAGTAAGTTTGAAATTGCATTATTCGGGATTTACTATCGGCTTAACTCTACCAAACGACAACATTCTAGACTAGTCCAAATTGAAAGCATTTGCAGACGACAAAATAATTGTGGCTCAAAAACTGAAATTTGTTTTGGGAAGTGTAGAAAACATTGTGGAAAAAGGAGAAAATGCTGCTTACCAGCATTTTCTCCTTTAACCACAATGTTTTCAAAAGGCTTCTTTCTCAGGGTCGTTAAAAGTCGGGATTGTGTGGTAAAGAGTTAAAAGTTTCATTTAAGTTGTTTAGCAGGATAAGGATTAAATAAGTAGAAAGTTTTGACACTAAGAATAAGGACAAATATTATGAAACACCCTGTATGTGCATGTAGTCTGATCTTGGGCCTAGCTTGTCTGACATTTTTGACACATTCTGGCTCAACACTTCCTTGCATTCGAAGCAAATAGACTTTTTTTTTCTGCTAATCTAAATTTTCCGCTTTGCTTTTCTATTATGAAACCTCAGTGTCGCAACTCATGGCATGAAACAGGGTTATAAAGAACAGTACCCGTATCTGATAAGCACAAAAAATTGAAAGATCTCTACGGAAATGTCAGTTATGTAAAGTCCAAGATTTGGAAGATGAATTCCATTTTTTACTGATTTGTCGAATGTACACCGACATCAGGAAGAAGTACATGTATATTAGGTAGTTCTTTTTCGTCAGGTCAAGTGTTTAGAAATTTATTTGTCGATTGACAGGTGTTTTACACCGCTTACAACATTATTTCAGTCATAGCACGGCGACAGCTCACATATTCATGTATTTCCTAGATTCAACCAGTACTATGCTACGGCTCTGAATTACCTTGCCCAAGGACACTCCCAAGAAAAACCGAGTGGATCAAGTGAGGCTCGAACCCGGCTCCTCCCGGTCACGAGTCCTAAACTTTACCACTGAGCCACGCAGGGCCCCTTTAATTTATTTGTCTGATGAGCAGTACTGGGTCCGTATTCACCAATCATTGTTAAGAACGTTCTTAGTCTTATTTTCCAAGATTTTCCATATTTGAAAGTAACACAACTTCTGATTGGCTAAACCAAATGGTTGTCCAGAAAAAATTAGGTCGATATGTAGACGAGAAAGTCACTCACTTAAATATTACGAGGATTTTTCACTAAACATTGTATTCTTCCTCCTATTACCCTACTTTTCTAAATTCTTCTTACCATACTTATCCCCATATATCTCGTTTTCTTTTTTTTCGCCCTCCCCTTTCCATCCCTCTTCTCCTCCTATTTTGTAAAAAATTACAACGACAGTATTGTTGTCTACGATTGATTGATTGATTGATTGATTGTGATTGATTGAGTGATTGATTGATTGTATGGTGTTTCACGCCGTTTACAACATTATATCAGTTATATCGCGGCTGCCAGTGCACCTATCCATGCTTTCCTGGAGTTTCTGTTACCAGTACTACGAACAATATTCTTTCCAAGCCACTGGCTGCTTTCCCACATAACCATCGTCGAAACAATGGTCAGCGGTGAGAGAGGAATGAATCCTGTCGCTATCACTATCATCAATCCTCGGAAAGAAATTGTCCGAGTCGGGAACCGAACCAGCGACATCCTGTTCTCAAGTCCTGTACGCTAGTAGTAAAGGTAAGTAGCCTGGGTCAACTGACCCAGGCTACTTACCCTGAGGGAAAAAATGGTCCAGATCACTTACCCCGGGTAAGTGATCTGGGTCAAATTCCGGTCAATTTGGAAAATTTTGGGTCGATTTGGGTGAAAAATGGCATTTTCTGGCATTTTTGCTTCCCCCCCTCCTGGTCTAGGCTACTTACCCTGAGGGAGGATTTGACCCAGTTCACTTACCCTCGGGTAAGTGAACTGGGTCAAATTCGGTTGCTTTCAATGGATCAGAAGATATTGACAATTTTGAAAGATAGATCTTTCATGGTAGATGGTTAGCCCTGAAAAGGGCTGTTTTGTTTGGAGATTGTGTTTTTATGCACAACCTCCAACTTTCCCACAGGCCGGACAGCTGTTTGCCGCTCGTCTTCTGAGCCTTCTTATCTGCCTTTCGTCCAAGTTGAACTTTAATGAGAACGGCGGCTCATCATCATCATCCCAACATTCTGTTGTTGGAATGACGAACTCCTTCTTCTCTCTTGTCATCTCCGCCAACTGCCTATCCATCTTTTCTAATTTCAGATGGAGGGTCTCTGTCACTCTCATAAGGTTCTTCACGGTCTTTCTAAGATCTTCCATCGTGAAATGAAAATGATGAAATAGAGTCGGCTTTTATAGCTTTTCAGGAGGATTGACTTGTCTCATGACGTCATTCTCTCCTATATTTTCCCGCTTCAGCGTTTCATGTTTTTTTTGACTCCGAATTAACGTTGACCAATCCATAGCTTTGTTACAATTTCTTGTTCGGGACAGAAAAAACTAGAGTTTGATTATCTTGTGTTTTTTCTGACTAGGACTTTTTCTGTTTGACAATTTGATTTGACAATTTGAAAAAGTTCTTTTCTTGGTAAATGGTTAGCCCTGAAAAGGGCTGTTTTTTGTGTAAAATACACTTTTTAGCCTCTCTTTTCTCTATCCATATTTTCCGCTGGATATGGGATCCGTATCAGATGCTCCACTTCATGTTTGATACATCTGATACGTTCTCTTTCTTCTAACCAATATAGGAATGCGAGGATAATTGTCAATCCAAACATTGTGAATATCGCCTTATCTCTACGATAGTTGAGTAGTAAATGGGAGTTTTTTAGTGTTTACATTTGGTAAATGTTGACTGATGCATATTTTGTTACATTTTTTCTTTAGTGTTTTGAGTTTTAGTTGACAATTTTGAAAGAAAGATCTTTTCATGGTAAATGGTTAGCCCTGAAAAGGGCTTTTTAGAAAGATTTAATGAATTGTCAAGATCTACAATTCTTCTGGCTGAATTACTGGGATGATTTCACATCCGCAGAATTCACAGCAAACTGTAGATCCCTCATCATCATCAAAAAATCCTTCATCTGGATCTGGACAATTATGCTTCTGTCCAAGATAGTCCAGGAGTGTAAAGCATTTTCCACACTCTATCTGACATCTGCTTGCACAGTGAGGGCAGAGAAGAATCTGAACCATGCTGAAGTATTTATGTTTTTTGTGAGAAAAAACATCGCGCTTATATAGTTCACAGCATGGATTGACCTACTTGTCTCATGTTTTTAACTCCGAATTAACGTTGACCAATCCATAGCTTTGTTACAATTTCTTGTTCGGGACAGAAAAACTAGAGTTTGATTATCTTGTGTTTTTCTGACTATGACTTTTTCTGTTTGACAATTTGATTTGACAATTTTGAAAGAAAGATCTTTTCTTGGTACATGGTTAGCCCTGAAAAGGGCTGTTTTGTTTTTTAGTGGTTGTGATTTTTTCAACTTCTAATGACAACAACCGAAATTCGCCTGACAGATGGGACATACTCCAACTCTTTTTGTGATCGTCACTACTCCGTTATTGAAAGTTATCTTTCTCCCAAATTTGACATCAACTAAAATAATATCAGGTGTTGTCTTTAAGAATAGCTGAACTAATCTTTCACCGAGAACTTTGTACGGTTGTGATATACGGTGTAGTTGTACGGGCTGAGTGTTTAGCAGCAATATCTGCTGACCGGCATCTAGATAGTCTTTGAGAGTCTCACGCAGTTGATGGTTGATTTCCTCCATATTGTTCTGCTCCATATTGATTTTTTAACTCCCGAACTGCTCGAGAGCTGAGAGTCGAATGATGAATGTATTGGGAAATATCAGCCTTTCTTTATACGATAACAGGAGGATTGAAAAAATAAGAGCGCGGACCTGGTGGAAAGCATATACATTTTTCCCCCAACTACGTTTTCATGCTAATATAGTAAAAAAAGTTATGACTCGTAGCATGGGGAAAAAATGTAAGCAGATTGGAGTCTTTTTGGGAAAAACAGAATGAAAAAACTCGACTGTTTTTTGAACTTTTTTATTGAACAGAACTGAAACAATGAACATATTTACAATAAAACTTAAAAAGACAAAAAATGAACATAATATCAATAAACTGTTAACAATAAAAAATCATTTTTGAAAATGTTTTTTTCACTGTTTGTGGGGAGAAGTCTCTGAAATTTTCTTGTATAGATCTCCATAGTATTGATTAAACCACGATGATACATTTCGATCGTTTCGATGGTGTTCCGTTGAGAGAAATTTCTGTTGAAGATATTTCTGTATATTATATCCTCTAGCAACAGCATCCAATGCGAAGATACAGTAAATTCCGCAAACTTTGCCCTGTAGACTCTGAAGAGTTTGTCGGTTGTATCTCCACGAATAAGAATGATTGTCTAAAAAGTTAATAATTTCTGGCTCAAGTGGTGGTAGACCGTAGGGATCAAAGTATAGTACATTGCCATTATTGTCAAATATTACAGCCACCCAGTGTTCTCCTGAACCGGTTGATTTCTCTGTGTTCACAATGTAGGCTTTCACATGATTGGGTTTTTGTCGAGGTAACTGATCTTTTGCACAGACTTTTGCCTGTAGATTTTTTATCCATGTTCCATGATCCAATATGTATTGAATTTCAGAAGTATACATTTTTCTAATCACTTTTCCAGGCTTGTTTTACTTTGTCACACCAATATTTTAAGAACGACTCCGTGATATCAGATAGAATGTTTTGTTTTATATTTCGCCAAAATCTGTAGGCTTCCGCATAGTCAGTTTCATCGAGTTTCATTTCTATGAGTTCAGGATACCATTTTTTCATGATTCTGTATGGATTTAATTCCTTCATGGCTTGTTCTATGAACATATCTGTATGTTCTTGTCTATCCTTGAATAAACATAGTTCATGCTGTATTTGACTGGGATGATCCACTTGACATCCGTAACACTCGTTGCGAACTTCACTGGCTATTAGATTTTGTAGTTCTTTAATCATATGTTTTTCAAAGCTGTTGTGAATGTCATTTTTCCGAGTAGAAAGACACTCTGAGGTGGAATATTTCACTTTTTCTGCTTCTTTTCTCAGCGAAATAGCAAATCTGACTCCCGACATTGTTTATTAGTCCTGAAAAGGACTGTTTTTTCTGATATATCTTTCAAAAGTTGATTAGTCCTGAAAGGGACTGTTTTTTCGATATATCTTTCAAAAGTTGATTAGTCCTGATAAGGACTGTTTTTTGTGAAAGCTATCTTTTTCGACCAGAGAGTTTCTGTTGATTTTTTTCAGGATTAATAATCTGTGATGATTTCTCTCAAACTGTTGATTTCAATCTGATTGTCAAATTCAGCAAAGACAATAACGTTGATCACTGTTGCCAAGGCTTGCGCAAATTGAAGCTCAATGCGAAGACTTCCAGTTTTTATAGGATGAAGTTGTCCTTCTTCACTGCCTTGATCAGGTGTCAAATCGTACCCCCACAAACAGTATCCACCAACATAGTCTTCTTTAGCAATATCAAATGATTTATTGAGTCCTAAGGCTGAGACAGCCTGATACATAGACAAATATGATTTCAAATACAACCCATTTTCAAAGTCAGGCTCAAAGGGTCTGTTATGAATACTGTGTCCATTACATGATACATCTATTTTTGACAGATTAAAGTGTTGAAAGAAAAATGGATTGTTAGCATAAGCCCCATTATAAGCAGCATTTGTTACCATTGCAATGAAAACACGTTTTGGAAGCTGGCCTTGAAACAAATGATCTTCAATTTTAGACTGAAGTCCATTACCGATAGTAAACGTCTTTACTTCTACCCTACGGATAGGAATTTTCATGTTTTGCTGAGCTATGAGATGATTTAGATCATTTGCAACAACAGGCAACAATTCAATATTTCGTACATGAAGACTGACTGTTTCCATTACAATTTTTGCATCTGGTGCAGCAGTACCTCCTGTAAGGCAAAAGTTTGGTGAGGATCTGTTTAATCTAAGTCTGATTTCAACTCCATTAGGTAAATATTTTTCTTGCTGAAATAGATCAAGATGCAATCGTCCGAAAAGCTCTGCAGTTCTGCTTAGTCCGATTACACCGATTCTGTTTACTAGTCCAGTATTTCCCGCATCATGGTTGAGTGTTTCAAATTGCCCACTGGTGTCTTCAATCCAAAGTGCACCAGCTTTCAAAAACGTAGTCTTGCTGTCAGCATTATAGGACAAAAGATTTTCGATATATGCTCTGTACGGATAGGTATCTGAATTACTACTGATTAGTTTATTATTTAGATACAAATCAACGCTGCTAAACATACTATGCAGGAAATTGTTTACAGGTGCCACATTTGAACCGACTTCTAAATTAGTACCGTCAGCTTTAACGATTTTGAATTTGATATACAAATACGATTGTGACAAATCTGTCCAATGTTCGGTTTGAGGTGGTATGATGAATTCTATCGGCGAATTGCTTGTCAAAGATGCTATTGGAAAATGTTCAACCCATTGACTTTCTTGCATCGTTGTCATTGTAGGTGGTACAGAAAGAACATTGAGTTCTGATTTACTGCATTCACAAGATCCGTTTTGCATCATTTTTATATAATATATATATAATATATATATAATATATATCAATCAAATATATCGAGAGTCCTTGATCTACTGTAATGATTTCTTTGTCTTTTATTAATGATCTTGCCCTTGCGAGATCGAGAAGATGAATGACGTGTCTTTTGTGATTTTCTTTTATTTATCCCCGGTATTAACTGTTGTGCTAGATCATGAATGGCTTGTTTTCCCCTTGAAATTACAACTTTTTTAGGGTTTTCACCACGTAAAAGGATATCTCTTGCCGCCCCTAATCCTTGTCTGATTCCTTCTTTTTTTACAGCATTCAACCCAGATTTGACCAACGGTTTAAGCAATGGAGTCACTGTTTTAAGTGCTGATCTAAATAGAGAACCTAGTCCATAGCCATACTGATGTTTTTCGCCGCGATAAACTGGTAGCATTTTTTTGGTCAAATATTTAAATATTTATTTAAATATTTATTTGTCAAATATTTTTATTTTTCTGTCTGAAATGTAACTTAACGATTGTCTTACCAATAATAAAATGAAACGGTATACCAGAATCCCCTGTTATTTGAATGTGAATAGTATCGAAATCAGATTTCGAAACGGGGACGTAATGCGGTAATGTAATCTCATGGTTGATATGTTGGGCTTCATAATTATTTTCATCTGATATGCTTGGTTTGAACGGAAGAACACGAAGTATGGGAGCCAATGTATCACCCACTATAGTGTGTTCAGCAACATCTGAATAAACAAACAGATGATTGTACCCAGCATCAATGTTAGGACTGTATTTAAATACCTCTAAAATATTTCTACTCGAAAAAATTATCTCATTTTTGAATTCTGGTGATCCTCCCAGTTTTAAAAACAGCTGTGGATGAAATTTGAATCCGGTTCTTGTTATATTTGTGAATGCCAATTTCGGTCGTTTGCTTGAGGTTGAATAGCTAATAGATACCCCGATTGAATGCTTCTGAAAGATTTCACTTAGGTTATTTTGAATCAAGCCGTCCATTACCTCTATAACATGTTTTGCTGAAGTGTAACTACCCGGTGAAAAATGAAATCCAATTGACCATTTTACTGCTTCACCTTTTGCGTTTCGTTTTATTGGAATTATCTTCATATTATCTCTTCTTTTATCTACCGCTGCTGCTGCATTGTATAAATTAGTATCTGCAGTTATAATTTCGAACTTCGCTTCTTCTTCAGTTATGTTTAAAAACTGAGAGGGAGTAATAAGATGAACTAATGCAACTTCCCAATTTTCCCTGTCAATATGAATTGTTTTTGGTAAATGAACTTTAAAACAGCACTGTGTGTTTGGATAAAGGTTTATGGAACTATCGCTAGGTAGAGTAAGATAAAACGAATTCATTTTTTAAATTTTTTGATTTAGTATTTTTTACTGTCAACGAGATCAGCCCCACTAGTTGTTTTTTGTCCAGACTTTGTGAATTTTAGCCCTGGAGATGGAAGAATATACCCGAGTGAACTGCTTAACAGTATCAACCACAATTCACGATCTTGACTTTGAATACTTAAATGTACTATCGAGGTTGCAATAATTGCGTAAATGACTAATATCTGTGAAATATACGTAAACTGATTCTTTGGAACACGATTTCCACAACAGTTGTAATTTTTAGTACTAACACTATCGACACTTTCTGTCCCAGTCTCAATGTTTGACTGCGAATTTATCATAATTGTATTGTCTTTTTATTTTTTCCGATCAAGATACCAAATGCGATTCTGGTATCCAACTTTGAAATTTTTTTGGATAACCTTTCCAATTGACTTTTATTTCTTTGATTATTTTTTTACCCTCACGTCTTGTACGTCTATCAAGAACTGAATCAATTTCATAAATTTCATCATCTTTTATCAATTGAAGTTCGTATTCATAATAAGTCCCCAAAATTTGTTCACCCTCTAAATCTTTTATTTTATAGGTGATAGGTGAAAATGTCTTGTTAACATGAGTGATTTCAAATATTTCTTGAGTCCAATTTGGTAAATAACCTTTATCAAATGTACGTTTTGTTTTATTGATACGAACACGATCTCCAATTTTGAATTTTGGCTTTTTTGTCATTGCAATTGTCGATAAACGAGGATACAGATTTTTCGAAATTTCTGCCTCATTTGATTTTGTTACCATTGCAGGAGATGTTTTGATACTTCTGTGAAAAGTATGATTGTAATTCTTAACTAAAGAATTCAATACGTCAATGTAACGTCTTGTTTTCTTGTACGTAAAGTATTTCCACATTCTCGTTTTTAAAGTTCGTTGAAATCTTTCAACAATACTTGCTTTCGTCTCTGGATTTTCAGTGGTAAAGAAATGAATCTGATTCTTTTTCAAGTATTGCTGAAACAGCCTGTTTTTAAATTCCGAACCTTTATCTGTTTGAAGTGACAAAGGTTTTCGATTTGATTTCTGAACAATAGATTGAAATGCTCGAATCAAAGTTTTTCCCATCTTATTTGGAATAGGGATAACCCATGAAAATCTTGAAAACACGTCAATTATACAAAGTAAATATTTCTTGTTATCATTTTGTCTTGCTAAATGTTGCATGTTAGCCAAATCAGCCTGCCATTGATAGTCTATACCACTTACAATAGTTTTTCGTCTTTTGAAACGACGACGAATTGGTTTATGTAAGGTATAGGTGGATTCACCTCGTAACCACTCTTGAACATCTTTGTATCTTATTCCTTTCAAAACAGATTTTGCAGCGTGATACAATTGCTTTATTCCAGTAAATGCGACAGTACTTTTGGGATCATAAAACAATTTTCTTAACACGTAATCAAGTTTGTAATCAAGTTTAGGCTTTACCAGGATTCCCATGACTGAAGCGTTTTACGGATAGGGGTCTTTTTTATAGATTTTGGTGGAGTTAACAACTCTTTAGTATAGAATTGTCTCAGTCTTTCTCTTTCTTCAGGTTTCATGTATGGAGATGATTCTTTTATTCTTTTTGCAGATTTTTTAACACTTCTTGTAAGCGATTTCCTTGCACTTTTTTGTACGCTTTTTGGCGTGTGAAATAAGTGATCGGATCCGCCGTAGGATTCTTCATCTTCACTCACTGATTTAGTCAGTGATTTATCTTGAGCTTTTTGCATCCATCTCCATCTATTTGAGTTACCAATAACTTCTCGCGGTATATTGCTTTCGTGTAATGCCTTTGAAAAAGTTTTCCATCCTCTAGGTTCAGTACCTTTTCTCTGACGAATTGTATCATTGATAAGATCGATGATATTGGAACCATGAATGCGTACACCTTTGTATGACACGACTCCTTGTTCGTCCCAAGTTAAATTATTGTTATCTTTTATCATACTCAAAAGTAACTCAGCTTTTCTTTTCATGGTTTTTGGTACGCTTTGCAAAATTTGATCATGCAAGGTAACAGATGCTGATTTCTGTATACTATCATCACTTTTTGTCGTTGGAAGTGAGTTGAACAAAGTTGGTCTTGCTTTTTGAAGCGAATTTTGTAACTTAAACAAAGTTTCACCATACCTTTGAGCCTTTTCTGTTTCTGACAAATCAGTGCTTTGTAAAATATGACCCATATCCTGCCGAAGATGTGCTGCATCCACAACTTGCGGATTGGGGGGTAAACGAGGTTTATGATATTGCTCGTCTTTCCAACGATTCATATTTTCTAAAACCTGATAAGGCACGATAACCATTTTTTTAACAGACATGATGCGCTTTTTATTACAAGATTTTATCTACAAGATTTTTTATCTATAAGGCTTTAAGTGCCCCTCCTATTCCTCCGATAACGGCTTTTCCTAACAATGGTAATAATGCAGGTGCAAGTAATGAAAGAAATCCACCTTTTTGATTTAATATTTGTTTTTTATTTTTTACAGAAGCCGATTTCGAAGCTAAACGTCTGATATGTTGTCGGCTTGAATACAATTTCTTCTTCTGAGCTGATGATAAATGTACATTGCCTTTTAAAACGTTATGACAACATTCCGATATACATCTTATCACTTCTGGTGATGAATCTTTTACAAGTTTTTTACGTATTTTTGGTGTAGCCTGCATCATGGCCATAACCATTGAACCATGTTTTTTTATCAGAGGCGTTTTCCTTTTCATGTTGACTTTAACTCGATATCGGATTAAATGATAATACAACGTCCATGTCACTATCATTTATACCTGATGTTTTTTAACATACTGTTTTTAACATACTGTTTTTAACATACTGTTTTTAACATACTGTTTTTTAACATACTGTTTTTCAAAAGAAAACTTTTTAACATACTGTCTTTTACAGTCAGAATTACTTTTTTAAGAAAACTGTGAATAGAGAGCGTCAACCAATGTATCAGCGCTAGCCATGGACGAATCCACAGGAACGGATCTTCCTTTCCCAAGGTCAAGCATCTGTTTTTTTTCGTCAAGTTTATATCTTCCTGTACCGAGGTTATATCGTAGCATATCTTCTATCATCCGTCTATATTTTCTTAATCCTTTTTTATGTTTAGCCAATGTATTTGGAGACCAAGCGACGGATGGAATTCTTTGAAACGCTATTTTTTTGCCTGGTAATATAAATCTTGAATACTTTCTTTGGTAATTCCGCATTCTTTCACCAAGTATTTCCTCTCTAGATTTTGGATATTGTTGATGTTCTGAAATGGTACTTGCTACAGGGGTTCGTTTTCGGGTAGTAACAAATCTTTCATCAATCGTAATTGGAGCATGCTTCTTTGGTGGAGCACGCTTTTTCGGAGATTTTTTCTTTTGAGATTTTTTCTTTGGAGATTTTTTCTTTGGAGACTTCTTCTTTTGCGGAGCACGCTTTCTTGGAGATTTTTTCTTTTTTGGAGATTTTTTCTTTTGCGGTGCACGTTTTCGTGGAACACGTTTTCGACTTTGTCTTTCAACTCCAAATTTTCTGATGGTTTTTACTCCATCCCATCTCAGTAAGCTTCTGATAATAACACCACCTAGAAACCCTCCCCCTCCAGGTTTTAAAATGATTTTACGTTTACTTTCCTCGTCTATGGCTGGATCTGCTAACCGTTCAATATCTGTTCTATGTTTTGCCATGTACATTGTGGTTTGTTTTGGTAATTTGATTTTATTTTCAATGATGTTTTGCGCAGCCAACGTAAACCATTTTAAAATTTCTTTTAATCCTGCTTTTAACACAGCTTCTCTTTCATGTCTATCGGTTTGTTGACTTAAATTTCGCAAAGCAGCTAAAACTGAACTCGGTGTGGATGGTAAAGCCATGTTTACTCACGGGTGTGAATCATAAAAATGATTTATGTTCAAAATGTGGTTCTCTTTTAAGCAAGAATTTTGCATAAAGTTTTTTAAGCAGGAGAATAAATAATGGGTCCTCTTTCACTTCCTTGTGTACGCCAACGATGAAATATATCTGCTCGTAGTCTTAATTCTTTTTTTGTTTGTGAATGAAAATCTATGACTAAATAACCATGATCCGTCGATGTAGCATCTTCATAAGCAGGTAACAAATGTGGGGCTTGCATTTGGTGAGCTAGTGTTTTAATTTGATTCTTATCTCGTTCATTTCGAAATAAAATCATATATCTGGAATTAAGACTAATGGTTCGACTCGATTTCGACTGCTGAAACATATTTTGCGTGATGTAAATCACACTTGCATTACGATGGTGTCCTTTTCTTGTAAACCAAAGTTTAATTTTTTCCTCATCTTTTTCACCCAACATATCATCAAAGACAATTAAATGTGGAATAGATACATCACTGACAATTTCGTTTTCATCGTCAGGAATTCCCTCCACGAATTTTATCAATTTGAACTGTGAATTGAACTTTTCTTGCATAAGATTGTAAGCATGCTGCCATTCTTTGTAACACCAAACAACTCTTTCAGGAACGATGTTGAACAAGTCTTCTCGATAGTCAATTAATTTATGAACGAACTCTGTTTTTCCGCATCCACTCGGTCCTGTGATGAAAATATTACAAGGGTGTTGAAACAATATGGATTGTACATCCATATTTTTTTTACTTTTCTCGTTAAAGGCTATTGATAAAATGACAATATCAATGAAAATAAAAGCATTTTTATTGAACAGAGGTGAACAATGAAAAACATTTTTTACAATGAAACATATCTTACAGTATAGCATATAACATTTTTTACAATGCAAATTCACAAATGCCTCGATTTTTCCATTTGTCTTCATGTTCCACAACAGTTTTGTGCAATTGTTCATTACCCAAAGACAATGGATATACACTGTCCAAACCACTATATTCACACGTTCCTCTAATTTCAAAGACGTTTTTGAATACTGCTTTTGACGAAAGAGTTGAAAGTACGATTTTTTCTGTGACATCTCTACCAAATAGGAGATACCCTTCCATGATATCCACTCCTTCTGCATTATCTCTTGATTTTGTATACCGTAAGTAAAAGTTAAACAGGACTGATTTCATTTTCAGTAGATTCAGATAACTTTCTTCTGGTCTTCCTATGATAATGAATCGCCATCGGCTTGTGGCTTGCAACTGCTTAGTGAAATAGTCACTTTTCCACAAACAAGCTGTTAAATACCCTTTGATAGGGGTATCGAAATCTGACTCAGTTATTAGCATTGTAATAAAGTCGTGCATGCTATACAATTTACAAGATGTCTCTCCTTTTGCAACTCCCTTGTGCAATTTATCTATCCAAAATTTCACACATCTGAATTTAAGGTTAAACTGTGTTCCTTCATCGAGCGTGTGTTGTCGAACAAATTCTCCATAAACTTTTTCACGTAGCTCGATGGGTAACGGTAACACAGTTGCCATTTTTCACCAAACGTCTAATATTTTTTCCGTCTTACTTTATCTGTTTACCGCAAAACAATGCGCTATAGAAATTTATTTTCTCAGACTTTTATAACCATAGGGCACAGTGTCAGTAGCATTTACAATAACTCTTTTGGTGTATACAGAGCGAAACGTTTTTGTCTGCGGTTCGCTGGTCACTGTTCTATCTCTATGTCTTTTAATTTTACAATCATACTGAATTTTGATTTCTATCGTACGATCCAAAGCACATTTTGAATAGGTATCGAAATTCACCACCTGCTTGGTATTGTAATCCAAAGTAATTCCCTTCACTTTACATTTACTTATCTCTTCTCCATCTTTTGTTTTCATTTTGTAAGCATAATTTTTAGGCCCAAGTCCTCTGAATTGGGTAATTTTACAGTCAGGCTCTTCATCAGTCCATTTTCCTAACCTACTGTTAATAATGGGCGGGTTCCATAATTCAGGATCATGAATGTACATACAACTATCTGTATCGAAATACAGAACTCTATCTTTTAACTTTTCAAGAACGGCGTACAATTCCAACCTTGCATAAGCTGTTACGTAAGACCCTACTATCACGTTGGCTGTAGCGTGGGTATCAATATGTTCCAATTTTGATTCATAGTTAACCAAGATGAATGGACAGTCCTCGTCAAAGATTTCTACATGCTTTACAATGAAATTGGGATTGGTGACTAATTCGAAATATTTAGACGGATCACTGATGTATTCCGTCTGAGTCAATTTTTCACGCTGGGCTAATTTTCCCCAAAGACAGTTCAACATAATCTTAGCAAACGATCTTCTCCCAGGATTCTTTTGAATACAACTTGGATCAAGACGAACCCCTTCTGCCTTCTCATATTCACAAACGAATTGATCTTTTTCCGAATCTGATTGACACCAATTTGGGTAACCACTGGCTTCTTGCTTAATTTTCAAGAAATTATCCACATAGCCTTTAAAGAACTGATCCGAAACAGATTTGAAATGCCAGATTTCATACACTTGTATTAGCCGATAGCCACAGTCAAGAGCTTTGAATAATTCAAAGGTAACCCAAGTTCCGACCAAAGCCCTCTCTTCTTCACCGTGGATACAAATGTTTGAACTTTCTTCTGCACATTTCATACAGAGTGGAAACATCATTTTATTGTTACAGTGAACTGGAAGAACGGGGTGAAACAAATCAGTTGGAGGTAAAACTTTGCATTTGATTAAGCCCTCATACTGACGAATATTCTTCATGTCAATATTCTCACTAGTCAAAATTTCTGGTTGGCCCACAGGGTAGGATTTATGTTTACAAACATAAGGGTACAGAGAACAGATATCAATGTACTTGATTTCCTTCTTACTTTTTTCATCAACATCGTAGCTAATTTTTATGGCATTACATCTTCCCCCAGACAACCCCTCCCTCGGATCGATGGGATCCAAATGTGGATATAACTTTTCAATGAGTTTTTTGTACTCTTTATCCTTCTTCATCTTAGCATCGAATTCGTGCTCCCAAATGGTCACGACGTTATACCCCATTTCTATGATATCTCCTATACGTTTAAAAGTATGGTCGTACAATTCACCCATGGATCTCCCATTGATGGGGTTGATCTGTTTTCGATCTGTATAACATACAGGACAACCATGATACAAATCCCCAAGGAATTCATAGACCGTGTTTGATTGACGGTGAAAACCATCTACAGTATATCTTCCGATTTGAACTTCCCCACCATTTTTTGCATGGCGAATATGAATACCTTTTTCCCGAGCTACGCTTTGAATCCAGCGTATCGCTTTCATAGAAAAACGACGTCTGGACGAATCTTTACTTGAAATGATAGCGATTTGATTTCGTGGTAAATATTTGCTTCGCCAGACTTTGTTACAGGCATCGGCGATGGTAATTGCCTCTAAAAATGGACAAATACCACCCTGTTCGATAAACAGCTTTCTGAATTCAGCACATCCCCGTCTTAGAATATCGACATCTGACCTACAGTATGATTCCATCTCTTTTTGAAAATTGAATTCCTCACCCTTTTGAACTTTGTCATTATACCAGACTATGAATTTTGATCGAGCCTCTTCAGACATTGAGTTGGGTTTGTAATAAGACATGTCCAAGTATGGGCCGACGTAATCCCAGAATTCGTCTGTATTTGCCCAGTGAGGAAAGTAACCTTTTTTCATTTCTTGAAGACCAAATGTGGCTGGAAATTTCGCCAGCCCAAAGTTCATGAAATTGAAGGAATCGATCAGGCGTACACCATTCAATTCTAACTTCATAATATTGTTTCCATTCATGATCAATTTTGGAAGTTTTAACCCAACTTTAACAATATAGTTAAGAATGAACTGGCCGTCATAACCTTTTAAATTATGAGCCATAGCTGTGACTCCTTTGTGATGTTTTGAAAAGAGCCACTCGCAAAATTGACTCAAAGTTTCTTCTCCTTGAAAAATAACTTCCCTACCCTCTTCAAATTCACTGCATGTAGAACAATGAAAATCAAGTGGTTTATCGATACAATCATCACATGCTCTATGTGCTATACAATAATTTGGGATGTGCACCCCTGTATCTTGTTTGCATTCAAAATCAAAGAAAATGAACTGTGGTTTTTTGACTATAGAAAAACTCGTCTCATCATCGCTGTCGTGTTTCATCTTACTCTGGTAAGGCTGAATAAAACAGCGATGAGAAAAGTCAACTATCTTCTTGCAGAGATGACACTTTTTCTTTCCATTGCAGATATGATTTCTCTTTCTGGTAAGATACTGTGCACCACATTTTGAACAGAGTTTCACTAATTCGCAAATGGATTTCTTTTCTTTACCTTGAACATTTCTGTGATTTTCAAAGCATAAAACACTAAAAAATCGTCTATGACACTTGGAACAGACATACTCTTTGGATTCTGATGGACATTTTCCAGCACGATAACAACCTTTGCAGATTTTTGAGCAAGCATGATTTTCCCGCCCGTTATAACCCACATCACAGAACTCACAATAATATGTACAACAAAAAAAACCTTTGATGGATTTGATATAGTCATAATGGTTTTGATGAAAGTATAAATGTATGATCTTACTATTGTCTTTCACTTCTGGATGTTCAAATACTTTCTCCACTTTCGATAGTTGCTGGTGAACTTTAATAACGTAGTCTTTTTCATACAAAAACAATTGAATTTTTTTGAATTCATCAATTCCTACAGACTGTGTTGGTAAAACTCCAGCTTCATTCATCAATTTCTCGGCTTCAATCTTTTGAAGAGCACGGTCTGAACGACGAATAATATTCCATCTCCGATTCCATGCTTCGTTGTTTTCACGTTCATGGTAGCAAATTCCCACAACAACGGCTCTTGCAAAACATAATTGATCATGGTTGTTAATTTGAATAACCGATTGTTTCTTCTTGGCAAAAACTTTCGAATCCAATAGTTCTGTGGTTCTAAGATTTTTTCCGTTACCATATGGAGGTATTGTATGTGTAATGTCAAATGTCATAGAACCGTCGTTCAAGACAAAATCTGTATTTGACTGTAAAACTCGTTCAATTTCATTCAATATAGTTTCACCTTGCAACTGTTCTGTAGCTAAAAAGGGGATATGAATCCCCATCTCCAATGAAGGATGATCGATGCTAATTCTAATCATATCTGTCGGGTTTGCATCTAACTTTCGAATGATTTCATGGGTAACATCGTCAAATAATCCAAGCAGTCTCTGGGGTGATAATTCTTCAAATTTCTTAAAACTCACTGACAATACATGTGATTCTGTTCTAAATTTTCTTGACTTCTTTTTTCCCCTTTCTATTAAGTCATACAGACTTTTCATATCCATAGTAGAGCTGTTGTTTTCTTCTTTTTTATCCACGAACATATTTGGTGAAAAGATATCATCTTCACTGTCACTTTCTTCTTTCAATGGTACAGTTTTTTTCTTTTTTGGTGGAAATGACTCATCGTCACTATCACTTTCTTCTTTCAACGGTAAAGATTTTTTCTTTTTTGGTGGAAATGACTCATCGTCACTTTCACTGTCTGAATAATCTACTATTCTTTTTCTTTTAGCCATCGTTTCAGCTCTGGTTAAGAAGACAAAATGAAGGAAACAAGAAAAAAACCTAACAATTTATAGACTCTTTCCTCGCAGTAGTGTATAAATAGAGACATCGACTGTGAAAATCTCATTATTCCTCTGACCAACCTCAGACAATACAGTTGATAAAAGAAAATGAGCGAGTTCAAACTGCAAAATACATCACCACTTAGAAAGAGGATGGTGTTGTATGTTAATCCATACACCCACGATTATGAGATCAGCAATATACCACCACGATATCAAGTTAAACATAACGGCGTCTACGTGGGATCATTTTTATCCCAACAACATTTAGCAGAAAAAGATGTTTACCGCATGACCAGCTACAGAGTTTTGGATCAAACAACGATCGACAAACGATATGGGATGAATGGCGTGAGAACAAATATTTGTTTTACGTGCAACAAAACAGGGCATTGGGCCAGAGAATGTCCAGAAAAAGAAAAGCAGACAGGAGAAAATGTTTTTGTCTATGTGGATCCGCTCAGCCATGACATCAAAATTTCACCAACAGCTGTCAAACTCCAACATATGAAATACGTCGGGGCAGTAAAATCATTCTGCAAATCATTCAGCAATGAAAATACATGGAAAAAAAGTTCACCACAGGATACATCATCCGTTGAAACTCAGACCATAGACATGCAGAGCGACAACACGGCTATCAAGGATTCAGAGATCTGCAAAATAGCAGATAAATTAGAGACTTTACGGAAAAATCTGGACAAACAAAATCTCATAGATTCCACAAAAAACGAATTTTCTGTAGAGTCGGATTGTTCAAACGGCAAGGAAGAACCAAAAGATTTAGTGTTGATAGAAAAAAGACCAGAGGAAAAACGTCAAAATAACGAAAAGAAGAAAAAACGACAAACCAACAAAAACAACTGTTTCTTTTGCAAATCGACAAAACATGGGAATGAAATGTGTCCAGATATGGTATTAAAAAACAATGAAAGGGGAAAAAAACGTAAGAGTAAATGCGAATCTGACATTCCGAAGAAAAAAAGAAAAACAGTCTAAGTGAAAAAAAGTTTTTCATTCATTCTGTCTTTTTTACAGTTCAAAGTTCTATGACATTCCGAAGAAAAAAGTTTTTTCATTCATTTTGTTTTACAGTTCAAAGTTTCATTGTAATGAGTATTGTGCAAAATGTTCTAAAATAAAAAGTTATAAAATAAAAAGTTTTAAATAAACATAAAGGACTTGACTTTTTTTGTTTTTGACAATTTGAAAAAAGTTCTTTTCTTGGTATTGGGTAGCCCTGAAAAGGGCTGTTTTAAAATTAAAGAGAACGTATACTTTACCATTTCAATGAAGGATACATTCTCATTAATTTATTTTGCCAACCGCGATGTTCTGTTGGCGGTATCAACTCTGACAGGTCTGGGTAAATATTACCCATCTTAACGATTGGGGTACGAGTATAAAACTCATACCCTCTCCTGGCGAAGAACTCCCGAAGAGCTTTATGCTTTAGTCTCTTCCTTTCTTCTACCTCATCTTCTTTCTTTTCCATGGCCTCTTGCTCCCATTTCTCCTTCATTTCTTTCTTATTCTTCCTGCCACCAAACAACCCACAGCAAAATTTCGATAACTTCATCGTGAAATGAGTTAATAAAAGAATAAAAAATGCTGTCTCTTTTATAGCATGATAGGGGATTGACCTACTTTGCGTTAGAATTAAAAGCGCGAACATGGGCGAGAGCATGTAGACAGAACATAACGTACTATATGATCTATCTACAACGTCTAAGAGTATCAAATCCAAAAAATGTAAGGAAACTAACGATTGGTTAACGTTAATTCCAAGTCAAAGTAGGTCAATCCCTCTATCAAGCTATAAAAACACCGATTTTTCCCATACATTCATCATTTTGACTCATAGCTCTCGAACATTTCGGAAGTTAAAAATCAATATGGAATACAACTTAAACGATTTCAACTTAGATGCTTTCCTTCCAGTGGAAAACAATGGAGACATTCTTTTATCGGCTATGAATTCAGCAAACATCAATCCGACGACTGTATTGGATAACATTTACGAAGAGGTGAAACAGTTAAATTCGAAACAAGATTCTATGCTGTCTCAAATCTTAAAAGAACTGGAAACATTCAACAAACATTTGGAGGAGATTAAAACTTTAAACACAAACACCGAACGGCTGTGGAAAAACATTGAGACACTACGCTATCAAAGTCAGAGCATTTCAGCAGTTCCAGTAAAGATTCCTGTGGAGTTTGACTTCGATAAGACAAATCTTCACAAGTTAGTGGACTCTATCGTAGCTGTTGTGAAGAAAGAAAAACAACCAAAACAAAATCAACCGAGAAGAACAACAAAACGAAAATCAGAGGAAAACGATAGCCATCTCCACAAGCGACATGTTGACCAAAAGAGATCTTCACCGACACTGACAGGCCAGGGCAAATACGGGAAAAACATTGATAATTTCGATGACTTCAAAATCCCAAAAATCCCAAGAAAAACGAAGAAAAGCTGTCAGTAGAGAGAAAAAACACAGTCTCCAAACAAAACAGCCCTTTTCAGGGCTAACCATCTACCATGAAAGATCTATCTTTCAAAATTGTCAATGTCTTCTGATCCATTGAAAGCAACCGAATTTGACCCAGTTCACTTACCCGAGGGTAAGTGAACTGGGTCAAATCCTCCCTCAGGATAGCTAGACTGGGTACGGAGGGGGGGAAGCAAAAATGCCAGAAAATGCCATTTTTCACCCAAATCGATCCAAAATTTTCCAAATTGACCGGAATTTGACCCAGATCACTTACCCGGGGTAAGTGATCTGGACCATTTTTTCCCTCAGGGTAAGTAGCCTGGGTCAGTTGACCCAGGCTACTTACCTTTACTACTTACGCTACTGCCTGAGCCGGAGCTCGGCTGTCTACGTTATCAACTTGTGTATATATGTCACTGATCTATACTGACAGTATAATACAATCATATATTTTGTTTCATTGTCTTAATGATGAAAAAAAAAAAAAAAAAGATTGTAATGTAAGTCAATATAGAATATTCTGCTTCCAATTTGTTTCTTTCATTATATCTTAAAGTTATTTCAATTGCTTTGAAATGACACTGTCTAAATATATTGTAATTTACAATAAAACTGCCATATACCAATTAAAACGCACGACAAACAAAGAAAGTGGTGTAAAAACATCTTGTTTGAATAGTTTGTCATCCTGTCTTAAAACCAAAAGTAAGTGAGCCCACCCTCTGTGAATACGGGGCTTAATGCATCTGCGAATAGTATCGACTGCGAAGTCCGCGCAGGCTGACCTGGGCCGAAACTTTTCGCTGCTGGTCAATTTTCTATATGTCCAAATATGAGTCTACTTCATGATTAAGTCGGTTGTTAAAAAAGTGACTATTTTTTATTCATAATTATGTAATGGCATGATTTGTATCATGTATCACGGAGATGAATTAAGCGCCCTTTTCACACAGCATGGCCCAAGTAAATTGATGATCTATTCTG
Source organism: Tridacna gigas (assembly GCA_945859785.2). Classification (NCBI taxonomy): domain Eukaryota; kingdom Metazoa; phylum Mollusca; class Bivalvia; order Cardiida; family Cardiidae; genus Tridacna; species Tridacna gigas. The sequence goes on from OX244034.2 coordinate 33,370,183, forward strand.
AAAGCGTGTATGTATAAAGTCATTACCGAATGAAACAAACAGTTCATCAGAAAACTTTGACAGAATTCTTGTAAATTATGGCTCATCAATATATTGCACTGGATCTAGGTCAGTCTAATGAGGGTTTCCCAGGAAGTTTCCAGAGACTGCAGAGTTTCCTGTGACGTCACGGATGGAACTGAAGTCTCTTCCGGTAAGCCAGAGACGGAGGGTAGTCACCGCTCGCAGAGCGGCTGTTACCCTCATCATCGGGACCACAGGACTAAATACAGGTAAGCTATTGGATTGTGTATTGTCTCCCAAGTAAACACCATTTACTTTCATGTAAAACTTTTTTATACTTGAAGAAAATATTGTGTGCAAATATTTTGGCACAATGAGACATCACTCGTTCAAAAGTTTATTCATGCGCGTAATCTATATTGGAATAAACACAGGTGTACATCAATAAACATATCGCAACTAACGTTATTTACGACATTACCTTTTGATGGACAGTGTCTTAAAGACACATCTATACTCCTTTTCAGCCATTTCTTAAAACCCATTTCATCTTCATTTTATCAAACTATAGTCATTCTTGTACCTTTATACCAAACGTTACCCCTGTCGATTGCAAGATTGCATAGATTACGACGGATTGAAAAAGCATATCATTTTCTGGAGGCCTTCAAATAAATCAGAGTTGTGGCGTCTCCGGTTTTAAATCGGAGATTTCCGGCATATTTGTTTATCCCTTACAATATATATATATATATATGGAAACAATGAAATAACCCGGTCATTACCGGACCGACACAATTAAATTAGATAGGCAAATTAAAAATAAGACGTAACGTGCCTATAATGCGTGTATTTTAATTATAAACAACTAAACAAACATGTTTCGGCTATCGCCTCATCAGTGTAACGTTGTTACTGACTTATTCTGAATCATTCTACAGTCTATTAAATTCTGGCAGAGTTTTTCTGTCTGGTTGTAAGGATGTATCTTTAAATTTATGAGTGATTCGTAAGACATTGTGACATTCTTACACATAATGTATGAAAACAAAACAGTTTCTCTTAATAAACCCTTTAACCACAAAATCCACGACATTAAAAGAGAAAGCTTTGCAAAACGTTTTGGGAAAAAAAAAAAGACATGCTGGTAACAGTCATTTTCGCCTTTTTTCACACTCTTCTCAACACTTTCGAAGAAAAATCAAATAATTTGAGCCACATCAAATTTTGTCATCTGCAGCTGTTCTCAATTTGGTTCAGTCTAAAATTCTGGCGTTTGTCAAAGAGTTACAGTTTACGGCAACTCACATCTGTCAGTGGCGGAAGCAGTATTTGTCAGAAATAACATGAATGTAGATTTATTTTTGTCCAGTTACCTAGCTTGTTTGTTTGTGTGGTAGTTAACGCCATTTTCAATATTATTTCGGTTATATCGGTTATGACTGCCTCTGTCCCTATTTTTGCTCTCCTTGAGATTCTTTCACCAGCATGTCGCAAGATATTCTTCCAAAGCAGCTGGCTGCTTTTCCACATAACTGTTGAATCATCCAAACAATGATCACGAGTGAGAGATAAATGAATCCTGTCACAATGATCATCATCAAGCCTCGGAGAGAAATTTGCCTAGCTGGGAATTCTAACTGGCAAACCCTGGTTTCAAATGCAGTGCGCTACCGGGTGCTACCTAGATGTACGCATATCTATCAAGATTTCCCCCTTGGCTCTGTAATTAACCCTTTACAAAAATAATCCCGTCTTGATAACACTGTAAAAGAGGTGTTTGAAAGCATTGTAGGAAGAGGAGAAAATGTTTGTAGCCAGCATTTTCTCCTTTTCCCACAATGTATTCTGTCCTATTAAACACAAACTCGTCATTGGAGTCAGATCTAATTTGTCGTCTGCAAATACTTTCAGTTTTGGACATGGCTAAACTTATGTCGTCTCGTAAAAACGTATCGTGGTGGATTTGAGATCGTGAAGCCCGGGTTTGATCAGTGATGGCGATGCTGGTCCTTGGACATGGCGTTACAGAGTCCCGACGAAGCACTGGTGAAACCGAGGAAAAATATAAATAGGTGAGCTGTAGGTAGGATTTAACTGAAGTACTGTTCAAACCGACGTAAAATCCCATTCAACCAGACTATCAAAATGGATTAATCTTTTTTTCCCTACGATTCTCTGTCTCGAAAGAAGAAGGCTTTTGAAATCATAGTGGGATAAGGAGACAATCCTGGTAACCAGGTTTTTTTTGCGTTATCACAATGTTTACTAACTTTTCAATTATCGAACAGATGCTATCGTCTGAGCTGATTTTGTTGTTTTTTCTGCAAATGCTTTCGTTTTCCACCTGTCTATTTTTTACGTTAAGTAAAGACTTGATGACTGTTCTAATACAGAAGGCCTATATAATAGAAATTTACACGAATAAAAAAGTCATAAACAGTGCGGAGAAGAAATACTACAAATAAAAAGTATAAATTTTCTATAAAACAAAACAGTTTATTACTATTTCAACAAGCAAACATTTAAACTGATATAAGCCATGCTCTGTGAAGGGTGGGGGAGGGGGCTTAATGCATTTGCAAAAAGTATCGACCCAGGTCAGGGCCAAAACTTTTTGCTTTTGGTCAATTTTCTGCATGTCAAAGGACCAGACCTCATTATTCAGTCGGTTGTTATACAAAACGGATTTTATGGATTTATGATACTGTGTTGACTTGCTTGGTATCATGCATCACGGAGATACATTAAGCCTCCTTTTCACAAAACATGGCTCAATTATTATACTTTTTTTACTTACGGAATGTGTAAGTAAAGGTCAAATAATTACCATGAAATAGAATCCTTAACCTTTTACCACACAAACTCTACTTTCATGAAAGAAGGCCTATGGAAACATTGTGGGAAAAGGAGAAAATTCTGATAACTAGCATTTTCTCCTTTTCCCACCGTGTTTTCTAGTTTCGAAAACAAATTTCGATCAATTTCACCACATTTAATTTTGTTTTGTATGAAAATGGCTTGAATTTTGAGTCCAAAAGTTTGTCATTTCAAAAAAGTTAATCAAGAAAGAATTATCAAAAAGCCTGAAAAGTAGAAACAAGTTATCGCATAAAATTAATTTTGTTAACAGGTAAGTTTGAAAACATTCTTGCAAAAAAAGGAATACTCAAAAGAAGAAATATCTTTAAAAAAAAGACAGCGTAAATTTGCCAGCAAATAGGTAGGGGCCCTTAAAATAAACATATCTACATTTTTTTGGCCAGTCAGAAATTTCTATTTATTCATTTGTTACCAGTACCAAAAAGTAGGTCAAAAGCCAGCGCATTCAGCTACGTCGAAAACTATAAAACAAGTGTAAACATGGTACAAATAAAAAGATTTAATAAGAAATGCCTTTTTCCACAATGTCTAATGCAACACGCATAATTTGTCAGTAAACAACACTTTAGAATTTTCCTAATTGAAAGCATCTGCAGACGACCATATCTGAAAATGATCCGTAAACTTAAGCTCTGATAGAGTAAAATTACGTTGCGGAAAAAAGAAAAATGCTTTTAACCAGTATTTTTTTCCTTTTTCTCCTTTTCCCACAATGTTTTCAGAAGTCGTCTTCCTCAAGGTCTTTAATCTCGGGATTGTGAGGTCAAGGGTTAAATTCCGGCTATATATCAATGAGCACGAAATACCAGTAAATGAGCTTTGCTCTGTAAAAGGGGGCTTAATGCATCTGCAAAAAGTATCGACCCAGGTCAGCCTGCGCAGTCCGCGCAGGCTGACCTGGGCCGAAACATTTTGCTATTGGTCAATTTTCTGCATGTCCAAGGACCAGTTTACCCCATGATTCAGCCAGTTGTAAGACAAAATAAATTTTATAGATTCATGATCACGTGATGACTTGCTTGGTATCATGCAGCACAGAGATGCACTAAGCCCCTTTTTACCAGAGCATGGATCAAATATATAGCGTTAGTACCAAAAAAGAAATAAGGTTTAACACATAAATACGCAAGAAAGCATCGTGGCGAAAGGAAAGAAATTCATCGTCACAGGTAATTTCTCCTTTTTGACAGTTTTTGTTAAAATTGGTCTTTCTAAAAAATGCAAAGAAGTCTTCTGTAAAAGGTAAACAGTTGACTATTTAAGAACCAAATAAATGAGCCATGCTCTGTGAAAAGGGGGCTCCATGCATCTGCAAAAATTATCGACCCATGTCAGCCTGCGGGGACTACGCAGGCTGACATGGGCCCAAACTTTTTGCCATTTGTAAATTTTCTGGGTGTCAAGGGAAAATTCTACCTGATGATTTCATTCGTTGTTGTACAAAATGGACCTTATGGATCCATAATTGGATGCTTGGTATAATACACCACGGAGATGCATTAAATCCCCTTTTTTTAGAGCGCCGTTGATATAAACTCGACCTCTATCGACGACTGAAAATAAAACCCTTCACAAGGCATAAAGCTTTGTATCGCATAAACTTGACTAAAAATGCAGGCGGTATGGAACAAAGATCAGACTGCACGTTCAGTGAATTCAGATCTTGATCTTTGCCGCCCATAAAAGTCCCTGTTTTCCTCTATGCCGCTGATTGGATTTGAAACTTTGATGAAGTATACCTACCAGTCAGTATAATAATCAGGGGCGTAGCTGCCTGTATGCAAAAACGCAGTTGCGTACACTTTTGAAAAAAAAAATAGACAAATTTGCAAAAAAAAAAGGTCATCAGAGGCTAACAAATAGATAATTTGGGGGGGGGGGGGGGGGGGGGGAAGGGGAAGGACCCTCCAGACGCTCCTGGAAAGTTCCCCGCCCCTATCTCGGCCATTCGCGCCTCAGTTAAATCTTTACCAAACGACAAAATTTTAGACTGGTCTTAATTCAAAGAATTTGCGGACGAAAAATGAAATGTTACTGAAATTAGGAAATTTTTCATCGAAATGGTAAAAAAAAAACATTATGGGAACAGAAGAGAATGCTGGTTACCAACAATGTTTCCATAAGTCCTTTTCCATGGGGTCGTTAATATAGGGATTGTATTGTAACGTAACGCTAAGTAATACCTAAATAAGGTATTACTTAGGCGTGTGCCTGCCCGGGTAGCTCAGTGGTTGGCGTATCTGACTCGTGACCTGGTGGTTGCGAGTTCGATACCCGGTTGAGCAAACTTTCTTTCCGGCGATTTTTCGCCTCTCGCCTCTGATGCATGTGAGAAAAGTAGTCAGTGGCTTTGGAAAGAAAGTTGTGTCAGTACTGGTGTGAGAAAGTCAGGAAACATATGGGTGCGTCACTGACCGCCATGATATGACCTGTGCTGTGAAAATGGCGTTAAACTCCAATACAAACAAACAAACTTAGGCGTGCACTTTATTTTGGGCTAGCTACGCCCCTGATAATGGCTAAAGGTGTATACCACAGCTGCACACAGATAAATATTTAATGTTATCTAAATAGTCCAAATGTTTGTTAGTGATGACAAGTTGGGTTGTTTCTCATGTTGGTATGTCGCAATGTTGAAATCTAAACCAATGTTGTTGGCAAAGTAACAAAAATTGCAAAAATGCATGTGAAAAAAGGTAAACCGCATCGTACCAAAAAGTCTTCCCGTAATACCGATCAATTTCCTCTTAAATCTGACTGAATTATTTAACAGAATGCCTGAATTATGTAATAGAACAATCCTTTGACATACAGAAAATTTACCAGAAGCAAAAAGTTTCGACTCAGGTCAGCCTGCGCGAACTGCACATGCTGACCTGGATCGGTATTTACTACAAATACATTAAACCACTTATTCAGACAGTATGCCCATTAACCCTCAGGCTGCTAAGCGCGACTCAAGGCACTTTTTCGGCCAATGTAGATCAAGATCAGACTGCACAGAACGTGCAGTCTGATCTTAGATCTACACTGTCCAATAAGGAGATATTTCTCCCCTAAAAATAACTTAAATTGCAATATTTGTTTTTCTTTCTTTTTTTTTTACTTTAGCCTGGAAAGTTTCATATAACTTATCTAGCAGGTTCAAGGTTACTATTTACCTCTTGATGAGACGATTCTAATGAGTACCCATAACATAGGGTTTAGTGGAGAGTGATTAATATTTTCAATTTTGAAGACAAAATGACTCCCTCTATCTGGAGCTTTGGTTGACGTATGCGTTAAATGTCACCAAATACTAGCAGCTCTGTTGAACATAGATGTTTATACCATAACGATGTCAATTTATTATAATCTTGAAACCCTAAGACTGCTAAGCGCGAATCAATGACCTTTTGCGGACAGTGTAGATCAAAATCAGACTGCACAATACTAGCAGATGTAGGAATGGTGTGAAGAACGCAAGAATGACGTCGAAAACGTAAGTTTTGTTATATACGCAAGACTATCGTCAAAGACGCTGGGATGTCGTTAAATATGGAAAGTCCCGTCAAAAACGCAGAGATAAAATTTGCTAAACCAAATTATAAACATGGATCACCTCGCCTAGTCCAACAACAATCATTTTATTTCCCATCGGTTCCACAGCGACATCTTGTGGTGATATTGGAACTAGGATCGACTTGATAAGCGTCCCGTCAGGTGCTATTTGTAGTATTTGTCCAGAGTCATGTGAGCAGACATATAAATTCCCCTGGCAGTCTAGCGCCATCCCTCTTAGATCCGTGCGGCGGTAGGTGTTACGGAAAACCTGCTTACCAGCACTGTTAAAGCAGGTTATTGCATCCCGATCAGACATGTACATATAATTTTTTATCGGATCAAAGGCTACTCCACCAAGGCCTTTGTAGTCGCGTTTCCTGGTAACCGTTCTCTCAACACGGCCGCTTCGCTCGATGATAGACAGGCTCCTGCAAGCTTTCGAGTAGCAAATGCCCATGATTTTGCCGCGAAGATCGCATATCCTATACGCCTTGAACGATGTATGAAGCTCGCGTACATGTGCCAAAAATTTTCCATCGATTGACATCAGCTTGAGGACACATTCTTCCGGAAGAGCCACTGCTATGAGCTTGTCGGGTAAGATACACACACCGCGTGGTGGTGTGTTCAGTTTGGTGGCAGATCTAAACATTCCAAACTGGTCGAACAGTTTCACAGTATAGTTGTTGAAATCTGACAAAACTATGTCTCCAGTATCAGAAATATCCACAGAGTTGAAGATACAGCCATTCCTATCTCCTTTAATCTTACCGTTGATTATTCCGTTCTTCTGAGCAGAACAATTACGGAAAGGCTTTGATACCTGATTTTTCTCGGAAATTTCTACATAACCTAGGCGATCTACCAGCTTTGCTAGTCGTACGAGATTCTCGTCCGGTGTGAAAACTAGGTCAATTTCTCTAAAATCGATCCTTTCTTCATCTGCCATAGCTTCGTACTTATCGCATTCATCTTTCATGGTTTGTTGAGCGATGACTTGTTGATAGTCAGATCCTGTAGCAACCGTGTTTTCCATGATAGACATGGAACTCTGGATAGTGTCTCGTAGTCCCCGACTGCGGTCGATTTTTGTTTGAAGAATGTCCTCATACTCTCTTGAAACCGTTTCCAACTCATCTTTCATCTTTTCTTCCAGCTCATTCAGCAGTTGTATGACGGAATTCTTCAACTTGGACACTTCGTCCAGTATCCCTAGTTTGCGTGTCACAAGTCTGTCCCGACAACCTTCTTTTGCAGCAAGGACACTATCGACAACATTGATGCAGTAACGTAGACGCTGTACAAGATCTTTGTTTGTTCTCTTAGAGCGAATGTTATGGGCCATTTTATCTACCCCCGTGACCATGTCAAAGCCACGATTGCCTACAGCAACGTCCCGGGTTTGTGTCATTCTGGTTGGCCGTTCTTTGACATCATCAATATCCATGAGGGCATGACCTCTTGTTATCTTCATGCCTCTGTGGCTTTTTGTGCACATATCGCAGAGAGCTTCACGGCATGTTGGGCACCAGTACATGGCAGTTACCATTTCGTCACTCTCCATGCAGGGGTCACAACGACGGTCAACGTTATGAATCTGCAGTGCCATGTTTAGGTTCTCCGACCTTGCAGCTTGATCGTCGATTACAGAGGATCTACTGGACATTGGCGGTAGTGACATTGCTGTAATACCGTCTGCCCACCTACTGATAGCCTCTGTTTTGGGAGTGGGGTGCAACTCTTGACAAGTTGGACACGGAAAGAAACGTTTTATTCCTGGTAACTTTGCAATATAAATATCCAAACACGTTTCACAGAATGAATGTAGACACGGAAGGCTCTTGGGATTCTTGAATCGACTGTGACAAAGTTGACAATTCAACAAATCATCGGAGAAAGCATTAATCGTAGATTTCCTGGGTGATATGTGGGTTTCCGTCAGCTTGAAGGTTTCCTCTACTTTGGACTGGGTTTCCATACTAGATGGCGATAATTTTTATTAGCCAACTGTTGCCAGCCTCACCATGATAAAGTCCTTCTTTGTTATTTTGTTACACGAAATAATCTCTTAATTTTGTTATCTCTGTCTGAGCGAATGTCCCTGTAAAGTCCTTGTTTCTTTTAAGCGGCAATCTTAGCTAATGATCCACACATTGTCTTTTGTATAGTTTCTAAAGGTTTCGAATTGTCACTTATTTGAAATCAGTGAAGTGGTTCAATAACTAATATAGAAATGTGTAATATAGGTCACTTTAGAACCGTGTAAAGATTTAATTTGGGCTTCCAAAATATACTGGTTTCAAATATTTCAATAACAGATCGCTAATTATCAGCACATGTTAATATCTTGTTCCTTGTATTGAACTGCATGAGTCTGATTAAAAATGAAATGAAATAAGCAGGGGAGCTCAAGACAGCAAAATAACTCCTCACTTTTATTTGTCTGTTTTACACCCATACTAGTGGTTTGCAAAGACTATTGTTCGCATTGATGATACAGAAAAAGCGAGGTTGCATGGATAATTGCACCGGACCCTCTGCATAACAAATATGTGAGCCATGATCTGGCAAAAGGGGGCTTAATGCATCTCCGTGATGCTTAATACCATGCAAGTCATCACAGTATTATACATTCCTAAAATCTGTTTTGCGTAACAACCTATTAAATCGTGAAGTACACCGGTCCAACAGTGTAGGACCGGAAGTATGCATTGTATGTGACTTGCGATTCTGTACAGCAACCTTCTGTCACTTCGTTGTTAAAACTGCGTAAAAATTGCGTGTGGTCCTTTGACATGCAGCAAACTGACCAAAAGCAAAACGTTTCGGTCCAGGTCAGCCTGCGCGGACTACGCAGGCTGACCAGGGCCGATATTTTTTGCAAATGCATTAAGGCCCCTTTTCACAGAGCTTGGCCTATGTTGTTAATGGCGTTAATCGCCAATTTAATAAACAATCGAAATTTAGCTTTTCAATACAAATATTTAGTATCGATTTCATACAGAACTTACCATACCAGTCTTTTGAACAGTTTACATAACATAAGCTCAATTTGGCATTCAACAGGTGACAATCTATAGCCAATACATAAACAATAAACATTGTGGAGGGTAACAATAATTTGAACAATTTAACTCCTACGTAATTTCTAAGCCAATGTATCAAAAATGCAGATGAATGTGTACAGTGGCATTCCACATAGTTTCGTAAATGTATCCAAAATTGACCCGTATCCTACTAAATATTTTGAAACTTTCAAGCCGATGGTAAAAACTAAGAAGTTGGTATTTCAAAGTAAATGTGGGTTTGGGAAATGTCCACTTATCGGACAGTGTAGATCCAAAATCAGACTACACGTTCTGTACAGTCTGATCTTCATCTTCACCGTCTGCAAAAGGTCAGTGAATCGTGCTTAGCAGCCATAGGGTTAATAAGGTGCCTTAGAAATGACTCCATTTAAACGGTTTCTATTTAGATGTACTTCAATGATACTCCATGAAAAGTGGTAAAACGCATCTGCAACAAAGCCTTTCCAGAAAGAGTATATAACAATAGGGGAAAGGGAGGTTATTATGGATTCCAGCATTTTCCACTTTTTCCCACAGTGTTTTAAATAGCCTTCTACCGAAGGGTCGTTAAAACACGGAATTGTTTCGTCGGGATTTGACGTGGAACACGAGTCAGTGGCAAGGAGAGAGTGTCTCGCGTGGTGCTGGTAAGACGAAGACCTGGATCACACGAATAAATGCACTTGCCTCCATTATAAACTGAAATTCTGTTTAAAACGTTGTTAACACGACGTTAAAAGGATGTTAAACGCCAAACAAAATTTGAACTCGTCAGTAGCACAGAAAATATTCAACACAGCTTGTAATACTGATTTGTTCTCTGCCACTTTCACGTGTAACGTTAATACGGAACCCTACGTTGTCTGTGCATGTCAATATTCTTCGAAGGTTTGACCTGTCTGCTATGAGGCATCACTATGCCTTGTACAGGAGAAATTAATACGCGAAACAGCAAGCGAAAAAGGGCTATAAATAATAGGTCTGTGGAAAATTCAAGCCAGTTTTTCGCTACAAATTTATTGAAAATGTAAAGATTTCAGAATGATTTTACAAAATACCATTGTTTACTGCAAATCTCTGGACAGTTTCTAAATACAGACATGGGGAAAACCGGGATCGATTTTGTACCCAGAATGCCCTTATCATATAGGTAAATTGTGGCCCCTGGTTATGTATTTGAATCAAAGGACTGATAGTCCTGAGAGTCGCCTGTTGCTTCGTTGTTTGAAAGTTTAAGGGGCATTAAACCAGATTTTGACACACACCCCTTTTTCGGAGGAGGGGTTGACTTTTTAGTAAATAAAAATCAAAAGGACGTGGCTTTTTACTCTAAGTGGCGAAAAAAATGCAAAAATAAAATGCCTCCTGTGACCTTCAACCATAGTTAGCTACTATACCAACTGTTTAAGGTCATGTGACAAGGAGTATTTCAGTATGGAAATCCCTTTGTTACAGACGAGGTTAGATGTAGGTTACTAGGTACGGAATCGGCTGAGTTGTGACGAGTGCGTGGAAAGGTGGAATAAACATAGAACTTTCCCTGACAAGCCAGTTCCTGGACGACAATTATTTTTTAGAGGCAGTTCCCAAACACTTTTGTTCTAAGTAAAACTACATGTACCTATTACTTACTATCATTAACAGTTATTGTTGGTAGTCATTGAAAATTAAGGATATTTATTGATAACACATGTTTTGTGATTGGATAATTTGTTCCTGTTATTCTATATATCTTATAAACATTTGGCAACAAAAGCATCTAGTTGGCGTCCGCACCGTCCGTAGATGGCAGTCTTATCCTAAACTACATCAGGCAAACACACACAAAACCGGTAAAATATAACGATTCGAGCTTCTGGAAATACGTGACATTTCAGAGCTATAATAACATGTTAATCTATCACTGAAATATGAAATATTGCAAATTAAAGAGTTGTCAGAAATCAAGTAAAAAAGAAACTGAAAGAAATAATTATACCCCATCATAAATGTACTATCTAAGGTTCCTCAAAATATAATCAAAATCGATGAGAGTCAGAAGATCAGGCTGTACATTGCATACAGTGTGATCCGAGTTTACACCACCTGCAGTTCAAGAGAAATTGCATATGTATACATGCCATGATAGTTGTCTGAAATTGTCGGGAAACAGTGTACAGATGTGTCAGGGAATTATCTTGTCGGGGAACTGTGTTGTTCCCGCGAAGGTGAAGGTTGTTGGTATAAATAGACACCGGTAATATGATTCTCAGCACATCTTGAACGGCATATAAAGATGTTTTGGCTTGAAAATACTTTGAGAAAAAAGACAACATTATCTATTGTATACTTAATATATTTTGGGTCAAGTTTTGTTGGTTAAATCTTCCTAGGAGAGTAAACTCTCACAGTTGAACAAGTTAGCCTACGACGCAATTTCCCTCTATGACCGAGCACCAATGCCGTTCGACATTGCCTTTTCCTTCTGTCATTGACTGATTTTAAATCAGAAAAGGGTATGAGGGATGGAACCAAATTAATGCACTTTAAGTGGGTAATTTGGCCAATGAAAAAAGAATAGTTTTATTAATAACTGTTGCCGTATATATAGTGGGGCTTCCAAAGCACACGTCAGACAACATCCAGATATGCAAATTATTCTCGGGTGCATGGAAAAACCGAAATTCACTTCGAACTGCATTTCACCGAAATTCATTTCTTCATAACCGTCCTTCACCTCGTATGACCATATTTCACATTAAATAATGAATTCTTCGCCATGGTGATTTCTCATTTAGCTAATTTATTATGTAATATAGCTTATCCACATGTCAAAAAAATCTTTTCAAAAGGAGTTACATGTTGTTCTAAAAAACCCTAACAAATTATTGTTAGAATAAGATATTTTCCAGAAAATTAGCATACAATTATGCTGTTCATAAATATATTTCATTTCAGATCAAAAGTTATCACTATGGCAATAAAATTTGTCATACTTGGGTGAAATGCGGTCATTAAGAGGTGAAATTTGGTGAAACCCGGTTCGAAGGGAAATCCGGTTTTCCACGGACCGATTATTCTCGATGCCAGTGTGAAAGTTCAGTGTTCGTGTATCCTAGAGCAGGAGATAATTATTTCCAATATTTACGCATTTGAATACTTGAGCTGTAAGGGACGTCTTCGATATATCTGAAAATTTAGCAACTGAAAATTATGTACGATAGAAGCATTGAGGATAATGCAACATTACAAATGAACTACGCAGCGTCTCGCAAACCGGAAGTCAGTGCAAGGCCGGAGGCATGCTTACGTCACCCCATGAATCAGGATGATAACAATGAGAGCCTGGTTGCTACGCAACCAGGCGACTCAAAAAATCTAAATAGATCTACAGCATTTCTCATTTCTTTTTATATCAGACGATAACGATCAAGATCAGACCACATTTTGCCAGCTAGATCTTGATCTATAGAAAAAGGATTCAAATTTCATAAAACCACCCCATTTTGACCACGCCAAAAGAACTTTGTGGACCACCCCCCACAGGGAATAAATTTATTTGTTTTGCTTGATACTAGATTAATGAAGTAAAACAAATTAATTTATTCCCTGCGTACCCTCATTGTTGGACCATGAGGAACCGGGTCAATTTATCAAAACGCCAACTGTAGAGAAAAATTTTGTTTAATATACGGGTCAACTAATGAAGAAAATAAAAAGCATATACAAACCAAACCTAAGTGTCGCAGAGCGACCCAGCAAAAATGACGAAAATGAAGGCAATGCAACTAACCACGAGATTTCTGTTCCCGCCAAAGTTAAAATCGTCGTTACAAACTGCTTCTCTTAAATTTCGTCTTTCGCGTCTGTTGAGAAGTTCTTTTCGGTTTGCAGTCTGCAATTCGTTCACTGACGATGAAACAAAAGTCTTTACCAGAAGCAGCAGTGTGTAACTTTGTAAAGTGATTTTGGGTATGTGTAATTTACGCTTTTCAACATGGCGTTCGATAATGTCGTCTGCATTTAATGACGGAAATGAACTTTAAATGGCGAAAAGGATATCTATTCAAAGAAGCAAATTACACTTATTGGTAGCAATTGCAGTTGTCCACAACACTTAACAATAAGAAGGGAAACAATCAGAAATTTCTTAAACGGAACGCAGAAATAATAATAAAAAAAAAAATCTACTTGGTAAAATGTTAAAAAAAATATATATATCTGCGTAAGTGTGTGGAGGGGAGGGGGAACGTTCATATTCATAAAAATATACTCCAAGTCCTTAACAAATCACTTCGTTGGCAGTTGTATGGTACCATTTTTTTCTCCCTAAAGAGGTATCTTCTTTTCATGTACGAGCACTGTCCGTTGGAGGTTGAAATTGTATTTTTGCAGTCCACAAAAAGTCTCCTTGCTGACAGACGGAATGTATTTTGAGTCCCTAAAAGCGTTGTCTGCGCATGTCATATTCTTCGAAGATGATGTATTTGAAAAATGCCACCCAGCGGGAGATAACGCCCTAAAAGTCCCTTCGTTTGCAGTAGAGATGTATTTTCAGATTTTACAATGTCCCTTCTTTTACCATGGAAGTGTACTTTTATTCCTGAGGAAGTCGCATTGTTGGCTGTGGAAATGTACGAGTATCTTGAGTCTCAGGAGATCATTTAGTCTGCAGTCCACGTAAGGTCTCCAACTCAGCGCTAGAAATGTATTTCGGTCCTCAAGTAGTCTCTTCTTTAAATTTAACCCATTACGAATGCTGGTGATCAGCATTTTCTACTTTACTTACATTGTCTTTTAAGTTTTCAAAGACGAAATCCTCATTTTTAGGCTCATTTAATTTGTCCTCTGCAGCTGCTTGCATATTGGATGACCCTAAAATTTTCAAGCGCGGTAAAGAGTCAATTAAATCGCACTGTGTGTCTCTAAAATACCTCTCTATATGGGAAGCAGGTCTATTTCGAGTCCAAAAAATTGCCTCTCCGTTCGAATGGGAAATGTATTTTCTTCAGTCTTAAAAAAAGTCTTTTCCTTTGCATTGGAAATGTGTAGGCCCTGTTTTCAGACACCAAAAAGTTTGTTTTTTTTTTTTACTAGAATTGTATTTTGAACATTAATCAAAAAGTAGTTTCATTAGCTATGGAAACATATTTTTTCAGCCCTTCTGTAGCCTAGTCTCTGTACTGGCACTCGCGGTATATTTCCCCTCTCCGCCGTCCCCCTCCCATAAAAAATCACGAACTGCTTCATTTGGCAATGAGAGTGCTAATTTAATCCAGCGTTTTTACCATTCTTAATTTTATGAATTTCGATGTTATTTAAATATTTTACCTTCCTTTTACCTTTATCAGACAATGCGTTTGAAAACAAAAGTGCCAAATTAAGAGACTTCTTGTAGATCTAACCAGCATTTGGTCCTTTTCCACCATTTTTTTTTTTTTCGGTTAAACTAAATCCAAAGATTTGATCCACGAATGAGTTGTTGTCTGCAAATGCTTTGAATATAGACGAGTTTATTTATTTTTATCGTGTCTGAAAATGAGTTGATTAATATGGCGGCAAAATGATCTGAGGGCAGGGGCGGAGCAGAATCCAAGCCTACAATTGATAGTACTATCTGAAAAGTAAAATGTTGCCCTGATAACAACTAAAATACTATTGAAAACGGGAAAAAATCCCAAAGGTACAAGGACCCCCCCCCCCACCCCCTCCCCCCTCAAAAAAAAAAACGTCCGCAATTCTTTCAGCACCATAGAGAAACTTTCGCCTACGAAATAGATTAAGATAAGACTGCACAGAACGTACGTTCTGATCATAGATATATACCTTCCGCTTGTTTACTCAAGACTATGTGCTAAAATTCGTTCAGATATTCAGTAGATTGCTCTTTGAGGTCCAGATTATTATATAATAAGCACGGCGCTGAAAGAGTTATAGTTCGTTCAGACTTTGTTACGAAACATCCGGAAGCAATTGTCATAGCAATGTCAAACCTTATGTCCATTGAGTCTTATTGACATTTCTTGGACAGGAAGTTCGGAGTTTTTATCTTTTTCCAATACTGGCCAGGGAGAAATTTGGCAGAAACAGATTTAGGATATAAATCATTTTCTCGGATTTTCAACTCTTCCAAAATCCCGCAGAAACCTATAGAATTGAACGCGACGTCATTTTGTCCCTGACCCCTGCGTTAAAATCTTTACCCGACGACAAAAGTTTGGAAGCGTCCAAATTCAAAGCATTTGCAGACGGCGAATAAAATGTACCTAAAATTATAAGATTTGGCTTTGAAAGGTTTAAAATATTGTGGTAAAAGGAGAAAACGCAGGGTACAAGGCGCACTGTGCACAGTGCCCTGGCAGGGTAGAACTAGTACTGGTGAAACCCAGCAAAGACATGAATACGAGTGACCGTGATATAAGTGTATACTGTTGAAAGGGGCGTAACACACCACCTAATTATTCACCTAAACTATTAATCCAAAAAGCGCTGGAACCGACTTAAGTTGTTGTTTGCGGACAGTATAGATTAAGATTAGATTGCACAGAACGTGCAGTCTGACTTTGGATCTACACTTTTCGCTTCTTTGTCACATATTGTTGCTAAAACAACTCTGAAATGACAATATTTTGGACGTTTTTCCTAACTGAAAGGGTCCATTTAATTTATTCATTCTAGAAATAAGACCAAAATGGTTGCAATTTTGAGCCTTACTAGCCAGAATATCTGTGCAAGCGGACAGTGTAGATCCGAGATCAGATTGCAATTTTATGCAGTCTAATCTCGATCTATTTCGGCCGTATTGGCAACTATAATTGTCACGGTGCCTAAGGGCCAATCGGTGCTCCTGTTTCCGACTGGTCACTTGGATTTTAGGCTGACCCCTATCACGTGACTCCTAATCCACCCAGGTGATTGTTACTCAGTGTGAACTCAGTCAACGTTTAGTCGGGCAAAATAGAGGTTCAAACAAAAAGCCAAGCAGGTTGATCCGGGAAAAAAATGAAGTAAGTCTCTTTTTCTTTCGTAATCTTTGTATTTTTTTCCAAGAGTAAGTAAAGTATATGTATGTATATCTAGATCTGGCATTGTAGTTGAAATTTGTGATCGTTTTCGTATAATTTTCCCTCGCATTTGTAAAACGCCAGCGTCTTTGTGCCTATGTTTGCGCCCGCCTCCCGATTTCCTTCTTAAAATGTTGCTCTAATATGCATATCTTTTTGAAATTTGTTTTGAAACAAAGTTTTCCTTGAAAAACTAGGAGATCGCAGACATCTTAGAAATTAAAAAGAAAAAATGGGAACACTGGTGTGAGCGGGAATCGTAGCCTTTCGCACAAGGAGCATAAAAATGTGCATCTTGTTGTAATGGGTTCATTCTTTAGTGCATGGAGATATAGTTTTATACGTCCGGCATTTACTACTTAGGGGAACGGTGTGGAAAGTAGAAAAATTGCTTAGTGTAGGGATCATAGACATGTCTACATACTGTATGATCCTTGCTTAGAGAAAGCAATACCGTGAATCCATTAAGATCAGAATTTCTTATCGAATGTTTATCCTTAAGCTGCTAAATAAATAAAGGAGAAATTTCCTGTTGATAGCAAAAGAAAAATCCAACAGATTTATTGTGATTTCAAGGTTCTCTTTGCCAGGAAAATCTCCTTATGTTGGACTGTTTTGATCCAAAATCAGACTGTGTGTTTGTTGTATGCAGTCTGATCTTGATCTGTACACTCCAAGTCAGGATTGTGTGATAAAAGGTAAAGAGGCCTTCTTAAGTTGTTTTTGCTGCAAATTATTTATTTCTTGTTTTGTTTAACACTGATAAGTACCACAAAATACTCTTTTCTACATAGCCTATCAAGGAATAGATAGAAAAATGTTTTTTCTTACATACATCCTTTTTTTTAACTGATGTTTGCCGGCTATTACATTGGTTAATTTAGAGATGTAGTGTTTTTTAAGTTTGTTGAGATTATTAAAAATCTGAATAGTCCCCCTTAAGAACTAAGGACAGCTTTACATGTCTTGGCAAAAAGTTTCATTCAATATCAGACTACAGAACATGCAGTGTGATCTTAACGCTTTATCACACAATCCCGACTTTTAACAACCTTGAGAAAGAAGCCTTTTGAAAACATTGTGGGAAAAGGAGAAAATGCTGGTAACCAGCATTTTCTCCTTTTCCAGCAATGTTTTCTACCCTCCCAAAACAAACTTCAATTTTTTGGTAACATTTTTTTCGTCATCTGCAAATGCTTTCAATTTGGACCAGTCTAAAATGTTGTCGTTTGGTAGAGGATTAAATGTTTTATCAAGGTAGGTATTCTGTGATAATGTCCCATAAGGCACACAGATTGGCATTTCTCCCTCTCTTCATTTCAGAATAAGTATTGATTGCATTTGTCTAGTTTATTTAAAAACAAAAACATGTATTTGCTCTAGTTCATAGGACGTTATTTCCCTCTCTAAACCCTGTACCACACTTGGGTATTAATGACCCTTTAGAAGAAGCCTTTTGAAAACATTGTGCGAAAAGGAGAAAATGCTGATAACCAGCATTTTCTGCTTTTTCCACAATGTTTTCTATCATTCCAAAAACAGTTTTCAATTTTTGTGTCCCCTTTATTATGTCATGTGCGAAATGCTTTCAGTATAGTTGAAGTCCAAAAGATTGTCGTTTGGTAAGGAGTTAAACATCTTTGGCAATACATGATCTTGGATTTAACCCTTTACCATACAATCCCAAGTTTTAATGACCCTAATAAAGAAGCCTGAAGTGCGGTGAAAAGGAGAAAATGTTGATTACCAGCGTTTTATTCCTTGTTCCACAAGGTTTTCTACCACTTTTGTTATTAACCACTCAATCCAGACTATTATCGACCCTGAAGAAAAACCCTTTTGAAAACATTGTGGGAAAAGGAGAAAATGCTGGTATCTAGCATTTTCTCCTTTTCCCACAATGTTTTCCACCCTTTACAAAAAAAAAATTTTTTTTTGAGCTGCATTTGATTTGTCATCTGCAATGCTTTTAATTTGGACCAGTCGTTTGGTAAAGAGTTTAAGATAAATTACATTATTTAAGCCACATTTAATTTGTAGTTTTCCAAACACTTTCAATTTAGGCAAGTCTAAATTTTTTTTTATCCAATAATGATTTGAACCACTTGCTATTCTGTGAAATATCTTTTTAAAAGAAGCCTTGAATACAGCATTTAGGTTTTTTTTTTTTTTTTTTAATTGAAAATATTAGTCATTATATGATAAAAATCTAAAGACATTCTTGGTCAGGATGTATTGCAAAATATAGTGCACACATTGTAAATCCCAGATCAGACTACATATTGGGTATAGTCTAAACCCAATACATCTTTACTTGTTTTCAGCCAGATTTTTACCCATTTCAGTTTTTCACTCTACTGGCTGAAAGCCAGCAGAGCCTATGTCATAGCGAGGTTTCCGTCGTCCATCAGTCCATCACTCTGTCTGTTCATCTTTTTCTTGTTTACATGATAAATTCTGCATTTTTGTCGGATATTCGTTAAACTTGCACAGTTTGTTTATCTAATCAATAGCTTGAACCCTATTGATTTTGAAAAAATCTGACAATCAGTAAGGGAAAAGTAGCCATTTAAAGTGTTTACTGGATAAAATCAACATTTTTTTTTTATCCAACTCTTTTGTATTATCAAGGGATTGAACCATATAAAAAAAAAAAAATGAAGAAAATCCAGAAACCAAGAACTTACATGATGACTGAAAACCTAACATACCTTAACCTCTTTTGGTGAAATTTGTGGAAGAGGATTTTAAAAATGTCCTCTTGAAATATGGATGATAATGTTTGAGACATAAATACAAGTGGAAATATTGTGGCAAAATGCAATATAATTCTGTCATTCCCAACAATATCTCCTTTGCCACATTATTTATTTATTGTTGTATACAGGAAGGCCAAAGTCAACTGTGGGTGATTATGCTTTAATTCTTTACCAGACAATAAAACTTTGAACCTGTCTAAATTGAAAATATTTGCACACGACAAATTGTGATTGGAATAGTGGTATTCATCTTTTGTAAGGTAGAAAATGTTCGGGAAAAGGAGTTTTTTCTTGTTTTTATCCAACAATGTTTTCAATATCCATCCTACTCAAGGTCATGTAAGCATTGGAATGTTTCTGGGAATTGCTTGGGCCTATGTTCAGCGCAGAATTAAATAATTTAGGGTAGGAAAACACCTATAGGCCATTTTAGCATACTAAGGCAAGCCAAAGAGTATAATTATAATAAGTGTTTTAATTACCCTATACCAGACCACAAAACTTTTTACTGGACCAAATTGAAAGCCTTTGCAGACAACAAACTGAATGTGACTTGTATGATGTAATTTGTTAAGGAATAGAAAAAGTTGTGGGAAAAGGAGAAAATACTGGTTACCAGCATTTTCTCCTTTTCCAACAATGTTCTCAAATGACTTTTTCCTTAGGGTCATTAAAAGTTGGGATGGTGTGGTAACACTATTTAATATACACATTTATTTAGAAATAATTTTTTTCACCTGGAACAACTTGGTGCTTATGTTACTTGTTAATAATTCTACATAAACTTATCTTTATCTTTGTAGATTTACGGTATGACCAGATTTGGACTTTGTTAAGGTAAGAGTCACTTAACATCGGGTAATCAAGGGTTAAAATAAGTGCATGATAAATTATACAAAGTCTGTCAGATTAATGATGGGCAAGTTTATAAAAATTTGTAAAAAATTGTGATATGTATATTACAAAACATGGAGGTTTGAATTTGATGTTTTTTACCTGCCTAAAAGTCATATTTCAAATATAACATGGTAGAAACTGATCGTCTGCCATGAAGTCAAAGGTGTAAGACAATAATATTATGGTTGCCATAAAGTGTTGAAAGGTAGCAAACTGAGAAAGTTTGTATGTAATTTCAAAATATGAACCACACACAAATGAAGCCATTTTACTAAGATGGCACACACTGCCCTCAAAGTACAGCATTCTGCCTCATTTTATGAGACTAAGCCCTGGAATCAGCTATATAGGTCCAAAGTTTGACAGAAACATAAGCTAGTATGGATATTAGTATGAAGTTTGCATTGATAAAAAAAAAGGGCATAGTGTCATGAATGTTAAACTTGCATTGTTGCCAGACCCATGTGTTTTATTTCTTAAAGTAATTTCAAATATACCAAATAAATCAATACAGACCAATCCCATGTACTAAAGAACCAAATTTACCAACAAATAATGCCTTACTAAACCTTCAGACTGCTGAGTTGAAACATATGATACATTATCAGTCTCCAAGACAAACCATCTTCAAGCAGTTCAAAATATATTCTGACCCCAATGACATCAGTTTACGCATATCTTTACATAATGCCTCTGATATCCGGTAACATCTCTTGTGGTTTTAAGACTATAAAGTGAAAACTTGGTAATACTCCTTGACCAACCCCTTCTTGGTACACCCCAGTCATCAACAAAAAACACTGCATACTTTATTTTTATCATTATTATGTCAATATGACCGGTACTATTTTGCAATGATGCTTTGATAAAATACCGTATTTCACCTAATTAATGCTCCCTCCCCAATAGTAGCACCCCCCCCCACACACACACACTATTATTTCTTACTCCAAATGCTTCCAGACAACCCCCACCCATACCCAACCTTAACACTAAAATCGACAACTGGGGTGACAAACTTCCAAATGCAAGATAACTTCACTAAAGCTTTTCAAACACAGACTGATGAAAATGACTAATGACCAATTATTTATAAACAAACTTACAGGTACGGCGTCGACATAATCCTAATTACTTCAGCAATCAATGTCATTAACAGCTAACTGTCTGAATACACATACACTTCCAATAACATTATAAACTTCCCGTAGAACAAAATCTGTCAACTAACTTGGAAGAACATTAAAAAGGTGAAGTATTGAATTTCAGTGTCCCATACTAATCGTGAATGCTATTAAATGTCTAAATGAATCATGATCGGCGGTAAAATCAATATTCTGCATTACTGCATTACAGGAAGTCTTTCAAAATGGCAATCACTTTGCACTGGGCTCTGACTAAAACTCGGATCAAAGTACCATACTTATTCTAAGTGATGGCAGTGAAAATTTCGGGAAATTGGCTATGGACTCAGAGTGCCCTGTTGGTGTTTTGAATGGTGCCCCAGCGCATTAATTAGGTGAAGTACGGTAGGAACAATAACTTTCAATAAGTCAATTAATAATGTCTTTTGTGCAAATACGGAATACACATAATCTTTCTTAATTTAACACTTTTTCCTACTATTTTTATCTTTTTAAGCACAAAAATGGCATTTTATTATCTTTTAATACATACATGTGCGCTAAATTACCTGAGCTGTCATCGTGCCATAAAATGACAATTATTAATTCATTCAGCTTTCAATAATCTAACATTATCAGGGATCAATCACTTTACATTGATCTTATAGGTCGGTGTTGGTCATCGTTTATTTATAGGTCACACTATTTTTCACAAAACAACTCAAAAGTGGCTTGCTATAGGTTTAATGTATTTGTTCTAACACATTGTATATGTCTAAGAATTCATCTTAAAGTGGGGCTATGTGGATGGGACAGTCGAAATAATTGAGCATACTCTTTATATCACACATGATATAATAACTACACCACTTATGATTTTAAACGGTTATTGAGGCTGAAATTTGTTATTTTTTTTTTTTTTAATCACATGTTAATTTATTGTCACTTTACAAAATATTTGAATTAGACCAATCATAGACCAATCAGGTAAACACTTAAATATAACTTTGATTTCCTGCTAGTAACAGATCAGTAAAGAACATGTTTGTTGCCCCAGTGCTAGTCTGCATCATATAAAGTATGAGTTACATAGTTGTTGTCCTTAAATAAATAAAAAAAACATCAGAAACAACAACAAATTTCATTCAGTGTTTGACACCTACATACAAGGGGTCCAGTATGTCAAAAATTTGCATAGGGTATTACTCTTGAAATTGTAATTCTGACTAGCTCTTAATTGGATTTGACTTCCGAAAATTTTTGCTCAAAGGCTTCAGTTTCAGAGTAGAGCAGAAAAAAAGTCTTATAGGAGTTTCTTAAGTTTTAGTTTTGTGGCCTGTGTATTCAAAGTATTTCATTACTTGAGAAGTACAGAATGGCATAACGTTAACAATGGATGAATCCTTTAAATCAGCACCATGTCTATCACATTGGTAGGTGTGATACATATTGAAGTATCCTTACATGATGTGTGTCTATCAGACACACATTACTTAAACATGTTTGAGGGTTTGTAAACCAAAGGGAGTTGTAATACCCACTAAAGTATTGTCAGCATACCTTATGTGATGTTGAGAATCTTAAATCCTATATGTATATCAGATAAAAAATGAAAGTGGATGTAATTTCTTATTACTTAAGTGTATTTTTCTGTTCTGTTATTAAAAATTCTATTTGCCTTATTTAGCCCTTTACCAAATGATCCTGCATTGTAGCAACACTGAGGAAAAAGGCCTTTAAAACATTGTGGGAAAAAGAGAATCAGCATTTTCTTATATTCCCACAATGTTTTCCTTCTACAAAGACAATTTGCACCATTAATTGAGCCACATGTAATGTGTCATCTGCAAATATTTCCAAATTGGACAAATCCAAATTTGTTGCTTGGTAAAGAGTTAATTTTCAGGGTTCATTTCAGTTTTTTAACCCTTTCACTAAAATAGTTGCCTTTGTGGCCAGTGTAGATCAAGATCAGGTTGCACAAAACATGCAGCCTGATCTTTCATCTACACTGTCCGCTATGTTAAAACAGGCAAAAGGTAGCCATGAATTTGCAATTATATTGGTTTATTCTAGAATGAAAATGACAATTGGGTTTATTTGGCGCTTTAAGGGTTACTTTCTTGTTGCACTGTTATGAAAGCATCTTTTTTGTACACAAATTCAATCTGAAATGAACCCTGCAGTTCTTTTTAAATCAGAACCTATGCAATTATTATGGTGTTAAGGATCTTTGATCCAAAAGTAAGAAAAAAATAATTTATTATCTCATGCAACGTTTGATGTTAAGGATCTTAAATCCAAAAGTAAAGAAGAAATAGTCTATTATCTCATTGTAATGTTTGATGTTAAGGATCTTACATTCAAAAAAAAAAATTATCTCATGCACTATTTGATGTTAAGGATCTTAAATCCAAAAGAAAAGAAAAACTCATGCAATGTTTGATGTTAAGGATCTTAAATCCAAAAGTAATTTAAAAAAAATGAAAAAACTAATTTTCTCATGCAAATAATAAGAGTGATCTTAAATAAAGCAGAGTTTGAATTATAGTTAGATAAGTAAGTTAAATATGTTCATATAAATTTTGAAAATGGCTTGAATAAAGTAAACTAATTACTTTGGCAAAGATATAGGTGAAAAATATTGCATTTATGAAACAAAATTATTTTTATAATTCATTTCTCAGAGAGGTTATCCATGCATTGGACTGGTTAGTATCCAGGAAACACAAAAAGATACATGTAGACAGAGTTGATTACTGGGTGGGATCCAGGAAAGATTTGTCTTTTGTTCAAAAGTTTTAAATCATGAACAAACAAAAAATATAGAGATTAAACTGTTACCAATGACGGATCAAGGCAATCCAGAAAGGTTTGTCGGTCTATTCAGGGGCATCAACTGTGTTTCGTCTGCAAAGTTAACCTCGTCTGAGCATTTTTATCAAAACCCAAGTACATGTAACTGAAAAATAATTAATCGGTTCCTAAGACCATTTTCAAAAGTTATGTGAATGCATTTATCTTACCTTTTTACTTGTGAAAGGTACTGTTTTTTTGTCCACTCAAAAAAGACTTAGCTTTTTACCAAACAAAAAAGTTTTAAAGTCAAGGATGAAAGCATTTTCAGGCAACATACCAAATATGGCACAAAGATAGGATTTGCCCTTGAAAGATAGGAAAACATTGAGGAAAAAGGAGAAAATGCTGGTAACCAGTATTTTCTCCTTTTTCCACAATGTTTGCAAAAGCCTCCCTTCCAGAGGTTGTTAAAATAAAAATCGGGATTGTTTGGTAATGGGTTAAGACCACACAACAGTTTTTTTTGTGTGTCAATCTCTGCAAGGTTCATGAGAAAGACCTTAGCCGGCAAAGCGCCTTAACAACAATAGTTTTTTTTTTTTTTTTTTTTTTTTTTTCTGGCTAGTGCAGATCAAGATCAGACTGCACAATGCAGCCTGCTCTTAGATCTACACAGCATACTATGGATAGACATGGCTTGCAAAATTCAGTCTCATAATGACATTTTATCTGGTCCCTGTTCACTTTGTTTGGCACTTCAAGGGTTTTATCCAGTAGATATGTAGGGCTTAATGGTACATTTATTTATGTAGTTATTGCAACATGTGTATGGATAGTTTTTTGCTTTTATTTTTAGATTTTCTTTGTTCAAATGTTTTAATTTTAATTTTGACTTTTTCATTGAGAACGTTTTGAGTAGGCAGGGACTGCCCAGCCGCTCAGTAATGTCTTTTATGCATTATACAGTCTTACTTCATTTAATTTTTTTGCCATGAATTCATCATTTTGTTCAAATCTTCTTAAGTGCAACCATTCTACTTTATCATCTCTTAATACAGACATGCGCACTTAATTACCAAAGCCGTCAATTGATGCATCATAAAACAACATTCATTCATTCATTCATTCATTTATTCATTCATTCATTTTGATTTATAATAATAAGTTTGCTATTTCTCAGTATGGAAGCTTTTGCTTTTGTGTGATCTGATTGTCTATTAATGCATCCTGTGAAGGCAAGTGCTCCAGTTGAATAGGATCATTGACTGTAAAACAGCTTTGGGGCAATTTTAAGTTTAAAATTAAATCCAGTGCTGATAGATGAGTGGACCCTGTTCTTTTTTTCCACTCACGCAAGACTTCAGATCACACTCTACAATTAGGTATGCCTCATATTCCATTTAAGTTGCTGAGAGCCTTGCACAATGTTGTAGGCTAAGGATCTTATTTCCACAAGCAAAAATAGATATTCATTTATTATTAACTCGGCTGTTTCAAAAAAAAAGTCCAAGTTATTGTCATAGCCCTGTCGCCGTCTGCAATGTCGTGCAAAAACTTTGACATTTTATAATATCTCTGATATTACTGAAGATATTTACTTCAAACCTGAACAAATTGTTGACTATGAAAAAGGGAACCCATAGAACTAGGGCAGGTAATCACTGGAATATTTTGACACAGGTATGCCCTTTTTGCGACTTCGAATTTTCACTGAAAATCAAGCAACTTCAGCCGAGCGTTGCCACCTGCATGCCATGCACTTGTTGTTTTTATATAAGGAGGTACACAATTTTAGAACTGATGTACCTTTTAATATAGAATGCTTATCGTAGTTAGGTTGTATTCTGTATTTCATGATGAGAAGTACCGTAGTCATTATTTTTTTTTCCACATGAATGTAATCCCTGTTGGTTTAAAAAAAAAGCTCAAAGATGTGGTCTGTGAAAAGACTTTAGATTTAATTGGGGAAACAATATCAAACAGATATTGAGGAAAATCCAAGACTTTGTGCTTTTAAAAGATTCATCTGTTGGCTCTCTATTCATATATTGACACTGTTTGATTTCAACTCAGGAACGCATGCAAATCCGCATATGGAATACTTTTGAATACTGGAACCAGCCACAAAGCCAAAACAACAAATGATTTGAATGATGTTTTAATTATATTATTTCCTGTTAAATCAGAACAGAAAGATATCTCGGTTAAAAATACAGGAATTCAGACAAAAAATGTATGCCTGATTTCAAATACTTCAGCAGAGCCCTGATATTTATATTTGTGATTAAATCTGACAATTACTATCATATTCATAAGTATGGTCTTTACACTTTCATCTACAGAAGTTGTTTTATGAAGTTGTTTGGTATTTGCAAGGAATTTAAGTATTTTTGCTGTTGTTTGTTTGATATAGGGGAAGAGGGTTGAACTGCATTGAACACAATCTCACCTTCACTATTTAAGTATCTATGAGCATTGAAGGAATGTCTGAGAAAGAAGAATTTCCCCATTAAATGCTTAGGTTTTTAGTAGAAATACTGATCAAAATCAAGATGCTAATTATTTACACTAAAGTATACATAGTGCAACCTTTCAAGATCATCCCCATGATCTTTAATCAATAATACTTTCATCAGTTTACCAGCACGGTCCAAGTTTGTGTATTACAGGCTTAATTGTTTGAGGAAACTTGTCACATGTATTGTTTGTAAATATGAGGATAAATGACAACTGTCTTGGTTTCTACAATTTTGGCAAGCCTAGAAACATTTGTTAACCCTAGGAACATTAGCTTATTTCACATGAACTCATAGCCTGGATGACTCCAGTACACTACACATTAAATTGTGTCAGTAACATTAAAAACCAGCATAATTCAAGCACTTTTCAATAAATATCTCCTAAATTCCATCTTCATTTTTGCACCACTTTTTCAAAATCAACTTTTTAATGGGTAATCAGGGGTAGTTATTTCTAATCATCCTTTGGAGTTTTTGTGAGAAGCATTTGGTGGAGTATAGGTCATAGTAGATCAAGGACACTGATAATATATCTCTTTACAAACATACTTTGGAAATAGCAAAAGCACACAACATGAAACAGACCTGTCTCAGCTTTGAGTAACCTGGTTCCCATCCAATTTGTCTGGGCTTATAGTATTCCATAATATACTAGGGACATTTACACAAGTATACTGAGACTGTGACATAAAATCTTGACAGTGGGGACAGATTGGAAAGCAAATTCTGACATGAAATCTTGACAGTGGGGACAGTTTGGAAAACAAATTCTCCTTTTAAAGATGATACCATATCTTACCAAACAATTTACTAAACCAATCCCCAAGACATGAATTTGTTACTTACTTCCGTAAAGGGTGATTTTTATTTTTAGCTTAGTTGTTCATGAATATGTTTTATTCCTTAAAATGTTATACACATGGTTATATTTCACCAGGGTAGTACATGAAAAGGATCAAAGCGCACAAAAAAAATGGTTCTACTTTGTTTAATGCAATTGGACAAATCTTGAAACAAAAGACAGGAAACAACATAAATTGATCAAAGCAAAAACCAAAAAGAATCTTATTAATAGAAAGTTGGGGAAAAAAAGGAAAATTCAGGGAAAAAAATTAAAACAAAATTAAAAAAGAAAAAAATCTTAGAGATAAAAACTCGTAAAAAATGAAAAATTTGGTGGGGGGGAAACACACAAATTGAAAAAAAAAAAGATAAAACAACAACAGAAAAAAAGGAAAAACAATTAGAATATGATAATAATAAACATAGATGATTTAAAAACATGTAAAAAAAAAAAAAAGAAAGAAACAGTCTGTAAAACAAACATGTAAAAAAAACAACTGAAAATGGCAAAATTTAGAATAAGAAATTATGAAAAGAATTTTTAAAAAATGAAGAAAAGCAACATCAACAGAAGAAGGGGAGAAAACTTTAATAACCAAAACCTAAAATGATCAAAAAAAAAAAAATGTAAAAAAAAGTAAACAGTTTTTTTGTGTAATGTGTAAAAAATGAAAAAGGCAAAAGATTAGAACAAAAGAATAAAGACCAAAAGAACTAAGAAATAAGAAAATACTAGAAAAGAAAGAAAATTATAACTAAATGATAAAAGAACTGAAAAAAATTTTTATCCAAAGAATGAAAAACTTTAAAGAGAATAAAAAGAAATAACATGATAAGAAAAATAAAGAAAACTTTAAAGAATATGAGAAAAAATTACAAAGAGAAATAAAATTATAACAAAAATGATGAAAAAAAGAAAAAAAAAATGTTACTAAAAGATGAAAAACTTGAAAAAGGAATAAAATAAGATAACATGAAAAGAAAAACAAAACCCATAAAAAGAGAAATAAAAATGAAAAACAGAAAAAGAAGCATGAAAAGAATGAAGGAAAAAAATAACTAAACAAAAAAATTACAGAATTTAAAATGAAAACAATAAAACTGAAAAAATAGAAAACAAAGAGAATGAAGAACAACATCAACAGAAAAAAAAAACATGGGAAAATATATAATAGTAAACAAAATTATAATATAGTAATCAAAATGATTAAAAATAAAAAGAAAAACTAAGAAACTATAAAAAAAAAAAAAAAAAGAAAAGAAAGAAAATTCTAACAATATAATAAAAAGAATGAAAATTGTATGAAAAAATAACAAAACAAAAACAAAAAATAAACAAATGTAAAAAAAAAAAGTAAACAGTTTTTTAAAAAAAAATGTGTTAAAAAAATGAAAAAGACAAAAGATTAGAACAAAAGAATAAAGACCAAAAGAAAGAAGAAATAAGAAAATACTAGAATAGAAAGAAAAGAAAGAAAATTATAACGAAATGATAAAAGAACTGAAAAAAATCTTATCAAAAGAATGAAAAACTTTAAAAAGAATAAAAAGAAATAACATGATAAGAAAATTAATGAAAACTTTTAAGAATATGAGAAAAAGTTACAAAGAGAAATAAAATTATAACAAAAATGATGAAAAAAAGAAAAAGAAATATTACTAAAAGAATGAAAAACTTGAAAAAGGAATAAAATAAGATAACATGAAAAGAAAAATACAACCCATAAAAAGAGAAATAAAAATGAAAAACAGAAAAAGAAGCATGAAAAGAATGAAGGAAAAAAATAACTAAACAAAAAAATTATAGAATTTAAAATGAAAACAATAAAACTGAAGAAATAGAAAATAAAGAGAATGAAGAACAACATCAACAGAAAAAAAAACATGGGAAAATATATAATAGTAAACAAAATTATAATATGGTAATCAAAAATGTTTGAAAAAAAAAAGAAAAATTAAGAAACTATAAAAAAAGAAAAGAAAGAAAATTCTAACAATATAATAAAAAGAATGAAAATTGTATGAAAAAATAACAAAACAAAAACAAAAAATAAACAAATGTAAAAAAAAAAAATAAACAGTTTTTTAAAAAAAAAATGTGTTAAAAAAATGAAAAAGACAAAAGATTAGAACAAAAGAATAAAGACCAAAAGAAAGAAGAAATAAGAAAATACTAGAATAGAAAGAAAAGAAAGAAAATTATAATGAAATGATAAAAGAACTGAAAAAAATCTTATCAAAAGAATGAAAAACTTTAAAAAGAATAAAAAGAAATAACATGATAAGAAAATTAATGAAAACTTTTAAGAATATGAGAAAAAGTTACAAAGAGAAATAAAATTATAACAAAAATGATGAAAAAAAGAAAAAAAAATGTTACTAAAAGAATGAAAAACTTGAAAAAGGAATAAAAAAAGGTAACATGAAAAGAAAAATAAAATCCATAAAAAGAGAAATAAAAATGAAAAACAGAAAAAGAAGTATGAAAAGAATGAAGGAAAAAACTAACTAAACAAAAAAATTAAAGACTTTAAAATGAAAGCAATAAAACTGGAGAAATAGAAAATAAAAAGAATGAAAAACAACATCAACAGAAAAAAAAACATGGGAAAATATCTAACAGTAAACAAAAATATAATATAGTAAACAAAAATTATTAAAAATAAGAAGAAACTCTAAGAAACTATTTAAAAAAAAAAAAAAAAAAAATTCTAACAATATAATAAAAAGAATAAAAATTGTATTAAAAAAAATAACAAAACAAAAACAAAAAGTAAATAAAAAATAATAATAATAAATAAATAAACAGAAACAACCTTAAAGAAATCTTAATAAAAGAATTGATAAATTGAAAAAGAATGAAAAGAAATAACATGAAAAGAAAAATATTATCATAAAAAGAGAAATTGAAATTAAAAACAGAAAATGAAGTATTAAAGGATTAAGAAAAAATGTAGGGAATTTCAGTTGGGATATGTTTGTTTCTGATACCCCCTGTCCCTGGCAAAAATATTGCAATAAGTATCAGAAGCTAGCATTTTCCATTAAATATTAATTTTAAGAGTAATGGAAGGAATTTGCACAACAATTTTCACAAGGAACTAAAACAACAAATTTGCAAAGTGCAAAGGAATCTTCAAAAAATTACCTTAGATACAAACTTAGATTCTAAAAAATGTTTAAACTGTAAATCAACAGTCATGAAACTCCATATGGAGTATAAACTAAAACTTTCCAGTACTTTAAGAATGAAAAAAAAATCTGTGGTTGAAAATGAAAATATTAACATAAAAGAACTAAACTCTACTCTATATTTACTTGAAAGGTAAAGTTACGTAGCAAATGTGTAATTTACAAGTTAGATATGCACACAGCTTTCTATAGCAGCAGGTCATTCTCACTCCCAAACACATGTATTAGCAAGAAACACTTGTGGAATGTATAAAATGAAACTGACACATTGAAAATGCACACTGTCAGCTTTCCACAGCAACATATTGAGATGATAAAAACACACACAAAAAAAAATTGAAAAACAGACATGCAAAAAAAGGTGAACAATGTAACATGTGAATTTTTCTTGAAAAAGTGTTCCTTCCCTACAGTTAGCTGTTTCCCCCCCCCCCCCCTCTCCCAATCCCACCCCACAAAAAAAAAAGGGTTTTCCTTTTTTTTTTTTTTTTTTTCAATTTAAGATACTATGGCTTTGAAGTGATAGTACTTGGAAAAGACGATGACAGACACATTGCCCAAAGCAGTTATGTGAACAATCAACAAATCAGCAGAGCATCTACATGGTAAGTTTAACAAGGATTAGGTATATTAATATCCCTTTCACTTATTCACTTATTTAGTATCTGATTATATACCATTTGGAAATGTAAGTAGTAAAATGAAGAAATCGTATGACTAAATGCATGAGTTTAAACAATGTTCTGTTCTGATTAAGATCAGGCTGTACAGAATATGCAATCTGATCTTAAATCTACACTGTGATTTTTTAGCTCCACCGGCCGTCGTGCGTCCGTCCGTCCGTCTGTGCGTCCGTCCGTCTGTGCGTTAACTTTTATTTCAAACATCTTCTTCTCTGAAACTACACATCCAATTTTCATGAAACTTAACAGAAATGATCCTGCCATAGTCCTCTTCAGAATTTCTTGAAATAATTTGACTCCTTCAAAAACTCTGGTTGCCATGGCAACAAAACTGAAAAATATTGGAAATCTTAAAAAATCTTCTTGTCTGAAACCATAAGGCATAGGGCTACCAAATTTGGCATGTAGCTTTATGTAGTAGACCTCTATCAAGTTTCTTCAAATTATAGCCCTGGGGTCAAAATTGGCTCTGCCCAAGGGGTCACAAGTTTTACATAGGCTTATATAGAGAAAAATCTTCCTGTACCTAGCCATAAGGCCTAGAGCTACCAAATTTTGCATGTAGCTATATCTAGTGGGCCTCTACCAAGTGGGCCAAAACTTTAGCCATGGGGTCAAAATTGGCCCCGCCACAGGGGTCACAAGTTTTACATGGGCTTACATAGTGACAACTTAAGAAATCTTCCTGTTTTGATTTTTTTTTTTTTTTTTTTTTTAAATTAGCCTTGCATCAGAGATCTTATGTTTCACAGAGGCTTCATATGGACAAAACTTGAAAATCACCTTATTTATAACCATACAGCATAGACTTGTATTATTTTGGCATGTGGCTTTATCTTGTGGACCTCTACCAGGGTTCAAGTAATTATAGCTCTGGGATCAAAAATGTCTTTGCCCTGCGGGTCTCAGCTTTCACATGGGCTTTTACAGAGAAAACTGAAGTCTTTATTTTGAAATCATTTGGCTCAGAATGGAAATGTTTACTATTTATGGTTTGTATTTATAAGCCAGTGGAGCGATACAGGGCCATCATGGCCCTCTTGTTTCTCCGATGTAATACCAGTATATAAAAATGCAATATCTGGAAAGTCTTTTGACTACCAAACATCTATTCTTAAGCTTGTCCAAATTATTAGCATATGCAGACAACTTATTTAAATATGGCTCAAAAATGGATTTGTCTTTGAAAGGGTAGAAAAGATTTGGGGAAAAGAAGAAAATACTGGTTACAAGCATTTTATTCTATTCGCACAATATTTGCAAAAGCATTTTTCTCATTAAAACTTGAGATTGTGTGGTAAAGGGTTAACTCTTTACAACATGACAAAATTTTGGAGTTGTCCAAGTTGAAAGCATTTCCAGATGACAAATGTTGCTACATTGATGATTTTGTCTTTGATACAGTAGAAAACATTGTGGGGAAAGTAGAAAATGCTGCTTACCAGCATTTTCTCCTTCTTCCACAATGTTTTCCTATAGCCTTCTCTTACAGGGTGGTTAAAATTTGGGATGTGTGGTAAAGGGTTAAACTAACTGAAAATGTCCACCGTGTTTATTAAGCAAACTCCTGAAACAAATTTGCTGCAGGTACCTATGAGAATATTTTTGTAAAATAGGCATTACTGGCATTTATTTAGGTCGAATGGAATTTGGCTAAATAAGGAATACAACTTTAGCCACAATATTTTCCAAAGAACATGATTGTATTTTGCAGAAAACTCAAAAATATTTCATCAGGAATTGGAAGTCCCTGAAAGCTTGCTTAACACTCTTCATTGTGACCAGCATTTTCTCCTTTTCCAACAAAGTTTTCTTCTCTCCCACAAGTAAATTTCAGATTTTGGTTAATACATTGTCTGCATGTATATTCAGTACCAACAGTTCTGAAATTTTGTAGCCTAGCCCTGGTAGCTCAGTCGGTAGCATACAGGACTTGGGAACAGAGGGTCACTAGTTTGATCCCCAGCTCGGCCAATTTCTTCTGGGGATTAATGATAGTCATTGTGACAGGATTTATTCCTCTCTCACCATTGACCATTGTTTCGGCAATGGTTATGTGGGAAAGCAGCCAGTGGCTCAGAAAGAATATAATACATAGTACCAGTAAAAGGAACTCCATTAAAGCATGGATAGCTGCTGGGATATAACTGAAATAATGTTGAAAATGGCTTTAAAGACCATACAATTAATCAATCTAAATTTTTTAGTTTGGTAAAGAGTTAACTCTTTACCAGGCAACAAAGTTTTAGGCCTGTCCAAAATTTTGAAAGTACTTGCTGACAACAAAACAAATGTTGCTCTAATGACGAGGTTTATGTTGTAAACAATATTGTGGAAAAAGAAAATTCTGGTTACCGTTTCCCCCCTTTTCCCAAAAGGTTTTTAAAACACCCATGGGAGGTAAGAACACAACATGGGTCCAAACTTTTTACAGATGCATTAAGCTTCCTTTTCATAGAGCATGGCTCATGTAGACCTCCCTTAACAATCTTTATTTTTTCTTAAGTTTTTCATCCTTTTGTTTTAAATTTCCAGTTCAAGTGGGGTCCTGCATGACTCAGTGGTAAAGTATAGGTCTCATAACCTGGAGGCCCCAGGTTTGATCCTCGCAGATAGGGTTGTTTGTCAGAGTTTACTTAGCAAGACACTTCATAGGCCTAGCCTAGTACTAGTGAAACCTTAGGACTTACATGAATATGTGAGATATAACAGTCATATGACTGAAATGATGTTGAAACAGTGAAAAACACCATTTAATCAATTAATCATTAAATCTGTTCATATGTATTAGAATACCGTAGCTGCCAATACACTATGAAACACCATTCATTCATTCATTCATTCATTGTGGTACATGTCTTTAAAGTAGGTGTTGAATTTTGATTAGAATTTTGTTAATCATATAATTTGTATATGTAGATGATGAACAGTTTTATTTTCAGTGTTTTAATGTTCCTTTTAAATTTCTTTCAGGGAGGAAATTATCTAGTTGATAAGGACACTTTGGCATGGTCATGGACTGGAGGTAGGTCAAAGTTGTCAGTTTTCAATATTTTTTTCTAAATTCATATTACTTTGGCTCAATAGAACTTTCCATCAGTAGAGCTAGAGAAGGTTATAGTGTATTTTTTATTTCATCATTTTGTGCATAAAATCCTTGTCTGCAATGCACTTCATTCTGGCAGTGCTGATGCAATAGTTAGAGTACTGGGTGCAAGACATTCATACTCGTCTTCATTGTACAAAGTTCCGCAAGTTTTTATTTTCTGTATTATATTTTTGTGTAGTTTTGCATCCATCAGTTACCTGAATAACTGTGAAAGATTATAGGCTAACCCTTAACCACAAAATCCTGAGCTTTAACTAAAACTGGCTTTTGAAAACATGATGGGAAAAGGAGAAAATGATGGTAAGCAGCATTTTCTCCTTTTCCTTCTGTGTTTTCTATCATATCAAAAACCATTATTTGATGCGGATTTGATTTGTCATCTGAAAATGCTTTCATTCTGGACATGTCTACAATTTTGTTGTTTGGGAAAGGCTAAAACGATAAGGAAAACGTTGAACTTGTTCACAGTATAGAAGCTTTTCAATAACTATAAAGAGAATGTTTGCAATGATTTGTATCGAAAAGCTTTTGCACATGTATTTTTAAATTACACACCAAAGATTCTCTCCAGTCAACTTATAATAAAATGTTTTACCCATATAAAGTAGACAAGTGAGATTCATTTAACTGGTGGTAGGAATTATAAAGCACAAATGCAAGTTTAAACTACCAGGTTGCTAGCAATACTTTAACTGTAAACAGGTAAAATATACCTCAAGTAGCCAATAAAATGTTCTTTCATTACGGAATTTAGCTCTGGACTAAATACAGGCTGCAAAATCTAGCTCCTGAAAATATCCTCTTTGAATTATATAAACTGTTAGGTTAAATACAAATCTTAGCAAGTTTGGTTAACATTTGAGTCTGGTTCTAAAAAAACCCATCTATAACATATAAATATTTAAACTGCTAGGTTATATATAAATCAAAGGATTAATTTTAAAAGTTCTTACATAAAACATAAAGCATTAAGGTTGTATAGACATGTGGTTATCGGCAGACTGACAGTTGGAATTTCCATTACCAGTTAATACATTGTGGCCTGGGACAGGGGCTCTATAGAACAAAATGAAAGTTTCAACTATCAGGTTGCTTGCAATACCACTTTCAAATCATATGTAATACATCAAATATACATTAAGCATGAAACCATAACGTTCTTTTCGGTCACTTTATTAAACCTTTGCACTATCATTAAATGCCCCTAAGAAGGCAAGCTTAAGTTAACTGAGAGACAGAATTTTCACTGTACAAATGTTTATACAGGGGCCAGGTACAACACATCATCAAAAAAGAGATCACTTAAGCAACTTCTGTACATAAGTTAAATTACTATAAAAAGGTGAGGTTCAATTAACTAACAGCTGGAATTTCCTTCATATACTTTGTGACCAGGGACAGTGGTTTTACGACCAAGAAGGCAATTTCAGCTGTTAGTTTGCTGGCAATACCTTTTGTCAACTATTTTGCAAACAGGTGAAATGCATATCATGGTGCCAAGTTAAAAAAAAAAGCGTCCGGTAGATATCTTAGCGTTAGGTTTAACCCATAACTACACAACTCCGAGTTTTAGCAATGCTGAAAAAGAAGCCTTTTGAAAACATTGTGGGGAAAGGACGAAATGCTTGTTACCAGCATTTTCTCCTTTTCGCACAATGTTTTTTATGTAGTTAAGGACAAATACTATCATTTGAAAAACATTTGAATGTTACTCTGTAAATACCTTTAACATGCTCGAGTCTAAAATTTTGCCATGTGCTAAGGGTTAAAGTTCTTTGACAAAACTCATACTTACAGAAATTTCCTTTAAACAGCTGAATTCATTAGACTAACAGTTATTTCTTTTTTCTAACAATATTTTTTTTTTTTTTTTACGAAAATTCCCATGGTCTAAACTACATTTGATTTGCCATCTGCAAATGCTTTCACAATAGATGAGTCTGAAAGTAAAGAATTAATTGCTTTGTCAAAATCAAACTTTGTACACTTCAAGCCAACACTGTGAATGTCTTACATCTTTCTTAATTTTGCATCTGGACTGTTGTCTGGTCATGCTATGCTATGTCAAAATGAATGAAATAAAACATACCAGAAAACCTCTATATAACAAACTCTAATAATTTTCTAAATTCAAAATTGTTTTTGTTTGTACATTTTTTCATGCTTATTTCAAACTTCTGCAGAGGTTTTGTGAACAGTGCTATCGCCACATTGATAACCTAGGTACCGGCCTGCAAAAATGTACCCGATATGGCCAATGTACAGAAAGGATATAGGGCCTTATGCTTTTTCTGTTACAAAGTATTTTGTAGGTTAAGATGGTACTGTCATGGAGTGTGTTGGCAACCCTGGTGCGGAGATCATCTATAGAGACTATAGGATCTCTGCCAAGTCTGATTCAAAACCTCATCCCAAATATTTACTTCTTCAAAACAGGCCCATGTGTCTTTCATATAAAGACTGTCAGGCCAAGGCATGTCCGAAAGCATCGTAATCGTGACCCCAAAGTGACAGCAAGATGGCCATTAACATGCTGACACCCAAATTGTATTGAGCAGATAAGAAACTGGCCATTGACATGCCTAGAGAAAATGCTCCTCCCTATGTTGGCCACACCGTGCTAGGTGGACAGTCTTGTCTGATGTCTGGAGTGTATAAAATAAACATTAGATATTATGTCAGCATATTTGTTAGGTAATGGGTTCTACTTATTACCATACAGACTATTTGTTTTTGATCTATGAGAAAAGAAACACAGCTGAGAAACATTTGAAAGTAATGTTTTTTTAACCCTTTA
Source organism: Tridacna gigas (assembly GCA_945859785.2). Taxonomy (NCBI): domain Eukaryota; kingdom Metazoa; phylum Mollusca; class Bivalvia; order Cardiida; family Cardiidae; genus Tridacna; species Tridacna gigas. Next base: position 33,407,445 of record OX244034.2, read on the forward strand.
CCAAACACGCCTGTGTTTAAATGAACCTGAGGAAAAACCTTTTGAAAACAATGTGGGAAAAGACGAAAATGCCAACAAACAGCATTTCCTTCTTTCCCCACAGTGTTTTCTACCTTACCATTGAAAAAACTTTTCATTTTAGCCTATGAAAATATGACATCTGCTAATGTGTTTAAATTGGACCGTCTAGAATTTTGTCATTTGGTAAAGTGTTAACAAACAGGAAAACTTTTAAGGAGAGAGGGAATAATTTTTTGAAATATGCAAATAGTACTTTTCCAAAGAAAGATCTTCTTCAGGGGCTCAACAAGTAAAGTCTGTATGGTAGTGAGTTAATACTTTTGATAAAAGACTGTTAGGCCAGGGCATGTCTGAAAACATCTGATCGTGATCCAAAAATGAGAGAAGAATGGTCATTGCAAAGCCGACACCAAAATGAGCATCATTTTAAAAATGACCATGAACATGCCTATAATACATTCCTTAAAATATTGGCCACACCGTGCTAGGTGAACAGTCTTGTCTGGTTGTATGTTTGGTGTATGATACAGAATGCAATATTGTGTCGGCTTAAAGGGAAAGGAATCCAATAATTTTTACATAAATAGATTTTCGTATCTGTCTTCAAAATTTGTAATTCTTTGACAGCAATAGGCTAAATCAAATGATAACTTTGACCTACTTAAGGATGTGGTTTGTTGTTCCTTACCTCTATTTCTGTTTCAATTTTAGGTAAAGTACAGAAGTAGAACAACACAGACAGAACATGGAAGGCAAAGCCGAGATGATTTTTGTAAATTGAACCAATGGATGATGTACATTATACTAGTGTAAAAAGTACAGATCCAGCAACCACCATAACACTCTTCACATCACTGCTCTAGACATTTTTTTAAATATGGCAAAAGCAGTGTTTTCTTCACAATTATGATGTGTGTTTAGCTACTCTGATGATATCACAAGAACAAAATTGGCCAGTTAACTTTGTACCTGACAACAAAATTTCAGACTTATCCAATTTGAAAGCAGCTGTTGGTGACATATTAAATGTGACTCAAACATTGATATTTTGTCTTTGAGGGTGTAGAAAACATTATAGAAAAGGAAGAAAATATTTTCTCCTTTTTCCACAATTTGTCCTAAAGCCCTCTTCCTCAATGTTGTTAAAACAGGGCTATTTATCACAAGATTTCCAAAAGGAGGTTGTCTTATGATAACAGATCAGTTAGATTTTTCATCCAAAGTTATGTTGTTTAATCAAATTGAGCAATGTTTTGTGTCCAACAATACATCCTTGATTTTACTTGTTTAGTAAACAACCAATGAGTTCCAAGGGGGAATGCACATACTGTACAGCAAAAGAGTACACTGGCGAATGGTGTGTCTCATGTATGCATATATATATGTGAGCCATGCTCTGAAAAGGGGGCTTATTGCATTTGCGAAAAATATCGACCCATGTCAGCTGCACAGGCTGAGGGCCGAAACTTTTCGCTATCTTTAAATTTTCTGCATGTCAAGGGATAATTTGATGTCATGATTCAGTCGGTTGTTTGACAAAATGGATTTTATGGATCCATAATTAGGTGATGTCTTGCTTGGTGTAATGCATCATGGAGATGCATGAAGCCCCCTTTTGCCAGAGAATGGCTTATATGGTTGTGGGTGAACTACCACTTGATAAATTGATATAATAATGTGAAAAATTAGTGCTTTATTTTCTAATTTGTCCTTTACCAAACAACATAACAGTACACTTATACAAGTTGAAAGAATTTGTGGCAGACAAATCAATAGTTTATGTCATGGGATTTATCTTTGAAAGAGCTGAAGGCATTGTGGAATAGGAGAAAATGCTGGCTAACAGCATTCTTTCCTTTTCCTACAATGTTTTGAAAAGTCCTCTGCCACAGAGTCATTTGAACTTCCGATTGTTTAGTAAATAGTCAAAGCAGAAGTTGCTTTTTCTACAGTGAACATGTCTTGATTTTATGGTTGTTTTTCCCTTCATTACACAGATTGACTTGAAGCTTCTATGAGACAACAAATTTGCAGACTACAAAGTAAATGCGACTCAAATGATGGAATTTGTCTTTCAAGGGGAAGAAGATATTGTTGGAAAGGGAAAAAACACTGGTTATCAGTGGTTTCTCCTTTTTCCACAATGTTTCATTCCTCCCTCACCCCTGATCATTATTTCAACAATGATTAGGTAGGAAAGCAGCCAGTTGCTTTGGAAGAATATCATGCAAAGCACTGGTAAAACAAATTCTAGAAAAGCATAGATACGTTCACTGGCTAATTTGATATAACATATGATGTTGAAAGTGGGGCTCAGCAACAAACATTTTCAAACTGATTTGTCTGTGCTATTAATTTAGTCATATCATATCATGGGAATACTCTTTGAAACGTGTAAAAACCATTGTGAGAAAAGAAAAAATGCCAATCTCCCTTGCTTAACTCCTTATCAGACGATTACTCCTTAACCATAACTCTTTCACCCTTTACCAGACGACAAAATTTAAGCCTTGTCCAAACTGAAAGCGTTTGCAGACGACAATTTCAGTGTGGCTCAAATGGTGCAATTTTTCTTTGATAGGGTAGAAAACATTGTAGGAAAGGGAGAAAATGCTGGTTACCAGCTTTTTCTCCTTTTCCCACAATGTTTTCAAAAGGCTTCTTTCCCAGGGTCGTTAAAAGGTGACATTGTGCAGTAAAGGGTTAACTCCTTATCAGATGATAAGAAGTTTTAGACTTGTCCAAATTGTAAGCATTTGCAGACGACATATCAAATGTAGCTCCATCAATGGGATTTTTCTTGTGAAGGGTAGAAAAGATTTTGAAAAAGGAGAAAATGCTGATAACCATTATTTTCTTCTTTTCCTACTATGTTTACAAGAATCTCCTACCTCAGGGTCGTAAAAAATGGGATTGTTTAGGTAAAGGATTAAATTATGAGGGAATATAGAGAAGCATAAAGCGGCAATTTCATGGACGATATTTGTGCTTTCAAATGATACAGGTTATCTTGAAAGTAAGATTTGTTTATTAGGTGTTAAATGCTGTTTTCATCATTATTTCAGTCATATCACAGACTTTAGTCCACCACTGCATGCATTTCTTGAGTTTCTACAACAAGTACTTTGCACATTATTATATACCTGAAATTTTTCTGGCTCAAATACATGCGTCACACGCGTGAAAAATAACACATGACAGAAAAAAAATCTATCTATACTGTGAAATACAGTTCCAAATACATGTATGGTATTGATGACGTAACTCACCCTCGGAAATCATATGTAATGATTTGTGATTTGATTGGTCAGAATTTATGCCATCACATTTATCCGCCATTCATAAAAAAGAGGTTACTAGCTACTACACCATTGTTTATTTTGTTTACCAATTTAAAAAAAATAAATAAATAAAATGTCAAGAACTGCAAAATTTTGCCGTTGAAAGTTGTCGGTATAATTATAATAAAAGGAATATTATTTTGTAGTAACTTTCCTGATGCTTGTATCTACTTCTCGCTGCATAAGAAAATTTTGACATTTCGTTCGACCTTCGGTCTCACGCAATATCAAATTTTCTCATACTGCTCGAATTAAATACAAGCACCAGGAAAGTTACTACAACATAATATTCTGTATATATTCCTCCCAATATTCCGTATATTTTCCTCCAAAGCCACTCGCTGCCTTATCTCCTAACCATTATAGAAGCAATGATCGTTGATGAGAGGAAACAAATACTGTAGCAATGACTATCATCAGTCCTCTGAAAGAAATTGGCAGACCTGGGTATTGGAACCAGCCATACCCTGATATCAAACCCTGTACATTATGGCCTGAGCTATTGGACTCTAGCCACTTTCTGACATAAACTCTGTTGGAAAAAAGTTTAGCTGTGAGAGAGATAAATAATTGACTACTATCAATACTCCCAAAGAGTTTTACTTTACCACACCATCCCAAATTTTAACAACCGTAAGGCAGAATACCTTGGAAAACATTGTGGGAAAAGAAGAAAATGCTGGTACCCAGCATTTGCTCTTTTACCCACCATATTTTCTACACTTTCAAAGACAAATCTCATCATTCCCAGAACACTTAGTCGGTCATCTGCGAATGTTTTGAATTAGGGCATGTCTAAAACTTCATCATCTGGTCAAAAGTTAACCCTTTACCACATAATCCCAAGTTTTAACGACCTTTAGGAAAAGGCCTTTTGAAAACATAATGGGAAAAGGAGGAAATGCTGGTAACCAGCATTTTCTCCTTTTCCCACAATGTTTTCTACCCTCTCTGAGAATGAAATGAAGTCATTTTTGTGACTTTTAATTTGTTGTCTGCAAATGCTTTCAATTTGGACAAGTCTAAAATTTTGTCGTTTGGTAAAGAGTTAACTGGGCTGGGATTCATTCACGACACATTGATTGCAAGCCCTGAAACTTACTGGCTTGTTTAGCTTTGCTTGAATGCAAGGTAATCTGCCAATCTTTACTTGGACCCACAGGAACATTTTTAGACCCCTCACCTACGAAGTAGAGGTTTCACCATATCTGTCTGTCTGTCCATCTGTCCATTGTCAGTCTGTCCATCGTTTTGTTTCCGTGCTCTAACTTAAAAGCCATTTGATATATGACCCTGAAACTTTATACAAGTGTTGCTCATGACCCAAGGAGGTGCCCTATTGTTTTTGGGTCAAAGGTCAAGGTCGGGTTAATTTTGTTTGAAAATCGATTCCATGCACTAACTCAAAAGCCGTTTAATCTAGGACCTTGAAACTTAATACAAGTGTTGCTCATGACATCTGGGTCCTTATTCACCAACCATTCTGAAGAATATTCTTAGTCTTCAAGATTTTCTAAATTCGGTAGTAACACAGCTTCTGATTGGCTAAACCAAATGGGTTAGCCAGTCAAGAGTTGTGTTACTTTAAGATTTAGACAATTCTGGAGAATAAGGCTAGGTGTATTCTTAAGAATGGTTTGTGAATAAATACCCTGGTCAACTCTGTAACTTGTTTACCTAGTTTATTTTGTACCTAATGACAAAAGTTTAGACCTGCCCATAGGGAAAGAACTTGCAGACAACAAGCTGGACTTTGCTCAATGATAGGGTATCTCTTTGTTAGGTAGAAAACCTTGTGAGAAAAGAAGAAAATACTGGTTACCAGCAATTACTCCTTTTCGCACAGTATTTCCAAATACTGTCTTCCTAAGGTCATTAAAACTTAACACTGTTTGGTAAAGAATTAAGGACAAGCAAAGTGATGAAATTTCATTGAAATCAGATAAACTTAAACCGAGATAAAATCTCTTAAATCTTTAACAAAAGACAAAATCTTAAAGTCCTCCAAATTGAGAGCACTTTCAGACAAGAGATAAATTCTTGATGCAAACAAAAGCATTTTTCTTTTAAAGGATTGAAACATGGATCAAAAAGAGAAGATGCTGGTTATCAGCACTATCCTCTTTTTTTCCCACAATGTTTTCAAAAGTCTTATTTCCAAGGTCCTTGAAACATGGCATTCCTCAGTAAAAGATAAAGTCTTTTCCAAAAGACAAAATTTTATACTTGTCTAAATCCAAAGCACTTGCAGAAGACAATTTAACCCTTACGCTGCTAAGCACCACTCAATGACTTTGCTGACAGTGTAGATCAAGATCAAAATCAGACTGCAGAGAACATGTCTCCGATCAGGAGACATCTTTCAACAAAAAATACCTTTGAAATAGCAAAGTGTGGGTTTTTACTCTTGGCTTGAAAGTTTCATTTCACTTACTTAGCAGGATAAGGGTTAATGTGGTTCAAAAAGAATAAAATATCTTTGAAAGGGTGGAAAACATTGTGGGAAGAGGAGAAAATGCAAGTTACCAAACACTATCAATCAATTTGAATAAACATTAACCCTTAAACTGCCAAGCACAACTCAGGGCGCTTTTGTGGACAGTATAGATCAAGATCAGACTGCACAAAACATGCAATCTGGTTGTTGATCTGCTCATCCGATATGATATTTTCTTTCCGGTGAAATCAACTTTGAAACAGCAAGATTTGGGTTTGTATTATTGAAAACATTGGCAGACAACAAAATAACATGTGCCATGACTCAAAATTTGAAATTTCTGTTTGGTAGGGTACAAAACATTGTGGAAAAAGGAGAAAACTCTGATACCTGCAAAGATTCAACCGCTTTCCCCTAGCAATGGGACTAAATGATGTGATTTGCCTTTAAATTGTTTAACATGGGGCACAAACTAAGAGCACTAAGAACATTTGATGATGCCTTTGGACAATAGTATAGACAAAGATCAGGCTGGTCAGAACTTTCAGTACATGCCTGAACCCTTTTAACAAACAACAAAATTTTAGAATTGTCAAAATTGAAAGCTTTTTCTGGCGACAAATTATCTGTCGCTGAGACTGTGGCCTTTGTATTTGAAAGGCTAGAAAACATTGTGGGCAATGGAGAAAATGCTGGTTACCAATCTTTATCCTCTTGTTGACATGCGACATTGCTGATGAGGCATGGCCGTAAAAGTTGGCTATGATGATTCTACATGCGTTTCTTCTAATACTGAACCTCAGGGCTAGCCATATGATAGGCTGAGATATTTGTCACAGCTAATCATGTTACTAGCTTTGAAATTCAGAATTTCCTAGAACAGAATTAGCCTAGTCCTAATACCAGATATTTATCAATTGTAATACTAGGTTGTTTAACCCCTATGCTGCTACGGGCAACTCACTGACCTTTTGCGGACAGCGTAGATTAAGATCAAACTGCAGTCTGATCTTGGATCTACACTGTTTGATAGGGAAATATCTTTTCTCTAGAAATAGGACAATTTGGGGTTTTACTGTTGGCTTGAAAGTTTCATTTCTTTTATGTAGCAGGATAAGGGTTAAATAACACAACCGCTTAAAACTGACTTCTAAATTATAATTCATGCAGCAGCCAACTTTTAAAGTCTCCGGTAAATGCTAGGTTGTTTAAATAACACACCTCTTTAACCCGTTACCAGACGACAAAATTTTAGCCTTGTCCAAATTGAACGCATTTGCAGACAACAATTTCAGTGTGGCTCAAACGATTCAATTTTCCTCGCATAGGGCAGAAAACATCGTGGGAAAAGGAGAAAATGCTGGATACCAGCATTTTCTCCTTTTCCCACAATTTTTTCGAAAGGCTTCTTCCTCTGGGTTGTTCAGTTTGTAAATTATAATTCATGCAGCACATAACTTCTTCAGTCTCCAGTAAAGGAATCAAAGGACTGATAGTCCTGAGAGTTGCTTGGAGAGTAATGGGTCAGAAGTTTTCACCCTTTCTTGTTCAAATCTGTTAAAAGCATTCAAGATACAAAATAACTTAACCATAAGACACTATTATATGCAAGCATATTTCTAAGTTGTCATCCTAAAATTACAAACATTAATATTAAAATTTACATGAAAAAAAATATGTGGTAATTTAGGCACCAGAAACAGGTTTAAAAAGTTCAAAGTCTCTTACCCCGGTTGACTTCATTTAAAAAATGGTTTTCAAAAGGTAGAATCAATATAAAAACAAGGCATTTCATTGAAATGATACCCACCACCGAAAAAAAAAAAGAACTTTTTTTTTGAAGAAACATAATTATGAGAGGTATTGTGTTTTGCATGTAAACGTGGCCTTTTTTGTAATTGGTAAAAATATACATTAAGCCCCCTTTTTCCATGACATGGCATTTCATTAAATTAAAAACAAATAATGATTGTCTGTGGCTTGTGATAAACAATATAAAAATGAAGTTTCATAAAATTTTGTCCAGTAGTTAAAGAGATATTGGTTCAAAATGGAAATATACATCAAACCCCCTTTTTCCATGACACAGCATTAAAACAAAAACAAACAAAAAAAACCAAACAAAAACAAACAAAAAAAAAAAAAAAAAAAATGCAGACCGGAAGACACCAAGCCTCCCTTTTCCATGACAATGCATTACATTTAAAAAAAGTATATCGGAGGAACACGTGTATAAAGTTTCATTAACTTTCGTTAACGATTTTAGAATATATCTGTCTGGATGGACGGAAGATCGGACGGACGAACGGACTGCCGGACAGACAACATGAAAACTATATCCCCCACCACCCGAAATTCGGCGGGGCATAATATCTGTCTAAGTTCCATCAATATTTACAGTTCCTCCCTAGCTTAATAATGCCTGTAAAGAATGTGTACAAAAATTAGGCTTCTAGGTTGATAAAAATGTTTTTCTAGCGCAGAATCTGGGCGACTTAACTTACATGTATATCTTAATTCTTACACATATTGCTAAAACAAACATTCTAAATAATTTCAGTAGGATAGGATATACATTTTCTCTCCAGATTTAGAACAAGTTGTTTTTGCATGACACAAATTTTCTAGAATTGGACCATGTGGTTATACATATATCGGTTAATTTGAATAATTGTCCTTCCAAATACAGGATGCTAGATATGAAATTTGGGTATAATTGCTTATACAGTTTCAGAGGCGGTAATTTTGAAATGTTACTAGTCAGTTCTGAAGCTTCTGTGAAGTTTACGAAAACAGTGCAGAACCACTTGAACAATTTTACAAGAGGACCATTTAGACAACATTAGTATGGAACTCAATTGAACTTCGTCTTCTGGTATATGATCTACTGACATACTTTTAAATCAAAAATGCCCTTTTGCAACTCACCCATATCTAATCTAAGCAGTCTGACAAAGTTCCCTGAGTATCGGAGTGAACATAAATGGATTCAAAAGCACTAGATCTATTACGGTTTCGTCTGATATGACCTAGTGACAACCTTTTTCTTTTAACCCCCGGTGACCTACATTCAGCTTTGTCAAAAATATTATTGAGACAAACAGCCGGGCAATTTTATGATCATTGGACTGAAATGTAGCCTCTGGATCACACACAAATATTTGACTCAGTAATCTACATGTACCTGTCCCTTGGAAATATTCTGTTGTTGTTGTTGTTGTTGTCCGGGTTCAAGTTTTCTCCACAGTAGACTGTAAGAATGTGGCTGCTACAGCTCAAGAAAAACAATATAACCCAATAGCGTGATCATCAGCCTTTTAACTTTGTCTACATTTTATAACGTCCCAGGAACTAGTACTGCTTCCACACCAATTGCAAATTGTAGAGATCTACATATATATTGCTTTGGTGTAAACTAAATGTTTGCGATTCGCTCTATTACCCTTTACAAACACTCCAATAAAGAACTTGTTGTTCGAGTGGGTTAACATTGATCTGTTCTATTATATCTGAAATATAGTGGAGTAAAAAGTCAAGTTCTCAGATTGCTGGTTGTTAGGACCGCGTCGTGTCAAGTCGAATTCCTGTGTGAATTAAGATTTTGGCAGTGACGAAAGCACCTTGCGTTCTGACACCCGCACTAATAAATTGTTGTTTCATATATACCAGACCTAGGTTAATCGCACATTAAGAAAAAAAAAAACAACAGCAGACTTTGACAAATTCGCCTCTTTTTCAAAAAAACGAAAAACAATTGATCAAACACAGTGTAATTTAAAACACTCTCTTTGCATGGATCGGTGAAGCGCTAGGTCGGTGTACGCTGAAAATAAAGGCACGTCCAGTGACTGATTCATAAATTTATAGAGAATTCCGTGGTGCAAATGACGTTATACGTCACGTGATTATAAGATCTATATTTGTCGCACAGCTACATTCCAGGAAGCACTTGTTAGGGTGTCGCACCACTGCGAGTTTGCTTCCGGGTCGTAGTAGTCAAAAGTAGTCCGATGTGAAATTTTGCAGTAGCACTTTTGTTGCACTGTTTCGTGGAGCTGAGAGGGCTTGGTGGTATATAATTTAGATTTGCTTCAAATTTAGGTAGTGGGGGACCATTTAGATGTGATTTTATCATATATTGATTGGACTATTTTATGTCAGTGGAGGGCCAAAAACTTGGGGTCATGGCGGTGAACAAGCATCTTTGAGAGGACAATTTCTAGAGTGCCTGTATTGATTGGAATTTAGCGAAAAACGCAATCGGTTGACATATTGTTTTTTATGCATTTTTTTTAAGGGCTATGACTGTACTTTTGAGAGCAAGAGACGGTAAAGCCAAAGTTTTGCCATTAAGCGATTTGTGAAGCTTCAAAGATGGTCAATTTCACTCTATTTTCAATATGGCAAAAACCAGTGGTGTGACACCTATATGAGCAGGTAGTGAAAAAACGGGAACCAGTCTGGTGTTTTCATTTTCAGGCAGAACCGGCTGAAATTTGGCAGACAAGTAGCTGAGGGGCCTTGAAACAGGATTCTATCAAAAGTTGGGCTCAGGTATTTAGAATTTAATTTTTGAATTGAATTTAGAATTTAAATTAGCGGAATTTCAAAATTTTCGAACCGGCATGTCGAGAATTTTTTCAAAAAATTCTTTGCACCGGATGAAATCTATGGACACTTCGTCTGCAAGTTTTCTAATGCCAAGCAGTTGAATACATGTTCAGATATTTGATTTAATTGTCATTTTAAACTATTTAATTCTAATATAAATTCTTTTATTTTAGAATTTAGAATTGGATTATTTTTCACGAAATGCCAGGAAAAACTTGAAAATGCATCTGAATTGCATGTAAATTGAAAATGCTTGTTTTGGATTTGTAGTGTAAGTAAGACTGGATATGGGCAATTCAGATCCAAGGATCCAAGTGATCCTGCTGGGTCCGGGTTTCGAACCACAGAGCCTACATAATGGCAGTTATGGTCAATCGGAAATTTCTGAATTATTGACCAAAGTTTCATGCAAGCCACCTCTGTAATTTCAAGCTTTGTGTGAATACAGAGCATATTAACTTGAAGGAAAGTTTCCTTAATAAGGGTAGGAAATGTTATTTTGACAGGGGCATTTCCATTGGCTGTGTAAATTCATTGCGGCAAAAGGAGTCTGACCCCCTTTGGACTTAGTCGGGCTGTAAGTACCATTTAATACCTATAATGCTCTTTGCATGTTTTGTCCCATTTCATTGTTTGTCCAGCTGTCTCTACTATCCCCAAACCTGTTTGTCTCTCCTCCCCCTCTCCCTTTATATGAAAACATTGTGGCAGAAGGAGCCAGAATTATATACAGAACCCTCCCCCGAATCGGCCGCTTTCCCTCTCTTTTACTCTGTATCTTTCTCAGTCTCACTCTCTCTTTCTCTCTCTTCCTCCCCTCTCTCTCTCTGTCTCTCTCTCCCCCCCTCTCTCCCGTATTTCTTCTACTGAAAACATTGTAGCAGCAATTCTTAATCATATATATATATGACTGCCCCTCTCTCTCTCTCTCTCTCCCTCTCCCTCTCTTCATTGCAACAACAGCAAAAGGAACCAGACTGCATTTTGGATCTTGGTGTCTGTAAGTACCATTTTAATACCTGTAAGCCTCTTTGCATAGTTTTTCCTAACCCACTGTTTGTCCAGCTTCTATCCCAAACCTGTGTTTGTCTGTCCCCCCCTTTTTTTCTGAAAACTGTGTGGCAGAAGGAGAAAGTATTTTATACAAGACCCTTCCCCAAATCAATCGCTGTCTCTCTTTCACTCTCTATCTTTCACACTCTCTTTCTCTCTCTCTCTCTCTTCCTTCCTTTACCCTCCTCTCTCTCTCTCTTTCTCTCTCTCTCTCTCTCTCCTGTTTTTTTTTTTTTTTCTCTGAAAACATTGCAGCAGCAGTTCTTCATCATATATAGGACTGCCCCCCCCCCTTCTCTCTCTGTCTCTCTGTTTCGGCCAGCATCAGGCCTCGTCAGTAGAGCTGCTATGCACTAGACAGAGTTACTTCCCTTGTTTTCTTATTTCTTGTTTACTTCCTTATTATCATATCTCTCTGTCTTGGGTTATGTTGTTTTGGTATCCAGGCATATGTTTGAATGTTATGGTTTAAGGTCCCTTGTACATAGGTTCTGGATCATGAGGTGCTCATTTTTATATCTCTTTCAGATGCTGTGACTGAAATTCGCATCGCTTCCCTGTGGCTGTGACATCATCAATGTTTGTTGAGCCGACTGGAGATGCTGCACTAATTTCATGCTGTGAATATTCAGGTAATTTCTTCTTTCTTTGAGAAATAACTTCTCTTTCTAGAACAAGCTCAAGATTAAGGGCTTCTCTTTCTTTTTTTCTGTCTTATCTGTTCATGTTTTCCCTATATTCTGTCTGTATCTGGCCCATTCTATTTTCTTTGTTCTTTGCTCTAGATGTTTTCTTCTTACATAATGGGTGATTCTGGATTTGTGTGGTCTTTCATACCTTCCTTTCTGTCATTCTCTCAAATCTATGCACCCAATGACCTACTTACCCAATACTCTAATCCGATCGGACAGGTACCGATAAGCCCAGCTGGGCCTACGTAATGAATTCTGGCCGTCAGGATGTTTGCTTCTATATCAGAGTTTTGAGCTGATTACATCATAGATAGTCTGGTCTGTAGATATTATTCATCGTTTGTCATAGATGAAAACATTGTGACAAAAGGAGCCATGTGTAGTTAAATTTTGCAGTACTGGTATTTCATGAAGATTCGGGTTCATGTCCGTCATATTCAATAAAGGCCATCTGCTTTCCTTCTTTCATATATTCCACCCTTGTTTTGACTGATAATGCTTGACTATAGAATAAAAAGCTTAGAAATGTGCATTTGGCTGGTCACATGGAAGAATTTAGAGATAAAAAATGAAGAAAACCCTGAATTTTAGCCATCAGAATGGGTTTTTTTTTTCAAAAGGCTACTTTTCATGCAATGTTTTCAATTTATATAAATGAAAATGGGTTAAAAAGATAGACAAAAGAATCCAGAAGAGTATACTTTTTATTTCATGTAAATCCATTGGGTTTTGGCTGAGATATGTTTGATTTTGTAAGAGTGGTCATTGGGCTCAAAATTTCCATTTTTTTAGGTCTTGGCCGCAAAAACAACCATGTTAAGAAAAATGGGTTTTCTCTTTGAAAATGGCCCTGATTTCTCTCTGGCTCATTTATTCCTTGTCGCAATACTCGGATTCAGACAAAAGACATAAAAAACCAGACTTGAAAGTCAAATTCCGTTTTATAAAGGTGTCGCACCACTGCGAGTTTGCTTCCGGGTCGTAGTAGTCAAAGGTAGTCCGATGTGAAATTTTGCAGTAGCACTTTTGTTGCACTGTTTCGTGGAGCTGAGAGGGCTTGGTGGTATATAATTTAGATTTGCTTCAAATTTAGGTAGTGGGGGACCATTTAGATGTGATTTTATCATATATTGATTGGACTATTTTATGTCAGTGGAGGGCCAAAAACTTGGGGTCATGGCGGTGAACAAGCATCTTTGAGAGGACAATTTCTAGGGTGCCTGTATTGATTGGGATTTAGCGAAAAACGCAATCGGTTGACATATTGTTTTTTATGCATTTTTTTTAAGGGCTATGACTGTACTTTTGAGAGCAAGAGACGGTAAAGCCAAAGTTTTGCCATTAAGCGATTTGTGAAGCTTCAAAGATGGTCAATTTCACTCTATTTTCAATATGGCAAAAACCAGTGGTGTGACACCTATATGAGCAGGTAGTGAAAAAACGGGAACCAGTCTGGTGTTTTCATTTTCAGGCAGAACCGGCTGAAATTTGGCAGACAAGTAGCTGAGGGGCCTTGAAACAGGATTCTATCAAAAGTTGGGCTCAGGTATTTAGAATTTAATTTTTGAATTGAATTTAGAATTTAAATTAGCGGAATTTCAAAATTTTCGAACCGGCATGTCGAGAATTTTTTCAAAAAATTCTTTGCACCGGATGAAATCTATGGACACTTCGTCTGCAAGTTTTCTAATGCAAAGCAGTTGAATACATGTTCAGATATTTGATTTAATTGTCATTTTAAACTATTTAATTCTAATTTAAATTCTTTTATTTTAGAATTTAGAATTGGATTATTTTTCACGAAATGCCAGGAAAAACTTGAAAATGCATCTGAATTGCATGCAAATTGAAAATGCTTGTTTTGGATTTGTAGTGTAAGTAAGACTGGATATGGGCAATTCAGATCCAAGGATCCAAGTGATCCTGCTGGGTCCGGGTTTCGAACCACAGAGCCTACATAATGGCAGTTATGGTCAATCGGAAATTTCTGAATTATTGACCAAAGTTTCATGCAAGCCACCTCTGTAATTTCAAGCTTTGTGTGAATACAGAGCATATTAACTTGAAGGAAAGTTTCCTTAATAAGGGTAGGAAATGTTATTTTGACAGGGGCATTTCCATTGGCTGTGTAAATTCATTGCGGCAAAAGGAGTCTGACCCCCTTTGGACTTAGTCGGGCTGTAAGTACCATTTAATACCTATAATGCTCTTTGCATGTTTTGTCCCATTTCATCGTTTGTCCAGCTGTCTCTACTATCCCCAAACCTGTTTGTCTCTCCTCCCCCTCTCCCTTTATATGAAAACATTGTGGCAGAAGGAGCCAGAATTATATACAGAACCCTCCCCCGAATCGGCCGCTTTCCCTCTCTTTTACTCTGTATCTTTCTCAGTCTCACTCTCTCTTTCTCTCTCTTCCTCCCCTCTCTCTCTCTGTGTCTCTCTCTCCCCCTCTCTCTCCCGTATTTCTTCTACTGAAAACATTGTAGCAGCAATTCTTAATCATATATATATATGACTGCCCCTCTCTCTCTCTCTCTCCCTCTCTCTCTCTTCATTGCAACAACAGCAAAAGGAACCAGACTGCATTTTGGATCTTGGTGTCTGTAAGTACCATTTTAATACCTGTAAGCCTCTTTGCATATTTTTTCCTAACCCACTGTTTGTCCAGCTTCTATCCCAAACCTGTGTTTGTCTGCCCCCCCCCCTTTTTTTACTGAAAACTGTGTGGCAGAAGGAGAAAGTATTTCATACAAGACCCTTCCCCAAATCAATCGCTGTCTCTCTTTCACTCTCTATCTTTCACACTCTCTTTCTCTCTCTCTCTCTTCCTTCCTTTACCCTCCTCTCTCTCTCTCTTTCTCTCTCTCTCTCTCTCCTGTTTTTTTTTTTTTTTCTCTGAAAACATTGCAGCAGCAGTTCTTCATCATATATAGGACTGCCCCCCCCCCTTCTCTCTCTGTCTCTCTGTTTCGGCCAGCATCAGGCCTCGTCAGTAGAGCTGCTATGCACTAGACAGAGTTACTTCCCTTGTTTTCTTATTTCTTGTTTACTTCCTTATTATCATATCTCTCTGTCTTGGGTTATGTTGTTTTGGTATCCAGGCATATGTTTGAATGTTATGGTTTAAGGTCCCTTGTACATAGGTTCTGGATCATGAGGTGCTCATTTTTATATCTCTTTCAGATGCTGTGACTGAAATTCGCATCGCTTCCCTGTGGCTGTGACATCATCGATGTTTGTTGAGCCGACTGGAGATGCTGCACTAATTTCATGCTGTGAATATTCAGGTAATTTCTTCTTTCTTTGAGAAATAACTTCTCTTTCTAGAACAAGCTCAAGATTAAGGGCTTCTCTTTCTTTTTTTCTGTCTTATCTGTTCATGTTTTCCCTATATTCTGTCTGTATCTGGCCCATTCTATTTTCTTTGTTCTTTGCTCTAGATGTTTTCTTCTTACATAATGGGTGATTCTGGATTTGTATGGTCTTTCATACCTTCCTTTCTGTCATTCTCTCAAATCTATGCACCCAATGACCTACTTACCCAATACTCTAATCCGATCGGACAGGTACCGATAAGCCCAGCTGGGCCTACGTAATGAATTCTGGCCGTCAGGATGTTTGCTTCTATATCAGAGTTTTGAGCTGATTACATCATAGATAGTCTGGTCTGTAGATATTATTCATCGTTTGTCATAGATGAAAACATTGTGACAAAAGGAGCCATGTGTAGTTAAATTTTGCAGTACTGGTATTTCATGAAGATTCGGGTTCATGTCCGTCATATTCAATAAAGGCCATCTGCTTTCCTTCTTTCATATATTCCACCCTTGTTTTGACTGATAATGCTTGACTATAGAATAAAAAGCTTAGAAATGTGCATTTGGCTGGTCACATGGAAGAATTTAGAGATAAAAAAATGAAGAAAACCCTGAATTTTAGCCATCAGAATGGGTTTTTTTATTCAAAAGGCTACTTTTCATGCAATGTTTTCAATTTATATAAATGAAAATGGGTTAAAAAGATAGACAAAAGAATCCAGAAGAGTATACTTTTTATTTCATGTAAATCCATTGGGTTTTGGCTGAGATATGTTTGATTTTGTAAGAGTGGTCATTGGGCTCAAAATTTCCATTTTTTTAGGTCTTGGCCGCAAAAACAACCATGTTAAGAAAAATGAGTTTTCTCTTTGAAAATGGCCCTGATTTCTCTCTGGCTCATTTATTCCTTGTCGCAATACTCGGATTCAGACAAAAGACATAAAAAACCAGACTTGAAAGTCAAATTCCGTTTTATAAAGGTGTCGCACCACTGCGAGTTTGCTTCCGGGTCGTAGTAGTCAAAGGTAGTCCGATGTGAAATTTTGCAGTAGCACTTTTGTTGCACTGTTTCGTGGAGCTGAGAGGGCTTGGTGGTATATAATTTAGATTTGCTTCAAATTTAGGTAGTGGGGGACCATTTAGATGTGATTTTATCATATATTGATTGGACTTTTTTATGTCAGTGGAGGGCCAAAAACTTGGGGTCATGGCGGTGAACAAGCATTTTTGAGAGGACAATTTCTAGGGTGTCTGTATTGATTGGGATTTAGCGAAAAACGCAATCGGTTGACATATTGTTTTTTATGCATTTTTTTGAAGGACTATGACTGTACTTTTGAGAGCAAGAGACGGTAAAGCCAAAGTTTTGCCATTAAGCGATTTGTGAAGTTTCAAAGATGGTCAATTTCACTCTATTTTCAATATGGCAAAAAACCAGTGGTGTGACACCTTAAGCGATGACTTGGTACAGCCTAGATTCGTGCGCACTGCATGTACGATCTCTGCTTGTGCACCTAGAATACGTGTGTGCAAAGTATTTAAAGTATAGAATAAAAAGCTCTGAAGAAGCAACATGTAAGAATGTCTAAGAAGGCAACGCAACCGTTCCAAGCCGTTATAAATTTGTCAAAAAAAATCCTGCTGTTGAGAAAAATCTCCAATGAAAGCTTCCATGTTAACTCGGTATCGCCTTTCTCTTTCCGATCATAGGCTGAGTGTTGAATTGAAATAAGACTTACAATTAGGGACAGATTTTAATATTAAGACTGTACTTTAAATGGGTAATTATCATTTTCACTGAGATTGGCAACAAATAGAAGCGTGCCGTTGTAAAGACGCTGTCGTCGAAGAGTATGTTTCTGCGTGTCCCTTAACTTGTTTAGTTCACGACAGCTATTTTTAGATACATACATAATGCGCTATTTTTAGAGACGATATCTGTGTAAGCGATAGGCTATGGCGTACCCTTGTGGACGAAATGGTTGTTTCAAAGGTTTGAACAGTTAAATAGCTCAGTCTTTATAGACATATTCATTATCACAAAGGCACAGCTGCAAGTTATTTACAACAGAAATTGGGTTTTTTACCGAATAATTAGAAAACTATGTTTTATCTCGTAAACCGGAACTTGGGACAGGAAGCAGTACAAGGCCGGAGGTACGCTTACGTCACCCCATAGATCAGGATGATAACAATGAGAGCCTGGTTGCTACGCAACCAGGCGACTCAAAAATGCCATCTAGCGGAAGATAATGCGGAACCCTATGACATTTTTATACAAGTTTTTTTTTTTCTCTCAATCACATTCAAATGTTATTTTATTCCTACTTAAACTTTTAGTCTGAGATACATGAATCGCACGCTGATAAAATCGAAGACGACGGAGAAAAGATTCGTATGTACACAGTATCAAATAGTCCAAATATAGTATGATGAAGTAACCCGCGTGCTGAATACGTTCAGACTGGTTTGCTATCTGATTGGTTCAAAAAGTTATGCTAAAGCATTCATTCGCGATTAACACTTAAGCTGCTAAGCGCGAATCACTGACCTTTTTCGGACAGTGTGGATCAAAGATCAGACTGCACGGAACGTGGAGTCTGATCTTGGATCTACACTGTCCGATAAGGAGATATTTTTCTCCGAAAAAAAATAAATTTGAAATAACATCATTCGGGTTCTTATTATCGGCTTGAAGGTTTTATTTAACCCTTAGGCTGCTAAGCGCGACTTACTGTCTTTTTCCGGACAGTGTAGATTAAGATCAGACTGCACAGAACGTGCAGTCTGATCTTAGATCTACACTCTCCGATAAGGAGATATCTTTCCCTCGAAAGTACCTTTGCAATAGCAAATTTCGGGTGTTTACTGTCGGCTTGAAATTTTCATTTCACTTATTTAGCAGAATAAGGGTTAACTTATGTAACCATATTCGCAAGCCAAGATGACGATCACTACGTGGATCTTACCCCTTGGCTGATCGGATCTTACCCTTTGGCTGATCGAGCTGAAATTTGTTAGCTTCGCGATACGTATAATCATTGGTTGCAGTCAGGACTGAAAGTACCAATCAAATAGCGCGTTGCATTTGCTATCCAACATAAGCAGAACGTAAAAAATTCAACAACAACTAAACAAGTATTATTATTATTATTATTATTATTATAAAAAAGTCAATAATTGCATTATTTTGTTGTTGAAAGCTGTAGATAAATGACAAAAGAAATATTATGTTGTAGTAACTTTCCCAATGCGTGTAATTTTGCTTGTCGCTGCGTCAGAAATTTTTTACATCTCGCCCGACCTTCGGTCTCCCGCAAAATCATAATATTCTTACGCAGCTTGAAGCAAATACTAGCTCTCAGAAGTTTACCTAAACGTATGGATTTCTCTTTTTAACGCAGTGCCTCTTAAACAAAAGTTGCAGCAGACGAATTTGATTGAATGGTGTTTTACGCCTCTTTCCACATTATTTCAGTCATATCACGGCGACAGCTCACATATTCATGTATTTCCTGGGTTCTACCAGTACAAGGCTAAGGCTCTGAAGTGCCTTGCCCAAGGGCACCCCCACGAAAAACCTAGTGGATCCAGTGAGGCTCTAACCCGTGACCTCCAGGTCACGAGACCTACATTTTACATCTGAGCCATGGGGGACCTTCAGACGAATTTGAAATAATTCTCGTAAAATATGGATAACCATGGAAAAACAACAATGTACATACGAGTAGATCTAGCATTGAACAAATGAGATAGACATTTTCAGTCATTACTAAAGATGCAATTTCAAACTTTTGTCACTGTTTTTGTCAGATTGTCTGGAAAAGAAGTGGTCAGTGTGAATCCAGTATCAAACTGCACGTTCTCTGCAATCTGATCCTGGATATACACTGTCCACATGTGCAAATAAATCCGGGTTTACCCTATACTTACAATGACGACTTTTAACGACTCTGAGGAAGAGGGCTTTTGAAAACATTGTGGGAAAAGGAGAAAATGCTGGTAACCAGCATTTTCTCCTTTTCCGACAATGTTTTTCTACCCTATCAAAGAAAAACCACAGCATTTGAACCACAATAAAATGGTGCGTCTGCAAATGCTTTCAATTTGGACGGGTCTAAAATTTTGTCGTGTGGTAAAGGGTTAAGCGCTGCAAGGTTTGAGGTTGAATATGCCATTATAAACGAGCCGCACTCCGGCAAAAGGGGGCTTAATGCATCTCCGTGATGCATGATATCAAGCAAGTCATCGCATAATTATGGATCCATAAAATCCATTTTGTGTAACAACCGACTGAATCATGAGGTAGACTGGTCCTTTGACATGTAGAAAATTGACCGAATGTAAAAAGATTCGACCCATGTGAGCCTGCGCGGACTGCGCAGGCTGACATGAGTCGATATTTTTTGCGGGTACATCAAGCCCCCCCCCCCCCCCCCTTTGCACAGAGCATTGCTCAAATACAGTATGTGAAAGCAGTGTGGTAACGGGAGTCATTTCTCGTATCGAGTAATTGCTCGCGTTGCCACAATACTTTCCAACTTGTCTGCTCAACACTTTTACAAACGACAAAATTTTGGACTTGTCCAATTTGCAGACGACAATATAAATGTGACTCAACAATTGAATTTGTTTGTGAAAGGACAGAAAATATTGCGGATGAAGGAGAAAGTAATTGTTACCAGCATTTTCCCCTTTTCCCACATTGTTTTCAAAAGGCTTCTTTCTAAAAGTTGTTAAAATTTGGGATTGTATGGTAAACGGTTTAACCCTTTACCACTCAATGCCGCCTTTTAACGACCCTGGGAAAGAAGCTCTTTGAAAACATTGTGAGAAAAGGAGAAAATGCTGGTAACCGGCATTTTCTCCTTTTTCCACGATGTTTTCTATCATTTATAAGAAATTGCACCATTTGAGCCACATTGAAATTGTCGTCTGCAAATGCTTTCAATTTGGACAAAGCTAAAACGGTTTAAGACGCAAAAAGTAGTCTGCGGATCAAAACTGTTGGATTGAAAGATTTGTGACAGTCTATAAAACTAAATATAGAAATCGTTTATTAGAAAGAGAATAAATAAACGAAATTGGCACATATTTTTTGTAATATTTTATTTTTCAACTTTATGAATTAACAAACGAATATTATCGAAAGTCAAAAATGAATATTAAACTTAATAACTGCATGAATATAAAAGTTTGCAGAAAAAGATAAATAAGAGTGGTGTGCATTTTCGGGGAGACTTCATGGCTTACGGGTGTCTTAATGATAGAGTTATATAGCAATAAAAATGAAATACCATCAATGTTACTTTTACTTGAAGATGGACATGAGCCAAGCTCTGTGAAAAGGGGGCTTAATGCACCTGCAAAAGGTATCGACCCAGGTCAGCCTGCGCAGTCCGCGCAGGTTGACCTGGGCCGAAACTTTTTGCTATGGGCCAATTTTCTGCATGTCAAAGGACCAGTGTACCACATAATTCTACACTGTCCGATAAAGAGATATTTTTCCTCCGAAAATAAGTTTGAAAAAAACATTACACGGGGTTTTACCATCGACTTGAAAGTTTTATTTAACTTATTTAGCAGGATAAGAGTAAAATACAAGGATGTTTTCCAAGTCGTATAGCAGCAAATCTGTTACAGACAGTACATAGTTATACCATATTATAAACATGAATAGAGTCACCTAGACCGACCACCACAAGTTTGTTTCCAAGAGGCTCAACGGCGACATCTTGCGGCGAAACAGCAACAGTCATTGCTTTGATAAGGCCGCCATCTGGTCCAATTTGCAGAATTTGTCCGGAATCGTGCGAACAAACATAAAGGTTCCCCTCACTGTCTAGCGTCATTCCACGTAAGTCTGTCCGCCTGTACGAGTTTTGATACAAAACAACGCCATCATAGTTAAAGCACGTGACTGTGTCCCTATCTGACATGTACATATATCTTTTTATAGAATCGTAAGCCACGCCTCCAGTGCCTTTGACATCACGTTTCCTTGATATTGTCCTCTCTACTCGTCCATTCTTTCCGACGACGGACAAGCTTCTCACTGGTTTAGAGTAGCATATTCCCATGATCTTTCCCTCAAAGTCACATATTCTATATGTTCTGAATGTGGAATGCAATTCCTGCTTTTGGACGAGGAATTTGTCATCAAATGACATCAGTTTTAAAGTACATTCTTCTGGGAGAGCAATAACTATCATCTTTTCTGCTCTGAGGAAGCATGCACCGCGAGGTGGTGTATTAAGCTTTGTTGAAGATCTATAAGTGCCAAACTGGTCAAATAATTTGACAGATAGGTTATTGTAGTCAGACAATAGCACTTCACCTGATGGTGCAATATCAACAGAATTAAAGATACATCCATTTCTGTCACCTTTAATCTTCCCGTAAAAAGATATCATCTTCTTCGCTGAACTATTTCGGAATGGTTTAAAGCTTGAATTTTTATCTGTCTTTTCAATCGTTCCTAAACTGTCTACAATAGTCGCCAATTTGACAAGGTTTTCATTGGGTATGAATACTAGATCTGCTTCTTTAAAGTTGAGTCTTTCTTCATCTACCATCTGCTCATACTTGGCACATTCCTCTATCGTGGTCGACTGCGCCAGAACCTGCTGGTAGTCTGTGCCCACGGCGATCGTGTTCTCCATTGTGGATATGGAACTCAGAATGGAACTTCGGAGTCCTTGGCTGCGGTCTAATTTATCTTGCAGTGATTCTTCATAAGGCAATGAAACGGCTTGTAAATCGTTTCTTAGCTTGTCTTCAAGTTCATCCAGAAGTTCTACAACCGAATTCCTAAGTTTAGATACCTCATCAAGAATTGCAAGTTTACGAGACATCAGTCTATCTTTACACGCCTCAGTTGTTGCTAATATGCTATCGACTGCCGTAATACAGTGGCGTAGTCGTTGTATCAATTCGTTGTCTAATTTCTTAGGTCTAATATTTCGCGCCAGTTTGTTAAAGCCAATGACAGTATCACAATAGCGATGGTTGACGACGGCGCATGTTGGACAAATGGCACACTGATGCTTGTGACAATACATATCCATCAGCTTGCCCCTGTGGTCAGGACAGGTTTCGTATGGTCGTATCATCCTGAACGACTTCTCCCCTGCGTCTTCTATATCCATCAAAGCATGTCCTTTCGTGATCTTCATTCCTCGATGACTCTTGGTACACATGTCGCACAAAGCTTCTCTACATGTTGGACACCAGAAAACAGCTGTGACATTATCATCACTTTGCATGCACGGGTCACATCTCCTGTTCACTGTCCGCAGTGTGAGAGCCATACTTTTGTTCTCAGATCTAGTCGTCTGACTTCCAATCACCGAAGAATTGCTAGTCAGAGGCCTACGTAACATAGCTGTGATCTCAGATTCCTTTCGACCAAACGGCTTATAGTGCGGATTCGTATGTATGCCGTGGCAAGTTGGACATGAAAAATATCTCTTGTTTTTTCCTTGTGACGTAAAAATGTAGCTGTCCAAACAACCGCTACAGAAAGAATGCAAGCACGATAAATGTTTCGGATTTTGAAACCTATTGTGACAAAGTTGACAGTTCAGTAAGTTGTCCGAGAATGCATTTATTGCCGATTTTCCCGTTTTAATTTTGGTTTCTGTGAGCTTAAACGTCTCTCCGATAGTTGAATCGCTGTCTGTTCCAGAAAACATTATAAGTCTTTGTTTAATATTTCATTTCGCCTTTCACAGCATTACCAAGATCCTGTTTCATACCACAATCCAAAAATTAATTCAAATTACAGTGTATAGCCACAGTTTCAAATACTTTCCTCGCTCAAGTTCCATTAAAAGTTACAATTTTCAGTCACAATATAGTTAACAAAGCATTTTAACAAATCTTCAGTAAAGCGCAATCAAGCATTAAAACTCGCTGAACTGTTTCATTGATTTCAAAAAGACAATTTGCGTTATCTGGGTTAAGATATGAAAAGACAATGTAGCTCAATACAGACTGCAGACGACTTTTTCTGTCCTGCTGTCGTCCAATCTTGGTAACATTTTGGAAAAAGATTTAAACCTGTGAGTTTTAACCCTATTCAGCCGGGGTTATATCAGCAATTGAGAGGCGCTCTGGCAAAAAGGGGGTTTAACCCTATCCCACACAATCCCGAGTTTTAACGACCCTGAAAAGAAACCTTTTAAAAACATTGTGGGAAAAGTAGAAAATGCTGGTAACCAGCATTTTCTCCTTTTCCCACAATGTTTTCTGTCTTTTTTACAGACAAATCTCACCATATGAGCCATATCGAATTTGTCGTCTGCAAATGCTTTCAATTTGGATAAGAGTAAAATTTTGTCGTGTGGTAATGCCGCCTTTTTACGCCCCTGGGAAAGAAGCCTTTTGAAAACATTGTGGGAAAAGGAGAAAATGCTGGTAACCAGCATTTTCTCCTTTTCCCACAATGTTTTCTACCCTATCAAAGAAAAATTGCACCATTTGAGCCACGTTGAAATTATCATCTGCAAATGCATTCAATTTGGACAAGGCTAAAATCTTGTCGTCTGGTAAAGGGTTAATGCATCTCCGTGATGCATCATACCAAGCAAGAAATCACATAGTATGGATGCATAAAATCCATCTTGTCTAAAAACCGGCTGAACCCTGAGGTAGAATGGTCTTTGTCTAAAAACCGGCTGAACCCTGAGGTAGAATGGTCCTTGTCTAAAAACCGGCTGAACCCTGAGGTAGAATGGTCCTTGTCTAAAAACCGGCTGAACCCTGAGGTAGAATGGTCCTTGTCTAAAAACCGGCTGAACCCTGAGGTAGAATGCTCCTTGTCTAACAACCGGCTGAACCCTTGCACATGCAGAAAGTATACCGAAAGCAAAAAGATTCGACACAGGTCGACCAGGCTAACCAAGGTCGATAACTTTTAACAGATGCATTTAACCCCCTTTTTACAGCGCATGGCTCAAATATATTTCCGTATGGGGCGAAGCAGGGGATAAAATAACACAAAATAAGACGAAGCTTAATTTGTTTCAATTTTATCGTTTTTTTTTTTTTCTAACAATTTAGCCCTTTTTTCTCCCCTCGAGCAAAATCAAAACTCTGATCGTGGATCTATATCGTCCGCTTGAAAAGTCAGGTCCGTCTAATAAGATTCTTTAACGTTTCAGAGGAATACATTTTCCGTCGTCGAGAGGGGTCGAGTCTATATAAGCTATTCTTTTCGAAAACGGGGCTTAATGCATCTGCGAAAAGTATCGACCAGATAAGCCTGCGCAGTCCGCACAGGTTGATCTTGGACGAAACATTTCTGCTATTGGTCTATTTTCTGCATGTCAAATGAACAGTCTGTCTCATGATCAAGTTGATTTTTAGTAAAAATGAATTTCATGGATCTATAACTGCTTGGTATACACCAGCACAGCGATGCATTAAGCCCCCTTTTTCCGGAGTGTGGCCCATATTATGTTTTGCGCTGAAAAAGTCTATTGTTTCGATATTGTATCTGCGTTTTTCACGATCTTTTCATAACAGTCATACTTCTTAATCCCTACGCTGCTAAGCACGACTCACTGACTTTTTGCGGACAGTGGAGATCAAGATCAGACTGCACAGAGCGTGCAGTCTGATCTTGGATCTACACTGTCCGATAAGGAGATGTTTTTTCTCAGTAAGTTCAAACAGTAAGTTTGAAATAACATAATTCAGGTTTTTACCATCGGCTTGAAAGCTTAATTTATACAGCAGGATAAGGGTTAAATATTTTACCCGTGACTAAATTTTGAACTCGTCCAAACTGAAACCATTTCCAGACGACAAATTCAATATTGCTCAAATGTTTGATTTGCCTTTGAAAGATAAAAAAAAATTGTGGTAAAGAGAAAAAAGCTGGTTATACCCCATTTTTTTCCTTTACTACAATGATTTCAGGAGCCTTCTCTTTCGGACTATTTGGTAAAGGGTCAATTAACCTGTAGACTACGACAGGCGTCTTGCAGCAGACAATTTGTGAACAGAAATGTCTGATGTGCAGCTGAACAGCAAGTCTTTAACGTCAACAGTTTATGTTTATATCGGGGCGGAGGTACATTTTTTTTTTTTTCCTCCTTTTATCTCAACCATTATACTTTTCACTTTTTTTAACCCTAAGCACGACTCGAGGAGCTTTTGTGGACAGTGTAGATCAAGATCTTTGATCTACACTGTCCTATACGGTATTTCCTTTCCGGTGAAAACAACTTTGAAACTGCAATATTTGGGTTTTTTGAGTGGAATTATTCGTTTCATTTATTTAGCAGTTAGACATTTTTTTAGATATTTTTTTTCCGATCTTAAAACACCGGCCTGGTTTTATATATCCAATTAAAGACAAAGACCTTCCATGAAATTTTAATTATGTGTGTGTGTGTGGGGGGGGGGGGGGGGGGCTGTGAGGGGGCTATTTGAAAGACCCTGAAAAAGAAAGCTTTTGAAAACATTGTAGGAAAATGGGAATATGCTTGGAACCAACATTTTTTCTTACTTTCCCGCAATGCATGCAGTTGTCAACATTATTTGAGTCATGCTCTGTGAGAAGGGGGCTTAATGCATCTGCCAAAAGTATAGACCCAGGTCAGCCTGCACAGTCTGGGCAGGCTGACCTGGACCGAAACTTTTCGCTATTGGTCAAATTTGTGTATGTCAACGGACGAGGCTACCTCATGATTCAGTTGGTTATTAGACAAAATGGACTTTGTGGATCCATAATTATGTGATGTCTTGCTTGGCATCATGCATTACGGAGATGCATTAAGCCCCCTTTTTTGCCAGAGCATGACTAATTTAATTTATTCATTCCTGGGTTTCACAAGTATTAAGTGCTGAGGAAAAAAGACTTCCCCAGGAAGGCATGGATAAATGCAGTGGTAACCGAGCAGCGTTTCACACCGAACATACAAATTTACCATCATAAGGCATGGGTCCTGCAGTTCCTTGCCCGAGTGACGATCGCCCTCACTAGGATTGGACAAGCAGGGATGTAGCTGCCGGTGCACAATACGCAGTTTTGTACACTTTGCTAACAATAAATGGATAAACAAATAAATGAGTCATACTCTGTGAAAAGGGGACTTAATACATCTGCAAAAAGTATCGGTCCGTGCCAGCCTGCGCAGTCCACGCACGCTGACATTGTTCGAGACTTTTTTGCCATTGGTACATTTTGCGCACGTCCAAGGACCATTCTACCTCGTGATTCAGTCGGGGTTTTTCACAAAATTGATTTTATGTATTCATAACTATGTGATCACCTGCTTGGTATAATTCATCACGGAGATGCATGAAACCACCTTTCGCCAGAGCAAAGCTAAACTAAATAAATAAGAAAGACAAAAAAAAAAAAAAGAAAGTCACGAGAGGCCACCAAATACCTTCTACAATTTAAAGATTTTCTGGGGAGACCTTCCAGACGCTCCTGAAAAATCCCCCCTCCTTCCCCCAACCCCTTCTGGGCATAATACCTTCGGTATAATACAGCGCATAATACCTTCGGTATTACTTTTGCGTACGCTTTATTTTGGGCTAGCTACGCCCCTGAAAAGGAATCCAATTCAGCTGCCTTATCTGCTGACCCACACAGGATTAAATACTTTAGAGTATGGACAGGGATTTTTGAAAAGTGCTAGCCAGCAATTACAAGGCCTTTCATCAGACAGAACAGCTTGACTGGAAAGGTTAATTAGCTTAGCAGAACAGAACATCCAACACCAACTCTAACGCTAGGTTAAATAGAGGATCTTACATGAATGGTGTATAGACTAAAGGTAATGATGCAAGATATTTTTGTCTATCATTCGTTTTATGTGATAAATAGAGGATCTTACATGAGTGTTTATGTATCCTCATTTTTATCCAACGAGTTGACTAAAATATATGACGCGAAGCCTTGGCGAGCGTCAAATACATTTTAGTCAACGAGTTTCACACTAACGCCGACGCCGGAAGTAGTGCAATACCTCCCTCTGGACTCAGTGCAGGCGAAAAAGCGAAAATCCTGGGTGGAACAGTAAACTTAGTCGAGACTTTTTAGTGACTGATTGATTGATTGATTGTATGGTGTTTACCACCGTTTTCAACATTATTTCAGTTATATCCCGGCGGCCAGTGCACCTATCCATAGTTTCCTAAAGTTTCTTTTACAAGTACTCTGCACAATATTCTTTCCAAGCCACTGGCTGCTTTCCCACATAACCATCGTCGAAACAGTGGTCAGCGGTGAGAGAGGAATGAATCCTGTCGCAATAACTATCATCAGTCTTCGGAAAGAAATTGACCGAGCCGGGGAGTGAACCAGCGAGCTCCCCGATCTCAAGTCCCGTACGCTACCGACTGAGCTATAGGGGCATGGCGACTTTTTGGTGAAAAGAAATCGCATCTTAAAATGAAAATAGGTATCAACAACACTGACAAAATTGAAAAAAAAAAAAGATTCTATTATTGAAATAAATTATAAGACTTTCATTTACAAAAGTTAAAATCGTAAATTTATGTTCAGTTATAAAACAAAAGCTCACAAAATGTTCTAGTTATAATAAAAGGTTTTCTAGTATTCTGGCTAAACGTCCAAGTACTGTGTATCTCCTTAAACAAATTTGTGCGCAGTGGACGACGGACGTTTTGTAAATAAGCAGCGCTCTGTCAAAAGGGGGTTTAATGCATCTCCGTGATCTATTATACCAAGCAAGTCATCGTGTAATTAAAGATCCATAAAATCAATTTTGTCTAACAGCTGGCTGAATTATGAGGTAAGAACGGTCCTTAAATGCAGGAAATTGAACAATAGCAAAAAGTGTCGATTCAGTTCAACCTGCGCGGACTGCGCAGGCTGACCTGAGTCGATACTTTTTATCCATGCACTAAACCCCCTTTCTCACAGAGCATGGCTCAAATATTCTCGCAGAATATTTGAGCCATGCTCTGTGAAAAGGGGGGCTTAATGCGTCTGCAAAAAAAACAAAAAGTATCGATTCAGATCAGCCTGCACAGTCTGGTCAAATTTCTGCATGTCAAAGTACCAGTCTTCCTCATGATTCAGTTGCTTGTTGGACAAAGCTGATTTTATGGATCCCTAATTACATGTATGTGGAGTCTTGCTTAGTAAAATGCATCACGGAGATGCATTAAGGCCCCTTCTCACAAAGCATGGCTCATTTACAATCGGCACGATATTCAGGGTAAATTTTTACCACCTGCCAATATTTTAGACTGGTTCAAATAGAAAGCATTTGGAGACGACAGATTGATTGCGACTAAAATTATGAAATTTGTCTTTGAATGGGTAGAAAACATGGTGGGAAAAGGGGAAAATGTTGGTTACCAGCATTTTTTTTCTTTCTCTACAATGTTTTCAAAAGTCATCTTCATTTGGCTCGTTAAAACTCGGGATTGTGTGGTAAAAGGTTTTGAGTACATGAACGGTGTGAACACTTCGTGGTCAAAGAAAATACAGTTCTTAACTTGCCATATTTTCACATATTCCTTATCCTTCTCTCTTATCAAGCTTTCATAGCGTCATTAGGCTGCTAAGGGTGATTTAAGGGCCTTTTGCGAACAGTGTAGATCAAGATCAGACTGCACAGAACGTGCAGTCTGATCATGGATCTACACTGTCCGATAAAAAAGTAAGGTTGAAATAGCATTAGTCGGGTTTTTACTAGCGTCTTGAAAGTTTTAACGTATTTAGCAGGATATGGGTTAATTATTTAAAACTGAAACTGGTCTGTCTGGGGATCCATCAGATTTTGAAGTACTGTCTGTTGTATTGCATGTGCCAAATTTATGGTCAACGGAAATACAATTCGTAGCTTGCCAAGTCTCCATTTTTTTTTTCTGTTTTATCAAGCATTCATGGCCTCATTTGGCTCGTTAACTACATGTATTTAACTTTAATTGATTCGTCTGTGGCTCCATAAGATTTTGAAGTATCGTCTGCTGAAGTGCCAGCGTCGTTTTGCGACGATTTTTTTCTGCCATGGTGTCCATTCCGAAGGCCAAAGCACCAAAAATATCTTACAAGTAAAATTTACTGTATCTACAGTGAAGTTTTTTTTTTTTTTCTGTACAAAAAAGGCATATACATGTATAAAACTTTTGAGATCTTGACGAGGTACTTAAAAGGTTTTTTTTATTTTTCTAGAAATGTATTAAAAATTGCCTAAGTGCTTAATTTCAAACCATGAATTTTTTTAAACATCCACAGTTTCATCTGGTGCGTCAATTACTATCTGAATTTTGATTGGTTCGGCGGGGGCTCCATCAGACTTAGAATTACTGTCCGATGAAATGTCGTCTGCTTCTTCTTTTTCCTCTAAATCTACACCAGCAACGGGTTCTATTTCGTAGTGGACGGTAAATTTAGGCATCCAATAGAAAAGTCGTCTTTCCCATACCGATGGTGCTCGGCAATTTCCGCGGCTCTTGAGTTCGCTTTCAAGTTCCTCCGTTGGAAAGAAAGCCTTTTCTTCTACTTGCCAGTCATAGAGCCTGGATTAAAGAGACAATGCCAATTTGTTAACCTACGCTAAAATATTCTTTTCATTCTATTTAAAATGTATATTTTAAATGTACATCTAGAAATCAAACACCTACAGAAGCCAGTGTGAGGAATTTTATATTGTCCAAGTATACAACGCTAAAGAAAACAGCCGTGGAAAACAAAAATTTAGAATGTTTTACTAAAGGTTGGGAGGACTTTGTTTGTTTTATCAATCCTTCGCGTGATTAATACTTTCATTTTTGTAAACCTAGGAAGATTCGCCTTTTCGTCTATACCTTTTTCCTCCTTGTTTTTTTTATTCTTTGTTACTTTCCTTGACATGTTTTTTTCTTTGCTCGTGTTTTATTGTCCTTAACAGTATATAATCATTACTCTGTGATAAATTTTGTAAGACGTGGAGAGGGATGGCTCCCCGAACCTCACACGCCAAAGTACGGGGACAATAAAATGCACTAAAAAAAATTATTAATTTTGAATATATCTTTAACCCTTTCCCAAACAAGCCCTGGTTTTCACATGTCTGCTGTACAAGTCTTTTGAAAACACTGTGGGAAAAGGAGAAATTGCTCGTAACGAGCAATTTCTCCTTTTCCCACAGTGCTTTCTACCCTTTTTGATAACTTTCTGCCATTTTCATCAAATTTAAAATTGTCGTCTGCAAACTCTTTCAATTTGGACCAGTCCAAAATTTGTCGTTTGGGAAAGGATTAAAGCTTTGCGTCATAAAGCCTCTTTTGCACATAATGATATGATTACCTAGAGTTTGGTTTAGCCTATCAGAAATCGCGTTACTTTGAAATTTAAAAAAAAAAAAGTCTTTTTGGAAAATTAGACAAAGAATGTTATTAACCCTTAGGCTGCTTACCGCTACTCACTGACCTTTTGCGGACAGCGTAGATCAAGATCAGACTGCACAGAACGTGCAGTCTGATCTTTGATCTACACTGTCCGATAAGGAGATATCTTTCCTCCAACAATACCTTTGAAACAGGAAAGTTTGGGCTTATACTATCGGCTTGAAAGTTTCATTTCTTTTATTCAGCAGGATAAAGGTTAATAAAAACCAGCGAATACAGACCCTGGCAGGTCAATCACAAGGAGTTTTTACCATCTATAAATGTGATACTTTCCGAGCGTCATTATCGCTAAGTATGAAAAAGACCAACGGTTCTTCACACTTTACGCCCTCTTCACATATTAAGTTTCCTTTGCAGTAAATGTAGATCAAGATCAGACAGCACAGAACGTCAGTCTGATCTTTGACCCACACTGTCCGCTTTGCTGAGGCATTCTGGACCAAAACGAACATGAAACAGTGTCTTAGAATCAACTGGGGTCTTATCTCTGGACGGGCAATGTTCGTTTGGCTTATTCAGCGCTCTATGGATTAATGTTAGAATTTCTACGATGTTAAAAGATAAATAAAAAACCTGGATGACTCGTTAGTGAGACGATGCGTCTGAATACCGCCTAATGATGTACGTCATTATCTATTTTCTATTATCTATTGTCGACAGATGATCTTAGAATAATGAGGTGGGGAGAGTTCCTGAACTCGGAATTGCGACATTCTCCGGTTTCTGGTACTTCCGGTGATCATTAGGAGTGTATGGATAATTTATTTACAAAATATCTCTCTTCATTCTTTTCAACTCCGTAAGGGACATAAATACCCTTTCCAGAAAGCATTGTTCATGGCCATACGGTCAAAGCGAAAATTGATTGATTGTATTGTGTTTAACGCCGTTTTCAATATTATATCAGTTATATCGTGGCGGCCAGTGCACCTATCCATGCTCTCCTGGAATTTCCTTTTTTACTAGTATTCCGCACAATATTCTTTCCAAGCCACTGGCTGCTTTCCAACATAACCATCGTCAAAACAGTGGTCAGCGGTAAGAGAGTAATGAATCCTGTCTTAATGACTATTATTAATCCTCAGAAAAATATTGGCCGAGCCGGGGATAGAACCAGCAACCCCTGCTCTCAAGTCATGCACGTTACCGACTGAGCTACCGGGGATCGGCGTCAAAGCGAAAAAAAACGATCTTAGAATATTACAGGGAGAAGTTACTAAACGCGAAATCACGACATTTCCAGATTACGGGTACGGCGGGTAAACAATAGGAGGGCATCAACTGATGTAAAAAAAAAAAAGAAGTATCTGTTGTAGAAATTCGACCCGCTACGAAACAATTCCATGTTCACCTGACCCTGAGGAAGCAGCCTATTGAAAACATTTTGGAAAAAGGAGAAAATGCTGGTAACCAGCATTTTCTTCTTTTCTCACAATGTTTTCTATCCATCCGAAGATAGAAATCATGATTTGAACCCACAGGTGGTCTGCATTCGCTTTTAATTTGGACGCATTTACAATGTGTCGTTTGGTATAAAATTTCCCCGCTAGCTTTAGCGGCAATAAATGTCAACCGATGGGAAAGAGCCCCTTTTTCCTGCATGCTGTTAGGGTTTTTCGGCGAAGCTAAATGTGCTGGCTTTTAACCTACTTCTTGGTACTGATACAGAATGAAGAGACTGTAATATGCGATTGGTCAAAAATATGCACATGTTTATTCGGCGGACCCTTGCTGGCATATTTGTTCACACATATATGAAACCACTAATCACAAGAGTTGCTACTGCTAATCGATACCCCGAGGTCTTGATAATCTAGGAAAACATTGGAATAGAGAATAATTCTTTTCTTGTGCTTTTTGGAAATTTGATTTTTTTATAAGCGTTACCCAATAACCCAATGCTACTTTTCAACAAAATGAAAAACAGTGAGGAAAAAGTGGCAATTGCTCGTATTGTTGCTTTTCATTATTTTACTTCATATTGAGCCACAAAAGAGTTTCAATATTCATATTTCAGTACCTCTTACGCCGTCTATCTTTTTTAAAGAGATGTATTTCTTGTTTATGGTTAATCTATGCCATTCTATTTATTAGGCTCGTTATGAAAAAATCTCTCCTTTTAAACCTTTACCACACAATCCCGTGTTTTAACGACCCTAAAGAAAAGGTATTTTGAAAACATTGTGGGAAAAGCAGAAAATGCTGGTGACCAGCATTTTCTTTTTTTCCCACAATATTTTCTTTCTTTCCAAAGGTATATCTCTATTTTTGAATCGCTTTCAGTTCGCACAAGTCTCAAATTTTGTCGTTTGAGAAAAGGGTTAACACAGTTTTCAAAAGTGGACTGCTGAGAGAGGGAAATAAAAATTCAATGTTTCTATAAGAAATATACTAGTATACCTGAGGTATTTAACGAGAGCCACGCCGGGTATCCACATTACCGGTGTTAAGATCAGGAAAGCCGCCAGGAATTTGCTCCATCCGGGCCATTCTATAGTCCTTGTGCTGGCCTACAATGTATGATAATAAAAGGTAAGTCTTACCGATACATGATTTGAGTCATGCTCTGTGAAAAGGGGGCTTAATGCATCGGCCAAAAGTATCGACTCAGGTCAAAACTTTTTGCTATTGGTAAATTTTCTGCATGTCAAAGGATCATTCTACCTCATGATTCAGGCGTTTGTTTGAGAAAGTGGATTTTATGGACCCATAATTATGTGACGACTTGCCCGGTATAATGCACCACAGAGATGCATTTAACCCCCTTTTGCCACAGCATGGCTCATTTTATTTCATTCTTTTCGGTAGTATATCGAGAAATAATGGTGGATTATGGTTTGATATTTCATGGTTATGACCAGTGAAAATACCGATTTCATATTTCTAACTCCTTAATTGAAGGCGAAAACAGTTGTTCCCGCGCACTAGTTACCTAGGTAATCATAGTCTGGTACCCCGCCGTACTACAAGAGTACGTCAGGCAAAGCGCAATAATGGAGGCCTCCGTTGGTAATATGAAGAGGAGACGGGATATTGTTATTTCACATGATCAAATCAGATCATAGGCTGAATTCAAAACAGATCGCTTGCAATAAAGTCATGGCAGTGAGTTTTTCTACATGTCGTTCTCATTTAGCGAGAAAAACTACATATCAGAAATGCTTTAAGTATCCGAAATGTCAATGGACCTATACAACGTCCGAAAACAGGGCTACTTTTAAAATGATTCATAGTCAAATTTATATTCAAACCATACCCCAGTAGCACGTTTTAGTTTCGGTAATGTATTTTTTGTACAAAATTGACCTCATTTTATTAACTGATCAATCTGGATCACATGAAATTGGGGAAAACGGGGAAGCATGTAGTGGTACGCTTGAGGACACCTAGGAGGCCGCCATTATTGCGCTTTGCCTGACCCGATAACGTAGTGGTAGGGGCAGGTAATCCAGGTAATCAGTGCGTGCCACTCAAGTGGAGGGAAATATGACGTAATTTACACTATATTTCTCGCGCTTTACGTAATGTTGTAATGGGTTGTTATGTGAGGGGGGAGGTACGCCACGGGGAATTACAGAAAACAGCTGTACTGGATTTTGACGAAAGTTCCAACAAAATAGGGGTTAGAAGCATGAAATAAATAGAAAATTTGTTGTTGTTTTTTTTCGGTGAAAGATCGAAATTTATTTCATCTTGTGAACGTCATCGGTGATATTTTCACTTGTGGCTGCGCCACTCGTGAAAATATTACCGATGATCTTCGCTCATGAAATAAATTTCGATCTTTTACCAAAAAAAGCAAATATCCCCTATTTCTTCAACCTGTACAGCACCTTTCACTACTTTGATTGCCTACGCGTCCAATGTAGATCAAAATCAGACTGCATAAAAACATGACCTACATTGGACACTTTGCTGAGGCGTTCTGAATATCAGCAAGTTAAAAATTGCTCTTATCAGAGACTAATTTCTCAAACGAAAAATTTTGGGGTTTTTTTGTGGTTTTTTTTTTTTTTTTGGGGGGGGGGGACTAAGAGATAAAAATCTTAAAGACATATCCTTAGAGCCAGAGGAAAAAAACGCGGTTAAAATTTGATAAACTGTGGAATGGTTAAGAAGTTCGTCAACAGTGTTAACAAAGATAAATTACCAATATATGAGTCGTGCTCTGGCAAAACGGGCTTAATGCATCTCCGTGATCCATGATACCAAGCAAGTCATCATATAATAGTGGATGCATAAAATCCATTTTCTCTAACAACCGAGCCAAGCCCCGTAGCTCAGTCGGTAGCATACAGGACTTGAGAACAGGAGGTCGCTGGTTCGATACCCGGCTTGGCCAATTTCTTTCCGAGGATTGTTGATAGTCATTGAGACAGAATTCATTCCTCTATCACCGCTGACCATTGTTTCGACGATGGTTATGTGGGAAAGCAGCCAGTGGCTTGGACAGAATATTGTGCAGAGTACTGGTAAAAAGAAACTCAAGGAAAGCACGGATAGGTGCACTGGCCGCCGCGATATAGCTGACTAATGTTGAAAACGGCGTTAAACACCATACAATCAATCAATTTTCGCTTTGACCGTATGGCCATGAACAACGCTTTCTGAAAAGGGTATTTATGTCCCTTGCGGAGCTGAAAAGAATGAAGAAAGATGCGTTAAGCCTCCTTTGTACAGAGCGTAGCTCATATACATGGTGTACGGGATAAATACATATATCGGAAATCTTTGATTTTAAGCTGGAAACGTCACAACAATGATTTCTTTGATGGCCTCAAGAAAATGAAATGCATTTTCTATCGGTCGTCATCCATGTCTAGGGCAACATTTTGCCATGAAGCCTTACAATCTTAATAACGGTAAAACGGTGTTCTTCCGGCGAAGAAATGTACCATGTGGGTGCATATCAGGCTATGTGATACAGCCGAGGGACTTCATCAACGAATCACCCGAGGTTTGCCGAATGCTTTTCTGCTGTGTCTCCGGCACTGGATTCGTGCTTTGAGCTCTGCAGGTTTATTCAGGAAGAAGACTGTGCTATTTTTATTTCCCTCTTTACAAGACGACAGGACTTTAGACTGTCCCAAATTGAAAGCATTTGCAGACGACAAATAAGAATCGTCTTTAAAGATGAAATTTGTCTTTGAAATAGGAGAAAACATCGAGTGGAAAGGAGAAAATGCTGGTCACCAGCATTTTTTCCTTTTCTCACGACGATTTCAAAAGCCTTAGGGTTGTTAAAACATGGGATCGTTTGGTATCGTGTTAACACTTTTCGTTCCCGTCCCGGACACAAAGAAGTAGCTAACTTGTCAGATCTTATTCGTCACTTTACTTTAAAGATACAAATATACTCCTTTTTAGCCATTTTTTAATCTATTTCATCTTTATTTTATGAAACTATATTCTTTCTTGTATCTTCACGCCAAGTGTTGCCCCTTACGGCTGTAAGGTCGCACAGATTACGACGGATAGAAAATACATGTCATTTTTTGGCGGCCCTCACAGAAATCACTGTTATCGTTTCCGGTTTTAAATGAGGACAAATCCCTTGAGTTTCTCTATACCTTACACCATTCATATAGGTAATTTATCTATGGATACACGGCTGACCAAATTCTAAACCATTCTACACATTTTCAAGATTTAACAGCGCTTTTTATTTCTGGCTGTAAGGATGTATCTTTAAGAGAAATATTTCAATATGAAAGTATTTTATGATAATAAGGGACATTTCTGAAATAAATCCATTAATGTCATTTCTCATCAATTTCTGGCGGTCCGGAGATATTTATCTCGAAATGCCATATATAGTCATTGTCATTGTGGATAAATAGACAAATTTGCGCCATGCTCTGTGAAAAGGGGGCTTAATGCATCTGCGAAAAGTATCGACCCAGGTCAGCCTGCGCAGTCCGCGCAGGCTGACCTGGGCCGAAACTTTTCGCTATTGGTCAATTTTCTTTATGTCAAAGGACTAGTATACCTCATGATTTAGACAGGTGTTCGACAAAATGGATTTTATGGATCTATAATAACATGACTTCCTTGGTACCATCCATCACGGAGAAGCATCAAGCCCCTATTTCACAAAGCATGGCTCATTCACAGTTTCATCCGTCTTTTTTTTTTTTGTTGTTGGGTGGGGGGAGGGGTTATCATATTTTAAATCGTTTTAAAAGGTTAGGAGAAGAATTACATTCAAAATTGCACCATCGTTTTCATCCTGCGTAATAACGACTGTCTGATTACACTGCATACATTGTATTGTTTTCAGGCAGTTCACAAATACATTTATAATTTCGGCAAACCTTGGGTGATCCATAGATCAAATCCCTCGGCTTATTAGGATGGACGATATGCACTACTCACGATTTTCCTTTTTAGTACATTTCCGTTGACAAACAGGTTGTATATTCAATTTTGAACGTGGTCTATCAATTCCGTTGGTATTTTCACCGATAGACTGATAGTCGTCTTCGTCGTCGTAATGCAGTCCCCGCAGGCTTACCTACATGAGTCTATACTTTTTGCTATTTGTAACATTTCTACATGTCCAAGGACCATTCTACTTTCAGATTCAGTCGGTTGTTAGTCTAAATGGCTGTTATGGATCATAATAATATGTCGCCCTGCTTGGTATAATGCATTACAGAGATGTTTTAAGCCTCTTTTCACAGAGTGTAACTCATTTACAGACCGTTGACTAATTGTGGCTCAAATAATAAGATTTATCTTTGAAAGGAGAGAAAAAAGGGTTAGTTTGAATTCGCGATTGTATGAAAAAAAATCACGCCAGTATAATCCTAATGGGAGCCATTCCTGTTATTCAAATTATCTCCCTTGCCAGATATCAGTAAAGGTAACCAAATAACACATGGGTCCTTTCACCCTTATAATAATTCCTTTGTTTTTATCCTCGATTCTCTTCGGGATGCTGCGATATATATGATTTGATTTATGGCTATACGTAAGGTCTCCACGTGATTTTAAAGCAAATTATGTCCTCAATCGTCAGAGAAATGACTATATATCTATTTTTAAATCAATCTAACTAGATTACGTTGAGATATTATCTCAAGAATAGTATTTGTGTAGTGCAAGAAAATCGAAGATAATAACCAAGGAATCCCCTTATCGGGACCAATGAAGTACATGTAGTGGAGATGAATCCAAGGGAAATAACTGAGGATTGTTTCCCCCCCCTCCTCCTCGTTATAGGGCAAAAGTTTGTACATACTATATCGCTAATCCAGGCTTGGTATGACGTGCCGGACATCATGTTGGCTAGACTGGCCAGTAGAATAACCATCATGGCAAAAGGAGACACATATTTCCAGCACACCATCCAATACCAGTTCGGTCTCTGCCCAGTCATCAACTCTATGTCGTCCCCGAATCTGTGAAAACAACACGATTGTAATTTTTACAGCATTTGAATTTCAAATTTCTAGTTAGACCCCATAATTTCATATGCAAATTTTGAATTGTTAATGTAAGGTTTAAATCTGTTTGAGCCGTGCTCTGGCAAAGGAGGTTTTAATGCATTTCAGTGATCCATTACACCAAGCCATCGGATAATTATGGATCCATAAGACCCATCTTGTCGAACAACCGACTGAATCATGAGGTAGAATGGTCCCCGGACATGCAGAAAATTTACACAAAGCAAAACGTTTCGATCCAGATCAGCCTGCGCGGACTGCGCAGGGTGACCTTGGTCGATACAGTTTGCTGATGCATTAAACCTCCTTTTCATAGCGCATGACTCATTCATTTTAGATCATTTGTTAAGCAAGTCCTGCAGCTTCTATCGATCACTCACAACAAAATTCGCGCCATAGAAACGTAAAATATGCATCATAAAGTGGGTGGGGTTCCTGCGTGGCTCAGTGGTAAAGTGTAGGACTCGTGACCTGGAGGCTCCGGGTTCGAGCCTCACTGGATCCACTGGGTTTTTCGTGGGAGTGTTCTTGGGAAAGATACTTCAGAGCCCTAGTCTAGTACTGGTGACACTCAGGAAATACATGAATATGTGAACTGTCGACGTACTATGACTGAAATAATGTTGAAAGCGGCGTAAAACACCGTCATAAAGTTGGTAGGTTCACCTGTTTGCCCTGCACATCACATGGTTTTAAAGCCTAGCTCTATGATGTGCGATTTCCGAGCTTAACTTCATAAACTGTTGTCTCCAACAGAGACAGTCGTGTAGAGGATAGAGTGAGTTGAAGAAGATATATATGAGCCATGCTCTGTGAAAAGGGAGCTTAATGCATCTGCGAAAAGTATCGTTCCAGGTCAGCCTGCCAGCCCGCGCAGGCTGACCTGAGCCGATACTTTTCGCTACCTGTCAATTTTCTGTATGCCAAAGGACCATTCCACCTTATGATACAGTCGGCTGGTAGACATAATGAATTTTAAAGATCCCTAACTATATGATGTCTTGCTTGGTAAGATGCATCAGAGAGATGTATTTAGTCCCCTTTTGCCAGGGCATGGCTCATATTTCAGCCATGTCCTGTGCAAAGGGGGGCTTAATGCAACTGCAAAAAAGTATCGGCCCATGTCAGCCTGTGCAATCCGCGCAGGCTGACATGGGTCGGAACTAGTCAAGTTTTTATTATTGTAAATTTTCTGCCTGACAAAAGATCCTTCTACCTCCAGATCCAGGCCATTGTGAGACTTTAAATGAGTTCTGTGGATACAAAATCATGTGATGACTTGCATGGTATAATGCATCACGGAGATACATTAAACCTCCTTTTACAAGAACATACAAGTGCATATACGGGCTAATTTTAGATTAAAGATACTTCCTTACGGCCAGAAAGAAGAAAAAAGCTTGTAGAACTTGTAAGTGTGTAGAATGACTCAGAATTGGGTCAGTTGTGTAAATATAGATAAATCACTAATATCTATGGTGTAAGGGATAGAATAACTCAAGGGATTTGTCCTCATTTAAAACCGGAAACGACAACAATGATTTCTCGAAGGCCTCCAAAAATGAAATGCATTTTCTATCCGTCGTAATCTGTGCAACCTTGCAACCGTCAGGGGCAAAATTTGGCATGAGGATACAAGAATGATTATAGTTTCATAAAATAGATATGAAATTGGTCAAAAACTGGCTGAAACGAGAATAGATATATATATTTATCCAAAAAAGGAAAAAAGTTGCGTAAACAAAAAGTTTTTAGAATAGAAAAAAAACGTCCTTTTTTGAGGCATATGGAATACAACATCAACAAAGATTAATTCCTTTTTACAAAATATTAATCAATTTTCTTCGTTAATCATTTTTCATTTTGGAAAAAGTTTACATTTCAATGGACCATTCTACCCCATGATTCTGTCGGCTTCAGGACAAATTTGATTCATATCCGACAACTTGCTTGGTATAATGCATTATGAAATTTCATTAAAGCCCCTTTTTCCATGTGTGCCTCTCCAATTATTTGAGCCATGTTTTATTTATCGTCTGCAAATACTTTCAATTTGGACAGGTCTAAAATTGTGTCGTTTGGTAAATGGTTAAACAGTGCTGTGATAAATGAGAGAGAATGCACAGGGGTAAAGGCGTGTGGACCGGCTTGAATACGTGTGGCTAAAACAGTGATGAAATGTCATTTAATTCTTTACCACACAATCCCGACTTTTAACGACCCTCAGGAAAAAGCTTTTTGAAAACATTATGGGAAAAAGAGAAAATGCTGGTAACCAGCATTTTCTCTTTTTCCCACAATGTTTTCTACTCTTTCCAAATCAAGTTTCAAGTTTTGAGCCACATTTATTTTGTCGTCTGCAAATGCTTTGAATTTGGACAAGTCTAAAATTTTGTCGTTTGGTAAAGAGTTAAAAAAACAATGAGACATTTTGGAAACAAAAACGAGCAAAAGATGGAATAGCAAATGATGGGTATCAAAATTGTTTGTTTGTATTGAAGTTTACCGCTGTTTTAACCCTTTCCCAAACAAGCCCTGGTTTTCACGTGTCTGCAGTACAAGTCTTTTGAAAACACTGTGGGAAAAGGAGAAATCGCTCGTAACGAGCAATTTCTCCTTTTCCCACAGTGTTTTCTACCCTTTTTGATAACTTTCCGCCATTTTCATCAAATTTAAAATTGTCGTCTGCAAATTCTTTCAATTTGGACCAGTCCAAAATTTGTTGTTTGGGAAAGGGTTAACAGCTTAGATCATATCACGGCGGTCAGTGCACCTATGCATGCCTTTCTCACAGCTGACACAATTTTCTTTCCAAGCCACTCACTGCTTTTCTCACATGCATCGGAGGTAGGAGGCGAAAAATCGCCGTAAAGAATGTTTGCCATAACCGGGTATCGAACCCGCAACCACCAGGTCACGAGCCAGATACGCTAACACTGAGCTACCCGGCCGGGCCAAAACTTTGTTTCGGACTGACCGTCCAGCCAACTAGGCTAGGAAGGTTGTATCAAAATTGATCTTACCTCTTAAGTCCGTAGATATAGGATATCGCTGTCACCTCAAACAGAGCTATTATAAGTAAAGGGAGGTTACCGCTGTACTCGTCAAACAAAACAAACACGTATGGTCCCGCTTGGTTAGCAAACGACAGTGACAACAAGAACGATATAAAACAAATGGCACCTGAAAAGACAAGTACAAAAATAGATGAAGAACAAGCCAGAGAGTGTCAAGTAAATGAAATGAGCATTTTCGGTTCGAAAACAGAAAGAAAAAGAAAGCCGGATACATAACAGTCCACAATAAAGGCAGAAAGAATCATATAACGAGCCATGGTCTGGCAAAAGGAGACTTAATGCATCTCTCTGAAGCATGATACCAAGCAAGTCATTACATTATCATAAATCCATAAAATCCATTTTCTCTGACAACCGACTGAATCATGAGGTAAACTGGTCCTTTGACATACAGAAAATTGACCAATAGCGAAAAGTTTCGGCCCAGGTCAGCCTGCGCAGTCTGCGCAGGCTGACCTGGGCCGAAACTTTTCGCTATCATTTAGTCAGGTGTTCGACAAAATGGATTTTATGGATCTATAATAACATGACTTCCTTGGTACCATCCATCACGGAGAAGCATCAAGCCCCTTTTTGCCAAAGCATGGCTCATTCAGAGTAATGGTACGATACTTCACTTTTCGCAAATGCATTAAGCCCCCTTTTCACGGAGCATGCCTCAAATTAATGTACTCAACCCTTATCCTGCTACATAGATTAAATGAAACTTTCAAGCCGATAGTTAAAACCGAAATGTTGCAATTTCAAAGTTATTTTTGGATGAAAAGTATCTCCTCATCAGACAGTGTAGATAAAAGATCAGACTGTACGTTCTGTGCAGTCTGATCTTGATCTACATTGTCCGCAAAAGGTCTTTGAGTCGCCATCAGCAGCCTAAGGGTTAAAACGCCAATAGCGACCAAAAGTAAACAATGCAGGTTTTGATTTTATTAATTTGAATCACACCATTTCAAAGTATGGAAATCGCTGTGAAGATGACAATCTGTTATTGTACGGACGGTGAAAGCATTTGCAGCTGGTATAAAAATGAATTGTAAAACTAGGTCAAAAGTTACCAGGTCGCTCTATTTTTTGTTTACTTTTTACTTGGTTTGAAAATTCATTATTCTGCCAGTGGCTAGCGTTTGGATTAACTGTACAATAACAGATTGTCATCTTCACAATAATTTCTATAATATTGAAAAAAGATGATTTAAATTCAAGTGCATTTTAACACCTGCGTTTTTTACTTTTGGGCGCCACTGGGGCTAAGTAAAAGAATGAGGACAGAGACCTAGATACAATGAACTGTCAATAATTTAAGTAACATTCTCTGTAAGCAGAACAGGTGCATACTTTCATTTCAAGGTTATACTATGTGTTATACCATGTGCATGTGGGTCATACTCTGTAAAAAGGGCGTTTAATGCAGCTGAAAGCGTTGAAAAAAATATCCACCAATGACGCAGTCTGTCCAGGATGACATGGGTTGAAATTTTTGCTTTTTGTAAACTTTCTGCACTTCTAAGGCCCATTATGAATCCGTCAGTTGCCAAGCAAAATAGATTTCATGGATCCATAATTATGTAATGATTTTCTAGGTATAATGCATAACGGAGAAGCTAAAACCCCGTTTTGCTCATCCATATCTTGCAAAGTAGCAATGTAGAAGATCAGACTGCACGTTCTTTGCAGTCTAATCCTAATCTACAATGTTTGCAAAAACAACAAAAGCCGGGTTCTGATGTATTGGGGTTAACTTTTTACGAAACGACAAAATTCTAGATTTCTCCAAATTGAAGGAATTTTCAGACGACGAAATAAATGAGACGCAAAAAAAATAATATTTATTTTCTGAGGGAATGGAAAACATCCGTGGATAAAGGAGAAAATGCTGGTCACCAGCATTTTCTCCTTTTTTTCCTCGGTGTATTCAAAATTCCTCAAAACTCGGAATTGTTTCGTAAAGGGTCAATACATACCAGAGACATAATGCTTCTTCAAGCCGGGAATCAGGTTCATGTCGACAACAGAGGTGACCACTCCTTCCAGGGTACCAAACATACTGTCCAGCCCGAGAGTCAGCAACATTAAAAAGAATAAAACTGACCAGAACTGGGCAACAGGAAGTTGGTTTATTGCTTCCGTAAATGCGATGAAAGCGAGACCGGTTCCCGATCCAGACTGAAAAAGACGAATTATTATAAAATTACGTCACACAGTCATTATCTCACGCGGATGAATTTCTGTGTCTTGCTCCAGATCTGAACTATTTTTGAAAATGGAGGTAAACAGCAAAAGCATTTCTTATTTTTTTGTCTGTTGTATTCTTGTTTTAAAACTTAACAAATTCTGCAAGGTCGTATGCTGCACTATTTTCAGGAAGTAACAGATAAATAAGTATTTAAAAAGAAAATTATGTTTAACTCCTTACCAAACGACAAAAATTTAGACTGGATCAAATTTAAAGCAGTTTATACGACAAATGAAATGATGCTTAAATGATTGGATTAGTATCAGAAAGGGTAAAAAACATTGTGGGGAAAAGGAGAACATGCTGCTTAGCAGCATGTTTTCCTTTTCCCACAATGTTTTCAAGTTCCCTTTACCTCAGGGTCTTTAAGAGATTATGTGGTACAGGGGTAAGACACACATTGTTTTTAAAATCCAATAATTTCTGATTTGTCGATACAGAATTATAACTTCCACCCCCAACCCCACCTCCAAAAAAAAATGTCATACATTTTATACGCTGACGAGTTTCTGATTAAAGCCAAAAAAATCGGAACATTG
The DNA here is from genome assembly GCA_945859785.2 of Tridacna gigas. Taxonomy (NCBI): domain Eukaryota; kingdom Metazoa; phylum Mollusca; class Bivalvia; order Cardiida; family Cardiidae; genus Tridacna; species Tridacna gigas. The sequence continues at coordinate 33,451,598 of OX244034.2, forward strand.
GCTGGTTAACCATTTAACACAAAATACCGAATTTTAACAACCCTAAGGAAAAAGCCTTTGAAAACATTGTTCGGAAAGGAGAAAATGCTGGTAACCAGCCTTTTTGTCCTTTTCCCACAATGCTTTTCACCCTTTCAAAGATTGAAATCATCATTTTGGTCACAATTAATTTGTCGTCTGCAAATGTTTTCAATTTGGACAAGTCTGAAATTTTGTCGTTTGGTTAAGAGTTAAAGAGAAAAATAGGTACGTTTTATATACAATGTTCTGCCTAACCTTTTCTATTTCCGCTTTCAAGTCACAAACCGGAAGTGTAGGCATCTCTTTTGTCACGTGGTACCAGCTTTTTGAGTCTGTGTTATACATTGTAAAATTGGTCAAAGTGCCAATACTGGGTATCGCAACTTCCGTTGTGTTGAACAAGCGGATCAGTTCGGTGTTCCTCGTATTCATACATGCATTGAAATTTTGAGTTGCTTTAAAACCTGAAAAAAAATTGCATGTATATTATTTTATTTCAGTAAGATCTGTAAAGTATACTATCAGTAAGAACATAAACTGATTATGGTTCAAATAGATTAATACGTCTGACTTCTCATGAAGAACTGATTGATCAAATTGAGAAAAAAGAGATCTGCTAAGTCCTGTGAAAGGTTTGAAAGCGCCAGGACGTTATTTTTCACAAATACCTTTGAGTCATGCTCTGGCAAAAGGAGGCTTAATGCAGCTCCGTGATCCATGATACCAGGCTAGTCATCATACAACCATGGATCCATAAAATCCATTTTCCCTTACAACCGACTGAATCATGAGGTACACTGGTCCTTTGACATGCAAAATATTGACCAAAAGCAAAATGTTTCGGCCCAGGTCAGCCTGCGCGGACTGCGCAGGCTGACCTGGGTCGATACTTTTTGCAGATGCATTAAGCCCTCTTTTCACAGAGCATGGCTCATTCAATCTTTAATCACTCAAAATTATAGACGAAGCTAGATTTGCCTTCATGAAACTCTTCCATCGACAAAATTATTTACCCAAGATTGAGAAAACTACGATTCCGGCGAAAACGGAAGTGCCACAATTCACAATCGATATCAAGATGGCGTCCTTGTAACAGTTGTTTCGAACAGGCATGTAGGAGGCGAAAGCGATCAGCCCGCCGAAGGCCAGTCCTAAACTGAAAAAAATTTGGGTCGCAGCGTCCAGCCATACTTGTGGGTCACCAAGTCTTGCAAACTGAAACGACAGTATATGCAATTTAGAAGTCTATCAAATTTAGTTATAGGGAACTTGGTCGCAATTTTGATATAAGGAACTCCTGATAAAGCGAAACACTTTTCTGAAATCCCTGGTAGTTCGTTATAGCCGACGTACACTGTAACAGTGTTTACTATGGCCTAGCATTCAGACCCTGCATTTGAGTCATTCTAATAAACAAGGTACACAACTACTGTAGACTCAGAAGTATATGTTGTAACTTGCTCTTTATCTAAAATATAGGCGTTAAATCAGACCTTGAGAACCTTATATGAGTGTATTTGTTCTGCTGTTTTATTTATGATTTTTTAAAATGAAAATGCTCTATTTAACGGACTGACACCAGTCTATGTTTACTATGACGGTTCGTTTCCCATATTACTGTTCACATTACCACCAGCTTTTTCCATACTCCATTTGCTAAGGTGAAATTAAACACCTCGGGGTTCCGATAGATGGGTGTCACCCTTGCTATATTAGTATCATAAATGGACCCGCAAATAGGGCCGCAGAGGCTAGATGTAGTGCAAATTATAGGACAAAACCTATCCTAAGTTACATCTGGCTCTTTAAAGGCCCAGTGACAGCCAAAAATAAGCAATGCGATTGTTAAAATGCATTCAAATTTTAATCATACTATTTAAACGTGTGGAAATAATTGTGAAGTTGACAACCCGTAACATAACTAGCAGCCTTCTGGAGGCGTCGGCCAAACGGGCAACCGGTGGAGACGAATATACAAAAGAATTAATCACGCCAAAAAAAAAATACTTACGTCAGGGACGAAGAAATGGTGTAATCCATGATGGAACCCGTCTAATGTCACACCGCGGAAAAAGAAAATGATCAGGACTATGTAGGGGAAAGTCGCCGTGAAATACACAACCTGTCAATCAGAAAAAAGAAACTTCATTGCATGTTCGCTCATCAGTTTCATTTCACAAGAATTTGATTTTTTTTGCATTATCAATCAATTCCGAGTTTTAACGAACCTGAGAAATAAGGCTTTTGAAAACATTGTATGAATAGGAAAAACTCAGGGTAGCATGCATTTTCTCATTTTTCCCCCAATGTTTTTAATTTAAGCTTTATGAATATTCCCCAAGCTCGTTAACCCTTCGTCCGCTAAGCACAACTCAAGGGCCCTTTTGCAAACAGTGTAGATCAAGATCAGACTGCACAGGATGTGCAGTCTGATCTCTGATCTATACTGTCCTATTATGGACATACTTTTCAAAGAAAAGATATTTTTGAAATAGTAGAATTTCGGTTTTTTCACTCTTGGATTAAAAGTTTTATTTCACTTTTTGAGCTGGATAAGGGTTAAAACACGGAACAGTGTGTTCAACATGGACTTGATTCGGTTATCAAAGGTACTTTAGATGTGCTTTCAATATTGAAAGCACATCTGAAGTGCTTTTGATAACCGAATACACACTGAAATAAACACAATTTCGCATAAAAGTACGTGTATGCTGTGACAAACGGGAAAATTTCTTAGTAAAAATAAGAAAGGGCAGAATATTCTTAACCCTTATCTTGCTAGATAAGTGAAATTAAACGTTCAAGCAGATGGTAAAAAAACACATTTTTGCCGTTTCAAAAGTATTTTGTGGTTCAATATGAAGTAAAATGATGAAAAGTAACCACACGAGCAATTGTGTCTTTTTCCTCACTGTATTTCATTGTGTTGAAAAGAAGTGTTTGGTTACTTGGGAACGCTTATGAAAATTACATTAAATTTCCAAAATAGCACAAGAAAAGAATCATTCTGTACTACATGAGTCTGCTATGATGTGAATCATGGACCCGGAGTATTGATTAGCAGTAGCAACGCTTGTTTAAAGTGGTGCGAGCAAATTTTGCCAGCAGGGGCCCGCCGAATAAACGTATGCACATTTTTGACCAATCGAAAATTACCATCTATTCATTTTTTATCAGTTCCAAGAAGTAGGTCAAAAGCCAGCGCATTCAGCTACGCCGAAAAAGCATACAGTTTTTCAAAGACTAGTTACCTTTCCGCTAGACGCAATGCCTTTCACCATGCACAAAAACACAACAGTCCAGGCCACGATTAAAGCGACGACAATCCACCAGTTGACTTGACCGCCGATGTTGACGTCGTCAGAGATGTTTAGAGTCTCCCTGTACCAGAAATAAGTTGTTGGACTGCTAAGCTGAAATATACGCAAGAATTACAGAATAGAGTCTACATGTAAATGTAAATGAACCACTCTCTATGAAAAAGGGGTTTAAAGCATCTGCGAAAAGTATCACCCCAGCTCAGCCTGCACACTGACCTGGGCCGAAACCTTTCGTTATCGGTCTATTTTCTGCATGTCATTAGGACCAGTGCACCTCATGATAGAGCCGATCGTTAAACAAAATGATTTTTTTATCCATAATAGTTTGATGACTTGCTTGGTATAATGCATCATGGAGATGCATTTATCCCCCTTTTGCCAGAGCATGGCTCAAACTTATGTACTTGCCGGATCAAAATTTGAACGAAAAATCACAACCAACGAGTTCTTTACCCGTAGCGGACGCCGGGAGAAGACCGATAAAACATTTCTCCACAGATATATATTCCACCTGGGGATTCGAACCCAAATCATCTTTCATGTAACAACAACAACAGTATGGCGCATTTTCCTTGTAATATTACTGTGTCACCATGTTTCAGACAAATTACGAAACAACGAGACATCCGACGTTTTTTTTATAAATTTCTTCGTTTAGATGCAAGATGCAATTTTTGCCAAGCGCAGATGATCTTTTACTGTCTTTGTACATTCTTTGCTAACCCAGGTTTGAAGTCAATATCTCCAATAACAAGTTGGCTTCTTTAAAAAAAAAAGAAGCCAGGAAGGGTCAGCATCAATGTTTCCAAATAATTTATTGGCTTTTAATTTCAATATATTTGGGTACATGTAAACAAACAAGTAAGGCATTAAATGATTACCGCTGCGTAGAAATCGCTTATGTATTACATGACAGTCACTTGACCTTCTTCCCGCGTTTTGAAGTCGTGTGATCTTTTCCCGCGGTGTTCTTTCTCTTCTTTGAACAAAGTCCTTTTTTTTTTTTCCTTCTTTTTGCTCAGGTTTATTTCTTTAATGAAAATTTACAATTAGAAGAAACTGGCGATCAAATCAGTGTAACATTTCTTTTTTCTTTTTGGAATCCGTCATATAAACACAAACTTTACTATAGATTTCCTATTTCAGTTTTTTGATTTCGGTTTACTTATAAAACCATGACGAAACAGACTGTGTATCAGAACAATTTCGCAAAAAGACTGGATTTAGACAACAATTTATGAGGCAGTCTGCCTTTTAACTCCTTACCAAACGACAAAATCTCAGACTGATCCAAATTGAAAGCATTTGCAGATGACAAATTAAACAATGATCGGTTAATAAGATTTGTATGTGTTAGGATAGAAAACATTGTGGGAAAAGGAGAAAATGCTGGTTACTAGCATTTTCTCCTTTTTCCTCAATGTTTTCAAAAGGCTTCTCCCTATGGGTCGTTAAAACTCGGGATTGTGTGGTAAAGGGTCAAACTCACCACTGTTTGAGAGGTCTGATGACCTCTCCAATGATAAGAGGTATCAGAAAAGGTCAACATTCTTGCACCACCACCACGACGAGGACGTAAACGACGACAGGGCTTTGATACATTCGGCAAACCTCCATCTTCGCAAGCCAAGGATACTTACTCCACTTTGTTCGTTACGTACCCTTGGCCGCTCGCCTCTTTAAAAATCGAAATTCCCGCTGCGCCACCTATCGAATATCACGAGTTGCGTAACCTTTGCTGATGTTATTTCTGACCAATCAAAATGCTCGTAATAAAATTTGTTAGGCTATGCATCAAATATGGCTGCGCTTTCGGATTCATCACAATATTCTGAAATTAATCAGACATACGATGATTCTCAATCATCTGGCTGTGGAACCCGTCCTAATATTTCACATAATTGATCATGAACTATAAAAAAAACCCATTAAATATCGATCGTCTAATCTTTTTTGGCAAATTTTCGTCACAAACACGACAACTTTCGGTTTTGACGGGCGCCGCTATTATTGTTTTCTGTTTCGCGGAAGATTTCTTGTTACGGATGGTTTGATTGGACGCGATGGGTTTTTATCGCATCCAATGAAATGGCGCAGCGGGAGTTTCGATTTTTAAAGAGGCGAGCGGCCAAGTTACTACCTTAGTATCCTTGGCTTGCGAAGATGGCAAACCTCGGGTGATCCGTTGATCAAATCGCTTGGATCCCTTGTATAACGATGGGTATCTATGCACATGCACCGAACAGTTCTTCGCCGGAAATAAACCGCTTTACCGTTCTTAACTCTTATCCTGCTAAATAAGTTGAATAAAACTTTCAAGCCGATAGCAAAACCCGCATAATATTTTGTCGAACTTATTTTTTGGAGATAAATATCTCCTTATCGGACAGCGTAGATCCAAGATCAGACTGCACGTTCTGTGCAGTCTGATCTTGATCTACGCTGTCGGCAAAAGGTCAGTGAGTCGCGCTCAGCAGCTTAAGGGTAAAAGTCGTAAGGCTTCACTTAAATAAAGAAAACGCGAGCTTCTATCGAAATCTTTCTAAATACATTTCCGTTGACTATAGGCTGTAAGCTGGCAGGGCGGGGCTATGTTACAGTTCACTGCATTTTAGGTTGAGGTAAGATAGGTTATTCGGGAATCATCGTGAGGAGCCGTAAAGGATCGATAAGTACTGTTTATAAATGATGCATGTGTTTACGTAGATTTACGGCGAATAATTCCGAATTGGCTCGAGGCCACTATAATGAAAAATAAACTAGTCGACTTATGTCAAAGGTTAACCACACCCGGGCAGGTCAATTCTTACAGCCTATAACAGTTTGTAATTCATTTTATCACGTGGTTTATTAATTATGATGGCACTTTCCACCGATTGATTGATATGAATCGCTTCACTCTGGTTGTTCTCGTTGACAAATAAATTTCATGGGCGCCGCCATGTTTAAGATCATGTGACTGATTGTATTTCAAAATTGAAACCTCCTTGATACGTGCGAGATAAGATTTAGTTACGGAATCGGCCAAGTTATGACGAGCGGGCAATGACAATATCTGGAGGTTTTCTCCGAAAACAGCAAGAAATAAAAAGTAATGCGAAAAAAAGAAAATCACACCTCACATTCCTTTACCAAAGTGGTGTTGTTTCCCATCCCCTGGGTGGGGCACTGAGCCCAGGGGAGAGGGCTTCGAAAGCTCTGTACAAAATAGTACAAACACCAACCGATAATGGTGTTGTAATACAGCGCCACCCAAAACGACACGAAGGCGCAGGCAATCCCAATACCACCCAGGTATGGCGACACGTCGTTCCAGGCGCCGATGGCTCCTTTTCTCAGGCGTTGCCCAACGGCAAGCTCCAGATAAAATATGGGGATTCCTTCTATGGCGAGCATGATTGTGTAGGGAACGAGGAAAGCCCCTGTAAAAAAATAATTAACCCATTACCAAACAGGTTGTATAGTGAAACCACTTTAACTCATTACTACACAATCCCGACTTTTAACGACCCTAGGAAAAAAGTCTATTGAAAACATTGTAGAGAAAAGGAGAAATTGCTGGTAACCAACATTTTCTCCTTTTCTCACAATGTTTCCTATCCTTTCCAAAACAAATTTCAATTTTTCAGTCACATTTATTTTGTCATCTGCAAACGCTTTCAATTTGGACAAGTCTAAAATTTTGTCGTTTGGTAAAGACTTAACGTGTCATTTACTGAATATTCCGTCTCCTTACGTGAACTATTTATAGATCTTCCACAAATTTACGAGTTATATTGGAAGTTTACCTTGGGATCATGTGTTCAGGTATTTTACCTCTACACCATGTACACGGCGACAAGATCAGTTAATTATACAAACAAATTAACTCTTATCCTGCTAAATGAGTTGATTGGAACTTTCATGCCGATAGTAAATCAGAGTACTGAAAGTACTGACAGACTAGCGAATTTGATTGTACGGTGTTTAACCTTGTTTTCAACATTATTTCAGTTATGTAGTGCACATATCCATGCTTTCCTGGATTTACTTTAACCAGTACTCCACACAATATATTTCCAAGCCACTGGCTGCTTTCCCACATAAAGCGAGAGAGAAGTGAATCCTGTCACAGTGACTATCATCAATCCTCGGAAAGAAATTGCCGAGTCGGTGATCGAACCAGTGACCTCCTGTTCTCAAGTCCTGTATGCTACCGACTGAGCTGCCGGGACTATGCGTGCTACTGGTTAAGTATAATCCAGTTTAAATTTAAAATTTAACTTGCTAAAAATGTTAAAAGAAACTTTCAAGCCGATGGTAAACACCTGAATATTGCTATTTCAAAGTTATATTTTGGAGTGTAGAGCCAAGATCAGACTGCACGCTCTGTGCAGTCTGATTTTAATCCACACTGTCCGCAAAAGGTCATTGAGTCGCGGTCGTGCTGGTAAAAAAAACTCCAGGAAAGCATGGATAGGTGCTTTAGCCATCGCAATATCACTGAAATAATGTTGAAAACGGTGTTAAACACCATGCAATCAATTAGTCAATATCTAATACATGTAGCACAAGATGTAAACTATTAAACTCTCCTTACAAGACGAAAAATTTTACATTCGTCCAAATTCAAAGCTGTTGCAGAATTAAATGTGGCTGAACTTATGAAACCTGATTCCAAAAGGGTAGAAAACAATGTGGGAAATGGAGACAATGATAGTTGCCAGCATTTTCTCCTTTTCCCGCAATGTTTTCAACCGGATTCTTCCCTAGTTTCGTTAAAACTTGGGATTGTTTGGTAAAGAGTTAATATTCAAGACGTAGAATAACAGTGTAGCCTAACAGTTTAACTGTACACAATGATCGAAAAATGAATGACTGAAGGAATGACAAGGGTTCCCTGTCCAGTGAGGGTAAATATAGCTGGGATTTGCTACAAGTTACCTAGGTGTATCTATTGATAGATTCATTCATATATGTTACAGTGGTGTAGGAATAAGTGATTCTCTGCTTTGCTTAGGTCACTTAATTTACATATAAGCAAAGATCTTGTACCTTATAAATGACATCTTGTTCAGTTTTTTTTTTTTACTTTATAAGACGACATGTTCAAATTGGAGTGGTAGAGATTTAGTGGTTTTTGTCAAAATTGTCAAATATAACTGAATTAAGATTTCTAACGGAAAGAAGTATTTTCTGTGAGGCAGTATTTGGCAACTGTGGGGTTTTTTGTTTACTTTGACTCTAGGTCAGTCTTGATGCACATAGACTAGCTTCGCTAGTCTAAAAATCAGAATAATGCAATTTAAAACTTATGTTTTGGAGAAAAAATATCTCCTTATCGGACAGTGTAGATGCAAGATCAGGCTGCACGTTTTTTGCAGTCTGATCTTGATCTACACTGTCCGCAAAAGGTCAGTGAGTCGCACTTAGCAGCCTACGGTTTAAACATTTGAACTCTGTCCAGAAGGAGCCTCGGCATATATCGGAAAAAAAACGATCACGGTCACGTAAACAAAGTAGTTACAAGTCAAAGCGGTTTCACAATAACGACCTTGAAAACGAAGGCTTTTGAAAACATTATGGAGAAAAGGAGAAAATGCTGGTGACAAGCATTTTCTCCTTTTCCCCCACAATGTTTTCTGGCCTTTCAGGGCAAAATAATATGAGCCATGCTCCGTTAAAAGGGGGGTAATGCATCTGCAGAAAGTATCGACCCAGGTCAGCCTGCGCGGACTGCGAGTTCGATACCCTGGAGCGGGTGTCAACTTTGGGACTGCTTTGGCGCACACATTCGGCCCGAATACTTATGTACATGTAGTTTCCCGAAAGCAGAGTCAGGACAGATTAGTATAAGTTGCAAGAACTTGTTTCTCAGTGGCTCTAAAATAAATATGAACCACACTCCTATTCCTGACAATTTACTTAACGTCTATTCGTCGATATTGAAAGCATGTACAGGCCACAAAATTTTGATGTGGTAGAAATGACGGGTTTGGTCTTTAAAGAGATAGAAAACATTGGAGAAAAAATGGGCATTCGCTAGTTACCAAAAGCCTTCTCCTTTAGGTCGTAAAATAAACAAGAAATATCTTAATCTTTAAAGCGCCTTTCACGATTATAGTTGCGTTTGCGGCCAGTGTAGATCAAGATCAGGATGCACAAAACGTGCAGCCTGGTCTTTGATCTACACTGTCCGATTTGCTGAATCACTATAGACAAAAGCAACCATGAAATTGCAATTATTTGGGTCACATTTCTATGATGAAAATGTCTGAATGTTTATTCGGCGCTCTAAGGGTTAAACCAGTTTAGAAATATCTTTCAAAAAGACAGATGTCGTAAATTTCTCCGCAAATAGGCCTGCAGGGTACCCGCAGAATAACAATGTCTTTATCTTTTACCAATTGCAAATAACTGTTTATTCATTCGAATGAAATACCAAAAAAAGTTTATTAAAAGCCATTGCATTCAGCTATGCCGAAAAAAAATCGGTTGTTAAATAAATTTACCTCCGCCATTTTTCTGTGCAAGATAAGGGAACCTCCAGACATTTCCGAGCCCCACAGCGAAGCCTATAACAGCGAGCAAGTACTGTATTTTATTGTCCCAGGTCTCCCTCGTGTCTGAACGTTTGTTCTCGTCCCCTATACTCTCCGTACTCTCGGATTCTTGTGATGACGGTGGACCTGTGGATGAATATAACCGTGAAACAAACCTGCATTAACTTAACCCTTAGGCGGCTAAGTGCGACCCAAGGACCTTTGCGGACAGCGTAGATCAAGTGTTGTCTGTTTATTGAGCTAATTTTGCCAACGAACTTGCCTGAGTTCCAGTCCGATCGCATTTTTTTTTTTTTTCCTATTCGGACATTACTTTGCCAAAAAATGAGGCTCATATTTGACAAAGTAACGTCCTAATAATATGGCGTGCAACACACGAAAAGGGGGCCTTTGGACATATACGTAAAAGTGTGTCGTCCCAGATCAGCCTGTGCTGTGTGTGACTAATCCGAGACGACACTTCCCGTCTTTGGGCGATGTTCTGTTTCACGAAAGTCTACTGTGTAAAAAAATCTTATGTAGTCGTAAAGTGCCGTCTCGGATTAGCCTGCGCGGACTGCGCAGGCTAATCCGGGACGACACTTTACGCAAATGTCCAAAGGTCTCATTTCTGCGCATGCTCTGCGCAGTCTGGTCTTAATCCACACTGTCCGCAACACGTCATTGAGTCGCGGTCGTGCTGGCAAAAGAAACTCCAGGAAAGCATGGATAGGTGCTCTGGCCGCCGCATTATCACTGAAATAATGTTGAAAACGGCCTTAAACACCATGCAATCAATTAGTCAATATCCAATAGCACAAGATGTAGTTAACCATTTAACTCTCTTCACTAAACGAAAAATTTTACGCCAGTGCAAATTCAAGGCTGTTGCAGACCATAAATTAAAAGTGGCTGAACTGACGAAAACTGATTCCAAAAGGGTAGAAAACAATGTGGGAAAAGGAGTAAATGCTGGTTACCAACATTTTCTCCTTTTCCCGCAATGTTTTCAAATGGATATTTCCCCAGTATCTTTAAAACTTGGCATTGTTTGGTAAAGGGTTAATATTCAAGACTAGAATAACAGTTTAACATAACAGTTTAACTGTACACAATGATCTAAATAATGAATGACTGAAGGAATGACAAGGGTTCCCTGTCCAGTGAGGGTTAATGTGACTGGGATTTGCTACAAGTTACCTAGGTGTATCTATTAATAGATTCATTCATAATGTTACAGTGGTGTGTAGGAAAAGTGATTCTCTGCTTTGCATAGGTCACTTAATTTACATATAAGCAAAAATCTGGTACCTTGTGAATGACATCTTGTTCAGTTTATTACTTTGTAAGACGACATATTCAAATTGGAGTGGTAGAGATTTAGTGTTTTTTATCAAAATTGTCATATATAATAGAATTAAGATTTATAACAGAAAGAAGTATTTTTCTGTGATACAGTATTTGGCAACTGTGGGGTTTTTTGTTTACTTTGACTCTAGGTTAGTCTTGATGCCTATAGACTAGCTTCGCTAGTCTAAAAATGAAACAGTAAGAACTTGGACTAAGGGAAAAAACAAATATATATTTTTCCTTTTTTCCTAAAAGTTATCAGTCAGAGTGGTTTTCGTTGAACACCCCCCCTGAGCCGAAACTTTTCGCTATTGGTCAATTTTCCGTCTGTCCAAGGACCAGTCTACCTCATGATTCAGACGGTTGTTAGACGAAGTGGATGTTACGTATCCTTCTTTATGTGATGGCTCGCTTAGTACAATGCATTACACATTAAAACCCCTTTTGCCCGAGCACGGCTTATATAGTTTTACCCTATACCAAACAATCTTCAATGCATTTCAAAGCAGTGGGAGAGAGAGAGAGAAAAAAATTCTCTCCCTCTCTCTTTTCCCACCATATTTTTTACACCTTTAAAGGCGTATCTCATCTCATGACTCGATGCTCTATTTGGGAAAAAAATAATTCATTCTTTTATTCATTTATCTCATTATATGAGTCACTGTTAATCTGCAAATTCTATCAGTTTGGACAAGTCCACAATTTTGTCGTTTAACAGTAATGTCAGACTCAAAGAAAGGAGATTCGCTTGAAACAGTCAAGACAGTTCCATGTCAAATAACTTGTTACTGATATTTAGGTTTAGCAACTTGCCTTGTATGAAAGTACCGGTAGGTATATTTCTCGTAAAGAATAAACGTCGATATTCTCATAATTGTCCTGTTTTAATTAACCCTTTGCCAAACAATTCTAATTTTAACGAGCCTAAGGAAGAAGGCTTTTGAAAACATCGTGAGAATAGAAGGAAATTCTAGAAACCTGCATTTTCTTCGGAGCTTTCCATCATGTTTTCCAACCTGTGAAAGTCTCTTTTTTTTTAGTTCATTTTCATTTATTGGCAATATCGACACATCACATGTCTTTGGCCATTTACAAATAAACGAAATATGGCAAAGGCAAATGAAAGTAACAATATCAGTTCAGTTATAAAATACAATATGTGAGTAAAAACGATGTAGCTTATTGGAAATATAAGAAGTACACATTCTAATACAATAGGAAAGTAGGGGCTATTTTGTTGAACACAAATATTATATGAAAAATGTTACGATTCACTAGAATTATAGATCGCTTCGCGAAAATCTAAGCAAGTTGAAATGTACTTGCAAATATTAAGAATTATCTTTTTACTACTGCATGACATTAAACTTATGAATTTAAATTGGGTTGGCCGGCAGTTGTTACCAAAATATTCCCTCCTCATGTCATTGTATTTTGGACAGCATAAAAGAAAGTGAAATTCGGTTTCTGTGTAGCCACTATTACACATTTTACAAAATCTCTCGTCACGTGGAATATTACTGAAGCGTCCTGTTTCGATTTCTAACTCATGTGAACTTAGTCTAAATCTAGCAAAACTCTTCAACATATTCTGATTTTGGATTTTGTCAAGATACGCCTCAAAACAAAATTTCCGTTTGAATGAACGGTAACATGAAAGTTTTGGTAAATTATTAATGATATGGTGCCAATCTTGAACGAATTGATCATTTAATCGTAATTTCAAAGCATAGAAATTATTCAACTCCCGATTAAAATTTAATCTAATATTAGTATAGCCTAAGTGATCAATGATTGAATGGACTCTTTTTGACCAACAATTTCCAGCAACATTATTACATTGATCTAGATATAAATCATGTAAAGGTGATTGATCGTTTGACATAATTTTAGACCAGAATTTAAGTGCTCGTTGCTTACATAGAACAGAAAGAGGAAGTCTACCAAATTCACCTAAAACTGCAAAGTTTGGTGTTTGCTGTTTTACACCTAAAAGGTACTTCAGAAATCTGACATGTAGCTTATCAATGTCTTTAAAACTATATACTCCCCAAACCTCTGCTCCATATAATAAGATTGGTAAAACCAAAGAATCAAAAAGCGAAACTTTTGTCTTTATGTCTAATGAAACTTTATCAAAGACTTTAAGTAAAGTATGATAGGCTTTTTGTGCTTGTTCATTCAGAGCACGGACTGCATGTATGAAACTGCCTGTATAATAAAATTTAAGACCTAAATAAGTGAAACTGTCAACTATTTCAACATTTCTACCATTAATAAAAATATCACAATCATGTTTTGACTTTCTTTTCTCAAAGACGCATACTTTAGTCTTATCAACATTAATAATTAATCCCCATTTTTCAGAGTAACGCAAAATACTGTTAACCTGAGCTTGTAAACTAACTGGACTAGTGGTAAATAAAACAAGATCATCCGCGAAAAGAATCATATACTTCGTTAACAGTTCTAAATCCATGTCCGTTAACGATTCAAAATCAATATTTTCTACAATATCATTAATGAAAAGTATGAAGAGAATAGGTGAGAGAGGTTCTCCTTGTTTTAAGCCTAACGAAACATCAAAGAAGTAAGATAAATCAGACTTTTCTGATAGTTTTACGCAAGATTGGACTTTTTGATATATACATCTGATCATATTTAGCATTTTACAACTAATACCAGTTTGTAAAAGTTTATACCAAAGGAGATCCCTATCCACTGTATCGAATGCACGTTTATAATCTATAAAAATACACCAGAGCTTACGGTTTTTTGATAAAACCTTTTGAATTAAAGAATGTAAAATAAAAATAGCATCGGCAGTGGAATGGCCATCACGAAATCCAAACTGATTTTCAATGAAAATTTGCTGTCCTTCGCACCATGAGTTAATGCGATTTCTAAGAATTAAAGAAAACATTTTTGCAGTGATATTCATAAGAGTTATGCCTCTGTAGTTTTCAGGTTGTTGAGGATCACCTTTTTTATATAGGGGAACAATTACTCCCTTAGTCCATGCATCAGGGTAGGAACATGTATCAAAAATATGATTAAAAATAGTGCAAAGATAACGTGATATAAAACTTTAGCATTCAATAAAGAAATCAGCGACATTATGTTCAAGATCACAACTCTTGTTCCTGTTCATAGAAGAAATCACCTTTTCAATTTCATACACAGTTATATAGTAACATTTGATATATCGTCTGTAAATGGCGTTAATTTGCACAAGTCTACAATTTTGTAGATTAACAGCATTTCTCGTTTTCTCATGATGTTTTAAAAAGCTTTACTCTTAATGGTCTTAAAACAGGGGATTGTTTGATTAACGATTAAAAAGTCTAAGATACAAACTGAAATTCTGCTTTTTATTTAGCTAACTTTCCGAGTGGTAGATATCTCTTAAGTGCTGAAAGACGAAAAATTGTCGTTATACCACGATCACCAAGTGCTGAACCTTGGTCTTACTTTTACAGCAGATTTATCTCAGACACATTGAAAATGACCAAAAAGGAATGTGAAATCACACCAACCTTCAAGAAGAAGAAGGAGAAGATTATTATTACCTTCAGAATGTTTCATTAATCCATCGGATGAATCAGCCATCTCTGCTAAGTCTACTGTGGTTATTTTTTCCATTCCTTTTTTTTTTTTATCGTCAGGAGAACGTCTTCGGGTTTTTTTTTTTTTTGTCAGAATGAGATAAACTGATGCCGTCTCAAAACCACTGTCAATAATAAAAATGTAATGATAAAACCCTACTGACACCCGGTTCTTTGTTTGTGACGACAGAACACATTTACATATACCATAAAACCTTTATTTAATTATCAGATGAAACCAGCCACCTTTTCATCTCAGTATGATAAGATTTGACACCTAGAATTGACCAATGAATGGACATTATGTAACGTGTTTATCTAGTCTTTACGAAAACAGATCTGCGCTCTACGTGGTCCACGTGCCCGGGGGCTTCCTTGCGATTAGCTCATACCTTGAGATCAGAGACATTTACCCTTGTCTCGAATCTGTTCTTCTTTCTTCGCTATTAATCCTTCATCACACAATCCAGACTTTTAACGACCCTGAACAGAAAGGCTTTTGAAAACTTTGTGGACGAACGGAGAAAATGCTGGTAAGCTGCATTTTCTCCTTTAGTCCACATTGTTTTCTACCCTATCAAGCACAGAAATCATCATTTGAGCGACATTTAATTTGTATTTTGCAGATGTTCTCAATTTGGTCTAGTCCAAAATTTGTCGTTTGGTAAAGAGTTAAATGGCTTGATGCCGAACAGCGAGGGTTTTTTTTTTTTTAAGAGACCTGTAATCGATTTGTTTTCCTTGCGTCTGAAGCTGAATAGGCTATGTGATTCTGTAGACCTATATGTAAAATGGGGACCACAGATTAAGCAAGATTCTGCTTTGAAGATCATTGCCTAAAGAAAAAAAAAATCTAACAAAAACTTTAACCACGCGACAGATTTCCGAGACTTGTCCACATGTCCGTGATTTGCGTACATTACACGTTGTGACTAAGATTTTAGACAATGTCTTTGAAAGGATAGAAACTATTGTGGAAAGATAATAAAGGCATCATTTTCTTCACCATGGTAACAGAAGCCGTCTTCCCTTGTAAAATCTGAAAATCTGATTCAATTGATAATAGGTTAAATCAGGGATCGGATATAACGTAATTTACGATCCCTGGTTAAACATTTAACTATAAAATTTCGGAGGGAAATACCATTTATCACGCGCTTGTAAGTTTAATTCATCACCGCCGGAAACTGTGGAACGCCATAGTACTTCAAAAACCGAAAAGTCATCGCAGGCCGGCGAACAAAGTGAAATCTTTCTATGAATTTACTGGAAGGCAACAAACTGTTTTGATAGAAAAGGAAAATGTCCAGTGTAGAAAATCGAAAACCCGTCAATGGAGTTATTCAAAAAACAGTCACGCCTGTCCCAGGCTCTACTCAAATATCAAAAGTTGTGGTTCATCCTTTGGTTTTGCTCAGCGTGGTTGATCACTTCAATCGAATGGGGAAAGTCGGAAACGTGAAGAGAACAGTTGGCGTACTTCTAGGTTCCAACAGACAAGGAATTCTGGATGTTTCTAATAGTTACGCTGGTAATAGACCCGTTTTCTCTTAAACAGAAAATTCCAATTCTCCCCGATTTACCTTAGTTACAGGTTCGGATTTCTACAGTAAATTGATCGGAGGTTTCGGTAACAAGGTAATCACCATGTGTTATTTGTACCATGGTGGTTTTCACATGCAATACCTGGCTTCGTCTTGTCCATCATTTAGCTTGTCTAATTTCTGAGCATTAAAACAATATAAGTAAATCTGGGTTTCTACCGTTTTAAGACTGGGTTTTACCCACAAGGAACAATTACCACAAATTGGGTGTAAAACTAGATAATTATCTGATGCTGAAACCTCCATTTGATTTACTTTCTAAGGCTATTTACAGAACCTTGTTTAGTTCTAAAACACTTTTCACCCATCTTCCCCCCATGCTAAAATGTTTTCAAAAGCAGGCAACTTAAATACTTTACTTTTTTTTAACAATAGTCATTTAAGCCTTTACCACACAACAAAGTTTTAGACGGGTCAGAATTGAAAGTAGTTTCAGATGACACATTAACTGTGGCTGAAATGATGGAATTTGACTTCCAACGGGTAGAAAACATTGTAGGAAATACAGAAAATGCTGCTTACCAGCAGTTTCTCCTTATCCAACAACATTTTTAATAACCTTATTCCTTAGGGTTGTTGAAAGTCAGGTTTGTATAGTTAAAGGTTAAAGTATCCATTAATGGTTTACTGAATGGAAAATTTCAATGTCAACATGATAAAGTTTTACATCTTACCTATACAGTTTATTTATGAGTTAATTACAAGTGACTTTGACAGCCTTATTTCTTAAGTCAACAAATTATTGAAACTACTGAAGTCTTGAGACCTCTCAGCTGAATGTAAGTGAAACTGGAATGACTGTAATAGTAGTTGTGAAACAGGTTGAAATTAGTCATGTTTTTATTGCATTCAAAATTACATTTGGTTTCAAGCGACATTTTTTTCCCATTACTTATGCACAATAACTCATAACAGTCTTGTTTTTTTCAGTTTTTCCAATTAATATCAGCTACAGATGAAAAGAGATAATTGATTAATTTATGTAGAAGCTTTTTTTTTTTTTTCCCCTAAGGTTACGCTGTTACTTGTACACAAAATACACAGTATGTTGTTTCTAAAAGATGTTCTATTGACAGTGAGTCACATAAGCCACAAAGAACTAAATAAGAGCTTAATATTTTGGAAAATACAGGAAACTTCGAAATTGGAAATTTTCAGGGATATTTGAAAGGGTGGGGGAAGATTCCCATTGGGGAATTAGATATGATCAAAATTAATATTGACCTTAAAACCAACAAAAAACCTCCCACACATTAAAAAACCCTGAACTCTCACCTCATAATTATATCATTTCTGAACCCTTAACTGCTTAATAAGTTAGATGAAACTTTCAACCTGATGGTAAAAAACTGAATGTTGCTATTTCAAACTTAGTTTTTGGTGAAAAAATAATCTCCTTACCAGACAGTGTTGGTCCAAGATCAGACTTCACATTCTTTGCAGGCTGATCTTGATCTATACTGTCAACAAAAGGTCTGTGAGTCGCGCTTAGTAGCCTAACAGTTAACAATGTCATATGGTTAAACCAGACTTGAGTTAACATTGCCATTGTTTATATTCCATTGATACTTTTCAGTTCCTTTTGATGAGGATGCACATGATAAATCTGTGTGGTTCCTAGATCATGATTACTTAGAAAACATGTACGGGATGTTTAAAAAAGTTAATGGTAAGTTGTTTGTTATACGGTCAAGCGTTATATAACTTTGTAAATATTTTTAGCCATTTTCAACTATTCTTCAATTATCATGGTGGACTGTGTACTTTGTAAATATTTTTAGCCATTTTCAACTATTCTTCAATTATCGTGGTGGACTGTGTACCTATCCATGCCATCCTGATGTTTGTTTTTCATTAGTAAACACAGCACTCATTTTTCCAAGCAATTAGCTTCCTCACATAAACAGAGCTAAAACAATGTTTAGTAGTTGGAAAAGAAGTGAATCCTGTGCCAATAGAAAGAATTTTGGCTCTAGCTTTTAACCCTTTACCAAACAATCACGGGTTTTAACAACCCTAAAGAAAAAACCTTTTGAAAACATTTTGGGAAAATGCTGGTAACCGGCATTTACTCCTATTCCCTCAATGTTTTCTAACCTTACCAAGACAAATTTCAATTTTTGAGTCACATTTATTTTGTCGTCTGCAAATGCTTTCAATTTGGACAAGTCTAAAATTTTGTGGTTTGGTAAAGAGTTAATAGATTAACGCTTTACCACACAAGCCCATGTTTTGATAACCATAATGAAAATGACTCTTAAAAACATAGTGGGAACAGGAAAAAATGCAATGCTGGTAAAATAGTAACCAGCATTTTCTCCATTTCCCACAATCTTTTCTACCCTGTCAGAAACAAGGTCCATCATTTTAGCCAGAGTTAAATTGTTGTCTGCAAATGCTTACACTTTAGACAAGTCTCACATTTTTTTGTGTGGTAAAGAGATAAAACTTTCACTTTGAGCTCCCACTTGGCTTCATCTAAATGAAAGGTAGGCAAAAAGACATTACATGTATGGTGAGATAGCTTACTGATGAAGCAGCGATTTATTAAGGGGTCAATATAAAAGTTTACGTACAGCATTTTCTTGTTTCCTCAAAGTTTTTTCCACCCCCTGTGAGACGTTTTTTCTCTATTCTAAAATAAAAGTTTTATGGAACAAAGCAAGAGCAATGGGAACTTTATTGTTGGATAACTAAACTTTTCAAAACATTCACATTTTTTTTGTACATGTAGTTGTTTTTGTTTCACGTTAGAAGACACTTAACTCTTTACCAAACAACAAAATTTTGGACCAGTCCAATTTCAAAGCATTTGCAGACAACAAAATAAATGTGACTGAAAAATTGAAATTTTTTGTGGGAAGAGCAGAAAACATTGCGGGTAAGGGAGAAAATGCTGGTTACCAGCATTTTCTCCTTTTCCCACGATGTTTTCAAAAGCCTTCTTCTTCAGGATTGTATAGTAAAGGGTTAACTTAACTGGATGTCATCCAATATAAATCACATGGAAAATACCTAACATAAAAGCTTTGAATAAACAAAGAGTGTAATCAAATAGTTATTAATAGTTTACTTCATCTGCAACTGCCTGAACATTTTTGTCATTTCATGGAATTGAATAATTTTAATGTTTTTCTTTATTCAAATGTTACTAAAAAAAAATATCTCCCTACCACCAAGGACTTGCCTTTGAAATACTGATTTTAGTTGGTGATAAAATACAAATGTACAACTGTTTCATGACAGTTTTTGTAAGAATCACAAGATAAATGGAACATAGATCTAGTAAGTTTATCATACATGTAATTCTCAATATTTTTCATGCGTTACAATCTGACCTACAAAAGCAAATGAACTTGTCCTTTGGCAAGCCCCTACAGAGATCAAGACTGGTACTGGTGAAAACTTAGATATCTGTGACTAATTGAGCATTACTGTATTTGTATTTATTTTTATGCTTTCCAGCAAGAGAGAAGATAGTTGGCTGGTATCATACAGGACCAAAGCTTTGTCAGAATGATGTCTTGATCAATGAACTGATGAGGCGTTACTGTCCTAGTTCAGTATGTATTAGACTACACTGGTCTGTTATCACCCTTGAAGCACCGTTAACAAGTTTTGATATTGTGGCCAGTAAAGATCAAGATCAGGCTGCACAACACATGTAGTCTTATCTTGGATCTACATTGTTTTGTGCAGAAATTCTGGACGAAAACCACCATGAAATTGCATTTATTAAGGCCATATTTCTAGGCCAGAAATATCTGTTTGGTTTATACAGCAACCTAAGGATTAAACAAATTTGAACCATGCTCTGTGAAAAGGGCTTAATGCACCTGCGAAACGTATCAGCTCAGGTCAGCCTGCGCAGTCTGCACAGGCTGACCTGGGCCGAAACTTTTCGCTATTGGTCAATTTTTTGTATATCAAGGGACCAGCCTACCTCATGACTAAGTCAGTTGTTGGACAAAATTGATTTTATGGGTCCATAACAGTGTGATGACTTGCCTGGTATAGTACATGTACATCGCAGAGATGCATTGATGCACCCTTTTGCCAGAGCACGGCTCATTTATTGCCTGCTAGTCACAACCTCAGCTGCTTTTGCAAAGTCAAGTCTGTATTGAACGGCAGACTGAGTGTGGTTCTATGCTTTTTTTATGGTGTCCTATATGGTTTAATGGCTTAGGTAATGGATTTATAAACCAAAAGTTCTTGGGTCAAAGCCAAGGGCTAATCATTCAGGAGTTACAAGTTTTGAATCTCAAGTTCCACCAACATCATTTCCAATGGTTGACAGAAGGGAATTTAACAGTATTTATCCCTGTTATCCGAGCTTGTCAATGTGCATAAACAGCAAATAGCTTTTTAAACATCAAACAAACAAATAAAACCTTTTTTTAAACTCTTTATAACACAATCCTGAGTTTTAATGACCCTGAAGAAGAAGGCTTTTGAAAACATTGTGGGAAAGAAGAAAATGCTGGTAACCAGTATTTTCTTCTTTTCCCACAATGTTTTCAATGATCTCAAAGACGGTTACTGTCATTTGTGCCCCATTTTATTTGTAGTCTGCTAACGCTTTCATTTTTGACTGGTCTAAAATTTTATTTTGTAGTAGAGAGTTAAATTTTCATCTCAAGATTAAATCAAAATCTGTGAAGAGACTTTGTTAATTAATATTTTAGGTTCTTGTTGTCATAGATGCCAAACCAAAGGATTTAGGCCTGCCCACAGAGGCTTATATAATGGTAGAAGAGGTCCATGATGTAAGTAGATACACTCGTGTGAACATATCAGACTGGTGACCTGGTGGTTGCAGGTTCCGTACACAGTTGAGGCAAACTTTCTTTCAGGCGGTTTTTTGCGTCTCACCCCTGATGCAGAAAATTAGTCAGTAGCTTGGAAAGAAGTTTTGTTGGTACCGGTGTGAGAAAGCCAGGAAACACATGCATAGGTGCACTGACCACTGTGATATGACCTAAGCTGTTAAAAAGTCGTTAAACTCTACTACAAACAGATACACTTGTTTGAAACTCATCTTTGAATGCTTTACACATCTGCCCTGCTCATCTGTCCAGTTGTTTTCAAGCATGCGTCTTCCAGTTTTGCTATCATTCCATTATATGTTTGTACATCTATGAAACTGAAAAGCGCCCTTCACAACAATAGTTGCCTAGTTTGTGGCAAGTGTAGATCAAGATTAGACTGCACAAAACATGCAGTCTGCTATTTTATCTACACTGTCCACTTTGCTGGGATATTCAGGACAAAAGCAACTGAAATTGCACTTACTTTGGTTTTATCTCTAGACTGAAGTTTCAGCACTCTAAGAATTGAGCAGGAATGGTAATTGTGCAAGATACACTTCCTGGTGGTCTGCCTGTCGGGGTAGAAAATAGTTCCCATGAGACATTTTTTTGTGTAATGCCTTTTAGGTTTATTGTTTGTTTTTTCTGTTGATGCACCATTAAACAACATTTACTTTTTGCCTTTTCTATCAAAGCACTTAGAAGAGATATAGATATGAACCATGCTCTGTCAAAAGCGGGCTTAATGAATCTGCAAAAAGTATCGACCCAGGTCAGCCTGCAGTCTGCACAGGCTGACCTGGGCCAAAACTTTCGCTATTGGTCAATTCTCTGTATGTCCAAGGACCAGTGTACCTCATGATTAAGTCCGATGTTAAAAAAGTGGCTGTTATGGATCCATAAATATGTGATGGATTGCTTGGTATAATGCATCACGGAGATGGTTCAAACGCATGGTCACCTTTTGTGACAGTACAACATGTTCTTGGATTTGTAACAAGGAAACTCTTGTTTGCGTCCATGCAGGCAGCACTGGTCATATGGGAATATTCTATTGCAAGGCAACACAGTGCCCCTTTTTAGTATTTGAAATTCCCTTCAGGAAAAGCAGTTGTTGTGATGGGAATTAAACTGTTGGAAGTGACACTTGTGTTTATCAAGTACCTTTCACTGCCTCTTGACCAATAGGTTGCTCAGAAATGAAATAGCTATTGTGACCAGCAGAAAAACTGCTTATTTTGACAAAATACCGAGATTGTGACCAGCAGAAAAATTGCTTATTTTGACAAAGAAACATCTTTGTCACAATGTATTCAAAGCATCTAAATGTTAGATGATTTACTCTCTACCAAACAACAAAACTGTAAGCCGATCATTTTGAAAGCATTTGCAGACAAGGTGAATGTGGTTCAAATAATGAAAATTGTCTGAAAAGGGTAGGAAAAGTTGTGGGAGAAGGAGAAAGTGCTAGTTACCAGCATTTTCTCTCTTTTCAATGACGGTTTTATAAAGGCTTTTACCCTAAGGTTTTTAAAATTCAGGATTGTTTGATAAAGGGTTACGTTTCTCTGTATGGGAGAAAAGAGTACAGTGGATGAGATTTTGTCATAAAAATTATTACCACTCTTTTCGTCTTTAGGATGGAACCCCAACAAGCAAAACCTTTGATCACGTACCAAGTGAGATTGGAGCTGAAGAAGCAGAGGAAGTTGGGGTAGAACATCTTCTCAGGTATTTATGGCATAAATGATACTATGTCTACTGGTATTCAGCAGCAAAATATAGCAGTAGTAATGCATGTACTGGCAGGCAATAGTTTATCACCCGGCACAAAATTTTTCCTTTTGCCTAAAACAGAAATCACTGTGAGTGTGTACACGTGAAATGATGAAGTCACCACAGGAAGTGATCAGTCAGATACAAACTTTGATTAGGCATTCAGTCAAATGAACCCGATATCAACATTAAAGACACAAAACAGGATTGTATTTATCCTGTGGGGAAATACAGTATGACGAAGCTTGGTACTGGTTTACACTTACTTTTGAGCCATGCTTTGTGAAAAGAGGGCTTCATGCATCTGCGAAAAGTATAGACCCAGGTCAGCCTGCGCAGGTTTACCTTGGCCAAAACTTTTCGCTGTGGGTAAATTTACTGTATGTCCAAGGACCTGTCTATGTCATTATTAAGTCGTTTGTTTTAAAGAAGTGGCTAATATGGATCGATAAATAGTAATATCTTGCTTGGTACCATGGATCAGTAAGCCCCCTTTTGCCAGAGCATGGCTCATTTATTAAGTATTTCAGGAGGGTGATTCTGCTCAGGGAAAATTTGTCACAGTGAAAATACGTAACTGTTCTGGGCAAAACCTTAGCCATTGTTAAGCTCAGATGTTTGGTTTCTTCAGTCTTTGTTATATCACAGGTACAACTGGACCTTAACCCTTTACCACACAATGCCGTCTTTGGGAAAGAAGCCTTTTGAGAACATTGTTTGAAAAGGAGAAAATGCTGTTAACCAGCATTTTCTCCTTTTCCCACAATTTTTTCTTCTCTATCAAAGAAAAATTGCTCCATTTGAGCCACACTGAAATTGTCGTCTGCAAATGCTTTCAGTTTGGACAAGGTTAAAATTTTGTTGTCTGGTAAAGGGTTAATTGCTTGAAATATGTACTCATTGTTCCAAATAAGGTGAAAGCAATAAGCACGTAATAAGCACTGGCCACTGTGGAAGTGATACTTGTAAAGCCTATTGCTGCAAACTTGTGTCAGGAAGAAAGGAATTGAATATGGATCATTCACTGTCTATAAACAACATTTTTGACTTGCTTCCTATTAAAAGCATTAGCAGACGACAAATTGTAGAAATTTTCTTTCAGTGGGTAGAAAACATTGTGGGAAAAGAACAAAATGCTGGCTACCAGCATTTTCTTCTTTTACCACAATGTTTTCAATAGCAACCTCAAGGTTGGTAACTCGGCTGTTTTCAGCGAAAACATCAAGGTATTGTTGTAGCCCTGCATCGTCATCGTCTGCATCGTCATGTGAAAACTTTGACATTTTATATCTCTGTTATTTCTGAAAATATTTGCTTCAAACTTGGACAAGTTGTTCACTATCAAAAGGGGAACCTATACAGCAAGGTAACCACCAAAGTATTTTTTGACAAAATTATGCCCCTCTTTGACTTGGAATTTTCACTGAAAATCAAGTAACACCAGCCGAGCTTTGGCACCCGCATCTTGCTATAACTTGTGATTGTGTGGAAAAGTGTCAGTTGATTTTTGATATTTTCAGGGATATCAAGGACACCACCGTGGGTACTCTGTCGCAAAGGGTCACAAGTCAGCTGATGGGTCTGAAAGGATTGCATTCCCATGCAACAGATATCAATGGATATCTACAGAAAGTGGTCTCGGGACAGCTTCCTATCAATCATCAGATCGTTTATCAGTTACAAGACGTGTTCAATCTTCTGCCTGACGTCAACCTGCAAGCATTTGTGAAAGCCATGTATGTGAAAACTAATGACCAGATGCTGGTTGTTTATTTAGCGTCGCTTATTAGGTCGGTGATTGCCCTTCATAATCTCATAAACAATAAGATCCAAAATCGTGATGCGGAAAAAAATGAAGGAAAGGACACAAAAGATAAGGACAAAAAGGAAAAGAAAGAGGAGAAAGATGGAGACAAGGAATCAGGAAAGGCAATTAGTGATAAGAAAGAGAGTGAAAAAGATAAAGGCGGCTCTAACAAAAAGTAATTTAGATAAAGACAAATAGGTTATACTTACAGTTGTACTGTTTGCTTTTTTATATATATCATTTTCAGAATGCAAGGGAAATCTCTTCACAAAGATGTATTATCCACAATGGGCAATACGCAGACATACGTAGAAAAAAAAAATAGAGAACAGGGGAAACATCCTGTTTTCACTGTATAGAACAACCCTGTTTTCATAACTAAGCCTTAATTGCTAAAAAAAATGAGAATTTCTCACCAATAGCCAAATATTGGGATTTCATTGTCTTTTCAATGGAAAGTCCCACTGTATTTGGCCAGTGTAGATTAAGATCAGCTGGCACATGCTGTGCAATCTGATCTTGATTTACACTGCAAAAGTGCATGGTGTCATGGTTAGCAGCCAAAGGATGAAATGGCACTTGGGATTTGGTGTATATTATTATTCTTAATACCAAAGGACAAAAAAAACGACAAAATTTTAGACTTGCCTAAATAGAAAGCATTTGCAGATGACATGTTAGATGCTGCTCAAGTGGCGAGATTTGTCTTTGATAGGATAAAATACATTGTGGGAAAAGGAGAAAATGCTGGTTACCAGCATTTTCTCCTTTTCCCACAGTGGTTTCAAAAGACTTCTTGCTCAATGTCGTTAAAAGATGGGATTGTTTGGTGAAGGGTTAAGCCCTGGTTAACCCCCTGCTTCAGAATGAAACAGCCAAGCCCCAGTAGCTCAGGGATTAGCGTACAGGACTTGAGAACAGGAGGTTGCTGGTATGATCCCTGGCTCGGCCAATTTCTTTCAGAGGACTGATGATAATCATTGCAACAGGATTCATTCCTCTCTCACCGCTGACCATTGTTTTGACGAAGGTTAAGTGGGAAAGCCAGCCAGTGGCTTGGAAAGAATATTGCACTGAGTACTGGTAAAAGAAACTCCAGGAAAGCATGGATAGGTGCACTGGCTGCCGCAACATAACTGAAATAATGTTGAAAACGGCATTAAACACCATACAATCAATCGATCACAATGAAACATGAAAGGCCTTAACCTGCTATATCACTGAAATTCAAGTTTGCAGTCGGGCAATAGAAAATCCCTAAACTTTGCAGTGTTGAGACAAATTTTGCCAGAATATCGTGAATTGTCCAAGAGTTTGAATCAAAGAGTTCTCTGTTCTCTGCATTTTATTGTCAAGTTCTGCTCTGACATCCCAGAACAATTAAAATTATTGAAGATGCAAGATAAAAATGAGCCATGCTCTGCCAAAATGGGGCTTAATTCATCTGCGAAAAGTATCGACCCAGGTCAGCTGCGCAGGCTGACCTGGGCCGAAACTTTTCGTTATTGGTCAGTTTTCTGTTTGTCCAAGGACCAGTCTACCTCTTGATTGAGTCAATTGTTAAAAATAGTGGCTATTATGGATCCATTATTATGTGATTGCTTGATAGGGATCATGGAGATGCATTAAGCCCCCCTTTTGCCAGAGCATGGTTCAAATGTATGAGTACTTTCAGAAATAGTGGGTTACAATTGTGTATGCACTGTGTTTACCCAAATAAAGCGATGATTTACTGAAAACTTGCTTCCAGTTTAATATAAAGTAAATTTTTTGTACTTTTAGAAAGTAGTCCATTACATGTCTTCATTAACCGTTTACCACACAATCCAGAGTTTTAATGACCTTAAGGGAGTAGGCCTCAGAAAACATTATGGAAAAAGGAGAAAATGCTGGTAACCAGCATTTTCTCCTTTTCCCACAGTGTTTTCTCCACTTCCAAAGAAAAACTTTCATATTTGAGTCAAATTTATTTTGTCGTCTGCAAATGCTTTCAATTTAGACAGATCCAAAATTTTGTCGTCTGGTAAAGAGTTCAATATTACAGCTGTACAGTTGTTAGTTTCTTCTATGCTTTTGTGTACCATATCTTTACCAGATAACAAAATTTAAAACCTGTTATATTTAGAACATTTGCTGCAGCATATTTACTTGCATCCGAGCAACAAAATTTTGGACTTTACCAAACTGAAAGCATTTGTAGATGACAAAATAAGTGTAGTGCAAATGATGATTTCTGTCTTTGATAGGGTAGAAAATATTTTGGGAAAAGGAGAAAATGCTGGTAATCACCATTTTGTCCTTTTCCCACAATGTTTTCTGAAAACTTCTTTATGGTCATTTAAACTCTGGATTTTGTGGTAATGGGTTAAAATGTGGCTCACATGATACAATTTGGTCTATGAAGGAGCAGGAAACATTGTGGAAGAAAGAAAAAGACGCCCATGAACAGGTTTGTTCTGGGGTCTGAGAAAAATGCCACTTCCATTCTGACCAGTCCCAGTAGGTTTTGAACTCGAGGGGTCATTTTATCAATCCAGTTATACCATGATAAACATTGATGCATTGTACCTCTTTTCTTTATGGTAATTTCACTCATTTATGGATTAATCAGTTACAGGTAAGCCATGGTCTGGCAAAAGGGGGCTTAATGCATCGCCGTAATACATTATACCAAGCAAGTCATCACATAGTTATAGATCCATAAAATCTGTTTTTGCTAATCGTCTGGATCTGGAGGTAGGATGGTTCTTTCACATGCAGAAAATCAACCAATGGCATAAAGTTTTGACCCATGTAAGGCTGCACAGACTGCGCAGGCTGACATGAGCCAATACTTTTTGCAGATGCATTAAGCCTGCTTTTTACAGAGCATGGCTTAGGTATATGAGAAATTGTTACGGAGATCTAAGTGTTTTAAAATGTTTCAAAAGTCACCTGCTGCAAAATGAAAACAGGAGTATTGCATACGTGTGCCAGCATTCAGCTGCTTTTGCTTGATTTTCAGTGAAAATGTTAAGTCAAAAAAGGGGCATAACTGTGTCAAAAATACTTTGATGGTTATCTGTTCTTGTTATATGGTTTCCCCTTTTGATAATTAACACATACCCTGCTAAGTAACTTAAAACTTTCAGTCCGATAGTAAAAACCTGTCTAATATTATTTTGAAACTTATGTTTTGGAGAACAGTATCCCCTGATCGGACAGTGTAGATCCAAGATCAGCCTGCATGTCCTGTGCAGTCTGATCTTATCCACATTGTCCACAGAAGGTCAGTGAGTCGCGCTTAGCAGCTGGAGGGTTAACAACTTGTCCAAGTTTGAAGTTAGTATCTTCAGTAATAACAGAGATATTACAAAATGCCACAGTTTTTGCACAACAACAATACAGACAACGACGTCGGGACCACAACGATACTTCACTGTTTTCTTCGAAAAACAGCCGAGCCAAAATTTTGTTTTCAGGGCAAAATGTTGTATGTTAAGCTTGACAGATTATCTAGAGTAAATCATATTTAAATTATATAGCAGAATAGCTCAAGACGATACTTGGTTTACCAAAGAGATTATACTTCAAGTGCCTGTCTGTATATTTCTTCAAAAGATTTGCAACAGAGAGTAATAAGGTGGAACATAAAGTTGTAGCTATATTCCCAATTTCTGATAAAAGTTAACAAGATCTGCTGCTGCCCTAGTTATGTAAAACAAAAACAAACGGACAAAAGTCACTGACAGATGTTTGAGAACTAATGGCTTAATAAATAAGCACATTTGCCCTAAAAGTGTGTTTTGAACCATCTTTTTTAAAAGGTCAAAAGTTAATACAACATTTCAAACTGATTTTTTGCCTTTTAACCCTTAGGCTGTTAAGCGCGACTCACTGAACTTTAGCGGACAGTGTAGATCAAGATCAGACAGCACAGAATGTACAGTCTAATCTTCGATCTACACTGTCCGATAAGGAGATATCTTTCCTCCAAAATATCTTTGAAATAGGAAAATTTAGGTGTATACTATCTGTTTGAAAATTTCATTTCTTTTATTTAGCAGGATAAGGGTTAAGAACAGTGAATGATTTTTCAGAAAAAAGAAAATTAGGTGTCTCTACTTGGTGGGCAAATTCGGCCCCAAATCATGTTACTTCAGAGATGCAGAAAACCACAACAGTTTACCCAATAACCCAGCACAAAATCAATAAATATCGTTTTCTGTTTCATTCTATTGTCCTTTATTGGTATAAATAAAGAAAGCATACATATGTTTCAAATAAAAGATGCATGTCTAGGATTAAAACACAGTAAAAAGTTCTTGTTAGCTTCCTAAAGTATCAATCATGTAGTCTTAATTAAAAATTATTTAAACTACAAGCATGTGTCAATGTACTTTATGGTCAAATACTGCAAAAGCGCTTAACCCTTTACCTAGAGCTGGGGTGATATCGTCGATTTATTGTGATATTGCGTGATGCAATAGTGTATTGTGATACAATTGTGGTGTATCGATACAGAACGATATTTGTAACTAGGGTTCCCGCTGGGCGTTGCATTTGGCACCATTTGCAAAAGAAATTTTAATTTGGTGCAGGAAAAATACAAAATTATGGAAAGAGAATTGTGCCGTTCCTGTCGTTGTAATGCTGGTTCCCCTTGGTTTTTGCCTATTGTGCAGACTGAGATGGGGAGAATGTTTGAAAAATTTAGAAAACCAAATACTTGCTTATTTCTTTAAAACGTTTATCCTTAATTGCCAATTACTTTGTAACATTTCAAAATATCGTGATACTGTATCATATTGCACTGTAACTATCGTAACAGTATCGCAATACATTTTTTGTGGCAATACCCAGCTCTACCTTTACCACACAACTCTGAGTTTCAACCACCTTGTGGATTAAGGCTTTTTGAAAACATTGCAGGAGAAAATGCTGGTAAGCGGCACTTTTTCCAATTCCCACAATTTTTTCCACTCTTTCAAAGACACTTCCCATCATCTGAGCCACATTTGAATTTGTTGTCTTCCAATGTTTTGGACTTGGACAAGTCCAAGGTTTTTGTAGTTTGGTAAGGGGTTTGTTTACTCTCCTTATACACTCTTCCCTAAGTCTTCATCAACAACAAAAATTAAAGACCCAACAGCAGTCAAAAAGACAATGCAGGTGTAAAAATGCATTTAACTCTTTTCCACACAATCCTGAGTTTGAACGACCATGATAAAGAGGCCTTTTGAAAGCATTGTATGAAAAGGAGAAAATGCTGGTAACCAGCATTTTCTCTTTTCCCACAATGTTTTCTGTCCTTTCACACACAAATCTCACCATATGAGCCATATCTAGTTTGTCGTCTGCAAAATGCTTTCAATTTTGACAAGAGTAACATTTTGTTGTGTGGTAAAGGGTTGAATTTAAATCACACCATTCAAAGTAGGAATATATTGTCAGTCCAAGTGTCAATCATTGGTAGAAAAATCAATTTTTAAATCATGCAAAAAGTAAGCAAAAGATAGGCTGATCTGGCAACTTTGAGCCTAGTTTTGAAATTTCATGTGCCTTTTCTAGCAGTGGAGAATCTTGCTTTCATCTACATTCATGGAAAGATAGGCAAGTGCCCAGCTTGTGGTGTATGTGGTTGTGAGGTAGAGTGCCAGCCCCATAACCATAATGTCTTGAGTTCAATACCCGGGAACCGATATCAACTTCTAGACTGCTCACTGGCCCGAACATTTGGCAAAGGTACATTGGTGTATTTTCCAGGACGCAGAATCGAGAGAGATCAGTATAAGTTGCAAGAACCTGTTTCTAAATCAGTTTAAAATAAATATGTTTTAACTAAGTGCTCAGCTAATGGAAACTGAAAGCTAAGCTAGCAATGAAAATCGGCAGTTTTGTTTCTGAAATTAGACCAAGAAAATGTTCACGTATATGAGATGGATAACGTGAAACTAACTGAAAAGTTCCAACATAGCTTCTACACTGAACCAATGAAATACATGCTCTTCATTAATTCTTTGATAGAATAAGATTTTGTCAGCTCAATGTCTGAACATTCAGAGTTAGAGTACTGTGTGATCCTGTACGGTGGATAAGTGATTGTGCAATTGGCTGCTTGTCATTAGCTGTCAACTCCCACATGCTCCAATTTGCTGGTTGTCCAGTACAGCTTCTAATTTATCAAACCCAACATCTATTTTGTCTGTAACTTTCTGTTCCACAAGGTATTTGTCCCTGAAACAAGATATTGTTTAACTCTTTACCAAACAACAAAATTTGAGACTGGTCCAAATTGAAAGCAGTTGCAGATGACAAGATGTAGCTCAAATTATGATTTCTGTCTTTGACAGGGTAGAAAACATTGTGGTAAAAGAAGAAAATGCTGGTTACCAGCATTCTCTCCTTTTCCTACAATGGTCTCCAAAGGCTTCTTTCTCAGGGTCGTTAAAACTCGGGATTGTGTGGTAAAGGGTTAACTCTATACCAAAAAGTTTATACTAGTCTCAACCAAAACTGTTTGCAGACGACGGTATAAATGTGGCTGAAATGAAGGCATTTGTCTTTAAAAGGGTAGGAAACATCATTTGAAAATACATGTACTGTTTACCACCATTTTCTTCCTTACCCAAAATGTTTTCAAGAGCCTTCCTCCACATGGTCATTAAAACTTGGGATTGTTTGCTAAAGGGGTAACTCTTGGTGTGCTACAAGCAAAATAAGGTGAATTGGCAAACAGTGTAGATAAAGAACGGATTAAAGAAATTTTGAAGTCTTTCTGTTGATTTACATTGTCCAGTTTTTTGATATATAGCTAAATACTGCCTTGAATTTGCTGAAAATCAATGTTGCTTTTTCTTCTGGATTAATTAATTATTAATTAAAAGGTGATTTATGCCACTTTCAACATTATTTCAGCGATATCACAGCTACAGCTCACATATTCATGTATTTCCTGGGTTTCACCAGTGCTAGGCTAGGGCTCTGAAGTGTCTTGCCCATTAGGACACTTTAACAAAACCCCAGTGGATCCAGTGAGGCTTGACTCCTACTTTTTACCACTGAGCCACACAGGACTCCTTTACTAATGGAAATGTATGTTGCCTTTCCTTAATTCCTTACCAAACGACAAAATTTTAGACTAATCCAGATTGAACACATTTGCAGAAGACAAATATAACTCAAAAATTGCAATTTATTTATGGAAGGGTTGAAAACATTGTGGGACAAGGAGAAAATGCTGCTTACCAGCAATGGTTTCAAAAGCTTTCTTTCTCTGGGTCATAACAAGTATGGAATGTGTGGTACAGGGTTAACGCCTTGCCAATGACAAAATTTTAGACTACTCCAAATTCAAATCACTTGAAGACAACAAACTAAATATGACTCAAGAATTGAAATTGCTTTTGGGATGGGTAGAAAAAAATGTTGTAACCAGCATTTTCTTCTTTTCCCACAAAGTTTTCAAAGGATTTTTTTCTTGGGGTCATTAAAAGTCGGACTGTGTGGTAAAGAGTTAAAAGCCCCGTATCTGCCAAAAGTAAACAGGGTGGTAAAATGCATTTGAATTTAAATCATACCATCAGAAAGTTTTGAAATTAATGTGCAGATGACAATGATCTGTTATCATGGGGTTGCGCCAAGTTTTGGTCACTGGTAAAAAAATGAATTTTCAAATCAGGTAGAAAGTTAAAAAAAAGCAGGACCTGGTAACTAATGACCTAGTTTTAGAATTAATTTTTCTGCCAGCAACTAACACAAGGACCAACTGTCATCTTCATAATAATTTCCATGATTTTAACTGGTATGATTTTAAATCCAAAATTTAATGCATTTTAACACCCTCATTTGAGATGTCATCAGACCTCTCCAACAGTGGTGAGTTTAAAAGGCAGACTGCCTTATAAATTGCTGTCTAAGTCAAGTTTTTTTGCAAAATTGTTCTGATAAACAGTCTGTTTCGTCATGGTTTTATAAATAAACCGAAATCAAAAAATTGAAATAGGAAATCCACAGACGTAGTTTGTTCTTATATGACATTAAAAAAATAAATGTTATATTGATTTGATCGCGAATTACTTCTCCAATTGTGCATTTTCATTAAAGACATAAATCTACGCAAAAAGATAGGAAAAAAAGATAGGAAAAAAAGAACTCTGTTCAAAAAGGACAAAGAACACCATGAGAAAAGATCATGCGACATGAAAACGTGGGAAGAAGGTCATGTGACTGTCATGTAATGCATTAGAGGTTTCTACAAAGCGGTAACCATTTAGTGCCTTACTTGTTTGTTTACATGTACCCAAATAGACTATATCGAAATTAAGCCCCGTAGCTCAGTCAGTAGTGCACAGGACTTGAGAACAGGAGGTCGCTGGTTCAATCCCCGGCTTGGCCAATTTCTTT
Source organism: Tridacna gigas (assembly GCA_945859785.2). Taxonomy (NCBI): domain Eukaryota; kingdom Metazoa; phylum Mollusca; class Bivalvia; order Cardiida; family Cardiidae; genus Tridacna; species Tridacna gigas. The sequence continues at coordinate 33,484,798 of OX244034.2, forward strand.
CCGAGGATTGATGATAGTCATTGCGACAAGATTCATTCTCCTCTCACCGCTGACCATTGTTTCGACGATGGTTATGTGTGAAAGCAGCCAGTTGCTTGGAAAGAATATTGTGCGGAGTACTGGTAAAAGAAACTCCAGGAAAGCATGGATAGGTGCACTGGCCACCGCGATATAACTGAAATAATGTTGAAAACGGCGTTAAACACCATACAATCAATTGAAATTAAAAGCCAATAAACTATTTGTAAACATTGATGCTGACCTCTCTTTTTAAAGAAGCCAACTTGTGTTTTTACATTTGGCAGCTATAGGACCTTTAAGGATTCCAGTGTACATATGTTTCATAAGGACTGAACATACTCTACTAACTACTCTCCATGTCAAAAGTACATATTGTGCGCTTAACTCTTTACCAAACAACACAGTTTTAGACTGGTCCAAATTCAAAGCATTTGCAGACCATAAAATACATGTAAATGTGATTCAAAAAATGAAATTTGCCTTTGGACAGGAAGAAAACATTGTGGAAAAAGGAGAAAATGCTGGTAACCAGCATTTTCTCCTTTTCCCACAATGTTTTCTAAAGCTTTCTTTCTCAGGGTCGTTAAAAGTTGGGATAGTCTGGTAAAGGTTCACCCCTTTACAACACATTTGCTAATCGTGGATCAAACAACAAGATTGGTCAATTCAACCCTTTACCAAACAATCCTGGATTTTCACGACTTTGTGAAGGGAGGCTTTTAAAAACATTGTGGGAAAAGGAGAAAATGCTGGTAACTAGCATTTTCTCCTTTTCCCACAATGTTTTCTTCTCTATCGGAGACCTTAAGGTCATTGGTACCAATTTTGAATTTGTTGTCTGCAGATGTTTTGAATTTGAAAGAATCTATAATTTGTTGTTCAGAAAAGGGTTAAGGGTAGAAAGCACTGATGGGAGAAAGGAGAAAATACAGCTTTTTTCTAAAGGTTGCTAGATTACAATTACGATTATCGATCATTAAAGGTTAAAATGCAAGCACAGAGTTCAGCGCCTGGCTGAGTAGCTCAGTGGTTAGTGTATCTGACTCTTGACCAGGTGGTTACAGGTTAGATATCCAGTTGCAGCTAACTTTCTTTCAAGCAATCTTTTGCCTCTTAACCTTGCATGTGAGAAAACCAGTTGGTGGCTGGGAAAAACGATCTTGTCAGTACTGGTGTGAGAAAGCCAGGAAACACATGCATAGGTGTAGTAACCACCATGATATGACCTAAGCTGTCAAAACAGTGTTAAACTCCAATACAGAGTCAAGAAATGGTTTCAAAGTACAAAATGTTCTTACCAACATACTGGAAACAAATCCCGGATTTCATCCAGAGATAAATGATTCTCATCCAGTTCATTGAGAACCCACTTCAGAAACCCAACTCCTAGATCCTGCAAAATACAGTACAAGTCAAAAACCCAACTCCTAGTGCCTGCAAAATACAGTATAAGTCAAAAACCCAACTCCTAGATCTTGCAAAATACAGTACAAGTCAAAAGCCCAACTTCTAGTGCCTGCAAAATACAGTACAAGTCAAAAACCGAACTCCTAGTGCCTGCAAAATATAGTACAAGTCAAAAACCCAACTCCTAGTGCCTGCAAAATATAGTACAAGTAAAAAACCCAACTTCTAGTTCCTCAAAACTAAAGTAGGTCAACAAAAATATTTTATATCCAAAAGAAGCCATCACAAGCATGTCACCTTTGACATCTGGCTGTGACCTTAAGCTTGCCCTTGGAGCCTGGCATTTGAAACCTTTGTTCTCTCTAGATCTGCATGTCATCTTTTTAAGGGGCACACATGTATGAAATACTTGTACTCCCAAAATAAGACAAGGGATCCAAGAGATACAGAATGAAAATGATATACCCTTTACCACACAATCCCGACTTTTAACGACCCCAAAAAAGAAGCCTTTTGAAAACATTGTGGGAAAAGAAGAAAATGCTGGTAACCAGCATTTTCTTCTCTTCCCACAATGTTTCCTACCCTTCAAGAGACAAATTTTATGTTTTGAGCCACATTTAAAATGTCATCTGCAAATGCTTCCAATTTGGACTTATCTACATTTTTGTCATGTGGTAAAGAGTTAAGAGCATGTAAAATTTGAAAACACAACCAACCACCCACCCCTCACCCCTGCTGTGACATTGACATTGAAACCTAGTGTCTGAAACCTCACTTCTGCAAATCCCTTTTATATGTGCGTGAAATATTTTCAAAATCTGACAAGGGGTTCCAGAGATACGGTGCAAACTCAACTCAGCAAATTAACTCTTGACCACACTATGAAATTGTAGACTTGTCCAAATTGAAAGCATCTGCAGATGAAAACTTGACGGTGGCTTAAATGATGAAATTTGTCCTTGATAGGGTAGAAAACATTGTGGGAAAAGGAGAAATGCTGGTTACCAGTATTTTCTCCTTTTCCCACCATTTTTTTCGAAATCTCTTTTTTTAAGGGTCATTGAAATTCTGGTTTGCATGGTTGATAGACTAAGCCTGCTGAGTTAAGTTTTTTTTTGCTGAGATGAGTCCTTGATTGTGTCAACCATGTACATGTATTTGATTATGTTACTTAAGTCTGTTCATGTTAGTGATATATGTCTAAAATAACAACCTCATCGTAAAGTCGGAAGATGAGCCTCTTGAGGATCTGAGGAAATAAGAGATTTAAGTTTTTTTTGTGTGTGAAATCGGGCAAAGAATCGCTGCAACACTTTTTCCAAATACATGTCTGTCCTTGCAAAGTCCTGACTTAACAGATCATATGTTCCAATAACCGAGATCAGCCTGACCTGTGTCAAAACTTTTTGCTACTGGTCAATTTCTTACATGTCCAAAGACCATTCTACCTCATAATTCAATTTAGTTATTAGATAATCTGGGTTTCATGGATCCATACTTATGTGATGACTTGCTTGATATAATGCATCAAAGAGATGCATTAACTCTTTACCAAACGACAAAATTTTAGACTTTTCCAAATTGAAAGAATGGCAGACGACAAAATAAATGTGGTTAAAAAATTGAAATTTGTTTCCAAAAGGGTAGAAAACATTGTGGGAAAAGGAGGAAATGCTGGTTACCAGCATTTTCTCCTTTTCCCACAAAGTTTTCAAAAAGCTTTTTCTGCAGGGTCGTTAAAACCTGGGATTGTGTGGTAAAGGGTTAAACCCCCTTTTCATAGAACACAGCTCATATTATTTGTTAGGTACAAACATAATACATAGGTGCAAACATAATACAGTCACATCTGTGTGCAGCAGCCAACGCAAGTCCGCCAGTACATATTTCTTCTTTAATTACCATGTGCACAGCACTAATCTGTCAAATGCAGCCAGCAGCTAGCTTAGAGGGCAACTTCAGTGCAAAGCTATTTTTAGATATGTAAATCCTTAAATGAAAACAATCTTAAAACTGAAAACCTTATTTCAATGTCTTTCATAAAAAAAAAGAGTTATAAGCAGAAATGTGGGTTGCACATCTGTGCTAGTTTGTGAAATCTTCGGAAAACTGGGCGTAGGAAGTGTGACCCACACATTTATTTCGGCTTTGTGGTATCTGTTATTTTGCTCCAATACTGACTTTTTTGTCACAGTCTTATCATCCCTAATGTCAGGAGACAGGCTGTCAACCAAGTCTTCTTCAAAATATAGGAGGAATATAGGAATATTTTTTAAACAAATATAGGAGTTTTTTGCTAGTTTTGAGGCAAAATATAGGAGTTTTATGCTAGTTTTGAGGCAAAATATTGGAGTTTTCCAAACGAAAATCATTTTATTCAAAGGCAATTATTTGAACAATTCTTACCTTCTTTGCCTTCATTTACTGTTTCTACCATTAATCAATAATAAAAATATACTTTAAAGTAACCATTCACTTCAACAGCATCACAGTCCAGGCAGATAGCTGCTGCATAGCACATCATCATCATCATCTGAATGGACACCTGGAATAAATTTATTACTTTAAATGAGGTTCACACAAATACTAACAATGGATGAATACATAACAACAGAATGTTAACAAGAATACAGTATGAAAAGAATAAGAAATGGTATCTTTATTTCAGATAAATCTTCATTGAAACTTAAGAGCTAGCAGCATTATTCACCCATTTAGTCCAGAGCATCTGTCCCCTCTATTTAATAATGACCATACTACTTCTGTTTAATTACCATCAATTAGCATTGAAAAGAAGTACGATGATTCAGAACAAAATCATAAAGCAAGAATCCAATAAAAACTAGGCTTTTGATAACACCAACAGTCCTCTAATGTGCTTCATTTCCAGTTCGGAAGAGCACATATGCCCCCCTCAGTACATGAGAAAGTCTCTGAGAAATCCTGATGGCTACTGAATTTATTGAATGAAGAATTTGAATACTGATAAAACTAAGATGAACATTAATGAATAACTTAAATCAGACATAGTGCCTATGCACCAGTCTGTCAGCTTAAGTACTGCTTTTGGAAATTATGTTGATGTCATTCCAGAGACATGCTCTGTATTTCATCACTGGGGAGTACCTGAACGAAAATCTGAATACAGCAAGACTTTGATTTACCTAAAAGGCCAATATCCTATCGTACTGCCTTGCAAGGTGCCCATACAGGTTATGAAGAGATGCACTGAAACATTTTCTGATGGCTGGTGATGCTGTGAAAGACATGATAAGAATTCTCTGACCTGTAAAATAAAGAAGCCAAAAGCAGTATCAAAGAAATATTTACTATCTCTACATTTTATTGGCGACAAATTTCCTAAAATATAGGAATATTTTTCAAAAAATAGGAAAATATAGGAAATATAGAAGGTCTTTCAAAATATAGGATTTTGATCCAAAATGTAGGAAAATATAGGAATACAGGAATCAGTTGACAGCCTGCAGGAGATGATTTTTTTTTCATCACAAACATCCTTATCGTATGCTGAGAACCAAGTTTCAGCACCGTGTTGAACCAGACGATGACTATTTATCCGTTGGTCTGTCTGTCTGTCTGGAGAAACCCGATCACGTAGCTTAATATTACTATTAATCCTCAACCTGTTAAATAAGTCAAATAAACCTTTCTGCAAATTGTAAAAACTTGAAAGTTGCTAGTATTTAGAGATAAACATCTCCTTATTGGATAGTGTAGATCCAAGATCAGATTGCATGTTCTGTGCAGTCTGATCTTGATATACTCATATACTCTGTTTGCAAAAGGTCATTGAGTCGAGCTTAGCAGCCTAATATACAAATATCACTCAGAAATTTAAATGGGGAAATGATCACTTCAGTCTGTTGATTAAAAATCTCTTTCATATTATTGAGAGTGAGAGAGATGGGGGGCATTAGTTAACTAGTACAGAAATTCTGCAAGCAGTTTCTAGGTTTTTTCTTTTAGATCGTATGAATGAGGAAAATACAAAAGTTATGATATTCAACTTACCAATTTAACCTGTTTAATTCCAAATCCCATTTACATTTGATAAGAAAAATGGATTAAATAAGGTCGTGAAAACAAAAGGGTAACTTTGAAAATGACATGCTTATAACACGTGCTTGTTAATCTCCAGCTGCAAGCCGGGTAAAAGAGAATGCGAAACCATGACAGTGCCATACCAACATGAAAGAGACGCAGAATTTACCCTCTGCCCTTTTACATGAAATGGATATAACACACAATTCTTTTCTCAAAGAAAAAAAAAGTTGGTGTAAACTTTTGTGTAAAGTTGGTATGGAGTTAACAAATTTTACCTTACACTGCATTTTAAGGTCAGTATCTGTTTTCTCATACATGATAACAACAAGAAATACAGAGAAAAACAAGAGCGGCAAATTGTCGCAAGATATGCCCGTCCCACCGCCAGTTGTTGAGGGGGATAATAATCATAAAGGGCAGGTAGAGGAAAATAGTAGTGCAGCAGAAATCATGTAAGTGATTGAAATAGGCATGAATGTCTCTGGCCAGAGCATAACTTTGTCATCTCCAGTCTGAACATCTTCAAATTTGGAATGCATGATTGTTGAAAAATCACGGAGTGCAGTGCACAAGAACCATAACTCTTCCTAGCACGAATTTTGAGTTACTTCCCCTTTGAAAATTTTGGAATGATATTTGACAAGGCAGTGCGAATCATACAACAAATCACCGAATGTAAATGTGTTTGATATAATAAAATAGTTGTGGCTAGCGCCTTGACCAATATTACACTATTTGGTGAATATATCATCATATCCAATGGAAGTGATGTCCATAACTGTATAGTATCATGTAAACATTTTAAATTGTTTCCATTTATCTACATATTAACTTCCATTTACATAAATATAAACTGTCATCTCTGCTGCACCCATATAATATTTGTGCAAAGCAAGCTACATCCAACTTCACAACAGTACTGTTGTACAGGTTGTAAAAACACTCAGATAACTACTTGTATAAAGTTTGACATCCACTGCAAACTTGCAATGCTACAAAACGTGCCTGGAATAAATCTTACTCAGAATTGTTTACTAAGAAAATAGTGAAATAATTAAAAAACTACAAATAAGATGGTTAAGTTATGCGGTACGAAGATCAAAGGGGGAATAACTCAAAATTCATGCTAGGAAGAGTTATGGTTCTTGTGCACTGCACTCCGTAATTTTTTCAACAATCATGCATACTAAATTTGAAAATGTTCAGACTAGAGATGACAAAGTTCTGCTCCGGACAAGCAAGAAATGCTGTAAAAAATGAAGATCAAAGGGGGAAAAACTCAAAATTTGTGCTAGGAAGAGTTAGGGTTCTTGTGCGCTGCACTCCGTAATTTTTCAACAATCATGCATACCAAATTTGAAGATGTCCCGACTAGAGATGACAAAGTTATACACCGGACAAGCAGAAAATGCTGTAAAAATGACAATCAAAGGGAAATAACTCAAAGACAGCACAAGGTAGAGTTATGGTTCTTTCGCACTGCACTCGGTATTATTGCAACAAACACAAATACCAAGTTTCAAGTCAATCTGACTGAAGATGACAAAGTTATGCTCCGGACAAGCAGAAAATGCTGTAAAAATGACAATCAAAGGGAAATAACTCAAAGACAGCACGAGGTAGAGTTATAGTTCTTTTGCACTGCACTCTGTATTATTGCAACAAACACAAATACCAAGTTTCAAGTCAATCAGACTGAAGATGACAAAGTTATGCTCCGGACAAGCAGAAAATGCTGTAAAAATGACAATCAAAGGGAAATAACTCAAAGACAGCACAAGGTAGAGTTATGGTTCTTTCGCACTGCACTCCGTATTATTGCAACAAACACAAATACCAAGTTTCAAGTCAATCGGACTGAAGATGACAAAGTTATGCTCCGGACAAGCAGAAAATGCTGTAAAAATGACAAGGGGAAATAACTCAAAGACAGCACAAGGCAGAGTTATGGTTCTTTCGCACTGCACTCCGTATTATTGCAACAAACACAAATACCAAGTTTCAAGTCAATCAGACTGAAGATGACAAAGTTATGCTCCAGACAAGCAGAAAATGCTGTAAAAATGACAAAGGGAAATAACTCAAATACAGCATGAGGTAGAGTTATGGTCCTTTCGCACTGCACTCTGTATTATTGCAACAAACACAAATACCAAGTTTCAAGTCAATCGGACTGAAGATGACAAAGTTATGCTCCGGACAAGAACTGGACGCCGCCCGCCCGCCCGTATGCCATGGGTGATCCCATAATACGGCCCGTCTTTGACGGGCGTATAAAAAAAGTTAAGTAATTTTTTTCAGGTTGGTATTTCCTTCTAAATTTTACCTTTAACATGTTTCAATATTTAAGAAACAGACTGACCCTGTATTTTGCAGACGATCAAAAACGTTTACTACATGACATGGAGGGGAGGAAGGGAGGGGGTAATTCAGACGATCTTTTAACGCTGTTGTTGATGAAAAAAGTAAATATGAAGGTGTGAAAATAACACAGAGGAAAATAAATGAAGATCAAGTGAAGAAAATGGATTTAAACCCTACCACACGACAAAAATGTAGACTAGTCCAAATTCAAAGCATTTGCAGACGACAATTCATTTGTGGTTCAAATGATGAAATTTGTCTTTGATGGGTCAGAAAACATTTTGGAAAAGGGAGGAAATGCTGCTTACCAGCATTTTCTCCTTTTCCTACAATGTTTTCAAAAGGCTTCTTCCTCAGGATCGTTAAAACTCGGGATTGTGTGGTAAAGCCTTTAAAAGGGTTAAGGGCAAATTTAGGATGTGTATTGGATTTAATGTTGTTTGTGTCAACATGTGAATGTTAAAAGAGAAGTTATGATTTCTAAGCTAGATACAGGCCTTCTACTCTTCCCAAGCTGAAGGAGACATATAAAATGTTTACATTGATGGTGTAGATCAAGATCAGACTGCACAGGATGTATAATCAGTTCACTGATCAACAGTGTCCCATATTTGGTAGAAACAGCCTTAGAACTGTACTCGGATGTTTTCCCTTACACATTGTAATGTTCCTTCAACTAGTTAGCAGAACAGACTATTAACATGTCTTGAGTTATTAATTATTTCTTTTTATTTATTTATTTATTTATTTATTTATTTATTCTAATTTATTGATGAGATTTTAATAGGTTATGTATTCAGTACTGTCAGTAGTGTAATTGAAATAACTTCAAGACACAGATTTCAAGATAGTTTTGTTCCCCACAGGAAGAATAATTTTTCTTTTTATAAGTATTAACTCCATTAGGCAAATTCATTCAAAATTTCTTTCCCATCGTTTTAGTTAGATGTAAAGGAGATAGAGGTTACAATTCTGTAATACACACCTGATTGAAACTTGATAAAGCGATTTGTATCTATACAAATATCTGAGTTTTCTATGTTTGTTCATATATGGCGACCATATCACACTTGTGATATCACATCAGACTACCAGAAGTCATGATTTTTTCAATTATCGACTTTCAGAAAAGGTCAAAGTCCAAAGTTTAGCCCTAAATATCTCGCGATATACACATCACAGAACAGTAAGATTTTTCTGTTAACATACTCTAGCATAGTTTTTAATCTGATTTTGGGGGGAAAAAAATGGTCTGAAGTTACCCTTTAATTGGTATGAATTAACTGTTTATGACGGTTCGCCCAATTCCATTTCGCCCATTCCCATTTCGCCAAACTTTTCTTCCCATTTCGCCCTTTGCCGTCTTGTCCCCTACCCATTTTGCCCTTTTTCATTTTGCCCCATTGCCACCTCGCCCAATCATCTTTTCGCCCAATTACCGTTTCGCCCTTTTGCCAATTCACCTTTTGCCGATTCGCCCAATGCCATCTCGCCCCTTTATCATTTCGCCCCTTCACCACTTCGCCCAATGCCATTTTGCCCAGTTATCAGCTCGCCCCATCACCATTTTGGCCCTTACGTATTGTAGCCTACACCCTGTTCCTTTACCACAGGCCTATAATCGTTACCACCAATATCAGGCATTGGCTGCGCCCATCGGTGTTTTTAAGCCTGTTTGTGTGTGTTAGAAAAATGGCATTTGGGCGAAATGGGAAGGGGCCTTGTGGGAAAAGGGCGAAATGGGAAAGTTGGGCGAGATGGCTTCTGGGCGAAATGAAAAGTGGGCGAAAATGAATTTGGGCAAAACGGGAAAAGGGCAGGACAGATATTTGGCGAAATGGGAAAAGGGCGAAGTTGGAAAGGGCGAAAAAAGAATGGGCGAAACGGGAAAAATTCTGGCGAAATGGGAATGGGCGAAATGGGATTGGGCAAACTGGGAATAAACCGTTTATGACACCTACACAAAAGCCACCTTTATCACACTTTCACAAAGCATGTTCTTGAAAAAAAATCAATAATTCCTATTATGATTAAGGAATTAAAGCTAATTAATGCCGGTCGGTGATTTTAATCAAAACTATCATTTCAATGTTTGATTTAATTGATAATTATTAAACACTTTCATAAATAGTTTGTTATTGAATCGTGTGTTAAACTGTTAGAACAGACAAATGAGACAAATATGAGCTCTCCAGTGTGCATGCAGATTGGCCCAAATGGTCATGAGGTACAATTTTCCATAATGTCTAAAAATACTGAATAAGCTGGAAAATGATTTTGCTTTAATAAAGCAGCATTTTCATTTTATGATTTTTTTTTTTAAATTTATTTTTACAAAATGTAGGTGAAAACTTTTGAAAACTTTTTTTATGTACTAGTACAGTGAACTGTGCAGCGTCTGTGCAGATTTAGTCTGGTACCCCGCCATACTACAAGAGTATGTCACTCAAAGCGCAGTAATGGTGGCCCCCATTGGTGACATGTAGAGGAGACGGGATAGTGTTATTTCACATGATCAAATCCGACCATAGGCTGAATTCAAAACAGATAAATAAAGTCATGGCAGTGAGTTTTTCTACATGTCGTTCTTATTTAGCGAGAAAAACTACATATCAGAAATGCTTTAAGAATCCAAAATGTCAATGGACCTATGTAACATCTGGAAACAGGGCTACTTTTAAAATGATTCATAGTCGAATTAATATTTAAACCATAACCCAACAGGACATTTTAGATTCAGTAATGTATTTTTTGTACCAAATTGACCTCATTTTATTAACTGATCAAACTGGATCACATGAAATTGGGGAAAATGGGGAAGCATGTAGGGGTACGCTTGAGGACACCTAGGAGGCTGCCATTATTGCACTTTGCCTGACCCGGTAGCGTAGTGGTAGGGGAAAGTAATCCAGACTAAGGCAGATTGGCCAAAAAATGGTGGTCTAAAAATGAGTTACAAATGCCAATACATGTATACCAAAAGTAAAAATACATATTCAAAGTATTTGTTTTTGCCATGCAAAATTTTGAAATAGATTTGAATAAAAGAAAAAAATAATAAAAATATGATTTATCTGTGTGTTTTCTTTTTGTGTTTTAAATGGAAATAAATTAAAAGTTCATTGCAAACAAACCTTTACCTATTGAAACCATCATATTCGCAAATTAAATATAGTGCGAGAAGTGCATATTCTGGACAACAGCCAATCTGTAAACAGCGGCCACTTTCAGAACTTCCCTTCAGTGGCTGCTGTGCACAGATTAGACTGTACATAATCTAAGTCACAAATATAAACTACAGCTCCTAGAGGGCCTGAATCGCTCTACTGGCAGTGATTTTGCTTTTTTGCTAGCATACATTATGAATTTATGATGCAAAAAGAAAAAAGATAAACACCCCCCCTTCCCCCCCCCCCAAAAAAAGGGGGGGGTGTTGTTGCATCTGGGTTTAAACCCACTAAGACAGCACAAGAAGGCATGGCAAATTGAACAATGAAAAAAAAAATGAAGAATAATTTCTCAAAACCAATTGTTTAGAATCCAGCCAAATTTGACAGGGTTTCAGTATTCACTGTTTTAAACAATCCCTGCAAGTTAGAAAGAAATGTGACCAATAATGTGGACTGTGTTGAGTAATCAGTACTAAGTCATCAAACAGCTGCTTTTCCTAAACTGATAGCTAGATTTTCTTCATTTTGAATAGAGTTCAATCCCTTGATGATATAAATAATCTTTGCAAGTTTCAAAGGAATTGGATAAAAGATGCGGACTTAATTGCGTAAACAAGAAATGTAAATTTTCAACTTTAAATGGCTCCTACTCCCATACTAATTCTCAAATGTTTTTCAAAATCAATAGGATTCAAGCTATTGATAATATCTAGCAACAGTGCAAGTTGCATAAAAATTCGACAACAAATGCTGACTTAAATGCTTAACCCTTTCCCAAATGGCAAATTTTGGACTGGTCCAAATTGAAAGAGTTTGCAGACGACAATTCTAAATTTGATGGAAATGTCAGAAAGTTATCAAAATGGGTAGAAAACACTGTGGGGAAAAGGAGAAATTGCTCGTTACGAGCAATTTCTCCTTTTCCCACAGTGTTTTCAAAAGACTTGTACTGCAGACATGTGAAAAACAGGGCTTGTCCGGGAAAGGGTTAAACAAGAAAATTTTCAAATATAAATGGCTACTTTTCCCATACTGATGGTCAGATTTTTTTCATTTTTCAAAATCCATAGGGTTCAAGCCATTGATGACATAAAGCAACTGTGCAAGTTTCATGAAAATTCAACCACAAATGCTGACTTTATCGGGTAAACAAGAAATGTAAATTTTCAGCTTTAAATGGCTACTTTTCCCACACTAATTGTAAGATTTTTTTTTAATCAACAGGCTTCAAGCTGTTGATGACACAAAGCAACTAAGGCTACTTTTTCCACATTTTTTGTCAGATTTTTTTTTTTCTCAAAATCAGTAGGGTTCAAGCTATTCATGAGATAAACTTACAGTGCAAATTTCATGAAAATGAGACCACAATTGTGGACTTTATCACATAAACAAGAAGTTGAAATTTTGAACTTTAATTGGCTACTTTTCCCATACTATTTGACAGATTTTTTTTCAAAATCGATAGGGTTCAAGCTATTGATGCGATAAACAAACTGTGCAAGTTTCATGATAATCTGACCAAAAATGCAGACTTAATCGTGTCAACAAGAAATTGAAATTTTAAACTTTAAATGGCTACTTTTCCCATACTGTTAGTCATATTTTTTTTCAAAATCAATAGGGTTCAAGCCATTGATGAGAAAAACAAACTGTGCAAAGTTTCACAAAAATCTGACCACAAATGTAGGCTTTATGGTGTAAACAAGAAAAAGACTAACAGACGGACAGACGCCATGACATAAGCTCTGCTGGCTTACAGCCAGTAGAGCTAAAAATTGCTCCATAAAATTACATGAACATGAAAAACTTTCCCTCACTTTCCATTGCTGCATTGTTTTATTGTCTAAATTTTATCGCGTAAACAAAAATTGAAATTTTAAACTTAAATTGGTTACTTTTCTCACACTGTTTGTCAGATTTTTTTTTTTTTTTTTCGAAATCAAAAGGGTTTAAGCCATTGATGAGATTAACAAACTGTGCAAGTTTCACAAAAATCTGACCACAAATACAGACTTTATCGCATAAACAAGAAAAAGACTAACAGACGCATGGATGAACAGATGCCATGACATAAGTTTGCTGGCTTACAGCCAGTAGAGCTAAAAACTGCTACATAAAATTATGTACATGTACATGAAAAACTTTCCCTCACTTTCCATTGCTGCATTGTTTTATCGTCTATCTTTAACCATCTCTGTATTTCTCCGACTCTCTTTTCAAGCTGTAAGGCAACAAACAAGAGGGCCATTGGCCCTAAATGCTCACCTGAGGAAAGTAATCTACAGTTGATAAAGCTGACAAGATCCTGGTTTTAATGATGTAAAACATATGAGTGTAAGTGACCTCCTTTTTGAACCAATGTGACTAAATTCCAAACTTGTCTAAGATACATGTATCATTAAAACAAACATTCTGACCAAGTTTCATGAGTATCAGACTGAAAATGTGGCCTCTATGGTGCACACAACGCTTTTCTAAGATTTGATCTGGTGACCTACTTTTTGACCTGATGTGACCCACTTTGAATCTTATCCAAGATATCATCAAGGCAAACTTTCTGACCAAGCTTCATGAGAATCAGGCTGAAAATGTAGTCTCCTGAGTGCACAGAAGGCTTATAGAAGATTTGACCATGCGACCTACTTTTTGCCCCAACATGACCCACTTTCAAACGTGTCTGAGATATCCACAAGATAAACATTCTGACCAATCTTTATCAGAAAAGGCTGAAAATGTGGCCTCTATGGAGCTACCTAGCTTTTCCTAAGATCTGGCCCAGTGACCTTCTTTTTCACCCGACATGACCCAATTTCACACTTGTCTGAGATATCATCAAGACAGACAATCTGACCTAGTTTCATGAGTATCCGACCATAAATGTGGCCTCTAGAGTGCACACAAGGTTTTTCAAAGATTTAGCCCAGTGACCTACTTTTTGACTGGACATGACCCAATTTCAAACTTGTCCCAGATATTATCAAGACAAACATTCTACCCAACTTTCATGAGTTTCAGGCTGAAAATGTGGCCTCTAAAGTGCACACAAGGCTTTTCTTAGATTTGGCCCAGTGACCTACTTGTTGATCTGACATGACCCAATTTTGAACTTGTCCAGATATATCATCAAGACAAACATTCTGACCAATTTTCAAGACTATCAGGCTCAAAATATGGCCTATAGAGTGCACACAAGGCTTTTTTAAGATTTGGTTAAGTGACCTACTTTTTGACCTGACATGACCCAATTTCGATCTTGTCCAAGAAATCATCGATACAAACATTCTGACCAAGTTTCATATGTTTCAGGCTGAAAATGTGGCCTCTAGAGCGCACACAGGGTTTTTCTTAGATTTGGCCCAGTGACCTACTTTTTGATCTGACATGACCCAGTTTCACCCTTGTCCGAGATATTATCAAGACAATAATTCTGACCAACTTTCAAGAGTATCAGGCTGAAAATATGGCCTCTAGAGTGCACACAAGGTTTTTCTTAGATTTAGCCCAGTGACCTACTTTTTGACCTGCATGACCCAATTTCAAACTTGTCTGAGATACATGTATTATCAAGAAAAATATTCTGACCAAGTTTCATGAGTATATGACTGGAAATGTAGCCTCTAGGGTGCACACAAGGTAATTGTTGATGCCTGGATGATGGACGACGGACATAGCATGATCACAAAAGCTCACCTTGAGCACTTCGTGTTCGGGTGAGCTAAAATGAGCCATGCTCTGGCAAAAGGGGGCTTAAGGCATCTCTGTGACCCACAATACCAATCAACCCATCACCTAATTATGGATCCCTATTAGCCATTTTTCTTTCAACAACTGACTTAATCATGAGGTAGACTGGTCCCTGGACTTACAGAAAATTGACGAATAGCGAAAAGTTTCGGCCCAGGTCAGCCTGCGCTGACTGCACAGGCTGACCTGGGTTGATGCTTTTCGCAGATGCCTTAAGAGCATGGCCCAAAAACTTACATCTCTTTAGTGTGCTCATCAACTCTTTGCCACAGGACAAAAATGCAGACTTGTCCAAATTAGAAGCATCTACAGACAACAATTCTAATGAGATTCATATATTGGCATTAGTCTTTGATGGGTAGAAAACATTGTGGGAAATGGAGAATATGCTGGCTACCAGCATTTTCTCCTTTTCTCACAATGTTTTCAAAAGGCTCCTTCCTCAGGGTCATTAAAAGCTGGGAATGTGTGGTAATGGGTCTCAAACAGTCTCAAACTCTTTAAAAAATTTTAGTTGACTGAATGCTACCTTCAACATTATTTCAGTCATATCACTGTGACAGCTCACATATTCCTGTATTTTCTGGGTTTCACAAGTACAAGACTAGGACTCTGAAGAGTCTTGCCTAAGGACGCTCCCACGAGAAACCCAGCTGTCCTGCTTGTCTTAGTGGTAAAGTGCAGGACTCATGACCTGGAGGCCCTGGGTTCGAGCCTCACTGGAACAAAATTTTAGACTGGTCCAAAATGAGAGCATTTGCAGACCACAAATTTAACATGGCTAAAATAATGAGATTTGTCTTCCATAGAGCAGAAAGTGGTGTGGAAAAAGGAGACAATGTTCGTCACCAATGTTCTAACACCACTATGATTGTATCTTTAGAGTAGAAGAGACGGGTCCCTAGCACTAGGAAAACCCAGGAAGAATATATATGAGCCATGCCCTGGCAAAAGGGGCCTAATGCATCTCCGTGATGCATAATACCAAGCAGGTCATCACATAATTATGGATCAATAATAGCCACTTTTCTCAAAAATCAACTTAATCTTGAGGTAGACTGGTCCTTGATCATACAGAAAATTGACTAATAGCAAAAAGTATCGACCCAGGTCAGCCTGCGCAGTCCACGCAGGCTGACCTGGGTCGATACTTTTTGCAGATGCATTAAGCCCCCTTTTCACAGAGCATGGCTCACATGTAATATCCATGTACATGCAAGTCAGCCGCTGCAATTATAAAAGTGAAATACTGTTGAAGGTGGTTTAAAACACATACCACCCCTCTCTCTTCTATCAAGTCTCCTCAACCAGCAGCTTTATTACCCCTTTATCACGCAATCTCATGTTTTAAGAAGAAGCCTTTTCATAAAAATGACGGAAAAGAAGAAAATGCTGGTAACCAGCATTTTCTTCTTTTCCCACAATGTTTTTTACCCTATGAAAGACATATTCCATATTTGCATCACATTCAAATTGTTGTCTGCAAATACTTTCAATTTGGTCAAGTCCAAAAATTTGTCGTTTGGTAAAGAGTTAATCCCTTACCAAACAATCCCGACTTTTAACAACCCCGAGGAAGATTGCTTTTGAAAACATTGTTGGAAAAGGAGAAAATGCTGGTAACCAGCATTTACCCCTTTTCCCACAATATTTTCTATTCTATCAAGCATGAATTTTGTCATTTGGGCCAGCTTTAATTTGTCGTCTGAAAATGCTTTCAATTTGGACAAGTGTAAAACTTTTATGCATGGTGAAGAGTTAAACCTTGAAATTAGCAAGGCACAACTTTCAGTTTACTGACCACCTTGCTATTTACATGTAGATCATTTCATCACAGTCCTTCAGACTGGTCTTTATTCTTTACCAGCCAATAAAAAGTTAGACTGGTCCAAACTGAAATCTTTTTCAGATGGCAAATGCAGCACATATGATGGGGTTCATATCAGAGAGATCGTATGTTCTACTTGGCAAAAAAAAACCACAATTTTTTAAGTAAACTTAATATTCCCTGACGGTTTAAAAAATGTTCAAAAAGTTGATTGACATATTTTTCCATCAAATGTCATACTTAAGGTCAAATTTGGGTAATTTTTGAAAGAATGTTTTACACTGCGAAACATCGCTTCTGCAAGATGGCTATTCAACAAAAATGTTTTTCAACAAAACTGTTTTTGATAATTGTGGTACATCATGGTAAGTTAGAATAGAAATTCTTACAAAGTAAAAGTACAAACCTGATCAATGGACTTCTGTTTAGAAAACATACTTGGATCTTTCGCTGACTTTGTGCATGCCATCTTGACTTTTTCTCGGATAGCTCTACACATCACGTACCTGGAATATGAAGACATTCTTCAACTCTTTACCGAACGACAATATTTTAGACTGGTCCAAATTGAAAGCATTTGCAGACGACGATTTCAATATCGCTCAAATGGTGAAATTTTGCTTTGATAGGGTAGAAAACATTGTGGGGAAAGGAGAAAATGCTGGTTACCAGCATTTTCTCCTTTTCCCACAATGTTTTCAAAAAGCATCCTTCCCAGGGTTGTTGAAACTCGGGTGTGTGGTAAAGGGTTAATTTGTCGTCTGCAAATGCCTTCAATTTGAACAAGCCTACACTTTTGTCGTTTGGAAAAGAGTTAACCCTTTAAAACAACAATCCCGAGATTTAACAACTGTAAAAAGAAAGCTTTTGAAAATGATGCGGGAAAAAGAGAAAATGCCTTTAACCAGCATTTTCTACTTTTATTACCATGTTTAGTCCCCTTTCAAAGACAATTTTCACTGTTTGAGCCATATTTAATTTGTGGCCTGCAAAAGCTCTCAATATGAACCTGTCTAATAATTTGTCGTCGGGTAAAATTAACCCTTTACCAAACGACAAAATTTTAGATTTGTCCAAACTGGAGTCATTTTTAGACAACAAATTTAATGTGGCTCAAATATTGAAATTTGTCTTTGAAAGTGTAGAGAACATTGTGGTAAAAGAAGAAAATACTGGTTACCAGCATTTTCTCCTTTTCCACACGATGTTTTAAAAGCCTTTTCCATCAGGGTCCTTAAAAGCCTGGGATTGTCTGGTAAAGAGTTAAACTCCAAACATTATGCAGATTTTTTACATGTAAGCCAAATTCTGTGAAAAGGGGGTTAAATGCATTTGCAAAATGTTTCTACCTAAGTCAGCCTACGGGGACTTTGCAGGCCTACCTGGGTCAAAACTTCTTGCCATTGGTCAATTTACAGTGACATGTCAAAGGACCAGTCTACCTCATGATAAAGTTGGTTGTTAGAAAAACTAGATTTTATGGACCCATATTAATAATATGATGTCTTGCTTGCTTTAACCCTTTACCACACAGTCCCGACTTTTAACGACCCTGTGAAAGAATTCTTTTGAAAACAATGTGAGAAAAAGGAGAAAATGCTGGTAACCAGCATTTTCTCCTTTTCCCACAATGTTTTCTACCCTTCCAAAAACCAATTTTAACTTTTCAGTCATGTTTGTTTTGTCGTCTGCAAATGCTTTCAATTTGAACCAGTCTAAAATTGTCGTTTGGTAAAGAGTTAATGCTTCATGGAGATGCAAAGGCTGATCTAGGTTGAAACTTTTTGCTATTTGTTAATTTTCTGTATGTCAAAGGACCAGTTTACCTCATGATAAAATCAATTCTAAGACAAATATATTTTACTGATCCATAATTATATGACTTGCTTGGTTTAATGCATAACAAGGTCCTGTGTGGCTCAGTGGTTAAGTGTAGGACTCGTAACCTGGAGGCCCCGAATTTGAGCCTCACTGGATCCCCTGGGTTTTTCGTGGGAGTGTCCTTGGGCAAGACACCTCAGAGCCCTAGCCTAGTACTGGTGAAACCCAGGAAATACATGAATATGTGACCTGTCGCAGCGATATGACTGAAATAGTGTTGAAAGTAGTATAAAAACACCATTCAATCAATCAATCAATTTAATGTAGCACAGAGATCCGTTAAATCCCCTTTTACCAGCAACTCAAGTATTTCTATCTTCCAGTAGACCTTTCTTGAAAACACTGCAGCAATAATTATAAATGAGTCATGCTCTGGTAAAAGGGGGCTTAATGCATTTTTGTGATGCATGATACCAAGCCAGTCGTCATGATGGATCCATAAAATCCATTTTGACAAATGACTGTCTAAATCCTGAAGTAGACTGGTCCTTTGACATACAGAAAATTGACCATTAGTGAAAAGTTTAGGCCCTGGTAGCCTGCACAGTCCACGCAGCCTGACCTGAGTTGATACTTTTCACAGAGCACAGCTCAAATGTTATTATCCCTAATAAGCAATTACTACTTTTGCCAATGTTTTCAGATTCATAAAATGTGTAAACAGAAATCTTTTTCTGCAGGTCATGATCAACCCTTTACAAAAGAATCCTGTGCTGATCAGCATTTTTTCCCTTTTCCCATAATGTTTACTACCAGTTCAGAGACAAATTCCATACTTTAACCCTTTACCAAATAACAAAATTTTAGATCTGTCCTAATTGACAGCATTTGCAGACCACAAAATAAATGTGACTAAAGAATTGCAATTTGTTTTTTTGGAAGGGTTGAAAACATTGTGGGAAAAGGGGAAAATGCTGGTTGCTAGCATTTTCTCCTTTTTCCACAATGTTTTCAAAAGCTTTCTTTCTCGGAGTTATTAAAAGTCAGGATTGTTTGGTTACAGGTAAACCCTTTCCCAAACAAGCCCTGGTTTTCACGTGTCTGCAGTACAAGTCTTTTGAAAACACTGTGGGAAAAGGAGAAATTGCTCGTAACGAGCAATATCTCCTTTTCCCAATTGTGTTTTCTACCCTTTTTGAGACCTTTCTGCCATTTTCATCAAATTTAAAATTGTCGTCTGCAAACTCTTTCAATTTGGACCAGTCCAAAATTTGTCGTTTGGGAAAGGGTTAAGCCACATTTAATTTGTAGTCTGCAAATGCTCTCAGTCTAGGTAAGTCTAAAATTTTGTCATTTGGTTAACTCTTTACCAAACGACAAAATTTTGGACTAGATTGAATTCAAAGCTTTTGCAGACGACAACTTAAAAGTAACTTAAATGATGTTTTTTGAAAGTGATAGGGTAGAAAACATTGTGAGAAAAGGAGAAAATGCTGGTTACCAGCATTTTCTCCTTTTCCCACAATGTTTTCAAAAGGCTTCTTTCTCAGCGGGATTGAGTGGTAAAGGGTTAAAAGTTAAATCTTTAACCCTTTACAAACACCAAGATCTTAGACTTGTCCAAATTCAAAGCTTGTGTAGACAACAAATTAAATGTGGTTGAACTGATAGGATTTTTCTTTCATAGGTTAGAAAATATTGTGAGAAAAGGTGAAAATGCTGGTTACATGCAAACATTTTCTTCTCACTCAGAAATGTTCTTAAAAGGCTTCCTTCTCTGTGGTAGTAACTTTTTACTCTTTACCACACAATCCCGACTTTTAACAACCCTGAGAAAGAAAGCTTTGGAAAACACTGTGGGAAAAGGAGAAAATGCTGGTAATCAGCATTTTCTCCTTTTCCCACAATGTTTCCTACCCTTTCCAAAACAGATTTCAATTTTTGAGTCACATTTTTTTTTGTCGTCTTCATGTGCTTTCAATTTGGAATAGTCCAAACTTTTGTCATTTGGTAAAGAGTTAACTAAACAACAGAATTTTGGACTCATCCAAGACGACAAACTAAATTAGCTCAAATGACGATTTCTGCCTTAGATAGGAAATAAGACATTGTGGGGAAAGGAGAAAATGCTGTTTACCAGCACTTTCTCCTTTTCCCACAATGTTTTCAAAAGCCTTCATGTTTGAGGTTGTTAAAACATGGAATTGTGAGGTTACAAGTTACAGTCAAGGATTTTCTGGTAATGGTTTAAATACTTTATTTTTAATAAACATGTTTGAAAAGCAGGTGACCTAATTCCGTTTCTCAGAGATTAAACATTTTTTTTTTCCTGGTTAATTCTTATTAACAATTATTGGCATGTGTTTCACTAAACTGCTAAACTTATTTATTTTAGTCAGAATAGCCCCATGTCTGATATACACATCACTGGGAGAATAAATGGTAATGTTGTTGTTGTTATTAGTGTTACCATTCATTGCCATAAATATTACAAAAAAAAAAAAAACCATTAAAATAAAAATGCAGGGTGCATAAACAAATAAATGATTACAGAATACCTTTACTGAACAAAGTAGCAATTATAAATCATTAAGCAATGTCAATCAAATCTAAAACCAATGGCTCTTTCATTGATATCAATTAAAGACAAACTTAAGCTTTTAAATTTTGATAATTATTTCATAGTTTGCAATTCAAATCAGTAAGCCATACCAGTCCTAGGTCAAAGATATTTTCCAACAAATTACTACACCCATTACCACACAATCAACACTTTTAAACAACCCTGACAAAGAAGGTTTTTGAAAACAGTGTGGGAAAAGGAGAAAATGCTGGTAACCAGCATTTTCTCCTTTTCCCACATTCTTTGCCAAACAACAAAATTTTAGACTGTTCCAAATTAAAAGCATGTGCTGTTGACAAAATAAACAAGATTGAAAAATTGAAATTTGTTTTGGGAAGGGTAGAAAACATTGTGACAAAAGGAGAAAATGCTGATCACCTGCATTTTCTCCTTTTCGATAAGGTTTTCAAAAGGCCTCTTCCTCAGAGTCGTGAAAACCCATGATTGTGTGGTAAAGGGTTAAATAACAATATTTATTTCTTAGTTTGCAGTTCAAATGAGAAATTAAGCCATACTTAGATCAAAGATATTTTCCATTAAATTACTTAACCCTTTACCACACATTCCCAACTTTAAAAGTCCCTGAAAAAGAAGGCTTTTGAAAACATTGTGGGAAAAGGAGAAAATGCTGGTAACCAGCATTTTCTCCTTTAGTCACAATGTTTTGTACCCTTCCCAAGACATATCTCACCATTTCAGCCATATTTACAGAGTTGTCTGCAAATGCTTTCAATCTGACAAGCCTAAGGTTTCATTATTTAAGTTAACCCTTTATGTCAAACAAAATTTTAAACTTGTCCAAACTGAAAGCATTTGCAGACTATAAATGTAACACACAATATACAATCTGTCTATCATAGGGTAGACACAATGTTTTCAAAAGCCTTCTTCCTCAGGGTTGTTAAAAGTTCTGATTGTGTGGTAAAGGGTTAAAAGTTTCCAATATTTACACATCTTCAAAAGGAAAAGGTGTCATAAACAGAAAGCATCAAAGTATATTTAAACTTGAAAAATCTGCTTTGATATTAATAGTGTCTAGTTCTGCTCCGAAGTCACAGCACTCTCTTCTGTGGTTCATTGTTGTTATTTTATTATTGTTGGGAAGTCTTGTTGAAGAAAAAAGAACAAAATGCTATTTTAAACATTTTATTTTACTGTTGGGATATCTTGCTGAAATAAAAAGAAAATACCAGTACACTATTTTATGAAAATACTCATCTCATTTCACCAGCCAGTTTAAAGCTATTATAAATAATTCATAAAGCTAAAGAGACCGGAAAGAATGGCTGATCATTTAGAGCAAACACAAGTGATCAATCAAACGGAAATGGAAAGTGATTCTGAATCCAGTGAAAGTCAGTTGGATTACTTACTAGAATTATCTGAAACATTGTGGAGTCAGATGTTGGACTATGAGAAAGTTGTGAAGCAGTTCTTGAATTTAGGTAAGATTCATTGCAGTAACTCACAATCTACTTGCTAGCCTGGGTTTCAGTCTGATCACTTTTTCCTGTTTAGTTTAGTATACCATATTGTCTCATTTAAACACCCCTGTGGGGGGCATTACATTTTCGGAAATGGGGCGATTAATAGAGATAAAACGACATAGAATTTTTCGAGGACGATGATAACATAACTGTCTGGGTTTTAGTCAGCACTGCTGACCCACACCATTTGAGAAACCCTCCATACTTAATGCAGAATATCAATTTTACTGCTGATCATGACATCAATTTGTGAAGAAATTAGGATTATGTGTATTTCAGCCGATTTTTTATCAACTTAATCAATGGATTGGCAGTCTGGAAAGCTTATTTTAGTTAGAAAAAAGCCAGGGAACGTTAATTAGAGGGTGAGCGATAATAGGGACAGTACGGTAATCGGACATTATTTTGTCAAAAATGGTAATAATTACGGAGCCCACAGTTCTGCCACAGTTTTGTACTGACCAAGATAGGAGACCAAAATATAGAATAATTAACCCTTTATCACACAATCCCGAGTTTTAACAACCTAAAGGAAAATGCCTTTTGGAAAACATTGTGTGAAAAGGAGAAAATGCTGGAAAACAGCATTTTCTCTTTTTCTCACAATGTTTTTGATCCAATTATATCATTTGAGGCACATCTGTCATCTGCAAATGCTTCCAGTTTGGATGTGGCCAAAATTTTGTCATTTGGTAAAGAATTAACCCTTCACAAAACAACAAAATTTTACACAAGTCCAATTTGGAAGCATTAACTCTTTACCACACAACAAAGTTTTAGACCTGTCGAAAATGAAAGCATTTACAGACGACAACAGAGATACCAAGAAAACGATGGAATTTGCTTCCAAAAATAGAGAAAACATAGTGGGAAAAGGGGAAACTGCTGGTTATCTGCATTTTGTCCTTTTTCAACAATCTCTCAAATGCCTTTTTAATCACGGTTGTAAAGAGTCAGGACTTTGTGGCAAAAGGTCACAATATTATTACTGCCTTTACCCAGGCTGTCTAGTCTTGCAAGAACAGTGTGATTGTCTTAACTTTTTAGCAAACAACAAATTTTTGGACTGGACCAAATTCAAAGCATTTGCAGATGACAAAAAAACGTTGCTAAAATGATGATTTCTGTCTTCGATAGGTTAGAAAACATTGTGGGAAAAGGAAAAAAAATGCTGGTAACCTGCATTTTTTTCCTTTTCCCACAATGTTTTCTACCCTTCCCAAACAAACCTCAATTTTTGAGCCACATTTGATTTGTCATCTGCAAATGATTTCAATTTGGACCAGTCCAAAATTTTGTCGTCTGGTAAAGAGTGAACTCTATACCATCTGTCAAAATTGTAGATTTGTCTAAATCCAAAGCTATTACAGACTTCAGTCCAACTGTTTGCAACATGACAAAATGTTACACTTGTCCAAATTAAAAGCATTTGCTGATGACAAGTCAGATGTTTTTCAAACAATTGGACCTGTCTCGGAAAGGGTAGAAAACATTGTGGGAAAGGAAGAAAATGTTGATAACTTGCATTTTTTTCACAATATTTTCAATAGCCTTCTTAAATTCCTCAGGGTTGTTTAACCTGGTGATTGGTTTGTAAAGGGTTAACTCTTTAACAAACGGCAAAATTTTTATACATGTAATTGTCGATATTGAAAGCGCTTGCAGATGACAAACTAAGTGTGACTCTATTGATGAAAATTGTTTTGGGAAGGGAAGAAAACATTTTGGGAAAAGGAGAAAATGCTGGTTACCAGCATTTTCTCCTTTTCCTACAATGTTTTCAAAGGACTGCTTCTCCATGGTTGTTAAAATTAGGAATTGCGTGGCAGCAACTTAATTGTGACTCAAATCATGGAATTTATCACTGATAAGGTAGAAAACATTGAGGAAACAGGAGAAACTGCTTTTTTTACCAGCATTTTCTTCTTTGCCCACAATGTTTTCAAAAGCTTTCTCTCTCAGAGTCATTAAAACCCAGGATTGTGTAATAATCGGTTAAATGCATTTTAATACCTGCACTGTTTACTTTTGACAGCGATTGTTACTTTCACTTTTCAGAAAAACAGACTAAAACACACCAAACCTCCCCAATACTACTAACCATCCCTACACACAACTTTAGACTATCAGTATGTGAAGGGGTAAAAAGGATGTATGAAGCCTTTAGGTAAGTAACCAACAATCTTTTTTTCTTCACAATGTCTTTTCTCCGAGCCCCCAGCAGCTCAGTCGGAAGCATAAAGGACTTGAGAACAGGATGTCACTTGTTCGATTCCCCGCTCGACCAATTTCTTTCCGTGGATTGATGATAGTCATTGCGACAAGATTCATTCCTCTCTCACCGATGATAATTGTTTCGACGATCATAACTAGTATATTGGAAGGCAGCCAGTGGCTTGGACAGAATATTGTGAGGAGTACTGGTAAAAGAAACTCTAGGAAAGCATAGATAGGTACACTGGCAGCCACAATATAACTGAAATAATGTTGAAAACTGTATTAAACACCATACAGTCAATCAATCCAACAGATTTCAACCCTTTACTACTCAATCCTGAGTTTTAAAAACCCTGAAGAAGATGCTTTTGAAAACAAAGTGGGAAAAGGAGAAAATGCTGGTCACCACTTTTCTCCTTCTTCCACAATGGTTTCGTTTCTCCTTTCCTGACATTATCTATCCTATTACAAAAACATTTGAGCCATATCTAATTTGCCGTCTGCAAGCGCTTTCGACTGGGTTTAGTTTAAAAGTATGCAATTTTGTTAAGAGATAACCCTTTACAAAAAATTCCATGTTTTAATAACCCTTTACCAGAAAAATTTTGGACTATACCACATTGAAAGCATTTGCTGACAACATATTAAAAGTGGCCGAAGTTGTGATTTCAATCTTTGAAAGTGCAGAAAACATTGTGGGAAAAGAGAAAATGATTGTAATCCACATTTTTTTTAAATCTAACAATAGTTTTTAAAGTTTCCTTCATTAGGATCACTAAAAAGTAGTAGCCCTTTGCCACACAACAGAATTTTGCACTTATCCAAATTGGAAGCATTTGCAGATGTCAAAATTGATGTGAATCAGAAATTTGATTTAACCCTTTCCCAAACGACAAATTTTGGACTGGTCAAAATTGAAAGAGTTTGCAGATGACAATTTTAAATTTGATGAAAAAGGCAGAAAGGTCTAAAAAAGGGTAGAAAACACTGTCGTAAAAGGAGAAATTGCTCGTTTTCAAAAGACTTGTACTGCAGACACGTGAAAACCAGGGCTTGTTTGGGAAAGGGTTAATTAAGGAAGATAGAAAACATTGTGGGAAAAGGAGAAAATGCTGATTACCAGCATTTTCTCCTTTTCCCACAATTTTTTCAAAAGCTTTTTTTCTCAGGGTAATTGATAGTCAGGATTGTGTGGTAAAGAGTTGTGGGTTGAAGAGTTATGGACAGATTAGGAATACAAACATCACTTCCCCAAGCAGCCAATTTGTAACCTTCACTAAGAAGTATTACTTCAGTTACAATTCAAGAGATCTTTTGATATACATACTGTATAATGTGCATACATACATGAGGTGAAAAATTTGCAAATTGACAATTACGGACATTTTGCGCATGGAAATGTTTGCAAATTCAAGACACTAATTTTTTTGCTGATATACTTGTGGTAAAATACACAAACATAAAAGTCTGTAAATTTTTCAAATTCGTGAAGTTACAAAAATTTTCTGCCTCGCAAAAATTTCCACTTATACAATATCCCTTAACCTACCACGTAATCCCACAGATGAACAACCCTGAGAAAAAATCCTTGTAACAAGCATTTTCTCCTTTTCCTACAATGTTTTCTACCCCATCACAGTTTTCTTCCCCATCATATAAAATTATATCATTTAAGCCAGATGAATATTGTTGTCCGCAAATGCTTTCAATTTGGATGGGTCTAAAATTTTGTTGGGTAGTAAAGGGTTAATATACAGAACCCTATACCACATAATCCCATAATTTAACATCCCTGAAGCAAAGAGCCTGTGAAAACACTGTGGGAGAAGAAAAAAAATCCTTGTAACAGGCATTTTCTTCTGTTTCCATAGCATTTTCTGCCCTGTCAGAGGCAAATCATATTGACTGATTCTAACTTCAAAATTTTAAAGCTCTCCAAATGGGCTTCCAAAAAGTGCATGAGCAAACTTTCCTCTCCTTTCATCAGGATAAGACAATGGGACAAAATTGAAGAAACAGTTCAACAGATAGAGACATACTCCCTGCAGACTAGAGGCTTGGACCTACAACTTCACATATCAACGGACCACGGGGAGTTGCCACATGTTGAGCAACGTGACTGGAGCTCACTTTTATGGCTTCTGGCAGACAGAGAACTTTCTAGGGCATCCTAACCATTTCTGTGTCAACACTTAACTCTTTACCACATGACAAAATTATAAACTGGTCCAAATTGAAAGCAATTTCAGACAACGAATTAAAGGTGGCCAAAATGACAAAATTTGTCCTTGATCGGTTTGAAAACATTCTTGGTAAAGGAGAAAATGCTGGTTACCAGCATCTTCTCCTTTTCCTAAAATGTCTTTAAAAGACTTCTCCCTCCCAGACATTAAAAGTCAGGATCTAATGGAACAAGGTTAACGGTGTCAAATGTAAACAATGAGGATGTTAACATGCATTTAAATTCAAATCATACCATTTATTATGACAATCTGTCTGTCCATGTGGGCACCCTGTCTTTTACCGTTAAACTCTTTACTACACAACAAAATTTTAGACCAGTACAAATTGAAAGCGTTTGCAGATGACAAATAAAATGGGGCACAAACGACAGTAACTATCTTTGAGATCGTTGAAAATGTTGCGGGGAAAGAAGAAAATGCTGGTTACTGCATTTTCTTCTTTTCCCACAATGTTTTCAAAAGGCTTCTTATTCAGGGTCATTAAAACTCGGGATTGTGTGGTAAAGGGTTGACAGGTTATTTTTACTGTGAAATTTTATGAATTGGGGGAAAAAACATAAGATTTCTTTTTTTTTATTTTTACATATACAAAGTAAATGTAAAAATTTAGCTCATTGAAATTTCTCAGCAGTAAAATCTACAAACACGGTGAAAACTTTGTATGAAACTGGTATGTATACTGGCATTTACGTTTGACCGATTTTTCTGCCAGTGACTAACACTTAGAGCGACTGTACAGTAACAGATTGTCATCTTCACAATATTTTCCATACTTTTAAATGGTATGCAGTGTCTGATCCAGGATTTGAAAAATGAGGGGGAAAATCCCCCATTACTTTGAAAAAGATGGGGGATTTCTCAAATGTATGGGGGATAGGAAAAAAGTAGATACGAAAACAACCCGACTTATAGAATCAGCCTTGGAAAAAAAATGACGAAAAAATTAATTTACTTTTTTCCGCCCTCCTTTTATATTATTGTCGTAAAATAAAGTCATATTCAGAAAAAAACACCAAAATACTAACATTTCTGTAAATACAACAAAATTATTTTTTACCAGGCTTACTTAGCTATAAACATGGTTAAATTTTTCGTTTAAAAAAAAAATCTGTTCAGTTTAATTGGGTAACTCTACCGTAAACAAAAAGGGAAACTACTCTATGCAACAGTGATGTGCTCGATCTGTCTATCTTTCTTCATAAACACATAAATCGGTGAAAAATAGGTACGAAATTTGACTATTCTTCCCAAAATTTGAATGTGGGATTATCCTGCAGTTGGTTTGAAAATATGTGTGATTCACAGAAAGTATTGATGATTCCCGCAATCTCGCGCTCTAGATCAGACACTGGTATGATTTAAATTCAAAAGCATTTTACCACTCTATTGTTTACTTTTGGCTGATATAGGGCCTTTAAATCTTTACCAAATGACAAAAATTCAGACTTGTCATTGAAAAAATTTTTCAAATATGACAATCCAAATGTAACAGTTTTACTGTAATAATGGGATTTGTTTTTAAATGGACAGAAAACATTGTGGGAAATGGAGAAAATGCTGGTTACCAGCATTTTCTCCTTTTCCCACAATGTTTTCAGTAGCATTCTTTTTCAGGGTCGTCAAAAGTTGGGACTATGGGGTAAAGGATTAAATCTTTACCATTTTTGTCCATATTGAAAACATTTTTAAATGACAAATTGAACCTCAAAATAACTAGATAAGTCCTTGAAAGAGTGCAAACCATTGTGGGAAGAGAAGAAAAAGCTTGATACAAAGCTGTTAAAAGCTTCTTCTTTTTCTTCTTCTGGGTCTTAAAACATGGAATTGTTAACCAAATTTATGAGAATGTAGAACTTTCTAAATACCTCCTTCTTTCTAAACATTGCTTTTGAAAACATTGTAGGGAAAAGAAACAACTGCTCTCCTTTTCCAACAATGTTTTCTAACATTTTCTTGCATTTAGATTATCATATGCATATGCTTGTGATTTGGACAAGTCTAAATTTTTAAAGAGTTAACCCTTTACAAAACACTCCCATCCTTTCACAACCCTGTAGAAGATTGCTTTTCCAAACATTGTGAAAAAAAAATGCCTATAACCATTATTTCTTAGTTTTCCCACAATGCATTTTACCTGTCACATGAGCCCATCTAATTTTTTGTCTCCAAATTTTTCCAATTAAGTCCAGCCTACAATTTTGTTGTCTGGTAAAAATCATCAGAGTTAATGGAAACTGTTTTGTAAATAGCATGCAAACTATGTACATGTGCTTGGCAACTCTCTCAACTTAATATGTTCATTTCATTGTCACCTCGTGCAGTTAAAAATCTATTTTTAAAACTTTTTTACTTCAAATAGATGAAAATTTAGATAATGTAATTCTTTTCCAAACTATTCCATATTTTGACAGCCCTGAGGCCATTGAAAACATTGAGGGGAAAAGAAGAAAATGATGGTAACCAGCATTTTTTCCTTTTCCCACAATGTTTTCTACTCTTTCAGTAACAAAAATTTCACTTTAACTCTACCAAACAACAAAATTTTAGACTTGTCAAAATTGAAAGCATCTGCAGATGACAAATAAAATGTGGCTCAAATGATTGGATTTGTCTTTGGTAGAGTAGAAAACATTGTGGTACAAGGAGAAAATGCTGGTTACCAGCATTTTCTCCTATTCCCACCATGTTTTCAAAAGGCTTCTTCCTCAGGGTTGTTAAAACTCGGGATTGTTGTGTGGTAAAGAGTTAAGCAAATTTACCATATTTTCTGCAAATACTTTCAATTTGGACCAATAAAAAATTTTGTTGTTTGGTAAAGAGTTAAGAAATAGAGTTTGTTTGTATTATCTGATAGATAAAATATATTTTGGCATTACGTCAGCACCTCCTGCTTAGAATTTCTGAGCTTCTTGCTGCAAACCCTTGTTGTACACAATTGTGGCAAAGGAAGAAATTGCTTGTAGTAAACCATTTCACTATTTAACACTTGATTATTTTGTTATAAAACCATTGTACATGTTAGTTATCAATGTCCTAAAAAGCTGGGTCCATATTCATCAACCATTCCTTCGCCCTTTACCACACAATCCAGATGATCCTGAGAAAGAAGCCTTTTGAAAACACTGTGAGAAAAGGAGAAAATGCTGGTAACCAGCATTTTCTCCTTTTACCACAATGTTTTCTACCCTTCCTAATACAAATTTCAAATTTTCAGTCACATTTATTTTGTCGTCTGCAATTATTTTCAATTTAGACTAGTCTAAAATTTTGTCGTTCGGTAAGAATTTAAAACATTCTTATTCTACATGATTTTCAAAATTTGGAAGTAATACAGCTTCTGATTGGATAATGCAAATGGTTTAGCCAATCAGATGTTGTGTTCTTTTCAAATTAAAAAAAAAAAAATCTGGAGAATGAGACTTAGAATGGTCTTAATAAAAATGCTTGATAAATAAGGAGCCAGGTTGAATTCATACTCAGTGAATTTACAAGCTTATGGTCATTCACTAAAACTACACAATCATCCTGTTAGCAAACAATCCCATGTCTTCACAACCCTGGCAATGAATGGGTTTTGACAACATTGCTGGAAAAAGAGAAAACCCTGGTAACCAGCATTTTTTCCTATGCTTATAAACATTAATACACTAGCAAAGACAGATCCCATGATTTTTGACACATTTAACTCTTTACCAAACGACAATATTTTAGACTTGTCCAAACTGAAAGCATTTGCAGACGACAAAATCATTGTGACTAAAAAATTGAAATTTGTTTTGAAAATGGTAGAAAACATCTTGGGAAAAGGCAAAAATGCTGGTTACCAGCGATTTTCTCCTTTTCCAACAATGTTTTAACAAGGCTTCTTCCTCAGGGTCATGAAAACTCGGGGTTGTTTGGTAATGGGTTAATTTGCTGTCTGTAAATGCTTTCAATTTGGAGAAGTCAAAAATTTTGTGGACTGATAAAGATTTAACTCTACCAAACGACAAAATTTTAGACTTGTCGAAATTGACAGCATTTGCAGACAACAAAATACATGTTACTCAAAAATTGAAATTTGTTTTAGGAAGGGTAGAAAACATTGTGGGAAAAGGAGTAAATGCTGGTTACTAGCATTTTCCTCTTTTCCCACAATGTTTTCAAAAGGCTTCTTTCTCAGGGTCACTAAAAGTCGGGATTATGTAGTATAGGGTTAAATGAAGTTATAGCTTTCTAATAGCCCCCGTCACAGCGAACTTGTTCTCACTATGTTCCAAAAATTATTGTCAAACAGTCTCAAACTGTGTTCGAACAGAGCGGAAGTAGTAGCAACGTTTTACGATCTGTTTACAAACTTCATGGACTGGTTAGGACGGGAAGGGTGCTCTAGAACTTTGAGCCTGCTCAAATGTTTTTGCTGTCCATCCTGTCTTGTAATTAGACTGAGTGACAACGTACTTAAAACAAGAAAGACATACTACAAACAGACCTGCCATACTTAGATCCTATTAGGGACATCTGAAGACATGGTGCAGTGGGCATTCAATGGGCAACATACTTGCAAACCGAATGAACTTACACATTCTACCTCGACTGCAACCCATTTTATGATTTTTTAGGACATGGGCAAAACGTTCTAAGAACTAGGTCGGTGTAAGAACAGGGTAGGTCATTCTAATAACTAGCTGGGTGTGACGGAGGCATATGCAACACTTTAATATTTTCTAAACAACAAAAGGGTAGACTCAACCAAATTGAGAGCATTTGCAGACAAAAAACTAATTTGACCTGGTCAAATTGAAAGCATTTGCAGACAACAAGTTAACTATGACCCAAACAAAGAGATTTGTAACCAAAAGAAAACATGCTGGTTACCAGCATTTTCTCCTTTTCCCACAATGTTTTAAAATGCTTTTTTTATCAAGGTTGTTAAATCTCTAGGTTGAGTGGTAAAAGGTTAAACAAGAGGGCCATGATGGCCCTGTATCGCTCCACTGGCTTATAAACCATAAATACTAAACATTTCAATTCTGAGCCAAATGGTTTCAAAATGAAGACTTACAAAGTTTTCTCTGTAAAAGCCCATGTGAATGTTGAGACCCGCAGGGCAAAGCCATTTTTGATCCCAGAGCTATAATTACTTGAACCCTGGTAGAGGTCCACAAGATAAAGCCACATGCCAAAATAATACAAGTCTATGCTCTATGGTTATAAATAAGCTGATTTTCAAGTTTAGTCCATATGAAGCCTCTGTAAGACATAAGACCCCTGATGCAAGGCTAATTTCAAAAAAAAAATCAAAACAGAAAGATTTCTTAAGTTGTCACTGTGTAAGCCCATGTAAAACTTGTGACCCCTGCGGTGGGGCCAATTTTGACCCAAGGGCTAAAATTTTGGCCCGCTTGGTAGAGGTCCACTAGATATGGCTACATGCAAAATTTGGTAGCTCTAGGCCTTATGGCTAGGTAGAGGAAGATTTTTAAAGTTTTCTCTATATAAGCCTATGTAAAACTTGTGACCCCTGGGGCAGAGCCAATTTTGACCCCAGGGCTATAATTTGAAGAAACTTGATAGAGGTCTACTACATAAAGCTACATGCCAAATTTGGTAGCCCTATGCCTTATGGTTTCAGACAAGAAGATTTTTAAAGATTTCCAATATTTTTCAGTTTTGTTGCCATGGCAACCAGAGTTTTTGAAGGAATCAAATTCTTTCGAGAAATTCTGAAGAGGACCATGGCAGGATCATTTCTGTGAAGTTTCATGAAAATTGGATGGGTAGTTTCAGAGAAGAAGATGTTTGAAATAAAAGTTAACGCATGGACGGATGGACGCACGGACGGACGCACAGATGCACGACGGACACCGGGCCATGACATAAGCCCCCTGGCCTTCGGCCAGTGGAGCTAAAAAGCAGAATAAATGATATGCAAATTTTTCAAACGGTAACACAGATTAGTGTACTACAAAATCACAGCTATCCTAGTCAAGGCTAGTGTTGATCAAGATCAGACAACAGAAATAGATCTTAGACCACAATGACAGATTTTGTGTGTGTGTGTGTGTGTGTGTGTGTGTGTGTGTATATAACATTTACATCTCTACTACAGACATCTACGGAAAACTTTGTGGGGAAAGACCAGCAGTTGATTGTTACAAGCTATTGGTCCTTTTTCAACAATGCTTTGAAATCATAGTCTATTACATGTGGAAAATTACAACAGTGTGCAATTCTGCATGGTCAGATTATGTCTGGTTGCATGTGTAAAGAGGTGCGTATGGGATGAGACCAAAGGTCAAATCCGATGCCAAACTCTTTACACATGCAACGAACATTAACATACAAAAGTAGTACACGATGATGATCCACATACGGTACTTGACTAATGCAGAAAAATTTTCTGGTCAGTTGTAGTTGTAAGTTGGATAACACCCATATCTGACTAAAATCATTAACACTTTACCACACAATCCCAAGTTGTAACGACCCTGTGGAAAAAGGCTTCTTGAAAACATTGTGGGGGAAAAGAAGCAAATGCTGGTTGCCAGCAATTTCTCCTTTTCCCACAATTTTTTCTTACCTTTCAGAGAAAAATCACATCATTTGAGCGACTTTTAATATGTCGTCTGCAAATCCTTTCAATTCAGACCAGTCTAAAACTTTGTTGTCTAGTAAATGGTAAATAGGTATATAATAAAAGGGTGTGTAAGGCTGCATATTTGCAGTTATTTAAGGAATGAAAAGATTTTTTTTTCATGGAGGTATGAAAAAAAAACCTAATCACACTGTATGAAACCCCAAAGCAGTTTCATACAAAAGTGTGATTAGGTTTTTTTTTTCATACCTCCATTAAAAAAAAAAAAAAATCTTCATTCCTTATAATTTAATATTACAGACAACATACACCCACGGAAATAATTCAAACTCCATTCATTTTCTTTATTTTTAAATATAACATTGGAGTTTCTAAAGCCCCTTCCACTCATATTTGTATGATGTAAGAATACAATAGGGAAGCAGTTTTCAGATCCCCAATACTAACGTGTCCTGAAAATCAACCAATAAAACGAAAGTAAATTAACACGGCAGTGTGTAGGCCCCGCAATGTGTAGCCTTCACTCTAAGTAGAAGCATGGAGAATATTGCGGTGCGAATTCATGATGAGAATTTTTTCTCACGTAACTTTTATTGTTGAATTGTTATATATATTTTTTTTTTTTTCATAAAATGATATTCAGGGCAACAAAAAAAGCTAACTAATAAACTTGTATAAAACTCTGTATAAAATTCTTTAAAAAAATGTGGAATATTGTATACATGTTTGTTTACATTAGTTTGACAGCTAAAGTAGTTCCGGCACAACGTGATTTTTTTTTCATGGAGCTATGAAAAGAATTTTTCAGCCAATCAGAACTCGCCAATATTCATGAAAACAACTGATATTAAATTATTTATCAATAAACTTACCAGACACTTTTCTTTTTCAGTAATCCAATCACACATCCAGTTTTATCAATGAAATACAGCACTTCACCCTCCATATTGTACCCTTGTCTAATCTGTCATAAAACAAATTGGAGAGAGAGAATTATTGTTTGCTTTGATGTATAACAGACACATTGTACCACAAATCAGACACAACATGAGTCGGTCTCATCCGTAAATATGTGGGTTTCGCATAATTCTAGTCACTAGAGGTGTAAACCTTAACGCTTTACCACACAATCCCGACTTTTAACGACCCCGAGACAGAAGCCTTTTGAAAACATTGTGGGAGAAGAAGAAAATGCTGGTGACCAGCATTTTCTTCTTTTCCCACAATGTTTTCTACCTTATCAAAGACAGAAATCATCATTTCAGCTACAAATAAATTGTCGTCTGCAATTGCTTTCAATTTGAGCCAGTCTGAAATTTTGTCGTTCGGTAAAGGGTTAAACTTGTCTACAAAAAAATGTTACTAAGCTCACAAAAGAATCACTCGACAGCATTTTTTCAAGACTGGTTAGATAAAACTTTATCTCAAACACAAATTCATCTCAGATCTCGTTTGACCAGCAGATCTAAACAAAGAGCATTGAGAACAAGCATTCTGATAGTATTGCATAGCAATACCCAGTCCCCTACCGGCCGTATGTATCGCTGGCATGTCAGTGAAATTTTTTAAGTCCAAGGCCCATAAATGCATCAAAAAGCAGTGGAGCAGGACGAAACTCGAACTTGATGTGTAAGTCATGGTGGTTGATGTACACACCGAAAATCAGCTCTATATGTAGCAGCGTTTAGAAAAAAAGTGAGGCAAAATATTTTATCAGTGAAATTTTGTAAGTCCAAGGCCCGTAAATGTGTCAAAAAGCAGTGGACCGGGACGAAACTCGAACTTGATGTGTAAGTCATGGTGGTTGATGTACACACAAAAAATCAGCTCTATATGTAGCAGCGTTTAGAAAAAAAGTGCAGAAAAATGTTTTATCAGTGAAATTTTGTAAGTCCAAGGCCCGTAAATGAGTGAAAAAGCAGTGGAGTGGGACGAAACTCGAACTTGATCTGTAAGTCATGGTGGTTGACTTACACAGCAAAAGTCAGGTGAATATCTACCAGCATTTAGAAAAAAAAGTCCGGAAAACTGATTTATCAGTGAAATTTTGTGAGTCCAAGGCCCGTAAATCCGTGAAAAACCAGTGGACCGGAACAAAAGTCAAACTTGATCTGTAAGTCATAGTGGTTGAGTTACACAGCAAATCTGAGATCAATACCTACAAGCGTTTAAGAAAAAAGTCCGGAAAACTGATTTTTCAGTGAAATTTTGTAACTCCAAGGCCAGTAAATCCGTGAAAAACGAGTGGACCGGAATGAAACTCGAACTTGATCTGTAAGTGATGGTGGGTGACTTACACACCAAAACTCAGCTCAGTATGTACCAGCGTTTAGAAAAAAAGTCTGGAAAACTGAATTGCCAGACAGACAGACAGACGGAGTGCAAACCTAAAGTCCCCTTCGGCTTCGCCGGTAGGGGACTAAAAAGTTGACAAATAAGCACCTAGCTGGATTTTAACAACCCTGAGAAAGAAGACCTCTAAACCAGCATTTTCTCCTTTTCCCATAATGTTTTCTTCTCTAACAACTACAAATTTCAATTCTTGAATTACTTTTATTTCGCTGTTAGCAAATGCCTTAAATTTGGTCAAGTCTAAAATTTTGTCATTTGGTATAGAGTTTAAGAGACCCTTTTTGGGCTTTTTTGCTGCGAACTAAATTTCTTGGTAAAAGTTTAAAGTAACAATAGCTGCTGAAAGTAAACAGAACGGGTCTTAAAATATATTTAAATCTAAATCATACCATTTAAAAGTAGAAATTATTGTGAAGATGATTATCTATTATTGTACAGTTGGTCCAAGTGTTAGTGGCTGGCAGAGAAATTAATTTTAAAACTAGGTTAAAACTTACCAGGTCACTCTATCTTTTGTTTACTTTTTGCCTTATTTTAACATTCATTTCTCTACCAGTGACTAACACTTGGACCAACGACACAATAACAGATTGGCATCTTCATAATATTTCTCATACTTTAAATGGTATGATTTAAATTTAAATGCATTTTACCACCCGATTGTTTTCTTTTGGCAGGTATAGTGCCTTTAAGAAAATACCACAAAACATACATATCTCTTCAAATGTTAAGAAAGTGCACGATTATATGCAGTAAAAAGATGCAAATTTGCCATTTAACTCTCTACCACACGACAAAAATGTAGACTTGTCCAAATTGAAACCATTCAAAGACGACATTTTAAATGTGGCTCAAAGGATAGAATTTGTCTTTGATAGGGTAGAAAACATTGTGGGAAAAGAAGAAAATGCTGGTTACCTGCATTTTCTCCTTTTCCCACAATGTTTTCAAAAGGCTTTTTCCTCAGGGTCGTTAAAAGTCTGTATTGTGTGGTACGGGGTTAAATAAAGACTTGCTTGCTTCACAATAGCAGACACTGTCCATGTCTATGAGATCAAATATGATCATCACACTTACTTGAATACAATCTCACATATTTGATATCTTAAACATACATCTATACTCATTTTCAGCCAGTTTTCAACCCATTACATCTTAATATTTTATGAAACTACAATCTTGTATCTTCAAGCCAAATGTTGCCC
Source organism: Tridacna gigas (assembly GCA_945859785.2). Taxonomy (NCBI): domain Eukaryota; kingdom Metazoa; phylum Mollusca; class Bivalvia; order Cardiida; family Cardiidae; genus Tridacna; species Tridacna gigas. The sequence continues at coordinate 33,521,925 of OX244034.2, forward strand.
CTGACGGCTTCAAGTTTGCACAGATTATGACAGACAGAAAATGCACAGAAAATGCATTTCATTTCTGGCAACCTTCAAAGAAACCACTGTTGTAATTTCCTGTTTTAAATGAGAATAAATCCCTTTCAAGAGTTTCTCTATCCGTTACACCATATATAAATTGGTAATTTATCTATGTTTACACAGCTGACCAAATTCCGAGCCATTCTACAGACTTTCAAGTGTTAACAGCATTTTTTTCTCTCTGGCTGTAAGGATGTATCTTTAAAATTGACCACCTGGCATTCCCACAAACCTCTGCAAAATTCTGATGCGAAATCTATGCTTATGCTGTAACCTTCTGTACCATACAATAACCTAAAGTAATTACTTGAAGAATTTTCTCGTCTAACTGTTCCATTTGTACAACACCATAGCTAACAGGATCCAGACCCAAACAGCGAGCTATCTGAAATTAAACATCAGATAAAAGTCAAGTTCTAACCTAAAAATGATATTTGTCTACTCTACCCTTTACCAAACAATCACGTTTTCAAGACCTTCAAGGAAGAAGACTCATGAACACATTGTAGTCTTACAAACATGAAAGTTCGCAACAAATGCATAGCTCGAATACAAACCGCACCGACTGGGATTGAAACCCGTGCGGGCAAATATCCTCATTTATTGAGGTTTAAAAGACTGCTGGTTAACTGCATTTTCTTCTTTTCCCACAATGTTTACAAAAGGCTTCTTCATCCAAGTCGTTAAAACTTGGGACTGTTTGGTAAAGGGTTAATACGCCATCTGCAAGGAAAGCTCTATTTGGACTTAAAGCCTCAAGTCTGACATCTGGAAAAGAGTAAACCAATACATTGGCATGTACAGTTTATTTATTTGCCATTTCAGGGTCAGTGTAGATCAAATTCAGACTTTACAGAATATTCAATGTGATTTTCAATTCACACTTGAAAATACTTTGATATATTCTGACCAAGACAATAATGCAGCTGTAGGACATTTGCTTTTTACTTAACTCTTTACCAAACGACAAAATTTTAGACTTGTCGAAATTGAAAGCATTTGCAGATGACAAAATAAATGTGACTCAAAAATTGAAATTTGTTATGGGAAGGGTGGGAAATATTGTGGGAAAAGAAGAAAATGCTGGTCAACAGCATTTTCTCCTTTTCCCACAATGTTTTCAAAAGACCTCTTCTTCAGGGTCATTAAAACCCGTGATTGTGTGGTAAAGGGTTAAACAAGAGCACTGCATGCTGGTGCCAATGCTCAGCTGCTGTTGCTTAATTTTCAGTGAAAATTCTAAGCCAAAAAAGGGGCATAACTTTGTAAAAAAACACTTTGATGGTTACCTGCCCTTGTTGTATAGATTCCCCTTTTGACAGTTATCAACTTGAACAAGTTTGAAGCAAATGACCGAGATATTATAAATTTTCAAAGTTTTCATACAATGAAGCAGACAGCGCAGATGACAACGATGCCAGGGCTAGGAAAATACCTTGATGTTTTCTCGGAAAACAGACTAGCTAATAACACATTAATCTTGAACCAAACAATCCTGAGTTTTAATGACCCTAAAGAAGACAACTATTGAAACCAATATGGAAAAAGTAGAAAATGCTGATAACAGCATTTTCTCCTTTTTTCATATTGTTTCCAACAGCCTTCTTTTTCAGGGTGATTGTTCAGTGAATGATCAATTCATGCTGAAACTTTATACACTCACTGTACATGGGGCACACTGCAATATACATGTATATTCTTCTAACACATATAGTATATAAGTGATATCTACAAAATTAGAGAAATAGTTCAAGAAAATAAAATCAAAGATGTCGAAAGCATCATGACAAACATTGATCATCTTCTTCCACAATGTTGCAAAAAACCATCTCCCACATTATTCCCAAAAGTTGAGTAGAACTGTGTTTGAAGCTGCTTTCAACAATATTTCAGTCATATAACGGTGACAGCTAACATATTCATGTATTTCCTGGGTTTCACCAGTAACAAGCTAGGGCTCTGAAGTGCCTTGCCCAAGGACACTCCCACAAAAAACCCTGCCGATCCAGGATGGCTCAAACCTAGGGTCTCCATGTTACAAGTCTGACACTTTTCCACTGAGCCACACAGGACCCTGATTTCGGCTGAGGTTTACAAAGAAAGTTTATTTGTATAGAAATGGATTAGGCTAGGAAAATTCACAGGACTCTGAAGCTCTATTGGTATATCAGGAAACACAAAATTTTCATTGGTAGATCATCAAACACAATTACTAAATATAGCACATCAAAAATTATTTAAAATTTTACATAAACTAATTAATAGTTAATTTCAAATAATTACAAATTAATACCATATTTGGGCATTGCTTATTTATTGTATATAGTAACATGATACATTATTATGCTATACATATAGGCAATGCACCAAAGTGCTCTTTTTAGTAATGGTGTTCAATGAATGACCAATGAAAATTTTGATATTCAGTGATTAGACCAATGGAGCCTCAGTGGCATGAGGAAGATAATACTCACTTCTATTCCTACATGAGGGGGTATTACATTTTGCATGTCATCTTTCACCTGTAAATCCGTCTTTGTCCAAGCAATGAACTTTAGGGCAGGTCTGAAAGGCATAAGACAACAGTAAAATCAACCCACAGAGTGCCTATCCCAGCTATAATTACATTCCAGGGCTCGAAATTGATACTAGCAAACTCGCAAAATCCGAGTGGAAAATTGATTTTGCGAGTAGATTTTACGACCACTAGCATTTTTTTGCGAGTACAAATGAAAATTTGTTTGCCGACTGTAATGACGCAGTTGTGACTGGTTTGCGTTTTATACCATGCCGACTGGTTTACAACCCTAATCTGAGCTCTTACGGTTCCATTCAGCTATGGAATTTTTTGCAAATCGTAAACCAGTCTATTTTTAGCAGATGACAACAATGTCTAAGCGGACGATTGTTGTCTATACAATCCGGATCAAACGTCATCGGTAATAGTAAAACATTGTTTTAACCATAAATATTGAAAGATCTTATAGTGTATTTCGTACAGTTATTAATAGCTTGGAACACTACAAGTCTCGAGTAGGAAATAACCCTTTCCCAGACAACAAATTTTGGACTGGTCCAAATTGAAAGAGTTTGCAGACGACACTTTTAAATTTGATGAAAATGGCAGAAAGTTATCAAAAAGGGGAGAAAACACTGTGGGAAAAGGAGAAATTGCTTGTAACGAGCAATGTCTCCTTTTCCCACAGTGTTTTCAAAAGACTTGTACTGCAGACACGTGAAAACCAGGGCTTGTTTGGGAAAGGGTTAATGATGATTCGTACCAATTACAATTCGTACACAGCCTGTTTTCACATTTTTTTCTTTTTATAAATAACATCATGAGAACCTACTCAGTTAACAGTATTACAGAATATTGAATACATCATCATCCCACTGGGCACCAACAAATCTTGCTATCTTTTTGACATCCATTTTAATGTTAAAATTTAGTAAAATTTGCTAGTGAGCGTCAATTTTTGCTAGTAAAAATTTTGTCCACTAGCAAAAATTTGCTAGTGGCAAAAAAAGTTAATTTCGAGCCCTGCATTCATTTTACAGCCAGTGCAGACCAAGATCACACTGCAAAGAAAGATGCAGTGAGATGTCAGGACAATGTCAATACTTTGTGAGATAGTCTCATTCAAAAAGCTTGAAGATTTTCTGAGATACTCTCACTGAAGAAATGTTTCACCATTTACCAAACCGTCCCTGTACCTTCATAACCCTAAGGAAGGTGGCTTTTGAAAACATTGTGGGAAAAGGAGAAAATGCTGATTAACTCTTTACCAAACAACAAAATTTTGCAAGAGACCAAACTGAGAGCATTTGCACATGACAAACTAAATGCACCCAAAAGTATGACTTCTGTATTGAATAGGGCAGAAAACACTGTGAGAAAAGAAGAAAATGCTGGTTACCAGCATTTTCTCCTTTTCCCACAATATTTTCAAGTCTTCTCTTGCTTAGTTTTAAAAACTCGGGATTGTGCAGTGAAGGGTTAATCAGCATTTTCTCCCTTTTCCACAATATTTTTAGCCCTTTCAGAAACAAACCTCACCATTTGAGACACTTTCAATTTGTCATCTGTATATGTTTTCAATTTGGACTGTCCTAAAATTTTATCACCTTTTTATATCATTTTTTTTTTCACCAACTCTATACTGTATGTATACAAAATTCTAACAACATTTTATGTGTATTTGACTGAAAAATGTAGCCTCAAGACTGTACACATGCTCATTCACGGATTAATCTCACTTTTTGACCCAACAAGACTCATTTTCAAACTTGTCCGACGTATTACCAAGACAAACATTCTGACCTACTTTCATGAGTTTCGGGCTAAAAATATGTGGCCTCAACAGTGTACCCAAAGTTTTTTCTGTGATTTGTCACAGTGACCTACTTTTGGATCTGATGTGACCCATTTCCATACCTGTCCTAGATATTGTCAAAACCAAAATTCTGTCTAATTCTTATGACTATTGGACTGAAAATGTCGCCTCTTGGTTGTACATAAGATTTTTCTATGATCTGTCCCAATGACCCACTTTTTGACTTAACATAAATCATTTTCATTTTACATCCTAAATATCATCAAGCCAATATTCTAAATAAGTTTCATGAGTTTTGGACAGAAAACATGGCCTCTAGAGAGAATACACAGATTTTCTTAGAGGTTTCTAAGATTTGACCTGGTGACCTAGATTCTGACCCAACATAACACATTTTTGAACTTGTCATGGAGATGTCATCCAGACAATCATTCTGACCAACTTTCATGAGCACTGGACAGCAAATATGGCCAATAGAGTGTAGACAAGGTTTTCCAAGATATGCCCTTGTGACCTAGTTTTAGATTCGATGTGACCCATTTTCAGACTTGTCCGAGATATCACGAGGAACAACACTCTGACCAAGTTCCATGAGTACTGGGCTGAAATGTGGCCTCTAGAGTGTACACAAGGTTTTTCAAAGATCTGACCCCAGTGACCCAGTTTTTGACCTGATGTAATACATTTTCGAAGTCTGGCGAGATATGATCAAGACAAACATTCTGACCAAGTTTCATGAGTATTAAACTGAAAATGTAGCCTCTAGAGCGTACACAAGGTAACAGTTAACAATGCATGATGCACAAAACACAGCATGATCACAAAAGCTCACCTTTAGCACTGGTGAGCTCAAGTGAGCTAAAAACTAATATCTTAACCCTTAGGGTGCCAAATGATTCAGCTGTATTGGAGTTTAACACCGTTTTCACAGCTTAGGTCGTATCTCGGCCGTCAGTGCACCTTTGCATATGTTTCCTGGCTTTCTCACACCAGCACTAACACAACTTTCTTTCCAAGCCACTGACTACTTTTCACCAAATAAAAGCAACAGAAATGTTCACCCTAGAAATACGACCTGAACAATAGCAATTTCGTAGTTGCTTTTGTCTGCAATGTTTCAGCAAAGTGGACAGTGTAGACTGAAGATCAGACTGCACATTTTGTACAACTTGATCTTAATCTACATTAGCTGCAAAGACAACTATAGTCATGAAAGGCTCTTTTGGGGTTAACAGAATTCCCCCACCCCTCATATTAAGACTTTGCAGCTCACCACTTTGAAACAACTAGTGTTTACTTCAAGCAACAGGTTCTTTTCAACCCTTTCCAGATCATTTCTTTCCTCACCTTATGTCAGATCTTCCCATGATTTGTTTTTTTAATTGATCTAAAACTCAAGTCTACTTTCTCACCATTGATCATTGTTTCAATGATGGTTATGCAGGAAAGCAGCCAGTGGCTTGAGGATATTGTGCAGAGAACTGGTGAATGAAAATCTTGGAAACCAGGATGAAATGCACTGGTTGCTGCCAAATATCGTATACCCTTTTTTTTGCGTGGGAAGGAAATTTTCGCTATTTTTGCGAGTGGGACATTCTCGCAAAAATAATATTTGCTAAATATCCCATACAATCTGAAAGTCCTTCCTTCCATATGAAACATCAACAGAAAACATTTCTTTGCTTAAACACACTTGGTTATTGTCAACGGAACAGGGGAGTAATAATGTTCCTCTAGGTGTAAAATGACTAACAGATCTTTAAAATCACTTAAAGGAAAAGACTGACATTGTAAGAAATGGCTTTGAAAATGCTGGTATCTTGAAAAAATGACAAAAAGACAGACTTAACACAATGATCTATACATATATAAGGATAGTTGTAGGTAGATATCGCTAATCATTATAGTGAAGCTTGAACAAAATTGTTTCCCTTAGTTTTACAGTTTCAATTTGTAATCAAATGATACTAAGAATTGTTAATAAATAAACCAACAAGGAAATACCGATAGTCTAAGTTTTGAATAAATATTTTTTTCTAATTTATGTATATCATCCCAATCACTGGGAAAAGCAGTAATTTTGAGATTATGAAATACATGACTATCAAGGTAAATCTTGTGATTCTAGCTTTTTTCCCCATTTTGCATGTGCACTAATGTGTCCGGTATGTAATACCAGACATACCAATAAATATTTTTGGTGCGTTTGTTGCCATTATACATTTACAATTTCGCGAAAAATAAGACATACCAATGAATTCGTGAAAATAAGAAACATGAAAAACTGATTTTGACTAAACTCGCGAAAATTTTGGGACGCGAAAAAAACCCAATACGCGGTAACTGAAACAATCTTGACAATGGTGTTAAACACCAGACAAACAAACAAACGGTCTACTTGGTGAAGTGCAAATAATTTTGGATGAATCCTTTACCAGACAGCAAAATTTTAGCTTTGTCTAAATTGAAAGCATTTGCAGACAACAATCTGGCTACCAGCATTTTCTCTTTTTCCCACAATGTTTTTAAAAGGATTCTTTCCCGGGGTCGTTAAAAGGCAGCACTGTGCAGTCAAGGGTTAAAATGCAGTGATTTCTCTGAAATTCCAGTCATGCACCAAACAATGAAAGCACAATGATGCACTTACTTGTTAAGATAGGACAGATTGACAACATGCTGGTGGACTGGCACCAGTATCTCAAACACTGCTGTATACCTGCTTGCGACCAGAAATGAAAGAAACCTGCAATACAACAAGACCTTCTCGAACTAATCTCTTTACCACAACACAAAATTTTAGACACATCTAGATTGAAAGCATTTGCAGAAAACATACAAAATGTTGCCCATGTGCTTTGTCTTTGTAAGGGTAGAAAAATACATTATTATACTGCAAACCTGGAAATTATTTCGCGCTATTTAAGTTATTTAAGTCGCGGATGCGTTGACATTAGTTGTGAAATCGGCTGTTGCTACAAAATCACGAACATTTCCAGCTTGGGTATGAAAACAAGAGGGCCATGATGGCCCTGTATCGCTCCACTGGCCCCGTGGGGGAAGGCCAATTTTGACCTCATGGCTATAGCATGAAGAGTTCTTGTAAAGGTTTATTAGATAAAGCTACATGCCAAATTTTTAGTAGCCCTAGGCCATATGGTTAAGGAATAGAAGACTTAAAGTTTCCATCACAGAAGCCTATGTAAAACTTGTGGCCCCAGAGGTGGGGCCAATTTTGACCCTAGGCTGTAAGTTGATGAGTTTTGAAGTCCATTAGATGAAGCTACAGGCCAAATTTGGTAGCCCTAGGCGATATGGATTAGGACAAGAAGATATTTAAAGTTTTCACTATATAAACCTAAGTAAAACTTGTGCCCCTCGGGGTGGAGCCAAATTTGACCCCGGGGCTATAATTTGATGAGTTTTTGTAGAGGTCTATTAAATGAAGCTACATGCCAAATTTGATTGCCCCAGGCCATATGGTTTAGAACAAAAAGATATTTAAAGTTTTCAGTATATAAACCTATGTAAAACTTCAGACCCCTGGGGCTGGTCCAATTTTGACCCCGGGCCTATAATTTGGAGAGTTTTTGTAGAGGTCTATTAGATGAAACTACATGCCAAATTTGGTAGCCCTAGGCCATATGGATTAGAACATGAAGCTATTTAAAATTTTCACTATATAAACCTATGTAAAATTTGTGACCCCTGGGGCAGGGCCAATTTTGACCCCGGCGCTATAATTTGAGGAGGTTATGTAGAGGTCCATTAGATGAAGGAACATGCCAAATTTGGTAACCCTAGGCATTATGCTTTTGGACAAGATGATTTTTAAAGATTTCCAATATTTTTTAGTTTTGTTGCCATGGCAACCACAGTTTTGATAGGAATCAAATTCTTTAAAGAGTTTCTGAAGAGGGCCATGCCAGGATCGTTTCTGTGAAGTTTTGTTAAAATCCAATGGGTAGTTCCAGAGAAGAAGATGTTTGAAATAAAAGTTAACACATGCACAGATGAACAGACGCACTGACGGCTGCACGACGGACACAAGGCCATAACATAAGCCAACTGGCCTTTGGCCAGTGGAGCTAAAAATAAACATTTATAGAATTCTCAGACATTTTACAACAGGACAGAAACAGACGAATAACGATACAACTTGTTACCAACATATTTACACATGTGACTTTACACAGAGGCGTGTTCGATTTTTACCACTTTTTACAACAGATTCACTCTCATCACTTGCGCAAGATTTTTTTTTCTCCGGAGAGAAAATATTCTGTATTGACATGTTGACTGATTATTTTAAATGTAAGAAATACCGCAAAACAAATTGAATGAAAAGTCATACTCGAATTTTACTCACCCTTATACAATAACAAATTCCTGAAGCATACAACTGGGGATTGTCAGTAAATTAACTGAACACCTGTTTACCTATTCTGTTGCCTGAGGCCTATACTGGAAGTCGTTTTAACATATTCACGTAACGGTAAGCTATTTAACATTTGCGACTTTCCCAAACCTCTGTTGATCGCAAATGATTACCTTTGCAAAATGTCCGCCGACAGAAAAACTCGAGCAATTCTTGCCATGAACATTGATAGGTTTACAGTGATAGTTTTGCCTCTATCTCAGCTTCACCACTGTGATCAAATTATGAGCCAAACAAAAAAGTTTTACTTTTTAGCAAATGGAAAACAAGAATTAAAGCAAGGAGGTCTTTAAAATTCAATTAACCCTTTACCACATAATCACGACTTTTAACGACCCTGAGAAAAAAAGCTTTTGAAAACATTGTAAGAAAAGGAGAAAATGCTGGTAACCAGCATTTTCTCCTTTTCCCACAATGTTTTCTACCCTATCAACGACAATTTCCATCATTTGAGAAACATTTAAATTGTTGTCTGCAAATGCTTTCAATTCGGACAAGTCTACATTTTTATTGTTTGGTAAAGAGTTAAAAATAACTGTTTAATAATGCTAGTAGTAACAAAAGTAAATTGGTCTATTTAGACCTGACTGTTTTCTTTTTAACTCTTTACCAAACAACTGAATTTTGGACTCAACCAAATAGAAAGCATTTGCCGAAGCCTTAATAAATATAGCTCAAATTATGATTTCTGTCTTTGATAGAGTAGAAAACATTGTGGGAAAAGGAGAAAATGGTGGTGATCAGCATTTTCTCCTTTTCCCACAATGTTTTCAAAAGCCATCTTCTTCCTAGTAGTTCAAACTCAGGATTGTGTGGTAGAGGGTTAAATCTTATTTATTTTGTCAATATCTGATCAAACACAAGATTATACAATTCTTTCCAAAAATGCACTTGAAAAAGGCATTTCTAACATCAAGAGAAAGAAGGGGGCAGGGGGAAAGATATGAATTAAAACCTGTGTTTAGTATCAGTGTCCATGCTGTCTATACCATCTACGACTGCCTCACATACCTCTCTAGCTACACGGTATCGAGGCTCAGTGTATCGTCCCACATCAGCTGAAGATAGAAAAATAGATGGCTTGAACTGTACATGGTTCTAAACAGATTTCAGCTTTATAACATCATTGATTCACAGTACAGTGTGGGAGACTGGAGTGTGTGGATAGAGCATTGACCTCTCACATCAGAGGTGCTGGGTTTGATTACCATGTCAAGAGAAGTCAACCTTTGGAACAGTCCAGATCATAATCAATGAACAATCGCTTGATTTAAAAAAAATCTGTTTGCATTTAAGAGTTTCTCGGTTTTCACGGCTGCTGGGTTTGGACTCTGTATGTAGTGCCCAAGGATATAACCACATGGTCAATGCCCAAGGATTTAAGACTTGTCCTTTTTGTGACAAAATGAAAAAAAAAAAATTATTCAGCAAATTTCCTTTTTTCATTTTTTTCCCCCCAAGATGTTTCCTGCAAAACTTAAATAGGTGTCCGCAGGCAGATATATGTAAGAATCAAACCTGATTGTAAAAAATTCCTCCTTTTAGCATAATTTTTTCAAACCGGTCTACTGCAACATGAAGACCTGGTCTGCTGCACATAGCATTATATCTTTACAAGACATGCCTTCGGTTTAAGAAAGAAGACTTTTGAAAATATTGTGGGAAAAGGAGAAAACGCTGGTAACCAGCATTTTTTCCATTTCCAACAAAGTTTTCTACTCTTTAAAAGAAAAATTCCCTATCTGAGCCACATTTGTCATCTTCATATGCTTTGGATTTGGACAAGTCTAAAACTTTGTCGTCTGGTAAAGAGTTAACTCTTTACTGCACAATGCCGACTTTTAACGAACCTTGAGAAAGAAGGCTTTTGAAAACACTGTGATAAAAGGAGAAAATGCTGGTAACCAGCATTTTCTCCTTTTTCCACAATGTTTTCTACCCTGTAAAAGCCATATTTAGTGTTTTGAGTGACATTTAATTTGTTGTTTGCAATTTTCAATTTGGACCAGTCTAAGATTCTATCGTTTGGTAAAGAGTTAACTCTTTACCGCTAGGCAATTTTAGACTTGTCCAAATTGAAGGCATTTGCAGGCCACAATTTAACTGTGGCTAAATTGGGAAAAGTTGTGTGAAAAAGGGTAGAAAACATTGTGGGGAAAGGAGGAAATGCTGGTCACCAGCATTTTCTCCTTTTCCCAGAACGTTTTCAAATGTCTTTTCACCAGGGTCATTACAACTTGGGATTGTGTGGTAACAGGGGTAAAACAAGTGAAACTAAATACCTTTAGTTTTGAACATCATGTGTACGTTCTTAGATCCCCCGCACATCACAAACTCTCCGCCAATCTCGACACAGCTCAGGTGGGCAGCTTCTCCATTTGCTTTTGAAGTGCTGACTATAAAATCTGTCTCTTCAAGCGGCTGTGTGTTAAAGACATTTTTATCTTTGTTAGACCCTTTATCAATCAACAAAATTTTGGATTTGTCCGAATCCAAAGCATTTGCTGACGACAAACTAAACTAAATTGTCTTCGAGGTTGTTAAAACTAGAGACTGGGTGGTTAACTCTTTACCAAATGACAAAATTTCAGACTTGTCCAAATTCAGAACATTTGCAGACAACAAATAAGATGTAGCAAAAAAGATGATTTTTGTCTTCGAAATGGTAGGAAACATTGCTGGGAAAGGGGAAAATGCATTTTTTTCTTCTCCCAATATGTTTACAAAACCAACTTCTTCAAGGTTGTCAAAACTCAGGATTGTGTTGTAAAGGGCTAACCCTTTACAAGGCAACGAAATTTTAGGCTTGTCCAAAGTAAAGGCAACCAATCAAATGCAGCTCAAATAATTGAAATGTTCTTGAAAAAATGTTTAACCCTTTACCAGACGACAAAAGTTTAGCCTTCTCCAAACTGAAAGCATTTGCAGACGACAATTTCAACGTGGCTCAAAAGGTTCAATTTTTTCTCTTGATAGGGTAGAAAACATCGTGGGAAATGGAGAAAATGCTGGTTACCAGAATTTTCTCCTTTTCCCACAATGTTTTCAGAAGGTTTCTTTCCCAGGGTCGTTTACAGGCGGCATTGTGCAGTAAAGGGTTAAAAAAAAACATGGTAAAAGCAGAAAATGCTGATTTTCAGCACTGTCTTCTTTTTCCAAAAAGTTTTCAACAGCATGGGTTATTTTAGTCCAGTCATGGGTCATTATGGTTGTGTCACGGGTTACTATTGTTGACTTCAGTAAGGCAATAACCATCAGACACTTGAAATGTTGCAAATTACTAAGACTCACTCAGGGAAGGGCGCTAACAGGAAAGAGTTAAAATGCTTCCTTTGGCGAGCACAGGGGATGTCCTTTGAGATGAATAACTTTGGATAACAAAGTGGAAATTACCTGCCTTTGTAAAATATCGTTTCCATATCAGATCATCTCCCCCATCTCTGTCATCATCATCCCCAAGTCCACCTGTAAATTTCTTCATAGCTTGTAGAACACAGGTAGTTTGTGGTACTTTGTTTGTGATTTCAAGAAAACTGTTGCCCCTAGCAACCTAAAACACAATTCATATAGTTCATGTTTGTGGTACCTTGTTTTTAAAACTTGATTTTAAAGGAAAAATGCTTACATTGTGGGAAAAGGAGAAAATGCTGGTAACGAGCATTTTCTCCTTTTCCCACAATGCTTTCTTCCCTTCCTAAAACAAATTCCAATTTTTCAGTCACATTCATTTTGTCATCTGCAAATGCTTTCAATTTGGACCAGTCTGAAATTTTGTTGTTCGATAAAGAGTTAAATAGTTCATAACAGCATGACTTTTTGTGTGTTCCAGTGTTCCAGAAAATACTTTGAATTACTTTGGGCTTCAGTAGCTAACCATTCTAAATAACATCAGATTGTCTCAAAATGGAGAAAATGTTGGTAAGAAGCATTTTATCCTTTATTCACAATGTTTTCTACTCTTTTAAAGAACAATATCATCAACTGAACCAGATTTAATTCATCCTCTGTACATGCTTTCAACTTGGACCAATCTAAAACTTTGTCTTTTGGTAACTGTTAACCCACCATCCCCTGGTCATTTTTTGCCCTAGATTTCATGGTTTCATTTTCTTCCAACCTTAAAATGTCCTACTGTGAAATAATTATAACTAAAGCAACTATTCCTTTTCCAAAGAGCCAAGCCCCCGTAGCTCAGTCAGTAGCATACAGGACTTGTTGAGAACAGGAGGTTGCTGGTTCGATCTCCGGCTTGGCCAATTTCTTTCCAAGGATTGATGATAGTCATCGCGACAGGATTCATTCCTTTCTCACTGCTGACCATTGTTTCGATGATGGTTATGTGGGAAAGCAGCCAGTGGCTTGGAAAGAATATTGTGTGGAGTGCTGTTAAAAGAAACTTCAGGAAAGCATGGGTAGGTGCACTGGCATTATAAATGGCGTTAAACACCATACAATCAATCAATCAATCCTTTTCCAAAGATGAGTGGAATCAACTTCATATAATTTATTATTTCATTTTTCAACAATATGCAAACCCTGAGGAAAAAGAGGACTATTGTTATTTGCTGTTACCTTGGATTATTTCTTTTCATATATACAAGAGTTTCAATTTTCATATTCCAGTTCCTCTAATGCTCTCTAACCTTTTTTTAATGGATCTTTCTTGCTCAATATAGTGGCAAACAGCCATTTTCAAGAAAGAAAAACATAATTCATTCATAAATGAATCAATTACACTTTTTTTTTTCTTGAAAATGGCCACTTGCCTATACACTGAACGTACAAGAGAGTCTTTTGATGTATTAAGCCCCCTTTTCACAGAGCATGGTTCAAATGTATTATACACCAGTAGACTACAATTACCCTATCCCTGATTGTTTTATTGTTATCGTACACTGGGTCATCTGGTCCGTGCTTTACAAACACTTTCACATCACTGAGATTTCCTTTGTATTCTGCAGGTAAAATTCCATGTGGAATCTCTGTGGACACCACTCTGAGGTATTTTTCTTTTTGTGCCCATGACAACCATCTAGACAATAAAAGTTTCAAACATTTCCAAGTTTTAAACCATGTTCGAAGCAAAGATTCTAAATTTAATTAAGAAAAAGAAAAAAAGAAAATTGAATAAAGTTTCACAAACTAGGACACAATTCTTCATGAAAGTAATTTGCTGATGACATTATTGTCATTTTTACACAAAACATGAAATAAATACTGACTTTCTTTCAACAACCGCTTGTAAACTGCAATGTAACCTATTCTGTATTTCATGTGGCAGAGCTCCAGAGAGAGGGAGTGATTTTGATTTAAAAATTGAAAATATTAATCACTCTCCAATAAACCCTATGTTATGGCTACTCGTTAGAATCATCTCATCAAGATGATTCCAATGAGTACCCACAACATAGGGTTTGGAAGAGAGATAATGGATTTAGAATACCATCATTCCCTCTTATCTGGAGCTTTGATGTGGCTGTACAATTTAAAAAAAAATCCTGTTTTAACCCTTTACCAGATGACAAAATTTTAGCCTTCTCGAAATTGAAAGCATTTGCAGACGACAATTTCAATTTGGCTAAAATGGTGCGATTTTTCTTTGATAGGGTAGAAAACATTGTGGGAAAAGGAGAAAATGCTGGTTACCAGCATTTTCTCCTTTTCCCACAATGTTTTTTAAAAAGGCTTCTTTCCCAGGGGCATCAAAGGCATCATTGTGCAGTAAAGGGTTAACAATCCTTGGGAAAAAAGTCTTGTGAACACTGTGGAAAAAGGAGAAAATGCTGGATACTAAGATTTCATCCTTTTTCAACTACGCTTTCTGTCTTTTCAAAGACAAGTCACACCTTTTAAGTATTAAAACAATGAATTTGTCTTCTGTTATGCTATTTATACCTTTTTTTTTTGTCTAGAGTCAATCCTTTACCAAACAATCCTCTGTTTAAACAACCTTGAGGAAGAGGGCTTTTGCAAACTTTGCAGGAAAAGCAGAAAAATTTTGCAGGAAGCAAATCCTTCTTTTTCCAAAATCTTGTCTGCCCTCTCACAGACAAATCCTGAAACACAATCCTAAGTTTTAACAGTCCTGATGAAAAGGGGCATTTGAAAACTTTGTGAGAAAAGGAGAAAATGCTTGTAACAAGCATTTCTTTCCTTTTTCAAAATGTTTTCTGTGCTTTGAGAGATAAATTTCATTATTTGAATTAATATAAATTTTTGTCTGCAAATGCTTTCAGTTGTGATAATTCAGATTTGTTGTTTCATGTGGTAGTGGGTTAAGTGTGAAAGATGCTGGACGACCAAGTTCTATATAGAAACTAGATTGGAAAACCATAAATTTGGGTTTAAAAAATGTTGCCCATTTAAAAGTTCCTATAAAAAGAAATTTAAATCAACATAATGGTTCAATACATAAAATTATCCTAAAACATTGTCACAGGGGAAATATACCGTCGGATCATGTGTTTTGACGCTCATAAGTTTTGACGCCTTTGTTATTTTGCCCAATCAGTCCATGTGAGCAGCATCTTTTGAAGCCAAACTCAGCTCTGCTGCACTCTATATATACCATTTAACCCTTTACCAAACAACAAAAATTTAGACTGGTCCAAATTGAAAGCATTTGCAGACGACAAATTAAAATGTCCTGGACAGAGTAGAAACCAGCATTTTCTCCTTTTCCCACAATGTTTTCTACTCTTCCCAAAACAAATTTCAATTTTTGAGTCACGTTTATATTGTCGTCTGCAAAAGCTTTCAATTTGGACTGGTCTAAAGTTTTGCCATTTGGTAGAGTTAAGGACACTGGCCTGGGAAAACTTTGAATGGGCAATTTCTACTTATGCCACAATGCTTTTAAAACTTACTGCATGTCACCAAAGACAATCGACTATGTAGATATGTTCAGATACAGATCATTTAACTAATTCAAGGTTTTGTGATATTAGAAGAAAGACCCTCGGCAATGTTTCATAAAGTTAAGCAATGCCAATCAGTCGCGAATTCTCATGACAAATTTAGATAAAACTACCTTTTGGCATCGTCACTGTCAGGTTTGTCTTTAAACTTTGATTTCACGATTTGAAGATGCTCTTCAACACTTGGACGAAATTTGTGGCCATCTAATTGCGACAAGATATGAGTTGAAACATTTTCAAATTCGATTCCGTTGTCAAGGGTTGCCATCTTCGAAATTCCGGTAAGCTGGGTTTTTCCACTTGTTCCGGTAACTCGTCTTGGTTTCAATCTTACCAAAATGTCTAGCACAGTTCTTAACAATTTTTCCATAACTTAAATTTAAAGGTTAAAGTAAAATACTAGCATGCCCTGTAACATATGTATGGAAATACATGCCTAGAAAGAGCTCTGTGGGTGTTAGTGAGTATTCATTTAGCTTAAGCAAAGCACCGGCAATATTTGATGAACCAGTATGTACCGGAATAGTACATATACATGTAACTGTCCTCGAAGGCGATTTTAGTTTTTGACTGGCGCATAGTAAATGTCCAAACGTGAAAAGACTGCACACGTCTCATTACTGGGACTATTACCGGACCAACAACCGCTGAAGATTTTTCCTGGAAATCTCGATACTTCGAATTCAAGTCGGGACAAAAAATCAAAAGGCATTATAAGTGTCCTCGGTTTTGCGAATTATTACTTAATTAAATTACTGTTGTCGTAGAACACTCTTCTTTCCGGTTACATTATCATGAAACTGAGAAGGTTGTTCGGTTAAAATTTCGATGGTAGGCGTTGTCTGCGCATGTCATAGGCTATTCTTCGAAGATTCGACCTGTCAGCTATGACGCATCACCCATCCCCTGTATACCTGGGAAAAGTAGGGCTTATATCGAAGCTATTAGCCTATTACGAAAGCATGTGGGGGCTGTTTTAATAAATGGTCGGCGCATAAGTTACATGCTAGCCGATCATAGCTGAATAAATGGCACAAGGTAGCGTTTTACTGAGTAAACGTTTATCTCATTTGAAATTCAAAGTCACGGTTGTTGTTTTGAAAAATTACTCCGCTTCTGTACCCAGGATGCCCAAATTAGATCTATGTGTGTTTGCAGAATGCCATCTAGCGGGAGATAATGCGATGGTAGGTCGTAAACTGGCAGCCTGTTATCGATTTTCGTATCAACGTCTATCGGCGGGTACGTGAGATACAACGGGTACCAGTTTATGGTAGGTCGTTTCATTTTAAAGTAGTTCCGGGCACTTAAATGTACCGGTGTATACCGGGTGATAGTCTGGATTACTAAACTGGCAGCCTGTTATCGATCTTCGTATCATCGGACGGCTACGGGAGATACAACGGGTACCAGTTTACTGGATTACCTGCCCCTACCACAACCACTCGTCACAACTCGGCCGATTCCGTACCTACATCACTCGTCACAACTCGGCCGATTCCGTACCTACATCATGGCGGCGCAACTGTAGATCGCTTAGCAACGACACGAACAACCACGGTGAAGTTATTCACTTTTATCGATCTGTCGATGAAAGCTCCTAACGGAATTGATAAACCACGCTAAAAATTGAATGTACAAACTGTTTGCCGTCTGAAATATTCTTAGAAAGATAACGACAGAAAATTGACTCATGTTTTCTTTTTAAGAGGAGCCTTACAATTTCAATAACGGCAAAGGGGCGTGCTTCCGGAGATGTGCGAAATGTACCGTGTAGGTGCATATCAAGCTACGTGATACAGCCGAGGGATTTGAGCACCAGATCACCCGAGGTATGCCGAATGTACCACTACGTTACTCTTGAAGTACGGAGGGGTAATAATAAAGTAGACAAAGGAAATATGATTCCGGATACATTATAGGTGCATTCAAGCTGACGAATTTACCTGTATACAATGGAACTATTTTTTCAAGCTTCTTTACTGATCAGAATCTTACGCCAATTGTAAAAAAAAAAAAAAATGGCTGATGACAATTTAACACACCGATGGATCTAAGTTTGTAAGATTAAAAAACAAGTTATCGTCCTTTAAAAGACATTTAAGCTTTTCAGAAAATCCCTCTTTTTCACATCTCCTACCACTAAGTCTGATTGGCCGTATGCTGTTTGAACAGCACACAAAACAATCGATTGGTCTTTCTTTCACCGGCGTTTGTGTCGCCATTTTGAGTTATGGTCATGTGACGAAAATATCACGTGATGACGGACTACTTTCTGAGCCAGCTACAGAGGTGAATGGGAATGATCCGTAGTGCAAGAGAGTGGATTGCCGAGGGATGCCGAATGGGGCGATACGTTGTCTGCGTATGTCATTTTCTTCTAAACTGGTACTCGTTGTATCTCCCGTAACCGTCCGATCCCTACCGAATCCACCAATCAGACAGGCCGTAACAGAATGCCTTTATTTGTTTTTTAAAAAATCGAGCAATTCTATCTTTTGGCTAAGGTTTTCATGGCAAACAAAGATTTTTCTGACGGCGATCAATTTAGTTGACTCGCTGAAGAATTTAATCTCTATCAATAAGGTCCATCTATGAGCGAAAATAAAATCAATTTGAATTTCCAAGTCTCGCGTTATCTCATGAAATCTCGAACCGGGCAGAAACTCGACTTGTAAGCATTGGGTGTTACCTGTTGTGGATACGAAGATCGATAACAGGGTGCCAGTTTAATTTTCTACAAGATTGACCTGTCTGCTTAAACTGGCAGCCTGTTCACTATGGACCAACGTACAGTCTCGCAAATCGGAAGCAGCAGTCACTGTACGCCCAAAATCAGTTAGCTGCGGTAAACAAGTTTGCACAAACAGGCTCGCAAAGGAATTCTATTATACTCTGCTGTTCATTTAGGTGGTTGCTACATTCACCCTTTACCCTAAATTTTGAAAAAAACAAGCCTTAAGTTTTGTAGATCTGGTAGCGTTGTTGGCTATATACAGTATTTAGGTAGCCTGGGGGAAATGAGCGACTGACTCATTTTGAGCTCCACTGGCCGAAGGCCAGCGAGCTTATGTCATGGCCCTGTGTCCTTCATGCGCCAGGGCGTCAGTCCGTCTGTCCGTGCATACGTTAACTTTTATTGTAAACATTTTCTTATCTTAAACTACCCATGCAATTTTTATGAAACTTCACAGAAATGTTCCTGCCATAGCCCTCTTCAGAATTTCTTCAAAGAATTTGATACCAGTCAAAGTTCTGGTTGCCATGGCAACAAAACTGAAAATATTCATAATCTTTAAAAAAATCTTCTTGTCTGAAACCATAAGGCCTATGGCTACCAAATTTCTTGTGTAGCCTCATTTAATAGACCTCCACCAGATTTCTTAAAATTATAGCCCTGGGGTCATAATTGGCCCCGCTCCAGGGGTCACAAGTTTTACATGGGCTTATATCGTGAAAACTTGAAAAATCTTCTAGCTCCTAACCATGAAGCATAGGGTTATCAAATTTGGTATGTAGCTTTATCTTGTGGACCCCTACTAAGGTTATGCAAATTATCGCCCTGGGGTCAAAACTGGCCCTGCCCCGGAGGTCATAGGTTAACAACTTACAAGAAGTCAATACGACTTTTAAGAGCTTATATATACTGATCAAGAAAAAAAATGTTGTTCACACATAAAAGATATGTCCCCCCCCCCCCCCCCATTTACCTCCTTTCATAATCAAAACGTGTTATTACATGATTGGTGATGAATATTCATGTTTTTTGGGGGGATAAAAAATGTTCAATTTTCAGTGAGAATGATTTACTTTGATGTTAAAATTTGTGCTCAGATAAGCTGAATATCTAATATGAAGTGAGGTTTAAATCATTTTTTTTTTTTTTTTTTCAGAACTTTACCATTTATGCCATTGAAAAAAAAAATGTTTTCTCAGGACTACTAAAATTTTGGCAAACTTCTTGTCAAATCACTCTTTATTAAAGTACACTGATAATAGGTATGAAGGATACTTAATAAGATCTGCTTGTATTAATTTTTGCCATTCAAACTTCTTACGATTCATGTCTTCATCAATTCCAATTAAGTGCTTAAAAGGCGGTGGAGCGATACAGGGCCATCATGACCCTCTTGTTTTGTTACTTACTAGATTCCAGATAGATTATATGATTAAACTTATCTAACAAACTATTATTGAGATCCTTTAATGGTCAGGGATCTATACGATTCCTTTCGTTTTGCTTAGCACTGTTCTTTACCCATTTCCAACAGCCTTATAAATGTGCATTCTATTCCTAAGTTTACATTCTTTTTCATAAGAATTCGGCCAACTATAGATTCACGGTACATATCATAAATAACAGTCAATGTGTACATTTGATAGTTTCAAGAATTACTCTTTAAACAATGATATTTAGTCGATGGTCCTACCATTTCCAACTAGCCTGGGTTCCTGGCTGATAGATTTGAGCTCTGGCAAAAGGGAACTTAATGCATCTCCATGATGCATTATACCAAGCATGCCATCACATAATTATGGACCCATAAAATAAATTTTGTCTAACAACCGGCTGAATCATGGGTTCTTTCACATACAGAAAATTGACCAGTAGCGAAGTTTCGTCCCAGGTCAGCCTGCGCGGATTGCGCAGGCTGACCCGGGTTGATACTTTTCGCAGATGCATTAAGCCCTCTTTTCACAGAGCATGGCTCATTTATTTGTTTCCTTTTATATTATGATAACGTTACTTTGTCGAACTTTGAATGACATAATTATGGGTAACACCAGAGAAACAGAAACAGGCCTTCATCCCATCTATCTCCCACTTTTTTTTTCCGAAGCTTGGTTTACTTTCTCGACACAAGTTTGCAGAAATTTAACTTGATTTACGTTGACTGTATCGATGGAAAGCCGTGGGCTTCTATCTGGACACCCATTAGTCCAAATATTTAGACGTATACGGGTTTATTTATCCTTCAACAATTCTCTATGTGACATTTCGCATTTTATTTTCCCTTTGCATGTGCATGATGAATGTCAAAATGAAAGATAGCATACGTTGGGGCTTATAAATAGTACTAGAGACCCATTTGTTACTCAGTCTTGTCATTGGTTTGTTTAACTAGTGCTAAGCATTGCATGGTGAAGTCAGTGCGAGGGTGCCTGGTATTACCAATGACTATCTACACTACTTTCAAGTAGAAATTCATACCGCACGGTTGGTAATCCGCACTTAAAATGTTGTGTTGGTCTTCCGGAACACCTGTGGCTCCAAAGTTGTAGCTCCAAACAACCCCAGCGGCTCCGCTATGTAGATTACCCACCGTGCACCGGGTGAAAGTATGACATGATTTGATGAGGAAGTCCAAGAACCAGAATACTGGAGGAATTATTTCGTATTTCTGTTTTAGATAGTTTTAAGCTGTTCCATGTAGTTATGCTGTGGGTTGATAACTGTAGCAGGCCTTTGCTTGTCGATATATATGAAAGGGTATTGCTTGCATTGTTCATTGCTTGTCACACAATTCCATTGTCTGATATTTAGATGGTACGTATTTCCTGGAAGGGTTCGAGCAGATCTGTTTTTTTTTTTCATGCTGTATAATTCAACATCAAAATACTCTTCTAAATGAGCCATGCTCTGGCAAAAGGGGGCTTAGTGCATCTCTGTAATGCACTGCAACAATCAAGTCATCACATCATTATGGATCCATAATAGCCACTTCTGTTAACAACCGATTTAATCATGAGGCAAACTGGTCCTTGGATATACAGAAAATTGACCAATTACAAAAAGTTTCGGCCCAGGTCAGTCTGCGCGGACTGCGCAGGCTGACCTGGTCGATACTTTTTGCCGATGCATTAGGTCCCCTTTTAACAGAGAATGGCTCAAATAATCTTGCACATGTAACAGTAAATAATGGTACAAATGTACATATGTACTTTTCAGCTTCGTGGCGTCCATTACCTCCTAGTACAAATTTGCACTAGATGAGTTTATTTAATAAACCCGGAACCATAGAGTCCTGAGTTTAAACGCCCCTCAGGAAGGTTTCTGAGCATGAATCCCGTAAATCAGCTGGGTCCGTATTCACAATCATTCTCAAGAATGTTCTTTGACTTATTCTTCAAGATTTTCTAAATAAGAAAGTAACATAGCTCTAATTGGCTAAACCAAATAGTTTAGCAAATCAGAAGTTATGTTACTTTCAAATTCATCAGATCTATAAATTTTGCTTTCCTTTTTTTGACCGTAATAAAGTAAAACCATACGTATTAACTGGCATACCTTGGCCTGTTTAGATATCACAGAAAAAGGGAACCGACGTTTTTATTTTTTCTTTTGTTGTTGTATTTGTTTTCATTTAAATGTTTTCATTTGAATCCCATCAAATAATGCATAAAAATCAGACCGCAGCACAAAAACTAGTGGTACATTCCTGTTGCTTTTTTTCAGTAGTTCCACACACAAAATTACTTTCCAAGCCGTTGTCTATTTTTCCAAATTAACAGTCGAAACTTTGCCATATAAATAATGTCGAAACTTTACCATATAAACAAATTCGAAACTGTAGTACTGATCAATGTTGACAGAGCGACAAATGTCGTTGAAACGACTATCCTCAGTCCTAGAAGAGAGCTTGGCCGACGGAATTCCATGCAAACTCACAACAGTAGGGTCTGTCTTCACCAACCATTCTTAACGACTAAAAGTAATTCTTTAAAATTTGCAGTTTCCTTAACTCTTTACCAGACAACAAAATGTCCGCCTGGTCCAATTTGAAATCATTAAAAAATTAAATGTGGCTTAAACATTGAGACTTTTCTTTGAGAGGTTAGAAATCAGTGTGGGAAAGGGGGAAAATGCTGTTAACCAGTGTTTTTATACAGTTTTTTCCACGGGGCCATTAAAACTTGGGATTGCATGACTGTGATGAAGAGTTAAAATCGACTAAAAATGAAATTCAGAATGGTTAGTAGACACCACCCTACCTGGATTACTAGCCCTGGGCAAAAATACATACAGCAATATAAGACAGTCCTAATTACATCACATACATTTTTTAATTTTTTGTCTATGATGCATATATGTACAAAGAATAATAAAATGCGAATTGTTTTCATAACGTTCGTAAAATGACATAACATTTGGTTTGATAAAATGTTTGTATGGGGGTAGGGTCTGTGTAAAAAATGATACCGACATTAACAGATCAAGTCACAAAAAAATCAAGAAGCAAAAATATTGCAACTTAACAAACATCTTAATATCTAAGGAGACTCTAGTGCCCATGTAAATGTCTGTTCTGCTTTCATGCTTGTGTTACAATTTTGAAAGCAATAGTAACTTCTATTCTTATTTCTTTGTATTAGTTTCTGCCTTGGTAATTCATTTTTCATCCACATGGTGATAATATTGTTTTATTTCACAAGTTAGTTCTGCAATTTTATTCATATTACAAGAAATAACATGTAGCTATAATAAGTAGATGTGACAATGAAGTTGTTTTATCACACTTACCCATAACTATATTAGGTACCTTTAGATTAACCAAAAACTACTAAAAGTAATGAGATAGACACATACTGGACAGAAAGGAATACAGTTCATTTAAATCATTTGGAAAACATTGATGTAAAAGCAGAAATTGCTTTAAAGAGCAATTATTTCTTTCCTACAATGTTTTGTAAACTAATTCACTACAGGGGTTTAAAAACTTGAATTTGAGTACTTGTTTGGTATCACGATGCAGTTTATTCCATCTTCTATTGTATTTAAATCTTCAGATTTTTGTGGACAGAATTATTGTAAAATAATATTCCTAAGTTTTCATATACATGTAGTACAGTATTATAGGACTCTCAGTTAATAACTGCCAAACAGAACGAACTGTCTGACATCCGGCTTAACCAGTGCAACACTTTCTGAAGCATGAATGTATTTTAAGATGTAAAACAAAACAAACCATTGTAATCCAAATCCTTAACTTACTAAATTTTAAGACCTACACTCTGATTATCCGAGATGTTTTAATGCAGCAAGTCGGTATACAGTAAGCATTTAAAATTCAATTTAATTGTTGAAATGCAAAACTAGTCATATGATTGGCTTAATGAATCTGTCCAAGCCAATCATATGACTAGGCTTCCGATTTAGAATAAAATCTGTGTTACAAATAGAGGGAAGATATAGCCCTAAACCCTAACAGCTGTGATATACTGACTGAGCCAATCAAACTTCTGGCACTGATATTTAGGAACATCTTTTCCCTCAGTCATTGACTACTGACGGCTGACCCAGACTGCCTACAAACTTGAGATTGCTGTGTAGGTGGTGTAGGAACAAACACTGTAACATAATAACCACCTTTCATGTTTTTTATGTTGTTTAGTTCACAAGCGAAAGCATGTTTTGTTTCCACTGACAGACAATTCAAAAAAGTCTACCTACTAAACAGTCGGCATTTAACTCCTTACCAAATGACAAAATCATAGACCTGTTCAACATGAAAGCATTTGCAGATGACAAAATAAATTTGAGCCAAAATTTGAAATTTGTTGTTGGAAGACTTTTCAACAATGTTTTTAAAAGCTTTTTTCTTACGGTCATTGCAAGTTGGGATTGTGTTGTAAAGGATTAATATGTTAACAAAGCTGCCTTCTGACTTCTCATCATATGACCATGTGGCTTTGCTGCTCAGTACATTTGATCCATGCTCTGTGAAAAGGGAGCTTAATGCATTTGCGAAAAAGTATCGACTCAGGTCAGCCTGCACAGTCTGCATAGGCTGACCTGGGCCAAAACTCGCTATTAGTCAAATTTCTGTATGTCAAAGGGCCAGTCTACCTTATGATTCAGTCGGTTGTCAGACAAAATGGACTTTATGGATCCATGATCATGTGATGACTTCTTTGATATCATGCATTACGGAGATGCATTAAGCCTGCTTTTGCCAGAGCATGGCTCATTTGTTGTATGGTAGTGTACAGAACATTTCAAAGGCTCATGTAAGCCTCTCTTAACCGTTTACCACACAATCCCTAGAGTTAAAGAACTTGAGGAAAAAGGCTTTTGAAAACATTACAGAAAAAAGGAGAGGTAAACAGCATTTTCTCATTTTCGTACATTTTCTTCTCTCTAGAAGTTCAATTGAGCTATTTGTATTTGAACAATATCAATTTGTTGTCTGCAAGTGCTTCACATTTCGACAAGTCTAAATTTCTGTCATCTAGTAAAGAGATAAGTATCTTTGCTAAATTTTGCTTAACCCTTTCCCACACAATCCAGACTTTTAATGACACTGGGGAAGACAGCTTTTGGAAACATAGTGGGAAAAGGAGAAAATGTTGGTAACCATCACTTTCTCCTTTTCCCACAATGTTTTCTGCCCTTTTCCAGAAAATCTTCATTGTTTGAGACACTTTTTTTATTTGTTGTCTGCAAATACTTTCACTATGGATGAGTCTAAAACTCTACTGTGTGGTAAAGGGTTAAAACTTGGATTCACAATATACCCATGGCAATATTCATCAACCATCCTGTATTGAACACCCTAGCTCATTTACTGTACTAGCTATCTGATTGGCTGAAATAGATTTTCTCGGCCAATGAGATGGTTAATCTTGGAACTTAGAATCTGGGTCCATATTCACCAACCATTCTTAAGAACATTCTCAGTCTAATTCTCCAGAATTTTCTACATTTGAAAGTAATACAACTTCTGATTGGCTAAACCATCTGGTTTAGCCAATCAGAAGTTCTGTTACTTTCAAATTTAGAAAATCTTGGAGAATAAGACTAAGAATATTCTTAGGAATGGTTGGTGAATGCTAACCTTGCAGATCAATACTTAGAATAGTTGTTAAATATTTCCAAATCAACTTTTGGAGTATAAAAGCCCTCCAATTATACTTCAAATGTGTCTAGTCTACTTCCTATTAAAACATGGTAATTTGAGATATCACATGACCTTAAATTTAACACCAATGTCTGTTCAGGTCATGTGACTATCACAACACAGACCTGAGGTCTTATATATAGCACAATGAGTGAATCATTCTTCCCTTATGACAAACACAACCCTGGGAGTGTCCAGAAGACAACCGAGTTTTCATCCTAAAACTCTTAAGTCTGTCTTATTCATGAACACTAGAAAAATGGCTTAGGTTCTGTGTAAGTTAATCATGAATACCTCTAACAGTAATCAATGGTTTATTAAAAAGATCATTCAATTAATTTCCACATATTGCTATATGTCAACAAATGCTATAATTAATATCTTCCACTGAAAAGTTCTTATCACATCCTTAAACTTTTAGATCTTTCTTCTTTTTAAAAAATAATTGTTCTTTGAGTAGAATTTTTTTTTTTTTTTTCCAAGGGTATGTACAATGATTAATATGATTAGACTTTTTGGTGTTGTTACTTTCCTTTGTTTTGTACAGGTAAATATAGTTTGAACTCTGCTGGCAATTCATCTTCTGAATAAAGTCTGTCAGAGAAGTAGACACGGCGAATTCGGCAGTTTGCATGAATCTGAAACACAACAGGTGCAACCAATAAGCAAAGCATGTCTTACAAGTCTGGTTTAACTGTTTGCAGGATGACAAAATTTTAGACTTGTCCAAATTGAAAGCATTGGCAGAGGATAGATAAATGTTGTTTAAATCTTTACCAAACAACGAAATTTTGGACTCAACCAAATTGAAAGCATTTGCAGACGACAAAATAAATGTAAAGCAAAAGATTACTTCCGTCTATGATAGGGTAGAAAACATTGTGGGAAAAGGAGAAAACGCTGGTCACCAGCATTTTCTCCTTTTCCCACAATCTTTTCAAAACGCTTCTCCCTCATTAAAACTGGGATTGTGTGGTAAAGAGTGTCTTTAAAAGTATATGAAACACTTGGGGAAAAGGAGAAAATTTGGTCATTTCTTCCTCATGGCCATTAAACCTTGGGCTGGTAAGCGCAACTCACAGACCTTTTGCAGACAGTGTTGATCAAAATCAGACTACACAGAAGGTGCAGTCCAATCATAGATCTACACTGTCTGATTAGAATATATTTTGTCCAAAAAACACCTTTGAAATAGCAAAATTTGGATTTTTACTATTCGCTTGAAAGTTTCATTTCACTTATTTAGCAGGGTAAGAGTTAAAACTCAGGACTGTGGTAAAGGGCTTAAGCTGAGCAAGAACTCTTAAGAGCGAATGTTCTGGCCAACTTGAAAAATTACCTTGCTCATGGCGAATGATGGGTAATGTCAGGAAGAACCCTGCATACACATAATAATCAATCCTAAGAGTGCCCAAAATTCTCAGTAAATATGGTGGACAAAAGACATAAACACTGCAACATCATTGCTATTTATCTCATCCCAAAATCTCACAATATAACACTGTAGATCCAAGATCAAGGCCGGTGCTTCTAAAATTTTGAGTATTAAGTCCAGTTTGTTTATGTGCCCAAAATGCACTATTTGCCAATGAATCTCCGGTTCTGACAAAAAAAAAAAAAGAAGTAAGTGTTGCATTAGGCATTCCTATATTTAGCTTTATATTATGTTCTTTTGGTATCCTCCTGATACATGGACAAATATGCAATGATTATTAAAGATTGTTCAGAAATTGCGAGAGATTAATGCAGGCTCTATAATGTATTCCAGAAATAAAGCAGAAAACATTTGCCAAAATCATGTCATCATCAGTTTCATATTGCAATTTAACCAACATGCTACTATAAATCATGTCTGTATGCAGGGGACTGTTTTACTAAAGAACTTACACAAACCTAACTAAGAAATTTCGTAAGTTTTTGCGCAACTCCGAGTTTTGCCACATATTAAGCTTTTGTGTAACTTTACGTACAAAAATATCGGCTGTAAGTAAGAACTTAGGCCGAAATTTGGAGGATTTTTTTTTATTTTTTCGTCAAAGAGGAGAAAATTTGACAAAAACATTATAAGTATCCTCACAGCTATCCGCAGTTGTCATAAATTACATTTTTGACAAATTATTGCTTTCTTCACATGTAGAGTATTCATATTTGGCGGAAGTGGCTGACATACAAGATGACGTAAAGCGCGAGAAATGTTTACCTAAGTGACAAGTGTGCGGGAACTACTGTTCGAAGAGTTACGGAAATATTTACTTAAACAAAGTCACAAGGTTACAAAAGTTTAGTAAAACAGATTTGTGAATTTCATAAATCTGAACGTAGGCATAAATTTACAAAATTTTTGTGCAAAAACTTACAAATTGTTATTAAAATGGTACCCAGTTTTGTACCATGTCTCTCTGTATAGCAGTACTTTTCTTTTTTGAACTTCTCTCAATACTATTTTCTTTCTAATCCAAATTTTTTAATCTAAGCATTTGTCTTCTCCCCATTTCATTTCTCTTTTACAAAGTATTTTCTCTACATACAACACATTTCCTTTTCAATGAAATGTTTGTTCTATGAGAAATAGTTTTTGACAGGTCTTAATCTGCCTGAACAGGCCTGGATTAACTTTAATCTATAGGCTGATAAGAGTGAGTTGATGTGATTTTAAGAAAAATGTAAATAAAATGAGCCATGCTCTGGGAAAAGGGGGCTTAATGCATCTCCGTGATCCATGATACCAAGCAAGTCATCACATAATTATGGATCAATAAAATCCATTTTGTGTAGCAACCGACCAATTCATGAGGTATGCTGTCTTTGGACATAATATAGAAAATTGACCAATAGCAAAAAGTTTTGGCCTAGGTCAGCCTGCGCCAACTGCGCATTAAGCTCCCTTTTCAAAGAGCATGGTGCAAATAAATGTGGATCCCATCTCAAATCCACGCTGTCAAATAAATTGCAGAACTTTACAAGAACCCAAAAATCACAATATGTGAATTTTCACTGGTGGCTGGAAATTTTCTTCCAGTCTCTTTAAACAGTTTAACCTTTTACCAAACAACAATTTTTTTAACTCAACCAAAGTCAAAACATTTGCAGACGACAAATGAAATACAGCTCAAATGATGATTTCCGTCTTCAATAGGGTAGAATACATTGTGGGAAAAGGAGAAAATGCTGGTTACCAGCATTTCCTCCTTTTCCCACAATGTTTTTCAAAAGGCTTCTTCCTCAGGGTCATTTAAACTCCTGATTGTGTGCAAAGGTGTTGGTTTATTGTCATAAACTGAAAGCTGTTAAACTGAACCAACCTGTACTCTAAGGGTCTCAATGTAGTTTGTACCATATGCTCTTCTTGTGAAATCTGACAAGTTGAACTGAATCTGATTCCAACCATCGTCCAATCTCATTGGCATCGTACAGATGAAAGGTTTCACACGAGTTGTGCTCTGGTAATTGCTAGCTCTGAATCGTCGTCTTACATTCTTATCATCTAATACCTGGAAAATACCCCATAGGTTCTACATTAATAGTCTATTTAAGGTTATTTCATTTGAATACAAGAAATCCCTACAAAATCAAGCATTCAATCTTGTTTTGAATTTAAATGAGTTCACTGAATTCTAAATGAACTCTCAGGCACACCCGATGAAGAAATCAGGCCTCTATTGACATGCGAGAATAAAATTAAACTGCTACTGTACACACTTTTTCGAAATGACAAAAATCAAGTAGATGATAGAGGTCTAAAATTAGACTGCAAAGATGGTTCAGTCTGATCTTGATGTATGTCATCTACATAAGCTTCTTATATCCCCCATGGGTTTGACAAAACTTCACAGCAAGTCAACCAGGCTTCCAGATAAAAAGGGAGTGATAGTATTCTAAATCCATTATTTCTTCTCCAAACCCTATGTTGTGGGTACTCATTAGAATTGTCTCAATGAGACGATTCAAATGAGTACCCATAACATGGGGTTTAGTGGAGAGTGATTAATATTTTCAATTTTGAAATCAAAATCACTCCCTCTATCTGGAACTCTGGTGAACCATCTCTTGAAGAGCCATAATGAATCCCAATAATGCCCGAAAGATAAAAGAGCAAATCTAAGAAAGAAATACAATTTCTTTTTTTTCAAGTAGATGTATTTCATTCCAAACTTTCAATTATTTTGTTTTCAGGTACATGTATTTCATTCCAAATTTTCAGTTACCAGTGCTCAAAAATTCCAACACACACATCAGAATGCCATAGGTATATTCTGACAATAAGGAATCATTGTATTTGAACTAGAGTAATGAATTAATGTATAAAATCAACCAGCTAATGATGGAAACTCACCTGCACCTCAAATGTGAAGTATTTCTTTAGATTTTTAATGATCATAACCAAAAACGGTAATTTGATTCCCAGAGTTTTCTTTGGATCTGCTGGACATGTGATATATGTTGTGCTGCAAAAGAAAAGATGATAGAGTGAGATTAAGGTACATAATAAATAATCTGAAAAAAAAATCTAGCACGTAACATTATAAACTATCTTATGACAAAATATTCAGTTGTGTGACAAGCAGAAGAATTACTTGCAAGAGAGTAGAACCTTTTTCTTGTGACAGGCATCTGCTCCATTTCCCACAATGTTCTAAAAAACTGTAAATTGCTGGTGTGTAAAACAAGGTATTTGTTATGTTGTTGGACTTACTCTTACAGTATTTAATATTTTCAGGCTGATACTGGCACAAAAATACTGAAACATCATTACTATGACTGTCTAGATATCTTATATCAATTCAAGTTCGGACTGCATATTCCATGCAGTCTGATCACAATCCGAACTGTCGAGGCAAATCAACTAGAGTTGTAATGCATTTTAGCTTTCGGGGAAAAAAAAAAAAAAAAAAAGTAAATGTAAAGAAGTTTGTGCATTTTACAGCAATGAAAAGTGCTTACCTTACATTTGTACCAACAATTTCTAATACTAGAGACTGGATGTCGTTGTCTGTGATACGTTTTATGTGACCATTTCTGACCTGAAAACAATGAAATTGCCTTGAAAGACAGAATTTCTTTTTATGGACATAAAAATATTATGAGTATACTGACCTGTCAATAACACAGCTGCAAATAATTCTCTCTACCTATCTAGTTTGCAGAAACTACGAAGAAAACTGTGCCATAGATAATAAATTGAAGTGCCGCGTATTAAAAGCAACCTGTAGAACAATACTGTATCTTCAGTAACTGGTGTCCCAGCTCACTGGTTAAAACATTAGATTAGAAATCAGGAAATCCTGGATCCAATCCCTGTTGACTACACTTGTCATGTGAGTGTTTCCTGGGGGCCAGGCAGGGCTGAGAGCGATCGTTCTTGACCAAGCTCATATCGAAAGTAGGGCACACATCTACTTTAGCACACACTTTTATACAGCTTGCTATTCAATGTGCATTCGTTATTCTTGTTTATTAATTCTTGCTTTTTTCTTTAACCAGGGCTGTGTCCCCCACACCATCCCTGCAGCTTTAGCATGGATGTATAGAATGCAATTCTTGCATAACAAATAATGAACTAAAATGTAGCCAGGTCTGCTTAACTTACGTTAACTTACGTTGACCGGACCAATGGTAAGTCTCTGACTTCTTGAGGTCCATCTGTTTGACTGTATACTATTGTTATCTGTTTTTGAGGTGTAGCATTGCGGTTGGAATTTATTTGGGTGAGTTTTCCAATGTATGTTGAGTTTACTTTTGAAGGAATTTACACTGTCTGCATTTACAACATCATATGGAAGACTGTTCCAGGTATCAATAACTCTGTTGCTGAAGCTATTTTTCCTTATTTCAGATTTAACTGTTTGTGCTTAAGTAGATTCTATCAGAAAAGTAGCTTAGAACTTGTACGAACTTTAGTAACTGTAAACAGGTGATACATTTGCAAACTGCCACTGGATGTGGCACTACCAAAATTGCAAAGTCTTTATGAGTTTACAAATTTGGAAAACAACATAAATTACCAAAAAATTAGGTGAAAAGCATATCACGTATGTTTAATTTGAAAGTATTTGTGTATTGAAAACAAAATGGCTGACATGCGTTGTGTATTGACATTACCTAGCAACCATGATGGAATGAAGTAGTTTTTCATTTTTTATGAAATAAAACCGGATTCAAAGTGTCTGAGAAAACTGACATATTTGATAAGATTTTACATATTTGTTCCGAAATGTCAAAAGTATGCTAAATTTTCGCTTAACGACCGGTAAACAATACAATGCTGCAGGATTGTAAGTAATAATTGTTTTCTCATCTGTCCTAAGTATTTGCACCATTTGTCATCAGCCACGACCCCATAGAATTCATTCAAAGTCATAATTTGACAACATTTATCATACAAAACGCAGAAATGTGAAACGATCATACAACGAAAGGAATGACAACAAAAGAATATCAACTTCCGTTTCCCCCACCCTCTCACTAACATTCGATTAACAATAATGTTTTAAACTATTTCAAATAATGTTACCAGTGACAATGAATCATTTAATGTTTCATTTAAGAAAAGGCTAAATGTCAATATTTGATTCGATGTAGAAGTCTTGTTACACAATTGAAATGCTCATCACTTCGCTCACACACGGTTGCCAGCCATGTCACTATGGCGATCATAGATAACTGCATCAACTAGCGTAAGTAAATTTCTTACCTTTTTGTCCCATATTTGCAACGGTTTACTTCCAATACTGTAGAGTATTGATAAAAACCCACTTTGAAACGTGTTTTTAAACATTTTTTAATTTTTTTGATGCCTAAATGTACACAAAAAAATGTCTTTTTGTACGATACCACTAACACACGTCTTGCCCGAGTAAAACCAAGTTGTCAAGTGACGACTTTGTTCTGTATCGATTCTCATGTGGTTGTCAAGGAAAGTTGCATGGTTAGCGCAGGTAGACAAGTTGCTATGAGAAAGCCGGTCCTTTTTCTCTTGATAATGTTGCAATTGCCTAAAAAAATACCAAAACTTTAAATTTTTGCAAAGAAATGAGTTTTTATATACCTAAAAAGATGTAGAAATTAGTACTTAAGTTTACAAATGGGCTTTGTTAGTACTACTTTTTACCGGAACCTCTTCCGGTTAGTATATCTCCGTTGCGATTTGGTTCTCTCGTTCCCAACGAAGCTTTCCATTCATGTATGTTTACGTTGACCACGCGGAAGTTAGTTTTAAGTCATGTTGCCTTTTATGTCAAATTAGGTGGTTTTTTTTTTTTCGAGGGTGTGGGGAGAATAAATCTGAAATAAGCATATAGGCTATTGTATACATCTATTTGATGTTAACATTTTTTTTTTTTCTACAGGAGTGGGGCGGTTTAGACCAACCTACATGTGGATCTAGCCCGATCCAGATTTAACGGTGCAAAATAAGCATGCAGCTCCTAAATACTCACTTATTCTTTCACTTTATCTAAGTTATGGTCCATGGACCGCTGGTAAACTTCTGGCTTCTAAACGGTGAACTTTCTGCACATGATGGGTCAAGGGGTTAAAATATGTTTACAAATGCATAGATCTACTCAGAGGTAGATCGTTTTTAGAGCTAGATCTTTTCTTAAATTAGGCCTAACCATATTTTTCGAGGATGTTATAAAGGGTCGTCTATTAGGTTTTTTTGTGTGTGTGGGATGGGGGGGGGGGTGAAAGAAGGATATTCATGATTTATGTTTGAGTGTCTTTGTCACCGAATTGTAATCAACTTATTACTCCACTAGCCAACTAGCCATTTGAACCATGCTCTGGCAAAAGGAGGTGTAATGCATCTCCGTGGTGCATTATACCAAGCTGGTCATCACATAATTATGTATCCATAAAATTCATTTTGTATAATAACTGACTGAATCATGAGGTAGAATGGTCCTTTGATATGCAGAAAATTGGCCAATAGCAAAAAGTTTCGGCCCACTGGTCAGCCTGCGCGGAGTGCGTGGGCTGACTCGGGTCGATAATTTTTGCAGATGCAGTAAGCCCCCTTTTCACAGAATGCAGCTTATTTTAAAAGACAAATCGATCTAGATCTAACAGTTCTATGTATATACTAAACGTTTACAACCGTACGTGTCCACAGGCCTATTTTGTACTGTCCAATGTAAAAAGCCGCGCTTTATGGCTGTTAACGCGAATGATGTATGCATAGGAGAAGGACAGACAATCACATTGTCTTCAAAAAAATGGACAGAAAGCGCTGAATGGGGGGGGGGGGCCAAGAGAAGCATTGGATGGCAGGGGGGATACTTATCGATCACTTACCAAATCTGACAAGAAAGCATATCTTCATATAGAATTCTTGTAACAATGTTCAAAGAGCACAAGTAGAAACCTCAAAGCTTTGAATAGCTCTGCAGGCTCCTCATACCACATTAAACCTTAAAAAAGCAGAGTAGGACTTTTTGTGATTTTGCAAACAGTGTTGATCAAATTCAGATGACCCAGAACGCATATAGTGCTGATTTGAGATCTACACAATCTGATGATATCTTTCAACTCTAAAGCTGCTAAGCGCAAATCAAGGACCTTTTGCGGACAGTATAGATCAAGATCAGAACGTGCAGTCTGATCTTAGATCTACAATGTCCGATAATGAGTTGTTTTTTTTTTTACCAAAAAATAACTTTGAAACAGATCTAGCAACATTCTCTAAATAAAAGGTGAGGCTAACCTATTTGATTTGTAATGAGAGACTCCTGGTTTATCCCCCGCTATAGGTAATAGTTACCAGGGCGTGCCCTTAGGCAAGGTATTGCAAGACCCCACCGTCTGAGCGCTGTTGAAACCATAAAAAGATATACATGTATCAAGAATATGTTTAAACTAAGTTTTACCAGCATGATACGACTGAAAAACTTTTGCAAGCAACGTAAAGTCCCAATAAAAAACGAAACCAAGCAACTTTAAACAGAGAAAAATGTCAATTTGGAAAACAGTGTGAAAATGGAGCGATTGCTTGTCATAATATACGAGCAATTTCTCCCTTTTTCTTCTTTGTTTTCAAAAGCTTTTTACTGCACGCACGTGAAGATTCGTTTCAGTGGGGTCATATTGTCGAAGGTTGATTTTTCCTCTGTCTGACTAGATAGATAGCTATTTGTACCGAAAGCCCCAAATTCGAGTCATGCTCTGTGAAAAGGGGGCTTAATGCACCTGCAAAAAGTCTCGGCCCAGGTCAGCCTGCGCAGTCCGCGCAGGCTGACCGGGGCCGAAACTTTTTGCTGTTGGTCAGTTTCCTGCATGTCAAAGGACCAGTCTACCTCATGATTCAGTCGGTCATTAGACACGATTGATTCTGTGGATCCATCATTAAGTAATGACTTGCCAGATAAAACGCATCACGGAGATGCATTTAGCCCCCTTTTGCCAGAGCATGACTCAAACTTTTGTATATGGACTTACTCATGTGTTTTATTGGTATTGTTAAAACAATCCTTCTTCGTGCTCGATAACAAAGAACATGAAATACTGCATTGAAAATTTTAGTATATCAATTGAAACTCAGATTAAGTTTACTAACAGGGCAGATCAAGATCAGATTGCACTAAACATACAATCTGCACCGTCTATCAGGTTCGATAATCTTGCCAATAATTATTGAAAAGCGTTAGATTTGCTTGTTTATTGGTGGGAAACGTCAATTTTGTCTATTTGGCCCTTTGACCCGTCCAGTCACAAACCGCCCGTATGTAGGATTAGCTTTCATAGCTTTTACGCCGGACGACTGATTAAAAGATTAAGATCAAACTACGCGGAACCTGCAGTCTGATCTATGATTCACACCACGATAATCTAAACTGTTACGAAAGCTTAATTTTTTTTTGCAGTGGAATTCACCTGAATAAAATGAATTGATTAATTTTAAAACAAAAGAGGTATGGATAAACGCTGTGTGAAAAACAAATAAAAAGATGTGGGGCAAAAGGACACTAAGGAAACTTGAAAAAATACATAATTTGGAGCTTCATTATAGATGCAAACATATGAGCTGCACTCCAGTAAGACAGAGTTTAATGCATTTCCGTGATACACCAGAGCTCCAGATAGAGGGAGTGATTTTGATTATAGAATTGAAAATATTAATTATTCTCAACTAAACCATATGTGATGGGTACTCATTAGAATCGTCGCATCGAGACGATTCTAATGAGTACCCACAACATAGGGTTTGGAAGAGAAATAATGGATTTAGAATACAATCTTGTCTCACAGCTGACTGAATCACGAGACAGACTGATACTTTGACATGCAAAAATAATGACCCATAGCAAATAAAAAGTTTCGAGGTAGAATGGTCCTTTGACATGCAGACCAGTAGCAAAAGGTTTCGACCTAGGTCAGCCTGCGCGGATTGCGCAGGCTGATCTGAGTCGATACTTTTTTGCAGATGCATTAAACCCCCTTTTCACAGAGTATGGCTCATATTAAATGTAGTCTAACTCTAGGTACTGAAAGGTTAAAGGGTAACACGGGTAAACACATATGCAGACCAGTCGCAAAAAGTTTCGACCCAGGTCAGCCTGCGCGGATTGAGCAGGCTGATCTGGATCGATACTTTTTGCAGATGCGTTAAACCCCCTTTTCACAGTGTATGGCACATATTAAATGTAGTCTAACTCGAGGTACTGAAAGGTTAAAGGGTAACACGGGTAAACACAATGGTCCGTTGTACCTAGTCGAAAATCTAAAACCCTTTCTCCGCTGTACTAATAAATTTAACTCTTTTACTTCGAGTTTGAATACAAAAGAATCGAATAGAAATAGAGGGACTACATTGTGTGTGGTCAGAGTTGAAAAACGAGTACCGGACGGTGTAGATCTAGATCAGACTGCAGTCTGACTTTGACCTACAGCGGCCCATGTTTGCTAGTGTCGCATATTTTCTATAAAGCGGACATAAATCACAATTGTGGGAGGGGTGATCTTTTTTTACAGTGGCTAAGCTGTAATTTTATAAACATTTAGATTCATTTTAAAAATATCATTGCGTTTTAATAGCACATTATAGACTTTTAACAGAAATAAGAATGATTAACATGTAGGGACTTTAGACGGTTTCTTTCCTGAATACCTTTTAACTCTTTACCAAACGACAAAATTTTAGACTTGTCCAAATTGAAAGCATTTGCAGACGACAAAATATATGTGAATCAAAAATTGAAATTTGATTGGAAAGGGTAGAAAATATTGTGGGAAAAGGAGAAAATGCTGGTATCAGCATTTTCTCCTTTTCCCTCAATGTCTTCAAAAGGCTTCTTTTACTGGGTCGTTAAAAGTCGGGATTGTGTGGTAAAGGGTTAAACGATTTCATTTTCGCTTTGCTGCATACTATTGTGTTTTTTCTTTTTAAGATACTGTGGCAAACGGATGTATTGCTAATAACGAGTAATTTCTCCTTTTGCCACAATGAGTTCTCCTGCAATTCTTTTTATCAAATCTAAATCAATGTAAAATATCCATGTTTTTTTCTTGATGCTCAAGACCATCAACATCTCATGCGGCTCATGGTTCTTTCCGTACAAGAAGAAGAAGAAGAAGAATTTTTAATCTCTTTAATTTCAACATTTAAAAAATGATAATAACTCTCAACTTTATTATAAAAGTAATATCGTGAAACCGCAATTTTTCGAACACACACTTTTGATTTATCGGTTAGCCCTTAACTAACGAAACAATCCGAAGGGAGACGACTTTAGGGAACAGCGCTATCCCTTAGGCTCTTAAGCGCGA
This sequence comes from Tridacna gigas, assembly GCA_945859785.2. Lineage (NCBI taxonomy): Eukaryota > Metazoa > Mollusca > Bivalvia > Cardiida > Cardiidae > Tridacna > Tridacna gigas. The sequence continues at coordinate 33,559,333 of OX244034.2, forward strand.
CTCCCTGACCTTTTGCGGACAGCGTAGATCAAGATCAGCCTGCACAGAACGTGTAGTCTGATCTTGGATCTACACTGTCCGATAAGGAAATATTTTTCTCGAAAAAATAAGCTTGAAATAACATTATTCGGGTTTTCACTATCGGGTTGAAAGTTTTATTTAAATTATTTAACAGAGTAAAAGTTATCAAGAAATGTCTTCAAAAAAGATAGACGGCATTAGAGATACTTGAATATGAATTTTGAAACTCTTTTGTGGCTCACTATGTAGTAAAATAATGAAATATAACCTTACGAGCAATTGCCTCTTTTTCCTCGCTGTTTTTCATCAAGTTTGTTGAAAAGTACTATTGGGTTATTGGGTAATGCTGATGAAAATATAACGGTGTTTTTACTTTCAAATTTAAAACAATTCAGATTCAAATTCAGAATAAAGCTGTATTCAATAGAACAATTGCATGGATCCATTCCAAGCCGATAAGACTCAAATAGCCCTGAATATTAGCCAAGTTCAGAAAGATGTACCTACCGGAAGTCGTTTCAAAGAACACGTTGCTATGGAGACCGGTTTCCAAGAAGACGTCGGTCTCCATTAGCGAACTTTATCTGTCTGTAGCAGGCACGGCGATAAACCCCTTCTTAAGTCAATCTCGTAAATAAGTATACATAGGCTCTCTACCCTTTTCCCAATACAGGCCTTTGCCGCGGATAATAGAGAAAGAAAGCATTATCGGAAATATCAAGGCTGATGTTTTCGACTATTATGATTTTCGCTTTGTGAGACGAGACTTTGGTTAACATTTTGGGGGAAATCGGTGGGTCATTATTTTTTTCAAAAAACTGTCAGCAGGAACTTGTAGGCAGTTGTAGCGAGATGCTCGTTTGTGTCGAGACGAAATAAATTGTTGAGTTTTGAACTGTTAAAAATGATTTTTTTAATAGAAAAAGCGCAAAAGTCGCATTTTTTACGCCATTTTTAGTAGCGTATTTGATAACGTATCGGACAATGTAGAATCAAGATCAGACTGCACGTTCTGTGCAGTCTGATCTTGGATCTACACTGTCCGATAAAGCTATTTTGAGACAGTAGTGTTATGGGCTCAAAGGGTTAATCCGTTTTGTTTGCTTACATAAGATAATCCGTTTATTCGGTAAGACAGTTTGGTTCCCTGTAAGATCCGGGCCGAATTCTTTCAGCGATTGAACTACAAAAATAACATGAAGGCCAGTCTAGGAATCCTCAATGTCTCATTGATTAAAGGCCCAATAGCAGCCAGGAAAAAATGCAGTTGTTAAAATGCATTCAAATTTAAATAATACATTTTAGAAGTATGGACCATACTGTGAAGATGACAATCTGTTATTGTGAGGTCGGGTAGGTCCAAATGTTAGTCGCTGGCAGAGAGATTAATTTCAAAACTAGGTTAAAAGTTGCCAGGTCACTCTTTTGTTTACTTTTTGCCTGATTTTGAAAATTATTTTTTTTTCTGCAAGCGACTTGCACTTCGACTGGCCACACAATAACCGATTGTCATCTTCAAAATATTTTCCATACTTTAAATCGTATGGTTTAAATTTAAATGCATTTAAACACTTGACTGTTTTTTGGCCCCTATTGGGCCTTTAATTCTTTACCAAACTAATTCAACTTTCAAAACATTTGCAGACTTCAAACTTATTATGTATCAAAATCTGAAATACGTCTATGGAATGGTAGAAAACATTGTGGGAAAAGGAGAAAATGCTGGCAATGTAACCATCATTTTCTCCTTTTGCCACAATGTTTTTACAGGCCTTCTTTTTCAGGGTTGTTTAAACTCGAGATTGTTTGTTAAAGAGTTAACGTGTTAGATTTGTAACTAAGTTTGTAAATGCGTTCCAAGTTTGATTACCGCTGGCTCCGCTGTTCGACGCGGGGTGTCCTTGGGCAAGGCATTGCAGAGGTCTAGACTAGTTTGTCCAGGAAATAGAATACTTGTAGATAAGTAACCGGGCACCGTGACGTGGCTGAATTATGGGCGAGAAGGTCTTCAAATACCACGTAATGCAGACGACAAATTTAAATCAAAGCACTGAGAGTACTGAAAGACAAGCGAATGTGAAGTCAGCCTTGGAAAAGTCACGAGAATGATTTATTTGTTTGTACATGTATGTTTTGAGGGTGTTTAACGCCGTTTTCAGCATTATCTAAATTATATCGCGGCGGTTTCATGCTTCCCTGGAGTTTCTTTTACCAGTGTTTTCACAATATTCTTCCCTAGCCAGTAGCTGCTTTCCTACATAATCATCATCGAAACAACAATCAGCGGTTATGTGCAGTCTGATCTTAATTTACACTGTCGCACAAAATTCACGAAATTGAGACCAAATGAACAGAAGATAGATTGGGTAAGATACAAATAACAAAATAGCTCTATCATTTTTACATTTCTTTTAATACATAAGGCACCAAAATTTGGACGGAGTGGATTTCAAATATGAGCCACGCTCTGGCAAAAGGTGGCTTAATGCATTTCCGCGATGTATTATACCAAGCAAGTGATCACATGATTAGGAATCCATAAAAATGTGCTTGTGTTACAACCAACTGAGGTAGAATGGTCCTTTGACATGCAGTAGCAAAAAGTTTTGACCTAGGTCAGCCTGTGCAGATTGTGCAGGTTGACCTGGTTCGATACTTTTTGCAGATGCATGAAGCCCCCTTTTCAAAACCCTTGTAGAGCTGAGCTTGGAAATGACTGCTTAGAAGGACAGTGCAGATAAAGATCAGACTGCACAGAATGTGCAGTCTGGTCCTGGATCCACACTTTCCACTTCTTTGCCTGATATTTACAAGAATAGCTTTGAAAAGGTAATACATACATCTTTGGCACTGACTAAGAGTGTACATTTCATTTATTTATCCTGTCACTTCATATTAAACCCCATCATAAAACAGTCATATAAATTTGTTGATATATGGTTGACCACATGACTAGCTTTATTATGTCAGTCAGTCATGTGATCAAGCTTTATTTGGCTAGTTGGTCATGTGACAGCCAGAACTACTTTTTTGGGCGCCAGTACTTGGAATCAGTATTTTACAGTAAAATTATTGCTTAAAATAAATGCCCATGTTGACTTTTGTTATTATTTAAAATAGAATACAATTCTTCAACACAATGTTTTTCCACGATAATATTTACGACGTAGTCAATATAATTCATGACATTTTTACTGCAGCTGCATAATCCAGAATGTTTTACACAGTTCTTTAGTTTTTCTCATTGTGAAAAAGATGTAGATAGATTCCATGTGCGTTATTTCGAGCAAAATATTTAATTTAGTGGAAAATGAATTATAAATAAGAAACAGGATAAATAGGATAGATGACTGGTGTCTTGGATGAGTTAAGTTCATCAGCCTTGGCTCTGGAATTTATCCAGTTGGCCTTTCGGCTTACCAGAAAAATTCCTCCGCCTTGCCCGAACAAATTAAGCCATCCAAGACACAAACCATCTATTCTCTATTAGGCATGACAAGGATTAACACTTAACCCTTATCCTGTTAAATACATTGTAAGTTAAATAAAACTTTCAAGCCGATAGTAAACACCTGTTTAATGTTTTTTTAAACTTACCTTTTCAGGAGAAAAATATCTCCTTATCAGACAGTGTAGATCAAAGATCAGACTGCACATTTTATGCAGTCTGATCTTGATCTACACTGTTTGCAAAAGGTCAGTGAGTCGTGCTTAGCAGTGGAAGGGTTAAAACATATAAAATCATACCATACACAGTAAAACTTAGCAACACAACCACACTTGAATTATAGTTATTGTTGTTTTAAATGAGGCACCTTTCAGGTATGCATTTTAGATTCTGAACACAAAGTTTTAAAAGAGTACATACAAAAACACTAAAATTCATTATAGAAATTTTTTATCGTGAATCAATAATTCTTCAAGATTTTTATCAACATGGCTTTGTGTGTGTGTGTGTGTGTGTGTGTGTGTGTAAAAAAACCAAAAAACATTGTCTAACCATTTTAACTCCTTACCACACCACAAAATTTCAGACTAGACCATACTTTTTCAAATGACAACTTGAACCTAGCTCGGATGACAGAATCTGATTTGAAAGGGCAGAAAACATTTTGGGAAAAGAAGAAAATGCTGGTTTCCAGCATTTTCTTCTTTTCCTACAATGTTTTAAAAGTCTTCATAGTCAGGGATGTTAAAAACCCAGATCATGTGGCAAAGAGTTATTTACACTGATGGCAAGTTTTGTCTGGCAAACGGGTAAATTTTCATCACATTTGTAAAAATTCTATCAGTGATTCATTCACAGATATTTACAATTTTAAAATTGAACAAATCTGAGCAAAGGCGCCTTGAACTTTTGACAGTGGTGTGGGGGAAGAGCGTCAGCCTCTCACATCAAGGATTCCTGGTTTGAACCCCAAAAACTTTTCTCTATTGGTTGATTTTCTGAATGTCAAGGAACCAGTCTACCTCAAGGTTCAATCAGTTGTTATAGACAAAATTGACTGTATGGATCCATGACTTGCTTGGTATCATGCATCATGAAGATGCATTAAGCCCCCTTTTGCAACAGCATGGCTCATTTATGTTGTGACAACTTGTTTCACAATCAATGAAGTAAAGCGATAAAAGAAATAGGTTTTACAGGTATAAAAATAACCAGGGGCAATCAATACAGATTAAAGTTTCATACATGTATACACATAGGAAAAAAAATAAAACTGATGCAAAAGGGAAAATTGCACAAAAACCTGCCAAACTGTTTTCTGTAGCAAGATGAGGACAAGTTTATTTCAAATGGTAAAGTGTTGATGACCAAACTATTAACCCCTTACCATAGGGCATAATTTTTTTTAGACTTGTGCAAACTATAAGCATTTGCAAATGACAATCTAAATGTAGCTGAAATGGTAGGATTTGTCTTTAAAAAAATACAGTGCTGAGGGGAAATGAGAAAATGCTTGTTACCAGCATTTTCTCCATTTCCAGTTATGCTTTCAAAAGCCTTTCAAGGTTGTTAACACTTGGGATTGAGGGAAAAGGGTTAAATCATCGTGTTTACTGACATCTCCTTGCACAACTTTCAAAAAGAGTACAGCATGTGGGTGCCAATGCTTGGCTGCACTTGCTTGATTTTCAGTGAAAATTCTAACTTGAAAAAGGGGCATAACTGTGTCAAATATATTTTAATGGTTACTTGCCCTTGTTGTATAGGATCCCCTTTTGATAATCAACAGCTCGTACAAGTTTGAAGCAAATATCTAATAACAGAGACATCATAAAATGCCATAGTTTTCACACGACAACACAGACAATGCAAGGGCTACAACAATACCTCGATGTTTTCTTCCAAAACAGTCAAACTAACAATGACACAAATGGCAACATACAAAGAGGTTAGGATACAAAAATGTTTCTATCAAAAAATTGCAGTGGCTAACTTTGAGCTCAACAGAAAGTCTGGTGGAAACTGAAAAAGATAATTATGAAGAAAGGGTAACCACTTTCCTTGAATATTATGGAAAATATTAATCCTTTACCACACTATCCCGAATTTTAAAAAAACCCTGAGAAAAGAGCCTATTGAAAACGTTGTAAGAAAAGGAGAAAATGCTGGAAACCCGCATTTTCTCCATTTCACACAATGTTTTCTACCCATTAAAGACAATATCCATAATTTGAGCTACCTTTAAATTGTTGTCTGCAAATGCTTTCAATTTGGACAAGTCTACATTTTTGTCAAGTAGTAAAGAGTTAATTTAAACGGGAACCTTTCTACTCCTTTTTTTGAAATATTTGCAAAAGCTGTCAATTGCAGGGACAAAAAAGTACAATAGTAGTAGTAACAGTTTAACTGAAATACAATTAATTACTTATGTAAATATGAATTTGAAATGAATCACAATACTGATAAAAACTAGAACTGTTGCAAAGCGGACAAATACCCCCACCAGCACCTTGTCACCGAAGATGTATAATCAGAAAAAACAAAATTCGCCTATGACCTTGACCTTTGACTCATGTGACCCAAAACAATAGGGCACCTTCTTGGGTCATGTAGAACACTTGCATAAAGTTTCAGGGTCATAGGTCAAACGGCTTCTGAGTTAGAGCACGAAAACGAAAAGATAGACATATTGACAGACAAACGAATGGGCAAACGGATGGATGAACGGACAGACAGACAGACAGACATGGTGAAACCAGTATACCCCCCTCTACTACGTAGGTGGGGGAATAATGACTTAGATTGTGATGATTATGAAAAACCCTAAATTCTTCATGTAAAGAGGGAGATATTTAAATTTCTCTGGTTTTGATTCTTTACTAAATGTTAAATGTTTAGGATTGTCAAAATTCATAGCATTTGCAGACAAAAAATTAAATGTGGCTGAAAATGGGGGATATTTGCAGTGGCAAACTATGCCGTTTTCATAAAGCAATAATCCATTTATTCAGCAGTAAAAATGTAAAATAAGAAGTTAATCCTGGTTATACATGTCCGATTACAGCATGATATCGTGTAAATCTCACTTTCACAGCTACTTACATGCAATTTTATGTTACTTACATGCTATTTTATGATTACTTACATGTAAAAAAAAAAATTCCCAGAAAAGTATACCCTTGCAATTTTATGGTCAAGCTAAAATTAAGTATGTATGCCATTTGGAATCCAATGTTAAAGTGTATTTAGGCATACATTACACTAGATTCCAAATACTGACAAACTCAAACAGCATTTGGCAAACCTCGCATAATCTACTGATCAAGTTCCTTGTCTGCTTTAGGATATGTGGTATCTGCCTTGCATTGCTTGGCTGTGAATAAACTTCTTTACTGTTCTTAAAAATATAAGACTCAAGTAAAACAAGAGCACTGCACGTGGGTGCCAACGCTTGGCTGCAAGTGCTTGATAGTCAGTGAAAATTTTAAGTTGAAAAAGGGGCATAACTGTGTACAACATATGGTTATCTGCCCCTGTTGTATGAGTTCCCCTTTTGATAGTTAACAACTTGTCCAAGTTTGAAGGAAATATTTTCAGTAATAACAAGATATAACAGAGATATTACAAAATGTTAAAGTTTTTGCACAACGACAACACAGACAATGCCAGGGCATTGACAATAACTTGTCATTTTCTTTGAAAAACAGCCAAGCTAAAAATACACCAATTACAGCTTTCAATCAAATTAACTCTAAATGCAATTATGCAGATAAAGAGTTTATTATTTCATTTTTTTACATGATTCATAAATTTTGATTAAAACCATTGCTGACCTCTGGATAAGTGTAACCATTTTTGCTGTATTTTACTGTTGTTGTTGTTCATTAAAATAATTTCTTGGGTAGCGTCATGTTTAACCCTTTGCCACACATTTGAGATTTAACAGTTTTTAAATATAGCTTTTGAAAACACTGTGGGAAAAGGAGAAAATGCTGGTAACCAGCATTTTCTCCTTTTCCTACAATGTTTTCTACCTCTTAACAGACAAATCCAATCATTTTTGCCTCTTCTGTAATCTGCAAATATTTTCAATTTGGTCAGGTGTAAACTTTTGTCATATGGTAAGAAGTTTAGATCAGGTGACAATAAATATTTCCAATGGAAACTTCCTTGATACAGGAAAGGTTAGATGTAGTTTTGAGATTGGCCGAGTTGTGACAAGTACCTCATACAGTTAATATCATTGACAAGAAATTATCCAGGAAAATCCATGTAGACTGTTTGAGACGAAGGATAAAACTTCCTTTACAGCTAGTTATAGCATGTAAGAAACGAAAGCAGACTTTCCTTTGATCTGAGATCTAGGCACACTTAACTTTTCACCAAATGACAAAATTTTGTACCAGACCAAATTGAAAGCATTTACACACAACAAATTACATGAATCTCATATGATAATTTCTGTCTTTGGTTGGGTAGAAAACATTTTGGTAAAAGGGAAAAATGCTGGTTATCAGCATTTTCTCTTTCCCATGATGTTTTCAAAAGTCTTCTCTTTCAAGGTCGTTAAAACTTGGGATCGTGTGGTACAGGCTTAAGATGTGAACAAATATCTATAGTTTCACACAGATTCCACTATCTGTGTTCATTTACTGAAATTTGATCTCAATCATGACCCTTGTTATGTGAAATAAATATGAGCCATGCTCTCACAAAAAGGGGGCTTCTAGTATCTCCGTAATTTATCAAACCAAGCAAGTCATCACATAATGATGGATCCACGAAGACAATTTTGTCTAACAACCAACTGAATCACGAGGTAGACTGATCCTTTGATGTATAGAAAATTGACCTATAGTGCAAAGTTTTGGCCCAGGTCAGTTTGCATGGATTGCGCAGGCTGACCTGGGGCGATAATTTTTTCGCAGATGCATGAAGCCCTCTTTTCACAGAGCATGGTTCATATACAAGTACAATCTAAGTCAATTCTGGTAATGTAGAATTTGCAATTTGAAAGCTGTTTTTGTCAAAATATCTGTCAAAGAAGTGGATAGAGTAGATCCAAGATCAGACTGCATATTCTGTGCTGTCTAATCTTGATCTACACTGTTTGCATAAGCAACCAATATGGGTTCAGAACTTCATGGGTCTCACAAAATTGAACATTCTATCCTCTCCCTTCACTATATATATATCTTTACAGGAAAATTTACAAACCCTGCACTTGGGCCATCCCCACCAACAGTTTGCAATATCATTAAAGCTCTGAGTTACGATTTGTCAAAGCCAATTAATTACCATATCTTGAAACTAGAATTAAAATTAACCAAGTAACAAAATTTTATACTCATTCATATTGAATGCATTTGTTGCTGGTAATCAAATGTAGCTCGAATGCTGGGATTTATCTTAAAAACTGTAAAAACACATTGTAGAAAAAGGAGAAAATGCTGGTCACCAGCATATTTCTTTTTCTCACCCTGTTTTAAAAACTTGTCTTCCTCTACCTTAATATAACAAACATCTGTTTAGTCAATGGTTAAATTAGGTGGGGTATAGCTCACATCAGTTAACCTGACCCAGGTCAACATCAGTTACATAAATTGAAGTTCTATTTTTACGTTCTGCATAGCAGGGGACTGTCTTCGGAATATGTCCAGAATGGTCACGGAAATATTACATATGGTTAAACAGACTAACTGTGTATAAACAGAGAACTAGCTCAAGTCTTCTGTTACTTCAACAAATCAAAATTAACTTCCCGATTAAAAGTATGAGTTTTAGTTATATGCCTAAGTACATATTCCACATAAAGGTCAGGATCAGGTTAAATGATGTAAGCAATAATACAAACATTACTGATATCTAACTCTCACTATCATACATGATTACAGATGCATTATTATCTCCCTTTAACAAATGACTATCACCAGACAGTGTTTTTTTTAGCTGATTGTAGCTCCAGTTTAATTGTTCCACTTCGTGTTGATGTCTCTGCCTCTCTTGTTCTAACTCTTGTAATAAATGTCCGTTCGTTTGAACAAGGGATCTGAAACAATAGACGAAAATCAGCAACTTATAGTGTATAGATTGAACAGCGCTTCTTATCATACTGCAAAGAAATTTCTTGCGAGCTGATTGGATAACATCTCCCAATATTTATTGCTGTACACTGGCAGCTCCCAGGGTACAGCATAGTTTCCCTGTCAGGAGCCCTGTAGATACTTATACACTTCAATGCAAAATCCAACTTCATGCACCAAACTACAGTGTTCAGTGACGTCATTTTTGTGTTAACCCTTTCCCAAACGACAAATTTTGGACTAGTCCAAATTGAAAGAGTTTGCAGACGACAATTTTAAATTTGATAAAAAAGGCCAAAAGGTCTCAAAACAGGTAGAAAACACTGTGGGAAAAGGAGAAATTGCTCGTTACGAGCAATTTCTCCTTTTCCCACAGTGTTTTCAAAAGACTTGTACTGCAGACACGTGAAAACCAGGGCTTGTTTGGGAAAGGGTTAAGGCACTCAGGAGGAAAATTTGACTCTGTAAGTGTACTTGGTTTGTGAGACCATAAAACAGGGAAATTTCACTTGAATACAGATTGGAATGGTTAAACTTTGCAGTATAATAAACCTGTCGTCTGGCCAGGTGACAGGACACTTGGAAACTTGTTCACGGCTGTGGCAAATCATGTTGCCCCCTTTTCAGCTCGGGGTGACATGATTCGGCACAGCCATGAACAAGTTTCCAAGTGCCCTGCCACCTGACCGGACAACATATAATGTCGCTTTCAACAAGTTCATTACCTCTTTACCAGATGACAAACTTTCAGACTAGAGCATATTTAGAGCACTTGTAGTTGAACCCATTGTAGGTATAAAAGAACATGCTGGTGACCAGCACTTTCTCCTATAACTACAACGATTTCAAAAGCCCTCTTTTCAGTGTAGTAAAACTGGGCAACTGACCTTTCTGCAAACGCGAGTTTGGCACATCCACCTTAGTAATGCGGTATTTTGGTCATTAGGTCCGACAAACAAACCAGAAAATGGCGTCAAATACACAGAGAAAGGGAGATTATTTCAGTTTTATTCTAGCTTATGTTTCACTATAATTAAAGTACCCAAAGCTTTTTTCCCAATGTTCTTTTCCGACTAAATCGGCAAAGTAACAAGAAAAAATACTTTGAATAATGTCATATTTATGAGAAATCGAAAAATGAAAATAGCGCAACTACGTTCGTAATTCCATGTTTGGTCACAGCATTTAAACTAAAAATACATCGCGAGTAGATTGCTGTCGGCACTGTCCATTACTTATAATAGAGGCATAAGTTTTTAAGACATTTCGTCAGTATATAACATGTCAGTTTGACAGTAAACAATATGAGAAAAGGATTTACAATTTAACCCTTTACCATACAAACCTGTGCTTTAACTACCTTGAAGGAGGAAACTTGTGAAAACTTTCTTTTTTTCCTTGATGTTTTCTACCCTTTCAAAGACAAATCTCATTATGGAGCAACATGTAATTTGTCAACTGCAAATGTTTTCAAAATGGACAAATCTAATCTTTTGTTGTCTGGTAAAGATTTAATTAACACCTCTAACATCTGTTTGAGTGAAAATTAAGAAGTCTATTGTAAGTAATCAATTAGGTGGTTTGTCATATTTTTAAAAGATGTATGTTGTAAAAAACTTTTAAGTTGGGAGTATGTTTGGTCACTTGGGTGATTGTAAGGATTATACTGATTTTGAATGGACATACATTTATCAATCATGCGACAACCGTGGGGAAAACAATCGTTCAAACCAGGCAAAAGTGACATTAACAGTCACATGCAACCATCTTTATGAAACAAGAATAAAATATGAATGCTCTCTAAATTATTACAACAAGAACCATACAATGAAGTCTGCAATGTCAACTTATTTTTGAAACAGGCTGTCAAATAAATATCCTTCTTCCTGTCACACGTTTCGTTATGTTAACGATTACGACTGTCTACAAGTTATGATTTGAAATTTGAAAGATGTACATGCAGTTAGATATTAATACAGGTAAATTAACAAAACAGTTTGGCATGACCGCTTTTTTTTCTTTCCTGAAAGACTGGGAAAAGAAAAAAAACCTGCCTTTCTGTCGTTTGGTAGAATGGCTGGTTTTTCGAAATCCTGGTTAAATCTACCAGTGACATTTTACGTAGATCTAGGTTTTTGGAAAGGATAAATTTAGTTTTCCTTTCAAGATATATGATTTCACAATTACCTTACCACATGATTCTTACGTGTAACTTTAATCCATTTTGAAATAATTATTACATAATCCAGTCTTAGAAAACAAAAAGAAGTCAGTTACATTCTCAATAGTAAAATATATCACTATGTCTGACCCTTGTGTTTACGTGACGCGCTATACTGCGTTTTGATTGGCTGGTAGGACCTATCAATCAAAATCGGCAGAAAGGTCAATTGTTTGGTCAAGAGTAGAGCCAGAGTAGCTCAAGTGGTACAGTGTAAAAAGACTTCTAAGCACCAAGTCTCTAGCCACTTGAGGGTGTGGGATTAGGCCCACCCCTGGCCATCTAAAATTACTAACAGTCTTTCAGATGAGACGTTAAACCAAGGTTCTATGTGACAATGCTATAAACCAAGAAGGTTAAAGAATAGGGCATAACTTAGGAGTGGTTTAGTTCTGTATCTTGCACTATCTCCCATAACATAAGTAACAGCCTTCTGGGCACATTGCCCAAATGGGCAACTGGTGGCGACAATATTCTTTTCAAGCCACTGGCTGCTTTCCCACATGACTGTTGTCAAAACAATGGTCAGCAGTGAGAGATGAATGAATCCTGTGCAATGACTATCATCAATGTATGGAAAGAAATTGGCCGAGCCTGGGATCAAACCATCAACTCCATGTTCTCAAGTCCTGTATGCTACAGACTAAGCTACCTGGGCTCAGCATGACTGTTGGATAAAGGATTAAAAGAACAAAGTTGGGACATACTTATGGCTCTCCTGCAACATAGAGGACAATTCTTGTAACTGTTTATACTGTTTTAGGTTTGTTGCTTGCTTCTCTATCTCTCGCCGCAATAATTCATTCTGTTTATGTAAGTCATCTGAAAATAGAAATATTCAAAAAGACCCCTTCCTCACTAAGATTACCATGTATTACTATATAAATACAGTTAATCGCCTTGAAGTTGACAGCTTTGAAACCCCCTTTTTTCCCTAAAAAGTTATAGGAGCATTGCTTGTCATATATTAGAGCTCATTGTCCTATGATGATTTCCACTCTGTTGACTCTTTACCAAACAATTTCCACTTTGAACGACCCTAACAAAAAATACTTTTGATAGCATTGTGGAAAAAGGTGAAAATGCCGGTAAACAGCATTTTCTCCTTTTTCCCGGCATGTTTTCTACACTTCAAAGGATAAATTGCAATTCTTAACCCTTAGAGCGCTGAATTAACCTATCAGACAGTTTCAACCTAGAAATACAACCCAAATAATTGCAATTTCATGGTTGCTTTTGTCTACATTGTTTCAACAAAGCCGACAGTGTAGATTAAAGATCAGGCTGCACCTTTTGTGCAGCCTGATCTTGATCTAAACTGGCCGCAAAGGCAACTATAGTTGTGAAAGGCGCATTGCACATGCTTTGAATCTGGACCATTCTATAAGTTTGTTGTTTTGTAAGGAGTTGAAAAACATTTTCCTTTCCTTCGAACACTGTCATCTCAGGTGCTTTTGCAGACATGAAAAGCCTAGGCCTAGGATTATTTTCACTGTCCACAAGAGCAACTACAGTTATGCTAGTCAGCCTGTGTTAACCCTTTATCACACAAACGCGACTTTAAACAACCCTGAGAAAGAAGCCTTTTGAAAACATTGTTGGAAAAGGAGAAAATGCTAGTAACCCACATTTTCTCCTTTTCCCACAATGTTTTCTAAGCTTCCCAACATAACTTTCATTTTTTAAGTCACAATTATTTCATATGCAATGTTTTCAACTTGGACAAGTCTAGAATTTGGTCGTTTATGAAAGAGTTAACTCTCTACCATACAGCCGAGCCCCAGTAGCTGTCAGTAGCATACAGGACTTGAGATCAGGGGGTCGTTGGTTCAATCCCCGGCTCACCCAATTTCTTTCAGAAGATTTCTTATAGTCACTGCAACAGGATTCCTTCTTCTCTCACCCATTCTTTTGATGACTGTTATGTGGGAAAGCAGCCAGTGGCCTGGAAATAATATTGTGCATAGTACTGGTAAAAGAGACTCAATGAAAACATGGATAAGGGCAATGGCTGCCACATCTTCTTCTTTTCCCACTATTTTTTTACTCTTCAAAAAACAAATGAGATCATTCAAGGCACATTTGATTTATTGTTGGCAAAACATTTTCAAATTGCTCAAGCCTTTAATTCTATCATCCTGTTTAACTCTTTACCAAACTACAAAATTTTAGATTGGTCCAAATTGAAGACATTTGCAGACGACAAATTAGAGGTGGTTGGCAGTATGCATTTTGGCTGTGAAAGGATAGAAAACATTGTGGGAAAAGGAGAAAATGCTGGTTACCAGCATTTTCTCTTTTTCCCGCAATGTTTGCAAAAGGCTTCTTGCTCAGGGTCATTAAAAATTCGGGATTTTGTGGTAGAAAGTTAAAGAACAAAGAAGCTTTACCCAGTTGAGTTTGACTGACAGAAACAGATCCTATTTGTGTGTTGCTCTGATCTAGTTGTTGTAACTTCTGCTGTAAACGTTTGTTTTCCTGGGCATACGACTGGGCTTTGTCTTTTAAAATTTCCTGTCAAATTAAGGGAAAGTAGCATGCAAGTAAAATGTAAAAAGAGAAAAATTCAATTATACTCTTTCTTTTTTAACCCTTTACCACACAACCCCAACTTTTAACGACCCTGTGAAAGAAAATGTTTGAAAACATTGTGGGGAAAGGAGAAAATGCTGGTAACCAGTATTTTCTCCTATTCCCACAATGTTTTCTACTTTTTCCAAAACAAATTTCAATTTCTCAGTCACATTTATTTTGTTGTACACAAATGCTTTCACTTTGAACCAGTCTAAAATTTTGTTGTTTTGTAGAGTTAAAGATACATCCTTACAGCTACAGAGAAAAAACGCTGTTAAAGTGTGAGTGTGTAGAATGCTTCAGCATTCAGAACTGAACAGATTGATTGTATGGTGTGTAATCCTTTACCAGACGACAGAATTTTAGCTTTGTCCAAACTGAAAGCAGGAGACAATTTCAATGTGACTCAAATGGTGCAATTTTTCTTTGATAGGGTAGAAATCATATGGGGGGAAAAGGAGAAAATGCTGGTTACCAGCATTTTCTCCTTTTCCCCACGATGTTTTTCAAAGGCTTCTTTCCCAGGGTTGTTAAAGGTGGCATTGTGCAGTAAAGGGTTAAGGTGGTTTCAACATTATTTAAGTTGTATTGCAGCACAATATTCTTTCCAAGTTACTGGCTGCTTTCCCACATAACCATCGTCGAAGCAATGGTCAGCAGTGAGAGAAGAATGAATCCTGTCACAATGACTATCATCAATCCTTGGAAAGAAATTGGCCGAGCGGGGAAATGGCTAAGCCACCCCCTGTTCTCAAGTCCTGTACGCTACCGGTGCTTGGTTACAAATAAAAATACAAGTTTCTTACAACATCAGTAAATGCTTTCTGTAGGGATGCTTTCAGGTGGGCTTCTGTGGCAGCACTGTCTTCAAGGCTAGACTTTGTTAACTCTTCCTGTCTTTTTATACGTGAGTTATCTTTCCTAATTTGTAATATCTCATCTCTTAACTGACGAATTTCATGTTGTTGGGACTCACTGACAGATGATCTTAAGTAATCATCTATTGCACTGTATGCTAAACCTGTGAAGAAATAGAGAATAGATTGTTAGTGTCTTGGATTGGTATCTTGGGAAAGCTGATCGGGCAAGGCATAGGAATTTCATCAGGTGAGCCGAAAACCAATAGAATAAATTTCTGGAACTGAGCCTGATAAACTTTCCATATCCAAGACACCAGCCATCTATTCTATTTATCCTGTTTCTCATTTATAATCCATATCCGACTACTATATATTTCACTTGAAATATTGCACCTATCGATCCCTTTTTTTCACAATGAGAAACAATGAAGAAGTGTGTACAGCATTTTTTTCCAATATGCAGCTGCAATAATGATGTCATTAATGATATTGAATACGTCATAAACATGACATTTACCTGTAGAAAAGTGAAAAAGAAGACAAATATTTCTCTAGTGTTTTGACATGACAGAAAATTGAAAAACCATGTTCATATGTTAAAATTATTTACAGATATTTGATATTCAGCAATGATTTTGTTGACGATACTTTCATTCTCTCAGTGAGATGCTTTTTCAAAAGCAGTCCCAGTCGACAGTTGGTCATATGACCAACTGACAGACAACAAAAAAATATACAGCACCCTGTTATTGGGTCAGAATCATTGCAAGTGACACAGTAAGAAGTCACATGTAGTTGTGGGCATAATTTCAAACCTGAATTCTTAAACTGTCAACAAACTTTAAGACTCACCTATATCGAGGGCATTTGCACTGGAAAAATAAAATGTGCCTAAAGTGATGGAATTAGCTTTTAAAAGGGATATCATTGTGGAAAGAGGAGAAAATGCTTGTATCCAGCATTTTCGCCTTTTGCAATGTGTTTTACATTCCTTTTTCTTGGGTTGATAAAACATGGGATTACAACGTAAACGATACACACATGACTTTCTAGAGACACCATTTTTCATCTTCAAGGCAGACCACTCTCATAACAATTCTGGCAAAGGCAGAAAGGAGAAAATGGTCACGCTACACAATATATCAATCTGCCACCATGCAAACTTGCTCCATTTGCAACCTGGGTTGCACAGTATTAAGCCTTTACCACACAATCCTGAGTTTTAACGACTGTGAGAAAGGAAACTTTTGAAAACATTGCGGGCAAGGGAGAAAATGCTGGTAACCAGCATTTTCTCCTTTTCTTACAATGTTTTCTACTTAATCAAAACACAAGTTTCATCATTTGAGCCATCTTTAATTTGTCTTATGCATATGCTTTGAAATTGGATAAGTCTAAAATTTTGTTGTTCGGTAAAGAGTTAAACGTGAACATGTTCACAAGCCATGCTTTACAATCAATCTTTCAGTATGTCCGAAGCAAATTTGGCATAAAAATATCTTTTACAATGAGGTCATATATCTCACTGCACCCAATGCAACTACCAATGTGTTTCTAAATGTATTTACTAAGCTTAGTCCCTACCTTTGAACTTATTGTTTTTATGTAGGGACTTGGATCCATTCCAATAGCGGTCAACCATGTCCAGGATTTTAAACAAAAATAATCTGGCTTCTGGTGCCTCTTTTGTGGAAGGGTGTTTTAGTCTCCCCACTGGTACCTCAACCGGCCCTTGTCTGCTTTCCTGTTCTGTGTACCTCTCTGCTTCAGGCCTGTTAGAGTCATACTGGAACCGTGATAGAGAAATGAAAAAAGGTGGTATTATCTGTTGGTCATAATGATGATATATGGCCCGTAACATGCGAAATGAGACCTTCTGACATTTGCATAAAAGGTCGTCCCGGATTAGCCTACACAGTCCACACAAGCTAATCCGAGATGGCACTTTACGACTACATAAGATTTCTTCATACAGTAGACTTTCGTGAAACAGAAAATTGCACAAAAATGGGAAGTATCGTCTGGGATTAGTCACAGACTGCACAGGCTGATCTGGGACGACACACTTTAACACATATGTCCGAAGGCCCCTTTTTGTGTGTTGCACGCCATATGGTGCATCAATCCTTTCCTGAGTGGCCTTCTTAACTCTGTACCAAACAACAAAATTTTGGACCAGACCAAATTGAAAGCATTTGCAGACGACAAAATAAATGAAGCTTTAATGATGATTTCTGTCTCTGATAGGGTAGAAAACATTTTGGGAAAGGGAGAAAATGCTGGTTACCAGCATTTTCTCCTTTTTCCACAATGTTTTTTAAAAAAACCCTCTTTTTTAGGCTCGGTAAAACTTGGGATTGTGTGGTAAACAGTTAAGTCTTTCAAAATTCAAACATTCAGGGAAATTTTTTTCTAAACATTACATTAGTTAATCCTATACTAGACAACAGTATCTTTGCCAAAATTGAAAGCACTAAAAAATGACAAAACAAATGTTACTCAAACCATGAAATTTGTCTGTCAAAGGATAGAAAGCATTGTGGAAAAAAGAGAAAATGCTGGTTATTGACATTTTCTCCTTTTTCTACAATGTTTCCAACAGTCTTCTTCCTCAGGGTCGTTACAAGTCAGGATTGTTTGGCAAAAAGTTAAATCCAGGTGTTTGGCAAATCAATTTTTTCTTTCCTTATAACATTAACTGGATTGTTCTGTCTAAGATTTAATCACAAGTCAAACTACCATTCAGAGCATGAAATAGTGAAATTTTGATTATTTTATCAAGAGACACAGGGGTGTGGAAATACTATACCCGACTCATCCGACTCGGGAAAATTCAGCGTCGGACAAGTGAATTTTTTCAGTCTAGTTGTCCGCGGACAAGTAGAAAATACGAGGAAAATTTTGAAACAAAAATCTGTTGTATATACATATCCAGTGAAATACGTATGCTCTCACTTCGTACAAAATGACATTTCGAATGATTAACAATGTCTTGAGAGGATCCCTGATTTCTGGAAACCCAAAATACAGATTTGGTCTACCTCCGCTTTCACTGCATTAGACAAAATTGGTAAAATATGCAGCTGTTGTTGCACGTCGATTTTTTGAAAATGTGTAAACACCTTCAAGATCATCATTATGGATTAAAATAATTTTATTGGTATAATTTTAGCACCGATTCAGAGATCTTTGATGACAATGTCACACATGTGAAAATTTTAGCCTTTAATCTGATTTAAACAGATTTAAACAGGTGCGAAATGGGCCGTGATTTAACACCTCTGCCGGAAGCCGTCTCAATATCCGAAAGTTTTCTATTCAGCAATCAGTTGGTGCGAAAAATCGGAGAAATGGTTTTTTTTTCAATCAAATTTTCGATGCAAACGGAAATGGAAGTCTGAGACTCCAAACCATTTGGCGGCTCCAAACGTAAAGTGGACCGTGAGAAGAAATATGACAAAAACTTTTTTTTTTCAATGTGGCATGCTTGAAAGAATTCCCGTGGTTGAATGCAGACGATCGTAACAATATTTTTCAACGTTTGTTGATAGTATCCCCATGTTGCAGACATGTCACTTTAAGTGTACCTTTTAATTAAAATCGTTTTGTTTTGGACAAGTGAGCCACACTGTCCGACAAGTAGATTTTTGCAATTTACTTGTCCGCGGACATGTAGAAATTTCTAAGATTTCCACACCCCTGAGACAATTCAAATGTAATGGTTAATTCTAGGTATTAGTTGAAACACTCATGTTTGGAGGAAAGGCAGTGTAACAGCAGTTCTGATTGCTAAAACAGCTTCTGCTGAACTGTTTTCTTTGGAAAAAGTTTCACCCACATTAAATATACATGTATGTATATGAGACATGCTCTTTGAAAAGGAGGTTTTATGTATCTGCAAAAAGTATCGACCTTGGTCAGCTTGTGCAGTCAGTCTTATGCTAGATCTTGAAAGTAACACTTTCTGATTGGCTGAACCGAATGGTTTACCTAATCAAGAAGTAATGCTACTTATAAATTTTGAGAATTCTTGACAACTAGACTAAGAATCTTATTAAGAATGATTGATGAATACAGGCAAACACTGCACATTCTGTGCAGTCTGATCTTGATCTATGCCATCCACAAAAACACCCTGTTTTGGCCTGAACTGACACTGGAAGAGACACCGTATGGATTTACCTCCATTTTTTCAGACAGCATACTGCGAGATCTTTGGTGATGTCTATCACTAGGCCCTTGATCCTGCTCATCCTCACTGTCTATTTCTATCCTCTCCACTTGAGACCTCTCAAGCTGTACTTTAGACGGAGGGGGTGGGTACGCATCTCTCTCAGCTTGAATGTAGCTTTTGTACTGGTCATCAGTACTGCTCTCTGTAACAGAATTCAGAATCTGATGACTTATTAACTCTTAACCACACTCTCCCAAGTTTCAATGACCCTAAGAAAGAAGCTTTTGAAAAACACTACAGGAACCAGCATTTTCTCTCAATGTTTCCTACCCTTTCAAACACAAAGCACATTGTTTAGGTCATACTTAATTTGTCGTCTGCAAATTTTCACAGTTTGGAAAAGTCTACAGTTTTGTTGTCTGGTACAGACACTTTCCAAATGGATGTAAATAACCAGTAGAAATCAAATACACAATACTACTATGTAGTAACTATAATATGGTATGCAACATAAAAAAAGGGGCCTTCGGACATATGCATAAAAGTGTGTCGTCCCAGATCAGCCTGTGCAGTCTGTGAAAAATCTGAGACGACACTTCCCGTTTTTGTGCAATTTTCTGTTTCACAAAGTCTACTGTATGCAGGCTAATCCAGGACGGTCTCATTTCACATATTGCGGGCCATATTTAAGCCATGCTCTGAGAAAAGGGGGCTTAATACATCTGCAAAAAGTATTGACTCAGGTCAGCCTGTGCAGTTCATGCTGGCTGACCTAGGCCAAAACTATTCGCCAGTGCGCAATTCTCTGTATGTCAAAGGATGAGTCTGGCTCATGATTCAGTCAGCTGTTAGACAAAAAGGCCTTTATCGATCAATGATCGTGTGATGACTTGCTTGGCATAATGCATCATGAGGATGCATTAAGGCCCCTTTTGCCAGAGCATGGCTCAGTTATGATTGAAGCAGAGCTAGCCCGTAAAGCTAAGTAGAACACATGGTTTTTCACCCTTTACCACACAATCATGTGTTTTAACCTTTTACCATACAATCCCGACCTTTAACAGCCCCAAAGAAAGAGCCTTTTGAAAACATTGTGGGAAAAGGAGAAAATGTTGGTCACCAGCATTTTCTCCTTTTCCCACATTCTACCCTATCAAAGACAAATCTCATCCTTTGAGCAGCATTTAAATTGTTGTGTGCACATGCTCTCAATCTGGACAAGTCCACATTTTTGTTGTGTGGTAAAGAGTAAATGACCCTGAAAAAAAAAGGCTTTCGAAAAAATTGTGAGAAAAGGAGAAAATGCTGGTAACCAGCAATTTCTGTTTTTCCCTCAAGGTTTCCTTCCATTTCAATCGCTAATTCCATCAATTTAGCCAAATTAAGCGATGTCTGCAAAGACTTTCAATTCGAGCAGGTCTCTATTTTTGTTTGTTGGTAAAGAGTTAATCTTTTGGCCATTTCAAACCTCCATTCTACATCGGGTTCTAAGCCTTAACTCTAAAGAATCTTCCCAATTTCAAAGTGATGCAATATCTGACTGCGATATGCTTTAGCCAATCAGAAACTGTCTTACTTTCTAAATTTAGAATAAGAATAAAAATTCAATTTAAATGATGAATATCAGCCCTTGACTCCTATTTTGTAACACTTCCAAATAGCGCTGATTCCAAACATTAAGACTACCATCTGACTGGTTAAGACAATCTGTCTTGGTGAAACATATCTACACTAAAAATATAGAATAGAAAGTAAGAATGGTTGGTGATGAGTTTTCAGACTTAAGCCTTTACTAAGCTACTAAGCAATCCTGTTTTAAAGAGCACCCCCCCCCCCCCCCCCCCAACAAAAAAAACAAAAAAAAAAAAAAAAGGCATTTGAAAACATTGTGGGAAAAGAAGAAAATGCTGGTGATCAGCATTTTCCTCTTTTCCCACAATGTTTCCTACATTTATGTAAATAAATCTCATCACTCGAGTCACATTTAATTTGTCATCTATAAATACTTTCATTATGGACTAGACTAACATTTTATTGTTCGCTAAAGAGTTGAGAGTCTAAATCTAAACTAAGCTAACATCTTTTTAATTCCATTTTTCTTTCATCGCAGAACTTTGTCTCAACATTGTTCATGTGGAAAGCAACCAGCAGCTTTTAAAGAGTTTTATCTACAGGATTGGTTAAGGCAACCTCAGTAAAGTATGGTAATGGGCAAATCTTCTGAACCACTGATAAATTCCATCAATTCATTGACCCTACTAGAATTTAGCTAAAAAAGAATACACTGTACCTCCAACTGGGTTTGGTGTAAAGTAACCATGGCTTTTAAACTTATGATAGGCGTCTGCTTCATCCATAAAATCCAAGTTAGGGTCCTCTTGAATGTGGGGGCCGGCGTCACTATTAGCGACCATTACATCAGGAATGTTTGGGTATTTCTTCC
Source organism: Tridacna gigas (assembly GCA_945859785.2). Lineage (NCBI taxonomy): Eukaryota > Metazoa > Mollusca > Bivalvia > Cardiida > Cardiidae > Tridacna > Tridacna gigas. The sequence goes on from OX244034.2 coordinate 33,581,157, forward strand.
TGTATGCTGCCATCACATCATCCACCTCAGCTGCTGGTTTCCTTTTAGTAGGTACCTAATTATACAACAAAAATGTTAACTCTCTACATTACAGGCTTTTTTTGGCCTAAAACGTACAAATGCAAATTAGACTATGAATGAATATTTTTCATCGAAAGGAAAATATCCTCTTTTACAACAGTATGGAAAACATGATGAAAAAAGGAGGAATTGCTTGTTACAACCTGTCAACAATTGCTTGTTTTCCAAAGCTGTCAAAGGTAGGGGTGTTAAAGGTCAAATTCAGAGAGCAATGGGCTACATTATATAATTAGACAAAGGTTGGGTAAGGATAAAAGGATAATTTTGACAAAAATAAGAAGAACTAGAAATGTGTCACCCGATAAGGATGCCCCCCACTCCCACCCCTGCAACATGACAAAGGACACAGTGTTATAGTATAGTTCAAAACCTAAACAATGTCTGGTCTTGATCTGAAATGGCCGCGAAGGCAACTTAACCCTTTCCCACACAATCCCGAGTTTTAACGACCCTGTAGAAGAAGGCTTTTGAAAACATTGTGGGAAAACGACAAAATGCGGGTAATCATTTCTCCTTTTCCCACAATGTTTTCTACCCTATCAATGACAGCAATCATCATTTGAGCTACCTATAATTTGTCGTCTGCAAATGCTTTCAATTTGGTTGGGTATAAAATTATGTCGTTTGGTAAAGAGTTAAATTGTGAACGGCACTCTAAGGGTTAACCTATGTTGGTGAATCAGAATTTTCGGAGTTATAACTAGTATGCCTTTAAGGTTGAACATACAATGTGTCTATCATACCTCTATTTGTGGTCCATCCAAGGACATTGGTTCCAAGTTCTTCAGGCCTGTAAGATATCCATATTTATTACTATTATAAGCCTATGAATTTGCTGGCTCAAATACATGTATTGCACAAGGATGAAATACATTGCCAGATAGAGGGAGTGATTTTGATTTCAAAACTGAAAATTTTAATCACTCTCTACTAAACCCTATGTTATGGGTACTCATTAGAATCGTCTCATCAATACGATTCTAATGAGTACCCACAACATAGGATTTGGAAGAGAAATAATAGATTTAAAATACCATCACTCCCTCTAATCTGGAGGTCAGATGAAATCAGGCACCATTCAAGAAAAATAAAGTGTAAAATACAGCTGCATATATAGTATGATGTTGTACCTGGGTGTGGACCACTTTCAGATATGGTTGTAATTTGACTGGTCAAAATATTACTCTACAATATTCCAGGTGATTCTATTGGTGAAAAAGTTGTGCTAAATATTCATCTGTCATTTATAAAAATGAAGTTATTATCCACTAAACTAGTATTTTTTTTTTTTCTTTATGTTTTCCAATAAAATTGTCAATAGTTGCAATATTCTGTTATTGAAATTAGTAGGTACACAATAACATGAGCACTATGTTGTAGTAACTTTCCTTATTTATAGGTAACTCAGATCATGGTGTTTTTCTTGAGAGGTTGAAAAACATAGTGGCTACAGGAGAAAATTCAGATAGGTAAAATTTTCTCCTTTTCCATCAATCTTTTTAAATTAAAACCCTTTACAACACAATGCCAACTTTTAACCACCTTGTGGAAGAAGGCTTTTGTAAACATTGTGGGTAAAGGAGAAAATGTGATAACCAGCATTTTCTCCTTAACCCATAATGTTTTCTTCCCTATAAAAAATATGACCCACCATTTTCAGACACACGTGGTATGTCGTCTGCAAATGCTTTTACCGGTAATTTGGATAAGTCTAAAATTTTGCAAAGAGTTAAAAGCCCTCTTTCTTGGGGTCCTAACAACACAGTATCAACTGGTAAGTGTTAACTGATAATTGCAGCTAATTTCTTGGTCCTGTTCATATTTAAATTTGATGTTGCTAGTATTCTATCAGTCCCTCTTTCGTCTCCCTTTTTTTAAATTTTAGAATACACATTAAAATTGATTGAAACAAAAATCATACGAGGGTCATCCAAGAAGTTCTGATAATGGCCCAATATATTTTCCATCTTGTATCAGTATATCAGTGTAGATAAAAGATCAGACTAAACAAGTTGTATAAACTGATCTTGATCTATACTGTACACAAAACGAACTAGTACTGTCCAGTTGTAAAAGGCACCCATAGTGAAAGGCCAATAGAGGCCACAGACAAGTTTCATGTTTCATGTTGAAAAAAAAAAATTCTGGATGAAGATAGACACTATACATGTAAAGAGTTATGTGAGGGTATTGGAATTTGTCATGGATCAGTTTACACGATATTAACAAGGCATCTGAAAATATGGAGGGTTTTTGTCAGGTGGGTTCCTCATCACCAAAAGACTCACAGGGTAGAAGTTGCAGAATAACACTTAAAGCAGTATCAAGGGGTGACAGGTTCCTAAATCGTAGTGTTGCAATAGATGAGACGTTACATAGCTATAAACTTGAATTGGAATCGCTATCTTCCAAATGGCACCCTCCTGGGTCACAAAGGCCTGTTTGATTCCGACGAAAACAGGAAAATCTGAAACAGCTGGCAACTATAGCATATGATAATGGTGGTCAGGGCTGTAAAATTATTTTTTTTATCTACTCGCCCAGTCGGACGAGTAGGTATAATAAGGTAATTGCCCTGCCGAGTTTTTCACTCGCCCATCTTTTTTGTGAAACATTTATCTAATATAATTGAAAGTCATCTAATTTAGAACTAAAATAAATGTCAAGAAATGTTATGTCTGATTTTTAGCTTTTTATTGAACTGCCTGTTCAATATCATCATGGAGGGAGAAGAATACATTTTCTAACGAAAACATGTGTAAACAAACAGACAGTGTTCCTGTACCTCGCGCTAAGGGGTTGATATTACCCGACTTTGCTCTAGTATAAATAGATCATCTAAACCATCACATTTTCTTATTAAATGACTTACCGTTCGACCACAATGTCAACCAAATTATTTACGTAATTATCTTCTTATATGCATAACCTACATTGTAATGCAGTTATTCAATCAATGTACTGAACAATACATTATGCCAGTTCTTCAGTAAGTTTAGAAAACCACTGGACTGGCTCGGAATTCTAGTTACATGCCATACCTGCATACACACCATAAAATGCTAATCAATCAAATGCCATGCCCCATTTGCATACACGGTGTGCGCACAGAATTTTCACACAGTATCTACTGCTAACCAATCAGGAATCACATACAATATTTAGTTGCCACCCCTAGTTTCTAAAGCCACGCCTTGATTCTGCATAATTATTATGATGTGCATCCTGTCACAAATCTGTAACTAGGATTACATGCTGTGTATTTAGCGACGGATGCTATTTCTGTAATGTAAGAAACAAGACAGCCAAATACACTCTGAGTCATCCTGATTTAAAGATAATGCAGATCGATCAACAACAGATGTAAACTTCTGCCAGTTTAGCAGATCTCTGTCTGAATTTTTGCTGAATTTCAGGGACTTTATGTGCATGATTTATGTCAGAAAATGCACTCGCCCAGTCGGGCGAGTCATGTTTTTTTTTGTACTTGCCCTAAGTCAAAGATCACTCGTCAATACAAGCCGGGTGGTATATTGGCTACAGATTATGTTCCCTTTGGACAGACAGTTCACGAAATGTATAATGCAAAGTTTTTGCAAGGGAAACTGAGGCCAGCTACACCAAAACAGCGACACGCACTCTTAAATGTGAGAGTGGTGCTGGTTTATGACGACGCCACGCTGCATAAATGAGATGCGGCAATGTCGTTGTCTGCGCATGTCATATTCTTCGAAGATTCGACCTGTCTTATATGACGCATCACCCATCCCCCGTATACCAGGAAAAAGTAGGGCTTATATCGAAGCTATTAGCCTATTACCAAAGCATGTAGGGGCTGTTTTAATAAATGGTCGGTGCATAGGTTACATGCTAGCCGATCATAGCTGAATGAATGGCACCAGGTAGCGTTTTATTGAGTAAACGTTTATTTCATTTGAAATTCAAAGTCACGGTTGTTGTTTAGAAAAATTACTCCGCTACTGTACCCAGGATGCCCAAATTAGATAGATGTGTATTTGGAGAATGCCATCTAGCGGGAGATAATGGCGGCAATGTCACTAACACGGGAGTATCAATGGGAAATATTGTCACATCTGCGTCAATCTCCAAACTTAAGTCCATGCGACTATGACCAGTTTCCCAAATAAAAAATATTGCACCAAGGAATTCCTTTCAATGATTTACAAGACTTGAAAGATGCAGTGGCCAAGGAACTGCAAAGCATCTCGAATGGTTGCCTAGCAACAAGAATTGAGGTGCTTCCAGAAAGATGGAATGTGATTATACAAAGCAGGGGTCAATACTTTGAAGGAAGATAGAGCAGGTATACAGCTATTCACTATAGTTTGTTAATTGTAAGGCCATAATCAGAACTTATTGGATGACCCTGATATACTGATTTCTAGCCTTTTAAATGACTGCAAACTATACATAAGTATTATACAAAAAACTCTCTCAAATCCTATCAAAGTCCTTCTCTGCAAGTTTCTTTCAGGAGGTAATATATCAATCCAAATTGAATCCATATCAATGATTGAAAAATAAGGCATAGACAAGTGAATAATTGTCAATTAGATATGTCTCTTATATGACTTTTTCACCTATTGCCCTCTGATCCCTTGTTTCATTGACCCTGAGGGAAAAAGACTTTTGAAAACATTGTGGGAAAAGGGAAAAATTCTAGTAACTAGCAATAGCATTTACTCCTTTTCCCTCCATGTTATCTGTCCTACCAAAGACAGATTCTATTATTTTAGCAATGCTGAATTTGCTGTCCGGAAATGTTTTTAATTTGGAAAAGTCCATGATTTTGTCATCTGATCAAGAGTTAAAAAAAAAAAAACTTTACAGACAATTATAAATGATTACGAGATTGTTAAAAAATCTCCAAAACCTGTGATAGAGTAATCCTGAATGGCAGGTTCCTTGGCTGAGGAGCCTGTTAATGGCCTCTGTTTACCGAGGTCACCTCCTGTACTTGCAATAAGATCTAGTATGGCCACATCGTCATCATCTAAAACTGATTAACAGAAAACAAAACAATCAAATGTGTCTTAGGTGCCACCACTATCATCCAGAAAGTCTGTCTTAACCCTTTACCACACATTCCTGACTTTTAACATCCCTGAGTAAGAAAGCTTTTGAAAACATTGTGGGTAAAGGAGGAAATGCTGGTAACCAGCATTTTCTCCTTTTCCCCCAATCTTTTCTACCCTTCTCAAAATAAATACTAGTATCAATTTTTGAGTCACTTTAAGTTTTTTTTTGTCGTCTGCAAATGCTTTCAATTTGGACAAGTCTAAAATTTTGCCGTTTGGTAAAGAGTTAAGAGGCCAAGATGAAATTAGTTATCTCCTACATTGAGCAGATAATAGTTATTTAACTCTTTACCACACGACAAAATTTTAGACCAGTCCAAATTAAAGGCATTTGCAGACGACAATTTCAATGCGACTTAAATGATGCGATTTGTCTTTGATAGGGTAGAAAACATTGTGGGAAAAGGAGAAAATGCTGGTTACCAGCATTTTCTCCTTTTCCCACAATGTTTTCAAAAGGCTTCTACATTAGGGTCGTTAAAAGTTGGGACTGTGTGGTAAAGAGTTAAAAATGATGAACCATCTTATTCATATCTTTGGCTTGTCTTCTTATTCCTATCTTTCGCAACTTACTCAATGCTTTCATTATATTTATATAAGAATAAAAATTATCCGGAGCTTTTGTCATTAAAGGGACTTTAAACAAGATTTCATTTCACAAGTTTTTCAGAAAATACTACCAAAGGCTACTAATTTTCATGCACATGCATAGATGTCCTATAGAGCAAAAGAGAGGTAGAAATGCATGTAGTAAACGCAAGGAACTACCAAATTTCTTGTATTGCTACTGGACAATTTATTATTCTGTCAGTAACAGTAGAGCCATTAATGCGTAACAAGGGATAAATACATTTTTAAAACACTTACATACTGATTGTCTCCAACTTTGTTTAGTTGATTTCCCCCAACTATGCATAAATAGTCACATCCTCATTTTTTTTCTATACAAAACAATAACTATCTCACCCTAATAAAATTTGGGTCAAAGTCTGTGTTAAAGTATTTTTAAAGCATTTTATCCCTCATTCATTTGTTTATTCATTTGTTCATTCTCACTTTTTACAACATTCTTCAGTCAAGTTTCGGAATTTACCTTGGGAAATTACTGTTCGTTCTCACTTTTAGCTTTAAACTTTTGAAAGGAAGAAAATATCATGGGAAAAGGAGAAAGTGCTGGTAACCAGCATTTTCTCCTTTTCCAACAGTGTCTTTCAAAAGCTTTGTTCCTTTGGATTATTAATTGTTTGTTAAGGTATATGGTAACCAGCACTTCCTCCTTTTTCCACAATTTTTTCAAAAGCTTTATTCCTTTAGGTTGTTAATTGTTTGTTAGGGTATAAGGCAAGTAGCAGCTAAAAGCAGAGCTTTTAGTATTTAGTACATAAAGATGGTTACTTGATAAAGGTGGCCGCTAAACACAAAAGTTTGCCACCACAAGTTTGACTGTAAGCTGTAGCTGCATATTAAGCCTAAGGCTGCTAAGCATGACTCAATGACCTTTAGCGGACAGTGTAGATCAAGATCAGACTTCATAAAACATGCAGTTTGATCTTGGATCTACACTGTCCGAACAGGAGATATTTTTCCCCAAAACATAACTTTGAAATAGCAACATCAGGGTTTTTACTATCGGCTTGAATGTTTCATTTCACTGATTCAGCAGGATAAGGATTAATTCCAGTAATTTTGTTACCTCTTCCACTTCCCAGTGTTTTTACATGTTCTGCTCGAGGGTTTGGAGCCCTTTGTTGGGGCTCTTCCATTCTGGGATGTTTTGTCATCTCTGTTGCTTGGCTACTGCTAAAGTGAATCAATGCCCCTTGTCTTTCTCTGTCCCTCACGCTTCTATCATCTGTACATATGGAACAAGAGCATAGTGTCTTAACCCTTCACCAGACAACAAAATTTTAGAGTCATCCAAATTGCACAGGAAAAACAAGACAAGTTGGGTCATCTAATGATTAGATTTATTTTTGGCTAAGTACCAAACCTTGCATTTTCTCCTTTTCCCACAGTATTTTCAAAAGCCAACCTGCCTGGGGTCATTCACACTCGGGACTGTTTGGCAAAGGGTTAACTCTTTACAAAACAACAAAATTTTGAACTGTGTCAAAGTACTTCTAGACAACAAATTAACTCTTTACCACACAATCCTGAGTTTTAATGAATCTTAAAGAGAAGGCTTTTGAAAAGTTTGTGGGAAAAGGAGGAACTGCTGGTAACCAGCTTTTTCTCCTTTTCCCACAATGTTTTCTACCTTAGCAGAAATCACTTCATTTAATTTGTTGTCTGCAAAAGCTTTCAATTTGGTTCAGTCCAAAATTTTGTTGTTTGGTAAAGAATTAAATGTGGCTATGTGATGAGATTTGTCTCTGAAAGGTAGAAAAAAATGTGAGAAAAAGAAAAAGTGCTATGGCCAGCATTTTCTCCTTTCTCCACAATGATTTTGAAAGGTTTCTGCCTCAAGGTTGTTAAATCTTCGGACTGTAAGGTAAACAGTTAATTATAAAAACCCTTTCCCAAACAACAAATTTTAGACTCTTCCAAATTGAGATCTGCATATCTGAAAGTGATAATAATGATTTGAAGGACTCTGACAGGGTAGAAAACATTTTTGGAAAAGGAGAAAAATGCTGGTTACCAGCATTTTCTCCTTTTCCCACAATGTTTTCAAAAGACATCGTCCTATGGGTAGTGAAAACATGTCATTGTGTGGTAAAAGGTTAACACATGCAGATAACTTTCAGCCTTTCAAGTAGACCATTGTGGGAAAGCAGCCAGTGGCTTGGAAAGAATATTGTGCATAGTGCTGGTAGAAGATACTCCAGGAAAGTATGGATGGGTGCACTGGCCGCGAAGAAAATAATGATAATAACTGAAATAATGTTGAAAACAGCGTTAAACACTATACAGTCAATACAATCAATTACAGCTGACCACTTTGGTAAATATCGTAATTAGAAATTTCATTTTAGAACTGCCAACACCAAATTTCCAAACAAGTATTTTGACGTGGGTCTTTGCAAAACATGAAAATACCAACTTTGATGTTCTCCCGGTAAAAAAACTTTAACTCTTTACCAAATGACAAAATTTTAGACTAGTCCAAATTGAAAGCATCTGCAGATGGCAAAATAAATCTATTTCAAAAATTGAAATTTGTTCTGGCAAGGATAGAAAACATTGTGGGAAAAGGAGAAAATGCTGGTTACCAGCATTTCCTCCTTTTCCAACAATGTTTTTAAAAGTCTTCTTTCTCAAGGTCGTTAAAAGTTGGGATTGTGTGGTAAAGGGTTGAATTCTTTCATTACGACAGCATTTACCGTTTACCAAGTTTTAACGACCCTGACAAAGAACCATTTTGAAAACATTGTGGGAAAAGGAGAAAATGCTGGTAACCAGCAATTTCTCCTTTTCCTACAATGTTTTAATCCTACTGAAAACAAATTTCAATGTTAAAAGTCACGTTCATCTAGTTATCTGCAAAAATTATGCTTTCAATTTGGACATGTCTAAAATTTGGTACAGGGTTAAGACAGCATTAATCCTTTACCAGACGACAAATTTTAGCCTTATCCAAATTAAAAGCATTTGCAGACGACAATTTCAATGTGCCTCAAATGGTGCAATTTTTCATTGATAGGGTAGAAAACATTGTGGGAAAAGGAGAAAATGCTGGTTACCGCACTATTTTCAAATAGCTTCTTTCCCTTAGCTTTGTCCAAATTGAAAGCATTTACAGACGACAATTTCAGTGTGGCTCAAATGATGCAGTTTTTCTTTGATAGGTTAGAAAATATTGTGGGAAAAGGAAAAAATGCTGGTTACCAGCATTTTCTCCTTTTCCCACAATATTTTCAAAAGGTTTCATTCCCAGGCAGCATTGTGTTTTAAAGGGGTAGGGCAACCAGTTGTCCGTTATGTTGTACTTACCTAACTTCTGTAGATTAGGAAGCATGTGGATTAGATAGAGCCTATAGTCTGTCTCTGTACGTGTGACAGGGTTCAATCTTAAATCTAACTCCTTCAGATTTGGGTTGTTCTTCAAACGTTTCAATTCATCTAGAGTCTGTATGTTATTATAATAACTGAACCAGCTAAGGAGAATAAAAGTTATCAAGCAGCTGGTGAGACTGACTGAGCTATTAACCCATAGAGCTCTAAATAAACCTATCAGACATTTTCATTCTAGAAAGAGGACCCCAACATTTTCAATTCCATAGCTGCTTTTGTCTACTGTGTTTCTGCAAAATGGACAGTGCAGATCAAAGATCAGGCTACACATTTTGTGCAGCCTGATTCTGATCTACACTGGCCGCAAAGGCAACTATAGTCATGAAAGGCATGTTAAGAGTTTCATTAAAAATCAGATGTTTGAGCACAAATTCTTTTGATTGGTCAGTTTGTAAAGGAGGTCAAATGTTCATCCCAGCTCCTTTTTTGTATCTGAGTTTAACGCCGTTTTAACAGCTTAGGTCATATCACAGCAGTCAGTGCACCTATGTTAAGTGCTTCCTGGCTTTCTCAGACCAGTTCTTTCCAAGTCACTGACTACTTTTCCCACATGAATCAGATTTGCGAGGCAAAAATTGCCAGAAAGAAAGTTTGCCTCAACCACTGAACTTGCAATCACCAGGTCACAAGTTAGATACCGGTACTCTAATCACTGATCTACCTAGGCGGGCTATCCCAGCTCCATTTACAAAAAGATTTGCAAATCAAACTGGAGGATCAAGAATTTGCACTGTCCATTGCACATGGATATTCTACACAGTGCATTTTTTCACAGAAAAGTATTGTCCATCAATATTTTTGAAAAATTCAAATCATTTGCTTTAACTCTTTACCACACAATCCCGACTTTTAACGACCCTTGGAAAGAAGCCTTCTGAAAACATCGTGGGAAAAGGAGAAAATGCTGGTAACCAGCATTTTCTCCTTTTCCCACAATGTTTTCTACCTGTTCCGAAACAAATTTCAATTCTTAAGTTGCATTCAATTTGTCATCTACAAATGCTTTCAATTTGGACTGGCCTAAAATTTTGTTGTGTGGTAAAGATTTAATAGCCTGATAAAGAAACTCGAACAGAAACTCAGAATCAGTTGTAATTTTCGACTCTCAATTACAGGCATTTGTTTTGATGACAAACAGCATAAGTAGTTTTAACGACCCTGAGAAAGAAGCCTTTTGAAAACATTGTGGGAAAAGGAGAAAATGCTGGTAACCAGCATTTTCTCCTTTTCCCACAATGTTTTCTACTCTTCCCAAAACAAACTTAAATTTTTGAGTCATATTTATATTGTTGTCTGCAAATGCTTTCAATTTAGTCCAGTCTAAATTTTTGTCATTTGGTAAAGAGTTAACACTTTACCAAAATGACAATATTTTGGATCACACCAAATTGAAGGCATTTCTAGAAAACAAATTATTTGTAGCTGAAATTGTGATTTCTGTATTCATTAGGGTAGAAAAGTTGTGGGAAAAGGAGAAAATGCTGGTTACCAACATTTTCTCCTTTTCTCACAATGTTTTCAAAAGCCTTTGCTTTCATAGTTGTTACAACTCAGGATTATGTGGTGAAGATCTATTGCTTGTGGAAATTCAAAATTCAGGTTGGTCAGAATCTGACATTAGTTGACCTTTGAGAAGTTTGACAGTACATATAGTCAAGGCTTGCAAGTATTGGACCAATCAAATGAAACATTGTAAAAGCAGTTGACTACATAGGTATATGACTGAAAATCAGTTTGATCTTACAATAACAGGCTGTCATCTTCACAATGACTGTTAACTTTTGGCGGCTTCTGAATCCTCAAGTATGGGTTTCTCTTTCCACAGTCAACAATTAGTCCAAATTCATAGTAAATATCTTCATTAATAATAGAGAAGTAAAAAAATGCTGTAGTTTCCATAGACAATCTAGACAAGGCAATGACAATACCTTGATGTTTTCTCTGAAAACAACTAAGCTAAAACCCAAGTCCAACACACTTTATTCTCATACATAACCCATAACCTATCACATACTTGGATATTATTTACAATATTTCCAATGGTTTCTTATTTGAATTACATGTATATTGTTTTTCATTAATTGATTTTCATATCAAAACCTAAAAGACGTTCCTATTTTGTCATTTTAATGTCCTTTCAAAGAGTTAACAGTTTTAATATGGGAGAGGTGGGGATTATAATGATTGGTGAAGTGAGATGGTGAACAAACTTCACTTCACTTTCCTCAAAAGGAATTTTCACTGTTGAAAAATTATGCTCCCTTTCCAACCATTAAAAATTTGATGTCTTACAGAGCCTCTAAATTATATTTCTCTTTAGTTCTTTCATTCTGTATATCTTTGTCTCCTTACCACACAATCCCTACTTTTAACGATCCTGAGGAAGAAATCTTCTGAAAGCATTGTGTGAAAAGGAGAAAATGCTGGTTACCAGCATTTTCTCCTTTTCCCACAATGTTTTCTACATTATCAGAGGTAAAATTCATCATTTGAATCACATTTAAATTGTTGTTTGCAATTCTTTAAAGTTGGACAACTCTACATTTTTCTCATGTGGTGAAGAGTTAAATTCAAACTGTGGAAGTTATAACAGTTTGAAAGTGTAGAAGAATTGTTGGATCACCCTGTTTTTCAATTTTCAGATGTTTGGAAGTACAAAGGATACAGATTTAGTTTTTCCAGCAGCGGAAGGTTCTCGATACCCTGAAATCAAACAATAGTTAGAAATCATTTGAGTCATGCTCTGTTAAAAGGGGGTTTAATGCATCTGCAAAAAATATCGAACCTGGTCAGCCTGCACATTTCGCATAAGCCGACATGGGCCGAAACATTTGTGCTTTATGCTTTCTTTAAATTTTCGTTGGACTTTGTATTTTAATAAAGTCCAATGAAAAATCATTTTACAAATATATAATGTCATATTAAATTGTATGACGATTTTGATTGGTCTATTGTAGCTGAGCAGAGTACTGGAAAACCCCTGCATTGTTCTAGTATTTGATCTTTCCATGTTATTTTTATAATTAAACAGAAGTGAAAGGAAATAACATAACACCGTCACTGTGTGTCATAAGGGAATATTTGTTTTCGATGTCAGTCTTTTACCGGACAGTCAGTCTTGAGAACTGAGGAATTTTGATGGACGGATCTGACTTTTACATTACAAGACATATCAGTCGGACTGACGGCGTTTCGGAAATACTGGATATTTAATTCTAACAATAGCACTGCATTTGGGTGCCAACGCTGGGCTGCAACTGCTTGATTTTCAGTGAAAATTTCAAGTTGAATAAGGGGCATAACTGTGTCAAAAACATTTTGATGGTTACCTGCCTCTGTTGTATAAGTTCCCTTTTTGATAATAAACAACTTGTCCAAGTTTGAAGTAAATATCTTCAGTAATAACAGGGATACTACATAATATCAGGGTTTTTGTATCACAGTGATGCAGACAATGCCAGGGTTATAATAATACCTCAATGATTTCTAGAATACAGCCCAGATAAACTAGAGACCCTTGAGTGCCTGAACTGCTCTACTGGCAGAAATTTTGCTTTTTTTCTAGCATACATTATGAATTCATAATGCAAAAAGGAAAAATACCCCCCCCCCCCCCACACACACACAAAAAAGGGGGGGTGCAACTGGGCTTGAACCCACTAAGACAGCACAAGTAGGCACGGTGAATTGAACAAAAAGTGAAAAAAAAACCCTGAAGTACTATTTCTTAAAACTAATTGTTTGTAATCCAGCCAAATTTGATCGGGTTTCAGTACTCATTGTATTAAACAATCCCTATAAGTTTCAAAGAAGTGTGACTAATAATGCAGCCTCTGATGAGTAAACAATACTAAGTCATCAAATGGCTGCTTTCCCTAAACCAGCAGCTAGATTTTCTCCATTTTTAATAGAGTTCAATCCCTTGATGATACAAATAACCTTTGCAAGTTTAAAAAGAGTTGGATCAAAAATGCGGACTTAATTATGTAAACATATAATTGCGTAAACAACAAATGTAAATTTTCAAATTTAAATGGCTCCTTTTCTGAAACTGATTGTCGAATTTTTTTTCAAAATCAATAGAGTTCCAACTGTTGATGATACAAAGCAACTGTGAAAGTTTCATGAAAATCCAATGACAAATGCCGACTTTATCCTGTAAACAAGCAGCATTTCAGAAAGCCCGTGTTTTTGCGTTTTTGATGCACAAAAAGAAAGCCTGACGCAACAAAATTAATACATCACGTCTTCCATGACGCAACATAAATTGGAAAAAGAAGAATTGATTTAATGATCTAACATAATCGTCAAGTTTGTAACTGCAAAATCATATCGAACCCGCTTTCTAACACTGAATTGTTTGTTTCCGGTTTACACAAAACTGGCAGCCTGTTATCGATTTTTGTATCTATTGGACGGTTACAGGAGATACAACGGGTACCAGTTTAGGTTTACACTGAATCGGTCTAAAACGCGACATTATTCCGTGTGCATCCCTGTTGTCTCATCTGTATTACTGTATGGAATCCGTACTTAAACTTTTTGTCCGCGCTTCAGACCCTGCTCGGTAATGGTCACCAACTGGAGTAATCGGGATGACAGACAACAGTTTCTGCAAGGTCATTGTTTTCTACTTTTATCTTTAATACTACACTGTCATTTAAAACTCACAGCATTATGCGACATCTACAAACTGGCAAAGGCAAAGAACATGTGAACAAAAAAAAAGGTAATAGATCATGACGCGTAAAATTTCTGAATGACTTCCGAAATTCAATAGGGTTCAAGCTACTGATGAGATAAACAAACTGTGCATGTTTCATGAAAGTCCAACCACAAATGCAGACTTTATCCCATAAACAAGAAAAAGACTAACAGACGGACTGACAGCCAGACAGACGGAAACCAACCCATGACATAAGCTCGGCTGGCTCACAGCCAGTAAAGCTTAAAAGGTAGAAAAGAATGTGGGACAGGAAGAAACTGCTGGTCACCATTCTTACCTGGAGACTGGCTATGTTATTTCTAGACAAATCCAGATGTTTAAGTCTGGAAAATTTACGTAGTGAGGATCCGAGTGTCTCCACCTTTTCATGGTATGTTCCTGGTAAAGCAAGTGATTTCACATCCTCTACAAGAGAAATGACCAAAAAAAAAAATGTGGATATTATCTATCCTCATAAAAAGGATCATTTTGTACCAGTATAACTGGAAAGTCCATAGAAAGCTATAAATGAGCCACACTCTGGCAAAAGGGAGATTAATGTATCTCAATGATGCATTATACCAATCAAGCCATCACATAATTATGAATCCATAAAAGCCACTTTTTCTAATAATCCACTTAATCATGAAGTAAACTGGTCCTTGGACTTACAGTAGCCAAATGTTTCGGCCCAGGTTAGTCTGTGCAGACTGTCCTTGGTCAATACTTTTTGCAGATGCATTAAGCATCCTTTTCACACAGCATGGCTCATATGTTTGTGGTCAGGTTGATTTCCTAAAGTCTCCAAAGGTTTTTTGTATTTAAAATATAGACCTGAATTGCGTATTTGGCATTCTCATTAAGGTAAACAATGGTCCAAATTTTTAGCTGTGTACATGCCTATTTATTCTTCAAAACGAAAAATAATGTATGTCAAGTCTTATAAAGAACTAAGTAAATAGTCATATCAAATAGCAAACAACAATAGAGTCAGGTATCAATATAACACCTTATTTTACACTTTACCACACAACCGAATTTCAGGCCTTTCCTAATTGAAAGCACTTTGCTGATGACAATATAAATGCGACTAAAAAAATAAAGTTTGTCTCTGGAAAGGTAGAAAACATTGTGGCAAAAGGAGAAAATGCTGATTACCAGCATTTTCTCCTTTTTCCACTATGCTTTCAAAAGCTTTCTTTCCCAGCTTCAATAAAAAGTCGAAATTTTGTGGTAAAGGGTTAAACCTATAACTAAACCTATAATGTTCAACATTACTTAGGCTCATCCACATTGGGAGCATTCACAGACAGCAAATTAATTATTGCCCAAATGATTAGTAATGGTTAAAGTATGAAAAATTAAGGGAAATAGAGAAAATGCTGGTTACCAGCATTTTCTCCTTTTTCATTAATGTGCTTAAAATTTTGTCTTCTGGGCAATCATAAGATTGTACGATAAAGGGTTAACCCCGTACAATATCAGTACAGCTTAAGTTTATATTAACCCTTAGAGCGCCAAATAAACCTATCAGACATTTTCATTCCGGAAATTGGACCCAAATAATTGCATTTTCATTGTTGATTTTATCAATAGTGGTTCAGCACGTTTTGTGCAGCCTAGTAGTAATAATGAAAAATGATTATAAACAGAGTTCCAGATAGAGGGGGTGATTTTGATTTCAAAATTCAAAATATTAATCACTCTCCACTAAATCCTATGTTATGGGTACTCAATAGAATTGTCTCATCAAGATAATTCTAATGAGTACCCACAACATAGGGTTTGGAAGAAAAATAATGGATTTAGAATACTATCACTCCCTCTTATCTGGAGGTCTGGTAAAGCAGTAGGAAGTAGAAGTAGAAAAGGCGCTTTAAGGATAAATATTAGCACTACTCACAAACATGAGACGTGATAAATTTTGAGGAAATAAAATCACTTTTCTGTAGTTATGAGGTATGTGTGGATGGTGACATTTATTTATTACAACCAACTGCCCTTTTGTTGCCAATGTTTTCGGAAGCTGTTAACTGCAGTGACATCGTAAATCATGCAAACCATACTCGTGACCCGGGAGATGTGGCCGACTAGTTCAGACTTGTCTGGCATCGATGCAAAAAAATAATGAATTGTCTTATTGACACCAATATCGATACCGCAAAAAGGATACTAAATATTCAATTGCATTAAAAATATCTCCAGGTGAAATCTGCATCGACTTGATCAGATAATGCATGATTACATTTTTGTGATTTTACAACCTTTCGAAACCTGAAAACTGGCCGTCATGTCAACACGATCATTCCGCTTACGGTGTCAGTATGTATCATTCTATCCAGTAAAGGAAAGTGTTAAAATAAGAAAGGATCCCTTCGCAAAGAAGAAAAAAATGAGCACACGCAAAATGCTATATGCACATTAATTTTTACCTAAATTATCATGCTGTAGACCAACACGGTTTCTGATGAGGTCCTCCGTTAGTGTCAGCGCCATGTTTTCAAAACAAATACTGTAGTTGGATTGCTTCTGTTTCATTCGTCAGGACTTCTTCAGGTGTCAGAGGAATTCGTACCCTAGAGAACTCATACCCAAGAGAGACCTCGTGCCGCAATCGCAAGGGTGCGCCTTCTGAAGAGAAGTCGTGGTAATCTTGGGTTCCGAGTTCTCTGGAAAACTCGTACCCCACAATTAAATATAAGAGTAGGTGATCAGTATGTTTTCAAGTTTTATTTTTCAAAAGTGACTAGACTCTAACATTCTTTTTGTTTCATATATATATACGCGCGCGCGCGCGCGTGTGTGTGTGTGTTGAAAAGACATAAAAAATAAAAAGAAATTTGTGTGCTTTATCATGAAGTAAAAAAAAAAAAAAGCTGAATTAAATCGTGTCCTACTAAAACTTAAGTAAATAGTATGCTAAATCAAATCCCTCGAGTAACTCTTAATATTGAATTGAAAGAAGTTTGGAATTGATTGATTTTAGAATTTGTAGAAACATTTTAACAATAAAATAATATCTGATTGGATTAGATAACTGTAAATTGGAATAATTGGGTAAATGAACACGTAATTAATCAAATTTTCACACATAGTTAAAAATGCACGTCTCCGAAACGAAGAATAAAACGGAACAAAACATATCTTTGTTTTAACCGAACAGAACAGGTTTATTTCACGAAGGGGGTTAGAATATTATAGGTTTTTAAAAAAGAGTAGACTTTCAATTGTGCGAGTTGAATCTGAAGTTCGAGCGGTCAAGAGCATGCTATAATAGACTATATACAGTGGCGTCGCGTCGGGGGCGGCAAGGGCGGCGATCGCCGCCCCAATATTTCCACAAAAAAGGCTTAGTTCGTACAATGAAAATGTAAGATTTCTGACATTTAGTTTAAGAACTTGCAATTTGAATGGAGCGGCGAAATCGGTGGATATCTGTAATCGGTTTCTAAGGCGACCGTGACACGTATACCTACTCTCCCTTTGTGTCGATTAAGTGTGAAAGTGTGACAATGCGACCTAGGCAATACACAGTAGAGAACACCTTCAAACAGAGAAACTTTGACCAGTTAATCAGCCATCAAAAACTTATTTAAGAGTTTAAGTGTGTGGTTTCAAAGACTACACTATACAACAGCCGCAAACTGAAGAATAAACTGTATTTTTTTTTTTTTTTTTTCACTCTGATCTGTATAGATCTAGATCTTGACATTCAGCATTCTTCACGCACCAAGGGTTAATGTTAACGTCAAATTGAAACATTGATGACACGTGCCGTGCCCCTTTTTAGATGTGCAGAGGTTATTTAAACAAGGTTAGCTATTTTAGAGAACGTAGGCTACTTTCTTTTTATTAGTATTTCATATATTTTACCTTTGTTGTTTCCACTGTTAAACAGTTTAAAAAAAAAAAAAAAAAAAAGCATTAATTAATCCATTGCGTAATATAACGTTGATCTAAACTCTTTGCTCATGTCCCATTATCAATCATAATCATAATGCAAACGTGTAATCTCTTCGCATATCTCACGTAAGCCGTGCACGATCGCAAAGCACATCTTTTAAACTTTTTCCTAAAATTCAAGCATTGTAAACACACATAATATCGCATTTCTCCAACATTAACAGTCGCTTTTTTGTGAGCCGAAATAGCAGACAGCAACGCTGCACATATAAATGCGATGACCTGATTGGTCAAATACCGATTTCCACAGATCAATGTATTACCGAAAACAATATTGTACCACGCCACTCTCGAAAATATTACCAATGATGTTCACTCAATGAAATAAATTTCGATCTTTCACCGAAAAAAAAAAAAATCCTCTTTATATTATTCAAAGATTTGTTTTTCAATCACAATAAATTTCTCAAATCGCAACAAGGCTGACCCGGGCCGAAACTCTTCGCTATTGGTCTGTCAGAAGGAACAGAACAGAACAGAACATATAAAGGAGAGACAGTGTACCTTTTGTGATTTTATCGACTTTAAAAAAGCTTATGACTCCATTAACAGATCTAAACTTTGGCAACGTCTTCAGAATACTGGGGTAGATAGTAAAATTTATTATGCTATTAAGTCGTTATATCAGTCAGTCAGGTCAAGTGTCAGAATAAATGGGATTTGCACAGACTGGTTTGAAGTTAAATGTGGATTGAAACAGGGCTGTGGGTTATCCCCCTTGTTGTTTAACTTATATCCAGGTCAGTAACGAAAAGGTCTGTTTACTTATGTACGCGGACGATATTGTTATATTAAGCGAACGACAGGAAGACCTTCAATTTTTTATTGAATGAATTGGACAGGTGGTGTTCAGTTAACTATCTAGCAATTAATCCATCCAAAAGCAATATTGTTCATTTTAGACCAAACTCTTGCGCAAGAACAGAGACAAATTTTAGTTGCGGAAATAGTGAACTCGTGATAGTTGACAGATATACTTATTTAGGCATTGTTTTACACGAGCATCTTGATTTCAGCTTTAGACCCTCCCATTGTCCGACAATGGAAAACAATCAGTAGCCTGTGGTGCCGTTTGTCTCGTCTTCCTGACAATAAGTTAAATAAACGTATAGCACTCTGGGCTCAGACCAAAGCCTGTTCTAGCGTTAAAAACTGGTTTTACACTGTAAAAGAAAAATTTCTAGTTTAAACGGTCATCTGTTCACTGATATCAATACTTGTTTAAATAAGCATAAATTATTTAATGCTGTTAAAGCTAAACCCATGTTCGAGTTCACAGAAACTCTCTATTACTAGAGTCAGTGGTAAAAGAAATGTTGGTCGTAATAAATTATGGTTTTACTCATTGTTTAAATCGACCTCTGAAGTTGAGCAATACTGTAACATGATTTTACCTTTTTGTCGTAGATCTGCGTTTAGCAAGTTTAGATGTGGTGTGGCACCATTAAAAATTGAAACCGGCCGTTATAATAACCTACTAGTAGCCAGCTACTTTTCAGGTAAAGTTAGCTTCGAGTAGCCAGCTACTGGTAGCCAGCAAATCAAGTGGCTGGCCCCTTTAAAAACCGGAAATGATTCAATTTTGAGTTTTCTTATACGTTCACAGTCTTTGTTATTCAAAAGAAGCATTTAATTTCAAAAATCGCTCTTAGGCTCGCCAGCTACTTGTACCTTTTGACTTTACTCTAAGTAAAATTGAAAAATATCCGCATTTTCATCACGAGTAGCTGGCCCTTTAAATGAATGAGAATGGATTGATCTTGATATTTTTAATTTCTCCTATGTGTCCCCAAACCGATTTGTTGAAATATTTTGAAAAATCTCTTTTCATCTCGCCAGCTACTTGTTCATTTGAAATCATTACTTTGAAAAACATCAAAGTTGTCCAGTTTTCACATCAAGTAGCTGGCCCCTTTAATAACCGGAAATGATTCAGTTTTGAGTTTTCTTATACATTCACCGTCTCTGTTATTCAAAACAAGCATTTAATTTCAAAATTCGCTCTTAGGCTCGCCAGCTACTTGTACCTTTTGATTTCACTCTAAGTAAAATTGAAAACTATCCGCATTTTCATGACGAGTAGCTGGCCCCTAAAATGAATAAGAATTGTTTGATTTTGATATTATTAATTTCACCTATGTGTCCTCAATATGATTTGTTAAAATATTTTGAAAAATATCTCTAAATCTCGCCAGCTAATTGTACATTTTAAATCCTGATTTCGCAAAAGTGCGAAATTTGCCCATTTTCTGATCAAGTAGCTGGCCCCTTTAATGACCGGAAATGCTTCAATTTCGAGTTTTCTCATGCATTTATACTCTCTTTGATTCAGTACGAGCATTTCATTTCAAAAATCGCTCTTAGGCTCGCCAGCTACCTGTGCCTTTTGATTTCACTCTAAGTAAAATTGAAAATATCAGCATTTACATGACGAGTAGCTGGCCCTTTAAATGGATGAGAATGGATTGATTTTGATATTTTTAATTCCTCCTCTGTGTCCGCAGAAGGATTTGTTGAAATATTTTGAAAAATGTTTTTTAATCTCGCCAGCTACTTGTACATTTGAAATCATTACCTCGAAGAACAGCAAAGTTGTCCAGTTTTCACATCAAGTAGCTGGCCCCTTTAATAACCGGAAATGATTCAATTTTGAGTTTTCTTAGATATACACAGTATCTGTTATTCAAAACAAGCATTTAATTTCGAAATTCGCTCTTAGGCTCGCCAGCTACTTGTACCTTTTGATTTCACTCTAAGTAAAATTGAAAACTATCCGCAATTTCATGACGAGTAGCTGGCCCCTAAAAAGAATAGGAATTGTTTGATTTTGATATTTTTAATGTCTCCTACGTGTCCTCAATATGATTTGTTGAAATATTTTGAAAAATATCTCTAAATCTCGCCAGCTAATTGTACATTTTAAATCCTGATTTCGCAAAAGTGCGAAATTTGCCCATTTTCTGATCAAGTAGCTGGCCCCTTTAATAACCTGAAATGCTTCAATGTCGAGTTTTCTCGTGCATTTATACTCTCTTTTATTCAATACGAGCATTTCATTTCAAAAATCGCTCTTAGGCTCGCCAGCTACCTGTGCCTTTTGATTTCACTCTAAGTAAAATTGAAAATATCAGCATTTTCATGACGAGTAGCTGGCCCTTTGAATGGATAAGAATGGATTGATTTTGATATTTTTAATTTCTCCTAGGTGCTCTCAGAGTGATTTGTTGAAATATTTTGAAAAATGTCTTTTAATCTTGGTAGCTACTTGTACATTTGAAATCATTACTTCGAAAAACAGCAAAGTTGTCCCATTTTCAAATCAGTAGCTGTCCCCCTTAATAGCTGGAAATGCTTAAATTTTGACTATTTTAGTGCATTTATCATCCCCTTTATGTAAAACAAGCATGTAATTTTAAAAACAGCTCTCAGACTCGCCAGGTACTTGTACCTTTGAATTTCTCTCCGAGTGAAATTGAAATATGTCCCCCTTTTCACGACGAGTACCTGGCCCCTTTAATAACAGGAAATGCTTCCATTTTGAGTTTGCTCGTGCATTTATGGTCTCTTTTATTCAAAACGAGCACTGAATGTCAAAAATCGCTCTTAGGCTCGGCAGCTACTTGTACCTTTTGATTTCACTCTAAGTAAACTTGAAAAATATCTGCATTTTCATAACGAGCAGCTGGCCTCTAAAATGAATAAGAATGGATTGATTTTGATATTTTTAATTTCTCCTACTTATCCCTAACATGATTTGTTGAAAATTTTTGAAAAATCTCTCTAAATCTAGCCAGCTACTTGTACATTTTAACTCTTTCCCAAACGATAAATTATAGACTGGTCCAAATTAAAAGAGTTTGCAGACAACAATTTTGAATTGGATGAAAATGACAGAGTTCTCCAAAAGGGTAGAAAACACCGTGGGAAAAGGAGAAATTGCTCGTAACGAGCAATTTCTCCTTTTCCCACAGTGTTTTCGAAAGACTTGTACTGCAGACACGTGAAAACCAGGGCTTGTTTGGGAAAGGGTTAAATCATGATTTCGCAAAAGTGCAAAGTTGTCCAATTTTCATATCAAGTAGCTGGCCGCTTTAACAACCGGAAATGCTTCAATTTTCAGTTTTCTCGTGCATTTATACTCTCTTGTATTGAATACGACCACTCAATTTCAAAAATCGATCTTAGGCTCGCCAGCTATCTGTGCCTTTTGATTTCACTCTAAGTAAAATTGAAAAACATCCCCATTTTCATGACGAGTAGCTGGCCCCTTAAATGGATGAGAATGGATTGATTTTGATATTTTTAATTTCTCCTAAGTGTCCCAAAAAAAGATTTGTTGAAATATATTGAAAAATCTCTTTTAATTTCGCTAGCTACTTGTACATTTGAAATCATTATTCGAACAAGAGGACCATGATGGTCCTACATCGCTCACCTGGGTAGCCCCTGATCTATCGATGTGGGGGCATAAAATGCATCTAGAGTTACCCCTTAGGTAGTATGGGATGCTCTTTTGATAGTGAACATAATATTCCAAGTTTCAAGTGATTGCCTTTAGTAACACCAGAGTTATTACAAAAAGTCGAAGTTTTAGCACGACGATGCCAAGGCTATAGCAGTACCTTCCTTGCGTTTTCTCCACAAATAGGCGAGCTAGTAATGCATTTAGAGTTATCCCCTTGAAAGCATGGATTGCTATTTTGTTATGAACATCTTTCGTAACAAGTGATATGATGAATATCAAAGCTTGTTTGGTTTAGTTTGATTCAAACCTATTTTTTTTTACATCAATTGGGAAACAAATTCTTATCTTAATCCCTCTTGATTAAAGTTTGCAACGTCAACGCCAAAGACAACAGTTACAATGACTATGCCAAGGTGATGATAATATCTGGACTTTTTGTTCCAAAGCAGCTCAGCAAATACTAGATGCCTTTAATTTATACTAAAATGGTTATCCGCAGACATCTCTTGTCGAACCCACAAATGTTTGACTTCAAATGTGACCTTGACCTTTGACCTTCAGGAATTAATGATTCAAACGGCACTTCTACTCCTTGAGGGAACATCTATGCCAAATTATTTTGAAATCCATCCATAAATGTAGAAGTTATGATCCGGACTAAAATGTGACCTTGACCTTGAGTGTGACCTTGACCTTTGAGATACAGGAATCCTTCAAATGGCACATCTACTCATTGTGGGGAACAATTGTGTGAAATTATTTTGAAATCCTTCCATAAATGTAGGAGTTGTGGCCCGGACAAAATCGTACGGACAAACACACTGACAGACAGACATACGCACATACACCGAAGTGCAGTTGTGGCGACTATGTCTTGCTCACCTCAAGCGGGCTCGACAAGAACTGGGGGCATAATAAAAAGTTGTGAATTTCATAGCATAATTTCAACTGGTTGCAGGGATCGACACAATCACCAAGGCTTGAGGCTTGTGATTTTTTGTTTGTAGAAAAGGCAGTAGCTTGTATGAAGAACTTCCTTTAAGGCCTGCTGTTTTAATTATTTAGTTCACTTTTTTGGCGCATATTTAACCGTTTTCCAATACAGTCCCTGGTTCTCAGAACTCCAGACCAAGATATCTTATACGGGAAGACATTGTGGGGTCACATCACACAATATCATAAGTACACAGTACACATATGTTTTTCACTTAACACAATGATAGTCACATTTTACAAACTCAATTTATACTGAAAGTTCTGTTTGTTCATACAACACAGGTTAGTATTAGAAAATTGATGATTTTTGTAATTGACCTAAAAAATAAAAATAACAATATTACAGGTTGTACATCTAAAAAAATCTAAACAAAACACAAATTCTCCCAATTGTTTGAAAACCTTACTTATATAAATTGCCCTGTAAATTATAGCATTTCCTTAAAAATCGTATCTTTATCAATTAACCCAAAGCAGTCAACTTATTGCAGATTAGTTTTTTTGAACTTTATGCATGCAATGTCCTAGAAAAAAAGTCCAGTGAAAATTCAAATTAGAGCTATTATATGATTATTTTAAGATAAAGGAAAACTTTCTGACAATGTTAAATTTACTTAAAAATGGTGGATACATTAATTTCCTTGGGAAAAAAAATGTTGAGTGTATTTTTATCACCAGTATTCAAATAATAATTGTCTATTCTTGTAACCATGATGTTTACAGAAGTAGATATTTTACAGTTATACATGTATATCAATAATTTTTTTTTTTTTTTTTTTAAAGTATAATAATCCAGAAGCGTCATTAACAAGGCGGTTGATTCCCATACAGAGGCCCAAATCCAACACTATTGATCAATAAATTAGAAACAAAATACAAAAGGCATAACAGCCATTTTGGAGATATGACCTTGATGACTAGCTTTTTCCTGGTCAAATGATCTTTATCGTGAAGTAATATCTTTTCATCAGTATGTGACTGTTGTTCAGACAAAAGGAAATAGCAAAAAAGAACAGCTAACCCGTTTCTGCTTTTAAAAATGACAGAAATTACCAATAGTGGCATGTACCTGGTACGGGTTGACATCTGCAATAGCCCCAAATGAGGTTACTTCTATTTCTGCTCTTTTAATTGTATTATTCAGACAACAACATTCTAGAACAGTCAAGTTTGAAAGTGGTAAAAAACCACCACCACCACCAACAACAACAAAAGTTGTAAATCTAATAAAAATCATTTAAACGGATAGAAAATAATGCGGGAATAGGTGACAATGCTGAAATTTCTTTCCTTAGTTCTGTGTAAAATCTTGGGTCAATACTACAATAAAGATTTTCTTTAAACTGTAGTGTGTTTATTTGAACTGTTTTGATATAGAAGGCTATGCGGGCATGTCTGTTTCATGCAAAATAGGAATATTCTAGGTCTCAAAGTTTGAAGACAATATTTTTAAAGATTTCCTTCTTTATATCTATGTAAAATCCGTGATCCTACAACGCAGGGCTTATTCTCATTGTACCATGATTATTTGAAGTGTTTTGATACATGGCTATTAAACCACGGGACATTCCAAATATGAAATCTGCAGGCCTGATGGTTTGGGCCAAAAAGTGTTTTCAAGATTTCCTTCTTTATATCAATGTATAATCTGTTATCCTACAACATAGGGATTATTTTCATTGTAAAGTGATAATTTGAAGTGTCTTGATAGAGAGCTATTGGACAATGGGACATTCCAAATATGAAAGCTGTAGGCCTTACGGTTTGGGAGAAAAAAGGTTTTCAAGATTTCCTTCTTTATCTCTATATAAAATCTGGGATCCTACAAAATAGGGCTAATTTCAGTTGTAGAATAATTATTTAAAGTGATATGATAGAGGGCCATCAGGCCATGCTACATGCAAAATTTAAATGCACAAGGCCAATCGATTTGGGAGGAGATGATTTTTACAGATTTCCTTCTTACCTCTATGTAAAATCTGGGATCCCACAGCCTAGGGCTAAATTTCAATGTGAAGTGATAATTTGAAGTATTTTGGTAGAGGTCCATTAGACAATACTACATATCAAATATGAACGCTCTAGGCCTTACGGTTTTGGAGAAGAAGATTTTTTAAGTTTTTTCATTCTGTTGCCATGGCAACCAGAGTTCTTCACTGATTTCAATTCTTTGAAGTATTTTGAAAGAGCATGACCTATGGATCATTTCTGTGACGTTTGATAGAAATCTGATCGCTAGTTTAGGAGGAGAAGATTTTTTTTGTAATTGTGAACGGACGGACGGACGGACAGACGGACGACGGACATTGACCGATCACAATAGCTCACCTCGAGCACTTCGTGCTCAGGTGAGCTAAAAACAGCAAAGTTGTACAGTTTTCAAATCAAGTAGCTGGGCCCTTTAATAACCGGAAATGATTCAATTTTGAGTTTTCTGATAAATTCAAAGTATCTGTTATTCCAAACAAGCATTTAATTTCAAAATTCGCTCTTAGGCTCGCCAGCTACTTGTACCTTTTGATTTCACTCCAAGTAAAATTGAAAAATATCCGAATTTCCTGGCGAGTAGCTGGGCCCTTTAAATGATAAGATTGGATTGATTTTGATACCTTTAATTTCCCCTAAATATCCTTAATATGATTTGTTGAAATATTTTGAAAAATCTGTCTAAATCTAGCTAGCTACTTGTACATTTGAAATCATGATTTTGAAAAACAGCAAAGTAGTTCCGTTTTTTAATCAAGTAGCTAGCCCCTTTAATAATCGGAAATGATTCAATTTTGATTTTCTCATAAATTCATAGTCTCTGTTATTCAAAACAAGCATTTAATTTCAAAATTCGCTCTTGGGCTCGCCAGCTACTTGTACCTTTTGATTTCACACTAAGTATTATTGAAAAATATCCACTTTTCCTGACAAGTAGCTGCCCCCTTTAATGATTAAAAAAGAATTGATTTTGATATCTTTAATTTCTCCTAAGTATCCTCAATATGATTCGTTGAAATATTTTGAAAAATCTCTCTAAATATAGCCAGCTACTTGTACATTTTAAATCTTGATTTCGCTAAATTGCAAAGTTATCCCGTTTTCATATCAAGTAGCTAGCCCCTCTGATAACCGGAAATGCTTCAATTTTGAGTTTTCTGACGCATTTATAGCCTACTTTATTCAAAACAAGCACTTAATTACAAAAACAGCTCTTAGACTCCCCAGCTACTTGTACCTTTGAATTCTTTTCCAAGTGAAATTGAAAAATGTCCCAATTTTCATGACGAGTAGCTGGCTCCTTTAATAATTAAAAATGAATTGAAAATGATATTTTCAATTTCTCCGTAGTACAGTGAATGTGATTCTTTGAAATATTTTGAAATGTCTGTCTTAATCTCGTCAGCTACTTGTACATTTTGAATCCCTAATTAAAAACAAATGTGAAAAAAAAAAAAAAAAAAATCCTAGTGACAGATCTCGCAGCTTGACCATTTAATACAGGAAATTATTTGATTTTGATTTTTCTGATGCATTTATATTGTATTCTGGATGGAAGAAAAACATTTCGATTAAAGCGTCGACATGTGGTTCGCCAGCTACTCGTACCTTTAGGGAACTAATAAAAACCTCCATTTTAATGACCTATGTATTGGTTGCTTGGTACGAATTGCCAGATTTTCCTTTACAAGTGACTGCTTACTAGAAGGTGGCTAGCAGTAGCTGGCTACAAATAACCAATTTTACCAGCTCAAGTAGCAGGCTACTGGTAGCTGGCTACTAAAAGCTAACTTTACCTGAACAAGTAGCTGGCTACCAGTAGCTGGCTACTAGTAGCTAACTTTACCTGAACAAGTAGCTGGCTACTAGAAGCTAACTTTACCTGAACAAGTAGCTGGCTACTAGAAGCTAACTTTACCTGAACAAGTAGCTGGCTACTAGTAGCTAACTTTACCTGAACAAGTAGCTGGCTACTAGTAGCTAACTTTACCTGAACAAGTAGCTGGCTACTAGTAGCTAACTTTACCTGAACAAGTAGCTGGCTACTAGTAGCTGGCTACTAGTAGCTAACTTTACCTATCTTGTGTCAACACGCTCGGTCTATGAATGCATGTGTAACCCGTTATTTATGTCTGGCTGTGAAACAGTTTGAAAATGGAAATTTATTTAACAAAGGTAAATAGAAAACGTTATTTTCTGTCTATGTGCAAGTTTCTTGAAAAAAGGGGAAAAAAGAAAAAAGAAATTCGAACATGATCCCAGTTTTGTCTAAGAGTTAAGAAGGACCAGTCTACCTCATGATTCAGTCCGTTGTTAGACAAAATGGACTTTATGGATCCATGATCACGCGATGATTTGCTTGGTATGATACAATGCATCACGGAGGTGCATTAAGCCCTCTTTTGCCGGAGCATAGCTCATACATACCAAGTTTCAAAACACTCCAGAATGGGAAAAGATTGACTTGATAATGTAAATTTTATAAACGACATCGTTTACCCACAATTCTCTATTCTTAAATGGTATGTCAATACAATAAGCTAAACAGTATCCAAGGTGAAATGTTACGAACAGAACTACGTCAACACTCATTTCACTGAAGTGCACAGAGGCTGGCAAACTAAGTTTACTGGATGACAAAAAATATAGACTTGTCCA
The DNA here is from genome assembly GCA_945859785.2 of Tridacna gigas. NCBI lineage: Eukaryota > Metazoa > Mollusca > Bivalvia > Cardiida > Cardiidae > Tridacna > Tridacna gigas. Next base: position 33,609,124 of record OX244034.2, read on the forward strand.
AACTGAAAGCATTCGCAGACGACAAATTGACTAGTTCTATGTTTAAAGGACAAAATTTCATGATTGTCCAAACTGAAAGCATTTGCAAACGACAAAATAAATGTGACTTTGAAAATGGAATTTCTTTTTCTTTGGGTAGAAAACATTGTGGGAAAAGGAGAAATTGTTAATTGTCAGCATGATGTTTTCGAAAGCTTTCTTTTCATGGTCGTTAATACAGGATTTGTCTTTGAAAGGGTAGAAAACATTGTGGAATAAGAGAATATGTTTGGTACCGGAAACTTTCCTCAGGGTCGTTTAAACACGGGATTTTTTTAGTTAAGAGTTAATCCTGAGGTTCCTAAGCGCAACTCACTTACCTTTTGCAGGCAGTGAAGATCAAGACCAGGCTGCACAGAACGTGCAGTCTGATCTTGGATCTTCACTGTCCGACGATGGGATATTTTTCTCCAAAACATAAGTTTGAAATAGCATTGTTCGGGTTTTTACTATCGGCTTGAAAGTTTCATTTCACTTTTATTTAGCAGTATAAGGGTTAAAAGAACCAGAGCCTGTTTTCACCAACCATTTAACCCTTTACCAAACAATCTCGTGTTTAAAAAAGAAAAACGGGGAAGAATGGTTTTGAAAATACCTTGTGAAAAGGAGAAAATACCGGTGACCAGCATTTTCTCTTTTTTCCCCCACAGTGCTTTCTACCCGTTTAAGGACCATTTTTGTAATTTGTCTTCTAAAATGCTTTGAGTTTGGACAAGTCTTAAACATTGTCGTTTGGTATAAAGGGGTTAAATCGCATTCTTATTCGATCATGTTAAATCCTTTACATTACGACACACTTTTATACCCATCTGTATTGAAAGCAATAGCAAACTAGCTCTGTGAAAAGGGGGCTTAATGCATCTGCGAAAACTATCGACCCATGTCAGCCTGTGAAGTCCGCGCAGGCTGACCTGGGCCGAAACTTTTTGCTGTTGGTCAAGTTTATGTATGTTAAAGGACCAGTGTACCTCATGATTCTGTTGGTTCTTAGACAAAATGCATTTTATGGATCCATGATCATGTGATGACTTGCTTGGTATCATGCATCACGGAGATGCATTAAGCCCCTTTTGGCTAGAGCATGGCTCAAATTTTATGTTGCTCAAATTGCGAGATTCATCTATGAATGGGTAGAAATCATAATACTGTTACCATTATTTTCTCCGTTTCTCACAATGCTTTCAAAAGCCTTCTCTGTTAGGGTCGTTAATACTCGGGAATTGGGGTAAAGGGTTTTAAATTGCAAAGGAGTCAACATGTTTGGAAGTGTTATGTGCAGTAACGAAATGCTCCTTTAACAAACAATCCCTTGGGCTATGAAAACTTGGTGAAAAAAAAAAGAAGTAGAAGAAAATGCTGGTAACCAGTACTTTTTCCTTTTTTTTTCGGCAATGTTTTCTACCCTTTCACAGACACGTCTCGTAATCTGAGCCATCTTTAATTTTGTCGTCTGCATATACATGTACTTTCATTTTAGACAAGTCTAAATTTTTGTCGTTTGGATACCGTTTGGATGTCGTTTTTACCCTTTCAAAGACAAGTCTAAATTTTTACCTTTTGGCAAAAAGTAAACAAACAATGGACTTTGAAGAAAAGTACTATTGAAAATATTGTTAGAAAATGCTGTTAACCAGCATTTTCTTCTAACAATGCTTTTTACCCTTTCAAATACAAGTCCAATCATGCTGAGCCACATTTAAGTTGTCGTCTGAAAATGCTTTCAGTTTCGACTTGTTTAAATTTTCGTTGTCTGGGAAAAAGATAAAGAAACTCTAGGATAGTCTTCACTGATAATTATACTGGCTGCTGTGACGTCACTGAAATACGGTTGAAAACGGCGTAATATACCATCACGGGTGGTAATCAGCGAAACTAGCTCCAAAAAGAAACAATTGAATAGTGTACCCTCGATACATGAGCCTACTTCTTGAGCTAGCACCTTCGACAGAAAAACAGTAAACAAAGGTATGTCTCGAAGAATTTTATCAATACATGTATTTATTTCTTTATTAGCGATCTATGGAAAAAATCGACAATGCTATCGTGTGTAGATATGATTTAACGTACTCCCTGTTAGGAATACGCAGGGTTTGCCAGAACTTTAAAGCACCAAACTGAAAATCCACCGATTTCTGTCAACACAGCGATTTTAGGCCACGACTTTTTCATTTTCCGTCATATCTATAGCATTCAGACCCTCCGAAGCACAATCATTGATAAAATCAAGCATAAAAAATTATAAATAGGCAAAAAGTTACCGGAGGAGAAATCGTTCGGAGAGAATATTGACAAAATTATTGTCCGAGCTAGGGCCCACGACAGGGAGATAGTTCGATCAAGAAGGAGATAGTGCCCTCGTCCATATCTAAATTGAGGCAAATATGTTAATTCGTAATGAATTATTTTCTTCATTTTAGCACCACTGGTGGTAGATGACTAAAGTGGTTTTGTTGAGCTTGGACTCTGTACACACTTTGAGTCTATACTTGGAGGTGAAACTTTTCGTGCTGTCCTTACATGTGTACAGTTTGGATCCATTCTTACTTGACATCTTATTCTCTAAAAAAAAAAAAAAAAAAAAAAACTGAGGTGCTTTGAAGTTCTAGTATGCTCAAAACGCATCGATACGCTGAATACTTACTAGTACAAGGGGTACGACGTGGGCAGTTTTTGTAGTAATTTTTTTTTTTTGTATTTTTGAAATTTATCCTTTTTCTTCGTTTTTGCTGTATGTGACCTAGTTCAAGATACAGAGACTACATTTCGCCCATGTTAACTGCTAACAGCATCTGAAAATCATTTTCATATCCCCGCCATGAAATGGGGGGGGGGGGCATATAGAGTTATCTGTGTCCGTCTGTGCGTGTGTGTGTTAGTGTGTGTGTGCGCGTGCGTTAGTGTGTGTGTCCCATTCTTGTCCGGAGCATAACTTGTACATTTATCAATGGATTTCAAAATAATTTTGCACAATTGTTCTCTTTAACAAGTACTAGTGTCATGCGAAAAGTTTGTTTCGATACGCCCAAGGTCAAGGTCACGTTTGAAGGTCAAATGTTTAAATTGACCTTGTCCGGAGCATAACTTCTACATTTATCAATGGATTTCAAAAAAGCTTTGCACACTTGTTCTCCTTAACAAGTACTAGTGTCATGCGAAAAGTTTGTTTCGATACGCCCAAGGTCAAGGTCACAGTTGAAGGTCAAATGTTTAAATTGACCTTGTCCGGAGCATAACTTCTACATTTATCAATGGATTTAAAAAAAAAAAAAAAAAAACTTCGCACACTTGTTCTCCTTAACAAGTACTAGTGTCATGAGAAAAGTTTGTTTCGATAGGCCCAAGGTCAAGGTCACAGTTGAAGGTCAAATGTTTAAATTGACCTTGTCCGGAGCACCACTTCTACATTTATCAATGGATTTCAAAAAAAACTTTGCACACTCGTTCTCCTTAACAAGTACTAGTGTCTTGCGAAAAGTTTGTTTCGATACGCCCAAGGTCAAGGTCACAGTTGAAGGTCAAATGATAAAATTGACCTTGTCCGGAGCACCACTTCTACATTTATGAATGAATTTCAAAATAACTTGGCAAACTTGTTCTCCATTTTGAGTACTGGTGTCATGCAAGAATTTTCTTCTGATGGGTTCAAGGTCAAGATCACTTAGCGGGGGCATCCGTGTCTCTGACACACCTATTTCTAGTCTTAAATATAAGTGATATCCGGGAAACTGCAACTTCTTCATTTGTATCTCTTATATTTCAGAAAACGGTTTTCGGATATTTTAGCAGTTAACGAAGGTGAAACATAGTCTGCACATTGTGCACTACGTCACACAGAGCAACAACAAAGCAAAAGATAATAATTTCAATTATACAAAAAACAATGACCACAAATACCGCCTGTGTTGTAGCCCTTGTACTAGGCTCATATTGGCGAAGTCTATATGCCCATAGCTTTGATGTTCAGTATTTTCGACAAGTTTTAACATAAAACTTCAAGCGCCTGTGGAATGCCTGCATATAAGTATCTAAAGAACTTCTATCTTTATCACCGACGAATATAACTTTACAAAACATTAAAAGAAATGATCAAAGGAGGGCAAAAGTTATGACATTTTTGTGGCGATGCTTATGGTTCCATTCAGCTCTGGTTATGGCTGGATGGCCGATGAACCCAACCGTACTTTTTCCTGGACAAGTTTAGACCTTCTAAGCGGATAACCAGTACTTAGCGACCGTTCCCCAGCCAGCCACCGGCAGCTGTCCTACTTAAATCCGGGAGGGGGGGGGGAGTGGACCACAAAAAATATGCCAGACCTGATGATTGAATCAGCATCTATGGGTATAAGGTACGAGTTAACTAGGGTGAAATAGGTATGAAAATTTAGGTACGAGTTGACTGCAGTACGAGTTTTCAAACATACGAGTTGACCAGGGCCCGGTTTAACGAAAAAACTTAAGTCTCTTATTTTGCTCAAGACCGCTAAAAGACCCATTTTCTGACTTAAGTTGACTTCGTTATTTCAGACGCATTTCATTAACATTAACAGGCTCTGTAAACGTACTCAGGTCCTAAGTTGACACAATGTTTCAGACTCTGCTCAGCAAAATAATGGATTTAAGTCATTTTCAAAGACTTAAGTCCATATTTTGCTGAAATGAGTTTAAAATTTTATGTCAACTTAGGATTTGAGACTGTTTCTTAAGTCTGTTAATAGTAGTAAAATGGGTCTCAACTTAAGTCGGAAATGGGGCCCGTCAGCAGACATGAGCAAAATAAGAGACTTGGGCTTTTTCGTGAGATCGGGCCAAGCTACCCGCGCATCCGACTGTTACACCGGACCGACGTCAGACGACGTGATCAACAAACAGCATTAGGAAGAAGACAGAACCGAACTCAGAGACTCGGATTTATTAGACTCACATATCCTGATGACTTAACACGACAGTACAATACTTATGGTCGAGGGCACTATCTCCTTGTCGATAGAATTATCTCCCTGTCGAGGGCTTAAGCTCCGACAGTAATTTTGTCAATATTCTCTCGGAATGATTTCTCCAACGGTACCTATTTGCTTGATTTATCTTTTTTTTTTTCATGCTTGATTTTATCAGGGATGCCTCAGGGGATCTGAATGCTATAGATATGACGGAAAATGAAAAATTCGTGGCCCCAAATTTCCGTGTTGACAGAAATTGGTGGATTTTCATTTCGGTTCTCTGAAGTTCTGGCAAAATTATATTAAAACCCTGCATATTCCTACGGCTAATCCTAACGGGGAATAAAGTTGTCATAATAACACACGATAGCATTGCAAGATTTTTCCATAGATCGCTAACGACGAAATAAATATTGATAAAATTCTTCGAGACATACCATTGTTTTCTGTTCTTCTGTCGAGGGTGCTAGCTCGAGAGTTACCGTGTGTCGAGGGAACAAAATTCCATTGACTCTTTTTGGAGTTAGTTCCACGGATTACCACCCGTGACCATACAAAGGACCTCAAAACTGATAAACTATACCCCGGCCACTGTTAATTCGGTAAGCTAAGTTAGAAAATCCACTCTTGGTTTTTATGAGAATATCTGACTTAGATAAGACATGAAGATCAAACAACGCATAATACACAGAGGTACATGTGGCACTGACATCGGAAACGTGAAGTTCAACACCAGTAGTATTTAAGGAGTGACAGTTGGGAAAACGAGCAGCGGCTTCATCGCGTAAGCAGGAAACGTCTGTGGCAAGATACAGGGAGTATTTACGGGAATCGGTAAATTTTTCAGCAAAATTTAAAATGTCTTGAATGACGCCTGCATCGCTGTAATAGCTTCTGATGTGGATACCGACTAACGTCTTAGTCCTGTTGTCTGTTATGTTGCCGATATAGTCAAGAAAATCCGTTTGGAAAGGCTGTTTAACCTTAAACAAAGTATGAAAAAGTATCGTTTTTTGAGAGCGCACTGGAAGTTGTAAGAGCCACGTAAATTTTTCCTTAAACATCGGATTTTCTGCAAGATATGTAAACATAATTGCGTTTGATGTTATTACTACGTTTCTGTCCTCCCACGGGTCATCGTGTAGGGTTTTCAAGAATTCTAAATCAGCAAAGTTTGGACCACGATAACTAACGTAATGCCGATCAGTTGAATCTCTATATGTGGTCAAACATTTTGACCAGTCATACATATTTGGTTCATAATATTTTGAAAGCGGGCATGGTTCAATAACATTGATAACAAATGTACGGCGAGACAGTACAGCCAGCAGGAATGATGACATAATTCCTCGAATACGATCATTAAGCCCAAAACATTTGTCCGTCTCTGCTGAACATTCATAGATTAAAAGTCGGTGACTGCAGTTTACTTCTGGAAAAGTGTATACTCCCAGGACTTGACTGAAGTTTAGAGCGTCAAATTTGATCAACTCGGGGTTCAAGGTAGACCCGTTTCTGTGCGGGTTGCTTTCCAGAAATCTTGACTTGAACTGCATGCGGCTTTTTAATGTGTAATGCCTGTACCATATGCGCCAAGTAACGAACACGATGAGCTGGAAAAAGAAGGGAGATGTTTTGTTTTTGGTAAATTCATCACCGAAACTCCGCATTTCACAAACTACGTTTGTACTTGTGATTACATATAACCTAGTAGCCTGGGCCCGGTTTCACGAAAAAGCTTAAGTCTGTTATTTTACTCAAATCCACCAACAGACTTATTTTCCGACTCACATTGAGTTTTTTTTTTTGAATTCCTGACGCATTTCACTAAGATTAACAGACTTATGTAACATTCTCAAGTCCTGTGTTGACACAACGTTTCAGATTCAACGGAGCAAAATAATGGACTAAAGTCTGTTACTTGACTTAAATAAATTTCTTTTGCTTATTTGAGTCTGAAACGTAGTGTCAACTCAGTATTTGAGAACGATATTACAGTCAGTTAATGTTGCTGAAATATGTCGCAAAAAATGAACTCAACTTAAGTCAGAACCTGGGACCGTTAGTAGATTTGAGTAAAATAAGAGACGTAAGTTTTTTCGTGAAACCGGACCATGGGCTCTGATCTAATCACTGTTTTCTTTTATAGATTCTGACATTAGTTTGTAAAAATGATAATTATTACAAAACAGATTGACAGTTTTGCCACAGCTCTGTATGAACTGTGAAAGGAGACCACACTATGCCTGTTTTTTTAACGATTGAAAGATCTATTGTACTTATCATCACGTTTATATGTGAAATGAACCGACCTAAAAGAGAATTACGTTTCATCGACCGATAAAGTTTTTAAAAACAACGAAAAAAAAAAGCATTTAAATCTAGACCTCAACGATTATCCGAATTATTGCGATCCCCGAACTGATATCAAATTGGCATAAACCGGTGATACGGTAAACAAATATTCGGTGCAACGTACGTTTTCATAGACCGTGGTGTTTTATTTTAGCGAACGTCCTTAAAACTTGACATTCACATCAAAGATTTGCTTATGATCGCGATGTCGTGTTACACATGCAATATATGTGTGTGTGTGTGTGTGTGTGTGTGTATGTGTGTGTAATTTCAGGAAGGGAGACTGAAATGTCCGAAAAGCGATTAAAAACGCTGTAAACTTGCCGTGTATGACTCCTGCAGACCGCGGACGCGAGGTCGCACGGTTTGCTGATTGGCAAGCTTTCAAAAAGACAGTTTGGTTTTGTTTATTTAAATTATTGTGTTCGTGGACTAGCTTTTGTTTTACATGTCTGTCAATCAGAAAACTTATTATTTTGAAAAAATAAACACATTAAGTGGCTTAGATTTGCAAAAAGAACTGGATACGGATACTTTAACACTCGTATCTCCCTTTTATGCGTTGAGTAACAGATTCTTCTTCTCTAATTTCTGGCTCTGAAGATAATCATAGCACATTAGCATATTTAATTGATCATGTTTCTGTGACCCTTTATGTTAGAGTCACATAACATGTGATACATGGAACCCAGCATGTAACTGCTATTAGGTGAATATTTCAGTACATTATTGCAAAATCAGCCCCGTTCAAGGTCTTTCGAACATTAAATGACAATTTTCAAATAAGACAGAATTTATTTAGAAAATTCCTCACTGTTTGAATGCTCTGTTTTATTTAAAAAATGCCATTCAATGCTTGAAAGATGTTTAACGATGCTGAATTTGGAGTACTGTACAGTGGTAAGCACCGAATAGCAGTAACATGCTGGCTTCAATGTTTCATTATTTTATGTGACTCTAGATTAAAGGGTCAACGAAACATGATGAATTAAACATGCCAATGTGTTATGATTACTTTCAGACATAGCAAAAATGAGGAAAAATGTGTTTTTCGACTCATGAAAAGGAAGAAACTATAAATACGTTACAAGACCGAATCTGGTTCTTTTTGCAAATCTAAGCCACTATTTTTTTTTTTTTTTTCAAATGATAAGTTTTCTGATTTACAGACATGTAAAACAAAAACTAGACTACGAAGACAAAGTTCTATTTAAACAAAATAAAACCAAAATGACCGTTTTTAATTGTTTTTCGGGTATTTCGATTGACCCCTACCTGAAATGAAAAAAAAAAATGCACATGTAACTCGTCATCATGAATCCTAAGCAAAACTTTGACTTGAACCCCCAAACCCGTGAATGAATGATTAGAAGTGGGTTATGCTGGATATTTTGTGCACTGCATAGGGATGCCCCACAACATTGTGGCATGCAAAAGAAGACATAAAAGTATGTCTGTGTTGTGCATAATATCTTAGTGCAAAAACTGTTCGGTTAGAAATTTTGTCCAGTATAGAAGTATGACCCAAATAACTTCAATTTCATGGTCGCTTTTGTCTGTAGTGTTTCAGCAAAGCAGACAGTGTAGATCAAAGATTAGGCTGCACGTTTTATGCAGCCTGATCTTGATCTACACTGGCCGCAAAGGCAACTATAGTCGTGAAAGGCGCTTTAAGGGTTCGTGTGTATAGCCGGTTTTGCGGCACACTATACCTGAGGGCGTCGATGACAGACATACAGCACAGAAACTATTTCGGATGGACAAACTTACAAACAGATAGACACAAAGTAGCACCTACAGTCTGATTTCAAGGTGCCCCCTTATTTGGGGCATATAAATGAGTGAAATTTTCAAGTCGATTATAAAAACCCAATCTTTGCTATTCTATAGGGTTTTTTTTTGTGTGTGTGTGTGGGGGGGGGGGATATCTCCATATCGAACAGTGTAGGACCAAGATCAGGCTGCACGTTCTGTGCAGTCTGATGTTGATTTACACTGTCCGCAAAAGGCCAGTGAGTCGCGTTTAGCAGCTTCAGGGTTAAAATAGAAATTATGGTTTGCACATAGATCTACTTGTAAATTTTTTTTTTCCTAATAGAAAATATTATTTTCATATACAGTACATGTAATTTCCACATTCTAAGTTAAAAAATATTCGATACAACCAGATCGAATTAAAAAAAATCGAAAACTAGAGCTGTTCGATGACGACGTTGGTGCATCTTTCTTTAACGATCGAAAGATTTATCTTATTTATCATCGCATTTGTACGAAATGAACCGACCTCTTCTACGTTTCATCGACCGAGAAAGTAAAACATTTAGATCGAGACTTCAACGATTGGAATTCACATCAGACAATTTTAGACTGAGTGGCATTGCAGATACTCCGGCAAACAGCTACACAGACAAAATGTTTCTGGATCTTTGTAAAGACTTAGGTACATCCTTAGGCGAATCTGATATACATCGTGGTGGAAAACCAAATGGCCCCAAACCCAGACAAATCATTGTAAAATTCACATCCAATCGAGCCCGTTAAAAACATTACAAAGTGAAGACACAGCCGAAAAAGTCTCAGAGAAGTTTTACGTATATTTTTGAGGTGGGGTGCGAAGCATCCAAACTCAGATTTACCATGTGGGAAATTGAACCTAAAAAATCTGATTCTGGGGTACCTAACATTGCAAAATTATTACCCGGAAAAAATAGTACTGTTAAGAAAGCACTGCATGCACTTTGGCATCAAGGCATAGCTATACCGTTAACAAAAGGGGATCTTACACGACTTGGACGATAAATATGTAAACAAATACACCATTATCATAACAAAATTTTAAAAAAGAGTGCTAAAACAGACTACCATGAGGCACGCGTAGGTATACGCGTTTATGTTTCAGTTCCACCAAATTGCGTCAAGAAGCGTCAGCAAGTGCCGTGGAAAGCTTAGAAGCATCATGGGAACTCTTGTGCTAATTTCTTCGAATGGGATTGCTTTATTTGTCAAGATATTGCTTAATAATACTTCTCACATCGTTTTATTTTGACATTCCATTGAACCACCCTCCCCACAAAAAAAGAGTATAATTTGTCTATTTGCTCTGAGATTTTTCGCTTTGATTATGTATATGGTAGCGGTGTCCGATGATCGAGCAATTTCGGTATTCGTTGATAGACCAATGGAGCTTCAGCGGCCTATGGTATCTCCATCTAGTTTAAGTATTGTGTGTAGTCTCAATATTGAGACATTTACGATGCTTCTTTTCATGTTTGGACATTTACTGTGCACAGCACCGTCTTTTGAAAGTCCATCGTGAGTTTTCCGATAGCAAAGCTTCAGCGCTGCACTGACTTCCTGTTTCGTCGGTTTAAGCTGTATTGCTGCGAAATGCAATTGAATTTTAGTGACACACATAACCAGGGACAAATTATTTATGAAATAATCCTAGACTTTCTATCGTGGTTTATCGCTCAATACATGGATTCGTGGAAGTCGATATTTGACCAATCAGGTCATCGCATTTATTTGGCCCGATGTGCAGCCTTGCTGTCTGCTATTTCGGCTCACAAACAAGCGACTGTTAATGATGGAGAAGTGCGATATTATGTGTGTTTAAACGCTTGAATTTTAGGAAAAAGTTTAAAAGATGTGCTTTGCGATCGTGTACTGCATACGTGAGATATACGAAGAGATTACTAGTATAAGTTTGGATTATGATTATGACTGACAATGGGACATGAGACAAGAGTTTCGATCAACGCTACATTACGCAGTGGATTCATCAATGTTAGTTTTTTCTTTCCTCTGAAACTTTCCGAAAAAAACTTAAACTCTGTTACAGTGGAAAACAGAGGTAAAATATATGAAATACTAATAAAAGAAAGTACGTTCACTCAAATAGCTAATCTTGTTTAATAACCTCTGCACATCCAGAAGGGACACGTGTCATTAGTGTTTCAGTTTGACGTTAACATTAACCCTTGGTGCGTGAAGAATGCTGAATGTGAAGATACAGATCAGAGTACAAAAAAAAATGCAGTTTATTCTTGGATTCAAACCATCTGCTACTCAAATTAAGTACATTTACGTGTATTATTTACTGAAGGTACATGTAGATTTCAATTATGAAACAGACTAAGTTCTGTTTTGTACAGTTTTGGAAGTTCAGCTCAAAACGGAACTTATGTTAATTAAATCAGCTTTTGACTTAGCATATTTAGGTGGATTAGCACATCTGCCATTTCAAAGGGTATGTCGGTAAACTGTTAACTGATAAGATGTGTGTTTGATTGCCGCTGTAATCCACTCGACCACCCGTTGTCTACAGTATATCATAAGATAAACTACCGCCAATGATATTAACAATTTTGTTAAATGACAGCACACTTTACACTTTTTAAAATCATCAGGCAACCATTTTCCCTTAACTTGAAATTTAAACATTTCTCAGACTTCCACCTCTCTGTTGAATGAGACAATCTATAAACATTTCAAAATACTTGTAATTTAGTGTAATTTACCATCGAATACGAGATGTTGAGACAACCTAACAAGCCTTAGAAAAATATTAATCATCTTTAATTCTATTATTTTAAAGCAAAAATGAGGATTATGAGGTGTTTCATTCTTTCTCGTAGAATTTCAAAACTTTGTTGGCACATGTATTACATTGTCCGTAGCCCAAGAAATTTACACTTTTTGTACAAATCCTTGCATAAATAAGTTCAAGTATCCGTATATTTCTTGCCGAGAATCCATCATCGGCAGAAACATATGATAAGGAATATTTTTCCGGAATTTAATCAAAGAAACAGTCATGACAGCACGATTTAAGCAGCCTTTCTGCTATACTGTGCATGCATTTACTGCGCTTGTTTGTGAGCCCTTAACGACGGTAACCAAGGAAGTCGCTTTATCTCATCGCCACGGATCCATGTATAAACCACGGTTATGAGTTATGAAGCACAATAAATAATCCATGAGGGCAATAGCCCGAGTGGTTTATACATTGCGCCTAATAACCACAACCGTGGTTTATTGAACGATAAACCACGATAGACAGAAGACTCTAACATGAACAAATCTTGATAAAAGGAAAACAAGTTCATACTTAGTGTACAAAAGTGGGTATTGAAGGGTATTGTATTGGTCATTACAAGCTTGACAGTGCTTACAAAATCAAGGCTTAATACTGGTTTTACTTTCACAGGTTTCGTGGTCGGCTCTTGACGATTTGAAATGTTACTGGGCATTGCATTTCGGGAGATGCAAGTACCTAAGTTACGCGAAACTAACTAACTAACTAACTAACTAACTAAAATATTGATAAATTAAACTGTAGTTGCGATTAAGTCTGCTAGGTAAACTCCACATCGATCGGTCCGATTCTTATACACAACATGACAGAACAAGATTTTTAGTAAATGAAGTAATTTACAATACCTTTAGCCAATACATGAAGCTAAATTGTCGGGGAAAGGTTAACAGCAAGAAACTATTTCGTGCACAAATGATGTTATAAATTCATTTCTTAGAGCGCCAAATAACAAAAAACACAACGACTGCTGCTTTTTTCTTCTCGTCTGATGGGATTCTACAGCAGCAAAATTGTTTTCCGACCTCTTTACATCGTCACTCGCCAAATAGAGCCCTTGATTTTACTTCGTAACTGGGCAATTGTGCGCATTTTGTCATTTTGTTTGCACCGCATGTCAAGTTCGCGCAAAGCATTATGGTCGACTGGAACAACACGAATTCTCTCTTAGAGCTTAATGAGCCAGACGGGTTTGACCAACGTAACTGTATATTAAATTTTTTAGCTCGTTTACTTACTTTTGTTATGATTAAAAATTCAGCGTCTAAAAGTACTGGCAATTCCTACAACACGTAGATGGGTACCCATGTTGAGGTGAAGTTTTTGTAAACCTTCCTATCTATCGAAACAATAACATGAATATAAAAATTGCTTACGCTGATGGATATCCATCTGAAAACCCGAATTGTCCATCTCTTCATTAGTATTTTTAATATTGTCTCCCTGTTTTACTTCCTTTTCTAGCTGTAAATGTAACGTGTTTGAACCAAGGCAAATCTTTAGAGGACAAAATTTAAACATATATCCAATTGAGCCATGCTCTGTGAAAAGGGAGCTTAATGCATCTGAGAAAGGTATCGACCAGGTCAGCCTGCGCAGTCCGCGCAGGCTGACCTGGGCCGAAACTTTCCGCTATTGGTAAATTTTCTGCTTGTCCCAGGACCAGTGTACCTCATGATTAAGCTGGTTGTTAAAAAAATTGGCTATTATGGATAAATAATCATGTGATGGCTTGATTGGTATCATGCATCACGGAGATACATTAAGCCTCCTTTTGCCAGAGCGTGGCTCAAATGTAATGATAAATATGTTCAGCAGTTGCTGAAATCTGGCACGTGGCGAAAACTCAATAATTCGACGCTTTGTCATTAACGATCGTAAAAACAACAGGTGTTCTGTTGCCGTTGCATGTACTACTACGTTCACTCCCTTTCACACGACAAAACGCTGGACTGCTCCAAATTAACCTTATCCTGCTAAATAAGTGAAACGAAACTTTCAAGTCGATAGTAAAAACCAAGATTTCGCAATTTCAAAGGTATTTTGCAGCCTGGTCTTGGATCTACGCTGTCCGATATGGAGATACCAATGAAATAGCAAAAATTAGGTTTTTACAATCAACTTGAAAGTTTCCTTTCATTCACATAGCAGCTTAAGGGTTAATCCCTAGAGCGTCTTTAAGAACCGAAGCTGTATTTGTGGTCAGTGTAGATCAAGACCAGACTGCACTTTCTGACCTTGGCTCTAAACTTGCCGCTTTCGAGGGGCAATCTGACAAAGAACGACCCCCAATAGCGGCCGAAGGTAAACAATACGGGCATTAAAATGCATTGGAGTTTAAACCATACCTTTTTAAAAGTATGGAAATTATTGTGACGATGACAATCTGTTATTCTACATTCGGTCCAAGTGTTAGTCGCTGGCAGAGAAAGGAATAATGTACAGAGCGATATGGCAACTTTTGACCTGCTGTAATTCATTTTTCCGACAGCGACTAAGGCTTGGACCGAACGAACAATTACGGATTGTCATCTTCACAGTAATCCAATACTTTTAAATGGTATGATCTAAATTTAAATACATTTTAACATCCGTATTGGCTACTTTTGGCCGTTATTGTGGCTTTAAACAGCAACTATTTGGGCGCAGGTTCCTAGCTGAATATCTTTGTTTTGTTTATTTTCAGCATTATGAAACGGACCTTTTCTGTCTGACTATGCTACGAAGTAGCGGACAGTGCAGAGCAAAATGGAGTCTGCACAAGCCGTACTATCTTAACCCTTATCCGGCTACATAAGTAAATGAAATTTTCAAGCCTATAGTAAAAACAAAAAAAAAAATGAAATTTCAAAGGCAATGTTGGAGGAAAGATCTATGTCTCCTTATTGGACAGTGTATATCAAAGTGTAGATCAAAGATCAGGGTGCGTATTCACCAACCATTCTTAAGAACGTTCTTAGACTTATTCTTCAAGATTTTCCAAGTTTGAAAGTAACACACCTTCTGATTGGCTAAACCATTTGGTTTAGCCAATCAGAAGTTGTGTTACTTTCAAATTTAGGAAATTCTCGAGAACAAGACTGGGAACATTCTTCAGAAAGGCTGGTGACTGTGAACCCAAACTGCACATTCTCTGCACTCTGATATTGATCTACACCGCCCGCAAAAGGTCGGTGAGTCGCGCTTAGCAGTCTAAGGGTTAACTTGTCTGCGAAACAAGCATAACAGCACTCCTAACTCTTCAATAAATGACATAATTCCATACCTCCCGAAACTGAAGGCATTTGCAAACAACAAAATAAATGTAACTCAAAAATTAAAATTTCTATTTCGAAGAGTAGAAACAGGTGGGAAAAGAAGAAAATGCTGATTACCAGCCTTTTCTCCTTTTTCCACAGTGTTTTCTGAAGTTGCCTTCTTAAAGACCGTTAAAACTCCAGATTGTTTGGTAGGTGAAGGAAAAAATGAAATTGAAAGTATTTGCAGACAACAAACGATTGGATTTGTCGTTGGACAGGTAGAAAATATTTTGAGAAAAGGAGAAAATATTTGTTCTTTGCAAGTGTAGAGAAACTGGCCAGTTACATTCTGCAAAAATGGTTCGATTTTCAAATGGGCGTTTTAACAACGAAATGATCAGGGCTTTTCCCCCCCTTGTTCTCCCCTGGGCCTTTTCTCCTTTACTACAATGTTTTCGGCCCTATCAGAGACAAACCAAGCCACACTTAAATAGTCATGTGCAACTCTGTTCAATCTTGTCGAGTCTGAAAGGGTTATTAAATTGTTCGTGCACGAGCCAGTGCGTCTAGACCACACTACAGAAAATGCTGTCTGGTCGTTGTTTTGTGAGATAATCTGGTCAACATAAATGAGTCATACCCTGGCAAGAAGGGGTTTACTGCATCTCTGTAGTGCATTTTACCAAGCAAGTCATCACATAATTATGAACAAAAGAAAATTCATTTTGTCTAACAACCGGTTGAATCCTTGGGCATGTAGAAAATTGATTTCAGTAAGTTTTGTTGTAGAACCGAGGGCTTAACTGTCTAGTTATTCTTGTCAATAACAAACTTCAAGATGTTCCTCTTACAACTCCATGGCTTTTAGAACTTTTTGCTAACACGTCTGTTCTCTTCTACTGTCGTTCTTTGTCTGACGGATTAGTCGCATGATGTTTTCACAGCGAACCCCGCCAAACCAACCAACCAATAAATGCCGCTCTTACGTAATATACCAAAACATACATACCTGCAGGGGTATTTTACCACATTCCCCCTCCCCCCTGTTTCATAGGCCGCCCCTATGTGGGTCAGTTAGCCTCCTGCACCCCAGGTCCTTTGGGTAAGCTGTTTTGGATTAACCTATCAAGGCCTTTGGATGATCACTTGGCCCAATTGTCATCTAGGTCCTATCAGGTCTTCTTGTTCTAAAGCCCTGGAAGATGGCCAGTTTTATTCTGTGCCATTTAGGGTCTTAGAGGTTGTCCGAGTCGGCTTCACTATAAAGCTGTAGGTTTTTATGGCTCATTTCAAACCAATGCAGCCACGTAGATTTCATTTGCCCATTTATATACGAGACAAACGTTTCAAAGAAGCCCATTTTGGACATGCAGATATTTTCTCTATGGCATGGTCAAAATACACGGCCATATAATTTGTGTCCATTTTGATACCCGTAGCTCAAGACCGCTGATGTAGGTACGAGCTTGGCAACGTCCCCTACATACGCTGGAGTGTATTTACCAACTCCTTTGGCACCCAGGTACTGTGGGTCAGTCTCCATCAGAATACGGTACAAAAACATGTTACTTGGTGCTTCCCTTTGGTCGGCTTTTAAAGTAGCCACCTTTGCAGAAAAAGTAAAGTAAATTGTACAGAGTGTGGGAAGGCGTCAATCCATTTCTTGGCCATACTCCAATCAGCTTGAAACGTGTGGAGACGGATTCTCTGGTATCTTGAGCAATACTGCTTGAAGAAGTTAAGGCAACTTCCGTTTGGCTTGGTTACTATATAGTCCTCCTTTGTTCATCTGATAAGGACTATGAGCACCAACCCTGTTGTGCCAAATTTCAAAACCCTCTCCAAGGCTTTTGCCTGACCGTTCCAAGTAACATTTATACACCTTTTGGTGGTTCTTTCTCTTGTTTCTGCAGCTTTTCTACTTGTACAAAAGCTCATCCCAATCAACAAGATCCAAAGAAACATTCTTAACTGTTACCACTACATGTCCACAATCCACCATGGTACGTATCTCAGCATGTGTTACACCTATGGCCTACACTGTTCTTAGGGAAGCTGCTTTGTCAACTAACAGGACGATATCCACAGTTTTGACAAAGTCACTCTAGTCTGTATACTTTTTCCTTGCCCTGTGTTGCACTTTCATGTCATACTGGGTTCTTCAAACCAGCGAGTAGTTTGCCCCTGTGGATGTTTGAAGTTCAGCAACCATGTGAGGCTACTGTGATCTGTCCTAACTAAGAAAGGGCGGCCTAGTAAATAGTGCCTGAATTGCCATGTAAATTTAAACTACTGCCAGCAATTCCTTCCTAGTTACACAGTATCTTTTTTGTTCAGGCGGCAGAGCTACACTGGCATAAGCAATTACCTTGAATTACCTTTTCCTGCCCATTTTGTAATTGCAACTGCTCAACCCCTATCGCGAAGTCAGATGCATCTGTGTCCAGTATGAACATGACCTCATTGTTAGGGAGTGACAATACTGGTGTAGAAGATAAAGCAAGTTTAATCTTCTCAAATGCTTCTTGTTGCTCAGCTTCCCACTTAAAAGCTTTCTTTCCCGTAATAGCATAACGGAACAGCCAAAGATGCGTAATCTTTGATAAAAAATCTATGATAATTCACCAGACCTAAAAACTGTTCCACTTGACGTGTGGTTTTTGGGATAGGCCAGCCTTGGACTGCTTTAACATAATCATCCTTCATATGTAATCCCTGGCTTGATACCCATCTTCCCAAGAATTCGACTTCTTTCTGAACAAGTATATATTTGGAAGGCTTCAGTTTCAGACCATATTTTCTGAACCTTTTGAGTACTGATCTTACATTAAGAAGATGATCGTCAAACTTTTTCCCAAGAACAATTATGTCGTCAAGAAAAGCTAGTACAGAATCCCACGTGAGACCCCTCAGAACTAGGTTCATAACTCTAGAGTAGGTCGCTGGCGCATTGCAAAGACCAAAAGCCATCTTTACAAATTTGTACAACCCACACTTGGTAATAAAGGCAGTTTTTTCCTATCTTTCTCAGCTTTCTTGGTCTGCCAGTATGCCGAGTTTGCATCCAGTTTTGAGAACCAAGTATTGCCTGCCAATGTATCTAGACATTCGTCTATTAACGGCAATGAGTATACGTCCTTGACAGTAAGAGCATTCAAGTCTCTATAGTCAACACACCATCGCACATTACCATCCCTTTTTCTAACTAAAACGGGCGCTGATGCCCATTCTGAAGCAGATGGTTATATTACACCAGCCCTTTCCATCTTGTCTAAGTGAGCTTTTTCCTCACTAGCAAAACTTACAGGTGTTCTTCTCATTCTTTGTTTAAATGGTTTTGAGTCACCTATATCAATTTTGTGTTCAATTTCCGTGAAATTACCAAGATCAAACTCATCTTTGGCAAACACGTCTTGAAATTCACAAAATAATCGTTTAAGTTTTGCTTGCTCTGGATCAGAAAGGCTGGTAATAGATTTTTCCCACATTTTTTCCCAAATGGTCTGGAATTTGTTCGGAAATAGATTCCGCATTTTGTTTAACTTCATGACCGGAATCAACAACAGAGCTTATTTCTTCTGCATTTCCTTGTTCTGTAGCCTTCTTAAGCCTTTTGTTTCTGTCTGTTGGATTCACCACAGAGACTTTTGGCTTCCTCCCGTCTTTATATATAATACTTGTGATTAAGAGACCGGGATTATCCTTTGATTCAAACATAAACTCATCTTTCAAAGACTCTGATAATTTACATTCCACCAGTCGGACCGAGTTGGGTGGTACTACAACTGACTTGGCGACAAAACTCTTGACACCCGAGTTACACGTTCCCTATTACCAATATCCATTGGTACTCTCTCCCCTCCTATCAGAAGGCAAGACTGCAGTATTTATATTGATCTTTCTTCCATGTATAAGATCAAATCCTAGCAACATTTCATCTTGAACTGGAGCAACATATATGTCCTCTTTATATATTTTGTTGCCTTACTGCATGGTTACAGGTCCTACGATATAACCTTTCATGGTCGTATCTCGCCCTGCAGTATGTAATACTGCATGCTTTTTAATTGGTGGTTTCCATGTTAATTTTTCGTTAACTTTGTCTGAGATTATAGTGACCTCAGCAGCAGAGTCTACAACCGCCCTAACAGGGCTCGATTGGACTTTACACGTTACTGTAAAAGTTGAACAAGAGCGAAGTCTGCATACAACAACCTCCTTATTATTGTCAACTTGTACATTACCCGTGTTTGAACCTTGCAGGGACAGTTCCTCAAATTGTTTTACACACGCGTTAAAAGCTTCGCCGTATGTTTCAGCCTCATGAACTGATGAATTCAACAGACTAGATTCTGTTGTTGAACCATCAGAGTCTTCTGAAGAGACTGGTTCTTTTACCCTGAGCCCAATACTCAGTTGACTTGGTTCATCTACAAGGCCCTGTTCTGATTGGGGTGAAAGTCGGCCTCCTTCATCAAGCCTTGTTCCTTTAAATCTTCCTCTTATGAGTCTACCTCAAGGAAGTTTACCCTTTTTGTAGAATTGGGACAATCTTTTTTGAAATGCTCCTTTTCTTTGTACAAAAAGAGTCACTCGGGTTCCTTCTAGGTGACCTTGACCTAGTTCCCTTTCACTTAGAGGCTCGCGCATTCCAGCAAAAGCCTGGAATCCCACAAGAGCTACCCTATCTGCCCATTCTTGAACTGACTCATCAGCTCTTTGGCGCAGATTGCTAAATTCTATCCGAAAAGATTCTGGCAAGTCTGACATGCCAAATCTTTTCTTCATTTGATCCACAACATCGAAATATTCAAGGTGTGGATTCCTCTCAACTAACATAGCGAAATATTCGCTAGCTTTACCCTGTAAACAATAGCACAGGTTGTATTTTCTTTGTGTTCCCGTCCATTGCTGTTCATCCGAATAAAATGTAAATTTCGTGAAGAACGCATTCCACGAACCAGTACCATCAAAGAAAATATTTCTCGGCACACCAGATGAATGAGCATAACGTTGATACTCTCGTTCAGGCCAATTTGGTTTGCGCCAGTTATCTGGTATCTGGGGAAAACTCTGAAACATACCCCGGGGCGGAACTTCTGGCGTAGTCTCCGTCGGATATACATTTTGCCTGGGCGGCGCGCGCACATCACTCATGTAACCTTGCCTCCATGAGCTTGCAGTGTCACTTTGCCCCCATTTACTTGGACTTCCATACTCACTCACCTCACTGTAACTAGAATTTGACTTACATGGGGTCAATCTTTCATGTGGAGTGAAGTCTATCGCATCCATCATTTCCCTTGTGACCTTGAGATAAGGAATCTTAGTTAACATATCAGGGGTAATGCTTTGTTCTGCCTTTCTTATATCAAGAATTCTCTCAGCAGTTCTTTCCCCAATTCCCTTGATTTGCATAAAGTCCTCCAGTTCACAAAAATTAACTGGAACTTTCTCCATTTTGGATAAATTTGTATGGTTAGCTCGGTATACAATACAAATTTATATGCGTGTAAACACCATGCAAATAATTTGAATGCAGAGCTAATTTAAAGTTGTCCGCTTTCAGAGCAAGTCAGACAAAGCCCACAGTTCGCTTATAAATGAAGTTAAACTAAACACAATTTGTTAAACAATGCTTTCAATTCACAAAAATATGGTGATATTTTGAATAAGCAGCCTAAAAATATTGTCGTTAGCAAAAATAACAAACTTGTGTTTTCGGTGCTGTCAGTGCTTTGAATTCAAATTATACGTCAATGAGTAGCACGGATGGAATCAGGATGAAAATTCACTTTACACCAGCCGGATTTAAAGGATGTAATTCCGCGTCTATAGTCCGCTTTTCAGTTTAAGTCGGACTTATTCTTTTTCTCAACTCTTGTCTCCTAGCTCTTTTCCTGAAATAGGGCGGCCACGTGTCACGATGTTTCGAAGTTCAGGGCAGGGGACAATTTCACAATACAGAAAAGTGAGAAAATTGCTCGCAGCGCCACTGTTGTAGAACCGAGGGCTTATCTGTCTAGTAATTCTTGCCAATAACCAACTACAAGGTGTTCCCCTTACAACTCCTTGGCGTTTAGAACTTTTCGCAAACACGTCTGTTCTCTTCTACAGTCGTTCTTTGACGGATTAGTCGCATGATGTTTTCACAGCGAACCCCGCCAAACCAACCAACCAATAAATGCCGCTCTTACGTAATTTACCAAAACATACATACCTGCAGGGGTATTTTACCATAGTTTTGTCTCTCTTGAATCTGCCCATAACAGCGACAGACTGATTAAAGCATAGATCTACAACTACTAAAAGAAATAAAATTGTCGTTTTAACAAAACGACGACAAGACTGACCAAAAAAAAAAAGCACACTTTTAAAATGTTTACTCTTTTTTCAATATTTCGTCTTACGCCTTTATCAAGAAATTCAACATGAAAATAATACCCTCTACATTTTGTGACAATTTTTACATCACTATTATTTACAAACTAAAATGACGTCATTTAGTGCTCTGATGGTTTTTGGCTTTTTGACGTCGTTTAGCGCCAAAACGTCTCTGTAATACTGCTGATAGGGTTCTAAAACTGTTTTTCACATTGCAGCCATTTGGTCGAACCGTTGCTAACTTCTGGATCCATATTCGGCCTTATTTTAAGTGCCGCTCTATCTTTTCTACCCCATGTAATTTCTCTAAAACAGCTATTGCTGCGTCCTTCTCTGAATGGCATTTCATACCAAAGTGCAGATTGATTGGTTTGTCTTTCTTGAGTTTTATGTCTCGGAGATGCTCTGTCATCCTAGCCTCCAATTCCCGCTCAGTTTCCATACACAATATTGCGGGTACGGCAGGTAACATCTGTGACGGGCTTGTATACAGTCTGCCTTTCGGTGTCATGAACTTTCTCCCTGTAGATCATATTGCACATTCCACAAGATCTGGCTTACAGTTTGTTATTTTAAAGGCTTTATTTGTTTTCCCATGAATCAGAGCATCGCACAGGTTCGTGTCTCTTTTAAATGCCACTTAGGGCGGATCCTTGAAAATGTCTTTCATTTTGTCTGAATGGTGAAGTACCTTCATGTGTTTCCTATGTTATCAACATTCGGTAGGAGATTTGAATATGTCATCACTAAAGGGACTCTTTTGTCATTTCTTTCTCTTTTGTATTTATTTAATAATTCTTTAATAATTCAGATCAGTCTAATCTATCCACCCTCTGTAGTTGAGACTCAATCAATTTACCACTATATAAAAAAAGAAAGCCGACGTCGTGACTTTACCGAACAAAAACAAGGGGGGGGGGGGGGGGCGGGGACAATTCAAAAGGGATTTGGAAATGTCTTTTCATATTGGCTTTGAAGTACACCCGAGTACAAAAGTGCCACACTCTGGCAAAAAAAAAAAAAGGTTTTAGTGCATCGTCGTGATCCACAACACCAAGCAAGTCGTTGCATAAGTCTTGGTCTATACAATCCATTTTTATCCACCCACTGTATCATGAATAGACTAGTCTTTGGACACACAGAAGATTGATCAATAGCAAAATGTTTCGACACAGATCAGCATGGACAGACTACGCAGGCTTACCTGAGTCGACACTTTTTGCAGATGCATTAAGTCCCTTTTCAAGGACCAGTCTACCTCATGATTAAGTCAGTTTTTAGACAAAGTGGATTTTATTGGTGTCTAATTATGTGATGACTTGCTTGGTGCAATGCATTGTGAAGATACATTAAGCCCCCTTTTCACAGACCATGGCCCAAATGTAAATGCAAAATAAATTTTCTGCTTTGTTCACTAATTATATAATGTCAATATTGTATAAATATGAGCCGTGGTCTGGCAAAACGGGCTTTAATGCACCTGCGTGATCCACGATAGCCTACCAAACAAATCATCATTTAATTATGGATCCATAAAATTCATTATAGATAACAACCTACTGAACCATGAGGTACACTGGTCCTTTGACATACAGAAAATTGACCAATAGCAAAAAGTTTCGGTCCAGGTCAGCATGTGCAGGCCGAGGCTGAGTCGATACTTCTCGCAGATGCATTAAGCTAGCCCCTTTTCACAGAGCATAGTTCATATTTTATTTATAGCAGTTGATGGATGGAAACAAATTGGAACTTATTCCATTTTCGATGGTCTTCACTAAGATGAGTCACGCATGTACCATTTTACCTTTTCGGCGATGTCATGTAGCAAAGTAACGGATGCCTTTGGAAGAACTGGTTAAGACACTCCAGGGTAGCATGGATAGGGGCATTAGCGAAATAATTGAAGTGGTGTTGAAAATGGCGTTAACGCCATGCAACAAACAAACAAACAAACGATCGAACCGGCTTTTGCGTACAATTTATTGTTGTGGAAGGGGAGCTGCTACTGCTCATTAGTAGAAATGCAACAACTACATTATTGCTACCGTTGTCGATACAGTTATTCCATTCAAAGAGTTGCTCCGATATTATTTTTCTGATTGTTTCTCTCTTCGCTTAGCAGAGACAAAAACACGCTAACCTCTGAATCGCAGATTCCACGGTCGGATTTCGAGTCGGCAATCCTTAACTTGTCCCCTCATTTTTTAAGTATGGCGTTTGTTCGGTTTCACTTGAATCAGCGTACAACTAAGGTGTAATCGGAGTAGGCCTACTCTTACAAAAATCAAATCAAGTCCGCCTTAAGTGACCAATAGCAGCTATTGTTACATCTCGGTTGTAGGAAAGATCAACAAAATGGCGGATTCCATGGTGTTGAAAATGCACAAATAGTGAATAGTCCAAAGCTTTATTTCGGAAGATGCCTCATTATATCTGAAACTGGTAAAATTTACATGAACAAATTGCCCTCTTTTTCTTGTAATATGGTGTTTTCAATCCACCAAGAAGGTTCTCTAGTTTGGTATCGATTGTAATTTCAAATGACAATGGTATTCGGGTGGAAAAAGATTCGGACTCAAGAAGATTCGGCCCAATCCAAAAAGAGGAGAAGATTCGGACCCAAAGAGATTCGGCCCACACAGGAAACGATTCTGCCCAATCAAGAGAATGATTAGGCCCCAATTGTAGATTATGTTTATTGTATCGATATTATTGTGTTCACTTATTGTTATGTAACAATTCAAGATTTATCTTCAAAGAACTTTAAACAATTTTGACTGAAACTGATTCTTTCATAGTTTGAGGGTAAAATTTATGCACACCTGGTCGTTAAGTACTTATAATTGTTTTGGTTAATTTTGGGGTTGATTTTTATCTTATCCCTTACCATGCCAAACATATATTTACGCTTTTACTCAGTCTCCCACTGATTGCAGATCACAATACATTTACGTTTTGAGGATTGAATGCAAAACTAGCCATGGTCAGAGTAAATATACAAATGTATAAATGGAAATTTACCACTCATCTGTTAAATAAATATTCTCACGTGATGCTATCTATAAAATATCACCAAGACCTCTTCAATAGACAAAAATATCTTGGGATGTTCTAACAGCAATGCACAATTATTCATTACGAAAATATGGTGGCAGTTAGGATGAATGTCAACAGGGTTTTATAGTTGAATTATGGCATTAATGATTCTGCAGGTAAGAAGTTGGATTTTTCTGATTCAGAGAACAATAAAAATAATGTTTTTCAAAAAGTTGCCATGTTACACAATGAAGATTTGCAGCAGTCTGTGAATAATGTAGACTGTTTACTGGAAACTGTGATTGGGTGGGGAAAGGACAATACCAGCTCAATAAATATGCTGTTTACCACTGAACCTGGGATTGACAGCCCTCCGACCTCTTTTATTATCTATTTAACATGTTTTATAACAAACAGGCAAAATTTTTAGTAAAAATATATATTAAAAAGTGTGAAACTCTTTCGAATAATGTGTATTATAAAAATTGAAACTAGGAGTACTACTCAAAGTGTGAAATAATTTGTTTGATAAAGGGCCCCAATGTCTTTGAAAAGGTATTGTGAGTGAAAAGACAGAAAAGATTATGGGAAAAGGAGAAGAGGCTCCTTTTTCCACAATTTTTTCAAATGCCCTCTTTCTTAAGAGTCCTAAAAATTTGAGATTATTTGGTAAAGGGGTAAAACTCTGGTTTGTTTTGGAAAGGGTTAATACTTTCAATTTTGACAACTGCAGGTCTAAAATTATATCTTGTAGTAAAAGACTTGAGATATTTTGTTGTATTTTGCACTAACAGCCAAATTATCCTGTCAGTCTCTGTTATATATTCTATTGCTACCAGCACAAGATGGAAGAAGACAATTCATTTAGAACAACTTCTGATGCTCGGCAAGAAAAAGAGGATGTCGGTTTGGAAAGTAAGTTTCTTTACTCCTGTGTGTTTGTTTTCAGTTTAGAAGTAAGCCTTTTATTATTTCTTTACGTATAGATCTCAGTTCTCTTCTTGATGACAAAATTTTAGACTTGTCCTTATCAAAATTGTTTCCTCACGACAAATTGTATGCAGCTGCTGAAATGGACTGTCTTTAATAGAAAAATTTATTTTGTTTGTTTGTATGTTGTTTAACACCTTTTTCAATATTGTTATGCCCCACTTCGAAGAAGCGGGGGTATATTGCTTTGCACTTGTCGGTCCGTCGGTCGGTCGGTCCGTCGGTCGGTCCGTAGACCACATTTTTGTCCGGAGCATAACTCAAAAAGTATTTCAGGTACCATCTTGAAACTACATAGGTGGATAGATCTCATTAAGGAGAAGTGCAGTGCACAAGAATCATAACTCTGCCCATCTTATTTATGGAGTTATTGCCCTTTGTTGATTTTCATACTTAATTTTTGTCAGGAGCATAACTCTAAAAGTATTTCAGGTATCATCTTGAAACCTCATAGGTGGATAGATCTCATTAAGGAGAAGTGCAGTGCAAAAGTACCATAACTCTGCCTATCATATTTTTGGAGTTATTGCCCTTTGTTGATTTTCATACTTAATTTTTGTCCGGAGCATAACTCAAAAAGTATTTCAGATATCACCTTGAAACCTCATAGGTGGATTAATCTTATTAAGGAGAAGTGCAGTGCACAAGAACCATAACTCTGCCCATCATATTTTTGGAGTTATTGCCCTTTGTTGATTTTCATACTTAATTTTTGTCCGGAGCATAACTCAAAAGGTTTTTCAGATATCATCTTGAAACTTTACATGTGGATAGATCTTATTCAGGAGAAGTGCATTGCACAAGAACCATAACTCTGCCCATTATATTTTTGCAGTTATTGCCCTTTGTTGATTTTCGTACTTAATTTTTTTCCGGAGCATAACTCAAAAAGTATGTGAGGTAAAATCATGAAACCTTATAAGTTGATAGTTCACATAAATGGGAAGTGCAGTGCCCAAGAATTGTTAATTTATCATTAATAATTTTTGAGTAATTACCCTTTGTTTGTTTTTACACTTTGAACTTAACAGTTTATAATCACATGTTATATTTAGTATTGGATGCCATTAGGGGGGCATACATGTTTTACAAACATCTCTTGTTTCATTTATATTGAGGCAGCCAGTCCAACTATCCATGCTTATCCTGTAGTTCCTTTTACCAGTACTTCACACAATATTCTTCCCAAGTCTCTGGCTGCTTTACCACGTAACCATTGTCAAAACAACGATCAGCGGTGAGAGAGGAATGAGTCCTGTGGCAATGACTATCATCAATCCCCAGAAAGAAGTTCACTGAGCCTGGCATTTAAACCAGTGACTCCCCTGGTTTAACCCTTTCCCAAACGACAAATTTTGGACTGGTCCAAATTGAAAGAGTTTGCAGACGACAATTTTAAATTTGATGAAAAAGGCAGAAAGGTCTCAAAAAGGGTAGAAAACACTGTGGAAAAAGGAGAAATTGCTCATTACGAGCAATTTCCCACAGTGTTTTCAAAAGACTTGTACAGCAAACACGTGAAAACCTGGGCTTGTTTGGGAAAGGGTTAAAGTCTGTACACTACTAACTGTGCTACCTGACTTGGCTTTTAATTTTGTAAAACAAGCTCTTAGTGTACATTAGTGAAAATACCGATTTTATATTTTCTAACTCTTCAATTGAAGGTGGAAACAGTAGTTCCTGTGCACTAGTTCCCTAGGTAATCAGCATGTGCCACTCAAATAGAGGGAAATATATGATGTAATTTACTCTATATTTCTTGCCCTTTACGTAATATTGTAATATGTCATTGTTATGTGGGGGGGTACACTACGGGGAATTACCGAAAACAGCTGTACTGGATTTGATGAAAGTCCCAACAAAATAAGGGTCAGAAACATGAAGTTAATAGAATATTTGTTTTTTTTTTGGTGAAAGATCGAAATTTATTTCATCTCGTGAATATCATTGCCACTTGTAAGAAGTTTTACCAATGATGTTCACTCGATGAAATAAATTTTATCTTTCACCGAAAAAAAACAAATATCCGTTATTTATTAGGGCATTTTATTACAGAATCTACTGAATTCAGTGAAGCAAATGTTCAGAAACAAAGCATATCAAATACAGACGTTGGAGCTGCCAACCCCAAAGACAGTGCAGACATTGTAGACGACACAGCTACAAATGACACAAACTCGGACACTATTGAAGTCTCTCCGGTACCCAGCATCAAAAGTCTTGGAAGTGGTGACTTTGAAGAACCACTTACTCCGATAACGGATGTATCCAGTAAATCCGAAACCTCCAGGAGTCAGACAGGTTCAGGTATGTAACATTGAGTACTGGGAATTTGAAGTAATGACTTATTTTTGTCTTTTGGGTACTCCATGATTCAGTGGTCAAGGCTGGTCAGTGGTTAAATTTTTTGCAATTTAATATGCATAGTTGCAAAGTTGATTGTACAATTAATCCAAATTTGGTATTGCCCTTTAGGCCATGGGTTGTATTTTATATTATACCAGCTCTCAAATAAAGCATTCAAAGACAGAAAAATGTTTTTATCATGAATTATTTGATAAACACATTCAATATTGAAAACACAGCAAAACAATTGTTAACCCTTTATCACACAACCCAGAGTTTTAACAACTCTGAGGAAGGAGTCTTTTGAAAACATTGCAGGAAAAGGAGAAAATGCTGGTAAACAGCATTTCTCCTGTTCCCACAATGTTTTCTACCCTTCCCAAAACAAATATCAATTTTTCAGACACAATTATTTTGTCATCTGCAAATGTTTTCAATTTTGAATTCTGTCATTTGGTAAAGAGTTGAAAGAGGAATACTGGATTCATGACCTAGAAATCTATATCAAAACCATAATACTCAAACAGCGCTGACATTGTAGAAAATGACTTCAAAACAGAGTCTGAGTGTGAAGTAACTCATTCATCTATGGATAAATCATTATGGAAAAATTTCAGGCAAAACATTTTGACCCTGGGCCTTAGAAAACATCTTGAAAAGAGAAGCTCTTGATGGGACAAGCACTGGCCTCCATCCATGATGTTTCCCCCTAGAATAGTTTGAGTAGTACAAAATAGCACTGGAAGCAGATCAGAAGGGTTGCGCAATTATGGTTGCTTTCTGAAGTGTCTGTCCTGTTGTAGGACATCTCTGAGGAATCTTCACAAAGGCCCTCAAAATGTTTTAACACCCTCGTGCTTCACACTCGAGCGTTAAACTATTTTTCGGCTTCTGCAAATGTTAACAACAGAAAAAACGTGAATTAACCCTATGTTATAATTAGCTTGGCTGTTTTCTAAGAAAACGTCAAAGTATTGTCATAGCCCAGTCTTAGCCTGTGTCATAAATTGTGCAAAATCTCTGGCATTTTATAATATCTCTGTCATTTCTGAAAATGTTTTCTTCAAGCTTGGACTAGTTGTTAACCCTTTCCCAAACAACAAATTTTGGACGTCCAAATTGAAAGAGTTTGCAGACGACAATTTTAAATTTGATGAAAATGGCGGAAAGGTCTCAAAAAGGGTAGAAAACACTGCGGGAAAAGGAGAAATTGCTTGTTATGAGCAATTTCTCCTTTTCCCACAGTGTCTTCAAAAGACTTGTACTGAAGACACATGAAGACCAGGGCTTGTTTGGGAAAGGGTTAACTATCAAAAGAACCCACACAAGAGCATGTTACCATCAAGATATCTCTGACACAGTTATGCTCCTTTTTCTACTTTGAACTTCTCATGCAAAAACTTTGATATTATATAATATCTGTGTCATTACTGAAGATATTTACTTCAAACTTGGATTGCTTGTTAACTATCAGAAAAGGAGCCCATACAACAAGGGCAGGTAACCATCAAACTATTTTTGATAGAACTATGCCCCTTTCTGTGAAAAGCAACTGCATACAAACATTGGCACCTGCATGCAGTGCTCTTGTTTTTAGCTCACCTGAGCTTGAAGTGCTCAACGTGAGCTTTTGTGATCTTGCTGTGTCCGTCGTGCATCATCCAGGTTGTCAACATTTACTTTGTGTGCACTGTAGAGGCCATGTTTTCAGTCAGATGCTCATGAAACATGGTCAGAATGTTTGTCTTGATAAAATCTTGGACAATTTCGAAATTGGATCATATTGGGTCAAAAATTAGGTGACTGGGCTAAATCTTAGAAAAACCTTGTATGCACTCTAGAGGCCACATTTTCAGCCTGATGCCCTTGAAACTTGGTCAGAATATTTGTCTTAATGATATCTTGGACAAGTGTGAAATTGGGTCATGTTGGGTGAAAAAGTAGGTTGCTTGGCCAAATATTAGGAAAAGCTTGTGTGCACATTTTCAGCCTTATGCTCATGAAATTAGGACAGATTGTTTGTCTTGATGATATCCAGACAAGTTCGAAATTGGGTCATGTCTTGTCAAAATGTCAGTCACTTGGCCAAATCTTAGGAAAACCTTGTGTGCACTCTAGAGGCCACATTTTTAGCCTGATAATCATAACACTTGGTCAGAGTGTTTGTCTTGACAATATCTTGAACATGATCGAAATTGGGTCATGTTGGGTCAGAAAGTAGGTCACTGGGCCAATTCTTAGAATAACTTGTGTACACTCTAGAGGCCACAATTTCAGCCTGATATTCAGGAAACTTGGTCAGAATGTTTGTCTTCAGTGTATTTTGGACAAATTTGAGAATGGGTTACACTGGGTCAAAAAGTAGGTCACTGGGCCAGATCTTAGAAAAACCTTATGTACACCATAGAGGCCATATTTGCAGCCTGATACACATGAAACTTGGTCAGAATGTTTGTCTTGATGATATCTTGGACAGGTTCGAAATTTGGCCATGTCAGGTCCAAAAGTAGATCACTTACACTCATGTGTTTTACATCATTAAAACCATGATCTCTTCAGCTTTATCAACTGTAGATGACTTTACTCGGGTGAGCACTTAAGGGCTTATTGCCCTCTTGTTTATATCTATTAGGAAGAGTCACTCCCGGTAGCCAGTCTGATCATTCAGTGTCGTTGTCTAGTTCAGAGAAGAGCACTCCAAATAAGACCAGAAAGTCCACAGAAAGCTCAGGTAGGAGTTGTGGTCTATTCCTGAGGTATTTCTGTGCTAGCCAATAACTGTGTTCAGCAGCCGCCTGTATTAACCCTTTATCAAATGACAAAATTATGGACTCTACCAAAGTGAAAGAATGTGCAGACAATAAAGTGCATGTAGTGGAAATAATGATTAATTTCAGCCTTCGATAGAAAACCACAATGTTTTCTATCCTATGAAAGACAAATTTCATTTTTTGAGTAACATTTAATATGTTGTCTGCAGTTGCTTTCAATTTGGACCAGTTTAAAATTGTGTTGTTTGGTAAAGAGTTAATAATTTAGTAAATGGACAGATTTTTAATTTTTTCACATGTTTCATTCAATTCCCATTCGTATTTTAATATTCACTTGTATATTTTTCCCCACTCTCTATGAGGTATCCAGCTTGTCGATGTACACTGATCTAACACTAGGCATATACATGTATACTTCTCGATGAAAACTTACATTTGATAACATTTGGGCAAATGTTGATGTATCATAGAGTCATCTAAAATCCCGATACATGTACACCAAAGTTCGCAACCACTTTGTTTTTCTTACAAGTCATGTGAGGCCAATGGTGTCATACCATTAATTGATTTCGTTATCGTCTGCAAAAATCAAGCACTCAATGGAAAGAATGTATTTTAGACATGTCTGATTTGAAAGCATTGACAGGTGACAAATATGTTGCAGGTGATACATGTATGTCACTAATTTATAAAAGGACAGAA
Source organism: Tridacna gigas (assembly GCA_945859785.2). Taxonomy (NCBI): domain Eukaryota; kingdom Metazoa; phylum Mollusca; class Bivalvia; order Cardiida; family Cardiidae; genus Tridacna; species Tridacna gigas. Next base: position 33,640,517 of record OX244034.2, read on the forward strand.
AACATTGTGCGAGAAGGAGAAAATGGCATTCTCTCCTTTTCCTGCAATGTTTGCCAAAAAAATTCTTCTTAGGTATTGTTAGAACTCTGGATTATTTGATAAAGTGTTTATTGACATGTCAAAGTTACAGGAAGGCACAATGATTTAGAAAACAAAGCTGCCAAGTCACTTTCTGCAGCCAAAAGAGTGAGATTTCCTGTGCGAGCTAATATACAGTGGAAAAAAGGGGAAAAACTGGAGGCAATGGACTATATGCGTTCATGGTATGATTATAGAATATGTCAGTCTGCTAACCTTTTACCACACAACCCTGAAAAAGATGGGTTTTGAAAACATTGTTGGAAAAGGAGAAAATGCTGGTAACCAGCATTTTCTCCTTTTACCACAATGTTTTCTACCCATCAAAGACAAAATCATCATTTAACCCTTTCCCAAACGACAAATTTGGACTGGTCCAAATTGAAAGAGTTGGCAGACGACAATTTTAAATTTGATGAAAATGGCAGAAAGGTCTCTAAAAGGGTAGAAAACACTGTGGGAAAAGGAGAAATTGCTCATTATGAGCAATTTCTTCTTTTCCCACTGTGTTTTCAAAAGACTTGTACTGCAGACATGTAAAAACCAGGGCTTGTTTGGGAAAAGGTTAAGCGACATTTGTTGTCTGCGAGTACTTTCAGTTTGGTCAACTCGAAAATTTTGTCGTCTTTTAACCCTCTCCCAAACAAGCCCTGGTTTCCACGTGTTTGCAGTATAAGTCTTATGAAAACACTGTGGGAAAAGGAGAAATTGCTCGTAACGAGCAATTTCTTCTTTTCCCACAGTGTTTTCTACCCTTTTTGAGAACATTCTGCCATTTTCATCAAATTTAAAATTGTCGTCTGCAAACTCTTTCAATTTGGACCAGTCCAAAATTTGTCGTTTGGGAAAGGGTTAAAGAGTTAACAGAATAACAAAGTTCTAAACTTGTCTGTATTCAAAAACAGTTGCAGATAAATCAAATGGGGCTCATATGATGGGAAACTTTTGAAGGAAAAGGACTAGATGCTGATCAATAGCATTTCCTTCTTCCTTTTCCACAAATGTTTTCAAACACCGTCTTCAGGGTGCATTTCAGATAGCATTTTTGCACCCAAACTAAGTTTTATTTCTTTTGATTCAGCGAGAAATAATGGGCTGGCTTGGAGAAGGGAAAGAAAAAGATAATCTGTCACAATTAGAATTGCCTGCTGCATCAGTTTTAGTTTGAAACACGAGCTATTTGCAGCTTGGGGTTGATAGTAAATGCGTACTAAATGAGTGTTTATGTATTTTCATTTTTATCAAACAAGTTGACAAAAAATATATGATGCAAGCCTTGGCGAGCGTCAAAGACATTTTAGTCAACGAGTTTGATAAAAATGATAATACATAAACACGAATGTAAGATTTTATTTGTCACATAAAACAAATGACAGGCAAAAAGTTACCTTTATCATCACCTTTAGCCTATACACCACTCATGGGTCCATATTTACAGGTGTAGTTCAGTTTCAAATGTGTACATACACAAGTAGATTGATCTTTGACATTTACACTGAAAGTAGAATGAAACATTTTCTAGAGGGGGCAAGTCCACCTTTTTCCACAATTTTATTGATTTAAAAGATGTCCACTGTATTTCTTGGTTTTTTATTAAATACAAAAATCAAAAACTTTTCACATGTGTATGTCTTAGCAAAAATGATGTCATTTTTCCGCAAAAGAGCATAGTCGTGCAAATTCTGGCACTTGCTTTGGCTTTGGCTTCATGCGCTCACAACTAAAAACTTAACAGATCCAGGACCCAAAAAAGGACAATACGCTAGTGTATTATCAGAAATACAGTCGAATGTCCATTGCTCAAACGTCTACTCCTCGAAGTTCTCAATACGTCGAAGTAAATTTAAAGTCTGGATTGAATTGCTCTATTTTTCTATATAAAGTACTATCCGAAGTCCATATCTCGAAGTTTCTCCATACGTCGAACCTAATTTCAGGTCCGAACTTCAATGATCCAGTTAATTTACACATCTTAACTTCGAACACAGTACAGAATTTTCACACATATTAATTGACAAATTATAAACTTAGGTGTTACACATAATAAATAGAAATGCTGGATACAACGGCGGTATGTTTTTCGCACATTTGCGACTAGTGTATTATCAGAAATACTGTAAGTCATGGGTTTAACACACTGACGGAGGAGGATTTATGTGATAAAATCCAATTTGTATGGATTTTTTGGCATTTGCTAATAATGACCAATTGTTGAATGCTTGAATTTGACCCAGTTTTATTTTCTTGTTGTGATTGTACTGCAGGTTAAAAAGAAGAAAAAGTTTCTTAATTGAAAAAGATAGAAAAATTCAGTTTGGAGAAGAACGTCATGTAATCTGCTATTCAGATACTCCGTTGGCCTTTACATGACATTTTAAGACAAACTTCTATGGCAAAATTTTCCCTTAACTATGACAGTACCTTATATACTCAAAAGTTTTCATTGCAAGTGGCTTACTCCAATATACCTTTTTCTATTTCACATATTTGTGTTGAACAGCATCTTAACCCTTTACCAGACGACAAAATTTTAGCCTTGTCCAAATTGAAAGCATTTGCAGACAACAATTTCAATGTGGCTCAATTGGTGCCATTTTCTCTTGATAGAGTAGAAAACATTGTGGGAAAAGGAGAAAATGCTGGTTACCAGCATTTTCTCCTTTTCCTACAATGTTTTCAAAAGGCTTCTTTCCCAGGATCGTTTAAAGGCGCCATTGTGCGGTAAAGGGTTAATGTGCTTCTGCATGAAGCCCCTTTTTCACAGAGCATGGCTCATTTATTAAAAATCATGGCTACTGTGTATCACCTGACCTCTATGCCATCAAAATATTTTGTCAATGGTAGATAACATTTCACTCAAAAATACGGTGTATAGTTTCTTAATCATAAATGAATTGATGTTGTGATAGAAAAAGCCTTTTTTCTGTATTCTGCTATAACCTGGCAAATGGTAACCGGTTAAAGTTACAGATCATTTCAATAAGCGCTTGCTTGCTTTTGGGACCTAGTGGAGCAATAAACAGCCATCTTGACCCTCTTGTCTGTATACATTATGTGGAATGATTTCTTTCCTTTTATTCAAGGTTTCCTTATGCAGGTGTCATAGAGCATAGTGTCAATAATATAGGGGTAAGATGAATTGGCAAACTGGCTATAATACTGAGCCATGCTCTGTGCAAAGGGGGCTCAATGCAGCTGCAAAAAGTATCAACTCGGGCTGACCTGGGCTGAATCTTTTTGCTATTGAACAACTTTGTGCAGCAAGTTTGAAAGTGATTGGTTGTGGGTTCGATGCCCAGTTGAGACAAACTTTCTTCCCAGTCCGCAGCCCGTGCAGGCTGACCTGGGCCAAAACTTTTTGCTATTGGTCAATTTTCTGCAGTTTAACCCTTTACCAGACGACAAAACTTGAGCCTTGTCCAAATTGAAAGCATTTGCAGACGACAATTTCAATGCGGCTCAAATGGTGCAACTTTTCTTTGATAGGCTAGAAAACATTGTGGGAAAAGGAGAAAATGCTGGTTACCAGCATTTTCTCCTTTTCCCACAATGTTTTCAAAAGGCTTCTTTCCAAGAGGCGTCAAAAGGCGGCATTGTGCGGTGAAGGGTTAAAGGACCCGTGTACTTCATGATTCAGTCAGTTGTTGTACAAAATGGATTTTATGGATCCATGATCTTGTGATTACTTCCTTTGTATCATGCATCATGGAGATGCATTAAGCCCCCTTTTGCCAGAGCATGGCTCAAAATTATTATAATTCCTTGTGAAATTTTCAAGGTTTCCAGCAAAGATCAAGGATATTGACCCAAATAGATTGTCTGTACTTATACACTTTGATGGCTGGAATCAGAGATATGATGAGTGGGTGGAAATGGCATCAGACAGGATTAGGCCACTTGTACGACATTCTGAAAGGAAAGATAAGAGAAAACAGCAGAGAGGGGTATGTTTATATATGTAACATATGTGCACCACTAGAATTGTGTTTTATCCTGTCACCTCCTATAAATCCCATCAAGTAACACGGGGTCCTAAAAACGTGTTGATATAAGGTCACTTGACCACATGACAAGATTTATTATGTCAGTAGGTCATGTGATTAAGGTTTATTGGGCTAGTTGGTCATGTGACCAGCCGGAAGTACTTTTTCAAGTGCCAGGACATGAAATCAGTATGTTACAGTAAAATTGCTAGTTAAAATATGATGGCCATGTTCTTTTTTCTTATTATTTAAAATAGAATAAAATTCCTTGCCACAGGAATTTTCTGCAGGTAAACGTAAGTTTATGACATAGTCGATATAATTTATGATGTCATTGTTGCAGCTGCATAATCCTGAATATTTTACATAGTTCTTTATATTTTCTTGTATGTAGTGAAAAAAGATGTAGATAGTTTCCATGTGTGTTATTTCGAGCAAAAGATTTAATTTAAGTTAGATATGGACTATAAATGAGAAACAGGATAAATAAAATAGATGGTTGGAGTTCTTGGATGGGTTAACATTATCCGACTTGGCTTCGGAATTTATCAGGTTTGCCTTTGGCTCAGCCGATAAATTCCTCCGCCTTGCCCAATAAACTTTCCATTCAAGACACCAACCGTCTGTTCTCTGTATAAGATCCCTTTACTTCATCACCCAAAAAAACTGTTTATGGACTTAAGAGATGCTAGCTGAATCAGTCATAAATTTGGAAGGAAGAAAATGTCTTGACATTAACTCTTTACCACACAATCCCAAGTTAGAAGGCTTTTGAAAACATTTTGGGAAAAGAAGAAAATGCTGGTAACCAACATTTTCTCCCTTTCCCACAATGTTTTTTACCCTTTTAAAAATAAATTTCAAATTTGAAACACATTTATTTTGTCATCTGCAATCAATTTGGTCAAGCACAAATTTTTATCGTGTGGTAGAGAGTTAATGGTATGAAAATTATTATTGGAAAAGGAGCAATTGTTTCCTAAAGCATTAGAGTTCAGGGGAATAAAATTCCCTTTGTGTTTGGTAATTGGTTTTTACTTTAGTTTTTTACATTCATTGAAGGTAATTGTAATTGAAAAAATGTGATGCAGTAAATGAAAAGAAAAGATAAATACATGGCTATTAACCCTTTCCCGAACAAGCCCTGGCTTTCACGTGTCTGCAGTACAAGTCTTTTGAAAACGCTGTGGAAAAAGGAGAAATTGCTCGTAACGAGCAATTTCTCCTTTTCCCACAGTGTTTTCTACCCTTTTTGAGACCTTTCTGCCATCTCCATCAAATTTAAAATTGTCGTCTGCAAACTCATTCAATTTGGACCAGTCCAAAATTTGTCATTTGGGAAAGGGTTAAGAAAACTGTTTTGGATGGAGAATTTGGCAAATATGATTTTAGAGCATACATGTATATTTCAAGTAGGGACGGCAACAGTTAGTAAAATTACTAACCGGTTAACCGTACAATCTTTCGATCGGTTAACCGGTTAACCGAACGACCATGTAAAAAAAAATTAAGATGAAGGTACCTGCCATATTTGCTCGAGATGTCAACATTGATAACCGGTGCATAAGAAATGCATTCCCGGTAACGTTTACTTTTTCTGTACTTTGGCGCAGAAGGCGGCCAATCTATCGACGATCTCCCTCACGGTAATATAATCAATTTTCCATAATGTTTTCTTCAGAGTACTAGAAATTATCAGGCTATTCACAACTTCTCATAATCAATTAACTGGATCATGCAGATGACGCTATGGTTATCGTCAAACGAAAAGGCCATCGCTAAGTGAATCGGGTGTTAACCTTCTCCCAAACGACAAATAATAGTTTTAGACCCTTCCAAATTCGAAGCCTCTGTCGAAAACAATTTTATTTGTTATTGATACAAATGATTCTTACTTCTTTAAAAAGGTAGAAAACATTGTGGGAAAAGAAGAAATTTCTCGTTATGAGCAATTTCTCCTTTTGTCGCAATGTTTTCATAGATTTTCAACCTCAAGGTCGTGAGAACAAGGGATAGTCTGGGAAAGGGTTAAGATAAATGGTATATGGACGAAAACTGCTAAATAAATTACCAACAACACAAACATAACCCTTATTATTTTGATTTTAATTATTATTATTATTATTTTTTTTTTTATTTAAACTTATAGTCTATATATGGAAACTGAACATAAATAATAATATTCGAAACTTACAGGAAAAATTCATTTCAAGTAGTCACTGATTTGCCCTTTACCGATAAACCCCGATTTTTGCGACCTTGAATGAAAAGCTTTCGAAAGCATTGTGAGAAAGGGATCAAATGCTCGTAACGAGCATTTCTTCCATTTTTTACAATGTTTTCTTTGGTGTATTGACAAAGAGTGTCATAGAGGACTGGTTTTCCTTTTCTCTCTGTCCTGTTCCATGAGATGGGTGCTTCCCCTTCAAGTGGTTGCGCATGTTTGATGTACCACCCGTCATCTTCAATTCTTGACTGCACAAAGTGCATTTTACAGTGTTCCCGTCGTTGTTTCGCTTGAAATACTTCCAAACGGCTGATGTAGGTGGAGGCATGTTGTTTGTTTTTGAGATTTGTGCTTAAGATTAACGTCTAAAGGTATATTTCGATTATCAAGGATACTTATCAAACTGATAATGAACGTAGAGTAATCGCTGTGCGTTTTTGACCGGAGGTCGATTAACTTGTTAATTTTAATCCGTCTTACGCTGATTGGTCAATCAATGCACATATTTGAATGGGGGCGGGCACTTAATGAAATAATCCAAACAAATCAAATCAATAAACTGTAGAAGCGAGTGCCTTTGATTAGAGGAGGACACCTGTTTTTGACTGTTTATTATCGGAGACAGGAGACCAATTAGCGGATTAACAATGTTTATAGCACAGACATGTCAAACTGTGTATCACACCTTCGCCGCGTCTTGGCGACATAGATGCGCGTATAGTGCAGTTATGGTTTTCAGAACCGGCAAAGTTAATTTTGTAGACGTTTTTCTTCACTATTTTGGTACATTTTTGGTAATTTATATTTCTGGTTAACCGGTTTCCGATTTCCTAACCGGTTAATCGGTCATTCGATCGGTTAACCGGTTAACCGTTGCCATCCCTAATTTCAAGTGATTTCAAAAACACTTTTCTGTACATGCTAAATAAGGTAAATAAAAACCTTCAAGCCAATAATAAAACATAAAACCCAAATAATGTTATATAAAACTTTTTTTTGAGAAAATATCTCCTTATTGGACAGTGTAGATCATAGATCAAAGATCAGACTGTATGTTCTTTCCAGTCTGATCTTGATCAACACTGTCCGCAATAGGTCAGTGAGTCGCGCTTAGTAGCTTAAGGATTTATCAGATATTTAAGAAAATTTTTAAGCACAAAATTATACCAATCGGAATATACATGTAGCATAAAAAAATAGTTTTAACCTTTAGTAGCACGTTGAACAAACCTAACAACATTTTCAGTCTCAAAATTAGACTGCAATGAGTGTGATTTCTTGATTCCTTCTCTCTGGAGTGTTTCATCAAGGCAGACAGAGTAGATCAATGATTAGGCAGCATGTTTTGTGCAGTCTGATCTGTATCTACACTAGCAGAAAAAAAAAACTGTATTTGTGAAAGGTGCTTTAAGAGTCCACCATCAAAACATGTCTTGGTGGTAATCATGAGTAAAATTCTTGATCTGCTTTGTAAGTTCAGGGCTGTTCTTTTGATGTTATGTTCAAGCCAGTGAGATAGCTGGTTTTGAATGCAGATTTAACTCTGTACCACACAACCAAATTTTAAACTGGTCCAAACTGAATATATTGGCAGACAAAAAAAATTAAATATGACTCAAAAACTGAAACTTGCCTGCCCGGGTAGCTCTGTGGTTAGTGTATCTGACTTGCGATCTGGTGGTTGTGAGTTCAATACCTGGTTGAGGCAAACTTTCTTTCTGGTGATTTTTCGCCTCACACCTCTGATGCATATGAGAAAAGTAGTCAGTGGCTTTGGAAAGAAAGTTGTCTCAGTTCTGGTGTGAGAAAGCCAGGAAACACATGGGTACATCACTGACCACCATGATATGACCTGAGCTGTTAAAATGACATTAAACTCGAATACAGACCAAACCAAACCAAAAAAGTGAAACCTCCATCTTGAAGGGTAGAAAACAATGTGGGAAAAGGAGAAAGGGCTGGTTACCAGCATTTTCTCCTTTTCCTGCAATGTTTTCCAATGCTTTCTTTGTCAAGGTCATTAAAACCCAGATGTGTGTGGTAAAGATTAAAAATTTACAGACAGAATAGATATGGTAACCATATGTTCAGAATTGATGACACTCATACAAGCTATAATAATATTACTGCAGAGCTCAGTAGCTGAGCCTTTCCAAGTAGGTTTAACTCTTTACCACATAGCAGAATTTTAGACTGGTTCAAATTGAAAGCAGATGCAGATGACAAATTTACTGTTAAATGAAAGCTTCTGTATGTCAGAGGTAAGAAAACACTGTGAAAAAAGGAGAAAATGCTGGTAACCAGCATTTTCTCCTATTCCCACAATGTTTTCAGAAGCCATCTTTATAGAAGTCATTAAAACCCGGGATTGTGTAGTAAAGGGTTAATGTGGATGGTTCCAAAGATTCAAACAAGGAACCTTTGATATGAAAGGCTGTCTTTCTACTACTAGAGTGCCATCTCCTACAAATGAGCCATGCTCTGGCAAAAAGGGGCTTAATGCACCTCCGTAATGCATGGGACCAAGCAAGCCGTTACATAATTTTGGATCCATAATAGCCCATTTTTTTTTTTTTTTTTTCAAACAACCGACTTAATCATGAGGTAGAATGGACTTACAGAAAACTGACCAGTAATGAAAAGTTTTGGCCATGGTCAGACTACGCAGCCTGACCTGGGTTGATACTTTTTGCAAATGCATTAATCCCCCTTTTCACAGAGCATGGCTCAAGGTAAAAGTGTTGATTGGAGAGTTCTCTTTTTTTATATGGCAGGACTATAAAATAGGAGAGCAGGTATACGCTAAATGGACGGACTGTAAAATGTATCCAGCCAAGGTGACAGCAGTCATGCCAAATGGTAAGTAATCTAGAATTATACAGCTGATGTTTGTGTGTGTTTATGGTTGAGACCTGACAGTTCAATGGCAATGTTTCAGTAAGATTGTCTTAACCCCTAACACACAATCCTGAATTTTAATGACTATGAGGAAGAAGGCTTTTGCAGACATTATGGGAAAAGGAGGAAATGCTGGTAAACAGCATTTTCTCCTTTCCCACAGTGTTTTCGAAAGCATTTTTACCTCAGGGCTGTTGAAACTCAGGATTGTTTGGTTAGGGTTAACTCTTTACCACACAGTCCCGACTTTTAATGACCCTGAGAAAAAAGCCTTTTGAAAACATTGTGGGAAAAGGAGAAAATGCTGGTAACCAGCATTTTCTCCTTTTCCCACAATGTTTTCCAGTCTTCCGAAAACAAATTTTAATTTTTGATTTACATTTATTTTGTCATCTGCAAATGCTCTCAATTTGGACCAGTCTAAAAATTTGTCGTTTGGTAAAGAGTTATACTAATCACAAAAATAAATACTGTTATTTTCCTAAAGTCTGATACACTATTTTCGACTTTCTTTTTTATTGATGAAATACATATACACTGATGATACTTAAAGATAATTTTTTAGTCCTAGGTTTTACTACATTTACTTTGTACTTTCAACTATACAAACCAATCCTGCAAGCCAACATACTCAAAAATTCAAAGCAATTACTTAATAATTAATCTATCAAGCTTTCTAGTGTGCCTCATAGCAAAGCGGTTATTATTTCAATGGCTGAAACCTTGACATCCATCGTCATGATGTTGTTGATCTTGCATTTAAAAATAATACTGCTGTCATGCATCGGATTGATTGATTTTGTTTATCGTCGGCACTGGTGACCCATGTAGGCAATATTCCCAGCAGGCTGTTTGTTACGTTATGGGGGATAGTGCAAGTACATGACGCAACCCATACTTAGTTATGTCTGGTCCTTTAGTGTGCTTGGTGTATAGTACTGTCACATGGGACCTTTGGTTAACATCTTGTCCAAAAGTAATTTTTTAGTTGGCTAGCTTTGGTGCTCAAACCCACACCTTCAATACTGAGATTTGTGGCTAACAAGTCTCATGGCCAGCCACTTGAGCTGTTCCGGTTTACAGGAATATCTGTACAGAAATAGACATATGAGCCATGCTCTGGCAAAAGGGGGCTTCATGCATCTCTGTGATCCATGATATTAAGCAAGTTATCACATAATTATGGATCCATAATGGCCACATTTTTTAACAACCAGCTTCATCATGAGGTAGACTGGTCCTTGGACATACAGAAAATTGACCAATAGCGAAAAATTTTGGCCCAGGTTAGCCTGTGTGGGATGCATTAATCCCCCTTTTCATAGAGCATGGCTTATGGGTTTTTTTTTTTTTTTTTTTTTTTGACTTTGTACCCTTAGCCAACCAATCCCATGTTTAACCCTTTACCTAACAATCTGGAATTTTGTAGACCCTGAGAAATAAGAAAAGAAAAAAAGGCTTTCAAAAAATTTTGGGGGAAAGTGAGAAAAATGTTGATACCAGAAAATACTGGTGACCAACATTTTCTCATTTTCCGCAGTGTTTTCTACCGTAACAAAGACAGAAATCATCTTTTGAGCTACACTGAATATGTTGTGTACAAATACTTTCCTTTTGCACATGTCCAAAATTTTGTCTTGTAGTAAAGAGTGGAATGACCCATGGGAAAAAGGCTTTTGAAAACATTGTTGGAAAAACCAAAAATGCTGGCAACCAGGCTGAACCAGCCATTTCTCCTGTTTACCCACCCCAATATTCTTAATGCTTTACCAAACAACAAAATTTCAGTCTGGTCCAGATTGAAAGCGTTTGCAGAAAACATATTAAATTAAGCTTAAATAATGATAATTGTCTGTGAAAGTGTAGAAAACCTTGTGGGAAAAGGAGAAAATGCTGGCTACCAGCATTTTCTCCTTTTCCCACAATGTTTTCAATAGCCTTCTTTCTCAGGGTCGTTAAAAGTCGGGAATGTGCGGTAAGGACTTAACTCTTTTAAAACAAATCCAGTTGTTCGAACAACATTTAATTTATCATCTGCTTTCAGTATAGACACGTCCAAATATTTGTTTTGTGGTAAAGTGTTGAAAAGAGAATTTTGTATTTTTGTGTTCAGGTTCCTATGAGGTGATATTCTATGATGGGTTCAAGAAACAAGTACAGCCCATCAATCTGAGACCAATGCCTGGAGAACATAAGAAAAGGGTGAGACATCTATGATTGTTCCTGTTTCCAGCACCGTACAAATAGATATGAGCCATGCTCTGTGAAAAGGGAGCTTAATGCACCTGCGAAAAAGTATCAACCCAGGTTAGCCTGCACAATTGGTGCAGGCTGACCTGGGCCAAAACTTTTCGCTATTGGTCAATTTTCTGTGTTTCCAAGGACCACTGTAACTCTTTACCACACAATCCTGACTTTTAACGACCCTGAGAAGGAAAGCTTTTGAACACATTGTGGGAAAACATTGTGGGAAAAGGAGAAAATGCTGGTAACCAGCATTTTCTCCTTTTCCCACTATTTTTTCTAGCTTTCCCAAAACAAATTTCAATTTTTGAGCTACATTTATTTTGTTGTCTGCAAATGCTTCCAAATTGGACTAGTCTAAAATTTTCTCGTTTGGTAAAGAGTTAACCTCATGATTAAGTCAATTATGAAAAAAAGTGGCTTTTATGAATCCATGATTAGTTGATGACTTGCTCGGTAAAATGCATTACGGAGATGCATTAAGCCCCCTTTTGCCAGACCATGGCTGTTATAGAGAAGAGTATGTTTATAGCTCTTGAAATATCATTGTCACCTAACAAGGTTTGGAGAATTTATCATGAACACATGGCTCAGTCAGTAGGGTACAGGACTTGAGACTAGGGGGTCACTGGTTCGAATTCCCAGATTGGGCAATTTCCTTCGGAGAATTGATGATAGTCGACAGGATTCATTCCTTTCTCACCGCTGATCTTTGTTTCAACCATTACGATTATGACGTTTTCTACCCTTTAAAGGACAAGATTTATCACTTGATCCATGAATTACTTAGTAATTTCTTGTCTGCAAAAGCTTTCAATATGGTAAAGTCAACATTTTTAGCACAGCTGTTTTTGAAGAATATGTTGTTGAGTTATTGCATAGCTGTGTTGTCGTCTCCACTGTTGAGCCAACAAGCTTCAAATTTTTTAATATCTCTGTTATTACTGAAGATATTTACTCCAAATATGGACAAGTTAGTAACTATCAAAAGGGGAACCTATACTACAAGGGCAGGTAACAATCACAGCATTTTTGGCACAGCTATGCCCCTTTTTCAATTTGGGATTTTCACTGAAAATCAAGCACCTGCTGCCAAACTATATTCATGCAATAAATATAGATATGTGGAAAAAATTAATTAAATTCGTGAAAACTTTCCACTGTACACATAAATAAAGCAAAAGGTTTCGTAAAGATCGCGGCTTAGATTGGCAGCATGGCGGAGTGTAACCAGCCCAGTTGCCACTTTAGATGTCCAAGTAAGCATGAAAACTTTACTTGTGCAAAACTCATCAAAAAACCCTTAACAACAACTTTATAACTTCTCCATACGAGTTTCTGCTGACAACTCTTACTTCCACTCAAATAACTTTGTACTGAACCTGAATGGTAAACCGTGGCACGCAAATCAAACGGGTAGCTCATGGATACCTTAGCATTACCTACATGTGTGACTAACACTGATCCAGGTTAAAACAAGGAACACTGCCTGGAATGAATGTGTGACTACAAACACAAACCCAGGTGAAAACACAAACAGAACTTACAACATGTACTACTGCTGGTGAGCACTACCCACACTGCCTGAAAAATGTAGCGCAACATTATTTCAGGTAATAAACAACAACACCGCCTGAAAAGTGTAGCTAACACTTTTTCAGGTGACCGCTAATACTGCCTGGGATCATCTACAGAGTGTCAGCTGAAAACATCACTGCTTTAATTATGCCAAAGAGCTTTACTCATTCTAAATACAAATACATGAAATATGTACCAAGCAATACGCACATATCACAAATTTATTTTGAGATCAGTGGGAAATGCATTGCACAAACGGAGAGTGTTGAAGTCCAGGACGCACATTGCATTTCATTGGATACATTTTGAAAGAAGTTTCGAGCAATCACAAAAGAATGAACAGCTTACTTGGTTCTCCAATATGACGACTTAACTGTGACGAAATTTTATTTATTATTTTTTTTAAACACCTCAAAAGAACTTGGAACTGGATATTTTCGAATGTTTTAACCCCTACACATAGTTATTATTTAACGTAACTCTACCTATTTAACGCCAGTGAAATCTTTAACTGAGATCATGACAATTACACAGCACTGTTTATTCTTTAAAAGTAAAAAGAAGTGGCTTAACTGCAAAGAGCCTGGTAAAGAGTTAAACAATGGTGGGTTTGGTTTTTTTAATTTTTCTTTCAGACCTTTGAAGTCAATCCTGTTCCTGCTGAAGTAATTAAGAAGACCAGAATAAGGAAAGAATTAATTGGAGGTAGGTAACAGGATTTTCCATTATTATTGGCATACTCTTGATTTGGTTGTTGATTAGTTAATCTCTATTCACAGAACTGATTAGAATCTATTACCATTTAAACCTGTTATCATGGTTGTTTGGTTGATTGATTGATTGATTGATTGATTGATCAAAAAAGAAAAAAAAATTGTTGTTTTATGGATACGAGGAGTGTTCAAATATGAATGCATCTAAGCACTTAAAATTTGATTTTTCTTCACTGAAGTTTTTATTTTTTTCCCTCAAAGTATTCACCTCGAACAGATATACAAAGTTTCAGTCTCGGGATCCAATCTTTGAAGACATTTTCATAGTCTTTTTTAGGTATACTTTGAGGACACTGAAATTCATTTCCTGTCAACTCTGTTTCATTGTGTGTAAACCATGAGTTTCAGTCATTGTCTTTTTTACGAAGACTTTCTGGAAGCAGGAAAAAGTCATTGTGCTCCCCCACCCTTTGTATTCATCTGACCTTGCCCTTTGTGATTTCTTTTTGTTTCCAAAGCTAAAAAAAAAATACCTTTCAGGTTGAGAATTTGTTCAGTGCACACACCTCGGTTCTGCATTATTCCAGTGTCTTCATAGTATACCTAAAAAGACTATGAAAATGCCTTCAAAGATTGGATGCAGAGACTGAAACTTTGTATATCTGTTGGAGGGAACAAAATAAAAATTTCAAAATCAAATTTTAGGTGCTTAGATGCATTCATATTTGAACAGTCCTCATACTGGACAGGAATTCAGCACTCTACCAAAATGATCTATGTGGACTTAATCAAGCTTTATTGTACACTTATAGTTAATAACTTATTCATGTTCTCCATGTAAGTGTCTATATTTAGACATCAAGACCATGTGATCAGGTTGACCAATCAAATTTTGTATCAGGTTATTCATTAGTTTAGAGATTTTATCATTTTAGCCATTCTGTGGCAAAAGGGGCTTAATGCATCTCTGTGATGCATTATACCAAGCATGTCATTACATACTTACAGATCCATAAAAATAATTTTTGTCTAACAACAAACTCTTACACGAGGTACACTGGTCCTTTGACCTGCAGAAAATTGACCTATGGCAAAAAGTTTCGACCCATGTCAGCCTGCACGGACTGGACAGGCTGACATGGGTTGATACTTTTTGCAGATGTATTAAGCCCCCTTTTCACAGAGCACGGCACATTTCATTGTTCATTTATTGTACCTCCACAAAACATTGTTGTTGAAAGTATGCTGGAATTGGCTTATCCCACTGACTCTGGATATGTGTGTAGCAAACTTCTCCCTTACTTCTGTGATTGATTTATTAACCGTTTACCACACAATGCTGCCTTTTAAACGACCCTGTGGAAAAAGCCTTTTGAAAACATTATGGGAAAAGGAGAAAAGTGCTGGTAACCAGCAAATTCTCCATTTCTCGCAATGTTTTCTACCCAATTGAAGACAGAAATAGTCATTTGAACCACATTTAATTAATCGTCTGCAAATGTTTTCAGTTTGGTCCAGTCCAAAGTTTTGCCGTTTGGTAAAGGGTTAAAAGTTTGAACAAGTATTAACCTGAAACTTTCAGTTTGCAAGACTGACACAATTTTAAGATGTCTATGTGTAAGCGCTGAAGAAATATCTGTCTGTGAACTGTAACATTAATGAGCCATGCCCTATGAAAAGGGGGTCTAATACTGCAAAAAGTATAGACATGGGGGCCATACTTTTTGCTTTTTATAAATTTTTTTGCATGTTGAAGGACCATTCTACCTCATGAATCAGTCAGTTGTTAGACAAAATGAATTTTATAGATCTGTAATTACATGATTACTTGCTTGGTATGATAAATCAAGGCAGTGGATTAAATAGATCTTACATGAGTGTTTATGTATTATCATTTGTATCAAACAAGTTGACTAAAATTATATGACGCAAGCCTTGGTGAGTGTCATATACATTTTAGTCAATGAGTTTGATAAAAACGATAATACATAAACATGAATGTGAGATTCTATTTATCACATAAAACGAATGACAGACAAATAAGTATCCTGCATCATCACCTTCAGCCGTTATACCGTTCACGGGTCCATGTTTACAGTTGTAGTTAGGTTTCAAGCATGTACATACACAAGTAGATAGGTCTTTGACATTTACCCCGAAAGTAGAATGAAACAGTTTCTACAGGGTATAATTCCACCTATTTCCACATTTTTGTTGATGTTAAAAAACTTCAGCTGTATTTTTTGGTTTTTATTACACATGAAAACAAAAAACTTCCCACGCGTATACGCCTTAGCAACAATGACGTCATTTTTCCGCTTTCCGCAAAACAGCGTAGTGGTATAAATTCCGGCACGTGCTGTGGCTGGTTTCTCCGGCTTCACGCGCTCATGACTGAAAACTGATCAGAACCGGGACCTAAAAAACGATAATACACTAGTGTATTATCAAAAATAAGTCATGGGTTTAATACACTGCTGGAGGTGGTTTTGTGTAATAAAACTCCTTTTTAACAGAGGACGGACCATATCTATGTGTGATGCAAGATATTTCTGAACATCTTCCTTCTCTGTCAAAGCACGTGGTGGGGGTTTTAAACCTTTACCACACAGTCCTGAGTTTAACAACACTGACCAAGAAGGCCTTTGGTGAAAAAAAAAAAAAAACTGAGGAAGAAGGAGAAAATGCTGGTAAACAGTATTATCTCCTTCTTCCATGATGATTTCTACCCTTGCAAAGATATATGTCAATATTTTGGTCACATTTAACCCTTTACCACACAATCCTGACTTTCAACGACCCTGAAGAAGAAGCCGTTTAAAAACGTTGTGGGAAAAGGAGAAAATGCTGATAACCAGCATTTTCTCCTTTTCCCACAATGTTTTCTACTCTTCCAAAAACAAACTTCAATTTCTGATTCACATTTATTTTGTTGTGTGCAAAACCTTTCAATTTGGACTGGTCTAAAATTTTGTTGTTTGGTAAAGAGTTAAGTTGTCGTCTGCAAATGCTTTCGATTTGGACAAGTCTGAAATTTGTCATCTGGTGACTGTAAGAGACAGTTCTAGTTTTCATATACATATAGCGTGGAGAACCAGGTGGTTCTTTTTATGACATATTTGCTTGGAAAAGTGGATAAATTTTGTTAAAATGCTATGTTAAATGTTATTTTCTGTCTGTCATACTTAGCTTTATCGGTTATGCTCTGCATCATGGTAGCAAACTTACGTCTGGATTTATTGATACCAGAATGGTGTCACGAAAATTCTCTCTTTGCAAATTACTTTGTCATGAAATTTTAGTTCTTATTGCTTTCATGAAAAGGTGTTTGCAAAGAGTGTCAATTTTTTATGACACTGTTATGTTGTCATTAAATATGGACATAAGGTTGATGCATAGCATAATCAGTGAAGTTACGCAGAGACAGAAAATACCATTTACGTTGACATTTCGTCAAAATTACACAATTTTTCCATGCATTGTATTGACTCTTTACCACTCATTCCTGAGTTTTAACGACTCTGAAAAAGATTACGTATGAAAATATAATGGGAAAGGGAGAAAATGCTGACAACCAGCATTTACTCTTTTTCCCACAGTGTTTTTTACCCTATGAAAGACAGAAATCATCACTTGATCTTCATTTAATTTGTTGTATGCAAATGTTTTCAATTTTTTCCAGTCCAAAATTTTGTTGTTCGGTAAAGAGTTAAAGGAAAAACCATTTGGTTCCCAAACTCTGATAATGATAGGAAAAAAAGAAGTGTTGTAATGTTGATTCTAGTTTTTCAAAATATTATTAATGAGCCATATGCTGTGAAAGGATTGCTTAACCCTTTACCACACAATCCCAACTTTTGACAACCCTGATGTTGAAGCCTTTTGAAAACATTGTGGGAAAAGGAGAAAATGCTGGTAACCAGCATTTTCTCCTTTTCCCACAATGTTTTCTACCCTATCAAAAGATAAATCGCATCATTTGAATCACATTAAAATTGTTGTCTACAAATGCTTTCAATTTGGACAGGTCTAATACTTTGTCGTGTGGTAAAGTGTTAATGCATGAGTCAAAACTATCGCCCTGTATTAGCCCGAGCAGTTACGCATCAAAACCCTTTGCTGTTGTAACGTTTCTGCATGTCCTTGTTCGATCCCTGGCTTGGCCAATTTCTTTCCGAGGATTGATGATGGTCATAGTGACAGGATTCATTCCTCTCTCACTGCTGACCATTGTTTCGACGATGGTTATGTGGGGAAGCAGCCAGTGGCTTGGAATGAATATTGTGCAGAGCACTGGTGAAAGAAACTCAAGGCAAGCACTGAGAGATGCACTGGCCACCGCGATATAACTGAAATAATGTTGAAAACGGCGTTAAACACCATATAATCAATCAACCAAGGACCATTTTACCTCCAGATTCAGTGAATCATTAGACAAAATGGATTTTATGGGGGTCTAATTATGTGATGACTTGCTCGGAGTAATGCATCTTGGAGATGCATTCAGCCCCCTTTTGCCATAGCACAGCTCATTTCTATATTTAGACAAGGCATAGGAGTGTAATAAGTTATCAGAACTCCTTTGAAATCTTTACCAAACATCTTGCTTTACCCAACCTGAAAGAAGAAAGTGTTTGAAAACATTGTGGGAAAAGAAGAAAATGCTGGGAACCAGCATTTTCTTCTTATCCCACAATGTTTTCTACTCTTTGAGAGGCTACTCCTGTTATTTGAACTACATATTATTTGTGGTCTGTGTATACTTTTGATTTGAACTAGTCTAGATGTTTGTTGTCTGGTTAAAAATTGATTCCTTATTTTGTTATAATATGAGGAGTGTTGAAATACGAATGGATCTAAGCACCTAAAATTTGATTCTTCATAGGTTTCACTGAAATTTTTATTTTGTTCCTTCAAAGTATTCACCTCCAACATATATAGGTATACTATAAAGGTGCTGAAATATTGTAGAATGGAGGTGTTTGCGCTGGAAAATTTTTGACCTGAAAGGTATTTTTTCAGCTTTGGAATCAAAAAAGAAGTCACAGGGGGCAAAGTCAGGTGAATACGGAGGGTGGGGGGGTCACAATGACTTTTTCCTGCTTCAGAGAGTCTTGCACCTAATACAAAAGACAGTGACTGTAACTGATGGTTTACACACATTGAAATAGAGTTGACAGAAAATGTATTCCAGTGTCTTCATAGTATACCTAAAAAAGACAATCAGAATGCCTTCAAAGATTGGATCTGGAGACTAAAACTTTGTTTAACTAGTGGAGGTATATACTTTGAGGGAACAAAATAAAAATTTGAGCGAAACCTATGATGAATCAAATTTTAGGTGCTTAGATGCATTCATATTTGAACACTCCTTTCATGTACTGATTTTTTTATGGTTGATTTTCTTTTATTTTTTCGGATGATAAATATAAACTAATGTTTTGATCTTGATTCTTTTTGTGTACTCAAATTATTGTGATTTTACTGCATTTCTTTCTCTGTTTCTTTCTACCAAGGTAAAGATAAACATTGCGTTGAAAGTGTGCCGGCAGAGGCGTCAGCTTCACAGCTAGTATCATCAAGTGGTGTTCAAGACCACTTACAATGTAATTATATGCTTCTAGTATGGTTGAAATGAGCACAATAACTCCCTTTCAAGTTTTGAAATTAAAAAAAAAACTGTTGATGAATTGCTTTTCACCACAAACACAGTTTCCTTTAACTCTTTACCACATGACAAAATGCTAGACTAGTGAAAAGAAATGACCATGCTCTGGTAAAAGGGGACCTAATGCATCTCCATGATGCTTGATACTGAGTTAGTTATCACAGGGATCATGGATCCACAAAGTCCATTTTGTCTAACAGTTGACTGAATCATGAGGTAGACTGATTCTTTGACATGCAGAAAATTTGAAGATAGCAAAAAGTTTCGGCTCAGGCTTACATGGGTCGATACTTTTTGCAGATGCATTAAGCCCCCTTTTCACAGAGCATGGCTCAAGTGTAGTTTTAATTGAAGGGATTTGTCTTTGATAGGTTAGAAAATATTGCAAAAAATAGGAAAAAATGCTGGTCACAGGCATTTACTCTTTTTTCCCATGATAATTTTCAAAGCCTTTTTCATCAGGATTTTTAAAAAACGGGGTTGTGCCATAAAGAATTAACTCATGGCTTTTGGAAAAACTCACTATATCAGGGATGTAAAAAATTGGGTATCTTGTACAATGTGTAAAGTCATAACGTGGTATTATATGAGTCATGCTTTTACAAAAGGGGGTTTAATGTATCTCAGTGATACATTGTACTAAGCAAGTCATCACGTAATGATCGATCCATTTTGTCTAACAATCAACAAAATTTTGGACTGGACCAAATTGAAAGCATTTGCAGACGACACATTAACTGTAGCCCAAATGATGATTTCTGTTTGTAATGGGGTAGAAAAAATTGTGGGAAAAGGAGAAAATGCTGGTTACCAGCATTTTCTCCTTTTTCTACAATGTTTTCAAAAGCCTTCTCTTTCAGGGTCGTTAAAAGTCGGGATTGTGTGGTAAAGGGTTAAAAGAGGCAGAAATGGTCCTTTGACATATAGAAAAGTTTTGACACAGTTCAACCTGTTCAGGCTGACCTGGGTTGATACTTTTTGCAGATGCATTAAACCCCCTTTTCACAGAGCATGGTTCATAATATTATATTTTTATATTTTTTGTACTCTTATTTCCCATCTCTTACTCCCGCTTTTCTCTAACAAAATGTTGTCAAGTTAATGGCAGTTAAAATTTATATACCCTTTAGCTGCTAAAGGTGACTCACTGACCTTTTGCAGACAGTGGAGATCAAGATCAGACTGCACAGAATGTGCAGTCTGATCTTGGATCTACACTGTCCAGTAAGGATATATTTTTCTTCAAAAAGGTTTGAAATAACTTCATTCGGGTTTTTACTACCAGCTTCACAATTCTTTTTAACTTATTAGCAGGATAAGGGTTAATTTGAAATTTTTTTTGAGCTCTCAATTTATTGTTTTATTTCATCATGGTGTAGCAGAAAGACAAACATTACTGAATATTTAAAAAAAAATGAAAACTTTAAAGATCTTCACTTCAGTTCTTTGATAACTTGCACAATTGAAACAAATTCAGTGGAGTTAAGAAAAAAAAAACATTTTTTGAAATGCTTTCTAATGGCTTTTCCCAGATAGACACAGGAATGTCAGTGTAAACCTATGAACCATGCTCTGGCAAAAGGGGGCTTAATGCATCTCCATGATCCATGATACCAGTCAAGCCATCATTTAACCCTTTCCCAAACAAGCCCTGGTTTTCACGTGTCTGCAGTACAAGTCCTTTGAAAACACTGTGGGAAAAGGAGAAATTGCTCGTAACGAGCAATTTCTCCTTTTCCCACAGTGTTTTCTACCCTTTTTGAGAACTTTCTGCCATTTTCATCAAATTTAAAATTGTCGTCTACAAACTCTTTCAATTTGGACCAGTCCAAAATTTGTCTTTTGGGAAAGGGTTAATGATGGGTCCATGATAACCACTTTTATTTAACAATCGACCGAATCCTGAGGTAGACCGGTCCTTTGACATACAGAAGATTGACCAATAGTGAAAAGTTTCGGCCCAGGTCAGCCTGTGCAGGCTGACCTGAGTCGATACCTTTCGCAGATGCATTACGCCCCCTTTTCACAGAGCATGGTTCATTATATTGCATCTACGCACACCTCAAAGAGCCAAAAAAAAAAAAAAAAATTGGATCATCATGGTTAACCCTGTCTATGCCGAATATTTTAACTTTACCTCTTTCAATTGTTGAAAATACAATCCATTGAAACTCAGAAAGTTTTTTATCTTAAAGATACATCCTTACAGCCAGAGAGGAAACAACTCTATTAAGATTTGATAGAGTGTAGAATGGTTCAGAATATAGTCAGTTGCGTAAACATGGATAAATTGCCAATATATATATGCTGTAAAGGATAAATGCATATATTAGAAATCTTCAATTTAAAACCAGAAATGCCACAACATTGATTTTGTTGATTGCCTCCAGAAAATGAAATAAATGCATTTTCTATCTGTCATAATCTATACAATCTTTCAACCGTCTGGGGCAACATTAAGATACAAGAATGATTATTGTTTCATGAAATAAAGATGAAATGGGTTAAAAACTGGCTGAAAACGAGTATAGTTGTATATTGAAAGGCTAGGCTAAAGCAGCGGATGGTATAGTTTCAAGATCAGGATGCACATGCTTTGATCTTGATTGACATTCTCCCCAAATGGCAGATTTTTGCCCGTAGTGTTAAAAGGGTTTAAGGACTGTTGTCATGCTTTATTTGCAAGTACCCTTTTTGTATTCCTGTGACCCTGTACTACACAATCTTGAGCTTTAACCTTTTAGACCACAATGCCGACCTTTAATGACTCTGAGAAAGAAGCCTTTTGAAGCATTGTGGGAAAAGGAGAAAATGCTGCTAACCAGCATTTTCTCCTTTTCCCAAAATGTTTTCTAACCTTCAGGAAACAAATTTCAATTTTTGAGTAACATTTATTTCATTGTCTGCAAAGGCTTCCAATTTGGACTAGTCTTGAATTTTGCCATTTGATAAAGAGTTAAAAAGCATGAAGAAGACATTTGAAACCATTGTTGGTAAAAGAGAAAATGCTTGCAGCAGGCATTTTCTCCTTTTCCCACATTGTTTATCCACTTTTCAAGACAATTCTCACCATTTCAGCCATATTTAATTTGCTGTTGCAAAATTTAAGAAAAAAGAACATTGATTTAGGACAAGTCAAAAGTTTTGTCATTTGGTAAAGAGCTACCGTGTCATTTTACCAAATGACAAAATGTTTCACTCACTAGTAATGTTTTGAGCATGTCTATCCCAGCTAATGGTTCAAATTACATGTAACACCAGGAGACAGCACTATCTTGATACAGACAACCTGTAAAAACATTGTGGCAAAAGGAAAAGGTTCTTGTAATGACCAATTTCTCTTTTTTCCCACATTGCATCACTTATGATAATAAGTCGATTCTTACGTTTTTACCAAGTGACAAATTTACAGGCTTATCTAAATTGAAAGCAATTGCAGACGACCAATCAATTATTCCGAAGCGACAAAATTTTAGACTTGTCCAAATTGAAAGCATTTGTAGATGACAATATAAATGTGACTCAGAAATTTAAATTTTTTTGGGGAAGGGTAGAAAACATTGTGGGAAAAGGCTTCTTTTTCAGGGTCGTGAAAACCCGGGATTGCTTGGTAAAGAGTTAAAGGCTAGAAAATATTGTGGAAATAGGAGAAAATGCTGGTAATCAGCATTTTCTCCTTTTTTCCACATTTTATTTTATCCCTTCAAAGATAAATCTGTTCATTTAAACCATTTTTAATTTGTCGTCTGCTTTCAATATAGACAACTTTAACCCTTCACCGCACAATGCTGCCTTTTAACAACCCTGGGAAAGAAGCCTTTTGAAAACATTTTGGGAAAAGGAGAAAATGCTGGTAACCAGCATTTTCTCCTTTTCCCACAATGTTTTCCACCCTGTCAAAGAAACATTGCAACATTTGAGCCACATTGAAACTGTCGTCTGCAAATGCTTTCAATTTGGACAGGACTAAAATTTTGTCGTCTGGTAAAGGGTTAACATTTTGTTGTTTGGGAAAGGGTTTACTCCTTATTAGACAACACAGTGTAGTGCATATGGAGAGTGTTTGCAGGTGACAAACTGAATTTGGCTCATTTGATGGGGTTTGTCTTTGAAGAGGTAGAAAACATTGTGAGAAAAGGAGAAAATGCTGATTTCCAGCATTTTCTCAGTTTTCTACAATGCTTTTCTAAATGCTTTTCCTACTTCAAATAACAGTAGCTGCCAAAAGTAAACAAAGCAGGTGTTAAAGTGCATTTAGATTAAAATCATACCATTTTAACTCTTTACCACACAATCCCAACTTTTAACGACCCTGAGGAAGAATCCACTTGGAAACATTGTGGGAAAAGGAGAAAATGCTGGTAACCAGCATTTTCTCCTTTTCCCACAATGTGTTCTACTCTTCCAAAAACAAATTTCAATTTTTGATTCACATTTATTTTGTTGTCTGCAAAAGCTTTCAAGTTGGACTGGTCTGAAATTTTGTCGTTTGGTAAAGAGTTAAAGCATGGAAATTATTGCAAAGAAGACAATCTGTTATTTTATGGTCGGTCCAAGTGTTAGTCATTGGCAGTGAAATTAATTTCAAAACTACGTTAACCCTTTCCCAAACAAGCCCTGGTTTTCACGTGTCTGCAGTACCAAGTCTTTTGAAAACACTGTGGGAAAAGGAGAAATTGCTTGTAACGAGCAATTTCTCCTTTTCCCACTGTGTTTTCTACCCTTGTTGATAACCTTTTTGCCATTTTCATCAAATTTAAAATTGTCGTCTGCAAACTCTTTCAATTTGGACCAGTCCAAAATTTGTCGTTTGGGAAAGGGTTAAATGCTGCCAGGTCACTCTATCTTCTGTTGTTTACTTTTTGCCTGATTTTGAAATGCACTTTTCTGCCAGCAACTTACGCTTGGACTGACCATACAACAACAGATTGTTATCTTCACATTATTTTCCATACTTTTAAATGGTATGATTTAGATTAAAATCCATTTTAACACATGCATTGTGTCTTTGGCCACTATTGGGCCTTTCAGGATTAGTATTATTTGGTCATAACAGCTATCTTATCCTTTATTTGTGTCACTTACATTTTGTGTTTTGGAGTGCTTCAGAAAAACGCTGTGTGTACGTGTTTGCGTGTCTTGGTTTCCTTCTGATGTTTCTTTTTTTTTTCTGCTGTGTGTTATACTTCTTATCTTGAATAACATTTGAGCCATGCTCTGCAAAAAGGGGACTTGATGTGTTTGTGAAAAGTGTCGACCCAGGTCAGCCTGTGCCGTCCACGCAGGCTGCTCAAGGCTGAAACTTTTGCTATCTGTATGTCCAAGGACCAGTCTACCTCATGATTAAGTTGGTCGTTAAAAAAAGTGGCTATTATGGATCCATAATTATGTGGTGGCTTGATTAGTACAGTGTATCACAGAGATGCATTAAACCCCCTTTTGCCAGAACATGGCTAATTTAAAATTCTTTCAAAAAACAGGACTGCCCTTAGTTCTACAATTTTTATGATATGTCGTATTAGAATTAATATTAGTTTATAAAATTGTTGGAATATATTAATAACATGATTTTCTTGAATAGTTATTGGTTAAAATGTCAATTAATTTTTTTTTCTTTAAGATTTAAAAGCCTTTAAAAAACAATGTGGGAAAAGGGGCAATGATTGTTACAGGCATAATGCAGTAGCATACTCATTCAAAAAAATAAGGGAAAAGAAGCACAATAAAAAAAGGAATGGCTTCTTTTTCTCAACTATTTTTACCATTGTTTTTAACCCTCTACTACACAATTCTGACTTCTAATGACCCTGAAGAAGAAGACTTTCGGAAAAAAAATGTGGGAGAAGGAGAAAATGCTGGTTACATCCATTTTCTGCTTTTCCCACAATGTGTTCAAAAGCCATCTCCATGTGGGTCGCCAGAACTTGGGATGTTTGGTAAAGGGTAAATTGGTTTAGACGGTTGACTTTGCCACCGATGCTATTGATCTCAATGTTGTAAGAATCTAATTTATAGATAATAACTAGGAATGAACTGTTGATGCATGTGAAATTACTGTGACAAAGGGAGAAATGACTCATTATGTGCAATTTCTCTGACTGCCATGATGTTTTCATGCATAACAAATTTCAGACTTGTCCAACATTCAAAGCATTTGCAGACGACAGTTTAAATGTGGCTCAAATGATTGAATTTTTCTTTCATAGGATAGAAAACATTGTGGGTAAAGGAGAAAATGCTGGTTACCAGCATTTTCTCCTTTTCCCACAATGTTTTCAAAAGGCCTCTTTCTCAGGGTCTTTAAAACTCAGGATTGTGTTGTAAAGAGTAAAGGTTTGATAAAAACCAAAATGATGGATTCGTGAAATTTTTTCAGTCACGTCCCCAGAAGTACAAACAGAATCCACAAGGCCGGTAACGAAAGAGAGGAAACTTTCGAGTGAGAGAGGACCAGGAGTAAGAAGGGTTTCCGAACCAAAGCCCAGGAGAGGCAAAATAATCTCGGCTGATTTATTCAAGCAGGCTAGCATTGACGGAGATGATGTGAAGACTCTGAATGTCATTAGATCTGAAGCAGCTGCCACCCAGACTGTCTATCAAGATAAGGTTTGAAAGGTCTTTTTATACCCCCCCCCCCCCCCCCCACCTACATAGTAGAAGGGGGTGTATACTGGTTTCACCATGTCTGTCTGTCCGTCCTTCTGACCAGTCATCCGTGCATCCGTCAATCCGGCTATCTTTTCTTTTCCTTACTCTAACTCAGAAACCATTTGAGCTAGGATCCACAAACTATGCAAGTGTTCCTTATGACCCAAGTTCGATAAAGTACTGTTGTGATGCATGTGTTTACATAGAGTTATGACAAATAATTCCAAACTGGCTTGAGGCCACTGAAATGAAAAAAAAAAAAAAAATGGTCCACTTATGTCAAAGGTTCGCCACGCCCTGCAAGGTCCATTCTTACAGCCTAAAACCAGCAATTTCTCCAAATCCCAGACTTGTTTCTCAGGCTTTTGAAAACATTGTGGAAAAAGGAGAAAATGCTTGTAACCGAATTATCTCCTTTTCCCACTGTTTTCTACCCTATTACCCTATAAAAATTTTAAAAAAAAATATTTGATTAACATGTAATTATACCCCCCAAAACTCTGTTTGGGGGGTATATAGGAGTCAGCTTGTCGGTCGGTCCGTCGGTCCGTCCGTCCGTCGGTCCGTCCGTCCGTCGGTCGGTCGGTCTGTAGCTTTTTGTCCGCTCTATTTCTCATAAACTACTGGACGAATTTTATTCAAACTTCACAGGTAGACTCAGTATCAAGCAGAGATGTGCATATGAAATGTTGGTTATGGTTCATTGATTTTTCACTGAGTTATGGCCCTTTCATGAAATTTCTTGTCCGCTCTTTTTCTCATCAACTATTGGACAGATTTGGTTCAAACTACACAAGTACACTCAGTATAAAGCAGAGATGTGCATATCCTATTTTGGTTATGGTTTATTTAGGTTTCATGGAGTTATGGCCCTTTGATGATTCTAGACACCGTCGGTCGGTCTGTAGCTTTTTGTCCGCTCTATTTCTCATAAACTACTGGACGAATTTTATTCAAACTTCACAGGTAGACTCAGTATCAAGCAGAGATGTGCATATGAAATGTTCGTTATGGTTCATTGATTTTTCACTGAGTTATGGCCCTTTCATGAAATTTCTTGTCCGCTCTTTTCCTCATCAACTATTGGACAGATTTGGTTCAAACTACACAAATAGACTCAGTATCAAGCAGAGATGTGCATATCCTATTTTGGTTATGGTTTATTCAGGTTTCATGGAGTTATGGCCCTTCGATGATTCTGGACAAATTTCTTTCAAACTTCATGGATAGACTTTGCACTCAGCAAAGATGTGCATATCATAAATTGTTCTTAGTTAATTAAATAAAATTTCCAAGAGCTAAGCCCTTTTTTCTCGTTCTCTTATGATAGATTCCTACACCTGTAGATAGTTAACAGTAGACTTACCATCACTAACCATCACTAGTAAGTTTTCATGTCACTTCACTTATGTCCTGTCATGTCAATTTCATCCTTTCATCGGAAGTTTACTCAAATATAAGACAGATTAATCTTTCAGATATGTTTGGAAAAGGAGAAAATGCTGATTACCAGCACTTACTACTTTCTACACAAAATTGGAAAGATTAATCTTTGCAGTTACTTGGGAAAAAAATGAAATGATGATTACAAGCATTTACTACGTTCTCCACAACTATTCCAACTCTTCAACTTGTGATGTGTTAAAATAGATACCAATACCGTACGGAAACTAACGAAAGCAACATTTTTTGTGGTTCCGCTTCGGCTTCGCTGCGGTTTCAGTGCATTCCGTATTATATGACTAAAAAGGAAAACATTGTAAACATCGTGAGCAATGCCTTCTGTATTTACAATGTTTTCTTAAGTTTATTACTTTCGGTTCAGTTCAGTTACTATTACGGTTCCGATTCGGTTCGGAGGTTGCTTTCGTTAGTTTCCGTACTGTATAAGTAAGATGTAGAGTCTGGTCAAAAACATTCCATGAAAAGACATTTGTTGTCTGCAAAACCTTTTCATTTAAACCAATCTCAATTTGTCCAGCTGGTAAAAAAAAATGTATCAAGTAAGTTTTATTCTCTCCAAGTCTTTAGTCTGTAACAAAGAGTAATTCTTTGGCAAGAAGCCATTGCAGGATATTCATCACCTTCAGTGATAGCTCTGGTATAATTGACTCTCCAGTCACTTATTTTGCATTCCTGTGACATTAATCTGTTTTGTGACAAGGAGCTGTTGGGGGGTATGATCACGTTTAGTGATAGCTCTAGTTTGTTGTCTGCAAATACTTTGAAATTGGTATAAAATTTTGCTGTGTGGTAAAGAGTTAATAGCAGAAAAATGTGAAATCCCAATTATCTCCCTTGTTAGATAAAAATGAAACAAGGTGACCAAACCACAACTAGGTCCTTTTATTTGATTTCCATTGCATTTATCCTTGCGTTGGAGACAATGCGATTATTATAATTTGACTTGTGATGTATATGTAAGGTCTTCATAATATTTGCAAATCGAATTTCACACACTATTACCATCAAAATACATCAAGTAGATCAATTTAGCTGTTTGAAAATTTCAAAGGAGATATTTAAATCAGAACATTTTCAAACAGTGCAAAGAATATCAAGGATAAAAACCAAGTTATACCTTATTCAAGACCTATGAAGTAGTGGAGAGCAATCAAGGGAAGTAACTGTCTTGTCTTCAATTATGTACACAGACTTTTTGGTTTATCTTGAACTGAAATGATTAGTTTTGATTGTGTATTTTTATAGGGCATTGCTGGAGTAAGTGACATGAAGGACTCTGCTCCAACAGCCGACATGAGATGCTACACACACTCCACTGCACAAGGATCTGTGGCCAATGTGCCTTGTGAGTCTATGATAAATTTGTTGATTTGTTTTGTGCTTAGCACTGCTTTCCATACAATTTGACTGAAAGCCAATGAGCTTATTTAATGTTTATTGTTAGCTTGTTGGACATATTTGAGCCATGCTCTGCCAAAAGGGGGCTTAATACATTTCTTTGATGCAATATACTTAGGAAGTCATATCATATCTGAGGATCCATTAACTCTTTACCAAATGACAATATTTCGGACTGGTCCAAATTGAAAGCATTTGCAGACGACAAATTATATATGGCTAAAATGATTGCATTTGTTTCTGAAAGGTTGGAGAACATTGTGAGAAAAGGAGAAAATGCTGGTTACCAGTGTTTCCTACTTTTCCCATAAAGTTTTCAAAAGGCTTCTTTCTGAGGGTCGTTAAAAGTCGGGATTGTGTGGTAAAGCGTTAAATCAGCATTGTCTAACGATGGACTGGATATAGAGGTAGAATGGTCCTTTCGCAAATATAAAATTTACAAACAGCAAAAAGTTTCAACCCATGTAAGCCTGGAGGAGTGCACAGGCTGGCATGGGTTGATACTTTTTGGCAAATGCATGAAGATCCTTTTTCACAGAGCATGACTCATTTGTTTTCTTTTGTGTACATGCACAGGTATTAACCAGTAAAGCTTTTTTTGCAGCTAAGTTGCTTTTTTGGCCAATGTAGATTAAGATCAGACTGCAGTCTCATCTTTGATATACACTGTCCACTTTGCTGAGGCATTCTCTGCCAAATCTTACTTGATATTGCGTTTATTAGGGTCTTTTTTCTAGATTTACAATGGCTGTTGGGTTTATTCTGTGTTCTAATGGTTAACTCTTTCCCAAATGACAAAATTTTAGACTGCTCCTAATTGAAAGCTTTTGCAGACAAAAAATAAATGTTGCTCAAAAATTGAAATTTGTTTTGGGAAGAGTAGAAAACATTGTTGGAAAAGAAAATGCTGGTTACCAGCATTTTCTCTTTTCCCTCAATGTTTTCAAAAGGCTTTTTCCTCAGGGTCGTTAAAAGTCGGGATTGTGTGGTAAAGGTTTAAAACTTTTTGATTATCCAATTTGCAAAAACATTCACAGAGCTCCAGATAATTTTCAATGACATCAGTACAGTACTGATGAAAATCAAGATTAATCAGTATCAGCATATGGGGATCAGTACCAACATTTGGTTAATGAGACTGATTAAAGTCAAAATTGGTTTTCTTGCATTTGCTTTTATATAAGCATTACTGTAAAACTACATAACATTTTACCTAGTAACAGTATGATGTTTACTGTACAAAGTGTAAAGCAGGTTTGTAGAAACAAATATGCAACTCATAATCTTTTTTTGAAGCTATCATTTTTTCACGCTATTTAATTTTTGGAAAAATATTTGTGCAAGATTTAACATAAATTTGTCAAATAGGGTCGCAAATAACTTCAAAACCCGTAATTTTACGCAAGAAAAGCAGATATAAATACTTTTGAATTCACCAGTGCTTCAGTTTTGGAGACATTTTTTCTAACTTGGCCCAACTTGGCCCAAATTGGTGCCACTGGCGATCAACAGAGAGCCCATCTGGGTGTGCGCGCTTTTTGCTTCATATTTTTTGTGCGTGATTATTCAATTTAGAGCGTGAATTATTGCACATTTATACATAAATGGGAACAGTGCTTAAGTCTTGGCCAGTCTGATTTTATCTTTCAACGATTCTCAGTCTTGTTAGGATTATTTGGTTCTGGAGATGGATAAAATAACCTAGCCAGACGTTTCTGTGTGTTCCCTGATTTTTTCGAAGCACAAACTATTCATTCGGAACATACATGTACATAGTACGATTATCCGCTGGTCCCACGCCGGAATATATAAAACTTGACTAAAGCCGAGATGCAGGGTCTAATTCCGGTCCGAGCTGATTTTCCCTTTTTATTTAACGGGAAAAAATTGGAAAATCGCTCGGCAATCCCGAAGATATCTGATTGCTTGTCTGAGAAAGAGTAAGCTCCCTTTCATTGTGTACAGATTCGTACCCTATATTTTACGTACCTGGAAAAACGTTCCGTATCGAGTACGGAATTTTGTAAAAAAAAGATGCGTAACAATCAGATCGTCATCCGTAAATTACGTGAATACGGACCTTATCTGGAGCACTGCATTCATTCAGCCAGCGTCCTATGTAGCTTATTGGTTATGATGCAGGAATAGTAATCCTGAGGTGCTTGGTTTGATCCTCAGTCAATGCACTAGGTCTTTAATGGGAGTGTCTTTGTGAAGTGTGAAATGTTGTGTCAACTTAGAATGTTTCTGAAGTCTGTAAATATCAGTAAAATGGGCCTCAAGTAACAAACTCAGCTTAAGTCGGAAATGGGGTCTATCAGCCATGAGCAAAGTGAGACAAGATTTTTTCGTTTAATTAGGCCCTGCCTTTTACTGGTTAAACCAACAACACACATACAACAGTGAGATATAGCTATGATATGACTGAAATAATGTTGACATTAGTATGAAAGATCATTTAGTCACCTGATCACCTAATTATTGGTTCTTTTGTTTGTTTCAGCTACTTCACACGTCTTGCCCCCTAAAGCATTTGTTGTGGAATCTGACCATAATCGATATAAATGTCACTTTGAGGGCTGTAATAAAGGGTTCAGAAAGGAACATCTTCTAGAATATCACATCAAGTACTATCACATTGTGGGTGCCACCTCTGCCCCACCCCCTCCACAACCATCCAGGAAAAGGAGAAAAACTGCAAGTAAGTATAGTGGCTTTGTTTATTTTTTACTACATGGCAAAATTTCAGACTTGTCAAAATTGAAAGTATTTGCAGACAACAAATTAGGTATGGGTCATATGGTGAGGTTTCTCAGTGTGGCCAAGTTATCAGTCATCTGTTTAGTTCAGGTTATCAGTGTAGCCCAGTTATCAGTCGTCAATTTAGCTCAGTTATCAGTCATCAGTTTAGCCCAGGTAATCAATGTGGCTCTGTAATCAGTCATCAGTTAAGCCCAGGTTGTCAATGTACCCAAGGTATCGATCATCAGATTAACTCAGGTTGTCAATATAGCCCAGTTATCAGTCATCAGTTTAGCCCAAGTTATCATTGCAGCAAAGTTATCAGTCACCAGTTTAGCCCCAGTTATCAGTGTAGCCAAGTTATCAGTCATCCGTGAAGTCAAGGTTATCAGAGTGGCCCAGTTATCAGTCATCAGTTTAGCCCAGGTTATCAGTGTAGCAAAGTAATCAGTCATCAGTTTAGCCCAGATTATCAGTGTAGCCAAGTTATCAGTCATCAGTGCAGTCTAGGTTATCAGAGTGGCCCAGTTATCAGTCATCACTTTATCCCAGGTTATCAATGTAGCCAAGTTATCAGTCATCAGTTTAGTCCCAGTTTTCAGTGTAGCCAAGTTGTCAGTCATCAGTTTAGCCGAGGTTATCAGTGTAGCCCACTTATCCATCATCAGTTTAGCTGAGGTTATCAGTGTAGCCCAGTTTTTGGTGTTGCCAAGCTATCAGTCATCAGTAAGTCTAGGTTATCAGTGTGGCCAAGTTATCAGTCATCAGTTTAGCCCAGGTTATCAGTATAGCACAGTTATCAGAAATCAGTTTAGTCCAGGTTATCAGTTTAGCAAAGTACACAGTCATCAGTTTAGCCCAGATTATCAGTGTAGCCAAGTTATCAGTCATCAGTGAAGGCCAGGTTATCAGAGTGGCCCAGTTATCAGTCATCAGTTTAACCCAGGTTATCAATGTAGCACAGTTATCAGTCATCAATTTAGCCCAGATTATCAGTGTAGCCAAGTTGTCAGTCATCACATTAGCCCAGGTTATCGGTGTGGCCCAGTTATCAGTCATCAGTTTAGTCCCAGTTATCAGTGTAGCCCAGTTATTGGTCCTCAGTTTAGGCCAGGTTATCAGTGTAGCCCAGTTATCAGTCATCAGTTTAGCCCAGGTTATCAATGTAGCAAAGTAATCAGTCATCAGTTTAGCCCAGGTTATCAGTGTAGCCCAGTAATCAGTCATCAGTTAAGCCCAGGTTATCAATGTAGCAAAGTAATCAGTCATCAGTTTAGCCCAGGTTATCAATGTAGCCCAGTTATCAGTCATCTGTTTAGCCCAGGTTGACAATGTAGCCCAGTTATCGGTCATCAGTTTAGCCCAGGTTGACAATGTAGCCAAGTTATTAGTCATCACTTTAGCCCAGGTAAGCAACATGGCCAAGTTATCAGTCATCAGTTTAGCTCAGGTTATCAGTGTAGCTAAGTTATTGGTCATCAGTTTAGCCCAGGTTATCAATGTAGCCAAGTTATTAGTTATCAGTTTAGTCCAGGTTTTTCTTCCTTACACAGGTTTTCCTCCCTTTGAAGCTGCTGAGCCAAGGTAGCTCAGTTGGTAGTGTACAGGACTTGAGAACAGGGGATCGCTGGTTTAATCCCGGGCTCGGCTAATTTCTTTCCAAGGGCTGGTGATAGTCATTGCCACAGGATTTATCTCTCTCAACGCTGACCATTGTTTCGCTGATGTTTGTATGGGGAAGCAGCCAGTGGCTTGGAAAGAATATTGTGTGGAATACTGGTAAAAGAAACTCAAGAAATGCATGGATAGGTGCACTGGCTGCTGTGATATTACTTAAATAATATTGAAAACAGCATTAACATACAATCAGTCAATGATACAATAAACCCTTTAAAAGCTGAAACTGAAAATACAAAGCTGTCCCCACCCATGGGGATCAGCTCAGAAAAGATGAATTTTCTGAAGCATGTATGTGTGTGTGTGTTGTGGGGGCGGTTTAAGGGCATTCTAATTTCTTGTCTATCACACCCCTGTAAACCTTAACTCTTTACCAGATGACAACGTTTTGGAATGGACCAAATTGAAAGCATTTGCAGACGACAAATTAAATGTTTGCTGAAATGATAATTTCTGCCTGTGGTAGGGTAGAAAACATTGTGGGAAAAGGAGAAAATGCTGTTGCCAGCATTTTCTCCTTTTCCCACCATATTTTCAAAAGCCTTTTATTTCAGGGTCGTTAAAAGTGGGCGTTTTGTGGTAAAGACTTAATCGATTTGTCATCCTCAAATGGTTTCATAAACTTTTTTTGTCTGGTACAGAGTTTATGATTTAAAGAATTGTCAACAGTTACTCTGTAGGCTTGAAAATTTAGATTAATTTAGAATGTGTGTCGTAGGTTCCACAGACTCCGAATCAACCCCAACAGGGAAGAGGGCATTTTTCAAGCAACGAAGGCATTTGTCGACTGAAGGTGGACTTGTGCATGATATTGAGATGGATTCTAAGGATGAGATAAGACTTTCCAGTACAGCACATTCCTCCATGCCTGGTAAGTGTAATTCAATGAACTTTACTTTCTACTTTCACTATGGAGATTTCATGCCTGGTTAGTGTAATTAGTTCATGCTTATCAAAAAATTTTGGTGGATTAAGGTTTGATATTTCATGGTTACGACCACTGAAAATACCGATTTTATATTTTCTGACTCTTCAGTTGAAAGCAGAAACAGTAGTTCCCACGCACTAGTTACCTAGGTAATCAGCGTGTGCTATTCAAATAGAAAATGGAGAGAAATATGATGTAATTCACACTATATTTCTCGTGCTTTACATATTGGAGAATTACCAAAAACAACTGTGTTGGATTTTGATAAAAGTTCGAACAAAATAGGGGTTAGAAGCATGAAATATATAGATTTTTTTTTTTTCTTTTTTTTTCGGTGAAAGATCGAAATTTATTTCACCTCATGAACATCATCAGTAATATTTTCACTTGTGGCTGCACCACTCGTGAAAATATTACCGATGATGTTCACTGGATGAAATAAATTTGATCTGTCACAAAAAAAAAAATACCCTCTATTATACACACCAGTAATTTTTGATTTCTACTTTAAAGATAACAGAAGTGGTTGTTGCAAGGCTAGAATGATAATAGTATGATTTGTTTAATCCTTTATCACAAAATCCAGACTTTAAACAACCCTGAGGGGGAAGCCTTTTAAAAACATTGTAGAAAAAGGAGAAAATGGTGGAAACCAGCATTTTTTCCTCTTTCCACAATGTTTTCTACCTTTTGAATTACAAGTTTCATGCTTTAAGTAACATTTAATTTGTCGTCTGCAAATGCTTTCAATTTGGTCAAAATTTTATCGTTTGGTAAAGAGTTTAAAAAATAAAAAATATTGAATGGTTTAACTCTTTACCACACAATCCAGAGTTTTAACGACCCTGGACAAGGAGGCTTTAAAAAACATTGTGGGAAATGTAGAAGAGTGCTGGTAACTAGCATTTTCTCCTCTTCCCACAATGTTTTCTTACCTTACAAAGACAATACCATCAATTGAGAGGTATTTATCTTGTCTGCAAATGCTTTCAAATTCAACAGGCCCAGACTTTTAATGTGTGGTAAAGGATTAAAGATCCGGAAAAGGGAGGCTTTTGAAAACCCTGTGGAAAAAGGAGAAAATGCCAGGAATTGTCTCCTTTTTCCACAGTGGTTTCTATGATTTCAAAGACAGAAATAATCTCTTGATCTTCGCTGGATTTTTGTCTTCAAATGTATTCATTTTAAAATTTTTGTTGTAAAGATGAAAAATATCAAATAAAAAAACTAGTTTCTGTGGTAAAATTCTGACACTTAAGTGTTTCTGCTAGCTTATAAATCTGTGACTCGCTGTTTGGATTTTTGGGGGTCATTCAGAAAATTTACATGTCATGGTCTTTAACCTTTGTATTTTGTCACATGTTGTTTGCCTTTGCCAATTCGTAGTTGTTGCATAATGCTAAAAGATTTAAATGACAGTGTGGTATTAAAGGTAAAAGTTGAAAACAATGACCTCATAGAAACTGTCGTCTGTCAACCTGATTACTCCTGCAACTCATTGACCATTACTGAGCAAGGTCTAAAACACGGACAAAAAGTTTAAGGACTGATTCCTTACAGTAATATAGGCAAGACGACAGCGATTTGACACAAATTAATATTGCATTATAGACCATTTCAGTGTAAACCGGAAACAAATAATTAAGTGTTAGAAAGCTGGTTTGATATGATTCTGCAGTTATAAACTTGCAATTTTGTAAGATATATTAATTGAATCAATCCTTTATGTTCCTTTTTAGTTCTGATTTATATTGCGTCAAGGAAGACGAGATGTATTATTTTGTTGCGTCAGGCTTTCATTTTGCGCGTCAAAAACGCAAAAATGGGGACTTTCTGAAACGCTGAAACTTGGATAAAAAACAATCAATAGAGATGGGGGGGGGGGGATCTAAGCACGGATAACCAAATACCAGATTTGGAAGTCTGTTGATGAGTCTTTGTATACAATTGGGCCATGCTCTGGCAAAAGTGGGCTTAACTCTTTACCAAACAACAAAATTTTAGACTGGTGAAAATTGAAAACATTTGCAGACGACAAAATAAAATGTGCTTGAAAAACTGAAATTTGTTTTGGGAAGGGTAGAAAACAATGTGGGAAAAGGAGAAAATGCTGGCTACCAGCATTTTCTCCTTTTCCTACAAGGTTTTCAAAAGGCTTCTTTCACAGGGTCGTTAAAAGTCGGGATTGTGCGGTAAAGAGTTAATGCATCTCCATGATTCATCATACCAAGCAGGTCATCACAATGCTATGGATCCATAAAATTCATTTTGTGTAACAGCCGTCTGAATTAATGAGGTAAACTGGTCCTTTGATATGCAGAAAATTGACCAATAGTAAAAAGTTTTGGCCCAGGTCAGCTGGCGCATGCTACACAGGCTGATGACCCAGGTCGATACTTTTTGCAGATGCTTTAAGCCCCCTTTTGACAGAGCATGGCTCAAATATATTATTTATTGAAAAAGTTACTCCAGATTTCACATATTTATCTGGTAAATCTAGACCTAAATTTTGAATCAAATTAGAATATGTTGCAGGAAATGTTGCACATCTAATGAGCAATCTGGGTTGCCACTACAATGTTTCTTGACATGTTGATTTCTATTAACCCTTTACCAAACAGTCCTGTGTTTTAATGACCCACATTGTGGGAAAAGGAGAAAATGCTAGTAACTAGCATTTTCTCCTTTCCTTTTCCCACAGTGTTTTTTACTGTTTCAGACACAAATGTTGACATTTGAATCACATTTATCTTGTCATCTGCAAATGCTTTCAATTTAGACTAGTCTAAAATTTTGTCGTTTGGTAAAGGGTGAACAAAATTTTAGACCTGTCCAAATTTAAAGCATTTACAACGCACAAAATAAATATGACTTAAGAATTGAAATTTGTTTGGGGAACAGTAGAAGACATTGTGGGAAAAGGAGAAAATGCTGGTTACCAGCACTTTCTCCTTTTCTAACAATGTTTTCAAAAGGCTTCTTTCTCAGGGTCATTGAGACTTGGGATTGTGTGGTAAAGGGCTAATTTTTTTTTTCCCCAAAATAATGCATTTCAAAAAAAATGAGACTTTACTATACAGTAAAACCTCTTCTCACAACCGGCCAGGTAATACAAGCAACCCACTATTACGAACGATTATTGTCAAAATGGAAATTTTCCTTCTTCATAATAAATGACCACGAACCTAGAAATACAGGCACCACACTATTCCAAAATTACGAGCACCATTTTTAGAAGTTACTTATAGATTTCAAACCCGTGAAACCACCACTAACTTTCACAACTTTTTACGGCTTGCTAATTTTCACATGTTCATAATCACAAACTCGAGGCCGTGCTTCCTATACTAATATTCTTGGGGCTGATGGAATTGACAATTAATTATCGGTCTTTTGTTTTTCTGTGGAATATTGTAACACGATTGCATTTAGTGATCATGGTGTTACATTACATAATCAAATGACCAATGAATTGATAAGAATTTATTGAGCTTTTATGTGGTAATCAGGTGTTTTTCACACATTGCTGACACGGTGAAAAACATGTCGACAGACGGGTAATTACGATTTGCTTTTACATCCACTTGTTGTAATTTGAGACGCTTGGGTTAATATCTAGTGATGGTGATGGAATAATAATTTTGTTTTTGTGACACACTAAAGCCCTACATATATCGTTGAGAATATGTAATTTGTAAATAGGTGAACACTTCAACTGTGCGATCGACGATTGGTAGGACTGTTTGAACATTCAACTCGAATTAAAATGGAAATAACAAACAGGAAAAAAATAATTTTACACATCAGGCTGCTCAATAATATTCAAAATTCTTTGTTTAAATTGAAAATCAGCACGTGGATCTCAGAGTTCTTGAGACTACACAAAATAAAAAAAGCGGATTAAAATAGGAAATATGACAAGTTCTATCAGTAAAATTAAATTTTATGTAGTCTTTTAGTTCAGATTCTCAATTTATCTACACAATTATCTTGACTGTAAGAGTTGAATTAAACAATTATGAATGGACATGCACTTAAAGGTGGATCTATTCATAAAATTCAAGCAACATATTAACTTTTCAATAAACATGAAAATTTTCTTGTTTGTCATTTTAATGTGTGGACATAGGCTTCCCTGACTAAAATACATGTACATTACGTGGCACATAATTTAAATCTACGTAAGTCTACACAGAGTCCAGGTTTGAATCAAAATCTAGGTGGGTAATAGACCACCCCGCTAATAAGACCAATTTTCAAAAGTACCATATGTGGTATTAAAAAAGGGGTTTTACTATATTTCTAGAAACAGGAGAGAGTTCCACACAAACAACTCCTGTGAAAAGCGGCGGAAATACCACAATAGAGGAGACATATCAGCTGATTAAAGACGATTTGGGATCTAAACATCAGCGAAGTCAGAGTCAGGATTCCAACTGGACGGAAGATTCTAGCGTAACAGATCTGGAGGGTGAAGATTCTCTCAAGCCAGATGAACTGGTGAACTGTATCTGTGACTTTTATGAGGAGAATGGACTAATGATACAGGTTTATCTCATTTTCCGTATTGCCTCTAGAAACAAACTTGTAGCAGTAGGACTATAACAGAATTTCTGGCTGAGCCTGGGTAGTGCAGTCTGTAGCATACAGGATTTGAGAACAGAAGATCTCTAGTTCCAATCCCCAGCTTGGTCGTTTTTTTCATTTCGTGGATTGATGATTGTCATTGTGACAGGATTCATTCCTCTCTCACTGCTGATCATTGCTTCGACAATGGTTATGTGGGCAAGTAGCCAGTGGCTTGGGAAGAATGTGCAAAGTACTGGTAACAGAAACTCCAGGAAAGTGTGTATAGGTGCACTGCCCACAGTAACATATGTGAAATAATGTTAATGCCATACAATCCATCAATCAACAAAATTTTTGTAAAATAGGGATTCTCAGCATGTACTTAACTCTTTACCAGACGACAATGTATTGAATACACACAACAAAAACATTGCAAACTTCTCTTCATCCTTTACCGCACAATGATGCCTTTTGACGCCCCAGGGAAAGAAGCCTTTTGAAAACATTGTGGGAAAAGGAGAAAATGCTGGTAACCAGCATTTTCTCCTTTTCCCACAATGTTTTCTGTCCTATCAAAGGAAAATTGCACTATTTGAGCCACACTGAAATTGTCGTCTGCAAATGCTTTCAATTTGGACAAGGGTAAAATTTTGTCGTCTGGTAAAGGGTTAAGTAGTTATGTGCTTACAGAGCTGTATGGAGTGTACAAGCAATTATCTTTCCATATATGCAGTCTTACGATATTCTCCTCAGAAAGTCTATACATGAAAATGTCTTTAACTACATACTACTGTTAAAAACTTTTTTGCATTATTTAATTTGGATTATAAAAGTCAGAGAATAATTAAAATCCTGTAAATTCTACTTTGCCAAAAAAAATCTCAACATTATCTCCCTTTAACTCTTTACCACACAATCCTGACTTTTAACGACCCTGAAAAAGAAGCCTTTCAAAAACATTGTGGGAAAAGGAGAAAATGCTGGTAACCAGCATTTTCTCCTTTTCCCACAATGTTTTCTACCCTTACTAAAACAAATTTCAATTTTTCAGCCACATTTATTTTGTCGTCTGCAAATGCTTTCAATTTGGAATGGTCTAAAATTTTGTCGTTTGGTAAAGAGTTAAATCTTTACTAAATGACAAAACTTTCGAGTTGTCCAATTCCACAGCATTTGCAGACAACAAATTAAGTGTGGCTCAAATTTTGGAATTCGTTTTTGAAAGGGTAAAAAAATGGGAAAAAGAAAATGTTGGTGACCAGCGTTTTCTCCTTTTTGCACACTGTTGTTAAGAGCTTTCTTCAATAAGGTCTTTCGTACATGGTAGTGTGTGGTAAAGAACATAGAGAATATTTGGTTTTTTTCGGTGAAAGATCGATATTTGTTTCATTGAGTGAACATCATCTGTAATATTTTCATGGGTGGCACAGATGAAATAAATTTCGATCTTTCACCGAAAAAACAAATATTCTATTTATTTCATGCTTCTAACCCCTATTTTATTGCAACTTTCGTCAAAATCCAGTACAGTTGTTTCTGGCAATTCCCCGTGGCATACCCTCCTCACATAACAATGCATTACAATATTACTTAGAGCACGAGAAATATAGCGTAAATTACGTCATGTTTCCCTCCATTTGAACTAGTGCGCGGGAACTACTGTTTCCGCCTTCAATTGAAAGAGAAAATATAAAATCGTTTTTTTCTCTGGTCTTAACCATGAAAAATCAAACCATAATCCACCATTATTTCTCGATAAACTACCGAAAAGCATGAAATAATATACCTGTAATGTAATTTCTAAAATTGTTCAACCATATATTTACAGTGTGAAGTGTGCATGTGTTGGCAGCATGCTGGTTGCTTTGGGATCACAGAGAGGACCCTTCCCAAGACTTATGTCTGTTTTGTTTGTGAAAATCCACCAGGTGGGACTATGTTAAAGTGTTTTCTGAAAAAAATCCTGACATATGATACAAACAATTTGCATGATGCTTTTTTGGTATTTTAACATCTTACCAAATGGCAAAATTTTGTACTAGATCAAACTGAAACCATTTGCAGAAGAGAAATTAAGTGTAGGTTAAATGATGACTTCTTTCTTTGATCGGGTAGAAAATACTGTGGAAAACAGAAAATACTGGTTACCAGCATTT
The DNA here is from genome assembly GCA_945859785.2 of Tridacna gigas. Lineage (NCBI taxonomy): Eukaryota > Metazoa > Mollusca > Bivalvia > Cardiida > Cardiidae > Tridacna > Tridacna gigas. Next base: position 33,681,488 of record OX244034.2, read on the forward strand.
TCTGCTTTCCACATTGGTTTCAAAAGTCTCCCACCTCAAGGTTGTTAAAAGTCAGGATTGTTTGATAAGGGTTAAACCAGTCCTGTGCAAAAAATAGTACATTGTATTTTACACACGGGGAACTAATGTGATTGTTTTGTAGTCCAGTTCAGTTAACTCCACTCGTAACGATATTGTAATAAACATTGGTTGCAATGATATGGCTTCTTACAATATTTCGGTTTATACGATCTTATTTTCCAGTCCATCAATGTCAAATTCAATCAATATAGCAGTAAATAGTACCGGATACAACAACTGCATGTTTCTCGCACATTTTCAATAATTGACTTTTGTCAACTCGGGTGTTAATGCGCCACTCGTCTTGACTTGCAGATAATTGTCGATTATTTGTTTGGTTAGAAATGTTTGGACTGAGATTTTCTTACCATATGCTATGATTTTGGCTATAGAAAGACTGGGCATTTCATTGTCGGCTGAAAATACAAATATCTTTGAGGATACTACTACCAAGGACTTGTCTGGTGAAAGAAACCCGGTAAAGTACGGGGGATAGCCAGCTACATCGGCTGACGAAATGCTTTTAAATTTCACAATTTTCAGTATCGTTCTTATAAACAGAATAAAAAAAAATAAACATGTTAATGAAAGAAAACAATATGCATCCTGTACTCTTTAGTTTTCAAAAAAACAATCGGTAAACAATAGAGGTAACAATATTATGTATGGCCTGTGAACAAAGTATGCTTTGGTTACCTACCTCCAGTACCTGACACACTCATCTGAAGAATCTCTGCATGTCAGACTTTCTATACCCCAAACTTTTCGGTAGTCCCCTGAAGTTCGAGGTATGGATATTCGACTGTATGTTGAAATGCTCAAAAACCTATCAGTGTCCCTTGGCCCCTCTTAATTACCTCATTTATACATACCAAGTACTTATGTCAAAAATTGACAAAATCACCTCCTTATTTGATTCGCACCTTTCACTTTCCTAATTTTCTAACCTGTGAATATTTCTGTATTTATCATTGTCTCTTATTTTACTTAACCCCTTACCACGCAATTCTTGACTTTTAACAACCTTGAGGAAGAAGCCTTTTGAAAACATTGTGGGAAAAGGAGAAAATGCTGGTAACCAGCATTTGCTCCTTTTCCCACAATGTTTTCTGCCCTATCAAAGAAAAATTGCACCATTTGAGCCACACTGAAATTGTTGTCTGCAGATGCTTTCAATTTGGACAAGGCTAAAATTTTGTCTTCTGGTAAAGGGTTAAAATCATCCAACATGGAAGTGCTATTACAGAACAGCATTGAATCCTGCAAATTAGGGGGGAAAATGATATCCTAAAATGTCATCAAGATTTATTCAAAGATGTAATCCTGGATGTCTTCAGACTTATTTAAACAGAAGTTTACTTCCTTTCAGTTTCACTCCCAATAAATTTAAGTATAACTATGCAAAAATGAAGAAAGTTCATATGACATTTAACATACATTTAAAAGGCTGAATTTTAAAAGAGATGTCTGATGGAAACAATGTTTGTTGTTGTTTCTCCCAATTTTGAAGATTGCCTCTATTCAGGTAATTCTTAGTGAACCTGTACTTGGATGGTATGTTGGGCAGGTACTCAAGTCTGTCAATAGGTCTTACAATATCCAGATTTTACAATGTTTTTACAATATCCCTGTAAGTGGAGTTTATTGTACTAATGTTTTTCTGTAGCCAGTATGTTTTATGTTGTAAAAACAGTCAGTAGGCTTGCACATTACAATGGCAACCTTTAAAAAAAACATAAATCATTTTGATGACTATCATTTGATGTGATATGATCAGTTTGACAGTAAGTAGAGAACTCTAAGAATTTTCACCAAACCAAAGGGGTATTTGAACTGCTGAAGTATTACTTAGGAGGTCAATCTGTGTTCTAAAAAGGAATGCAAACTGTTTTACAGAAAGAAATGGAAACTATGTTACAATGAGGAATGCAAATACTAGTATTTATGAGGTCTGTTATTGTCACACATAATTATATGAATAATTTCTGATATTAGACATGCATCACTCATATTTATGCTATTTATTTTATCCTGCATATTTTCTTTCTTAAAAACTCATTATGGACATGCAAAAATAATAGAATAAATGAAATGAGCCATGCTGTGGCAAAAGGGGGCTTAATGCATCTCCTTGGTGCTTGGTACCAAGGAAGTCATCACTTGATCATGGATCCATAACAGCCGCTTTTTTTAACAACCAAAAACTGAATCATGAGGTAGACGGGTCCTTGGGCATACAGAAAATTGACCAATAGCAAAATGGTTCGGCCCAGGTCAGCCCACGCGGACTGCACAGGCTGACCATGGTCGATACTTTTGGTAGATGCATTAGGCCCCTTTTTTCAAAGAGCATGGCTCATGCTTTTGACAATGGCAATGACAGTCTCATACAAACTATATATGAAGCAAAGTAAGTTTCCAAAATTATCTACCTGTCTTATATTACTCATATAATCAGCATTCTCTTGTTTAACCTGTTTTTGGTCTGACAAAAATGTGCCATGCTCTGGCAAAAGGGGGCTTAATGCATCTCTGTGATGCTTCACACCAAGCAAGACACCACATAATTAGGGATCCATAAAATTCATTATGTCTAACAACCGAGTGTATCATAAGGTAGACTGGTCCTTTGAAATACAGAAAATTGACCAATAATGGACAGTTTCTGCCTAGGTCAGCCTGTGCAGACTGCGCAGGCTGACCTGGGTCGATACTTTTGGCAGATGCATTAAGCTACCTTTTCATAGAGCATGGATGAAATGTAATGAAAACAGTTGCAATTTTTCAGGTGTGAGAGAGAGTGCTAAACATGTTCATGAGCAGGACTGGTTAAAGAACGGAGAAATACCATGCTTTGATTACACGCAAGTTACCCCAGTCTCGGAGGAGAGAAGAAATATTATCAAGGCCACAAACAGTCTGGTGACAGATCTTCATCAGTTGGATGCTGTATTACACAGCTTGAAACTCCAGCTGAAAATCCTGAGGTATTTTAGCCCTTTACCATACAAGCCCAGGCTGTAACGACCTTGAGAAAGAAAGCTATTGAAAACTTTGTGAGAAAAGGAGAAAATGCTTGTAATCAGCATTTTCTTCTTTTCCCACAATGTTTTCAAACCTTTCAAAGACAAATCCAATTATTAGACCCACATAGAATTTTTTGTCTGTGATTGCTTTCAATTCGGAAAAGTCTAAAATTTTTTTGCTTGGCAAAAATTTAACCCTTTATCACACAATCCCAAGTTTTAACGACCCTGACCAAGAGGCCTTACGAGACATTGTGGGAGAAGTTGGAAATTCTGGTAAGCAGCATTTTCTCCCCTTCCCACAATGTTTTCTGTTCTTTAACAGACAAATCTCACCATATGAGCCCTGTCTAATTTGTTGTCTGCAAATGCTTTTAACTTGGACAAGTGTAAAATTTTGTCATGTGGTAAGGGGTTAAGTAGGTGCATTTTTGTTTGAAATGAGATCACTGTCTAGACAGTCATGTTGCTGAGCCCAGGTAGCTCAGTAGTTTGACACAGATTGAAAAAGGAATGTGTGACTACTTTAACACACACACACCCCCTCTTCTCTAGATTCTTTAACCCTTTACCAGACGACAAAATTTCAGCATTGTCAAAATTAAGAGCATTTGCAGACGACAATTTCAGTGTGGCTTAAATGGTGCAATTTTCTCTTGATAGGATCAAAAACATTGCGGGAAAAGGGGAAAATGCTGGTTACCAGCATTTTCTCCTTTCCCAGCTATGTTTTCAAAAGGCTTCTTTCCCAGGGTCGTTAAAAGGCAGCATTGTGCGGTAAAGGGTTAATATCCAGATGCATTAAACCCCATTTCACAGAGCATGACTCATTCTTTCTAATATGATTCAGAAGCAAAGATGAACAGAAACTAAGAATGTGGAGAATGGATTGGGATGTTATGGAGCAGTTAGACGACTCCACTGAAAACCACGATGAAACTTCTGACAATATTGGACGTGTGAAGGATGAACACAGATCAGAAGACAGCAAAGATTGTGTGGCCGAGGTAAAGAATGAGACAGGGACAGATAAAGACACTGTAGGTGAAGTGAAGAATGAGGTAGGATCAGAAGATGAAAAGAAGGTATCTATCCCTGCCACTGAGAGAGAAGAAAATAAAGCTGAAATAAAGAGGGAAATAGTTCTTGACAGTAATGATTTAGACACCAAAGTCAAGAATGACATCGATGATGTTGACAATATTCATACAAATACAAATGGCCTCTCTATAAGTGAAAATGGACAGAATGTGGATACTGTAGAATGCTCAGCAACCAAGCAACAGGAGGAAAATAAAACACAGGGCACAGACATACTGGATCAAACAGGTGAAAACAGTGTGACAGAACCAAAGCAGGAAGCCTTGCAAACTGTTTCATCAGATGGAGATATGAGCAAACCTGCAGATGTGGGAAATACAGGAAAATCTGAGACTTTGACATCTACAGATGATATGAATCATTCCAATGAAAGAATGAAGATTGAACAAGTATGTTGACTCTTTCAAAACTTGATGTTTTACCACGCAACCTGAATTTTACCCCTTAACCCTTTACCGCACGATGCCGCTTTCTGACGCCCCTGGGAAAGAAACCTTTTGAAAACATTGTGGGAAAAGGAGAAAATGCTGGTAACTAGCATTTTCTCCTTTTCCCACAATGTTTTCTACCCTGTCAAAGAAAAGTTGCACCATTTGAGCCACATAGAAAATGTCGTCTGCAAATGCTTTCAATTTGGACAAGGCCAAAATTTTGTCGCCTGGTAAATAAGTGAAATGAAATTTTCAAGCCAATAGTATGAACCTAAATATTGCTATTTGAATATTACTTTTTAGAGTAAAATATCTCCTCATTGGAAAAAGTAGATCCAAGATCAGACTGCATGTTCTTTGCAGTCTGATCTTGATCTACACTGTCTGCAAAAGGTCCTTTAGCATTTTCTCTGTTTCCCACAATATTTTCTACTGTTCGATGCCAAATTTTACTATTTAAACCACATTTAATATGTCGTCTGCAAATACTTTGGATTTAAATGAGTCTAAAATGTTGACCTTTGGTAAAGAGTAAATCCTTTACCACGACCCTGAGAAAGTGGCCTTTTGAAAGTGTTTTCTCCTTTTCCTACAATATTTTCTACCTTGTCAAAGTGCTTGAGCTCATTTACACCGATATCAAATTTGTCATCTGCAGATGTTTTGAATTTGGAAGATTCTACATCTTGCTGTTTGGGAAAGGGTTGACCCATTTTTACGGCAGATGGGAATTTTAGTTCAGTCAAAAACTATTACAAATCACACAAAGTACAAAAACGTGGTGGAAAGGAAAACATGTTTCAAAGGTATGGAAAACATAGCAGAAAAAGGTCTCAGAAAGTTGCCCCATATACGAAGCATAGTACTCACTAGGCCCAGAAAAAAAGCTTTTTTCCTGGATAATGACTGAAATACCGTTGAAAGCATCATAAAACAGCATTAAGTCTTTACTAAACGACAAAATTTCAGACTAGTCAGAATTGGAAGCATTTGCAGATGACAATTTAAACAAGGCACAAACAATAGGATTTGTCTTTGAAAGTATAGTAAAATATTGGGAAAAGGAGAAAAAGTTGGTTACCAGCGTTTTCTCCTTTTCCCAAAATGTTTTCAAAAGGCTTTTTCCTAGGGGGTCGTTAAAACTGGGGATCATGTGTTAAAGGGTTAACACAAACAATGCTTTATTAGCTCACCTAAGCATGAAGTACTCAAAATGAGCTTTTGTGATCGTGCTGTGTGCGTTGTCCGTCATCAGTCATGGGTCGTCAACTTTAACCTTGTGTATGTGCTAGAGGCTACAATTTCAGTCCAATACTTATGAAACTTGGTCAGAATGTCTTGATAATATTTCAGCCGACTTTGAAAATGGGTCATGCTGGGTCAGAAACTAGGTCACTAGGTCAATTTTTGAAAAAACTTTTGTGCACTCTAGAGGCAACATGTTCTGCCTTGAAAATTGGTGTTTGTCTTGATGATATCTCTGACTAGTTGCAAAATATGCCAAGTCCAGTTAAAAATGAGTTCGCCAGTTCAAATCTTTGTAAGTCCGTGTGTACATTCTAGATGCCACACTTTTAGTCAAATACGCATGAAAGTTAGTCGCAATGTTTGTCTTGATGATATGTAGGATGTGTTTGAAAATGGGTCAATGTTGGGTAAATAAGTAGGCCATGAGGACAAATCCTAGAAAAAGCTTGTGTTCAAGAGGCCACAATTTCAGTCCAAAAGTCATGAAAGTTGGTCAGAATATTTGTCCTGGTGAGTTTGAAAAAGGGCCATGTTTGGTCAAAAATTAGGTCACGAGACAAATTCTAGAAAAAGCTTATGTACACTCTAGAGGCCACATTTTCAGTCCAATATTCATAAAGGTTTGTTAGAATGCTTGTCTTAATATCTGAGAAGGGATTTGAAATGGGTCATGTTTGGTCAGTAGGTCAGGAGAGCGACCTCAGGGCCTTCATGGCCCTCTTGTTTTAATAACTGAAAGGAAAAGAGCTTTTGAGAACATTATGGGAAAAGGAGATAATAATGGTAACCAGCATTTTCACCTTTCTCACCATGCCTTCTATCCTTCCAAACACATTTAAGTTGTTGTAAAATTTTCTAACACTTGTGAGTTGTCAATGCTTAAATTTGGACCAAGCCACAGTAGCACAGTAGGTAGCAGACAGGACTTGAGAACAGGGGTTTACTGGGTCAGCTCCCAGCTTGGCCAATTTCTTTCCGAGAATTGGTGACAGTCATTGGGACAAGATTTATTCCTCTGTCATCGCTAATCATTTTATCAATGGTTATGGGGGAAAAAGAGCCAGTGGCTTGGAAAGAATACTGTGCATAGTATTGGTAAAAGAAACTGAGGGAAAGCATGGATAGGTGCACTGGTGAAAACCACATTAACTCTTTGACTTCTATATAAATAACCTTCACTTTTTTAATGGCTACAAACATGGTTTCACTGCAAGATGTAGAGACAGTTCAGTTATAATCCAGAATAAAAGACCTGACAGTGTAGATCAGAGATCAGACTGCACGTTCTGTGCAGTCTGATCTTGATCTGCATTGTCCACAAAAGCTTTTTATGTCGTCAGTGGTAAGGAAAGACTTAAACACCATACAATCAATCATCGTTTTGAATTTGGCTTGGTCTAAAATATTTGTTGTGTGTCAAAGGATTGAAAAAAAACAATAGCTAGCAATAAAAAATTATACTAATTCTTTTGTAAGACCAGTCAAGTAAAGACGATGCTAGACACGGAAACGGAAGAGGCCAACCATTCGGACAGTACAGAGAGTGCTGTAGAAGATCCGTTGGAGACTTGTGAGAAGAATTTGTTGAATCATATCTTCAGAGTACAGGAGGAGATAAGCAAAAGGATGGACCAGATTGAGGAGCAAGTCTCATGTAAGTGTTCATACCTCGTTAACCCTTTACTACACAATCCCTACTTTAAAGACCCCGAGAAAGAAGCCTTTTGAAAACATTGAGGGAAAAGGAGAAAATGCTGGTAACCAGCATTTTCTCCTTTGCCCACATTGTTTTCTACCCTTCATAAAACAAATTTCAATTTTTGAGTCATATTTATTATGTCACCTTCACATGCTTTCAATTTAGACAGGTTTAAAATTTTGTCACTTGGTAAAGAGCTAACCCTTTACAGTTTACCACACAATCATGAGTTTTAACAACCCTAAGATAAAAGCCTTTTGAAAACATTGAGAAAGAAAAAGAAAAAGTGGTGGCAACTTTTCCCACCATGGTTTTTAGCTCTACTGGCTGAAAGCCAGCAGAGCCTATGTCATGGCGGGGTTTCCGTCGTCCGTCCGTCCGTCTGTCTGTCCGTCTGTCCGTCCGTCCGTCTGTCCGTCCGTCAGTCTTTTTCTTGTTTACGCGATAAAGTCTGAATTTGTTGCCGGATTTTCATGAAACTTGCACAGTTTGTTTATCTCATCAATAGCTTCAACCCTATTGAATTTGAAAAAAATCCAACAAACAGTATGGGAAAAGTAGCCATTTCAAGTTGAAAATTTCCAATTCTTGTTTACGCGATAAAGTCTGCAAATAACTTCAGATTTTCGTGAAACTTGCACAGTTTGTTTATTTCATCAATAGCTTCAACCCTATTGACTTTGAAAAAAATCCAACAAATAGTATGGGAAAAGTAGCCATTTAAAGTTGAAAATTTAAATTTTCTGTTCTTGTTTACGCAATAAAGTCTGTATTTCTGGTCAGATTTTCATGAAAATCACACAGTTTGTTTATCTCATCAGTAGCTTCAACCCTATTGATTTTGAAAAAAAAAATCGAAGAAACAATGTGGGAAAAGTAGCCATTTCATGTTGAAAATTTCCAATTCTTGTTTACATGATAAAGTCTGCATTTGTAATCAGATTTTTGTGAAATTCACCCAGTTGTTTTGTCTCATCAACAGCTTGAATCCTATTGATTTTGAAAAAAAATTCAAGAAACAATGTGGGAAAAGTAGCCATTTTTTTTTGTTGAAAATTTGTCTTTTTGCATCATGAATTCATAATGTATGCTAGCATAAAAGCAAGATTTAATTCCCTGCCAGTAGAGCATATTCAGGCCCTTCAGGGCCTTCTAGTTACACATTTAGTGTGTTGTCTGCAAATACTATCAATTCAGACAGATCTAAAATGTTGCCGTTTAGGAAAGAATTGAATGATAGAAAACATGATGGATTAAACAAAAAACCTGTTTTCTTGTGGTCGTTCAAATACGTGATTGTTGGATGAAGAGTTAATTTATCAAATGACAAAATTTTAGCCTTGTTCAAATTGAAAGCATGTGCAGATGACAAATGAAATGTAACTCAAAATTTGAGATATTTCTTTCATAGGGTCGAAAGCATTGTGGGTAAAGGAGAAAATGTAACCAGCATTTTTTCCTTTTCGCACAATGTTTTCCAAAGCCATCTTCCTCAAGGTTGTTGACAGTTGGGATTGTGTGGTAAAGACTAAACCCTTTACCAAGCAATCTCTGGTTTTTACCACCCTGGGAAAGAAGGCTTTTGAAAACATTGTGGGAAAAGGAGAAAATGCTAGTAACCAGCATTTACTTTACTCCTTTTCCCACAATGCTTTCTTCTCTATCAGAGAGCCAAAGCTCATCCGTACGAAAGTTGAATTTGTCGTCTGCAAATGCTTTGAAATTGGTCTAGTCTAAAATTTTGTCATTTGGTAAAGGGTTAACCAGGTTTTATTTTCCTTTTTATTTTCAGTGCTTGAAGCGTTTGAAGCGGCCCAGACTAACAAAGACCCACCAAACCATCAGAATGTGTTTTCCGACATGCCAAAGTTAAAGCGGAATATGAAAATGATGCATGACGATCTATACAAAGTGAAGAAGATGTCCGTGTTTCATTGAGTCTTTGGAGAATCAAAGCGTAATCGGAGTAAACTCTTCACCACACAACCCCGAATTTTGATGATCCTGAGAAAGAAGCCTTTTGAAAACATTGTGGGAAAAGCAGAAAATGTTGTAACCAGCATTTTCTCCTTTTCCCACAATGTTTTCTACAATATTAAAGACATATTGCTTGATTTTAGCTACTTTAATTTGTCGTCTGCAAATGCTTTCAGTTTGGACAAACCTAAAATTTTGTCACTGGTAAAGTGTTTAGGTTTAACTCTACCAAACAACAAAATACCTCACTGGTCCAAATTGAAAGCATTTTGCAGACGACAAAATAAAATAAAGTTCAAATGATGATTTATGTCTTTGATAGGGTAAAAAACATTGAGGAAAAAGGAGAAAGCGCTGGTTACCAGCGTGTTATCCTTTTCCCTCAATGTTTTCATAGAGAATTCTTCATCAGAGCTGTTTGTACTGCACTGTGTAGTAAAGAGTTTAAGGGTCTTTCACAGCTATAGTTGCCTTTGTCCCCCAGTGTTGATCAAGATCGGACTGCACAGAAAGTGCTGCCCCGATCTTTTGTACGCACTGCTGGCTTTGCTGAGAAATTCTGGACAGAAAAGCTATAAAAATGCAAATGGGCCATGCTCTGTGAAAAGGAGGTTAAATGTATATGCAAAAAGTATCTACTCAGGTCAGCCTGCACAGTCTGTACAGGCTGACATGAGTTAAAACTTTTTGCTCCATGCAACTTTTCTGCAAAGACCATTTTACCCTATCATTCAGAGGGTTGTTAGACAAAATGGATTGTAAGCATGATTATGTGATTACTTGCTTGGTATAATACATCATGGAGATGCATTAAACCCCTTTTGCCAGACCATGGCTCAAATATTTGGATTTTTTTTTGGGCTGAAAATGTCTATTGGGTTTATTGGGCGTTCTAGGGGTTAACCATTTACCCAACACTCCTGTGATTTTACGACCTCACAGAAGTTTTGAAACATCATGGGAAAAGAAAAAAATGCTGCATTTTCTCCTTTGCCTACGATGTTTTCTACCCCTTTAGAGACAAAGCCCAACATGATAGCCACACTTATTTTGCTATTTTGCTGTGTGCAGTGGTTTAAATATAGGCAAGTCTTAAAATTTGTCATATTGTACAACAGAATCTTTATACCTTTAGATTTTGAGATTTTCTCTAGGAAATTTTAATTCTGCCTTGTTAGTCATTGCAGCTACCTGGGTATTCCTTGCTTGGCTGCTTTGCTACATATGGTTCACAGTGCTTCTAGGGGAGAAGTTTCCAGTCAGCTTGCTGGGTTAAATATCCACAAATTGTGTTCCCAAGGTTTCAGCAGGACTGTAGCTGAACATGCCAAAAGCTGCTTTTCACATGATGATTTTCTGTATTAAAATAAAAGTTATTTCCCTTCTGTAGAGTATTTCTTCTGCACGTGGAAGTCAGAAGTGTGTGAGCCATGCTCTGGCAAAAGGGGGCTTATTGCATCTCCGTGATGCATCACACCAAGCAAGTCATCACGGTATTGCACATCCCTAAAATCTATTTTGGATATAAGCCTACTGAATCAAAAGGTACACTGGTAGTTTGACATGCAGAAAATTGACCAAAAACAAAAAAGTTTTGGCCCATTTCAACCTGCGTGCACTGCGCAGGCTGACCTGGCTCGATACTTTTTGCAAAGGCATTAAGTTTTGTCAGAGCATGGCTCAGGATGGCCTGCCTGTGCATTAGACAGCTGTCTCGCCCCACAACTAAGTGCTTTAACTCCACCAAGGACAAAAGGCTTTTGAAAACATTATGGGAAAAGAAGAATATGCTGGTTACCAGCAATTTCTCCCTTTGCAACAATGGTTTCAATTTTCTCATTGATAAATTTCCTCATTTTAGCCACATTTGATTTGTCGGTGTTAATTTATGTTGTATGGTAAAGCATCTACTGTTAAAGTGGATATTATTGTGGTTGTAAAATTTTTCAAATTACCAAATATGACCTTACGCATGATGTAATTTCGGCGAAAACTGCAACAAAGTAATTGGACTGTAAAACTAACTTATTCTTCAGTTTAAAAAAATCTCCTTTTTTCCACTGATCTCTTTACCACACAACAAAAATGGAGACTTTTCCAAATTGAAAGCATATGCAGACGACAAATTAAATGTGACTCAAAGATTAAAATTGGTTTTTTGAAAGGATGGAAATTATTGTGGGAAAAGGAGAAAATACTGGTTACCAGCATTTTCTCCTTTTCCCACAATGTTTTCAAGAGGCTTTTTCTTCAAGTTTGTTAAAACTCGGGATTGTGTGGCAAAGAGTTAAATGAACCATGTTTAATAGGCAGTATTAGCAGCCACTCTACTGGTATTCTGGTTGACTTTGATAAGGTACTCATTGATGTTGATAGAATTCCATATGACCGTGTGTCTAGGTAAGATTAACCTCAGTGTGGCTTAGATTTATGCTGGCGGATATCTTCGCAATATTTATCAATTCTTGAAAATTGCAAGCGTTTGCACAATGCCTACATTTCCGGTTTTACGATATCTGTTTTGCCTTGGATTTGACATTTCTTGAGATTTACATGTATACTTTTTGTTGGGTTTGAATATTATTTTGGTCAAAGATCAGCATTTGCTAGCGGATGATGTAGATCATAGATCAGACTGCTTGTTTTGTGCAGTCTGATCTTGATCTACACCATCCGTAAAATCTGCCCAAGGCAACACTGGCATTGAAAGAGTTAATTAGTTGTAAAAAGGAGCAGTTACAGGATAAATGTAAGTGACCCATTTGACCCATTTCTGGCAATGTATTCAAAAAGTGGGCAAAGACAGGGTCATTCCACGTCATAGGTAGAGGGATAGGGGAAAATGGTGTAGATCAAGATCAGACTGCACAAAATGTGCAGTCTGATCTTTGATCTACACTGTCTGATAAGGAGATACCTCTTCCTCCAAAAATACCTTTGAAATAGGAAAATTGAGTTGTTTTTTTTACCATCGCCTTGAAAGTTTCATTTCTTTTATTTAGCGGGATAAGGCTTAACTCAATTCCAATTCCAGACAGCAAATTTTTGGACATGTCCAAATTCAAATCATTTACAGATGAAATGGTAGAAAATGGTAAAAAACACTGTGAAAAAAGGAGAAAATGCTGGTTACTAGCATTTTCTCCTTTTCCCATGATGTTTTCTAAAGCCATTTTTCAGAGGGTCGTTAAACCATGGGATTGTTTCGTAAGGGGTTAATTCATATCGAAATTACTCTTTCTGTCAATTCATGATGTATTGATCAAGGGATTCCAGACCGAAAAGTGTGACTATTTTTTTTAGCTCCACTGGCCAAAGGCCTACAAGCTTATGTCATGGCCCTGTGTCCATTATACGTGCTTGTGTGTCTGAGGTAACTTTTAATTATAAACATCTCTGAAACTACCAATCTAATTTTGATGAAACTTCACAGAAAAGATCTGGCCATGGCCCTCTTCAGAATTTCTTAAAAAAAAAAAAACGATTCCAATAAAAAACTCTGGTTATTATGGCAACAAAATTGAAAAATATTGAAAATCTTCAAAAATCTTCTTGTCCAAAGCCATGAGGCCTAGGGCTACCAAATTTGGTATGTATCTTCATCTAGTTGACTTTTACCAGAATTCTACAAGTTATAGCCCTGGGTCAAAATTGGGGGTGACAAGTTTTACATGGGCTTACATAGTGAAACTCTTAAAACTCTTCCTGTTCCTATCCATAAGGCATAGGGCTACCTAATTTGGCATGTAGCTTTATCTAGTTGACTCCTTCTAAGGTTGTTCAAATTGTAGCTCTGGGGTCAATATGGGCCTCACCTCAGGGGTCACAAATTTTACTTTGGCTTGAAATGTGAAAACTTCAAAAATCTTTTTGTTCTCAAGCACAAGGCCTAGGGCTACCAAATTTTGCATGTGGCTTCATCAAGTAGACCTCTACTAAGATTTTCCGTATCATAGCCCGGAGGTCAAAATTGGCCCCACCGTCCTACCCGGGGCTTCAAAAGTTTTTACATGGGCTTTTACAGTGAAAACTAAAATCTTCTGGGTTTTTAACCGTAAGATTTAGGTTTATCAAAACTTGCATGTAGCTTCATCTAGTTGGCCTTTACCAAGATTTAGTACAGCGCTGGGGTAAGCCCTGGGGTTGACACGGTTTACAAAGGCTTATTTAGTAAGAACTCTAAAAATCTTCCTAAAAACCTGAAGTCAATATGACTAAAGCCTGTTTATATTGATCAAGGAAACTAACTCCTGTTCACTCATAACAGATACCATTTACCTACCTTGACCATCAAACTCCACTATTACATGATTGGTGTTTGGTATTCAAGTTTTTTGGGGATAAAAAGTGATTAGTTTTTTATGAGAGTGATTTATTTTGATGATAATTGTTATGCTCAGATGAGTTGAATATTTTGTGAAAAAAGATTTATATCATTCAGTTTTTTGTTCACGAGCTTTACCGTTCACGCCACTGAAAAAAATGTTTGCTGCTAATAAAGTTATGGAAATCATCTTATCAAAGCACTTCTTTGTTAGAGTTCATTGATATTCGAAATGAGCGTTACTTGATTAGACCTGCTTGTATTTATTGTCATCATCTTTGTATTTGAAAAACAAAATGACTTGGGGGAGGGGGATATTTTCTCCATGAAAGCTTACTGCCATACAGACTTCTAATAAATTAAGTCTGTCAATGCCAATTCAGCACATGGTAATTTATATAAAGCCAGTGGAGCGATACAGGGCCATCATTGCTCTCTTGTTTCATATACATTGATATTAGCATTTTTTTTTCTTTATCGTTTTTGCAGTTTCTGTCACTCGGGAAGAATCTAACTTGTGTAAATCATGTAAATTGATATTTTTTTTTCAATATTATCACGCAATAAAAATGAGCCATGCTCTGTGAAAAGGGGACTTAATGCATCTGCTTGATGCATGATTCCAAGTTAGTCATCACAGTAATACACATCCCTAAAATCCGTTTTGTATAACAATCAACTGAATAATGAAGTACATCGGTCCTTTGAGGTGCAGAAAATTGATCAAAAGCAGAAAGTTTCGCCCAGGTCAGCCTGCGCGTACCGCGCAGGCTGACCGGGTCGATACTTTTTGCAAATATTTTAAGCCCCCTATTCACATAGCATGGTCCAAATATAAAACTGCTGTTGTTGCCATTCCTGTTGTTGTTGCTGCTGCAGGTATACACACATTCCTTGGTCGGTTTGTATCGAGCTAAAGGCCTTTTTCAACATTGTTTCAGTTGCATCTATCAATGCTTTCCTGCAGTTTCCTGTAACCAATATTTTCACAAATATTGCTCCCAAGCTCATGGCTGCATTCCCACACACCCGTCGTCGAAATAATGGTCAGCAGTGAGAGAGGAATGAATTCTGTCGCAACGACCGTCATTAATCATCGGAAAGAAATCGGCCGGGCTGGGGATCCGAGCCAGCGAATCCCTGGTATCAGGAAATTTATCTAACAGGCTTGACTGTTCTATGACAATGTAGAATCTAGATCAGACAGCGTGTTCTGTGCAGTTTTATCTTGATCTATGCCGTCCGCACACGTCCCTGGTGCCGCCTTCCTTCTGGCGCAGACCGGACTGTTTATTTTCAGTCACTTTACCTTGGTCGAGACCTACCTAATCCATACCACACGGCCCCGTGTTTTTACAACCCTTAACACGAATGCTTTTGAAAACATCTTGGGAAAAGAGAAAATGCTGTAAAAAAGCATTTTCTACTATTTCCAATATATTTTCTGTCCCCTAATACCCAAATCACAACACGAGTTGTTACATTTACCTTTCTCGTCTGCAAACGCTTTGAATATGGACACATTAAAAATTTTGACCCCAAGTAAAGATTTCATATTGTTTATTATCGCTATGATCTGGTCTCTTTGCCTGTTTATTTTTCATACAAATTACTTGCCAAAAAACACTCCTAATTGACCGCTTAGGTTTATTTACTACATGAAAGCCCATGGTTTTTTTTTCGGCTTAGCTGAATGCGCTGGCTTTTGACCTACTTTTTGGTAAATGTATATTGGACTGAATAAATGAAAATTTGAGATTGGTATGAAAAAACTCTGGACATGTTTTGTTCTGAGGGCCCCATGTAGGCCAGTTTTAGGGCAAATTTACGCCGTCTATCTTTTTGAAAGATATTTCTTGTTTCATACGAGCCAAGATTTTGTCTTTTTTACGCTGAGAGACCATCTCGGGATACGAGTAGACTTGCATAGTACATCGTAACAAGAGAATACATAGAAGTCCGCTGTAGGACGCAATGATTTAGTCTTGTTTTCGCATGTCTGTATTCATATTTTAACCCTTTACCATACAATCCCGACTTTTAACGAACCTGAAGAAGTTTTTTGAATACATTGTGGGAGAAGGAGAAAATCATCGATTGTGAAACAATTTCTTATTATCCTAGGAATATATGGGACATGCTCTGGCAAAAGGGGGCTTAATCCCCCTCCCCTCCCATGCATTATACCAAGCAAGGCATCACATAACTATGAGTCCATAAAATCCTTGTTGTCTGACAGTTGACTGGATATAGGGGTAGAATGGTCCAGAGCCATGCATGAAATTTCCTAATTACAAAAAGTTTCGACCATGTCATCCTGCACGGACTGCGCAGCCTGACATGAGTCGAAACTTTTTTGCAGATGCATCAAGCCCCCTTTTCACAGAGCATATGTGATGTGGGTTCTTCCAAAGGCTGACTGCTCGTTATGAGATTCGAACCCGGAACATTTGGTGTGAGAGATCGACATTCTACCACTACCACTGTCTCCCACTAAATTTTTTTAAACATTTTTTAAGCAAGAGATTGTTTGGTAAAAGATTTAACTGTTTTTTTTTCAATGTGGTCCGTCGACGGCTTTGAGAAGTGATACGGCAAGAGAAAGGCACATGCATTTTCCAACTATGGAAGGAACCAGTTGCGGCCGAGGAGAGCATTTCATACAAGGGAATTCCGGGGACCTCCTAGCCTGGATCACAAAAATGATCAGACTGGAACCCAGGCTAGGGACCTTCCGCAAGAAAGCCTTTGAATTTAAAAGATACATCCTTACAGCCAAAGGGGAAAACACTCGTAAAACCTGAAAGGGTGTAGAATGGCTCAGAATCTGGTCAGCTATGTTAACATAAATTACCAATATATATGGTGTAAGGGATAGAGAAACTCGAGGGATTTGTCCCCACTTAAACCGGACACGATAACAGTGATTCTTTTTTTTTTTGCCAAAACTGAAATGTATTTTCTATCTATCATAATCTATGCACCCTTGCAGCCATCAGGGGCAACATTTGGCATGAATATACAAGAATAATTATAGTTTCATAAAACAAAGATGAATTGGGTTAAAAATGGCTGAAAACGAGTATAAATGTATCTTTACTCTTTTTACACCAGAGCCCCGTGTTTTAGGAGAAAGCAGACTTTTGAAAACATTGTGCGAAAAGAAATAATGCTGGGCCTGTATTCACCAACCATTCTTAAGAACATTCTTAGTCTTACTCTCCAAGATTTTCCAAATGTGAAAGTAACACAACCTTTGATTGGCTAAACCAAATGGTTTAGCCAATCAGAGGTTGTGTTACTTTCACATTTAGAAAATTTTTGGAGAATAAGACAAAGAATGTTCTTAAGAATGGTTGGTGAATACGGACCCTGGTTTCCAGCAATTTCTCCTTTTGAAAAGTCGTGTTCTACCTATCTACAGACAAATCTTCTAATTGTAGCTTCTCTAAATTTGGACGAGTCTAAAATTCTATCCTCTCTGGTATAGAGTTACGTAACTGTATACCGCACGACAAAAATGTAGACGTGTCCAAAATTCAAAGTATTTGCACGCGACAACTCAACCCTTCACCAAACGACAAAACTTTAAACTAGTCCAAAATTCAAAGCATTTGCAAGCGACAAAATAAACATGACTCAAAAATTCAAAACGGTTTTGGGAAGGGTAGAAAACATTGTGGGAAAAGGAGAAAATGCTGGTTACCATGATGAGTTAAAGAATGAGTTATGATGAAATGAAGTAAGTAAGTAAGTATTTCATTGACTTAAACTACAAAAGTTTTTCGTCATACAAAATAATACAAATATCAACAATTTCATTTTTCACGCGTGCACTCTCTCACAGCTCTCTCTCTCTCTACCTTTACGAAATATCTGGTAAATTTTGAAATTTATTGGTTATATTATTGTATAATCAAGGAGACATACAGGGAAAAAGATTATGAAAGGATAATGAAAAGACATTATCGGGGAAAAAGTAAAAAAAATAATCTTATTCATACTAAAAGTTGTTGCTTTAACAACTAGACATAAAGAAGTGTGTTTATTCTCACTTTTATTACATTGTTGAACGGCACTCTGGAAAAAAGGGCGTTAATGCATCCTCGTAATGTACTTATCGAAGCAACTAGTCGCCCATTATGGTCGAACGACCTTGAGAAAGAAGACTTTTGAAAACATTGTGAGAAAGGGAGAAAAAGCTGGTAACAAGCATTTTCTCGTTTTCCCACAATATTTTCTACCTTTTAACTCTTTACCAAACGACAAAACTAGAATAGTCCAATTTGAAAGCATTGGCAGATGACAAATTAAATGTAACTTAAAAATTGAAATTTGTTATGGGACGGGTAGAAAACATGGTAGGAAAAGGAGAAAATGCTGGTTCCCAGCATTTTCTCCCTTTCCCACAATGTTTTCAAAAGGCTTCCTTTTAAAGGTCGTTAAAAGTCGGGATTGTGTGGTAAAGAGTTAAAAAGCGAATTTCATTTTTTTTTTTTTTCTTTTCGGTCACATTTATTTTTTCGTCTGCAAAAGTTTTCAATTTGGACTAGTCTAAAATTTTATCGTTTGGTAAAGAGTTAAAACATTAGGTAGAATGGCCCTTTAACACACAGAAAATTCAGCAATAGCAAAAAAGTTTCGACCCATGTCAGCCTGCGCGGACTGCGCAGGCTGACATGGTTCGATACATTTTGCAGATGCATTAAACTACCTTTTCTCAGAGCACAAGTCGCATCTACTCAGCCCAGGTATCCATGAATTTATCACTGAAGATGCACAAACATACGCAGAATACAGTTGTATAATTTATCAAGATGAACACCCCGCCTGTAATATTGTATAACGCATTAATCTTTCGTTAAACTTCCGTATCAGAGACATAGTCAAGACTCCCAAAATATTTTGTTTAAACACTGCCGTTACGTAAAACTCGGCTTCCAAATCGCCAAAAAAAAAACCACACATTTTACCATACAAGTACGGCTTTTTACGCCCCGGAGTATACACAGTTCGAAAACATCGTGGGAAAAGCAGCAATTGCTTGCCTCAAGCGGTTACAGAGGAATGAACTGAACCAGAAACCCATGCATTACTGGTTTAGTTTAGATCTATTCACTTAACGTTAACGGTGAAACAAGCTGTTTCGATTTAAATCCATCATTCTCGATGACGACCCCAGGACCCGTATTCGCCAACCGTTCTAAACTGCTTTCTTAGTCTTATTCTAGATTTAGAAAGTAACGCCATTTCTGATTGGCTAAACCAAATGGTTTTAACGCCTGTATCATGGAATAGAAACGTCCTATGACACAGTGAAGATTTACTTACAGCAAAAAGTTTCGGCCCAGATCGGCTTGTGCTTGTGCAGGCTAACCAGGGTCGATACTTTTTGTAGATGCATTAAACCCCTGTTTCAAAGAGCTTGGCTCACGCATATTACATGTGCTAATAATAATGCGCAATTAAAGTGTACAAGGGGAGGTAACCAATCTAACAAAGCATCGATATTTGTTAGGGTGTTTTTAACATTAGCAGCCAGTGCACCTATCCATGCTTTCCTTGAGTTCTTTAACCAGTACTTTGCATAATATTTTTCTCAAGCCACTGGCTGCTTTCCACATAACCATCGTCGAACCAATGATCAGAGGTGAGAGAGGAATGAACTCTGTCGCAGTGACTATCATCAATCCTCGGAAAGAGATCGGCCAAGCTTGGGATTTAATCAGAGGCAGCAGTAACAAGATAGATGGACAAGTGTGTGTTTAGGCGGCACTCTAACGCTTGTTTCTATAATTGATAACGACCAAAAATCTGTAGGTGACCTTTCAATTAACCCTTATCCTGCTAAATAAGTGAAATAAAATTTTCAAGCCGACAGTTAAACCCAAGATTTTGCCATTTCAAAATTATTCATGGGAGAAAGGCACTCTCCTTATTGGACAGTGCAGATCCAAGATCAGACTGCACGTACTGTGCCGTCTGATCTTGATCTACGCTGTCTGCAGAAGGTCTGTGAGTCGCACTTAGGATCCTAAGAGTTAACGTAGAGAACAATTCAATACCGCAAGCCACATGGGGCTTATCAGCACTAATCAGACATAATCATTTATAAAATCCCCTAAAAATCTCGTACTTCTTGGTAGATATATACAGTGGAATGAATCTATTGTATTTTTTGTTAATTTTTTACTAGACTGTGTTAAATCACGAGGAATTTGTTTGCTTTCGTAAAAATAAGTGCGATTAATTTCAGTTTTCTTACAATCTTTACCTGTGATTCATTTAATTTTCTTTAATTCATGCAGGTAGCTACCTCTTAAGCCACTGGATGTAAGTAATAAGTCAACCAGTGCGGAACTGACCTAATTTTGACTTTTTGATGCGTGTTAAAGGGGCTCAGTTTAACCAGATTTCTTTTTTTTTTAATCTTAACAAAGACCGATCTTGTTCATTCGTGTGCAAAGATGGCTTAAGATTAAAACATAGACAGAATACATGTCGAAAACACGAATAAGTAGCGATTTTTTGTAAATATTCTATAAAAAAAAATTCTTATTCCGTTAGTAACGGTATGGTCAAATATCACAATAACAAAGGATAGATACATTTTTATGACGGCACTTTTATCGGCTGGCCCCATAGGTCAGTTTGTGGAGTCGCCGACGACGGCTTTTAAGGTCATGGGTTCTAGTCCCACCGCAGACGTTTTTCTTTTTAAACATCTTTTTTGTCCCAACTATGGGTAAACAGTCTCGTCCTTATTATCTTTCCTTAAAAAAATCAACTTTCTCACTTTAGGGAAACTTTGGGTCAAAATCTAGTTTGATGCCACTTTTATGTATGAACCATGCTCTGGCAAAAGGGGGCTCAATGTAATCCGCGCAGGCTGACCAAGGTCGAAACTTTTCGTTATTAGTGAGTTTTCTGTATGTCCAAGGACCCTTCTACCTCTTGGTTAAGTAGGTTGTTTAAAATTGTAGCTATTATGGACCCATAACTATCTGATGGCTTCATAGGTATAATGCATCACGGAGATTCATACAGACCCCTTTAATAAGAGCATGTCTTATATCGATGGGTGAGTGCAACACTATCCTAAGTGCCTATAGGCACTTAGGATAGTGTTGCACTCACCCATCGATATGGGTTTAAACCTTTCAATGCCATAGGCGGAAGTCGTAGAGGCTTTTGCGGACAGAGTAGATCAACATCAGATTGCTCAGAACGTGATGTTTGATCTGATATCTATTCCGTCCGTTGGTAAAGTCGAGCTTATTTTTTCGATCTTACCTGATCATACAGTCACGGTCTCTGGAAACCTAAGGGTGTCCAAACGACCTCAGTAGTCAGTCTCCGGCGATCCGTTCATTGTATCCCTCCGCCATGTAAAGATGGGTGTTGTTCATATATCACTCGTAAACAACTCGGCCGATTCCGTACCTACATGTAACCTCGTCCGTATAAAGAGGTTACCATTTTGAACTACTAATCACATGATCTTAAACATGGCGGCGCCCAGGTAAATTGCTTAGCAGCGACATGAACAACCACAGTGAAGTTATTCACATCTATCGATCTGTCGATGTAAGCTCCCAATGGAACCACGCTAAAAAGTTAATATACAAACTGTTTACCGACGGAAATATTCTTATTCAACGGGGTTTACGAGAGATATCGATAGAAAAATGTGGCTTATGGTTTCTTTTTCAGAGGAGCCTTGCAGTTTTAATAACGGTAAAACGGTGTACTTCGGGCAAAGAAATGTATCGTGTAAGTGCATATCAAGCTACATAATACAGCCGATGGACTTGATCACCGGATCACCCGAGTTTTGCCGAATGATTCACATATGCTGTACATTTCTTCACCGGAAACAGACCGCTTTACTGCATGTGAAATAAAAGACTCCTCTCAAAAAGAATACACGAGTCACAATTTAAGAACGAAGTCTTTCTAAATACATATCGTTGAAGAAGTTTGTCAATCAAGATTATTCATTAATTTCATCGGCAGTTCTCAGCGATGGATCGAGTTCAAGTAGATCAAAGTAGGACCTTCCCTGATACGTATGAGGTCAGATGCAAAATTTACGGAATCCACTGAGAGACATCAAAGACTGTTGTTTTCTCTTTACAAGACGACATTTACACCAGTGCGTATTTAAAGCATTTTCAGACTGTAGATTAAAGATACATCTATACTCGTTTTAAGTCAGTTTTAAACCCGTTTTATCTTTATTTTATCAGACTATCAGCCGGGTATCTTAATGTAAAAAGTTGCCCCTGACGGTTGCAAGGTTGCATAGCTTACGACCAATGGAAAATACATTTCATTTTTTGGAGGCCATCAAAGAAATCATTGTAGTGACATTTCCGGTTATACACTGAAGAGTGTTGTTATATGTATTTATCCCTTACACCATACTTATTGGTAATATATCAATGTTCTCACTGCTGACTAAATTCTAAGCCTTTCTGCAGTTTATCAAATTTTAACAGCGTTTTCTTTTTTTTGGCTGTAAGGATGTATCTTCACCACGCAATGCCGAGTTTTGACGACCTTATCAAAGAAAGCCTTTGGAAACAGTGGGAAAAGGAGATAATGTTAGTAATCAGCATTTTATCCCTTTTCCACTTTGTTTTCTACCGTAGTAAAAACAAATTCCATCATTTGAGCCACAATGAAATTGTCGTCTGCAAATGCTTTGAATTTGGACTTGTCCTAAATTTTGTCGTTTGGTTAATAGATAAATATCGCTCAATTGATGGGATTGTTTGTGAAAGGGGTAGAAAACATTGTGGGAAAAGGAGAAAATGCTGGTTACTTGCATTTTCTCCTTCTCTCCCCCCCCCCCCCCCCCCCCCCCCATT